>OV702282.1:362446953-365258659 GCA_916181665.1 Avena sativa
TAATTCCTTTGACCATGAGATCGTGCATATCACCTTTACTGGATGGATGCCTTGATGACATCAAACACCACACCGTAACTGGGTGGCTATAAAGGTGGCATTGAGTGTTCAGAAAGTGTTGGTTGAAACACATGGATCAAGAGTGGGATTTGTCCATCCATATGATGGATAGATATACTCTGGGCCCTCTCGGTGAAATGTCATCCAATTAGCTTGCAAGCATGTGACTGGCTCACAAGGGATCACATATCACGGGAACGAGAAAAGAGTACTTATCGGTAACGAGGTTGAACTAGGTATGCAGAGATACCGACGATCATAACCTCGGATAAGTAACATATCGTGAGACAAAGGGAAATTGATATCGTATGTAAGTGGTTCATTCGATCGCAAAGTAATCAAAGAAATATGTGGGAGCCATATGAATTTCCAGATTCCTCTATTGGTTACTGTTCGGAGAAGTGTCTCGATCATGTCCGCATAATTCACGAACCGTAGGGAGACACACTTAAGGATTCGACGTTGTTTGAGTAGTTATGGAATGATGAGAAAGAGACCGAATGTTGTTCGGAGTCTCGGATGGGATCCGGGATATCACGAGGAGATCCGGAATGGTCCGTAGAATAAGATTCATATAAGGAAAGTCCCGTTTCGGAGTTGGGGAATGTTTCCGGTGTTTTCATCGGGAATGTTCTAGAATGTTCCGGAATGTCCGACACTTCGGAGGGGAAGGGTACATGGATGTGTTGTATCAAGTTGGTATGATTGCATCATGTACTAAGTGTCATCGCTGTTCCAAATAAAAGATTAATTCAAATCCTAGTTTGAAAAGTCAAATAGCTAAATTGAAAAGTCAAACGGCTAAATTTGGAAAGAGGAAAAGAGGAGGAAGGGGAAACCGAGTTGGGGAGGGAGTCCCTCCTCCCCAAGCCAGCGCACCACCCAAGCCGAGTTGGGGAGGGACTCCACTCCCTCCCCTTGGTCGGCCGGCCCCTCCATCTATATAAGGAGGGGCAGAGCTCCCTCCTAGGACACACAAGTACCTCTCCTCCAAACCCTAGCTTGGCGCCACCACCTCCTACAGCTGCCGCCGCCCCCTAGGGTTGCCCTAGCCGCCGACTTGGGGTGCCCCAAACCCTAGCCGCCGGCTCTAGCCCCCCATCCTTGGTGTGTCTAAAACCTAGATCGCCGAGGAGCTCTCTCATACTCCACCATACTCGCTCCGGCTTAAGGCGAAGCCCTGCGAGATCTCCCCTCTACTTCCGGTACCACGCCGTTGTGCTGCTGGAATCGCGAGGAGAGTGCTACAACCTCCGCTGCCTGCTGGAACAAGGGAGAGGAAGGTCTTCGTCGAGTACCGAACGTGTGACCGACTGCGGGAGCGCTGCCGGAACGCAGCGCCGGAAGGATCGTCTACGCGATCTTGAGATCGGAAAGAGTATGACTACATCACCCACGAGAATCCGCTCTCGTTAAACACTTTGGAGTCTTCGAGGGTGAGTTATTCTATCGACTCGTTGCTACAATCTAGTAGATAGATCTTGGCTTGTTTGTTTGTATGCGGTAGAAATTTTTTGTTTTCCATGCTACGAAACCCTACAGATGCTGTGCGGCACACTGAACCTATAGACTATGGACTCGAAGAACTTGACGGCAGTTTTGCCGCTTTGGTTGGTGACGGGCATGGCCTCGATCCACTTGGTGAACTTATCGACTGCGACCAGGAGGTAGACGTGGCCTCCTTTCGAGGATTTGGGCAGTTTGCCGATCATGTCGAGGCCCCATTGTGCGAAGGGCCAGGCCAGTGGTATGGGCCTTAGCTCTGATCCTGGTGCGTGCAGCTTGTCCGCGTATCTCTGACAGGCGTTACACCTTCGGACGATGTCTTTGGCATCGTTCATGGCTGTTGTCCAGTAGAATCTAGCTCATAGAGCTTTGGCGACGAGGGCGCAGCTGCCTGCATGATGGCCGTAGATGCCCTCGTGAATGTCTTGGAGGATGGTTTTGCCGTCACCGATGGTGACGCACCTTTGGAGCACAGCCGAAATGTTGCGCTTGTACAGTTCGCCATCGTGGATGGTGAGGGCCTTAGACCGGCGGGATATGCGTCGGGCATCCGTCGGGTCATCAGGCAGTTCCTTGTTTGTCAGGTACCGAAGGTATGGCTGCGGCCATGTTTCTTCGATTTCCATGACCTGCATTAGGTTGACCACTTCGACCTCTGTGTCGAGTTTTTCGGGTCCCTCCTATCCTTTGGGTAGCGCGACCCCCGAGTGCTCTGCTTCTTCGGGTGATCCCTTGGGGAATTTTCTCTTGATAGAGGGTACGCATATTTGTTCGAGGAACACTCCTGGTGGCACCCGTGCACAGGTGGAGCCGATGTTGGCGAGTTTGTTAGGCTCCTCGTTGCTTTCCCTTCCGACGTGCCAAAGCTCGTAGCCATCAAAGTCTCCTTCGAGTGAGTTGTAGAGCGCGCGGTACGCGATCATGTTGGCGCTATGAGCATCGCACTCATTCATCGTCTACTGAACGACAAGGTTCGAGTCACTGTAGATGATTAGGCGCGTTGCACCGCAGATCTTGGCCATCCACATGCCATGGATGAGGGCCTCGTATTTGGCCTCGTTTTTGGAGGCGCGAAATTTCATCCGAAGGACGTATTTCATCTTGTCGCCCTACGGGGACGTCAGTATGATGCCAGCTCTTGCTCCATCCTCGCGCTTGGAGCCGTCGAAGTGCATCGTCCACGATTGCGTCATGTCCGGAGTGTCCGGTAGCTGGAGTTCCATCGAGTGGATGAGGAAGTCAGGGAGGACCTGCTATTTGATGGCCTTGGCCGCTCGTACACTATGTCTAGGGGGGACAACTCGATGCCCCACAAGGCTACACGTCCCGTTGCCTCAGGATTGTTTAGGATGTTGGACAGTGGGGCCTCGTTGACCACCATGATCTGGTGCTCTTGGAAGTAGTGGCTCAGTCGACGAGCCGTCATGAATACGCCGTAGGCAAGCTTCTGGTAGTGAGGGTACCTCTGCTTTGTCAGAGTCAGTACCTCGCTGAGATAATAGATTGGGCGTTGGACCCCATGGGTCTTGCCATCTTCTGGTCGTTCGACCACGAGTACGGTGCTTACCACCTGGTGCGTAGCTGCGATGTATAGCAGCAGAGGCTCTCTCTCCTTTGGTGTGACCAGGACATGCGAGGTAGTGAGCAGCCGCTTGAGGTCCTCGAATGCGTCGTCCGCTTCAGGTGTCCATTCGAACTTGTCCGCCTTGTGCAGCAGCTGGTAAAAGGGTAAGGCCTTCTCGTCCATGCGACTGATGAATCTTCTCAGCGTTGCGATGCGCCCAGCTAGCTGCTGGACACCTTTGAGGTTCTTCGGCTTCTCCATGGATAGTATGGCCCTGATTTTCTTCGGATTCGCCTCGACCCCCCGTTGGGATATGAAGTAGCCGAGTAGTTGGCCAGATGGGATGCCGAAGACGCACTTTTCTGGATTTAGCTTGATCTTATAGTGATCAAGGTTATCAAACGTCTCGCGGAGATCGTCGATCAACGTCTTGGCCTCCCTGGTCTTTATTACTATGTCGTCGACATAGACTTGAATGTTGCGACCGATCTGGTTTTCAGGAACGCCTGCATGCACCTCTGGTAAGTAGCACCTGTGTTCTTCAGCCCGAAGGGCATGGTGTTGTACCAGAACACTCCGAACGGCGTGATGAACGCTGTTTTCTCCTAATCTTCGACGTTCAGCCGAATCTAGTTATAGCCTGAGTAGGCGTCGAGGAAGGAGAGTTTCTCGCATCCTACAGTCGAATCAATGATCTGATCAATCCACGGTAGAGAGAAGTGGTCCTTGGTACAATATTTATTGAGCAATGTAAATTCCACGCACATCCGCAGGATGTTCGTGTCCTTCTTGGGGACCAGCACGGTATTGGCCAGCTACTCTCTCTCTATAATTTCTCGGATGAAGTTGGCATCGAGTAGTCTGTTGACTTCGATTCCAATGGCTTTAGCTTTAGGTTCGGATAGTCGTCGAATCGACTGCTTGACTGACTTCGCGTCAGGGAACACATTGAGTGCGTGCTTGGCGAATTCCCTGGGAACTCCTGGCATGTCCGCAGGACACCAGGCGAAGATTTCCCAGCACTCATTGAGGAATTCGACGAGCGCGCCTTCCTATGCGGGACTGAGGTCATTGGCGATCAACACCGTTTTGGAGGCGTCCGTCGGGTGAACTTGTACCTTCTTCGTGTTGACCGTGGAGTCGAAGGACATATCAGGTGCGTTTTGCCTGGCGACTGGGGGTGCCCCATTGTTCGTCACCTCTCTGAGCCTCGTGAGATCCTCTTGCATGCCGAACGACTGGGAGATTCTGTTGAAGTCTCTATCGCAGTGGTCGGACCGGGTGAAGCTTCCCTGGGCGGTGATAATGCCTCTGGGTCCTGGCATCTTCAGTAGCAGGTACGCGTAGTGCGGTACTGCTAGGAATCTTGTGAATGCCACGCGCCCGAGGATGGCGTGGTGTTGTGATGGCCATTCCACCACTTCGAACTCCAGTCGCTCGCGCCTGAAGTTTTTGGGTTGGCCGAAGATGAGGTCGAGTCATACCTTTCCCAGGGGATATATGCCCTTCCCTGGGACTATGCCGTGGAACGTCGTGTCTGATTGCTCTAGGCTACATAGCGGGATCCCCATTGCTGCGAGGGTGCTGGCGAACATCAGATTGATGTCGATGCCACCATCCATGAAGACGCGGCTCATCTCGAATCCTCCGATCTGTGCCTTGAGCACCAGGGCAGCATGTCCTGGGCGAGGGATCTGGCATGGGTGATCCGAACGGTCGAACGTGATGCAGGACTCTGAGCCACTAAGGTAATCAGGGATTGCTGGCGGGCAGGTTACTGCCAGGCTGACTTGTCGGGTGATCTTCTTCTGGACTCTGTTGGTTGGGCATCCCTTCTGAATCATCAGGGAACCCTTCGGTGGCGGGTACCCTCCTATGGCGTTGTTTGGAGCTGGTGCGATCGCTGGATTCGACGGTCCAACGGGTGGTGGTGGAGGAGCTCCGTGGGAGATATCACCTGGTGCAGGTGCATGCCCGAATCCAGGGTTCACGATCTGCTGTCGAATTTGGGTGAGACCCTCGCTGAGTTTCTGGAACTCGCGGCAGTCTTTTAGCATGTGGCTGGCCTTCTTCTTCCCATCATGTTTGCTGATGTAGGATGATCCAAGGACCAGACAATTTGCCGTATGCCGAGGGCTCATCGTCACGGATGCAACCTTGCCATGTTTGTGTGGGTCGCCCTCCGTCGCGGAAGTTGCCTCCGCGGTATCCGCTGCTGCGATTGTCGTCGTTTCGTCGGTCGTCGTATCCAGCCACGACCATGTCGACTCCGTCGCGGTCGTCGTAGACGCGCGATCTTCGCTTGCTAAAACGTTCTTGCATGCGGCCATAGTCGTCCTCGTCATCCGAATGCATTTGGTGGAGGGAGTCCTTGCCATCCACCCATCGGTTGGCGATGTCCATGAGACGGTCGAGTGTCTTGGGCTTGACGCGCCCAAGTTCTTCCTTGAAGTCCGGGCGCTTGACACCATCCTTGAAGGCGTCGATTGTCCTTTCCTCGGAGATGTGCGCGGTGGAGTTCTTGATGTTGGACCAGTGTAGGATGTATGAGCGGATGGATTCGCCGGTACGTTGGGTGTAGGCGTGCAACTCCTTGATCAAGGCTGGCCTCTTGCTGGTGCCTTTGTAGTTGCGGATGAACCTGTATGCCAACTCCTCCCAGCTTCGGATGGAGCCTGAGGACAAGCTGCTGATCCAGATCCGAGCTGCGCCTGTCAGCTGCATTTGAAGGCATTGTAGTGTGGTGTTTCTGTTACCGCCGTGCAACTTGACGGATGAGAGGTGGTCGCTGAGCCAGGCCTTTGGGTCCTGCATGCCGTCGAACTTCGGAGTGTCCGAAGGGAGCTTGAAATGTTTCGGCATCCGCGTCTGCCGAACGGATCTGCTGAAGCATCTGGCTCCGCACAGCTCTCCGTCGTCGTCTTTGTCAGATTCGGTTGAGCACACGCGTTTAGCGCGTGCCTTGTCGATCTTGCGCTGGGTGAGATCGTTTCGAGCATCGTAGTCGCTGCTGCGGCGCCGTGGGCTTTTGCGACGTCGAGGCAGATCGTGCCCGTCCTCGTCGGATGAGGGTGTAGGGCTGTAGGTGAACTTGACCGTAGTTTTTTCTTTGACTCCCCAGGAGCCTCGTCGTGGAGCGCAGCTTCGACGAGTCCGAGACCGTCTAGCGCGGATTTGTGCATGGTGATCTTCGGGTCACCCACCGGAAGTGGATGGGATGCGAGGTATGTAGTGGCCGCCATGATCGCAGCCTGCGGTGTCTTCGGCATGACGTTGCCGTTCACGTCCATCGTCATGAAGGACGTATTGAGGGCCCTGGTGGCCTCGCAGCGTGCGGCGGGGTCCATGTGCTCCACGCGGGAGCGATGCTTGTTGGAGTTGTTGCTGTGCGAGCTGGAGCCGCCAGCGGCGGAGAGCGCAGCTCGCCGCACGCTAGACTCCGAAGCCGCCTGCTTGCGTTTGTCGAGCTCCTCCTGCAGTTTTACCTGTCGGTTATGCTTGCCAATGATGAGGAGGTGGTAGGCCATCAGCAGATCCCGTGAAGCATTCACAGGTAGGATGAAATTGTCTGCCACGACTTCGCGTGCTTGGCGCCATCCTTCCTCGTTGAGGTTGATCTTCTGGGAGGCGTTACCGTCGCCTTCGTTGGGCCTGAGCGATGGAGCTCCCCCATTTCCTCCGTTCTCACCTTGCGGGTTGAGAGGTGGGTTAGGCGCACTCGAACCTGGCGGCGGATCTGCTTTGCTCTGGATGACCACGACGCATAGGTAACGTCTGTGGATTGGATCGCTGCTGCCGTAGCTTTCGGATCCGGAACCATAGGTTTCTTCGTCTGAGGCAGGGCCACACATATCTGAGTTGCAGCTGCTGCTGTCATATGACTCGTCTTTTAGCGTCGACATGCGTAACACGCCGATGGGAGGGACCCACGAAGAGGGTCTGATGGATGGTGGTGGCACCCGCTCTGGGAGGCGAAGAGTGCTGGTCTGCCCCACCTGGAAGCAGAAGCTCCCGAACAGCATCTCGAGCCCGTCGCCGACGGACTCGAAATCCCTTAGGGTGGCTGGCGAGTGCGCGGTGAAGTTGAAGGTGCCGAAGAGGAGGTGATTCTCCATCGCTGACGAGTTGTAGATCGCTCCGGATGGGACCGCCACGATCGCACAATCAACGTCCCCAGTTCCCACAGACGGCGCCAATTGACGAGGTTCGATCTTGTCAATGCCCATAGTTATGGACTTGGGTTTTGGAGAAGATGGGGATGTTGGAGATCGCGGAACGGTTAACAGACAAGCAACACGGGGACACGAGGTTTACCCAGGATCAGGCCCCCGGAGGGAAAACCCTATTCCTGCTTGTCTGCTCTTGATTACGGCTGAACCGAAGGTTATAGGGGTGCACAGATGCAATCTGGCACGAGGTGCGTATGAGATGAGTTGAGATCCTCCTCGTCGTGCCCTCCTAGCCTTTATATAGATGGCAGGTCCTGGGCGTAGGTCGAGTCGGTTACATATTAGGGTTTGTCTTTTTGAAATTCTATCTACTCTAGTCTTGTTCTCCAAGGATCCGAAGACGTCATGGATTTGGTCCACCCGAAATCCTTCACAGGCCGCGTATCTTGTCATGGGCCTTCCCTTTGGCTGGACCAGGTATGCTAACGTTGTGTACCCGTGGGTATAACCATGTCAGACATATGTGCCATGTATTACTAAAATAGTACATGTTTATAGTTAGCTATTATACTATCCTCGTTCCAAGGCTTAAGGCATATAACTTTTTTTAAAAGTCAAGGTACCTAAAGTTTGACCAAGTTTCTAGATAAAAATATTAATATTTATAATACATAATCCATACCCTTTCATACATCATGAAACACATTTTTCACATGGTATCTATATAATATAATAGTTCTTGATAGTTTTTTCTTAAAGTTTGGTCAAACTTTACATGACTTGACTTTTCAAAAAAGTTATAGACCTTATGGCTTGGGATGCAAGGAGTACTTGTTGGCTATAGATGACATGACAGTGGCTTATAGCCAATAATAAGCTACATTATTAAACTTGCTCTTATGACAAAGAGAGTACTCCACTATGTATGTTATACGAGCATACCTTGTCAGAAAAAGTAGTCAAAAAGTAAAACTTATGACCAATAGTAGGTAGGGCAACTCTAAAAGTAGTATTTATATTTATTTTTTGGTAGTCCATAAGCTTTTGAATATCTTGTAGATAGATTTCACTATGTATATAAAAGTTCTTAAGATACACTTTTTATTTATAGAATCCTTATGGATAACATAGTGAATGCCCTAATACAATCACTCCAACTTATCCATTGGGTTGATCCTAGAGACTATCAGTCACGTCATGATAGATGTAGAGTGACAGACGAGCTATGGCCAGATGCACATAACGGACCTTTCATTGCTCCTTAGTTTAATCGCACAGCTTTTCCAAACCACTCTAGTCAAATCCATGTGGGTCCAGCTACGGCTGCTGCTGTTTCCTGTTTTCGTGAGCAGCAAATTTGACTCCTCAACTATAATCCCTCCGTTCGAAAATATATGTTTTAGCCTTTTTAAAACATACTATATAGAATTTGACTCCTCAACTATATTCCCTCTATTCGAAAATATATGTTTTAGCCTTTTTAAAACATACTATATATCTAGACGTATTTTAGTGTGAATGTTCGGAGAAAATGAGTAAACCTACACATTAAAAGATGTCTAGATATATATTTATTTTAGAAAAAGTTTAAAATATCTTATATTTTAGAACCATAGGAAATATATGGCTAGTACTTCATTATTATACAACTGCTCTCTCGCCATTTTTGTTCTGTTAACACTTGTTCAAACAATCACATTAATTTTGGGTAGTAGTAGACCTGGGATGGAGATATCCGCGATTTTTCCCACAACAGTTTAGCTAGAGTAGTAGGAAGAAGGCACGTTCCAACGTGCTCATTTCTGCACTGAGCTGCTTCTAGCTAACCGCACTAGTAGAAAAAGAGTCTTTGGTTCGGTCCAGAATCTAATACTAGTCCTAATTTATTACGGATCAGGACTAGTATGAGCACTAGTCTTGGTCCGTATCGTTTTTAGTGGCTAGAAGCCCGAAAAAACTCTAGTCCCGGATCGTTTCGAAACTTTAGTCCCGGGTCGTCATATTGCCCGGGACTAAAAGGGTTGAGGCATGGGCAACACCCTTTAGTCTCGGGTCATGATACGGCCCGAGACTAAAGGGGTGCGCGCCGCGGCAGGAAAACTTAAAATGACTAACTTTTGTGTACGATGTAAAAAAAATACAACCTATCAAAATATGCGGAAAACAATTGTGAGTTCGATTTCAATAGACTTAGACCGTTTTGGATTATTCTAGATTTTTAAATTTCGAAACGGTAAAAATATATTTTTTTTGCAATTTATTTATTCCATATTTGGATTCCTCACATTTTTTTATAATTATGGATATACTATTTGTCGAATTTTGATTTACAAATTTAAAAATATTATTTATGCCATATTAAATGAATAAATAGCAAAAAAAAATGAATAAAATATTATTTTATTTAGTTTTTTTACTTTCATTGGATTAAAATATAATTATTACTTATTTATTGTTGTTTACTAAAATAGTTGTTTGTAATTTTAAAAAATAAAGATGTATGACATATTGATATGGGCTAATACGATTGATATGGTAGTGTTGACAACAAGGTACAAATAGGCTTCACACAAGGACATCCTGATGGAACAGAGAAGTTAAGCATGCTGAGGGTGGAGTAGTGCTAGGATGGGTGACCGAACGACAAGTTTGATCATAAGTGTAATTTGACCTAAGATTAAATATACTTAGTGCTAAAAATATTTCAAGTGAGAGGATTACGAGTCAAACAATTCAAAAGTTTAAGAAAAAATTCGAAAAATAAAATAATTTTTTTTGAAACAAATCTTTAGTCCAGGGCCGTATTACGACCCGGGACTAAAGGTCCTTCGCCCCCTGTTGCAAAAAAAGGCCATGCGGTGGTCTCTAGTCCCGGGTTGTAACAAACCGAGACTACAAATAGAGGTCTTTAGTCCCGATTTCGTAGTTCCGGGTGCAAAACCGGGACTAAAGGCCCTTAAAACCAGGACTATATGCCTTTTTTCCACTAGTGCTGGATTGATACGCTACGAAAACAAATATACTACGTTAGGAGAAAATATTTTTTCTTATGTTCTTCTCGATTTCCCTAAACAAAATACTTACCGATCCAACTATAAGACCTGCACGTGTAGTTTAATAATAACGACTTCAACTATCAATTTTGTCGAAAAATGTGAGATATATGCCATACAAGGTACAGATGGATTCATATTAATTTATTTTCCAAAAATACAACTTTGGTGACATATAGTTCACATATTTTTAGCATATCAATGGTCAAAGTTTTTTTCTAACTGCATGCGGACCTTCTAAACCAGAGTTGCGCAAGTATAATTGATGAATGGCACACAAGAGAAAGAAGAGAAAGCACTCCACGCAAATGGTCGCGGTTTCTCAATCGATCGTGCAGCTGAAGTCGGGTCAATGCAAGAGACTTCTGGTATAGCTAGCATTCACTCATTGAAGTGGTATCATAGAGTATGGTCGTCGAACAAGTTCTTGAACGGATTCAATGAATATGTACCGGCTTTCCTTATTAAATGATGTACATAAAATGAAGATGTACTAATGGCCTCAAATATTCTTCAGTTTTTTAACGCAATATTTTTTCCTTGTCTACTAATATTTTTCAGTTTTTAACGCATTGGTCACATTAAGAGTAGTAGCGTGTGTAAGATAATTTTCAATTCATGGCGTCCACATTCACCTCACGAGCGGACCCTTTTTTTCTCCCATCATCGCCAGTAACTCCTACTATTATCACCATACTTATTTAAGAAACAGATTTTTTTTAGCCTCTTCACAAGCATAGCACACATCTCTTAGCTGTTCCTTTATCGGACATATTATCTTGTCCAAGAAGAAGTATTGCCGATGTCTTTTTCCATGATTAATTCATGCATGACGGGCAAAGTGACAATTCACGAGCAATGGATCCTACATTATGTAACCATTGAAATAAAAAATCTTATGATTTGCTTGTACTATTAGACAGTATTTAAGTCCTGAATTACTTGAAAGGTCTGTTTGACAAGGAACAATTTTTTTTAATAGGAATACGTACGTCAGGTGCATGCATCCATCCAAAACTCCTCTTCGTGCCCTATATAAATCTCCCTCAGATTGCTCAGTGTCCATCAAACGCAGCACCGCCGCAACCCCATATTAGCAGGTGACCGATCGCGCAAATATGGCTTATCAGATGCCCTCCGCCATGGCGACGTTGGACGCGCCGCCAGCATCGGTCATCAAGGTCCTGTCAAGGCAGGCCGTGCGCCCTGACGGCCCGCCGTCGGCCATCGGGGACCTCACGCTGTCCGTCTCCGACCTGCCCATGCTGTCGTGCCACTACATCCAGAAGGGTCTCTTCTTCCCTCCGCCGGAGGACGTTCCTACGGCTTCGCTCGTCTCGCTGCTCGTGTCGTCCCTCTCCCGCGCGCTGGCCATCTTCCCGGCCCTTGCCGGCCGTCTCGTCACCCTCCCCGACGACCGCATCGTTGTCCGCTGCACCGACGCCGGCGTCGACTTCCATCACGCCGTTGCGCCAGCCCTGTCGCTGGACGACTTCCTCGCGCCTGACACCGACGTGCCGGCCAAGCTGACAAACGGCCTGTTCCCCATGGACCGCACCGTCAGCTACGACGGACACCACCGCCCTCTCGCGTCGTTCCAGCTTACCGTCCTTGGCGACAGCGCCGTCTTCATCGGTGTCGCCGCCAACCATGCCGTCGTGGACGGCACCTCCTTCTGGCACTTCTTTAACAGCTGGGCAGACCTTTGCCGCAGCGCGTCGCCCAAGCTGCCGGACTTCCGCCGCAGCTTCTTCGGCGAGTCGACAGCCGTCCTCCGCTTTGCCGGTGGCGTGGGCCCCGCGGTGACCTTTGACCCGGACGCGACTATCCGCGAGCGAATCTTCCACTTTAGCCACGACGCAATCCGCAAACTGAAGGCAAGAGCCAACCGTCAGTCGAGCGCCGACACGAAGAACCCTGAAATGCGCGACGAGAACGAGATCTCGTCGTTCCAGTCACTGTGCGCGCATATATGGATCTCCACGACGCGCGCACGGAGGCAGCTCGCGGCCGGCGCGACGACGACGATGCGCCTAGCGGTGAACTGCCGTCATCGTCTGCGTCCAGCGATCTCCCCGGCCTACTTCGGGAACGCGATCCAGAGCGCGGCGGCGACGGCAACGGTGGAGGAGCTGGCGTCCAACGGCCTGCGGTGGGCGGCGGCCAAGCTGAACACGAGCCTCGCCGCGTACGATGACGGCGCAGTACGCCGTGCCGTGGCCGAGTGGCAGGCCGCGCCCCGGTGCTTCCTGCTGGGCAACCCCGGCGGCGCGGTGGTGACGATGGGGAGCTCGCACCGGTTCCCGATGTACGAAGGGAACGACTTCGGGTGGGGCCGGCCCCTGGCTGTGCGCAGCGGCGGGGCCAACAAGTTCGACGGCAAGATGTCGGCGTTCCCGGGGCGCGGGGATGGCAGCGTGGACATCGAGGTGTGCCTCGCCCCGGACACCATGGCGGCGCTGCTCAGCGACGACGAGTTCATGCAGTGCGTGTCGCATCCGCTGTGACTGACAGACTGTGATGCATATACTTCTACTAGTGCGTGCGCTGCTTTGGTGCGTGCGTACAGCTACCGTGCCTCCCCCGGAGGATGGGAGGATTCCATCCCTGGTCCCAGCCAACCATGTGTATCCTTTATTTTCCCTAAATTCCGTATTTGCTATGAAACATAATATCCCTATTTCTACATTTAGCAGATTCTTAAAACAACACAAAAATGTGTCTCCCTGGGAGACCTTTTGCGGAGCAAGAAAATTGTGATAATGTAATAAACTGACTTCGCCGGACACTTTTGCAGAGAGACCTAGTAGCAAAAGCTTTGCATTATTGTAGGAAAACTAGAAAACATGTGTACCAAAAAAATAATAGCAACTATAGCATTAAAAAATCGGCTTCGCTGCTGACATTGTTGTAGACCTGGTAGCAAAAACCTACTTCACCGTAGACTATCACCGGACATCTTGTAGCAAAACTTTTATAATATTATAAAAAAATACAAAAGAGTTGTAGCAAAAACAAAATATGTATGCAGATGATTCCCAGGGGCTGCAACAAAATCCCCAAACTCAACCCTCGTTGTAGGTAGCATTTTCAGGCACCATGTTTTAGCAAGTCCGTCCATAGTCGGCAAAGACGACACCCACCTTATGTAGCAACATCGACACCCGTCGATAGCATCATCAGTATCTCCTTTGCAGCAAGAGACACACAATCTATTAGTACCGTGTTTTGTTTTCAGCAAAAACTTATATATACAACTGTGGAACACAAGGGAAAAATGAAAAATATTATTTCTACCACACAGTACAAATACGATACGAGGAGCCAAGGCTGAGCAAAAATATGCAGTCTCTATAAGAGCAACTCTAACAGGCGCTGAATATCATGGCACGCTAAAACACATATACAACGGCAGATTTTACAGTTTGCACGAGCGGGGCTGATTTGCTTTTACAAGCGCCCAAAAGAATACAACGCGCGTAGACATCGCTTCACCAGGCGCTGTAAAACACAGCGTGCTGGCGCTTTCAAAAACAGCAAACAACAACAAATATAGAATAATGAAGATCAAACACAAACCAAAAAACATACATAAATAGTTTTAATATTATTACAACGCAAAAAACAAATTGTGCATCAAGAATACAACATATAGTTCATCATCAATAATACAACAAATAGAGCACCAACATAGAACAAATAGTTTTTCAAGAATTTAACAAACATACAAATGATGAGATGAAACTATTGTTGCCCATTCTATATCCACCACTCCTTGATAAGATCTTCTTGAAGATCAAGATATGCATCTTCCCTTTGAATAGTTTTGTACGAGGCAATAAACTGGGCTACTCTCTCTTCTCTCCTACGGATCCGCACAGGGCGTCCCATCAACTCATAGTGCTAGTAGTCATTCTCTTGATCATGCTCATCCTTAATGATCATGTTATGCATGATTACACAAGCTGTCATGATATACTAAAGGATGTCTTCATCCCAAAACCTCGCCGGTCCCCTCACAATAGAAAATTGGGCTTGCAAAATTCCAAATATTCTATACACATCTTTTCTAGCCGCCGCTTATGTATTATGGAGTTGAAACCGTTTCTTATCAGATGGTTTTACAACTGGCTTCACAAAATTTTGCCACTTTGGGTAGATGCCATCGGCTAAGAAGTACCCGTTGTAGGGTGTGCCCATTGTCTACGAAATTACAATGCCACGTGTCACCTCCTGAATGAACTGGACTAGTTTGCTCACTCATGACAAGTTGTGTACTGTGTGTCACACTAATTTGCACGTGCTGAGCGAGTTGTGGAACTATGGGTGTTATTAGCTCTTTATTTTTTCTGCACGGTTTTATTCTTAGACTGGCGCGGATGTATCCGCGTCTTGTTTTGTTTGTGCACGACTGACTACCGAAAATCACCCTTTCCTTTTTTTTTTTAATCAACACATATATACGTGCTCGATGAGGGGCGTCTTGTACGTACACGGTACACGTACCAGTAGGGACTGCACACGTACGGCCGGCGATAGTTGGAGTTTATATCAACACATATAATATGGACGGCCGGACGATAGTTGGAGTTTATATCGGAACTACTACTCCCTCCGTAGTAACAACCTCGATCAGGCCCACGTTCAAATCCCTACTAGGATACTACTAACAGTAGTTGTTTCTAAACCAAATCCCTTCAAATCAATCAGGTGCTCAAGCAGCAGATCGATATACACACAGCCAAGGCGCACGTAGGAAGAAGCGCATCATCAGTCAAATCAATCTTCGATATATCGGCACGCACCCACCCGAGGAGAGGCGATCCACCATGGGCGCCGCCGATATCGAGAACCCCCCCGCGGACGACGACGGCGGCGGCGACTACATCATCGCCTACGACGGTGCCATGAACGAAACATGGTTTCCCACCGACCAGACCTTGTGCTGGATGGCACTTATCGCAGCCTGCTGCTTCCTAGCGCCCGTCTGGTACGTCTCGTACCAGGCGGTCAAGTCTCGTCCGGACACCATGACAGGAGTCGTCACCATCAACCTCTTCGTCCTCCTCTTGGTCTTCTTAGCCGCCATCGTCAACTACATCCTCTTCCTGCTCTTCACCTCCAAACACAAGAAGCCTACTAGTCAAGAGAAAGAAGAAGCGTCTGCAGGGAAGTCGCACCCCTTGTTAGCCTAGCTAGTCATGATCACAATTTAACTTGTCTAGACTTAATCGCTGCTATAGCTGCAGGTCTTGCAGCTCCCTTATTATTGTATTTCTATGGAATTAATAATTATATGTAGTATTTGTTTGCAACAAGACGCTGCTGTTTTGGAGGAGCTTAATTAGCTGGTTTCGACCTTTCGAGTAGCAGTTGCACATTTTTCCTTACCTTACAAAAAATGTGTATATTCACGTCAAAAAACTGTGTATATTTCCTCCTCGAACCCTATTCACTTAGAGCATGTCTAGTAGAGCCCTAAACCCCTATCCAACATTTTTTTTACAGATTCGAGGGTCCAAATCTCGTAGACTAGAACCCCAAACCCTCAAACCTTCAAAAAAATTTGAGGGTCGAGCTCTCAATCCCTCCCCAAGCCTGTAGAAGTAAGTGTTGGCTCCTCCAATCCCTCACACGACCCGGCCCTCTTCAGCGTGAGGGCGCCAACCGCTTCAGCCGGCTCCTCCCACCCCGCCTCCTCCCACCCAGCGCCGCCGGGCGCCGCCACTGCTCTCCTCCCCGTCCCCGTCCCCTCCGAGCCACCTCTGGCCACCGGATCCGCCGCCTCCCTCCTCTCCCGGCCCCGCCTCGACCTCTCTTGGCCCCGCCTCGACCTTCCCCGGCCCTGCCCCGACCACCTGTTGCCGCCGCCGCGTCCCGGCATCCTCTGGCCCCGCCGCTGCCTCCCCGCCCCACCTCGACCTTCCCTCGCCTCGGCCCCGCCCCGTCCCGGCCTCTCCCGCCTCGACCCGACCCGCCTCCGCCTTCCCCCGCACCGGTGTCCTCCCGCAGCCGTCGATGCCGCCCCGCCTCGGCCGCCTCCCGCCCCGCCTCGGCCTCCCTCCACCCGACCCACCGCGGCCCCGGCCTTCTCCCCGCCTCGGCCCAGAGCTCCTCCCCGCCTCCGACCCGCCTCGGCCCCGAGCTCCTCCCCGCCTTGAGGTAAGTTGTTCTAGTTTTTGATCTAATTTTTTGATGTATTTTGATGCAAATTTTGATGCTCATTTGTTGTATTTTGTAGATGGAGATGAACACCGACGACTCCATGTCGTTGTCCTCCGACTTCGGTTGGTCTTCATCGGACGATTCGTACATTGAGGAGTTGCTTCAAGACGACGATGTCGAGATGATGGGCCTCCTCGCCGACGTGCAAGAGTTTGAAGACCGCGTGAAGCTGTTGGATCAGAGGAGAGGATCAAAGATGGGACGGGTCACCATTTGCCAGAACCGCGCTCTCGGGCACGAGCAATTGTTGCAAGACTACTTCGCGAGAAGCATCCGACATATCCACCTCACCTCGTCTCCACCATGAATTTTACAATACAGAAGAAGAAAAAAAAAGAGCTATATATAGGCCCACGGCCAGCACAGCAGACACAACCAGCAGCGTCGTCGGAAGTAGTAGGCTCGACGGCGAGGAAGTAGTAGGCTCTCCAAAACTTGCATATATGACAGCAACCCAACTCAACCGTGTCCGCCGCTCCAGATGACAACCTTCCACAAACCATTACTTACATGCTCAGAATCAAAACTTAACAAGCATGGATACCACTTTCGCTAGTACCAAATCTAGGACTAGCTACCACAATGGTGAAAAAGGACAGCACCCAATCAAATACTCCCTCTCTCCCTCCCTCTCCGACACATATTAGTTGACTTGTATTTGTCAAAAATACAAAGTCGTCTTAAAAATGATGGCTCAACTACATCACATGGCACATTTATAAAAACACCAAGGCATGCAGCTCAAACACAATCATGCACAAACTTAGCTAACCTTGTTCAGTTTGGACACAATAAAAGACAAAGACATGCAGCACATGATCAAGTCCTAATTTGTAGCGAGTACAAGGAGTATATATAATGCTGGAGTCACAACCGACTCAGCCAAAACCCTAACCGACTCGGCCAGCCTGACCAACTTGTATTACAAGACAAACTCATAATCTAACATCCTCCCGCAGTCTCAGCGTGGGGTTCAACAATGTTGAGACTGAATCGAATGTTAGTAAAAGGCGCAGTAGCAAGAGCCTTGGTGAAGATATCAGCAAATTGCGCTGTGGTAGGAACATGTAGAACCCGTACTTGGCCCAAAGCAAGCTTCTCCCGAACAAAGTGGATATCGATCTCGATGTGCTTGGTGCGACGATGTTGCACTGAATTGTTAGACATGTATATAGCTGAAACATTGTCACAGTAGATAATGGTTGCTTGGTGAATAGGACGGTGCAACTCCGAAAGTAGCTGGCGTAGCCAAACCGTTTCAGCAACCGTGTGCGCAACCGCCCTGTACTCAGCCTCTGCAGAAGACCTTGAGACTGTAACCTATCTTTTTGAGGACCAAGAAACCAAATTGTTACCAAGAAAAACACAGTATCCGGACGTAGATCTACGAGTATCTGGACAACCAGCCCAGTCGGCATCGGAATATGCTGTCAAAGTAGTAGGAGAGGAAGAATTAATGTGAATACCGTGATCAAGAGTGCCTTTGAGATATCTAAGAATACGTTTGACATGGTTATGATGTGGGACACGTGGATCATCCATATAGAGACAAGCTTGTTGGACATCATAAGAAAGCTCAGGATGGGTAAGATAAGATATTGTAGAGCACCTACAAGACTGCGATAAAGAGTAGGATCGGAAAATGATTCACCATCAGCAGAAAGTTTAAAAGATGTATCAACAGGAGTACGAGAGGGCTGGCAATCCTGCATCCCTGCCCCGCGAGAGAAGGTCAAGAACATATTATCGTTGGGATAGAAAAATACCATTGGAATTGCGAGTGACAGAAATACCAAGAAAATAATGTAAGTGACCTAGATCAGTCATGGAGAATTTGGTGTTTAAAAGAGAAATAATATGATTAAGAAAAGGGGTGGAGGAAGCTGTGAGGACAATATCATCAACGTAGAGAAGTAAATAAGAGGTTTATGAATTCTGATTGGAGACAAAAAGAGAGGAATCAGAAAAAGAGGGAACAACGCCTATTGTTTGGATGAAAGTAGAAAAACATTGAAACCATGCTCGCGGGGCTTGTTTAAGGCCATAAAGAGATTTTTGGAGAAGACATACGTGATTGGGTAGATTAGGATTTTAGAATCCAAGAGGTTGTTGACAATAGACTGTTTCATTAAGGCTTCCATGGAGAAACATATTTTTAACGTCGAGTTGATGAATAGGCCAAGAGGAGGAAATTGCAAGACTAAGGACAGTACGAATTGTTCTTGGCTTAACAACAGGGGAAAAGGTTTCATCATAGTCAATTCCATGTTGTTGAGAGAAACACCGACAAACCCATCTGACTTTATAGCGAGCAAGATATCCATCGGAGTGGAATTTTTGGCGAAAGACCCATTTGCCAGAGACAATGTTTGCACCATGTGGTCGGGGAACAAGTTGCCAAGTGTCATTTTGCAATAGAGCTTGAAACTCATCTTGCATGGCTGAGGACCAATGAGGATCTAGAAGAGCAGCTTTGTAGGTACGAGGAATAGGTGAAATTTAGGATTCGACAAGAGTGAGACGTTCTTTAGGTTGAAGGCGAAAACCATACTTAGCACGAGTGCTCATAACATGGTCATTGCTAGGAGCAGTAGTAGGGATGGCACGTGAGGGTAAAGGAGCAGAGGAGGTGCCCGGCGCAGCGGAACGATCGGGCACAGGCGATGTTGCGTCGGCAGCGCGCGCTGCCGCGACAGGGTTTGGAGCCTGAATCTCTGCCGCGGCAGAGGGTTCAGCAGGCTCAGTCGCGGCAGGGAGGTCTGCCGCGGCAGAGTTTTGCGTCATTTCATGTGCCGCGGCAGGGGTTGGGTCAGTTCTGCCGTGACTTGGGGCTGTAAGTTGGTGACGCTGGGGTTGTATAGGAGGGGATGTAGGAAGCTAGGGGAGTGATTTGTAGGTGTTGGTGAGGTAGGTGTTGGAGATATGCCCTAGAGGCAATAATAAATATAGTTATTATTATATCTTTGTGTTTATGATAAATGTTTACATTCATGCTATAATAGTATTAACAAGGAAACATTAATACTTGTGTGAATTTGTAAACTAAAATAGAGTCCCTAGTAAAGCCTCTTTGTAATACTAGCTTGTTGGTTAATAAATGATTGTGGTTTCCCTATCATGAACATTGAGATGTTATTAACAACAAGATCATATCGTTAGGAGAATGATATGATGGACATACTCCTATAGATAAGCGTAGCATAAAGATCAAGTCATTTTAATAGTTCAATTGCTATATGCTTTCTGATACATAGTAACCTAATTCCTTCGACCATGAGATCATGCATATCACCATCACCGGAAGGATGCTTTGATGACATCAAACACCACACCGTAACTGGGTGGCTATAAAGGTGGCATTGAGTGTTCAGAAAGTATTGGTTGAGACACATGGATCAAGAGTGGGATTTGTCCATCCATATGACGGATAGATATACTCTGGGCCCTCTCGATGGAATGTCATCCAATTAGCTTGCAAGCATGTGACTGGCTCACAAGGGATCACATATCACGGGAACGAGAAAAGAGTACTTATCATTAACGAGGTTGAACTAGGTATGCAGAGATACCGACGATCAAAACCTCAGATAAGTAAACTATCGTGAGACAAAAGGAAATTGGTATCGTATGTAAGTGGTTCATTCGATCGCAAAGTAATCGTTGAAATATGTGGGAGCCATATGAATTTCCAGATTCCTCTATTGGTTATTGATCGGAGAAGTGTCTCGATCATGTCCACATAATTCACGAACCGTAGGGAGACACACTTAAGGATTCGACGTTGTTGAGTAGTTATGGAATGATGAGTAAGAGACTGAATGTTGTTCGGAGTCTCGGATGGGATCGGGGATATCATGAGGAGATCCGGAATGGTCCGGAGAATAAGATTCATATAAGGAAAGTCCTGTTTCGGGGTTGGAGAATGGTTCCGGTGTTTTCATCGAGAATGTTCTAGAAGGTTCCGTAATGTCCGGCACTCCGGAGGGGAAGGGTACATGAATGTGTCATAACAAGTTGGAATGGTTGCATCATGTACTAGGTGTCATCGCTGAACAAAATAAAGGGTTAAATCAAATCCTAGTTTGAAAAGTCAAACGCCAATTTGAAAAGTCAAACGACTATTTTGCTTGGTGGAGGGAGAGTAGGAAACCTACTTGGGGAGGAGTTCCTCTCCCTCCATCGCCGGCCCTTGGAGACCGAGTTGGGGAGGGACTCCCCTCCCCTTGGCGCGCCCCTCCACCTATATAAGGAGGGGCAGGGCTGCCCCTCCAAGACCTACACCACGCACCCCGCAAACCCTAGCTCCTAGCCGCCGGCGCCGCCACCTCCTGCTGCCGCCGCCTAGGGAAACCCTAGCCGCCGACTTGGGCTTCCCCAAGCCCTAGACTCCGGCCCTAGACCCTCCTCCTTGGTGTGTCTAAACCCTAGATCACCGAGGCTCTCTCATAGTCCACCATACTCGCTCCGGCTTAAGGCGAAGCCCTGTGAGATCTCCCCTCTACTTCCGGTACCACGCCGTCGTGCTGCCGGAATCGCGAGGAGAGTGCTACAACCTCCGCTACCTGTTGGAACAAGGGAGAGGAAGGTCTTCGTCGTGTACCGAACGTGTGACCGACTGCGGAAGCGCTGCCGGAACACAGCGCCGGAAGGATCGTCTACGCGATCTTGAGATCGGAAAGAGTACGACTACATCACCCACGAGAATCCGCTCTCGTTAAACACTTTGGAATCTTCGAGGGTGAGTTATTCTATCGACTCATTGCTACAATCTAGTAGATAGATCTTGGCTTGTTTGTTTGTATGCGGTAGAAATTTTTTGTTTTCCATGCTACGAACCCCTACAGTGGTATCAAAGCCGTGTCTATATGTAGATCTATTGCACGAGTAGAACACAATGGTCATTGTGGGCGGTGGTGCTTTTATTATCAATTGCTTCTTGTGTACTTTGCATCTTGCGGTATGATGGGATGAAGCGGCCCGGGCTAACCTTACATGACATTGTTCATGAGACTTGCTCCACGCTCAACATGCAACTTGTATTGCATAAGTGGCTGTGCGGGTGTCTGTCTCTCCCATTATAGTATAGATCCAATTTACAAAGGACACTTGATAGTTCAAACATCAACGTTGTGGTTCTTGTTCGTAAGTTAGATCGACACTTATTGAAAGCCCCAAACCACGTAAAATACGCAAAGAAATTAGAGGCGTCTAACTTTGTTTTGCAGGGGTGTGCTGTGATGTGATATGGCCATGATTGTGATTATATTTGATGTATGCAATGTTCCTTATTGTAAGTTAGCAACTGGCAGGAGCCATATGGTTGTCTTTAATTTCTGTTAAGACTCGCGTGTCTATTCAAAGTAGTTGTAATAGTTGAAGCTGGTGGACGACAACCATGGAGCAGTGTCATTGACCTTGATGCAATGCCGGTGATGATGGAGATCATGTTCGTGCTTGAAGATGGAGATCGGAAGCACATAGAAGAAAGGCCATATCATATCACATATTTTGAATTGCATGTGATGTTAATCCTTTATGCATCTTGTATTGCTTATTTAACGACGGTAGCATTATAAGATGATCACTCATGCACATAAATTTCAAGTTCTTAAGTGTTCATCCTTAGTAAGCACCGTTGCTAAAGCTTGTTGTTTCGAAGCACCACGTGATGATCGGGTGTGTTAGATACCGCAAGTGTATACAACATGAGCAAGCCAGATTTGCTCATGCGGAAGCTAAGGTTTGATCTTGACGAGCCTAGCATGTACAGACATGGTATCGGAACACGGATCACCAAAAGGTAAAGCATGAATCATATAGTAGATATGATAAACATGTCGATTGTTCGCCATTGAAGCTACATCAACTCTCGTGATGATCGGTTTTGATATGGTGGATTTGGTTCGTGTGATCACTAAAACAATGTGAGGGATATTGTTTTGAGTGGGAGTTCACCTAGATTAATTTAACTATTAATTAGAACTCAATTTGTCATAAACTTAGTCTAAATTATTGCAAATATGTTGTGGATCAATGGCGGCCCCTACCATCAATTTTAATGCGTTCCTAGAGAAAGAAAAGTTGAAAAACAATGGAAGCAACTTCGCGGATTGGTTCCGCAATTTGAGGATTGTCCTCAATGCTGGTAATTTGACCAATGTGCTGGATGCACCGCTGGGTGACCCGCCTACAGCTGATGCTACCGATGAAGTAAAGAACGTTTACCTCGCTCGGAAGAATCAGTACTCCACAGTTCAGTGTGCTATCTTGTATGGTTTAGAATCGGAGCTTCAGAAAAGGTTTGAGAATTCAGACCCACATGATATTGTCCGTGAACTCAAATTGATCTTTGAGACTCACGCGGCAGTTGAGAGCTATGAGGCTTCTGAAAAGTTCTTTAACTGCAAGATGGAAGAGGGCAGCTCCGTCAGTGAGCATGTGCTTAAGATGTCTGGGCACGCAAACAAACTTCAAAGCTTGGGTATAGTGATTCCTAATGCTTTGGGGATTTACCGTGTCCTCCAATCACTACCACAAAGTTACAAGAACTTTGTGATGAACTACAATATACAAAGCATGAACAAGCAGTTGCCAGAACTCTTCTCCATGTTAAAATATGCAGAAGTGGAGATCAAGAGAGAGCACCAAGTGTTGATGGTCAATAAGACCACCAAATTCAAGAAAGGCAAGTCTAAGAAAAAGGGACACTTCAAGAAGGGTGGTAAGAAAGTTACCGCACCGACGAAGAAGACCAAGGCTGGACCCAAGCTTGATACAGAGTGCTTTTACTGCAAGGGGGAAGGTCACTGGAAGCGGAATTGCCCAAAGTACTTGGCGGATTTGAAGAACGGCAACATCAAGAAGAAAGGTATATCCGATATACATGTTACTGATGTGTATATCACTAGTACTCGTAGTAGTGCCTAGGTATTTGATACTGGTTCGGTTGCTCATATTTGTAACTCGAAACAGGTGCTGCAGAATAAATGGAAGCTAGCGAAGAACGAGGTGACGATGCGCGTTGGAAATGGATCAAAGGTTGATGTGATCGCGGTCGGCACGCTACCTCTTCATCTACCATCGGGATTAGTTTTATACTTAAATAATTGTTATTTGGTGCCTGCGTTAAGCATGAACATTATATCGAGATCTTGTTTATTGCGAGACGGTTACTTGTTTAAGTCCGAGAATAATGGTTTTTCGATTTATATGAGTAATATGTTTTATGCACATGCACCTTTGATAGATGGTCTATTCTTATTTGAATCTCGATAGTGGAAATACACATATTAATAACATTGAAGCTAAACGTTTGAAATCGAGCGATAACTCGACCTATATGTGGCACTGTCGTCTTGGTCACATTGGAGTGAAGCGTATGAAGAAACTCCATTCTGATGGACTTCTTGAATCACTTGATTTCGAATCACTTAAAAGATGTGAAGCATGTCTAATGGGTAAAATGACTAAGACTCCATTTTCTGGTATGATGGAGCGAGCTACGGACTTATTGGAAATCATACATACCGATGTGTGTGGTCCAATGAGTGTAGCATCGCGCGGTGGTTATCGTTATGTTCTTACCTTCACGGATGACTTGAGTAGATATGGGTATATCTATTTCATGAAACATAAGTCCGAAACTTTCGAAAAGTTTAAGGAATTTCAAAGTGAGGTTGAGAATCAACGTAACAAGAAGATTGAATTTCTACGTTCTGATCATGGAGGTGAATATCTAAGTTACGAGTTTGGCGAGCATTTGAAGAAATGCGGAATACTTTCACAATTGACACTGCCGGGAACACCACAGAGTAATGGTGTGTCCTAACGTCGTAATCGAACTCTCTTAGATATGGTTCGTTCTATGATGTCACTTACAGATTTACCGCTATCATTTTGGGGTGATGCATTAGAAACAGCTGCATTCACTTTAAATTGGGCACCATCTAAATCCGTTGAAACGACACCGTATGAATTATGGTTTGGGAAGAAACCTAAATTGTCGTTCCTTAAAGTTTGGGGTTGCGAAGCCTATGTAAAAAAGTTACAGCCGGACAAGCTCGAACCCAAAGAGGAAAAATGCGTCTTCATAGGATACCCAAAGAAAACTATTGGGTATACCTTCTATCATAGATCCGAAGGCAAAATCTTCGTTGCCAAGAATGGATCCTTTCTAGAGAAGGAATTTCTCTCGAAAGAAGTGACTGGAAGGAAAGTAGAACTCGACGAGGTTGTCGAACCTTCTCTCGAACTTGCGAGTAGCGCAGCACCGGAAGAAGTTCCTGTGGTGCCTGCACCAATAAGAGAGGAAGCTAATGATGATGATCATGAAACTTCGGTTGTAGTTGCTACAGAGCCTCGCAGGTCAACGAGAACTTGTCCCACTCCTGATTGGTATGATCCCGTTATGAGTGTCATGTTGGTGGACAACACCGATGACCCTGCGACATATGAGGAAGCGATGATGAGCCCAGATTCCAATAAATGGCAAGAAGCCATGAAATCCGAGATTGGATCCATGTACGAAAACCAAGTATGGACTTTGGTGGATTTACCGGATGGCCGGAAGGCTGTCGAGAACAAATGGATTTTCAAGAAGAAAACAGATGCTGATGGAAATGTTACTGTCTATAAAGATCGACTTGTCGCAAAAGGGTTTAGACAAATTCAAGGAGTTGACTACGATGAGACTTTCTCACCAGTAGCGAAGCTAAAGTCTGTGAGGATTATGTTAGCAATCGATGCATATTACGATGATGAGATATGGCAGATGGATGTCAAAACAACGTTCCTCAATGGAGACATTGATGAAGAGTTGTATATGATGCAACCCAAAGGTTTTGTCGATCCTAAAGATGCTAACAAGGTATGCAAACTTCAACGGTCCATTTATGGATTGAAGCAAGCATCCCGAAGTTGGAATCAACGTTTTGATAAGGTGATCAAAAGTTTTGGTTTTATACAAACTTATGGAGAAGCTTGTATTTAGAAGAAAGTGAGTGGGAGCTCTATAGCATTCTTAATAATATATGTAGATAACATATTGTTGATTGGGAATGATGTAGACCTTCTTAATAGTGTCAAGGAATATTTGAATAATAGTTTTGCAATGAAAGATCTTGGCGAAGCAGCTTACATATTAGGCATAAAGATTTATAGAGATAGATCGAGACGCCTAATATCATTGTCACAAAGTACATATTTGGACAAAGTTCTAAAGAGGTTTGGAATGGAAGATAGCAAGAAAGGGTTCTTGCCCATGTTGCCCAATACGACCTTGAGTAAAACTCAAAGTCCGACAACGACAAAAGATAGAGAAATGATGAGTAAGACTCCCTATGCCTCAGCCATAGGATCTCTAATGTATGCCATGCTATGTACTAGACCCGACATTGCATATGCTGTTGGTTTAACTAGCAGATATCAAAGTGATCCAGGAGTGGATCATTGGACCGCGGTCAAAAACATCCTTAAATAATTGAGAAGAACTAAGGATATGGTTCTTTCTTATGGAGGTGATGAACAGCTCGTTGTTAATGGTTACACCGATGCTAGTTGGAACACCGATCCGGATGATTCTAAATCACAATCTGGATACGTATTTACTTTGAATGGTGCAGCAGTTAGCTGGAGGAGTGCAAAGCAACGCGTTGTGGCGAGATCTTCAACTGAATCGGAATTCATGGCTGCTTCGGAGGCTTCACAAGAAGCGATATGGATGAAAGAGTTCATTACAGAGCTCGGTGTGGTTCCTAGTGCGCTGGACCCAATGTCTATCTACTGTGTAACATGGGCGCCATAGCCAATGCGCAAGAACCAAGGTCACACAAGAAGCTGAAGCACATCAAGCTACATTTTCACGCTATTCAAGAACATGTCCAAGATGGGGACATAAAGATTTGCAAAGTACACACAGATCTGAATGTGGCGGATCCGTTGACTAAACCTCTCCCGAGGGCAAAACATGACCAACTCCATACTGCCATGGGTGTTCGGTATATTACCATGTAATCTAGATTAGTTGACTCTAGTGCAAGTGGGAGACTGTTGGAGATATGCCCTAGAGGCAATAATAAATATAGTTATTATTATATCTTTGTGTTTATGATAAATGTTTACATTCATGCTATAATAGTATTCACAAGGAAACATTAATACTTGTGTGAATTTGTAAACTAAAATAGAGTCCCTAGTAAAGCCTCTTTGTAATACTAGCTTGTTGGTTAATAAATGATTGTGGTTTCCCTATCATGAACATTGAGATGTTATTAACAACAAGATCATATCGTTAGGAGAATGATATGATGGACATACTCCTATAGATAAGCGTAGCATAAAGATCAAGTCATTTTAATAGTTCAATTGCTATATGCTTTCTGATACATAGTAACATAATTCCTTCAACCATGAGATCATGCATATCACCATCACCGGAAGGATGCTTTGATGACATCAAACACCACACCGTAACTGGGTAGCTATAAAGGTGTCATTGAGTGTTCGGAAAGTATTGGCTGAGACACATGGATCAAGAGTGGGATTTGTCCATCCATATGACGGATAGATATACTCTGGGCCCTCTCGGTGGAATGTCATCCAATTAGCTTGCAAGCATGTGACTGGCTCACAAGGGATCACATATCACGGGAACGAGAAAAGAGTACTTATCATTAACGAGGTTGAACTAGGTATGCAGAGATACCGACGATCAAAACCTCAGATAAGTAAACTATCGTGAGACAAAAGGAAATTGGTATCGTATGTAAGTGGTTCATTCGATCGCAAAGTAATCGTTGAAATATGTGGGAGCCATATGAATTTCCAGATTCTTCTATTGGTTATTGATCGGAGAAGTGTCTCGATCATGTCCACATAATTCACGAACCGTAGGGAGACACACTTAAGGATTCGACGTTGTTAAATAGTTATGGAATGATGAGTAAGAGACCGAATGTTGTTCGGAGTCTCGGATGGGATCCGGGATATCACGAGGAGATCCAGAATGGTCCGAAGAATAAGATTCATATAAGGAAAGTCCTGTTTCGGGGTTGGAGAATGGTTCCGGTGTTTTCATCGAGAATGTTCTAGAAGGTTCCGGAATGTCCGGCACTCCAGAGGGGAAGGGTACATGAATGTGTCATAACAAGTTGGCATGGTTGCATCATGTACTAGGTGTCATCGCTGAATAAAATAAATAAATCAAATCCTAGTTTGAAAAGTCAAACGCCAATTTGAAAAGTCAAACGGCTATTTTGCTTGGTGGAGGGAGAGTAGGAAACCTACTTGGGGAGGAGTTCCTCTCCCTCCACCGCCGGCCCTTGGAGACCGAGTTGGGGAGGGACTCCCCTCCCCTTGGCGCGCCCCTCCACCTATATAAGGAGGGGCAGGGCTGCCCCTCCAAGACCTACACCACGCACCCCGCAAACCCTAGCTCCTAGCCGCTGGCGCCGCCACCTCCTCCTGCTGCCGCCACCGCCTAGGGAAACCCTAGCCGCCGACTTGGGCTGCCCCAAGCCCTAGCCGCCAGCCCTAGCCCCTCCTCCTTGGTGTGTCTAAACCCTAGATCACTGAGGCTCTCTCATAGTCCGCCATACTCGCTCCGGCTTAAGGCGAAGCCCTGCGAGATCTCCCCTCTACTTCCGGTACCACGCCGTCGTGCTGCCGGAATCGCGAGGAGAGTGCTACAACCTCCGCTGCCTGCTGGAACAAGGGAGAGGAAGGTCTTCGTCAAGTAACGAACGTGTGACCGACTGCGGAAGTGCTGCCGGAACGCAGCGCCGGAAGGATCGTCTACGCGATCTTGAGATCGGAAAGAGTACGACTACATCACCCACGAGAATCCGCTCTCGTTAAACACTTTGGAATCTTCGAGGGTGAGTTATTCTATCGACTCATTGCTACAATCTAGTAGATAGATCTTGGTTTGTTTGTTTGTATGCGGTAGAAAATTTTTGTTTTCCATGCTACGAGCCCCCACAGTAGGTTGAGGGGAAGGTGACCGAGTAGCAAAAGGAAAGGTTGTTTCATCGAAAGTGACGTGACATGATATATGGATGTGACCATTGGAAAGATCTAGACAACGATATTCTTTATGCTCGTCAGAATAACCGAGAAACACGCAGGGGATGGAGCGAGAAGATAGTTTATTGGGAGTGGTGGCGTATATGTTGGGTAAACAAAGGCAACCGAAAACTTTTAACTCGGAATAATTGGGGTGGCTTAGGAAAAGGGAGTAGAAGGGTGTTGTTTTAGGGTTAACAGTGGAGGGTCGGATGTTTAAAAGAAAAGTGGCCGTTCCAAGAGCTTCTGCCCAAAACTTTGGTGGCATAGATGATTGAATTAGAAGGGTGCGGACTATATCATTAAGAGTATGGAGAGATCGTTCTGCCTTGACATTTTGGGGAGAAGTGTAGGGACAAGAAAAACACAGGAGAATTCCATGTTTAAGAAAAAGGTTTCGATTTTTAATGTTGTTGAATTCACGGCCATTGTCACATTGGAGAAACCGAATGGGTAGAAAGAAGTGTGTGGAAACATATCGTTGAAAATGGAGGAAGGTGGTGTGTACATCTGATTTGTGCTTGAGGGGAAACATCCAAATAAAGTGAGTAAAGTCATCTAGAATAACAAGATAGTATTGAAAACCAGAAATACTAGTGTGAGGAGAGGTCCATATATCACAATGTAAAAGCTCGAAAGGAAAACTGCTATAGGAACTAGAAGAACTAAAGGGAAGACGCACATGTTTGCCTTGTTGACACGACTCACACACTAAGGGATCATGAAGATCTTTATTACATGGAAGACAAAATTCACTAAGCAAATTTGTAGTGGTGACGACATTGGGGTGGCCTAGACGCTGGTGCCAAAGGTGGACGGAGGCCATCATGGAGGAGGGGGGACGTGCGGCAGGAGCTCCATGGATAGAATAGAGATCACCGGAGCTATTGAAGCGTGCGATCTCCTCCTTGGTTCGAAGATCCTTCACAGATAGGCCAAAGGGATCAAATTCAATAGAGACAAGATTGTCGGAGGTAAACTTGCGAACATAAATTAAGTTTTTGATAAGAGCAGGAGCAACTAGAACATCTCGAAGTAAAAGGGGTTTAATGGGTGTGGATAGTTGAGTGTGACCAGTCCTATAGATTGGAATAGTGGAACCATTGCCTAGGGTAATTGAAGAAAAAGGAGAAGAGGTGCAATTTGACAACATAGTATGCGAATTAGACATGTGGCTAGAAGCACCAGAATCGAAAATCCAGTCCATACCTGATGCTCCCTGGGCAGCAAAATTGTTCATGGCCTGCAAGAAGGTGGCTTGGTCCCAATGGGGTGTTGGTGAAGGCAATAGAGGCGGAGCCGTCGATGGTGGCGGAGCATGCAGCGTGTAGGAGGCTGTCGGAGCAGATGGCAACTGAGGCTGCATGTGGTAGAGACCGCTGCTGTCGATGTAGTAGGGCGCAGGAGACGGAGCGCCGTAGGTGTAGGTCGACGGGGCAGCATGGTATGCCTGCGTCGGGGGACGAGGACTCAAAAGTCCTGGCGATCCCGTGTGGGGGCGGAGTCCCGGCATCCAGGAGCCAGAGTATGCAGGAGGCGCGCCGATCGGGGACGATGGAGTCCAGGGCATCGGCCAGGCTTGGACAAGCCCGGTCCAAGGATCATGTGGAGGGCGCCAAGCTGGGGGCGTAGGCGGAGGGGCGACGCTCGGAGGTGGCGTTGGAGCTGACGGGGTTGGTGAAGCTGGTGGGCGCGGCGTTGGCGGGCGGTAGGTCGGGTTTCTACCACGGTAGTTCGGGCTCGGGCGCCATCCCACGGGGGGCTGCATTGGAGGAGCTGGAGGAGCGGTCGGTGGTGGAGGTGGTGGCCGTGGCGTGGCGACGAAGACCTGATGACGCGACTCTTTGTTGTTCACGGAGCGATCGGCCCATTGGAGTATGGACCGAACCTTGGCGAAGGAGGGTGGTGGACGCATCATGGGGATAAAGGACGCCTGTTTCTCGAAGCGTTTGCCAAGGCCGACGAGGAGGACGTTGATGAGTTGCTTGTCGTCGATGGGATCCCCAAGCTCGTGAAGTTCGTTGGCGATGGACTTTAGGTGTTGGCAATAGACGCCAAATTGTGAGTCTCTTTGGACGGTGTTGCGGAGCTCTGTGTGGAGAGTGTTGACGCGACCATCGATGTTGTCCTGGAAGAGTTGGCGTAGAGCCACCCAAAGGGCGGCGGCGTTGGTGGCGTCGTGGAAGACGAGGTTGAAGATCTCGGTGGAGACTCGTTGATAGATCCATTGGATGATCATGAGATCGTCCTTGACCCAGCGCGGATCCGAGGGCCGAGGGACGATGTCGGTGGCGACGTGGTCGAGAAGATTGCAGCGATCGAGGTGAACTTCGAAGAGATGGCGCCAATGGTAGTAATTATGCTTTGGTAAATCTAGGATAATTGGGATGAACGGGCTGACATCTGAGATCGTGTCGGCATAGTTGATAGTGGGGATAGTTGGGGCTAGGGTTTGAGTGGATGGATTGGAGGAGGACGCCGCGAGAGAGGAGGTTTTGGCGGCGGCGAGGGCAGCCCGACGTTCGAAGTAGCCGGGTGGAGGCTGCGGCGGCGATGTGGGGTGCGTGGCCATGGCCTAGGAACGGAACTAATCTGATACCATGTAGAATTATAATAAATCTCACGTATATTGATTGTAGCGAGTATAAGGAGTATATATAATGCTGGAGTCACAACCGACTCAGCCAAAACCCTAACCGACTCGGCCAGCCTGACCAACGTGTATTACAAGACAAACTTATAATCTAACAGCTAGCATAAATTGGATATGATCAATTAGTCCCTTAACAGGGCAACCAAATCAAAGCTTATAACTACACCGACTGCAAGTTAATCAACTAAAATATCAATACTATCTTATCTAAAACAAACACAAATGCTTACTGGAATGATTAAATAAGAAACATACAGGCCTCGTGTATGAAAGACAGGACGTGCAGCACAAACACAATCATGGAAAAACTTGGCTAAGATAGGGCAGATTATCAGATTTGACATAATAAGAGACCAAGACATGCAAGCACACGATCAAGTCCTAATTCGTCTACTGAATGCACTTGGTATGTGTCCAGTATACCGAAAAATAGCACTTCATCAAATGAATGGAATCTAAATACACTATAGATAACACTAGAAAATGCTAGCATAAAGTGGATGTGATCAATTAGTCCCTTAACAGGGCAACCAAATCAAAGCTTAGAACTACACCGATTGCATGTTAATCAACTAAATATCAATACTATCTTATCTAAACCAAACACAAATGATTACTGGAATGATTAAATAAGAAACATAGAGGCCTCCTGTATGAAAGACAATACATGCAGCACAAACACAATCATGGAAAAACTTAGCTAAGATAGGGCAGATTATCAGATTTGACATAATAAGAGACCAAGACATGCAGCACATGGTCAAGTCCTAATTCGTCTACTGAATGCACTTGGTACGTGTCCAGTATACCGAAGTTAGCACTTTATCAAATGAATGGAATCTACATACACTAGACAGCCACTACACATACCAACAGAAAATGCTATTATAAATTGGACGATCAATTACTCCCTTGACAGAGCAACTGAATCAAGGCTTAGAACTACACCAATTGCATGTTAATCAACTAAAAATGCCAGATCACTACACCAATTGAATGTATTGCGGTAAAAGCAAGGATGCTACAATTGTGCTTGAGACCGTGGCATCGGAGGACACATGGATTTGGCATGCATTTTTTGGTTTGCCGGGAACACTCAATGATATCAATGTGCTCAATAGATCTCCTTTGTTTGCAAGATTAGTTTCCGGGGATGCTCCAACTTGCAACTACAAGGTCATGAACAATGAGTACTCAATGGGATACTATCTCACCGATGGCATTTATCCCGAGTGGGCAACTCTTGTGAAGGCCATCAAGGAGAAAAATGGTGTTCCCCTAAGCAAAAAAGAGGCTAATTTCACCAAGGCACAAGAAAATGCCCACAAATATGGTCCAACTCGTTTTTGGGATAAAAAAACCTTGGAGAACATCATGAAATGTTGTGTGATTCTACACAACATGATCCTAGAGGATGAGAGAGGGTTAAACCTACCTTGTTTCTATGACAATGTTGGTACCCATGTGCAACCGGAAAGGAACCCCGATCGCGTAGAAGCTTTTCTTGAAGCACATCGTGCGATTGAGAATGCAAACACGCATTGTCAACTCTGGGATGATCTAGTAGAGCACCATTGGCAGTTGGATGGGCGGCGCCAAGGCCCATGATCTATCTTTGTTTTACTTTGCTATGTCCTATTTGATTCGAACAATTATTGTTATTTGCAAAAAACTTTGTTGTAATAATTTGAATGATTATCATGTGCTTGAGAGTACTATTTGGTGTTGTAATAATAACTAGAATGATTATTGTTTGCTTGAGACATATTTGATATGGTGATATTTGTGATATGTGCAATGATATTGTGATGATGGTTTGAGGGTTGAGGCAAATACTAGAACCCTCAAACCCTTAAAATTTGAGGGTTCTAGTCTTTGCCCTCAACCCTCAATTTTAAGGGTTTGAGGGTTCTAGTCTATGACCCCTGTTTTTCACAGCTCACATGTGCACAAAAGTGCCAATTCTCGACCCTTAAACTTTTAAGGGTTTAAGGGCTCTACTAGTGATGCTCTTAGACTAGTGAGTAACTTAGGTAGTAACATAGAGTTACATGCATTTCCAAATAAGTATTTAGATTATTACTCCCTGTATTTTAAAATATAAGATGTTTTAGCTTTGTGAAGCCAATGGATTTATAACCTTTTTAGTATGTAGGTTTGCTCCAAATCGCTCCGAACCAATATACTAAAAGTGGTCTAGATAAATTTGATTTACAAAGCTAAAACATCTTATATTTTAAAACAGAGAAAGTACATGGCATGCAATTAATTAAAAAAAGGTTTATGGTAAGTAGCTATGTGAACAACATCATACATTCAAGTCAAAATAAGTCTAGACTATAATAAATTAGACTTTACATGATAATTTTCACTGTTAAAATAGATTAGTAATATATGCATGTTAAAAGTCTAAGTTAATTCCTAGTATGACTAGTCTTATCATTCCACCGTAATATCAATAACAGCCACCCATTAAAAAATTTAGGGTCAAAAGAAGGGAGCCGACCTATAGCCTCACCTCTAATAAGATCGCTAGGTGAAGTACTTGTAACACCCTCAGAATCGGCCCTATGCAAGTTTTAGCGAAACCCGCCAAACCCGCATAGAAACGATTCAAAGGTGCCCACCAGGCACTTTCGTGCGGGTGGAAAACGAAGTAATAACATTACACAACAGTCCTCGATGGGACCCATAGAACAGATATATATATAACAGCGACTCAAAGAGTCAAGAACACAGATTTAATATACAAAGATCCAATCACCTTGAAAACGATAGAGCGTCCAGCTACGGACAAGATGCAAATGGGGCTAAGAGCCCTGAAGAATAACCAATTGCGTCCATAACCCTGCCCAGGCCAAGCCGGAAGGGTAACCCTGCTAACGGCGTCGATCTCAAAACCTGCTAAAACAAAAGGGGTGCCGACAAAGGGCAAAGGAAAAAGAGGAGCGTCAGTACTGAGGCCAGTACACGGCGAGGCTAGAATTCGGCGGTCCTCGCCTACAAAGGTATGGTGGACTGAGCGGCAGCGCAGCATGCACTAGACAACCTATAGAGACTCGATACAACTGGCGACTATCAGAGAGGGGTAAGAAAGACCTATTCGGAACCAGACTGATACTAACACCAAACAATCCCATCCTGGTATTTCCCCCTCGAGACCAATTGAGGAAGTCAACCGAGGAACTCACACAGTTGGCAGTTTTACTTATTCAGTTATAGTTGCGGCAATTTACTAGTCAGGTAAAGATAATCATCCTGATAAAATAAGCAGTGAGCACTTTTAGTTGACCATTCCGTTTTAGTTGCAACACTTACTAGTCAGATACAAATAGCATGAGATAACCCCAAAACCCAGCAGTTGTTGGTACTTTTACTTAGCCATTCCGTTGTAGTGAAGCTGATTACTAGTCATATCAGATACAAGTCAATTTTATAACAATAAACTTTAGTTATAGTTGTCTATGATCAAGCACTGTGCTCCAAGTCGTCCATAACCGCGGACACGGCTTCTCGAAAAGATTTAACCCTGCAGGGGTGCACCAAAGTATCCACAAGCACTTCGACCCTTTTTGCCAGATCAGTTAACATACACCCATCGGTATGTCGGCGGGGCCTAAGTCATGACGTTCCCAGACCCAAAGCAAGCACGGGGGGCCACCCCACTAAGTCTACCCGCAACGAAGTCGGCCGGTCTCCGAGACGGACTTAGGGTTTGGGTAGACGGCTGTGAACGACAGCAAATCCCAAAACTGGGACTGTCGACACCGCGAAAACGTGTCCCGATCCTAAACAGTACAGTGTGCTCCTCGCACAATCGTAACTAAAGCAGTAAAGCATGGCCTAAGTACAGGATAGTAAATAAAACCTCAAACTAGTTTGTGGCCCCCAGTACAATACTTTGAAAACAGGTAATAATCAATGGGGGGCCCATATCTCCCCACCCGTGGTTAGCGCGCCCGATCTCGGAACAGGTGTCAAGAACTCGGGGTCCTACGGGACACAAGTGGGCGGTCGGAAACCAACATTGTCTATCACCCACCGATGCCTCTGCTTACTTACTTCAGTTTTAGTTGTTAAACAGTAATTAAAGTGACGAAAAGTAAAACCATGATCATCTCCAACAATTAAACATGCGGCACTTCTCCAACAACTATGGTACTTGACGACACGCAACAACACTTGAGCAAGCGACTACGACGCGCGGGTCCAACTATCTACCAAACAACAGGTAATAGGATGTGTCCAAGGCTATATATGGCGGCAAGGGATATCACGGGTACGAAAACTAGAGCATCGCAACACAGATAGCAAAGATCAACAGGAGGGAATAAATACTAGAAAAGTAAGATAGGAAGAAAGGGGGAGATGCTCGCCTGAGAAACATTGTCGAAGGTTCAACCGAAGCTCGGGGCGAAGCTCGCATCAACTCAACGGCCTTATCCGCGAAGAAGCAAAACACTAGAAGAAACACCGGATGCACTATTTAATACTACGGCAAAAGATCGGGCATGATGCATGTATGATGCATGGCATGGCAAAACTGCGATGCAATTGGGCAATATTAAGCGGAACCGGGGTCCCGACAATTAATTAAATGGTTCAAGTTATTTGACTACCCCGCCATTTAAATGTTGAATTAACATGGCACGATAAGTTACCGGTTCGCTACACAAATTTAAATGAGGCCAATATGAGACTAGGTTTGCCCGCATATGGGCCCCATATTTAATTATGAGATGAATCGGCATACGGCCCCCAAACCACATGATATGCATGCGAGATGAATGATTTAATGTGCAACAATTTGTTATTACATTTATAAAATAGGGCTCGAGAAAAAGGGGTCACACATTAGGGTTCGGCGATCTTGGTCCGAGGGTTCGGGGTTCGGTCTCAGGGTTCGGATCTGGGGTTCGACGAATTTGTTCGCGGCGGAATCGGCGTCCGGGAAGTAGCACTTGTCGCACCGGGGTCTCGGTGTCCGGGGCGCATCGGGTTCTTCCGGGTCGGTGTCGATCTTGTCGTTGCGACGATCTTGTCGGGTCCTTGTGTCGGGTCGGTCTCGGCGTTCGGGGAGGAGGGACTTGGCGTTCTCGAGGAAGTACTTGTCGTTTCCGTGAGGAAGGTCATGTCGGGTCCGCGCCTTCGAGTCGGTCTTGGTGTTCCGTGAAGAATATCTCTTCGCTCCAGGAGAAGATCTTGTCGAGGTCCTTAGGTCCTTGCCACAACACAGGCATCGGGTGCTCTAGGCGATAGCGACAACAAACGGCATCGGTCCGAACATGTGCCTGGGACACCAGTGAGCAGCCCAAACAAGCTCCTTGGGTGCATCCAGGAAGGCACGCGGCTACAGGGGAGACGGAACCGTAGAGGAGGGCGAGGTCGGCGCTGCTCGCCGGCTGATGATGCGGGGGTGGGGGAACGCAGGGCGGCCAGGGTGGCGCTGGCAGGGCCAGGTCGGCGACGGCTGCTGAGGACAAGGGCGCGGCGGGGAGGCAGAGGAGCCCCAGGGCGGGCTCGCCTGGTTGGGAGGTGGAGGGCGTCTGCGGCGCTCGAGCTCGGCCGGGCGCGGCCTCGAGCGGGGACGCGGGCCGGGAAGAAGGGGAGGGTCCGGCGGAGGGGAGCGGCTCCGGCGGGGCGACAGGACTGGCCAGGGCGGCGCGCTTGGGGAAGGGAGGAGCTCGCGGGGGCGGGGGGGCGAGCGGCGGCGCTCTGAGGCGGTGTCGGGGTGGAGGGAACGCCGGCGTCGAGGGGGGTCGACGAGGCGGCGTGCGGCGGAGCTCGGCCGCGCGGAGCAGCGAGGGAGGACGTGGAGGAGCGGTCGGGGAGGAGAGGAGGCCGGTCGACGGCGGCGCGTCGGGGGGGTGAGCGGCGGCGGTGGGAGAGGGAGAGGGAGGAGACGGCCGCGGGGTGGGGTGGCTGCGCGCGTCGGGGGTGGAGGTTGCGGGAGGAGGGAGAGAGAAGGGAGCAGGCGGGGTCATGGTGGGACCAGGTGGGACCGCGGGCCAGGGGTGGGGTCGGTCAGGGGAGGTGGCTGCGGTCGGTGGGGGAGGTTGGGGGTGATGTGGCAGAAGGTGGTTGGGGGGGATTTGGGGAGGGGCGACGTGGCGGCGTGGGACTGGTCCGGGTGAGGTGGCCGGAGGGTGTGGGTAGATAGGTTGGTAGAAAAGGGTTTGGGGTGGACCGTTTAAATTCCTGGGGGTGGTCGTTCGGGTCGAATCGGCCCGTTCGACTGCCCCCACTAAAAATAATTAAATGTTTTATTTATTTAAAACAGGGCCTTTGCAACCCGATAGCAACAAAACAAAATAACCCGGTGACCCGGGTTTGCGTGTTGAACAAAGGCGGGGCGTTTAGAAAACAAAACTAGGTTTTTCCGAAAATAATTTTATGCAAGCAAAATGCAAGATGATGACGATGTTTAAATGCAATGTGGCATGATGACATGAGCATGCGGTCATGATGATGCAATGCACAAAAACAACGCGATTTTCTAGTGGTGGTTTTGCAGGATGCCACAGTACTCGAGCTGTCTAATCCACTTGCCTAGCACTATGGAAGTTTAGTACTCTTATTGGATTACATCGATTATATCCAATGGAGCTACTGAGAAATTAACTAAGCGGTACTTGTTGGATTCTATTTGCATCAACTAGTCTAGATCTATTCAGTAGCTCTTTGCCTTTGCATATCTAGGCATGAATCTGTAGGGTTCGCAGCATAGAAAACAAAAATTTTCCTACGATGTGAACTATATACCAAGATCTATCTACTAGATACAAACGGGCGGATGTATATCCGTAGAGAACATACCCTTGAAGACCGACAAAGCTTAACGAGTTCAACTCGTGGTTGATGTAGACGATCTCTTGCCGATCTCAAGATCGAGAGGAAGTCCTAGCGCCGCAAATCAGCAGCGCATCCGTGCTCGCACACACGTTCGAGGCACCGAGCAACCTCCGCCTCCTCGCTCCAGCGATGCAGCGGAAGCACAACTCTTTCTTGCCGAATAGCCACCGGGAACATGTATCTCGCTAGTCCGAGACCATGGGGGATAAATTCTAGAGGGGGAGAGAGATCCTTCACGAGGAGGTGTGAGAGACAAGTGAGGAGGGGGGCTCCTTTTATAGGAGGAGGGGGGCACCCAAGGGGGTGGCCGCCGGCCATGGGGGCTGCCCCCTCCCCTCCTTCATTCATGTGGGTGGACACTCCACTCACAAAATGCCCTTTTAAAATCCCTCCACTCAAAAGTCCACTCAAATTCCCATTAAATTTCCACCAAATTTAATGCAAACTCTCATTAAATAAAACTCTTTTATTTTATTCAGAATTTTGTCAATTACTTTAATGACAAACATTCACAAATAACCCCTTGCTAGAATTCTATTTTACATGCATAACCACTTTATGCAATTTCACCCGAAAACCTGTTTCGGTATCTAGTGAAATAAATTCCTGCGCTTGTTCATTCTTTCGGCATGAAACATTTGCTCCAATTGGATGTCGGTGTCTCTTAAGTGTGTCACCCTACGGTTCGTGAATAATGCGGACATGATCGAGACCCCTCTCGGATCAATAATCAGAAGCGGGATCTGGAGACCCATACTGACTCCCACACATTCAACGATGACTTTCTTGTGATCGTCGGAACCTTTTACGCTAGTATATCTTAATCCCTTTGTTTCACGATATATTACATGTCCGAGATTCGATCATCGGTATCTCCATACCTAGTTTGATCTCGTTACCGACATGCACTCTTTTCTCGTTCCTGTGATATAACATTCTAGTGATCAAATCACTTGCTTGCAAGCTAATCAATGTGATATCACCGAGAGGGCCCAGAGTATATCTATCCGTCATCGGGATGAACAAATTCCACTCTCGATCCATGAGCCTCAACATAACACTTTATTAGTTCTGAATCCATCTTTATAATCACCCTGTTACGGTGTGACGTTTGATGTTATCAAGAAACTCTTCCGGTGTTAGTGATTGACATGATCTCATGGTCTAAGGATTAGGATCACTTCGTAAGTTGTTATAGCAATATAAACTCAATGACTTTGATCGTAATGCTATACTTCGGATGAATGTTCATCACACCATTACACTAATGTTGTGATCCCGTTATTAACAACATCCAATGTCCATGATCAGGAAACCTTGATCATCTTGTTAATCAACGAGCTAGTTTATGAGAGAGGCATAACTAGGAACTTTCTGTTTGTTTATTAAACACACATGTATTATCGTTTCCGTATTAATACAATTATAGCATGCAAAATAAACATCTATCATATACTTGGAATACACATAATAAACACTTTATTATTGCCTCTCAGGGCATATTCCCTTCAGTCTCCCACTTGCACTAGAGACAATAATCTAGTTACATAGTGATAAATCTAACACCCATTGAGTTCTGGTGTTGATCATGTTTTGCTCTAGGGAGAGTTTTAGTCAACGGATCTGCTACATTGAGATCCGTATGTACTTTACAAATCTTTATATCTCCATCCTTGACATGCTCGCGGATGGAGTGAAACCGGCGCTTAATATGTTTGGAATGCTTGTGAGACCTTGGCTCTTTGGCATTGGCAATGGCACCATTGTTGTCACAATAGATCACCATTGGGTCCAACGCGTTTGCCACCACTCCTAGTTCGGATATGAACTCCTTCATCCAAACTGCTTCCTGAGCCGCTTCTGAAGCAGCAACATATTCGGCCTCCGTTGTTGATCCCGCTACCACAGGTTGTTTGGAGCTCCTCCAACTAACCGCTCCGCCATTCATGAGAAATACGTATCCGGATTGAGACTTAGAGTCATCCGGATCGGTGTCAAAGCTAGCGTCGACATAACACTTAGCGACGAGCTCTTCTTCACCTCCGTATACAAGAAACATATCCTTAGTTCTTCGTAAGTACTTAAGGATATTCTTGACCGCTATCCAGTGTTCCGAACCTGGATCCGATTGGTACCTACTAGTCAAACTAATAGCATGTGCCACATCCGGTCTTGTACATAGCATGGCGTACATTATAGAGCCTATGGCTGAAGCATAGGGGACTTTGTCCATTATCTCTCTTTCTTCCGCCGAAGCCGGACTTTGAGTCTTACTCAATGTCTTGCCTTGCAACATAGGTAAGAACCCCTTCTTACTTCCGTCCATTTTAAATTTCTTTAAAATCTTATCAAGGTATGTACTTTGCGATAGCCCTATTAGGCGCCTAGATCTATCTCTATAGATCTTTATGCCTAATATGTATGACGCTTCACCTAGGTCCTTCATTGAAAATTTGCTGTTTAGATAACTTTTAACACTGTTTAAAAGATCTATATCATTTCCGATCAATAATATGTCATCCACATATAATATCAGAAATGCCACATTGCTCCCACTCACTTTCTTGTAAATACAAGCTTCTCCATAAGTTTGGACAAATCCAAACTCTTTGATCACCTCATCAAAGCGGAGATTCCAACTTCGTGATGCTTGCTTCAATCCATAGATGGATCGCTGAAGCTTGCACACCTTGTTAGCATCCTTAGGATCGACAAAACCCTTTGGTTGTATCATATACAACTCTTCTTCAATATTCCCATTGAGAAACGCGGTTTTGACATCCATCTGCCATATCTCATAATCGAAATATGCAGCAATTGCTAACATAATCCTAACTGACTTTAGCATCGCTACGGGAGAGAAAGTCTCATCGTAGTCAACTCCTTGAATTTGTCGAAACCCCTTTGCGACAAGTCGATCTTTATAGACGGTCACATTACCATCAGCATCAGTTTTCCTTTTGAAAATCCATTTGTTCTCCACGGCCTTTCGGTCGTGAGGTAGTTCCACCAAGTTCCAAACTTGATTTTCATACATGGATTCCATCTCGGATTTCATGGCTTCTAACCATTTGTTGGAATCCGGGCTCATCATCGCTTCTTCATACGTCACAGGGTCATCATTTTCATCAACCATGAAATTCATGACAGGATTTCCGTACAGCTCGGGAGCTGCACGCGTCCTGTTTGACCTGCGAGGTTCGGTAGTACTCTCTTTCGGAGTTTCATGATCATTATCATTAGTTCCCTCTTCAACAGGTGGAGCCAACTCCGGAACAACTTCCGGCGCTGCGCTACTCGCCATACTTTGAAGAGAAGGTTCCACAACCTCTTCGAGTTCTACCTTCCGACTACTCACACCTTTCGCGAGAAACTCTTTCTCTAGAAAGGATCCATTCTTGGCAACAAAAACCTTGCCCTCGGATCTGTGATAGAAGGAATACCCAATAGTTTCTTTAGGGTATCCTATGAAGACGCATTTTTTCGCTTTGGGTTCGAGTTTATCCGGTTGAAGTTTCTTCACATAAACATCGCATCCCCAAACTTTAAGAAATGACAGCTTAGGTTTGTTTCCAAACCATAATTCATACGGTGTCTTTTCAACGGATTTAGATGGTGCCCGATTTAAAGTGAATGCAGCGGTTTCTAGTGCATAACCCCAAAATGACAACGGCAAGTCCGTCAGAGACATCATAGATCGAACCATATCTAATAAAGTACGATTACGACGTTCCGACACACCATTTCGCTGTGGTGTTCCGGCAGGTGTGAGTTGTGAAACAATTCCACACTCTTTCATGTGAGTGCTAAACTCGTAACTTAGATACTCACCTCCACGGTCGGACCGTAGAAATTTGATCTTTCTATTACGATGATTTTCCACTTCATTCTGAAATTCCTTGAACTTTTCAAAGGTTTCATACTTGTGTTTCATCAAGTAGATATAACCGTATCTACTCAAATCATCCGTGAAAGTAACAAAATAACGATATCCACCTCGCGCCGACACACTCATTGGACCACATACATCAGAATGTATGATTTCCAATAAATCTGTCTCCCGTTCCATTGAACCGGAAAACGGCGTTCTAGTCATCTTGCCCATAAGGCATGGCTCACATGTATCAAATGATTCATAATCAAGTGATTCCAAAAGTCCATCCGAATGGAGCTTCTTCATGCGTTTAACGCCAATATGACCTAGACGGCAGTGCCACATATATGCGGATATATCATCATTAAGTTTAATCCTTTTAGCATCAACATTATGAATATGTGTAACATTATCATCGAGATCTAATAGAAATAAACCATTCATCATCGGTGCATGACCATAAAAGATTTCATTCATATAAATGGAACAACCATTGTTCTCGGATTTAAATGAATAACCACTTCGCATCAAACACGATCCAGATACAATGTTCATGCTCAGTGCAGGCACCAGATAACATTTATTTAAGTTTATAACTAATCCCGACGGCAAGTGGAGAGGCAGCGTTCCGACGGCGATCACATCAACACTTGATCCATTGCCGACACGCATCTTGACCTCACCCCTTGCTAGCGGTCGCTTGTTTCGCAGCCCCTGATTCGAGTTACAAATATTAGCAACTGAACCGGTATCAAATACCCAGGTGCTACTGCGAGCACTAGTCAAGTACACATCAATAACATGTATATCATATATACCTTTGTTTGCCTTGCCGGCCTTCTTGTCTGCCAGATACTTGGGGCAGTTGCGCTTCCAGTGGCCAGTCCCCTTACAATAGTAGCACTCGGAATCAGACTTAGGTCCAACTCGGGGTTTCTTTTCAGGCGCGGCAACAGGCTTGCCGCCCTTACTTCCCTTACGTTTTCCCTTCTTGTCTTTCTTGAAACCAGTGTTCCTATTGATCATCAACACTTGATGTTCCTTTTTGATCTCCACTTCTGCAGTTTTAAGCATTGACAGAAGCTCGGGGAGAGACTTCTTCATGCCTTGCATATTATAGTTCATCACGAAGCTCTTATAGCTAGGTGGCAGAGACTGCAGAACATGATGGATGCCTAAGTCAATGGGAATCGATATTCCCAAGGACACAAGCTTATCGGCGTAACCCGACATCTTGAGTACATGCTCACTAACGGAGCTGTGCTCTTCCATCATGCAGTTAAAGAACTTTTCTGAAGCGTTGTAGCTCTCTACAGCAGCATGTGTGTCGAAAATCATTTTCAACTCACCCATTGTATCAAATGCATTGCCGTTTTCGAAACGCTTTCGAAGTTCCGGCTCTAGCCCATACAATATGCCGCAATGAACTAAGTTGTGGTCCTCCTGACGAGTCTGATAGACATTCTTCTCCTCGTCAGGGGCATCATCAAAAGGTGGGGGCCCTAACGGCGCTTCTAGCACATATTGCTTTTGTGTAGCAGAGAGGAGAATCCTCAAATTCATGGCCCATTCGGTAAAGTTGCTACCGTTCGTTGCTAGTTTCTCTTTCTCCATGAACACATTGAAATTAAAAGCAGGTGGTGCCATCTACAACAGAATTTGTAAAGTTTAGACTAAGTGTATGATAGATTGAGTTCAACTAATCTTTATTACGAATGAACTCCCACTCAAAAACGACATCCCTTGTGCCTTTTTGGTGATTACATGAACCAAATCCACTACACCAAGTCCGATCATCACGTGAGTCGGTATAGCTTCAAAGGCGAGCATCAAATGGGCATCATATCAACTATATGACTCATGCTTAACCTTTCGGTCCGTGTTCCGAGGCCATGTCTGTACATGCTAGGCTCGCCAAGTTAGAACCTTAGTATTCGCATGTGTAACTGTTTTACACCCGAAATATGGTCGTGGATCCAAGAACACCCGATCATCACGTGATGTCTTGGAGCGACGAAAACATAATCGGTGCATACTAAAGGAAGAACACATTCTTATCTTGATATTTAAATGAGGGATCATCTTATCATGCTAACAAAGCGCTAAACAAGCAATATAAGATGCTATCAAACATCATATGTTTATTAGTGAAATTATATGGTTCCCGCAGATGATCTCTATCATGTGCATCGTGGTATGATCATTATCATACCTATATGTGTAAATCCAAGGTCTATGGATTTTACACGCTATGTGTGTTGTAAGAGTATCATCTCATACTTCTACTTACAACACTACCATATCATAACACTAGCCCAGCAACAATCTAAACTAGACGCCTCTAATTTATCCATTGCAAGTTTTACGTGGCTTAGGGCTTTCGAGATAGAACCGTTCTTACCTACGAACATGAACCACAACGAGGATAATCAAATTGTTGACAACTCGCTTGCAAAATAGATATTGACTATAGTAGGAGAGACAGACACCCGCTAGCCACTTATGCAAACTAGTTGCATGTCAAGCGTGGAACAGGTCTCATGTGCGAGGACATGTAAAGTTTGTCCGGGCCGCTTCATCCCACTATGCCACCAATATCCAAAATTACAACAAAGGAGCAACAACATGATCATCATCGCCCACATACTCATATGTGTACTACCCGTGTAAAGTATCTACGCATAGATCCGGCTCTGATACCACTGTAGGGTTTGCAGCATAGAAAACAAAAATTTTCCTACGATGTGAACTATATACCAAGATCTATCTACTAGATACAAACAACGGGCGGATGTATATCCGTAGAGAACATACCCTTGAAGACCGACAAAGCTTAACGAGTTCAACTCGTGGTTGATGTAGACGATCTCTTGCCGATCTTAAGATCGAGAGGAAGTCCTAGCGCCGCAAATCAGCAGCGCATCCGTGCTCGCACACACGTTCGAGGCACCGAGCAACCTCCGCCTCCTCGCTCCAGCGATGCAGCGGAAGCACAACTCTTTCTTGCCGAATAGCCACCGGGAACATGTATCTCGCTAGTCCGAGACCATGGGGGATAAATTCTAGAGGGGGAGAGAGATCCTTCACGAGGAGGTGTGAGAGACAAGTGAGGAGGGGGGCTCCTTTTATAGGAGGAGGGGGGAACCCCAAGGGGGTGGCCGGCGCATGGGGGCTGCCCCCTTGCCCTCCCCTCTTCATGTGGGTGGACACTCCACTCACAAATCTCCTTTAAATTCCCTCCACCCAAAAGTCCACTCAAATTCCCATTAAATTTCCACCAAATTTAATGCAAACTCTCATTAAATAAAACTCTTTAATTTTATTCAGAATTTTGTCAATTACTTTAATGACAAACATTCACAAATAACCCCTTGCTAGAATTCTATTTCACATGCATAACCACTTTATGCAATTTCACCCGAAAACCTGTTTCGGTATCTAGTGAAATAAATTCCTGCGCTTGTTCATTCTTTCGGCATGAAACATTTGCTCCAATTGGATGTCGGTGTCTCTTAAGTGTGTCACCCTACGGTTCATGAATAATGCGGACATGATCGAGACCCCTCTCGGATCAATAATCAGAAGCGGGATCTGGAGACCCATACTGACTCCCACACATTCAACGATGACTTTCTTGTGATCGTCGGAACCTTTTACGCTAGTATATCTTAATCCCTTTGTTTCACGATATATTACATGTCCGAGATTCGATCATCGGTATCTCCATACCTAGTTTGATCTCGTTACCGACATGCACTCTTTTCTCGTTCCTGTGATATAACATTCTAGTGATCAAATCACTTGCTTGCAAGCTAATCAATGTGATATCACCGAGAGGGCCCAGAGTATATCTATCCGTCATCGGGATGAACAAATTCCACTCTCGATCCATGAGCCTCAACATAACACTTTATTAGTTCTGAATCCATCTTTATAATCACCCTGTTACGGTGTGACGTTTGATGTTATCAAGAAACTCTTCCGGTGTTAGTGATTGACATGATCTCATGGTCTAAGGATTAGGATCACTTCGTAAGTTGTTATAGCAATATAAACTCAATGACTTTGATCGTAATGCTATACTTCGGATGAATGTTCATCACACCATTACACTAATGTTGTGATCCCGTTATTAACAACATCCAATATCCATGATCAGGAAACCTTGATCATCTTGTTAATCAACGAGCTAGTTTATGAGAGAGGCATAACTAGGAACTTTCTGTTTGTTTATTAAACACACATGTATTATCGTTTCCGTATTAATACAATTATAGCATGCAAAATAAACATCTATCATATACTTGGAATACACATAATAAACACTTTATTATTGCCTCTCAGGGCATATTCCCTTCAGAATCTGAGAGAGAGAGGGGTCGGAGAAGAGGGGAACCACCTGCAACCTGACTCGATGTACACGAGCCATAGGGGATGCCGGAGTTGGCGCTGCTACTAGCGTCCATGGGGAATAGGGGCGACAACGTGGGTATGCGGTGGTGGCAAAGCTTCCCGTCGGCTCACGCTAAACCCTAGATCGGTAGGGATATCTGTGGGGCGAGCGGCACTGCGATGAACCTCGTACCGAGTGCAGCCGGTCCCCCACCTCTTTATATAGCGTGGCGACAGGGGCCCACCAACCATGATAAGGTTGGGCTCCCCCGATCAGGGCGCGGTTAGGGGCGTGGCAGGCCGTTGGGCTCTGTCACGTTAGAGATCAATCTAACATTCTCCCCCTTGATCTCGACTTTACTTTTAACTTTATACTTTACTCGTTTCATCACGGGTCTGTACATAGAGCGTGTTTCATCGTCTCAGCTCAATTGTCGATAGAATCATACGGCCACTACATACTTTTATATTTTGAAACAAAAACTATTACTTTGGGCCTCTGTAGTCCAGGAATCATAGGCTTTCTATTAATCCCATGCCGGCTTTGTGTTCCTTGAACACATTGGGTGGTAATCCTTTCGTTAGCGGATCCACAAGCATATCCTTTGTCCTTATATGCTAGAGACTTATAGTTTGATCCCAGACTTTGTCCTTCACAACATAATACTTTATATCTATTGACTTTGTAGCATTACTCGACTTGTTGTTGTGAGCATAGAATACTGCGGGCTCGTTGTCACAGTACATCTTTAGTGGCCTGCTAATGCAGTCTACCACTTTCAAGTAGGGTAGAAATTTCTTTAACCATAACGTCTGTCCCATGGCCTCATAGCATGCTATAAATTCTGCATACATCGTAGATGATGCAACTATTGACTGATTGGCGCTTCTCCACGAAATAGCACCTCCTGCGAGAGTAAAGACATATCTTGTCATGGACTTTCTATCATCTTTATCTCCCGCAAAATTTGTGTCTAAATACCCTCTTATTTTAAGGGAATCAGATCTTTTATATGTTAGCATGAGGCCTCTTATGCCTTGCACATAACACAAATCTTTCTTTACCATCTTCCAGTGCTCTATGCATGGATTCTCTTGATATCTACCGAGTACCCTGATGATAAAATCTAAGTCAGGGCGAGTGCACACTTGTGCATACTGTAAGCTTCCAACGGCCGAAGCATATGGTACTGACTTCATTTGATCGACCTCATATTGGTTCTTTGGACATTGAAATTTTCCAAAACTATCGCCCTTGACTATGGTAGCAGGTGTTGCATTACTTGCATGCATATTGTATTTCTTTAGAATATTTTCACAATATGCCTTCTGCGACAGTCCTAACACTCCATTCTTTCTATCTCGGTGAATTTCTATGCACAAAACATAAGAAGCTTCACCAAGATCTTTCATGTCAAAATTCGTGGACAAGAACTTTTTTGTTTCTAGTAGTAGACAGACATCGCTGCTAGCAAGCAAGATATCATCCACATAAAGAATTAGGAAAATGTATTTCCCACTTTTAAACTTTGCATAAATGCAGTTGTCCTCAACATTCTCTTTAAATCCAAATCTTTTAATTGTATTATTGAACTTTAAATACCACTGTCTAGAGGCTTGCTTTAACCCATAAATGGATTTCTTTAGGCGGCATCCCAGATGTTCCTTCCCTTCCATGAAAAAACCCTTGGGTTGTTTCATGTAAACATTTTCTTCTAAATCTCCATTTAGAAATGCCGTCTTTACATCCATTTGATGCAACTCTATATCCAAATGTGCAACTAGTGCCATTATGATTCTGAAGGAATCCTTACATGAGACCGGAGAAAAAGTCTCATTGTAATCTACTCCTTCTCTCTACGTAAAGCCTTTTGCCACAAGTCTTTCTTTATACTTTTCTACATTCCCATTGGAGTCATACTTTGTTTTGTATACCCATTTGCATCCTACTGTTTTGGCTCCTTTAGGAATTTCCTCTAAGTCCCAAACATTGTTGGAACTCATTGATTTCATTTCATCTTCCATTGCCTCCACCCACTTGGCTGAGTGAGGGCTTCTCATGGCTTCTTCATATGAGGTGGGATCACCCTCCATATGAATTGTTTCTGTGTTGTAAACTTTGTAGATTTCTTTAGAAATGGCTGGTCTTCTTTCTCTTTTAGACCTTCTGAGTTCATCAGACTCTTGCTCATTTTGTGCCTTTGGTTCTGGCACATTTACTATATGTGGCTGTTCCGGCTCCCTTTCATGCTCAACAGTGGGTTCAGGCGGCTCCTGATGGACAGGTTCCGAACCTTCTCCCATTGCTGTCACGTGTGGAGTCACAACAGGTGCCGGCACCACAACCTCAGGGGTTGTAGATGGTGGCACAACAGGTAGCGAGAAAAATAGCTCCTGAGTCATCGTATTAGGTGCATGCACCCTCTTCTCCTCAAGATCGATTTTCCGAGCTACCGTGATCCCCCTCATCAATTCGTCCTCCAAGAAGACTGCATGTCTCGTTTCTACAAACTTTGTGTATCTGTCAGGACAGTAGAAACGATAACCTTTTGATCTATCTGGATAGCCAATGAAGTGGCAAGACATTGTTTTGGGGTCTAACTTTGCAATGTTTGGATTGAAAACTTTTGCCTCAGCTGGGCTCTCCCAGACCCTCAAGTGGCGCAGAGAGGGGACTCTGCCTGTCCACAATTCGTACGGTGTTTTGGGCACCAACTTGCTTGGTACTCTGTTGAGAATGTGAATGGAGGTTCTAAGCGCCCCCATCCACAATCCCAATTGGAGGGTCGAATAGCTCATCATGCTGCGCACCATATCCATAAGGGTACGGTTACGCCTTTCAGCTACTCCATTTTGCTGAGGTTCGCCCGGCATCGAATACCGGGCGACTATTCCATTTTCCTGTAGAAACCTTGCAAAAGGTCCTGGTACTTGACCATATGGAGTGTGCCGACCGTAGTACTCCCCCCACGGTCAGACCGGACTATTTTAATTCTTTTATCATGCTGATTTTCTATTTCAGCTTTGAATATTTTAAATTTATCCAATGCTTCAAATCTTTCTTTAATTGGATAAATGTAACCATATCGGGAGTAATCATCTGTGAATGTTATGAACGAATCATAACCATCCACACTTTTCACAGGAAATGGTCCACAAATATCAATGTGGATGATTTCTAGTGTTGCTGTACTTCGGTTTGCACCCTTTTTGATTTGCTTTACATATTTTCCTTTGATGCAATCTATGCATTGCTCGATACCTAAGAACTCTAACGGAGGAAGAATATCAATTTTAATGAGGATTTCTATTCTTCCCCTCGAAATATGGCCTAGTCTATAGTGCCATAACTTCGATGAGTCATGAGTTCGCTTTCTTTTCTTTTCTTCTTTGTTCGACAAGGAGACTTGCTCACTCACATTACACACAGAAAGAACTTTATCATGCAAAGATAACAAATAAAGCTTATCGTGAAGTGAAGCAATACCCACACAAGCATCTTTAAACCAAATGGCACACTTGCCATGTCCAAAATAACATTCATACATGTCTTTATCCAAGCATGACACACTTATTAAGTTTCTGTGGACGGAGGGAACAAATAACACATATTTTAACAGGATAGTAAAACCATCGGCTAGCTCCAAAGGAATGTCGCCAAAAACTTCAACTTCTACTTGAACCCCATTCGCGACCTCAATGCATCTTTCGCTTCTTTGCAAATTCCTTGTCGAATGGAATCCCTGTAAAGAATTGGCAACATGAACAGTTGCACCAGAGTTAATCCACCAAGTAGATTTAGAAAACTTTTCATACAAGGATTCATTTACAAAAGAAACTATGTCTTTACCGTTCTTTGCCATTATGGACTTGATCCATATTGGGCAATCTTTCTTGAAGTGACCAGGCTTCTTGTAGTGGTGACACTGGTCCTTGTCCCCAGGGAGACTCTGCTGATGCTGATGCTGTAGGGGGCCTTTGCCATGTGGCTTGGAAGGGGAACCACCATGGTTGCTATTGTTGAAGGTTCTGTTCCTGTTGTCCTTCACGTAGTTCAGAGAACCACCGTGAATGGACTTGAGCCTTTCTTCCTCTTGAGAACACATCCCAATGGTCTTTTTAATGTCCCATTTTTCAGGAGACATGTTGTAGTTGATCACGAAGTTCTCGAACTGTTGGGGAAGAGAGGCCATGACAAGATGCACCAGTAGATCAGGCTTGAGCTCGAGGTCGGCATCCATGGGCTTTAACTTAGCATCCATGTTGCTCATCCTCAAGATGTGCTCCTTGATGCCATGTGGCCATCCAGTATACTTTTCTGGTACCAGCTGTTTGAGCAGCTGGGTGGCATACATCTTTGAAGAGCCAGTAAACTGGCTCTTTATCTTTGCTAGATACTCCCCAACAGAGGCACACTCTTCGATTGAGCCCACAATTGCGTTCTCAATCGTATTCTTTACAAATGCCAAGCACTTTTTGTTAGCATTGACCCACTTTTAGTTATCTATAGAGTATGCCAACTCCACTGGAGCATGGTCCCTCTTCCTCTTTTCCCAAGCAGCATTATCCTCGGCATCATCTCTCACTGGGTCCTTTGGCTTAACTGGCTGTTTGGTTTCAACAACCCAGTCAACCTCGGCACAGACAAAGTCCAGGTCTACTTTCTTCCTCCACTCAGTGTAGTTATCCCCCCTGAGCATTGGAATGTCCTTGAGGCAACTCATGAGGTTGAGACCTCCTGAAAACCATAAAAGATGTGAGACACCAAAAAACAACTGTATGCATTAATCCAACTTTGGTATAAATTAAGCATGCAATTGTTTGTGCCATTAAAATTATATCACCGTTGGGTAAAGATAAAATAAATGCACCTTTGACACATAATAAATGGATCATGATCAAGCTATTAATAATGTTGGTCATTTAATAACAGGAGCATAATCAACTTTAAATCACTTTATCACATCTTTAAAACAATTTAATAAGCACTTTATTGCATTCAAGCAATTTGTATCAACTATTTGCAGCAGAAAAAATATTACAACATTCATAAACTTTAAAATTTTACAAAAAAATCTATCACTTTTGTATTCTCTGATCAAAACTTTCATTGGAATATTTGAGTAGAATAAACTATATCAAAATTGCTCAAAAAACTGAGCAAAAAAAATTAAATATCTAAAAAACTGTTTCTATAAAATAAAAACAGAAACTGTGCTGGAAAAATAGGGTCCATGGCCCTTGTGCGGTGCGCAGCGCCCCTGGCCCGCGGCGTCCTGCTAGCATGCAGCGCCCGCGCACTATGTGCCGCTCGCTGGACTGCAGCCCACGCAGCGGCCCAGCAGCACCCGCCCAGCGTTGCCCGCAGCAACCTATCTACAACACGTGCGCGTTGTGCTGCATGCGAGCTGCGGCCCACGGCCCAGCTTGGCCTCGCTCCACCAGTAGCCCGCAACAGCCCAACAACGCGGCCCGCGCTCACCCTTGCCCCGCCAGCAGCACGCTCGCGTCCGAAGCACAGCCGTTGGACCCTAGGGTTACCATCGAATGGATGTCTGCGTCGATCGCTTGATCAAAACCACCTCCCCGCGCCCCCTGAAAACCCTAGGGTCAATTTCCCCAGTCCCCCCCCCCCCCCGTGTTTCTCTCTCTCTGGCGGCTGCGCCGCATGGTCCGAGGCGAGGTGGCGCCGCCCGGCAGCGCTGGCGGTCCCCTCCCTCCCCCAGCGTGCTAGCTGCTCCCTTCCCCCTTCTCCCCCTTTCTCTTCCCAGTTCCCTCCCCCACTACCCCACGTGAACATGGCGAGGCAGAGAGAGGAGAGGAAGCGGCGGCGCTCCATTGGCTCCTTGCCGACAAGCGCATCCACCGGCGGGTGGGTGCTCCGCCGTCAAGTGGTCAAGTGGAAGCGCCCTTTGCCGGTGACGGCCGGCTCCCCCTTATACTTTTTTTATTTGGTTCTTCTCTGTGGGGATCTCGGGCCTTAGGGGATTTTCTCTGGGGATTTGAAGAGTGGTTCGGGGCTTTTGGGTGCTGGATCTGGGAAAACTAGGGTTAGGGTTTAATCTTTGGGGATGAACTGTTCGACACGGGATCTAGGTCTTTCGGGTTTAATCTTTACGATCTATCTTGCTTTGCCCCCGAAAGGGTTAGTTCTTCTTCTAGATGTTTCCATGGGATACCCGTTGGAATATTAGGCATAATTTCCATGATTAATTCCAGAATATTAAGCATGAAAAAACCAGCTACTAGCTCATGTAACTCGAACATACTAGATGTACTAAACAACAGGATGAACGGACAGCAGCTAAACATATACTCGCAGAACATGATGAATAACCAAACAGGATCACGTAGCACATACTGTTCGATTATCGTAGTAGAAACTTTTGGGAAGACTGATCGAAGCAGACGGCGACGAAGACGGCGGTAGGCAGCACCGCCCGACTTGGATGGAAGACGACCCGTGATGAAGAACTCGAGTAGTCGTGCAGAGCGCTTCCCAAAAACCTTATTTGCCCTCTCCCGTATAGGATCACAAGGGCGAGAGGTTCCGGAGACCTGCTCTCCCGTCCGCCGGTGCACGCCGGCAAGCGGGATGGAGTAGACTATGGTGACGACGCAAGTAGAGAGGATGGCAAAACCCTAGATTGGTTTTTGGTGGTGTTGTGGCGGTAGCCGCGCAGGACTTTATATAGATCGGCTCAGGAAACCCTAACGGAGGCGAACGTGGGCCGAGACCATGTTGCGCATGTTCGGGTCAGTTACAGTAGCCCACAATCCGGGAGCGACCCGAATAAGCTAACCGTTTGACACGTCTATCAAAACCTCACAATTTTCCTGAGCAGCAAAATAAAGCTCGGCTCGGCGAGATTCCCACAACCCGCGGCGCCCGCGCGTCGTGACGAGACGAGCGGGCAGGCGGGCGTGCATGCGAGCGGCGGCATCGTCGGAGGTGGAGCGTGCGCGTGTATCTCTCTTATTGCCACTCACTTACAAAGTGGTGCAACACTCCACCTTATAAAGTGGTGCAACTCTCCTTCAACTTTCCATGTGGGACTAAACTTTAGCTCCCACTCCACTCCCATGTGAGCTGCCACAAACATGGTCCCAAACACATATAGGCTGCCACAAATCTGTGCTTTGAGATTTAGGGAAAATCTGAAATACACATGGGCCTAAATGGATTAGCCCCATTATTTCTAACAATCCCCCACCAAATCAAATGCCCATTTGAAGATTTGCCAATCCTTGCTACTTGTTTATATACCAGTGTTTCAGCAGAGACTGTTAAGTTGAACTTCCACCTACAATCTTGAACTACGTCTATCAACAACTTGAACAATGGACGAACCTTGAATTGCAAGTTTGGTGCCAATAGATTTCACTCAAAATCATAACTAGTACCTGGCTGCCAGTAGCCTACCCCGCGGGTTGGATCATATGCGTCATACTCCGTGGTCTCTTCATGATTTTACTAGAGATCACCCAAGTCTCATAGACCGCGACGTTTACAGTCGAGCTCATATAGGTGTATTCTTTCAAGAATGCCCTGTAGGAAGGCATCTTTGCTAATTAAAGCCAACAGAAACACATTAAGGCATGTTGCCAACCTTCCTTACAGATTATGAGAGTTATGCATCTTCACATAGAGAGGATTACACAATACTCTCCTCGGTCAAACCACTAGCTTGTTCTTCCCAGATCCTAATTAACGGGATCTCCGATCACATAGGTTGGGTTTCCACTAGGTGTGACATCCATGGGTCTCAACCTCATCTCCCTTGATGCATTTTCTATAACATTTCGTGATAGTCCCTTTGTAAAGGGATTTGCCAGGTTTTTGTCTGTTTGAATATACGTAACAGTTATTACTCCGGAGTTTCTCAATTTCCTAACAGATTTCAAACGTCTCTTCACGTGTCTTGATGACTTCGCGTTATCCTTAGATTTGTTCACTTTGACAATAACAGTTTGGTTGTCACAATTCAAAAGGATTGCCGACACAGGTTTCTCAACCACAGGCAAGTCCATCAAGAGCTCACGCAACCATTCTGACTCAATAGTGGCTATGTCTAAAGCAGTAAGTTCTGCTTTCATAGTTGACCTCGTCAATATGGTTTGTCTATGAGACCTCCATGACACTGCACCACCTCCAAGGGTAAACACATACCCGCTCGTGGCATAGAGTTCATCAACGACAGAGATCCATTTCAAATCACTATATCCTAGCATAGCAGGGTTCCCTGAATAGTGAATATCATAGCTCATTGTACCACATAGATAGCGCATGACCCTTTCAAGTGCATGCCAATGATAAATACCCGGGTTAGACATGAACCTACTCAACTTGCTCACAGCAAAAGAGATATCGGGTCTTGTAGCGTTTTCTAAGTACATGAGAGAACCAACAACTTGTGAATATTTCAGCTGATCTGTTGGTTCCTTCTTATTCTTTCGTAATGTCAAACTGGGATCATAAGGTGTTGGAGAAGTCTTGCCATCACTAAAGCCAAATCGGCTCAAGACCTTCTCAACATAATGAGATTGCGTTAAAGTAATCCCATTCTCGTTCTTAATAAGCTTGATGTTCAGAATCACATCAGCCTCTCCCAGATCTTTCATATCAAAACTCTTTGACAGGAAAGACTTGACTTTATTTATCACTTTTATGTTTGTACCAAAGATCAGTATGCCATCCACGTACAAACATAATATAACGTTATCGCCCCCACCATGGCGATAGTAAACACACCTATCAGCCTCATTAATGAAAAAGCCAGCAGAAAGTAGAGTTTTGTCAAACTTCTCATGCCATTTCTTAGGTGCTTGTTTCAGGCCATATAAAGATTTTAATAACTTACACACCTTTGTCTCTTTACCTTTTACCACAAACCCATCCGGCTGATCCATACAGATCTCCTCTTCCAACTCTCCATTAAGGAAAGTTGTCTTCACGTCCATTTGATGAACGAGAAGACCATAAGAGGCAGACAGGGATAGTAGTACTCGAATGGTGGTCAGTCTAGCGACAGGTGAATAGGTGTCAAAGTAATCTTCGCCTTCTTTCTGTGTATAGCACTTAGCTACAAGACGCGCCTTGTACTTCTCAATAGTACCATCAGGCCTTAGCTTCTTCTTGAACACCCACTTACATCCCACAGGTTTACATCCATAGGGTCGTTTTGATAATTCCCAAGTTCCATTAGAAAGAATCGAGTCCATCTCATTTTGGACAGCTTCTTTCCAATCATCTGCATCAAGGGATGCATATGCCTCAGTAATGGATCTGGGAGTATCATCCACAAGGTAAACGATGAAGTCATTACCAAAGGATTTGCAACCCTCTGTCTCTTACTCCTCGTGAGAGGTTCATCGTCATCCTTCTCAAGGAATTCCCCATGTGGTTGTTCAGAATTCTCAATAGATGTACTAGATTCAGGAAGTATTTCAGAAGAAATCCTACCAATGCTATGCATATCTTTCATAGGAAAGATATTCTCAAAGAATATTGCATCACGAGATTCCATTATAGTATCAACATGCATATCAGGTACCTCCGATTTAACCACTAGAAATCTATACCCTACACTCCATGGAGCATATCCTAGAAAGGTACAATCCACTGTCTTGGGTCCGATCTTGCGTTTCTTGGGGATCGGTATGTTGACCTTCGCCAAACACCCCCAAGTGCGCAAATACGAAAGTGATGGTTTTATCCCAACCCACTCCTCATAAGGGGTCTTTTCTTTATTCTTGTTAGGAACTCTATTCAGGACATGGCATGAAGTCAACAAATCCTCCCCCCACCATGCCTTTGATAAACAACAGTGGCTAACATGGAATTCACCAAGTCAGTCAGCGTGCAGTTTTTCCTCTCGGCAACCCCGTTTGATTGGGGAGAGTAGGGAGGCGTCCTCTCATGAATAACTCCGTGTTCTTGACAGAATTCGTCAAAATTTTGGGAAAATACTCACCACCATGATCCGACCTAAGACTCTTGATCTTTCTCTCTAGTTGATTTTCAACTTCGGCCTTATAGATTTTAAAGTAGTCTAAAGCCTCATCTTTAGTTTGCAACAAGTAAACATAGCAGAATTCAGTAGCATCATCTATCAATGTCATGAAATATCTCTTTTCACCTTTTTTCAACACACCATTCATCTCGCATAGATCAGAATGTATGAGTTCTAGAGGTTCCAAGTTTCTCTCCTCGACAGCCTTGTGAGGCTTTCGAGGTTGCTTTGATTGCACACAACTATGGCACTTAGAACCTTTGGCAATAGTGAAATTTGGAATTAAACTCATACTAGACATCCGAGACATCAAACCAAAATTAATGTGACATAAACGAGAATGGCGAACACTGGTATCATCATTAACACCACCACAAATATGATTCACAAATTTATTACAAAACTCTGAAAGTGAAAACTGGAACAAGCCTCCGAACTCATAAACTTTACCAATAAATTGTCCATGTTTCGAAACAACGACTTTATTAGACTCTAAGACAACCTTAAACCAATCTCTGCATAGAAGGGATCCACTAACAAGATTCTTGTTCATAGTAGGGACATGCTGCACGTTCCTCAGCTGCACGATCTTTTCGGAAGTAAACTTCAGATCCATCATGCCAACACCATGAACAGAAGCATGTGATCCATTCCCCATTAGGACGGATGAATCCCGAGCAACATGATAAGAAGTGAACAGAGAGATGTCAGCACACACATGAACATTAGCACCCGTAGCAAGCCACCAACACGGTGATTGAAATACTGAAAGAACAATAAATAAATTATCATACCCATCAGTATTGCTAGCGGTCACGACGTTGAAAGTCTTGGACCTTTTCCCTCTGCGGTCTGTGCATTCTGGACAGTCCTTAGAAAAGTGGTCGGGCTCTCCACAAGTGTAACAAGATAGATCACTCTTGTCCATGTTCGTCTTCTTCTTCTTAAAGGTTGTAGTCTTTACATGCTTGTTAACGGAGGGTTTGAAGTTCCCTTTGTTCTTGCCTACGGATTTGCCTTTCTGCACAAACTTAGCAGTAGCATGACCCTCTCCTTTCTCAGTAGTGTCCTTAGCCCGAGCCTTCTCCTCAACATCAAGGGACGCTATCAGATTTTCAACTGATATCTCCTGTCTCTTGTGTTTGAGAGTTGTGGCAAAGTTCCTCCATGAAGGGGGCAACTTAGCAATAATGCAACCCGCCAAAAACTTGTCGGGTAAGGTGCACTTAAGGAGTTCGAGCTCTTTGGCAATGCACTATATCTCATGAGCTTGTTGAACCATAGGAAGGTCCTTTGTCATCTTAAAATCATGAAAGCTCTCCATGATGTACAGTTCACTGCCAGCATCTGCAGCACCAAACTTTGCGTCCAGTGCATCCCGAGCTCCTTCCAGTCTTTTATGTGCATAAACACATCACACAGACGGTCAACAAGAATGCTCAGAATGCATCCCACAAAGATAGTATTGGCTTTCTCGAACTTCCTCTGATCCTCGTCAGACATAGTTCCTTCAGGTTTGCCTTTACTAATCTGGAACACTTTCATCGTGGTCAGCCAAAGCTTAGCCTTGTACTGCCACCTCTTAAAATGCACACCGGTAAACTTATCCGGCCTCAGTGCATCGATAAAACCAGCCATTGTTAATTCAGGAAATTGCCTACAATAAGGTTTTTGATTGTTGGAATATTAGGCATAATTTCCATGATTAATTCCAGAATATTAAGCATGACAAAACCAGCTACTAGCTCATGTAACTCAAACATACTAGATGTACTAAACAACAGGATGAACAGAAACAAACAGCAGCTAAACATGTACCCACAGAACATGATAAATAACCAAACAGGATCACGTAGCACGTACCGTTTGATTGTCATAGTAGAAACTTTAGGTAAGACTGATCGAAGCAGACGACGACGAAGACGGCAGTAGGCAGCACCGCCCGACTTGGATGGAAGACGACCCGTGATGAAGAACTCGAGCAGTCGCGCGGAGTGCTTCCCAAAAACCTTATTCACCCTCTCCCGTACAGGATCACAAGGGCGAGAGGTTCCGGAGACCTGCTCTCCCGTCCGCCGGTGCACGCCGGCAAGCGGGATGAAGTAGACTACGGTGACGTCGCAAGTAGAGAGGATGGCAAAACCCTAGACTGGTTTTCGGTGGTGTTGTGGCGGTAGCCGCGCATGACTTTATATAGAGTGGCTCAGGAAACCCTAACGGAGGCGAACGTTGGACGAGTCCATGTTGCGCACGTTCGACTCGGTTACAGTAGTCAAAACCTCATAATTTTTCCTGAGCAGCAAAATAAAGCTCGGCTCAGAGAGATTCCCGCAGCCCGCAGCGCACGCGCGTCGTGACGAGACGGGCGGGCGTGCGAGCGGCGTCGTCGGAGGAGGAGCGCGCGCGTGTATCTCTCTTATTGCCACTAACTTACAAAGTGGTGCAACACTCCCCTTATAAGGTGGTGCAACTCTCCTTCAACTTCACATGTGAGACTAAACTTTAGCTCCCACTCCACTCACATGTGAACTGCCACAAACATGGGCCCAAACACATATGGGCTGCCACAAATCTGGGCTTTGAGATTTAGGAAAAATCTGAAATACACATGGCCCTAAATGGATTAGCCCCATTATTTCTAACAATACCCATCTAGATCGAGTGGAATGGCGCAGCCATAAGGCAGGCGCTCTGTAGATCTAGGATTCGACTTTTTGATTTCTTTTGCACTGAAAAAATCTAGCAACTAGTGGCTCTGATACCATTGTTGGTTTCTATTTGCATCAACTAGTCTAGATCTATTTAGTAGCTCTTTGCATTTGCATATCTAGGCATGAATCTAAGAGAACGAGAGGGGTCGAAGAAGAGGGGAACCACCTGCGCCCTGACTCGATGTACACGAGCCAGAGGGGATGCCGGAGTTGGCGCTGCTGCTAGCGTCCATGGGGAATAAGGGCGACGGCGTGGGTGTGCGGTGGTGGCAAAGCTTCCCGTCGGCTCACGCTAAACCCTAGATCGATAGGATATCGGTGGGGCGAGCGGCACTGCGATGAACCTCGTACCGAGTGCAGCCGGTCCCCCGCCTCTTTATATAGCGCGGCGACAGGAGCTTAGCAACCATGATAAGGTTGGGCGCCCCCGATCAGGGCGCGGTTAGGGGCGTGGCAGGCCGTTGGGCTCTGTCACGTTAGAGATCAATCTAACAATACTTTCTTTCATAGGTATAGAAAAACATCCACATATATAGGAAAAACTCTCGCTTTACCGAGCTCAAGAAAAATTGAACTCTTGCTTTCCAAATAGGAGAAAAGTTCTATCTTCAAAGTTGACCAGCATGATCAACTGACGTCACCAAACCAGCGCAACGCAGCCAGCCAAGATGGCCAGCACGGTCCTCCAGACGCACGGGTAAGGGAAGTCCCGTCGCCCGGCGACAGTACAGGGAGGAGGAGAGGATGGGAGGTCGAGAAAGGCGCTAGGTTTGTCGCCCGGTCACCTCTTTGGATTTTGGTTCAGCTATGTGTATCTAGTTATGTAGTACTTAAACTTTTTAAATAAAAAAATTCCTTTATCAAAAAATATGAAACCGGATTTTTTGATTTTTTAAATTAATTTACTATGATTTTAGATTTTTTGAAAATAAGGATCAGGAGTACCCCTAGCCATCACGTATTTTCAGAAACACGGGAATGCCCCTAGCCGTGGTCTAGATCATGTCTTTTTAGTGCCGGTTGACTGTGGCATGGTTTACCTCTTGTTCCTAGGATTATGGATTTATGTGCGTTGGTGGAGCAAGGGTTTCTTTCTCGGCCGATATCTTCGGTATTTTAATGGGAATCTGTCCTTCCTGTATCCACAGGTTTTGTACGTTGTATAAATTTGACCACTTTCGATACATATGGGATGTATTTCTGAATTTGTTTGAAGTGAACGGTGATACCGGTACTCACTGGTATTTTTTCAAGAATGAGGAAAGAAACCCTTGTGGTAAAGCATGAAGTTCTAAGATTAAATTCTGGCCAATACAAGAATTAAAACAAAGATTGCCGCTTCCCAAACATATGTTACAATAGGCCAAAGGACGAAGACGAAGAATGAGTGTTGAAATATATTGACTAGCCCTTTTTATCAGTTCGGACTTTTGGTTGCATTGGCTAGTACATGCAATTCAGTTGTATTTTATGGTATCAGAGTCTAACCCTAGCTCGCTTCCGCCGCTGCCAGTGATGGCCACCTCCGGGATCTCCTCGCCCACGACGACTGCGGCCGCCTCTTCTCCATCACCATCTATGACCACCGCGCCCTCCTCCGCGTCTCTCTCCATGCCGTCGACGTCTTCTGCAGCGCCCTTCTTTGCATCGGCGATGGCTTCTGTCGCAATCTCCACCGCAACGGAGCTCACCCTGCCGCCGCCAGGCTACCTCACGGCCGGTGTGTTCCCTCACGCCGTGCCGCCGGGTTATGCCATGCCGGGCGCGTATCTCTACTCAGCACCGCCAAACTACACCACGCCCCTGGTTGCTGCATCAACGGAGCCGTCCATGGCGTCCTCCACCCCCGGTGCACATGGGCTCTTCCCAAACCAGTCTGGCTTCCCGACCTACACGGCTACATAGCCGCAGAGGGGCGCCTGGCTTCCCTACATACATGGGCGCGCAGCCGCAGGGGCCGCCGCTCCACCTGCTCTATACCAACATCGCGGGCCAAGCTTCACATATCAAGGGCATCATACGACTCCTCATGTCATCACCCTCACCTCAGCTATCACCCTCAAGTTGAACAATGAGAACTACTTGGTATGGTGGGCTCTCGTCACTAGGGGTGGACGTTCGGTCGTGACCGAAAATTCGGACTTTGCATATCGTTCTATTTTGAAATCGGTCTTCAAAAAGTAAAGACTAAAATTTAATTTTTATATTTACTAACCGACAAATTCGGTTACCTGTTAATTTGGCTTCGGTTTTGGTCATGGCCGAATTGTGTGGTTGATATTATCAAGTACAAAAGTTGGATAATATTTGATAAACCATTTGGTACTATTTCAGTTGTAATTTAAATATAAAATACACTTCATATAGTCATATTAATTGGCGGAAACTAATATTCAATAATACAAAATTTGTCTTAGTAGAGGAAGATAAATCTATAGTTATGGACAACTAGGGATTTGGAACTAGGACATTCTCACCTAAAGTTCGGTCAGTTCGGTCGATTCAGTTACAAAGAACTAATGACCAAATTAACCGAACTAAATTCGGTCTATAAAATTTGCTACCCAATTTTTTATCAGTCCTTTCGGTCTCGGTCTATTCGGTTTTGATCTTGATCTTTTTGGGTTCGGTTTTTGGTTATCAGTTTTTCTGCCAACCCCTACTCGTCGCTCCTCTCCTTCGGAGCAACCTCCTGATGGGGTTCGTTGACGGAACGACACTACAGGAATGGCCAGATGCGCCGACGGCCGTCCGCTACGCCGACGGCCAAACGTCGGGGCCGTCGGCGTAGCACCGCACCAGGCCAGCCCAACTGGCCAGCCCTCGGCGTAGCCAAGCCGTCGGCGTAGTATACCCTACACCGACGGTCACCCTCGGCGTAGTGGCGGCCCTCGGAGTAGCAAGCGGACGCGTGGCACATGCCGGCCAGCACGGACGGCGCGCTAACGGTGCCGTCAGTTAGGCCGACGGCGACCCTCGGCATAGCATACGCCGACGGCCACCCTCGGCGTACCAGCAACGTACGCCGACGGTCACCCTCGGCGTAGCCTTCTCTATTTTTCATATATTTTGTATTTGCATCAATTATTTATATATTTTTTTATTAATTGGATAATTTCGTACCCTCTGAATAGCAGTCTACACGTCCACATGAAATGTCGTTGCGAATCTTCTCACACCCCGAGAAATTTCTATATGTTTGTAAGTGTTATTATCGCATGTGGTTCTCAATAGCACTCACCACGACCACATGAAGTGCTTGCATGTGTCCCCCCTCGCATGCATGCGCTCTAACCTAGAGGCGAAGGTTCCGGACCCGTATGAGGGTGGAATCTCCCCGTCGAGGTGAAACCGGGTAGGATAGTGCCCCAACTTGTGAGCCAACATGGTTTTACATCACCCTATGACCTAAACAAACACAAAACAAGAGAGAGCTACGCCGGGCTACCCCTGTCAGAGAAACGTCTAGGGGGGTAGACGATCCAAGTGTGCACAGAGATCAGGGTTTCGCCGGAGGAAGACCACGAGAACATTGGAATGAGATGAAAACTTGCATGTGCCCCTAGCATATGTGTGTGGGTGTGGTGAGAGGTTGGTATAGGTGCTTTGCATGTGTCCCCCCTCGCATGCATGCGCTCTAACCTAGAGGCGAAGGTTCCGGACCCGTATGAGGGTGGAATCTCCCCGTCGAGGTGAAACCGGGTAGGATAGTGCCCCAACTTGTGAGCCAACATGGTTTTACATCACCCTATGACCTAAACAAACACAAAACAAGAGAGAGCTACGCCGGGCTACCCCTGTCAGAGGAACGTCTAGGGGGGTAGACGATCCGAGTGTGCACAGAGATCAGGGTTTCGCCGGAGGAAGACCACGAGAACATTGGAATGAGATGAAAACTTGCATATGCCCCTAGCATATGTGTGTGGGTGTGGTGAGAGGTTGGTATATATAGGTGCTTGCATGTGTCCCCCCTCGCATGCATGCGCTCTAACCTAGAGGCGAAGGTTCCGGACCCGTATGAGGGTGGAATCTCCCCGTCGAGGTGAAACCGGGTAGGATAGTGCCCCAACTTGTGAGCCAACATGGTTTGACATCACCCTATGACCTAAACAAACACAAAACAAGAGAGAGCTACGCCGGGCTACCCCTATCAGAGGAACGTCTAGGGGGGTAGACGATCCGAGTGTGCACAGAGATCAGGGTTTCGCCGGAGGAAGACCACGAGAACACTGGAATGAGATGAAAACTTGCATGTGCCCCTAGCATATGTTTGTGGGTGTGGTGAGAGGTTGGTATAGGTGCTTGCATGTGTCCCCCCTCGCATGCATGCGCTCTAACCTAGAGGCGAAGGTTCCGGACCCGTATGAGGGTGGAATCTCCCCGTCGAGGTGAAACCGTGTAGGATAGTGCCCCAACTTGTGAGCCAACATGGTTTTACATCACCCTATGACCTAAACAAACACAAAACAAGAGAGAGCTACGCCGGGCTACCCCTGTCAGAGGAACGTCTAGGGGGGTAGACGATCCGAGTGTGCACAGAGATCAGGGTTTCGCCGGAGGAAGACCACGAGAACATTGGAATGAGATGAAAACTTGCATGTGCCCCTAGCATATGTGTCCAACAAGATCTAGATGAGATGGATGGACATGATGGTGGTGATGAAGATGCAGCGGTTGATGAAGATGGAGATCGATGCCTTGGCCTCCTATATCTGCTTAGGGTGAATATGGATCCCTAGGGCAAGTTACCCCTCCAGATTCCTTCTGGAGGTGAGGTTTTCGCGATTTCTGGGTGATCTATATGTCATCTCTCCGAACCAGTTGCACGGGGTGAAACTATTTGAGGAGGCGGAGGCGGCGCGAACTATACGGTCGCAACCATACGGCGGCGACCCGTGTAGTTGGTCTTCAACTCTTCTGTATCCTTTGCTCGCTTCGGGTTTTCTTTTGGTATTATTAATATTCCTCAAATAAGCGATTTACGTAGTTTTTGGCTACTTTTCTCTCTAGTACAACTGCTTCAAGAATTGTGTCCATTGAAACCATCATATGATCTGATGCTGGTAAAAATAAACATAAAACGTGCGTGCGAACACCGTAAAATACCAAGATCCTACATCTACAATGCAAAATAATAACCTAAAACATGATGCAAATATGCACTTATCAACTTCCCCAAGCTTAGACTCTTGCTCGCCTCGAGCAAGTTTATCTTAATGGATATGATCCTCATATTCATGAAGTTGAGTCGATAAAAAAATGAGGCAGTTGCAGCATGTGTTAATCATAAAGGATACATATAAATAAGTTTATGAATAGTACCTTACTCGAACCATCCGAATAATATTAGCAGGCTTCCACACCTTAGCAATTAACAGTTCATAAAAGATTATTCTAAACATGATGTAAAGGTATTTGGTTCAACCGAATGACTTAGTGAGGTAGTCCCATGTGTTTTAGGATTAACATATTCACTTGGGATTCAAAATATCAAACGCCAATTTTTCCTACTACAATATGGTGGTATATGCCTATTTGATCTTTGCACATTCTCTCTTTCTATATATATTTTTGCTCACACTTTTGTTTAAGTGTTTTGCAAAGGAGCTAGCCATATATTCCACTTCATGTAGGAATTTCAAAGTTTAATGATCTCAATTATCAAATTCCAAATATATATGAAGCATCTTTATAACTTTAGTATTCTACCTCAAACTTGTTCTCACTCTATTTGATAGCACTTATAAATTTCTCCTTTATTCAAGGTTTTTCTTTTTAATCTTGATTAAGATAATTTATCCTTTTTGTAAATCAAACCATTGACCTACAACATATTGATCAAATTATCTTTACATGTTCCATTAATACCAATGGTCTGGAAGACTCCTATTGCTATCATCAAGTGCAAGTAAAATCATACTCAAGCCATTCATATATCCAGTATGACAAACTCAAACTCAATAGTGCTCCATATATTATAATAAACTCAGAATTTTATAAAAGGGATCGACTATTCCTGAAGGGAATCCTAATGATGAAATCTTTTATTTCTAAACTCGAACTAATGCGAAACTAAAAGTAATAAACTTATAAGATTGATTACAAGGTTTTAGAGATCTCCCCAATCTTGGAATCAAGCCAGGCGGGGTCAAATAACTCCTTGTTGGTACCTATTCCTCCTCCTGTGTAGGAAGAGCACTATCTTCCTCTCCTTTATCCATGCTTGCTAGGCGGATGCCGAGCTTAGCCATGTCGTATTGAAGCTTCAAAATTTTCCTCTTAAGGAATTTCTTCTCATCTCTCAACTCAAAAACAGTTTTAATCAAGAAACCAACTCTACCATCGATGTCATTGACCATTTCTCAAGGTCTTTGCCCATCATCCAGTAGGAGTCAATCCCTTCTCCAATAGTTTCAACACATGCCTTTGAAGCTTTTTCCAATTGATAGATCTTATCATGAATCTCATCTTGTCGCACCTTCTTGGGTTGAAGAGGTGTCGGACTAAGAGGAAGTTCATAATAAGACCCTATATATGTTGTGACGGTAAGGATTAGGGAGATACTTATCCTTGATCCTTCCCTGATCTGATTGCCTCATCATATCCATCCTTTGCGGTAACATGTCCTCCCAATTTGGGAGAGGCTTGATCTCCGAGCTGGATGATGATGATGCTTCTTTTGGTTCCACGTCCTAGATCCTCTTCATGGGCTTCTCTTCCTTCTTCTTCCAAATCTTGTTGACATGAAAAGGTTGCATGGCTTCGCTGCACAGATGCTGTTAAAAAGGGGGTGTATGGAGATGGCGATGGTTTTTCGAGGCTAGAGGTTGTAGCTCTGCGAAAACTTAATGAAAAGGTTAGATGCAACCGTCTTTAAAAAGGCAGGTTGAAAACCCTAGCTGCCAGGCTTAACGAGCAACTATACGGGCGCGGGTCGTATAGATCCCGCCGTATAGTTGCGAACCGACTATAATTTTTTTATGTCTCTAAGGCGGTAACAACTATACGGCCACAAATATACGGTCTAAATATTTCTTCCCGTCGTATAGTTGGTCGTTAAGCTCTCTATATCCTTGCATAAAAATTTGGTGATGCAATGAATAACTATACGACAACAACTATGCGGACAGAAATTTATTTCCCACCGTATAGTTGGTCTTTAAGGTTACACTATACATCAAAATTTATCTATTTCTTTGGGAATTCTTTATTAGTCTGCAACTTAGTGAAATGCCAAGTTTTGACAAAAAAAGGCAACATAAATTTTCGAACAACATTACATTCATTAAATGAGATTTTTTATCATGACCAAATTTCTTTTATTTCACAAGAGCTTCAAGTGTTCCTTTATTTAATCTCAAACCTAGCTAAAACTTACTTAAAAATTTAAAACTTACTCGTCCCTTTATTTCACATGGGTTGCCTACCATGAAGTGCTCTTTTATGGTCTATATCTTGACCATAATGTTGCTCACTTCGTCTCGACCTTGTCTTTCTTCCAGTTACCATTCCTTCTATAGTTTTGCTCAATCAACTCTTCTAGAGTAATTATTCGTACGGTGATTGCACTTATATCTTGTTTTGCACGATAATGCTTCATGCGTTGTCCATTCACTATCCATGAAAGCGAGGGTGTTTTCCTATAGAGCTTCACTGCTCTCGATGCATAAGCTTCTTCAACTATATAGGGGCCTTCCCATTTTGATCTGAGCTTCCCTCGAAATAACTTAAGGCGAGAATTATAGAGCAAAACGTTATCTCTATTTTTAAAGACTTTATCCTCTATTTTTCTATCATGCCATGTTTTTACTTTTTCCTTAAATAATCCAGCATTTTCATAAGCCTCACTCCTAAACTCATCTAAAGCATGTATGTCTAATAGACGTTTTTCTCCTGCTGCTTTAAGATCATAGTTTAAGCTCTTGATTGCCCAAAAGGCTAGGTGGCATGCCTTACCGTATACCATTTTATATGGTGTCATACCCATTAGATTTTTAAATGCAGTTCGGTATGCCCAAAGAGTGTCATTTAGCTTGTATGACCAATCTTTTCTTGATTTATCCAGTGTCTTCTCGAGTATGGTTTTCAGTTCTCTATTAGAGAGTTCCACTTGACCACATGTTTGGGGATGATATGGTGAAGCAACGCAGTGAGTTACTCCATATTTTCCGAGGATTTTCCTGAAAGTTCCCTTCATAAAATGAGAACCACCGTTAGTAATTAAAAATCTAGGAACTCCAAACCTGGAAAATATGACATTCTTGATCATCTTCACGGAAGTGGCTGCATCTACATGGTTAGTTGGGATAGCTTCAACCCATTTAGTACCATAATCGACAGCAACAAGAATATGCGTGTTACCATTTGATTCTATAAAGGGTCCCATGTAATCCATTCCCCATACATCAAATGGTTCAATTATAAGACTACAATTCATTGCCATCTCTTGTCTTCTGCCTATATTACCTCTTCTTTGGCAAGCATCACAATATTCCACATACCTTTGTGCATCTTTGAACAAGGTGGGCCAATAATCCAGATTGAAGTACCATTTCTGCAGTTTGCCTACCTGCATGATGTCCTCCATAAGGGCTGCCATGACAAGCTTGCAAAATTGCATTCATTTCATGGTTAGGAACACACTTTAGAATCATTTCATTAGGTCCATGGCGATAAAGAAACAGATCATCCCAAAAGTAATGTCTGAGATCATTAAAAAATTTATTCTTTTGTTTCTTGTCATACCAGGAGGTAGAAATTTTACTATGAGATAATTATCATAATCTGGATGCCACGGATCAACTACTTCAATTTTTGCTAAGTATTCTCCCGGAAATGACTCATTTATAGGTACGGGGTCGGTAATTATTCCCTCCATCCTAGATATATGATCTGCTATGGGATTATCCTTACCCCTCCTATCTACTATTTGTAAATCATATTCTTGTAGTAGTAACACCCACCTAATCAACCTGGGATTTACATCATTTTTAACAAGTAGGTGACGCAAAAGCTTGGTGATCTATATGAATTATTACTCTAGAATTAATAATGTAAGACCTAAATTTGTCACAGCCAAAAATTATAGCAAGGAACTCTTTCTCGGTAGTAGCATAATTTTTCTAAACTTTATTAAGGGTCCTACTAGCGTAATTAATAACATTTAAATTCTTCTCGTCTCGTTGTCCTAATACAGCCCCTAAAGCATAGTCACTAGCATCACACATGATTTCAAAAGGTTCATCCCATTTTGGAGGCTGCATGATAGGTGTTGATACTAATTTGTTTTTAAGATTTTCAAAAGCTGCAATGCAGTCATGGTCTAGATAGAACGAAGTTTCTTTATCAAGAAGGTTAGTGAGAGGCATAGCTATTTTAGCAAAATCTTGTATAAAACGCTTGTAAAAACATACATGTCCTAGAAACATCTTTAAGTTTTTAATGTCTTGAGGTATGGGAAGATTTTCTATAGCACTTATATTGATTTTATCTATTTCTATACCTTTTTCTGAAACCTTATGTCCAAAACTTTACCTTCTCTGTCCATGAATCGGCATTTCTCCCAATTCAAAACTAAATTTGATTGCATGCATCTCTACAAAACCTTGGTTAAATTGTAAAGACAATTATCAAATGTTGTTCCACAAACAACGAAATCATTTGTTAGAACTTCCATAGTCTTCTCAACAAGATCATCAAAGATTTTTAAAACACATTCTTGAAAGGTTGTTGTTGTATTGCATAAGCAAAACGGGATTAATCTATAAGCATAAGTACCATAAGTACATGTGAAAGTTGTTTTCTCTTGATCTTCGGGCTGTATAGAAATTTGAGAATAACCGGAATAACCATCAACAAAACAAAAATAAGAATTATTGCGTAGTCTTTCTGAAATCCTATCCATGAACAGTATAGGTTTGTGATTTTTCTGTATCTCACGGTTTAGTTTTCTAAAATCGATGCACATGCGATACCCAACAATAGGCCTTATTGGGACTAGCTCACCATCCTCATTCATAGCAGCATCAAGACCCCCATGTCTTGGTATGCAATGAGCTGGGCTAACCCATTTACTATCATAAATAAGATAAATTATGCCGGCATCTAGTAAGCGTATAACTTCTTTTCTTACTACCTCTTTCATTTTAGGGTTAAGCCTTCTTTGTGTGTCAACTATAGGTACAACATCTTCAAGCATGGTAATCTTATGTGTCACAATGGATGGATCTATTCCTTTAATGTCACTTAGAGTATACCCAAATGCTTCACGATGTTTGATAAAAACTGAAATAAGTTTATTTGTTTCATTTTATGATAAAATTTTACAAATAATAACAGGACATTTATTTTTATTATCTAAAAATTCATACATCATATTGTCTGGAAGTCATTTAAATTCAATTGGTGGAGGTTCTTCGTCTCCTTTTCTTACCACTTCTTCATAGTCATGCGGGTTTTGAGATTTTGGAATGGAGTCAAAGTAATCATCTATATCTTCTCTTTCCTCATCATCTTGTGCCTCTTCCCAATTAATTAAGCTTCTTTATAATTCATCTTGGGGAGTGCTGAAATGAATCATGGACATCTCGGCAATTGTTTTCTCTTCCTTGATTTCTTCTATTTCATATGGCCTCTTTTTTAGGTTGGCAAAGTGGAATGCCATTTACTCCTCTCCAAACATCATGGAAATAGTCTCCTCCTTATTATCAATTCGAGCTTTGGTTATAGAGACAAAAGGCATGCCTAAAAGAATAGGACAAAAAGTATCTCGAGGCATATCAACGCTATGAAAATCAAGAGGGTACATGAGTGGTCCGACAAAAACATAGATATTTCAAATAACACCTTCCAGTTTATATTAGTTCTATTAAACAGTTTAGTAGTAGTGTCTACCAATTCCACATCTGGATTATTTAAATTGTAGTGAAGTTCCTCATAAAGTGATGAAGGCATAATATTTATAGTAGACATCGGCTCACAAATTCCATATAGGGAAGTTTCTCCACAATATATAGGAGTGATAGGTTTAGAAGTTTCTTTACCTTGTACCCTACCTGTGATGAAGTCTGAAGTTTCAGAATCTAGCATAACTACTTCATTTTACATGATTCTTGCTTCCGTAAGATCTTTGAATATAACAATATTTGCATTGGTAGCATCAGTTTTATTTTCTGGTTTCTTTGGTCTTCTCTTTATGTTCTTCCTCCCCGCACTTCTTCTTAATATTCTCTTGAATAGATTTAGAGGAAAATTCTATCAATGATGCATCCTCTCTTGCGTGCTTCTTTTCTTCGAGGGGTTTATGAGGTTCCCATTCTAAAGGTATGTGTAGATGCCCTGCATAATTCTCAATAATTTTATTTACCGAATAAGAATCAATACCTAGGGTTTTAATCATTGCACAAGTCCTTTCATCTGCAAGAAAGTCGTTAACACAAGCGGTGTCTAGGCTTGTTTCCATGCTTCGTCATAAGTCTAAGATAGAAAACTACCATCAGAAGCGATGTCTAGGCTTGTTATATTTTCATTATTTAGCCCTCCATAGAAAGTATTAGTGATTAACCAATCAGGCAAACGGTGATGGGGCAATTTTCAAGATAGCTTTTATACCTTAGATAGTCGTCATATAAACTCTCATTAGGATTATTTTTGAAACTAATAATAATACCTCTCATCCTATGAGCTTTTCTTTCTGAGTAATATTTTGATAGGAAATTGGTTGCCAAATTTTTCCACGTCCTTGGTAATTATGCACAAAAGGATCTATACCAGTTGCAAACATTATTAGAGAGAGTTTGTCTAAACAACTAAATCTTAACCTTATGAATGTCACAATCATCAAATATAAATGAACCAAAAACATCTTCAAAGAATTGTAAGTGTCCATATGGACTCTCTTCATGGGTTCCTGCAAAATTTTTAGAGTTAAGTAACTCAAATAATAAAGGATGGATCTCAATACCATCAACATTTATGCTTCTATTGATAGTTATAAAAGCATCCATGGGGAGCCCATATTCCTTACTGCCTCAAGCTGCATTAAATGATGAGTGTTGTCCATTGTTATGATCCTTCAACTCAAATTAAAAATTAGTACAACGAAAGTAGTAACTAAAAGTAAAGTGACTTATAGCTCTAAGCTCCTTGGCAACAGCATTAGAAAATAACTTGATGACCGCAAGTGCACAGATCGTTTGTAGCTAGTTTCGAAATAAAGATATAGATCCTGCAGGGAGCAGTAGGCGAAAGACTAAAATGCTTTTAACTAAACCTAAACGGAGTACTTAGGGAATAATTCTAGGTTGCAATAAAAGTAGAATTGTTTTTGGGTTTTTGGTTGGTTGAAACAGTAATATAAGATGAAGTAAAACTTAATGCAGAAAGTAGTAATCGTGTGCGTAAGAAAGATTGAAACTACAATAGGGGAAAGGCGTTCTCAGGGAGTGGTGGATACACCGCTAGCAATTTATACCAAGTGATCAAGATTATTATAGCGAATATTCTCTGTTGGAGATATGCCCTAGAGGCAATAATAAATATAGTTATTATTATATCTTTGTGTTTATGATAAATGTTTACATTCATGCTATAATAGTATTAACAGGGAAACATTAATACTTGTGTGGTTTGTAAACTTAATTTGAAGTCCCTAGTATAGCCTCTATACCTCACTAGCTTGTTGGTTGATAAATGATTGTGGTTTCCCTATCATGAACATTGAGATGTTATCAACAACAAGATCATATCGTTAGGAGAATGATATGGTGGACATACTCCTATAGATAAGCGTAGCATAAAGATCAAGTCATTTCAATAGTTCAATTGCTATATGCTTTCTGATACATAGTAACCTAATTCCTTCGACCATGAGATCATGCATATCACCTTTACCGGATGGATGCTTTGATGACATCAAACACCACACCGTAACTGGGTGGCTATAAAGGTGGCATTGAGTGTTCGGAAAGTATTGGTTGAGACACATGGATCAAGAGTGGGATTTGTCCATCCATATGACGGATAGATATTCTCTGGGCCCTCTCGGTGAAATGTCATCCAATTAGCTTGCAAGCATGTGACTGGCTCACAAGGGATCACATATCACGGGAACGAGAAAAGAGTACTTATCAGTAACGAGGTTGAACTAGGTATGCAGAGATACCGACGATCATAACCTCGGATAAGTAACATATCGTGAGACAAAGGGAAATTGGTATCGTATGTAAGTGGTTCATTCGATCTCAAAGTAATCGTAGAAATATGTGGGAGCCATATGAATTTCCAGATTCCTCTATTGGTTATTGTTCGGAGAAGTGTCTCGATCATGTCCGCATAATTCACGAACCGTAGGGAGACACACTTAAGGATTCGACGTTGTTTTGAGTAGTTATGGTATTATGAGAAAAAGACCGAATGTTGTTCGGAGTCTCGGATGGGATCCGGGATATCACGAGGTGATCCGGAATGGTCCGGAGAATAAGATTCATATAAGGAAAGTCCCGTTTCGGAGTTCGGGAATGATTCCGGTGTTTTCATCGGGAATGTTCTAGAAGGTTCCGGATTATCCGGCACTCCGGGGGGGAGGGTACATGAGTGTGTCATTGAATGATTGCATCATGTACTAAGTGTTCTTGCTGTTCCAAAAACATGAAAGTCAAATTGCCAGTTTGAAAGTCAAACGGCTAAAACAGGAAACTGTGGGAAACAGGAAACTGTGGGAAACAAGCAAGAGGAGTTGGAACCAACTTGGAGGAGGAGTCCAACTCCTCCAGGCCGGCGCCCAGCCCTAGGCCGAGTTGGGGAGGGACTCCCTCCCTCCCCTGGCGCGCCAAGGCCCCTCCACCCATAAAAGGAGGGGCAGGGCTCCTCCTTGAGACACACAAGTTTCCACCTCTAATCTCAGGTTTAGAGCCGTTTGGTTTAGAGCTTCTAATTGCTTTAGCCTGCGGTTTAGAGCCTTCTAATTGGTGTGTCTAATCTCTAGACCACTAATAGCCCTCTCTCATAATCCACCATACTCGCTCCGGCTTAAGGCGAAGCCCTGCGGGATCTCCCCTCTACTTCCGGTACCACGCCGTTGTGCTGCCGGAATCGCGAGGAGACTGCTACAACCTCCGCTGCCTGCTGGAACAAGGGAGAGGAAGGTCTTCGTCGAGTACCGAACGTGTGACCGACTGCGGGAGCGCTGCCGGAACGCAGCGCCGGAAGGATCGTCTACACGATCTTGAGATCGGGAAGAGTACGACTACATCACCCACGAGAATCCGCTCTCGTTAAGCGCTTTGGAATCTTCGAGGGTAAGTTATTCCATCGACTCGTTGCTACAATCTAGTAGATAGATCTTGGCTTGTTTGTTTGTATGCGATAGAAATTTTTTGTTTTCCATGCTACGAACCCCTACAGTGGTATCAGAGCCGTGTCTATATGTAGATCTGTTGCACGAGTAGAACACAATGGTCATTGTGGGCGTTGATGCTTTTATTGTCGATTACTTCTTGTGTACTTTGCATCTTGCGGTATGTTGGGATGAAGCGGCCCGGGCTAACCTTACATGACATCGTTCATGAGACTTGCTCCACGCTTGACATGCAACTTGTATTGCATAAGTGGCTTTGCGGGTGCCTGTTTCTCCTAGCATAGTTAAGATCCAATTTACAACGGGTGATCAACAATGCTAGTATCAATGTTGTGGTTCTTGTTCGTAAGTTAGAACGACACTTATTGAAAGCCCCAAACCACGTAAAATATGCAAAGAAAGTAGAGGCGTCTAACTTTGTTTTGCAGGGGTGTGCAGTGATGTGATATGGCCATGATTGTGATTATATTTGATGTATGCAATGTTCCTTATTGTAAGTTGGCAACCGGCAGGAGCCATATGGTTGTCTTTAATTTATGTTAAGACCCACGTGTCTATTCAAAGTAGTTGTAATAGTTGAAGCCGGTGGACGACAACCATGGAGAAGCGTCATTGACCTTGATGCATTGTCGATGATGATGGAGATCATGTTCGTGCTTGAAGATGGAGATCGGAAGCACAAAGAAGAAAGGCCATATCATATCACATATATATTGAATTGCATGTGATGTTAATCCTTTATGCATCTTGTATTGCTTAGTAGACGACGGTAGCATTATAAGATGATCCCTCATGCACATCAATTTCAAATCATAAAGTGTTCACCCTTAGTTAGCACCGTTGCTAAAGCTTGTTGTTTCGAAGCACCACGTGATGATCGGGTGTGTTAGATTCTGCAAGTGTATACAACGTGAGCAAGCCAGATTTGCTCATGCAGAAACTAAGGTTTGATCTTGACGAGCCTAGCATGTACAGACATGGTCTCGGAACACGGATCACCGAAAGGTAAAGCATGAATCATATAGTAGATATGATGAACATGTCGATTGTTCGCCATTGAAACTATGTCAACTCTCGTGATGATCGGTGTTGATATGGTGGATTTGGTTCGTGTGATCACTAAAACAATGTGAGGGATATTGTTTTGAGTGGGAGTTCACCTAGTTTAATTTCATTATTAATTTGAACTCAATTTGTCATAAACTTAGTCTAAACTATTGCAAATATGTTGTAGATCAATGGCAGCCCCTACCATCAATTTTAATGCGTTCCTAGAGAAAGAAAAGTTGAAAAACAATGGAAGCAACTTCGCGGATTGGTTCCGCAATTTGAGGATTGTCCTCATAGCTGGTAATTTGACCTATGTGCTGGATGCACCGCTGGGTGACCCACCTGCAGATGATGCTCCCGATGAAGTAAAGAATGTTTACCTCGCTCGAAAGAATCAATACTCCATAGTTCAGTGTGCTATCTTGTATGGTTTGGAATCGGAGCTTCAGAAAAGGTTTGAGGATTCAGACCCATATGATATTGTCGAGGATCTCAAATTGATTTTTGAGACTCATGCGGCAATTGAAAGTTATGAAGCTTCTGAAAAGTTCTTTAACTGCAAGATGGAAGAGGGCAGCTCCGTCAGTGAGCATGTGCTTAAGATGTCTGGGCACGCAAACAAACTTCAAAGCTTGGGTATTGTGATTCCTAATGCTTTGGGGATTTACCGTGTCCTCCAATCACTACCACCAAGTTACAAGAACTTTGTGATGAACTACAACATGCAGAACATGAACAAGACGTTGCCAGAACTCTTTGCCATGTTGAAATCTGCAGAAGTGGAGATTAAGAAAGAGCACCAAGTGTTGTTGGTCAATAAGACCACCAAATTCAAGAAAGGCAAGTCTAAGCAAAAGGGACACTTCAAGAAGGGTGGTAAGAAAGTTACCACGCCGGCGAAGAAGACCAAGGCTGGACCTAAGCCTGATACTGAGTGCTTTTACTGCAAGGGAGAAGGTCACTGGAAGCGGAATTGCCCAAAGTACTTGGCGGATTTGAAGAACGGCAACATCAAGAAGAAAGGTATATCTGATATACATGTTATTGATGTGTATCTCACTAGTACTCGTAGTAGTGCCTGGGTATTTGATACTGGTTCGGTTGCTCATATTTGTAACTCGAAACAGGTGCTGCAGAATAAACGGAAGCTAGCGAAGAACGAGGTGACGATGCGCGTGGGAAACGGATCAAAGGTTGATGTGATCGCGGTCGGCACGCTACCCCTTCATCTACCACCGGGATTAGTTTTATACTTAAATAATTGTTATTTAGTGCCTGTGTTGAGCATGAACATTATATCAGGATCTTGTTTATTGCGAGACGGTTACTTGTTTAAATCAGAGAATAATGGTTGTTCGATTTATATGAGTAATATGTTTTATGCACATGCACCTTTGATAGATGGTCTATTCTTATTGAATCTCGATAGTGGAAATACACATATCAACAACATTGAGGCTAAACGTTTGAAATCAAGCGATAATTCGACCTATATGTGGCACTGTCGTCTTGGTCACATTGGAGTGAAGCGTATGAAGAAACTCCATTCCGATGGACTTCTTGAATCACTTGATTTTGAATCACTTGAAAGATGCGAAGCATGTCTGATGGGAAAAATGACTAAGACTCCATTTTCTGGTATGATGGAGCGAGCTACGGACTTATTGGAAATTATACATACCGATGTGTGTGGTCCAATGAGTGTAGCATCGCGCGGTGGTTATCGTTATGTTCTTACCTTCATGAATGATTTGAGTAGATATGGGTATATCTGTTTCATGAAACATAAGTCCGAAACTTTCGAGAAGTTTAAGGAGTTTCAAAGTGAGGTAGAGAATCAACGTAACAAGAAGATTAAGTTTCTACGTTCTGATCGTGGAGGTGAATATCTAAGTTACGAGTTTGGCGAGCATTTAAAGAAGTGCGGAATACTTTCACAATTGACACCGCCGGGAACACCACAGCGTAATGGTGTGTCCGAACATCGTAATCGAACTCTCTTAGATATGGTTCGTTCTATGATGTCACTTACAGATTTACCGCTATCATTTTGGGGTTATGCATTAGAAACAGCTGCATTCACTTTAAATAGGGCACCATCTAAATCCGTTGAAACGACACCGTATGAATTATGGTTTGGGAAGAAACCTAAATTGTCGTTCCTTAAAGTTTGGGGATGCGAAGCCTATGTAAAGAAGTTACAGCCGGACAAGCTTGAACCCAAAGCGGAAAAATGCGTCTTCATAGGATACCCGAAGGAAACTATTGGGTATACCTTCTATCATAGATCCGAAGGCAAAATCTTCGTTGCCAAGAATGGATCCTTTCTAGAGAAGGAATTTCTCTCGAAAGAAGTGACTGGAAGGAAAGTAGAACTCGACGAGGTTGTCGAACCTTCTCTCGAAATTGCGAGTAGCGCAGCACCGGAAGAAGTTCCTGTGGTGCCTGCACCAATTAGAGAGGGAGCTAATGATGGTGATCATGAAACTTCGGTTGAAGTTGCTACAGAGCCTCGGAGATCAACGAGAAATCGTACCACTCCAGATTGGTATGATCCCGTTATGAGTGTCATGTTGGTGGACAACACCGATGACCCCGAGACATATGAGGAAGCGATGATGAGCCCAGATTCCAATAAATGGCAAGAAGCCATGAAATCCGAGATTGGATCCATGTACGAAAACCAAGTATGGACTTTGGTGGACTTACCGGATGGCCGAAAGGCTGTCGAGAACAAATGGATTTTCAAGAAGAAAACAGATGCTGATGGTAATGTTACTGTCTATAAAGCTCGACTTGTCGCAAAAGGGTTTCGACAAATTCAAGGAGTTGACTACGATGAGACTTTCTCACCAGTAGCGAAGCTAAAGTCTATGAGGATTATGTTAGCAATCGCTTCATATTATGATTATGAGATATGGCAGATGGATGTCAAAACAACATTCCTCAATGGAGATATTGATGAAGAGTTGTATATGATGCAACCCAAAGGTTTTGTCGATCCTAAAGATGCTAACAAGGTATGCAAACTTCAACGGTCCATCTATGGATTGAAGCAAGCATCCCGAAGTTGGAATCAACGTTTTGATAAGGTAATCAAAAGTTTTGGTTTTATACAAACTTATGGAGAAGCTTGTATTTACAAGAAAGTGAGTGGGAGCTCTGTAGCATTCTTAATACTATATGTGGATGACATATTGTTGATTGGGAATGATGTAGACCTTCTTAATAGTGTCAAGGAATATTTGAATAATAGTTTTTCAATGAAGGATCTTGGCGAAGCAGCTTACATATTAGGCATAAAGATTTATAGAGATAGATCGAAACGCCAAATATCATTGTCACAGAGTACATATTTGGACAAAGTTCTAAAGAGGTTTGGAATGGAAGAAAGCAAGAAAGGGTTCTTGCCCATGTTGCCCAATACGACCTTGAGTAAAACTCAAAGTCCGACATCGGCAGAAGATAGAGAAAGGATGAGTAAGACTCCCTATGCATCAGCCATAGGATCTCTAATGTATGCCATGCTATGTACTAGACCCGACATCGCATATGCTGTTAGTATAACTAGCAGATATCAAAGTGATCCAGGAGTGGATCATTGGACAGCGGTCAAAAACATCCTTAAGTACTTGAGAAGAACTAAGGATATGGTTCTTTCTTATGGAGGTGATGAACAGCTCGTTGTTAATGGTTACACCGATGCTAGTTGGAACACCGATCCGGATGATTCTAAATCACAATCTGGATACGTATTTATTTTGAATGGTGCAGCAGTTAGCTGGAGGAGTGAAAAGCAAAGCGTTGTGGCGAGATCTTCAACTGAATCGGAATACATGGCTGCTTCGGAGGCTTCACAAGAAGCGATATGGATGAAAGAGTTCATTACAGAGCTGGGTGTGGTTCCTAGTGCGCTGGACCCAATGTCTATCTACTGTGATAACATGGGCGCCATAGCCAATGCGCAAGAACCAAGGTCACACAAGAAGCTAAAGCATATCAAGCTACGTTTTCACGCTATTCGAGAACATATCCAGGATGGGGATATAAAGAATTGCAAAGTACACACAGATCTGAATGTGGCGGATCCGTTGACTAAACCTCTCCCGAGGGCAAAACATGACCAACACCAAACTGCCATGGGTGTTCGGTATATTACCATGTAATCTAGATTAGATGACTCTAGTGCAAGTGGGAGACTGTTGGAGATATGCCCTAGAGGCAATAATAAATATAGTTATTATTATATCTTTGTGTTTATGATAAATGTTTACATTCATGCTATAATAGTATTAACAGGGAAACATTAATACTTGTGTGGTTTGTAAACTTAATTTGAAGTCCCTAGTATAGCCTTTATACCTCACTAGCTTGTTGGTTGACAAATGATTGTGGTTTCCCTATCATGAACATTGAGATGTTATCAACAACAAGATCATATCGTTAGGAGAATGATATGGTGGACATACTCCTATAGATAAGCGTAGCATAAAGATCAAGTCATTTCAATAGTTCAATTGCTATATGCTTTCTGATACATAGTAACCTAATTCCTTCGACCATGAGATCATGCATATCACCTTTACCGGATGGATGCTTTGATGACATCAAACACCACACCGTAACTGGGTGGCTATAAAGGTGGCATTGAGTGTTCGGAAAGTATTGGTTGAGACACATGGATCAAGAGTGGGATTTGTCCATCCATATGACGGATAGATATTCTCTGGGCCCTCTCGGTGAAATGTCATCCAATTAGCTTGCAAGCATGTGACTGGCTCACAAGGGATCACATATCACGGGAATGAGAAAAGAGTACTTATCAGTAACGAGGTTGAACTAGGTATGCAGAGATACCGACGATCATAACCTCGGATAAGTAACATATCGTGAGACAAAGGGAAATTGGTATCGTATGTAAGTGGTTCATTCGATCGCAAAGTAATCGTAGAAATATGTGGGAGCCATATGAATTTCCAGATTCCTCTATTGGTTATTGTTCGGAGAAGTGTCTCGATCATGTCCGCGTAATTCACGAACCGTAGGGAGACACACTTAAGGATTCGACGTTGTTTTGAGTAGTTATGGTATTATGAGAAAGAGACCGAATGTTGTTCGGAGTCTCGGATGGGATCCAGGATATCACGAGGTGATCCGGAATGGTACGGAGAATAAGATTCATATAAGGAAAGTCCCGTTTTGGAGTTCGGGAATGATTCCGGTGTTTTCATCGGGAATGTTCTAGAAGGTTCCAGATTGTCCGGCACTCCGGGGGGAGGGTACATGAGTGTGTCATTGAATGATTGCATCATGTACTAAGTGTTCTTGCTGTTCCAAAAACATGAAAGTCAAATTGCCAGTTTGAAAGTCAAACGGCTAAAACAGGAAACTGTGGGAAACAGGAAACTGTGGGAAACAAGCAAGAGGAGTTGGAACCAACTTGGAGGAGGAGTCCAACTCCTCCAGGCCGGCGCCCAGCCCTAGGCCGAGTTGGGGAGGGACTCCCTCCCTCCCCTGGCGCGCCAAGGCCCCTCCACCCATAAAAGGAGGGGCAGGGCTCCTCCTTGAGACACACAAGTTTCCACCTCTAATCTCAGGTTTAGAGCCGTTTGGTTTAGAGCTTCTAATTGCTTTAGCCTGCGGTTTAGAGCCTTCTAATTGGTGTGTCTAATCTCTAGACCACTAATAGCCCTCTCTCATAATCCACCATACTCGCTCCGGCTTAAGGCGAAGCCCTGCGGGATCTCCCCTCTACTTCCGGTACCACGCCGTTGTGCTGTCGGAATCGCGAGGAGAGTGCTACAACCTCCGCTGCCTGCTGGAACAAGGGAGAGGAAGGTCTTCGTCGAGTACCGAACGTGTGACCGACTGCGGGAGCGCTGCCGGAACGCAGCGCCGGAAGGATCGTCTACACGATCTTGAGATCGGGAAGAGTACGACTACATCACCCACGAGAATCCGCTCTCGTTAAGCGCTTTGGAATCTTCGAGGGTAAGTTATTCCATCGACTCGTTGCTACAATCTAGTAGATAGATCTTGGCTTGTTTGTTTGTATGCGATAGAAAATTTTTGTTTTCCATGCTACGAACCCCTACATTCTCATGATATGAATGTATGTGGGAGGAGCTCCATATATGGATGATGAGGCAGCAACCACTGCTCACACCATCCTTCATAACCATAGCTGGCAGATAAACAACACCAATCATATTACCCCACTATTAAGGGATTTCTCCCACGACATGGACATGGCTTAATGAGTTCTCCTTGGTTCTCCAAGTTAGTACGTAAAGTATGACAACAACTTTATAGTCATAGTAAGTTCTATCATCCCTCCGTCTACCAACAAGTAATCCCCTTCATCGAGTCCCCTTAAGAGGCAAATACTAAGGAGGTGCACAACTCCCAATATCAAGATGAAAACAATTAACACATACACATAATGATGTATAACATAATAATCTCTATCTCATCTCAATCATATACTAGGGTTTCAACATATCCCCAAGAATTAATGATCTACTCAGACATGGAAACAATCAACATCATGACAATGGTAATGGAAACGATTATCGATGAATAGTACTTGTATAAATCCACAACTAGTGCAAGAATTACAACAAGGATCTGGATGGGATGGATGGAGATGATGGTGGTGATGAAGATGCAGCGGTTGATGAAGATGGAGATCGATGTCTTGTCCTCGTATATCTTCTTAGGGCGAAGATGGATCCCTACAGCAAGTTCCCCTTCTAGATCCCTTCCGGAGGTGAGGTTTTCGCGATTTCTAGGTGTTCTGTATGTCGTCTCTCCGAACCAGTTGCACGGGGTGAAACTATTTGAGGAGGCGGAGGTGGCACCAACTATACGGCCGCAACTATACGGTGGCGGCCCGTATAGTTGGTCGTCAACTCTTATGTGTCCTTTGCTCGCTTCGGGTTTTCTTCTGGTATTATTAATATTCCTCAAATAAGCGATTTACGTAGTTTTTGGCTCCTTTTCTCTCCAGTACAACTGCTCCAAGTATTTTATCCATTGGATCCATCATCTGATCTGATCCTGGTGAAAATAAACATAAAAAGTGTGTGCGGGCGCCGTAAAATACCAAGGTCCTACATCTACAATGCAAAATAATAACCTAAAACATGATGCAAATATGCACTCATCAATAGTTCCCGCCGTATAGTTAGAGCCGCCTCCTCATATAGTTTCACCCCGTGCAACTGGATCAGGGAGACGATATACAGAACACCTAGAAATCGCCGAAAACCTCACCTCCAGAAGGGATCCGGAGGGGGAACTTGCCCTTGGGAGCCATCTTCGCCCTACGCAGATCTGGGAGGCCAAGGCATCGATCTCCATCTTTGTCAACCACCACATCACCAACACCTCCGTCCATCCCATCCCATCTACATCCCATCCATATCTTGTTATAATTCCCGTACTAGTTGTGGATTTATACAAGAACTATTCATATACAATTGTTTCCATTATCATTGACATGATATTGATGCCTCCATGTATGAGTAGATCATTAGTTCTTGGGGAGATGGAGAAACCCTAGTATGAGATTGAGATAACATAGAGATTATTATATTATACATTATTATGTGTATGTGTTAACTGTCTTCATCTTGATGTTGGGAGTTGTGCACATCCTTAATATTTGCCTCTTATAGGGACTTGATGGACAGGATTACTTGTTGGTAGACGGAAGGATGATGGCACTTATTGTGACTATAAATAAGTTTTCATTCTTTACGTACTAACTTGGGAAAGCAAGGAGAACTCATTATGCCATGTCCATGCCATGAGAGAAATCCCTTAATAGCGACATAATACGATTGATGTCGTTTATCTGTCGGCTGTGGTTATAAAGAATGATGTGTGAAGTGGTTGTTGCCTATTCATCCATATATGGATCTCCTCCCACGTACATACATGTGATGAGAATATTTGTTATAATAATACTGATTGCTTAGTACAAATTGCTAGCGGTGTATCCACCACTCCCTGAGAACGCCTTTTCCCCCTATTGCAGTTCCAAGCTTTCTTACATACGCGATTACTACTTTCTGCATTAAGTTTTACTTCAGTTCATTTAGTTGCTCCATTCAATAAAAAAACCAAAACAATTTTACTTTTCTTGGATCTTAAATTTATTCCTTAAGTACGTCGTTTAGTTTTAGTTAAAAGCATTTTAGTCTTTTGCCTACTGCTCTCTGTGGGATCGATATCTTTATTTCGAAACTAGCTACAAACGATCTGTGCACTTGCAGTCATCAAGCTATTTTCTGGCGCTCTTGCCGGGGACTTAGCGCTATAAGTCACTTTACTTTTAGTTATTTACTTTCGTTGTATTAATCTTTGATTTAAGTTGTAGGACCATAACAATGGACAACACTCAGCATTTCATCCAGCTTGAGGCAGTAAGAAAAATGGGTTCGCCCATGGACGCTTTATAACTGTCAACAAAAGAATAAATCCTAATGGTATTGATATCCATCCTTTATTATTCGAACTACTACACTCTAAGAAATTTGCAGGAACCGATGAAGAGAGTCCATATGGGCACTTACAATTCTTTGAAGATGTTCTTGGTTCCTTTATGTTCTATAATTGTAATCTTGATATGGTTAAAATCCAATTGTTTAAATAAACACTCTCAAATAATGTTTGCAATTGGTATAGATCTTTTTGTGCAAAAGCACCAAGGACTTGGACGGAATTGACAACCAACTTCTTGTCCAAATATTACTCAAAAAGCAAAGATCATAGGATGATAGGTAATATTATAAGTTTAAAAATAATCCTGATGAGAGTTTTTATGAAGGCTATCTAAGGTATAAAAGCTATCTAGATAATTGCCCCCATCATCATTTGCCTGATTGGTTAATCACTCATATTTTTTATGGAGGGATTAATAATAAATTAAGAACAAGCCTAGATACCTCTTATATTGGTAGTTTTCTATCTTATACCTATGATGAAGCCTGGAAATTAATAATCAAAATGAGGGAGACAATGGAAAATCTTAAAAATAAGGAGAGCATTATGAACAGTTCTTCTGGATATGTTTGTGTTTACGATTTTCTTGCAGATGAAAGGACTTGTGCGATGATTAAATCCCTCGGTATTGATTCTTACTCAGTAAAGAAAATTATTGAGAATTATGAAGGGAATCTACACGTACCTACAGAATGGAAACCCTCTAAACCTCTCGAAGAAAAGAAGCGTGCAAGGGAAAGTGCGCCAATGGTAGAGTTTTCCTCTGAACATATTCAATAGAATATCAAAAAAAGGTGCAGAGAGAAGGAACACATAAAAAGAAGATTAAACCGTAAAAAAACCTGATGCTACCAATGCAAATATTGTTATATTGAAGAATCTTATGGAAGCACGAACCATGGATAATGAGGTGGTTATGCTAGACTTTGAAACTTCAGTATTAATCTAAGGTAAGGTACGAGGTAACAAAACTTCCAAGCCTATGACTCCTATATATTGTGGAGAAACTTTCTTATATGGAATATGTGAGCCTATCTCCACTATAAATATTATGCCTTCATCACTTTATGAGGACCTTCGCTACATTTAAATAATCCACATGTGGAACCAATAGACACTACTATTAAATTGTCAAATAGAACTAACTAAAACCGAAAGGTGTTATTATAAATATTTATGTCTTTATTGGAGCACTCATGTACCCCCTTGATTTTCATATTGTTGATATGCCTCGAGATTGTTTTTGTCCTATTATTTTAGGCAGGCTGTTTGTCCCTATAACCAAAGCTAAAATTGACAATAAGAAGGAGACTATATTAATGATGTTTGGAGAAGAGGAAATGATATTCCACTTTGCTAAACTAAAGAAGAGGCCATATGAAGAAGAAGATATCAAGGAAGGGAAAACAATTGCCGAGCTTGCCGCAATTCATTTCAGCACTCCGCAAGATGAATTAGGGAGAAGCCTAATCAATTTGGATGAGGCACCTGATGATGAGGAAAGAAAAGACATGGATGATTACCTTGTTTCAGTTCCGGAAGCACAAAATCCACATGACTATGAAGAACTGGTAAGAAAAGGAGACGAAGAACCTCCGCCAATTGAATTGAAATGACTTCCAAACGATATGAGGTATGATTTTTTAGATAATGAAAATAAATGTCCTGTTATTATTAGTAAAAATTTATCATAAAATGAAACAAATAAACTCATTTCAGTCTTGATTAAGCATCATGAAGCATTTGGATATACTCTAAGTGATATTAAAGGAATAGATCCATCTATTGTAACACATAAGATTACCATGCTTGATGATGTTGTACCTGTATTGACACACAGAGAAGGCTTAATCCGAAAATGAAGGAAGTAGTAAGAAAATAAGTTATATGCTTATTAGATGCTGGCATAATATACCCTATTTCTGATAGTAAATGGGTTAGCCTAGATCATTGCATACCAAGACATGGAGGTCTTGATGCTGCCGTGAATGAGAATGGTGAGCTCGTTCCTGTAAGACCTGATGTTGGGTATTGCATGTGCCTCGACTTTACGAAATTAAACCGTGAGACACAAAAAATTATAAACCTATACCATTTATGGATAAAATTTTGGAAATACTTAGTAATAACTCTTATTTCTGTTTTCTTGATGGTTATTCCGGATATTCTCAAATTTCTATTCAACCAAAAGATCAAGAGAAAATAACTTTCACTTGTCCTTATGGCACATATGCTTATAGATTAATTACGTTTGGCTTATTATGTAATGCAGCTGCAACTTTTCAAGGATGTGTTTTAAAAATCTTTGATGATATTGTTGAGAAGACTATGGAAGTTCTAACAAATGATTTCATTGTTTGTGGAACAACATTTGATAATTTCCTCTACAATTTAACCAAAGTTTTGCAGAGATGCAGGCAATCAAATTTGGTTTTGAATTGGGAGCAATGCTGTTTCATGGAAAGGGAAGGTAAAGTTTTTGGACATAAGGTTTCGAAGAAAGGTATAGAAATAGATAAGACTAATATAAATGCTATTAAAAAATCTTCCAGTACCTCAGGACGTAAAAAACTTAAAAATATTTCTGGGACATGCAGGTTTTTACAAGCGTTTTATAAAAGATTTTGCTAAAATAGCTATGCCTCTCACCAAACTTATTGAGAAAGAAACTCCGTTCTACTTAGATCATAATTGCATTGCAGCCTTTGAAAACCTTAAAATCCTTATTATGACTATAAAGATGTTGTCATTCTTTACGTACTAACTTGGGAAAGCAAGGAGAACTGATTATGCCATTTCTATGTCACGGGAGAAATCTCTTAATAGCGAGATAATACGATTGATGTTGTTTATCTGTCTGTTATGGTTATGAAGGATGATGTGTGCAGTGGTTGCTGCCTATTCGTCCATATACGGAGCTCCTCCCACGTATATACATGTGATGAGAATATTTGTTATAATAATCTTGATTGCTCAGTCCAAATTGCTAGCGGTGTATCCACCACTCCCTGAGAATACCTTTTTCCTATTGCAGTTCCAAGCTTTCTTACATACGCGATTAATACTTTCCGCATTATGTTCTACTTCAGTTTATTTAGTTGCTTCATTCAATCAAAAAACCCAAAATCAATTTTACTTTTCTTGCATCTTAAAAATATTTCTTAAGTACTTCGTTTAGTTTTAGTTAAAAGCATTTTACTCTTTCGCCTACTGCTCCCTGTGGGATCGATATCTTTATTTCGAAACTAGCTATAAACGATCTATGCACTTGCAGTCATCATTACCATCTGTCATTGAGTCCAATAAAACTAGAGCTATTTGTGATGCGTGTCAACAAGGGAAGAGTCATCAATTACCTTTCTCTTTGTCTACTCTTGTAACAAAATCTCCTTTAGAGATCATTTATTCTGATGTATGGGGTCCTAGCCAGACTTCTGTTATTGTATATCACTTTTATGTGAGTTTTGTTGATGATTTCAGTCGTTTTACTTGGCTTTACTTGCTTAAGCATAAATCTGATGTCTATGATGTGTTCCTCCAGTTTCAAAAACATGTTGAACGTCTTCTCAATCGCAAAATTGTTCATGTCCAAACAGATTGGGGATGGGAGTATGAAAAACTCCATCCTTTCTTTCACAACCTAGGCATATCTCATTGCATCTCTTATCCACATACACACCAACAAAATGGCACCGCTGAACGAAAACACCATCACGTTGAGACTGGTCTTACTTTTCTTGCTCATGTATCTGTACCTTTTGTTATTGGAATGACGCTTTCTCTACATCTTGTTCCCTGATTAATAGGCTTCCTAGTCACACCATTGATATGCAAACTCCGGTTGAGAAACTTCTTAATGAAACACCCGACTACACCTTTTTTTAGGTTTTTGGGTATGCATGTTAGCCCCATCTTCGTCCATATAACAATCATAAACTAGACTTTCGTTCAAAGAAGTGCGTGTTTAGGGATATATTTCACTACACAAAGGCTATAAATGTCTCCATGTTCCGTCTAATAGAGTCTATATTTCTCGGGTGTCATATTTGACGAGCACATTTTTTCTTTTGCCAACATGCCATCTTCTCATACACTGCCACCACTTACGGAGTGGTCTTTATTATCAGCTGGCCAATTTATTAATACTGCATATGCATCGTCTTTGTTTTCTAATCATGGCGTATGTACCGGACGTGGCGCTCGTTTGGAGGTTATCACACCTGAAACTGAGTCAAATACTCACGTCGATGCTGGTCAGCAATCGTTGCATGGCTCTACCTTGGGTCTTGTGCCCATGCATGGATCAGTGGCATGCTCCGTACCACTACAACTGCTCTCTCATGGGAATATTGATGTGTCGTCCACGCCTGGCTCACCGGTGCTCATGCAGCCGAGCCACCTGCTCATCCAACCGAGCGAGCCAGCTCGCCACCATCTGGAAGCAACTGGCTTCTATCACCTTCCTCCCAGGATTCTGTCACGGGCTCCCCTACTCCCTCTCATGTGTCCATGCCTCCTGCATCCACCTGCTGTGTCAGCTCCACCGCCGGTCTCGCCTGCACCAGCTTCTGCCTGCTCCGTTCGGTCCTGTCACGCGACTACGTCGCGGTATTGAGCAACCCAAGGTACGTACTAATGGAACAGTGGTCTGGAATACTGTATTGGCTAAGCGTTCTTCCTCCAAACTTCGCATTCCTCACTGGTACACAGCTATGGAGGCTGAGTTCTCCGCTATGTAGGCTAATGACACATGGACACGGGTACCCCCTATTTCTGGTGTTAATTTGATTGACTCATGCTGGATTTTTAAGGTGAAAACTCATGCTAATGGTACTATTTAGCGGTACAAGGCGCTTCTTGTTGAAGGATTTAAGCAGCATTATGGTCTGACTATGAAGAGGCCTTTAGTCCTGTTGTCAAGACAACCACCGTCTGTTTGTTGCTCTCTATGGCACTATCTCGTGGATGGCATCTTCGTCAACTTGATATTCAAAACGCCTTCCTCAATGGTTTTCTTGATGAACAGGTATACATGAGACAGCCTCCTGGTTTTGCTGATCCTGATAAACCTAATCATTACTGTCACCTAGCCAGATCTCTCTATGGCTTGAAGCAAGCTCCTCGTGCATGGCATCCTCGCCTCAGTTCTGTCCTTGGCTCATTGGGATTCACGCTATGAGTTGCTAATACGTCTCTGTTTGTTCTTCAACGCTCAGATGTGACCATCTATCTTCTGGTATATGTTGATGATTTCATTGCTCTCATCCCAACTCCTTCTGCTATTATGTAATCCCCTGGACCCTATCCTCTAAATCACAAGCCGGTATAACCCAAAAGTGGATAAGATGTCCTACCAAGGAGGCACCAAGGCCACCCACGTGTAGGTCCCATCTGAGCGGAACAGGGCATATGGTACCAGCCAACCACCCTACCCACTTCTCGTGGTTATAGCTTCAAGTGAAAGAGACGTAGCCGGCTGGACTGTGAATCAAGCAAACACAAATGAGTATGTATGCCAATGACATACAAGAGCACATCAGATCCAAACCATCTAAAAGAAACAAAAATATCCAACACCATACGGCAAGATTCAAATATCCTAGATAATTCTAATAGTTTAGAATACATCCTCATACAACACACATTAGAGTATCAAACGGAAGTGGAAGACAAGATCCGAGTACGGATAAGAAGGAAATTAGCGTAAGATGCCATGAAAATAAGCACATCCTGCCCACATGATCTCAAGATCTCCATCCCCGGAATCTCTACACTTGACGGTCGTTGCCACCATCATCGGTATCTTTGAACCCGTAACCTTCCTTAGAGTATACCTGTCCATCTGAATCAATATTTTATAGTGTGAGAACATAAGAGACTCAGCAAGTATTTATGCATCTAAAGGGATCAACCTGGGGTGACGTAATTGCAGCGAAAATAAATCCTAACAATTCCATAGAGACACGCTATAACAGCCTCCTAACTAATGATAGACAGACGCTCGTTAATTAAACAACAGTGAATTCCACATCAGATATCTATCAACATGAATAAACATCGCTCACCCACCTCCCCGTGCCCGAATGGAAAGGCAGAAGAACATCCCATCCGTTGGTAGTTTTATTTATCATTTCATGAATATTGCACTATTACTAGTCAAGTTTTAGTCAATTTAAAAGCGGTGCTTTAGTTATGCTTATCTATGATCGAGAAACTATGCTTCAAGTCGTTCATAACCGCGGACACGTCTTTTAGAAATATTTACCCTGCAGGGGTGCACAAATAGCAACACACGCACGATCAACCTCGGAAAAACCAAGTGAGAACCCAACGAGGCATCACGATAAAGCATTCACAAGATTCATAATTGATTTCAGGGGACCACCCCGCTAAGCTAGCCGCTACGAAGTTGGCCGGCTCCGCGACGGACCGAGAGGTTTGCGAGAACGGTTATAAACGACTGGGAACCCGAAAGTGTGACTGGGCTTGTCGATACCACGAAATCATGCCACAAACCTAAACAGTAAAGTAGTAAATGTTTCTCGAGCAATAGTACTAAATAAGCAGTAAAGCATGGCATAAGTACAATATAGTAATAACGTCCCAAACTAGTTTATGGCCCCAAGAAATTAAATATGACTCAATCTAGGACTAAGGGGATTCATGTCCCACATGCGGATAGTGCGATAGTCAAGGAAGAAGAATCAAGTACTCGGGGTCCTACGGGACACAAGTGAGCTTAAAGAACCAAATAACAGATAATGTCCACCGATGCCTTTTTTATTAGTTATCCCATTACTACTCAATTCAATTGTTTAGATACATTATTATTCAAAGACACTCACAAATCCTACACATGCATATCTACGACTCATAATGTCTCATAGGATCGAGGGAACAAGCTTCGGTGGGGTCTAAAAGTAAAGGCTATGTAATACTTGGGATTTAATTTTAGTGACGTGATTATGATGAAAAAATAGGATAGATGCAATAGGTACTATATGTAGTACAAGCATGGGGAAATGCTTGCCTGGAAGTTCAGTTGCAGAATAATATGAATCCGGGTAATACTCCTGAGGTTCCTGATATTCTCCTTACTCACTGTCTATCCGGATAAAAACCAAACACACAAGAGGCCAAAATAAGTACATTGCACAATCATATAAATCATATGCAACAAGAAAACAAGTATGACATGATGGAATGATGCATAATTTACATGGCATAACATAACATGGCAAGAGTGAGGTGTGGGGTACAAGATTAAAGCATTTTATTAAGTTTTTAGTCATGTTTTGCTCTCATAAACATTGTTGGATACTTAATATTTATATGATGCATGCTTAAATTCATATCATGGAATGCATAGTTAGAAATGGCTTGCCGCGCTAATCGATCTAGATATATCATTTGTGCAATATTTGAGAAATAGACATTTATTAATATTTATTACTTTAAAAAAATTAAATTGCTCAAATGATGATATAAATAGCATAAACAGATTCCTCACATTTTCTGATTCAAAAACATATATTATTCAATTTATTTGAATTTATGAATTTAAAATATTCTTAAAGAGGGGTCAAAGTCAAGGTTTGACTAGATAGAGTTAACTCTGGACCGATTTAAAAATAGGTTTGAATTCATGTTCAGTAATTATTCATATCTCATTTTGAAAGTTTTCTCAAATTCAAATTGTTTCCAAAGATAAGAATTATTTGAAATATTTTCATTTTTCTGGATCCTATTTGATTTAAGAATTTTGCTGGAAGCTTTTGTTACACTGGCGAGGTCTACCCACTTCAGTGACAGGTGGGGCTGCAGGCCGCGGGGCCACCTCGCGCGTGCGCGAACGGGGCGCATACATACACGCTAGCTAGTGTGACGACCCGCGGGTTACTTGGCAGGAATCGCGGGGGTGTTTTTACAAAACTTGGGCTGCTGCTATCACTGAACTCTCACGAATCTCTGTCGACGAAACGCTTAACAGCTCGCGGCGGATCTGGGAAACTTCAAACTTGCAACGAGGATGGCGACGAATAGGATGCGAGAACGATCAGGAGGCAAAAACCAAATACGCGCGCGGCGGAGGAAATTCCGGCGACAGAGGGACGATAGAGAGGCGCAGAGGTTGCAGCAAGGAAGGGGGTCGGACGGGGGATCTCACCTCCGTCGATTCCCACTAGAATCGGGGACGAGGGTGGTAGGAGGCGATGTTGGCGGTGACGGACTACGGCGGCGGCGAGGAAGCAGCTTCGGGCGGCGTCTGCTCCAACCGGAAGCACCGGAAGACGTTGGCGAGCGAGGTACGCGGCACGCACGGTTCTGCAGCGAGGGGACGGCGACGTCATGGTGGCGACGAGCAGGCGGCGAGAAACTTCAGAGCGATGGGGAGAAGGAACTGCGGCGCGAGGGAGGGAGGAAGGCTAGGGTTCCTGATGCCGTGCGGGGTAGATAAAGGGAAAGGAGCTCGGTGCTGACGCGGAGGATGGAAGGGACGGCGACCGACCTGCTCCGTCTTTTGGTCGACAGAGAGAGGGGGGCGACGGAAGGAAGGAGCGACGAAATACTCTGTCCCGAAGCGACACGGCTGCAGGTATTCTTCTTCTCCTTTTTTTTTTCTTCTGCTGTTAACTTTTTCTGTATTTGTTGTTAATTAGTTCCTTTTACCAAAAAGAATTTTAACATTTGAAGACCTTTTCTAACTTTTTACAGGGATTTAAGTAGAAGCTTTGTGAAATTTAGCTAGAGACAAACGAGTAGTGGTGGGCATAAAAAACCGAAACCGAACACAGAAACCGAATTAACCGGAACCGAAACCGAATACACCGAACCCGAATTAGCCGAAACTAATTTCGGTTAGTAAATATGATTAACCGAATTTATAAATATTAATTCAGTTTTGACTCTCTATTAACCGAAATAACCATATAAACCAAAAAATATACGTGACATAGCTAAATATATTTGCGTTTCTGTCCCAGATGTCCATTACTATACGTAGATACTAGCTCATGCGACAAAAAGACATACATGCAAAATCTGCCAGATAGTCCATGCATGTACGTATGTCTTCAGCCATATGCACGTACACTGTTAATTGTGTCTATGAATTTTGTTGGAAGTCTTTCAATTGTTTCCTGTTTCGGATATAATCATGTATTTTAGCTGAACTCTCAACACATACAATTTGTTGAATGTATACGGCTTGGAAGATAGACATCATTTTTTTGAATGAGCAAGATAGACATCATGCTTATTATGTTTTTTTTCTACACCTGCGTTCAAGACATCAGCTAGCCATGTATTGCTTCAGGTACTCGCCGACCTGGAGGTTGCTTCCGGTGCGCCGATGAGTGGTTTAGCTTGTATGGATCTGACATAAATTATGGCACAGTGTTGTTATTTCCAGAAGTTTGGTTAAAAACCGAACACCGAACCGAATTGTCCACTAACCGAACTATCGATTACTTAGAAAACCGAAATAATTTCGGTGCCTATTTTGTAGAAACCGAAATAGAAAAACCCCGAAAAACCTAACCGAATTAACCAAAGAAACCGAATGCCCACCCCTACAAACGAGGACATGAATTGGTTTAGGTTTAAACACGAAACAATGTAGATTAGAGTTACTTTATTTAAATATGAGTTTAAAAGATTTGCAAAGGAACACGAAGTGAAGCAAGCAACGAGGCTAGAAGGAGATGGTTAATTTTTTTGTTTGGGATTGGAAACATAGCTTCAAGGATTTGAAAGAAACAACACCAAGAGAAAAGAAGATGGAAGGCTCTTCTTGTGCATGGGCCATGCATGAAGAATAAGTGCCACATTTATTAGTTGTGAAAACAACTATATCTACATATGGGCATCTATTACATACATGCATACCAAGATTTGGATCATGGCCCCAAAAAGAAATAAAGCATGCTTAAATATGGAATTATTGGTCATATGCACATACATGGATACAAATGGCCACTAGGGTGTATATTTCCACTAGATCAATTTATGGCAAAGTAGCATCATGTATGAACATAGAATGAATACAACCATTTGGAAGCTTGCCAAAGAGAATACTACACACATGGCATGCAAAGGTGGCCATGCGGATCCACATAATTTATATTGTGAAAACAAGTATAACCATTGTATGGGAGTATGTATATTTAGAAGTGGAACCATTCCAACACACATGAGATAGAGGTAGGAAATGCAATTGCTCACATATAGCTTGGATGGTGGAATTATAAGGTGGTGACAAGAAAAGGTGATGGAGTTGTAAAAGAGATATGCCCACAACTCAACTTAGGCTTAAAGCAATTTATCAAAAAGCAACTATAATATATCAATAAGCAAATACAAGTGATACAATATATACACTACATATGAGATAAGAACCAAAAAAGGGGGTTTTATATGATACTCAAATACAAGGTGGCATGGTGACATGAGCATGATATAATGATGATGCAATGAGTGACGTGTAGGAAGTAGCATTATATAGACTAGGCAGGTAGCATTACAATTGTTAGACAATTGGGATGCTACATATTCATAAACTGCTTTCTGAGCTTCGATCTGAGTTCTTTGTTAAGGATCTTGGTACTCTGAATTATTTCTTGGGCATTGAGGTTTATTCATCGTCATCTAGTAGTCTTGTTCTTCGACAGTGCAAGTATGCTATAGAGTTGCTTGCTCGTGCCGGTATGTTAAAGTACAGTACGAGTACCACCCCCATGTCCTCTTTTGAGCGTATGTGCAGTACTGATGGTGAGGTTCTGTCTTTTGAGGAGGCTACTCACTATCGCAGCATTGTTGGTGGTCTTCAATATCTTACCATGGCACGTCCTGATTTGGCATTTGTTGTTAACAAGGTATGTCTGTATCTACATGAGCCCCGTACTTCTCATTGGGCTGCAGTTAAACGCATCCTTCGCTATGTGCGATATACCATTAATGATGGTCTACAGTTCCGGTCATCCTTCTCTACACTGCTCTCAGCTTTCTCCGATGTAGACTGGGCGGGCAGTATGGATGCCAGATGATCCACGTGGGGATATGCTATCTTTTATGGAGGAAACTTGATCGCCTGGAGTGCTCGTAAGCAGTCTACAGTGTCTAGATCGAGTACTGAGTCTAAGTATAAAGCTCTAGCTAATGCTACAATGGAGCTTGTCTTGGTACATACATTGTTGCGAGAGCTTGGCGTTACTAAAGTCTAACCTCTGGTGTTATGGTGTGACAACATATCTATCGTGAAACCTCGTTTTTCATATCAGGACAAAGCATATTGAGGTAAATTTCCACTTTGTTCGTGAGCGTGTTACTCAGAAGCAACTGCAGATCCGGTTCATCTCTTCAAAGGATCAAGTTGCTGACATTTTTACTAAACCTCTTCCTCTACCATTGTATGAGAATTGTAAGCACAATCTCAATCTTTCATCAGCTTGAGATTGAGGAAGGGTGTTAGAATACATACATGTTGTATATGTATAGGACTTGTACTTGTACCAACCTTGTGATATATAATACAAAGATCCCTAGCCGACAAGGCACGTCGGGACAACCAATCAATCTTTCGCATAGTATTTTAGGGTTGCAGCGGTGACAAATCTGAGGGCGGTTTATATAGGACACGAAGAGGAGGTGAATGGATGAATGCACCTGACGTATATCCTATTAAAAGAGAATATATGTTCCTTGTCAGATAAACCTTTCAAATACTTGAAGGACTTAAACCTACTATCTAAGAGCATCACCACCGGGCCGACCCAAACGGGCGAACCAAACGGTCCGCTACGAGGAGTACACCGCATGTCACGGCCTCACCTCTTTCTCCTTGGTGGCAGGGCCTTCTTCCTCCTCGATGGTGGCATGGCCTTCTTCCTCCGTGACGGCAGACGCGTCTTCCTCATCGCCGGTGCAGGAAGTCATCGACATCGGCGACAACGACACCGACTCCACCAATATCTTTGACACATGTCTTGACAGCCTTGGCAAGTAGGTGGACACCGACGCAAGCCACTGACGCTTGATGGCATAGCTAGGGTTTCTCTAACGGCCACCGGCGCCGCCGACCATCCTAGTGTTAGAATCTATGTATGAACTATGCAATGTGTTTGAATCCTAAGTCTGAACTAAGTGTTTTTAGTTTGATTTTGGTGTGTTTTCGTTTTATTGCAATGTGTTTGTTGAAATGCCTAGTAGAAGATTGGAATATAAGAGTGCAAATTTAGGGGTTCGATTCCGGTAGCCTAAATTTAGAGGAGCAAAATTTTCTCCTAGGTGAATAGTGCGTACTTTAACATTTAGCGGATCGGTTAAGATGCTCTAAGAGTTTCTTCGGCTGAAAATTCCATCCCACGCCAACACATTTGTGGTCTTCAGTACGCTGAAAAAGTTCCCTACCGAACTATAAATTTCCGGCAATGGAGGTTATTTTTCTCAGTACACAGTATGAAAAATCAATGCAACCTGCAAGACTAGGATATATATGTGGTGTTTTTCGGTATCCGCTACATTTGGTCTGAAGGATATTCCTTGTGGAGAGGTGATTTCTCTGCCCTGGGGTGCAAAAGAATCAAATAAACATCATCATCTGTTCGATGGTTCATTTTTATGGGACGTACGATAGCGTGTGTTTCCCATTTGTTTGCTGCAATTTGCATGTGCAAGGCCAAACAAAGATGTTACAGGAATGAGTGTCGCTGTGCTAAGCATGGACTTGCGTTTTTTAGAAATCACGTCAACTGCAAATTAAACCAATATATATTAGCAATGCAAATTTTTGAGACATATAAGCAATGCAAAATCACGCACTCTGTATGACCCAAAACAAACCAATGCAAAATCACATGCTGTATGCGTTGACCCAAAAAACAAAAAACATCAGAATCACATAATATATGTCTGACACAGTGACCCAAGACAAAGCAATGCACATTCAAAAAAAAAAAAGACCAAATACCAACAACTCAAACGTCATAAAACTCAGTCACCAAGCGATCATCCTCCGCTTACATAGACCAAAAGCCACTCATGCATGGAACACAATGTAAGAGGGATGGTAACACATCAGGACGAATCCATTGTCATACTTAGCTATCTCAATGTCGTCTTCCTACTGTCGTTCAGTCCCAACAAGAACTAGGCACTAAGCGTTGTCTTCCTCATTCTCATCGCCTTGGAGTAAAATGTAGCGAGATATAAATTGTGTCATCTGGGCGTAGAACTGGGGAATTTCCTCATCGATGATCTGGTGAAGCTCCTCCCGCCTGAGCATCAAGTAGACCACAAGCTGGAATAATGGGCTTATGATGCCATACTCGTTGGCAGTCTGCAATTTGGAAGCGTACGTATGTGTGCATGTGTTTAGTTAGAACCACCACGCAAGTGCACCAGCTAGCTTTCTAACATGCATGTAAAAGAATTAATGTTGGAGTCAAGGTGGGGAGGGGCTTACACGAATGATCAGCTGGCCAGTTACCCTTCCATACTCCCCCCAACACACAGCATTGCCCAGGGACACGAGGATAATTGGAACAGACATCCTGGTAGGGTCGCCGGTACAGATAGCCACGATCTGCATGCATGCAACACGTACAAGCCCAAATCAAACAGCATCAGCGTAATTGCAAATTCATCAGGTAGCAGCTAGCAGCACAAGCAACTTCTTGTTGGGTCGACAATTCCTGAATATATATTTGCAAGCTTACCGTGTCAGCAAGAGGACCAACGTATGTCAGAGCGGCCGTGAAGGTGGCAAGGGTGTCGAGCGAGTTGGGATCTCCGCCGAAAAGGCCACGGTGAAGGAAGAACATGACTCCGGCCAAGGCACCACAGGAGAGAAGCAGGACAACGAGCACAAAAACGGTGATGAACTTCCCGGCAGGGTGAGCGCAGATGTGGATGTACCATGTGATGTAGACGAGCTGGGCCACGGTGCCGACCACGGAGATGATGAGGACGGAGTACTTGTGTGGTGGCAGCCATCCATAAGCGACCCAAGCGATGGAGTTGAACAGAGATAGCAGATACATCAGTGGGAGATGATCCACGCCATGCTGTGCGACCCAAAGTGCCTTGAGCCTGGCGCTGGGAACGTCGCATATGCATGAACCACCAAGTGGTGATCGATCGGTGAGTATACAAATTCCGATTTCATTTTCAGAAACTCAAACGACAGGAACAACAAGACTGAATGTTATTTTGGTCTTACAATGGCACGTAGAGGAGGCCTAGGGTGCAGACGTAGCCCCCCAAGAGCAAGATCCACCCCAGAGCTCCCAACAAGATCTCCCCGATTGCAGACGCCATACCAGCTGCCATACCACCGTCTTTCTGTCTTCCAACGTCGACGCAGGCCGGCGTACCTATTTTCCCACACAATCAAGAAGAACCAAACTTAAATCAATCTCGAGAGCATCATGCATCGATCGAATAAGCAGCAAGCACATATTTGACATGGGGCCGGATATATCAGTAGAAACTGTTAACAGTGTAATTTGGCTAGTTAGTATGGATGACCAGCCAAATTAAATAGTCGGTCGAATTAATTATTTTATATTTTGTTTAAGAATTGCAGCGAGGACTTACATGGATGAGGAAAAATGCAGCTGGGAAAATCACGTATACATGAGCGACGACAGTGTAATTTGGCTACTAGGATTGGTCAGAGTTTAATATTACATCAAGAATCAGACATAACAAGGACAAGATCTTGTTTGCCTCGGATGCCAAGCTTCTCGTAAGGAAAGTGCAAGAAGGAAAACTCCAATCACATGGAAAGGTATGCATGAGGCAGGCGACCGCTTCATTATTTGATGTAATTAGCGACGTTGCCGGTTAGTTTATTATTTTTTCTATGGACCAAAACGCATTACGGTGCTGGTGCAAATTACCTATCAGATACGTAGGTACAGCTTTGTACTTATAACCGAATTAAAGGGATAGTCCTATTCAGTTTAGATTTAGTGTTTTGGTCGTACACGTCAAGTCCCGCGTGCCCTGTATATATAAAGGGTTCTGGCCGATTGAGAAAACCCCGAACAATCGATCTATTCATAAATACAGTTTTTACGTACGTTCTTTTCCGTTCGTTCTCTCTTCAACTAAGCTCTAGAAATCTAGGGTTTGGTTGAATCTTTGTCGTTTTGTCCTGAAAAACGGTCGGTTCTCCTCCACGAAAGCGAGGGATTCTTTGTTGGTTTGCTTGAAAATCATCCGTTCGTCGTCACGAAAGTACGACGGTTATCCTAGTGTTGCGCGGCAGATTTTTGCGGCAACACAATTGGCGACTCCGCTGGGGACCAAGATCAAGAAGTACACGATGACTGATCCCAAGGACACGAGCGATCTCAACCCGGACAACATCATCCCCGTCACGCTCGACGATCTGCCCGAAGACGTGCGGCGGGAACTCGAGCGGGAGCTTGAAGAGCAGAAGGCTGAGGCGCTGAAATTGAAGTTGAGTGGGTATTTCAAGACAAGGGGCGGCGCCATCAAAAGGGTAACGCCGCCAAACCCTCCTGCACTCGACGCGAAGGTAATTAACTCAACCGAAGATATTGCTCATTTGATTGACGTATCTGTAGCTAGCAAGTATGGATCTGATATGGCAGATGCGTCACGCACAGTTACTCAATTAGCTAGTAAATTTGGCGAGTTTAAAGAGCAATTTAGTAAGGAAATTGAAACTAGTTTATCTCGCCAGGTTCGCTCGTTAGTGCTGCAAATCAATGATGAACATCGTGACAAACGGCCGATGCCCCCGGAAAATAATGAATTCATAAATTTACCTGATCATACTTATATACCCGGTGCATCGGTTAATATAGAGCAACCTCATATTAATTTAAACAACAATCAAACTGGCCGAAATTATGCTACCAGTTCAGCTCATAATTTTGCACCTAGTGTTGCTCCTGCAATAGTATCGACTTCGGTTCCACAAGCTTATAGCAGCCATAACCGAAGCACAGGTTTTAACTTTAATTTACAGCAGCCTAGTTATCAAACGGTAGCATATAGTACACCACCTTTGCCACAGGTTGGTACCAGGATTCCTTATGGACCGGTACCGGATTCATATTCTAACGTATCTCCGCAGCAAACCACACATGCTCAAACTGCTTTGCCTGAGATACCACCACGTACTTTTATTCCATCTGTTCCACAAAATGGTTCTCCACAACCCACTGATAGTTTTAAAGATCAACTTGCTAATATACTTAGGGAGTTTGGTTTGGAACCTAAAGGTAGAGCACGTGCGTATCAGAAGCCATACCCTGATTATTTCGACTTGACGCCATATCCTCGTGGTTTTAGAATTCCAGATTTTGTTAAGTTTACGGGGGAAGATGGTAGATCGACTTTTGAACACATAGGGAAATTTTTAGCACAATGCAGTGATGTCGGCACATCTGATGTTTATAGAGTAAAATTATTTCCTTTATCTTTGTCCGGTACTGCATTTACTTGGTTTACATCGCTTGCTCCTAATTCTATTTCGGCATGGGCACCATTGGAGCAGAAATTTCATGAGTATTTTTATAGCGATGAAACTGAACTTCGACTTTCGGATTTTACTATGGTTAGACAAAAATATAATGAAAGTGTTCATGAGTATATTAGGAGATTTAGGGATGTCAAGAACCGTTGTTTCAGCCTTAACATAGCCGAAAAGGATTTAGCTGATCTTGCTTTTTCGGGTTTGCTTACTCATATTAAGGATAAGTTAGAAGGTCAAGAATTTTCAGATGTTAATCAGGTTTTGCAAAAAGCTTTGGCGCAAGAAAATCGGGCTAAAGATGTTAAGCAATATAGCCGGTTTAAAGATAATAGAAATAAAGAGAAGGAGAACCATACAGTTAATGCTTTAGATTATGAAGATGATTCGGTTAGTGAAGATGATGTTGATATATGTGTAGCCGAGTGGGTTCAATCATCTAAATCAAAACCTTTTACATGTCCTGCTTTGAAACCTACACCTGCTAGAAGAGAGGACATTAAGTATACTTTTGATGTTAGCAAGTGTGATAAAATATTTGATATGTTGCTGCAAGGAAATTTAGTTAGATTGAGAGAGGGTCATGTCATACCATCTGCGGAAAAATTGGGTAGGAAAGCTTATTGCAAGTGGCATAATTCTTTTTCACATGCTACTAATGATTGTAACGTGTTTCGTCGACAGGTGCAATCGGCCATTGATGACGGACGATTGACATTTACCGAAAGTTCTAAGATGAAGCTCGATAGTGATCCTTTTCCTATCAATATGGTTGATTTTGAGAACAAGAAAATGCTTATTCGGTCGGATCAGACCGGGTCGGCGAGAGGTAAAAATGTCGTTGTTGATGATAATGCTCCTCCAGGGATGATCAAGCCAAAAAATCCAGAAGTAGGAGTGTGGAAATTCAATGGAACCAAGAGAAAAGCTCCAAGACCAAAGCCCACAGTTAACATGTTGCTAGAAAAATACACTTCACAGAAGGCCGACGGTGTGTTTAATCGGCTTGGCGGTACTAAGCGTCCTAGGTCTCCTACTCGACCCGGGGGGCATGAGCGATGGCAAGAGAATCCATATAACCAGCAGCCTTATTATCCAATGGAGCCAACATACTGGGGATGTCCGCCACCTATGTATCCCCAGTTTCCTCCATGGGGTTTCAATCCGTGGGCACCATATCCTATGAGGCCCGCAGGTTATTTTCAGCCAGGATGGATCCCATCGAGGCCTCTATTCAGACACGATATGCATGAGAAAAGAACTTGTTTCAATCATGAGGTTAGGGAGCATGATGCCATTGTGGTTCGAGGAAGCCGATCACCGGTGCGCAATCAAGGTGTCAAGAATTATGATGGTAGCTGCAAGCGCATGTGGGTTCCGAAGCATAATAAACCTAAGCTAGAACAGAATTTTTGTGCTTGAAAGATGGTGAGCCTCAACTAGTTGAAGGTATTATGAGTGGTACAGAAACTAGCAGGACCAATGAAATAGAATCAGTTCGGAAAGAATCGGTCAGTGCAAAGGAAACAGATGGTGTACAGCTGCAGAAACTGCAGTCTGATGTTAGTCATGTTTTAAAACTCGAGAAGCCAAAAATATTTAGCAGTGGCGGTAGTGAGCAGCGGCAGCAGCAACCGAAGTCCAGTTTGCTGAATAACAAAAGCTACGATGGCCATGCTAAGGGTGTTGTTACACGTGATGGAGCTGACCATGGTAACACCAAGGAAATTTCAGAAAAAACAATTAGTGTGCATGCTGATTTAGAGCTTCATACGGAGACACGTTCAGAGAAACCTCCTCTACGTACTAGTACTAGTAAGTCAGCTGTTAGTTCCACTACTGAGTACACGAGAGGATGCAGGAATTTTGATATTGGAGGGCCAGCTGATCAACGCAATATTTTCAAGTCCAAAGACAGTGTGTTCATTCCAAAAACTACAGCGTATCGGGACAGGCTAGGAAATTCAGCAGGCAGCAAGATCAGGTCAGTCGCACCAGGGGCTAAACCTGGACCTCGGTGGTGCCCGGAGGGTCTCACACATACACAGAAACGACGTGTCCAGCGGCTACGAGCGTCAGAAATCAGAGAGGGAGTAGCGGATAGGATGCGCGATGAGTGGTTCAATCGAGCCAGACCAATGGTGATGCCTACGAAAACTTGGAAGGAGAAACGCATTGCTGCAGAGGAAAATAAAAATTCTGATGATGCGACTGATGAGAATTCGGAGAGTAAAGATGAGGCACCTACTGATATGGACGTTAATATGGTGTTCGCCTTGCCTGCTGACTTCCGTGCACCTGAAGCCAAAGTCGCGGAGCTTGCTCTTGGTCCGAAAAGTGCTACATTTGAGAAGCCGAAAAAGCCTGAACAACATTTGAAGCCGCTGTTTATCCGGGGACACATTGACGGTAAGCCTATTGGTCGCATGCTTGTTGACGGTGGTGTTGGTGTCAATATTATGCCTCTTTCGGTGTTTTCTAAATTGAACCGAAAGGAGAGCGAGTTAATGAAGACCAACATGGGACTTAGCGGATTCTCAGGAGAACTATCTGAAGCGAGGGGTGTTATATCTATGGAGCTCACAGTCGGAAGCAAGACATTGCCGACTGCGTTTTTTGTTGTTGATGTCAAAGGCCGCTACAATATTCTTTTGGGGCGCGACTGGATTCATGCAAATTGTTGCATCCCTTCTACTCTACATCAGTGCTTGATTCAGTGGGTTGATGATGATGTGGAGATAGTTGAGGCGGACAATTCATCTTGCATTGCTTTGACAGAGGCGCCGGTTGATTGGCAACACGGTGAGATGCGATGTTTGACCGGTAGGGATTTATCCGATTATGATTATATCAATGTTGGTAGAGATGGTTTTGTACCTATAAATGCACAGCCGGCTAGCATAGCTCGGCTTAACAATTTATCTATATAATGGTGAGTAAAGATGATAGTATTAAGTGGCTGCAAAGACGCACCGAGGAGTATCGTTCCGGAAAGAACGATATGCATGAAACTATTGAAGATTTTGGTGATATGGAGAAGTTCGGACAGGGATTCTCATCGGCTGATCCACTTGAGGAGGTAGATATTGGTGATGGAAGTAATCCAAGGCCTACATTTATCAATGCTAACATGAGAGCCGATCAGAAAAGCGAGGTATGTGCATTACTTAAAGAATTTGTTGATTTCTTTGCTTTGAATTATAGTGAGATGCCCGGTTTGAGTAGAGAATTAGTTGAGCATAGATTACCTATTAAAACTGGTTTTAGGCCACATAAGCAACCTCGTAGAAGTTTTAATTCTAATTTATATGACCGCATCAAAGAAGAAATTGATCGGTTGATGAAAGCTGAGTTTATTCAGCCATGTAGATATGCAGAGTGGGTTTCTAATATTGTGCCTGTTGAAAAGAAAAACACTAATAATATAAGGATCTGCGTTGATTTTAGAGATTTGAATAAAGCTACTCCTAAAGATGAATATCCTATGCCTATAGCCGACATGCTTATTAATGATGCTTCCGGACATAAATTAATTAGTTTTTTAGATGGTAATGCTGGTTATAATCAGATATTTATGGCCGAAAAAGATATGTCCAAGACTGCTTTTCGTTGCCCAGGTTTTGTTGGTTTATTCGAGTGGGTCGTTATGACGTTTGGATTAAAAAATGCCGGCGCTACATACCAACGTGCTATGAATTTAATATTTCATGATCTTTTAGGCATAATACTAGAGGTATATATTGACGATATAGTTGTTAAATCGGATGAGTTTGGTAATCATTTAGCCGATTTACGTTTAGCTTTTGAAAGGATGCGCCGGTATGGTTTAAAAATGAATCCACTCAAATGTGCTTTTGGTGTGTCGGCTGGAAAGTTTTTGGGGTTTATTATTCATGAACAAGGCATAGAGATTGAATCCGACAAAAGTAGATTCAATTAGAAAGTTGGAGGAGCCCAAGTGTAAAAAGGATGTGCAAAAATTGTTGGGAAAAATTAATTACTTGAGACGATTCATATCTAACCTTGCAGAAAAAATTGAATCGTTTGTTCCCTTACTTCGGCTAAAGAATGAAGCCGAATTTACTTGGGGGGCAGAACAGCGAGATGCCTTTAATAATATAAAGAGATACTTGTTGAGTCCTCCGGTATTGCGAGCGCCCAAATCTGGTATGCCGTTCAGGTTATATATTGCTGCACAAGATAGATACAGTGATCAGCGTGGTGTTGGTACAAGAAGACGACGGAAAGGAGTACATCATTGCATATCTAAGTCGTTGTCTGCTCAACACCGAGACTCGGTACGTGTTTATTGAAAAGTTATGCTTGTCTTTATATTATGCATGTACCAAGTTTCGACATTATCTACTTTCTAGTACGTGCATGGTAGCTTGCCAAGCCGACGTAATTAAGTATATATTGCAACGACCGATTCTTAGTGGTAGGATTGGAAAGTGGGCTTATGCGCTAATAGAATATGATTTAGTATATGAATCGCTGCGTTCTATGAGAGGTCAAGTTATTGCCGATTTTATTGTTGATCATAGAATTAAGGACGAGGAAGATATTAGTTATGTTAGTCTTTACCCATGGAAACTTTATTTTGATGGATCGGTTTGTAGAGATGGACAAGGCGTCAGCAATGTTTTAATTTCACCTAATAATGTTGTTTATGAAACATCGGTCCGTTTAGAATATGATTGTACCAATAACCAAGCTGAATATGAAGCTTTATTGTTTGGTTTACAAAGTTTAGTAGATATGGGTGTAAAAGATATCGATGCTTTTGGGGATTCGCTTCTAGCAGTACAACAAATTAAGGGTGAATTTCAGTGTTTTGATGGATTACTAAATAGCTACTTGGACCGTTGTTTGGACATAATTAAATATCTAGATACGTTCGCTATTTATTATATACCTAGGAAACAAAATTCTAGAGCTAATAGTTTGGCGCAGCAGGCATCCGGTTATCAAATTAGTAAAGGAAAGTTTTTCATATTAGAACAATCGATGCCAGCTCTTGTAGGGTCTAGCTCATTGGAGGTTAATTTGATGCATGGCACAACTGGTACGTTTTCATTTCAGCAATTAGTAGTGCATGGCAAGGATGATTCGGTTCATGGATCTCGTACAGCTGAATTAGAAAACATTTCAGAATCAGAAGACTGGAGAATTGCCTATACTTAATTATTTAAAGGATCCAAGTAAAACAAGAGATAGGAAAATTCGGCGACAAGCTTTAAAGTATACTTTGTTAAATAACGAGTTATATCGCCGAACTATAGATGGATTACTTTTAAAGTGTTTAGACTCTGATCAGTCTAAGAAGGGATATGCGGGACACATCAGTCGGCTCATAAAATGCGATGGTTATTAAAAAGAGCGGGTTTTTACTGGCCGACTTTATTAGATGATTGTTTTCGGTACTATAAGGGTTGTGAAGCATGTCAAAAATTCGGAAATATACAACTAGCACCCGCGGCTATGTTGAATCCGATAATTAAGCCGTGGCCGTTTAGGGGATGGGGTTTAGATTTTATTGGTGAAATATATCCTTCATCTTCTAAGAAGCATCGCTTCGTCCTAGTAGCTACAGATTATTTTACCAAATGGACTGAAGAGGTTCCCTTGAAGAATATGACTCATGTAGAGTTGATTAGTTTTGTTTTGGAGCATATTATTCATAGATTCGGTATTCCTCAAACTTTAACTACTGATCAAGGTTCTTCTTTTATGTCCCATAAATTCCGTGAGTTTGCCGAATCTTTTAGAATTAAGTTGTTAAATTCGTCGCCTTATTATGCACAAGCTAATGGACAGGCCGAATCTAGCAATAAGACTCTAATTAAGCTTATAAAGAAGAAAATTGAGGAGCATCCGAAAAGATGGCATGAGGTGCTTTCGGAAGCTTTATGGGCTCATCGGATATCTAAGCATGGAGCGACTCAAGTAACACCATACGAGCTAGTGTATGGACAGGAGGCGGTGTTGCCTATAGAGATTAATTTACAAGATCTTCGAGTAGCCAGGCAAAATGGTTTGTCGGCTGTAGATTATAATAATTTGATGATGGATAGAATAGACGATGTTCCAGAAGAGAGATTAAAAGCCTTGCGAGAGATTGAAAAAGAAAAATTAAGAGTAGCAAAGGCTTATAATAAAAAGGTAAAGGAAAAATCGTTTCAAATAGAAGATTTAGTGTGGAAAACGATTTTACCTATTGGAACTAGAGATAGAAAATTCGGCAAATGGTCGCCGAGTTGGGAGGGACCATATACTGTTGTAGAGATTGTTCCTGGAAATTCATATTTTGTATAATCTTTGCAGGGAGTGAAGTTGCCAAAGGCCCTTAATGGAAAATACTTGAAAAAGTATTATCCTAGCATGTGGCAGGAGGCTTAATGATGGCATGGCCGATACATTATTTGGAGTATCGCCCTAAGAATTTTTTGGCCGATATGTTACTTGAAATATCGACCTAAGAAAAATGGCTGGTGAGTTATTTAAACATCATGAAAGCAAAAGTTAGGCCGGTATGTTCTTTTGTAATTGCCCTAAACAATTATATGGCCGATGAAGTTATTGACATCGCCCTATGGTGTTAAATATGTGTTTTTGGTCAAATCAATCGTACAGAAAAAAAAAGGGGGGCATGTGTTAACATTGTAATTTGGCTAGTTAGTATGGATGACCAGCCAAATTAAATAGTCGGTCGAATTAATTATTTTATATTTTGTTTAAGAATTGCAGCGAGGACTTACATGGATGAGGAAAAATGCAGCTGGGAAAATCACGTATACATGAGCGACGACAGTGTAATTTGGCTACTAGGATTGGTCAAGGTTAATATTACATCAAGAATCAGACATAACAAGGACAAGATCTTGTTTGCCTCGGATGCCAAGCTTCTCGTAAGGAAAGTGCAAGAAGGAAAACTCCAATCACATGGAAAGGTATGCATGAGGCAGGCGACCGCTTCATTATTTGATGTAATTAGCGACGTTGCCGGTTAGTTTATTATTTTTTCTATGGACCAAAACGCATTACGGTGCTGGTGCAAATTACCTATCAGATACGTAGGTACAGCTTTGTACTTATAACCGAATTAAGGGATAGTCCTATTCGGTTTAGATTTAGTGTTTTGGTCGTACACGTCAAGTTCCGCGTGCCCTGTATATATAAAGGGTTCTGGCCGATTGAGAAAACCCCGAACAATCGATCTATTCACAAATACAGTTTTTACGTACGTTCTTTTCCGTTCGGTCTCTCTTCAACTAAGCTCTAGAAATCTAGGGTTTGGTTGAATCTTTGTCGTTTTGTCTTGAAAAACGGTCGGTTCTCCTCCACGAAAACGAGGGATTCTTTGTTGGTTTGCTTGAAAATCATCCGTTCGTCGTCACGAAAGTACGACGGTTATCCTAGTGATGCGCGGCAGATTTTTACGACAACAGAAACTACCGCAAATCAGGGATACTAGATCTGTAGCAACAATTGCCTTTCAACTCTCCTCAAACAACGACGACACAGCACCGAAATTTGAATCCAAGACCAGACAACGAGCGAGTTCATCAACAAGTAGGAGCAGGGACATAGCCCAGCACCGATTTGCGCTACGCAGGGATTTGCATCACGCAGTTCTAGGCGAGCACCGATTTGATTTGCACCCACGGATTCTCGCAGGAACACGCGGAGGCAAGGAACACGCAGAGGTGGGGAGGAACAAGGAGCATACCGCCGGGGACGGTAGAAGCCCCAAGGACAGGACGGTGGAAGCCAGCCGCGACCTCCTCTCCTCCACGGCCGCCGGGGAGAGAGAGAGGGAGGGAGAGAGAATGGAGCGAGCACGCAGCGCTGCCGGCACCACCCCTCTCCCTTGACAGCCGGCCTTGTAGCAAAAAGATCCGGTTATTTTCTCCGGGACCCCCCCGTAACTGAGATTCGTTCATGACTTGTGGGACATGCCGCACAAGGGTCCACGCGTAAGCTAGATACGGAGAGATCGACGGGTAGGGCCATCGGTCGATCAAGCTCTGTACTTCTTCTGCCACCCTGCCCCTTCTTTTTTTTTTCCGCCCAGCTTTTACGTAGAGCCGTGTTCTGATTTGGTGAACGGAGGACGCGCCGTTGCTGCTCTTTGTCTTCTTGTGAACCATTTTGTCACAACAATTCAAATTTAAATTCAAATTCAAAACACATATATCTCGAACTGAATGAAAAAGGCAAACCGATCCATGAATAGTGCCTAATCTAAGTTGGGCCATGAATTTTCCCTTAACGCTGAATTTTGTTTTTCTTCTCTTCGTGCTACATGTTGAATGTTGTTGAAAATGAGCAGCACGTTGGGAAATAGGGGAGGCGACCTTGCGCACCACCATCCACACTATCACCATCGTCAGAGCGCCGGCGCTCTCACCCCGTGTTTCTCGGTACGGGGAATGGAGAAGGGGATGGCGGAGGAGGGCAGGCCATGATACATGGAGTTGGGGAGGATCGAGCTCCAGGTGGAACTGAGTTAGAGACATGCGGAATTGTGGGAAGCCATAGATTCAAGGAGGCTGGATTGTCGCGAGGGGAGCGGGATGCCATGTGTGCTCGTGTGAAGGGATCGAAGTCATCTTAGGGGTGCTTGCTTGTCCTCCTTGCCAAGCTAATGGCGGGATTACTGGTGATTTCCATGATTGGGTTTCCTAAGTGTTCTCGACCAGGACGATGGGAGGAGAGATGCGACCGGAACATGCCATGTTCATCGATGGCGTGGGTCCCTTAAGTTCACGGGTGATTTAGGTAATGGCTCCTTCGAGTGAATCTCGTAGACGACTACCGCCCATACAACATCTTAGTTGCATCTGTATAGCTCAACTGGAGATATGGGGGAGGCGGACATAGTTGCGGAGTCTAGGATGGAGGGCCGTGCCAGCGGGAAGGATGGATTTCAAGGTGTTCAGGAAGTGGTGGAGGAAACGAAAGCCAGAGATACGACATGTTTATCGGAGAAGGAGGCGACATGTGAGAAGAGGAGACGAGAGCGTGACGTGGAGGCGGTTGTGGGTGTGTAGTAAATTGGAGAGGTGGATGCTCGGGCTATGGCAGCACTGAGAAGCTTGAGCATGCAAGATCTCTATAGGCATTTTTTTGCGGAGAAAATGAGATAGGAGGCAGTAGATCACATGTTCATGAGCCCAATCAAAGTTGTGCTTGCTATGATCACACCTCGCATGGTGCCAGAGGACATTGCTGCATCGAGGTTGCGAAAATTCAGAAGAGAATTCGAGCTTGGATACGAAGATGGACACGAAGGGGGAAATTTGCATGAGTGACATTTGAAGAGCAAACTATGATAAAAGGCAATGTGCTGAGGGCTGGTACTGATAAGTTTGGGAGGATCGGAGGAAAATTCTGGGTGCCAGCTAAACATGATGATTATAAAGAGATTCAGGAAACATAGTCATTGCCTACTTTATCTCTAGTGATGCTTATGGTCAAGGAAGTGATTTATGGGGGAGTAGGATGGATGTAATGATCCTTCCACCTCGGGCCTAGCGGTTGTTACCCCTAGAAACTCTCTAGAATTTCTTGAGTGACCCCACCTATCAACTCTTTTGAATTTCTCAGGCTACATGTTGAATGCTGTTCAAAATGAGTAGCACGTTGGGCGATACGGGAGGCGGCCTTGCGCACCACCATCCACACTATCACCACTGTCGGAGTGCTGGCACTCTCACCCCGTGTAGCTCGGTACATGGAATGGAGAAGGGGATGGCAGAGGAGGGAAAATGCAGCGGTACACGGAGTTGGGGTAGATCGAGCTCTAGGTGGAACCGCGTTAGAGACAAGCTGAATTGAGGGGAGCCATAGATTCAAGGAGGATGGATTATCACCAGTGGAGCGGGATGACATGTGTGCTTGTGGGAAGGGATTGAAGTCATCTTAGGGGCGCTTGATTGTCCTCCTCACCATGCCAATGGCGGGATTACTGGTGATTTCCATGACTGGGTTTCCTAAGTGTTCTCGACCAGGGTGATGGGAGGAGAGGTGCGACTGGAACATGCCATGTTCATCGATGTTGTGGATCCCTTTAGTTCACGGGTGATTTAGGTAATGTCGCCTTCGAGTGAATCTCATAGACAACTTCCGCCCATACCACATCTTAGTCACATCCGTATAGCTGATATGTCGTAAACGTATCTATAATTTTTATGTTCCATGCATGTTTTATATCATTTGTCTTATGTTTTGTCTAAACTTTAAGGTATTTTTATACACTTTCTGGAACTAACCTATTGACAAGATGTCATAGTGCCAGTTGCCTGTTTTCTGCTGTTTTTGGTTTCACAAAGCTAAAAAATGAATATTCTCGAAATTGGACGAGACAAAACCAAGGTTCCGGCCCATCATTTTACTGATTCACTAGAATTAATCCTAGGATAAATCCGGTTTCTCCTAAGGACTAAACTAAGAGTGCCATGTAGGGTTCGTAGCATGGAAAACAAAAATTTTCTATCGCATACAAACAAACAAGCCAAGATCTATCTACTAGATTGTAGCAACGAGTCGATGGAATAACTTACCCTCGAAGATTCCAAAGCGGTTAACGAGAGCAGATTCTCGTGGGTGATGTAGTCGTACTCTTTCCGATCTCAAGATCGCGTAGACGATCCTTCCGGCGCTGCGTTTCGATAGCGCTTCCGCAGTCGGTCACACGTTCGGTACTCGACGAAGACCTTTCTCTCCCTTGTTCCAGCAGGCAGCGGAGGTTGTAGCACTCTCCTCGAGATTCCGGCAGCACAACGGCGTGGTACCGGAAGTAGAGGGGAGATCTCGCAGGGCTTCGCCTTAAGCCGGAGCGAGTATGGTGGAGTATGAGAGAGGCTTTAGTGGTCTAGGGATTAGACACACCAATTAGAAGGCTCTAAACCGAAGGCTAGGGAAATTAGAAGCTCTAAACCAAAACGGCTCTAAACCGGAGGCTGTGGCTAGGGTTTAGATTTAGAGGATAGGAACTTGTGTGTCTAGGAGGGGAGCCCTGCCCCTCCTTTTATAGGTGGAGGGAGGCGCGCCTGGGGAGGGGAGTCCCTCCCCAACTCGACCTCAAGGAGGGCCGGCGGTGGGAGGAGGAACTCCTCCCCCAAGTCGGCTTCAAACTCCCTCTTGCTTGTTTCCCATAGTTTCTTGTTTTAGCCGTTTGACTTTCAAACTGGCCATTTGACTTTTCTGTTTTAGGATTCAATTTAATCCTTTATTTGGAACAGAAAGAACACTTAGTACATGATGCAATCATTCCAATATGTAATGACACATTCATGTACCCCTCACCCCTCCCGGAGTGCCGGACATTCCGGAACCTTCTAGAATGTTCTCGATGAAAACACCGGAATCATTCCCCAACTCCGAAACGGGACTTTCCTTATATGAATCTTATTCTCCGGACTATTCCGGATCTCCTCGTGATATCCCGGATCCCATCCGAGACTCCGAACAACATTCGGTCTCTTTCTCATAATACCATAACTACTCAAACAACGTTGAATCCTTAAGTGTGTCTCCCTACGGTTCGTGAATTATGCGGACATGATCGAGACACTTCTCCGAACAATAACCAATAGAGGAATCTGGAAATTCATATGGCTCCCACATATTTCTACGATTACTTTGCGATCGAATGAACCACTTACATACGATACCAATTTCCCTTTGTCTCACGATAGTTTACTTATCCGAGCTTATGATCGTCGGTATCTATGCATACCTAGTTCAACCTCGTTACCAATAAGTACTCTTTTCTCGTTCCCGTGATATGTGATCCCTTGTGAGCCAGTCACATGCTTGCAAGCTAATTGGATGACATTTCACCGAGAGGGCCCAGAGTATATCTATCCGTCATATGGATGGACAAATCCCACTCTTGATCCATGTGTTTCAACCAATACTTTCTGAACACTCAATGCCACCTTTATAGCCACCCAGTTACGGTGTGGTGTTTGATGTCATCAAAGCATCCATCCGGTAAAGGTGATATGCATGATCTCATGGTCGAAGGAATTAGGTTACTATGTATCAGAAAGCATATATCAATTGAACTATTTAAATGACTTGATCTTTATGCTACGCTTATCTATAGGAGTATGTCCATCACATCATTCTCCTAATGATATGATCCTGTTGTTAATAACATCTCTATGTTCATGATCAGGAAACCATGATCATATATTAACCAACAAGCTAGTTTAACAAGAGGCTTTACTAGGGACTCTTATTTTAGTTTACAAATCACACAAGTATTAATGTTTCCGGTTAATACAATTTTAGCATGGTATGTAAACATTTATCATAAGTGTGAAGATATGATAATAACCACTTTATTATTGCCTCTTGGGCATATCTCCAACAGTCTCCCACTTGCACTAGAGTCAATAATCTAGTTTCAAACCTTTGTGTATTCAACACCTATGGCTTTCCGGTGTTGTATGTACACGATTGCTAGTGGTCAACTGATCTCCGGATCTGACACTTCTAGGTCCGTGTGTAATTGCATGTCTTTGTGTCTCTACGCATCACTCATTCTCTAATGAGATGGCTTTGTATAAATTTGGTCTTTCGGTGTGACCTTTAGATCTTTGGGGTTAAAACATGTTGATAATATTGTCGCACAATATATCTTCATAGTATTATCCCACTGTGAACTACACCTAGTTTGATAACAAACTACTTGACACAAATGCCCTCTTTTGATGCTAAAATAGCAGTCATATACTTAGCCTTTTGTTGTAGTATCTGTCACAATGTCTTAACTTTGGAACTCATCCAAATCCATTATGGAACTCACTTTCCATTATATTGTGCCACCCTTAGTTTAGATTGAGATAAACTTAATTTGTACTTTGTGACAAAGCTAGTATCAATGTAGTACTTTTACAATGAACTAACCATCTATTTGTCACTTCTACAAATATTATACTCTTAGTTCTTCCAAAAGATCATAAGAATATCCTTACTATTGTCCAATGATCATCTTACGAATCATTCTGGTATATGCTCACAACATTTAGAGCATAGGACATATCTGGATTTGTACATATCACAGTATGATTGATATAAATACTCTTTGTGATTTCATACATCAAGTATCAATCTATACTTGATTATTTGTTTCACTTTACCAAATGTCAATACACTTGAATATATCATCAACATTGAACTCTTTCAATCCTTTCTGTGCGACAAGAACCTCTCTTGTAGTTTCTATATTGAACTCATTCAATATCTTGTCTATGTACTTCTGGCACAACCATATTAACATCTATTGATGCAAAATATTTGGGTTTTGCCTAAGTCTTTCATCGGGATGAAATTCTTAATATGTGTTAATAAAAGATACATTATTTCCAATCAACAATATGTCTTCCACATAACGTATTAGAAACATGTCTTAGCGCTCCCACTTAATTTCTTGCAAATGCAAGCATCTCCATCGTCTCTGATGAACTTTTAAACTCCTTTAACAATTTCATCACAGTGAAGATTCCAACTCCGCGATGCTCACTTTAACCATTGAAGTTTGCATATGCTTTTAGCATCCTTTGAATTAACAAAACCCTATGGACCGTGTTATGCACATGTCCTAGGTAACGATTCTATTAGAAGAACTTGTTTTGTTTATTCAACTACCATATAACAAATTATATGTAGTGGTTGCTACATTAATCCGTCTAGACTAAATATCACTATGAAAGATCAAATCTTGTCATAGTCAACCTTTGAACATTTTGTGAACTCTTTCCCAACATGTCGACTATTTCATAGATGTAAAACATCCATGTCTATTTCTTTATAGATCTAGACACAACTGTAAGGTCTTACACCTTTATCGAGGGTCCTTCAAGTTCAAAACTTGATTTCTCGTGTATGGAACTATCACGGATTTTATGGCTTCAAGCCATTTGACGGAGTCAGGGCCCATCATCGCTTCTTTGTATGTAGTCGGTTCATTATTCTCAAATAATGATTTAACCCTCAAATCTTGGTATTTGATTGTTTACCCGATCTACTTGTTTCAATAGGAACTTAGATCTCCGTGACCACAACCTTTGAGGCACGTGAGCCATGAGCATTGTTGCTGCCTCCGGAACACTTTTCGGTGCTGCGCAACTTTGCACATATAGCTAAGGTTCTTTTAACCTTATCAAAGTTCTATTGTCCTCCCACTTAACTTTTCACGAAAAATTCCTTCTCAAAGAAACTTAACGTTCTAAGCAACAAACACTTTTGTCTCCGGTGTTTATGGAGGAATACTTAACAGTTATACAAAGACAAGTTCATCCGACTTTGGTTGCACACATCTTTATTATGCATAGCATACCAATGTTTTAAGAAAGGACTACTTGGGTTTTATCCCAAACCATAACTTTATATGGTGTCATTTCAACGGATTATGATGAAGCTCTTTTCAGTGGAAAAACGGTAATCTCTAAAGCTTTTAATCTTTAAAATACAATGGCAGTTTTATGAATTACACCTTCGATCTTACCATGTCAAACAAGGTTTAATTACATATCTCGAATCCTCCATACTCTTATGGTGTTTCGGGAAATGCAAATCCACGGAACGATTCCTTAAATCTTAGGTATTATGCTAAACTCTGTAACTCAAATATCTTCCTTTATGATCTTATCATAAACTATTTATATTCTTGTTACAATGATTTTGCACTTCATCTTGAAAGTCTTTGAACTTTTCAAATATTTCACACTTCATCCTTATTAAGTAAATATTCATATATTCACTCAAATTTTCGGAGAAGGCATATGAAGTTGAAATCCACCGCTCTTGACTACACATAATGGACTTCGTACAACAATATGTACAAATTCCAATAAGCTAGTCTTTCGTTCCCTTTTGGCCTATGAACGAAGTTTCAATTATCTCTAGGAAAGTTTCACAAGCGTCATTTGATCAAAAATCAGAAGACTCCAAAATTCCATCCACATGGAGTTTCTTCATGTTTTCTTTCCATTATAATTTAAACGGCGATGTCACTTCCTAAGTGATCTTTCAATCAATTTGTCTTTCGACATTTTTAGCACTAGTTTTATGGATGTGATTTCTCCAACGAGATTTGTGAATCATCCATCTTTTATGGATTACGGCAATTATTTTAACAATCCATTTGTTCTCATAATACCTGATAAAACAAATCTTGAAGGCAAGCTTTGATGTTTAACGAGCAACACAATAACCTTTTATTTGTTCTCGATGAACATCATCACATATTCTTTTGCTAGTTACTTAGGCCATTGTAGTTCATGAATTGTGTTGTTTCGTATGACGATTCACACCAACAAATTCAGTATCAAATACTTAAGAACCACATTGTTTAATAAGCAAAGAATATAGCCATAACATGTATATCATCTATATACTTAAACTGAACAATTCCATTCTTTTCTTTTCTGCCATATATTTATGAGATTCTCTTTCAGTATTTCCTTTTCTGTTTGAAAGAATCTATCAACATCAATAGTGGAGTCATACATATGACACATAATCCAAAGCGTGTATAATTAAATACCAATGTCTTTGGACTTGCACTTTGAAGTAGATCACCATCATCAAATATTTGGTGTTCTTTCAAATTCCTTTCTTTAGTAATCTCTTGGTGTAGTAAACATTTTACCTACATCAAATATTCACCCTTATCATGGAATTGTCCATGATCAAGCTACTGTTAGCTTGTAACGATGAATTTATGAGTATAATGTTGCTATCCAAAACCTTTTGGAGGATTAGGACAACAAGTGTCTCCAACCTTTTGCAAATTCTCATCAATTATGAGAACATGACTTTTGCCATATTATACTCTATCATGTTGCAACCAAAACTTCGTTTCAGATATCACAATATCTTCCACACATCATGGTTTCTGAAACAACTCTTTCAGATCCTAGATAACCTTGATATTAAGACAATTCTTTGAATATCAAGAATCATGGGGACAAACATGATACTTATATACTAACACTTGGAATTGTTACTCTTGATTTAATACTAATTATTAAACTTCATGGAGTAACCGGAACTTACTGAAAGTTTGCAATAGGACTTTTAAACTTTAGATTAACACTTCAAAACAATACGATACCAGTTCGTAAAGTAACTAACCAGAATTCTATAGTTCTATCATCTCAATTATAACTAAGCGCAAGGTGGTAAACGGATGCCAATGACTACAACAACTATGCAATTTCACTTTGATTTAGTTTATGATAAATTGAGTTCTAATTAATAATTAAATTAATCTAGGTGAACTCCCACTCAAAACAATATCCCTCACATTGTTTTAGTGATCACACGAACCAAATCCACCACATCAAAACCGATCATCACGAGAGTTGATATAGCTTCAATGGCGAACAATCAACATGTTCATCATATCTACTATATGACTCATGCTCTACCTTTCGGTAATCCATGTTCCTGAGACCATGTCTGTACATGCTAGGCTCGTCAAGATCAAACCTTAGTTTCTGCATGAGCAAATCTGGCTTGCTCACGTTGTATACTCTTGCAGAATCTAGCACACCCGATCATCACGTGGTGTTTCGAAACAACAAGCTTTAGCAACGGTGCTAACTAAGGGTGAACACTTTATGAATTGAAATTCATGTGCATGAGGGATCATCTTATAATGCTACCGTCGTCTACTAAGCAATACACGATGCATAAAGGATTAACATCACATGCAATTCATAATATGTGATATGATATGGCCTTTCTTCTTTGTGCTTCCGATCTCCATCTTCAAGCACGAACATGATCTCCATCATCACCGGCATTGCATCAAGGTCAATGACGCCTCTCCATGGTTGTCGTCCACCGACTTCAACTATTACAACTACTTTGAATAGACACGTGGGTCTTAACAGAAATTAAAGACAACCATATGGCTCCTGCCGGTTGCCAACTTACAATAAGGAACATTGCATACATCATATATAATCACAATCATGGCCATATCACATCACTGCACACCCCTGCAAAACAAAGTTAGACGCCTCTACTTTCTTTGCATATTTTACGTGGTTTGGGGCTTTCAATAAGTGTCGTTTTAACTTACGAACAAGAACCACAACATTGATACTACTATTGTTAATCACCCGTTGTAAATTGGATCTTAACTATGCTAGGAGAAACAGGCACCCGCAAAGCCACTTATGCAATACAAGTTGCATGTCAAGCGTGGAGCAAGTCTCATGAACGATGTCATGTAAGGTTAGCCCGGGCCGCTTCATCCCAACATACCGCAAGATGCAAAGTACACAAGAGGCAATCAACAATAAAAGCATCAACGCCCACAATGACCATTGTGTTCTACTCGTGCAACAGATCTACATATAGACACGGCTCTGATACCACTGTAGGGTTCGTAGCATGGAAAACAAAAATTTTCTATCGCATACAAACAAACAAGCCAAGATCTATCTACTAGATTGTAGCAACGAGTCGATGGAATAACTTACCCTCGAAGATTCCAAAGCGGTTAACGAGAGCAGATTCTCGTGGGTGATGTAGTCGTACTCTTTCCGATCTCAAGATCGCGTAGACGATCCTTCCGGCGCTGCGTTCCGGCAGCGCTTCCGCAGTCGGTCACACGTTCGGTACTCGACGAAGACCTTCCTCTCCCTTGTTCCAGCAGGCAGCGGAGGTTGTAGCACTCTCCTCGAGATTCCGGCAGCACAACGGCGTGGTACCGGAAGTAGAGGGGAGATCTCGCAGGGCTTCGCCTTAAGCCGGAGCGAGTATGGTGGAGTATGAGAGAGGCTTTAGTGGTCTAGGGATTAGACACACCAATTAGAAGGCTCTAAACCGAAGGCTAGGGCAATTAGAAGCTCTAAACCAAAACGGCTCTAAACCGGAGGCTGTGGCTAGGGTTTAGATTTAGAGGATAGGAACTTGTGTGTCTAGGAGGGGAGCCCTGCCCCTCCTTTTATAGGTGGAGGGAGGCGCGCCTGGGGAGGGGAGTCCCTCCCCAACTCGGCCTCAAGGAGGGCCGGCGGTGGGAGGAGGAACTCCTCCCCCAAGTCGGCTTCAAACTCCCTCTTGCTTGTTTCCCACAGTTTCTTGTTTTAGCCGTTTGACTTTCAAACTGGCCATTTGACTTTTCTGTTTTAGGATTCAATTTAATCCTTTATTTGGAACAGAAAGAACACTTAGTACATGATGCAATCATTCCAATATGTAATGACACATTCATGTACCCCTCCCCCCTCCCGGAGTGCCGGACATTCCGGAACCTTCTAGAATGTTCCCGATGAAAACACCGGAATCATTCCCCAACTCCGAAACGGGACTTTCCTTATATGAATCTTATTCTCCGGACTATTCCGGATCTCCTCGTGATATCCCGGATCCCATCCGAGACTCCGAACAACATTCAGTCTCTTTCTCATAATACCATAACTACTCAAACAACGTCGAATCCTTAAGTGTGTCTCCCTACGGTTCGTGAATTATGCGGACATGATCGAGACACTTCTCCGAACAATAACCAATAGAGGAATCTGGAAATTCATATGGCTCCCACATATTTCTACGATTACTTTGCGATCGAATGAACCACTTACATACGATACCAATTTCCCTTTGTCTCACGATAGTTTACTTATCCGAGGTTATGATCGTCGGTATCTCTGCATACCTAGTTCAACCTCGTTACCAATAAGTACTCTTTTCTCGTTCCCGTGATATGTGATCCCTTATGAGCCAGTCACATGCTTGCAAGCTAATTGGATGACATTTCACCGAGAGGGCCCAGAGTATATCTATCCGTCATATGGATGGACAAATCCCACTCTTGATCCATGTGTTTCAACCAATACTTTCTGAACACTCAATGCCACCTTTATAGCCACCCAGTTACGGTGTGGTGTTTGATGTCATCAAAGCATCCATCCGGTAAAGGTGATATGCATGATCTCATGGTCGAAGGAATTAGGTTACTATGTATCAGAAAGCATATAGCAATTGAACTATTTAAATGACTTGATCTTTATGCTACGCTTATCTATAGGAGTATGTCCATCACATCATTCTCCTAATGATATGATCCTGTTGTTAATAACATCTCTATGTTCATGATCAGGAAACCATGATCATATATTAACCAACAAGCTAGTTTAACAAGAGGCTTTACTAGGGACTCTTATTTTAGTTTACAAATCACACAAGTATTAATGTTTCCGGTTAATACAATTTTAGCATGGTATGTAAACATTTATCATAAGTGTGAAGATATGATAATAACCACTTTATTATTGCCTCTTGGGCATATCTCCAACATGCCAGTGGTGTAAGGAACATCGACACTAATGGAATTCTTCCGGGTACCATAGTAGTACCAGAAAAGGGTAAGACTCGGTCTAATGCCAAGAAACCCCTCGCTAAGAGCCGCGTGAGTGCTAAGCTCAAGCAAAGAGTTGGGAGGGAGATTGTGAAGTTGCACACCGTAATGTTGGAGAACTTCGGTGAAGAACTCCGACGGTGGAAGGCTGAGGCCACGGTCGACGTTCATACCAAAGAGGACTCGCTCGCCGTCGCGCGGTGCGGGAATGGCATCTCCAGCGCCGCTCCGCCATGCGCCGGCGATGAGGTAGCCCTCGTCCTCCATAACATGAAGCTCGGCGTTATCCAAGGCGCTTGGGACCCAGAGGCCCCGCATCATCCTCTCGTCCGCCGCCGCCGTGCCTGTCGTCGCTACCGCTCCGGAGCTTAATGGCGTTTCCATCTCGCCAAATGATACGTCCAATTTGCATCACCATTCTATATCATAATTTGCCTCTACTCATTGATATATGTCTTATTATGAGGTATTACTTATCTATTTTCATCTATTTATGCATGTTGGATGATTCTTAGAGGACGAACTGCCGAAGTCTGGATTCTGATGGAAAAAGAGGTGTTTTGAAGCAATTTCGCGAAGATCGGAAAAATACAAGAAAAATATGGGAAAAAATATATTTTCCCAGAAGACGAAGGAAGCTAGAAGGGGAGGCATAGAAGGGCCACGGGGGGGGGGGGCACACCCCCCTAGGCGCGGGTCCCCCTTGAGCCGCGCCTAGGGTAGGTGTGGCCCACCTGCCTGGCCTCCGACTACGCCCTCTCGCCTATATCTTCCTCATCGAACCCTAATACCAGGGGAGCGACCACATATAGTTTTTCGCCGCCTCTACAGGGCAGAAAACACCAAGAGAAAAGGAGCTCTCCGGCAGACAGATTTCTGCCGGGGAAATTCCTTCCCGGAGAGGGGAGATCGTCGCCATCAACACCACCGTCAAGCTAGGCTTCATCGGGATCATCATCATCATCCACACCATCATCTCCACCAGCACCATCATCATTACTCCATCCCATTGTAATAGTCGTGTTGAATACTTGCTTAGTTCATTAGGAGAAACTTTCCTGGTGTTGATTACTATTGTAGTTGATGCTTGTGAGTGGAACCATTAGATTATTGTTTATGTTTAGATTGTTATCCATTACCATATCATCTTTTATCTTGATCCATATGATGTCTTGTGAGTAGTTCGTTTAGTTCTTGAGGACATGGGAGAAGTCATGTTGTTATTAGTGAATTTGTGTTGAGTTATTATTCAATGGTTTAGTATTTAAGTTGTGGTGCTATTCTTCTAGTGGTGTCATGTGAACGTCGACTACATGATACTTCACCATTTATGGGCCTAGGGGAATGAATTGTGTATTTGGCTACTAATTGTGGGGTTTCCGGAGTGACAGAAACCTGAACCCCCGTTAGGACACCTTTGCACAAGGGAGCGTAGGATCTCAGAGTTTAAGGATGTGGTTAGATTTATATCTTAATTGCTTTCCTGTAGTTACGGATGCTTGCAGGGGTTTAATCACAAGTATGTATTAGTCCAAGTAAGGTCGGTATGTTAGCACAGGTTCACCCACACAACACTTACAACGCCAAAGAAGAGTACTTAGCTATTTGAAGGGAAATCACTTCACAAAATTCCCATGTGTCCTCGAGAACGTTTGGTCCTTATAAGTATTTCCACCGGCTTGACCTTTGCTAAGAAAGGATTGGGCCACTTGCTCGTTGTCTTTATTACTTGCACTTTGTTTTGTTGCTTTATCAGAAAACCCCTAAAAATCCGTTTGCTAATTATTTACAGAGATTTCCTGCTCCATACCACTAGTCAACACCTTCATCTCCTCGTTGGGATCGACACTCATATTTATCGAAAGTACTGCGATACACCCCCTATACTTGTGGGTCATCAAGACTATTTTCTGGCGCCGTTGCCGGGGATTGATGCGCTATTGAAGAGTGGAACTGGTAAAGGAAACTTCTACTGTGAGTATTGCTTTTGTTTCTGTTGGTTTCTTTGTTTACAATATGGATAACCCACTTGGTTTTATGTTTGGGAAAACTACTACCGCTGTTAGGGTAGTAGATGAACCACCACCTGTTGAGATATATCCTTTTAAGATACCTACAAGTATTGTTGGTCGTGTTATGGATAATTATGATTTAGGGGATGGAACTTTCCATCCTGGTGATCATTTGCTTTTTATCCGTGAATTATGCGGATTGTTTAAGTGTGCAGGTATCATAAATGAACAAGTGAAGAAGAAGTTACTCTCCATATCCTTGAAAGGGAGAGTTGAAGAATGGTATAAGCTACTGAAGAATGGACAATCCTTGGAATGGGAGGAGATGGCATATCTCTTTTATTCTAAATTCTATCCTCCCAGTGAGATTCATAAGGATAGAAATATGATATATAACTTTTGGCCTCGTGATGGAGAGAGTACAACTCAAGCTTGGGGGATATTGAAGTTACTAATGCTTAAATGTCCTATTCATAAACTCCCTAACAATATTTTTATCAATAACTTTTATGCTAGGCTTTCTCTTCATGATAAAGATTTACTAGATGCTTCTTGTGCTGGATCATTCACACGTTTGAAGGAATAAGCTAAATGGGATCTACTAGACCGTATTCAAGAGAACGCTGAGGCTTGGGAGAATGACAAAGGAACAAAGTCAGGTATAAACTATGATTATGAATGCATTAAATCTTTTATATGAACTGATGACTTCCGTGATATTAGTAAGCAGTTTGGTCTTGACTCCCAAAGTATTGCCAACTGTTTTAAGGCCTTTGCCTCTTACATAGAAATTTCCAAGAAGAAGTGGAATAAGTATCATGCACCTTATAAATGTTGGAATTTGGTGTATATTGGGCTGCTGGCCCATTAGACAAATTCTGAAATTCTCTTTGGCCCACTTGTATATGGCAGCATATGGCTGTGCTAGTAGTGCTAAAGTTTAGTCCCACATTGCTAGTTGAAGGGGAGTTGGACCACCTTATATAGTAGAGTGTTGCACCACTCACTAAGGTGTGACAAGAAGAGTAGCCCTCGCGCACTCCTCCTCCGACGCCGCCCACCTCGCCTCGCCTCGCCTCGCCTCACCTCGTCACGACGCGCGCGCCGCGGGTTGCGGGAATCTCGCCGAGCCGAGCTTTATTTTGATTGTTGGGAAAACTAATTATGAGTCATTAACGGACGCGTTAATTACAGCCGTTTCCAGTTTTTCACTATATAAGCGTCCGGGGCTAAACCTAAACGACACGGAATCAATCCACACACGCGCCTACCTCCAGAACCTTGCACCGCCGCTTTCGTCTTCCTCATCCCGGCTTGCGGCGTGCACCCCAGATCGTGATAGTAGGCCTCCGGAACCCCGCCTCTCGTGAACCTGTACGGGTGAGGGGCGATCAGGTTTTTGGGGAGCGCTCAAGCGCGACTACTGGCAACCACGACGTCGTCCGACGACGACTTCTTCCCGGACGTCAGCGACCTCTTCAACAACCTCAACATGGGTGACGCTGCTGCAACCTTTGCGGCTGCTATTCAGCCTACATCGTATGTGATCTCAATTTCTCTTTTTCAGATTATGCTAGAGTTCTTTGTTCTAGCGTTTGGTGTAGATGTGATAGGTTTATCTCCTATAGATGTAATCTGTTCATCTACTTTGTTGATCTGCATGATTGGTTTTAGTACTGTCTGTATGATCATGATTTATCATTTTATTATTCGGATTAAATCATATGGATTATTGCTTATGTTTCCAACAATCCAAAAACCTGATTATAGGAAACTGAATTCCACTGGTGTAGCCGCGACTACTAGGCCGCCTCCTTTTGATGGCATGCACTATAAGAGATGGCGCAAGAGAGTAGTTCTCTGGTTTTGAAACGTAAACTGTTATAGCGCCACTCTTGGCAAGCCTGAAGGAGATCTTTCTGCTGAGCAGGAAGCGAACTTTAAGAAAGCCGATACCATGTTTATGGCGGATTTGTTCAGTGTTCTTGGGGACAACATTGTTGACCCGTATATGTCGTTTGATAATGGCAAGGACGCGTGGGAAGCGCTCAAGGCCAAGTTTGGGGTCTCGGACGCTGGCACTGAGCTGTATGTCATGGAGCAATTCTATGACTACAGGATGGTTGATGAGCGCTCCGTCGTTGAGCAAGCTCATGAGATACAATCACTTGCCAAAGAACTTGAGCAGTTCAAGTGTTCCTTACCGGAAAAATTTGTGGCTGGTGAGCTTCCTCCTTCGTGGAGGAACTTTGCTACTTCTTTGAAACATAAGAGACAAGAATTTTCCATTACGGATCTCATTGGGTCTCTTCATGTGGAAGAGAAGGCGAGAGCAAAGGATAAAACTGCTTGAGGACTTGAGGGAGGTTCTACTGCCAATTTAGTGCAGAGGAAAAACTTCCAATCCCACAAGTTCAAGAATAAGAAAAAAACTGAAGGAAAGGGGAAGTTTGATGGCAAGAACAAGGCCACGCACTCAACCAACTTCAAGAAGAAAAATGATAAGAGGAAAGGATCTTGCCACGTGTGTGGTGATCATGGTCATTGGGCTCCTAGCTGCCCTAATCGCTTTGACAAGCGTCAACATGGGAACAGCGGCAATGCCGCTAATGTTGTTATTAGCGATACTGAGATGAAGGATGCTGGGTACGATATTTTACCTACTATCCTTTCAGTATGTCATTCTCCTGATTGGTGGATAGACACGGGTGCTAATACACATGTATGTTCTGATATTTCCATGTTTTCCTCTTATCAGGTCTCAAGGACCTCTTCCGTGCTGATGGGAAACGGCTCACGTGCTTCTGTTCATGGTGTTGGTACGGTAAATCTGAAGTTTACTTTGGGGAAGACCGTACAGCTGAAGAATGTGCAGCATGTTCCCTCCATCAATAAGAATCTCGTCAGCGGATCGCTTTTATGTCGAGATGGCTTTAAGTTGGTTTTTGAGTCCAATAAAGTTGTAATTTCTAAATATGTACAATTTGTTGGAAAGGGTTATGAGTGCGGAGGTCTGTTCCACTTGTCTTTGTGAGACTCATGTACTAAAGTTATTAATCATGTTTGCACTGATAATGAGTCCAATGTTTGGCATTCACGGCTCTGTCATATTAACTTTGGTTGCATGACACGGCTAGCCAATATGAGTTTAATTCCAAAATTTACCAATGTCAAAGGTTCAAAGTGCCAAGTTTGTGTGCAAGCAAAGCAACCCCGCAAGTCTCATACGGCTGCGGAACCGAGAAACTTAGCACCGCTAGAACTTATACATTCAGATCTTTGTGAGATGAATGGTGTGTTGACAAAAGGTGGAAAAAGATACTTTATGACGTTTATTGATGACTCCACTAGATATTGCTATGTTTATCTTCTGAAATCTAAAGATGAAGCTTTGAACTACTTCAAAATCTATAAAGCTGAGGCAGAAAACCAACTTGATCTTAAAATCAAGCGGCTAAGGTTGGATCGTGGTGGAGAGTACTTTTCAAACGAATTTGATTTATTCTGTATGGAACATGGTATTATACATGAGAGGACGCCTCCCTACTCACCTCAGTCAAATGGGGTGGCCAAAAGGAAGAACCGCACTCTAACTGATTTGGTTAACGCCATGTTAGATACATCGGGTCTTTCCAAGGAATGGTGGGGGGAGGCGCTAATGACTGCGTGTCATGTCCTAGACCGTGTTCCTGTAAAGGATAAAACCATGACTCCATTTGAGGAATGGGAAAAGAAAAGGCTTAAACTCTCTTACTTACGAATTTGGGGTTGTTTGGCGAAAGTCAATATTCCAATACCCAAGAAGCGAAAGCTTGGACCAAAAACCGTTGATTGTGTTTTTCTGGGATATGCTTTTCATAGCATGGGCTATAGATTTTTTATAGTAAAATCTGAGGTATCCGACATGCATGTTGATACAATTATGGAGTAAAATGATGCGACTTTCTTTGAGGACATCTTTCCTATGAAAGGTATGTCTAGCTCATCAAATCAGGAGATGACTAGTTCATCTAGTCATAAATTTTCTATAATTCCTGAACCCACTATGCCGATAGAACACTCTGATGATCCTGTGGTGGATGATAATGAAGATCCCAAAAGGAGCAAGAGACAAAGGACTGCAAATTCATTTGGTGATGATTTCATTGTGTACCTTATGGATGATACTCCCACTTCTATTTCAGAAGCCTATGCATCTCAAGATGCTGACTACTGGAAGGAAGCTGTCCGAAGCGAGATGGACTCCATCTTAGATAATGGTACTTGGGAAATTACTGATCGTCCTTATTTGTGTAAACCTGTAGGATGTAAATGGGTGTTCAAGAAAAAGCTTAGACCTGATGGTACTATTGAAAAGTAAAAGGCACGTCTTGTGGCTAAGGGTTATACCCAAAAGGAAGGTGAAGACTTCTTCGATACCTACTCACCTGTATCCAGATTGACCACTATTCGAGTACTACTTTCCTTGGCTACCTCACATGGTCTTCTCGTTCATCAAATGGACGTTAAGACAGCTTTTCTAAATGGAGAGCTAGATGAGGAAATTTATATGGAGCAGCCTGATGGATTTGTAGTAGATGGTCATGAAGGAAAGGTGTGTAAGTTAGTGAAGTCTTTATATGGTCTTAAGCAAGCTCCTAAACAGTGGCACGAGAAGTTTGAAATAACTTTAACTGCTGAAGGCTTTGTTGTAAACGAAGCTGACAAATGTGTGTACTATCGCCATGGTGGGGGCGAGGGAGTTATTATGTGTCTCTATGTTGATGACATATTGATATTCGGGACGAACCTCGCTGTTATCGAGGAGGTCAAAGAGTTCCTATCTCGTTGCTTTGAGATGAAGGACTTGGGAGTGGCTGATGTAATCTTAAACATCAAGCTACTAAAGGATGACAATGGTGGGATTACACTGCTTCAGTCTCACTATGTGGAAAAGATATTGAGTCGCTTCGGGTATAGCGACTGCAATTCTTCTCCAATGCCTTATGATCCGAGTGTGCTACTTCGAAAGAATCGAAGGAATGCTAAAGATCAATTGAGATATTCTCAAATCATTGGCTCGCTCATGTATTTAGCCAGCGCTACTAGACCTGACATCTCCTTTGCTGTAAGCAAACTGAGTCGATTTGTGTCAAATCCTGGATATGATCATTGGCATGCTCTTGAAAGAGTTTTGCGCTATTTGAAATGCACTGCGAGTTATGGTATTCACTATACTGGGTATCCTCGGGTACTTGAGGGTTATAGTGATTCAAACTGGATATCTGATGCTGATGAGATTAAGGCCACAAGTGGTTATTTGTTTACACTTGGTGGTGGCGTTGTTTCCTGGAAGTCTTGCAAGCAGACCATCTTAACGAGGTCAACAATGGAAGCAGAACTCACAGCGTTAGACACAGCCACTGTTGAAGCAGAGTGGCTTCGTAAGCTCTTGATGGACTTACCTGTGGTTGAAAAACCAATACCCACCATCCCAATGAACTGTGATAATCAAACTGTGATCGTCAAAGTAAACAGTTCTAAGGATAATATGAAGTCATCAGGCATGTGAATAGGAGATTGAAATCTGTCAAGAAACGAGAAACTCGGGAGTTATTGCGTTGGATTATATCCAAACATCTAAAAACCTGGCAGATCCCTTCACAAAGGGTTTATCACGTAATGTGATAGATAATGCATCGAGGGAGATGGGTTTGAGACCCACATTATGAGTTGATCCCAGTGGCAACCCACTCTAGGTGATCGGAGATCCCGTGAATTAGAGCTGGGAGAAAAGCTGTTGGTCAGCTGAGAGGAGAGTATCCCCATATTATATTTACATCTCCATAAAGATTCAATATTATCTTAATCTGCATGGCAGGTTGATATTTATCTTAATGTGTTCCAAGTGGCTTTTTATAAGCGGAGATGTTGTCCTGCAGAACATCTCTTGAGGAACACACCTATATGAGTCTGACTATCAAACGTCGCAGTCCGTGAGAGTTGGGTGCTCTCTAGTAAACTCATGAAAGGCCCTGGAGTATGACGCATAAGCTCCAAACCGCGGGGAAGCCGACGGTAGCCCTGTACCGGTCTAGATTTGTGTGAAACCAGCGCGCAGAAAACTTGTAGTTCAAGGCATAGTCCACTATTCAAGTTGCTAGCTAGCGTAGCATGAAGTTTAACGTGGAAGTTCAACTTAACAGTCTCCACTACACACCGGTATATAAAACAATGTTCTGGAAGAAAAGTGATGTGATGTGCCAATGAGACTTTGTGGGGGATTGTTGGAATTTGGTGTATATTGGGCTGCTGGCCCATTAGACAAATTCTGAAATTCTCTTTGGCCCACTTGTATATGGCAGCATATGGCTGTGCTAGTGGTGCTAAAGTTTAGTCCCACATTGCTAGTTGAAGGGGAGTTGGACCACCTTATATAGTAGAGTGTTGCACCACTCACTAAGGTGTGACAAGAAGAGTAGCCCTCGCGCACTCCTCCTCCGAAGCCGCCCGCCTCGCCACGCCTCGCCTCGTCACGACGCGCACGCGCCGCGGGTTGCGGGAATCTCGCCGAGCCGAGCTTTATTTTGCTTGTTGGGAAAACTGATTATGAGTCATTAACGGACGCGTTAATTACAACCGTTTCCAGTTTTTATGGACCTGGCTGTTACCGACTCGGGCGTGGGCATGATCCTCCTAATCTGCACTATATAAGCGTCCGGGGCTAAACCTAAACGATACGGAATCAATACACACACGTGCCTACCTCCAGAACCTTGCGCCGCCGCTTTCGTCTTCCTCATCCCGGCTTGCAGCATGCACCGCAGATCGGGACAGTAGGCCTCCGGAACCCCGCCTCTCGTGAACCTGTACGGGTGAGGGGCGATCAGGTTTTTGGGGAGCGCTCAAGCGCGACTACTGGCAACCACGACGTTGTCCGACGACGACTTCTTCCCGAACGTTAGCGACCTCTTCAACAACCTCAACATGGGTGACGCTGATGCAACCTCTGCGGCTACTATTCAGCCTATATCGTATGTGATCTCAATTTCTCCTTTTCAGATTATGCTAGAGTTCTTTGTTCTAGCGTTTGGTGTAGATGTGATAGGTTTATCTCCTATAGATGTAATCTGTTCATCTACTTTGTTGATCTGCATGATTGGTTTTAGTACTGTCTGTATGATCATGATTTATCAGTTTATTATTCGGATTAAATCATATGGATTATTGCTTATATTTCCAACAATAAATATGTTGTTAGTCATGTTACTGTTAGAAGTACTGAAGTTTGTACTACTAATTATATTGTGCCTGAACCTCATGTTGTGAAAGTTCCTTTCCTAGCTAAGGTAAAGGAGTCTTCTATGTTTATTAGTGCAAATAACAAAGGTACAATGAAAACTGTGGAGCCTAGTTGGCAAATTAATATTGAACCTGTGGTAGCTATTATGAAAGACCCTGTCACTAGAAATATAGAGGATGAGCACATTGTCTTCTATGAATACGCTTCTAATATTATCTCTCATCCTAGTAAAGCTGGAAAAGCTAGTGTTCTTGTGCTTTCTGTTAAAATTGGTGATCATTGCTACTATGGTTTATGTGATATTGGTGCTAGTTCTAGTGCTATTCCTTATGAGCTTTACAGGGAATTATGCATGAGATTGGTCCTTGTGAGCTTGAGGATATTGATGTGGTTATTCACCTTGCTAATAAGGAGATCATTTGCCCCATTGGCATTTTAAGAGATGTGGAAGTCCTCTGTGGTAAAATTAAATATCCTGCTGATTTTCTAGTGCTTAATTCAGCAGCTAGCAAAACTTGTCCTATCATTTTTGGTAGACCTTTCTTGAACACTTGTGGATCTATTATAGATTGTAAGAAGGAGAAAGTTTTAACTTAGTTTGACGGAGATTCTTATGAGTTTAAATTTTACAAATTTGCTAAAGCTCCTTGTGAAAATAGCTTGCCTAATAAAGATTTCAGGATGGAATAACTTGCTTCTATTGATCCAGTCTATGACCTTGGACTTCTTTTTGATGATAGTAAGTATGCTTATTCTAATGATAAAGTTGTTGCCAGTGACAGTTATATTGTCAACTTTATTCATAGTGCTACTGAAAGTTATTATGAGAGAGGGAAACATGGTTTTATGCATCTCAATAATGTTAAGTTTCTCCGTTTTATGTTGAAAGCTTTGAAGTTGCATCTGTTTTGTCTTCCTATGCTAGTGGATTTTTGTTTCAACAATTCGTTTTCTCATTCTATTCCCATGCATAGGAGGTGGGTTAGACTCAAATTTGCTGGTTATTTGCTTCTTGATGCTCTCTTTCACTTCAAATATTTATCTCCTATGTGAGCATCTTTGAGAGTTTCAAGCCTAACTTAAAGGCATTAAAGAAAAGTACTTGTTGGGAGATAACCCAAGAGTTTTCTCAAGTCTTGAAAGTTATTACTTCAGTAATAACCTATCCTTATCCTTTTTGTTTTGGTTTTTGTGTCAAGTTCAACTAATTTTGTGAAGTAGAGGAGTTGTGAAAAGTGGCTGTCCTGGGACAGATTTTTGTGCTGCATTGTAAAAATTTATGAGGAAGCTCAGTACTTTGGATGGAGCTGCATTTTTCTGTGCTTGTTCTCTAAGTTGTTACCCAACTTTCGTTAGTTTTTCACTTTTTGATTTGATCAACAGAAGGTTTTTGAAAAAATCAATCTTTTCCTGCTGGTCTGTTTTGACAGATTTCTGCCGTCATTTGCATTTGCCTCTTACAGAAGCCTTTGTTTTGATAGGTTTTCAGTTGAAGTGTGTACATAAAGGTTTATTGTTTTTGTTTACACTAATGTTGGAATTAAAGTTTGTGTATTGCCTAGTGAAGAAAGGAATTTCCAGGAGAAGGAGGAAAGGAATCTATAGAGTTCGTATTTGAATAGGTAAAAGTGGTGAAAACAGAAGGTTCGTGAAATCCCTATCTTTTTATATTTTTTATGTTTTTAATACATATGGAAGATTACGAGATGGAAAAGAGAAGGAAACAGAGGCCGGGGTGGCCAAAACCACCCCATGGGCGGGCCCTAGCTGGCCGCGCCTCGAGGGGGTGTGAGCCCCCCGAGCTCCGTATCCACCACGTGTTCGTACCAATACCTTCCTTGTGCATTGAAACTTTGTAATATATAACCTCCCCCCCGGATCCCCCAAGGTTCGTACATCGTGTTCTCATCATGTTTTCGTTTTGATCTGTTTTTGTCAGGAAATCTTCTCAAGTTTAGAGCACCATGGTCTCCGCCAACGATAAAGGCAAGAATCCTATGGAGGATATAAAGTTGGAAGAACAAACCGCCACAGGGACAAGGGCAAGAAAACCTACTTTTGTAGGAGCAATTAACACTGTACGTGCATTTTCTCGTAACATGCAGGGGATCATAGCCTTCGGTCTAGACTTCAGATCCTACCCTGAGGCAGTGGAAGCCCTTCGAACCACTGACGAGTTTTGTGATAAGTATCGTTCTTTGAGGATGAAGGTGGATATGCTTCAAGAGGAGAATAACAGACTTCGTAAGATGCTGGAGGATTTTCTGGCCCTAGACAAGAGAACACCGCCACCACCGAAGGTGTAATTCATCATCAGGTTTGGCATCCCCTTGTCTTATTCCAAGCTTGGGGGAGTGCCGGGGTATCACCATCATCATCTTTTATCTTTTAACTTTTTAGTGGATTCATATCTGTGGTAGATAAGTTATATTATAGATTGGTTTGCATGTGGAAGTATCTCTCCTTTAGTTGATTATCTATGTATCCCTTGGTGTGAGTGTCTTTATGGAATATTAATGAGAAGACTCATCTTTTACTTTTTGCACTTCTTATTTTTGTTTGCAATTTATATTATATGATGGATCTTGTTGATCAGTATTGGCATCACTTTGGGAGCATCAAGTAAATCTAAATTGGTTTTGGCAAACCGAGCTCTGGTCAGTAGCAACAATTTTTGAGGTTTGAAAGGAAAAGAGAAAAAGCTTACATGTATTTTGTATCATCCATTTTCTTTCTTGGTTGGCTCATAAGCTTAGTATTCTTTATTTAAGATCTTTTGTGTCTACAAGGAAGATTGCATGCTTGGCTTTATTACTTGTATGTTTGCTTGTTTTCTTCAACTCTTGTGCTTGCTACCCAGCCTTGCTAGCCAAAATCCTGTTTTGAGAAGGCGTACTTCACATGTTTCCAATCCCTTTGAACCAAACTTGTGCCATTTGTGTCCACCATACCTACCTATTAGCATTTGCTATTCTAAGCAAATTCTCAAGCTTCATCTATCTTTCGAATTAAAAATTATTTTGTTATGTGAAACTAGTTAGTAAAGCTATCACGAACTTGATGGCACACCTTATTTTCTTGCCCCTAATAGACTTGAACCATCGTGTAATCGAAGTTGTATATGCTTGCACCTATACGTTGGAATTAGTAGAACCATGCTGTCATGAGGAACGTTTTCAACATTGCACTCGTACTCTGTACACAGTTGATATCATGCTCTTTTGTCTGTGGATGTCACCGGTGTGAAATAAAAAGGGAGCTTGTAAGTCCATAGAGTTATGTATTTTGTGTTAGAGAAACACCTGGACCGCTAGCCTAAGCCATGCCTAATCATGGTGGAAACTTGCAGCATCACAATAGTGAGATATCTGTGAAGCATCCTCAATAAAAATCTATGCACATAGTAAATAAAAAGATCGCTGAGATGCTCATTGTCTGCTTGCCTTGTCATTTTGGTTATGTGATAGCTCCTGTACCATGTGCAAGGGGTACCCCATTGGCGGTTCTTTATGATACACATGTACTTACAATGACAAGAACTTACTGGTAACTGATGTTGAGTAGCATGAGGAGTGGCCCTCGTATTCAAGGGACATGAGATTGCCAACTTATATTTCGTCAAGCATATACTCCATCCTTGTTCACTTTAACCTTAATCATCTCAAGATGCCTATGATAGGGGCAATGAGGGCTCAAAGCTAGTAAGTACCATAATCTTTTGGAAGCTCTTTATGACTTGTAATCCCTGCTTTCCTCTATGAAGGGACCTTTCTCCTATTTTCCAAGTTGAGTCAGTAAACCTACTTCCTCTCTATCTCCAGCAAGTATTTGAGTTGTTGTGTTTCAAGCATTCAGATGGTGATTTATTTAATCATGTCCTTTATCTTCCTTGTTTGCACAAAATTCTTATTTATTGAGTATTACTTTGAAAGCCTTTATTGTCAAAAACCCTTTTGAGCAAAGAGTGCTCCTGTTTTGAAGACTTATACAAAAAGATTTTTGTGAAATTGTTTGCCAGATATTCTCTGACCAAGAACAAAGTTTGCCATTTCCAATTATGATTTATCTTTATGCATCTCTATTGTGACTCCTATACTTTTTGCAAGCTAAGTTATATAATGGTGAGTTACTTTCTTCTATGAGATGTGTAATGGTAAGTGTGATGCTTCTTGTCCGTATTCTTTTATCGTCACTTCACTCCATAAACTTGTGGACATGTTTACTGAGCTCAGTTTTCGCTTGGGGACAAGCAAAGGTCTAAGCTTGGGGGAGTTGATATAATTTGCGTCACCATTCTATATCATAATTTGCCTTTATTCATTGATATATGTCTTATTATGAGGTATTACTTATGTCTTTTCATATGTTTATGCATGTTGGATGATTCTTGGAGGATGAACTGCCAGAGTCTGGATTCTGATGGAAAAAGAGGTGTTTTGATGCAATTTCGCGAAGATCGGAAAAATACCAGAAAAATATGGGAAAATTATATTTTCCCAGAAGACGAAGGAAGCTAGAAGTGGAGGCGTAGAAGGGCCACACGAGTCCCACACCCCCTAGGCGCGGGTCCCCCTGAGTCGCGCCTAGGGCAGGTGTGGCCCACCGGCCCGGCCTTCGACTACGCCCTCTCTCCTATATCTTCCTCCCGGAACCCTAATACCAGGGGAGCGACCACAGATAGTTTTCCGCCGCCTCTACGGGGCGGAAAACACCGAGAGAAAAAGAGCTCTCCGGCAGACAGATTTCTGTCGGGGAAATTCCTTCCTGGAGAGGGAAGATCGTCGCCATCGACACCATCATCAAGCTAGGCTTCATCAGGATCATCATCATCATCCACACCATCATATCCACCAGCACCATCATCATTACTCCATCCCGCTGTAACAATCGTGTTGAATACTTGCTTAGTTCATTAGGGGAAACTTTCCCGGTGTTGATTACTATTGTAGTTGATGCTTGTGAGTGGAACCATTGGATTATTGTTTATGTTCAGATTGTTATCCATTATCATATCATCTTTGATCTTGATCCATATGATGTCTTGTGAGTAGTTCGTTTAGTTCTTGAGGACATGGGAGAAGTCATGTTGTTAGTAGTGGATTTGTGTTGAGTTATTATTCAATGATTTTGTATTTAAGTTGTGGTGTTATTCTTCTAGTGGTGCCATGTGAACGTCGACTACATGATACTTCACCATTTATGGGCCTAGGGAAATGCATTGTGTATTTGGCTACTAATTGTGGGGTTGCCGGAGTGACAGAAACCTGAACCCCCGTTAGGACACCATGGCATAAGGGAGCATAGGATCTTAGATTTTAAGGTTGTGGTTAGATTTATATCTTAATTACTTTCCTGTAGTTGCGGATGCTTGCAGGGGGTTTAATCACAAGTATGTATTAGTCCAAGTAAGGACGGTATGTTAGCACAGGTTCACCCACACAACACTTACAACACCAAAGAAGAGTACTTAGCTATTTGAAGCGAAAGCACTTGACAGAATTCCCATGTGTCCTCGAGAACGTTTGGTCCTTATAAGTATTTCCACCAGCTTGTCCTTTGCTAAGAAATGATTGGGCCACTTGCTCATTGTCTTTATTACTTGCACTTTGTTTTTTTGATTTATCACAAAACCCCTAAAAATACGTTCGCTAAGTATTTACAGAGATTTCCTGTTCCATACCACTAGTCAACACCTTCTGCTCCTCGTTGGGATCGGCACTCCTATTTATCAAAAGTACTGCGATACACCCCCTATACTTGTGGGTCATCACCAAAGAAGGTCAAGAACTGGTGAAGCTAAGGGTTTTTTGGGTGTGCGGATGGGGGTCGATGCGGAGCGCTCAAGGAGTACGAGGAGGAAATGAAGAGCGGCGAGGAATGAATCTGGGAGAAAAGGATTTCTTCCTTTATTAACCTCCGCACCAAGATTCGCGTTGATCCGCGCAATTTGCGCCACACGTATAGGAGATAGAGAGGAGGCTTCCTCGTGACGCCTCTGTCCCCTCGATTCTCGCATGAGCATTGAAACTATGTTCCGTTCTGTAAAGAACGGACCCACCAATGGTCGTGCTGACGGGATGTTTGTTAGTGACAAGACATGGCTTGGAAAAGTTGTCAGACAGCACGTCACTGTTTAAATCCGGCTCATGTTTTGAAACGAGCAGAAATATGACTGAAGTCAAGAAGACATATCCCATTCGGATAAGACTCGGAATCCTACACTACTGGATGATGTTTTTGGGAACCCTTCAAGATTCTCAAGACGAAGAAACTATCAAGCTAGATGATTTATCTGACTTTGGATCTTGTAGACTTCCGGGGGCTACTGTCGGGGATATACTTTCCGGGTATACCCACAGGACTCGCTGATTAGGGTGGCCCACCAATGAGTTAGAGGTTTGCTTCACGGGCGGCCCAGTCAGAGAAAGAGGAGGAGTCACTTCCGGCTATGACAAGGCCCAGAAGAGTTACCAACTTAGGCATGTAGTATTACTTGTAGTCTAAGTTGTATCTAGTTACTGACTCTATAACGTAGCCGGATAGGTCTCTCCTGTAACCCTAGGCCCTGGTGACTATATAAACCGGACCTAAGGGAACCTTTAGGGAACACACAATTGAACATACTCGCACATGCGAACCTCTCTTGTAATACGCTTTAACATCCGGCTCTCGCCGATATATTACTGGGTTGCTAGCAGGAGTAGGATCCGCTCACCGCAGTTGGATCTGAACCTGGTTAAACTTGTGCTCACCACTTCCGGAACACCGTGCGTTTCACACCCCATCTTCTTAACACCTTCAGGACCTCCTATGGCATACTTGTTGATAATCCGACGACACATGCCAGAGTAATGTGCCACATAAATTTCATCATTATGTGACACATATAAATAGCCAAGCGCCAAAAAAATGGTGGGATCCGCCACTAGGTATGGGTGACCCACTTTCTGTGGCGCATACCGCTATATGCGCCATAGAAATATGTGTTTCTTTGGCGCATATAAAAGTATGCACCACAGAAATTGAAGTGGGTCCCACCACATAATCACCATAGAATTTGTGTGACCCACTAACAGAAATGTATGTTTTCTATGGCGCATTTAAGTATATGCCCCCACAAAGATGCAGGTCCCACCGTAGAAAGTGGTGCCCCTTATTTTGTGACGTATATTGTAATATGCGGCACAAAAATATGCACTTCTATGGCACATATTGTAATATGTGCCACAAAATAAGGCTTTCAGATCTGTAAAAGGTGGCAAGTGGTTGCACCCCTCTATCTACCACCACCCATTTCATCCTTCTCCCCTCCTCCACCCATCTCGTCTTCCTCCTCCCTCCCACCCCATTTTGCCTATACTTTTCTCCATTTTTTGTACTTAAACCTACTTTAGTTGAGAGATTGGTAAGGGAAAGCCTCTCGAACTTGTAGATCTATTAAACCATACATACTTTTTTCCTCCACATTTCTATTTGTTTAATATTTTCCTCACCAACTTGTAGATTTATTTGTCCACACTCTCTCATCGCGGTCTCGTCTTGGTATTATTTGAATCTACTAGGTAAGCAGTTGGCCATGCATATTCATATTTTGTAGGTCAAGGTTGTCGCGTGGGGCGGTGTGCGATGGCGAGACGATGTTTATACATGAAACTTGTGTGGTGCATGAACATTTGCATGCGAAGAAGTTTTTTTTCGTTGCTTTCCCCGGTATGGTGCATGGATGTTTTTCAAAATATAGATTCATTTCTATTTAGGCAAATTTTTACGCTACCCATATGTCCTACTTTTAGGAAAGGTCATGCCGAATTTTTTCGCAAACATGCATGCATGTTGTGCATATGGTGTGGTTCTAACATAATCTCTCTTTTACTCTATATGTGTATACCACACATGCAACCATGGTCATCATGATGAGCGAATGTGGAGTTGCTAGGTACAAGAAAGACGCGAAGGTGGACATGATTCAGAACAACAAGTTCTAGGTAATATGTCCATGTCGAACATGCAAACTCCAGCGCTGGATCGACCCTAATTCTAGACAATTGGAGGATCGCCTGCTTAGGTACGGTTTCATACGCGACTTTAGTGAGGCTCATGAAGACGAGGGCGGGCGAGAAGCCGGCCACGAACATGATCATTATGAAGAACGAGATGCCGGCAGACATGATCATCATGAAAAAGAAGACGCAAACACCCAGACGCTGCTAATTTTGGCCTTGCGATACCCTCATGTTCAAGAACTTCTCCTCAAGGAGACGAATAACGCCAATGCTGCAGCTAGATAGAAAGCCAAGCTGGTGCAAATGGAGATAGACGGGATGACTCCATTGTATCCTAGGTGTCGGCCCGAGGATACACGCTTGAATGTAACGCTCAAGGCTCTGGAGATGAAGCCGTAACAGAAATGGACCGACGTGAGCTTCAACACTAACATGAAATTCTGTCACGATCATCTTCCTAAGGAGAGCACATTGACAAAAAGTATCGGGGAGGCCAAGAAAAGAAAATATTGTTAGCATAAACCGTATCACGCATCCGAGAAATAGTTTAGCTGTCCCCAAACTTCTTCAGGACATGTCTCTCGCGACTCCCTCCCCGAACCACACCCCACACCACCGACCACCGTACCCAACTCCGACAAGCCGCCGGACACCGGAGCACTATCGGAGCCCAAACGAGGAGGAGTCGGGGCCGCATCTCTGCTTGCGCTGGTGAAGGATGAGGAAGGTATGGTATCTCATTCCACCGTTGTGTGCAAGAAAGGAGATGGAGGAGGGAATGCCGACAATGATTGAGTTCGCAGGTCAGAGCGGCCGCAGGTTCTGCTTCCACCGTGCTCGAGTACAGATATGCCGAGATTGCGTGCAGAATGTCGCCGTCGGAGAGGAGAGCTCATTATTCAGAGGCATGTGACTTTAAAATTTCGAAAGGTGATAGACATGAGAAGGGAGGCCCACTACAGGAAAGAACGAATGTGCCGACGGCCGTCCGGCTACGCCGATGGCCAAATATCGGGGCCGTCGGCGTAGCTACCTTCCCTGGCCAGCTGACCAGCCTGGCCATCGGCGTAGGGACAGCCATCGGCGTAGGTGACGGTGCCGAGGGTAGCCGTCGGCGTAGTACAGAGGGTTGTGCCGACGGTGGCCCTCGGCATAGGTACAGCCCTCGGAGTAGCCCTAGTTTAGACACGGCGATGGAAACGGTGTTAGGCAGACAGGCTGTGCCGACGGCCTGGCCGTCTGCACAGCTCTTTGAAATTTTTTGTTTGGTCTGTGCCGACGGCTTAGCCGTCGGCGTAGGCCTCCAGATTTTTTTCCTTTTATCTCATTATTTTTTGAAAAATCATAACTAAATCATTCTAGTTCTGAAAAATACAAATAGTATATCAAAATTTGCAGAAAAATAAGACCTATCTATCTACACTCAAATATTACACATTTATAAAAAAAATAAGTGAAACATAAAACATTATATATAGTTTAAAACGGGCATTATAAATTCAAAAACGATTCAAACAACGTGAAACCTTCGCGTGGTGTCATATTATGTGACATAGTTAGAAGGAAAAATATCAAACTTGGTATATTGATTATGTCTCAAAAAACCTTCACAAAATGATCTATCTCGTTCGAGGTTTCTTGGCTTTCGGGTCAAATGACCAAAGTTATGGCTAGAATGAAGGCATAGTTTGTGATAATGTGTCCATATTGTGCATAAGTGTGCATCATAGGATGGCGGACAATGTTTCAGGAGGAAGTTTTCCTTTTCGTCGTACCAAAAAGCCGTTTTCCATTTTTCGAGTGCAAAAAACTAACGGTTTTGTGAAGCAACCACCAAATGACTAATTCAAAATACTACCGTCACATTTTTCAAAAATACTAGACCACCTTACATGGATAATGTCATAACAGGGGGATCTCAAACATTTCCGTCTATCCCTGGTGAAAAAGACAAATTCCTGCTGAATCAGTAGGAAGTGTGTCAGATATGAACTACAGGTACATGATCGGATGTTTATGATTTTTTACAAAAATCATTTTTAGGTTCAAAATATGTTTTTTTATCATAGATCCACTTCAAGTTTAGCGAGTCTCAGCCCCGAGCTAAGAATCTTCATGCCTGCCCTTCGACAAAGTTTAACGATAGTTTAAAACGGGCATTATAAATTAAAAAATGATCCAAACAACGTGAAACCTTCGCGTGGTGTCATATTATGTGACATAGTTAGAAGGGAAAATATCAAACTTGGTATATTGATTATGTCTCAAAAAAACCTTCACAAAATGACCTATCTCGTTCGAGGTTATTTGAATTTTGGGTCAAATGACCAATGTTATGGTTAGAATGAAGGCACAGTTTGTGATAATGTGTCTATATTATGCATAAGTATGCATCATGGGATGGCGAACAATGTTTCAGGAGGAAGTTTTCCTTTTCGTCGCATCAAAAAGCCGTTTTCCATTTTCCGAGTGCAAAAAACTGACGGTTTTGTGAAGCAACCACCAAATGGCTAATTCAAAATACCACCGTCACATTTTTCAAAAATACTAGACCACCTTACATGAATAATTTCATAACACGGGGATATTAAACATTTCCGTCTATCCCTGGTGAAAAAGACAAATTTCTGCTGAATCGGTAGGAAGTGGGTCAGATATGAACTACAGGTACATGATCGGATGCTCATGATTTTTTACAAAAATCATTTTTAGGTTCAAAATATGTTGTTTCATCATAGATCCACTTCAAGTTTAGCGAGTCTCAGCCCCGAGCTAAGAATCTTCATGCCCACCCTTCGACAAAGTGTAACGATGGTTTAAAACATGCATATAAATTCAAAAACGATTCAAACAACGCGAAACCTTCGCGTGGTGTCATATTATGTGACATAGTTAGAAGGAAAAATATCAAACTTGGTATATTGATTATGTCTCAAAAAACCTTCACAAAATGACCTATCTCGTTCGAGGTTTCTTGACTTTCGGGTCAAATGACCAATGTTATGGCTAGAATGAAGGCATATTTTGTGATAATGTGTCCATATTATGTATAAGTATGCATCATGGGATGGCGAACAATGTTTCAGGAGGAAGTTTTCCTTTTCGTCGAACCAAAAAGCCGTTTTCTATTTACTGAGTGCAAAAAACGGACGGTTTTGTGAAGCAATTACCAAATGGCTAATTCAAAATGCTACCGTCACATTTTTCAAAAATACTAGAACACCTTACATGGATAATTTCATAACACGGGGATCTTAAACATTTCCGTCTATCCCTGGTGAAAAAGACAAATTCCTGCCGAATCGGAGGAAGTGGGTCAGATATGAACTACAGGTACATGATCGGATGCTCATGATTTTTTACAAAAATCATTTTTAGGTTCAAAATATGTTGTTTCATCATAGATTCACTTCAAGTTTAGCGATTCTCAGCCCCGAGCTAAGAATCTTCATGTCTGCCCTTCGACAAAGTTTAACGATGGTTTAAGACGGGCATCATAAATTCAAAAACGATCCAAACAACGTGAAACATTCACGTGGTGTCATATTATGTGACATAGTTATAAGGAAAAATATCAAACTTGGTATATTGATTATGTCTCAAAAAAACCTTCACAAAATGACCTATCTCGTTCGATGTTTCTTGACTTTAGGGTCAAATGACCAATGTTATGGCTAGAATGAATGCATAGTTTGTGATAATGTGTCCATATTATGCATAAGTGTGCATCATGAGATGGCGAACAATGATTCAGGAGGAAGTTTTCCTTTTTGTCGCACCAAAAAGCCGTTTTCCATTTCCCGAGTGCAAAAAACGGACGGTTTTGTGAAGCAATCACCAAATGGATAATTCAAAATACTACCGTCACATTTTCAAAAATACTAGACCACCTTACATGGATAATTTCATAACACGGGAATCTCAAACATTTCCGTCTATCCCTGGTGAAAAAGACAATTCCCGTCGAATCGGCAGGAAGTAGGTTAGATATGAACTACAGGTACATGATCGGATGCTCATGATTTTTTACAAAAATCATTTTTAGGTTCAAAATATGTTGTTTCATCGTAAATCTACTTCAAGTTTAGCGAGTCTCAGTCCCGAGCTAAGAATCTTTGTGCGTGCCGTTTTAAACGGGCAAATGAAATTATGATAAGAATCACGGCATAGTTTGTGATAAGTTGATATTAATATCATATTTGGATTCCTCTCATTTTTCTAATCAATTTAGAGATATTATTTGCCGAATTCCGATTTACAGATTTAAAGATATTAATTATTCCATATTAAATAAAAAATACAAAAAAAATAAAATCATTATATTTTTATTTGAATTCAATAATATTTTTACTTATTCATTGTTGTTTACTTAAATAATTGCTTATAATTTCAAAAAATACAACCATATGACATGATGATATAAGAGTTAATAGGAATGATATCATAGTATTGACAACAATGAGTAAATTGCTTTGCGGGAAGAAAGTCTGAAGGAACGAGAAAGTTAAGTGTGCTAGAGCTAGAGTAGTGCCAGGATGGGTGACCGAACGGGAACTTTGACTAAGACTGCAATTTAATCAATTATTAACTATAAATAGTGTTAAAATGATTAAAGTGGGAGATTAAGGAGTCAAATAATTCAAAGATTTAAAAAAATAAAAAAATATTTTAGGCTATACCGACGGCCTGGCCGTCGGCGTAGCTCCATTCCTGTGCCGACGGCTTGGCCGTCGGCGTAGCTCTAGGCTGAACCGTTAGCCAAGACGGCCGTTGACTGACACGCGGGCCCACTGGAAGACGCTGTGCCAGGGGGAGGGGCTGTGCCGACGAGGACAGTACGCCGAGGGGGCTACGCCGACGGCCACCGTCGGCACAGCCTGTGCCGACGGCAATTTGAAGCTGTGGCGTAGGAAATCTTTCCTGTAGTGGCCATGGAAGGCTACAAATCAAGAGCTTGGGCGCTGGTGACGGATGCAAGCATCCCGCTATCGATATTGCTGAAGTTCAGAAAGTAGATGGAGTCAACGGAGATGCTGGTAAGTTTTGTCACTGTGGCAGAGTTGAGGCCCTTGTTGAAGATGCCAATGAATTACCCGCTGCCTGTGATTGGTCTTCGTCCTTTCTCTCGGATCCCCGGCCGGGATTCCGGGGTGGCACCTACCAAACTTCAGTCACCGGTGAAGTGTGTTCTGGTTTGGATCGGAGGATTGAGATTGAGCGCATCCGTGTACATTCCATTCTGCCCTCAGTATCCAGAGAGACTCGGCTGTCAGACAGAAACTCCGAGAAGTGCATATAGTTTGTACCATGCTGATTCTATATGTATGGAATTGGCCTTGTTGGTGTGTCGGTAGGGATGATAGAGTGTTTTGGAGAACCGACAGTGAGTGAAAATTCTACTGACAAATAGAAGAAGAGACAGAGCTAGTAGCAATATGAACCTGACAGAGCTAGAAGATGATACATTTTCGCAGCAAACATACAAGCAGCGGTTTACGCGAGCTAATTATTATCACTATTGCTTTGATGTATTTTCTGCTTCCAAACTCATAAAACTGAAAACACAAAAACGGTCAGAATTGGCCCATATACCATCCAAACGGAAAGGTATCGGCCAATGGTTTGTGTCATATTAGATCTTGAGCACACCTCGGTGATTATATTAATTGTTGAGCGTGTCCGCCACCTTGCGCAACACACCTTGGATGGTGAGATCGAACGCATCCTTTACCGTGTCGAGCGAGTACCTCGGATCGGCGTACACCAGCCCCGGCACGAGCCTGACGACCTCTTCCTGCATTTGGCGCACGGTCGCCGGTGGTATCCTGCTGAGGGTCTCCTCGATGAAGCTCACGTTCCCGGCGGCGCGCACTTGGTCCTCCGGTATGAACACGGAGTACCTGGCGTGATCCTTGGGCAGGTGCCAGGTGTACTGGAGGTAGGCGGAGACCGAGTGGAAGAAGACCGGCACGCAGCCGGCGAGCATGGCGTCGAACGCGGACCGGCGCGTGTAGGAGTCCCCCGGCGGCTGGAGGCAGAAGGTGGAGCGCCGGAAGAGGCGCATGATGGCGGCCGGGCCGTGGCACTGGGTGGCTCCGTTGGTGCAGCTCAGCTGCTGGCACTTGGACGACCCGTTGCACTGGGCGATGACCTCCGACCTGATGTTCCGCGGGGCGTCCGGCCTAGGCGCGCCGACGAAGGACATGAGCCACGGGCGGCTGGCGCTGCTGATCCTCTCCTGCCAGTGCCGGACCTGGGCGTCCGTCCGCGGGTGGACATGATTTGGGAAATAAGAAGACAAGCAATTGAATATCAGAAGATGGTTCTCCCTCTTCTAGGCTCCATCTACCATATCAAAAGGGAAATCGATGGAATAGCCCATAATTGTGCATAACAGGCAAAAAGATCAGTTGGATCTGAGCCTATCTGTTCTTGTAGGAACCCAGCTCATAACAACCAGTTATGCCCAGTGCTTGCTGCTATCGATAAGATAAGGAAACTTGGGTTTGTAATACTCGATGTATAATGTTTTTGAGCTGCAATATATTTGGGTGCGTCAGCACCCAACCTCTGTTCAAAAAAAAAAAGTGCACGCAGAGGCCTTATCAGTGGTACACGTTGGGATGTGGAAATGCCGACGACAAGTGTATCTCATACGTTTTCAGATTTTTCTGAATCTAACTAGGTCAGTCACTTCTCTGAATCTAGCTCTAAGATGGTGACATGAACTACGACAGTTCATAAGAGAATTCAGAAAGGATTTGTTACTCCCTCCGGCCCATATTAATTGACTCAGATTTGTCTAGATTTGAATGAATCTAGACACTATTTAGCATATAGGTTTATCTAAATTTTGACAAATCAAAGTCAATTAATATGGATCGGAGGGAGTACCTTGGTGATGTTGGGGATGAGAGAGTTGTCTTTGAGTTTCTTGGACCGATTCTGCTCAGGCACCTTCTTGCACGGCTGCCGCTTCCCGCCGCCGTTCCTACACATCTGTGGATCACCTCCATCGACGTAGTCTTGGCCGCCCACCATCCCTACGCCGTACGCGCCCTTCTCGTTCCCCTGACCCCGAGTCCGCCGCCTTCCCCACTCCACCGTACAGCAGGTGCTCCGGAATCATCTCGTCAAAGAACATGGTAGGGCGTGGTACGAGAATAGAGGGAGAGGCGGAGGAACAGATTGCTAGGTGACCGCCGGCCGGAGCCGGAGGAGGAACGGCGGTGGCGGCCATGGCGTAACTTAGCCCGACGGCAGTGCCCTAGACCCTACTCTGTCCTGCCTGGTCGAAGAGAGATGTGGGCTTAGATGCGGACCACGCGGAAAACCCCCATATGCCACATTATTTCGGCAGTATTACGCGGGCTCCCGCATATGCGATTATGTGGACTCGACTAAGCGGCGCCGCGGACGTACCGCTCCAACTTGCAGCGTTAGTGCGGGTGGCATGTGTGTCGGGGTGGGAAAAGGAGAAAGCTAGGTTAACGCGGCGTCTAAGTTGAGATGCAATCTAAAAGTACACCGTAGAGCTGATTCAACGGTTGTACGTCTATGCACAGTTATCATCATGGGCAGTCCACCATTTTGCTTACTTGAAATTGCATAATATAAACTGTGAATTTATTTTTCGGACGCTTCATTATATTGAATACGATGCCCTCGCAATTACGAGGGTCGTCCTGCTAGTTTGTGTTAATTCTCAGTTGCAACATAATTATAACTTACATAATTTGTACTAATTAATTCTCAGTTGCAATTTAGTTGTAACTCATTAAAATTCCAGTTACAACTCATGTGTGTATGCACGAATCGTGAGGTAAATCCAATGCCGAGAAAGATAACCGAGACCTAAAAAGTTCTCAAACGCCTGAAAACTAGCAATATATTAATTGTTGAGCGTGTCCGCCACCTTTCGCAACACACCTTGGATGGTGAGATCGAAGGCGTCCTTTACCGTGTCGAGCGAGTACCTCGGATCGGCGTACACCAGCCCCGGCACGAGCCTGACGACCTCTTCCTGCATTTGGCGCACGGTCGCCGGTGGTATCCTGCTGAGCGTCTCCTCGATGAAGCTCACGTTCCCGGCGGCGCGCACTTGGTCCTCCGGTATGAACACGGAGTAGCGGGCGTGATCCTTGGGCAGGTGCCAGGTGTACTGGAGGTAGGCGGAGGACGGGTGGAATAAGACCGGCACGCAGCCGGCGAGCATGGCGTCGAACGCGGACCGGCGCGTGTAGGAGTCCCCCGGCGGCTGGAGGCAGAAGGTGGAGCGCCGGAAGAGGCGCATGATGGCGGCCAGGCCGTGGCACTGGGTGGCTCCGTTGGTGCAGCTCAGCTGCTGGCACTTGGACGACCCGTTGCACTGGGCGATGACCTCCGACCTGATGTTCCGCGGGGCGTCCGGCCTAGGCGCGCCGACGAAGGACATGAGCCACGGGCGGCTGGCGCTGCTGATCCTCTCCTGCCAGTGCCGGACCTGGGCGTCCGTCCGCGGGTGGAAGTAGGTCGGGTAAGGCACCGCCATGTCGTTGCCTAGCATGGACGACTCCACGACCAGGACGGTCATGTTCCTGGCGGCGTGGTGGAGGAGGAGGTTGGTGCCCCAGACCGGGTTCTCGACGTTGTCGCGCTGGAAGTCCCAGGCCGTGCGCCCCGCCACGAGGAAGTGGTCACGGCCGCCCGCCCTCCGCCACTCCGGGCGGGTCGTGAGCCAGCGCTCGAGGAGGTCGCGCGTCGCGGCGTCCCGCGTGTCGTTGTCGTAGCCCCACTTGTGCAGCTTGAACTCGAAGCCGGCGTAGAAGGGGACGAACACGGCGGCCGCGGCGGAGGAGTCGTTGGTGAGGCACTCGTAGCGCCGCATCCGGCCGTGGAAGATGGCGTCCAGCGCGAACTGCTGCGTCGCGTACCAGCCGGTGGCGCCGGTGAGCGCAGCAGCCTCATCCTCCTCCCCGCCGTCGCCGTCATCGGGGTTCGCGGCGCCATTGGTGAGCGGCTCGCCGAGTCCGGCGTTGCTGACTTGCTGGCACATGTCGTTCCAGCGGCCCTCCGTGGTGGCGCAGCCGGCGAGAATGTCGGCGTTGAACCGCGGCGGGAGGTCCTGCACGTACACGTAACGCCCCCTGCAGGGATCGAAGCGGTCCGCCGCCTGGTGTCTACTAGTACTAGACCATGATGCAAACGACGACACGGTTGGGTCCGTTGGAGCGACGACGGCCGGCATGCGGTAGTAGAGTACGCAGGCCCAGAACGCCGTGGAGAGGAGGAGCATGAGGGACGAGAGGCGGGTAAGGGCGCCGCCGGACTTATACATTGCTAGCTCTGCTTGTATTGCAGCTAATGATCTATATGTCGTCGTCTGTCCTGCTGACCGATCCATGTGCATCTAGTCTAGTATATATAGTGGTGGTCTCTGAAGAGACGACCTGGTTAGCTAGATCGATAATACTCCTTCCGTTTAGAAATATAAAATATTTTAGGTTTGTGAAAGAGATGTATCAAGACGGTAAATATAAAATATTTTAGGTTTGTGAAAGAGATGTATCTAAAACATCTTATATTTCCAAACGGAGGGAGTATTTTGTCACCCAAATGATCAACAAGTAGCTAGGATCGGATGTTGTCAACGAACTGTCGTTCGATAGTTGAGACGTGCATAGAGGTTCCCGGCATGTCCTTCTTCCACTCTGGATTGGTTGGTTCCATCTACACTGGTTGGTCCTGCGAGAGCCACGAGTATAACGTACGTGCGTGTACACTTGGGAAAGTCAGCGCTCCACAGAATATACAATATTAAATGAAGAATATTAGAATGTCTGTCCTTTCCACGACTACCTTTCGTTTTTAAGATAAATTATTAAATAAGCCTTTTTTATTTCTTTTGAACCAGTGTCCACGACTAACTACAGAGCTAGGGAATAGTTTTAAGTCCAGCACACATCCGAAGAAGGCAAATAGATCGAGCCGTTGGCATAAAAAGCAAACAATCACGGATTCAAACCAGTACCACCCGGCCTTCAAGAAGGTTCTCCAACATCAACTCTCCACGGACATAACAGTGCACAACCGCCATCTTCTCCCAATTTAGCACAATAGCCACATCGTGAGTTTACAAGTCCAAGGAATTATGATCATACTCGACACAATTAATGCCTTCGGTAAGGAAAAAAAACTAGCTAGTCAGGTGTAACCAATGATGGTCAGACCTAAGTCTTTCACCCTTTCAAATACTAGGAACCCGAGTAGTTTGTCGGCGCACATGCGAACACACATTTCTCCAGATTCAGCCGCACGCCGACTTCCCGGAGATTGCTGATGGTTTCTTCCAAGTCCAGATCATGATCCTCTGCTTTCTTGCTGATGATAACGATATGTCGTCGATATAGACCTAAGCGTTCTTGCCAATCTGACTGGCCATTGCCTTGTAAGCTAGTCGGGTGAAGGTGGCCTCGATGTTCTTTAGTACCAAAGCCATGCACACGTAACATAAGACTCCCCGGGGGTGCAGCAGATAGTCTTAATCGCATCTTCTTTTGCTATCCATACTTGGTGATGTCCTTCCATGAAAATTCATCATCTCACACCTTGTCCTTGCATCGACTAACTGATCAATCCGGGGAAGCGGGAAGTCGTCCTTTGGACAAGCCTTAAAGCAGGAAGTCGTCCTTTGGACAATCTTTATTTAGGTCGATGTAGTCCACAAACATTCTCTAAGACCGATTCTTCTTTTGTACCATGACCTGGCATGGGAGCCATTCCGAGTACAAGACTGGTTGTATGACTCCCGCATCTAGTAGCTTCTCCACGTGTTCTAAGGCTAATTCATTTTCTAATCAGACATTTTATGCGGTGCCTGCTTCATAGTCTTGGCTTCAGGCCCGGTAAAGAGGCAATGTTTGATGATATGACACAGTACTCCTGGTAGATCAGTGTGTTCCTAGATGAAGATATCCTTGTTTCCTCTTAGGACAGTGGCAATGCTTGCCTCAACCATTGTGTCACTTCTTCACCCCCCATGTTTACCTTCTTTTCATCTTCCCACTCCCCATCCTCATACTTGCGGACTTCCTTAGTTTATCCCGATACCTTAAAACTTTGTGGCTCGCTAGAACACCGAGTTGTCCTTCTCTTTGGTCCGGGGGGGGGGGGGGGGGGGTGTTAGGAATGGTTCCCAAGAGGCTCCACTTTCCGCCTTTGTATTCGTAGGTCTACTCCTATATAAATCTGATTGTACTAAGTAACTAGATTGGATCTGGCTTGTGTAAACCAGGACTTATTTGAGTTATATATTGTTGTCCTGAGTCCTTTAAGGTTGTGTTAGACACACTACCAAGACTAATGTATATCAACATATTCCAGGGTAAATATGACTCCTGGTGGTGGTTCAACATCTCACAATCATGTATAGGCAGGACAATCCCAGGAAACAGAAACTGAGAGACACACCAGGTCCAAGGGGAATCCGAGCTAGGAGAACCGCTGCATCCAAGTTCTGCACGGATCCCACCAAAAGTGCCAAGTCATGTGACGCATTCGCAAAAAACTCGCGTGTTGCACAGGAAGTGGCGAAAACCGCACTTCCTGATGTCTGGCAAGCGACCAAAGTTGCATTTCCTGATACTCCGCAAGTGGACAAAGGTGTAGTTCCTGATGCTCACCAAGTGGCCAAAGCTGTAATTCCCAATATATACCGGGCAAGTGGCTAAAGCTGCAGTTCCTCTCCAAGGAAAGAGGAAGCAACCTAAGAAAAGCAACGAGATGTCCAAGTTAAGCTGGCAACTATTCAACTAGAGCAGCACTCTCCGCAAAACGAGATGCCCACTCCGTGCAACCTTCTAGTACACCAGCAGGCACCTCCCCAATGCTAGCAGCCACCTCCACATGGTATGCAACCCCATTCCAGCAGTAGGCACCTCCCAAAGGCTAGCATGTATGTCTCCAAGGCGACCTTCCATCACTCCAAAGCTTGTAGATACCTCCCTAATAAAGACCGAAGCACCCATCCTACCATCCACGTGTACCTCTGATAGGTGACATGCCATCTCTCCAAAGCCACCAGCCTCCTCCCCAAGGCATGAAGCACCCATCCTGCCATCCACGGGAAGCTTCCAAAGGCAACTTGTCATGTCTCAAAAGCCAACATCCACCTTCAACACCCATTCTGCCATCCGCGGGCAGCTCCCAAAGGCCATATGCCACATCTCTAAAGCCAACAGAAACCTCCCCAAGGCCTGCAACCCCCTCCTAGCCATCCGCGGGCATCTCCCCGAAGTGATTGTGCACCGTCCTAAACGAAGGGATTAACTGTTCAATTAGCAATCAAGAGATTCAATATAGAGGTTATAAGCAGAGATTTCTTCACCTAGTTCTTGTGATCACGCTCGATTGCAGCAAGAGGATGAATGCATAAGTATAAACGAGGTTGAGGATGAAGAGGAAGCAGAGATCAAGAACAGCGAGTTTTTTGTCTTCGGTGAACCCATGCCTCCTCTCCTTGGCCCGGGCGAGATCTCGATCCAGATCCAGGTGTATCTTATCTTGTCGTCTTCTCCTGCCTTCTTCCCTCTCTCTATTGTTCTTCTACGATTGACTTCCTCTCCGCTATATGTGTGTGTGAGTGCTGAGATCAGGTAAGGTATATTTTCTCTTTTTCCCTTGTAAAATGTCTCTTCTTTCACAAGAAGGTCCCTGCTTGCATTTTCCAGCCAGTGTGCTATACTGAAGGGTTTTTGTTGTGCCTTTGTGCACCTGCAATGCAAAGCAAAGGTTTTTCCATGAAAGTTGTAGATAGTAGTGATTTGTATCCCGAATATCATAATTGACAAGTAACTAATCTTCATATGAAATATTAGCTCTAAGTTATGAAAACCTCTAAATCATTTGATATGTGGAAGTGCGATAGAGGTCACGATGTGATTCTATATCTAATATTATAATTGTTGCTTCAAATGCAACATGCATTTTAATGTCTCGAGATTCATGAAGATGATTACCTTGTCCTTTGAAGCTCCTATATTGCTCGGGTACAAGCAAGAGTTTAAGTTTGGGGAAGTTGATGAGTGCATTTTTGAAGCATATTTATCTTATGTTTTTGTATGAGTACCAGTAGATTTTTAGTATTTTACGACGCTCGCGCGCACCTAACACTTTGAGCTGTCATATTGGACTAAAATATGATATTTTTAAGTACTAAAATTCATTATTATGATTTACCATGCACCTGGGAGAAAAGGCATCGTGAAGAGGAGCTCTAGAAGGTTTAAAGATTGTCAGTACAGACATACTCTGTTCGTATTGCATGCCCATACCATGTGGCGACCGCTTCGCCTCATTAAATACTCTCACCACACAAAAAAGGATCTGAGATCTCTGACATTCAGAGACACTATAACATGTAGAAACCTCACCTACAGAAGTGATCTTGAGGAGGAACTTGTAGAGCGCATAATCCTTGCTATCGCACAGATCATTGGAGGCCAAGGCATCATCTTCATCATCATCAACCGTTCTATCTTAATCTCCATCTCCATTCCCATCTCATTTACCATATTTTATTGTAATTCAATATACTATCACTACTAGAGAAAATCCTACTCGAGGCGCATATGGAAAGTCATTAGAGTCATATTAGGGATGCGCCTCGAGCGTAGCGACTCAAGTATTTGTTATGTGAGTCGCATCTTGCATGCGCCTTGTATAAGCTATATATGCGAGGCACATATCAATATGCGAGGCACATATTGATATGTGCCTCTCATATGTATATTATACAAGGCGCATGTGTAATGCGACTCTAGTAAGTTTACACATGCGCCTCAAATAGCAATTTCAAATTTCAAAAAAAATCTAGCCAGATCTGGCCGGAGGTGGGGGTCGTCGGAGGAGGTCTAGGCTAGGCCGGAGGTGGGTGGACGAGGGGGCTCACTGGAGGAGGAGGAGGGGATAGCCGGAGGAGGTCACTGGGGTGTTCATCGTCATCGTCGGAGGAGGAGGATCTCACCGGGGTGTAGGAGGAGGAGGAGGAGGAGGAGGGAGGAGCTCACCGGGTGGAGGAGGAGAAGGAGCTCACTAGGGTGGAGGAGGAGGAGGAGGAGGGAGGAGCTCATTGAGTGGAGGATAAGGAAGAGGGACGAGAAGGGGATGAAGAAGGGAAGGAGAAGGAGAGAAGAAGTGGAGGGAGGAGAAGTGTGGAGAGGAGAGGAATAGGAGTAAAGGAGGTGGGATTCAAATTTTCTCCCCCTTTTTATTTTTTTTGCAGAAAAAACTTCTTTCTGCCATAACTTTTTACTCATTTCGAATTTGGGAAATCTGTAAAATCTTTGAATTCAAGTAGGAAATTTCGAGACGATCATTTTGATATATTAAACTTTTTTCTGACATCATATGCAAAAGTTATGACCTATTTTTGCATAATACATTGAAATTCATGTTTTTCAATTTTGTCGACAACTATACCCTAAAATATAACTACATCTTAAAGGAATTATTTTTTAAAAGTTTTTATCATTTTTGTTTATTTTTTAGAAAACTTAAAAGGCGATCCAAGGGTGGGATATGTTTACTCGAGGCTCATCCCATTAGATATGCGCCTTGTATACATAAAATACCTGAGGCGCATGTCTCGTAGATGCGCCTCGAGTGTTTAACACCTGCCCCCCGAGCCCACATCACTTACTCGAGGCGCATGTCACAGTGATGCGCCTGCAATATTGAAAAATACTCGAGGCGCATATCTGCCGGTGCACCTTCTATATTGTGGCACCTACCACCACTAGGCCCACCCACCTTACTTGAGGCGCATGTGCTTCATATGTGTAACATCCCAAAAATACCAAAATTTGATCAACAAACACTAATCATCAAGATTAGGGTTAACAAAAAACTTTTCTAAATAAACTCATGAATGCATGTATATGTGTATGCATGGATTTTGAATTTCTTTAAAAACCACCTTGTTTGTGTGATCCATTGCTTGTAAAATGTTTCTTAGGTGAAATAAACATCATCTAAAACATTTCCCACACTTTTCCTAAAGACAAGTAAATCAAAACAAATATATTAAGTGAATGGTCATTTTGACCAATTTAACTCCCATCCTACTTTGGCTGTCTCAAACTTTCAAAACCTAACAGAAACTTTTATGGATCTTTGCACCCCTTGAATGTACTCATAACAAGGTATCAAGGCCCACTTTGTGATCATCCATAAACTTTCAAATGCATAGTTTAAATGACAATTCAAAATTGAATCTTCTTCATATGGGAAGATCCCACTTTTTCAAAACCCACTCAAACAAGCTCAACTTTCAAAACCCAAGCATCTGCAGACTCACCAGAACCAATCTAGCAAACTCACCAAAATTCATTTCAAAATTCAAAACTTGATTTCATGCGGCCATTTCATCAAACAGGTTGCAGACACAAATCAAACAAAACATCAAACACTATAGTGTGCAATGATTCTTGCCTAACTTGTTCCCTAGTTAGCTCACACACACCTCCTTAGATCATCTTGAAAGATTAGCCCAACACTAGCACCCCTGTGAGCTTGCCATTGTCATTAATGGTGAACAGCCGAGCACCCCCATGTCACCCCATTGTGGACAGCAGGCTAGAGGAAGAACTAGCCGCGCCAACCTTGTCTGGGAGGCAGCCCACCGTCCATCGCCACTGCCTGTCCCAGCCGCGAGCGTAGCCAAGCCCTGGACCACGCACACGAGACACGCCCAGACCATGCCGAGTGTGCGCCAGAGCGCCACCCTCGACCATCACCCAGAGACCGCGCGCCGCCCTCACCGCGTGCACACACGATCACCACCGACCCAGGAGACCGCCAGACATCCCCGTTTGCCGCCCCGTGCCATACAGCCACCGCCCGCTGTCGAAGGCGCCGCCTCTGCCGCGCAGAGCACCGCCCGTTCCAGACCAAACCACACCGCCCCATGCCTCACGACCATGTTGTTGAGCATCGCCAGGAGACACAGCACCGTCCCCTACCCTTGCCCATGCCATTAGCCGCCTGTAACGTCGCCCCCGACGAGCTCACCGTGCGCCCCGACGGTCCCCTCGCTCGACTATAAATAGAGGCCACCCCCGCACGATTCACACCATCTCACTCCCCTCTCCCCACTGACCGTGCCACACCATTCTTAGAGCAGGCCGAGCACCACCTCGTCGGAATTTCACTGGAGCCTGCGCTGCCGGAGAAGAAGGGAGTCAGCGATTGGAGCCGCCCCAGGAGAAGCCACCGGTACCAGGAGGTTCGCCGTCATCGACTTCGTCGTTCGCCCGCCTCGCCGACCCTCGACCGTACCCCGGTGAGCCCCCAGCACCCCTCACTGGCCGCGCTAGGTTTCGTTCTCGCCGGAGTTGTCTCGCGTCGACGATGACCCCCAGCCGTTGGATTAGAACTAGATCGAACGATCCACGTTACCCCATACCGCTTCGCCCAGCCCCGTGTCACTGACGAGTGGGGACACCCACTTAAGCAGCCCGCGGGAGCACTGCGCTTAGCAGGCCGGCCCGTTAGAATTTCCCGCGCAGCCCAGCAATTCAAATTAAACTTTTTCTATTTTAATTCAAAAACACTTCAACACCCAACTTCAAAAATCAACCCAGATCGATTCAGTACACCAAATTGGATGAAACCAATTTTTTTGGAAAGGTCTGTGAATGCTTAATCCAAGCCCGTTGGATTCAAGTCATTTGGATCTGTAGATCACCCATAGTAAAAATAACAAGCCAGAAGCTTTTCTGCATGCAAACATTTTTCAAATTTAAACCATAAAAGCTTTTGAGTTGATTCCAACTCTCAAAAATCACATTTAACCATACCTTTCAGAATATATAAAAATATATATGTTTACTTGCAGAAATAATGTTCAAGTAATAAAAGAATGCTTCATAAGCATTTCTAGCCACTTTAATTAATTAAAATAAAAGGGTAAGACCTTATTAAATTGTGACACCACTTTAAATCACATTCCCATGGACTACAATATGTGGTTATGACATGTGTCAACATGATCCCATGTTTAGTTTGGAGAATACTAAATCTTAAGTAATTTTTCAATGAGTAGAAATTACTTTTCTAAAAATAAAAAGGATTTAAACCAAGCATTAACTTTGTAATGTTAGAGATGATGCTATATCATCTATAGGACCCTTGTGTGTGATGATTGCAAGTAGTTAAGTATTGTTTGGTGATTGTGTACCTCGTATTTATTCATAGACGCTAGTACCGACCAAGGATACTACGAGGAGGAAGGAGGATACTACGAAGAGGAAGCCGAGGAGAACTTCAACCACTGCTCTGCACAAGGCAAGCTTATACTGATATTGATGCAAGCTAACACTTGCAAGATACCCTATTGATGCCACAAACCCATACTTGTGAGATGACTACTTTATGCCTTAAGCATATGTGATCATATCCACTTGCTAAACCAATCCTAGTTTTATGGCAAGCTTCTTACTTTATTTCTTTATCAAAGCTTACTTAGAGTCTACCTAAGAGTTTGGTAGATACTAGACAGTTGTGCTGAAGGTTGCATAAAAAGCATAAAATTTGGCCTAAGCTAGAAACCTTGATATCAGCCTAAGATATAAGGTTGGACTTAGTGAAACTCCACTAGTTACCACCCCTCATTAGTACTACCCCCACCTGTAGATGCTAGTGCTAAGCATAAAACTTGATCAACTTTTAGATGGGAATACTTGGTGGAAAAATGGTTATGAAAACCTTGGAATGATGGATCATTCTATTGAAATGTTTTGGACATGTGTTTCCAAACACTTGATGATTTTGGTGATGAAAATGTTGAGGCATGAGCCTTAGCCCTTTATAAAACTGATGGTTGTCTGGATGCGATACCATTCCAATTTTAGCGTACAACCACAATACCCGAATATTGGGTAGGGCTTGACTGGAAACTTATATACCTTAGTATTAGTTCCCTCATGGCCAAGGTCTGAGCTGAGGCTACCTTGTGAAGATTGTCCACCTGTGCAGTACCCAAGATGACAGTGGTCATGGTTGGGAGGCCAAACTCACAAAAGAGGTGCTGATACTAGGGAGTGTAATTGAAAGGTTAGGATTGATTATCCGCATACTGAGTATGGTGAATTCAGGATTTGTTCCTGACGGATGTATCGAATGTTGTGGTGAAAGTGTACAATCTCTGCAGAGTGTCAAACTATTCGAATAGCCGCGTCCGCGGTTATGGACAGTTGGAGTGGCCATACTGTTCCCCCGTCAGACTTTTCAAAATGACTAGTGAAATGAATTGAGACTTTGACTTGAACACAACAGAGTTGTGACCTAAATTACAAGATCCCATTTAGGAATTTATAAAATTGTGACTAGCTTTGGAACTTAGTAAAGATAAACCTGGCTTTTTGCAAAACAACCTAGAGCCTAGTGTCCTATTATCCAAAAACCCCCCTTTACTTGTTAGTATTAGTTTGCGAGTACTTAAAGAGTACTCATGGCTTTGTCCCTGGCTATTCCCATGGCCAGACTATGAAGAGGAGTACCTGGAGGATGGACCCCAGGAAGGTTACGACAACTAGGATCATCTCCCATCGTCAGCATTGCCTGTGACCCCGAAGATGGAGCTTCGCCTACGCTACCGTTATTATTATGTATTCCGCTGCTTGATGTTGTATTAAGAACTGGATCATGAGATCCCTATTTGTGTAAGAACTTATGTATCGTTTGTAATGGATGAAGTACTATGGTATCCAATTATGTTATGTCTCGCAAAAATGGTAATCCTGGGATTGCGATGTATGGCATAACAGGCATCTAGGATTGAAAAATCCGGGTGTTGAAAGACGTCTTAATTACTGAGAGCCATGACCCACCCACCCACCCATGGCGACTCCTTGGCGATCTAGGGTTTTCTCTCCCTCTCCACGGTAATGGAAACTCTACTCCACTGGGATTTCTCTCCTGGCCAGGCATTGGCTAATCAGGTGCGTCGACGCTTTGGATCTACGGTGCATTTTCTCCCTTCCTCGGCTGCCAATGAGTTCTTCTTGGTGGTGTCCTTCTCCTCGGCCTCTTTTCCTCTGAATGTTGAATCTGTCAGTCTTGCTCTTCAATGTTGCATTGGTGGAGTTGCGGCTAGATTCAGGGTTTTTCAATTAAGTGATCGAAGATTTCGTTTCTCTGTTGCTTCAAATAAAGTGGGGCACTTAATCTATAGTTTGAGAGATAGAGTCTGGCCTGATTTTGTGTGCCATTTCAGTTTGTTTCGAGGTTATCATCCTCAGATCTCTGGCTTCACAAATGATCACTTGTGCTCTGATTTGGCCTTTGTTAATCATGTGAGGAATTCTCCATCTAATCATGTTCGTTTTAAGCCAAGTTTGGACTTCCTAAAGGAAAGTGCTACACAAGATCTTCATTCGGATTCATCACATGAATTGGCAAAATTTGGGTTTCATCAACAAGGATCTCCTGGGTTTTCTTCGGATGGATCTGATCTGGCTAGACATCTATTTTTTGGAAGTTTCCCTGATCCTATTTTGGTGGATCATGAACGTGATCATAAGGAAGTTTTTACTGGTTCAACGTTTGTACGTCAATTTTGCATGCAACTGCCTTCTGTCACGTTAGAGAAGATTGAAGATATGAGGCAAGCTCTATATTCTGATCAGGACATCATGCATGCTTTGGACTTAAAATTTGTCCCTACCAAAGCTATGGTTTTTGAATTTCTGGGACGCTGCTCAAATTGTGGAGATCATGATCATCTTGTGGATTCTTGCTAGAAAAGTTGTAAATGTATTTTCTCTCTGGGTCACAAATGTTTGAAATGCCTCTCTATGCGTAGCCAATGGTGTGTTAAATGTTTAATTTCTGGGCACCTGGCGAGTAAATGTGTCTTGGGCTGGCGGTGTCGGAATTGTCATTTATTGGGCCATTGGGCCAGGAGCTGCCCAAAGAAGATACGAAGAGTTTGGCAAAAAAAGAAAACTGCATTAAACAATCAGGCCGATATTCCTGGTCGGAATATCTGGGTAGTTAAGAAGCAGACAGTTTTTTCACCTGGAGTTTCACCCCTTCTCTCTCCTGCCGCTTCATCTCCTTCTCCGCCGACCGCTGAAGTTTCTCTCTCCATCTCGACAATGGCCAACTTTCCTGTGAATCCACTAGCTTTTCTTCCCAATGGCTTGACTATTGATCCAGGGCCAGCTGATCGCTTGGTGAGGTCTCACATGGTGGTTCCTGCTGAGGCTCCTCTGCAACATGACAGAAAGGTAATTGCTGAGACCAACAGATTTATCCCAATTCAGCTTAGAGAAGACTATAGGATTCAGGTGATGAATCTCCTCAATGAGTCACAGTTGTTTGTCAGTCGCTTTGATGATCATCCATTAGGACTTGGCATTTTTACTATGACTGAAACCCTGATTGCGGATGCTACAGTTGGAACTACCTTTGAGATTGATGAGATTACCACTGTTACATTTGTGAAACACAATGAAGCCAGGAACATGAGGCTTACTGCTTTTGGAAGGGAAACTTGGATACAATTTTTAGCTTTTCCCCTTGACTATCAGACTAGCCATTATATTCATAGTGCTGTTCAAGAGTTTGGGCTGTTATCCATGTGGCATAACCCAAGAGGGGATGATAAATATGTGTTGGTCAAGGTGTGGATTGTTCATCCTAAGTTTGTGCCCAAAAGTTTGGTTATTCATCAGCTTGGGGGGGCTAGGCATTCCTGGACTGTCCCTGTTATCTTGCTCAGGTGTGCTGACTAGAATGCTCATCTGCCTGAAATTCTGCCACCTCCTAAAGACCCTGAACCTGATGATGGCAATCCTCATCCCATGCATGGTGAAGGTTTTTCTGCTGAACAGCTTTACCAGTAGCAACTTAACAATTGGAATTTACAGAATCAGATGCCTGGAGGGGGACATGCTCAAGGAGGAAATGCTGGAGGAATTAACCATGCTGCTCTGTTTCATCAACCTGGACATTTTGTCCCTGCTCAAGTCATTGCTGCACTTTTTGATAATAATGTTGCACAAGTTGAAAATATTGTTGCACCTGTTGTGGAGGATGCTGTAGTTGCTCCCAACCCTCCTTTGATCAATTTTCAGCAGATCCTAGCTGCACAGGGGGTCTCTTTTCAGGATGGTGTGCCACCCCCCTCCTCCAATGTTCAGGACAGTCCTATGCAAGCTTGGCATGAGAGTATTTCTGATGCTTCTGATGGAAATTCCTCTGGCTCAGACTTGATGCAGGTTGACACCACTTTATCTATCAACTTTGCTCTGGTTGATGACCATCTTTTGGATGTCAGCTCTGAAATCTGGATGACAAGGAACTTTGCTAATTCTGCTTTTAAGGAGTTTTTCTTCCCTAACTTTGCTCTGGATAATGCCAAGATCCTTTCTTTCACTCTTCCTATGCCAAAGTTTCTGCAGTTTGAGTTGGTGGATGAATGGGAGTCATTGCTTCATTCAAGGAAGAAGCAGGAAATGATCTATAACAGAACTTTGGGGTCTACTGATTTTACTCAAGCTGGTGTCAAAAGGAAGATTCCTGAGTTGGATGATACTGATGTGGTTTACTTTGGGACACCTATCTCTACTAATCAAGTTAGAAGAAGCTCAAGGTCTACTAGATACAGGGGATTTAAGCCTAAAATTATCTGTGACTCCAAGACCACTAAATCTAAAGTGAAGCAAAGGAAGATTCCTGAGGCTAAGGCTGTTGAAGTCACTGATGAACTTGCTCAGATAAATCCTGGTCAGGGTGGCATGATCTCTGATAGAACTCTCCTGGCAACACCAATCCCAGTACTCCAGTCTATTGGAATATCTCTTTGTGGGGTACCTCAGGAAGATCTCACTCCTATGAAGCTTATGGAAGGCTGGCAGGAGAAGGAAAATGCTGACAGTGCCTAGTGCCTGTCTACTTCTTCCTTTGGTCTCTTTACTTTTGAGTTGTAATAATGTCACTACCTAAACAATGGATTATTTTGTGCTGGAATATCAGAGGGCTTAATGCTAGTGAAAAACAATTAGCCTTAATGAATGCGATTAAAGTTAGTGGATGTTCAGTTATTTGCCTGCAAGAAACAAAGAAGGAGGATTTTGATCTGCAGTTTATTAAATCTTGTTGCCCAGCAAATTTTGATGAGTTTGTCTTTGTGCCTTCTATGGGGGCTTCTGGTGGCCTCATTATTATATGGAATAGTACAATATTCTCTGGAATGGTCATGCATTGTGAAAAGTTTGCTCTCTCTGTTCATTTCACTTCCTCACATTCTGGCCAGTCCTGGACATTAATTAACATTTATGGCCCTTGTAATGGTGAATTGAGGGAAAAATTTATTGAGTGGATGTTTGAGGTGCACATTCCTGATGATGAAGATTGGATCCTAATGGGGACTTTAATTTTATTAGGTCTCCTGCAAATAGGAATAAACTTGGAGGGAATGTTAATGACATGCTCATCTTTAATGATTTCATTAGAGAGCAACATCTCACTGAATTGCTAATTAAAGGAAGAAAATATACTTGGAGTAACATGCAACAAGACCCTCTGTTAGAGCAACTTGATTGGTTTTTCACCTCCATTCACTGGACAACTAGTTTTCCTAACACAGTTGTTTCCACACAAGGCAAACCAACTTCTGATCACACTCCCTGTGTTGTTTCTATTCAGACTAAGATCCCTGGTAGTAGGATTTTTCGATTTGAAAACTTTTGGGTTGCTCATCCTGGATTTCTGGATGTGGTTGCAAAATGCTGGAGTAAGCCAACTCACAAATCCAACAGTGCTGCAAATCTTAATGCAAAGCTAAAAAAGCTGAGATATGACTTGAAATTTTGGAGCAAATCAATCTCAAAGTTGTCCACTTGTATTGCAAATACCAATAAAGTCCTCTCTGAACTTGATAATTTGGAGGACAAAAGGCCTTTATTCTGTCAGGAAGCAAATTTCAGGAGAATTTTAAAAGCTCACCTTGTAAGACTTTTACAATACCAGAATGCTTATTGGAAGAAAAGATGCACAGTTAGATGGACAAAGTTTGGAGATGAAAACACAAAATTCTTTCATAATTTTGCTACTGAAAGATATAGAAAGAATAATATTGCCTCACTTAAACTCTCAGATGGTTCTTTTGTTACTGAGCATGCTGATAAAGAAAATGCTATTTATCAAGCCTATAAAGAAAGACTGGGCACATCTACACAGCCTGAGATGCTTTTTAATCTTCAACATATGATTACTCCTACTGAGGGCCTTGAGGTTTCATCCTTACCATTTACTAGAGAGGAAATTGACAAGGTGGTGAAGGAGATGCCAAGTGATAAAGCCCCAGGTCCAGATGGTTTTAATGGTCTCTTCCTCAAAACATGTTGGCACATCATCAAGGAAGATATCTATTCTTTATGTTTCCAATTCTATGAAGGAGATCTGAATCTAGAAAGTATAAATATGGGTCATATTACACTCATTCCAAAGATAGGATCACCTGAATCTATCAATGATTTCAGGCCAATAACTCTGCTTAATTGTGTTCTGAAGCTTATAACAAAGATCTTGGCTAGTAGGCTACAGAAGGTTATATTGAAGATTATCCATAGAAATCAATATGGTTTTTTAAAAGGCAGAAACATTCAGGATTGCCTTGCTTGGGCATTTGAATTTTTATATCAATGTGAAGCTTCTAAGAAAGAGATTATTTTACTCAAGTTGAACTTTGCCAAAGCTTTTGATACCATTGATCATATGGCTATGATGAAAATTATGAAACAGATGGGTTTTGATGATAAGTGGTTGAAATGGATTGAAACTATTTTTGGTACTGGAATGTCTGCTGTTTTGCTCAATGGAGTACCTGGGAGGCAATTTCATTGCAAAAGAGGAGTTAGACAAGGAGACCCTCTGTCCCCCCTTATTTTTGTGCTTGCTGCTGATTTACTACAATCTGCAATCAATAAGGCATTCAGAGACAACATACTCAAGGCCCCTTTCTCCCCTGATTTTGGACAGGATTTTCCTGTGGTTCAATATGCAGATGACACTTTGATTATAATGCAAGCAGACAAAGATCAAATATAGATAATGAAAGGGATTCTTCAGAATTATGCTATTTCTACTGGTTTACAAATTAATTTTCATAAGTCACACCTAATACCAATAAATCTGGCTGATAACTTATCTCAGGAAATTGCAGATATATTGGGATGTGCAATTGCCAAAATGCGTTTCACTTATTTGGGGCTTCCTCTTGGCACCACTAAACCCACTGTTTATGATCTTATGCCACTGATTGACAGAGTTGAAAGAAAGGTTTCTGCCTCATTCATGATGATGTCTTATAGTGGGAGAGTTACTGTGATTAATTCTTTACTGGCTTCAATTGCAACTTTCACAATGTGTGCAATCAAACTGCCAGAGAAGATTGTGGGGCATATAGAAAAAATTCAGAGACACTGTTTATGGAACAAGAAAACTGAAGTGGGGGAAAAATGTAATTCTTTAGCTGCTTGGGATATGATTTGTAGGCCCAAATGTAGAGGAGGTGTTGGCATTCTCAACCTTAAAATTCAGAATGAAGGTCTGTTGCTTAAATTCCTGCATAAGTTCTATAATAAGGATGACACACCTTGGGTCTCCCTAGTATGGAATGCATATTACAACAACATTATTCCCCATGCTTCTGGGCCCTGTGGCTCTTTCTGGTGGAGAGATGTTTCTAGGCTTTCACATTTATTTAGAGGAATAGCTAAAAGCTCTATTGGTAATGGGGCTACCACACTGTTTTGGAAGGATCAATGGTCTGTAACCATCTTAGAAGAGAGTCACCCAACCATTTACTCTTATGCTAGGAAGGAAGATATCTCTGTACAGGAGTTTCTTATAGCTGATAGTTTGACACAACTCTTTTATCTCCCTTTATCACCTGAAGCATTAGCTGAATTGAGGGACATCCAGAATAGCTGTAGAGAAATTGAACTTAGAGAACATTCACATGACACTTGGAGCTATGTTTGGGGGGACAAAGAATTCACTTCCAGCAAATATTATCAATACAATTTCAGAAATATAAATCCACATATATCCTTTAAATGGCTGTGGAAATCGAAGTGCACAGCAAAAGTGAAGTTCTTTGGGTGGTTAATTCTGTCTAACAGATTGAATACAAGAAATATGTTAAGAAGAAGACATTATGCATTGGGGACTGGATATGATTGTTTTATGTGTAATCACAATACTGAGGAAACAATTGAACACTTGTTTTTTCATTGCCCATTTAGCCAAGATTGCTGGAGTTCAGTTAACATCTCTTGGGCTATGAATAACTCTAGGATCCAGATCATTGAGCAAGGAAAAAAGAGCTGGAATAAAAAGCTGTTTATGGAAATCACCTTGCTGGGCTCTTGGAACATCTGGAAAGAGAGAAACAATCTCTGGTTTAATAACATACAACCATCAGTTCAGTATTGGAAATCAAGATTTGCTGCTGATCTGTCACTACTGATTCATAGGACTAAAGAGGATCTACATCCACTTATCAAGAGCATTATTCATAGTTTGTAAACCTTCTTGTACTCCTAGATTTATCTTTTCTGACTTTTTAGAGTCTCTCCCCCATCCTCTGTCTCTGTGTAAATATGGAACCTTACAGATTCTGACCCATTATTAATGAAAATGAGGCAGTAGGAGTCTTTCCTACTGTTATTACCCTCAAAAAAAATCCGGGTGTTGACAAGTTGGTATCAGAGCCATCCTGACCATAGGAGACCCTAGTTATATGGGACGTTGAACCAAAAACTTAGTTTCAAAACCAAAGAACAAAAATATTTACGAAAACTTATTCTCATTCTTACCTCTTTAATTCTTTCATAAAAATTCATGTTCCTCAAAAACTCTTGCAAAATACATAAAACTTTGACACACTTGATCACTCTGCTAATCTACTCATCCTCTATTTTTATAGATGGACGTGAAGTACAACAAGTTTTATCAACTCAGGAATGGAGGAGACCTTATCTTTGAGAGGGATCTGGATCAGCTTTCGGAACTTCTGGAGCGTCCGCACCCCGAGTTCTTCGGAGCTCAGCTCAATGATCAAGGAGGAGAAGATCTGCAGTGGCTAATTGTTGCAAGTCTCCGAGGAAAGATTGAACCTCCCACTGCGGAGAGAATTCAGTTTACCTTGAGGGAAAACAACTGGCTCGATGGACTTGCCAGAGCAATGCAGGAAGCTCTTTCCCGTCTGTGTGGGCAGAGCATCAATCAGATCAAGGGTACTCGCTTTGAGTTTTGCCCAAGACGTGATGCCAATGGCCAACTACTGGATGCCCCATACCACCCCGAGCTGAAGACTCAATTGGACCACCTTAGCTTCATGATGTATGATCGTCAGCAGGAGTTGGACAACTGCCGTGACTATTGCAACCACAAGTCTGCCATCATCAAGACGAAGGATCAGACCATCGCCATGCTAACAAAGGATCGCAAGTCTCGCCGCCGTCAGCTCGACAAGAAGGAGCGCATTATTGCCCGTCTTCGCCATCGCATCTCATCTCTGGAAGAGACCATCCACGAGAGAGACATGCAGTTGGAGGAAAGGGAGAATGCCGGAGAAGATCTTCGTGGAGACCCTTACTCCTATCTCAGCGATGACGATGATTTTCTGGAGGATCAGGCCATGGACTTCTTCACCGATGAGGATGATTTCGCCTTCATCGATGATGCAGAAGATGATGAAGCCACATACTCCGAGCAGTAGTAGCACTGAGCACTAGCGTAGTGAGTAGTAGTCGGTCCCACTGTATCGTAGTTTTCAGAATGGTTCTTAAAACCATCTGTTTTTATTTGTTGTGGTGTGTGTTGTACTGTGTGCTATGAGTGAATGAATGAAAAAGCAAGTTGCTAGAAAACTTGAGTCAAACTCTAAAAACTTTTCAAAGACCCAAAACCTTAGAAATTTCCCTCTTTTCTCATGATCTATATCAATCTTCAGATGCCACGTGGAGGAAGTGGTTCAGCCCCGGACCCGATGTTGCAGATCCTGCAAATGTTGACTCCTGACCGCGAAGCTGAAAGAGCGGAACGTCAAGCCAACCTAGCCACTCTGCAACAGATAGCCCAGCTAGCCCACAACAACCAAGGCCATGGAAATCAGGACAACCACGGATCTAAGCTCAAGAATTTCCAGAATACCAACCCACCCTTTTTCACCAAGTCAGAAGAACCCCTAGACGCCGATGATTGGCTGCAAACCATGGAAAATAACTAAGTAGCCGGAGTGGAAGCCAACGAGAAAGTCTTGTTCGCCACCCATTATCTAGCCGGAGATGCCAGGGCATGGTGGAACAGTGTGCGTGCAATGACCGGAGGCCAAATGATGACCTGGGAGGAATCCAAGGTCAAGTTTAGCAGAACCCATGTGCCACCAGGTTTGATCAAGAGAATGAGAGACGAGTTCAGAGAGTTGAAACAAGGAAGGATGACTGTAGTGGAATACCGTGACAAATTTTTGTCATTAGCTAGGTATGCCCCGGACGAGATAGACACCGAAGCCAAGAAGAAAGAAAGATTCCTGAATGGTCTGCATGACGAGATGCAGACAGTGTTAGTCAATATCCCCTTTGTTGATATTGAAGCCCTTGTCGACTCTGCTATCCAGATGGAAGGAAAGATCAACCAGGCCAATGAGAACTGCAAGCGTCGCATGATGCATCAACCAGGAACCCATCAGACCCCAAAGTATCGCCCCAACCCATCTCCAGGATTTGCCCCAAGAACCAACAGACCCCCTATGACCCATTCGACCTACCCCAACCGTGGAAACCCTAGACCCGGAGGAAATCACAACAACCCCGGCAACTCTAGCAATTTCACCCGTGCCCCACCCAAGTTCAACACCAACAATGCTACCGCCAACCCCAACACTGCCCCGAGGACTGGAAGCAATGCTGTGCCTGTCGCAGCCAAGGACAAGTCACAAGTGACCTGTTATGACTATGGAAATAAAGGTCACTATTCCAACGAGTGCCCCAACAAGAAGAATGCTACAGCCCCTAATACCAATGTCCCAGATCAGCAGTAGCGTCGTGTCCAGCCAGGGAGAAGATTTGCCCCAGGGAATTCACTAAACCGCAATGGCCGTCTTTTTCTCATGCATGCTGAAGAAGCTCAGGAAGTGCCAGACGTCGTGCTGGGTATGTTTTCTGTTAATTTAGTACTTGCAAGAGTGTTGTTTGATTCTGGTGCATCGCATTCATTTGTCACCAAAGAATTTGCTTGCACTAGTAAAATTCAACCAACCAAACTGAAGCATGTGATGATTGTACAAATTCCCGGATCAACCACCAAGGCTAGGCAAATTTGCAAGGCCGTCCCTATCCAAATCCATGGCATAGATTTTTATGCTAATCTAATAGTACTCGGAACTAAAGGTTTGGAAGTAGTACTAGGAATGGATTGGATGTCCAAACATAAAGGATTGATTGACTGTGCCAAGAAAGCCATCACCATGACCAGTACCACCGGAATATCAGTCGAGCATATATCTGAAACCTTACCTCACCAATTCAAGTGTAACAAGAGTATAGCCCAACCTACCATTGACCAAGTTCGGATAGTCTGCGAATACCCCGATGTATTTCCAGATATTTTGCCCGGTATGCCCCAGATCGGGATATCGAGTTTATCATCGAACTAATCCCCGGAACCGGACCCATAGCCCAGAGACCCTATAGTATGAACCCGTCAGAACTAGAAGAACTGAAGAAGCAACTGGATTCCATGTTGGAAATCGGATTGATTCAACCGAGTGCGTCCCCATGGAGGTCACCTGTCTTGTTTGTGGACAAGAAGGATGGAGGTAACCGTTTGTGTACGGATTATCGAAAGTTGAATGATGTCACCATCAAGAACAAGTACCCCTTGCCTAAGATAGAAGATTTGTTTGATCAGTTGACTGGTGCCCAGGTGTTTTCTAAGATTGATCTTAGAACTGGCTATCATCAACTCAAGATTCGTGCAGAGGATATTCCAAAGACTGCCTTTACCACCAGATATGGAGTGTATGAGTATACAGTCATGTCTTTTGGATTAACCAATGCCCCCGCTTATTTCATGAACCTCATGAATAATATTTTTATGTACTTCCTGGATAAGTTTGTCGTTGTTTTCATCGATGACATTCTGATTTATTCCAAATCAGAAGAATAACATGAGCTACACCTAAGGACCATTCTTGGAACCCTTAGAGAGCATCAGTTGTATGCCAAGTTTAGCAAATGTGAATTCTGGTTACAGGAGGTAGGATTCCTCGGTCACATTGTATCAGATGGAGGGATTGCCGTTGACCCTGCCAAAGTGAAAGATGTAGAAGATTGGCAAGCCCCAACCACTCAAACCCAAGTTCGTGCTTTTCTCGGATTGGCGGGATATTACCGCAAATTCGTAGAAGGATTCTCGAGTATCGCCCGACCCATGACCCAATTGCTGAAGAAGGACAAGAAGTTTGAATGGACCGACAAGTGTGAAGCAAGTTTTCAAGAACTCAAGAGGAGATTGATTTCAGCCCCAATCTTGATTATGCCGGATATCACGAAGCCCTTCGATGTGTATTGTGACGCATCCAAGATTGGTCTCGGATGTGTGCTAATGCAAGAAGGCAAAGTTATATCTTATCTATCGCGACAATTGAAGAAACATGAACAAAATTACCCAACCCATGACCTCGAACTCGCAGCCGTAGTTCTAGCCCTGAAGACATGGAGACATTACCTGATGGGAAACCGTTGTGAGATTTATTCGGATCACAAGAGCCTAAAGTATATATTCACTCAGAAGGAGCTGAATATGAGGCAGAGAAGATGGATTGAGCTAATCAAGGATTACGACCTAGACATTCACTGTCACCCTGGTAAAGCCAATGTGGTAGCCGATGCCCTTAGCAGATTGCCGTGCCGCTTGAACTCCATGATTTTGAAGGAGCAATCAAGTTTGCACAAAGAGATGGAAGATTTTCGAATGGAATTAGTAAGTGAAGGATTTTTGGCTAGCATAGAACTTCAGCCCACTTTGATCAGTCAGATTAAAGAGGCGCAGAAGGGAAATGCCAGTATCGACGGAATCAAGTGTCGTATCGGTACAGGCAAAGTACCTGGATTCACCGAGGACGAAGAAGGAGTTTTGTGGTACAAAGGACGCCTGTGTGTACCATCAGATTCTGAGTTGAAAGAAGTTATCTTGAAGGAGGCTCATGATACTCTTTATTCTATCCATCCCGGAGGAACTAAGATGTATCAAGATTTGAAAGAGCAATTTTGGTGGCATAAGATGAAGAGAGAAATCGGAAGCTATATCGCCAAGTGTGATATATGTCAGCGAGTCAAGGCAGGACATCAAAGACCCGCTGGATTGTTGCAACCTTTGCAGATTCCGGAATAGAAATGGGATTCTGTAGGAATGGACTTTATCACTGGACTACCTACTTCTAGTAGGGGAAATGACTCTATTTGGGTCATAGTGGACAGGTTGTCCAAAGTCGCCCATTTCTTGCCCGTCAAAACTACCTATCAGAGTTCGAAGCTAGCAGAGTTGTATATCGCTAGGATCGTTAGTTTGCACGGAGTCCCCAAGAATATCGTATCGGATCGAGGAACTCAGTTTACCTCGAGATTCTGGAAGAAAGTCCAAGAAGGTTTAGGAACCCGCCTAGATTTCAGTACCGCGTATCACCCTCAGACCGATGGACAAACGGAGCGAGTAAACCAAATACTCGAAGATATGCTTAGAGCATGTGTGCTAGAATATGGATCCAAGTGGGAAGACTGTCTGCCGTTTGCAGAATTTTCCTACAACAATAGTTACCAAGCCAGTTTGCAAATGGCCCCATTTGAATTCATGTACGGAACAAAGTGCCGCACCCCTTTGAACTGGTCGGAAGTAGGAGAGAGTCAGATTTTTGGACCCGACATCCTACGAGAAGCAGAAGAGAAGGTTCACAAGATTCGCGAGCACCTCAAGACAGCCCAATCCCGACAAAAGAGTTACGCCGACAAGAGACGTCGAGACCTTGCCTTCAACATCGGAGATTTTGTTTATCTGAAAGTGTCGCCATTGAAGGGAATGCAGCGTTTCCAACTCAAAGGAAAGTTAGCCCCCAGATATATCGGACCTTTCAAAATTTTGAACCGTCGAGGAGAAGTATCTTACCAATTGGAACTACCTGAAGAGATGACAGCTATGCACAATGTATTCCATATCTCGTTACTTCGCAAGTGTCTCGAAGTCCCCAAGAAGACCAAAGTGTTCAAGAATATCGATCATCGGACCATAGAGATCAACGATGACCTGACCTATCCCGAAGTACCCATCCGTATATTGGAAGAAGCCTTTCGAACCACCAGAACCCGAAGCATCAAGTTTCTCAAGATTCAATGGAGCAATCACACAGAAGAGGAAGCTACCTGGGAACGCGAAGATCACATCCGAACGGAGTTTCCAGATCTCTTCAAATCCTAGGTAATCTTTTCGTCCTTTTTCAAATCTCGGGACGAGATTTTGTTTAAGGGGTGAAGGTTTGTAACATCCCAAAAATACCAAACTTAGATCAACAAACACTAATCATCAAGATTAGGGTTAACAAAAAACTTTTCTAAATAAACTCATGAATGCATGTATATGTGTATGCATGGATTTTGAATTTCTTTAAAAACCACCTTGTTTGTGTGATCCATTGCTTGTAAAATGTTTCTTAGGTGAAATAAACATCATCTAAAACATTTCCCACACTTTTCCTAAAGACAAGTAAATCAAAACAAATATATTAAGTGAATGGTCATTTTGACCAATTTAACTCCCATCCTACTTTGGCTGTCTCAAACTTTCAAAACCTAACAGAAACTTTTATGGATCTTTGCACCCCTTGAATGTACTCATAACAAGGTATCAAGGCCCACTTTGTGATCATCCAGAAACTTTCAAATGCATAGTTTAAATGACAATTCAAAATTGAATCTTCTTCATATGGGAAGATCCCACTTTTTCAAAACCCACTCAAACAAGCTCAACTTTCAAAACCCAAGCATCTGCAGACTCACCAGAACCAATCTAGCAAACTCACCAAAATTCATTTCAAAATTCAAAACTTGATTTCATGCGGCCTTTTCATCAAACAGGTTGCCGACACAAATCAAACAAAACATCAAACACTATAGTGTGCAGTGATTCTTGCCTAACTTGTTCCCTAGTTAGCTCACACACACCTCAGTAGATCATCTAGAAAGATTAGCCCAACACTAGCACCCCTGTGAGCTTGCCATTGTCATTAATGGTGAACAGCCGAGCACCCCCATGTCACCCCATTGTGGACAACAGGCTAGAGGAAGAACTAGCCGTGCCAACCTTGTCTGGGAGGCAGCCCACCGTCCACCGCCACTGCCTTTCCCAGCCGCGAGCGTAGCCAAGCCCTGGACCACGCGCACGAGACACGCCCAGACCATGCCGAGCGTGCGCTAGAGCGCCACCCTCGACCATCACCCACAGACCGCGCGCCGCCCTCACAGCGTGCACACACGATCACCACCGACCCAGGAGACCGCTAGACATCCCCGTTTGCCGCCCCGTGCCATACAGCCACCGCCCGCCGTCGAAGACGCCGCCTCTGCCGCGCAGACTACCGCCCGTTCCAGACCAAACCACACCGCCCCATGCCTCGCGACCATGTCGTTGAGCATCGCCAGGAGACACAGCACCGTCCTCTACCCTTGCCCATGCCATTAGCCGCCTGTAACGTCGCCCCCGACGAGCTCACCGTGCGCCCCGACGGTCCCCTCGCTCGACTATAAATAGAGGCCACCCCCGCATGATTTCTTCACACCATCTCACTCCCCTCTCCCCACTGACCGTGCCACACCATTCTTAGAGCAAGCCGAGCACCACCTCGCCGGAATTTCACTGGAGCCTGCCGCTGCCGGAGAAGAAGGGAGCCAGCGATTGGAGCCGCCCTAGGAGAAGCCAACGGTACCAGGAGGTTCGCCGTCGTCGACTTCGTCATTCGCCCGCCTCGACGACCCTCGCCCGTACCCCGGTGAGCCCCCAGCACCCCTCACTGGCCGCGCTAGGTTTTGTTCTCGCCGGAGTTGTCTCGCGTCGACGATGACCCCCAGCCGTTGGATTAGAACTAGATCGAACGATCCACGTTACCCCATACCGCTTCGCCCAGCCCCGTGTCACTGACGAGTGGGGACACCCACGTAAGCAGCCCGTGGGAGCACTGCGCTTAGCAGGCCGGCCCGTTAGAATTTCCCGCGCAGCCCAGCCATTCAAATTAAACTTTTTCTATTTTAATTCAAAAACACTTCAGCACCCAACTTCAAAAATCAACCCCGATCGATTCAGTACACCAAATTGGATGAAACCAATTTTGTTGGAAAGGTTTATGAATGCTTAATCCAATCCCGTTGGATTCAAGTCATTTGGATCTATAGATCACCCATAGTAAAAATAACAAGGCAGAAGCTTTTCTGCATTCAAACATTTTTCAAATTTAAACCATAAAAGCTTTTGAGTTGATTCCAACTCTCAAAAATCACATTTAACCATACCTTTCAGAATATATAAAAATATATAGGTTTACTTGCAGAAATAATGTTCAAGTAATAAAAGAATGCTTCATAAGCATTTCTAGCCACTTTAATTAATTAAAATAAAAGGGTAAGACCTTATTAAATTGTGACACCACTTTAAATCACATTTCCATGGACTACAATATGTGGTGATGACATGTGTCAACATGATACCATGTTTAGTTTGGAGAATATTAAATCTTAAGTAATTTTTCAATGAGTAGAAATTACTTTTCTAAAAATAAAAAGGATTTAAACCAAGCTTTAACTTTGTAATGTTAGAGATGATGCTAGATCATCTACATGACCCTTGTGTGTGATGATTGCAAGTAGTTAAGTATTGTTTGGTGATTGTGTACCTCATATTTATTCATAGACGCTAGTACCGACCAAGGATACTATGAGGAGGAAGGAGGATACTACGAAGAGGCAAGCTTATACTGATATTGATGCAAGCTAACACTTGCAAGATACCCTACTGATGCCACAAACCCATACTTGTGAGATGACTACTTTATGCCTTAAGCATATGTGATCATACCCACTTGCTAAACCAATCCTAGTTTTATGGCAAGCTTCTTACTTTATTTCTTTATCAAAGCTTACTTAGAGTCTACCTAAGAGTTTGGTAGATACTAGACAGTTGTGCTGAAGGTTGCATAAAGAGCATAAAATTTGGCATAAGCTAGAAACCTTGATATCAGCCTAAGATACAAGGTTGGACTTAGTGAAACTCCACTAGTTACCTCCCCTCATTAGTACTACCCCCACCTGTAGATGCTAGTGCTAAGCATAAAACTTGATCAACTTTTAGATGGGAATACTTGGTGGAAAAATGGTTATGAAAACCTTGGAATGATGGATCATTCTATTGAAATGTTTTGGACATGTGTTTCCAAACACTTGATGATTTTGGTGATGAAAATGTTGAGGCATGAGCCTTAGCCCTTTATAAAACTGATGATTGTCTGGATGCGATACCATTCCAATTTTAGCGTACAACCACAATACCCGAATATTGGGTAGGGCTTGACTGGAAACTTATATACCTTAGTATTAGTTCCCTCACGGCCAAGGTCTGAGCTGAGGCTACCTTGTGAAGATTGTCCACCTGTGCAGTACCCAAGATGACAGTGGTCATGGTTGGGAGGCCAAACTCACAAGAGAGGTGCTGATACTAGGGAGTGTAATTGAAAGGTTAGGATTGATTATCCGCATACTGAGTATGGTGAATTTAGGATTTGTTCCTGACGGATGTATCGAATGTTGTGGTGAAAGTGTACAATCTCTGCAGAGTGTCAAACTATTCGAATAGTCGCGTCCGCGGTTATGGACAGTTGGAGTGGCCATACTGTTCCCCCGTCAGACTTTTCAAAATGACTGGTGAAATGAATTGAGACTTTGACTTGAACACAACAGAGTTGTGACCTGAATTACAAGATCCTATTTAGGAATTTATAAAATTGTGTCTAGCTTTGGAACTTAGTAAAGATAAACCTGGCTTTTTGCAAAACAACCCTAGAGCCTAGTGTCCTATTATCCAAAAACCCCCTTTACTTGTTAGTATTAGTTTGCGAGTACTTAAAGAGTACTCATGGCTTTGTCCCTGGCTATTCCCATGGCCAGACTATGAAGAGGAGTACCTGGAGGATGGACCCCAGGAAGGTTACGACAACTAGGATCATCTCCCATCGTTAGCATTGCCTGTGACCCCGAAGATGGAGCTTCGCCTACGCTACCGTTATTATTACGTATTCCGCTGCTTGATGTTGTATTAAGAATTGGATCATGAGATCCCTATTTGTGTAAGAACTTATGTATCGTTTATAATGGATGAAGTACTATGGTATCCAATTCTGTTATGTCTCGCAAAAATGGTAATCCTGGGATTGCGATGTATGGCATAACAGGCATCTAGGATTGAAAAATCCGGGTGTTGACAATATGCGCCTCGAGTAGTATGGATCAGATGTGCCTCAAGTAAGGGTGGCAGCCTGATCTGATCCGTACATGCAATATAGGAGACACATTCCTCAAGAATGCGCTTTTAGTATTAATATATAGGAGTCACACCGTTTATACATGCGCCTTGTATATTTAGTGGAGGCGCGTGTTTGAGGGATGCGCCTCCTATAAGCATGTCTCCTATAGACTTTTCCCTAGTAGTGTATTATGGATCTGCACTTGATCATCCATCGACTCGTATTTATTTCATATATCCACTATGATTGTTGATTTCCTCCATGAGTGAGTAATTTGGAAGATGGAGAAACCCTAGGAATATTATGATATAAAATAAATATGATTTATAACTTTCAGTCATTATTATGTGTTTGTTTTCTCCCTAAATATTATGTGAAGTCGACCATGTAATATTTTTCTTCAGGACTAGAGAAGGAATTACAGTTCGGTATATAGTAGTATGTACGGTGCTAAGTGATATAATGCCAGCATGCTATTCATATGGTCAAGGGGGATAAGGAGAGATTCACTAAACTCATATCAATATCCACGAGAAAACCCTTAGTTATGAAGGATCAGAGAGGCTTGCTTATGATCACGCATTGGTAATTATGGATGAAATAACAGATGACTTTCTATGATCATTTATTTATGAAGGTCTCCCCACACATTTCATGAAAAATGATATAGATTTATCCTAATTATGATTAATACCAGTGCTAGAGGTGGATCCTATAATCCCTGAGAACACTTCGCCTTACTGCAACTTCATTACCATTTACATCGTGTTTGTCTCCTTTGTTGCTTTACTCTTTAGACTTTACTTTACGCTTAAAACAAAAAACACTCTACTTGAGATCAAGGGAAGCTTACAAGTATTTCTTGATAGAAAGTGGCGAGGGGCATTAAGACCTTAACCAAATAGCTATTTGTGGTTTTATACTCTCACTTTGAAACTAGCTACGAAATTGTTCTTGTGCTCTTGCAGTCACCAGGGATACATCTTCCGAAGGTTCCGAGGTTAGGCATGCTTTACCTAGAAAAGTGTGTGCTGGATTCACTTCATCATAGGACTATATCCGTATGAAGAGTCGGTGGCTAGAGAGAGTGCCTCGGTAGCATGAACGGTCATGTTAATATATCTTGCTTTGGTACGATTTTAGAGTTGCTCCTACATAAATGGTAGAGTGGAGAGTATTTTGATGGATGGTTTTAGCAGCCGCTGTAGTTGGTCAAATCTAGTCTAGCATTTTTCCAAGGTCATGAAACATGCTTGGATTGATTCACACTTTGAGTTTAGTCATGTCGAGTTTAGAGAAACATCACTAAAGCTGAGCATGATAATGTTATTACCCGCGTTTGTGGCTCGTGACTCCTGAACCTAATGTGGTTATGCTAAGTTATACTGTGAAACATGAGTATTCATTCCGCCGCGTGACCACATATGTGGGAACCTGAAATACTCGTTTCAACTGTATCCTCTTCCCTCCAAAGGTGTGTGGATAAGTTAAGTCCAACCGTTAAGCTTGGACTCACAATTTACTTTTTTTATCTATACCTCTGCTACCTTCGGAACCTATGCCATGCCATATAGTTTTCAAAATGGTTGTGTTCTCCTAATGACTTGCGAGTATATTCAACATACTCAGGCAGTCTTTTAACATGTCATATTCTACCGCCCTCACCGTCGAGTACCTGCTTTACGATAATGAGGAGTCAATATCCCAAGTAGAACCTTGTGTCTAAAGCCTTCGACGTCTACATCATTATCTACGTCCTCATTGCCATATGATCTGATCGATATTGAGTAAAAGAGCAATTTACCAAAAGAATTAACCATAATAAACAGTATATAAAACATGAATAGAATAATAGAAAATAAACTAACAATGTGATTTAGCAGATAAATATTATGACAGATACCCAAGAGTATTGCAAGGCAAAGAACTTGATATAAGATCAGAAAAAAGTTGAGAAGGATGATGTACATCACTGTAGAGGAACCGCCAGTGTTGGCGTTGGCATCGTCATCAGCCATGTCGTCGAGGAACAGGTTATTGATGTCGGGAAGAAGTCATCATTGGCAAAGACGTCCGAGCTGCCACTATTCGTGAAGGAGTCCGTGATGAAGCTAGTAGTCACGCCAATAACACTCCCCAAAAACTTTATTGCCCTTCTCCCGTATAGGACTCGAAACAGTGGGGTCTCGGAGGCCTACTATCCTAGCTCGCGGTGCATACCACAAGACGGGATGAGGAAGATCTAGATAGCACAGTGCTCTGGAACTAGAGACACAAAGGGACGTGCGTTGGTGTGTCTGAGAGGATGCAGGACCTCTCCCTCTTATAGGCACAGAGGAAAGGTAGATAGGCTGCGAAGGAGATGAAACAAAGAGGCAGAAGCTGAAGCAAAAAAGGCGGCAGCCAAAACCAGTCAGCCTCCACTAAGTTCACATTCATTTCCACTTAGATCGTATTAAAATTCCACTCGAGAAAAAATTTTCAGCTTCTGTACAACTGTTCATATACCATTCATGTATGGAAAAATAAAGCTCGTCTTGGCAAGAGTCCCACAACCCGCCGCACGCGCGTGTGACGTGACGTGACGAGGCGAGGCTCGACATGGCAAGATGATAAAGGAGGAGGAGGGCGCGTACATATGTCTTATCTTCTCAAGTACGTACAAGTGGTGGAAGATTTCACCTTATAAGCTAGTCCAACTTCCACTCAACTAGCAATGTGGGATTATACTTTTTTCCCACATCTTGCCTTGTATCAATGGGTCAAGTGGGCCTTTAGGATTTTAGAAATTTATTGGCATATAATAAATGGTCTGGACCATTTAGGCAAAAATTCCAACAATCACCCACCAGATTCGAGAGGCACATGAAGTTTTTCTTTGGTTCGAAAGCATTTTTTATATACCGATATTGTAGTGGAGACTGTTAAGTTAAACTTCCACCTAGAGATTTATGTTATACTAGGCTACAACTTGTACAGTGGACTATGCCTTAAACTGTAAGTTTGCTGCGAACCTAGCTTCACACAAAGTCTTGACCGATACTGGGGTACCGTGGGACTTCCCCGCGGGTGGAGCTTATGCGTCATACTCCATGGCCTTTCATGAGTTTATTAAAGAGCACCATACTCTCATAGGCTGTGACATTTAACAGTCAGACTCATATAAGTGTGTTCTATAAAAGATGTTCTACAGGACAACATCTCTACTTTAGATAAGCCACTTAAAACATATTAAAATAATAAATCAACCTACCATACAGAATAGGAAAGTATTGCATATTCATGAAGTGTTGTTTATTAAAGTAGGGATAGTTTTCTGTTAGCTAACCAACAGCTTGTCTCCCAATTCTAATTCACGGGATCTCCGATCATATAGAGTGATTTACAATGATAGAAAACTCATATTATGGGTCTCATACCCATCTTCTTCGATGCATTTTTTATCACGTTGCATGATAGACCCTTTGTGAAGGGATCTGCCAAGTTTTTAGATGTTTGGATATAATCATGCAAGGATTTATGTTCTACCGGATCTTTGTTCTAGATATAAAATTAAACATGTTTTGGTAGCCTAAAATAGAGGAGTGTGCTACTATATTCGTGATACTGTGTTAGCTTACTGAGTAGAAGCATCTGGTTAGACTAGAATGTAAGTGCCATAACTAGTATAGTTGGGATATTATGTGGTTGCTTAGGTATACAATGATCTATTTCTACCACAACTGTATTTGGTTACATGTATGGTTTCTTACGTGGTTTTGCTGACGTGTGTGATGATCTATTTCTTCCATCCTTATTAATGTTAGTCCGTACTTGTATAATAGGGATCATATTTTGGTAACACTACATAAGAAGAAGTTAAGGGAAGGTGTGCGACGTCGTATTGATGCTACTCCTTTCTGTTATTGTATTTCTCCTCCACGTTCTTTGGTATGATTACTAATCTATACCTAATAATAAAGCACGAAGTGTTTCTCCCGGTCCAACACTTTTTTAGACAGGTTTGCCCTCCCACTAAATTTCTTAATACAATAAAATGTCCCGTATCTATTGGTTCTACGCACGCGACCACAACAGAAAAAAAAGCTACTCTAACCAAAACTGGCGGCTTCCCACGTATTGCCGGCCGAACACTGGCGCACGGGCCAGGATCGGTAGCCCATTGGTCTATAACGTCTTCTAACGAGAATGGCTCAACGGCCACATTGTTGTGTAGATCGTACATACATCTAGCGGCAGGGGCAGCTAACAGGCCAGATTACATGTGTATTTAGGCCTGGTGAACCGATGTCAAAGGAGGCTCTGGTTGTTTCTACGTCATTTGACTCACCTTGTTTAGTACCACATTGCTCTCTTACAATAATTTCCACCAATTTATATAGGTGCCTACTCAAGAATATACAAGCAGCAGCACCGTTGATATGGTTATATGATTGAAGGAGGATGTTGGCTAGCTCTGCACGGTGCATGATTGAAGGGGGATGTTTGGACTTACTTAACTTGGACCAGCTAACTAAAACGATTGGGAAGCAAGTCGGAACATGGAGCTGAGTTGGGTTTCGGCTCACTGGGCAAAATTGGATTGTAGCTGGGTGGGCTTGAAATTGTATGGAATTTGAATTTGAACTCAAGAAATTCACTGGGCAAAATTGGATTGTAGCTGGGTGGGCTTGAAATTGTATGGAATTTGAATTTGAACTCAAGAAATTTCAATAGCGGCAAACCAGATCGAACTAAAACGATTGGGAAGCAAGTCAGGAACATGAAGCTGAGTTGGGTTTCGGCTCACTGGGCACAAATTGGATTGTAGCTGGGTGGGCTTGAAATTGTATGGAATTGAACTCAAGAAATTTCAATTGCGGCAAACCAGATCGATGGGACAAATCCACCGGCCTTCCAGGAGCTCCAAGTATATGGCTAAAGTATCTCTTTGACTTTCAACATTTAATGGACAAGTGGTATTCGGTTCACTTTAAAATTAGATCCCTTCATAAATTTTATTATTCGACTGGATCAACTTAGATGTTTCTTGATCGATAATTTTTTTTTTGTAATGTTTGTCTCCTAAAACTATGTATTTTCTTTGTTTTTGAAGAAGACAGTTTGCAATTTACAAGATTTAATTCACTATTTATCTATACTATTAAAAAAATTGGGAACGTTGGTCACCCAACCAAATTTTCCGTCTGCCGGTAAAAGACGGTTTTGCCCCTAGCGGTTGGAAGAAATAACAGCCTCTGCCACCGCCTAAACACACCGGTTTATAGTTCCGTGGAAAAAAAACCCATCATGCCCGCCCGGCTACCCCTACCGATGCGTCGCCAGTTTCGGGCTTCAGAATCAGGACAGGACGCGGGTGCTGATGACGGAAACGGATTCGAAGTCCCCACCCCGACGTACCGCCGTGCGGGCTACCCTTGCCACGCCCCTCCATGCCACTGCCGAAAGCCTCCGCGTGGGATCGTCGCCTACCAGGCTGGCCCGAGGCAGGCACCAGGAAGAAGTCATGGTTCCTGAAGCTTATCTAGATTATAGAGGTGGGGGTGGAGTCTATGCCCAGTGAGAATGGGAAGGAGGCGAGTTGGTTCGTCGCCGTCACTGGAGCCTTGGCTCCTATGTAGACACAGACGTACGCTCCTGTGTCGACGCCGCTGCCATGCCCCGCTCGGATTTGACGAGGATCTAGGTCGGGATCTCCCCGCTGGTGGAGGGCTCGCGTATGGCGCGCCGGCCGGCCGGGGGTGGGATTCACATCGGAGTACTGGACTGGTCTTTACTGCCGGGGCGGGATTCACATCGGAGTAGCAAACTGGACTTTACTGGGGAATTAGGGAGATCGCGCGGCCCACAACTTCGATTTGGATTTGTGTACTTTTTTGCATTTGCCGTGCGGTATAGCTTATGAGATTTCTATTATACCGCCGGCTACCCCTACCGATGCGTCGCCAGTTTCGGGCTTCAGAATCAGGACAGGACGCGGCTGCTGATGACGGAAACGGATTCGAAGTCCCCACCCCGACGTACCGCCGTGCGGGCTACCCTTGCCACGCCCCTCCATGCCACTGCCGAAAGCCTCCGCGTGGGATCGTCGCCTACCAGGCTGGCCCGAGGCAGGCACCAGGAAGAAGTCATGGTTCCTGAAGCTTATCTAGATTATAGAGGTGGGGGTGGAGTCTATGCCCAGTGAGAATGGGAAGGAGGCGAGTTGGTTCGTCGCCGTCACTGGAGCCTTGGCTCCTATGTAGACACAGACGTACGCTCCTGTGTCGACGCCGCTGCCATGCCCCGCTCGGATTTGACGAGGATCTAGGTCGGGATCTCCCCGCTGGTGGAGGGCTCGCGTATGGCGCGCCGGCCGGCCGGGGGTCGGATTCACATCGGAGTACTGGACTGGTCTTTACTGCCGGGGTGGGATTCACATCGGAGTAGCAAACTGGACTTTACTGGGGAATTAGGGAGATCGCGCGGCCCACAACTTCGATTTGGATTTGTGTACTTTTTTGCATTTGTCGTGCGGTATAGCTTATGAGATTTCTATTATACCGCCCGGCTACCCCTACCGATGCGTCGCCAGTTTCGGGCTTCAGAATCAGGACAGGACGCGGGTGCTGATGACGGAAACGGATTCGAAGTCCCCACCCTGACGTACCGCCGTGCGGGCTACCCTTGCCACGCCCCTCCATGCCACTGCCGAAAGCCTCCGCGTGGGATCGTCGCCTACCAGGCTGGCCCGAGGCAGGCACCAGGAAGAAGTCATGGTTCCTGAAGCTTATCTAGATTATAGAGGTGGGGGTGGAGTCTATGCCCAGTGAGAATGGGAAGGAGGCGAGTTGGTTCGTCGCCGTCACTGGAGCCTTGGCTCCTATGTAGACACAGACGTACGCTCCTGTGTCGACGCCGCTGCCATGCCCCGCTCGGATTTGACGAGGATCTAGGTCGGGATCTCCCCGCTGGTGGAGGGCTCGCGTATGGCGCGCCGGCCGGCCGGGGGTGGGATTCACATCGGAGTACTGGACTGGTCTTTACTGCCGGGGCGGGATTCACATCGGAGTAGCAAACTGGACTTTACTGGGGAATTAGGGAGATCGCGCGGCCCACAACTTCGATTTGGATTTGTGTACTTTTTTGCATTTGTCGTGCGGTATAGCTTATGAGATTTCTATTATACCGCCCGGCTACCCCTACTGATGCGTCGCCAGTTTCGGGCTTCAGAATCAGGACAGGACGCGGGTGCTGATGACGGAAACGGATTCGAAGTCCCCACCCCGACGTACCGCCGTGCGGGCTACCCTTGCCACGCCCCTCCATGCCACTGCCGAAAGCCTCCGCGTGGGATCGTCGCCTACCAGGCTGGCCCGAGGCAGGCACCAGGAAGAAGTCATGGTTCCTGAAGCTTATCTAGATTATAGAGGTGGGGGTGGAGTCTATGCCCAGTGAGAATGGGAAGGAGGCGAGTTGGTTCGTCGCCGTCACTGGAGCCTTGGCTCCTATGTAGACACAGACGTACGCTCCTGTGTCGACGCCGCTGCCATGCCCCGCTCGGATTTGACGAGGATCTAGGTCGGGATCTCCCCGCCGGTGGAGGGCTCGCGTTTGGCGCGCCGGCCGGCCGGGGGTGGGATTCACATCGGAGTACTGGACTGGTCTTTACTGCCGGGGCGGGATTCACATCGGAGTAGCAAACTGGACTTTACTAGGGAATTAGGGAGATCGCGCGGCCCACAACTTCGATTTGGATTTGTGTACTTTTTTGCATTTGTCGTGCGGTATAGCTTATGAGATTTCTATTATACTCTCTCCTTTTTAAAATATAAGATATTTAGTTTTGTGAAATAAATATATTTACATTTTTTATGTGTAGTTTCATTTAGATTTGAAGTGAATCTACACGCTAAGAAGTCTATATCATTTATTTCACAAAGCTAAACCATCTTATATTTTGAAACGGAGGTTCCGTACTCCATCTAAAAACTAGGTCAGTTCAATAGTGCGGTACTTATTATAAATCAGAAGTAGGATGTAGAATTAAAAAAAATTTAATATCCAATGGTTTTTAAATTTTCATCAATGGTTAAATATAATTTACTTACATAAAAGTGTTACACCCTTTCGTAATAAAAAAAGATGTCAGAAATTGTCTAATTTTGAATGAATATGTTTACTCCCACCTATCCATATTAATTAACTTGAATTTGTCTAGATTCGGATGTATATAGACATGTTTTAGTGTTAGATACATCCGAATTTAGACAAATACGAGTCAATTAATTTGGATCGAAGTGAGTACTAAATAGTGTCCAGGCGGTAGATACATTCAAATTTAAACAAATTTGTGATATCTTTTTTGAGGAAGTATTTGAGAGCTTCCTCAGTAATAGGGGGAAGAGGCCGTGCAGCGGGGCGACGTTGTCTTCTCCGGCGGGGTGGCGGCTCCTAGCGGCGCACAGCGGGGAGGCACGGAGGAGGACGGGGATGGTTGTAGAGATGGTCGGGAGCGGCGGCTAGGACGGAGGATCTGGGGATTCCTCGGGCTCGTCTGGGCCGGAGGACGATCCGCTCGTTTCGATCGTCGGGAGCCAACTGACGGTGTAGGCACATCTAGGTTATTAGTGTCGTGCCAGACCCCTTATTCTATGTGTTGTATCGTGACGTGCAACTCGGTCCATTAGGTTTTGCTCTGTCCTATGTGTCCCGCTCTAAATATTCCATAAGAGGGGATACTAAGCACATGCATACTCCCATAAATTGACGATCTCATAGCTGAGGCAGAGAGTGGAAATAGAGGTGACCTGCTCGTGCAATGAACCACGTGGAGCAACCAATTATTAGTAGAGGGACCATAGAACTAACATCAAGACACTCTTGTCGACAAGAACGACATTTCCGTGTCAGCTAACAAAAAAGAAACTAAATTGTAAACTCATAGCCCTACAAACCACACCACCTCGAGACACACCGTAGCAACGCACGGGTATTCAGCTAGTCATTATAATGCAGATTATATGTAAATGTAGTTGGTATGATTACTGATCATTATATATATATATATATTGATTTTCTCACATTCAAGGTGATTATCTATAGAACATGCACGGTCTTGTCTTGCTAGCAGTAAAAAGAACGGGGCTCTAAAAGATAAGGAGGTTGACGGCCTTCCTTTGCCTTCTCTCCTAGCTTTGTGGGGCTGAAATTTCCACCTTCCTTCTTATCGTTGTAAGGTTTATCAAAGACATAAACAAGAAATAGATACATATCCCCTTCCTATTTGTGTATAATTCTCCTTTGTATAGCGATAACTTGAAGCTATGTTGCAATTGTATGTAAACATATGATATATCTGATGTGTAATAAAATAAAATTGAGGTTTGGTACTTATGTGCATAAATCTACTACTAGCATCCTAGGTCTGCACTAGAGATGTTTTCAGAAATAAAAACATTTGCAATGTCTAGAATGTGCATAATGCTAATTCAAACAAATTATTTGTGAATTGAGATGAGCACATATGATGAAAGAGCGCAACGAATTTGCAATAATCAGAAAGCGCATACACGTAATAGGAAATACACGTTTGCGAAAGCTCTAGATTTCGCAGACGGTTGGATAGACGAAATCTTATGCCCCTTGCACACGGTTATGAAATCTGTGTGCGTAGTAGAGACTCATCGCCCACGGGTAGCAACGGTTCGAATCAATGTGTGTGAAGGGTCATTTCCAGTGTGTGCGAAGTCTATACTAGTGTAACTTACCGACATTTAGAAAACAGATTATACATGGCTATTATGCATTGCAAGTATATTACAAGCAAACGAGATGTCTGAGTGCATAACAACATGTGGTACAAATCAAACATTGTACTTCTAAAACAACATAGATAAAAACCGCTTATCAGGCCATGCATGCATCAATTCTGGACCAGCTTATCTTTTCCCGCATGAGAAAATACAACCTGCATGCAACACGAAACCGCTCTCAACATCGGATTACATATATATACATATATACGAAAATAGAATAAGTACACACCTGGCAATCTCCAAGTGTTTGGGTCTTGAAGCCAGCTGCACAATATACAAAGTAGTACTCCCATGTACGAATAAACTTGTCATCAAAGCCTAGTGCCGAAATTTTGCTACAAAGAGAGTGAAGAAATTAGGAGTAATACTATTACACTACTACATACTCCGTCCGTTTCTGAAAAGAAAGAATGACAATATTGTCCAAAAATGTCAAATTAATGCAAAGTTAGACCGAGTTTATGGGAAAACATCAGTAACTAATGTAAATGTTTCTATAAGCTATGTCAAATTCCACCATGTTTGAGTTAGGAGAAATTTTAGTCTTTTTTTACGACATAGGGGGCATGTAGCCCACCACAAATGTACATGGTTCAGTGGATACAAGATGCATGCATGTACCGATACTTAGTGGTACTTACTCTTTGTTGGCCATTAAGTTGTCCCTCCAGCTTCTCAGAGTTCGGTAATACTGGTCCCCATTAAAATCCTCGAGGTGCTCTATGCTACACGCAATATGCATCTAGGTCACAGAGGGTTTAATCAATGGAGATTACCTAGATTAAACATCAACCGATTGAGCTAAAATGTACCTGAGCCCAGATGAAGCGGAAATAGACTTTATACGAGACAAAGAAGGAAGTGAACCCCCAGGGAAGATGTATTCTTTTATGAAGCCTGGGCTTCTAATATATTCCTCATAGAGTTCATCGGGCATTGTGATGGCCTGAATATGGACAATATGCATGCATATGTATTTACTCCCTCCATTTCAAAATATAAGATGTTTTAGGTTTGTGAATCAAATGTATCTAGACTTATTTTAGTATGTAGGTTCACTCAACTTTGGATGAATCTACACACTAAAAGAAGTCTAGATTCACTTTCTTCACAAACCTAAAACATCTTATATTTTGAAACGGAGGGAGTACAAATGAAAGTTAGTTTCAGACTACACAAACTTATGGTATATATGTCGGGAATAAGAACTAGTACCCTCACATGGGCAGGTGTACTCTCACTTAAGATTTCCCTGAATAGGGAGGAACAGGCTTGTCACTGAAAAAAAGGCATATATAACTATATTTGCTACCCCCTCCGTCTCTAAATACCTTGCGTATAAAGTTAGTTAAAAACCCACTTAATATGTTTGACCAAGTAGCAGACTTGACATGAATCTCAATATCAATAGATCAAAAATAAGATATATATATATAGTTCATAATATATTTATTCAGTATTGTAGCTGTTGATATTCCATTCTATATACTTGGTGATACTTAGAAAATATTGGACCAAATTTATACGCCACCTATATGGAACTGGAGGAAATACAGTGCAACAACCAATTGACGCGAATATATATTTAGATATTAAACAAATGACGGTTAGCATTGAACCTGGAGGACAAATATGCCATCTTCAGTTAGGTGAGACTTGCAGCAGGTAAAAAATGCATCCATGTACTCATGCCCGACGTGTTCGATCATCTCGCTAATTTGCAAAAGAGGGATAGACAATTGTTACCACATGCATGGGAGACATAATTCTACTAGAATATATCAGTACAATTATTACCAGCTTATAATCCTATCATATTTGCGAGCTGGTATTTCACGGTAGTCGCACAACAGGAAAGTTATGTGATCCTGGAAATTATTGAAGAGATAGTGGAGTTGTCAGGTAATATTTTCAATGTGCCGACGTAAGCTGGGATGGAAGGAGTAGAACAGGACTAACCTCTAAGCCAGCTTCTGTCACTTTCTTCTGGGCGTATTTAAGCTGCTCCTCCGACAGAGTTATTCCAGTGTATCTGCAGCCAGTTTGCTTGACCACTTGTATCGCTAAGCTTCCCCAGCCGCTGCCGATATCAAGAACTTGATGATCCCTCTCCACTTTAGCCTTTGGATATATGCATACTGTCTGATTAGTATTTCTGACCAAAATGGTTCCTTGACATTACCTCCGGAGAAAGTATGATCTATTACCTTGTCAATTAGAAGGCTCAGTTTACGTAGCTGAGCCGCTTCTAAGCTTTCGTCCTCCGTCTACAAAATTAATAACAGTCCGCGTATTCACATTGTAGTTATGACTGCAAGCTGCAGAACCAAATTAATCTCAAAATTGACAAACCTTGAAAATTCCACATGAGTATGTCATCGATTTGTCCAGAAATAGCGAGAAGAAATCATTACTCTGCATGAACAAATATGTCAAGAAAATAATCCATTGTACTGACTGGTGAGTTCAATATTGAACTACAACAATGCATGATGGTCACAAAATTATATACATACAAGGTACAGTAACATAGAGTCTAAGATTCAGGAAAATCAACAGGATCTGAAGTAATTCCCATAACACTAATGGGGTGTGAGAAGCTGCTTATATTACAAGTGTAGGAGTGAATTCCAGTTTTTACACCCCAGTTGACATCTGTGACGTAAACTACCTCATTTTGTGATTAACCAATTTAAGTTTTATACCCACTTTACCCGCTTGCAACTATTTTCCCGTGTGGATTGATGAGCTAGCATAATCAGTACCGCGTAATACATATACTCTGCTGTGAAAGTGTCCCACAATCCATTCAATAGAAATCATTCTACATACAAAACTGAAAGCATATTCTTATATGAAAGTGCGCCACATCATCCCAACGAGAAGATCCTTGGGATGCAGCGCACTAGGGTGCCACAAACTAGGGTCCCACATATAATCTGAATAATATTTTTATAAATCAGGTCAAAATTGGCGTCAGAAATGCTAAACTAGAGTGTAAAAAGTGGAACCCAGTCAGAATAATGTGTAATGAGAAAAAGGAAGACACACACACATGTACTGACCAGATCATAGTGTTGCGAGATGTTTCGACGAGTTTGTGTTAGGGAGTTGTTCCTGGAGATGTGGCGCAGAAAATATTTAGCAGATGACACCCCAGCTGTTAGAAGCATGGGTGTCCACCAACCCCTGCCAAAAATATAGTGATATAGTAGTACATGGTTAGTTACTGTTAAGAAAGCAGAGCAACCACAAATTTAGTAGGGAATTTTGAATGCTTTGAAACCTTTTGCTGACAATGCTGCTGCTACTCTTGGGAGCATCTCTGTTGGCAATGAAAATCTGCAGAGAAATGTGTCCTGGATATAATCCGAGAAACAGAAAAGAGAAGATGTAGCCCAAGCTGAAGGTGGAAAATGATATTGTCTTTTACCAGGAAAAGATTGAGAAGGCCTTCTTCCTTATCAGGAAAAGAGCACCAGCCGTTGATGTAGGCATCTGCCAAACCGAGGTCGGATTCCGTTGCGACCTGAGTCACATTACTTAAGCCAAATTAGATGATTGTATTGAGCAGTAGCAAGAATATATTGTGGCATGCACCGAGACCTTCCAGTAGAAGATGGGGTCATGAACTCGGAGGACCGATTTTAGATGGCACTTGTCACTGGAATCACCGAAGCTGGACGTGCCGCCTCCATCTTCGAGCAATCTGCAAGAGAAGTGTGACCGTGAGAGATCGGAAAAAGTTTAGATGCAGGCGTAGCGAATGATGCGAAGAACTCACGTCAGGCTGCCGATGGATATGTATCGGTTGAGAAATCTTGCTACCATGAAGCGCGCCGCAGCCTCGGTCCAGGATGGAGCCATCGCGCTTGATTTGTTGGTATTTTTGCCAGCACTACTACACTTCTCCTAACTTGGATGCTTGATTAGGTGGTCTAGGGCGATCTGGTGTGCTGCTACAACAACATGTTATATACTGATTGAAAAGAAAATCCTCTAGCATCAGCTAGCATGTTCAGGAAGATCAAGTTTTCCATGATGAGAGAGAGCCCCTAAAATATTGATTCTGTGTCAGAGAGGCAGCACAGCAACTTGATGTGATCAGATCTTTCTCACACGACGGTGTTTGCAAGTTCCATGCTCCACGAAGTCTACCGCAGCTCACGTTTCGTCCCAACCCCGCGTCGTCTCCCCGCGCGAGGCGACCGGGGTTTCCCCAACTCCCTGCCACCAGACCTCTTCTCTACTCCTTACCCCCGTCCGCCGCCGCTGGTGTGCGCCACCGGGCGTTGCCCACGTGGTGTCGGCGGCGGCGGCCCATCCTCTCCCCGCGCGCGCGGAGCCCCTGCTCGGGAGGGCGCGTCTGGCGGCGGTGTTTTCTCGGCCGGCGACGGTTCCGGCGGTGACGGCGCGTCCGCCCCGGTGGAGGCGGCGGCTCCGGGTGTCCTCGCGCGGTGGGCTGCCGTTGGTGGCAGAGAGTCCTTGTTCGTGCTGGCGTGCGCCCCCTTCGGCCCAGATCTGAGCCCTTTGGGCTCCATCTGGGTTTGGGCGGGCCGGACTGCGACGATGCTCCCTCCAGGAGTTGGGTTGGAAGGCGGTGGTCCTGGGCGTGGTGGCGGCGCCGTCGGCCGGCTTGCTGCAGCGTGGCGGCGAGAGCTTCACGGGCCCAACTGGGCCCGGCCGGGCTCGACGGGGCCTGGTTTGCTCATGCTGCCGCGTCCGGCCGGCTACCGCGTCAGTGGTGGAGGCAGTTCCCTCCCGCTCGGCTGTGGTGCTGCTGCCCCTAGTTCCGGCTGTGGTCCTATCCCGGTCTTCTAGGCCTCGTGGCGATTCACAGTGAGACGACGAAGATGGAGTCAAGACCGTGGTGGCGCAAGCTCGTGGGTGGATGGCTGGGTGATAGGCTCCGATTCGTCCGGGGTAGGAGTTTTTTGTGGGTCGGGAGAAATCCCTACCGGTCGTCCGGCACCGATGCGGCGACGCTTGCGAGTGCCACCTTGCCTTCCTGAAGGGCGTCGGGTACCCTTCTCCTCGGACCTCCGCGTATCAGGGGAAACCCTAGGATCTGTCCGGGCAACAGCGTCGACATCGTCGCATCCTTGTTGAAGGTGTTGCTTTGTGCGCGGTGTTCGGAGTGCTTGGCGTGTGGTGCGACAAAGTCGGAGGGCGCAGCGGTTGCGATCCTTCTTTGTGTAGTCGAACTGCCGTTGTTGGCATTTTTTCTTTTTCCTTTATTTTCTTTTTTCTGTCGGACGCTGTCCATTCCGTTGTATCTTGTGGTTGCTATATTAATATAGCGGGGCGAAAGCCTGTTTCGAGGAGTTCCATGCTCCACGTGCACCCGCAATCTCGAGCATGATCGCCTCCGCGTTTTCCGTCCTAAACAACAAATATATGCTCAGTTGTTTATTCGATCTGTGGCTGGGAGACCGCGCGCGCGGAACTTGCTGTGAGCTGTTATCCTACTAGAACAGCCCAGAAGATTGCATATATTCAGTAATCCAGTACTGTACGATCCAGTACTCCAGTCTATTCAGTAATCCATCTGCACCGTCTAGATCGCAGGGGTTGAGTGAAAAAGTAAATTCAGGATTGGATCTCAACGCACCCTTCTACAAAATTTGCAAAAATGACTTCATCTTGCCACAGAATTTGCAGAAAACACCTCTCCTTGGTGCAGAACGAGCCGTACCATATCCCTCTCCTATGCTCTTTTTTTTTTAGAGCAACCACTTATTTCATTAATAAAAAATCGAGTTAGAAGAGGCAACACACGTGGAAACTAAAAGACAGACCTCGACAAAGTGATTATCCTGAATTTGTAGATAAAATCCTAAAAGATTGAGAAATACATAACAGTTTCCTGCAAACCATCGAAACCAGCGGTCGATGCCTAGATCCAGCGCCGCCGAGATGCACGCTAGAAGAGAAGCCGGACCTCCACCAATACAAGATCCAAAAAAGCACCATCACCAATGAGGATTTAGGCCCGCTGCACGCAGGGAGGCATATGTCGCTATGACACGTCGACCGGGGGGCGTTCTCGTGTTGTCTTGAACCAAGATCCGCCGCCTCCTTTCAAAGAATTAGTAGAAAGACGACAGATCCAACGCCTTTGGATCAACATCCTCGCTCCAGAGGAACCACCTCACCCCGGACGCCAGTGCCATTGCGGATAACAACGAATGTCGGCGACACACCGAGAAACTGATCTCGCCATATCTGAAAAATAGTGAGAAGACCAAGATGCCGATCTGAAGGATCGAGCAACACACATTGTCATCAACTTTGAGACGCCACCTGTCAAGCTTCATGCACTAGCCAACGCAACCAAAAGTCCGAACTGATGGAAAGAGCTACTAGTGCAATCCACTTATACACTTCAACGCCCCTCCTCACGTGTGACGGAAAGACAAGTCAACACGTGTAAACTCAGAGGTACGGCTCAAGAGGCCAATACGCAGACCGAGGGGGCAGTAGCAATTTTTAAGAAAAATTGCGAAAGCCAAGACTTGAACTCGAGACCACCAGGCTCTGATACCATGTCAAGCTTCCTGCACTAGCCAACGCAACCAAAAGTCTGAACTAACAAAAAGTGCTACTAGTGCAATCCACTTATACACTTCAACACACCGTGAAGGTTGCCACCAGTGTGGGAGTAGAGTTGAGGCAGATTTATTTGTCTGAACGCCGCTCACACCACCCTCAATGGTGCATCATAGAAAACAAGCCTTAACCCTATCTACTAGATCAGAACAGAGGAACGAGGCCCCCTCTCCCTCCTGCCATAGGAGCGGCAAGTGGAGGGAGAGGGGACTAACGGCCTGGCTGATGAAGATCTGAAAGGAGAAAGTCCCCGCCGCCTCTTCGCATGTGAGAAGAAGACATGGAAAACTACTTCTGGGGAGTTGGTATGCTCCAATACTGATTGTACCATGCGCATCTAAAGTTAGCTAAACTTACAGCGGTTATGGTGTGTTGGTGGCTCATATGTGCCAATTTGAAGGTTCTCTAGACTTTGGACGTCATGAGTTCTTCGCACCAAGGTTCTCTGCCCGAATCACTTGGGTGCTAGGGAGACGGCTCCGGGCATGGCAAAGGAGGCCTCCTCCTTTGTGGGCTCCGAGATATGGTGGATCTCATGATCCCATGTCTTGTGAAATAATAGGCCCTAACATCTAGCTCCACTTCACACATCTCCCCAATCCGATTCTTCCGTGAGCACAAGCACCTGATCTAGTTCGCCAGAGTTCAATGACGAACCGCCTTCTTGCCACTGATCGTCTAAGGGCCTGAATAGCTGACGTGACCAGGGAAGGCAGTCTGGTACCCGTTCGGCCCTGGAATTTGGCCCTGGTGTTTGGCCTATTGGCTTCATGTGCGCTGAATCCAAGCGGCCTCAAAGTGGCGCCATCGTTGTTGCTGATTGTGGTGGGCCATTGACACTCCATGATCTACTTGCGCCGGCACCAATGGCCCGGTTGGAGGTGGCTACTAAAGGTGTCGTGGGAATACCATGGCGGGTACCATCGCGAGAGGGACCAGAGATGCTGAGCGCAACGACATCAGGTGAATCGGGGACGATATTGGTACACGCGAGTTACCCAGGTTCGGTTCCCCACTCTTGAAGGTAAATACCTACTTGTTTTGTTGTATTGCTTTGTGTATCAAGTTACAATAGTTCCGCCCTCAGTTCACAATTAGATTGCATACTGGGTTAGTCAAAGACAAACTATTTAAAGTTCGACCAAATATTCAGTAAAAAAAATAAAAGTATCTACGATGTCAAACTTATAGTATTGGAAGCTTCATAAGTTACATTTTCATAATATATGAATTTGAACTAATAAGTGTTGATATATTTTTTCTTATATTTTTGGTCAAAGTTGATAAAGTTTGACTCTGCAAAATATTAGAACACGAAGTAATAAAAGACGAAGGGAGTACTATCAAACAAGATGGCGGAGCCAATAGCAGCATACTTCCGGCGCAAACAAACACTATACCGCAGAAACAACATACTAGATAAAAATATCTTGTTACACCACCACGAGCCCAGTCAGGGCTAAACATGTCTTAGAATAACTGACGTATTAAGATGCATGCGTACATGTCGGGCCACACTTAGAATCCCGCATGTGTATATGCAGCTGATTAATTGCATCAGTCGTCAATCCATTGCCAGCTTATCATTTCCCGCACGAGAAAACACAACCTGTATGCAATATATACGGGCAATGTCAACACATGAATTAATGAGTATGGATTGTATATACTGTACTACCTACATTTCGGTTTATAAGGTAAATACGTATTAAAAAAATAGTTTAACCATAAATTTGGTCAACAATATATGAATTATATGTCATAAAAATTATACCATTAGAACCTTATTTTAAATATGAATCTAATGGTATAATTTTTGTTAAATATAAATTATATTTTATTAACCAAATTTACGGTTAAACTATTTTTTCAAATACGTATTTGCCTTATAAACTAGAATGGAGGTAGTATTCATGTGCACACAAAACATAATAAGCACACACCTGGCATTCTCCAACTGTTTTCCCCTTGAAACCAGCTGCACTGTATAGGAAGTAGTACTCCCATGTACGTATGAACTTGTCATCAAAGCCAAGTGCCAAAATTTCACTGCAAAGAAAGTGGGAACAAATTAGGAGTAATATTGTAATACTATTGCATAGTCCAACCATTTACGAGTAGAAGGCATATAAAATTTGTCCAATGTCAAATAATATGAACTTTGACCGAGTTCAAAGTAAAACATATCAACAACTATAATTATATGGAGATAAAAAAATAAATTCAATAGTGTATCTAATGATACAGATTTAACATTGTACATGTTGATATTTTTCCATAAGCTGGGTCAGATCTCACATTGTTCGACTTCAGACACAAAGTTATATGCCTTATATGAAGGTAGAGGGAGTATGAACCCTATCACAAATGTACATGCTAACCAGTTTCAAGTTTCATGCATGTACTAGATGCTTAGTGGTACTTACTCTTTGTTATCCATCAAGTTGTCCCTCCAACATCCCAGAGTTCGGTAGTACTGGTCCCAACTAATATCCTCGAGGTGCTTTATGCTGTACTCATTGTGCAGCTATATCAGGGAAGCTTTAATCAACAAAGATTAATAAAATTAAACATTGACTAATTGAACATACCACAACCCATTTGAAGCGGAAACCGTCTTTATCCTAGACAAAGAAGGAAGTGAACCCCCAGGGAAGATGAACTCTTTTATGAAGTCTGTGCTTCTAATGTATTCCTCATAGAGTTCATCGTGCATTGTGATGGCCTGCATGGATCACATATGTACATATGCACATAGAACTGGTAGTTAGTTGCTTTATTCCACTAAGTTAAAGTATGTTGAGAACTGGACCAAGCTGTTTCCCTATAACTGAAGGATGCACTGCGTGTTGCACCGGGAATCTTGTCAAGAACTCTACCTTTAAAATAAAATAATATAAGATGATTGAAACAGGAAATTATCTAAGAGGAATATGCAAGACTCAATTGGCAAAAGTAGTTGAGCGGAAAAATTAATCGACTTGGAATGATTGTGTATTTGAATTAAAGATCATCAAAGTTCGTGAAAATACATGATTGATGATGCAAGAAAATTAATTTTAAAAAAGATGAAATGAAATGCATGAACAAACGGCTGATGTGGATGCTTAAACAAACAGTAGCCCTTTACACTGCCATATAAACTATTTGGAAATGTTTTGAGTACTTACATATATAAAAACACATAATCATGAATAACATTCAAATGTTTTTTTTCTCATTGAGAACAATTTGTTGAAAAGTGGGTGCTTGGCTGAAAAGATTAAATACGAAACTAATCGTGGTGCTCAACATGTGTAATTGCATAGCAGGATGGTATGATCTCATCAATCGAATTGCTAAAAAGGAATTATCTGGACAATTGGTCGGCAGATGGATGATATGGATAGCTTACTTGGTCAGATAGACTATCATAACAATTGTTAGTAGGATTTTGCTTTATAAAAGATATATGTAGGTAGATATTCTTATTCAATTGTTTTCTGAGTTAGGAGAAAATGAGAATAGGTAGGTAAGTGAAACAAGGCTACACAGCCAACTGATGGTATGCATATATATATATTTAGCTGTTAAACAACAATGATTAGCATCGAACCTGAATGACAAATAAGCCATCTTCAGTTAGGTGAGAGTGGCAGCTGGCAAAAAATGCTTCCATGTATTCATGGCCAACATGTTCAATCATCTCGCTGATTTAAAGAAGAGGGATAAAAGTTGTTACCACATGAATGCCCATATATACCAGTACACATCAGTAGTATACTTACATGGATATGATCCTATCATATTTTTGAGCTGGTATTTCACGGTAGTCGCACAACAGAAACGTTATGTGATCCTTCAACAGTAGAGATGTCAGGTAAAATTTCACCGAGCCACGTAAGTTGGGCATGGAAAGAGTAGCACGTAGCTAACCTCTAAGCCAGCTTCTTTCACTTTTCTCTGGGTGTATTTAAGCTGCTCCTCCGACAAAGTTACTCCAGTGTATTTGCAGCCCGTTTGCTTGACCAATTGTATTGCTAAGCTGCCCCAGCCAGTACCGATTTCAAGAACGTGATGATCCCTCTCAACTTTAGCCTTTGGTAGAATGCATATGTTGCAATATTGAAACGCCATCAGATCATGTACACAGTACACACCTCTGTCTGACTAGTATATATTACAAAAATAAATGATTTCTTGACATTATCATGGGAGGTACGATTATTTATTACCTTGTCAATTAGAAGGCTCACTTTGCGTAACTGGGCTGCTTCTAAGCTTTCATCATCCATCTACAAAATTAATTTCAATCCATCTATTCATACAGTACGTATTTTAAAGCTGTAGAATAAAATTACAAAATTGTCAAACCTTAAAAATTCCACATGAGTACATCATCGATTTGTCCAGAAAATGTGAGAAGAAATCGTTACTCTGCACGAAACATATATGAAAAGTAAATACTTCAGTGTATTCACTGGTGTGTTAAATACTGCAATGCATGATGGATCACAAAATTACAGGCATAAAAAGGCTACACATACACCTCAAAAGTTTAAGTTTAAATTACCCGTAGGATCTGCAGTAATCTCAAATTTCTAATGAGGACTAAGCATCTGGTTCAATCAAGTGTGTTGAGAAAAAGAGACACATATGGAGTTACTGACCAGATCATAGTGCTCTGAGATGTTTCGACGAGTTTGTGTTACTGTGTTCTTCCTTGAGACATGGCGGAGGAAATATTTAGCAGATGCCACACCAGCTGTTAGAAGCATGGGTGTCCACCAACCCCTGCCAACAATATAGATATGTACACGATTACTTACTCAGTTTAGTACGGATCTTCAGTTTGATCAAATGAATCAGACGAGTGTTGTAGAGAATTGAAGGTTTCGATACCTTTTATGGAAAATGCCGCTACTACTCGTCTGAGCATCTCTGTTGGCAATGAAAATCTGTAGAGAAATGTGTCAATCTGTGAAACAAAAAAGACAGGACATAGCCTAACCTGGACAATGAGATAGTTTTACCAGCAAAAGATTCACAAGGCCTTCTTGGTCATTGGGAAAAGAACACCAGCCGTTGATGTAGGCATCTGCCAAACCAAGGTCAGATTCTGTTGCAACCTGAGATATGCGAGTTGTTAGCATGGACAACTATTTTTCTGGTTATATGTACCAATTCGTACCACTTCTCATTTTCGGGCATAAAGCCTCCATATTTTGTCTACGTTTTCACAAAACACACAAAATAGGTGAGCAGGTTCTAATCCTCCATTAGGTGTGGAGGGCGTGGTCGGAGGAGGTGGAGCTAGGCTGAACTTCGGAAAGCTTGCCGGAGAGAGCCAGGAGAGAAAGAAAGAGAGGGAAAACAGCGGAGACGAGTAGAGGATTGTGAAGCTCGGCCACAAGGAGACGACCGCTCGCCCAAGCAAGCCAGATGATAAGACGCATTTCATCCAAATAAGATTGCAAGAAAGAGGCATCATATATAAATCCTAGATGTGTGTGAAGGCACATACCTTCCAGTAGAAGATAGGGTCATGAATTCGCATGACCGACTTTACATGGCAATTGTCACTGGAATCACCGAAGCTCAACGTGCCGCCTCCATCTTCGAGCAATCTGCACGCGACAGATGATGGTGAGAAATTGAAAATCATGGTTAGATGTTGCCATAGCGACTGATGCAAGAGCTCACGTCAAGCTGCCGATGGATATGTATCGGTTGAGAAATCTTGCTACCATGAAGCGCGCCGCAGCCTCGGTCCATGATGGAACCATCTGCCTTTTTTTGTTGTTATTGGGGGGAGGGGGGAGGGGGGTGTTGTTTTCCCCAGCAAGTAACTTGGAGCACTGCCTGCTGCTACAACATCTTATATACTGATCGAAAACTTGGTCTAAGTTTTCCATGATAGACACTAAAAAATGGTTTCCGTGTCAGGGACGCCACACCACATGGATGTGCAGTTTATTCACATAAGAGTACAATATCGATACTGATCCTGATCTGATATGATCCGATCGTGGGCTGACCAAGTATGGCTCATTCACACTCAATAACATGATCGCCTCCGCATTTTTTGAGCTAAACAACAAACATTATCTTCACTTCTTAATTCTGTGGCCGGGAGATCCGGGGAGGGAAAGATTTTCGGACCAACCCAGCATGTGGAAATTATTGGAGCGGCTCAACTTACCTTAACTTGATGTCCTACCACAATAGATTGCATAGTAGGGTATTGTACAATGTTAGAGAATCAGGGGTCGCAACCAAGGGGGTGGGGGTCGCAGCCTAGGGGCTCGACACCCCAAATCATCGGCCCCCCTCGACTCGTCGGACAGGTACAAATAGCAGTATCGATCTATAATATCTGCGTACTGATGGACGTACATAATTGCTTGATTAGTAGTTACGAACTTGTGTGCCACAATCTTAGGAAGCCTAACTGAACATATGGCTCATATGTACAAATTTAAATAGGACATTGTGTCCTGGAAGTTGTACTTTCTTTTTGCCTACACTGACAATCGTCCATCCCGTAGGTAAAAAAAAATCCATCTGGCCATTGTCTCATGAGTAGTAGATTAGATTGATCGAACCATTCCACTGCCAGGGCATCTACCTGCTAGGGCATCTACCGGCGCTCGCCATCCGCCGGCACTGCAATAGAGCTATTCGCTCCGGCTCCCTGTTGATCATGCGATCATGTTGGTCGTTGGCCACAGTGTGGGTTTGTACAATTGAGTCTAATATGTATCTTTCCTGAATTTCTTCATAAAGCACCCAATTCTAATATCTAAAGCTACATTACGAATACACAAGTTACAGTTGTATCTAATTACACAATTCGTATTGTTTATATGACATCATGTATAGATTACAGAGGTGTGCTTCGGTCCCTCACCCCTAAACTTAAGCTACATGAGCCTTATTATTTTTTTGACCGGTCGAAACCCATATCGGGATCATGTCTATCTCTGTATATGTGTATTCGGTCGAACTGGGTATAATCCACGTTTCGATCGACTGATCACACCTCCTATTATCGCGATCTACGTCTTTGTATGTCATATTTTTAATTTTTTTGTTGTTGTTATATAACTTCTGATTTTCGGCTTCCGCAGGCACATGAGCATACGTATATGGTGAGTATACGTCTAAGAGGACCATATGGAGTTCGGATGGGTTTATACGGTCCTCTAAATAATCGGAATCGAGTTTTTGTTTGTCAAAATTTGAAAGAGGGGAAGGGAAAGGGGGGTAGGGGACCGAAGCAAAAGTGTAGATTACATCCTACTAATCTAGTTAGTTATTAGTATGTGCATTTTATTATGAGGCAATTGATTTTTCAGGTTTCATAATGCAATAATTTAAAACCTCGTGTCTTATACATGAACCAGTCGCGCCATAGTGAAATTGTTGATTTTTCAGTAATTAAATCTATCCTTATATAGCTTTTTTAGCCTAATGTAAACATTGTTAACAAAAAAACTTTTTCCACATCTATGTTTTCTCTTTCGTGCAGATTGTAAACATTGTTAACAAAAAACCTTTTTCCACAAAAAACAAGGTCAAATCCTGGCTCCGCTCCGCCCCCTAAGAAAATGTGAGTCTTCTCTCTTTGCCCTATACGTCATCTAGAGAAGGCAATAAAACTAAGTCATACAACACGGCAACTCTTATTATCATTCCTAACAATTAATGTGAATTGACTAATTTTAGCAAGAAGTTATGTTGCAAAAAAGACATATGGTACAATAGAGAAAATAACCTCCTCTTATTTTCTCACGGCAAAGACGATCCCTGGATACCAAGAGCAACGTGTTACACGACTATCTCACGGCAAAGACGATGTAGGTACAAATGGGTCTCTGACTTCATTGACCTGGATGGGTCCTGGAATATCCCACGGCTCCAGGAATCATTCTTACAAATTGATGTGGAAGCAATAAGGAAGATTAAACCGTCAAAACACAACAACCCTGACTTCATCGCTTGGCAGACGGATAAACGTGGAATCTTCTCAGTCCGAAGCGCTTACAACCTGGCGATGGAGGCTCATATGAATGAGAGCAATGTTGGTGCCTCCAGCTCTAGACCAGGAGGAGAACGCCCTATATGGAAAAACATCTGGCAGTGCCTTGTTCCTCCCAAGGTACGCATGCTTGCTTGGTGGATCGCACGCAACGTCCTGGCCACTCAGCTAAATAAACGCCAACGTGGCATCGATACTCCAACATCATGCCTAATTTGTGGTACAGAAGAGGAATCCACATTCCATGTCTTCCTCCGATGCCCCCATGCGGTGCGCCTGTGGCAAAGGCTCACATCTGAGTGGAGGTTGCCGGAGGTAAGAGGTTGCAAGTATTAAGAACACCGGAACAGAGTGGTTACTGACCCTGCTGCAGGAGCTAAATGAGACTCAGCGAGCGCGGGTGCTAATGCTCTTTAACTCTTTTGAAGCAGCATCTAGGTGCCGACCCAGCGAAGGGCAAGGAAATCATCAACCACGAAGCTGGGATGCAGAAGCAAGTAAAGAACACAAGAGGAAGACACAAGGAGCCGCCTGCCAAATGGGAAAAGCCACCACCGAGTCAAGGTACAATAATATTTGCTGCATGTCGATAGCTGCTACACTACACGGATGCCGTGGATGCGGAGTTGACCGCTCTAGAGGAAGGAATCAACTTGGCGATCAACTGGACGGCGCTACCGATCCAGGTAGAAACTGATTGCGCTGAAGCCTGCCTACTGCTGAGAGAGGACACACCTAATATGTCTGTCTATGCGTCACGAATCCATGCTATTAGAGAATTTCTGAAGGAGAGAGACATCAGAGTTGCTAGAATCAGTAGGAAAATTAACACTGTAAGTCATGAACTAGCAAAGATTGGTAGGGCTGATCCTAGAACAGTTGTTTGGTTAGGCAACTTTTCCTCTGAAATTTGCGCTCGAGCAGCGGCTGATTGTAACTCTACCATGGTTTAAATAAAATCTCTTTCCTGGCAAGAAAAAACTCCTTTTATTTTATAAGAGATCATCTCTTATCTAAGGGAAGACGGCCTTATTTTTCTTATCTTTCTCTGCTCCAGCTAAGCAAAAATCCGACGTGGCAAGTCTAAAGGAATATTGATACCACCCTATTGTATACGCTCTTAGGGCACTATTCATTATATCATGCATAGCACGTCTCTTAGAGAAGATAAAGAACACATTATATAACTGATTTGTTTTTGGATAAAATGAAACTTTATTACATAGGAAGGATTACAATTCGGTCTGGTTAATTTTTCGGTCATTTTGCAGTACATCAAATAATTTTACGTTGTATATTTGTAGGAATCCAACAATTCAGATCTGGAATACTACACAAGATTTAGTATATTCCCTCCATTCACTAATGTAGACCTTTTATAGCTATTTTAAAATGGGTGAACCTAAACAATAAAATAAGTCTAGATACATGTATTTCTAGAAAAGATCTTGTATTAATGAGCGTATTTTAGGTTTTTTTTTTGAGAATAACCTGCACTCTTTATTAATCAAATATCAGAGTTACAGGGATAGACATAGTATCTGTAGGGGTTCGTAGCATGGAAAACAAAAAATTTCTACTGCATGCACACAAACAAGCCAAGATCTATCTACTAGATTATATCAACGAGTCGATAGAAGCACTCACCCTCGAAGATTCAAAAGCGGTTAACGAGAGCTGATTCTCGTGGGTGATGTAGTCGTACACTAGCCGATCTCAAGATCGCGTAGACGATCCTTCCGGCGCTGCGTTTCGACAGCGCTTCCGCAGTCGGTCACACGTTCGGTACTCGATGAAGACATTCCTCTCCCTTGTTCCAGCAGGCAGCGGAGGTTGTAGTTCTACCCTCGTGAATCCGGCAGCACGACGACGTGGTGTCGGAAGTAGAGGAAAGATCCCGCAGGGCTTCGCCTAAGCCGGTGCAAGTTATGGTGGATTAGGGTTTCCCGGAAATCTAGGGTTTAGAAAACCGGGAGGAGGAGAAGGTGTCGGCGGCGGCTAGAGCAGCGGCGACGGACCGGCGGCGACGCGGCGATGGCGGCGGCGGCGCACGGCGGTGGCGCTGGCGGCGGGTCAGCGGCGGCGGCTCGGGTGGAGAGGGGCTAGGGCTTGTGTGCTTTGGGGAATCCCTCCCCCTCTATTTATGAGAGGGGGGCAGCCTTGGGAGGGGTGGGTTTGAATCCAAACCCAAACCCAAGTTGGATTGAGAGAAGGACTTGTTTCTTCTTCCACTAGGAAACCATTGTTCCAGTTTGACTTTTCAAACTCCCGTTTGACTTTCAATTTAGAGCTTTAATTCTCTCTTACAAATGCACACACCATGTGACCTAGGATATGATCCAATCATTCCACTTACCCATGACACATTCATGGACCATTCTCCTTCCGGACCGGTGAACCTTCTAGACCCTTCTAGAACCTCTCCGATGAAAACATCGGAAACTTTCCCGAACTCCGAAATAGGACTTTCCTTATATGAATCTTATTCTCCGGACCATTCCGGATCTCCTCGTGATATCCCGGATCCCATCCGAGACTCCGAACAACATTAGGTATCCCTACTAACATTCCATATCTACTAAACAACATTGAATCCTTAAGTGTGTCTCCCTACGGTTCGTGAATTATGCGGACATGACCAAGACACTTCTCCGATCAATAACCAATAGAGGAATCTAGAAATTCATATGGCTCCCACATATTTCTACGATTACTTTGCTATCGAATGAACGACTTACGTACGATACCAATTTCCCTTTGTCTCACGATTGTTTACTTATCCGAGGTTTTTATCGTCGGTATCTCTGCATACCTAGTTCAACCTCGTTACTGATAAGTACTCTTTTCTCGTTCCCGTGATATGTGATCCCTTGTGAACCAGCCACATGCTTGCAAGCTAATTGGATGACATTCCACCGAGAGGGCCCAGAGTATATCTATCTGTCATATGGATGGACAAATCCCACTCTTGATCCATGTGCCTCAACCCATACTTTCCGAACACTCAATGCCACCTTTATAGCCACCCATTTACGGTGTGGCGTTTGATGTCATCAAAGTATCCTTCCGGTGATGGTGATTAGCATGATCTCATGGTTGAAGGAATTAGGTTACTATGTATCAGAAAGCTTATAGCAAACGAACTATTGAAATGACTTGATCTTAATGCTACGCTTATCTATAGGAGTATGTTCATCATACCATTCTCCTAATGATATGATCTTGTTATTAATAACATCTCAATGTTCATGATCGAGAAACCACGATCATCTATTAATCAACAAGCTAGTATTATAAAGAGGCTTTACCAGGGACTCTAATTTAGTTTAGAAATCACACAAGTATTAATGTTTCCGGTTAATACCATTATAGAATGAATGTAAACATTTATCATCAACACAAAGATATAATAATAACCACTTTTATTATTGCCTCTAGGGCATATCTCCAACAGTCTCCCTCTTGCACTAGAGTCAACTAATCTAGATTACATGGTAATATACCGAACACCCATGGCGGTTTGGTGCTGGTCATGTTTTGCCCTCGAGAGAGGTTTAGTCAACGGATCCACCACATTCAGATCTGTGTGTACTTTGCAAATCTTTATGTCACCATCTTGGACGTGCTCTCGAATAGCATGACAATGTAGCTTCATGTGCTTCAGCTTCTTGTGTGACCTTGGTTCTTGCGCATTGGCTATGGCGCCCATGTTATCACAGTAGATAGACATTGGGTCCAACGCACTTGGAACCACAACAAGCTCTGTAATGAACTCCTTCATCCATATCGCCTCTTGTGAAGCCTCCGAAGCAGCTATGTATTCCGATTTAGTTGAAGATCTCGCCACAACGCTTTGCTTTGCACTCCTCCAGCTAACTGCTGCACCATTCAAAGTAAATACGTATCCAGATTAAGATTTTAGAATCATCTGCATCGATGTTACAACTGCATCGGTGTAACCATTAACAACGAGCTGTTCATCACCTCCATAAGAAAGAACGATATCCTTAGTTCTTCTCAAGTACTTAAGGATGTTTTTGACCGCTGTCCAATGATCTACTCCTGGATCACTTTGATATCTGCTAGTCAAACTAACAGCATATGCAATGTCGGGTCTAGTACATAGCATGGCATACATAAGAGATCCTATGGCTGAGGCATAGGGAGTCTTACTCATCCTTTCTCTATCTTCTGCCGTTGTAGGACTTTGAGTTTTACTCAAGGTCGTATTGGGCAACATGGGCAAGAACCCTTTCTTGCTATCTTCCATTCCAAACCTCTTTAGAATTTTTTCCAAATATGTACTCTGTGACAATGATATTAGGCGTCTCGATCTATCTCTATAAATCTTTATTCCTAATATGTAAGCTGCTTCGCCAAGATCTTTCATTAAAAAATTATTATTCAAATAATCCTTGACACTATTAAGAAGGTCTACATCATTCACAATCAACAATATATCATCTACATATAGTATTAAGAATGCTACAGAGCTCCCACTCACTTTCTTGTAAATACAAGCTTCTCCATAAGTTTGTATAAAACCAAAACTTTTGATTACCTTATCAAAACGTTGATTCCAACTTCGGGATGCTTGCTTCAATCCATATATGGACCATTGAAGTTTGTATACCTTGTTAGCATCTTTAGGATCGACAAAACCTTTGGGTTGCATCATATACAACTCTTCATCAATGTCTCCATTGAGGAACGCCGTTTTGACATCCATCTGCCATATCTCATAATCATAATATGCAGAGATTGCTAACATAATCCTCACAGACTTTAGCTTCGCTACTGGTGAGAAAGTCTCATCGTAGTCAACTCCTTGAATTTGCCGAAACCCTTTTGCGACAAGTCGAGCTTTATAGACAGTAACATTACCATCAGCATCTGTTTTCTTCTTGAAAATCCATTTATTCTGGATAGCCTTCCGGCCATCCGGTAAGTCCACCAAAGTCTATACTTGGTTTTCGTACATGGATCCAATCTCGGATTTCATGTCCTCTTGCCATTTATTGGAATCTGGGCTCATCATCACTTCCTCATATGTCGCAGGGTCATCGGTGTGTTCCACCAACATGACACTCATAACGGGATCATACCAATCAGGAGTGGTACAAGTTCTCGTCGACCTGCGAGGTTTTGTAGCAACTTCAACCGAAGTTTCATGATCAATATCATTATGTTCCTCTCTTTTTGGTGTAGGCGCCACAGGAACTACTTCCGTGTTGGGAATATGCCCTAGAGGCAATCATGTATGATGAGATTTCCCATTGTATTCATAAAGATATTAAGTAGTCCTTATATAAACATCTGATGTGTATCATTGAATATGTGATTTGGTTGTGGAACTATGCACTAAGGTTGTTTGTACTAAATATCCTTGGTCATTAAGGTTGTGCTGGACACACAACTTAGACCTATGTGAAAGTTGGCTTGATGACTCGGATCCACTTGTCATGGGCATGGAGATGCTATTCCAACTTACACAAACTCGGCTAAAGAGTTTAGCGAGTCGGATTGACCCATATTGAGGTACAACGAACTAGTTGTCATTTGTATATCTCAATCAATGTAATCCTTAGACCTGAGGTTATTGCATAGTCCGAGTTGAGGATCACAGACTTAGGTTCTGTCAAACGCTGATCCGTAACTGGGCAGTTATAAAGGCAGAGTTCGGGTCGACTGAGAATCAAGCTGTGTGATGTGAATAACCAAGATGGGAATTTGCCCCTCCACTTGGAGAGATATTCTCTGGGCCCTCTCGTGAGATATGATTCGGAAAGCATGGCCATGCACGACTCGGTTAAGTGTTAACCGAGGCGATCGACTAAGAGTTAGTCGGGTGAATCACTTATCTCGGATCAAGAAGAGAGTCGGACTATTTAAGGGATGACATATATTTGCCTATAGTCTGACAAGGTATATCGTGAGGCAAAAGGGACTCGGATGTAAGTCGCATTGGAAAGGCAAGTCTTCATGACTCTTTGGTACTTGGCAGTCGGCACGTTCATCTAGGAGCCGCTACCGACTGATCGATTGAGAGTCGGACTCCAATCATGTCCAAGTAGCCATGAGCCTGCGGGGTCACACACTTAAGAGCGGGAGCAAGTTCGGATTGGATCTGAACCTGTAATCTGGTTGGGTTGGACCTAAACCGGATTAGGACTGAGTTAGTGAGTTGGACTCACGGTGACTAGTGTTATATGGGCTTTAGTGAATGGGTCGCGCGAGCAGAGCCCACATTCACTCCCTATATATAGTGGAGCACCGTAACCCAGAAAGGTTAATCGTTGTTCGGTTAGGTCATTCCATGTGTTGGAAACCCTAGCTGCACAGCAGTCCTGCCGCCGTACCGAACATAGCAGTTCGCCACCAGTGCTCCTCCTTGTACGTGTGGATACCAGCAGAGGTGTTGTGCGATCATCACCAGGACGATCTGATCGTGAGGACTGCACTGCATCAATTGACGCGCTACATCAGTAATCCGCAACTGCGCGTCTAGTGGTAAACCTCATGGCCTTCTACCTCAGCTAGATCTTGGGATCACCACGTTAGAGTAAAAATTTTGTTTTATCTCCGCGTGGCCCAACAGTGGTATCAGAGCGATAGCTTCTGGTTTTAGGTTCGAGATCTCGCATATGTGATATGCGGTTGGTTGTAGATGAGATATATGTGCTGTTTGGTGGTCGATCTATGAGATAGATCGGTTTTGTACGAAGTTGATTGGATCAACTGTGCTCGGGAATGGTAGATCTGATTTTCGTGATCATACTGCTGAGGTCGTGGAACGACATACCCCTACCTGTCGGCTTCCGCCATCGGAGTAGACTATGACACGTAAATCCAGAGGCGATGATCGAAGATCAAAAAGTTTGATCGAATCGGAACAATGGTCGGAAACCATGTCCGGGACCGCCGGCTTGGCCCTGTCGTAGCTCCTTAGATGTCGTTGCAAGATTCACAACGCCGGTAGATATTGTATCTATGCATAACTTGTTTTTGCAGGAAGTTGTGAATGGTATGGTTCAAGTGCATGTGATGTATGTGTGTAATCCATACGTGATCTGCGAATCACGGTTTTTGTCAGCCGGCTAGAGCCTAGGTGCTATCATTTTATTGTATAAGGACCTGCGTGTCGAATTCTCCTTGTAATTTACTTTACTAAGATAGTGTAGCTGTTTGGAGAACCCGAAAGGCATGCAAGGCGATGTACATGTCGGCGACATGGAGTAAGACGGTAAGTGACAAGAGTTGGCACGAGCCGGATTACAGGCTTTGTGGAGATAGAGATCGCCATGAAGAGAGCCATACCATTTCACATTATAAATGCTTTATTTTGTGTTATTGTTATGTCCTAGTTTTACCTCTATTAGATAGTCGATAAAATTTAATCCCTCAAAGAAGGTCTAGTCGGTTTTCCCGCCAGTGTTTGCACCATCACAAGTCGGACATTTTTGGTAGTAGGCTCATAAAATTGAGGTGCTGCCAATTCTTTCCGACTAGGTGGGTTCGAGTCGGACTCTTACTGCAGAAACACTCGGTAAGCTAGACGGGTCTATCACAACGGTTGTGGGACTCGGGGAAAATCGGATGGTAGCCGGGGCATGTGATGCCACCCGTCCAACAGGAGTCGTATGAGATACGATTGACAAGGAGTTGTCTACCTAGATCACTTGGCGGCTAGCGGTGATGCTAACGCTCACTAGCCGACTTGCTTATTTAGGATCCTGAATCACTAAGCAACCATCGGAGGGGTGTTGGTTCTAGTGGGAGCATAAAATATTAAAATGTTTAATATGCTTGCTCTTTTACGAATACATGTCTTAAGTGTTTTGCATATTTTATGTTGTAGATCATGGCACCAAGTAGCAGTCACTCTCAGATATCCAGTTTTGCGTTGAGAACCATTCTTGAGAAAGATAAACTGAACAACACTAATTTTACCAACTGGTATCGAAATCTGAGAATTGTTCTCAAACAAGAAAATAAGGACCATGTCCTAGACAACCCACTTCCAGATGAGCCGAATGAGAATGCGACTGTCGCTGCCACCAATGCCTACCGTCGGGCTAAGGATGAGTCCACGGATATTAGCTGTCTTATGCTTGCTCACATGGAACCGGACTTGCAAAAGCAGTTCGAGCATGTTGAGGCCTACGATATGATCGAAAGCCTCAAAAGTATGTTCCAGGCTCAGGCGAAGACTAAGAGGTATCAAGTCTCTCAGGCTTTGCTGAGTTGCAAGATTAAGGATGGTGATCCACTGAGTCCGCATGTGATCAAAATGGTTGGTTACGTGTAGTCTCTGGAAAGGCTTGGCTACCCCATTAGCGAAGAGTTTGCTACGGATATAATTCTGAACTCTCTTCCTAGTGCATATGGGCAGTTGATTTTGAACTACCACATGCATGGTATGGATAAGAAGCTCACTAAGTTACATGGGATGCTCAAGCAGGCAGAGGCGGATCTCAAGAAGGGCGCCAGTCAAGTGTTGATGTTGCAGAATAAGGATAAGTTCAAGAAGAGTTCTTGGACTAAGAAGAAGGCTAAGTCAGGAGGAAAGCAGGCTCAGGACCCGGTCCCAAGCGCTTCCTCAGGGACTAAACCATCTCCTTCAGCCGGATCCACTTGCTTCTACTGCAAGGCGGATGGCCACTGGAAGAGGAACTGCAGCAAGTACTTGGCCGAAAAAGCCAAGAGTGGAGGTATGACTTCCGACTCAGGTACACTTGTTTGCAATGTTATAGACATATATCTTGCTGATGCACCTAATAGTTCTTGGGTATATGATACCAGATCAGTTATTCACATCTGCAACTCGTTGCAGGGACTGGTAAGAACTAGGAGCGTAGCAAGAGGCGAGGTTGATATTCGAGTCGGCAACAAAGCAAGAGTTGCTGCGTTGGAAGTCGGCACGATGCAACTTCATTTACCTTCCGGATTCATTATGGAACTGAATAATTGTTATTATGTTCTAGTTTTCAGTCGAAACACTATTTCTTCTTCATGTTTGATGAGGCAAGGCTATGAGTCAAATATCAAGAATAATGGTTGTTCTTTGTATTTGAATGATATGTTTCACGGCTTTGCACCCGTCCAGGACGGGTTATTTATTTTGAATCTTGATGGTGGGTCGGTTTATAACATAAATGTTAAAAGGTTGAAGCCAAATGATCTGAATATGACTTACTTTTGGCACTGTCGGCTTGGTCATATAAGTTGGAAACGCATGAGGAAGCTCCATGATGATGGACTCCTAACTTCGTTCGACTTGGAGTCGTTCGAGACATGCGAATCTTTCCTACTCGGCAAAATGACCAAGACACCTTTTGCAAAGAGTTGCGAAAGGGCGTCCGACTTGTTGGGACTAGTACATAGTGATGTATGTGGACCAATGAGCACGACAGCCAGGGGTGGTTATGAGTACTTCATTACCTTCACTGATGATTTGAGTAGGTATGGATATATCAACTTGATGATACACAAGTCGGAAGCCTTTGAAAAGTTCAAAGAATTCCAGAATGAAGCACAGAATCAACTCGGCAAGAAAATAAAGTTTCTTCGGTTGGACCGAGGAGGCGAGTACATGAGCCATGAGTTTGATGACCATCTGAAAAGTTGTGGAATAGTTCCTCAACTTACTCCTCCAGGAACGCCACAAAGGAATGGTGTTTCGGAAAGGCGGAATCGAACCTTGTTGGACATGGTACGATCAATGATGAGTCGGACAGATCTGCCTTTATCATTTTGGGGTTATTGTCTAGAAATAGCGGCGTTCACACTAAACAGAGTACCATTAAAATCGGTAGAGAAGACACCGCATGAGATGTGGATAGGCAAAAAGCTGAGTTTGTCTTTTCTTAAGATTTGGGGTTGTGAAGCATTTGTCAAGCGACTTCAGTCGGACAAGCTTACAGCAAAGTCGGATAAGTGTATTTTCATGGGGTATCCGAGGGAAACCTTGGGTTACTACTTCTACAACCGAGAAGAGGGAAAAGTGTTTGTCGCTCGGAACGGTGTCTTCCTTGAGAAAGAGTTTCTCAGTCGGGGAGTAAGTGGGAGCACGGTGTAGCTCAAAGAAATTCGAGAGGAACCGGCTAGTAGCGAGCCAGCAAAAACCTTGGAGGTTGAGCCGGTCGTGGTAGCTGAGCCGGCGGCAACACCTGTACTACGAAGATCGGCAAGATTACGAAGTGTTCGTGATGTGTTACTGTTAGACAGTGATGAGCCGGCAAATTATTCGGAAGCGATGGTGGGATCTGATTCCGAGTCATGGCTTGGAGCCATGAGATCCGAGTTAAAGTCCATGGATGAAAATCAAGTTTGGAACTTGGTTGATCTGCCAGACGGTGCAAGACCCGTCGAGTGCAAATGGGTCTTTAAGAAGAAAACTGATATGGATGGAAATTTTTCCGTCTATAAAACACGCCTTGTCGCGAAAGGGTTCCGACAAATTCAAGGAGTTGATTACGACGAGACTTTGTCACCCGTAGCGATGCTTAAATCAGTTCGGATCATGTTAGCTATAGCGGCCTATTTCGACTACGAGATATGGCAGATGGATGTCAAAACGGACTTCCTTATCGGAAATTTAACCAAGGACGTGTATATGATACAGCCCGAGGGTTTTGTCGATCCGGCTAATGCTGACAAGGTATACAAACTTCAGAAATATATTTATGGGTTGAAGCAAGCATCTCGGAGTTGGAATATTCGCTTTGATGAGGTAGTCAAATCGTTTGGCTTCATCAAGAGTGATCATGATTCTTGTTTATACAAGAAGTTTAGTAGGAGCAAAGTAAACTTTCTAATCTTATATGTGGATGACATATTACTGATTGGAAATGATGTCCAGATGTTGCAAGAAACCAAGGAATCATTGGAAAGGAGTTTCTCAATGAAAGACTTGGGTGAGGCAACATACATCCTCGGAATCCGGATCTATAGAGATAGATCAAGGAGGATCATTGGATTGAGTCAGAGTACTTATTTGGACAAATTATTGAAGAAGTTCAACATGGAATCGTCTAAGAAGGGGTTCTTACCGATGTCCCATGGTGTAAAACTTAGCAAGAATCAGTGTCCTTCGACTACCGATGAGCAAAGTCGGATGAGTGCGATTCCATATGCTTCTGCAGTCGGATCCATCATGTATGCCATGATTTGTACTAGGCCGGATGTTTCCTATGCTCTAAGTGTTGTGAGCAGATACCAGGCTGATCCTGGAGAGATCCACTGGACAGCGGCTAAAAATATCCTAAAGTACTTGAGAAGGACTAAGGATATGTTCTTGGTTTATGGTGGTGAAGATGAACTGAGTATAAAGGGTTACACGGATGCGAGTTATCTTACCGACTCTGATGATTCTCGTTCGCAATCCGGATACGTGTTTATTTTAAATGGAGGTGCTGTGAGCTGGAAGAGTTCCAAGCAAGAGACCGTGTATGTGTCTACAACAAAGGCTGAGTATATTGCCGCCTCGGAGACAGCAAAGGAAGCTGTTTGGATGAGGAATTTCCTCATGGATCTTGGTGTGGTTCAGGGCTCGTCCAATCTGTTGGACGTGTATTGTGACAACAATGGTGCTATTGCACAAGCCAAGGAACCTAGACAGCCCCAGAAGAACAAACACATACTCATGCGGTACCACCTGATTCGCCAGTTCGTGGATCAGGGTGATATCAAGTTATGCAAGGTACACACGGATGCAAATATTGAGGATCCGTTGACAAAGCCGTTACCATAGCCAAAGCATGAGGAGCACCTGAGAGCCATGGGCATTAGATGCTTAGACATGTGATGTCAGAAGATTGACTCTAGTGCAAGTGGGAGACTGTTGCGAATATGCCCTAGAGGCAATCATGTATGATGAGATTTCCCATTGTATTCATAAAGATATTAAGTAGTCCTTGTATAAACATCTGATGTGTATCATTGAATATGTGATTCGGTTGTGGAACTATGCATTCATGTTGTTTGTACTAAATATCCTTGGTCATTGAGGTTGTGCTGGACACACAACTTAGACCAATGTGAAAGTTGGCTTGATGACTCGGTTCCACTTGTCATGGGCATGGAGATACTATTCCAACTTACACAGACTCGGCTAAAGAGTTTAGCGAGTCGGATTGACCCATATTGCGGTACAATGAACTAGTTATCATTTGTATATCTCAATCAATGTAATCCTTAGACCTAAGGTTATTGCATAGTCCGTGTTGAGGATCACAGACTTAGGTTCTGTCAAACGCTGATCCGTAACTGGGCAGTTATAAAGGCAGAGTTCAGGTCGACTGAGAATCAAGCTATGTGATGTGGATAACCAAGATGGGATTTTTCCCCTCCACTTAGAGAGATATTCTCTGGGCCCTCTCGTGAGATATGATTCGGAAAGCATGGCCATGCACGACTCGGTTAAGTGTTAACCGAGGCGATCGACTAAGAGTTAGTCGGGTGAATCACTTATCTCGGATCGAGAAGAGAGTCGGACTATTTAAGGGATGATATATATTCGCCTATAGTCTGACAAGGTATATCGTGAGGCAAAAGGGACTCAGACGTAAGTCGCATTGGAAAGGCAAGTCGTCATGACTCTTTGGTACTTGGGATTCAGCACGTTCTGCTAGGAGCCGCTACCGACTGATCGATTGAGAGTCGGACTCCAATCGTGTCCAAGTAGCCATGAGCCTGCGGGGTCACACACTTAAGAGCGGGAGCAAGTTCGGATTGGATCTAAACCTGTAATCTGGTTGGGTTGGACCTAAACCGGATTAGGACTGAGTTAGTGAGTTGGACTCACGGTGACTAGTGTTATATGGGCTTTAGTGAATGGGTGTCGCGAGCAGAGCCCACGTTCACTCCCTATATATAGTGGAGCACCGTAACCCAGAAAGGTTAATCGTTGTTCGGTTAGGTCATTCCATGTGTTGGAAACCCTAGCTGCACAGCAGTCCTGCCGCCGTACCGAACCTAGCAGTTCGCCGCCGGTGCTCCTCCTTGTACGTGTGGATACCAGCAGAGGTGCTGTGCGATCAGCACCAGGACAATCGGATCGTGAGGACTGCACTGCATCAACTGACGCGCTACATCAGTAATCCGCAACTGCCCGTCTAGTGGTAAACCTCTTGGCCTTCTACCTCAGCTAGATCTTGGGATCACCATGTTAGAGGAAATTTTTTGTTTTATCTCTGCGTGGCTCAACATTCCGGTGCTATGCTACTCGCAAGTTTGAGAGAAGGTTCAACAACCTCGTCGAGTTCTACTTTCCTTCTAGTCACTTCTTTCGTGAGAAACTCCTTCTCTACAAAGGATCCATTCTTGGCAACAAAGATTTTGCCCTCGGATCTATGATAGAAGGTATACACAATAGTTTCCTTCGGTATCCTATGAAGACGCATTTTTCCGCTTTGGGTTCAAGCTTGCCTGGCTATAACTTCTTTACATAAGCTTCACAACCCCAAATTTTAAGGAACGGCAATTTAGGTTTCTTCCCAAACCATAATTCATACGGTGTCGTTTCAACGGATTTATATGGTGCCCTATTTAAAGTGAATGCGGCTGTTTCTAATGCATAACCCCAAAACGATAGCGGTAAATTTGTAACTGACATCATAGAACGAACCATATCTAAGAGAGTTCGATTACGACGTTCGGATACACCATTACGCTGTGGTGTTCCCGGCGGTGTCAATTGTGTAAGTATTCCGCATTTCTTCAAATGCTCGCCAAACTCGTAACTTAGATATTCACCTCCATGATCAGATCGTAGAAATTTAATCTTCTTATTACGTTGATTCTCTACCTCACTTTGAAATTCCTTAAACTTCTCAAAAGTTTCGGACTTATGTTTCATGAAATAGATATACCCATATCTACTCAAGTCATCCGTGAAGGTAAGAACATAACAATAACCACTGCGTGATGCTACACTCATTGGGCCACACACATCGGTATGTATGATTTCCAATAAGTCCGTAGCTCGCTCCATCATACCAGAAAATGGAGTCTTAGTCATTTCACCCATCAGACATGCTTCACATCTTTCAAGTAATTCGAAATCAAGTGATTCAAGAAGTCCATCGGAATGGAGTTTCTTCATATGTTTCACTCCAATATGACCAAGATGACAGTGCCACATATAGGTTGAGTTATCTCTCAATTTCAAATGTTTAGCTTCAATGTTATTAATGTATGTATTTCCACAATCGAGATTCAATAAAAATAGACCATCTATCAAAGGTGCATGTGCATAAAACATATTACTCATATAAATCGAACAACCATTATTCTCGGACTTAAACAAGTAACCGTCTCGCAACAAACATGATCCATATATAATGTTCATGCTCAAAACAGGCACCAAATAACAATTATTTAAGTATAAAACTAATCCCGATGGTAGATGAAGAGGTAGCGTGCCGACCGCGATCACATCAACCTTTGATCCATTTCCTATGCGCATCGTCACCTCGTTCTTCGCTAGCTTCCATTTATTCTGCAGTACCTGTTTTGAGTTACAAATATGAGCAACCGAACCAGTATCAAATACCCAGGCACTACTACGAGTACTAGTGAGATACACATCAATAACATGTATATCGGATATACCTTTCTTCTTGATGTTGTCGTTCTTCAAATCCGCCAAGTACTTTGGGCAATTCCGCTTCCAGTGACCTTCTCCCTTGCAGTAAAAGCACTCAGTATCAGGCTTAGGCCCAGCCTTGGTCTTCTTCACCGGCGCGGTAACTTTCTTACCGCCCTTTTTGAAGTTTCCCTTTTTCTTAGACTTGCCTTGCTTCTTGAATTTGGTGGTCTTATTGACCAACAACACTTGGTGCTCTTTCTTGATCTCCACTTCTGCAGACTTCAACATGGAGAAGAGTTCTGGCAACGACTTGTCCATGTTTTGCATAATGTAGTTCATCACAAAGTTCTTGTAACTTGCTGGTAGTGATTGGAGGACACGGTGAATCCCCAAAGCATTAGTAATCACTATTACCAAGCTTTGAAGCTTGCTTGCGTGCCCAGACATCTTAAGCACGTGCTCACTGACGGAGCTGCCCTCTTCCATCTTGCAGTTAAAGAACTTTTCAGAAGCCTCATAACTCTCAACTGCCGCGTGAGCCTCAAATTTCATTTTGAGTTCAGGGACAATATCATGTGGGTCATGATTCTCAAACCTTTTCTGAAGCTCCGATTCTAAACCATACAAGATAGCACACTGAACTGTGGAGTACTGATTCTTCCGAGCGAGGAAAACATTCTTTACCTCATCGATAGCATTAGCTGCAGGCGGGTCACCCAGCGGTGCATCTAGCACATAGGTCAAATTACCAGCATTGAGGAAAATCCTCAAATTGCGGAACCAATCCGCGAAGTTGCTTCCATTGTTTTTCAACATTTCTTTCTCTAGGAACGCATTAAAATTGATGGTAGGGACCGCCATTGATCTACAACATATTTGCAATAGTTTAGACTAAGTTTATGACAAATTGAGTTCTAATTAATAGTTAAATTAATCTAGGTGAACTCCCACTCAAAACAATATCCCTCAAATTGTTTTAGTGATCACACGAACCAAATCCACCACATCAAAACCGATCATCACGAGAATTGATGTAGCTTCAATGGCGAACAATCAACATGTTCATCATATCTACTATATGATTCATGCTTTACCTTTCGGTGATCCGTGTTCCGAGACCATGTCTGTACATGCTAGGCTCATCAAGATCAAACCTTAGCTTCCGTATGAGCAAATATGGCTTTCCTACGTTGTATACACTCGCAGAATCTAACACACCCGATCATCACGTGGTGCTTCAAAACAACGAGCTTTAGCAATGGTGCTTACTAAGGATGAACACTTTAAAACTTGAAATTTTTGTGCTTGAGGGATCATCTTATAATGCTACCGTCGTGAACTAAGCAATACAAGATGCATAAAAGGATTAACATCACATGCAATTCATAATATGTGATATGATATGGACTTTCTTCTTGTGCTTCCGATCTCCATCTTCAAGCACGAACATGATCTCCATCATCATTGGTATGGCGTCAAGGTCAATGGCGCCGCTTCATGGTTTTCGTCCACCAGCATCAACTATTACAACTACCTTGAATAGACATGCAGGTCTTAACGGAATTTAAAATAAAACCATATGGCTCCTATCGGTTGCCAACTTACAATAAGGAACATTGCATACATCATATATAATCACAATCATGACCATATCACATCACAGCACACCCCTGCAAAACAAAGTTAGACGCCTCTAATTTTCTGTGCATATTTTACGTGGTTTGGGGCTTTCAATAAGTGTCATTCTAAATTACGAACAAGAACCACAACGTTGATGCTTGAACTATCAAGTGCCTGTTATAAATTGAATCTATACTATGATGGGAGAGACATACACCCGCAAAGCCACTTATGCAATACAAGTTCCATGTTAAGTGTGGATCAAGTCTCATGAACGATGTCATGTAAGGTTAGCCCGGGCCGCTTCATCCCATCATACCGCAAGATGCAAAGTACACAAAAAGCAATTGATAATAAAAGCACCACCGCCCACAATGACCATTGTGTTCTACTCGTGCAACAGATCTACAAATAGACACGACTCTGATACCACTGTAGGGGTTCATAGCATGGAAAACAAAAAATTTCTACCGCATGCACACAAACAAGCCAAGATATATCTACTAGATTGTTGCAACGAGTCGATAGAAGCACTCACCCTCGAAGATTCCAAAGCGGTTAACAAGAGCAGATTCTCGTGGGTGATGTAGTCGTACACTTGCCGATCTCAAGATCGCGTAGACGATCCTTCCGGCGCTGCATTCCGGCAGCGCTTCCGCAGTCGGCCACATGTTCGGTACTCGATGAAGACCTTCCTCTCCCTTGTTCCAGCAGGCAGCGGAGGTTGTAGTTCTCCCCTCATGAATCCGGCAGCACGACGGCGTGGTGTCGGAAGTAGAGGGAAGATCCCGCAGGGCTTTGCCTAAGCCGGTGCGAATTATGGTCGATTAGGGTTTCCCAGAAATCTAGGGTTTAGAAAACCGGGAGGAGGAGAAGGTGTCGGCGGCGGCTAGAGCGGCACGGACCGGCGGCGGCTCAAGGCGGTGGCGCGACGATGGCGGCGGCGCGCGCCGGGTCGGCGGGGGCGGCTCGGGTGGAGAGGGGCTAGGGATTGTGTGCTTTGGGGCAGCCCTCCCCCTCTATTTATGAGAGGGGGGCAACCTTGGGAGGGGTGGGTTTGAATCCAAACCCACACCCAAGTTGGATTGAGAGAAGGACTTGTTTCTTCTCCAACTAGGAAACCATTGTTCCATTTTGACTTTTCAAACTCCCGTTTGACTTTCAATTTAGAGCTTTAATTCTCTCTTACAAATGCACACACCATGTGACCTAGGATATGATCCAATCATTCCACTTACCCATGACACATTCATGGACCATTATCCTTCCGGACCGGTGAACCTTCTAGACCCTTCTAGAACCTCTCCGATGAAAACATCGGAAACTTTCCCGAACTCCGAAATAGGACTTTCCTTATATGAATCTTATTCTCCGGACCATTCCGGATCTCCTCGTGATATCCCGGATCCCATCCGAGACTCCGAACAACATTCGGTATCCCTACTAACATTCCATATCTACTAAACAACATCGAATCCTTAAGTGTGTCTCCCTACGGTTCGTGAATTATGCGGACATGACCAAGACACTTCTCCGATCAATAACCAATAGAGGAATCTGGAAATTCATATGGCTCCCACATATTTCTACGGTTACTTTGCGATCGAATGAACCACTTACATACGATACCAATTTCCCTTTGTCTCACGATTGTTTACTTATCCGATGTTTGGATCGTCGGTATCTCTGCATACCTAGTTCAACCTTGTTACTGATAAGTACTCTTTTCTCGTTCCCGTGATATGTGATCCCTTGTGAACCAGTCACATGCTTGCAAGCTAATTGGATGACATTAATTCCACCGAGAGGGCCTAGAGTATATCTATCTGTCATATGGATGGACAAATCCCACTCTTGATCCATGTGCCTCAACCCATACTTTCTGAACACTCAATGCCACCTTTATAGCCACCCAGTTACGGTGTGGCGTTTGATGTCATCAAAGTATCCTTCCGGTGATGGTGATTAGCAAGATCTCATGGTCGAAGGAATTAGGTTACTATGTATCAAAAATCTTATAGCAACGAACTATTGAAATGACTTGATCTTAATGCTACGCTTATCTATAGGAGTATGTCCATCATACCATTCTCCTAATGATATGATCTTGTTATTAATAACATCTCAATGTTCATGATCGAGAAACCACGATCATCTATTAATCAACAATCTAGTATTATAAAGAGGCTTTACCAGGGACTCTAATTTAGTTTACAAATCACACAAGTATTAATGTTTCCAGTTAATACCATTATAGCATGAATGTAAACATTCATCATAAACACAAAGATATAATAATAACCACTTTTATTATTGCCTCTAGGGCATATCTCCAACAGTATCATGGGGTTGCATAAGCCATAGGTTGCGCCCTTTATATAATGATAAAGCGAAGTGAGCAATATTATGGGCATCGCTATTCGAAGATCTCCCCTTAAACTTGAAACAAACCTCCTCAAAGTCAGCTCTATGTAGTGAAATCTCTCTGATAAGGATGCATAGCGGCCACCCCGTATTTAGCAATGTCTGAAATCACCTTATTTTTTGGAAATGGGAGATTTTATTACTTAACATAATGTTTACACCCGACCTCTGCATAACTGAGATGCACACAGCCGCACAAACCAGAGACTAACCGTTAAATTAACGAATCGAAATTACCAAATGTGATGCCAACATCAACGACCACTACTATGGTAGAACTATTCGCATATCTTATGGTAGATCTATCCGCACCTCACGCAGGCATCCATGTTGGGAGAAAATATCCCTCGCAACGTCCTGCAATTGCATACATTAGATTGTAGTCTAGGATCGGAGAATAGCTGTAGTCCGATAGATAACCTGCAATGGATAAGACACAATACTATTAAAAAGCCAAAGCGACCAAATAATAGCAAGTGCTTCCTCCCTAAATAAAGTCTTGTGTTTTCCTGAATCCCACTGCGGTGACCCAGCATACCACTGCATGTGTCGTATACTATAGTCGTTGACATGACATCCACAGAACATCGTTCCGTAAATATCACATCCCTCAGAGTGGTACAACAAAAACATTGCGGGTCCATATTACAAAAGTACACACATTATTATTATTACAATACCAGAAGTTCAAGACTTCCAAAAGATTCAACTTACAAACCAAAGTATAAAGTGTTTCATCGGAATTTAAAAGTAACAACTCCGACTAGGAGTTGAGCTCACCAGCTTATTCTATAGAGTTCATGTTGCTCGGCTCCGTTGGTCACTACTAACTAGAAATACTTAGTTGGACTCATTATCTTCGACACCATAGAGGATTTCGTAATCCACTCCTTCAACTCCTCCGGACAGATCAGGTTCCTTGTAGAACACATCTTCTTGGCATTCGGCTGCATACATTGGCACGTCTTCAGGATCCTCAGAGTCTAAGCAAGGGATCAAAGGAAAGAATGAGTAATAGCGTTACCCAACAAGTTCATTTTATGCAAGGTGGGAAGTTTGATGCTCTAACTACCACCTCGGATTATAAATCCTTGGCACTATGCAATTTTTGTAAATCTTTCTTCAAAGATTGATTTTATTCTGAAAAACTATGACAATCAGCCTTCACAGGTTGACCAGAACTTTCATGGAGTTCCTTTCCTGCCGCGTTCGTAGCTCCTTCCCGGAACAGGGAGTAACAAGTTACAGTTCTTACACTCTGTAGAGGTGCGTTACTTTACCCATGAGAGACCAACTCTTTGTTGCACAACCGTGCGTACTTTCCCGTCCACAATTCCATGATGTGGGGCCCAGTAGTTTTTCCAAGCCAATCATTGCCCCTTTCGCGACCCCGCATGCCTCCTTGATCTACACCATGCCCACATAATGAATTACGGCAATGGTTTGTACAAACCGTTAGATGCCAGAACTATCATGGGACGTTGAGGGTTCCCACCCATATGCTGCATATCCTCTACGAATTACCAATTAATATGCACGCTTCGAGGATAACAGCCACGACCTGCACATCCGGCTTCATGCGAGACGAAGAAGATACAGCTGACTTCTCTGTCCTATTCCAAATCTCATGGCTAACGCGTAATATACGACGCTAGAATCACTGATGTCAAGGGTTATTAAGTCCCTACTTGATCATCATTATTGCAATTAGAACTCTAAGTTCTATTGCTCCATCATATCACCACTTAGGATGATATCTAAAATTTCTTTATTTGTGAAAATAATATTTTCTTTCTTTTATAGCATATATGATAACACACAATTTGCAAATACTTTGATAAAGACTCTTCAAAGGACATGAGCAAGTGATGAACTTGCCTTGTGATGGCAAGGTAGTGAAGTCTGATGCTTGCACTAGACCTTGAGCTTCTAGTTCTACAAAAACATCATTATTGCCCGGTAAGGACAATATTTAAAGAAGCAAAATGATTATGCAAGTAATGTAATGCATTATTTAATTCTATATGCATTTTCCCTATATAAGGTGCCTTTTAATAAAGCATTTATAAATATTACTTGTTAATATTTATAGCATATATTGAATTATTTTATTTTATTTCCTTTTTTATTTGACTTTTATTGATTTAATAATTCTTCTAGGAATTATTAATTATACATTAAAATTGTTATTAAATATTTATTTAGTATTTTTTAGAAATACTATAATATTAATATATAATGAAAGTGATTTTTATTTATTTTTATCATCTTTTAATAATTTTGTAAAATTCCATAAGGAATATATAAATTACAAAATTCTTATAAAAATTTAAATGTCCAAAATTTTATATCTTATTTTATTTGGATAGAGTGGATTATTGTGAATCCAAAAATATTTTATTTAAATTTTTTGGACTTTTATTTTATTTTCTAGAATTTTATTGAGGTTAGGGGCATTTTGGTCTTTTCCAATTGATTAAAACTGTTTTTTTAAACGACTTGGGCTGGCCTTTTGGGCTTATTGGGCCATTGTGGCCCAATAGGGCAGGGTCAAAATCATCACCCCGAGGGGTTTTGGCCCACCCAACCCACTCGCTCTGCCTCCTCATCGTTCTCACCTTTCCTCTTCCTCGACCCCACGGGTTCTGGCGCCGCCGCTGGCGATGGCCGCCGTTGTGGCTTCCCCTGGCCGCTGCCGTGGTGCAAGGCGAGGTTTGCGACTACGCTCGTTCATCTAGTCCAACTCGATTTGACTCCGGGGCTTCCCCGTGGCCAGGTTCACCCCGTTCCCGAACCCTAGGGTTAGGGGAAAGTGCTGCCGCCGCAGTCCCTCCTGTGGTGGTGTGTTGTCTTCGTGTGCTACTGTGGCCACCGCCGTGGCTGGTGCAGGTTGTAGCGCCCTCTAGGGTGCTCCCTGTGCCGTTGCGGTTTCGTCGGCCAATCTGCTTCCTCTTCAATTCGTTAGTGAGTACCCCGGGTAAGTTGCCTCTATGGGTCTTGTTCATGCTACCACCATGAATCTCTCTGTGTGTATCTAGTGGCTTCTCATGCCTAGTGACTATGTTCTGATTAGGGTTCATCTCCTAATTAGGGTTCTTGTTCTGATTAGGATTCATAACCCCCTATTGATCATATCCATGATGCTTTAGATCTAGTGGTGATCATACTTGAGCATGACGAATGATTGTTTGCTGTGGATCATTATTTGTAGTGGCTTTGATGATGCTAGTGGCTTGTTGTAAGGTTCCCAACCTTTAATAAGGTAGAGATCCCTGTGTTTACAATGCTAGTCCCTGGATCAATAGCTAGCATCCACAGTTAAGATCTAATATCAGGAAACAAAGGTCATAATACAACTTTATAACCAGAATAAAATAATATATTACATCTTACATAGCTCATTTGGCTATCTTATTACAATGCAGCAGAATATAGCAATAGCATGGGGTCCATCATCTTCAAAGTGCCACAGGCAGACATATTGGTTGTAGACTTGTAATCCTAATCAACAAACTTTACTAACATCAAACAAACCTGCAACATAACAAGTTACAGCCACAAGGGTCAATACATTTGAATTGTATTGGCAAGTGATACTATGGTAATATAGTGGAGTCTATCATATATATGAATTTGGCTAGGTGGAGCTTAGGCTTGCATTGCTCAAAATAGATTTTCCTTATCACTTGAAAACACTAAGTTTTTGCTTGACAAAATCTTTCCCAAGGCATCTCCCAATAGAAATTGGTGATCCTTCAACCCTTGTTCAACCACAAGATTTTAACTTAGAAATTGGGATGAGGAGATTCTTGATAACTTCCATGTCTTGATGCTCAAATTTTCCTTTTCCAGGGACATGGCTAAGTACTTAGATTTTACACTCTGCAGAGGTGGTGCACTTTCCCCACAAGACTTGGTTTCACCAAGACAAGATCTTTAAGAAGCCTTCCCTTAGACCAGAATGGACGCGTTCCAACCTATCATTCCCCTACCACCAACTGTCCATTTGGCTAAGTTATTGCAACCTATATGATCCAGGCAGAGCCCATAATGCCAAGTGGCTGCACTTGAAGCTTCTCAACATTTGACATCTCAAATCTCTTTGTTCCTGGGTGGCCATCCACAAGTGAGATACACAAGGTAAACCATAGAAATGGGCCTTGTGAACCACTCAACACAAACCATTCCTTCCATTCCACCCAGGTGATTCATTCACTTAGTTGTTTTATTAAACAAAACACAAGTCATCAGACTTAGAAATTTTCCATAGCATGAATATATATTCCACCCTTGTTTTCTACTAGCTAAGATAAGCATGATAGTAGTAGGAATCTTAACTTAGGAAATTCTACTAAGGTTTTCATCTACTAGGATTTCCCATGGCATAGTTTACACTTAGCAAAATTCCATGCAAGTCCTACTTAGAAATATCACTAATGCATAGTGAAAATAACGGGACAAAGTATGAAGCATCACTTGCCTTTTTGGTAGAGGGTATAAGTTCACTCCTTGATCTTTGCAATGTTCACACACTTCAAATCGCTACAATTCAATCAAGCAAACAATTTTTCAATCTACCATTCAAGCAATTCATCACATAAAATAATAGAAACAAAAACAATGCATGCAAGCATGGTAAAGATTGTTTTATTTACAAAAAGTGATTTATAATAGGTTATAAACATTCTAAAACACTTATTAGTCATTTTATAAAGTGGCAAAATCATTTGCAAAAGATTTCACTTCATAAACCATTTTTAAACCAAGTCATTATTTTATGTGGTGAAGAAATGCTTTTAATAACGCAACATTCTATAGGTTTAACAAAATATGTTTTCAAACCATAAAACCTTGTGTTTAGGGTCAGAGAGTTTATTTCCAAAACATTTCTCAAAGATTTTCTACCAAAAGCATTTTTAATAAATAAACATTACTTTTGTTTGACTAGAAATGGTTTAAATCCAAAGTTTACTCCTTTGTTTCACCAAATACATTTGTAAAACCACAATTTGTTTCCTATGGTCGTAGGTTCAAAACACACCATTTGCCAAAGGTTTTATTTCAAAAATCATTTTAGAACAATTTTTATATTCTAAACATGCATACACAAGTTTCTGTAAAAACTAACAATTTAACAGAAGATTTTTACTAAACAAAGTGCATGGTTGTCTAGGGCTTGTCTTTCTGAATCCATTGATATAAAATTTGCAAAATTTGGACGTGTAGATTAAAAGTTATAGAATTTACAAAATCTAGCGTCTAATAGATCAAATCTGTTTTTAATCAAACGAACAGAGACACGTGTCTTGATTTTATTCGCTGGTACCGATTCGTCTGGATCACGCGCTATGAGACGTTGGATTAAAATGAAATCACACGGTGCGGATGGCTCCATACCGCTTCAGTTAGTCCTTCTATCGCGTCTCTAGGATCTAGATCAGACGGCTATCATCGACTTGCCACTAACTGGCGGCGCGACGACGGTGGCTGGCGGCAGCGCTCTGGATATTCTAGGAAGCTAGGGGGGGAGAGGGTATGCTCACCGTGTTCGCCGGGACGTGTTGGAGCTCAACGTGCCCGTGGTTGGCGAAGGGGCGCACAGAGGTGATCGGAATCGCTCACCGGAGTTCTCGCTGGCGTCGGGTGCGCACGGTCGTGGTCGAAGACGAGCGCCTGGAATGCAAGCAAACGAGGAAAAACATCAGGAGGATGCGCACAGTCTCGGGGGTTGTAGGGGTACTCACCAGAACGCGAGGGGCACACGGGTTGGGCGTCAGTAGCTTGCCGGAGCTGGTGCGGACGACAGCGGCGGGCAGTGGTTATCCTTGTCGAAGCTCTGGGGAGAGCGCGGCCGAGATGAGGCCACTAGGAGGTTCGCCAGGGGGTGGGGAGCAAGTGAGTGTGGTCGAGGGGGCAAGGGGCGGAGGAGGCTGGCCGGAATCGGGTGTGGAGCCCGCCGGAGACAGTGGCAATGCAAAGCAAAATTGACGCAGCCTGGTGGCTCCGGGGATGTGGCGTCTGGGGGAAAGAGGGAGGAGATCCTCGCGTTTAAGAGGGCGTCATTGTAGAGAGGGATTAATCGGCCGTTTAACGCGAATTGAAGGGCGCAATTACGACAGAAACAACAGCGAGGGTTTGGGGATGAATGGGTCGCGGGGTTGACGACGAGGTGAGCTGGCGTGTGGGGTCCGCTTGGCAGCGTGAGAGAGGAGTGGGGCTATGGGGTCCAATGGTCAGCGGCGCTGTGGGTGTGTTTCTGAGTGAGGAAATGTTTCGGGGAGAGAGGGGTGAGGTGGGCTGCGAGTTGGGCTTAGTGGGTTGGGCTGGCTTGTTCTCTTTTTTTTCTGTTTGTTTTTCTTTTTCTCGTTTGATTTTTCTGTTTTTGATTTTGAATAAGCAATTCAAACATTCATTTCAATTCAATCCTTTGCCAAAATTTGTGTAGGTTTAAATATTGATTTGTAATATATTCTGATGTCAATTTTTGAAATAAAACTTTATTCTTTTTTGGGTCTTTTTATTTATTTAATTAGGCCCTTTTTTAATTCAAGTAGGATTTAATAATAATTCAAACACCATTTAAATTCTTTAAACTTTCCAAATCTTTTCAGTAGGTTTTTATTTGTTTATTTGGGTTCAAATAATTCATCTTGAATTATTTGGAAAGTATTTAATATGATTCATAAATCATTTGAATTGGGTATTTGTTTTATTGCAACGGAATTTTAATATAGTTTTAATTCCCGAAAGTTTTATTTGGAAGATTTCTTTAATCTTAATTAATTTGAATTAAACAACTTTTATTTCACTTGGGTAAATTCCAAAATACTATTTTCTCATGAATTATATAATCATTCTTATTAGAGATTTGTCTTTATTAAAATAGGGATAGAATGGTTAATGCCATTTTTATTTTATTTTATTTTGGAAATTCTTTATCCTTTTATTTTATTTGATTTGGATTATATTCATTCCATTTTCTTAATGGATTAGGCCAAGATTTATTTGGTCTTTCAAATATTCTTTATTTAATATTTCTGTCTTTGTCTTATAAAATTCATATCTTTTTATTTAGAGATCCAAACTTGGTGATTCCAATTTGTAAAATCTTATTTGATATTTATTTATCCTTTTAAATATATTTAGGATTATTTGCTCACCATTTTGTATGGATTTTAGATAAGTGCTTTATTAGCTTTGGAAATTCAATTTCCTTATCTTATTATATTCATAAGATTTTATTTATGGTTCCAAATTAAGGGAAACCAATTTATATGGTTTTAATATATTTCTATTTATCATTATTGATCATTTGTAAATGTTTGTTGACAAATTTTTATATGGATCAAATCCATAGGCTTGGAGATAACTTGGAAATGATTTTTATTCCATTAGGGTTTAGGGTTTGGATTTATTTCCAAGTGTTTAAATTTCCAGATGCATTTTATGAGGAATGCATTTCTTTTGATTTGGATGTTGTTGAATTCAAACTTTAATTAAAGTTTGTTCAAGATGGGATTTTAAGTTTCCATTTAGAAACAAAAAGTTTCTTTTCACCCTAAAATTCATCAATAATTTATTTTGTTTATTTATTTTTCACATAACAAGATTTGGAAAATCTTGGGATGTGACAGGCTACCACCCTTAAAATAAATATCGTCCCGAGATTTGGGGAGGCTAGGGGTTACAAGTTGGCTCAAAACATCTAGGGTACTACCACCCTTAAAAAAAATTCCACTAGATTACATCTTGGTTTTCTTGGGGTCTTGTTGAAGTCTCTCTAGGCAAACATCTGCATAGTGTCCTTTGTTTCCACACTTGAAACATGTGACAAGGCTGAGATCCTTCATAGGATTTATCTTGTGCTTCATCTTTTCTGTACAATTGCTTGCATAGTGTCCTTGGTTACCACAATTATAACATGTGATAAGATTGAGTTCTTCACGTATCTTCTGTGGACAAGTTGCTACATAATGACCTAGCTCTTTGCAGTTGTTGCACCACACTTGGCTAATCTCCTTATACTTCTTCTTCTCTGGACATTCATTGGCATAGTGTCCCATTTCTTTGCAATGACCACATTGCACATGGCTTTTGTCCTTCTTTTTCTTGGGTTTCTCCAAAGCTAGGAGTGCTTCTAGTTCATGTTCTTCATATGTTATCTCGAAGGTAGGAACAGTTCCTGGTCTCCTTGACCTTCTATTATTCCTTGGATAATACATATGTCTCCTTTTTGGTCCTTTAAATTGAGTCATGTTGCTGGGAGGTACAAGCTGAGATTTTCCTTTGTCTTCATCCTTCTTGGTAGACTTGGCTCTCTCATGGTAGTCTGCAATCAGTTGTTGCACTCCACCTTGTTTCCTTTGTTGAACTATGGAATAGATGGGGCATTGGATAGGGACATGATTATTTCCTTCACATAAGTAACAAGTAGCTTGGGTTGTGGGGCATTGATTAGCTGGATGTTTCTCTTCACAATTGGGGCATTGATCTTCATGCTCTTTGGAAGTGTGATCTTTGTCTCCACAAATATTGCAAGCTTGGGTTCCTTCTAGAATAACATCTTTGTCATCCTTGTTGTCACAAACTCCTTTGGAAGAGTTGTTTCCCATGTTGATCATTTGATCTGTCACCTTATGCAACAATTGGGTTTGGCTTTCCAAAAACCTTTGCATGGTTGGATCTACCTCACTGGTGTTGGCTATAAATTGAGCTGTCACTTGGTTCAACTGGGTTTGGGTTACTATGAGTTCTCTCATCTTGTCCTCTTGGTTGTTGTTGTCACCATCCTTGATGTTGGAGTCTCTTGGAGAAGTCATCTGTTTGGGTTGGATTTGGATTAGAATGGGCAAAAAGATTTCTGAGGAAATAATTCTAATCACACACATCACAATTCACACAAGCAATGTGCAAGCAACCACAAACAAACATTCCACTCAAACCACAAGTTTCAAGCACACTTTTAGGCAACCAAAAATATTTTTGTTACACCACATAAGTTGGTGGGTTTGACTTAAACTAAATATGGTGGTCCATCTATATGGTTCACTTGAAATATTTCCATCCTTCTTGGTTGATTCTTCTTGAACAAGATGTTTGTATCCCTAAAGAATTTCTTGCATCTTGGTCTCAAAACTTCAAGGTGATGATGGTTCCTTCTAAGTTATGTTTCCTTGGTCTCTAAGTCTTGAGTAACTTTTCTTGTCTCAATTGTAGTCCTTAGTGATATATAAGGTTGAAGTCCTTGGTGAAAATGTTGAAGATGTTGAAGTCATTAGAGTTGGAGATGTTGAAGTCATTAGAGTTGATGATGTCCTTTGCACATGAATTCTTTGGTCATGGTTGAGGCTTTGTCCATCAAGTTTGAAATAGAAGAGATGTAGAATCAAAACCAAAATGGTTTAGGAAAGAGTTTACAAGATTGTTTGTAAATAAGTTTTGGAACAAATACAACTCCTATTTTTCTAAGGGGTTTTGTCCAATCCTAGGGTTAAAAATCCTATAGGCAACACAATGCTCTGATACCATCTTTAAGGTTCCCAACCTTTAATAAGGTAGAGATCCCTGTGTTTATTATGCTAGTCCTTGGATCATTAGCTAGCATCCACAGTTAAGATGTAATATCAGGAAACAAAGGTCATAATACAACTTTATAACCAGGAATAAAATAATATATTACATCTTACATAGCTCATTTGGCTATCTTATTACAATGCAGCAGAATATAGCAATAGCATGGGGTCCTTCATCTTCAAAGTGCCACAGGCAGACATGTTGGTTGTAGACTTGTAATCCTAATCAACAAACTTTACTAACATCAAACAAACCTGCAACATAACAAGTTATAGCCACAAGGGTCAATACATTTGAATTGTATTGGCAAGTGATACTATGGTAATATAGTGGAGTCTATCATCTATATGCATTTGGCTAGGTGGAGCTTAGGCTTGCATTGCTCAAAATAGATTTTCCTTATCACTTGAAAACACTAAGTTTTTGCTTGACAAAATACTTCCCAAGGCATCTCCCAATAGAAATTGGTGATCCTTCAACCCCTGTTCAACCACAAGATTTTAACTTAGAAATTGGGATGAGGAGATTCTTGATAGCTTCCATGTCTTGATGCTCAAATTGTCCTTTTCCAGGGACATGGCTAAGTACTTAGATTTTACACTCTGCAGAGGTGGTGCACTTTCCCCACAAGACTTGGTTTCACCAAGACAAGATCTTTCAGAAGCCTTCCCTTAGACCATAATGGACGCGTTCCAACCTATCATTCCCCTACCACCAACTGTCCATTTGGCTAAGTTATTGCAACCTATATGATCCAGGCAGAGCCCATAATGCCAAGTGGCTGCACTTGAAGCTTCTCAACATTTGACATCTCAAATCTCTTTATTCCTGGGTGGCCATCCACAAGTGAGATACACAAGGTAAACCATAGAAATGGGCCTTGTGAACCACTCAACACAAATCATTCCTTCCATTCCACCCAGGTGATTCATTCACTTAGTTGTTTTATTAAACAAAACACAAGTCCTCAGACTTAGAAATTTTCCATAGCATGAATATATATTCCACCCTTGTTTTCTACTAGCTAAGCTAAGCATGATAGTAGTAGGAATCTTAACTTAGGAAATTCTACTAAGGTTTTCATCTACTAGGATTTCCCATGGCATAGTTTACACTTAGCAAAATTCCATGCAAGTCCTACTTAGGAATATCACTAATGCATAGTGAAAATAATGGGACAAAGTATGAAGCATCACTTCCTTTTTGGTAGAGGGTATAAGTTCACTCCTTGATCTTTGCAATGTTCACTCACTTCAATTCACTACAATTCAATCAAGCAAACAATATTTCAATCTACCATTCAAGCAATTCATCACATAAAATAATAGAAACAAAAACAATGCATGCAAGCATGGTAAAGATTGTTTTATTTACAAAAAGTGATTTATAATAGGTTATAAACATTCTAAAACACTTATTAGTCATTTTATAAAGTGGCAAAATCATTTGCAAAAGATTTCACTTCATAAACCATTTTTAAACCAAGTCATTATTTTATGTGGTGAAGAAATGCTTTTAATAGGGCAACATTCTATAGGTTTAACAAAATATGTTTTCAAACCATAAAACCTTGTGTTTAGGGTCAGAGAGTTTATTTCCAAAACATTTCTCAAAGATTTTCTACCAAAAGCATTTTTAATAAATAAATATTACTTTTGTTTGATTAGAATTGGTTTAAATCCAAAGTTTACTCTTTTGTTTCACCAAATACATTTTTGAAACCACAATTTGTTTCCTATGGTCAGTAGGTTCAAAACACACCATTTGCCAAAGGTTTTATTTCAAAAATCATTTTAGAACAATTTTTATATTCTAAACATGCATACACAAGTTTCTGTAAAAACTAACAACTTAACAGAAGCTTTTTACTAAACAAAGTGCATGGTTGGCTAGGGCTTATCTTTCTGAATCCATTTATATAAAATTTGCAAAATTTGGACGTGTAGATTAAAAGTTATAGAATTTACAAAATCTAGCGTCTAATAGATCAAATCTGTTTTTAATCAAACGAACAGAGACACGTGTCTTGATTTTATTCGCTGGTACCGGTTCGTCTGGATCACGCGCTATGAGACGTTGGATTAAAATGAAATCAAACGGTGCGGATGGCTCCATACCGCTTCAGTTAGTCGTTCTATCGCATCTCTAGGATCTAGATCGGACGGCTATCATCGACTTTCTACTAACTGGCGGCGCGACGACGGTGGCTGGCGGCGGTGACGCTCGGGCGGCAGCGCTCTAGCTATTACAGGAAGCTAGGGGGATAGAGAGGGTATGCTCACCGTGTTCGCCGGGACGTGCTGGAGCTCAACGTGCCCGTGGTTGGCGAAGGGGCGCACAGAGGTGATCGGAATCGCTCACCGGAGTTCTCGCTGGTGTCGGGTGCGCACGCTCGTTGTCAAAGACGAGCGCCTGGGATGCAAGCAAACGAGGAAAAACATCAGGAGGATGCGCACGGTCTCGGGGGTTGTAGGGGTACTCACCAGAACGCGAGGGGCACACGGGTTGGGCGTCAGTAGCTCGCCGGAGCTGGTGCAGACGACAGCGGCGGGCAGTGGTTGTCCTTGCCGACGCTCTGGGGCGAGCACGGCCGAGCTGAGGCCACTGGGAGGTTTGCCAGGGGGTGGGGAGCAAGTGAGTGCGGTCGAGGGGCAAGGGGCGGAGGAGGCTGGCCGGAATCGGGTGTGGAGCTCGCCGGGGACAGTGGCAATGCAAGGCAAAATTGACGCAGCCTGGTGGCTCCGGGGATGTGGCGTCTTGGGGGAAAGAGGGAGGAGAGCCTGGCGTTTAAGAGGGCGTCGTCGTAGCGAGGGATTAATCAGCCGTTTAACGCGAATTGAAGGGCGCAATTACGACAGAAACATCAGAGAGGTTTGGGGATGAATGGGTCGTGGGGTTGACGACGAGGTGAGCTGGCGTGTGGGGTCCGCTTGGCAGCGTGAGAGAGAAGTGGGGCGATGGGGTCCAACGGTCAGCGGCGCTGTGGGTGTGTGTCTGAGTGAGGAAACGTTTCGAGGAGAGAGGGGTGAGGTGGGCTGCGAGTTGGGCTTAGTGGGCTGGGCTGGCTTGTTCTCTTTTTTTGTTCTGTTTCTTTTTCTTTTTCTCGTTTGATTTTTCTGTTTTGATTTTGAATAAGCAATTCAAACATTCATTTGAATTTAATACTTTGCCAAAATTTGTCTAGGTTTAAATATTGATTTGTAATATATTCAGATGTCAATTTTTGAAATAAAACTTTATTCTTTTTGGGGTCTTTTTATTTATTAGTTAGGCCCTTGTTTTAATTCAAGTAGGATTTAATAATAATTCAAACACCATTTAAATTCTTTAAACTTTCCAAATATTTTCAGTAGGTTTTTATTTGTTTATTTGGGTTCAAATAATTCATCTTGAATTATTTGGAAAGTATTTAATATGATTCATAAATCATTTGAATTGGGTATTTGTTTTATTCCAATGGAATTTTAATATAGTTTTAATTCCCTAAAGTTTTATTTGGAAGATTTCTTTAATCTTAATTAAGTTGAATTAAACAACTTTTATTTCACTTGGGTAAATTCCAAAATACTATTTTCTCATGAATTATATAATCATTCTTATTAGAGATTTGTCTTTATTAAAATAGGGATAGAATGGTTAATGCCGTTTTTATTTTATTTTATTTTGGAAATTCTTTATCCTTTTATTTTATTTGATTTGGATTATATTCATTCCATTTGCTTAATGGATTAGGCCAAGATTTATTTGGTCTTTCAAATATTCTTTATTTAATATTTCTATCTTTGTCTTATAAAATTCATATCTTTTTATTTAGAGATCAAAACTTGGTGATTGCAATTTGTAAAATCTTATTTGATATTTATTTATCCTTTTAAATATCTTTAGGATTATTTGCTCACCATTTTGTATGGATTTTAGATAAGTGCTTTATTAGCTTTGGAAATTCAATTTCCTTATCTTATTATATTCATAAGATTTTATTTATGGTTCCAAATTAAGTGAAACCAATTTATATGGTTTTAATATATTTCTATTTATCATTCTTGATCATTTGTAAATGTTTGTTAACAAATTTTTATATGGATCAAATCCATAGGCTTGGAGATAACTTGGAAATGATTTTTATTCCATTAGGGTTTAGGGTTTGGATTTATTTCCAAGTGTTTAAATTTCCAGATGCATTTTATGAGGAATGCACTTCTTTTGATTTGGATTTTGTTGAATTCAAACTTTAATTAAAGTTTGTTCAAGATGGGATTTTAAGTTTCCATTTAGAAACAAAAGTTTCTTTTCACCCTAAAATTCATCAATAATTTATTTTGTTTATTTATTTTTCACATAACAAGATTTGGAAAATCTTGGGATGTGACACTTGTCGGATTTATTCCAGTGGTAATTCACTATGATCCCATGTTAGTGTTTCTATGGAATCCCTGATTGGAGATGTTGTTGATCTGAGAACTTACTCCACTGTCAGAATGCTTATACTGATAGTTGTTCTCTCAGTAGTTGCTTACTGCAATTATAATGGTAGGCTTGTATGAGAATATACATACTGAATATAATCATTACATGTTAATGATTTTCTGTGGATGTATAGATAAATTTGATGTTGATTCCTGGCACTTAGCTTCAGGAAGATGATATTTATTGGCTTGTCCCTTTTATCTGTAGAAACTAAGTAGAGATTGGTTTTAGCTCATTTAGAACTTGTCCTTGTGGTACCATTATGATCTGGAACACAAGTGATTGAGTTTTGTTTCTGGGCTTAGCTTTGACAATACTTGTGATTAATACTGGCAAGATAAAATGAAAGCTTTTCTTAACTCTCCTGCCTATGATGTTGGTCTGAGGCTCTAGGATTTTAAGTCCTAGTTAGTTGAGCAAATAGTTTGTTTGTAACTTGTAAGATTAGAGGTGCTACTCTCTCTAGGAGATGTGCCCTGATCTGATAAGAACAAATGAAGAATGATTCAAGTTGCATATGTTAACACTAAACTCTATGATGCTAGTCTGAGAGTTTGGTGCTTTTGGCTGAGTTTGATTTCTTATCTTTATACTTGAAATCTCTAGGATAGATTCACATCACTTGGGTGATTATTGAGAGATTGTTTCATAAAGCAACACATGCTTTTGTTTAGATACTATGATTGAATCATGTGATGGTTTTATGAGGCTCACCACGAAATCTGATGATGGTGGAGTAAAGTGGTGATGATCTTGATCTGGTGTTTCTGAACTCCTGTTCTTGACCTTGAGCTAGCCTGCTCCTCCTAGCTCCTGGACTTGGACTTGCTGTCCACCTGATCCTTCCCCCTCCTTATGTCACCATCCTAGTGATGAGATCTGGGCTTTGGTTGGTTTGGTTGCTGGCTGTTGTGCTTGGTTTAGCTGCTATCTAGGCTGGTTGTTCTTGGGTGTGTGCAGTGGAGAGATGCACTAATGTGCCACTCCACGGCAGTGCTTGTGGTTTTGTGAGTTTGGGGCTGTTCTGTGGGGTTGACAACACACCACATGCATGTTGGTGTGTGTACTGCCTGTGTGCTTGCTGTGCACTTGTGGATATGTTCAGAATTTTGAAACTTACTATTATCTAGTTACTTTCACCTGACTGGTGAATTTGTCCCTCTTGGCTGTCATTTGACTTCTGGCTTTCAATTTATGAAAGATGGATTCTTTCATATTGGTGAAACTTGCCCTTTTTTTATAAATTTCTCAATGATGAATTTGTCTAGTGCACTTCACTGACATGTCTGAGAGAAAATAATTCTAACTCTAACCTTTTATTTCTCTATATATTTTCTGTTTCTTTTGCAGGTACAGATATAAAGATGAAGGTCTTAGATTAGGTTTTCTTTTATAGAATAATTAGTAAATAGTCCAATGTAATCTTCTTCATATTTTTGTAATTTTACTTTTATTATTTTGTAATCTTCATTTTATACTTCTGTAATAAATATTACATTATTATTAATAGAGAATATTCTTATTCTTTATATTTTTGCTTTTGTGAATTGTGTGGATGATTTCAATAAGTTATAATTTTGTAACTTGATTATATATTGATGTTATGAAATAAGTTTCATATTCATTATTGTTTTTCTTTGGATAGAATTTAAGTTAAAATACTTATTTCTTAATTAAATTAAGATTCAAAACTTATCCCTAATTTATTTGAATTATAATTCAAACACTCAAGTTTAAAATTCAAATTCATTTTAAAACACACATAATTCCTTAAAGATCATATCAAAGTCTATAGCAATCACCCTTTGAGACTAAACCTAATCTCAAAGTATGAAAGAAACATTGATCACTTAAGGTTTTTATTTGGCGAAAATTTTACCCACATTTTCACAAATGAATGCATGCAACATTCCATATTCCTAAATATACCCTTCGTTAGTTCCTAAATACTGAGATGTTACACCCATATAGCCAGTAACCAAATATATTGGCCATCGAGCACGAGAGAGATAAACAAGAAGTTACTTGGATGATTGACCATATAGACCGTGAATATTTGCATTGGAAGAATAAATGCCTAATTGTCTCATCATGAAGATAAAAAATGCATTATTTGCTTCCATGCCAATTCTGTTTAACAAGATTGTCTTTAGTTAGAATTACCCATGTACGAAGATACCAAGCGAATATCTATGTTTTCAAAGGTATTTTCATCTTCCAAATTTTATTATTTTCATCGACTAGGATATCAGGTTGGATGAAGGCTCTATACAATGAGTGCACTGAAAATTTACCGCTATTAGTAATTTCCATTTTAAATCATCTACACCACCCGACAACTCTACTATGGATAATCGCAATAACAAATTATTTCAAGCTACCAGTCTAGGACCCATGAGACTTCTTCTAAAAGACACATTAGGATAAGTAGACCCCATCACAGCGGAGAGAGTGTTTCCTTTGTGCCTAACAATCGAATATAAAGCAGGATATTATTCACGAAGAGAAGTTTGACTGAGTCACTTATCTTTCTAGAATCTAATATGTGATCCATCATTAATATTAAATATACCGAAACAAAAGAAATGTTTTTGGACTCCATCAGTCCATCCCAGAAGTGTGAATCACTAGGTTTCAAACCGCTTGAGACACAGCTTTAAAGCCCACATATTTCCTCCATAGAATATTTGCCAGACCCCATCTTCTGTAAGGAGTTTGAAAATCCATTTATTTAGAAGCGCGATGTTTTTGACTTGCAAATCATGTATGCCAAGTCCACCATATTCTTTCGGGCGGCAAACCACATTCCATCGGGCCAGTAGATATTTCTTTTTTTTCACTATCCCCTTGCCAAAAGAATCTTGATCAGAAATAATCCACTTTTTTCAAGACCCCTTTTGGTAGTTGAAAAAACGAGATCATATACAGTACCATGTTAGTGAGTACTGAATTTATGAGGAAAAGTCTTGCCCCAAGGGATATAAGTTTACCTTTCCAACTATTAAGGCATTTTTGTAGTCTTTCCACAAGGAGTTTCCATTTAGCTATAGTGAGACATCGATAGTGAATCGGTATTCCTAGGTAGTTGATCGGAAATTGCCCCTGACCATAGCTAAAAATTTTAGCATATAGGCGGGCCTCGTTCTTAGCCTCGCCAAAACAATACAACTCACTTTTATGGAAGTTTATTTTCAATCCAGAGAGCTATTTGGAAACTGATAGTATTAACTTCTGGTTCTTCACTCTCTCTAAATCGTGTTCCATAAACAGGATTGTATCATCAGCATATTGAATAATAGACAGTCCACCATCAACAAGGTGTGGAACTAATCCTTCAATTTGGCAATCATCCTTGGCCCTTTCAATAAGGATAGCCAACATATCCGCCACTATATTAAATAGTATTAGCAATAGTGGATCCCAATGTCTCAGTCCTTTTTTAGTCTGGAAGTACTTGCCTGTGTCATCATTGACTTTTATGGCAACACTACCACCAGTAACAAAGGACTGGATGAGAGCATGCCAGTCCTCTGAAAAACCTTTCATATGGACTGTTTGCTGAAGAAAAGACCATTTAACTTTATCATAGGCCTTCTCAAAATCAATCTTGATCAATACACCTATTAATTGTTTTGAGTGCAGTTTATGGATTGTTTCATGCAGAATTACACCACCATCTAGGATGTTTCTTTCTTGCATGAATGCAGTTTGAGAAGGGCGGACAACATGATGATCAACAACTGAATCTAGTCTCTAATCGTGGCAACTTTAGTAAAAAATTTAAAATTAACGTTAAGAAGGCAGATAGGCCGATACTGTTGTATACATTCTGCATTATTAATCTTAGGTAGTAAGATTATATTGCCAAAATTTAGTATAAAGAGATCAAGTTTACCAACTTTCAAAAAACCAAACAAATCCATAAGGTCTTTTTTTTTAAACATTCCAGAATTTTTGCTAAAATTCTGCTGGAAAGCCATCCGGACCTGGCGCTTTGTTATGTTCAATTTGGAAAACAGTTGACCTCCTCCTCTGAATAGGAGGCGGTTAAAAAACTGTTTTCATGAACATAAACCTGAGGAATATCCATAGTTTGAGACTCATCCATGGAAAAATTATTATCCAAAGGTTCACCAAACAAAGATTTATAATTACTTGTGATATATGACTTTAGATGCTTATGTCTCTTAATCTTACCCTCATCCTGATTAAGACAATGAATACATTTGTTCTCGTGTTTGCCATGTGCAATCGCATGGAAGTATCTTGTATTTGTATCTCCTTCCAGAATAAATTTCGCTTTAGAGCGTTGGTACCATTTGAGTTCCTTCTCACGTAGTAATCTAGCCATCTTCGCATTAGATTGGCTTTTAAGCTCAATCTCATATGCAGATAATGGTCTGACTTCCGCAGAAGCTTCTAAATCATCAATAAGAGATGAAAGGTGTATTTTTTCTTTCTTAAGGATTCTAGTAGTATGTCTAGCCCAACCTTGAAAGAATTTTCGTAAAGCACGCATTTTTATTATTCCATCGCAGTATAGGCATTTGACCATTAACCGGTTTTTTCCAAATATACTTAACCATCTCATAGAAACCATCCCTAATCATCCATCCAAGTTCAAATTTGAACTCATGCATAGATTTTCATGGTGGTAAACCAATAGATAAAAGTAAAGGAGCATGATCCGACAAAGCCTCAATACGCTCTAGAGCGCAAATAGTTAGCGTAGGGAACTATTCTTCCCACTCGATATTCATAAGCACTATATCAAGTTTCTCGTAGGTTGGCTTCGGAAGACAATTATCCCAAGTGAAATGTCTTCCTACCATTGTTACCTCTCTTAAGTCCAAGCTGTCAATGACATCATTAAACAAGAAAGGCCAATTTTTGTCAAAACGGTCCCAACTTTTCTTATGAGGAAATCTTAGCATGTTGAAATCACCGCGTATAAGAATATGATATGAATTTTATTTTGCTAGATTTACCAACTCACGTAAAAAATTAGTTTTATAAACATCCCGTGCAGCCCTATAAACAGCAACTAGAGATCATGTGAAGTCATCAACTTTGTTATGTATATTGAGTTTTATAAAAAAAATCTCCAAACATACTTGCTAAGACTTCCATAGTCTCATCACAGACGCCTAATAGGATTTCACCGGATCTACCGCGCGGTGGACGAGATATCCATGTAAAGTCTACTCCACCCGATAGGCGATTGAGTAGGCTTGTGAGAAATCTCGTCTACCAGTTTCAGAAATACCCAGAAAATCCAATCTATGATCACTCACACAATCGGCAAAGAACAAATGTTTAGCCAAGCCATGTAGATCTCTGCTATTTGAAAACATGTCATTCATTGGCAAACAATAGGAGATTTGGATACACTGGGCTCTTTCGAGACTTACTATTCTTTGATTTATGACCAGAAGCTTTAAGCTCAAATAATGAACCCAACCCAGCCTCATCAAATCCCACATCTGACACTTCACCATCTAAGTGGGAGAGTAGTTGACCATCTACTATGGCTTTCAACTCCTCCTCCTCAGTCGGTAAAGAATCGGGGAAGACCGAGGCCTTAGGAGTAACTGTCAAACGGCCAACCTCCATATGTCTTAGTACAAAACTAGAAAAATTAACTTGCTTTACAGATTTACCCATACTAACTGCAACATTTGCAAGCTTATGAACAATAACGGGTATAGAAAAAGTTAGAAAAGATTTTGAGGGACTCTTAATACCCTTAGCATCGAGATTCAACTCTGCCTTCCTGCGCATAGCCTTGACTATAGAATCCTCGTCCGTAGCTGACGCCTCGAAAGCATCTGAACCATGTCGAAGAGTTCGACGTGCTAGAGTCTCCACCGATGCCACTCTACTGGTTGTAGCATCGACGCCGCTGGAAGACACATCCTGAAGAGAACCCGACCCCTCCTGGGCCGAGTTCCCCCCCAGGGAACATCCCCACCTGGGCCGATGTCACACCTCCTCCCTGTTGTCCATCCTGGGCCGAAGTAGCACCGTCAGCAGGCAGCCCCTCCTGGTCCGGCGTCGGGCCGCTTGCCGCTGGTGGCCCCTGGCTGCCCCTCCTAGGACACCAGTGGGACATCCTCACGTCGAGCGCTAGATAGCGCCTCCCTGTGGGCCACCGGCTCCAGCCCGAGGAACTCCACAGCATGAGGCTTCGCCTGGGCCCAGACGAAGCCCACAAATCCTGCATGAGTCATGTCCAACGAACGGCCCAGCCACACCGCGGTCGACCGACCCCTCCTGGGCCAGCCAGTACGACGTCGTAGCTTCAGCGGCCTCAACCAGCAGCGAGTCATCCGTCACGGGGCGAGGAATAGAATGCCCTAGCACATTCGGCCTGCACCGAGCTGGGGAAACTAACCGCCCAGAAGCCACTTGCTTCCTGTAATGCGGCTTGTAGTTGCAAGGACGTGACAGGAGGAAAAACCATAGGCGACCCACGAAGGGGAGAGTCAAGGGGAAGCGCGTCCAACAGCTCTCTACCTCAAGGGGTAGCAGGGGAAGGATTGAAGGGGTTCACAACATACATCAAAGTAGTAGCCTGCCGTGTCAAAGGTGGTGTAGTTCCCTGCCCCGAAGACTGTCCAGCAGAGGTACCATCCGATGCAGAGTAGCTGTCGTCTCCGACTTCTTCATCGCATCATCTTCATTGTCATTAATGGGGTATCCGTGGGAGGGATCCACTTTGGGGCGGGTGTATGCTAAGCTTGTGTCGTAGCACGACGGACTGGCTTAGGAATCAGAGCAAGGTCATCGAGGAATCTGCGAACAAAACTGAATGTGGAGAGTGGGCTCTGAAACTCCTCCTCGTGAATAGCTTTTCTACTTGCAGTCCAAATTGCCCATAAAGTGACAAGAACCTTTACAAACTCCCCTCGTTATTTAGGTGGCCGCGGCCCATGATGCGCCAGCCATTTGCACGACCACTTGTGGGTGCTCTTCGTGTGGTACCCGTCGCTGACTCGTGTCTCAAGTTGGGCCTGAGAATCAGAACAGCCCGTCCTGGTTCAACAGCACGGAGCTTCCCGGACCAAGACCAAAGAAATGCTACACAGCTACCTGTCGGAATTTGTAAAATTGATAATGTCGAACGTGAGACGCTCAGGTGCCATTTTCCTGTACATCCGGTTCTCTAGGGACTCGCCGGTTTCGCGCGTCCGTGCTGTCGTCCGCGGGCCTATGGACGGGAAAAAAATTCTATAGGACCTGGTCTATATTACTGAAGGATAGACTCACCTCCGTGGATAATAGTTAGAAAAAAGACTAATCAATAAAAAAAAAATCTAAAAACTGAAAATACAGACACGTAGTAGGCATAAAAGAGGGTCTAGCTATAGACCCGGTCTAAGAGGATTAATTTCCATACGGGACCAAATCGAGCTATGCTACTGGGCAGTGGTCGATCCAGAGTATAACTCGCTTGAAGCGAGAGATTGGGGACCCTTAATACCTTGATAGCTAATATTAGTTGACAAATTGCCAAGTTGTCTTTGGCCCGAAATTTGTCCCAAATCATATTAGCTGTTAGATCTAGTTAATACTACATCCAAAATATGTAATACAAGGTAGAAGCACCATAAAATCTCTATTTCTTTTAGTGTTGTCACTACTGGAAGTAACTTTGCTGCCGAGTACTTGAAATACTCGACTATGAGAAAAAATTATCGAGCGACCTTTTTGCCGAGAGTTACACTTGGCAAAGAGGGCTCAACTTGTTTTTTTTTTGAGTGTCAAGTGGGCTCAGCTTGTCCCTTTTTTAGTGTCAAGTAACACCTAGAGGATTTTGTAGCCTGAAATACAGGGATATACGCGGTTAGATCGGGTTAATATTGTCAATGGGATTACAAGTTTGAAAGACATGAGCGAAATTCGGATATTGCTGAGACTGCTACTAATCAAGTGTGGGAGAAACTATGGACCCTGGAAATTCCGAGTAAAATGAAAAAAATCAGATGGAGGGTTTTACATGGTATGATCCCATGTCATGGAATTTTAGCTAATCGGCATATTGGAAACGAAGGTGGATGTCCAATCTACTATTCGAGCTGTGAAGATATCAAACAAACACTAGTAGAAAAAAGCTATCCGTTCATGTCTCCTAACAGCATTAGTCCCAGTTTCGCCACGAACCGGGACTAATGCTGGCACGCGTCCCGGTTCGAGCGGGCACGGGGCCAGGAGGCATGCGTCCCGGTTGGTAGAGGAGCATACGTACCGGTTTGTGTTACAAACCGGGACTAAAGGTTGGGCGTCAGCCACATGGCGTGGCACACACCTTTAGTCCCGATTTGTATTACAAACCGGGACGTATGCTCCCGCCCACTATAAATGCAACGCCCCAGCCCTCTGCCTCCACTCTGTTTTTTTTTTGGTGGAAGGTGTGAGGGGTGTGCTAGTTTTTTTCCCTATGCATGCATTCAAGGTGTTTGATGAAATGTTTGAGTGAATGATCCTGTTCAATTTCTCATAGAACAAAAATATAGAAGGTATCCGAGACGCACTTGAGCTTTCTCCTCTTTATTTCCCTCGATCGAGGTTAGCAATCTTATCTTTTCTCCATCATTGATACAATGCATGTGTCGATGTGAATTGGTCATTTCACTATTTATGATGTCCTTTTTTTGATAAACTTACTTATATGATGCAGATGAATGGTCGGGAATGGATGTACGGTGACCGGCGTGTACCCGGGTATATGAAAGGCGTGGATAAATTTATCGATGTGGCTACGGCAAACAAAGAGAATGGTTTTATACGTTGTGCATGTGTTCAATGTCGGAACAACAAGGAGTACTCTTCCTCGAAAATCATTCGCGGCCACCTGATTATGAAAGGTTTCATGCCCAACTATAATTGCTGGACCAAGCACGGGGAAAGAGGGGTTATGATGGAAGATGGTGAAGAAGAAGATGATGATAACAACTATCATCATATGTTTTCTGAATACAATGATACTGCAATGGAAGACAATGGAGAGGAAGGAGGTGAAGAACGGACATCAGATGAGCCGGCTGATGAACTTGGTAGGGTCATTTCTGATGCAAAGCGAGACTGTCAAACAGAAAATGAGAAGTTGAAGTTAGAGGGCATGTTAGAAGATCCCAAGAAATTATTGGCAGCACAAAGCTCGGTACCACACTGGAATTGTTGCGATGGAAGGCAGAGTATGGTCTAACTGACTCCTCATTTGAAAATATGCTGAAAATAATGAAGCCGAAGTTTCCAAAACATAACGAACTTCCCGAGAGTACCTACGAAGCAAAGAAGACTCTCTGTCCTCTAGGATTAGATGTGCAAAAGATACATGCATGCATTAATGACTGCATCCTCTACCGCGGTAAGGAGTATGAGAATTTAGATAAATGCCCGGTATGCAATGCATTGCGGTATAAGATCAGATGAGATGACCCTGGTGATGTTGAGGGAGAGCCCCTCCGGAAGAGGGTTCCTGCTAAGGTTATGTGGTATGCTCCTATAATACCAAGGTTGAAACGCATGTTCAGAAACAAAGAGCATGCTAGGTTGTTGTGATGGCACAAAGAAGACCGTAAGAAAGACGGGAAGTTGAGACACCCTGCTGATGGGTCATAGTGGAGAAAAATCGAGAGAGACTTCCCAGACTTTGCAGGTGACGCAAGGAACTTATGGTTTGGTCTAAGTACGGATGGCATGAATCATTTTGGGGAGCAGAGCTGCAGTCACAGCACCTGGCCCGTGAATCTATGTATCTACAACCTGCCTCCTTGGTTGTGCATGAAGCGTAAGTTCATTATGATGCCAGTGCTCATCCAAGGCCCGAAGCAACCGGGCAACGACATTCATGTGTACCTTAGGCCATTAGTTGAAGAACTCTTACAGCTGTGGGGCAAACCAGGTGTACGTGCGTGGGATGAGAACAAACAGGAGCCATTTGATCTACGAGGGTTGCTTTTCGTAACCATCAATGATTGGCCTGCTCTTAGTAACCTTTCAGGACAGACAAACAAGGGATATAAGGCATGCACACACTGTTTAGATAAGACTGAAGGTACATATTTGCATAAATGCAAGAAGGTTGTGAACCTGGCGAATCGAAGATTATAATAAGTTTGATGAAATTCCACCCTTCACAGTGAAAACTGATCCAAGCATTCCGTTAAGTAAAGAAGATGCTCCATGGTTACGTCTGAAGCGATCATAAGGAAGGACATATGCCAAGAAGTTTATGCTCATATTATGTAACTCTAGTTCATGTCTTTCGCGGTTTGTGGCTTGACCGAAGGATATCTTTCGCGGTTTGTGGCTTGACCGGGACTATATATAGGGGGGCCTTTAGTCCTGGTTTTGTAGTCTCAGTTTTTAATATTAATAAATGTCTTGAGTGTTAGTCCCGTTTTGTGGCTGGACCGGGACTATGAAGAAGTTGTTCCGATTCGTACTTACCATTAAGATCTGATCTCCAAACGCGCGCGGTCATATATTAGGGAGTGCCTCTATGACCAGTTTCTTGGAGATGCCGGAGGACTGGGATCCGGTGGCATCTCCCTGAAACTGGTCGTAGTGGTGTCCCTGCTCTCGAAAACCATCTTGCAGCTTGTAACTTATCTAACTAGATCAATACACCTGGGAGCTAACTAATTTCACATATTAGGGAGTGCCTCTATGACCAGTTTCTTGGAGATGCCGGAGGACTGGGATCCGGCGGCATCTCCCTGAAACTGGTCGTAGTGGTGTCCCTGCTCTCAAAAACCATCTTGCAGCTTGTAACTTCTCTAACTAGATCAATACACCTGGGAGCTAACTAATTTCACATATTAGGGAGTGCCTCTATGACCAGTTTCTTGGAGATGCCGGAGGACTGGGATCCAGTGGCATCTCCCTGAAACTGGTCGTAGTGGTGTCCCTGCTCTCGAAAACCATCTTGCAGCTTGTAACTTCTCTAACTAGATCAATACACCTGGGAGCTAACTAATTTCACATATTAGGGAGTGCCTCTATGACCAGTTTCTTGGAGATGCCGGAGGACTGGGATCCGGCGGCATCTCCCTGAAACTGGTCGTAGTGGTGTCCCTGCTCTCGAAAACAATATTAGAGATGCCTCAATCTGGCTGGAGGACTGGACTCATAAGGATGCCTATTTATAGTACAAGCAACTCGCCATAGTGTCGACACTTACGATATAATGTCGACACTCACCCCTATTATTAGTGCTGACTCGTGTTTTGTCCCGATTGGTGTCTCCAACCGGGACTAAAGGTTCATCTGTAGTCTCGATTGGTGACACCATCCGGGACAAGGTACACGCCGCACGACATAATGTCGACACTCACCCCTATCATTAGTGCTGCCTGGCCCAGCCTGCCGAAATCCCTCCAACCGGGACTAAAGATGAACCTTTAGTATATTGAAAATCCGAACAATGAAAATCCTTCGCGTGGTGTCATATTATGTGACATAGTTGAAAGGAAAAATACCAGACTTGGTATATTGATTATGTCTCAAAAAACCTTCACAAAATGACCTATCATGTTCGAGGTTTCATGGCTTTCGGTCCAAATGACCGATGTTATATGCTGAATCACGGCATAGTTTGTGATGCTGTGCCCATATTATGCATACATGTGGACATTGGTATGGAGAACAATGTTGCAGGAGGAAGTTTTCCTTTTTGTCGCACGGAAAAGCCCTTTTCCATTTTTCGAGCACAAAAAACGGGTCATTTTGTGAAGTAACCACCAAAATGCTATTTCAGAATGGTACCGTCCCATTTTCCTAAAATACTAGACCACCTTACATGGACTATCTCCCAACCAGGACATCTCAAACCTTTTCGTCCATCCCGGGTAAAAAGGACAAATGTCTGCCGAATCGGCAGGAAGTGGGTCCGGTTTGTACTACAGGTACATGATCTATCGCCCGTGATTTTTTGAAAAAATCATTTTTAGACTCGCAATATGTGGTTTCTTCAGAGATACAATGCTAGTTTAACGATGCTCGTCCCCTATCTTCATGCACACCGGTTTCGACCATAGTTAGAAATTCAAAAAATTCAAAACGGGCATAGGAAATTCAAAAAAAATCTGAACAATGAAAATACTTCGCGTGGTGTCATATTATGTGACATAGTTGAAAGGAAAAATACCAGACTTGGTATATTGATCATGTCTCGAAAAAACCTTCACAAAATGACCTATCATGTTTGAGGTTTCATGGCTTTCGGTCCAAATGACCGATGTTATGTGCTGAATCACGGCATAGTTTGTGATGCTGTGCCCATATTATGCATGCATGTGGACATTGGTATGGAGAACAATGTTGCAGGAGGAAGTTTTCCTTTTTGTCACACGGAAAAGCCCTTTTCCATTTTCCGAGCGCAAAAAGCGGTCGTTTTGTGAAGTAACCACCAAAATGCTGTTTCAGAATGCTACCGTCCCATTTTCCTAAAATACTAGACCACCTCACATGGACTATCTCCCAACCGGGACATCTCAAACCTTTTCGTCCATCCCGGGTAAAAAGGACAAATGTCTGTCGAATCGGCAGGAAGTGTGTCCGGTTTGTACTACAGGTACATGATCCATCGCTCGTGATTTTTTGAAAAAATAATTTTTAGACTTGCAATATGTGGTTTCTTCAGAGATCCAATGCAAGTTCTAAATGAGCCATTTTTCTTCCCGCCATTTTTCTTCTCGCCATTTCTTCCCGCCATTTTTCTTCTCGCCATTTCTTCCCGCCATTTTTCTTCTTGCCATTTTTTCCCGCCAGTTCTTCCCGCCATTTCTTCCCGCCAGTTTTTCCCGCCAGTTCTTCCCTCCAGTTATCTTCCTGCCATTTCTCACTATAGATATATATGTAGGGTTGGCCTCCATTGTCATTGCACATCTCTAGACTCATATATGCAACCTCATCACTCTTTCCCATGACTTCCATCGTAGCACTAACTCCTAGGGAGGCGGAGGCGCTTTGCGCCTCGAACTACCCCTGCCCGCCGGGCTACTGTGTCCCCGTCGGCTGGATGCTGAGCGCCGGAGGCGTGCCGGTTCCTCCTGTCCCTCTAGGTGTGGCGCGCCGGATGGCCATCACGAACCACTACTACTTCGAGCTCACGCCGGAGCAGCGGAGGAATCCCAGATGGCATCCCGACTATTTCCCGACTTGGGAAGCCTTCTTCGTGGATCAGCGTGAGATGGCGCTCGCCAGGCACGAGGAGGACGGTCCACCTCCTCCGAACTTCAACGCGGTCATCGGCTGTGGTGGCGCGGCCGGACTCTCTAGAGCGTCATGGCCTACGACACGGCCGCCGACTCTAGCCACCGCCTGCGCTACCCTCAAGTCCAGCCCACTCGTACTCAGCCTTCAAGGTTCAACTACGGCGACCCCGACGACGACAGCGACGACGGCCGCGGCGAGTACGGCGACTACAGTGGCGAGTATTACAGGTGTAGACAGGATCATGACTGAATCACTCCAACATTGCAAAACAAGTTCGGCCGATTGTGGCTTAATCTGGCCATGTATCTTAATTTTCAGTTCTTCTATGTAACTTTGTGTTAGTTGCGTTATGTACTTTAATTCCAGTTCTTTCCTAATAAAATTTTCTTTCCGCCCATTATTTCCCGTCCTTTTTTTCCCGCCCATTAATATATAAAAAATATAAGTTAATTCAAATCCAAATTAAAAACAGAAAATGGTTTTGAATTAGTTATTCAAATCCAAACACTTTTTATGTTTAAAGTTTTTCTAAATTCCAAATTAATATTCAAAAAATATAAGTTAATTCATTTTTAATTATAAATGGTTACATTAATTATTTTTTAAAACAGAAAATGGTTTTGAATTATTTATACAAATCCAAACACTTTTTATGTTTAAAGTATTTCTAAATTCCAAATTAATATTCAAAAAATATAAGTTAATTCATTTTTAATTTTAAATGGTTCATATTTTAAATGGTTACATTAATTATTTTTAACAAATATAAAATGGCTTTGAATTAGTTATTCAAATCCAAACACTTTTTATGTTTAAAGTTTTTCTAAATTCCAAATTAATATTCAAAAAATATAAGTTAATTCATTTTTAATTTTAAATGGTTCATAGTTTAAATGGTTACATTAATTATTTTTTAAAAACAGAAAATGGTGTTGAATTTGTTATTCAAATTCAAACACTTTTTATGTTTAAAGTTTTTATAAATTCCAAATTAATATTCAAAAAATATAAGTTAATTCATTTTTAATTTTAAATGGTTTATAGTTTAAATGGTTACATTAATTATTTTTTAAAAATAGAAAATAGTTTTGAATTAGTTATTCAAATTCAAACACTTTTTATGTTTAAAGTTTTTCTAAATTCCAAATTAATATTCAAAAAATATAAGTTAATTCATTTTTAATTTTAAATGGTTCATAGTTTAAATGGTTACATTAATTATTTTTAAAAACAGAAAATGGTTTTGAATTAATTATTCAAATTCAAACACTTTTTATGTTTAAAGTTTTTCTAAATTCCAAAGTAATTATCATTTAAAAAACATTACAAATTTAAACCCCAAAATAAAAATAAGGCGGGAAGAGAGAGAAAATTTCTGAATTTTTTTGAAAACAGGGTCATATGTCCCGGTTCGAGCCACCAACCGGGACTAAAGACCCTGCGCGCGCCAACCCTTGGTCTGCTGAAAAAAGTGGAGTATACGTCCCGGTTGGAGGCTCCAACCGGGACGTATGACCCTTTAGTCCCGGTTGGAGCCACCAACCGGGACAAAAGGTCCTTCGGTTATAACTGGGTGCCCCTCCTCTTCTTCTTCCCCATCTCACAATCTCGCGCATGACGCCGTCAGGCTGCCCCGCCGCCCTGCACGCCCTACCGGTCGCTCCTCGCCCAGCAAAGCGTGTAGAAAGCTTCGCCTCGTCGCCCCGAGACTTCATCCCGAAGGAATCGGCCCCGCTCGCTCCCAATCGTCGTCGCCGCCGCCATCTCCCTCGAGCCCGACGACCGGTGCCGCCGTCGATTCGCCGGCTCCCGACCTCGCCTCGCCTCCCCGTCACCACCACCGCACACCTGGTGAGGTGCTGGTCCTCGTGGACCCTCTCTCTCGCCCCCTCTCGCTCTGGTTCCTCCTCCCCATCGACCACCTGCCACCGCCGCCGCTCACCGTCGTCGTGTTCCCCTCTCCGGTGACCTTTTCGAGGCGGCGCCGCTACTCTTTGGCTCGCCTCAACCTCCTCTCTCTAACGCGCGCACGCACGCGCCCTAGATCGCCCCTAACGCTGTTCCCCGTCACCGTCTTGCAAGCCACCGCCGGCGTGATGTCATCCTGACGTCACCCGTGCGTCAGCGCGCTCGCAGAACCGCTCGCAGACTCAGGCTGGGGCTAGCCAGAGAGGCTGACCTATGGGCCAGAGGCCACAGGTCAAACCCCCCGCCCAGCCAAGCGTGGCTTGCCTATGTGGCCTCTGGCCCACAGGTCAGCCTCTCTGGCTAGCCCCAGCCCGAGTGAAAAAAGTTTAACCAGATTTTAATAATTTCAGAAATAATTATAATCTTATAAATTCAATAACTTTTAATCTATAAGTCAGAAAAATATGAATAATATATCAAAATGTTCAGAAAAATGAAACCTAGCTATTTAAGCTATAATCATGCATTGTTCAACAACTTAAATGACAAGTATAATTAGAAGAACAAATGCACCCCCCTCATATGTTCCGGAGTTTCCCCAAGTAAGGGTTTTCACCCCTCGGAACCCCGATTAAATCGTCGAGCATGTCTTAGGGTTACATTCCAATGCAAATTAACTTGTCATATCATCATACTTGCTTGAGCATTGCATCGATGCCTTTTGTTGATTGTTTCCCTTTCTTTCCGGTGTTTGGTTCTTCCCTGTAGAATACGATATCGAGATCGAGATCGAAGCCAGAGATCAACACCGTCGAAGCTCGAAGACAAATACTTGACCAACAGTAATCAAGTCAAGTACAAGGATCCTGAAGCTCTGCTTTCGGCTATCAACAGGCAAAGGCAAGCATATCCCTACCATGATATAATCCTATGATTTCGAAAGCATTTCAATTCTTGCCATGATGCATACGATTATACTGTGGTATTTTATCGATAGATAGAGTGTCCTATCTGTTGCATTACTCCCTTTGAGCTTATATTACCTGATCCACTGCTCCTAGCATATTAGGTTTATTAGTTTGGATTATTAGGTTTATTATTAGTTAGGTATTATTAGGTGTATTAATTAGTTAGGTATTATTAGTCTTCGGCCCCACTAGTCAGTCACTGTGGGTAGCCCCAGACCCGATGAAAAACTACCCCTGTGCTGATGTACATATTGATTGCGCATTGTATTATGCCATGTATTGATTGCCGCCTTTCTTTCCGGTATTGGTTCTTCGCGATAGGATCCGAGCCCGAGGGTTTCTCCGAATTAGGGTTTCTGATATTGTAAATTCATTTTTAATATTGTGTTTGTATATATTAGGGTTTTTCTGAATTAGGGTTTATATCTCTCAACACCGTACCTAACATTCTCCCTTAGCTGCTTTGACTTATCTGTTTTTCCACCTATGCAGAAAATATGGACCCACACGACAGAGACGAAGAAAAGGAAGAGTTGATCCAAGGTGTGATTCGCGGGGAAGAAAATTTAGATGTATCGGCATTTCTGAACAACTCTGGTGAGGGTGATCCTCTTTTTGCCGGAAGAGACGACTTGTTTGAGGTTGAAGGTGATGCCTTCCGCGAGGGAGAAGGCGATGCCTTGTGTGATCTAGAAGACGACCGCTCCGGCGAGGTGCATGTAATATAATTAATTCATTAATTAATCATCTGCTATCTACATAGAAATAGTAACGACGATCTTTCTTCTTTTATCCCTTTGGATTGAAGAAATCTACTGAAAAGAGCAGCCGAGACCCAACCAAAAAGTTGGGAGACCATGAGAGGTTCAGGATCGAAGATGTCGCTGAAGACGGCAAACCGACGGCTCCCGAAGTTGTCGCAAACAAATTTGTGGCACAATGCAGAGTAATCGTTAGGGAGTTAATCCCGATCACCATTCGAAATTGGAATAGGCCTGCTGATGCGGAAGAAGAGGGAACATGTTTATTTGTCCCAAACAAGGCCAAAGATTTACTGTGGAATAGGCTCATGATTAATTTCATACTACCGAAGATAGAGCTGGATCCAAATGCGGAGGATCCAGTTGAGGACGCCTTAGAACATGGGAGAGCCATGGAGGCTAAGGTCAAGGAGTGGGCTTTGAAGAAGATGGGCCAGTGTTTCACCAACTGGAAGAAAAGATTGCAGCTTGAGTATGTCATGAAAGAGAAGACTCCGGATTTCAAGAAGATTCAGTTTGAGAAGATAAAACCATTCTAGGCTGAGTTTGTGAATTACAAGTCATCAGCAAAAGCTAAGAAAATGTCTACAACGAATAAGCTTAATGCTGCTAACAAGAAGTATCACCATACTATGGGGCAAGGTGGCTACAGGGCTGGCATTCCTAAGTGGAAGAAACTTGAGCAGGAACTGCGTGCTAAAAAGATCATTCCAGAGACAGACGATTGGATCGAACATGCAAGGAATTGGTTTTATGGGCATGGGGGCAAGTTGGACTAAGAAGGGAAGTGTATATATAACATACGATATAAAGAAGACCCCTTGCCAATCGAGAAGATGAGAAAAGCAATAAAGGCTGTTAAAGATGGGGACTTCATTCCCGATAGAGAGAATGATGAGCTCACACTCGCCCTTGGAAATAAGGAACATGATGGACGAACATGAGGCACAATAGGCTCCAAACCATGGAGGACTGGGTTTCCCGAAGAGAGGAAGAAATAGACTGATAGAAGCCGTCAGAGGAGAAAGGACAAGGCGGAAGTTGAAGCAGATATTCAGAAAGAGCGAATGCGTATAATTAAAGAACGAATAAAGCAACAACAAGATGAAATTAACGCACTTAAAGAGCAAAGTACTACCGGCCCATCTCAGCAGCACACTACATTCGATGCTACCGGCCTATCGAATAATCGAAAAAGTAGTGTGGCTTCCACCGAGGTCCCGGGTGACGACAATGACGATGACGATGGTGCACCGACGATGGCTCATGTTGCCTACGCAGTGGATGATATCACACAGATGACACACTGCGAGCTACATGTCAAAGTTGTGAACATATCAATGAAGGTGGCGGTCGGCTATGCCTTACCAATTGGACCCACACCAACTTACCACTGTCGTCCGGTTCCAGAGGGCTATGTTGTTGTCGGGGTGGATGAAATCATGCCCACCTTTGAAGCTTTGAAGCTTGAATACCCTGCAGGTGAAGGGGATGTGACTGAACTGGGAGACGCAACAAACGTCACCATTCTATGGCCAAAGGAATGTATCGTGCTTCGAAATCACACGCCAAGGCCATCTTCGCCGTCGCCTCACCCGTCTCCAGCGAGGTCGTCGCCGCCGCGGCAGCCGTCTTCGTCGCCTCACCCGGCTCCGTCGCCTCACCAATCTCCGGCGCAGCCATCGCCGCGGGAGCCATCGCCGGCACCTCGGGATAAAAAGCGTAAGCGTACCGCTACTCTGCGTCGTGGTAAGCGATCGCTGAAACGTAAACAAGAACCTCTTCCAAAAGTACCAAAGGTTCCTCCCAAGAGAGCTTATGACTGTACTGAAGAGGAGACTACGGTGATCGTTGATGCAGAAACGACAACGTTTTTCGCTAAGCTAAGGTGGCCGAAAGAGCCAGAGTTCCCCAGCACCAAAGAAGAAAAAGGCAGAGTGTTCAAAATGCTAAAGACTCTTCATCAACCCGAGGCAAAGCTGTCATCAGACTATGAGCGTTCTATTCTCAAGTCACATGCGGCACAACAAGCCTCGAAGAGCAGTACTGATGCAAGCGAGAAATCTGTTGCCCAGCTCGGAGAACAAGCAAAACAGTCTTGCGCCCCTCTCAAGGTGATTTCGCATACCAATGTGGGGTCGAGCAAATATGGGGCCGAAGAGCAGTATGATCCAGAGGTAGTTGCACAATACGGAGAAGCTGCCGCTGCTCAACGTATGAGTATTGCCCAGTACGTATCCCAGTTAGAGTACTTCCCCGTGAGTGAAGTAGCATACAAATACCAGTACGGAAAACCTCTCGTCAAACCTGAGGAGGTAAATAATCTTCCAACAAAAATGCGAAGATTGCATAACTGGTACATGCATGCCACAAAGGCCGGGGCTAACTGGATAGTGCCGAGGCTTACAAAAAAGCATTATGGGAAAGAAATAGATGACATGATATCCATTGAATTTGATGAACTATTTCAATTATTCAACCAAGACGCCTTGGACAAATCGATCATCAGTGCCTATTGTCTGTAAGTACTAATTCTGTAATTAATTTAGTCTCTAGCTATCTCACCTCGTTTATTGCATGTATATAATCATACTATAATATGCAGAATGAAGATTCTCGAATGTAGCAGAGGACAAATCTATGAAATTGGCTTCATTGACCCATATTGGGTTCATCAAGCTAATCTCAAAACAAGCCCCCAGTATACGGAGGATAATATCGTACACGCGTTAAGGTTTCAAGAAATCAGAAGGGAAATACTATTTTCTTATAACTTCGAGTGAGTGTTATTGTCTTGTATACACTTTCTATTTCTCTTACTCGATGTTAAGTATATAATTGATTAGTTATGCATTCGCAGCTTCCACTATATTCTGTTAATCATTCAACTTGACAAAGGGCGTGTACTAGTCATGGACTCGAAACATAAACCCCTTGAGCAGTGGAAGGACATACAGATGCTTCTCCAGCGGTAATTCTAACCATTACGACACTATATCGGCAATGTTCGTGAATTTTATGATATCAAGTAATTAATAACTTTTTTTTTTCGTTTTCTTCGCCAGGCAGTGCTTGAAAACGGTTCACCAACAAGGCTAGGGGTGTTTGGAAAGAGGAGCTTACATTTCAACCACTAGATATAAGCACCACTAGCTATATCCGCGTATCTCTTTGATTCTAGTTTTAATACCGTTATTATCATGCTTGATTATTATTTTGATTGAACTATGTTCTCGTAAAGTGCCTGACGCAGGGACCAGGTAACAATCTATGAGGATACTATGTTTGCGAGTTCATTCGACAGACGTGCTGTGAGAAGGGCAGAAATTTAGAGCAACTCCACGTACGTAAACAATTTCTATAGTTTTTAATTACCATCAAATTGTGTCATTCATATAGGCTGACTCCTTTTTTAAATCGGATCGAATGTCTACGAGACGGTCTTCTGCCAAAGGATCGCGTACGAACAATTCAGAAGGAATTGGCGGGATTCTTGGATGCAGAAGTCCTAAACCCAAAAGGGGAATACTGTTCGGGTGTGTATACATAATAGGGATTGTACAAAGAGCAACTTTTGTATGTAGTGCATGAACTCGATCCGTGTATCCAATGTAATATTGTCATGATGATCTTGTGTAATATAATGGTTCCTTCATTGATGAGTGCAAAACACTAAATAAATAATAAAACAATATAAATGAATTCTCTGCCGCGGCACAAAAAGTGGCCAAAATGCTGCCGCGGCAACAAAAGTTGCCAAAATGAATTCTCTGCCGTGGCAGAGAAATGTGTCAAATCTCTGCCGCGGCAGACGGTTATTTGTCCCGGTTCGTATTACGAACCGGGATGGTTGCTCCGCCCCCTCGCCCTCTGCCGTGGCCACGTGTACTCCCTTTTGTCCCGGTTGGTGGGGCAACAGGGACTAAAGGTTGGGGCTTTAGTTCCGATTGCCCCGTCCCGGTTGGGTAACCGGGACTAAAGCCCCTTACCAACCGGGACCAATGGGGTTGTTCCCACTAGTGAAAACACGTTCTATTTGCATGTGATAGTGCTAGAGAAATTTGGAAAAAAATTGGGGTTTGGGACAAGATTGAAGAAGTGATGCAAATTGATAGGTCGGGTTTGGTGATTATATAGAAGAAATCATCAAGCGGGTCTAGTAATTCTTGTATTTGGGTCGATCCAGTAGGTTTTTTGTGAGCAGTAGGTTTTTTAGTTTATCGTTAGCAAGCTTGCGAATTATGTAATAATGTTATCGGATTTGTGAGCAGTAGGTTTTTTACATACTCTTTTTCTCACCAGGTATCTAAGGGGACTAAAAGGTTATTAATGAGACGGCTCGTTAATATATTATATTTTAAAAAAAAGGAGGGCTGAGCTTGTCAGCAAATATACTATATGAAACGGAGCTTGTGAGACGCTCTAAACCCCATTGGTGTACCTGGGCCCATCCAGAATTTTGGAAAACAGTCCAGTAGGCCACGATCTCCAAACAATGAGCACCCTTTGAGAAGATTAAATAGGCCCATGTCAATCTGCTTACCAGGCATGCATTATGTCCGAATTCAGCCCGAATCGTGTGAGCCAGACAAATGTTTTCCAGAAGCGGGGACAACACTTATTATTTTTCACTAGTCCACCCCTTTTACCTATCGTCGTGTTGTCCATGCTGCCACGTGTCCCCATTCTTTTTGTCAAAAAATTGCACTATTGCTACAAAACCTTCATATTTGCTATAAAATGTCTCGTTTTATTATATTTGGTATAGTATAGCAATAAATGGTTCGCTCAAGTTCCATGTGGAGCCTTATTCTTATTTGTCGATGTAAAATGACTTGTCGCAGATCTACCTGCAACAAATTCTGGTTTCTCTGGATGGTATGAACAACTTAATGTTCACACTTATTTATGGTTTATTCGTGGCCAGAAATCACTCGATAGGTCTGCCGGTTTGGTCCTTCTAGATTTTACATGTTTACTGGATCCAAGTATGCAGTGACCTTTAAATGGAGGTTGTGGGAATATGTGTGCCGGTGAGACTTTGACGCCTAACTAAGCACAGGTTTATTCGCGGGTTGGGTACCATCTAGGTTGTGCTAGTTATTTGCGTGCCGCTGGCCTGCCTCTATGCCGCTGGCGGCTAGCAGCAGACACAGGTGGAAAAAGGGCCTGCAGCCCCGGGTTGCAACTGGCTCTAGTACCGGTTTTGGGTCTGGGACTGCGAAAACGGGACTAGAGCCTCCACTCTAGTCCCGACTCGCTACGGCCTGCGACTCATAACACTCACGTGGCTGTTTCAGCGTCACGGGGGGCGGAAACCCTCTAGTCCCGGCCGTAACACCACCCGGGACTATAAGGTTTCCTGCCGCGGCAGAGAATTATGTGTTTCTCTGCCGCGACAGAGATTGTGTATTTCCATTTTTTTGCCATTTCGTTTCTTTTTTGTTTTGTGTTTCACTATAATTTCAAACATATATTTAAGTACACATATTCTACGCTAGTACATACACAGTACATGTTGATGCATCTATATAATTAATCGATCCCTTCCAAACATACATTGATGATATATATATCAAAAGGAAGAAATGCTTTGAAATTACATGGTCATTGATGAATATATATATATCATATCAGCTACATGGAGATCAGTAAGTCACATAGAGTTTCACGTCATCCGCATAATGCTCTCCATGTATATCAAGGACTTCCTTCATTATAAATCCCGACAGGTCCTCTTGAATTGCTCTTATGCGCTGGTCTACCTCTAGTTTCTCCCGCAAATCATAAATATAATGTGAGTCAACTTTCTGCTCACTGGTCAAGTCGCGGATATACTCGCAGATGTAGTATCCACATAAATGAGTTTCCGGTGGCTGCTGTAAACTCTTCACCATTTTATAAGTTAGCTCCTCTTTGAATGGACCTGGTATTTTCTGTCAGAATCGTGTCCAACACCTGCTCGGCAAAGAAAATGAACAAAGGAGTTATTAGTTACTTGATATCAGGAAATGAATGAAAGAGGACGATATAATGCGATAATGATTGAAATTACTTATGAAGCATTGCTTTCATGTCGCTCCACTGCTCTTGGTCCCAACTTAATGAGTCGTGGACTTCAACTAGGGAGTTGTCAACTTGAATGTTTAGCAAGATCCAGTGAAATCTGCCGACGTTTACATAAGCATACATGCATAGCTCATCGAGTAAGCAAAAATAAAATATGTACAAGATATAAACACTCACTTAAAGTTTTAAGGAAATAGTATTTTCTTAACAAAATTATTCTCGGTTAAGAACCTGCACAGGTCTTCCTCCACGTCCTTGGAGTGATTCTTTAATGTATATTCATTAACGATATATGGGTCAATGAACCCAACGTCGTATCTTCTAGCTCTTTTGCATTCAAGCATCTTCATTCTGCAGAATATAATATCATCATAAAAAAGGATATATAGTTAGGATAATATATTAAATGCAATGAACGAGCTGAGCTACAAATTTAATTATAGAAATAAATCACTTACAGACAGTAGCAACCAATGATAAATTTGCCGAGGGCGCGCTGGTTGTATAACTGAAACAGTTCGGTCATTTGAACCTGTATCGAGTATGATTTGAAGTGATGCTCCTTTCTAACGTCCACCGGAAACCAATCTTTCTAATGCTTTTTTCTTCTTGCGACATGTACCATTCGTGCAGATTTCGTATATGTGTCGATAGACGCGCGAGCTCCTCATTACTGACTAGAGGCTCCCCTTGGACATACTGCCGTACTATCTGACCCACTGGCGTATCTTCATAGCCTAAATATTGACCAAGAGACATATTTGCTTCAGTAGCAAGTGCTTTGTCCCGCGATACAGTGATTCCCATTAGTGCATCATTATTACGGGCTCTAGGGTCCATTATTTGCATGTCCATATCCATTTCAGCTCTGAAGGCCTTGTTGAGGTCTGAAATTACATTGAGCGGGGCGACCGATTGATTCTTCCGTGCTCCGAGCTGGGCAACTTGCTTCCCGCTTTTTGCACTTGTGATTTTTTTCTTCTGTGCTTGCTTAATAATCTCCCAGTCATAGTCTGATTCCAGATTCATCGATATCTAGGATGGTTGCTCAAGAAAGGACTTAGCCCACTTTTGGGTTTTTTCATCATATACCGGCTTTGGCTGAGGCTTTTTGGGTGCAAAATGCGCCTTAACTTGGGCAGCCACATCCGCGTTAGTTTCCTCATCGGTCTTGTCATAAGGTCTCTTTGGAAGAGCCGGCGGGATGTCGATTATCGTCGCCGTTTGACCTTTTTTCGATGTGGGGCGCGGGGGAGCGTCGAACTTCCGTTTCTTCGAGGAGGTAGTAGTATTGCACGGAGGTGGAGGCGGAGATCGAGTTGATGTACTCCTGCTGCGGCGATCGTCAGCGGGGCAGGGTGGACTTGGAGGTTGGCGATAATCGGGTTGGGGTGGACTTGAAGGTTGACGATATTCGATGCGGGGTGGACTTGGATTCCTCGGAGTCGGTGGCCTTGGCGCCAATCCTGGAAACTTGATGTACTTCTTATTCCATAGAATGATGTTGCGCTTGACATCTCCTAGTTTCGTAAGGTATTTAGGCATAGCGATTTTAATCTCTAGGTCCGCAAAATCCTTCACTATGTCATCCACCGTGACACGAGCATAGCCTGGTGGAATCAGAAGTGAATGGTGGAGTGCTCCAGGTAGACAAGGTAAAGTAGTGCCGATTGCCACTTTGAAGGACAGGTTGTTCATTGGCTGATGTAGCTCACATTGTGCCATCTCTCTGACATCATCCACAGGGTAGTGAGGAGTCGGTGCATCATCCAGCAGTGCTTGATCATCAGCCTGGACCTCTGTGGAAGCCATGCTGCTTCTCTGCTTCCTAAGATCCAATGCAGGATCATCAGCCCGCGGGTGAGTTGACGATGGCGGCCTTTGGCTAATTTCATGCATGAGGTTCTTCAGATCCACTAGGTCCTGCTCTACCCTGGAGATCCAGTCTGCCTCCCGGTCCTTCTGTCTCTGACGGCTTCTGTAATTGGCATCGTACTGAGGAAATCCTTTCTTCCACGAGACACCGGCGCCTTTGCCTCGTGTTCGTCCTCCCTTTTCAGGATTCCCGAGGGCGTGTGTCAGCTCATCGTTCTCTCTCTCAGGACAGAACAATCCCAATCGAGCACCGTTAGTTGCTTGAATAAGGTCTTGAGAGGGTTTTAGAATTTTTTTTCATGAAATAATGTCTTCCCTGTTTCTAGGTCCAACGATCCCCCGTGCCCGTACCACCAGTGCTTTGACCTCTCGGGCCATCCATCTGTACCAGGAGTGACACCTCTAGCCCTCATTTTCTTCTCCATAGTTTCCCACTTAGGGACGACACTCTTGTAGCCACCTGTCCCCATTTTATGATGGTATTTCTTGTTGGAAACATTTAACGCGTTCTTTGCCGACTTTGCCTTTGCTTTATCAGATTGCTTGTACTGTACAAAATCAGGCCACTGTTCTCTCAACTTCTTGTTTACTCCTTTGAAGTCTGGAGTTTTCTTTTTCGCGACATATTTCGCGTATAAACTTTTCTTGTGGTTCTGGTACAGTTCAGCCATCTTGCTCAGAGCCCACTCCTTGAATTTCGCTCTATTTTCAAGCCCACCCGGCCTTGGGGTAATACCATCTACCTCAAATTCTTCATACTCTAAGGTAGTATGAAATGCGCTATGAGCTTCTGCCAAAGGTCATCTTCGGCATCATTGGTGACATAGCTGTTGGATTCTTCACCAGGTTTCTTTGACTGATTCCATTCTTCGATGGTGATCGGCAGGTTGTCCCTAACAAGCACCCCGCATTGATTTATAAACATCCTCCGGTGCTTCTCTGGAGCAATCGGTTCACCATCATCATCCATTTCTTCGATGGTGAACCTCTGATTACCATCCAACTTTTTGTTCGGCCCTCGTTTCGTTCGAGCTGTCTATTGCTTCGATCCGGTGGGCTAAAAGAAGAAGAGAGAGTGATTAAATTATATCTAGATCAGTTAATGAATATAGGTAACACGAGGCTTTATATATATGTACCTCGCCGGATCCTGTCGAGGGGACATCATTATTGTTGTTATTTGTTTGCCCTTCGTCCATCCGGTCTTCCCCTTGGTACATTAGGTTTTCCTCTAGTCCATCACCGGATGGATTCAGATATGAGGATATCTCTTCCTCGAGCAAAATATCTTCGCCGGTAGTAATATTAAGAGGACTTTCACCTCTTATCATGCCCTGAAGAAAACCTTCACCGATGCGAACAGGATCTTCGGATGGATCCATGACTTAATTATCTATAAAAAAAGAGAGTTAAACAGGTTAGAAAAACCAATAACCCTAATAACTAAAACGAAAAAACAATAACCCTAATAACACAAATTAATAACCATAATATTATTTGCGGTAAAACAATAATCCTAATAACTAATAAAAAAATAACCCTAACTAATAACCCTAATATTATTTGTGATAAAACAATAATCTTAATAACTAAAACAAAAAAACAATAACCCTAATATTATTTTTGGTAAAACAATAATCCTAATAACTAAAACAAAAAAAATAATAACCCTAATATTATTTGTGGTAAAACAATAATCCTAATATTAATTATGTTAAAACAATAGAATCCTAGATAATAACTAAAATAAAAAATAACCCTAGCTAACTATAATTAAAAAATAACTCTAGCTAATTATAATTAAAATAACCCTAGCTAACAATATAATCCTAATCCTAGCTAATTATAATTAAAAAAATAATTAAAAAAATAACCCTAGCTAATCATAATTAAAAAAATAAATCTAGCTAATTATAATTAAAATAACCCTAGCTAACAATATAATCCTAATACTAGCTAATTATAATTAAAAGAATAATTAAAAAAATAACCCTAGCTAATTATAATTAAAAAAATAACCCTAGCTAATTATAATTAAAATAACCCTAGCTAACAATATAATCCTAATCCTAATAACAAAAAACAATAATTCTAATTAACAACCCTAGTTAACTAATAATTACAAAAAACACCCGCCCGTACCCCTCCCTCGAGCACCGATCGACGTTGGCGGCAGCACGTGACGGCAAGGCAGGGCGGCGCGCGGCGGCACACGACAAGGCGCGGAGAGCACGGCGCCGAAGCCGCTAGCGGCAAGGCGGCGCGCAGTAGAGCGGCGGCACGACGGAGCACGCATGGCAGAGCGACGGCGGAATCGGACAGCACTCCCCTGCGTGTGCTTCGTCTTCGTCTGTGCTTCTTCTTCGTCTTCGTCGAGAAATGCTAAGTGTTGGGGCAGCACCTCCTAGCGCGCGGAATATATACGGACCCCCCCTTTAGTCCCGGGCTAAGCCACCGCCCGGGACTAGAGGGTCACTAGTCCCGGGCTGTGGCTTAACCCGCGACTAAAGACCCCCCTTTAGTCGCGGGTTAAGCCACGACCCAGGACTAGTGTGTTTTTTCGGCCGCTTCGTTTTCGCGCGCGCAGGCACCCTCTAGTCCCGAGTCGAGCCACGACCCGCGACTATTTTGTTTTTTGTAAATCTTTTTTTAATTCAAATCAAATATAAAACTTTGGAAAATCATATCTTTTATTGTAAAAATCCAAATAAAACAAATAATATGTCTATTATTATCAGAAAAATATAAAGAATCTTACTATAATATCCATATACCTGTTTGCCTCATTTATAAATTATTTCATTTGTAAATTTTATTTTTTTAATTCAAATCAAATATAAAACTTTAGAAAATCATATCTTTTATTGTAAAAATCCAAATAAAACAAATAATATGTCTATTATTATCAAAAAATATAAAGAATCTTAATATAATATCCATATATATGTTTGCATCATTTATAAATTATTTCATTTGTAAATTTTCTTTTTTAATTCAAATCAAATATAAAACTTTGGAAAATCATATCTTTTATTGTAAAAATCCAAATAAAACAAATAATATGTCTATTATTTTCAGAAAAATATAAAGAATCTTAATATAATATGCATATATCTGGTTGCATCATTTCTAAATTATTTCATTTGTAAATTTTCTTTTTTAATTCAAATCAAATAAAATATCCATTTAGTCCCGGTTGTAGTCACAAACCGGGACTAAAGATATTTGCGGCCATTTCCCACCGCTTCCCGCCAAGTTTTCCCGCCCTTTCCTTTTTACGCGAGCTTTTAGTCCCGGTTGTAGTCACTAACCGGGACTAAAGATATTTCTCGCCATTTCCCAAAGCTTCCCGCCAAGTTTTCCCGCCCTTTCCCTCTATATCTAGGGTGATCGCGCCATGGCTATGCACACATCCACACCTTCCTCTCTTAGAACAATGGACAACGCCTACTGGTGTAGGGATTCGTAGCATGGAAAACAAAAATTTTCTATCGCATACAAACAAACAAGCCAAGATCTATCTACTAGATTGTAGCAACGAGTCGATGGAATAAATCACCCTCGAAGATTCCAAAGTGTTTAACGAGAGCGGATTCTCGTGGGTGATGTAGTCGTACTCTTCCCGATCTCAAGATTGCGTAGACGATCCTTCCGGCGTTGCGTTCCGGCAGCGCTCCCGCAATCGGTCACACGTTCGGTACTCGATGAAGACCTTCCTCTCCCTTGTTCCAGCAGGCAGCGGAGGTTGTAGCACTCTCCTCGCGATTCCGGCAGCACAACGGCGTGGTACCGAAAGTAGAGGGGAGATCTCGCAGGTCTTCGCCTTAAGCCGGAGTGAGTATGGTGGACTATGAGAGAGCCCTCGACGATCTAGGTTTTAGACACGCCGAGGAGGAGGCTTGGCCGGCGGCTAGGGTTGCTAGGCGGCGGCGGCGGTTTGCCCTAGGGCGGCGGCGGCAGCAGGTGGCGGGCCGGCAGCTAGGGTTTAGAGGTGGAGGTGTTGGGTTTCTAGGAGGGGAGCCCTGCCCCTCCTTTTATAGGTGGAGGGGCCGGCCAAGGGGAGGGGAGTCCCATCACAACTCGGCTTCAAGGTGGGCCGGCGGTGGAGGGGAGGAACTCCTCCCCAACTCGGTTTCCACCTCCCTCTCCACTTCCCAAAAATAGCCGTTTGACTTTCAAATTGGCGTTTGACTTTTTCAAACTAGGATTTTGATTAAACCCTTTATTTTGTTCAGCGATGACACCTAGTACATGATGCAATCATACCAACTTGATATAACACATTCATGTACCCTTCCCCTCCGGAGTGCCAGAAATTCCGGAACCTTCTAGAACATTCCCGATGAAAACACCGGAACCATTCCCCAACTCCGAAACAGGACTTTCCTTATATGAATCTTATTCTCCGGACCATTTCGGATCTCCTCGTGATATCCTGGATCCCATCCGAGACTCCGAACAACATTCAGTCTCTTTCTCATCATTCCATAACTACTCAAACAACGTCGAATCCTTAAGTGTGTCTCCCTACGGTTCGTGAATTATGCGGACATGATCGAGACACTTCTCCGAACAATAACCAATAGAGGAATCTGGAAATTCATATGGCTCCCACATATTTCTACGATTACTTTGCGAATGAACCACTTACATACGATACCAATTTCCCTTTGTCTCACGATAGTTTACTTATCCGAGGTTATGATCGTCGGTATCTCTGCATACCTAGTTCAACCTCGTTACCGATAAGTACTCTTTTCTCGTTCCCGTGATATGTGATCCCTTGTGAGCCAGTCACATGCTTGCAAGCTAATTGGATGACATTTCACCGAGAGGGCCCAGAGTATATCTATCCGTCATATGGATGGACAAATCCCACTCTTGATCCATGTGTCTCAACCAATACTTTCCGAACACTCAATGCCACCTTTATAGCCACCCAGTTACGGTGTGGTGTTTGATGTCATCAAAGCATCCATCCGGTAAAGGTGATATGCATGATCTCATGGTCAAAGGAATTAGGTTACTATGTATCAGAAAGCATATAGCAATTGAACTATTAAAATGACTTGATCTTTATGCTACGCTTATCTATAGGAGTATGTCCACCATATCATTCTCCTAACGATATGATCTTGTTGTTAATAACATCTCAATGTTCATGATAGGGAAACCACAATCATTTATTAACCAACAAGCTAGTATTATAAAGAGGCTTTACTAGGGACTCTATTTTAGTTTACAAATCACACAAGTATTAATGTTTCCTTGTTAATACTATTATAGCATGAATGTAAACATTTATCATAAACACAAAGATATAATAATAACTACATTTATTATTGCCTCTAGGGCATATCTCCAACAGTCTCCCACTTGCACTAGAGTCATCTAATCTAGATTACATGGTAATATACCGAACACCCATGGCAGTTTGGTGCTGGTCATGTTTTGCCCTCGGGAGAGGTTTAGTCAACGGATCCGCCACATTCAGATCTGTGTGTACTTTGCAAATCTTTATGTCCCCATCTTGGACATGTTCTCGAATAGCGTGAAAACGTAGCTTGCTGTGCTTCAGCTTCTTGTGTGACCTTGGTTCTTGCGCATTGGCTATGGCGCCCATGTTATCACAGTAGATAGACATTGGGTCCAGCGCACTAGGAACCACACCCAGCTCTGTAATGAACTCTTTCATCCATATCGCTTCTTGTGAAGCCTCCGAAGCAGCCATGTATTCCGATTCAGTTGAAGATCTCGCCACAACGCTTTGTTTTGCACTCCTCCAGCTAACTCCTGCACCATTCAAAATAAATACGTATCCAGATTGTGATTTAGAATCATCCGGATCGGTGTTCCAACTAGCATCGGTGTAACCATTAACAACGAGCTGTTCATCACCTCCATAAGAAAGAACCATATCCTTAGTTCTTCTCAAGTACTTAAGGATGTTTTTGACCGCTGTCCAATGATCCACTCCTGGATCACTTTGATATCTGCTAGTTAAACTAACAGCATATGCAATGTCGGGTCTAGTACATAGCATGGCATACATTAGAGATCCTATGGCTGAGGAATAGGGAGTCTTACTCATCCTTTCTCTATCTTCTGCCGTTGTCGGACTTTGAGTTTTACTCAAGGTCGTATTGGGCAACATGGGCAAGAACCCTTTCTTGCTATCTTCCATTCCAAACCTATTTAGAACTTTGTCCAAATATGTACTTTGTGACAATGATATTTGGCGTCTTGATCTATCTCTATAAATATTTATGCCTAATATGTAAGCTGCTTCGCCAAGATCCTTCATTGAAAAACTATTATTCAAATATTCCTTGACACTATTAAGAAGGTCTACATCATTCCCAATCAACAATATGTCATCTACATATAGTATTAAGAATGCTATAGAGCTCCCGCTCACTTTCTTGTAAATACAAGCTTCTCCATAAGTTTGTATAAAACCAAAACTTTTGATCACCTTATCAAAACGTTGATTCCAACTTCGGGATGCTTGCTTCAATCCATAGATGGACCGTTGAAGTTTGCATACCTTGTTAGCATCTTTAGGATCGACAAAACCTTTGGGTTGCATCATATACAACTCTTCATCAATGTCTCCATTAAGGAATGCTGTTTTGACATCCATCTGCCATATCTCATAATCATAATATGCAGCGATTGCTAACATGATCCTCACAGACTTTAGCTTTGCTACTGGTGAGAAAGTCTCATCGTAGTCAACTCCTTGAATTTGTCGAAACCCCTTTGCGACAAGTCGAGCTTTATAGACAGTAACATTACCATCAGCTTCTGTTTTCTTCTTGAAAATCCATTTGTTCTCGACAGCCTTCCGGCCGTCTGGTAAGTCCACCAAAGTCCATACTTGGTTTTCGTACATGGATCCAATCTCGGATTTCATGGCTTCTTGCCATTTGTTGGAATCTGGGCTCATCATCGCTTCCTCATATGTCGCAGGGTCATCGGTGTTGTCCACCAACATGACACTCATAACGGGATCATACCAATCTGGAGTGGTACGAGTTCTCGTTGACCTGCGAAGCTCTGTACCAACTACAACTGAAGTTTCATGATCATCATCATTAGCTTCCTCTCTTATTGGTGCAGGCACCACAGGAACTTCTTCCGGTGCTGCGTGTAGGGGTTCGTAGCATGGAAAACAAAAATTTTCTATCGCATACAAACAAACAAGCCAAGATCTATCTACTAGATTGTAGCAACGAGTCGATGGAATAACTCACCCTCGAAGATTCCAAAGTGTTTAACGAGAGCAGATTCTCGTGGGTGATGTAGTCGTACTCTTTCCGATCTCAAGATCGCGTAGACGATCCTTCCGGCGCCGCGTTCCCGCAGCGCTCCCGCAGTCGGTCACACGTTCGGTACTCGACGAAGACCTTCCTCTCCCTTGTTCCAGCAGGCAGCGGAGGTTGTAGCACTCTCCTCGCGATTCCGGCAGCACAACGGCGTGGTACCGGAGGTAGAGGGGAGATCCCGCAGGGCTTCGCCTTAAGCCGGTGCGAGTATGGTGGAGTTTATGAGAGAGGCTATTAGTGGTCTAGTAATTAGACACACCAATTAGAGGGCTCTAAACCAATTAGAAGGCTCTAAACCGAAACAGCTCTAAACCGGGGTCTAGGTCTAGTTTCTAGTTTAGAGGATAGGAACTTGTGTGTACTAGGAGGGGAGCCCTGCCCCTCCTTATATAGGTGGGAGGGCTGGCTGCGCCATGGGGAGGAGAGTCCCTCCCCAAGTCGGCTTGGTGGGGCGCCGGCCAAGGGAGGAGTCCTCCCCCAATTCGGCCTCCACCAATCCTCCTCTTTTCCCACTTCCCAAAATTGGCAGTTTGACTTTCAAATTAGCCGTTTGACTTTTCCAATTTAGGAATTAAATAAACCCTTTATTTTGGACAGCGAGAACACCTAGTACATGATGCAATCATTCCAACTTGCAATGACACATTCATGTACCCCTTCCCCCCCGGAGTGCCGGACATTCCGGGACCTTCTAGAATGTTCCCGATGAAAACACCGGAACCATTCCCCAACTCCGAAATGGGACTTTCCTTATATGAATCTTATTCTCCGGACCATTCCGGATCACCTCGTGATATCCCGGATCCCATCCGAGACTCCGAACAACATTCGGTCTCTTTCTCATAATACCATAACTACTCAAACAACGTCGAATCCTTAAGTGTGTCTCCCTACGGTTCGTGAATTATGCGGACATGATCGAGACACTTCTCCGAACAATAACCAATAGAGGAATCTGGAAATTCATATGGCTCCCACATATTTCTACGATTACTTTGCGATCGAATGAACCACTTACATACGATACCAATTTCCCTTTGTCTCACGATATGTTACTTATCCGAGGTCATGATCGTCGGTATCTCTGCATACCTAGTTCAACCTCGTTACTGATAAGTACTCTTTTCTCGTTCCCGTGATATGTGATCCCTTGTGACCAAGTCACATGCTTGCAAGCTAATTGGATGACATTTCACCGAGAGGGCCCAGAGAATATCTATCCGTCATGTGGATGGACAAATCCCACTCTTGATCCATGTGTTTCAACCAATACTTTCCGAACACCCAATGCCACTTTTATAGCCACCCTGTTACGGTGTGGTGTTTGATGACATCAAAGCATCCATCCAGTAAAGGCAATATGCATGATCTCATGGTCGAAGGAATTAGGTTACTATGTATCAGAAAGCATATAGCAATTGAACTATTGAAATGACTTGATCTTTATGCTACGCTTGTCTATAGGAGTATGTCCACCATATCATTCTCCTAACGATATGATCTTGTTGTTGATAACATCTCAATGTTCATGACAAAGAAACCACATCATCAATCAACCAACAAGCTAGTGAAGTATAGAGGCCATACTAGGGACTTCAAATTAAGTTTACAAATCACACAAGTATTAATGGTTTCCTTGTTAATACTATTATAGCATGAATGTAAACATTTATCATAAACACAAAGATATATAATAATAACTACATTTATTATTACCTCTAGGGCATATCTCCAACAGTCTCCCACTTGCACTAGAGTCATCTAATCTAGATTACATGGTAATATACCGAACACCCATGGCAGTTTGGTGTTGGTCATGTTTTGCCCTCGGGAGAGGTTTAGTCAACGGATCCGCCACATTCAGATCTGTGTGTACTTTGCAAATCTTTATATCCCCATCCTGGATATGTTCTCGAATAGCGTGAAAACGCAGCTTGATATGCTTCAGCTTCTTGTGTGACCTTGGTTCTTGCGCATTGGCTATGGCGCCCATGTTATCACAGTAGATAGACATTGGGTCCAGCGCACTTGGAACCACACCCAGCTCTGTAATGAACTCTTTCATCCATATCGCTTCTTGTGAAGCCTCCGAAGCAGCCATGTATTCCGATTCAGTTGAAGATCTCGCCACAACGCTTTGCTTTGCACTCCTCCAGCTAACTGCTGCACCATTCAAAATAAATACGTATCCAGATTGTGATTTAGAATCATCCGGATCGGTGTTCCAACTAGCATCGGTGTAACCATTAACAACGAGCTGTTCATCACCTCCATAAGAAAGAACCATATCCTTAGTTCTTCTCAAGTACTTAAGGATGTTTTTGACCGCTGTCCAATGATCCACTCCTGGATCACTTTGATATCTGCTAGTTAGACTAACAGCATATGCGATGTCGGGTCTAGTACATAGCATGGCATACATTAGAGATCCTATGGCTGAGGCATAGGGAGTCTTACTCATCTTTTCTCTATCTTCTGCCGATGTCGGACTTTGAGTTTTACTCAAGGTCGTATTGGGCAACATGGGCAAGAACCCTTTCTTGCTATCTTCCATTCCAAACCTCTTTAGAACTTTGTCCAAATATGTACTTTGTGACAATGATATTTGGCGTTTCGATCTATCTCTATAAATCTTTATGCCTAATATGTAAGCTGCTTCGCCAAGATCCTTCATTGAAAAACTATTATTCAAATATTCCTTGACACTATTAAGAAGGTCTACATCATTCCCAATCAACAATATGTCATCCACATACAGTATTAAGAATGCTACAGAGCTCCCACTCACTTTCTTGTAAATACAAGCTTCTCCATAAGTTTGTATAAAACCAAAACTTTTGATTACCTTATCAAAACGTTGATTCCAACTTCGGGATGCTTGCTTCAATCCATAGATGGACCGTTGAAGCTTGCATACCTTGTTAGCATCTTTAGGATCGACAAAACCTTTGGGTTGTATCATATACAACTCTTCATCAATGTCTCCATTGAGGAATGCTGTTTTGACATCCATCTGACATATCTCATAATCATAATATGCAGCGATTGCTAACATAATCCTCACAGACTTTAGCTTCGCTACCGGTGAGAAAGTCTCATCGTAGTCAACTCCTTGAATTTGTCGAAACCCTTTTGCGACAAGTCGAGCTTTATAGACAGTAACATTACCATCAGCATCTGTTTTCTTCTTGAAAATCCATTTGTTCTCGACAGCCTTCCGGCCATCCGGTAAGTCCACCAAAGTCCATACTTGGTTTTCGTACATGGATCCAATCTCGGATTTCATGGCTTCTTGCCATTTATTGGAATCTGGGCTCATCATCGCTTCCTCATATGTCTCGGGATCATCGGTGTTGTCCACCAACATGACATTCATAACGGAATCATACCAATCTGGAGTGGTACGAGTTCTCGTTGACCTCCGAGGCTCTGTAGTAACTTCAACCGAAGTTTCATGATCACCATCATTAGCTTCCTCTCTTATTGGTGCAGGCACCACAGGAACTTCTTCCGGTGCTGCGCTACTCGCAATTTCGAGAGAAGGTTCGACAACCTTGTCGAGTTCTACTTTCCTTCCAGTCACTTCTTTCGAGAGAAATTCCTTCTCTAGAAAGGATCCATTCTTAGCAACAAAGATTTTGCCTTCGGATCTATGATAGAAGGTATACCCAATAGTTTCCTTCGGGTATCCTATGAAGACGCATTTTTCCGCTTTGGGTTCAAGCTTGTCCGGCTGTAACTTCTTTACATAGGCTTCGCATCCCCAAACTTTAAGGAACGACAATTTAGGTTTCTTCCCAAACCATAATTCATACGGTGTCGTTTCAACGGATTTAGACGGTGCCCTATTTAAAGTGAATGCGGCTGTTTCTAATGCATAACCCCAAAATGATAGTGGCAAATATGTAAGTGACATCATAGAACGAACCATATCTAAGAGAGTTCGATTACGACGTTCAGACACACCATTACGCTGTGGTGTTCCCGGCGGTGTCAACTGCGAAAGTATTCCACATTTCTTCAAATGCTCGCCAAACTCGTAACTTAGATATTCACCTCCACGATCAGATCGTAGAAATTTAATCTTCTTGTTACGTTGATTCTCTACCTCACTTTGAAACTCCTTAAACTTCTCGAAAGTTTCGGACTTATGTTTCATAAAATAGATATACCCATATCTACTCAAGTCATCCGTGAAGGTAAGAACATAACGATAACCACTGCGCGATGCTACACTCATTGGACCACACACATCGGTATGTATGATTTCCAATAAGTCTGTAGCTCGCTCCATCATACCAGAAAATGGAGTCTTAGTCATTTTACCCATCAGACATGCTTCGCATCTTTCAAGTGATTCAAAATCAAGTGATTCAAGAAGTCCATCGGAATGGAGTTTCTTCATACGCTTCACTCCAATGTGACCAAGACGACAGTGCCACATATAGGTCAAATTATCGCTTGATTTCAAACGTTTAGCCTCAATGTTATTAATATGTGTATTTCTACTATCGAGATTCAATATGAATAGACCATCTATCAAAGGTGCATGTGCATAAAACATATTACTCATATAAATCGAACAACCATTATTCTCGGATTTAAACAAGTAACCGTCTCGCAATAAACAAGATCCCGATATAATGTTCATGCTCAACGCAGGCACCAAATAACAATTATTTAAGTATAAAACTAATCCCGATGGTAGATGAAGAGGTAGTGTGCCGACCGCGATCACATCAACCTTTGATCCGTTTCCTACGCGCATCGTCACCTCGTTCTTCACTAGCTTCCGTTTATTCTGCAGCTCCTGTTTCGAGTTACAAATATGAGCAACCGAACCAGTATCAAATACCCAGGCACTACTACGAGTACTAGTGAGATACACATCAATAACATGTATATCAGATATACCTTTCTTCTTGATGTTGCCGTTCTTCAAATCCGCCAAGTACCTTGGGCAATTCCGCTTCCAGTGACCTTCTCCCTTGCAGTAAAAGCACTCAGTATCAGGCTTGGGTCCAGCCTTGGTCCTCTTCGTCGGCGTGGTAACTTTCTTACCACCCTTCTTGAAGTGTCCCTTCTGCTTAGACTTGCCTTTCTTGAATTTGGTGGTCTTATTGACCATCAACACTTGGTGCTCTTTCTTGATCTCCACTTCTGCAGATTTTAACATAGCAAATAGTTCTGGCAACTCTTTGTTCATGTTCTGCATGTTGTAGTTCATCACAAAGTTCTTGTAACTTGGTGGTAGTGATTGGAGGATGCGGTAAACTCCCAAAGTATTAGGAATCACTATACCCAAACTTTGAAGTTTATTTGCGTGCCCAGACATTTTAAGCACATGCTCACTGACGGAGCTACCCTCTTCCATCTTGCAGTTAAAGAACTTTTCAGAAGCTTCATAACTTTCAATTGCCGCATGAGTCTCAAAGATTAATTTGAGATCCTCGACAATATCATATGGATCTGACTCTTCAAACCTTTTCTGAAGCTCCGATTCTAAACCATACAAGATAGCACACTGAACTATGGAGTACTGATTCTTCCGAGCGAGGTAAACATTCTTTACTTCATCGGTAGCATCAGCTGCAGGTGGGTCACCTAGCGGTGCATCCAGCACATAGGTCAAATTACCAGCTGTGAGGACAATCCTCAAATTGCGGAACCAATCCGCGAAGTTGCTTCCATTGTTTTTCAACTTTTCTTTCTCTAGGAACGCATTAAAATTGATGGTAGGGGCTGCCATTGATCTACAACATATTTGCAATAGTTTAGACTAAGTTTATGACAAATTGAGTTCAAATTAATTAATGAAATTAAACTAGGTGAACTCCCACTCAAAACAACATCCCTCACATTGTTTTAGTGATCACACGAACCAAATCCACTACATCAACACCGATCATCACGAGAGCTGATATAGTTTTAATGGCGAACAATCATCATGTTCATCATATCTACTATATGATTCATGCTTTGCCTTTCGGCGATCCGTGTTCCTGAGGCCATGTCTGTACATGCTAGGCTCGTCAAGATCAAACCTTAGCTTCCGCATAAGCAAATCTGGCTTGCTTACGTTGTAGTCACCCGCGGAATCAAAGACACCCGATCATCACGTGGTGCTTCGAAGCAGCAAGCTTTGGCAACGGTGCATACTAAGGGTGAACACTTTTAGAACTTGAAATTTATGTGCATGAGGGATCATCTTATAATGCTACCGTCGTCTACTAAGCAATACAAGATGCATAAAGGATTAACATCACATGCAATTCATAATATGTGATATGATATGGCCTTTCTTCTTTGTGCTTCCGATCTCCATCTTCAAGCACGAACATGATCTCCATCATCACCGGCATAGCATCAAGGTCAATGACGCTTCTTCATGGTTGTCGTCCGCCAACTTCAACTATTACAACTATTTTGAATAGACACGCAGGCCTTAACAGAAATTAAAGACAACCATATGGCTCCTGCCGGTTGCCAACTTACAATAAGGATCATTGCATACATCAAATATAATCACAATCATGGCCATATCACATCACTGCACACCCCTGCAAAACAAAGTTAGACGCTTCTACTTTCTTTGCATATTTTACGTGGTTTGGGGCTTTCCATAAGTGTCGTTCTAACTTACGAACAAGAACCACAACATTGATACTAGCATTGTTGATCACCCGTTGTAAATTGGATCTTTACTATGCTAGGAGAAACAGGCACCCGCAAAGCCACTTATGCAAAACGAGTTGCATGTCAAGCGTGGAGCAAGTCTCATGAACGATGTCATGTAAGGTTAGCCCGGGCCGCTTCATCCCAACATACCGCAAGATGCAAAGTACACAAAAAGCAATCTACAATAAAAGCATCAACGCCCACAATGACCATTGTGTTCTACTCGTGCAACAGATCTACATATAGACACGGCTCTGATACCACTGTAGGGGTTCGTAGCATGGAAAACAAAAATTTTCTATCGCATACAAACAAACAAGCCAAGATCTATCTACTAGATTGTAGCAACGAGTCGATGGAATAACTCACCCTCGAAGATTCCAAAGTGTTTAACGAGAGCAGATTCTCGTGGGTGATGTAGTCGTACTCTTTCCGATCTCAAGATCGCGTAGACGATCCTTCCGGCGCCGCGTTCCCGCAGCGCTCCCGCAGTCGGTCACACGTTCGGTACTCGACGAAGACCTTCCTCTCCCTTGTTCCAGCAGGCAGCGGAGGTTGTAGCACTCTCCTCGCGATTCCGGCAGCACAACGGCGTGGTACCGGAGGTAGAGGGGAGATCCCGCAGGGCTTCGCCTTAAGCCGGTGCGAGTATGGTGGAGTTTATGAGAGAGGCTATTAGTGGTCTAGTAATTAGACACACCAATTAGAGGGCTCTAAACCAATTAGAAGGCTCTAAACCGAAACAGCTCTAAACCGGGGTCTAGGTCTAGTTTCTAGTTTAGAGGATAGGAACTTGTGTGTACTAGGAGGGGAGCCCTGCCCCTCCTTATATAGGTGGGAGGGCTGGCTGCGCCATGGGGAGGAGAGTCCCTCCCCAAGTCGGCTTGGTGGGGCGCCGGCCAAGGGAGGAGTCCTCCCCCAATTCGGCCTCCACCAATCCTCCTCTTTTCCCACTTCCCAAAATTGGCAGTTTGACTTTCAAATTAGCCGTTTGACTTTTCCAATTTAGGAATTAAATAAACCCTTTATTTTGGACAGCGAGAACACCTAGTACATGATGCAATCATTCCAACTTGCAATGACACATTCATGTACCCCTTCCCCCCCGGAGTGCCGGACATTCCGGGACCTTCTAGAATGTTCCCGATGAAAACACCGGAACCATTCCCCAACTCCGAAATGGGACTTTCCTTATATGAATCTTATTCTCCGGACCATTCCGGATCACCTCGTGATATCCCGGATCCCATCCGAGACTCCGAACAACATTCGGTCTCTTTCTCATAATACCATAACTACTCAAACAACGTCGAATCCTTAAGTGTGTCTCCCTACGGTTCGTGAATTATGCGGACATGATCGAGACACTTCTCCGAACAATAACCAATAGAGGAATCTGGAAATTCATATGGCTCCCACATATTTCTACGATTACTTTGCGATCGAATGAACCACTTACATACGATACCAATTTCCCTTTGTCTCACGATATGTTACTTATCCGAGGTCATGATCGTCGGTATCTCTGCATACCTAGTTCAACCTCGTTACTGATAAGTACTCTTTTCTCGTTCCCGTGATATGTGATCCCTTGTGACCAAGTCACATGCTTGCAAGCTAATTGGATGACATTTCACCGAGAGGGCCCAGAGAATATCTATCCGTCATGTGGATGGACAAATCCCACTCTTGATCCATGTGTTTCAACCAATACTTTCCGAACACCCAATGCCACTTTTATAGCCACCCTGTTACGGTGTGGTGTTTGATGACATCAAAGCATCCATCCAGTAAAGGCAATATGCATGATCTCATGGTCGAAGGAATTAGGTTACTATGTATCAGAAAGCATATAGCAATTGAACTATTGAAATGACTTGATCTTTATGCTACGCTTGTCTATAGGAGTATGTCCACCATATCATTCTCCTAACGATATGATCTTGTTGTTGATAACATCTCAATGTTCATGACAAAGAAACCACATCATCAATCAACCAACAAGCTAGTGAAGTATAGAGGCCATACTAGGGACTTCAAATTAAGTTTACAAATCACACAAGTATTAATGGTTTCCTTGTTAATACTATTATAGCATGAATGTAAACATTTATCATAAACACAAAGATATATAATAATAACTACATTTATTATTACCTCTAGGGCATATCTCCAACACTGCGCTACTCGCAATTTCGAGAGAAGGTTCGACAACCTCGTCGAGTTCTACTTTCCTTCCAGTCACTTCTTTCGAGAGAAATTCCTTCTCTAGAAAGGATCCATTCTTGGCAACGAAGATTTTGCCTTCGGATCTATGATAGAAGGTATACCCAATAGTTTCCTTCGGGTATCCTATGAAGACGCATTTTTCCGCTTTGGGTTCAAGCTTGTCCGGCTGTAACTTCTTTACATAGGCTTCGCAACCCCAAACTTTAAGGAACGACAATCTAGGTTTCTTCCCAAACCATAATTCATACGGTGTCGTTTCAACGGATTTAGATGGTGCCCTATTTAAAGTGAATGCGGCTATTTCTAATGCATAACCCCAAAATGATAGCGGTAAATTTGTAAGTAACATCATAGAACGAACCATATCTAAGAGAGTTCGATTACGACGTTCAGACACACCATTACGCTGTGGTGTTCCCGACGGTGTCAATTGTGAAAGTATTCCGCATTTCTTCAAATGCCCGCCAAACTCGTAACTTAGATATTCACCTCCACGATCAGAACGTAGAAATTTAATCTTCTTGTTACGTTGATTCTCTACCTCACTTTGAAATTCCTTAAACTTCTCGAAAGTTTCGGACTTATGTTTCATGAAATAGATATACCCATATCTACTCAAGTCATCAGTGAAGGTAAGAACATAATGATAACCACCGCGCGATGCTACATTCATTGGACCACACACATCGGTATGTATGATTTCCAATAAGTCCGTAGCTCGCTCCATCATACCAGAAAATGGAGTCTTAGTCATTTTACCCATCAGACATGCTTCGCATCTTTCAAGTGATTCGAAATCAAGAAGTCCATCGGAATGGAGTTTCTTCATACGCTTCACTCCAATGTGACCAAGACGACAGTGCCACATATAGGTCGAGTTATCGCTCGATTTCAAACGTTTAGCCTCAATGTTATTAATATGTGTATTTCCACTATCGAGATTCAATAAGAATAGACCATCTATCAAAGGTGCATGTGCATAAAACATATTACTCATATAAATCGAACAACCATTATTCTCGGACTTAATACAGTAACCGTCTCGCAATAAACAAGATCCCGATATAATGTTCTTGCTTAACGCAGGCACCAAATAACAATTATTTAAGTATAAAACTAATCCCGATGGTAGATGAAGGGGTAGCATGCTGACCGCGATCACATCAACCTTTGATCCGTTTCCCACGCGCATCGTCACCTTGTTCTTCGCTAGCTTCCGTTTATTCTGCAACACCTGTTTCGAGTTACAAATATGAGCAACCGAACCAGTATCAAATACCCAGGCACTACTACGAGTACTAGTGAGATACACATCAATAACATGTATATCGGATATACCTTTCTTCTTGATGTTGTCGTTCTTCAAATCCTCCAAGTACTTTGGGAAATTCCGCTTCCAGTGACCTTCTCCCTTGCAGTAAAAGCACTCAGTATCAGGCTTAGGTCCAGCCTTGGTCTTCTTCGTCGGCACGGTAACTTTCTTACCACCCTTCTTGAAGTGTCCCTTTTGCTTAGACTTGCCTTTCTTGAATATGGTGGTCTTATTGACCATCAACACTTGGTGCTCTTTCTTGATCTCCACTTCTGCAGATTTCAACATAGCAAACAGTTCTGGCAACTGCTTGTTCATGTTTTGCATATTGTAGTTCATCACAAAGTTCTTGTAACTTGGTGGTAGTGATTGGAGGACACGGTAAATCCCCAAAGCATTAGGAATCACTATACCCAACCTTTGAAGTTTGTTTGTGTGCCCAGACATCTTAAGCACATGCTCACTGACGGAGCTGCCCTCTTCCATCTTGCAGTTTAAAGAACTTTTCAGAAGCCTCATAGCTCTCAATTGCCGCATGAGTCTCAAAGATCAATTTGAGATCATGGACAATATCATGTGGGTCTGAATTCTCAAACCTTTTCTGAAGCTCCGATTCTAAACCATACAAGATAGCACACTGAACTGTGGAGTACTGAGTCTTCCGAGCGAGGTAAACATTCTTTACTTCGTCGGCAGCATCAGCTGCAGGCGGGTCACCCAGCGGTGCATCCAGCACATAGGTCAAATTACCAGCTGTGAGGACAATCCTCAAATTGCGGAACCAATCTGCGAAGTTGCTTCCATTGTTTTTCAACTTTTCTTTCTCTAGGAACGCATTAAAATTGATGGTAGGGGCCGCCATTGATCTACAACATATTTGCAATAGTTTAGACTAAGTTTATGACAAATTGAGTTCTAATTAATAGTTAAATTAATCTAGGTGAACTCCCACTCAAAATAATATCCATCACATTGTTTTAGTGATCACACGAACCAAATCCACCACATCAACACCGATCATCACAAGAGTTGATATAGTTTCAATGGCGAACAATCGACATGTTCATCATATCTACTATATGATTCATGCTTTACCTTTCGGTGATCCGTGTTCCTAGACCATGTCTGTACATGCTAGGCTCGTCAAGATCAAACCTTAGCTTTCGCATGAGCAAATTTGGCTTGCTCACGTTGTATACACTTGCAGAATCTAACACACCCGATCATCACGTGGTGCTTCGAAACAACAAGCTTTAGCAACGGTGCTAACTAAGGGTGAACACTTTATGATTTGAAATTCATGTGCATGAAGGATCATCTTATAATGCTACCGTCGTTAACTAAGCAATACAAGATGCATAAAGGATTAACATCACATGCAATTCATAATATGTGATATGATATGGCCTTTCTTCTTTGTGCTTCCGATCTCCATCTTCAAGCATGAACATGATCTCCATCATCTCCGGCATTGCATCAAGGTCAATGACGCTTCTCCATGGTTGTCGTCCACCAGCTTCAAATATTACAACTACTTTGAATAGACACGCGGGTCTTAACAAAATTAAAGACAACCATATGGCTCCTGCCGGTTGCCAACTTACAATAAGGAACATTGCATACATCAAATATAATCACAATCATGGCCATATCACATCACTGCACACCCCTGCAAAACAAAGTTAGACGCCTCTACTTTTTTTTGCATGTTTTACGTGGTTTGGGGCTTTCAAAAGTGTCGTTCTAACTTACGAACATGAACCACAACATTGATACTAGTATTGTTAATCACCCGTTGTAAATTGAATCTTAACTATGCTAGGAGAAACAGGCACCCACAAAGCCACTTATGCAATACAAGTTGCATGTCAAGCGTGGAGCAAGTCTCATGAACGATGTCATGTAAGGTTAGCCCGGGCCGCTTCATCCAAACATCCCACAAGATGCAAAGTACACAAGAAGCAATCGACAATAAAAGCATCAACGCCCATAATGACCATTGTGTTATACTCGTGCAACATATCTACATATAGACACGGCTCTGATACCACTGTAGGGATTCGTAGCATGGAAAACAAAAATTTTCTATCGCATACAATCAAACAAGCCAAGATCTATCTACTAGATTGTAGCAACGAGTCGATGGAATAACTCACCCTCGAAGATTCCAAAGTGTTTAAAGAGAGCGGATTCTCGTGGGTGATGTAGTCGTACTCTTCCCGATCTCAAGATTGCGTAGACGATCCTTCCGGCAGCGCTCCCGCAGTCGGTCACACGTTCAGTACTCGACGAAGACCTTCCTCTCCCTTGTTCAAGCAGGCAGCGGAGGTTGTAGCACTCTCCTCGTGATTCCGACAGCACAACGGCATGGTACGGGAAGTAGAGGGGAGATCTCGCAGGGCTTCGCCTTAAGTCGGAGCGAGTATGGTGGACTATGAGAGAGCCCTCGACGATCTAGGTTTTAGACACGCCGAGGAGGAGGCTTGGCCGGCGGCTAGGGTTTCTAGGCGGCGGCGGCGGTTTGCCCTAGGGCGGCGGCGGCAGCAGGTGGCGGCACCGGCGGCTAGGGTTTAGAGGTGGAGGTGTTGGGTTTCTAGGAGGGGAGCCCTGCCCCTCCTTTTATAGGTGGAGGGGCCGGCCAAGGGGAGGGGAGTCCCTCCCCAACTCGGCTTCAAGGTGGGCCGGCGGTGGAGGGGAGGAACTCCTCCCCAACTCGGTTTCCACCTCCCTCTCCACTTCCCAAAAATAGCCGTTTGACTTTCAAATTGGCGTTTGACTTTTTCAAACTAGGATTTTGATTAAACCCTTTATTTTGTTCAGCGATGACACCTAGTACATGATGCAATCATACCAACTTGATATAACACATTCATGTACCCTTCCCCTCCGAAGTGCCGGACATTCTGGAACCTTCTAGAACATTCCCGATGAAAACACCGGAACCATTCCCCAACTCCGAAACAGGACTTTCCTTATATGAATCTTATTCTCCGGACCATTCCGGATCTCCTCGTGATATCCCGGATCCCATCCGAGACTCCGAACAACATTCAGTCTCTTTCTCATCATTCCATAACTACTCAAACAACGTCGAATCCTTAAGTGTGTCTCCCTACGGTTCATGAATTATGCGGACATGATCGAGACACTTCTCCGAACAATAACCAATAGAGGAATATGGAAATTCATATGGCTCCCACATATTTCTACGATTACTTTGCGAATGAACCACTTACATACGATACCAATTTCCCTTTGTCTCACAATAGTTTACTTATCCGAGGTTATGATCGTCGGTATCTCTGCATACCTAGTTCAACCTCGTTACCGATAAGTACTCTTTTCTCATTCCCGTGATATGTGATCCCTTGTGAGCCAGTCACATGCTTCCAAGCTAATTGGATGACATTTCACCGAGAGGGCCTAGAGTATATCTATCTGTCATATGGATGGACAAATCCCACTCTTGATCCATGTGTCTCAACCAATACTTTCCGAACACTCAATGCCACCTTTATAGCCACCCAGTTACGGTGTGGTGTTTGATGTCATCAAAGCATCCATCCGGTAAAGGTGATATGCATGATCTCATGGTCGAAGGAATTAGGTTACTATGTATCAGAAAGCATATAGCAATTGAACTATTAAAATGACTTGATCTTTATGCTACGCTTATCTATAGGAGTATGTCCACCATATCATTCTCCTAACGATATGATCTTGTTGTTAATAACATCTCAATGTTCATGATAGGGAAACCACAATCATTTATTAACCAACAAGCTAGTATTATAAAGAGGCTTTACTAGGGACTCTATTTTAGTTTACAAATCACACAAGTATTAATGTTTCCTTGTTAATACTATTATAGCATGAATGTAAAAATTTATCATAAACACAAAGATATAATAATAACTACATTTATTATTGCCTCTAGGGCATATCTCCAACAACTGGTCCATTCTGACCCTCAAGGAGACTGAGGCGTTGTGCTCCTCCAGCTACCCTTGTCCGCCGGGCTACCGGCCGCCCGCCGGCTGGATGCTGAGCGCTGGAGGGGTTCCTATCCCTCCTATCCCTCAAGGTTCCGCACGCCAGGCGGCCATCACGAACCACTTCTACCACGAGCTCACGCCGGAGCAGCGGATGGATCCTAGTGGGATCCCGACAACTACGACACATGGAATGCCTTCTTTGCTAATAGGCGGGAAAGGGAGCTCGCCAGGTACGAGGGTGATCGCCCGCCCCCGGTGAACCACAACGAAGCCGGCCGCCATCTGTGGTGGGCAAACCGTACTATCATTGGAGTGATGCGCTACATCACTGGGGAGACCATCCTCTCCTACGGTGCCCACAATTCCACCCGCCACAAAGCCACAAGAAGGCCCCTCCCCCGCCGGGCGGTAGCGGTATCGTCTTCTAAGAGACCCCTCCCCCGCCCGCCGTGAATCTGAGGCTGGAGTGGCCCCTGGTATATGCCATGGCTAGGCTGAGGATCCCCGGAGTGGCAGGTGACGATGACGAAGAAGACCCTGAAGCTGCGTACTATAGGACTAGGCATGATTATGACTAAAGGGGGCGGCTTTAGTCCTGACTGTTAGCTAGTACCGGTTTGTCCCGGTTTTTAATATTAATAAATGTCTTGAGTGTTACCTAAATATGAAGATGTTGTATTTAGAGGAAAAGGCCTATAAATAGAGCAGCCTATATATAGAGCAACCTATAAATAGAGGAAAAGGCCTATAAATAGAGCAGCCTATAAATAGAGGAAATAGAGCAGGCTGGATCGAGCAGCCTATAAATAGAGGGAAATGCCTATAAAGAGAGGGTTCATCTTTAGTCCCGGTTGGAGAAACCAACCGCGACTGAATGGGTTGCGGCAGACTGGGCCAGGCAGTGCTAATAATAGGGGTGAGTGTCGACATTATGTCGTGCGACTTGTACCTTGTCCCGGATGGTGTCACCAACCGGGACTAAAGATGAACCTTTAGCCCCGGTTGGAGACACCAACCGGGAAAACATGAGTCAGCACTAATAATAGGGGTGAGTGTCGACATTATGTCGTGAGTGTCGACATTATGCCGAGCTGCTTGTACTATAAATAGGCATCCTTGTGAGTACAGTCCTCCAACCAGTTTGAGGCATCTCCAAGATGGTTTTCAAGAGTAGGGACACCACTACGTCCAGTTTAAGGGATATGCTGCCGGAGCCCAGTCCTCCGGCATCTCCAAGAAACTGGTCATAGAGGCACTCCCTAATATGTGAAATTAGTTAGCTCCCAGGAGTATTGATCTAGTTAGAGAAGTTACAAGCTGCAAGATGGTTTTCGAGAGCAGGGACACCACTACGACCAGTTTCAGGGAGATGCCGCCGGAGCCCAGTCCTCCGGCATCTCCAAGAAACTGGTCATAGAGGCACTCCCTAATATGTGACCTCACGCGTTTGGAGATCAGATCTTAATGGTAAGTATGAATCAGGACTAAAGGCCCCCCTTTAGTCTCGGTCCAGCCACAAAATGGGACTAACACACTCAAGATTGTTTGCAGACAACACTATAAAAATGGACACATGGAGCATCTTCACTCATAAAATGTTACAATTATTACACATCATTTCTTCGCGTGTGTTCCTTTCTGATACCGCCGTATCCATGGAGCATCTTCATTCATTAACATGATGCTTGGGTCATCCTTCACCGCGAAGGGCGGAATTTCATGAAACTTATCACAATCTTCTGACATGTCTGTCTTGTCCTCCACTCCCACGATGTTTATTTTTCCTAAAAGAACTATGCGACGCTTTGGCTCATCGTCTGATGTATTCTTTTTCTTATTTTTTCTTTTTCTAGGTTTGGTAGACATGTCCTTCACATAGAAAACCTGAGCCACATCATTGGCTAGGACGAATGGTTCGTCTAAGTATCCAAGATTGTGGAGATCCAACGATGTCATTCCATATTTCTTGTCTACCTTTACCCCTCCTCCTGCCAGCTTGACCCATTTGCACCGAAACAAGGGGACCTTAAAAGTAGGTCCATAGTCAATTTCCCATATCTCCTTTATGTAACCATAATATGTGGTCTTTGACCCATTGTTGTCTGTTGCATCAAAGCGGACACCACTGTTTTGGTTGGTGCTCTTTTTATCTTTGGCTATCGTGTAAAATATATACCCATTTATCTCGTACCCTTGGAAAGTCGATATAGTCGAAGATGGTGACCTAGACAACAAGTATAGCTGATCTCCAAGAGTGTTGTTTTTGACGAGATGTTGCAACCAACCGTTGAAACTCTTCATGTGTTCATATCTAATCCAAGAGTCATGCTTTCCAGGGTTGTTGGAGCGTAAGATTTTCTTGTGTTCCTCGATATATGGGGCTTCCAAGATAGAATTATGTAGAACAGTGTAATGTGCTTCGGTGTAAGAATGTCCATCCCTACATATTATTGATTTCCTTCCTAGAGTACCCTTTCCACTCAGTCTCCCCGCATACCGCGATTGAGGAAGACCAATCGGCCTAAGGTCAGGAACGAAGTCAACACAAAATTCAATGACCTCCTTTGTTCCATAGCCCTTGGAGATGCTTCCTTCTGGCCTAGCACGGTTACGAACATATTTCTTTAAGATTCCCATGAACCTCTCAAAGGGAAACATATTGTGTAGAAATACAGGACCGAGAATGGAGATCTCTTCGACTAGGTGAACCAGCAGGTGCGTCATAATATTGAAGAAGGATGGTGGGAACACCAACTCAAAACTGACAAGACATTGGACCACATTATTCTGTAACCGTGGTAGATCTTCAGGATTGACTATCTTCTGAGAGATTGCATTGAGAAATGCACATAGCTTCACAATGGGTACTCAAACATTATCTGGTAGAAGCCCCCTCAATGCAAATGGAAGCATCTGCGTCATAATCACGTGGCAGTCATGAGACTTTAGGTTTTGGAACTTTTTTCTGCCATATTTAATATTCCCTTTATATTCAATGAGACGCCTGACGGGACCTTAATACTGCTTAGGCATTCAAAAAATATTTCATTCTCTTGTTTGGTAAGAGCGTAGATGGCATGACCTTGAAACCATTCTGGATGCAGGCCATCTGGGTCTTTCATATGTTGATGGTCCTTTCGTGCTTCCGGTGTATCTTTTATCTTCCCATACACACCCAAGAAGCCTAGCAGGTTCACGCAAAGATTCTTCGTCACATGCATCACATCGATTGCAGAGCGGACCTCTAAGAATTTCCAATATGGTAGCTCCCAAAATATAGATTTCTTCTTCCACATGGGTGCGTGTCCTTCTGCGTCCTTCGGAACAAATTTTCCGCCAGGACCCTTTCCAAAGTTACCATTTGATCCAAATCTTTGACCATATCAAATATATCAGCACCAGTACGCTCCTTAGGCTTCGTCTGGTGACATGCTAGACCATTGAAATGCTTGCCTTTCTTTCTTAAGGGATGCTTGGCCAAAAGAAATCGATGATGCTCATTGTACACATTCTTCTTACAATGTTCCAAATATATACTTTCAGTCTCATATAAACAGTGTGTGCATGCATTGTATCCCTTGTTGGACTGTCCTGAAAGGTTACTAAGAGCAGGCTAATCATTGATTGTTACTAAAAGCAATGCTCGGAGGTTAAATTCTTCATGCTTGTGCTCATCCCACACGCGTATGACGGGTTCGTGCCACAACTGTAAAAGTTCTTCCACTAATGGCCTTATGTACACATAATATCGTTGCCGAGTTGCTTCGTACCTTGGATCAACACTGACATCATAATGAACTTCCACTTCATGCACAACCAAGGAGGAAGGTTATAGATGCATAGAGTGACGCGCCAGGTGCTGTGACTGGATCTCTGCTCCCCAAAGGGATTCGTGCCATCTATACTTAGACCAAACCTTAAACTCCTTGCGTCATCTGCAAAGTCCGGGTACTGTCTATCGATTTTTCTCCATTGCGACCCATCAGCGGGGTGTCTCAACATCCCGTCTGACTTACTTTCCTCTTTATGCCATTGCAACAACTTGGCGTGCTCTTTGTTTCTGAATAAGTGTTTCAACCGTGGTATTATAGGAGCATACCACATCACCTTGGCAGGAACCCTCTTCCGGGGGGGGGGGGGGGGGCTCGCCCTCAACGTCACCAGGGTCATCTCGTCTAATCTTATACCGAAGTGAAGTGCATACCGGGCATGCATCCAAATTCTCGTACTCCTCACCGCGGTAGAGGATGCAGTCATTAGGGCATGCATGTATCTTCTGAACCTCTAAACCTAAAGGGAAGACAACCTTCTTTGCTTCGTACGTACTGGCGTGCAACACGTTATCTTTTGGAAGCATATTCTTCATCATTTTCAGCAACTTTTCAAATGAGGAGTCAGGTATAGCACACTCAGTCTTCCATCGCAGCAATTCCAGTGTGCTGCCCAGCTTTTTCAGACAATTTTCGCAATTTGGGTACAACAACTTTTTGTGATCCTCTAACATGTGATTGAACTTCTCCCTATCCTTTTCAGTTTCACAATCTCTTCGTGCATCGGCAATGGTCCGACCAAGATCATCAGCGGGTTCATCATGTGTCTCTTCTTCATCCTCCCCTTCAGCATCCCCTATGGAAGTATCTCCGTACTCAGGAAAACCATGATAGTTGTCATCCTCCTCCTCTTCTTCATTGTCTTCCATTATAACCCCTCTCTCTCTCCGTGCTTGGTCCAACAATTATAACTGGGCATGAAGCCGGACTTCAACAGGTGACTGTGAAGGGTTTTTGAGTCATAGTAATCCTTCTGATTCCTACATCCACTACATGGACAGAATACAAAACCATTGTGCTTGTTTGCATCAGCAACACAGATGAATTCATGCACGCCATTAATGAACTCGCCAGAGCGTCGGTCAGTACCGTACATCCATTCCCGGACCATCTGCGTTATAGTAAAAGTATATCAAAAACCATTACACAACATTAATTTTGAATTATTACAAGTTATATTGAGAGCTTCTAGAGCATTAATTTTGAATTTTGAAAAATTTACATGCACCAATTTGTGAATTGGAGAAAACAATCAACATGATAAATGTGGAGTTTTTTATTATTGTTCTATCAGTGAAAACCTCATTCCATTCTAAGCTCTGAAACATTACACATTTCAATTTTCAGTAACTATGTGCCTAATCAAAATTTGTTACACATATATATCAAAATCCTTCTACTTCTAGAGCATGCATGCATTGATCCATATCTCTATACTTCTAGAGCATTATAGTGCTAAAGTAGCAATAAGACATGAAAGAATGAAGTTCTAACCTTTTAAAGCTTTGTATTTAGAGGTTGCAAACTAAATCTTAACAAATATTGAGAAAAAAATGGCATGAACTCTCTTGCTTCTTTGAGAAAAATGGCCACCATATGCTTTAGGGCAGCAGGACAGGAAGCAGAATATATAGTGGTGGACAACTAGTCCCGGGCCGTGATACGACCCAGGACTAATAGTCCACTAAAATACCAACTGGCCTGCTCCTGGTCATTAGTCCCGGTCCGTAATACGGACCGGGACTAAAGATCTGGTCCGGCCCGGAACTAGTGACTACGGCCGTTTCTAGCCGTTAGAGGCCTCACGGCCCAGGACTAGTGCTCTCACTAGTCGCGGGTTGTGACAGGCCGGGACTTCTGGAGTTGTTCACGTCGAACCGAAGAGGGTTTTTCCAGTAGTGAGACATGGCACGCATCGACGGCTGGTTACTTTCCATGCGCGTATGCTATTCCCTGATTTTTTTTGTTTTTTGGGCTATAGTATTAAAAATAGCCAAATGCTCCTAAAAGCTCACATTTTTAGGAAACATGAGACAAAAAATAAGTCTAGCGTACAAACCTGATCAAGTTATACGAAAGGGATGGCAACAGATGGTACCCTCGAAGATCGATCTAGCGGAAGTTATCGATGGCGAGGTTGACGAAGACGTGCGTCGATCCCCGCAATGTGACTTATCTCACGAATTGCTCCAGGATTGTGTCAATTCCGGAAGCTAGTCAATTAGCCCGCAATGTGTCGATTCTGCTTTGCGAAGGTCCGCACGAACAAGTGTCGCATGTGCAACATCTCCATGGTATCCACATGTACGATATTAGGAACAACGTGTCGAGGTAAGGCCAATCTCACAGTCGAAGTGGTAACGTGTAGATGAAAATCCGGCACCGCTTCCACGGTTCGATGATATTAGATCTCGGAAGAAGCAGAACTCGGCCAATGCTGCGGTGTCATAGTAGAAGAGAAACCTAGGGTACACTGGGCCTAGGGTTTAGGCCACCATCATGGATGCGATGACGAGAGAGGTGGTGGCAATGCATAAGGCGGCGACGCAGTGCCATGGCGGGGATTTGTAGTGAGGTGGCATTTCCCATCCTCTTCTGTGGTAGAAAAGGGCCCATGCGTCCCGGTTGGTAAGGGCCATTAGTCCCGGTTGCCCAACCGGGACGGGGCAATCGGGACTAAAGCTCTAACCATTAGTCCCGGTTGTAGGGGTTCGTAGCATGGAAAACAAAAATTTTCTATCGCATACAAACAAACAAGCCAAGATCTATCTACTAGATTGTAGCAACGAGTCGATGGAATAACTTACCCTCGAAGATTCCAAAGTGGTTAACGAGAGCAGATTCTCGTGGGTGATGTAGTCGTACTCTTTCCGATCTCAAGATCGCGTAGACGATCCTTCCGGCGCCACGTTCCGGCAGCGCTCCCGCAGTCGGTCACACGTTCGGTACTCGACGAAGACCTTCCTCTCCCTTGTTCCAGCAGGCAGCGGAGGTTGTAGCACTCTCCTCGAGATTCCGGCAGCACAACGGCGTGGTACCGAAAGTAGAGGGGAGATCTCGCAGGGCTTCGCCTTAAGCCGGAGCGAGTATGGTGGAGTATGAGAGAGAACTATTAGTGGTCTATGGTTTAGACACACCAATTAGAAGGCTCTAAACCGAAGGCTAGGGCAATTAGAAGCTCTAAACCAAAACGGCTCTAAACCGGAGATTAGAGGATAGGAACTTGTGTGTCTAGAGGAGGAGGCCCTGCCCCTCCTTTTATGGGTGGAGGGTGCGGCCAAGGGGAGGGGAGTCCCTCCCCAAGTCGGCCTTGGTTGGCGCGCCGGCTTGGGGAGGAGACTCCTCCCCCAAGTCGGTTCCCAACTCCTCTTGCTTGTTTCCCACAGTTTCTTGTTTTAGCCATTTGACTTTCAAACTGGACATTTGACTTTTCTGTTTTAGGATTCAATTTAATCCTTTATTTGGAACAGCAAGAACACTTAGTACATGATGCAATCATTCCAATATGTAATGACACATTCATGTACCCCTTCCCCCCCGGAGTGCCGGACATTCCGGAACCTTCTAGAACATTCCCGATGAAATCACCGGAATCATTCCCGAACTCCGAAACGGGACTTTCCTTATATGAATCTTATTCTCCGGACCATTCCGGATCACCTCGTGATATCCCGGATCCCATCCGAGACTCCGAACAACATTCGGTCTCTTTCTCATAATACCATAACTACTCAAACAACGTCGAATCCTTAAGTGTGTCTCCCTACGGTTCGTGAATTATGCGGACATGATCGAGACACTTCTCCGAACAATAACCAATAGAGGAATCTGGAAATTCATATGGCTCCCACATATTTCTACGATTACTTTGCGATCAAATGAACCACTTACATATGATACCAATTTCCCTTTGTCTCACGATAGTTTACTTATCCGAGGTCATGATCGTCGGTATCTCTGCATACCTAGTTCAACCTCGTTACCGATAAGTACTCTTTTCTCGTTCCCGTGGTATGTGATCCCTTGTGAGCCAGTCACATGCTTGCAAGCTAATTGGATGACATTCCACCGAGAGGTCCCAGAGTATATCTATCCGTCATATGGATGGACAAATCCCACTCTTGATCCATGTGTCTCAACCAATACTTTCCGAACACTCAATGCCACCTTTATAGCCACCCAGTTACGGTGTGGTGTTTGATGTCATCAAAGCATCCTTCCGGTGAAGGTGATAAACATGATCTCATGGTCGAAGGAATTAGGTTACTATGTATCAGAAAGCATATATCAATTGAACTATTTAAATGACTTGATCTTTATGCTACGCTTATCTATAGGAGTATGTCCATCACATCATTCTCCTAATGATATGATCCTGTTGTTAATAACATCTCTATGTTCATGATTAGGAAACCATGATCATATATTAACCAACAAGCTAGTTTAACAAGAGGCTTTACTAGGGACTCTTATTTCAGTTTACAAATCACACAAGTATTAATGTTTCCGGTTAATACAACTATAGCATGGTATGTAAACATTTATCATAAGTGTGAAGATATGATAATAACCACTTTATTATTGCCTCTTGGGCATATCTCCAACAGTCTCCCACTTGCACTAGAGTCAATAATCTAGTTTCAGAAATTTGTGTATTCAACACCTATGGCTTTCCGGTGTTGTATGTACACGATTGCTAGTGGTCAACTGATCTCCGGATCTGACACTTCCAGGTCCGTGTGTAATTGCATGTTTTTGCGTCTCTACGCATCACTCATTCTCTAATGAGATGGCTTTGTATAAATTTGGTCTTTCGGTGTGACCTTTAGCTCTTTGGGGTTAAAACATGTTGATAATATTGTCGCACAATATATCTTCATAGTATTATCCCACTGTGAACTACACCTAGTTTGATAACAAACTACTTGACACAAATGCCCTCTTTTGCTGCTAAAATAGCAGTCATATACTTAGCCTTTTGTTGTAGTATCTGTCACAATGTCTTAACTTTGGAACTCATCCAAAACCATTATGGAACTCACTTTCCATTATATTGTGCCACCCTTAGTTTAGATTGAGATAAACTTAATTTGTACTTTGTGACAAAGCTAGTATCAATGTAGTACAATGAACTAACCATCTATTTGTCACTTCTACAAATATTATACTCTTAGTTCTTCCAAAAGATCATAAGAATATCCTTACTATTGTCCAATGATCATCTTACGAATCATTCTGGTATATGCTCATAATATTTAGAGCATAGGACATATCTGGATTTGTACATATCACAGTATGATTGATATAAATACTCTTTGTGATTTCATACATCAAGTATCAATCTATACTTGATTATTTGTTTCACTTTACCAAATGTCAATACACTTGAATATATCATCAACATTGAACTCATTCAATCCTTTCTGTGCGACAAGAACCTCTCTTGTAGTTTCTATATTGAACTCATTCAATATCTTGTCTATGTACTTCTGGCACAACCATATTAGCGTCTATTGATGCCAAATATTTGGGTTTTGCCTAAGTCTTTCATCGGGATGAAATTCTTAATATGTGTTAATAAAAGATACATTATTTCCAATCAACAATATGTCTTCCACATAATGTATTAGAAACATGTCTTAGCGCTCCCACTTAATTTCTTGCAAATGCAAGCATCTTCATCGTCTCTAATGAACTTTTAAACTCCTTTAACAGTTTCATCACAGTGAAGATTCCAACTCCGCGATGCTCACTTTAACCATTGAAGTTTGCATATGCTTTTAGCATCCTTTGAATTAACAAAACCCTATGGACCGTGTTATGCACATGTCCTAGGTAACGATTCTATTAGAAGAACTTGTTTTGTTTATTCAACTACCATATAACAAATTATATGTAGTGGTTGCTACATTAATCCGTCTAGACTAAATATCGCTATGAAAGATCAGATCTTGTCATAGTCAACCTTTGAACATTGTTGTGAACTCTTTCTCAACATGTCGACTATTTCATAGATGTAAAACATCCATGTCTATTTCTTTATAGATCCAGACACAACTGTAAGGTCTTACACCTTTCTCGAGGGTCCTTCAAGTTCAAAACTTGATTTCTTGTGTATGGAACTATCACGGATTTTATGGCTTCAAGCCATTTGACGGAGTCAGGGCTCATCATCGCTTCTTTGCACGTAGTCGGATCATTATTGTCAAATAATGATTTAACTCTCAAATCTTGGTATTTGATTGTTCATCCGACCTACTTGTTTCAATAGGAACTTAAATCTCCGTGACCACAACCTTTGAAGTACGCGAGGCATGAGCATTGTTTGCTAACTCCGGAACACTTTTCGGCGCTGCGCAACTTTGCACATATAGCTAAGGTTCTTTTAACCTTATCAAAGTTCTATTGTCCTCCCACTTATCTTTTCACGAAAAATTCCTTCTCAAAGAAACTTGACGTTCTAAGTGACAAACACTTTTGTCTCTGGTGTTTATGGAGGAATACAGTAATACAAAGACAGGTTCATCCGACTTTGGTTGCAAACATCTTTCTTATGTATAGCATACCAATGTTTAAGAAAGGACTACTTGGGTTTTATCCCAAACCATAACTTTATATGGTGTCATTTCAGCGGATTATGATGGAGCTCTTTTCAGTGGAAAACGGTAATCTCTAAAGCTTTTAATCTCTAAAATATAATGGCAGTTTTATGAATTATACCTTTGATCTTACCATGTCAAACAAGGTTTAATTACATACCTCGAACGCTCCATACTCTTATGGTGTTTCGGGAAATGCAAATCCACGGAACGATTCCATAAATCTTAGGTATTATGCTAAACTTGTAACTTAAATATCTTCCTTTATGATCTTATCATAAACTATTCATATTCTTGTTACAATGATTTTGCACTTCATCTTGAAAATCTTTGAACTTTTCAAATATTTCACACTTCATCCTTATTAAGTAAATATTCATATATTCACTCAAATTTTCGGAGAAAGCATATGAAGTTGAAATTCATCGCTCTTGACTACACATAATGGACTTTGTACAACAATATGTACAAGTTCAAATAAGCTAGTCATTCGTTCCCTTTTGGCCTATGAACGAAGTTTTTAATTATCTCTAGGAAAGTTTCACAAGCGTTATTTGATCAAAAATCAAAAGACTCCAAAATTCCATCCACATGGAGTTTCTTCATGTTTTCTTTCCAATATAATTTAAACGGCGATATCACTTCCTAAGTGATATTTCAATCAATTTGTCTTTCGACATTTTTAGCACTAGTTTTATGGATGTGATTTCTCCAACGAGATTTGTGAATCATCCATCTTTTATGGATTACGGCAATTATTTGAACAACCCTTTTGTTCTCATAATACCTGATAAAACAAATCTTGAAGGTAAGCTTTGATGTTTAACGAACAACATAATAACCCTTTATTTGTTCTCAATGAACATCATCACATATTCTTTTGCTAGTTACTTAGGCCATTGTAGTTCATGAATTGTGTTGTTTCGTATGACGATTCACACCAACAAATTCAGTATCAAATACTTGAGAACCACATTGTTTAATAAGCAAAGAATATAGCCATAACATGTATATCATCTATATACTTAAGCTGAACAATTCTAGTCTTTTCCTTTCTGCCATATACTTATGAGATTTTCTTTCAATATTTCCTTTTCTGTTTTGAAAGAATCTATCAACATCAATAGTGGAGTCATACATATGACACATAGTCCAAAACATGTATAGTTAAATACCAATGTCTTTGGACTTGCACTTTGAAGTAGATCACCATCATCAAATGTTTGGTGTTCTTTCAAATTCCTTTATTTAGTAATCTCTTGGTGTAGTAAACATTTTACCAACATCAAATATTCATCCTTATCATGGAATCGTCCATGATCAAACTACCTTTAGCTTATAACGATGAATTACGAGTATAATGTTGCTATCCAAAACCTTTTGGAGGATTAGGACAACAAGTGTCTACAACCCTTTGCAAATTCTCATCAAAATATGAGAACATGAACTTTTGCCGTATTATACTCTGTCATGTTGCAACCAAAACTTCGTTTCAGATATCACAATATCTTCCACACATCATGGTTTCTGAAACAACTCTTTCAGATCCTAGATAACCTTGATATTAAGAGAATCCTTTGAATATCAAGAATCATGGAGACAAACATGATACTTATATACTAACACTTGGAATTGTTACTCTTGATTTAATACTAATTATTAAACTTCATGGAGTAACCGGAACTTACTGAAAGTTTGCAATAGGACTTTTAAACTTTAGATTAACACTTCAAAACAATACGATACCAGTTCGTAAAGTAACTAACCAGAATTCTATAGTTCTATCATCTCAATTATAACTAAGCGCAAGGTGGTAAACGGATGCCAATGACTACAACAACTATGCAAATTCACTTTGATTTAGTTTAAAATAAATTGAGTTCTAATTAATAATTAAATTAATCTAGGTGAACTCCCACTCAAAACAATATCCCTCTCATTGTTTTAGTGATCACACGAACCAAATCCACCATATCAAAACCGATCATCACGAGAGTTGATATAGTTTCAATGGCTAACAATCAACATGTTCATCATATCTACTATATGACTCATGCTTTACCTTTCGGTGATCCGTGTTCTGAGACCATGTCTGTACATGCTAGGCTCGTCAAGATCAAACCTTAGCTTCCGCATAAGCAAATCTGGCTTGCTTACGTTGTATACACTTGTGGAATCTAACACACCCGATCATCACGTGGTGCTTCGAAACAACAAGCTTTAGCAACGGTGCATACTAAGGGTGAACACTTAAGAACTTGAAATTGTGTGCTTGAGGGATCATCTTATAATGCTACCGTCGTCTACTAAGCAATACAAGATGCATAAAGGATTAACATCACATGCAATTCAATAATATGTGATATGACATGGCCTTTCTTCTTTGTGCTTCCGATCTCCATCTTCAAGCACGAACATGATCTCCATCATCACCGGCATTGCATCAAGGTCAATGACGCTGCTCCATGGTTGTCGTCCACCGGCTTCAACTATTACAACTACTTTGAATAGACACGCGGGTCTTAACAGAAATTAAAGACAACCATATGGCTCTTGCCGGTTGCCAACTTACAATAAGGAACATTGCATACATCAAATATAATCACAATCATGGCCATATCACATCACTGCACACCCCTGCAAAACAAAGTTAGACGCCTCTACTTTATTTGCATATTTTACGTGGTTTGGGGATTTCAATAAGTGTCGTTCTAACTTACGAACAAGAACCACAACATTGATACTAGTATTGTTAATCACCCGTTGTAAATTGGATCTTAACTATGCTAGGAGAAACAGGCACCCGCAAAGCCACTTATGCAATACAAGTTGCATGTCAAGCGTGGAGCAAGTCTCATGAACGATGTCATGTAAGGTTAGCCCGGTCCGCTTCATCCCAACATACCGCAAGATGCAAAGTACACAAGAAGCAATCGACAATAAAAGCATCAACGCCCACAATGACCATTGTGTTCTACTCGTGCAACAGATCTACATATAGACACGGCTCTGATACCACTGTAGGGGTTCGTAGCATGGAAAACAAAAATTTTCTATCGCATACAAACAAACAAGCCAAGATCTATCTACTAGATTGTAGCAACGAGTCGATGGAATAACTTACCCTCGAAGATTCCAAAGTGGTTAACGAGAGCAGATTCTCGTGGGTGATGTAGTCGTACTCTTTCCGATCTCAAGATCGCGTAGACGATCCTTCCGGCGCCACGTTCCGGCAGCTCTCCCGCAGTCGGTCACACGTTCGGTACTCGACGAAGACCTTCCTCTCCCTTGTTCCAGTAGGCAGCGGAGGTTGTAGCACTCTCCTCGAGATTCCGGCAGCACAACGGCGTGGTACCGAAAGTAGAGGGGAGATCTCGCAGGGCTTCGCCTTAAGCCGGAGCGAGTATGGTGGAGTATGAGAGAGAACTATTAGTGGTCTAGGGTTTAGACACACCAATTAGAAGGCTCTAAACCGAAGGCTAGGGCAATTAGAAGCTCTAAACCAAAACGGCTCTAAACCGGAGATTAGAGGATAGGAACTTGTGTGTCTAGAGGAGGAGGCCCTGCCCCTCCTTTTATGGGTGGAGGGTGCGGCCAAGGGGAGGGGAGTCCCTCCCCAAGTCGGCCTTGGTTGGCGCGCCGGCTTGGGGAGGAGACTCCTCCCCCAAGTCGGTTCCCAACTCCTCTTGCTTGTTTCCCAAAGTTTCTTGTTTTAGCCGTTTGACTTTCAAACTGGACATTTGACTTTTATGTTTTAGGATTCAATTTAATCCTTTATTTGGAACAGCAAGAACACTTAGTACATGATGCAATCATTCCAATATGTAATGACACATTCATGTACCCCTTCCCCCCCGGAGTGTCGGACATTCCGGAACCTTCTAGAACATTCCCGATGAAATCACCGGAATCATTCCCGAACTCCAAAACGGGACTTTCCTTATATGAATCTTATTCTCCGGACCATTCCGGATCACCTCGTGATATCCCGGATCCCATCCGAGACTCCGAACAACATTCGGTCTCTTTCTCATAATACCATAACTACTCAAACAACGTCGAATCCTTAAGTGTGTCTCCCTACGGTTCGTGAATTATACGGACATGATCGAGACACTTCTCCGAACAATAACCAATAGAGGAATCTGGAAATTCATATGGCTCCCAAATATTTCTACGATTACTTTGCGATCGAATGAACCACTTACATACAATACCAATTTCCCTTTGTCTCACGATAGTTTACTTATCCGAGGTCATGATCGTCGGTATCTCTGCATACCTAGTTCAACCTCGTTACCGATAAGTACTCTTTTCTCATTCCCGTGGTATGTGATCCCTTGTGAGCCAGTCACATGCTTGCAAGCTAATTGGATGACATTCCACCGAGAGGGCCCAGAGTATATCTATCCGTCATATGGATGGACAAATCCCACTCTTGATCCATGTGTCTCAACCAATACTTTCCGAACACTCAATGCCACCTTTATAGCCACCCAGTTACGGTGTGGTGTTTGATGTCATCAAAGCATCCTTCCGGTGAAGGTGATAAACATGATCTCATGGTCGAAGGAATTAGGTTACTATGTATCAGAAAGCATATAGCAATTGAACTATTGAAATGACTTGATCTTTATGCTACGCTTATCTATAGGAGTATGTCCATCACATCATTCTCCTAATGATATGATCCTGTTGTTAATAACATCTCTATGTTCATGATCAGGAAACCATGATCATATATTAACCAACAAGCTAGTTTAACAAGAGGCTTTACTAGGGACTCTTATTTCAGTTTACAAATCACACAAGTATTAATGTTTCCGGTTAATACAATTATAGCATGGTATGTAAACATTTATCATAAGTGTGAAGATATGATAATAACCACTTTATTATTGCCTCTTGGGCATATCTCCAACACCGGTTGCCCCACCAACCTGGACAAATGGGGCACACGTGGCGGCATCAGAGCGCGAGGGGGGGTGGAGCATTAGTCCCGGTTCGTAACACGAACCGGGACTAATAACCTGCTGCCGCGGCAGAGATTTGGCCCATTTCTCTGCCACGGCAAAGAATTCATTTTGGCACATTTTGTTGCCGCAGCAGCATTTTCGCCACTTTTTGTGCCGCGGCAGAGAATTCATTTAGGTTGTTTTATTGTTTATTTAGTGTTTTGCACTTATCAACGAAGGAACCTTATATTACACAAGATCATCATGACAACATTACATTCAATACACAGATCGAGTTCATGCACTACATACAAAAGTTGCTATTCGATGCTACCGGCCAATTTCTTGAAAGTTGCTATTTTTACAATTCCTATTGTCTATACACAGCCGAGTAGTATTCCCCTTGTGTGTTTAGGACTTCTGCATCCAAGAATCCCGCCAATTCCTCCTGAATTGCTCGTATGCGATCCTTTGGCAGAAGACCGTCCCGTAGACGTTCGATCTGATTTAAAAAAGGAGTCAGCCTATATGAATATGAAACTAAACACAATTTGATTGTAATTAAAAACTATAGAAATTGTTTACGTACGTGGAGTTGCTCTAAATTTCTGCCCTTCTCATCGCACGTCTGCCGGATGAACTCGCATACATAGTATCCACATAGATTGTTACCTAGTCCCTGCGTCAGGCACTTTACGAGAACAGAGTTCAATCAAAATAATAATCAAGCATGATAATAACTGTATCAAAACTAGAATCAAAGAGATGCGCGGATATAGCTAGTGGTGCTTACATCTAGTGGTTGAAATGTAAGCTCCTCTTTCCAAACACCCCTAGCCTTCTTGGTGAACCGTTTCCAAGCGCTGCCCGGCGTAAAAAACGAATAAAATAAGTTATTAAGTACTTGATATCATAAAATTCATGAACATTGCCGATATAGTGTCATAATGATTAGAATTACCGCTGGAGAAGTATCTGCATGTCCTTCCACGTCTCAAGGGGTTTATGTTTCGAGTCCATGACTAGTACACGCCCTTTGTCAAGTTGAATGATTAACAGAATATAGTGGTACCTGCGAATGCAGAACTAATCAATTATATACTTAACATCGAGTAAGCGAAATAGAAAGTGTATACAAGACAATAACACTCACTGGAAGTTGTAAGGAAATAGTATTTCCCTTTTGGTTTCTTGAAACCTTAACGCGTGTACTATATTATCCTCCGTATCCTGGGGGCTTATTTTGAGATTAGCTTCATGAACCCAATATGGGTCAATGAAGCCAATGTCATAGATTTGTCCTCTACTGCATTCGAGAATCTTCATTCTGCATATTACAATATGATTATATACATGCAATAAACAAAATAATATAGCTGGAGACTAAATTAATTACAGAATTAGTACTTACAGACAATAGACACTGATGATCGATTTGTCCAAGGCGTCTTGATTGAATAATTGAAATAGTTCATCAAATTCAATGGATATCATGTCATCCTTATCTTTCCCATGATGCTTTTTTGTAACCCTCAGCACTATCCAGTTAGCCCCGGCCCTTGTGGCATGCATGTACCAGTTATGCAATCTTCGCATTTTTGTTGGAAGATTGTTTACCTCCTCAGGTTTGACGAGAGGTTTTCCGTACTGGTATTTGTATGCTACTTCACTCACGGGGAAGAACTCTAACTGGGATAAGTACTGGGCAATACTCATAGCTTGAGCAGCGGCAGCTTCTCCGTATTGTGCAACTACCTCTGGATCATACTGCTCTTCGGCCCCATATTTGCTCGACCCCACATTGGTTTGAGAAATCACCTTGAGAGGGGCGCAAGTCTGTTTTGCTTGTTCTCCGAGCTGGGCAACAGATTTCCCGCTTGCATCAGTACTGCTTTTCGAGGCTTTTTGTGCCGCATGCGACTTGAGAATAGAACGCTCATAGTCTGATGACAGCTTTGGCTCGGGTTGATGAAGATTCTTTAGCATTTTCAACACTTTGGCTTTTTCTTCTTTGGTGCCGGGGAACTCTGGCTCTTTCGGCCGCCTCAGCTTAGCGAAAAACGCTGTCGTTTCCGCATCAACGATCGCCGCAGTCTCCTCTTCAGTACAGTCATAAGCTCTCTTGGGAGGAACCGTTGGTACTTTTGGAAGAGGCTCTTGTTTACGTTTCGGCGATCGCTTACGACGCATAGTAGCGGTATGCTTACGCTTTTTATCCTGAGGCGCCGGCGATGGCTCCCGCGGCGATGGCTGCACCGGAGATTGGTGAGGCGACGGAGCCGGGTGAGGCGACGAAGACGGCTGCCGCGGCGGCGACGACCTCGCTGGAGACGGGTGAGGCGGCGGCGAAGATGGCCTTGGCGTGTGATTTCGAAGCACGATACAATCCTTCGGCCATAGAATGGTGACGTTTTTTGCGTCACCCAGCACAGTCACATCCCCTTCACCAGCAGGGTAGTGAAGATCCAAAACCTCAAAGGTGGGCATGATTTCATCCACGCCGACAACAGCGTAGCCCTCCGGAACCGGACGACAGTGGTAAGTTGGTGTGGGTCCAATTGGTAAGGCATAGCCGACCGCCACCTTCATTGATATGTTCACAACTTTGACATGTAGCTCGCAGTGTGTCATCTATGTGATATCATCCACTGGGTAGCCAACAGGAGCCATCGTCGGTGCATCATCGGCATCGCCATTGTCATCACCCGGGACCTCGGTGGAAGCCACACTGCTTTTTCGCTTATTCGATAGGCCGGTAGCATCGAATGCAGTGTGCTGCTGAGATGGACCGGTAGTACTTTGCTCTTTAAGTGTGTTAATTTCATCTTGTTGTTGCTTTAATCGTTCTTCAATTAAACGCATTCGCTCTTTCTGACTTTCTGCTTCAACTGCCGCCCTGTCCTTACTCCTCTGACGGCTTCTATCAGGATATTTCTTCCTCTCTTCGGGAAACCCAGTCCTCCATGATTGGGAGCCTATTGTGCCTCGTGTTCGTCCATCATGTTCCTTATTTCCAAGGGCGAGTGTGAGCTCATCATTCTCCCTATCGGGAATGAAGTCCCCATCTTTAACAGCCTTTACTACTTTTCTGATCCTCTCGATTGGCAAGGGGTCTTCTTTATGTCGTATGTTATATATACACCTCCCTTCCGAGTCCAACGTGCCCCCATGCCCGTAAAACCAATTCCTTGCACGTTCTACCCAATCGTCTGTCTCTGGGGTGATCTTTTTATCATGCAGTTCCTGCTCAAGTTTCTCCCACTTAGGAATGCCAACCCTGTAGCCACCTTGCCCCATAGTATGGTGATACTTCTTCTTAGCAGCATTCAGCTTATTCGTTTCAGACATTTTCTTAGCTTTTTCTGATTTCTTGTATTCCACAAACTCATCCCAGAATGGTTTTATCTTCTCAAACTGAATATTCTTGAAATCGGGAGTCTTCTTTTTCACGACATAGTCAAGGTGCAATCTTTTCTTCCAGTTGGTGAAACACTAGGCCATCTTCTTCAAAGACCACTCCCTGACCTTAGCCTCCATGGCTCTCCCATGTTGTAAGGCGTCCTCAACTGGATCCTCCGCATTTGGATCTAGCTTTATCTTCGATAGTTTGAAATTAACCATGAACCTCTTCCACAGTAAATCTTTGGCGTGGTTAGGGACAAATAAACATGTTCCCTCTTCATCCGCATTAGCAGGCCTATTCCAATTTCTAATGGTGATCGGGATTAAGTCCCTAACGATTACTCCGCATTGTGCCACAAATTTGGTTGCGACAACTTCGGGAGCTGTCAGTCTGCCGTCTTGAGCGACATCTTCGATCCTGAACCTCTCATGGTCTTGCAACTTTTTGGTTGGGCCTCGTCTGCTCTTTTCAGTAGATTCCTTCGATCCGGAGGGCTAAAAGAAGAAAGATCGTCGTTACTATTTCTATATAGATAGCAGATGATTAATTAATTAATTGATTTATATTACATGCACCTCGCCGGAGCGGTCGTCTTCTCGATTACACAAGGCATCGCCTTCTCCCTCGCGGAAGGCAACACCTTCAACCTCAAACAAGTTGTCTACTCCGGTAAAAAGAGGATCACCCTGACCGGAGTTGTTCAGAAACGTTGATACGTCTAAATTATCTTCCCCATGGATCACACCTTAGATCAACTCTTCCTTTTCTTCGTCTCTGACGTGTGGGTCCATATTTTCTGCATAGGTGGAAAAACGAATAAGTCAAAGCGGCTAAAGGAGAAAGTTAAGTACGGTGTTGAGAGATATAAACCCTAATTCAGAGAAACCCTAATATATACATACACAATAATAAAAATGAAGAGAAAGGGAAACCGTGTAGTAGATAGGCACATCGTCGAACCCACATGCACCTAAGTTGCTTGCAAATGTGAATCGGGTCTGGGGCTACCCACAGTGACTGACCAGTGGGGCCGAAGACCAATAATACCAAACTAATTAATAAACCTAATAATACCTAACTAATAATAAACCTAATAATCCAAACAACAAAAAGAAAGGGAAACAATCAACACATGGCTTCGATGCAATGCTCAAGCAAGTATGATGATATGACAAGTTAATTTGCATTGGAATGTAACCCTAAGAAATGCTCGACGATTTAATCGGGGTTCCGAGGGGTGAAAACCCTAACTCGGAGAAACTCCGGAACACATGAGAGGGGTGGATTTGTTCTTCTAATGAAACTTGTCATTTAAGTTGTTGAACAATGCATGATTATAGCATAGATAGATAGTTCTCATTTTTCTGAACATTTTGGTATATTATTTGTATTTTTCTATATTACAGATTAAAATTTATTGAATTTACAAGTTTTATTCAAATTCTGAAATTATTAAATCAAATGTTTAAACCTTTTGCACCATAGTAAAAACTAGCCATAGTGGCTGACAGGTGGGGCCCGGAGCCACCTCAGCAGCCACGTAAGCAAAGGGGAAACAGAGGACGCGGAGCCACCTCGCCACGCAAGCAAAGGGGAAACAGAGGTGGGGCCCGGAGCCACCTCGCCACCGCTGTCAAGGAGGACGCGGCCGCCGTGGCCGTGGACAAGGACGACGCGGCGGTGGAGGAAACGGCGCCGGCGACGATGCACCACCCGATCGAAGCCGCCGCGCCCACCACCAGCAGCAGGCCCGTCCAAGGCCCAGTGCGAGCTGGGCGACCGCACTGGGCCCCAAAATTTTCCGGGCCCCCCAGTTTCTAGCAACTAGCCCAAGTCTGCAATAGTGAAATCCAGCCCGCTCGGTGCATCTGTTAATTTTCCAGCAATGTGGTAGTGGCTTGTCTCGATTCTACAACTCTTGCGGCCCAATAAACTACTCTCAGTTCTCAAAAAAATCTCCGGCATCTATGGAGATCCTGATCGCTGAAGTAACCAGGTTCGTTCCAAATTCTCGATCGTTCCGTTAAAAAACCAAGAACAGGCCGTGAGATGAGAGTCACCGAATTGATCGATTCATCAATCTAATTCGCCCACCCATGTCGCCCGGAAGGGCACAACACCGACGCCCGTGTTTTGCCACCGCACATCGCCCCTAGGCCCTAGGATTTTGATGTCGCCCAGCAGCAGAGGGAGGGGGAGGACAGAGAGGCAGGGAGGGGCGGCGCCGTACCTGACGCGCGGCGGTGGGGGAAGGGCGCGGTCGTCGACGGGAAGCAGAGACGCGGGCGCGGCCGGCGGTCGTCGAGGGAAGGAGACGCGCGGGCGGCGCGGTCGTCGGCGCGCGGGAAGAGACGCGGGTGGCGGCCGGAGGCGGAGGCGTTGACGACGGAGCAGCTACGGGGAGCGCGCAGCGGTGGCGGGGGCAGCCTGGCGGCGTCATCGTCAGCGAGGGCGCGGGCAGAGGCAGAGGCAGAGAAGTGAGTGGGGAAGGGAAGAAGAAAAGGAGGCACGCGCTGTTATAACTAAAGGGCCTTTAGTCCCGGTTCGTGGCTCCAACCGGGACTAAAGGTGCATACGTCCCGGTTGGAGCCACCAACCGGGACCTATAGTCCAATTTTCAGCAGCTGAAGGGGCGCGCGCGCAGGGGGCTCTTCCGTCCTGGTTTGTGGCTCCAACCGGGACGTATTCCCCTGTTTTCAAATTTTTTCAGTTATTTTCTCTCTGTTCCTGCCTTATTTTTTATTTTGGGGTTTAAATTTGTAATGTTTTTTAAATGATAATTACTTTGGAATTTAGAAAAACTTTAAACATAAAAAGTGTTTGGATTTGAATAACTAATTCGAAACCATTTTCTGTTTTGAAAAATAATTAATGTAACCATTTAAACTACGAACCATTTAAAATTAATAATGAAATAACTTATATTTTTTAAATATTAATTTGGAATTTAGAAAAACTTTAAACATAAGAAGTGTATGGATTTGAATAAATAATCCAAAACCAATTTCTATTTTTAAAAAATAATTAATGAAACCATTTAAAATTAATTAACTTATATTTTTGAATATTAATTTGGAATTTAGAAAAACTTTAAACATAAAAAGTGTTTGGATTTGAATAAATAATTCAAAACCATTTTCTGTTTTAAAAAACAATTAATGTAACCATTTAAAATATGAACCATTTACAACTAAAAATGAATTAACTTATATTTTTTTAATATCAATTTGGAATTTAGAAAAACTTTAAACATAAGAAGTGTATGGATTTGAATAAATAATCCAAAACCATTTTCTATTTCTAAAAAATAATTAATGTAACCTTTTAAAATGAATTAACTTATATTTTTGAATATTAATTTGGAATTTAGAAAAACTTTAAACATAAGAAGTGTATGGATTTGAATAAATAATCCAAAACCATTTTCTATTTCTAAAAAATAATTAATGTAACCTTTTAAAATGAATTAACTTATATTTTTTAATATTAATTTGGAATTTAGAAAAACTTTAAACATAAGAAGTGTATGGATTTGAATAAATAATCCAAAACCATTTTCTATTTCTAAAAAATAATTAATGTAACCTTTTAAAATGAATTAACTTATATTTATGAATATTAATTTGGAATTTAGAAAAACTTTAAACATAAGAAGTGTATGGATTTGAATAAATAATCCAAAACCATTTTCTATTTTTAAAAAATAATTAATGTAACCTTTTAAAATGAAGATAGGGGACGAGCATCGTTAGAACTTGCATTGGATCTCTGAAGAAACCACATATTGTGAGTCTAAAAATGATTTTCTCAAAAAATCACGGGCGATAGATCATGTACCTATAGTACAAACCGGACCCACTTCCTGCCGATTCGGCAGACATTTGTCCTTTTTACCCGGGATGGACGAAAAGGTTTGAGATGTACCGGTTGGGAGATAGTCCATGTAAGGTGGTCTAGTATTTTAGGAAAATGGGACGGTAGCATTGTGAAACGGCATTTTGGTGGTTACTTCACAAAACGACCCGTTTTTTGCGCTCAGAAAATGGAAAAGGGCTTTTCCGTGCAACAAAAAGGAGAACTTCCTCCTGCAACATTGTTCTCCATACCAATGTCCACACACATGCATAATATGGGCACAACATCACAAACTATGCCGTGATTCAGCACATAACATCGGTCATTTGGACTGAAAGACATGAAACCTCGAACATGATAGGTCATTTTGTGAAGGTTTTTTCGAAACATGACCAATATACCAAGTCTAGTATTTTTCCTTTCAACTATGTAACAAAATATGACACCAAGCGAAGGATTTTCATTGTTCGGATTTATTTTGAATTTATTATGCCCATTTTGAATTATCTGAATTTCTAACTATGGTCGAACCGGTGTGCATGAAGATAGGGGACGAGCATCGTTAGAACTTGCATTGGATCTCTGAAGAAACCACATATTGTGAGTCTAAAAATGATTTTTTCAAAAAATCACGGGCGATAGATCATGTACTTGTAGTACAAACCGGACCCACTTCCTACCGATTCGGCAGACATTTGTCCTTTTTACCCGGGATGGACGAAAAGGTTTGAGATGTACCGGTTGGGAGATAGTCCATGTAAGGTGGTCTAGTATTTTAGGAAAATGGGACGGTAGCATTGTGAAACGGCATTTTGGTGGTTACTTCACAAAACGACCCGTTTTTTGCGCTCGGAAAATGGAAAAGGGCTTTTCCGTGCGACAAAAAGGAGAACTTCCTCCTGCAACATTGTTCTCCATACCAATGTCCACACACATGCATAATATGGGCACAACATCACAAACTATGCCGTGATTCAGCACATAACATCGGTCATTTGGACCGAAAAAGCCATGAAACCTCGAACATGATAGGTCATTTTGTGAAGGTTTTTTCGAAACATGATCATTGTTCGGCACACATTTAGTCCCGGATGTAGTCACAAACCGGGAGTAAAAATATTTTCCGCCATTTCCCACCTCTTCCCGCCAAGTTTTCCCGCCCTTTCCTTTCTACTAGAGCTTTTAGTCCCGGATGTAGTCACTAACCGGGACTAAAGATATTTCCCGCCATTTCCCAAAGCTTCACGCCAAGTTTTCCCGCCCTTTCCCTCTATATTTAGGATGATCGTGTCATGGCTATCCACACATCCACACCTTCCTCTCTTAGAACAATGGACAACGCCTACTGGGCCATTCTGACCCTCGAGGAGACCGAGGCGCTGTGCGCCTCCAACTACCCTTGTCCGCCGGGCTACCGGCCGCCCGCCGGCTGGATGCTGAGCACTGGAGGGGTTCCTGTCCCTCCTGTCCCTCAAGGTTCCGCACGCTAGGAGGCCATCACAAACCACTTCTACCACGAGCTCACGCTGGAGCAGCGGATGGATCCCCAGTGGGATCCCGACAACTACGACACCTGGAATGCCTTCTTCGCTAATAGGCGGGAAAGGCAGCTCGCCAGGTACGAGGGTGATGGCTCGCCACCGGTGAACCACAACGAAGCCGGCAGTCGTCTGTGGTGGGCGAACCGTACTATCATCGAAGTGATGCGCTACATCGCCGAGGGAGACCATCCTCGCCTACGGTTCCCACGAGTCCACCCGCCATAGGCCCCACACTGTCCCGGCGGTAGCGGCATCATCTTCTAGGAGACCCCTCTCCCACCCGCCGTGAATCCGAGGCTGGAATGGCCCCTGGTATATGCCATGGATGGGCTGAGGATCCCCGGAGTGGCAGGTGACGATGACGATGATGATGACGATGACGATGAAGACCCTGAAGCTGCGTACTATAGGACTAGGCATGATTATGACTAAAGGGGGCGGCTTTAGTCCTGAGTGTTAGCTAGTCCCGGTTTGTCCCGGTTTTTAATATTAATAAATGTCTTAAGTGTTACCTAATAAATAGAGGGAAATGCCTATATAAAGAGAGGGTTCATATTTAGTCCCGGTTGGAGAAACCAACCGCGACTGAAGGGATTGCGGCACAGTGGGCCAGGCAACACTAATAATAGGGGTGAGTGTCGACATTATGTCGTGCGGCTTGTACCTTGTCCCGGATGGTGTCACCAACCGGGACTAAAGATGAACCTTTAGTCCCGGTTGGAGACACCAACCGGGACTAAAAGATGAGTCAGCACTAATAATAGGGGTGAGTGTCGACATTATGTCGTGAGTGTCGACATTATGCCGAGCTGCTTGTACTATAAATATGCATCCTTGTGAGTCCAGTCCTCCAGTCAGTTTGAGGCATCTCCAAGATGGTTTTAGAGAGTAGGGACACCACTACGGCCAGTTTCAGGGAGATGCCGACGGAGCCCAGTCCTCCGGCATCTCCGAGAAACTGGTCATAGAGGCACTCCCTAATATGTGAAATTAGTTAGCTCCGAGGCGTATTGATCTACTTAGTGAAGTTACAAGCTGCAAGATGGTTTTCGAGATCAGGGACACCACTGCGGCCAGTTTCAGGGAGATGCCGACGGAGCCCAGTCCTCCGGCATCTCCGAGAAACTAGTCATAGAGGCACTCCCTAATATGTGAAATTAGTTAGCTCCGAGGCGTATTGATCTAGTTAGTGAAGTTACAAGCTGCAAGATGATTTTCGAGAGCAGGGACACCACTACGACCAGTTTTAGGGAGATGCCGACGGAGCCCAGTCCTCCGGCATCTCCAAGAAACTGGTCATAGAGGCACTCCCGGTCCAGCCACAAAACGGGACTAACACTCAAGACATTTATTAATATTAAAAACTGAGACTACAAAACCGGGACTAAAGGCCACAAACCGCGAAAGATATCCTTCGGTCAAGCCACAAACCGCGAAAGACATGAACTAGAGTTACATAATATGAGCATGAACTTCTTGGCATATGTCATTCCTTATGACCGCTTCAGACGTAACCATGGAGCATCTTCTTTACTTAACGAAATGCTTGGGTCAGTTTTCACTGTGAAGGGCGGAATTTCATCAAACTTATTATAATCTTCTGACATGTCTGTCTTGTCCTCGATTCCCACGATGTTTCTTTTCCCTGAAAGAACTATGTGACGCTTTGGCTCATCATATGATGTATTCGTTTGCATATTTTTTCTTTTTTTCGGTCTGGAGGACATGTCCTTCACATAGAAAACCTGAGACACATCATTGGCTAGGACGAATGGTTCATCTCTATAACCAAGATTGTTGAGATCCACTGTTGTCATTCCGTACAACTGGTCTATCTTTACCCCTTCCCCATTTAGGTTGACCCATTTGCAGCGAAACAAAAGGACCTTAAAAGAGACTCCATAGTCTAGTTCCCATATCTCCTCTATGTAACCATAATATGTGTCCTTTTGTCCATTCTCGTCTATTGCATCAAAGCGGACACCACTATTTTGGTTGGTGCTCTTTTTATCTTGGGCGATCGTGTAGAATGTATTCCCATTTATTTCGTACCCTTGGAAATTCAATACAGTAGAAGATGGTGACGCGGCCAACAAGTATAGCTGATCTCCAACAGTGGTGTCATTCAAGAGATGTGTCCGCATCCAACCACCGAAAGACTTCATGTGTTCATCTGTAATCCATGATTCAGGCTTCCCCGGGTTTTTGGAGCGTACAATATTCTTGTGTTCCTCGATATACGGAGCTGCCAAGGTGGAATTATGTAGAACTGTGTAGTGTGCTTTAGTGAAAGAATCCCCGTCCCTACATATCATTGCTTTCTTTCCCAGCGTGCCTTTTCCACTTAGTCTTCCCTCATGCCGTGAGTCGGAAACACCAATCGGCTTAAGGTCAGGAATAAAGTCAACACAAAACTCAGTGACCTCCTCTGTTCCATATCCCTTGGAGATGCTTCCTTCTGGTCTAGCACGGTTATGAACATATTTCTTTAAGACTCCCATGAACCTCTCAAAGGGGAACATATTGTGCAGAAATACCGGACCGAGAATGGCAATCTCTTCCACTAGATGAACCAGGAGATGCGTCATAATATTGAAGAAGGATGGTGGGAACACCAATTCAAAACTAACAATACATTGTACCACATCCTTCTGTAACCTTGGAAGAATATCTGGATTGATTACCTTCTGAGATATTGCATTGAGGAATGCACACAGCTTCACAATGGGTACTCGGACATTTTCCGGTAGAAGCCCCCTCAATGCATTCGGAAGCAACTGCGTCATAATCACGTGACAGTCATGAGACTTCAGGTTTTGGAACTTTTTCTCTGCCATATTTATTATCCCCTTTATATTATATGAGAAGCCCGACGACACCTTGATACTGTAAAGGACTTCAAAAAAGATTTCCTTCTCTGCTTTGGTAAGAGCATAGCTGGCACGACTTAAGTGACGCCCTTTATCCGTCTTGTTATCTGTATGCATGTTCTTTGGGTCTTTCATAATTTGTTGGTCCACCCGTGCTTCAGGTGTATCTTTTGTCTTCCCATACACGCCTAGGAATCCTAGCAGGTTCACGCAGAGATTCTTCGTCACGTGCATCACGTCGATTGAAGAGCGGACATGCAGGACTTTCCAATATGGCAGCTCCCAAAATATAGATTTCTTCTTCCACATGGGTGCGTGTCCTGTAGCGACGTCGTTCGGAACTGATTGACCGCCGGGACCCTTTCCAAAGATTACTTCTATGTCCTTGACCATACCAAATACATCATCACCAGCAGGGAGTTCAGGCTTCTTCCGGTGATCTGCCTCACCTTTGAAATGCTTGCCTTTCTTTCTTACGGGATGATTGGTCGGAAGAAATCGTCGATTCGCCAGGTACACAACCTTCTTGCATTTATGCAAATATGTACCTTCGGTCTTATCTAAACAGTGGGTGCATGCCTTATATCCTTTGTTTGTCTGTCCTGAAAGGTTACTAAGAGCAGACCAATCATTGATGGTTACGAATAACAACCCTCGTAGATTAAATGGCTCCTGTTTGTTCTCATCCCACGCACGTACACCTGGTTTGCCCCACAACTGTAAGAGTTCTTCAACTAATGTCCTAAGGTACACATCAATGTCGTTGCCCGGTTGCTTCGGGCCTTGGATGAGCACTGGCATCATAATGAACTTACGCTTCATGCACAACCAAGGAGGCAGGTTATAGATACATAGAGTCACGGGCCAGGTGCTGTGACTGCAGCTTTGCTCCCCAAAAGGATTCATGCCATCCGTACTTAGACCAAACCATAAGTTCCTTGCGTCACCTGCAAAGTCTGGGAAGTCTCTCTCGATTTTTCTCCACTGTGACCCATCAGCAGGGTGTCTCAACTTCCCGTCTTTCTTACGGTCTTATTTGTGCCATCGCAACAACCTGGCATGCTCTTTGTTTCTGAACATGCGTTTCAATCTTGATATTATAGGAGCATACCACATAACCTTAGCAGGAACCCTCTTCCGTAGGGGCTCTCCCTCAACATCACCAGGGTCATCTCGTCTGATCTTATACCGCAACGCGTTGCATACCGGGCATTTATCTAAATTCTCATACTCCTTACCGCGGTAGAGGATGCAGTCATTAATGCATGCATGTATCTTTTGCACATCTAATCCCAGAGGACAGAGAGTCTTCTTTGCTTCGTAGGTACTCTCGGGAAGTTCGTTATGTTTTGGAAACTTCGGCTTCATTATTTTCAGCATCTTTTCAAATGAGGAGTCAGTTAGACCACACTCTGCCTTCCATCGCAACAATTCCAGTGTGGTACCGAGCTTTGTGCTGCCATCTTTACAATTTGGGTACAACAATTTCTTGTGATCTTCTAACATTCCCTCTAACTTCAACTTCTCATTTTCTGTTTCACAGTCTCGCTTTGCATCAGAAATGACCCTACCAAGTTTATCAGCCGGCTCATCTGATGCCCGTTCTTCACCTCTTTCCTCTCCATTGTCTTCCATTGCAGTATCACTGTATTCAGGAAACATATGATGATAGTTGTTATCATCATCTTCTTCTTCACCATCTTCCATCATAACCCCTCTTTCCCCGTGCTTGGTCCAGCAATTATAGTTGGGCATGAAACCTTTCATAATCAGGTGGCCGCGAATGATTTTCGAGGAAGAGTACTCCTTGTTGTTCCGACATTGAACACATGGACAACGTATAAATCCATTCTCTTTGTTTGCCGTAGCCACATCGATAAATTTATCCACGCCTTTGATATACCCGGCTACCCGCCGGTCACCGTACATCCATTCCCAACCGTTCATCTGCATCATATAAGTAAGTTTATCAAAAAACAGGACATCATAAATACTGAAATAACCAATTCACACCGACACATGAATTGTATCAATGACCTAGAAAAGATAAGATTGCTAACCTCGATCGAGGGAAATAAAGAGGAGAAAGCTCAAGTGCGTCTCGGACACCTTCTATATTTTTGTTCTATGAGAAATTCAACGGGATTATTCACTCAAACATTTCAACAAACACCTTCAATGCATGCATGAGAAAAAACTAGCACACCCCCTCACACCTTCCACCATTCGAAAAAACAGAGTGGAGGCAGAGGGGGCTGGGGCGTTGCATTTATAGAGGGCAGGGGTCTTTAGTCCCGGTTGGAGCCAGCAACCGGAACTAAAGGTGCGTGCCACACCACGTGGCTGTGGCCAAACCTTTAGTCCCGGTTGGTGGCTCCAACCGGGACGCATGCCCCTTTACCAACCGGGACGCATGCCCCCTGGCCCTGTGCCCGCTCCAACCGGAACGCGTGCCAGCATTAGTCCCGGTTGGTGGCGCAACCGGGACTAATGCTCCGAGGGGTCGCGAACAGATAGCCCTTTTTCCTCTAGTGTGTGGTTGGCGGCTGTCTCCTGCTCCTCCTCTCCGGCCACAGCCGTCATCCGTTCAGACAGGAATCTTGTCAGAAGCCACCCCAGACAACTAGTAGAGATTGACCGTTGGCATGAGTTCCTGCAAACAAGCAGCGATATGGGATGTCTCATATGTAAATGAAATCTTCCGAAAGGAAAACATATATTAGGTGGACACAGACTGAAATATGTAAAGAAATGGTTATATGATCAACTTACGATATCAGGATCACACAAAATTATAAATGCGCGATCCTATAATCCTTTATAGTGTACTTATTATTATTGAACACACTCGGTTATAATCGATGCCGCATGTGTTTCATGCTTTTATATAGTCACGTCCATGCCATATTAATTGCAGCTGCGTATCACATTGGCTGGGATACTCGATCTTGCAAGCTTTATACACATACACATATAATGATCGAGATGATCAGATACTCGAGGGAGTCAACTCGGAGCGACGATATGATGCATCTGCGTATCAGATTGATTGAGATACCTGCTAAGTAGTTTATGTTTATAGTATATCGACTAGTGAGTGCCTGAGTGGTCGATATATGATCAGATATACGAGCAACAAGTCAACACGGAGCGACATAATGCGCATCTGCTATGTACCACAATACTTTCACGATTCATAATGATGATCCACATGATCGGTGGAGCCGTGGAGATATATCAAGATTGATGGACAGCTAGCCAAAGTATGGTGCAAAGTAAGACGATTTCACTGCGCCTCGCGACCACTCGCTGGCTGATATTTCGCTCCTCCGTCGGCTTTGCCGGCGTGAGAGTGTGGCGATGTCTCTGCTTTAGCGCGATTCATTTGTTGTGATGACGGTGCCGGTCACGTGAATACACAGTTTTCTCAGGCCTCTCCATCTCGACTGTTAGAAATATAAACAATAATCCATATGATTTAATCCGAATAATAAATTGATAAAGCATGATCATACAAACGGTACTAAAACCAATTATGCAGATCAACAAAGTAGATGAACAGATTACATCTATAGGAAATACACCTATCATATCTACACCAAACGCTAGAACAAAAAACTCTAGCATTATCTGAAAAAGAGAAATCGAGATCACATACGATGTAGGCTGAATAGCAGCCGCAGCGGTTGCAGCAGCGTCGTCCATGTTGAGGTTATCGAAGAGGTCGCTCACGTCCGGAAAGAAGTCGTCGTTCGGAAACTCGTCGTCGGACGACGTCGTGGTTGCCAGTAGTCACGCTGAGCGCTCCCCAAAAACCTGATCGCCCCTCACCCGCACAGGTTCACGAGAGGCAGGGTTCCGGAGGCCTACTGTCCCGATCTGCGGTGCACGCCGCAAGCCGGGATGGAGAACACGAAAGCGGCGACGCAAGGTTCTGGAGGGTAGGCGCGTGTGTGGATTAATTTGGTGCCGATTAGGTTTAGTCCAAACGCTTATATAGTGCAGGTTAGGAAGATCGTGGGCTCAGCCCACGTCCGAGTCGGTAACAACCACGTCCATAAAAACTGGAAACAGCTGTAATTAACGCGTCCGTTAATGACTCATAATCAGTTTGCCCAACCAGCAAAATAAAGCTCGGCTCGGCGAGATTCCCGCAACCCGCAACCCGCGACACGCGCGTCGTGATGAGGCGAGGCGGGTGGCGTCGGAGGAGGAGTGCGCGCGGGCTACTCTTCCTGTCACACCTTAGTGAGTGGTGCAACACTCTACTATATAAGGTGGTCCAACTCCCCTTCAACTAGCAATGTGGGACTAAACTTTAGCACCACTAGCACAGCCATATGCTGCCATATGCAAGTGGGCCGAAGAGAATTTCAGAATTTGTCTAATGGGCCAACAGCCTAAAACTCATCAAATTCCAACAATCCCTCACAAAGTCTCATTGGCACATCACATGATTTTCCTTCCAGAACATTGTTTTATATACCAGTATGTAGTGAAGTCTGTTAAGTTGAACTTCCACGTTAAACTTCATGATACACTAACTAGCAACTTGAATAGTGGACTATGCCTTGAACTACAAGTTTTCTGCGCGCTAGTTTCACACAAAATCTAGACCGGTACAGGGCTACCGTCGGCTTCCCCGCGGTTTGGAGCTTATGCGTCATACTCCAGGGCCTTTCATGAGTTTATTAGAGAGCACCCAACTCTCACGGACTGCGACGTTTGACAGTCAGACTCATATAGGTGTGTTCCTCAAGAGATGTTCTGCAGGACAACATCTCCGCTTATAAAAAGCCACTTGGAACACATTAAGATAAATATCAACCTGCCATACAGATTAAGAGAGTATTGCATCTTTATGGGGATGTAAATATAATATGAGGATACTCTCCTCTCAGCTGACCAACAGCTTGTCTCCCAGCTCTAATTCACGGGATCTTCGATCACATAGAGTGGGTTGCCACTGGGATCAACTCATAGCGTGGGTCTCAAACCCATCTCCCTCGATGCATTATCTATCATATTGCATGATAAACCCTTTGTGAAGGGATCTTCCAGATTCTTAGATGTTTGGATATAATCCAACGCAATAACTCCGGAGTTTCTCAGTTTCTTGACAGATTTCAATCTCCTCTTCACATGCCTTGATGACTTCATATTATCCTTAGAACTGTTTACTTTGATGGTCACAGTTTGATTATCATAGTTCATTGGTATGGAGGGTATTGGTTTTTCAACCACAGGTAAGTCCATCAAGAGCCCACGAAGCCACTCTACTTTAACAGTGGCTATGTCTAATGTTGTGAGTTCTGCTTCCATAGTTGACCTCGTTAAGATGGTCTGCTTGCAAGACTTCCAGGAAACAGCGCCACCACCAAGTGTAAACAAATAACCACTTGTGGCCTTAATCTCATCAGCATCAGATATCCAGTTTGAATCACTATAACCCTCAAGTACCCGTGGATACCCAGTATAGTGAATACCATAACTCATAGTGCCTTTCAAATAGCGCAAAACTCTTTCAAGAGCATGCCAATGATCATCTCCAGGATTTGACACAAATCGACTCAGTTTGCTTACAGCAAAGGAGATGTCAGGTCTAGTAGCGCTGGCTAAATACATAAGCAAGCCAATAATTTGAGAATATCTCAATTGATCTTTAGCATTCCTTCGATTCCTTCAAAGTAGCACACTCGGATCATAAGGCGTTGGAGAAGAATTGCAGTAGCTATACCCGAAGCGATTCAATATCTTTTCCACATAGTGAGACTGAAGCAATGTAATCCCACCATTGTCATCCTTTAGTAGCTTGATGTTTAAAATTACATCAGCCACTCCCAAGTCCTTCATCTCAAAGCAGCGAGATAGGAACTCTTTGACCTCCTCGATAACAGCGAGGTTGGTCCCAAATATCTATATGTCATCAACGTAGAGACACATAATAACTCCCTCGCCCCACCATGGCGATAGTACACGCATTTGTCAGCTTTATTTACAACAAATCCTTCAGCAGTTAAAGTTCTTTCAAACTTCTCGTGCCACTGCTTAGGATCTTGCTTAAGACCACACAAAAACTTCACTAACTTACACACCTTTCCTTCTTGACCATCTACTACAAATCTGTCAGGCCGCTCCATATAAATTTCCTCATCTAGCTCTCCATTTATAAAAGTTGTCTTAACGTCCATTTGATGAACGAGAAGACCATGTGAGGCAGCCAAGGAAAGTAGTACTCAAATAGTGGTCAATCTGGCTACAGGTGAGTAGGTATCGAAGAAGTCTTCACCTTCCTTTTGGGTATAACCCTTAGCCACAAGACGTGCCTTGTACTTTTCAATAGTACCATCAGGTCTAAGCTTTTTCTTAAACACCCACTTACATCCTATAGGTTTGCACCCATAAGGACGATCAGTGACTTCCCAAGTACCATTAGCTAAGATGGAATCCATCTCGCTTCGGACGGCTTCCTTCCAGTAGTCAGCATCTTGAGATGCATAGGCTTCTGAAATGGAAGTGGGAGTATCATCCACAAGGTACACAATGAAATCATCACCAAATGACTTTGCAGTCCTTTGTCTCTTGATCCTTTTGGGGCTTCATTGTCATCCTCCACAGGATCATCAGAGTGTTCTATCGGCATAGTGGGTTCAGGAATTATAGAAAATTCCTGACTAGATGAACTAGTCATCTCCTGATATGATGAGCTGGACATACCTTTCATAGGAAAGATGTCCTCAAAGAAAGTCGCATCATTCGACTCCATAATTGTACCAACATGCATGTCGGATACTTCAGATTTTACTATCAAAAATCTATAGCCAATGCTATGAAAAGCATATCCCAGAAAAACACAATCAACGGTTTTTGGTCCAAGCTTTCACTTCCTGGGTATTGGAATATTGACTTTCGCCAAACAACCGCAAGTTCGTAAATAAGAGAGTTTAAGCCTTTTCTTTTCCCATTTCTCAAATGGAGTCATGGTTTTATCCTTTACAGGAACACGGTTTAGGACATGACACGCAGTCATTAGCGCCTCCCCCCACCATTCCTTGGAAAGACCCGATGTATCTAACATGGCGTTAACCAAATCAGTTAGAGTGCGGTTCTTCCTTTTGGCCACCCCATTTGACTGAGGTGAGTAGGGAGGTGTCCTCTCATGTATAATACCATGTTTCATACAGAATAAATCAAATTCGTTTGAAAAGTACTCTCCACCATGATCCGACCTTAGCCGCTTGATTCTAAGATCAAGTTGGTTTTCTGCCTTAGCTTTATAGATTTTGAAATAGTTCAAAGCTTCATCTTTAGATTTCAGAAGATAAACATAGCAGTATCTAGTGGAGTCATCAATCAACGTCATAAAGTATCTTTTTCCACCTTTTGTCAACACACCATTCATCTCACAAAGATTTGAATGTATAAGTTCTAGCGGTCCTAAGTTTCTCGGTTCCGTAGATGTATGAGACTTGCGGGGTTGCTTTGCTTGCACACAAAATTGGCACTTAGAACCTTTGACAGTGGTAAATTTCAGAATTAAACTCATATTGGATAGCCCCGTCATGCAACCAAAGTTAATATGACAGAGTCGTGAATGCCAAATATTGGACTCATTATCATTGCAAACATGATTAATAACTTTAGTACATGAGTCTGACAAAGACAAGCGAAACAAACCTCCGCACTCATAACCCGTTCCAACAAATTGTACATATTTAGAAATTACAACTTTATTGGACTCAAAAACCAACTTAAAGCCATCTCGACATAAAAGCGATCCGCTGACGAGATTCTTATTGATGGAGGGAACGTGCTGCACATTCTTCAGCTGTACGGTCTTCCCTGAAGTAAACTTCAGATTTACCGTACCAACACCATGAACAGAAGCACGTGAGCCGTTTCCCATCAGCACGGAAGAGGTCCTTGAGACCTGATAAGAGGAAAACATGGAAATATCAGAACATACATGTGTATTAGCACCTGTGTCTATCCACCGATCAGGAGAATGACATACTGAAAGGATAGCAGGTAAAATACTGTACCCAGCATCCTTCATCTCAGTATCGCTAATAACAACATTAGCGGCATTGCCGCTATTCCCATGTTGATGCTTGTCAAAGCGATTAGGGCAGCTAGGAGCCCAATGACCAGGATCACCACAGACGTGGCAAGAGCCTTTCCTCTTATCATTTTTCTTCTTGAAGTTGGTTGAGTGCGTGGCCTTGTTCTTGCCATCAAACTTCCCCTTTCCTTCAGTTTTTGTTCTTATTCTTGAACTTGTGGGATTGGAAGTTTTTCCTCTGCACTAAATTGGCAGTAGAACTTCCCTCAAGTCCTCGAGCAGTTTTGTCCTTTGCTCTCGCCTTCTCTTCCACATGAAGAGACCCAATGAGATCCGCAACGGAAAACTCTTGTCTCTTATGTTTCAGAGAAGTAGCAAAGTTCCTCCACGAAGGAGGAAGCTTGGCAATAATGCCACCAGCCACACATTTGTCCGGTAAGGAACACTTGAACTGCTCAAGTTCTTTGGCAAGTGATTGTATCTCATGAGCTTGCTCAACGACGGAGCGCTCATCAACCATCCTGTAGTAATAGAATTGCTCCATGACATACAACTCAGTGCCAGCGTCCGAGACCCCAAACTTGGCCTCGAGCGCTTCCCACACGTCCTTGCCATTATCAAATGACATATAAGGGTCAACAATGTTGTCCCCAAGAACACTGAACAAAGCCGCCATAAACATGGTCTCGGCTTTCTTAAAATTTGCTTCCTGCTCAGCAGAAAGATCTCCTTTAGGCTTGCCAAGAGTGGCGCTATAGCAGTTTAGGTTTTCAAACCAGAGAACTGCTCTCTTGCGCCATATCTTATAGTGCATGCCATCAAAAGGAGGCGGCCTAGTAGCCGCGGCTATACCAGTGGAATTCAGTTGCCTATAATCAGGTTTTTAGATTGTTGGAAATATAAGCAATAATCCATATGATTTAATCTAAATAATAAATTGATAAAGCATGATCATACAAGCGGTACTAAAAACAATTATGCAGATCAACAAAGTAGATGAAAAAATTACATCTATAGGAGATAAACATATCACATCTACACCAAACACTAGAATAAAGAACTCTAGCATAATCCGAAACAGAGAAATCGAGATCACATACGATGTAGGCTGAATAGCAGCCGCAGTGGTTGCAGCAGTGTCATCCATGTTGAGGTTGTCAAAGAGGTTGCTCACGTCCGGAAAGAAGTCGTCGTTTGGGAACTCGCGGTCGGACGACGTCGTGGTTGCCAGTAGTCGCGCTGAGCGCTCCCCAAAAACCTGATCGCCCCTCACCCGTACAGGTTCACGAGAGGCAGGGTTCCGGAGGCCTACTGTCCCGATCTGCGATGCACGGCGCAAGCCGGGATAGAGAAGAAGAAAGCGGCAGCGCAAGGTTCTGGAGGGTAGACGCGTGTGTGGATTGATTGGGTGCCGATTAGGTTTAGTCCGAACGCTTATATAGTGCAGGTTAGGAAGATCATGGGCTCAGCCCACATCCGAGTCGGTAACAACCACGTCCATAAAAACTGGAAACAACTGTAATTAACGTGTCCGTTAATGACTCATAATCAGTTTTCCCAACCAGCAAAATAAAACTCGACTCGGCGAGATTCCCGCAACATGCGGCGCGCGCATTGTGACGAGGCGAGGCGAGGCGGGCAACGTCGGAGGAGGAGTGCGCAGGGCTACTCTTCTTGTCACACCTTAGTGAGTGGTGCAACACTCTACTATATAAGGTGGTCCAACTCCCATTCAACTAGCAATGTGGGACTAAAATTTAACACCACTAGCACAACCATATGCTGCCATATACAAGTGGACCAAAGAGAATTTCAGAATTTGTCTAATGGGCCAACAGCCCAAAACACATCAAATTCCAACATCGACATTGTTGGTTGTGGCGGCGGTGAGGTCTTCGTGATGTAGATCCTGCTATGAAATGGAATAAAATTGAATTTCATATTTGAATGAAACAGATATTATGGTCTCCTTGAAATTTAGAAAATTACTTTATTATTAGTTTGATTGTCTATACTTTTTGTGCAACTCGACAAAAAGGGTTGCGCTGCACCTTATCTGTTGATGGGACCAATATCATGTCGGCTTTCAGTCAACCGAGGCGGAACATCCAACAGTTGTTAAACAGATCGCGAGGCGGCTCACTATTCAGGATGACCTATACACTAAATGATGTCTAGAGACATTTATTTCACAAAACGAAAATATCATATATTTCTGAATGGAGGAAGTAGCTCATATGGTTCGAAACATGATAGTAATGGCAGAGATCATGTTATCGTCACAAATCCATAGCTAGGATGGAGTACATCTTCTTCATATTGGTGGCGACGATCGAAGACATGGTTGGTCACCTCCTCCTCCCCCGCATCCGCCGCGTCCCCCGCCCCACTCCCCGACTCTCTCATAGTGGCCTTCGCTCGTCGCCGGCTTCCCGTCACCCCGCCCAGCTCTGCTGACTCGGCTTGCTTTAGCACAGCGTTTCATCCCCATTTGGATTCAGCGCTGGAGCAGAAGGAGTGGGGGTTCAATGGACAGTGGAGGGATTTGGGGCTCGCCGGAGGTTACCTCGCCAGAGAGGGAGGGGATAGAGGCGCTGTTGGGACTGGCGGAAGTGATTCCGGGGGAGGATCTGAGATCTGCGGGCAGGTTCTACCGGAATCTATCAGCTGCAGTTTTTCGGGCGCTAGCAGGGCCGTCAGATCAGAGGGAGGCAGCGGTGAGGGAGATCATCGAGCGCTGTAGGTCTAGGGGATGGTCGTTGCTCTTTTAGCGCGATTCGAGAGGAAGGGTGATTCAGGCGCTAGTGGTCAGGCTGCGGCTTTCGACTGCAATGCGTCAGGCGGCGTCAGGGGATCCTCCTCTTGCGGAGTGCGTCATGGTGATGGCCGGGGATCCGAGGACTGCGCGGCAGAATCTGGTTGATATGGAGCGCCATCAAGCGGCGGTGTCTCTGTCTCAGCAAGCTCTGCGATCTCCGCCTCCATATGTCAGCCTCATCGACGAGTTTCGTCGTCAGTTCATTCAGGTGATCGAGGATACTGGGGAGCGCCTCGAACTCGAGGGTTCTCCACCTCTCTGATCATGGCCAATGCGACGTCTGGAGGGGCAAATGTCGGAGGAAGTCTCCTCCCTGGGACATCGGGAGGGCCTCAAGATAATCCCCCCATTAGGTATGCCTGCAGGCACGCCCAGGTAGAGGCAGGGTGCTTCGGAGGGTGAGATGCAGAGGGAAGTCCTCTGGCTTGCCTGGCACGGGCGCGGTTGGGGCGTTTTCAGTTCAGACTTGTGGTGAGGGTGTGACGGTTTTCGGGATTCCGCCTTATCCTGTAGACAAGCGGCTCGCCATCGGTCCTACAAAAAATGTGGAGGCGGTTAGGGTTTCTCGCAAGCCACCGCTCATTGCTTGGGTGTGGCAAGGGATAGGGATCCAAACCTCGGTTGAGGATTTCTATCCTGCTCAGTTCGTCTGTCACTCTCAGTTCAAGCCAAGGTTAGTCCAGGATCCCGTCGTCTACCAAGCGTTGGCGAAGAAGATGACCAATCAAGGCAGAGGGAGAGGGAGAGGTGCTGGAGGAAATCGGCCGGATGGAGGGGGAGCGCAAGGGGGGACTTGGCAGCAAGCTCAGTCGCAGCAGATCCAACAGCAGGGGCAGCAGCCGTTTGTACCTCCAGGTTTCGGGTTTGGTTTTCCTCCTCCTTGGGTTTTTCCTAGCCAATTTCCTGGACAGTTTCCACCCAATTAGTGGGCTAATCCACAAGGGTACTGGGTTGGAGCTAGCTCTTCTCAGCTCCAGCCGCAAGGTTTCCCTCCATTGCAGCCACAGCAGCAGTTCTTGCAGCCTTTACAGCAGCAACAGTCGGGGTGCTAGTTCCAGGTCAGCAGCTTGTACCGCAGCAGCAACAATTTGGGCAGCAACAGGTGAATTTGCAGCAGAACAGTGGCAGGCAACAGGGGAACAAGAAGAAGGGAAAAGCTGCAGCGGCAGTGAGCGAGGGTCTGGTTCTTGGGAGAGACATCCACCAGAAACCAAAAGATAACTATCTGGATGTTGTTTGTTTCAATTGCAGAGAGCCTAGGCACAACAAATCCCAATGTTCTACTGCGCCTTTTTGCTTTGTTTGCAAAATGGTGAATCATAAGTAAGATAGATGCCCAGTGCGTAAACTTGCTTTGCCTACATCCAGGTTATTTGGGAAGGCAGTTCAGGGGCTTGAATTCTTTCACGTGGAGGTACCAGACAGCAACAGCAAGGATTTGGGTGCTAAGAATGCGGGGATCGTTTTTATTGAAGCAGGTGAGATCGGTAAGGAGGAGCTGGCCAGGGAGTTTTCTATTATATACAAAACCACCTGGCCTTGGCAGGGTAGGCAGCTTGATGAATGGTCTTTCCTCGTGAAGTTCCCTCCTCATCTTCCAGTTGAAGACGTTGCAGGTTATCCCTGCTTTGGACTGGTGAAAGAAGGGGTGACCATGAATGTGGAAGTATGGGATGGTGAACTTCAGTCAGTTGGTGAGAACCAGAAGGTTTGGATTCAGCTTAGGGGTCTCAAGCCTAAATGGTGCAAGTGGAATCTGCTGGCGCAATTCACCTTCGTGCTTGGTATCATGGTGGATGTGGATTGGATTGGCATGTTCCAAAATATCTGTGAAGTGGTTAGGGTTAATATTCAGTGCAAAGAGCCTAACCTACTACTGGAATCACACTTGTTTGAGATTAAGAAGAAGCATTATTCTATTGCTATTTCTGTTGAGTTTCCTGATGAATTTGTTAACAACCTTGTGGGGCCTGATGATCCTGATAACCAGGCTGGTCAAGATCCTCTTAAGCCCGCTAATATGGATACTGAGAGTCACTCTTCGCAGCAGCAGCCCCCCTGCAGGTGGTCCAGTGGTTGGGCAGAATGTTACTGGAGGTGGTAGTTCACAACCAAGTAAGAAAGCTTGTGGTGAGGTGGATCATGCTCAAGCAAATTCTGAGGATACGCTGCCTGCATTCTTGGAATCAGCTAGGAAGGATATAATGGGGTGGCTTACAGCGGACAACCCTGACGAGGAGAAATGCTATCAAGTTCTTCGTGATATGAAGCTGGTTGATGATGAAGGTTACTTCGTCTATGAAGGGGACCTTGCAGCCAATTCAGTGTTGGAACCTGTGCTAAATAGCAGCAACATTACTGTGATGGATGTAGATGTGCCAAAAGAGGATCAGATGCCTAAGAAGAACATGGCTTGGGGCCCGGTGCTGGGTGCTAGGCAGAGCATCAGGACGCAAGGCAACACAGGGAAATCTATGCTGGAAATTGCTCAGGAGCATCAAAAGAGGAAGAATCTGGAGGTTCCAAAAACAACTTTCAAAGGTATATCAGATGCTAACCCATTTAAAATTCTGCATAAATATTCTCTTCAAGCATGGCAAAATCTGTAGGTGTGCTTATTTTGGACTCTAACAGTAGAGATGTTGATGAGTCAACTAATCCTACTAATAAGAGGTCTATTTCTAATTTGCCTGCTCCTTTGGCTCTTATTTCTCTCAATAATTTAGAATCTGAAAAAGTCCCTGAGGGGCTACTTAATTTTGTTCCTTCTTCTGTTCTTGGTTCTCCTATGACTCCTACGGGTGTTGCGGTGCAAGTAGGAGCACTGGAGGACATTGATTTTGTTTGGACTAAAGTTTGTAGAAATAGACGGGGCAAGCACCCTAAGACAAAAAAGAATATGAATAGCCTAGGTTGGAATATTCGAGGGATTGATGCTTCTGGTAGGAAAAAATGCATCACAGACACTTTAGCTAAGTCATGTGATTCTATTGTTGCTTTTCAGGAGACCAAAAAGGAAAATTTCTCTACTTCCTTTTTGGATTCCATTTGTTTAAACAGAAACTTTGTTTGGAATCATCTCCCAGCTAATGGTTCTGCGGGTGGCATCCTAGTGGGGGTTGATTCTGACGTTTTTTATATCCTTTCCTGGGAAATCAAGTGTTTTTCTGTTTCATGCATTTTAAGAAACAAAGTAGATGGTAATATTTGGAGGCACATTTCTGTCTATGGCTCTCCTTATGATGAAGGGAAAGATGAGTTCATCTCTGAGCTCCACTCTCTCTTCATTGATAATTTTCTGCCTACCCTTATCAGTGGGGATTTTAATCTGGTTAGACTTCAAGAAGATAAAAGCAATGGCATTGTCAATCACAAGTGGTGTGATAAGTTCAATGCCTGGATTGAAGTGTGGGGCCTCATGGAGGTCAAATTGTCTAATAGGAGGTTTACTTGGGCCAATAACCAAGAAAACCTTATTATGTCCACCATTGATAGGATTTTTTGTAATACTGAATTAGATGCTCTATATCCTTTAGCTTCTTCTCAAGCGTTTACCAGACTTGGGAGTTACCACACCCCTATCCTGTGGGATTCAGGGATTAGTCAACCTCCTAAGCACACTTCCTATAAATTTGAGAGGTAGTGGCTCCTTAGAGAGGATTTTAGAGATTTGGTTGCTAAATCCTGGCTTGCACCTACTAAAGGCATCTCTGCCATTCATAGGGGGCAGGAAAAAGTTAGGAGGTTTAGGAAAACCTCTAAAGGTTGGAGTAGAAATATAGAGGCTGATCTTAGACAACTCAAACATGAGATGATGTTAGAATATGATAGTTTAGACCTTAAAGCTGAATCTGAATCCCTGTCTGATTCTGAGCTTGCTAGGCTTAAAGAGATTAATTTTGAAATGCAGAAACTCTGGCTTAAGGAGGAAACCAAAGCCAAGCAAAGATCTAGGAACAGGGATATCGTAGAGGGTGATAGAAATACGACTTCTTTGGAAGGCCCTAAGGGGTTTACCTCTGACTTATCTGGAATGCTGGGTATAGCTACAGATTTCTACAAAAATATTTTTAAAGCTGATTGTAGGTCTGGTTTTACTCTGGACCTTAGTTTCCTTGCTCCAAAGGAAAAACTTAATTAGAGGCTCCGTTTTCTGAAGAGGAAATCAAGAAAGCTGTCTTTGTTCTTATTCAGATGGAGCACCAGGTCCAGATGGTATTTCCTTCATGTTCTACCAATCCTTTTGGGATCTTGTAAAACCTGATATCCTGTCTCTTTTTAATGATTTCTTTGAGGGTAAGTTGGACATTTTCAGGCTTAACTTTGTTGTCCTCTCCCTCATCCCTAAAGAACCTGATGCCTCTACTATGAAAAAGTTTAGGCCCATTAGTCTTCTTAATTGTATCTTTAAATTTTTCTAAGATACTAACAAATAGGTTAGGCCTAGTTATGGATTTTATTATTTCTCCTAACCAAACGGCCTTCATTAAAGGGAGATATATCCTTGAAAGCGTTGTTACAGCTCATGAGGTCCTTCACTCTAATGTGCGCGGCAATGACAAAGGAGCTGTCCTGAAGCTGGATTATGAAAAAGCGTTTGACAGAATTAATCTTGATTTCCTTGATGAGGTATTATCTCTTATAGGATTCGGACCCTTTATCTCTCGTTGGATCCACTTGGCAACAAGAGGGGGTTCAGTGGCAGTTAAATTGAATGGGGTGGAGGGAATTTTTTTTACTACTAGTAGGGGTCTACGGCAGGGAGACCCCATGTCCCCCATCCTTTTTAATTATGCGGTTGATGTGTTTACTCGTATGTTAGTTAAAGCTGCAGGTGGGAACCTCATTAGAGGCTTGTGTACAGATCTTATTCCAGGAGGGGTCATTAGTCTGTAGTATGCAGATGATACGATCCTCTTTATGAACAATAATCTTGAGTTAGCTAGGAATTTAAAATGGGTTCTTACTTGTTTTGAGCAAGTCTCAGGGATGAAAATTAATTATAATAAGAGTGACCTAGTGCCCATTAACCTTGAGGATAATGAGACTGCTGCTCTTAGTGACATTATGGGTTGTGTGGTGGGTAAGTTCCCTATTAAATATTTGGGAGTGCCCCTTCATCATGATAAGCTTAGGAGGAAGGGTCTCCAACCTCTTATTGACAAGATCTTGCAAAGGATTGCAGGATGGAGGGGGAAACTTCTCTCTTATGCAGCTAGAGTTACTTTGATTAAAACTTGTCTTGCTAGTATTCCTATTTACCTTTTGTCTTTTTTCAAGTTTCCTAAATGGGCTTTGGATCTCATCAACTCCCACATGGCGAATTGCCTTTGGAACGACTCCAAAGACAAAAGGAAACTCCATCTAGCTAATTGGAATTTAGTGTGTATGCCTAAAAGCCAAGGAGGGCTAGGGATTCCTTTCCTTAGAGATGTTAACATCTGCTTACTTGCTTCTTGGCTTAAAAGATTTGCAAATAGTGGAGATAAGTTATGGAAAAGCGTTTTGGAGGCTAAGTACAACACCCAGAACCCGAATGTGTTTTGCTGTGAAACTGTAAAATCCTCTCATTTCTTTAGAGGTTTTATGTGGGCAGTTAGAGCTGTTCAATTTGGGTATAGGTGGGTCATTGGAGATGGTTTTCGAGTCATATTCTGGGAAGACGTCTGGTTTGGTACATCCCCACTGTCTGTACAATTTTGGGATGTGTATTGTGTTTGCGATGAGCAATTAGCTACTGTCAGACATGTTTGGGACGGGAGTTCTTTGAAACTTACTTTTCGTAGAGTTTTTAGTCCTAAACTATATGAACAATGGTTAGAGCTATTGCAAATTGCTAGTAGTATCTCTTTCTCGGCAGACTGTGATTCTCTCATTTGGAATTACACCTCCTATGGGCAATATTCCTCTAGCTCTTGCTACAAAATTATTAGTTTTCATGGAGTCACTCCAGTTTTTATTCTTGTTGTTTGGTCTTTGGTTGTGCCTCCTAGGATCCACATTTTTCTGTGGCTTCTTGCTAATAATAAGCTTATGACTAGAGATAACATGCAGAAAAGGAATCTTGGGAAACCTACTGGTTGCGTGTTTTGTGCTGAGGAGGAATCCATTGATCATCTCTTTTTTAAATGTATTGTGGCTTCTAAGACCTGGGAACTTGCTTCTTCCTTTTTCAATCTCGGAATTGGTCATGACTACTTGTCCATAGCTAGGTTTTGGATTTCAAAAAAGAAGCATCAAGCTTTCAATGCCATTTGTGCTGTGGTGCTTTGGAGTATTTGGAAATTGCGGAATTCTTTGATTTTTGACTCCCAAACTTGGCTATCTATGAAGCAGGTCTGTCGGCTGATTTTCAGATCTCTCAAAAAGTGGAAGCTGATTTTCAAGGAAACTATGCTTCCCCAGGTGGAGCTCTTCTCTGGTGTGTTGAACCGCAGGTGCCTGGAGCCGGAGGCATTGGAGTGGGGGTGAGGCCCCCTCATGTGGGAGGTTTGGCATCATGCTCCGTTGATCGCTTTGCTCCGGGCACTCCGTCCCTCTGCTTTGGTGGTGTAGCGCCTTTGCCAGCGACGCCGTTCTGGGTTCAGAAGTGGAGTGTGCTGCAGTCGAATGTGGAGCTGCTCCTAGCTGAGGTGACCATGGCTGCTCTCAGGAATGCATGCGATCGCTTCAAATCCTGAGTCTTCTGTTCCTGTTGGCTTGCGTGTGAGGGCGCTGTAGTCTTGTTCATGTTGGTTCTGTATGTTCTGGCTGGATAGATAGTTGCTAGTCTTGATCTTTCTGTTGAAAGTTCCTTTCTTGTCGGTTTGGATCTTGTTAAACGACTACTCTTAAGCTGGTTTCATTTATAAAATGGAACTGGGGATCGCCCTTTTGGGACCCTTTTGATCTAAAAAAAAAAGACGTGGTTGGCAGAGTCGAAGGAGCAACCGAGAACCTCCCAATCTGGTATCTCCGTGTCAATAACAATAATATTAAAAAAATCGAAAAAAAAAATCATTCGGCTAGCTAGCACCCACGACTGTGTGATGGTGTTGGCAGTCAGACGATCCTATAAAAAGCGGTGCTGCTCCATCGCACGACGCACACAGCCAAGGCGCCGGCAGAAGCACACGTAGTCACGATGGAGCAAGCGTACAAAGGACGGGCCGCCGAAGAAGCCACCACCGTCGTGGACGCGGCCGCCCCGGCGAGCCAAGCGGTCACGGCCGGCCCAGCACCTGGAGACGGGGCGGCCAACGCGCCCTTCAACCTCCTTCCCCGCGACTCCAAACACTGCTTGATCCAGTGGGACCCCCCGTCCCCATGCGGTGGCAGGGAAGATGAGGGGCACACTGTGGTGGTGCTGCTGGGGTGGCTGGGGGCGCGGCAGAAGCACCTCCGGAGGTACGCGGACCTGTACCGGGATCGCGGCGGGGTCGGGACGTTGCGGTTCGTCGTGCCCATCCGCAAGATCATGGGGCTCCACTTGGCTCCCCGATTCTTCCGCATTATCGCTGACCTCTCCGCCATGGTCGCCGCCTGGTGCGACGGCGACAGCCGCCGCACGCTCCTCTTCCACACCTTCAGCAACACCGGCTGGCTCGCGTAAGAGAACCAGCAATTCTCTGCACTTTCTCTACACTCGTATTTTCCCCGAGTGTTTAAAACTGAATCCCTGACATAACAAGTTCATAGTTTGGCAACCTATGCAAGGTTGGCTTGGCCCCTCATTTGTATATATAAGTGTATATTGCTTTTAATTTCTCCTCAGTTATGGTGCGGTACTTGAGAATCTACAATCAAGGCCTGATATAACTGAGAGGATAAGGGGATGCGTGATAGACTCTGCACCAGTTCTAGACATAACACCAAAGGTTTGTATACCTTACTACTATATCTGTTTTTGCACCTACATACATTTTACTTAGCACCATGCAGACAAACTTCAATATAATACTTGCAGTTTCTCACGTGTACCCTAAACTGATCAGGTCTGGGCTGCTGGTTTCACTGCTGCCATGCTGAAGAAAAGAGGTTCTTCCGCAGGACCTTCAGCTGTCTCTCCTGATGGATCTGCTTTGAATGGTGCCTTGAACGAAGTTAATAATTTCTCCAAGTTGACCAAACAATCATGGCGTGAAACTGTTGTTCGATCAACTCTTCAGAAGATCTTTAAGGTTTTCCTATGTGTCACTGATGTGAACAAGTAAGTCCGTTCACCATTAATAACTTATTGCTCTGGTTACTTGGTATTGGCAGCTCGCATTTTTTTCCATAGTTAATAGCAAATTGTGTGCATTGAAATAGATTACCATTGCTATATTTTTTGTTGGTGGCATTACGTATTTTACCTAATATTGTAGTTTTTGCAAAAAAAAAAACTAATCTACTTGTGTCATAGTGCTATCTAAAAATTGTAGGTAACATGATGTACTCTATTTAGTGTGACAAAACTAATATTTACGGTTCCCCCTTAATAATTGTTTGTCATACATCCTCAAAACTAAGCTACCTAGCTAGATATAGTCACATAAACATTAGCAATAATACTTTGTATTTGTCATTGATGGGCCCTATTGGCATGTTGAACCTTGTCTTGTTGATCTGATTGTATGAGGATTTACCCCTGCACTTGGTATCGGTTTGGCCGTGTGGCATGTTTATAAAGCGGGATGAAAACCTGTTTTGAGTAGAAAGCAACACCATATCAAGCTCACAACCTTTGAAGTTGCACAGAACAATTGTTTTTATTAAAACTGCAAATGTAATATGTTCTTTGATCCAAATCTTCCACCTCTCTAAGAGGCTAGGTGGAAGTAAGAAGCACCTAATTAATGAGGATTATTTATTGCATCATGTTTCTAGAATAGAAGGGTCAAAACCGAGATATGAGATGGAGGTGGCCACCAGCATGAAGTGGAACATGAAAACCAGAAACGCTGCACCTAATGCTAGGCAATCTAGACTATAAATGAGGTCAAAAAGGGTTTGTGCCAAGACGACGAATGTAGTGTGATGCATCGATGGAACCCGAGATCCCTGACGATGCCACAAGAGGGTAACTATGTGATGCACCACCATCGCTGAGCCTACCGAGCTAGAGTTTTCACCTGGAATCCAGTCACGGTGAGGATAAAAGAACTAAGGACCTAAGAGGGTATTCACACCCATAGACATCATCGTCGGCACCAAAGTGCCGAGCTTTTGCTCAGATCCTCACTTGTGCCATAGAATATACCAATGGACAACACAACCTGAGGAAAGGGCCACCTTGCCAGCAAGAGGCCTCAATGGTCTCCTTTGAGTCAGAAAAGCAACATTATTGCATCCATTCGTAAGGAAAACTTTTCTATTAAGGAGCCACATGAAAATCTTTATCTTTATTAGAATTTTGAGCTTCCAAAGGTGTATGTGAACAAAACATGGCATGACCATTCATAAGGTCCCTATAGATAGACTTGGCCGAAAATATTCCTGTGGATGTGAGCTTCCAAACGAATTTGTGTTGTTCATTCGATAGATGTGCCATCATCAACTATTGGCATGTGTGGATCCATGTGTTGCACTTATTACCAATTAAAGCTCTATTGAGCCCAATGTTCAAAGGCCCATGAGCTAAAACATCAGCTACTTAAACATCTTTTCAATGCGCCATATTTTATAAAGATCAGTATTGTTGAGCTAATTGTGTATTATCTAACCAAATGTCCTCCCAAAACATTGTACGTTTAACTCTCATAAGTCCCTTTAAAAAAGGGACTCATCGACAAGTTAGTTCTCTGTTTTCATCCTCACCACATGGCAAACTTAACTAGCGAATCAGTAGAATTCAGTTTTGTCCATCTCTTTTCTGTCGTATATTTCAAAGCAACCACTTTTCATTTCCCCCACCCCAATGCAACATTGAGCATAGAAACATGTCAGATGGATTCTCATTTCCAGACACTAATCTGCACGTTGATAATCATGTTCAGAGGAATGCGCAAGCTCCTCGTGGTCCTCTCGGAGAAGCAGCCGTCCTGCCCCCAGTTCTACCTGTACAGCTCAGCCGACACGGTGATACCTGCCGAATGTGTGGAGAGCTTCATCAGCATGCAGAAATCACTGGGGCTGAACGTGTCAGCCCACAATTTTGTGTGGTCGCCGCATGTGGACCACTACAGGAGCTTCCCTCACCTCTACTCGGCCAAGCTTGACGAGTTCCTCAAGATCTGTTCCCCAGCTAAAGTAAGATCGATGTGATGATCATCAGCTGTGTTCTCATATTCTTTTCAATCATATATGTAGTCTAACGTGAAAGGTTTTTCTAGGCACTGGCCGTCGAGAGTGAAACTGGAGCGACTAGGAAGCGCGACTGATACACATCGATCGACTGCTAATCCTGTCTCTGTTGATGATTATATATATGTATATTTATGTTAAACATTGTGTAAAACCGGACTTGATGCAGAGATTGTTAAAGTCTCGGGCGTGTAGCGTCACTTACAGCTGCTGCCATGTTGTAGGCAGTAGGTGGTATAGTGGGTGTCGTCATGGTCATTAAGTTGTGTAGCGGATCTTTCTTTTTTAAATAAATGAGTGTTTTATTAAACCCATAAGTCAGTGATACAATTAAGTGTAGCCAAGCCGCCGGGAACCAGACTCTGCAGAGAAAAAGATCGAGGCGATCGCATCTGCCCCCGAGTACAGCGAGCCGCCGGTCCATGCATCCTCCGTCGTCGGCCGCTCCGGCGACAGGAGGGGGTGGGGACCCCGGGCTGGCTCCGGCCTGTAGTTAGGGTTGATCTGGATTTTTCTTGAGGCGTGCCTTTTATGGAGAATACTGCGACACGTTAAAATAAATTGTCCCTGCTCTTCCTCCATCTTGGTGTCGCTCACATCGGTGGTCGACGGTCCTCTCTCCGGTCTCTCGATCCGGTGAGATTCGTGTCTGGTGGTCGACGTTCGGCACTCTTGTTGGTGGCGATCGCGTCGGTTGCTGCAGTTGTGTTTGGCGTTTTACAGCTCTATGCATGGAAGATGGTAGACGATAGTGTTTATCTTCTTTGACTGCGTCAGATGAATATGACGGTGTTGGGATCTGGTGACTATAGGGAGGATGTCGGCCGACGTGCAGCAAAGTCTCGGGCTCGTCGCTTGCGATGACCCTTGTATGGTGTTTTTTCGCCTCTTTTTTCCGGCGCGCTATCATGGTTATGGCGGAGGACGGTGGACGATGATTCGGCAAGGCACAAGTTTCTCCAAGGATGAAAGTGTAATTTTACTTTTGGCGTTCTTTGTGCAAAGTTGCTTGACAAACAAATTTGACTTATGTGTGAACCATATATGCAATTACTATAAACGGAAATATATGGTTACCTCAAAAAGAAACACCGATACAATTTATTTTTTTCGAAACGGGGGAAGATCAGCTCGGCCTCTGCATAACCTTTTTATTATGTTATTCTCAAACCTTATAATAGAGATTACAAAGATCAAATCGAAGTCCACCAAAACAAGCAACATCTCGCTATTTTTATAATATTGATGAAGGGGGTGTCCATGAGTAGGGCCAGAATCCTTGGCATCTCACCAACGCACAACATCTAAAAACTGAAGGCCTCGAAAAGTCGCCCAATGAAGAGCAAGTGGCACAACCGGTCCAACAAACCCTCAGCACGTACCAGCATACACGCATAAAAAATTCCTTGCTGCCACCGTCTTTCGTATACCCATCTTCAAGAGAGATCGAAGCAATGACCTTGTGAGGTCTGCCATCAACGTCACCATGACGCCAAACAACACCTCCACCCCACGCATGTCCAACACGCACGCGCGGCCGACATCGAGATCAGCACCATGTCTCTGAGTCCCGCCATCTAATGCCGCTAGAAACCATCGGGAGATCCGTTGTGTGTAGCACCCACCAAACAAGACATGATTGAGCGTAGCACCTGGAGGTTAGGCATGACTTGACATCTCCACCGGCGTCTTCGTGCTAGAAGAAGCCGCTCTACCTCCTGCCTCTGGCGTCTAGCGCTGCTTCATAAACGATGCTCCCAAGAGAGAACATGATGTCGATGCACCGCCATCCGATCCGAAAGACCAGATCTTAGGATTTCCCCCGAAGCAGCACGGGCACAAAAGACGTAGGCTGCTATGATGATGTCTTCAACAAGGTAACGATGCAGCGGCATCGCCAGCGTTCGCCAAAGGGCCGGTTTTCACAGGCAGCCATGCCTCCCATGTTGTCGCCGATGCCAGATCTGGGATCAAGAGATCGACCACAGCTAGCCTGGCCGACCACCTCTGACGGAGGAGATATCCGCCACCACCCAGGCACCGTGGAAAACCCAACCGTTCACAAGCGCTTCATCATTTTGCCGAGATTCACACGCTCAGCAACTCGGACCATAAGTTGAGCGTAAAAGAACTCCCGTCGAACAAAAAATTATGCTCATATGACATATGTCGAGCATATATCATACAAAATGCTTGGAAAAACTCGACGTTGGTCATACGTAATGCGTATGCCGGGCATGATGCTCGGTATAAGAGCATCTTTAGCAGACCCCTTGTAACGAGTTGATCCTCAAATCAACCGCCGGTTTATCGTTTTGGAAGAAAAAAGTGTTTCGACCAGATACCGCATACGAGGCTGTCCTTTAAATTTTTTTGAGGGGGGCATACAAATCACATCACCAACCGACATATACAATGGTTTGGTTGCCGTCCCGATGGTTCCCTCTATTGCGTGTTGTCTCATATATTTTTTGCCTTGTATTTTTTGATACGATCAATATTTATGGTATTAATTGTCTAAAAAGGACGGCCGTTAATAGTAGGCGCACCACTGCAAATTAATCCGGCTCTACACAATAATTAATACTAGTCCTCATATAGATTTCAAAAAAAATACTCCTACTAGTCCTCATATACACCATAACTCTCAACGGTTGTAGCAATTGACACGTAAGCAAATATCCACAACATGAGCAGGATGTTACCTAAGAGACTTCTCTTCCGTGTTGGGTTTTGCCTCCGTGGCGACTGGCGATATGCCGTACTCACTTCTTCCTTCCTCCCAAATCCCTCTAATTTCTTGCTTCAATCTTCCTTTTGCTGATTGAATCTCTGCCATTCCTCTCCGATCTATCCAGTTTTCAATCTTAAATCCACTTTTCACCCATCCCCCTCATCTCCGCCCAGCTCTATTTCCCCTGTCTTTCGACATCTCCTCTTCTCGTATCAATTCGGCCAGATCAAGAAATTTCTTCTTTGATCTCTCTTTTTGCCTTCCGCTTCTCTTCTATTCTTCTCACATCCATCACGTCTTCAATATTCCAACAAATATTTAAGCTTTTTACCCACCTGTCTCCCCTTTGCTCAATCTTACCGCCATCTGTTTCCCCAACGTTTCAGTCCAACGATTCAAGCCACCACCATCTAATCCAGCCTCTATTTTTTCCAATCGGTTGCTCTTCGGTCTGATTCGCTTGATTTGCAAGAAGACCAAGTCTGCAGCTAACTATCACCATATCAACGGAGCGAGGTCATGGTGGTTTACTCGACAACACCAATTGGAACAAGGCACAGGGCATTATGAAGATGATTGGATGGAATTGTCAAGGTGCAGGCAGGGGCCTCGACAAATCCAGAAAAATGGATTACCTTGCCAACTTAATATCATCCACGAGTGCTCAGGTTTGCTTCGTTTCTGAAACTAAATCCTCCAAATATAGCTCTTCTCGGCTTAACGGTCGTTTCAGTATAGCTGGTAGTTTTATAGTTCCGTCTAAGGGTCACTCTTGTGGGCTCTGGATGCTTTGGACCGACGAAGTTCATGTCTCTATAAAATTCTTCAACCAGTACATGATATTAGCTATATTAGTAGATCGGACAACTAATATTGATTTTGTCTTGGCTTGTATCTATGGAGATCCCCATCATCGTCACACTAGAATTATTCGGGATCATGTTTACAATTTTGTTTGTGAATATCATGGCAAGCCGGTAGTTTGTCTAGGTGACTTGAATGACATTATGTGTGATATGGATACAACCTCCACCAATATAAATAAGTTCCGCATGCGTACTTTTAATTCTTATGTAAAACAGTGTGGTTTGTTCGACCTAGGTTTTAGTGGACCCGCTTATACATGGACAAACAAGCGCTTTTCTTCCACCCCTATCTTTGAGAGACTTGATCGTTGTCTTGCTAATGCTGAATGGTGCACACTTTTTCCAAACACAAATGTTTTTAACCTTCCAATCATCCTAAGTGATCATGCACCTATTCTGATCTCAACAGAATCTAAATTCCAAAGGCCTAAACTGAACTTTAAATTTTAGAACTGGTGGACATATGAAGAAGATTTTCAGAGTGTTGAAAAAGATGCTTGGACTGCCTCTGTTAATAAACCTTTCCATGCTAGGACAACTAACCTTGCAGGCACTTTGAAAAGATGGTGCAAGAAGAAGAAATCGATCCAAGAACAACTTGATCACATACAGGAGCAGATAAACAAAATTCAAATGCAGCCCGTACAGCTCCAGGATCATAAACTTGAGGCTAGCTTGATCGCTTGGTATGAACAAAACATGACCAAAATCACTGAATATTATCGCCAACGAGCAAAAAAGCATTGGGATACTCAAGGTGATAGAAATACTACCTTCTTTCATATGGCTGTTCAAAAACGCAAACGTAGGAACCGCATTGTTTCCATTTGGAATATACACGGACATGATCTATTTGATCCCGAAGACATTGCAAGTGAATTTGTTCAGTATTTCAAATCCATTTTCTGTTCCTCTACTACTAACAATGGCAGGCCCATCTTAAATACAACATTGCCGCAAGATTCAGAAGACTACACCAACTCAGTGCCTGGCAAACAAGAGCTTTGGGGAATACTAAAGGAAATGAGGAAAAATGCTTCACCGGGACATGATGGCTTTAATGTGGCATTCTACACATCAGCCTGGGATTGGATTGGAGTTGATGTAACAAATGTGGTAAGGAATTTCTACACTACTGCTGTTCTCCCGCCCCACTTTAATGACACACACATTGCACTCATTCCAAAGAAGCTTGCATGCCATCTACCTTCTGATTTTAGACCCATAAGCTTGTGTAATGTAGTCTATAAAATCATTGCAAAATCATTAGAAAACAAGCTGAAACAACATCTTCCGGACTACATTCATCCCTTGCAACAAGCATCCATTAAAGGTAGAAGCATAGGCAATAATATTATAATTGCTCAAGAAATAGCCCATTCGTTTTCTCTCAGTTCTTGGAAAAGCCTCGACTTCATACTAAAGATTGATCTTGCTAAAGCTTTCGATAGAATTGAGTGGCATTTTATTGTCTCGGCTCTTACTCGTAAAGGGCTTCATGACCATTTTATTAAACTGGTGTTTGCATGCATTTCTTTGCCGATCTTCTCGGTCATCATCAATGACCAATCTTTTGCGAAATTTCGTAGTTCTAGAGGTATTAGACAGGGGTGCCCTCTGTCTCCACATCTTTTTGTCTTTGCAGTAAATGAACTAGCTTTGTCACTCCAGGACGCCCTACAAGCGAATCATCTCACTGGTATCTCTCTTGGACCAAATTGCCCTGGTATCCACTCTCTTATGTTTGCAGATGACCTTATTGTACGTGGCAAGGCTAATATGCAGGAAGCGCGACGTATCTCTCAAATTATTGACCTTTTCTGTCATTACTCGGGCCAAACTCTGAACTGGAGCAAATCTGGAATTCTTTTTAGCAATCTTTCCAGCCCCAAACATAGACAAGTCCTTTTCAATCTAGGCCATCCTCTTATTCTGCCTTCCAAAGACAAATCATCTGCATATGCCTTCATTTAGGATAAATTCAAATCCAAGCTCTCCACTTACAAAGAAAATCACCTCTCACATGCGGCCAGATTAACACTCATAAAATCAGTATTCTCCTCTATTCCTGTCTACTACATGTCCAATATCCTCTTTTCAAAAAAGTTCCTTGCAAAACTCACAACAATTATCAGGAACTTCTGGTGGAAAGGCATTCAAGATGATCAAACGACTCAGAGCCTCTGCCTTCGGGCATGGGCAGATGTTTGTATTGGGAAAAATGTTTGAGGTCTTGGTATTAGGAATTTGCAGGCGATCAATCAAGGTCTCATTCATTCAACAGAATGGAGGTTGGCGAAGGAACCTCACAGTCAAATAGCTCAAATACTAAAGGCTAAATACCACCCTGGTACTTCCATTTGGAGAGCCAAGGAAAATAAACCTAAATCAGCCTTTTGGGGTGCAATACTTAAGGTAAAACCTCTTCTTATTTCAGCGACTCTTTGTCAAATTGTAGATGGAACTAGTTCTGTTTGGAGCTCTCCTTGGTTTGCTTCTTGGGAAAGTATCTATGATAATCTTATATTACGGCAACAACCATTCATGTACCCTGCTCAAGTTAAGGATCTCTGGATTCCTGGACAAAATTTTTGGAATCGAGACCTAATAAACTCTTTATTCAGCCCCACAACGGCAAAAGAAATCCTTGAAACACCTATTATAAATGCAAATGACCATGATACTTTGATTTGGAAACTAACCCCTACAGGTCAGTTCTCATCCAAGAGTGCTTACAAGAACTGTTTTAACAATCTCCAACTTCCTAAAAGACAAAGGCCCAAGATTGTTCCACCACAGGTTATTTCTTTACTTAAGCAGGTATGGAGGGACAAACAGATGGCACCAAGGGTTCAAACTTTGCATGGAGATTACTTCGAAAAGCGCTTCCAACAGGTAAGAGGGCAAGTAAGTACTCCAAGCACATTAATGAAAATTGCTCTAGGTGTGGCAATCTTGAAGATGAAATGCATATGCTATTTTTGTGCCCTTTTTCCAAAGCGGCTTGGTTCAGCTATCTTTGGTTTATCAAAATTGAATTGATAGCAGAGCATCAACGTTCTATTCCAGATTTGATCCAAGCTTTACTTACCTCCCACCATCCACAAGTTAACTCAACCACTCTTTACACTTTTCCGTGGTCTTTGTGGAAAGCTCGAAACAACACTTTGTTTTGCAGGAAAGTATGCAAACCTTCCCAAGTGTTTGCAACAACAAACGCAATTATTGCAGGAAATACAATGGAAATCAAGGAAATCATCAAGGGACGGGGGGATGAACCACTACAGATCGAGCGACAAGAATTGCAATCTTTTACACAAATCCAGGATGCTAACACTTTAGCAGGGAACACAATCTTCTGTGATGAAGCATGGGAGAACACAACAAGAACGGAAACGAGCCAAGCTGGATTAGGCATTGTCATCACCATGCGGAACAATCATCACCTCAAGGAGCTTCATGTTTCCGCACTCTCACCTCCAGCTTCCTCGCCTCTTCAAGCTGAAACATATGGGCTTTTACTTGCAACAAAGCTAGCACATCTTCTTCAGGTTCATGATCCTCACTTCTACACTGACTGCTTGGTGCTGGCTTTAGCAGCAAGGGAACCATCAGTGTTTGCTGCTCCAGGACATTGGGAGAACAGGCACCTGCTAGCAGAAATACATACCTCTCCCTCCTTCCATACAAGCAGGATAACACACATCAGGAGATCCAACAATGTCAAAGCTAATCATTTAGCTCGATTAGCTCTAAGAATTCAAAACAGATCTTTACTGATCAGATGTTTAGGTTCAGAAGCAAGTCAATGTCCAGCCAGGGACATCCTTTATGTAACGAGTGAGTCCTTTCACGCTTCTATCTGTAAAGTGCACTTGAGTTAAATAAAATCTGATGTGTTCAAAAAAAAGGATGTTACCTCTATCGCTGAGGGCCCAAGCTTGTATATAGACTCTTTTTAGTATGTAGATTCATTTATATTTGAAGTGAATCTACACACTAAAATAAGTCTAGATTTTTTTTTTCATAAACCTAAAACATCTTATATTTTAAAATGGAGGGAGTAGCTCAGTATTTTGTAAAACAAAGTATTTCAAAACCAAGGTTTTCCAACGCCCGGCTGACGAATATCAAAGTTTTCTTATTTCTAAGTTTTAGAAAAAGAGAGGGTCTGAGCTCTGTCCCAAATTCTTCGAAAATACCACAGTTTTAGAGAATACTACAGTTTTAAACCACATAATTTATTGGACCCAAACATCTTAAAGTATTTAGTACTTCAGTACTTCCAAACTTCAAAAATATCTGATGCCTTGGTCCACTTTTCCTCTTCGTTGCATTCCCGATGGCTCTTCGTTGCATCACGGTCACATGGCAACACCTAGTAGTCCTTGCTCTAGTCAGGACTCTGCCACTGGTTGTTTCTTCCATTTAGTATTTGAAATCGGTTCTTAGTTCAACTTTGAAAATAAATCCTTGCAAATTTGTTACATGCTCTTGTTACTGGGTCATACAGAAGTTCTACAAGAAACAAGCAAAACAAACAGAGATAGAAATAATAATGAAAGCATCATATGGCCGTGCAGCCGAATCACTCTCCTTTTCGGAAAGGTTTAATGAAGGTGAAACAGGATTTTCTTGATAGAGGACGATTTAAGATTAAAGATGGGACAAGCACACATTTTATTCCGAGTTATTTTTTCATTCCGACATTTCATGTACTCTATTATGAGAAAAAAAGGTTAGTGTGAAATACATTTTAGAAGTAGGAGTAAAATATTTACGGTTTATAGTTTGTAGCTTCAAGACTCTTAAGTGCAACTGATTTCTAGAGACGAAATATCAGGTGTCACCTACAAAAAATAGAGACATCAAACTCGTGAGAACAGATACATGAACAACAATCCACCAAGACGGGTAACAAATCCATCCAATGCAAATACTTAAATTGAGATTGGGGTTCCAGATAGGAAGCATACGTACAAATATGAGCAGAATCTACACAGCAACGATGCCTCAAAATTCCTTGAATTCAACAACAAATCATTGAGCACACTTGGACTCGCATGTAGAATCTGACAATCTAAAAATTAAACCTAGTTCCAATCAAGAACGACATTGTCTCTCGGAGAAATCCGCTAGATCCAATGTAGTAGTGTGATCGGTGAAATCTCGTTCAACAGAGGACAGGCGCTGAGCAGCTCTCGAGCAGGGCCGAGTATGAGTTGTAGGGAAGATGAGAACAGAGCAGCTGCAGTATTTAAATTGGAGAGCAATTCTCCATTAATTACTGATGCAGTTCTTGGATGGGGGATACGAATGAGATGGTAAGATCGACCGGTTTCTTTTGCAAAACTGTACTGCATAGAAGATGAAGAGTGATACAGGAATTAATAAATTGGGAGTTACAGGAAAGCACTGCTGCTTTTGAATGTCCACTATGTGGGGGAAATAAGAGGAACCGGACGCACGGAGTGAACGGCTCGCTTGAATACAATTCACTGGTGTCAAAATATTGAATATTATGTGGCATAACCAAATGTTTATGGTTAAATGATGTGGACCAATTATAGGCTTGCTGATGTGGATAGCTTGCATGTTAAGAGAAATAAGGTAGTAGGGGATTCCTATTTAGATATAGCAATAACTAATGCCGAGAAATGCGGGGGGGGGGGGGGGGGGGGGGGATTTCATGTACGAAGCTAGTCACTGCTATAGTGAGTATTTTGTTTGGTCAGAAAGACATACAATTATAGGAGTGTGGACGGGAAAGATCGCTCGGTTGTGCAACAAGGATTTGATCTCTCATGGGTAAAGTAACGTACCTCTGCAGAGTGTAAGAACTGTAACTTATTACTCCCTGTTTCAGAAAGGAGCTGCGAACGCGGCGGAAAAGGAACTTCATAAAAGTTCTGGTTAACCCGTGAAGGCTGACCGACATAGTTTTTCAGAATAAAAGGAGTCTTTGAAAAAATGTTTACGAAAACTTGCATTGCCTACGACCTATGGTCTGTGGCTGTAGATATAGTGCATCAAACACTCTTTTTCTAGTGAACTTGTTGAGTACGCTCGTACTCAAAGTATCTTCTTAACCCTTGCTAGGTTCTAAAGCCAGTACAGACGACGTCTACATCAAGTCATACTCCAGAAATCATCATCAAAAGCTAAAGCTCTTCAATGAAGTCAAGAAAGTCAACATATACATCAACTCAAGTGAAAATGAAGTTACTGATTAGATAGGAATATAATCTCTAGCCATAGAACCTATTTCTGTAGCACATTGCAATAGCAGCAATGCCAGACCATTAGTTAAAATACTAGTCTTAATAGTATGAGTTTTTGAGTTGTTTATTTCTGATTCTTCTTTATAAGAAGTTTCTTTCTCTCTCTTTAACCTAGAGTGTTCTCTGGATCTTGTGTAAAGAGTTGAGTTGTAACCTATAGTCATGTCTTGGACCTGCTGTGTTTATGTTGTACCACTCTGAAGTATGTAATACTAGTGAACGGTGTTTCATTGATGGTATGTGAACGACTATAGTGTACTACATCATGCAGTGGTATGCTAGGTCACCGCAGTTGCCTCTGTTTCAAAAAAATAATGAAAGAATCATGATTAAGTATATAGAATAGTTAAGTTTTACAGGAATTTGCAATATGATACAAACTAATCTCGGTCAAACCAGTACATCTCTTCATAAAACACATTGTTGCTTCACCAGAAGATAAGTGGCGGCACAAGAGGTAATTTCTGATCTAAACCCGGCTAGTCACCTTCCTACCGTCTCTGGAAGTTGAGCTTCTTGATGCCGTAACTAAAGAGGAGGAAGAAGAGAAGGATGTAGGCGAGATGCCCCAGCACCGCATAGCCGAGGAAGTCGTGCTTGTAGCCCAGCATGTCATTCAAGAAATCCTTCACCACCACCACACCACCAGTTTGACCAGGAACCGTCAGGGTTCTGTTATCGTTGCCATACTGCGACGCAATGACACCATAGATGGTCCAAGAAACCGGGTCTGCCCAGTAGAACCACCGCCACCAAATAGGTATCATCTGCAAGGGAGAAGATATATTAGATGCCGGGTATTTAGTTACTCCCTTCGTCTCGAAATAGATGTCTCAAGTTTATCAAAATTTAAATAAATCGATATACTAAATAGTGTATAGATTAATCCAAATTTTAATACATCTATTTTAAGACTGGGGGAGTAGTTTTGATCAAGAAGTACTTCAGTGAAATGCGTACCGGTCGGGATATAATGAAGCCGGCGAAAATGTTCCACACGGTTATAGAGAGCGCAACAAGGACGCTCGCGAGAAGCTCGGATGAAGTGCAGGCAACAGGCATCATGCCATACAATGTGGTGTAGACAAAGCCCGCACAAATGAAGAACATGAAGTAGAAGAACTTGTCTGCCTTCCATTCAAAGCCAGCCATGGGATAGAAGAGAGCGGTATAGATAACACCCTGAGCCCCACTGTACACTAACTCGACAAGTGCCTATAAACAACATCCAACTTTAGGAAAAAGTGCATCTAGGAATTTACTAACGACAAATACTCCCTATGTCCTAAAAAGGATGTCACATATTTGTCTAAACTTGTATGTACCTATACATCAAAATGTATCTACATTTATGTGAATCTAGATAAATCCGTGACATCTTTTTTTCAAACGGAGGAAGTGCAAAAATATTACCATCTGTGCAAGACTAAAGCATGTCAATATGTTAATATTCAAGTTAACATGCAAATGGCAAGAAGAAATTACCTGTGCAAATGCGTAAGACAGTGGAGAGTACATCCCTGCTGCCTTTTCACGATAGAAAACTGTCCTCTCGATAGACACAACGGGCAGAACTGATAGCACGGTGGAGGCTCCAAGGAAGAAAACAACAGCATAGATGGATCCAAGCAGACTGTACAGGTTCTGCTGGGACTCTCTGCAAATGGCAGAAAGCAGGAGATCAAACAAGATGCATTACCACCCTGTCTATTTGTTATTTTGAAAAGGAGAGTCAGACCCAATCATCACCAATTCATTCCACATAAATGAACCGAATTAGAGGATAAAATGGAATATTAGGTAGAATCATACATATTATTTCCCTTGCCCCAAAATACCGTACCAAACAGGACAGCATAGAGAAACGTCATCAGATAACGCATAGCGTTATAGGGAGGATTCTTCCAATAAGATCTAAATTGCTTCCAAGCATTTGCCATGCACTGATTTAAAAAACTCTGAGAATACTTTGTAGGAAATGAGAGATCCTGGCTGCCCGGCGGTTGCACGCTTAACTCCTTAATAAGGTCTTGATTGCTCCTGGACATATTCATAAGAACGTGTTAGAACATTACAAGGAAAAGTTGATTCCTTGTTTGTTTGAACACTCAAAGTGTTTACAGTTCAAATGGCATCAAAGCTAGAACAATTTAACTAGGAAACTGTTAATAGAGTAACACAGCTAATTAATATATGTTTACCGGTAAAGTGCAGAATTGGCATAAATTTCAGCAAAGTCCACATTCAGGCGAGCCTCAGATAGAGGAGAGCTAACTTCGAGCATCCAAGTATCTGGGTTGTATCCCTCTGTTATTTTTGGAACACCTGGAACTGACTGCACGAAAAACTATACATTAAAAAGTAGCTTTTGTCGTCTGGCGTTAAGTAATTAAGGTCTATCTTCTTTGCATATTAAACAGGTATATGTTCATCCACGACAAAAGGTTACTCGTATATCTTCACCAGGGACAAACATGGTGGGTGGTACAAGAAAGAGCTCTCCTAAAATTTGTACATGTATGATTAAGAACCAATCCCATGGCCAAGAATTTTTCGACTTTAAATAAAATTGTAGCACGTGGTTAGTGTATATATGATGTATACAACCATGGAAACGAGATTTATTAGCATATTCTATTTTTGCATCATTGTGAACTATTACACATGTCCTAACATACCTTCGAACAATTGAAGAAATCCAACATACTACTAATCTCATGGAAAATTTCCCAGAAGAATTGAATTGGACCATACCACTTGTTGAGCGATTACGTACATAATTTACCACTACTGATATTTTACATATTAGAACTTGGTTAATTATCACAAACAGATTATAAAGACAATTCACCTCAAAGTATTTAACTAGTGTGTCAGAATGGCGACCAAGCTTGCCAGCATATGTGACCCGTCCTCCCTTCTTCATCAATAGAAGCTGAAAACAGAACGTCAATACAACCATACAAAGCTAAAAACATAAGACCAAATAAGACCAAGATAACATTAACGGAAGGACCTCATCAAAAGATTCGAAGATATCAATACTTGGTTGATGGATTACGCAAACCACAGTTCGTCCTGTGTTAACTGTGTTCCTAACAATACGCATAACAATTGCTGCAGCTCGAGCATCAAGGCCAGAAGTTGGCTCATCCATGAAGATAATTGAAGGATTTGCAACTAGTTCAACCGCAATTGTTAGCCTTTTCCTTTGTTCAGTTGATAACCCGCTAACACCAGGAAGACCAACCAGCGTATCACGCAATACATCAAGCTCAACAAGTGACATCACTTGCTCCACAAAAACCTATAGTTCAATAGATTTTGTTAGAATAAAAACTTTTTTCAATAAACTTAAAAATAAAATACGCATCTTGTTCAACATCATATATGATAAGAAGAACACATATACCAACTCAAATAAAACTAACTTTGAACAATTTTGAAGGTTTTAATACAAGACATAGACCTAACTCTTCCTCAAGAGAAAAAATAAAGTTCTTCTACTTTCCTTCATTAAGTCCATTAAATAATGTATGAACCCAGTAGCGCGGTGTAACTTAATGCTATGGTATGTTTGGTTGTCAATGTTTTCTTAACTAGCTAGACGAAACCACTACTTACAGGATTTTTTACAAGATAGAACGTTCACAATGAATTTTGCGAAACTGGTGTAGGTATGCATGGGCGACATAGGCTCAGTGCTTGAAACAGAAAACTTAAAACATGAACGTTGCGTTTAAGGCAATTGGAATCACATTCCATATCTTTTATTTTGATTAAGGACTATCGCGATCCAAATTATTACCGCTATGAGAATAGGATCATTACAGAGGTTGGAATATGTCTCGCCAAGCATCGTGTATCGCTCCCTCATTGATAGAGACAGTCAATTCACTCATTTATTCATGAGCTTGCCTGGCTCACTAGATACTCTTGAATCTAGCGTTCCCTCCCCCGGGACATGGCTGGCTTTAAGAAGAAAGCAAGCATGGCCTAAAGAATTGTGGAGGAAACCAAACACACACAATTTTCATATGGCCGGACTCATTTGATCTTATGCAGGCTGCACTCTTAAAGGACAATACCACAATCATATAATATATAATTTATATGGCTATTTCATTCAGCAGCATCAAGAGTTCAAGTACATGGAATCCACAAAACTAAGAATTGAATACATACCTTTCTAGTGTCTTCGTCAACTTCTGAGGTAAGGCGTAGCCAAGCAGAATACACGAGGGACTCGTACACAGTAACATTTGGAGAATGGATATCAGTTTGCTCACAATAGCCGCTGATTCGGGAAAAGGTATCTTGTTTTTTAGGGTAGCCAGAGAGCCTCACATCTCCCTCAATGGTTCCACTTGTCTTTCTTCCTGCTAGTACATCCATTAGAGTTGTCTTTCCAGCTCCAGTGACACCAACTAATGCAGTCAGAACACCAGGTTTGAATGCACCACAGACATTAGATAGTAGCTGGAGACGGTTTTCAGTGAATCCTTGTGCCTTCATTTCCTATAGAGTAATATGTTTAATTTAAATTTAATGTCTGGACTACATTCCTCGATAAAGCAATAGGGGTTACTAGATTAATTCAAAAACTAAAGGTAACATACATGTTAAAAGAGGCGAATATGCATCTATAAGACAAAGTGAGGCGAGTTCATAGCTACTCAAACTATGATGTGTCTTATCAACTTTGCATGATATCATTGTGTCAAAACAAATTGAGACGTATTTTTTAGAATATCAACTTACCACAGGCACGTCGACGTAGTAGTTCATGTGGTTGAAAGAAAGAGAAAGTGGTCGGAATGGCAACACCATTCCTATCTGAGTTCTCTTGTTTGCTAATTCTTCTTTTCCTAACCCTGGTCATAGGATAAATTATGAGATGGTAGATAGATAAAGATACTAAATCTAGTAGTAGAAACAAATAACTTTATGCTTCATGATGCATAAATATGATAGTATGAGCTGCACATATGGATGATGAATCTATTGTAACATAATGTATGGACCCTTTGGAACAATTTTCGTAAGAAATAATTTTCTCTTTCCAAAAAATAAACTGTTGAATTGAATTCCAAATGGGGCATTATTGAAAAATATATATGGAAAACATCAGCAGATTGATAAAACAGAAGTTGCGATAAAGAATATGAAAAAATATACAAATGAGGTGCATATGCTTCTACCTTACCTGGGGTAACCTGGGGCATCTGTTCTCCATTTTTTGATCTTATTTCCAACTCATTTTTAGAGGTAACATCAGAAACCGCACTCTTTGACCCACCAGCAGCTATATGAAAAATAGTAAGTGCTTGAAATAGACATACAACAAATAAAAATACCAGGGAAACCTAATAAAAATAGAAAAAGGGGGAGGTGCTTACAGCTCAGAAATGTAAGAGCAAAAAGGTAGAGAGTGTTAAAAAGAACCATAAATCCTATCACAGCCCCGATCGAAAGCCAATACACCCATTCACCCATGAAGTATCCTTTAGATTTGAGATAAGCCTCCCCTACTGTTAATGCATCAATGCTTTTGTCAACGTTTGGCTGCAATTAAGAATGTGATATAAGATACTTAGTCTATTAAATTATTGTTTAGATATAGTAACATTCTAGAAAGTAGACTTGAATAAAAACTATTAAATGTGTTCTGTAACACCCCGGGACCAGCGATTGTCACTCTTGGCAGCTTAATAGGATCTCTAGACTAACCCCACAGACCAACACTAGTCTTTTCTGCGCACTTTGTCCTTACTCCTGCGTACCCGGGACCCACTTTCCGGTCGGTCACCCATTCTCAAATTGCTCTAGGCTAAACACACTTAACCTTAGAGTTCTTTTCAGATGAGCTTCCGGAAAAGAAGTTCTAACTTGTTGGTATGGGTATACTATCAATCCTATTAAGCCATGCGCTAGGGTCTCACATGTTCTTTTTTCCTATCGTGTAAAGGAGCAAAATACACCAACAATATTTATCATGTGAAATGGTTTGTGCTTTTGCCTACATATCATATGATAAGGAGAGAAAGCATTACAGTGAAAGAGAACTTACAATAGACCACCTAGTGTCAAGGAATTCATTGGTTGAAAGGGCATTATTGCTATACATCATGGGAGATATCCAGTATGCCCAGATCCACCAGGGTTTGATGTCATCTATGCACATAAATATATAGCAAGAAACCCAGGAAGAAATTGGTTAACTGTAGAACCTTATGAGATAATGAACTTCCAAACTATCTTAAAGCTAGTTGTTTTGTATCTAAAAGCAATAACTAACTAGAGAACTCATTGGGAAAAGGGTGGAGTTTCCATAATGACATGCTTACCTCTAGGGATGACAAATCCTCCAAACAATAAAATAAATAGGAGCACAAACATTCCAAATGTATTAGCTACAACCATCGTTCTCAAAACTGAACCTAACATCCGGAACATTGCCCCAGCCATCTGGTGCATGCAGAAGTACGCTAGTAGCTGGCTAAAGAATCTGAAATCATTAGAGAGACCCAATCACCAAATGAAAATAATACATAAAACTATCCACAAAATATCATTAAAATGAAAAATTGATGCAAGAAAGAAGGATGGATACCTTCCTGGAGAAGGTGCGTAACCTATCACATAATATGTAACAAGTGTAAAAAGAGATGTGTCCATAAGTGAAAAGGGAAGCTTTAAGATTATGTTTGCAACTCCAAAGGTCCATGGTGGAAAGAATAAGTAGTCTCTCTGTTTGTAGAAGACTGGCAGTTTTTTTATTGTCATCTGTACCTCAGAAAATCCACTTAACATGATTGTGATCATAGAACACGTCAAAACACCACTAAATTTGATAGAATCTGAAAATTTATCATGGGGCATCTTTGTTCTAAGAAACACAGTCATAGTTAGAACCGCAAGGACAAACAATTGAAATGACTTGAATATGTAGATGAAGGAGTTGCGCTTCATCAACAACCACTCTCTTGAAAACACTATCTTGAGAGAATCCCAACTAGATAATCCATACTTTTTGGTAGTCAACGCATCATGATGTGTTTTAGATTTGTCATAAGGAATTTCTAACTGTTTTTGGAGATTCTGTCCAGCATGGAATCTCTTAAAACGCTCAGACAACTCCAAGACCGAGACATAACGGTAATCCACATGATCGTGACACCAATATTGTTGTTGGTCTTTTCTGGAAGTCACCTCTTGAAGGAAGTCAGCCACTCCTTTCCGTTCAGGACATTGAAAACCAACACTCTCAAAGAATTGGAGGATGTTCTCTCGTGGCCCTTGGTAAACTATGTACCCTTCTGATAGCAGAATGATGTCATCAAATAGATTATAGATCTCAGGTGGAGGCTGAAGGAGAGAAATCATCACTGTATAATCCATCACATGGACCATCTCTCTGATATATTTGACAATCTGAAATGTGCTAGAACTATCAAGCCCAGTAGAAATTTCATCCATGAACAATGTTCTTGCAGGTCCAATTAGCATTTCTCCTATAGTAATAACAAATCAAAAATCGAATCTTAGGATTCTTGATATGTCAATAATGTAACATACGATTCCTTATGAAACTATGCAAATCATAAATTATTTCATGTACAATATTTTTGATAAAATTAGAATTATCAATAATATAAACGAGCAATGGAGTTGTGTAGCCACCTTGTACACAGTCAGGGCCATGTCTAAGCTACTTAGTCAATTAACTGCAGACTTTTGTTTGGCAATACAATATAAAAGTGTGCAAAAAAAACATACAAATACATGTATTCTACCACACGATTTTAAACTAACTAGACAAGGTTGATATCCTGGTTCCACAACGTTTTGTAGATATAGGTTATGAGAGAACTACAAGGATGACTGGCACATTGTTGGGTCATGTGTGACTATATCTCATAGAGAAAATTACTTATTCTACCACTCGAGAAAAGGATAAATATAATATACACACAGGAATCTAGTATATGCTATTTGAAACAAATAACAACTATTTGTGCTGACAATTCATAAAACAAATTATCTGTATCTAGGTTCTACTAGTTAAGACTTAAGATCGAGGAAGTGGATATAAAACTTTATCAACAAAATGACCAGTAATTTTGGTTGGATTTCAATGTATATTATATGCATGGCTGCACGCATACCAGTTGTTACACGTTTCTTTTCTCCACCAGAAATGCCTCTTTTCATTTCATCCCCAACGATAATATCAGCACAAGTGTCAAGTCCAAGCACCTAAATACTTTTCATCGTTAGAAGACTGAATTATGAATGGTTGTGAAGATTCTATTTTCATCGAACAAAGTGCTCAATTCTCATATGGACGTAATTGTATAATGATACATGTGCACTTATTTTACTGATGAAAAGTAATAAAGACTAAAATCTCACACAACCTCATTTTCATACATTAAAATAAACAAATTGGGGTGGAGGTGTTAGAAATTAAAAATAGGTGTTTACTCAGCAAGTAACCATTTAAACTCTTGAACAAAGAGAATATGTGGAAAGAGCTATTGCATAACAAATATCTTCATTATAATACTCTCTATCAATTCCAATCTAAACCAATAGACTCACCTTTCTGGAAAGGTTCAATAAAATTCAAAGGAGTTTTCTTCTATAGAGGCTCTTTCAAAACTAGAAATGGCCTACATACTCGGTATTGGGAGGATTGTTGGTTAGGAGAAATTCGTTAGCCCACCAATATCCATCTCTATAATATAGTCGAACTAAAAGAAATTTCCATGGCAAGTGTTATTTCTGAGTCTACACTAAATATAGCTTTTAGAAAATCTCTCACCTTTAATAAATCGAATAGATGATTGAATCTTGTTATACGTCTGCAAGTTGTTCGAACACTTTAGACGTGTTTACATGGAATTTAATAGTGTCGGGTGGGTTTACTGTTATGTCAATGTACCTTCATCTTGTGAATGGGCATAGTAGATTTTTACGAAAATATATTTTGAAGCTTAAAGTTCACCGGAAAGTAATTCTAGCAAAAGATAACCTGGCAAAAAGAAATTGGCAAGGGAATTGTTGTTATTATGTCAAAAATAAATTTGGCACATTGTTCATATGTCTTTTGGAGTAGCCCGGCCTAAGAATACCACTACCTTGTGTTTGATAGTTGGTTAAGGCCCTGCTTGGTTCGTCGGATTGAAGCTGAAAAACGACCGTATTTTTCTATCCCAAAAAAATCCGGATCAGACGAGTATCGGCACTTGGATTGCCGTTTTGGATTCCATACTTGGCCTTTTCCGGCCGTATACGAAGCGGAAAGCTCACGGACCAGGGGGCATCCGTATTTGCCGGTCGTAATTTGTTGTGCACATCGACACGGGCCCGTAAACAATCACGGAAGTAAAATTAACCGGAGTTGCCAAGCGTGGCCTAAGTGGTATCGAAAAGAAACTAAACAGCCAAACAAGAGTTAGTTTATGTGCTATCCTTTAGGAAATGTGGCACGCCCAGAATAGTTTCGTTTTTTGATAAATCAAAACATAATTCCTTTTTGCGGGTGCTCCCTTTAGCTATCCACTAGAGCAGTACATGGTCATGTTATGTATCATGGGCACCAACAGATAGATTTTGGTTGTCAGCTTGTTAGGAGGCTTCAATGTTGATCCTTCGAACATTTTTGTACATTAGAATTTATGTTAGTTTCTTTACCTATAGACCTTTTTTAATTCGTGAACCGTACTTTGAGAAGTGAACTTTGGTTCTTTAGTAACGAAATAAAGGTCGCATGATTCATTCGGCACACAGAGGCCGGGGCCATACCGCTTTTGTGAAAAAAAAAACAAAGAAGTAACAAATAGCCAAACTGGAGCGAGTGTAAAAAAATGGTATTTTAACCTCTCAGAAGACAAAAAAAAATAGACATCACCTTAAGAGTAAGATCTGTGATAACATTAGTCCCTTTTCCCTGAACCGTTGTTGCCTTCGTAAAAGCATCAATCTCAGGGTCAGGCTTAATGCCTGCATTCCTCTCCCTCCTAGACAATTCGGAGAGCATGTCATATTGTGTGCTAGTGCCTAGACATTGTCTTGAGAATTCCATTATCTCTCTAACTGTCATTTGTCCATTATGTAGATCATATTGACTGACATATGTACTAGTCCTCTCAGGATAGAACTCTGAAAATGTATGACCACAATATGTGATACTGCCAGATACCTGTGGTCATAAGGGGAATTAGCATCTATATAACAAGCTACATAATTAGAAGATAGTGCATTAAATTCCTCGAACAACAAATGCAACCTTGAGATTTCTATCAGACTTCCCAGTTAGTGCTCGCATAAGTGTGCTTTTCCCCGATGATGGAGGTCCCAGAAGAAGTGTCAACCTGATTTTGGATTTTAACTCAAATGAGCAACATTATAAGGATAAAAACAACTACATTGATGACAACTAGAAGACATGACTTCGAGAGGCGTGAAGTTGCATTGATGGTCTCTAGAATAATATTAAGTTGAGGAGGCACTTTTGTAATATAATGTAGTTGTGTAGTAGTATGTGATTGCCATGCATGGGTGTTTGGTTGTAACGGTTTAGGCTTAAGATTGTAACTGATTCATCCTATTGGTGCATCCAAACACAAAGTTTTGTATTTGAGAGAGATAGAGGTGAACAGAAGGGGAGGGAGAGAGGGAGAGGAAGGCAGAGGGACTGAGAGACCGTGAGAGATAGAGGGAGCTAATATTATGCATTGAGAATCTCAATTAGTCATGAAGCATGTCTCTATACATAGAGAGCATGAATTTTGGAACAATCATGTTTGCATAATTCAAATTGATAGGCTAGATCTATGTTAGTTATGCACTATGATAGCTAAAGGAAGCACATAGTTCATTTGAACTCGTATTAAAGTGTCCCAATATAATAATACTTGGAAAATGCAAATGATCCGCACCACTATTTTTGGTGGGATCTCAATACAATGTTGTGTGTTTGAGCTATACTCGTTTATAGTTGCATAATAAACAGAATAATAATAATCATAAACATTCGAGTTGTATAGACAATACATCTCTATTTTATTAATTGGTCATGATTATCTTCTCCTTCCTATTGTTGCGGTAGGAATATGTCAACAAATTTTCAAAAACACACTCTACTTGTAAGGTTACTAAAACAACTTTCCTAAATATCTAGTGTCCTTAAATTGAAAATCCAAATCTTCCTAGTGTATTGCTGGCCTGATATTTGGATAGTTTAAATAGAAATACCATTTTGAACTATAAATTGGCACTACATTAGATAAATAATGCTCCATGACCAAATTTTTAAAGAATTGTTAATTACCTCGATGGCTTGAGAATGCCACTAATATCTTTGAGAATCTCAATCCTCCTTTTATCCGACAAATCAAATTTGCTTAGGAGCCCCTATCATAAAGCATAGATTTGTAGCAAATTTGAGTCATATGTAACAAGAAGCAACATACACCAAATAGGCGGTACGAATTAGCGGTCGACCGTTCACTGAACTTGTGCAACTATTATCTTCATCATTTACCAAATTGACATCAACGAACTAACTGTGGATTTCTCAACCGAATTCCTAGGAAATTTCGAGTCGAAACACAATTTTTTGTTAGGAACGTAGATAGAAGGCGCAATGTCGCAAGACCAAAGTAAAAATGAAAGGTAAATGTCATTATTCGTGAGAGTAATCGTCTAGCTTCTCTTGTGTCCTTCGCTTTCCTTTCCCAAGACATCACTTCCTTTCCCCGCGTGTGCGAATTTTGCTGCTCTAGTCCTTTCAATCCCTCAATGTGTTATTGCTAATCCCACGAGATGGATCATCCTTCTCTTCCCCTGTTCTCCTCCACACCAACATTCCGCGAAGCTCATACCACCATTGATGGAAAATGATGGAACTTTAATCAAAGTATATCAACTTTTTGGCCCACGGGAAGCAATGAAGAACGGGTACATGACCGTCAGATCTATATAAGCCATATTTATTGCCGGCAAGCCTGATCTGGCAAGATCGGTGGTTCAAAACACATGTTATTCATTTTGGTATTTTTTTTGATGTTGCGTGTGTGTCTTTCACATGTTGTAAACTTGTAAGTATTTTGGTGCGAACAAATGAGCAATATGTTGTAGATTATTCTTTGGGTGCAATGTTTGGCTTCCATATTGCATACATGTGGATATGATGTTACATGTGGGATTTGATATACTAATGGAGATTTTATGTATAACCTTTCATTTTTCTGAATTGGTGTCTTTGAAATGTTTCCATGTTTTTTGTAGAATTTTGACACAACCCGAGTGTGAGCATGTTACTAACTTATAAAAAATGTTGGGTGGGTGGGAGTATGCTGGAAGATGGGAGGGCCTAGATTTTGACCTTTTGATGATATTTGGTCATGGATTGGTCGCCTGTATTTTGGACATGTACGCCTAGTCGATGCCTAGCATCCGCAAACAGGTAATGGATAGTCCTAAGTCTTATCGCACGATACCACGATGCGCATACGAGGTGGTCTAATGCGTGGGTTCGTAGAATGGTAGAATTAGGGGCGATACCCAAGTATCAAGGTTTCATTTGGACCATGTCCTAATAACCAAGTTCAGAAGTTAGTTGACGAAGATGTATTTTGCTTACTTTTTAGCTTTGTTTAATTCTACCCAACATTTATACAAAACCAAAAAAAAAAAGAATTACGTTTTATCATGTTTAAACAATGAATGATGATCTAACGTTGATTTAGGAAAAAGGGTGGCAGAGTATGCCAATCTTAGACTTCATAACGTATGTGTTAAGTTACCCGCTGATGAGACTCCACATGCCAACAAAATATTTGTTCCCCATGAGGGCAAGAAAATAATTATCTCTATCGTACATATTGCACGCGTAGTGGCGCTGGTGATTACCGGAGATTTCCTTCATACTATGTTCGGTGTCCCTGGGTGATATCCCCCTCCCCCAACCCTAGATCCCTAGCTCCAACAGTTGGCACATGTACAATATTGTCTTAAATCCCACTTTTGTTATGTAACCAAAAGAAATCCACCTTTTCTACTATGTAGCAAAAAAAGGTTCTTCCACAAAACACAAGAATAAGACTGATCCTGTCAGAAGCCTCACCGGAGAAAAATTCAGAGATCTCATAGCAAAAAAGGATGTGCTATTGTAGCAAAACCCACTTTGCCGAATACAAGCGAAGGAAGTCCCGTGGGAGACCTTGTTGGAAAACATTTATAATATTGTAGCAAAACCACAGAACGAGTGTAGAAAAAAATTGTGCAGACATAGAAAAACCCCAACTGTTGCAGAAATCCACAAAAGAATGTCCAATGGCTTGCAACAACAATTCCCTAGGTTGGCAGCACCATCGCCTAGGTTGGTATCATTGGAGGATACTGCCGGTAGCATCTCCTCCTGTAGCAGGATCACCGCCAACAACGGTACCATCGCCGCCCACCTTAGGTAGAAAAGTAAAACATAGTATGCTACAAAAAAGGGTGACCGATGGTGTTTCATTGTCCTGTTGTCTTCATTGGTGCTATGGACACCTCCACAAGCTGCTACAAACAAGTGTCACCACTGCTACAAATAGTGATGGTCGGTGCTGCAAGGAACCTCTCCATGGGCCATGGCAGCAAGGAGACGGTCATGGTGACAGTTGAGGTTGCACTGGTAGCCTCGCTGCACCAACTAGATCGGATTCAGCACCCTCTTCCCGAGCATGAGCGCCTCCAGCGAGGCCTCCATCTTTGGTGAAGACTGAGTGCCAGGGGAGGTAGGATTTCGGAGCGATGGCGCGATGGGAAACGGTGATAGTGTGAGCTGGTGGGGTGGGAACAACAACAAGGAGCGGCGACAAGGAAGACCAAAAAGGAACGGATAGGTGGAGAGGAGAACACGATAGAAATAAGGTAGAAGGAAGGGCAGCGTTGTCCATTTTTCTATAGAGTGGGGAAACATGTTAGACGCTTGACCCGGGGATCGCATCCCCTGATGAACACTATCATTTTCTATCATTTTCTTCTTTTGATCAGCTAGCTAGGGAGAAGGATATACATTGAACCTATGTGCATTCCTTGCGAGGAGAAAAATGTTCCATATTAACTATTTGCAGATTTGTCTAAAGAGAAAATTCGCATATATGCTACAGACTAAAACATATAGATAAATCTGCAACAGTTAATATGCAATGGAGGGTGTAACAAAAATGCAGTTAATATGCAATGGAGGGTGTAACAAAAATGCAGATCGATTGGCCAGACATTCGAAGTTGTCATGTTACTACCTGGAGCGTGTTGATGGTGGCGTTGATCAGCGTGGGTAGCGCGCGCTTTCCAACATGGACATTGGCCTCCACGGACAAGTGCTCGTATCGCACCTCGATTTGCGGTAGCTCGATGCCAACTCTACATCATCAATTCATCATCGTGTGTCATAATCAAAAGTCAATCAGGCATCAAGTAAGCATAAATCTATCCATCTATATAGAGGGCACGTGTACTTACATGTCAAGGCGGTCTCTGAAGCGGCGAAGGAAGCCTTCGGCATCGTCCTCGACGGCCATCAGCTCGTGCGCAGCCGTCGTGGGGTGCGGCTCTTGTAGGTAGAACGATGAGATTGTTGGTTCCAAGAGTTGGGGAGCTCTCCGGGGCAGGCCACATCATCTATTTATATCAAATGGAGTTTACAGGATCACAACACAGTTGTATCAAGATCACAATATCCTCTGATCACATTTTGATTTGATTTGGTTTGAGCATATTCTTTTGTAATATTTGTTAGTTGCATCTAACATGTTTGGCACTATCTTTGATCTTACATGATTGAGACGACGCATCTCAGTGAAGATATCCGCAAATCTTTGGATTCCCTCCTCTTGGCTCCATGATCGGACAGTTGACACCTACCTCTACACGGATTCTCTGTGTCAGAATACCAAAATGTTTTTAAATTTTTTTTTGAGACTATTCTTGGCTTCCGGGCCGGGTGACCTTCTATGAAGCTGACTACTAGAACAAGTACTGTGACGGATCAGAGCACATGCTGAGACTAGTATCCCATGATCGTAGCTATCTACCTAGAAATGTCAAACTACTAGAGAGTTCAGTTCCAAGGCAGGTGTTTCCAGAAATCGCGAGATTTGAGCTAGTACTTATTAAGTGGATTTATATTGATCTGAACTTGTACTTACAAAATAGGAGCACTACCACAGAAATCGCGAGATTTGAACTCGTACTTATTAAGTGGATTTATATAGATCTGAACTCGTACTTACAAAATACTACTCGAAAACAAAAAGGACAACTGCGAGATACGAACCAAGGACCTCCTTGCGGTCACGATGCACATTCAATAATGACGGTATTCTATTTAGTAAACCATTTTATGAAGTCCGAGTTCAAAAGTTCCAAAATGAAACTAGGGATTGTTTTTGCTCGGTAAGGTGGTTTACCAAGGGTGCTCAGGGTCCGATTACCGACCGGTAACTGGATTTTCCAAGCGACAACCAAAACGCTAACCCACTACATGAGAATGATTTGCTGTCGGCCTAGGGCTATGCCGACAACCACCGTCGGCACATATCGATTTGCGGTTGACACAAGGCTATGCATATGACATTTGGAAAAACTAGCATATGACGGAATAAACTAGAGCCGTGGCATCTTCTTTTAAATGAGCAATGAGAAACCAGACTCAACCTCTCATCACGCCGAAGCCAATTTTCCCTGCAAGAATCAGCCTTAGTGTCGTCACCGATACTTCTGATCAGGCTGAGCTTCAGAGTATGCTAAGGGTTCGAACCCAACTCAACACTATGAGATCAATACTCCTACTAGGAATGTAGACCGCCTTGAGCACTCTTGCACTCAAAGTAGTAGGTTCCTATAAAATGCAGCATGCATGTCGTGCTAGTAATGCAAGGTCAAAGGGTTCAATGTCCCGGAACACACACACACACACACACACACACACACACACACACACACACACACACACACACACACACACACACACACACACACACACACACACACACACACACACACACACACACACACACACACACACACACACACACACACACACACACACACACACACACACTTTGGGTTGTATCATCTTGTCCCACGATACCTAACATGTTCTTCTCTTGCCCTCCTTGCTGTCACACACCCCTCAGGGTAGCTTGAACATGACATACGAAACGTTGGTAGCGCTTGGGCGACAAACAAATATATTCAGCTGGATGAAAGATTTATGGCATGTGTATCGGCCCAATCGTTATAACTTGGGCCTTGGCCTTTCCCGCCTCTTAATGATTATATTAATTTAATTCTTGTTCATAATGTGTTGCTTCGTGTAACTTGATTTTTAAATAATGAAATACGTGGTTGCTCTAAAAAAAACTTGTTACTAAAGATTGCACAAATATTCCCCACATGTAACCATTTCATTAAATAAGAGAACAACAACGAATAACAACATAGGAAAAGTATAGCAACAATAGCAGGAACAAAATTTAGAATATTAAAACATACTCCCTCCGTTTACCTTTTAGTGTATAGGTTCAAATGAATCTAGACACTAAAAAATGTTTAGATACATCTTATTCACAAACCTAAAACATCTTATATTTCCAAACGGAGGGAGTACATGTACATATATATGGACGACAAACAGGGAAATGGTCACAAAGTAATAAGAGGAAAACAAGACAACCATTATTTGTAAGGAAAATACGAGGGCTCCAAACATAGTTCTGTATCTTCTTGGCTGTCAAAAAAAAAATTCTGTAAAGTTCAGAAAAACGTCTGTAGCTTATTGGGCCAAAGCTGTCACACTCGCTGATGCCCGGCTCCTTTGGGTCGAATCAAGGCACTATGACATTTATAGGTCTATCAAAGATCCAGCTAAACGGTACCGGGGTGGGCTCGTTCCGGGCCCTGTCGTGGGTCTTCTCCTCCATCCTCCGGATTTTCTCCGGCAGAGCGCAGACATAGTCTCGCGCGCGCCTCCCGTCGCCGGACAGCCCAGCCGCGAGCTCCTCTACCCTCCACTGCCGGATCAGATGCTCCAGGATGCTGCGATAGTCGGACGCCGTGTAGACCCCGGCCTGCTGCGCGGCAGCGGCGTAGTGCGCGAAGAGGTCGGTGTCGTGGCCGTCGTGCATGAACGCGGCCGGCATGGTGATCCGGCGTCGCATCATGTACTCCATGGCGCGCACGGCGGCGTCTGGGTCGAGCTCGAACAGCTTGGCCACGACGCGGGTGTACGCGGCCTCGTGTCGCTTCTCGTCGGCGGTGATGGCGCCGCATATGCGGGCCAGCGACGCGTCCCCGTGCACGCCCAACTGGCGTGCCATGTTGCCGTGGGATATGGCGGTGGCGCGCTCCTGGAATGCGACGTAGACGAAGCCGTGGTAGGAGGACGCCGGGGCGTGCATGGGCATGCCAGAGGCGATGAGGCGGTGCACGGTGCGCTCCACCTGCCGCATGTCGAGGCGGCCGGAGAGGGACATGTAGCGGGTGAGGACGTCTCCGTGGCGGTTCTCCTCGGCGGACCAGCCGCGGATCCACCGCGCCCAGGAGGAGCCGTCGGCGCCCGTGACGTCGCGGGTGGCCTCGAAGCGGTTGGACATGCTCTGGTACGTGGGGAGCGCCTCCTCGGTGACCATGTTGCCCACCAGGCACACCAGCTGCGCGTCAGGGACGCCCTCCGCCCTCGCGCGGAGATCGAGGCACGCCTGGTGGAAGCCGTCCGGGCCTAACGCCGCCGCGTCCGGGAGCAGGTCCGACGGCTGCCACGCCTCGTCCGCCGGCTTCAGCAGCGGCAGCATGTGCGCCTCGGCCCACGGCTCCAGATGCGCCAGCACCTCCATCCTCTCCGGCGCCAGATATCTCCTCCATTCCTCCTCCTCTTCCTGCCGGCCGGCCACCATGGCCGTGGATCCTTCTCTACGATTCACCACGCTCCTGTTGGAAATATAAGCAATAATCCATATGATTTAATCCGAATAATAAACTGATAAAACATGATCATACAAACGGTACTAAAACCAATTATGCAGATCAACAAAGTAGATGAACAGATTACATCTATAGGAGATAAACCTATCACATCTACACCAAACGCTAGAATAAAGAACTCTAGCATAATCCGAAAGAGAGAAATCGAGATCACATACGATGTAGGCTGAATAGCAGTCGTAGCGGTCGCAGCAGCGTCGCCCATGTTGAGGTTGTCGAAGAGGTCGCTGACGTCCGGGAAGAAGTCGTCGTCAGGGAACTCGTCGTCGGACGACGTCGTGGTTGCCAGTAGTCGCGCTTGAGCGCTCCCCAAAAACCTGATCGCCCCTCACCCGTACAGGTTCACGAGAGGCGGGGTTCCGGAGGCCTACTGTCCCGATCTGCGGTGCACGCCGCAAGCCGGGATGGAGAAGACGAAAGCGGCGGCGCAAGGTTCTGGAGGTAGGCGCGTGTGTGGATTGATACGGTACCGATTAGGTTTTGCCCGGACGCTTATATAATGCAGGCTAGGAGGATCGTGGGCTCAGCCCACGTCCGAGTCGGTAACAGCCACGTCCATAAAAACTGGCTGTAATTAACGCGTCCGTTAATGACTCATAATCAGTTTTCCCAACAAGCAAAATAAAGCTCGGCTCGGCGAGATTCCCGCAACCCGCGGCGCGCGTCGTGACGAGGCGAGGCGTGGTGAGGCGGGCGGCGTCGGAGGAGGAGTGCGCGAGGGCTACTCTTCTTTTCACACCTTAGTGAGTGGTGCAACACTCTACTATATAAGGTGGTCCAACTCCCCTTCAACTAGCAATGTGGGACTAAACTTTAGCACCACTAGCACAGCCATATGCTGCCATATACAAGTGGGCCAAAGAGAATTTCAGAATTTGTCTAATGGGCCAATAGCCCAATATACACCAAATTCCAACAATCCCCCACAAAGTCTCATTGGCACATCACATCACTTTTCTTCCAGAACATTGTTTTATATACCAGTATGTAGTGGAGACTGTTAAGTTGAACTTCCACGTTAAACTTCATGCTACACTAGCTAGCAACTTGAATAGTGGACTATGCCTTGAACTACAAGTTTTCTGCGTGCTAGTTTCACACAAAATCTAGACCGGTACAAGGCTACCGTCGGCTTCCCCGCGGTTTGGAGCTTATGCGTCATACTCCAGGGCCTTTCATGAGTTTACTAGAGAGCACCCAACTCTCACGGACTGCGACGTTTGACAGTCAGACTCATATAGGTGTGTTCCTCAAGAGATGTTCTGCAGGACAGCATCTCCGCTTATAAAAAGCCACTTGGAACACATTAAGATAAATATCAACCTGCCATGCAGAATAAGAGAGTATTGCATCTTTATGGAGATGTAAATATAATATAGGGATACTCTCCTCTCAGCTGACCAACAGCTTGTCTCCCAGCTCTAATTCACGGGATCTCCGATCACATAGAGTGGGTTGCCACTGGGATCAACTCATAGTGTGGGTCTCAAACCCATCTCCCTCGATGCATTATCTATCACATTACGTGATAAACCCTTTGTGAAGGGATCTGCCAGGTTCTTAGATGTTTGGATATAATCCAACGCAATAATTCCGGAGTTTCTCAATTTCCTGACAGATTTCAATCTCCTCTTCACATGCCTTGATGACTTCATATTATCCTTAGAACTGTTTACTTTGACGATCACAATTTGATTATCACAGTTCATCGGGATAGCGGGTATTGGTTTTTCAACCACAGGTAAGTCCATCAAGAGCTCACGAAGCCACTCTGCTTCAACAGTGGCTGTGTCTAGTGCTGTGAGTTCTGCTTCCATTGTTGACCTCGTTAAGATGGTCTGCTTGCAAGACTTCCAGGAAACAGCGCCACCACCAAGTGTAAACAAATAACCACTTGTGGCCTTAATCTCATCAGCATCAGATATCCAGTTTGAATCACTATAACCCTCAAGTACCCGAGGATACCCAGTATAGTGAATACCATAACTCGCAGTGCCTTTCAAATAGCGCAAAACTCTTTCAAGAGCATGCCAATGATCATCTCCAGGATTTGACACAAATCGACTCAGTTTGCTTACAGCAAAGGAGATGTCAGGTCTAGTAGCGCTGGCTAAATACATGAGCAAGCCAATAATTTGAGAATATCTCAATTGATCTTTAGCAGTCCTTCGATTCTTTCGAAGTAGCACGCTCGGATCATAAGGCGTTGGAGAAGAATTACAGTCGCTATACCCGAAGCGACTCAATATCTTTTCCACATAGTGAGACTGAAGCAATGTAATCCCACCATTGTCATCCTTTAGTAGCTTGATGTTTAAGATTACATCAGCCACTCCCAAGTCCTTCATATCAAAGCAACGAGATAGGAACTCTTTGACCTCCTCTATAACAGCGAGGTTGGTCCCGAATATCAATATGTCATCAACATAGAGACACATAATAACTCCCTCGCCCCCACCATGGCGATAGTACACACATTTGTCAGCCTCGTTTACAACAAAGCCTTCAGCAGTTAAAGTTCTTTCAAACTTCTCGTGCCACTGCTTAGGAGCTTGCTTAAGACCATACAAAGACTTCACTAACTTACACACCTTTCCTTCTTGACCATCTACTACAAATCCGTCAGGCTGCTCCATATAAATTTCCTCATCTAGCTCTCCATTTAGAAAAGCTGTCTTAACGTCCATTTGATGAACGAGAAGACCATATGAGGCAGCCAAGGATAGCAGTACTCGAATAGTGGTCAATCTGGCTACAGGTGAGTAGGTATCGAAGAAGTCTTCACCTTCCTTTTGGGTATAACCCTTAGCCACAAGACGTGCCTTGTACTTTTCAATAGTACCATCAGGTCTAAGCTTTTTCTTGAACACCCATTTACATCCTACAGGTTTACACCCATAAGGACGATCGGTGATTTCCCAAGTACCATTAGCTAAGATGGAGTCCATCTCGCTTCGGACAGCTTCCTTCCAGTAGTCAGCATCTTGAGATGCATAGGCTTCTGAAATAGAAGTGGGAGTATCATCCACAAGGTACACAATGAAATCATCACCAAATGACTTTGCAGTCCTTTGTCTCTTGCTCCTTTTGGGAGCTTCATTGTCATCCTCCACAGGATCATCAGAGTGTTCTATCGGCATAGTGGGTTTAGGAATTATAGAAAATTCCTGACTAGATGAACTAGTCATCTCCTGATTTGATGAGCTAGACATACCTTTCATAGGAAAGATGTCCTCAAAGAAAGTCACATCATTCGACTCCATAATTGTACCAACATGCATGTCGGATACCTCAGATTTTACTATCAAAAATCTATAGCCAATGCTATGAAAAGCATATCCCAGAAAAACACAATCAACGGTTTTTGGTCCAAGCTTTCGCTTCTTGGGTATTGGAATATTGACTTTTGCCAAACAACCCCAAGTTCGTAAGTAAGAGAGTTTAAGCCTTTTCTTTTCCCATTCCTCAAATGGAGTCATGGTTTTATCCTTTACAGGAACACGGTTTAGGACATGACACGCAGTCATTAGCGCCTCCCCCCACCATTCCTTGGAAAGACCAGATATATCTAACATGGCGTTAACCAAATCAGTTAGAGTGCGGTTCTTTCTTTCGGCCACCCATTTGACTGAGGTGAGTAGGGAGGCGTCCTCTCATGTATAATACCATGTTCCGCACAGAATAAATCAAATTCATTTGAAAAGTACTCTCCACCACGATCCGACCTTAGCCGCTTGATTTTAAGATCAAGTTGGTTTTCTGCCTCAGCTTTATAGATTTTGAAGTAGTTCAAAGCTTCATCTTTAGATTTCAGGAGATAAACATAGCAGTATCTAGTGGAGTCATCAATCAACGTCATAAAGTATCTTTTTCCACCTTTTGTCAACACGCCATTCATCTCACAAAGATCTGAATGTATAAGTTCTAGCGGTGCTAAGTTTCTCGGTTCCGCAGCCGTACGATACTTGCGGGGTTGCTTTGCTTGCACACAAACTTGGCACTTAGAACCTTTGACAGTGGTAAATTTCGGAATTAAACTCATATTGGCTAGCCGCGTCATGCAACCAAAGTTAATATGACAGAGTCGTGAATGCCAAACATTGGACTCATTATCATTGCAAACATGATTAATAACTTTAGTACATGAGTCTGTCAGAGACAAGCGGAACAGACCTCCGCACTCATAACCTTTTCCAACAAATTGTATATACTTAGAAATTACAACTTTATTGGACTCAAAAACCAACTTAAAGCCATCTCGACATAAAAGCGATCCGCTGACGAGATTCTTATTGATGGAGGGAACATGCTGCACGTTCTTCAGTTGTACGGTCTTCCCCGAAGTAAACTTCAGATCTACCGTACCAACACCATGAACAGAAGCACGTGAGCCGTTTCCCATCAGCACGGAAGAAGTCCTTGAGACCTGATAAGAGGAGAACATGGAAATATCAGAACATACATGTGTATTAGCACCCGTGTCTATCCACCAATCAGGAGAATGACATACTGAAAGGATAGTAGGTAAAATACCGTACCCAGCATCCTTCATCTCAGTATCGCTAATAACAACATTAGCAGCATTGCCGCTGTTCCCATGTTGATGCTTGTCAAAGCGATTAGGGCAGCTAGGAGCCCAATGACCAGGATCACCACAGACGTGGCAAGAGCCTTTCCTCTTATCATTTTTCTTCTTGAAGTTGGTTGAGTGCGTGGCCTTGTTCTTGCCATCGAACTTTCCCTTTCCTTCAGTTTTGTTCTTATTCTTGAACTTGTGGGATTGGAAGTTTTTCCTCTGCACTAAATTGGCAGTAGAACCTCCCTCAAGTCCTCGAGCAGTTTTGTCCTTTGCTCTCGCCTTCTCTTCCACATGAAGAGACCCAATGAGATCCGTAACGGAAAACTCTTGTCTCTTATGTTTCAGAGAAGTAGCAAAGTTCCTCCACGAAGGAGGAAGCTTGGCAATAATGCCACCAGCCACAAATTTGTCCGGTAAGGAACACTTGAACTGCTCAAGTTCTTTGGCAAGTGATTGTATCTCATGAGCTTTCTCAACGACGGAGCGCTCATCAACCATCCTGTAGTCATAGAATTGCTCCATGACATACAGCTCAGTGCCAGCGTCCGAGACCCCAAACTTGGCCTCGAGCGCTTCCCATGCGTCCTTGCCATTATCAAATGACATATAAGGGTCAACAATGTTGTCCCCAAGAACACTGAACAAAGCCGCCATAAACATGGTATCGGCTTTCTTAAAGTTCGCTTCCTGCTCAGCAGAAAGATCTCCTTCAGGCTTGCCAAGAGTGGCGCTATAACAGTTTAGGTTTTCAAACCAGAGAACTGCTCTCTTGCGCCATCTCTTATAGTGCATGCCATCAAAAGGAGGCGGCCTAGTAGCCGCGGCTACACCAGTGGAATTCAGTTGCCTATAATCAGGTTTTTGGATTGTTGGAAATATAAGCAATAATCCATATGATTTAATCCGAATAATAAACTGATAAAACATGATCATACAAACGGTACTAAAACCAATTATGCAGATCAACAAAGGAGATGAACAGATTACATCTATAGGAGATAAACCTATCACATCTACACCAAACGCTAGAATAAAGAACTCTAGCATAATCCGAAAGAGAGAAATCGAGATCACATACGATGTAGGCTGAATAGCAGCCGTAGCGGTCGCAGCAGCGTCGCCCATGTTGAGGTTGTCGAAGAGGTCGCTGACGTCCGAGAAGAAGTCGTCGTCAGGGAACTCGTCGTCGGACGACGTCGTGGTTGCCAGTAGTCGCGCTTGAGCGCTCCCCAAAAACCTGATCGCCCCTCACCCGTACAGGTTCACGAGAGGCGGGGTTCCGGAGGCCTACTGTCCCGATCTGCGGTGCACGCCGCAAGCCGGGATGGAGAAGACGAAAGCGGCGGCGCAAGGTTCTGGAGGTAGGCGCGTGTGTGGATTGATACGGTACCGATTAGGTTTTGCCCGGACGCTTATATAATGCAGGCTAGGAGGATCGTGGGCTCAGCCCACGTCCGAGTCGGTAACAGCCACGTCCATAAAAACTGGCTGTAATTAACGCGTCCGTTAATGACTCATAATCAGTTTTCCCAACAAGCAAAATAAAGCTCGGCTCGGCGAGATTCCCGCAACCCGCGGCGCGCGTCGTGACGAGGCGAGGCGTGGCGAGACGGGCGGCGTCGGAGGAGGAGTGCGCGAGGGCTACTCTTCTTTTCACACCTTAGTGAGTGGTGCAACACTCTACTATATAAGGTGGTCCAACTCCCCTTCAACTAGCAATGTGGGACTAAACTTTAGCACCACTAGCACAGCCATATGCTGCCATATACAAGTGGGCCAAAGAGAATTTCAGAATTTGTCTAATGGGCCAATAGCCCAATATACACCAAATTCCAACAATCCCCCACAAAGTCTCATTGGCACATCACATCACTTTTCTTCCAGAACATTGTTTTATATACCAGTATGTAGTGGAGACTGTTAAGTTGAACTTCCACGTTAAACTTCATGCTACACTAGCTAGCAACTTGAATAGTGGACTATGCCTTGAACTACAAGTTTTCTGCGTGCTAGTTTCACACAAAATCTAGACCGGTACAAGGCTACCGTCGGCTTCCCCGCGGTTTGGAGCTTATGCGTCATACTCCAGGGCCTTTCATGAGTTTACTAGAGAGCACCCAACTCTCACGGACTGCGACGTTTGACAGTCAGACTCATATAGGTGTGTTCCTCAAGAGATGTTCTGCAGGACAGCATCTCCGCTTATAAAAAGCCACTTGGAACACATTAAGATAAATATCAACCTGCCATGCAGAATAAGAGAGTATTGCATCTTTATGGAGATGTAAATATAATATAGGGATACTCTCCTCTCAGCTGACCAACAGCTTGTCTCCCAGCTCTAATTCACGGGATCTCCGATCACATAGAGTGGGTTGCCACTGGGATCAACTCATAGTGTGGGTCTCAAACCCATCTCCCTCGATGCATTATCTATCACATTACGTGATAAACCCTTTGTGAAGGGATCTGCCAGGTTCTTAGATGTTTGGATATAATCCAACGCAATAACTCCGGAGTTTCTCAATTTCCTGACAGATTTCAATCTCCTCTTCACATGCCTTGATGACTTCATATTATCCTTAGAACTGTTTACTTTGACGATCACAATTTGATTATCACAGTTCATCGGGATAGCGGGTATTGGTTTTTCAACCACAGGTAAGTCCATCAAGAGCTCACGAAGCCACTCTGCTTCAACAGTGGCTGTGTCTAGTGCTGTGAGTTCTGCTTCCATTGTTGACCTCGTTAAGATGGTCTGCTTGCAAGACTTCCAGGAAACAGCGCCACCACCAAGTGTAAACAAATAACCACTTGTGGCCTTAATCTCATCAGCATCAGATATCCAGTTTGAATCACTATAACCCTCAAGTACCCGAGGATACCTAGTATAGTGAATACCATAACTCGCAGTGCCTTTCAAATAGCGCAAAACTCTTTCAAGAGCATGCCAATGATCATCTCCAGGATTTGACACAAATCGACTCAGTTTGCTTACAGCAAAGGAGATGTCAGGTCTAGTAGCGCTGGCTAAATACATGAGCGAGCCAATAATTTGAGAATATCTCAATTGATCTTTAGCAGTCCTTCGATTCTTTCGAAGTAGCACGCTCGGATCATAAGGCGTTGGAGAAGAATTACAGTCGCTATACCCGAAGCGACTCAATATCTTTTCCACATAGTGAGACTGAAGCAATGTAATCCCACCATTGTCATCCTTTAGTAGCTTGATGTTTAAGATTACATCAGCCACTCCCAAGTCCTTCATCTCAAAGCAACGAGATAGGAACTCTTTGACCTCCTCTATAACAACGAGGTTGGTCCCGAATATCAATATGTCATCAACATAGAGACACATAATAACTCCCTCGCCCCCACCATGGCGATAGTACACACATTTGTCAGCCTCGTTTACAACAAAGCCTTCAGCAGTTAAAGTTCTTTCAAACTTCTCGTGCCACTGCTTAGGAGCTTGCTTAAGACCATACAAAGACTTCACTAACTTACACACCTTTCCTTCTTGACCATCTACTACAAATCCGTCAGGCTGCTCCATATAAATTTCCTCATCTAGCTCTCCATTTAGAAAAGCTGTCTTAACATCCATTTGATGAACGAGAAGACCATATGAGGCAGCCAAGGATAGCAGTACTCGAATAGTGGTCAATCTGGCTACAGGTGAGTAGGTATCGAAGAAGTCTTCACCTTCCTTTTGGGTATAACCCTTAGCCACAAGACGTGCCTTGTACTTTTCAATAGTACCATCAGGTCTAAGCTTTTTCTTGAACACCCATTTACATCCTACAGGTTTACACCCATAAGGACGATCGGTGATTTCCCAAGTACCATTAGCTAAGATGGAGTCCATCTCGCTTCGGACAGCTTCCTTCCAGTAGTCAGCATCTTGAGATGCATAGGCTTCTGAAATAGAAGTGGGAGTATCATCCACAAGGTACACAATGAAATCATCACCAAATGACTTTGCAGTCCTTTGTCTCTTGCTCCTTTTGGGAGCTTCATTGTCATCCTCCACAGGATCATCAGAGTGTTCTATCGGCATAGTGGGTTTAGGAATTATAGAAAATTCCTGACTAGATGAACTAGTCATCTCCTGATTTGATGAGCTAGACATACCTTTCATAGGAAAGATGTCCTCAAAGAAAGTCACATCATTCGACTCCATAATTGTACCAACATGCATGTCGGATACCTCAGATTTTACTATCAAAAATCTATAGCCAATGCTATGAAAAGCATATCCCAGAAAAACACAATCAACGGTTTTTGGTCCAAGCTTTCGCTTCTTGGGTATTGGAATATTGACTTTCGCCAAACAACCCCAAGTTCGTAAGTAAGAGAGTTTAAGCCTTTTCTTTTCCCATTCCTCAAATGGAGTCATGGTTTTATCCTTTACAGGAACACGGTTTAGGACATGACACGCAGTCATTAGCGCCTCCCCCCACCATTCCTTGGAAAGACCAGATGTATCTAACATGGCGTTAACCAAATCAGTTAGAGTGCGGTTCTTTCTTTCGGCCACCCATTTGACTGAGGTGAGTAGGGAGGCGTCCTCTCATGTATAATACCATGTTCCGCACAGAATAAATCAAATTCATTTGAAAAGTACTCTCCACCACGATCCGACCTTAGCCGCTTGATTTTAAGATCAAGTTGGTTTTTTGCCTCAACTTTATAGATTTTGAAGTAGTTCAAAGCTTCATCTTTAGATTTCAGGAGATAAACATAGCAGTATCTAGTGGAGTCATCAATCAACGTCATAAAGTATCTTTTTCCACCTTTTGTCAACACGCCATTCATCTCACAAAGATCTGAATGTATAAGTTCTAGCGGTGCTAAGTTTCTCGGTTCCGCAGCCGTACGAGACTTGCGGGGTTGCTTTGCTTGCACACAAACTTGGCACTTAGAACCTTTGACAGTGGTAAATTTCGGAATTAAACTCATATTGGCTAGCCGCGTCATGCAACCAAAGTTAATATGACAGAGTCGTGAATGCCAAACATTGGACTCATTATCATTGCAAACATGATTAATAACTTTAGTACATGAGTCTGTCAGAGACAAGCGGAACAGACCTCCGCACTCATAACCTTTTCCAACAAATTGTATATACTTAGAAATTACAACTTTATTGGACTCAAAAACCAACTTAAAGCCATCTCGACATAAAAGCGATCCGCTGACGAGATTCTTATTGATGGAGGGAACATGCTGCACGTTCTTCAGTTGTACGGTCTTCCCCGAAGTAAACTTCAGATCTACCGTACCAACACCATGAACAGAAGCACGTGAGCCGTTTCCCATCAGCACGGAAGAAGTCCTTGAGACCTGATAAGAGGAGAACATGGAAATATCAGAACATACATGTGTATTAGCACCCGTGTCTATCCACCAATCAGGAGAATGACATACTGAAAGGATAGTAGGTAAAATACCGTACCCAGCATCCTTCATCTCAGTATCGCTAATAACAACATTAGCAGCATTGCCGCTGTTCCCATGTTGACGCTTGTCAAAGCGATTAGGGCAGCTAGGAGCCCAATGACCAGGATCACCACAGACGTGGCAAGAGCCTTTCCTCTTATCATTTTTCTTCTTGAAGTTGGTTGAGTGCGTGGCCTTGTTCTTGCCATCGAACTTTCCCTTTCCTTCAGTTTTGTTCTTATTCTTGAACTTGTGGGATTGGAAGTTTTTCCTCTGCACTAAATTGGCAGTAGAACCTCCCTCAAGTCCTCGAGCAGTTTTGTCCTTTGCTCTCGCCTTCTCTTCCACATGAAGAGACCCAATGAGATCCGTAACGGAAAACTCTTGTCTCTTATGTTTCAGAGAAGTAGCAAAGTTCCTCCACGAAGGAGGAAGCTTGGCAATAATGCCACCAGCCACAAATTTGTCCGGTAAGGAACACTTGAACTGCTCAAGTTCTTTGGCAAGTGATTGTATCTCATGAGCTTGCTCAACGACGGAGCGCTCATCAACCATCCTATAGTCATAGAATTGCTCCATGACATACAGCTCAGTGCCAGCGTCCGAGACCCCAAACTTGGCCTCGAGCGCTTCCCATGCGTCCTTGCCATTATCAAATGACATATAAGGGTCAACAATGTTGTCCCCAAGAACACTGAACAAAGCCGCCATAAACATGGTATCGGCTTTCTTAAAGTTCGCTTCCTGCTCAGCAGAAAGATCTCCTTCAGGCTTGCCAAGAGTGGCGCTATAACAGTTTAGGTTTTCAAACCAGAGAACTGCTCTCTTGCGCCATCTCTTATAGTGCATGCCATCAAAAGGAGGCGGCCTAGTAGCCGCGGCTACACCAGTGGAATTCAGTTGCCTATAATCAGGTTTTTGGATTGTTGGAAATATAAGCAATAATCCATATGATTTAATCCGAATAATAAACTGATAAAACATGATCATACAAACGGTACTAAAACCAATTATGCAGATCAACAAAGTAGATGAACAGATTACATCTATAGGAGATAAACCTATCACATCTACACCAAACGCTAGAATAAAGAACTCTAGCATAATCCGAAAGAGAGAAATCGAGATCACATACGATGTAGGCTGAATAGCAGCCGTAGCGGTCGCAGCAGCGTCGCCCATGTTGAGGTTGTCGAAGAGGTCGCTGACGTCCGGGAAGAAGTCGTCGTCAGGGAACTCGTCGTCGGACGACGTCGTGGTTGCCAGTAGTCGCGCTTGAGCGCTCCCCAAAAACCTGATCGCCCCTCACCCGTACAGGTTCACGAGAGGCGGGGTTCCGGAGGCCTACTGTCCCGATCTGCGGTGCACGCCGCAAGCCGGGATGGAGAAGACGAAAGCGGCGGCGCAAGGTTCTGGAGGTAGGCGCGTGTGTGGATTGATACGGTACCGATTAGGTTTTGCCCGGACGCTTATATAATGCAGGCTAGGAGGATCGTGGGCTCAGCCAACGTCCGAGTCGGTAACAACCACGTCCATAAAAACTGGCTGTAATTAACGCGTCCGTTAATGACTCATAATCAGTTTTCCCAACAAGCAAAATAAAGCTCGGCTCGGCGAGATTCCCGCAACCCGCGGCGCGCGTCGTGACGAGGCGAGGCGTGGCGAGGCGGGCGGCGTCGGAGGAGGAGTGCGCGAGGGCTACTCTTCTTTTCACACCTTAGTGAGTGGTGCAACACTCTACTATATAAGGTGGTCCAACTCCCCTTCAACTAGCAATGTGGGACTAAACTTTAGCACCACTAGCACAGCCATATGCTGCCATATACAAGTGGGCCAAAGAGAATTTCAGAATTTGTCTAATGGGCCAATAGCCCAATATACACCAAATTCCAACAATCCCCCACAAAGTCTCATTGGCACATCACATCACTTTTCTTCCAGAACATTGTTTTATATACCAGTATGTAGTGGAGACTGTTAAGTTGAACTTCCACGTTAAACTTCATGCTACACTAGCTAGCAACTTGAATAGTGGACTATGCCTTGAACTACAAGTTTTCTGCGTGCTAGTTTCACACAAAATCTAGACCGGTACAAGGCTACCGTCGGCTTCCCCGCGGTTTGGAGCTTATGCGTCATACTCCAGGGCCTTTCATGAGTTTACTAGAGAGCACCCAACTCTCACGGACTGCGACGTTTGACAGTCAGACTCATATAGGTGTGTTCCTCAAGAGATGTTCTGCAGGACAGCATCTCCGCTTATAAAAAGCCACTTGGAACACATTAAGATAAATATCAACCTGCCATGCAGAATAAGAGAGTATTGCATCTTTATGGAGATGTAAATATAATATAGGGATACTCTCCTCTCAGCTGACCAACAGCTTGTCTCCCAGCTCTAATTCACGGGATCTCCGATCACATAGAGTGGGTTGCCACTGGGATCAACTCATAGTGTGGGTCTCAAACCCATCTCCCTCGATGCATTATCTATCACATTACGTGATAAACCCTTTGTGAAGGGATCTGCCAGGTTCTTAGATGTTTGGATATAATCCAACGCAATAACTCCGGAGTTTCTCAATTTCCTGACAGATTTCAATCTCCTCTTCACATGCCTTGATGACTTCATATTATCCTTAGAACTGTTTACTTTGACGATCACAATTTGATTATCACAGTTCATCGGGATAGCGGGTATTGGTTTTTCAACCACAGGTAAGTCCATCAAGAGCTCACGAAGCCACTCTGCTTCAACAGTGGCTGTGTCTAGTGCTGTGAGTTCTGCTTCCATTGTTGACCTCGTTAAGATGGTCTGCTTGCAAGACTTCCAGGAAACAGCGCCACCACCAAGTGTAAACAAATAACCACTTGTGGCCTTAATCTCATCAGCATCAGATATCCAGTTTGAATCACTATAACCCTCAAGTACCCGAGGATACCTAGTATAGTGAATACCATAACTCGCAGTGCCTTTCAAATAGCGCAAAACTCTTTCAAGAGCATGCCAATGATCATCTCCAGGATTTGACACAAATCGACTCAGTTTGCTTACAGCAAAGGAGATGTCAGGTCTAGTAGCGCTGGCTAAATACATGAGCGAGCCAATAATTTGAGAATATCTCAATTGATCTTTAGCAGTCCTTCGATTCTTTCGAAGTAGCACGCTCGGATCATAAGGCGTTGGAGAAGAATTACAGTCGCTATACCCGAAGCGACTCAATATCTTTTCCACATAGTGAGACTGAAGCAATGTAATCCCACCATTGTCATCCTTTAGTAGCTTGATGTTTAAGATTACATCAGCCACTCCCAAGTCCTTCATCTCAAAGCAACGAGATAGGAACTCTTTGACCTCCTCTATAACAGCGAGGTTGGTCCCGAATATCAATATGTCATCAACATAGAGACACATAATAACTCCCTCGCCCCCACCATGGCGATAGTACACACATTTGTCAGCCTCGTTTACAACAAAGCCTTCAGCAGTTAAAGTTCTTTCAAACTTCTCGTGCCACTGCTTAGGAGCTTGCTTAAGACCATACAAAGACTTCACTAACTTACACACCTTTCCTTCTTGACCATCTACTACAAATCCGTCAGGCTGCTCCATATAAATTTCCTCATCTAGCTCTCCATTTAGAAAAGCTGTCTTAACATCCATTTGATGAACGAGAAGACCATATGAGGCAGCCAAGGATAGCAGTACTCGAATAGTGGTCAATCTGGCTACAGGTGAGTAGGTATCGAAGAAGTCTTCACCTTCCTTTTGGGTATAACCCTTAGCCACAAGACGTGCCTTGTACTTTTCAATAGTACCATCAGGTCTAAGCTTTTTCTTGAACACCCATTTACATCCTACAGGTTTACACCCATAAGGACGATCGGTGATTTCCCAAGTACCATTAGCTAAGATGGAGTCCATCTCGCTTCGGACAGCTTCCTTCCAGTAGTCAGCATCTTGAGATGCATAGGCTTCTGAAATAGAAGTGGGAGTATCATCCACAAGGTACACAATGAAATCATCACCAAATGACTTTGCAGTCCTTTGTCTCTTGCTCCTTTTGGGAGCTTCATTGTCATCCTCCACAGGATCATCAGAGTGTTCTATCGGCATAGTGGGTTTAGGAATTATAGAAAATTCCTGACTAGATGAACTAGTCATCTCCTGATTTGATGAGCTAGACATACCTTTCATAGGAAAGATGTCCTCAAAGAAAGTCACATCATTCGACTCCATAATTGTACCAACATGCATGTCGGATACCTCAGATTTTACTATCAAAAATCTATAGCCAATGCTATGAAAAGCATATCCCAGAAAAACACAATCAACGGTTTTTGGTCCAAGCTTTCGCTTCTTGGGTATTGGAATATTGACTTTCGCCAAACAACCCCAAGTTCGTAAGTAAGAGAGTTTAAGCCTTTTCTTTTCCCATTCCTCAAATGGAGTCATGGTTTTATCCTTTACAGGAACACGGTTTAGGACATGACACGCATTCATTAGCGCCTCCCCCCACCATTCCTTGGAAAGACCAGATATATCTAACATGGCGTTAACCAAATCAGTTAGAGTGCGGTTCTTTCTTTCGGCCACCCATTTGACTGAGGTGAGTAGGGAGGCGTCCTCTCATGTATAATACCATGTTCCGCACAGAATAAATCAAATTCATTTGAAAAGTACTCTCCACCACGATCCGACCTTAGCCGCTTGATTTTAAGATCAAGTTGGTTTTCTGCCTCAGCTTTATAGATTTTGAAGTAGTTCAAAGCTTCATCTTTAGATTTCAGGAGATAAACATAGCAGTATCTAGTGGAGTCATCAATCAACGCCATAAAGTATCTTTTTCCACCTTTTGTCAACACGCCATTCATCTCACAAAGATCTGAATGTATAAGTTCTAGCGGTGCTAAGTTTCTCGGTTCCGCAGCCGTACGAGACTTGCGGGGTTGCTTTGCTTGCACACAAACTTGGCACTTAGAACCTTTGACAGTGGTAAATTTCGGAATTAAACTCATATTGGCTAGCCGCGTCATGCAACCAAAGTTAATATGACAGAGTCGTGAATGCCAAACATTGGACTCATTATCATTGCAAACATGATTAATAACTTTAGTACATGAGTCTGTCAGAGACAAGCGGAACAGACCTCCGCACTCATAACCTTTTCCAACAAATTGTATATACTTAGAAATTACAACTTTATTGGACTCAAAAACCAACTTAAAGCCATCTCGACATAAAAGCGATCCGCTGACGAGATTCTTATTGATGGAGGGAACATGCTGCACGTTCTTCAGTTGTACGGTCTTCCCCGAAGTAAACTTCAGATCTACCGTACCAACACCATGAACAGAAGCACGTGAGCCGTTTCCCATCAACACGGAAGAAGTCCTTGAGACCTGATAAGAGGAGAACATGGAAATATCAGAACATACATGTGTATTAGCACCCGTGTCTATCCACCAATCAGGAGAATGACATACTGAAAGGATAGTAGGTAAAATACCGTACCCAGCATCCTTCATCTCAGTATCGCTAATAACAACATTAGCAGCATTGCCGTTGTTCCCATGTTGACGCTTGTCAAAGCGATTAGGGCAGCTAGGAGCCCAATGACCAGGATCACCACAGACGTGGCAAGATCCTTTCCTCTTATCATTTTTCTTCTTGAAGTTGGTTGAGTGCGTGGCCTTGTTCTTGCCATCGAACTTTCCCTTTCCTTCAGTTTTGTTCTTATTCTTGAACTTGTGGGATTGGAAGTTTTTCCTCTGCACTAAATTGGCAGTAGAACCTCCCTCAAGTCCTCGAGCAGTTTTGTCCTTTGCTCTCGCCTTCTCTTCCACATGAAGAGACCCAATGAGATCCGTAACGGAAAACTCTTGTCTCTTATGTTTCAGAGAAGTAGCAAAGTTCCTCCACGAAGGAGGAAGCTTGGCAATAATGCCACCAGCCACAAATTTGTCCGGTAAGGAACACTTGAACTGCTCAAGTTCTTTGGCAAGTGATTGTATCTCATGAGCTTGCTCAACGACGGAGCGCTCATCAACCATCCTGTAGTCATAGAATTGCTCCATGACATACAGCTCAGTGCCAGCGTCCGAGACCCCAAACTTGGCCTCGAGCGCTTCCCATGCGTCCTTGCCATTATCAAATGACATATAAGGGTCAACAATGTTGTCCCCAAGAACACTGAACAAAGCCGCCATAAACATGGTATCGGCTTTCTTAAAGTTCGCTTCCTGCTCAGCAGAAAGATCTCCTTCAGGCTTGCCAAGAGTGGCGCTATAACAGTTTAGGTTTTCAAACCAGAGAACTGCTCTCTTGCGCCATCTCTTATAGTGCATGCCATCAAAAGGAGGCGGCCTAGTAGCCGCGGCTACACCAGTGGAATTCAGTTGCCTATAATCAGGTTTTTGGATTGTTGGAAATATAAGCAATAATCCATATGATTTAATCCGAATAATAAACTGATAAAACATGATCATACAAACGGTACTAAAACCAATTATGCAGATCAACAAAGTAGATGAACAGATTACATCTATAGGAGATAAACCTATCACATCTACACCAAACGCTAGAATAAAGAACTCTAGCATAATCCGAAAGAGAGAAATCGAGATCACATACGATGTAGGCTGAATAGCAGCCGTAGCGGTCGCAGCAGCGTCGCCCATGTTGAGGTTGTCGAAGAGGTCGCTGACGTCCGGGAAGAAGTCGTCGTCAGGGAACTCGTCGTCGGACGACGTCGTGGTTGCCAGTAGTCGCGCTTGAGCGCTCCCCAAAAACCTGATCGCCCCTCACCCGTACAGGTTCACGAGAGGCGGGGTTCCGGAGGCCTACTGTCCCGATCTGCGGTGCACGCCGCAAGCCGGGATGGAGAAGACGAAAGCGGCGGCGCAAGGTTCTGGAGGTAGGCGCGTGTGTGGATTGATACGGTACCGATTAGGTTTTGCCCGGACGCTTATATAATGCAGGCTAGGAGGATCGTGGGCTCAGCCCACGTCCGAGTCGGTAACAGCCACGTCCATAAAAACTGGCTGTAATTAACGCGTCCGTTAATGACTCATAATCAGTTTTCCCAACAAGCAAAATAAAGCTCGGCTCGGCGAGATTCCCGCAACCCGCGGCGCGCGTCGTGACGAGGCGAGGCGTGGCGAGGCGGGCGGCGTCGGAGGAGGAGTGCGCGAGGGCTACTCTTCTTTTCACACCTTAGTGAGTGGTGCAACACTCTACTATATAAGGTGGTCCAACTCCCCTTCAACTAGCAATGTGGGACTAAACTTTAGCACCACTAGCACAGCCATATGCTGCCATATACAAGTGGGCCAAAGAGAATTTCAGAATTTGTCTAATGGGCCAATAGCCCAATATACACCAAATTCCAACAATCCCCCACAAAGTCTCATTGGCACATCACATCACTTTTCTTCCAGAACATTGTTTTATATACCAGTATGTAGTGGAGACTGTTAAGTTGAACTTCCACGTTAAACTTCATGCTACACTAGCTAGCAACTTGAATAGTGGACTATGCCTTGAACTACAAGTTTTCTGCGTGCTAGTTTCACACAAAATCTAGACCGGTACAAGGCTACCGTCGGCTTCCCCGCGGTTTGGAGCTTATGCGTCATACTCCAGGGCCTTTCATGAGTTTACTAGAGAGCACCCAACTCTCACGGACTGCAACGTTTGACAGTCAGACTCATATAGGTGTGTTCCTCAAGAGATGTTCTGCAGGACAGCATCTCCGCTTATAAAAAGCCACTTGGAACACATTAAGATAAATATCAACCTGCCATGCAGAATAAGAGAGTATTGCATCTTTATGGAGATGTAAATATAATATAGGGATACTCTCCTCTCAGCTGACCAACAGCTTGTCTCCCAGCTCTAATTCACGGGATCTCCGATCACATAGAGTGGGTTGCCACTGGGATCAACTCATAGTGTGGGTCTCAAACCCATCTCCCTCGATGCATTATCTATCACATTACGTGATAAACCCTTTGTGAAGGGATCTGCCAGGTTCTTAGATGTTTGGATATAATCCAACGCAATAACTCCGGAGTTTCTCAATTTCCTGACAGATTTCAATCTCCTCTTCACATGCCTTGATGACTTCATATTATCCTTAGAACTGTTTACTTTGACGATCACAATTTGATTATCACAGTTCATCGGGATAGCGGGTATTGGTTTTTCAACCACAGGTAAGTCCATCAAGAGCTCATGAAGCCACTCTGCTTCAACAGTGGCTGTGTCTAGTGCTGTGAGTTCTGCTTCCATTGTTGACCTCGTTAAGATGGTCTGCTTGCAAGACTTCCAGGAAACAGCGCCACCACCAAGTGTAAACAAATAACCACTTGTGGCCTTAATCTCATCAGCATCAGATATCCAGTTTGAATCACTATAACCCTCAAGTACCCGAGGATACCCAGTATAGTGAATACCATAACTCGCAGTGCCTTTCAAATAGCGCAAAACTCTTTCAAGAGCATGCCAATGATCATCTCCAGGATTTGACACAAATCGACTCAGTTTGCTTACAGCAAAGGAGATGTCAGGTCTAGTAGCGCTGGCTAAATACATGAGCGAGCCAATAATTTGAGAATATCTCAATTGATCTTTAGCAGTCCTTCGATTCTTTCGAAGTAGCACGCTCGGATCATAAGGCGTTGGAGAAGAATTACAGTCGCTATACCCGAAGCGACTCAATATCTTTTCCACATAGTGAGACTGAAGCAATGTAATCCCACCATTGTCATCCTTTAGTAGCTTGATGTTTAAGATTACATCAGCCACTCCCAAGTCCTTCATCTCAAAGCAACGAGATAGGAACTCTTTGACCTCCTCTATAACAGCGAGGTTGGTCCCGAATATCAATATGTCATCAACATAGAGACACATAATAACTCCCTCGCCCCCACCATGGCGATAGTACACACATTTGTCAGCCTAGTTTACAACAAAGCCTTCAGCAGTTAAAGTTCTTTCAAACTTCTCGTGCCACTGCTTAGGAGCTTGCTTAAGACCATACAAAGACTTCACTAACTTACACACCTTTCCTTCTTGACCATCTACTACAAATCCGTCAGGCTGCTCCATATAAATTTCCTCATCTAGCTCTCCATTTAGAAAAGCTATCTTAACGTCCATTTGATGAACGAGAAGACCATGTGAGGCAGCCAAGGATAGCAGTACTCGAATAGTGGTCAATCTGGCTACAGGTGAGTAGGTATCGAAGAAGTCTTCACCTTCCTTTTGGGTATAACCCTTAGCCACATGACGTGCCTTGTACTTTTCAATAGTACCATCAGGTCTAAGCTTTTTCTTGAACACCCATTTACATCCTACAGGTTTACACCCATAAGGACGATCGGTGATTTCCCAAGTACCATTAGCTAAGATGGAGTCCATCTCGCTTCGGACAGCTTCCTTCCAGTAGTCAGCATCTTGAGATGCATAGGCTTCTGAAATAGAAGTGGGAGTATCATCCACAAGGTACACAATGAAATCATCACCAAATGACTTTGCAGTCCTTTGTCTCTTGCTCCTTTTGGGAGCTTCATTGTCATCCTCCACAGGATCATCAGAGTGTTCTATCGGCATAGTGGGTTTAGGAATTATAGAAAATTCCTGACTAGATGAACTAGTCATCTCCTGATTTGATGAGCTAGACATACCTTTCATAGGAAAGATGTCCTCAAAGAAAGTCACATCATTCGACTCCATAATTGTACCAACATGCATGTCGGATACCTCAGATTTTACTATCAAAAATCTATAGCCAATGCTATGAAAAGCATATCCCAGAAAAACACAATCAACGGTTTTTGGTCCAAGCTTTCGCTTCTTGGGTATTGGAATATTGACTTTCGCCAAACAACCCCAAGTTCGTAAGTAAGAGAGTTTAAGCCTTTTCTTTTCCCATTCCTCAAATGGAGTCATGGTTTTATCCTTTACAGGAACACGGTTTAGGACATGACACGCAGTCATTAGCGCCTCCCCCCACCATTCCTTGGAAAGACCAGATGTATCTAACATGGCATTAACCAAATCAGTTAGAGTGCGGTTCTTTCTTTCGGCCACCCATTTGACTGAGGTGAGTAGGGAGGCGTCCTCTCATGTATAATACCATGTTCCGCACAGAATAAATCAAATTCATTTGAAAAGTACTCTCCACCACGATCCGACCTTAGCCGCTTGATTTTAAGATCAAGTTGGTTTTCTGCCTCAGCTTTATAGATTTTGAAGTAGTTCAAAGCTTCATCTTTAGATTTCAGGAGATAAACATAGCAGTATCTAGTGGAGTCATCAATCAACGTCATAAAGTATCTTTTTCCACCTTTTGTCAACACGCCATTCATCTCACAAAGATCTGAATGTATAAGTTCTAGCGGTGCTAAGTTTCTCGGTTCCGCAGCCGTACGAGACTTGCGGGGTTGCTTTGCTTGCACACAAACTTGGCACTTAGAACCTTTGACAGTGGTAAATTTCGGAATTAAACTCATATTGGCTAGCCGCGTCATGCAACCAAAGTTAATATGACAGAGTCGTGAATGCCAAACATTGGACTCATTATCATTGCAAACATGATTAATAACTTTAGTACATGAGTCTGTCAGAGACAAGCGGAACAGACCTCCGCACTCATAACCTTTTCCAACAAATTGTATATACTTAGAAATTACAACTTTATTGGACTCAAAAACCAACTTAAAGCCATCTCGACGTAAAAGCGATCCGCTGACGAGATTCTTATTGATGGAGGGAACATGCTGCACGTTCTTCAGTTGTACGGTCTTCCCCGAAGTAAACTTCAGATCTACCGTACCAACACCATGAACAGAAGCACGTGAGCCGTTTCCCATCAGCACGGAAGAAGTCCTTGAGACCTGATAAGAGGAGAACATGGAAATATCAGAACATACATGTGTATTAGCACCCGTGTCTATCCACCAATCAGGAGAATGACATACTGAAAGGATAGTAGGTAAAATACCGTACCCAGCATCCTTCATCTCAGTATCGCTAATAACAACATTAGCAGCATTGCCGCTGTTCCCATGTTGACGCTTGTCAAAGCGATTAGGGCAGCTAGGAGCCCAATGACCAGGATCACCACAGACGTGGCAAGATCCTTTCCTCTTATCATTTTTCTTCTTGAAGTTGGTTGAGTGCGTGGCCTTGTTCTTGCCATCGAACTTTCCCTTTCCTTCAGTTTTGTTCTTATTCTTGAACTTGTGGGATTGGAAGTTTTTCCTCTGCACTAAATTGGCAGTAGAACCTCCCTCAAGTCCTCGAGCAGTTTTGTCCTTTGCTCTCGCCTTCTCTTCCACATGAAGAGACCCAATGAGATCCGTAACGGAAAACTCTTGTCTCTTATGTTTCAGAGAAGTAGCAAAGTTCCTCCACGAAGGAGGAAGCTTGGCAATAATGCCACCAGCCACAAATTTGTCCGGTAAGGAACACTTGAACTGCTCAAGTTCTTTGGCAAGTGATTGTATCTCATGAGCTTGCTCAACGACGGAGCGCTCATCAACCATCCTGTAGTCATAGAATTGCTCCATGACATACAGCTCAGTGCCAGCGTCCGAGACCCCAAACTTGGCCTCGAGCGCTTCCCATGCGTCCTTGCCATTATCAAATGACATATAAGGGTCAACAATGTTGTCCCCAAGAACACTGAACAAAGCCGCCATAAACATGGTATCGGCTTTCTTAAAGTTCGCTTCCTGCTCAGCAGAAAGATCTCCTTCAGGCTTGCCAAGAGTGGCGCTATAACAGTTTAGGTTTTCAAACCAGAGAACTGCTCTCTTGCGCCATCTCTTATAGTGCATGCCATCAAAAGGAGGCGGCCTAGTAGCCGCGGCTACACCAGTGGAATTCAGTTGCCTATAATCAGGTTTTTGGATTGTTGGAAATATAAGCAATAATCCATATGATTTAATCCGAATAATAAACTGATAAAACATGATCATACAAACGGTACTAAAACCAATTATGCAGATCAACAAAGTAGATGAACAGATTACATCTATAGGAGATAAACCTATCACATCTACACCAAACGCTAGAATAAAGAACTCTAGCATAATCCGAAAGAGAGAAATCGAGATCACATACGATGTAGGCTGAATAGCAGCCGTAGCGGTCGCAGCAGCGTCGCCCATGTTGAGGTTGTCGAAGAGGTCGCTGACGTCCGGGAAGAAGTCGTCGTCAGGGAACTCGTCGTCGGACGACGTCGTGGTTGCCAGTAGTCGCGCTTGAGCGCTCCCCAAAAACCTGATCGCCCCTCACCCGTACAGGTTCACGAGAGGCGGGGTTCCGGAGGCCTACTGTCCCGATCTGCGGTGCACGCCGCAAGCCGGGATGGAGAAGACGAAAGCGGCGGCGCAAGGTTCTGGAGGTAGGCGCGTGTGTGGATTGATACGGTACCGATTAGGTTTTGCCCGGACGCTTATATAATGCAGGCTAGGAGGATCGTGGGCTCAGCCCACGTCCGAGTCGGTAACAGCCACGTCCATAAAAACTGGCTGTAATTAACGCGTCCGTTAATGACTCATAATCAGTTTTCCCAACAAGCAAAATAAAGCTCGGCTCGGCGAGATTCCCGCAACCCGCGGCGCGCGTCGTGACGAGGCGAGGCGTGGCGAGGCGGGCGGCGTCGGAGGAGGAGTGCGCGAGGGCTACTCTTCTTTTCACACCTTAGTGAGTGGTGCAACACTCTACTATATAAGGTGGTCCAACTCCCCTTCAACTAGCAATGTGGGACTAAACTTTAGCACCACTAGCACAGCCATATGCTGCCATATACAAGTGGGCCAAAGAGAATTTCAGAATTTGTCTAATGGGCCAATAGCCCAATATACACCAAATTCCAACAATCCCCCACAAAGTCTCATTGGCACATCACATCACTTTTCTTCCAGAACATTGTTTTATATACCAGTATGTAGTGGAGACTGTTAAGTTGAACTTCCACGTTAAACTTCATGCTACACTAGCTAGCAACTTGAATAGTGGACTATGCCTTGAACTACAAGTTTTCTGCGTGCTAGTTTCACACAAAATCTAGACCGGTACAAGGCTACCGTCGGCTTCCCCGCGGTTTGGAGCTTATGCGTCATACTCCAGGGCCTTTCATGAGTTTACTAGAGAGCACCCAACTCTCACGGACTGCAACGTTTGACAGTCAGACTCATATAGGTGTGTTCCTCAAGAGATGTTCTGCAGGACAGCATCTCCGCTTATAAAAAGCCACTTGGAACACATTAAGATAAATATCAACCTGCCATGCAGAATAAGAGAGTATTGCATCTTTATGGAGATGTAAATATAATATAGGGATACTCTCCTCTCAGCTGACCAACAGCTTGTCTCCCAGCTCTAATTCACGGGATCTCCGATCACATAGAGTGGGTTGCCACTGGGATCAACTCATAGTGTGGGTCTCAAACCCATCTCCCTCGATGCATTATCTATCACATTACGTGATAAACCCTTTGTGAAGGGATCTGCCAGGTTCTTAGATGTTTGGATATAATCCAACGCAATAACTCCGGAGTTTCTCAATTTCCTGACAGATTTCAATCTCCTCTTCACATGCCTTGATGACTTCATATTATCCTTAGAACTGTTTACTTTGACGATCACAATTTGATTATCACAGTTCATCGGGATAGCGGGTATTGGTTTTTCAACCACAGGTAAGTCCATCAAGAGCTCACGAAGCCACTCTGCTTCAACAGTGGCTGTGTCTAGTGCTGTGAGTTCTGCTTCCATTGTTGACCTCGTTAAGATGGTCTGCTTGCAAGACTTCCAGGAAACAGCGCCACCACCAAGTGTAAACAAATAACCACTTGTGGCCTTAATCTCATCAGCATCAGATATCCAGTTTGAATCACTATAACCCTCAAGTACCCGAGGATACCCAGTATAGTGAATACCATAACTCGCAGTGCCTTTCAAATAGCGCAAAACTCTTTCAAGAGCATGCCAATGATCATCTCCAGGATTTGACACAAATCGACTCAGTTTGCTTACAGCAAAGGAGATGTCAGGTCTAGTAGCGCTGGCTAAATACATGAGCGAGCCAATAATTTGAGAATATCTCAATTGATCTTTAGCAGTCCTTCGATTCTTTCGAAGTAGCACGCTCGGATCATAAGGCGTTGGAGAAGAATTACAGTCGCTATACCCGAAGCGACTCAATATCTTTTCCACATAGTGAGACTGAAGCAATGTAATCCCACCATTGTCATCCTTTAGTAGCTTGATGTTTAAGATTACATCAGCCACTCCCAAGTCCTTCATCTCAAAGCAACGAGATAGGAACTCTTTGACCTCCTCTATAACAGCGAGGTTGGTCCCGAATATCAATATGTCATCAACATAGAGACACATAATAACTCCCTCGCCCCCACCATGGCGATAGTACACACATTTGTCAGCCTAGTTTACAACAAAGCCTTCAGCAGTTAAAGTTCTTTCAAACTTCTCGTGCCACTGCTTAGGAGCTTGCTTAAGACCATACAATTGCTCCATGACATACAGCTCAGTGCCAGCGTCCGAGACCCCAAACTTGGCCTCGAGCGCTTCCCATGCGTCCTTGCCATTATCAAATGACATATAAGGGTCAACAATGTTGTCCCCAAGAACACTGAACAAAGCCGCCATAAACATGGTATCGGCTTTCTTAAAGTTCGCTTCCTGCTCAGCAGAAAGATCTCCTTCAGGCTTGCCAAGAGTGGCGCTATAACAGTTTAGGTTTTCAAACCAGAGAACTGCTCTCTTGCGCCATCTCTTATAGTGCATGCCATCAAAAGGAGGCGGCCTAGTAGCCGCGGCTACACCAGTGGAATTCAGTTGCCTATAATCAGGTTTTTGGATTGTTGGAAATATAAGCAATAATCCATATGATTTAATCCGAATAATAAACTGATAAAACATGATCATACAAACGGTACTAAAACCAATTATGTAGATCAACAAAGTAGATGAACAGATTACATCTATAGGAGATAAACCTATCACATCTACACCAAACGCTAGAATAAAGAACTCTAGCATAATCCGAAAGAGAGAAATCGAGATCACATACGATGTAGGCTGAATAGCAGCCGTAGCGGTCGCAGCAGCGTCGCCCATGTTGAGGTTATCGAAGAGGTCGCTGACGTCCGGGAAGAAGTCGTCGTCAGGGAACTCGTCGTCGGACGACGTCGTGGTTGCCAGTAGTCGCGCTTGAGCGCTCCCCAAAAACCTGATCGCCCCTCACCCGTACAGGTTCACGAGAGGCGGGGTTCCGGAGGCCTACTGTCCCGATCTGCGGTGCACGCCGCAAGCCGGGATGGAGAAGACGAAAGCGGCGGCGCAAGGTTCTGGAGGTAGGCGCGTGTGTGGATTGATACGGTACCGATTAGGTTTTGCCCGGACGCTTATATAATGCAGGCTAGGAGGATCGTGGGCTCAGCCCACGTCCGAGTCGGTAACAGCCACGTCCATAAAAACTGGCTGTAATTAACGCGTCCGTTAATGACTCATAATCAGTTTTCCCAACAAGCAAAATAAAGCTCGGCTCGGCGAGATTCCCGCAACCCGCGGCGCGCGTCGTGACGAGGCGAGGCGAGGCGTGGCGAGGCGGGCGGCGTCGGAGGAGGAGTGCGCGAGGGCTACTCTTCTTTTCACACCTTAGTGAGTGGTGCAACACTCTACTATATAAGGTGGTCCAACTCCCCTTCAACTAGCAATGTGGGACTAAACTTTAGCACCACTAGCACAGCCATATGCTGCCATATACAAGTGGGCCAAAGAGAATTTCAGAATTTGTCTAATGGGCCAATAGCCCAATATACACCAAATTCCAACAATCCCCCACAAAGTCTCATTGGCACATCACATCACTTTTCTTCCAGAACATTGTTTTATATACCAGTATGTAGTGGAGACTGTTAAGTTGAACTTCCACGTTAAACTTCATGCTACACTAGCTAGCAACTTGAATAGTGGACTATGCCTTGAACTACAAGTTTTCTGCGTGCTAGTTTCACACAAAATCTAGACCGGTACAAGGCTACCGTCGGCTTCCCCGCGGTTTGGAGCTTATGCGTCATACTCCAGGGCCTTTCATGAGTTTACTAGAGAGCACCCAACTCTCACGGACTGCAACGTTTGACAGTCAGACTCATATAGGTGTGTTCCTCAAGAGATGTTCTGCAGGACAGCATCTCCGCTTATAAAAAGCCACTTGGAACACATTAAGATAAATATCAACCTGCCATGCAGAATAAGAGAGTATTGCATCTTTATGGAGATGTAAATATAATATAGGGATACTCTCCTCTCAGCTGACCAACAGCTTATCTCCCAGCTCTAATTCACGGGATCTCCGATCACATAGAGTGGGTTGCCACTGGGATCAACTCATAGTGTGGGTCTCAAACCCATCTCCCTCGATGCATTATCTATCACATTACGTGATAAACCCTTTGTGAAGGGATCTGCCAGGTTCTTAGATGTTTGGATATAATCCAACGCAATAACTCCGGAGTTTCTCAATTTCCTGACAGATTTCAATCTCCTCTTCACATGCCTTGATGACTTCATATTATCCTTAGAACTGTTTACTTTGACGATCACAATTTGATTATCACAGTTCATCGGGATAGCGGGTATTGGTTTTTCAACCACAGGTAAGTCCATCAAGAGCTCACGAAGCCACTCTGCTTCAACAGTGGCTGTGTCTAGTGCTGTGAGTTCTGCTTCCATTGTTGACCTCGTTAAGATGGTCTGCTTGCAAGACTTCCAGGAAACAGCGCCACCACCAAGTGTAAACAAATAACCACTTGTGGCCTTAATCTCATCAGCATCAGATATCCAGTTTGAATCACTATAACCCTCAAGTACCCGAGGATACCCAGTATAGTGAATACCATAACTCGCAGTGCCTTTCAAATAGCGCAAAACTCTTTCAAGAGCATGCCAATGATCATCTCCAGGATTTGACACAAATCGACTCAGTTTGCTTACAGCAAAGGAGATGTCAGGTCTAGTAGCGCTGGCTAAATACATGAGCGAGCCAATAATTTGAGAATATCTCAATTGATCTTTAGCAGTCCTTCGATTCTTTCGAAGTAGCACGCTCGGATCATAAGGCGTTGGAGAAGAATTACAGTCGCTATACCCGAAGCGACTCAATATCTTTTCCACATAGTGAGACTGAAGCAATGTAATCCCACCATTGTCATCCTTTAGTAGCTTGATGTTTAAGATTACATCAGCCACTCCCAAGTCCTTCATCTCAAAGCAACGAGATAGGAACTCTTTGACCTCCTCTATAACAGCGAGGTTGGTCCCGAATATCAATATGTCATCAACATAGAGACACATAATAACTCCCTCGCCCCCACCATGGCGATAGTACACACATTTGTCAGCCTAGTTTACAACAAAGCCTTCAGCAGTTAAAGTTCTTTCAAACTTCTCGTGCCACTGCTTAGGAGCTTGCTTAAGACCATACAATTGCTCCATGACATACAGCTTAGTGCCAGCGTCCGAGACCCCAAACTTGGCCTCGAGCGCTTCCCATGCGTCCTTGCCATTATCAAATGACATATAAGGGTCAACAATGTTGTCCCCAAGAACACTGAACAAAGCCGCCATAAACATGGTATCGGCTTTCTTAAAGTTCGCTTCCTGCTCAGCAGAAAGATCTCCTTCAGGCTTGCCAAGAGTGGCGCTATAACAGTTTAGGTTTTCAAACCAGAGAACTGCTCTCTTGCGCCATCTCTTATAGTGCATGCCATCAAAAGGAGGCGGCCTAGTAGCCGCGGCTACACCAGTGGAATTCAGTTGCCTATAATCAGGTTTTTGGATTGTTGGAAATATAAGCAATAATCCATATGATTTAATCCGAATAATAAACTGATAAAACATGATCATACAAACGGTACTAAAACCAATTATGCAGATCAACAAAGTAGATGAACAGATTACATCTATAGGAGATAAACCTATCACATCTACACCAAACGCTAGAATAAAGAACTCTAGCATAATCCGAAAGAGAGAAATCGAGATCACATACGATGTAGGCTGAATAGCAGCCGTAGCGGTCGCAGCAGCGTCGCCCATGTTGAGGTTGTCGAAGAGGTCGCTGACGTCCGGGAAGAAGTCGTCGTCAGGGAACTCGTCGTCGGACGACGTCGTGGTTGCCAGTAGTCGCGCTTGAGCGCTCCCCAAAAACCTGATCGCCCCTCACCCGTACAGGTTCACGAGAGGCGGGGTTCCGGAGGCCTACTGTCCCGATCTGCGGTGCACGCCGCAAGCCGGGATGGAGAAGACGAAAGCGGCGACGCAAGGTTCTGGAGGTAGGCGCGTGTGTGGATTGATACGGTACCGATTAGGTTTTGCCCGGACGCTTATATAATGCAGGCTAGGAGGATCGTGGGCTCAGCCCACGTCCGAGTCGGTAACAGCCACGTCCATAAAAACTGGCTGTAATTAACGCGTCCGTTAATGACTCATAATCAGTTTTCCCAACAAGCAAAATAAAGCTCGGCTCGGCGAGATTCCCGCAACCCGCGGCGCGCGTCGTGACGAGGCGAGGCGTGGCGAGGCGGGCGGCGTCGGAGGAGGAGTGCGCGAGGGCTACTCTTCTTTTCACACCTTAGTGAGTGGTGCAACACTCTACTATATAAGGTGGTCCAACTCCCCTTCAACTAGCAATGTGGGACTAAACTTTAGCACCACTAGCACAGCCATATGCTGCCATATACAAGTGGGCCAAAGAGAATTTCAGAATTTGTCTAATGGGCCAATAGCCCAATATACACCAAATTCCAACAATCCCCCACAAAGTCTCATTGGCACATCACATCACTTTTCTTCCAGAACATTGTTTTATATACCAGTATGTAGTGGAGACTGTTAAGTTGAACTTCCACGTTAAACTTCATGCTACACTAGCTAGCAACTTGAATAGTGGACTATGCCTTGAACTACAAGTTTTCTGCGTGCTAGTTTCACACAAAATCTAGACCGGTACAAGGCTACCGTCGGCTTCCCCGCGGTTTGGAGCTTATGTGTCATACTCCAGGGCCTTTCATGAGTTTACTAGAGAGCACCCAACTCTCACGGACTGCAACGTTTGACAGTCAGACTCATATAGGTGTGTTCCTCAAGAGATGTTCTGCAGGACAGCATCTCCGCTTATAAAAAGCCACTTGGAACACATTAAGATAAATATCAACCTGCCATGCAGAATAAGAGAGTATTGCATCTTTATGGAGATGTAAATATAATATAGGGATACTCTCCTCTCAGCTGACCAACAGCTTGTCTCCCAGCTCTAATTCACGGGATCTCCGATCACATAGAGTGGGTTGCCACTGGGATCAACTCATAGTGTGGGTCTCAAACCCATCTCCCTCGATGCATTATCTATCACATTACGTGATAAACCCTTTGTGAAGGGATCTGCCAGGTTCTTAGATGTTTGGATATAATCCAACGCAATAACTCCGGAGTTTCTCAATTTCCTGACAGATTTCAATCTCCTCTTCACATGCCTTGATGACTTCATATTATCCTTAGAACTGTTTACTTTGACGATCACAATTTGATTATCACAGTTCATCGGGATAGCGGGTATTGGTTTTTCAACCACAGGTAAGTCCATCAAGAGCTCACGAAGCCACTCTGCTTCAACAGTGGCTGTGTCTAGTGCTGTGAGTTCTGCTTCCATTGTTGACCTCGTTAAGATGGTCTGCTTGCAAGACTTCCAGGAAACAGCGCCACCACCAAGTGTAAACAAATAACCACTTGTGGCCTTAATCTCATCAGCATCAGATATCCAGTTTGAATCACTATAACCCTCAAGTACCCGAGGATACCCAGTATAGTGAATACCATAACTCGCAGTGCCTTTCAAATAGCGCAAAACTCTTTCAAGAGCATGCCAATGATCATCTCCAGGATTTGACACAAATCGACTCAGTTTGCTTACAGCAAAGGAGATGTCAGGTCTAGTAGCGCTGGCTAAATACATGAGCGAGCCAATAATTTGAGAATATCTCAATTGATCTTTAGCAGTCCTTCGATTCTTTCGAAGTAGCACGCTCGGATCATAAGGCGTTGGAGAAGAATTACAGTCGCTATACCCGAAGCGACTCAATATCTTTTCCACATAGTGAGACTGAAGCAATGTAATCCCACCATTGTCATCCTTTAGTAGCTTGATGTTTAAGATTACATCAGCCACTCCCAAGTCCTTCATCTCAAAGCAACGAGATAGGAACTCTTTGACCTCCTCTATAACAGCGAGGTTGGTCCCGAATATCAATATGTCATCAACATAGAGACACATAATAACTCCCTCGCCCCCACCATGGCGATAGTACACACATTTGTCAGCCTAGTTTACAACAAAGCCTTCAGCAGTTAAAGTTCTTTCAAACTTCTCGTGCCACTGCTTAGGAGCTTGCTTAAGACCATACAATTGCTCCATGACATACAGCTTAGTGCCAGCGTCCGAGACCCCAAACTTGGCCTCGAGCGCTTCCCATGCGTCCTTGCCATTATCAAATGACATATAAGGGTCAACAATGTTGTCCCCAAGAACACTGAACAAAGCCGCCATAAACATGGTATCGGCTTTCTTAAAGTTCGCTTCCTGCTCAGCAGAAAGATCTCCTTCAGGCTTGCCAAGAGTGGCGCTATAACAGTTTAGGTTTTCAAACCAGAGAACTGCTCTCTTGCGCCATCTCTTATAGTGCATGCCATCAAAAGGAGGCGGCCTAGTAGCCGCGGCTACACCAGTGGAATTCAGTTGCCTATAATCAGGTTTTTGGATTGTTGGAAATATAAGCAATAATCCATATGATTTAATCCGAATAATAAACTGATAAAACATGATCATACAAACGGTACTAAAACCAATTATGCAGATCAACAAAGTAGATGAACAGATTACATCTATAGGAGATAAACCTATCACATCTACACCAAACGCTAGAATAAAGAACTCTAGCATAATCCGAAAGAGAGAAATCGAGATCACATACGATGTAGGCTGAATAGCAGCCGTAGCGGTCGCAGCAGCGTCGCCCATGTTGAGGTTGTCGAAGAGGTCGCTGACGTCCGGGAAGAAGTCGTCGTCAGGGAACTCGTCGTCGGACGACGTCGTGGTTGCCAGTAGTCGCGCTTGAGCGCTCCCCAAAAACCTGATCGCCCCTCACCCGTACAGGTTCACGAGAGGCGGGGTTCCGGAGGCCTACTGTCCCGATCTGCGGTGCACGCCGCAAGCCGGGATGGAGAAGACGAAAGCGGCGACGCAAGGTTCTGGAGGTAGGCGCGTGTGTGGATTGATACGGTACCGATTAGGTTTTGCCCGGACGCTTATATAATGCAGGCTAGGAGGATCGTGGGCTCAGCCCACGTCCGAGTCGGTAACAGCCACGTCCATAAAAACTGGCTGTAATTAACGCGTCCGTTAATGACTCATAATCAGTTTTCCCAACAAGCAAAATAAAGCTCGGCTCGGCGAGATTCCCGCAACCCGCGGCGCGCGTCGTGACGAGGCGAGGCGTGGCGAGGCGGGCGGCGTCGGAGGAGGAGTGCGCGAGGGCTACTCTTCTTTTCACACCTTAGTGAGTGGTGCAACACTCTACTATATAAGGTGGTCCAACTCCCCTTCAACTAGCAATGTGGGACTAAACTTTAGCACCACTAGCACAGCCATATGCTGCCATATACAAGTGGGCCAAAGAGAATTTCAGAATTTGTCTAATGGGCCAATAGCCCAATATACACCAAATTCCAACAATCCCCCACAAAGTCTCATTGGCACATCACATCACTTTTCTTCCAGAACATTGTTTTATATACCAGTATGTAGTGGAGACTGTTAAGTTGAACTTCCACGTTAAACTTCATGCTACACTAGCTAGCAACTTGAATAGTGGACTATGCCTTGAACTACAAGTTTTCTGCGTGCTAGTTTCACACAAAATCTAGACCGGTACAAGGCTACCGTCGGCTTCCCCGCGGTTTGGAGCTTATGTGTCATACTCCAGGGCCTTTCATGAGTTTACTAGAGAGCACCCAACTCTCACGGACTGCAACGTTTGACAGTCAGACTCATATAGGTGTGTTCCTCAAGAGATGTTCTGCAGGACAGCATCTCCGCTTATAAAAAGCCACTTGGAACACATTAAGATAAATATCAACCTGCCATGCAGAATAAGAGAGTATTGCATCTTTATGGAGATGTAAATATAATATAGGGATACTCTCCTCTCAGCTGACCAACAGCTTGTCTCCCAGCTCTAATTCACGGGATCTCCGATCACATAGAGTGGGTTGCCACTGGGATCAACTCATAGTGTGGGTCTCAAACCCATCTCCCTCGATGCATTATCTATCACATTACGTGATAAACCCTTTGTGAAGGGATCTGCCAGGTTCTTAGATGTTTGGATATAATCCAACGCAATAACTCCGGAGTTTCTCAATTTCCTGACAGATTTCAATCTCCTCTTCACATGCCTTGATGACTTCATATTATCCTTAGAACTGTTTACTTTGACGATCACAATTTGATTATCACAGTTCATCGGGATAGCGGGTATTGGTTTTTCAACCACAGGTAAGTCCATCAAGAGCTCACGAAGCCACTCTGCTTCAACAGTGGCTGTGTCTAGTGCTGTGAGTTCTGCTTCCATTGTTGACCTCGTTAAGATGGTCTGCTTGCAAGACTTCCAGGAAACAGCGCCACCACCAAGTGTAAACAAATAACCACTTGTGGCCTTAATCTCATCAGCATCAGATATCCAGTTTGAATCACTATAACCCTCAAGTACCCGAGGATACCCAGTATAGTGAATACCATAACTCGCAGTGCCTTTCAAATAGCGCAAAACTCTTTCAAGAGCATGCCAATGATCATCTCCAGGATTTGACACAAATCGACTCAGTTTGCTTACAGCAAAGGAGATGTCAGGTCTAGTAGCGCTGGCTAAATACATGAGCGAGCCAATAATTTGAGAATATCTCAATTGATCTTTAGCAGTCCTTCGATTCTTTCGAAGTAGCACGCTCGGATCATAAGGCGTTGGAGAAGAATTACAGTCGCTATACCCGAAGCGACTCAATATCTTTTCCACATAGTGAGACTGAAGCAATGTAATCCCACCATTGTCATCCTTTAGTAGCTTGATGTTTAAGATTACATCAGCCACTCCCAAGTCCTTCATCTCAAAGCAACGAGATAGGAACTCTTTGACCTCCTCTATAACAGCGAGGTTGGTCCCGAATATCAATATGTCATCAACATAGAGACACATAATAACTCCCTCGCCCCCACCATGGCGATAGTACACACATTTGTCAGCCTAGTTTACAACAAAGCCTTCAGCAGTTAAAGTTCTTTCAAACTTCTCGTGCCACTGCTTAGGAGCTTGCTTAAGACCATACAATTGCTCCATGACATACAGCTCAGTGCCAGCGTCCGAGACCCCAAACTTGGCCTCGAGCGCTTCCCATGCGTCCTTGCCATTATCAAATGACATATAAGGGTCAACAATGTTGTCCCCAAGAACACTGAACAAAGCCGCCATAAACATGGTATCGGCTTTCTTAAAGTTCGCTTCCTGCTCAGCAGAAAGATCTCCTTCAGGCTTGCCAAGAGTGGCGCTATAACAGTTTAGGTTTTCAAACCAGAGAACTGCTCTCTTGCGCCATCTCTTATAGTGCATGCCATCAAAAGGAGGCGGCCTAGTAGCCGCGGCTACACCAGTGGAATTCAGTTGCCTATAATCAGGTTTTTGGATTGTTGGAAATATAAGCAATAATCCATATGATTTAATCCGAATAATAAACTGATAAAACATGATCATACAAACGGTACTAAAACCAATTATGCAGATCAACAAAGTAGATGAACAGATTACATCTATAGGAGATAAACCTATCACATCTACACCAAACGCTAGAATAAAGAACTCTAGCATAATCCGAAAGAGAGAAATCGAGATCACATACGATGTAGGCTGAATAGCAGCCGTAGCGGTCGCAGCAGCGTCGCCCATGTTGAGGTTGTCGAAGAGGTCGCTGACGTCCGGGAAGAAGTCGTCGTCAGGGAACTCGTCGTCGGACGACGTCGTGGTTGCCAGTAGTCGCGCTTGAGCGCTCCCCAAAAACCTGATCGCCCCTCACCCGTACAGGTTCACGAGAGGCGGGGTTCCGGAGGCCTACTGTCCCGATCTGCGGTGCACGCCGCAAGCCGGGATGGAGAAGACGAAAGCGGCGGCGCAAGGTTCTGGAGGTAGGCGCGTGTGTGGATTGATACGGTACCGATTAGGTTTTGCCCGGACGCTTATATAATGCAGGCTAGGATGATCGTGGGCTCAGCCCACGTCCGAGTCGGTAACAGCCACGTCCATAAAAACTGGCTGTAATTAACGCGTCCGTTAATGACTCATAATCAGTTTTCCCAACAAGCAAAATAAAGCTCGGCTCGGCGAGATTCCCGCAACCCGCGGCGCGCGTCGTGACGAGGCGAGGCGTGGCGAGGCGGGCGGCGTCGGAGGAGGAGTGCGCGAGGGCTACTCTTCTTTTCACACCTTAGTGAGTGGTGCAACACTCTACTATATAAGGTGGTCCAACTCCCCTTCAACTAGCAATGTGGGACTAAACTTTAGCACCACTAGCACAGCCATATGCTGCCATATACAAGTGGGCCAAAGAGAATTTCAGAATTTGTCTAATGGGCCAATAGCCCAATATACACCAAATTCCAACAATCCCCCACAAAGTCTCATTGGCACATCACATCACTTTTCTTCCAGAACATTGTTTTATATACCAGTATGTAGTGGAGACTGTTAAGTTGAACTTCCACGTTAAACTTCATGCTACACTAGCTAGCAACTTGAATAGTGGACTATGCCTTGAACTACAAGTTTTCTGCGTGCTAGTTTCACACAAAATCTAGACCGGTACAAGGCTACCGTCGGCTTCCCCGCGGTTTGGAGCTTATGCGTCATACTCCAGGGCCTTTCATGAGTTTACTAGAGAGCACCCAACTCTCACGGACTGCAACGTTTGACAGTCAGACTCATATAGGTGTGTTCCTCAAGAGATGTTCTGCAGGACAGCATCTCCGCTTATAAAAAGCCACTTGGAACACATTAAGATAAATATCAACCTGCCATGCAGAATAAGAGAGTATTGCATCTTTATGGAGATGTAAATATAATATAGGGATACTCTCCTCTCAGCTGACCAACAGCTTGTCTCCCAGCTCTAATTCACGGGATCTCCGATCACATAGAGTGGGTTGCCACTGGGATCAACTCATAGTGTGGGTCTCAAACCCATCTCCCTCGATGCATTATCTATCACATTACGTGATAAACCCTTTGTGAAGGGATCTGCCAGGTTCTTAGATGTTTGGATATAATCCAACGCAATAACTCCGGAGTTTCTCAATTTCCTGACAGATTTCAATCTCCTCTTCACATGCCTTGATGACTTCATATTATCCTTAGAACTGTTTACTTTGACGATCACAATTTGATTATCACAGTTCATCGGGATAGCGGGTATTGGTTTTTCAACCACAGGTAAGTCCATCAAGAGCTCACGAAGCCACTCTGCTTCAACAGTGGCTGTGTCTAGTGCTGTGAGTTCTGCTTCCATTGTTGACCTCGTTAAGATGGTCTGCTTGCAAGACTTCCAGGAAACAGCGCCACCACCAAGTGTAAACAAATAACCACTTGTGGCCTTAATCTCATCAGCATCAGATATCCAGTTTGAATCACTATAACCCTCAAGTACCCGAGGATACCCAGTATAGTGAATACCATAACTCGCAGTGCCTTTCAAATAGCGCAAAACTCTTTCAAGAGCATGCCAATGATCATCTCCAGGATTTGACACAAATCGACTCAGTTTGCTTACAGCAAAGGAGATGTCAGGTCTAGTAGCGCTGGCTAAATACATGAGCGAGCCAATAATTTGAGAATATCTCAATTGATCTTTAGCAGTCCTTCGATTCTTTCGAAGTAGCACGCTCGGATCATAAGGCGTTGGAGAAGAATTACAGTCGCTATACCCGAAGCGACTCAATATCTTTTCCACATAGTGAGACTGAAGCAATGTAATCCCACCATTGTCATCCTTTAGTAGCTTGATGTTTAAGATTACATCAGCCACTCCCAAGTCCTTCATCTCAAAGCAACGAGATAGGAACTCTTTGACCTCCTCTATAACAGCGAGGTTGGTCCCGAATATCAATATGTCATCAACATAGAGACACATAATAACTCCCTCGCCCCCACCATGGCGATAGTACACACATTTGTCAGCCTAGTTTACAACAAAGCCTTCAGCAGTTAAAGTTCTTTCAAACTTCTCGTGCCACTGCTTAGGAGCTTGCTTAAGACCATACAATTGCTCCATGACATACAGCTCAGTGCCAGCGTCCGAGACCCCAAACTTGGCCTCGAGCGCTTCCCATGCGTCCTTGCCATTATCAAATGACATATAAGGGTCAACAATGTTGTCCCCAAGAACACTGAACAAAGCCGCCATAAACATGGTATCGGCTTTCTTAAAGTTCGCTTCCTGCTCAGCAGAAAGATCTCCTTCAGGCTTGCCAAGAGTGGCGCTATAACAGTTTAGGTTTTCAAACCAGAGAACTGCTCTCTTGCGCCATCTCTTATAGTGCATGCCATCAAAAGGAGGCGGCCTAGTAGCCGCGGCTACACCAGTGGAATTCAGTTGCCTATAATCAGGTTTTTGGATTGTTGGAAATATAAGCAATAATCCATATGATTTAATCCGAATAATAAACTGATAAAACATGATCATACAAACGGTACTAAAACCAATTATGCAGATCAACAAAGTAGATGAACAGATTACATCTATAGGAGATAAACCTATCACATCTACACCAAACGCTAGAATAAAGAACTCTAGCATAATCCGAAAGAGAGAAATCGAGATCACATACGATGTAGGCTGAATAGCAGCCGTAGCGGTCGCAGCAGCGTCGCCCATGTTGAGGTTGTCGAAGAGGTCGCTGACGTCCGGGAAGAAGTCGTCGTCAGGGAACTCGTCGTCGGACGACGTCGTGGTTGCCAGTAGTCGCGCTTGAGCGCTCCCCAAAAACCTGATCGCCCCTCACCCGTACAGGTTCACGAGAGGCGGGGTTCCGGAGGCCTACTGTCCCGATCTGCGGTGCACGCCGCAAGCCGGGATGGAGAAGACGAAAGCGGCGGCGCAAGGTTCTGGAGGTAGGCGCGTGTGTGGATTGATACGGTACCGATTAGGTTTTGCCCGGACGCTTATATAATGCAGGCTAGGAGGATCGTGGGCTCAGCCCACGTCCGAGTCGGTAACAGCCACGTCCATAAAAACTGGCTGTAATTAACGCGTCCGTTAATGACTCATAATCAGTTTTCCCAACAAGCAAAATAAAGCTCGGCTCGGCGAGATTCCCGCAACCCGCGGCGCGCGTCGTGACGAGGCGAGGCGTGGCGAGGCGGGCGGCGTCGGAGGAGGAGTGCGCGAGGGCTACTCTTCTTTTCACACCTTAGTGAGTGGTGCAACACTCTACTATATAAGGTGGTCCAACTCCCCTTCAACTAGCAATGTGGGACTAAACTTTAGCACCACTAGCACAGCCATATGCTGCCATATACAAGTGGGCCAAAGAGAATTTCAGAATTTGTCTAATGGGCCAATAGCCCAATATACACCAAATTCCAACAATCCCCCACAAAGTCTCATTGGCACATCACATCACTTTTCTTCCAGAACATTGTTTTATATACCAGTATGTAGTGGAGACTGTTAAGTTGAACTTCCACGTTAAACTTCATGCTACACTAGCTAGCAACTTGAATAGTGGACTATGCCTTGAACTACAAGTTTTCTGCGTGCTAGTTTCACACAAAATCTAGACCGGTACAAGGCTACCGTCGGCTTCCCCGCGGTTTGGAGCTTATGCGTCATACTCCAGGGCCTTTCATGAGTTTACTAGAGAGCACCCAACTCTCACGGACTGCAACGTTTGACAGTCAGACTCATATAGGTGTGGTCCTCAAGAGATGTTCTGCAGGACAGCATCTCCGCTTATAAAAAGCCACTTGGAACACATTAAGATAAATATCAACCTGCCATGCAGAATAAGAGAGTATTGCATCTTTATGGAGATGTAAATATAATATAGGGATACTCTCCTCTCAGCTGACCAACAGCTTGTCTCCCAGCTCTAATTCACGGGATCTCCGATCACATAGAGTGGGTTGCCACTGGGATCAACTCATAGTGTGGGTCTCAAACCCATCTCCCTCGATGCATTATCTATCACATTACGTGATAAACCCTTTGTGAAGGGATCTGCCAGGTTCTTAGATGTTTGGATATAATCCAACGCAATAACTCCGGAGTTTCTCAATTTCCTGACAGATTTCAATCTCCTCTTCACATGCCTTGATGACTTCATATTATCCTTAGAACTGTTTACTTTGACGATCACAATTTGATTATCACAGTTCATCGGGATAGCGGGTATTGGTTTTTCAACCACAGGTAAGTCCATCAAGAGCTCACGAAGCCACTCTGCTTCAACAGTGGCTGTGTCTAGTGCTGTGAGTTCTGCTTCCATTGTTGACCTCGTTAAGATGGTCTGCTTGCAAGACTTCCAGGAAACAGCGCCACCACCAAGTGTAAACAAATAACCACTTGTGGCCTTAATCTCATCAGCATCAGATATCCAGTTTGAATCACTATAACCCTCAAGTACCCGAGGATACCCAGTATAGTGAATACCATAACTCGCAGTGCCTTTCAAATAGCGCAAAACTCTTTCAAGAGCATGCCAATGATCATCTCCAGGATTTGACACAAATCGACTCAGTTTGCTTACAGCAAAGGAGATGTCAGGTCTAGTAGCGCTGGCTAAATACATGAGCGAGCCAATAATTTGAGAATATCTCAATTGATCTTTAGCAGTCCTTCGATTCTTTCGAAGTAGCACGCTCGGATCATAAGGCGTTGGAGAAGAACTACAGTCGCTATACCCGAAGCGACTCAATATCTTTTCCACATAGTGAGACTGAAGCAATGTAATCCCACCATTGTCATCCTTTAGTAGCTTGATGTTTAAGATTACATCAGCCACTCCCAAGTCCTTCATCTCAAAGCAACGAGATAGGAACTCTTTGACCTCCTCTATAACAGCGAGGTTGGTCCCGAATATCAATATGTCATCAACATAGAGACACATAATAACTCCCTCGCCCCCACCATGGCGATAGTACACACATTTGTCAGCCTAGTTTACAACAAAGCCTTCAGCAGTTAAAGTTCTTTCAAACTTCTCGTGCCACTGCTTAGGAGCTTGCTTAAGACCATACAATTGCTCCATGACATACAGCTCAGTGCCAGCGTCCGAGACCCCAAACTTGGCCTCGAGCGCTTCCCATGCGTCCTTGCCATTATCAAATGACATATAAGGGTCAACAATGTTGTCCCCAAGAACACTGAACAAAGCCGCCATAAACATGGTATCGGCTTTCTTAAAGTTCGCTTCCTGCTCAGCAGAAAGATCTCCTTCAGGCTTGCCAAGAGTGGCGCTATAACAGTTTAGGTTTTCAAACCAGAGAACTGCTCTCTTGCGCCATCTCTTATAGTGCATGCCATCAAAAGGAGGCGGCCTAGTAGCCGCGGCTACACCCGTGGAATTCAGTTGCCTATAATCAGGTTTTTGGATTGTTGGAAATATAAGCAATAATCCATATGATTTAATCCGAATAATAAACTGATAAAACATGATCATACAAACGGTACTAAAACCAATTATGCAGATCAACAAAGTAGATGAACAGATTACATCTATAGGAGATAAACCTATCACATCTACACCAAACGCTAGAATAAAGAACTCTAGCATAATCCGAAAGAGAGAAATCGAGATCACATACGATGTAGGCTGAATAGCAGCCGTAGCGGTCGCAGCAGCGTCGCCCATGTTGAGGTTGTCGAAGAGGTCGCTGACGTCCGGGAAGAAGTCGTCGTCAGGGAACTCGTCGTCGGACGACGTCGTGGTTGCCAGTAGTCGCGCTTGAGCGCTCCCCAAAAACCTGATCGCCCCTCACCCGTACAGGTTCACGAGAGGCGGGGTTCCGGAGGCCTACTGTCCCGATCTGCGGTGCACGCCGCAAGCCGGGATGGAGAAGACGAAAGCGGCGACGCAAGGTTCTGGAGGTAGGCGCGTGTGTGGATTGATACGGTACCGATTAGGTTTTGCCCGGACGCTTATATAATGCAGGCTAGGAGGATCGTGGGCTCAGCCCACGTCCGAGTCGGTAACAGCCACGTCCATAAAAACTGGCTGTAATTAACGCGTCCGTTAATGACTCATAATCAGTTTTCCCAACAAGCAAAATAAAGCTCGGCTCGGCGAGATTCCCGCAACCCGCGGCGCGCGTCGTGACGAGGCGAGGCGTGGCGAGGCGGGCGGCGTCGGAGGAGGAGTGCGCGAGGGCTACTCTTCTTTTCACACCTTAGTGAGTGGTGCAACACTCTACTATATAAGGTGGTCCAACTCCCCTTCAACTAGCAATGTGGGACTAAACTTTAGCACCACTAGCACAGCCATATGCTGCCATATACAAGTGGGCCAAAGAGAATTTCAGAATTTGTCTAATGGGCCAATAGCCCAATATACACCAAATTCCAACAATCCCCCACAAAGTCTCATTGGCACATCACATCACTTTTCTTCCAGAACATTGTTTTATATACCAGTATGTAGTGGAGACTGTTAAGTTGAACTTCCACGTTAAACTTCATGCTACACTAGCTAGCAACTTGAATAGTGGACTATGCCTTGAACTACAAGTTTTCTGCGTGCTAGTTTCACACAAAATCTAGACCGGTACAAGGCTACCGTCGGCTTCCCCGCGGTTTGGAGCTTATGCGTCATACTCCAGGGCCTTTCATGAGTTTACTAGAGAGCACCCAACTCTCACGGACTGCAACGTTTGACAGTCAGACTCATATAGGTGTGTTCCTCAAGAGATGTTCTGCAGGACAGCATCTCCGCTTATAAAAAGCCACTTGGAACACATTAAGATAAATATCAACCTGCCATGCAGAATAAGAGAGTATTGCATCTTTATGGAGATGTAAATATAATATAGGGATACTCTCCTCTCAGCTGACCAACAGCTTGTCTCCCAGCTCTAATTCACGGGATCTCCGATCACATAGAGTGGGTTGCCACTGGGATCAACTCATAGTGTGGGTCTCAAACCCATCTCCCTCGATGCATTATCTATCACATTACGTGATAAACCCTTTGTGAAGGGATCTGCCAGGTTCTTAGATGTTTGGATATAATCCAACGCAATAACTCCGGAGTTTCTCAATTTCCTGACAGATTTCAATCTCCTCTTCACATGCCTTGATGACTTCATATTATCCTTAGAACTGTTTACTTTGACGATCACAATTTGATTATCACAGTTCATCGGGATAGCGGGTATTGGTTTTTCAACCACAGGTAAGTCCATCAAGAGCTCACGAAGCCACTCTGCTTCAACAGTGGCTGTGTCTAGTGCTGTGAGTTCTGCTTCCATTGTTGACCTCGTTAAGATGGTCTGCTTGCAAGACTTCCAGGAAACAGCGCCACCACCAAGTGTAAACAAATAACCACTTGTGGCCTTAATCTCATCAGCATCAGATATCCAGTTTGAATCACTATAACCCTCAAGTACCCGAGGATACCCAGTATAGTGAATACCATAACTCGCAGTGCCTTTCAAATAGCGCAAAACTCTTTCAAGAGCATGCCAATGATCATCTCCAGGATTTGACACAAATCGACTCAGTTTGCTTACAGCAAAGGAGATGTCAGGTCTAGTAGCGCTGGCTAAATACATGAGCGAGCCAATAATTTGAGAATATCTCAATTGATCTTTAGCAGTCCTTCGATTCTTTCGAAGTAGCACGCTCGGATCATAAGGCGTTGGAGAAGAATTACAGTCGCTATACCCGAAGCGACTCAATATCTTTTCCACATAGTGAGACTGAAGCAATGTAATCCCACCATTGTCATCCTTTAGTAGCTTGATGTTTAAGATTACATCAGCCACTCCCAAGTCATTCATCTCAAAGCAACGAGATAGGAACTCTTTGACCTCCTCTATAACAGCGAGGTTGGTCCCGAATATCAATATGTCATCAACATAGAGACACATAATAACTCCCTCGCCCCCACCATGGCGATAGTACACACATTTGTCAGCCTAGTTTACAACAAAGCCTTCAGCAGTTAAAGTTCTTTCAAACTTCTCGTGCCACTGCTTAGGAGCTTGCTTAAGACCATACAATTGCTCCATGACATACAGCTCAGTGCCAGCGTCCGAGACCCCAAACTTGGCCTCGAGCGCTTCCCATGCGTCCTTGCCATTATCAAATGACATATAAGGGTCAACAATGTTGTCCCCAAGAACACTGAACAAAGCCGCCATAAACATGGTATCGGCTTTCTTAAAGTTCGCTTCCTGCTCAGCAGAAAGATCTCCTTCAGGCTTGCCAAGAGTGGCGCTATAACAGTTTAGGTTTTCAAACCAGAGAACTGCTCTCTTGCGCCATCTCTTATAGTGCATGCCATCAAAAGGAGGCGGCCTAGTAGCCGCGGCTACACCAGTGGAATTCAGTTGCCTATAATCAGGTTTTTGGATTGTTGGAAATATAAGCAATAATCCATATGATTTAATCCGAATAATAAACTGATAAAACATGATCATACAAACGGTACTAAAACCAATTATGCAGATCAACAAAGTAGATGAACAGATTACATCTATAGGAGATAAACCTATCACATCTACACCAAACGCTAGAATAAAGAACTCTAGCATAATCCGAAAGAGAGAAATCGAGATCACATACGATGTAGGCTGAATAGCAGCCGTAGCGGTCGCAGCAGCGTCGCCCATGTTGAGGTTGTCGAAGAGGTCGCTGACGTCCGGGAAGAAGTCGTCGTCAGGGAACTCGTCGTCGGACGACGTCGTGGTTGCCAGTAGTCGCGCTTGAGCGCTCCCCAAAAACCTGATCGCCCCTCACCCGTACAGGTTCACGAGAGGCGGGGTTCCGGAGGCCTACTGTCCCGATCTGCGGTGCACGCCGCAAGCCGGGATGGAGAAGACGAAAGCGGCGGCGCAAGGTTCTGGAGGTAGGCGCTAGGTTTTGCCCGGACGCTTATATAATGCAGGCCCGAGTCGGTAACAGCCACGTCCATAAAAACTGGATGTAATTAACGCGTCCGTTAATGACTCATAATCAGTTTTCCCAACAAGCAAAATAAAGCTCGGCTCGGCGAGATTCTCGCAACCCGCGGCGCGTGTCGTGACGAGGCGAGGCGTGGCGAGGCGGGCGGCGTCGGAGGAGGAGTGCGCGAGGGCTACTCTTCTTTTCACACCTTAGTGAGTGGTGCAACACTCTACTATATAAGGTGGTCCAACTCCCCTTCAACTAGCAATGTGGGACTAAACTTTAGCACCACTAGCACAGCCATATGCTGCCATATACAAGTGGGCCAAAGAGAATTTCAGAATTTGTCTAATGGGCCAATAGCCCAATATACACCAAATTCCAACAGCTCCGACACCACCTGTGTGCAACACCATGCAAGATGCGATTACATCAATTAGTTACAAATAAACATCATTCATTCATTTTTTTTTTGGAAATAGGCGCTTTTATTAGGTAGAGCAATGACATCATTCATTCATGGACGAAAAATTACCTGGTGTTCATCCTAGCTGCGGATGGCTGCTTGCTGCGGTAGTCTCTGCTACTTGCAGCCGGTTTGCATGACGACGGGCACCCGAACCTAGCGGCTAACATTATCGGAGCAAATTTGCGTGTTCGTATCAGATTAGATATTCAGATGAAGCAAATGGAAGTATGCAGCGTCACATATATATGTAGTATAGACGAGTTAGCAGGTGATGGTTGGCCGTTATTCATTACTACTACACTACATGTGGGTTTAGAAATATCCACACTTTTCAACGCACAAACCTGACTTTTTCGACCCCCCACATATGCATAGACGATTAGAGAGGAGGTACATGGTCGATTTTCAGAATTGTCGACTAATATATGAGCATATTTTCATTAGAAATTAATTTTGTGTTAGTGTTTTCATGAAAAATGTGTACAGTATATGACAAGTCAACATGTTTGTTACATATATCACCTATTTAAGTAAAACCTAGGGATCGTATCCGATGAGAGCATGTCATTGATTTTGTCATCGATATTGCTGTTGTACGAAGAAGACGATGATGATGATGATGATGATGATGATGGTGTGTAGTGCTGCTTCTGTAGATATGGATTACTTTTGTCATTTAAAGAGCCTTTGCTGGTGAAGTCGGGATCTCCATCACACACACTTTCCTCTCTGTTTCTTTCCCTCGACTTGATTGGTGAATTCAAAAGTAACTGAATGAAGTTTAGCTGCAAGTCTCTTGAGATAGAGGCTCTCGAGTTCTCCAAATACACCCTCCGTCCCGGTTTAAAGGATACAATTTGCAATTCTCTGTGCCCTAAGTGTTCTCTAGTTGATTCATTTTATAGTGTGAAGAAGAACATATGTGCGGAGAAGAAGAGCCAGCAAAGCGTTTTATTTTTTCCACACCACCAAAGTAATTACATAGATTAAATGCTTTTATGCTTAAATATTTTGGAATTGCATGCTTTGTAAATTATGTCATTTAAACCGGGACAAAGAGAGTACCTAGTTGTCTGTGGTCACCACAGGTCGGCGGGTTTGCATGTCAGAATAACCGAGTGGGTAGTTATTATGGAGGGCGATTATAAATAAGGTTCTCTGGCGCCATGTGAAGTCGAGTTTAGGGAAGCAAAAGCTTTAGAAAGGCCTAGCCAGCGGCCGATAGATCACCCTGATCGAAGAGACACTGTAGTCATACTCATATGCGGTTACATTTTAATTTGTGTACACAATAACACAATTGTGTGCTATGGGCATGCGCGCCGAGCAAGCCGAACCATTAGCATTTTTTATGTTGATCGTGTAGTGCAGGCACGTTCATGGTGATCAAGTTTTCCGTGACAGTTTCCTAACTAAACATATTGTTTTCCGTGCCCCACGGCTTCCATGTGGAGCTAGCTTTTACATCGCTTCATTTGTTTGCAGCGATTTCGTATGCATATCCCCATGATCTCAGCTGAATCGATCTGATCTGATCTGATCTGGTAGAATATGATCCGATGCAGGATGTGCGACGTCAACCTCAAATATAGACTAGCACGACGGGAGCAGAAAAGCGGCGACACGCCGCACCCCAAGAGCGGATACCAAGTAGACCGCTATACGAGTATGGCTGCAACCGGCTGCTCCAGGTTGCACGGGATTTCTACTACCTGACTATTTGGTTATTAGGTGGCTTCACATTAGTAGAATCTAAGATCGGTGGTGGATCTAGGATTTTACCAATGAGTATGCCACATAGAAACATTGGTGGATATTTGGTAAAATCAACTATAACCAATACAATGCATCATACTAAAATTCACATTTAATATGGTATAGAAGCAATATGTAATAGAAATATCAAGTTAGAAAGTTGCATAAATATCATACTAATTAATAGTTTGAAGTATGCAGAAAAGTGCAACGGTGGAAGTGGGGGTATACGATTCACACTTTTTTTTAATTATGCTCTCATGCTCTAGAGTGTGCTCTTACACCAGAATTTCAACCGGAGAAGGATTTGAGTCAGCGGCTACCTTCTTTGTTGCATGTTTTTGAAAAGGGGATGCAATGCCTGCGGCTCTGTTCATATATATCTAAAATAATTCTAAAACGTATATACAAGGTATGATGTGTGTAACAAAACTTACATGCAATGATAGATGGGCAGTGCTAGACGTCCTCCGGGGGATGGAAACTTTCCTCCCCCGGGTCCCCAGCCGTTGGATCGGCTCAGATCTACGGTTAGATCTCCTTCTTGTCGATTCATCCCGCTTTTGCTATAATTGGTCCCGCTTTTTCTACAACTAGTCCTGTTTTTGCTATATGTAGCAGAAAATGGTTCAACCCAGAAAATAGAACAGACAGACTAGACCTTGTTAGACATTTTGTCGGAAACATCGTCGACGACCTTGTAGCAAAAATTGATGCTAATGTAGCATATCTGACCTCGCCGGAGACTCGTCGAAGACTTCCGCCGGTAGACCTCGTTGAAGACATGTAGCAAAAACTTTACGCCATTGTAGCAAACCCACAAACGTATGTAGCAAAAAAAATCATATTGTAGCAAATCCGATCTCATCGGACACCTCGCCGTAGATCTTGCCGGAGACATTGTAGCAAAACACAAAGATATACTTGTAGCATCGCCGCCCATCCGGACGTAGCAAACCTGGACGTTGTAGGTAGCACAGGTGGTGGCAGTAGGTAGCACAACCGTCGGCCGTATGTAGCATAACACGACGATACTTGTAGCAGCACTACCTCCGCATGTAGCACGCTGATGACCCCCATGTAGCAAACTTCGACGATGTACATAGCAGCGCTGGTGATCTTCGGTAGCAACGTCGGTGCCCTTTGGGTAGTAACACCGCCGCGCGGCTGAGCAACTTCGCCGAAGAGAGGCCATGGAGGAAAGGCGCCACGGCGGAGAAAGCCAGCGGCGGTGCTCAGAACGAGAGGGCAGCAGAGACACACACGCCTGGGCGTTGTAGGGAGCACCGCCGCGCGCCATACATAGGGCGAGAAACGGAGGCATCGCAAGGAGCACTGCTGCCCTCCCTGCACAAGCTCCAGGCTGGCCGGAGGTGAGCGCGCCAGTCCAGGCCAGCAGCATCGGGGCGTCCGTCGTCGGGGTAAAATCGACAGAGTGGGGAGGGTCGGTTGCGAGCAAGGCGGCGATGGGGAGGGCCAGCGGTGACGGAGATTCGGGAAGCCGCAGGGTGGCAGGGTAGTCGTCGGGCGCCTTGGGCCCTTGGCACATGGGTTTTCTGATCGGCAATAGAGCGTGTTGAATCAAGCCGTCAAGTGGCCTTTTTCCTACTAGAAAACACGCCCACGACTGGGCTGAACGAGATCAGCTGAGCAGTTTTGCATTCATCAGCTGAGTATTATATGCATATAGGACGGTTGGCTGCAGGGTATGCTAGGGCATATCTCGCATACCCTGTAAGTGCCTCACCGTCCAAGATGCGTAGCTCTTTTATGATTCTATTTTTTGAATGGTTAATACATGTCTCAACCGTCTATGATTCGTGATTGTAACACATAGATTCTACGAACTTTGCAATAAAAAGGCTAGGTGCATCATGATGATGCAAAGGCCAGAACTATGCTCCATATTCCTAGAGTACATTAACGATCAAGAAAAGATTAGATAGATGTATCTTGTCATCTATATATACTCGTCCAAGTGGCTCAATAAAACATCAACGTACTACTCCCTTATAATTCTACATGGTACCATAGCATCTCCAACCGTCTTTGTATAAAAAAAAGTCTAAAATTGGCTATAGCAAGATGAGAGAGTAGATTTAGAAATTCAACAATTTTTTTTGCTTTCCTAGCATTCCTATAATAGGAATTCTTTACATTAGGGCCCACATGTCCGTGGGTCATTTTTCCTCTCTTCTTTCTCCTCTCTTCTTCCCCACGAGGCCACCATTGCCCCTGTGAACATGGCAGTGTGACAGGAGACCCGGAGCTCCCGAGCATGCTTGAGACGTCGGGGCGATGTGTGGCCGTACCACTAATTGTGGAGCACCCCGTGCGAGAGCAAGCATATGGCCGATGCGGTCGCTGGAGTCGCCGCTGGCATCGACGGGGGTCACACATGGAACTTTCTGGTTCGGCAGTTGGGCTCTCCCACGCGTTGGACGGGCAAGTTTAGGAATTATAGGAGGTGGCCACGTACTTAGCAAATATACCAAGTGGAGGTGCCAATATACCATGTAATCTAGATTAGTTGACTATAGTACAAGTGGGAGACTATTGGAGATATGCCCTAGAGGCAATAATAAAAGGTGGTTATTATTATATCTTTGTGTTTATGAAAAATATTTACATTCATGCTATAATAGTATTAACAGGAAACATTAATACTTTTGTGCTTTGTAAACTAAATTAGAGTCCCTAATAAAGCCTCTTTGTAATACTAGCTTGTTGGTTGATAAATGATTGTGGTTTCCCGATCATGAACATTGAGATGTTATTGACAATAAGATCATATCATTAGGAGAATGGTATGATGGACATACTCCTATATATAAGCGTAGCATTAAGATCAAGTCATTTCAATAGTTCGTTTGCTATAAGCTTTCTGATACATAGTAACCTAATTCCTTCGACCATGAGATCATGTTAATCACCATCATCGGAAGGATGCTTTGATGACATCAAACACCACACCGTAACTTGGTGGCTATAAAGGTGACATTGAGTGTTCGGAAAGTATGTGTTGAGGCACATGGATCAAGTGTGGGATTTGTCCATCCATATGACGGATAGATATACTCTGGGCCCTCTCGGTGGAATGTCATCCAATTAGCTTGCAAGCATGTGACTGGCTCACAAGGGATCACATATCACGGGAACGAGAAAAGAGTACTTATCAGTAACGAGGTTGAACTAGGTATGCAGAGATACCGACGATCAGACCTCGGATAAGTAAACTATCACGAAACAAAGGGAAATTGGTATCGTATGTAAATGGTTCATTAGATCGCAAAGTAATCGTTGAAATATGTGGGAGCCATATGAATTTCCAGATTCCTCTATTGGTTATTGGTCGGAGAAGTGTCTCGGTCATGTCCGCATAATTCACGAACCATAGGGAGACACACTTAAGGATTCGATGTTGTTCAGTAGATATGGAATGTAAGTAGGGATACCGAATGTTTTTGGAGTCTCGGATGGGATCCGGGATATCACGAGGAGATCCGGAATGGTCAGGAGAATAAGATTCATATAAGGAAAGTCTGATTCCGGAGTTCGGGAATGATTTTGATGTTTTCATCGGAGAGGTTCTAGAAGGGTCTAGAAGGTTCACCGGACCGGAAGGGGAATGGTCCATGAATTTGTCAAGGGTAAGTGGAATGATTGGATTATGTCCTAGGTCACTTGGTTGGGCATTTGCGAGAGAGAATTAAAGCTCTAAATTGAAAGTCAAAAGGGAGGTTTGAAAAGTCAAACTGGAACAATAGTTTCCTAGTGGAAGAAGGAAAGAGTCCTTCCTTCTATCCAACTTGGGTTGGGGTATGGATTCAAACTCCCCTCTCTCAAGGCTGCCCCCCCCTCTCATAAATAGAGGGGGAGGGCTGCCCCAAAGACTACAACACCAAGCCCTCCCCACCGTGCGCCACCGTCGCCGCCAAGCCGCACGCCGCCAAACCGCCTGCGCCACGCATAGCGCTGCCACCGGCCCGTCGTCGTCGCCCTAGATGCCGCCGACTCCTCCTCCTCCTCCTCCTCCTCTCTGGCCTTCTAAACCTAGATCGCCAGAAATCCTAGATCCATCATAACTCGCACCGGCTTAGGTGAAGCCCTGCGGGATCTTTCCTCTACTTCCAACACCACGCCGTCATGCTGCCGGAATCGCAAGGGGAAAACTACAATCTCCGCTGCCTGCTAGAACAAGGGAGAGGAAGGTCTTCATTAAGTACCGAACGTGTGATCGACTGCGGAAGCGCTCCTGGAACGCAGCGCCGGAAGGATCGTCTACGCAATCTTGAGATCGGCAAGTGTACGACTACATCATCCACGAAAATCTGCTCTCCTTAACCGCTTTGGAATATTCAAGGGTGAGTACTCTAATCGACTCGTTGCTACAATCTAGTAGATAGATCTTGGCTTGTTTGTGTGCATGCGGTAGAATTTTTTTGTTTTCCATGCTACGAACCCCTACAGTGGTATCAGAGTCGTGTCTATATGTAGATCTGTTGCACGAGTAGAACACAATGGTCATTATGGGCGTTGATGCTTTTGTTGTCGATTGCTTCTTGTGTACTTTGCATCTTGCGGGATGGTTGGATGAAGCGGCCCGGTCTAACCTTACATGCCATCGTTCATGAGACTTGCTCCATGCTTGACATGCAACTTGTATTGTATAAGTGGCTTTGCGGGTGCCTGTTTCTCCCAACATAGTTAAGATTCAATTTACAACGGGTGATTGACAATACTAGTATCAACGTTGTGGTTCTTGTTCGTATGTTAGAACGACACTTATTGAAAGCCTCAAACCACGTAAAACATGCAAAGAAAATTAGAGGCGTCTAACTTTGTTTTGCAGGGGTGTGCTATGATGTGATATGGCCATGATTGTGATTATATATGATGTATGCAATGTTTCTTATTGTAAGTCGGCAACCGGCAGGAGCCATATGGTTGTCTTTTTAATTCCGTTAAGACCTGCGTGTCTATTATTAAAAGTAGTTGTAATAGTTGATTCTGGTGGAAGACAACCATGGAGCGGCGCCATTGACCTTGACGCAATGCCGGTGGTGATGGAGATCATGTTCGTGCTTGAAGATGGAGATCGGAAGCACAAGAAGAAATGCCATATCATATCACATATTATGAATTGCATGTGATGTTAATCCTTTTATGCATATTGTATTGCTTAGTTCGTGCCGGTAGCATTATAAGATGATCCCTCTCACAAAATTTCAAGTTATAAAGTGTTCATCCTTAGTAAGCACTGTTGCTAAAGCTCGTTGTTTCGAAGCACCACGTGATGATCGGGTGTGTTAGGTTCTATGAGTGTATAAGACGTGAGCAAGCCAGATTTGCTCATGCGGAAGCTAAGGTTTGATTTTGACGAGCCTAGCATGTACAGACATGGTCTCGGAACACAGATCACCGAAAGGTAAAGCATGAGTCATATAGTATATATGATGAACATATTGATTGTTCGCCATTGAAGGTACATCAACTCTCGTGATGATCGGTTTTGATGTGGTGGATTTAGTTCATGTGATCACTAAAACAATGTGAAGGATATTGTTTTGAGTGGGAGTTCACCTTGATTAATTTAACTATTAATTAGAACTCAATTTGTCATAAACTTAGTCTAAACTATTGCAAATATGTTGTAGATCAATGGCGGTCCCTACCATAAAATTTAATGCGTTCCTAGACAAAGAAAAGTTGAAAAACAATGGAAGAAACTTCGCGGATTGGTTCCGCAATTTGAGGATTGTCCTCAATAATGGTAATTTGACCTATGTGCTGGATGCACCGCTGGGTGACCCACCTGCAGCTGATGCTACCGATGAGGTAAAAAATGTTTTCCTCATTCGGAAGAATCAGTAATCCACAGTTCAGTGTGCTATCTTGTATGGTTTGGAATCAGAGCTTCAGAAAAGGTTTGAGAACCATGAACCACATGATATTGTCCGTGAACTCAAAATGATATTTGAGGCTCACGCGGGAGTTGAGAGTTATGAGGCTTCTGAAAAGTTCTTTAACTGCAAGATGGGAGAGGGCAGCTCCGTTAGTGAGCACGTGCTTAAGATGTCTGGGCATGCAAGAAAGCTTCAAAGCTTGGGTATAGTGATTCTTAATGCTTTGGGGATTCACCGTGTCCTCCAATCACTACCACCAAGTTACAAGAACTTTGTGATCAACTACAATATGCAAAACATGGATAAGTCGTTGCCCGAACTCTTCTCCATGTTAAAGTCTGTAGAACTGGAGATCAAGAAAGAGCACAAAGTGTTGTTGGTCAATAAGACCACCAAATTCAAGAAGCAAGGCAAGTCTAAGAAAAAGGGAAACTTCAAGAAGGGCGGTAAGAAAGTTACCGCGCCGGTGAAGAAGACCAAGGCTGGGCCTAAGGCTGATACTGAATGCTTTTACTGCAAGGGAGAAGGTCACTGGAAGCAGAATTTCCCTAAGTACTTGGCGGATTTGAAGAACGACAACATCAAGAAGAAAGGTATATTCGATATACATGTTATTGATGTGTATCTCACTAGTACTCGTAGTAGTGCCTGGGTATTTGATACTGGTTCGGTTGCTCACATTTGTAACTCGAAACAGGTGCTGCAGAATAGACGGAAACTAGCGAAGAACAAGGTGATGATGCGCGTTGGAAATGGATCAAAGGTTGATGTGATCGCGGTCGGCACACTACCTCTTCATCTACCATCGGGATTAGTTTTATACTTAAATAATTGTTATTTGGTGCCTGCGTTGAGCATGAACATTATATCCGGATCATGTTTATTGCGAGATGGTTACTTGTTTAAGTCCGAGAATAATGGTTGTTCGATTTATATGAGTAATATGTTTTATGCACATGCACCTTTGGTAGATGGTCTATTCTTGTTGAATCTCGATTGTAGTAATACACATATTAATAACATTGAAGATAAACATTTGAAATTGAGCGATAACTCGACCTATATGTGGTACTGTTGTCTTGGTCACATTCGAGTGAAGTATGAAGAAACTCCATTCCGATGGACTTCTTGAATCACTTGATTTCGAATCACTTGAAAGATGTGAAGCATGTCTGATGGGTAAAATGACTAAGACTCCATTTTCTGGTATGATGGAGCGAGCTACGGACTTATTTGAAATCATACATACCGATGTGTATGGTCCAATGAGTGTAGCATCGCGCGATGGTTATCTTTATGTTCTTACCTTCACGGATGACTTGAGTAGATATGGGTATATCTATTTCATGAAACATAAATCCGAAACTTTCGAGAAGTTTAAGGAATTTCAAAGTGAGGTAGAGAATCAATATAACAAGAAGATTAAATTTCTACGATCTGATCATGGAGGTGAATATCTAAGTTACGAGTTTGGCGAGCATTTGAAGAAATACAGAATACTTTCACAATTGACACCGCCGGGAACACCACAAGGTAATGGTGTGTCCGAACGTTGTAATCGAACTCTCTTAGATATGGTTCATTCAATGATGTCACTTACAGATTTGCTACTACCGTTTTGGGGTTATGCATTAGAAACATCCGCATTCACTTTAAATAGGGCACCATCTAAATCCGTTGAAATGACACCGTATGAATTATGGTTTGGGAAGAAACCTAAATTGTCGTTCCTTAAAGTTTGGTGTTGTGAAGCTTATGTAAAGAAGTTACAGTCCGACAAGCTTGAACCCAAAGCGGAAAAATGCATCTTCATAGGATAACGAAGGAAACTATTGGGTATACCTTCTATCATAGATCTGAGGGCAAAATCTTCGTTGCCAAGAATGGATCCTTTCTAGAGAAGGAATTTCTCTCGAAAGAAGTGACTAGAAGGAAAGTAGAACTCGACGAGGTTGTTGAACCTTCTCTCGAACTTGCGAGTAGCGCAGCACCGGAAGTAGTTCCTATGGCGCCTACACCAATAAGAGAGGAAGCTAATGATGTTGATCATGAAACTTCGGTTGAAGTTACTACGGAACCTCGCAGTTCAACGAGAACTTGTACCACTCCTGATTGGTATGATCCTATTATGAGTGTCATGTTGGTGGACAACACCGATGAACCTGCGACATATGAGGAAGCGATGATGAGACTAGATTCCAATAAATGGCAAGAATCCATGAAATCCGAGATTGGATCCATGTACGAAAACCAAGTATGGACTTTGGTGGACTTACCGGATGGCCGAAAGGCTGTCGAGAACAAATGGATTTTTAAGAAGAAAACAGATGCTGATGATAATGTTACTGTCTATAAAGCTCGACTTGTCACAAAAGGGTTTCGACAAATTCAAGGAGTTGACTACGATGAGACTTTCTCACTAGTCTGTGAGGATTTTATTAGCAATCGCTGCATATTATGATTATTAGATATGACAGATGGATGTCAAAACGTCGTTCCTCAGTGGAGACATTGATGAAGAGTTGTATATGGTACAACCCAAAGGTTTTGTCTATCCTAAAGATGCTAACAAGGTATGCAAACTTCAATGGTCCATTTATGGATTAAAGCAAGCATCCCGAAGTTGGAATCAACATTTTGATAAGGTAATCAAAAACTTTGGTTTTATACAAACTTATGCAGAATCTTGTATTTATAAGAAAGTGAGTGGGAGCTTTGTAGCATTCTTAATACTATATGTAGATGACATATTGTTGATTGGGAATGCTGTATACCTTCTTAATAGTTTCAAGGATTATTTGAATAATAGTTTTTCAATAAAAGATCTTGGCGAAGCAACTTACATATTAGGCATAAACATTTATAGAGATAGATCGAGACGCCTAATATCATTGTCACAAAGTACATATTTGGACAAAGTTCTAAAGAGGTTTGGAATGGAAGATAGCAAGAAAGGGTTCTTGCCCATGATGCCCAATACGACCTTGAGTAAAACTGCTGCCCTCCCTGCACAAGCTCCAGGCTGGCCGGAGGTGAGCGCGCCAGTCCAGGCCAGCAGCATCGGGGCGTCCGTCGTCATGGTAAAATCGACAGAGTGGGGAGGGTCGGTTGCGAGCAAGGCGGCAATGGGGAGGGCCAGCGGTGCAGGAGGGAGTGGGCGGTGACGGAGATTCGGGAAGCCGCGGGGTGGCAAGGTAGTCGTCGGGCGCCTTGGGCCCTTGGCACATGGGTTTTATGATCGGCAATAGAGCGTGTTGAATCAATCCGTCAAGTGGCCTTTTTCCTACTACAAAACACGCCCACGACTGGGCTGAACGAGATCAGCTGAGCAGTTTTGCATTCATCAGCTGAGTATTATATGCATAGGACAGTTGGCTGCAGGGTATGCTGGGGCATATCTCGCATACCATGTAAGTGCCTCACCGTCCAAGATGCGTAGCTCTTTTATGATTCTATTTTTTGAATGTTTAATACATGTCTCAACCGTCTATGATTCGTGATTGTAAGACATAGATTCTATGAACTTTGCAATGAAAAGGCTAGGTGCATCATGATGATGCAAAGGCCAGAACTATGCTCCATATTCCTAGAGTACATTAAAGATCAAGAAAAAATTAGATAGATGTATCTTGTCATCTATATATACTCGTCCAAGTGGCTCAATAAAACATCAACGTACTACTCCCTTATAATTCTACATGGTACCATAGCATCTCCAACCGTCTTTGTATAAAAGAAAGTCTAAAATTGGCTATAGCAAGATGAGAGAGTAGATTTAGCAATTCAACATTTTTTTCCTTTCCTAGCATTCCTATAATAGCAATTATTTACATTAGGACCCACATGTCTGTGGGTCATTTTTTCTCTCTTCTTTCTCCTCTCTTCTTCCCCACGAGGCCACCATTGCCCCTGTGAGCATTGCGGTGTGACAGGAGACCCGGAGCTCCCGGGCATGCTTGAGACGTCGGGCGATGTGTGGCCATACCACTAATTGTGGAGCACCTCGTGCGAGAGAAAGCATATGGCCGATGCGGTCGCTGGAGTCGCCGCTGGCATCGACGGGGGTCACACATGGAACTTTCTGGTGCGGCAGTTGGGCTCTCCCACGCGTTGGACGGGCAAGTTTAGGAATTATAGGAGGTGGCCACGTACTTAGCAAATATACCAAGTGGAGGTGCCAATATACCATGTAATCTAGATTAGTTGACTATAGTGCAAGTGGGAGACTGTTGGAGATATGCCCTAGAGACAATAATAAAAGGTGGTTATTATTATATCTTTGTGTTTATGACAAATATTTACATTCATGTTATAATAGTATTAACCGGAAACATTAATACTTCTGTGATTTGTAAACTAAATTAGAGTCCCTAATAAAGCCTCTTTGTAATACTAGCTTGTTGGTTGATAAATGATTATGGTTTCCCGATCATGAACATTGAGATGTTATTGACAATAAGATCATATCATTAGGAGAATGGTATGATGGACATACTTCTATAGGTAAGCATAGCATTAAGATCAAGTCATTCCAATAGTTCGTTTTCTCTAAGCTTTCTGATACATAGTAACCTAATTCCTTCGACCATGAGATCATGCTAATCACCATCACCGGAAGGATGCTTTGATGACATCAAACACCACACCGTAATTGGGTGGCTATAAAGGTGACAATGAGTGTTCGAAAAGTATGTATTGAGGCACATGGATCAAGAGTGGGATTTGTCCATCCATATGACAGATAGATATACTCTGGGCCCTCTCGGTGGAGTGTCACCCAATTATCTTGCAAGCATGTGACTGGCTCACAAGGGATCACATATCACGGGAACGAGAAAAGAGTACTTATCAGTAACGAGGTTGAACTAGGTATGCAGAGGTACCGACGATCAGACCTCGGATAAGTAAACTATCACGAAACAAAGGGAAATTGGTATCGTATGTAAATGGTTCATTCGATCGCAAAGTAATCGTTGAAATATGTGGGAGCCATATGAATTTCCAGATTCCTCTATTGGTTATTTGTCAGAGAAGTGTCTCGGTCATGTCCGCATAATTCACGAACCGTAGGGAGACACACTTAAGGATTCGATGTTGTTTAGTAGATATGGAATGCAATTAGGGATACCGAATGTTTTTGGAGTCTCGGATGGGATCCGGGATATCACGAGGAGATCCAGAATGGTCAGGAGAATAAGATCCATATAAGGAAAGTCTGATTCCGGAGTTCGGGAATGATTTTGATGTTTTCATCGGAGAGGTTCTAGAAGGGTCTAGAAGGTTCACCGGACCGGAAGGGGAATGGTTGGATTATGTCCTAGGTCACTTGGTTGGGCATTTGCGAGAGAGAATTAAAGCTCTAAATTGAAAGTCAAAAGGGAGGTTTGAAAAGTCAAACTGGAATAATAGTTTCCTAGTGGAAGAAGGAAAGAGTCCTTTCTTCTATCCAACTTGGGTTTGGGTATGGATTCAAACTCCCCTCTCCCAAGGCTGCCCCCCTCTCATAAATAGAGGGGGAGGGCTGCCCCAAAGACTACAACACCAAGACCTCCCCACCGTGCGCCGCCGCCTAGCGCCGCCACCGGCCCGTCGTCGTCACCCTAGCCGCCGCCGACTCGTCGTCCTCCTCCTCCTCTCCGGCCTTCTAAACCTAGATCGCTAGAAATCCTAGATCCATCATAACTCGCATCGGCTTAGGCGAAGCCCTGCGGGATCTTCCCTCTACTTCCAACACCACGCTGTCATGCTACCGGAATCGCAAGGGGAGAACTACAACCTTCGCTGCCTGCTAGAAAAAGGGAGAGGAAGGTCTTCATTGAGTACCAAACGTGTGACCGACTGCGGAAGCGCTCCCGGAACACAGCGCCGGAAGTATCGTCTACGCGATCTTGAGATCGGCAAGTGTACGACTACATCATCCACGAAAATCCGCTCTCCTTAACCGCTTTGGAATATTCGAGGGTGAGTACTCTAATCGACTCGTTGCTATAATCTAGTAGATAGATCTTGGCTTGTTTGTGTGCATGCGGTAGAATTTTTTGTTTTCCATGCTACGAACCCCTACAGTGGTATCAGAGTCTTGTCTATATGTAGATCTGTTGCACGAGTAGAACACAATGGTCATTATGGGCGTTGATGCTTTTGTTGTCGATTGCTTCTTGTGTACTTTGCATCTTGCGGGATGGTGGGATGAAGCTGCCCGGGCTAACCTTACATGACATCGTTCATGAGGCTTGCTCCATGCTTGACATGCAACTTGTATTGTATAAGTGGCTTTGCGGGTGCATGTTTCTCCCAACATAGTTAAGATTCAATTTACAACGGGTGATTGACAATACTAGTATCAACGTTGTGGTTCTTGTTCGTAAGTTAGAACGACACTTATTGAAAGCCCCAAACCACGTAAAACATGCAAAGAAAATTAGAGGCGTCTAACTTTGTTTTGCAGGGGTGTGCTATGATGTGATATGGCCATGATTGTGATTATATATGATGTATGCAATGTTCCTTATTGTAAGTCGGCAACCGGCAGGAGCCATATGGTTGTCTTTTTAATTCCGTTAAGACCTGCGTGCCTATTATTCAAAGTAGTTGTAATAGTTGATGCTGGTGGAAGACAACAATGGAGCGGCGCCATTGACCTTGATGCAATGCCGGTGGTGATGGAGATCATGTTCGTGCTTGAAGATGGAGATCGGAAGCACAAGAATAAATGCCATATCATATCACATATTATGAATTGCATGTGATGTTAATCCTTTTATGAATCTTGTATTGCTTAGTTCGTGACGGTAGCATTATAAGATGATCCCTCTCACAAAATTTCAAGTTATAAAGTGTTCATCCTTAGTAAGCACTATTGCTAAAGCTCGTTGTTTCGAAGCACCACGTGATGATCGGGTGTGTTAGGTTCTGTGAGTGTATACGACGTGAGCAAGCCAGATTTTCTCATGCGGAAGCCTAGCATGTACAGACATGGTCTCGGAACACAGATCACCGAAAGGTAAAGCATGAGTCATACAGTAGATATGATGAACATATTGATTGTTCGCCATTGAAGCTACATCAACTCTCGTGATGATCGGTTTTGATATGGTGGATTTGGTTCATGTGATCACTAAAACAATGTGAAGGATATTGTTTTGAGTGGGAGTTCACCTAGATTAATTTAACTATTAATTAGAACTCAATTTGTCATAAACTTAGTCTAAACTATTTCAAATATGTTGTAGATCAGTGGTGGCCCCTACCATCAATTTTAATACGTTCCTAGACAAAGAAAAGTTGAAAAACAATGGAAGAAACTTCGCAGATTGGTTCCGCAATTTGAGGATTGTCCTCAATGCTGGTAATTTGACCTATGTGCTGGATGCACCGCTGGGTGACCCACCTGCAGCTGATGCTACCGATGAGGTAAAGAATGTTTTCCTCATTCGGAAGAATTAGTACTCCACAGTTCAGTGTGCTATCTTGTATGGTTTGGAATCGAAGCTTCAGAAAAGGTTTGAGAACCATGAACCACATGATATTGTCCGTGAAATCAAAATGATATTTGAGGCTCACGCGACAGTTGAGAGTTATGAGGCTTCTGAAAAGTTCTTTAACTGCAAGATGGAAGAGGGCAGCTCCGTTAGTGAGCACATGCTTAAGATGTCTGGGCATGCAAGCAAGCTTCAAAGCTTGGGTATAGTGATTCTTAATGCTTTGGGGATTCACCGTGTCCTCCAATCACTACCACCAAGTTACAAGAACTTTGTGAGGAACTACAATATGCAAAACATGGATAAGTCGTTGCCCGAACTCTTCTCCATGTTAAAGTCTGTAGAAGTGGAGATCAAGAAAGAGCACCAAGTTTTGTTGGTCAATAAGACCACCAAATTCAAGAAGCAAGGCAAGTCTAAGAAAAAGGGAAACTTCAAGAAGGGCGGTAAGAAAGTTACCGCGCCGGTGAAGAAGACCAAGGCTGGGCCTAATGCTGATACTGAATGCTTTTACTGCAAGGGAGAAGGTCACTGGGAGCGGAATTTCTCTAAGTACTTGCCTGATTTGAAGAACGGCAACATCAAGAAGAAAGGTATATTCGATATACATGTTATTGATGTGTATCTCACTAGTACTCGTAGTAGCCTGGGTATTTGATACTGGTTTGGTTGCTCACATTTGTAACTCGAAACAGGTGCTGCAGAATAGACGGAAACTAGCGAATAACGAGGTGATGATGCGCGTTGGAAATGGATCAAAGGTTGATGTGATCGCGGTCGGCACGCTACCTATTCATCTACCATCGAGATTAGTTTTATACTTAAATACTTGTTATTTGGTGCCTGCGTTGAGCATGAACATTATTTCCGGATCATGTTTATTGCGAGACAGTTACTTGTTTAAGTCTGAGAATAATGGTTGTTCGATTTATATGAGTAATATGTTTTATGCACATGCACCTTTGGTAGATGGTCTATTCTTGTTGAATCTTGATTGTAGTAATACACATATTAATAACATTGAAGCTAAACGTTTGAAATTGAGCGATAACTCGACCTATATGTGGTACTGTCATCTTGGTCACATTCGAGTGAAGCGTATGAAGAAACTCCATTCCGATGGACTTCTTGAATCACTTGATTTCGAATCACTTGAAAGATGCGAAGCATGTCTGATGGGTAAAATGACTAAGACTCCATTTTCTGGTATGATGGAGCGAGCTATGGACTTATTTGAAATCATACATACCGATGTGTGTGGTCCAATGAGTGTAGCATCGCGCGGTGGTTATCTTTATGTTCTTACCTTCACGGATGACTTGAGTAGATATGGGTATATCTATTTCATGAAACATAAATCCGAAACTTTCGAGAAGTTTAAGGAATTTCAAAGTGAGGTAGAGAATCAATGTAACAAGAAGATTAAATTTCTATGATCTGATCGTGGAGGTGAATATCTAAGTTACGAGTTTGGCGAGCATTTGAAGAAATGCAGAATACTTTCACAATTGACACCGCCGGGAACACCACAAGTTAATGGTGTGTCCTAACGTTGTAATCTAACTCTCTTACATATGGTTCGTCCTATGATGTCACTTACAGATTTGCCACTACCGTTTTGGGGTTATGCATTAGAAACAGCCGCATTCACTTTAAATAGGGCACCATCTAAATCCGTTGAAACGACACCGTATGAATTATGGTTTGGGAAGAAACCTAAATTGTCGTTCCTTAAAGTTTGGGGTTGTGAAGCTTATGTAAAGAAGTTACAGTCCGACAAGCTTGAACCCAAAGTGTAAAACTGCATCTTCATAGGATACCCGAAGGAAACTATTGGGTATACCTTCTATCATAGATCCGAGGGCAAAATCTTCGTTGCCAAGAATGGATCCTTTCTAGAGAAGGAATTTCTCTCGAAAGAAGTGACTAGAAGGAAAGTAGAACTCGATGAGGTTGTTGAACCTTCTCTCGAACTTGCGAGTAGCGCAGCACCGGAAGTAGTTCCTATGGCGCCTACACCAATAAGAGAGGAAGCTAATGATGTTGATCATGAAACTTCGGTTGAAGTTACTACGGAACCTCGCAGGTCAACGAGAACTCGTATCACTCCTGATTGGTACTACCTCCGTTTCAGGGCTTAAGGCGTCCTCGTTTTGCGTGTTTTTTCTTTGACCAAGAATTACTCTAAATACGTAAAGAGTTTTGGTATAAAACTAGTATCACTAGAAAGTATTTTTCAATACGAATCCAACGGTATTAATTATGTACAATATAATCAAGATTTTGTTGCTCAATTCTTTTGGTCAAACTTTGCTTTGGAAAGCGTGTGCGCCTTAAGCCTTGAAACAGAGGTAGTATGATCCTGTTATGAGTGTCATGTTGGTGGACAACATCGATGACCCTGCGACATATGAGGAAGCGATGATGGGCCTAGATTCCAATAAATGGCAAGAAGCCATGAAATCCGAGATTGGATCCATGTACAAAAACCAAGTATGGACTTTGGTGGACTTACCAGATGGCCGGAAGGCTGTCGAGAACAAATGGATTTTCATGAAGAAAACAAATGCTGATGATAATGTTACTGTCTATAAAGCTCGACTTGTCGCAAAAGGGTTTCGACAAATTCAAGGAGTTGACTACGATGAGACTTTCTCACTAGTCTGTGAGGATTTTATTAGCAATCGCTGCATATTATGATTATGAGATATGGCAGATGGATGTCAAAACGGCGTTCCTCAGTGGAGACATTGATGAAGAGTTGTATATGGTACAACCCAAAGGTTTTGTCGATCCTAAAGATGCTAACAAGGTATGCAAACTTCAAAGGTCCATTTATGGATTGAAGCAAGCATCCCGAAGTTGGAATCAACATTTTGATAAGGTAATCAAAAACTTTGGTTTTATACAAACTTATGGAGAAGCTTGTATTTATAAGAAAGTGAGTGGGAGCTTTGTAGCATTCTTAATACTATATGTAGATGACATATTGTTGATTGGGAATGATGTATACCTTCTTAATACTGTCAAAGATTATTTGAATAATAGTTTTTCAATGAAAGATCTTGGCGAAGCAGCTTACATATTAGGCATAAAGATTTATAGAGATAGACCGAGACGCCTAATATCATTGTCAAAAAGTACATATTTGGACAAAGTTCTAAAGAGGTTTGGAATGGAAGATAGCAAGAAAGGGTTCTTGCCCATGTTGCCCAATACGACCTTGAGTAAAACTCAAAGTCCTGCAACGACATATGCCTTAGCCATAGGATCTCTTATGTATGCCATGCTATGTACTAGACCCGACATTGCATATGCTGTTAGTTTGACTAGAAGATATCAAAGTGATCCAGGAGTGGATCATTGGACAACGGTCAAAAACATCCTAAAGTACTTGAGAAGAACTAAGAATATGGTTCTTTATTTTGGAGGTGATGAACAGCTCATTGTTAACGGTTACACCGATGCTACTTTGAACACTGATCCGGATGATTCTAAATCACAATCTGGATACGTATTTACTTTGAATGGCGCAGCAGTTAGCTGGAGGAGTGCAACGCAAAGAGTTGTGGCGAGATCTTCAACTGAATCGGAATACATAGCTGCTTCGGAGGCTTCACAAGAGGTGATATGGATGAAGGAGTTCATTACAGATCTCGGTGTGGTTCCAAGTGCGCTGGACCCAATGTCTATCTAATGTGATAACATGGGCGCCATAGCCAATGCGCAAGAACCAAGGTCACACAAGAAGCTGAAGCACATCAAGCTACATTTTCACGCTATTCGAGAGCATGTCCAAGATGGTGACATAAAGATTTGCAAAGTACACACATATCTGAATGTGGCGGATCCATTGACTAAACCTCTCCCGACGACAAAACGTGACCAGCACCAAACCGCCATGGGTGTTTGGTATATTACCATGTAATCTAGATTAGTTGACTCTAGTGCAAGTGGGAGATATCGACGATCAGACCTCGGATAAGTAAACTATCGCGAGACAAAGGGAAATTGGTATCGTATGTAAATGGTTCATTCGATCGCAAAGTAATCGTTGAAATATGTGGGAGCCATATGAATTTCCAGATTCCTCTATTGGTTATTGATCGGAGAAGTGTCTCCGTCATGTCCGCATAATTCACGAACCGTAGGGAGACACACTTAAGGATTCGATGTTGTTTAGTAGATATGGAATGTAAGTAAGGATAAGAATGTTGTCCGGAGTCTCGGATGGGATCCGTGATATCATGAGGAGATCCAGAATGGTCCGGAGAATAAGATTCAAATAAGGAAAGTCCGATTCCGGAGTTCAGGAATGATTTCGATGTTTTCATCAGAGAGGTTCTAGAAGGGTCTAGAAGGTTCACCGGACCGGAAGGGGAATGGTCCATGAATGTGTCATGGGTAAGTGAAATGATTGGATCATATCCTAGGTCACTTGGTTGGGCATTTGCGAGAGATAATTAAAGCTCTAAATTGAAAGTCAAAAGGGAGGTTTGAAAAGTCAAACTGGAACAATAGTTTCCAGTGGAAGAAGGAAAGAGTCCTTCCTTCTATCCAACTTGGATTTGGGTATGGATTCAAACTCCCCTCTCCCAAGGCTGCCCCCCTCTCATAAATATAGGGGAAGGGCTGCCCCAAAGACTACAACACGAAGCCCTCCCCACCGTGCGTCGCCGCCGCCGCTAGCCTCCGCCGACTCCTCCTCCTCCTCCTCTCCGGCCTTCTAAACCTAGATCGCCGGAAATCCTAGATCCACCATAACTCGCACCGGGTTAGGCGAAGCCCTGCGGGATCTTTCCTCTACTTCCGACACCACGCCGTCGTGCTGCTGGAATCGCAAGGGGAGAAATACAACCTCTGCTGCCTGGTGGAACAAGGGAGAGGAAGGTCTTCATCGAGTACCGAACGTGTGACCGACTCCGGAAGCGCTGCCAGAACACAGCGCCGGAAGGATCTTCTACGCGATCTTGAGATCGGCAAGTGTACGACTACATCACCCACGAGAATCTGCTCTCGTTAACCGCTTTGGAATCTTCGAGGGTGAGTACTCTAATCGACTCGTTGCTACAATCTAGTAGATAGATCTTGGCTTGTTTGTGTGCATGCGGTAGAATTTTTTTGTTTTCCATGCTACGAACCCCTACAGTTTTTGGCCCAAATTGCTATATTTTCAGTTTTTACCAATCCTAGACAAATTTACAAAGGAATGTTGGAGATGCTGTCATAGTGTGTAACACTACGGTTCTGAAAAGACCGTAGCTTCTATGTGACATGCCAATCCCTGGATCGGTTCATTGGCCCACAATAGAATAAAGATGAATAACATAGCAAAATAACCGTGTATCATAAATAACAAAGATCTAGAGTAACATTATTACAATAAAGGCTTAGCTCTAGGCTAGCTCAACTTATTCAGGTAGCAACATAAATAAAATAACTCCTCCATTCTTCAAATTGCCCACAAGTGAACAAGTGCCAAGTGGAGTATCGTGGCCTAAATCGATCACTCAGAATCTGAATATCTTGCAACATGAAACGTAGCAGCCCCGAAGGGTCAATACATGGAATGTATGGCAAGTAGAGCTATTAAAGGAGACAACAGAACTAACATCTACATGCATATTTGGCAAGTGGGGTTGTGGCTAGCTCGCATTTGCAAACACCTTTATCCTACTTTCTTAAACAGTTTTTGATTTTCTTTGAAAAGATCCCAATTAAGTTAATCAGTCAACATTAAAGTAATTATGAAATTAGAATGAGCGAGAAACATGTCATGAACTCAATATCAAGCAACTCAGATGTCCATAACCGGGGACACGGCTGATCGATTAGTTTATACACCCTACAGGGGTTAGTACACTTTACCCATGTGACTTGGCCAGCCCAGCTCGTACCACCACTCTCATATTGGGTGATGATAGGGAGAAGTCCAAGAAGGGACCGTTCGGGAAGTAGCTCCCCAAACCCGACACGCACCGGTCCAACCTACCAAAATTCTACATCTCTGGATACGTGGGTTCAAGTTACCACAACCTACTGAGTCCAACTAACCGCACATTCCATTATTGGCACATGGTTGTACACGTAAGCTACAAAATAAAGAATCCAATCATTTTCTCTTGATACTGGGTGCCTTTCCGCAATGATACCACCAAAAATTTCAATCCCATCACAGCCAGGAGATTCATTGATTAAGTTGTTTTTAGTTTTCGCAAACCAACACATTTAGAAACAACCTTCAGTGATGTAACCCAGCCCTCGTTCATCATAGCATGGCTAAGCAAATCTACCAATGGTGGCTCATCTACAGGAAAGCCCTACCACATAATAGGACATAGCATAGTGATATTAATTTCCTACACATGCATCTACAAAATACACAACAATGCATTGAAAATAGTAGGACAACATAATGAACAAAGTAGCATCTACTTGCCTTGGCTGTAGCGGTCGAACGAACAATCCTCACACGAGCAAGCGTTGCACTCGTCACAATCTGCACGATACAATTGCAATCACACAAACAAACCAAACACAACCATATACAAACATAACAATGCAAGATGCATGCATGATAAGTTGGACAAAGCTCCAGTAGCATTCTATAATCTTGTTCAATATACCTACTGTATGCATGCATGGAAATCATTTTAAAAGTGTTGAAAACAAGTCATGCAATTTTAATTGTCCAAACAATTGAGCTATAACCCAATTATTAAGCCACTGCTATTGGGCAGATTGTAAAATCTTGGAAAAATAGCTACTGTGTAGGCAACCTAAAATATAACCAGTACCAACTGGAATCACTCAAAAAGGATTTATAGAATTTCATGAGAAATTAAAATACTCTAGAAAGCCTTTTAATAGATTCTGCAACTTCTAGTACTGTAAGTCTACCTTTTTAATTTACTAACAGATTCCTCTTGTTCTACTGATTCCAGGGACATCTCATTTGCAATTTTTGGAGTAGTAGAAATTTTACTATGAATTTATTACTCTAAAAAGGACATTAAACTATTTAATTAATCACGGCAAAACCTTGCTGCAAAAGTATGAAACAATTATACAGCAATATTCTACGTGAAAAACTGATGCATATCTTATTTGCAATTTTTGGCCCAGTGGATTAATTTCTATTGATTTTACATTTTTATCTATTTTCTGCCAAAAATAAATCAAATTAAATTATCAGTCAAAGTCACGCTGATGTGGCATGCGCTAACCAGTCAGTGGTCAAAGCAGCCGGTCCACGGTCCATCTGGACCGTTCGTCTCAGATCGAAGGGGCAGGGGGGCGTCGGTGCTCACCTTGGTGGCCAACGTCGACGACGACTCCGGCGGCAACGGCGGCGGTGGTTCTCGGCGACCCTTGGCGAGGCGGTGTGGCTCACGAGGTGCGGCGCAACACGGCGGTCCTCGGGGAGGCGTTGGTCGCTGTCCTCGTTTCCTCACGCGGTGGCAGGACACGTCCAAAGGCGGCGGTGAAGCTCAGACTCCGGCGAGCAATCCGACGGCGTTCGGCGGTCTGTAGAAGGGGAACCGGTGTGGGGAGAATCAGTCAAACGAGGGGAACACCACAAAGGCAAAGGAAGAGCGCGGGGCATTCAGGGTCGTCGTCACCAACCTCGTCCAGAGAGCTCACTAGCGGCGACAATGGCGGCAAGGTGAGGGGCGGCTAGGGTTGCGAAAAACGGGTAAAATCGAATGGGGGCGAGGGGAGGGGGAGGTTTAAAGGGGGTGTGGGCGTTGGGAGACCCAAAATCCAAACGAAATCGAACGAATTTTGCGCTCGGGGCCGATAGGGACTCTCGCGATGAACTCGCGGTAAGGGAGACGGGGCGGGGCCCACATGGCGGTAGCAGGCGGCGGCTGACGGGCGAGGCCCCCTGGCAGTGGCTCAAGGCGCGGCGGCGGCGCTTAGTTATTCTGCGCGCGTGTGCTGCCACTGCCGTTTGCTGCAAGCATTCCAGGCCCCAGCTGGCCGCGGGCTGGCCAGCTCGCTGCAGCGCTGCTCTTTTTTGTTTTTCTTTCTTTTCTTTTTCCTAAGACACTTCTTATCTGAATTTCTGTTCTAGAATTAAGTAAAAATTCAGATTGCAGTAGATTTTGCTCCGAAGCTTCGATTGAGGCGATTCAAAGTGCTACGGGTTCGTGACGGAACCCTCTACGCATGTGCTAACCAAAATACTAAACTCAAGGTTTCTAGCAAGTGAAAGGTGGAATCCAAGCACTCTAGTGTAGGTGACAAAATGCAAATACAAGTGAGGGTTTTTGCCAAAAGCTTTTCAAACTAATTTTTTACAATGATGTTCAAGATGCAATGACATGCACGATATGCAGTACCAAATCTAAAATTTAGGATGTGACATAGTGTGAGAACCTTGACCTAGCCGTCAAACAGGTTTCTGCTCCACGCCTACCCAAGGAGATCAATCTCCATGATCTCTGCAAGGGGTTGCGTGATCTATAGCACAGTTCATCTACCAATCCGTGATGAAACGTCTTGATGAGTTTTTCTCTGTTCGGTTTGTCTTTTCACCGGTTGCATTGCTGCTTCTGTTTCTGCTGCTACTGTACGTGTTCGTATCAGATTAGATATTCAAATGAAGCAAATGGGAGTAGGCATCGTCACATATGTATAGACGATTAGAGGTACGTAGCACGCAGGTGGTTGGCATTTTTTCATTACTACACTCATCACCGACGGCGTCGAGAGCATGCAGAGCATCCACCAGGTGTCGGTAAAGGGACGCGGCGAACTTGGGTGATCAAGAAGGTGGGCATGACCGGCTGCATCAGATGAACCCTCTCTGCATGGAACACATATTTGGGCGCCAGTTTTGCATGTCAATGAATTTGTTTGAGACAATTGCTGATGGCATTAGGGACTACTGCAGGTACTTTGAATGTAAGAACGAATGCACGGTAAGATTAGCTTTAGTTCTTGCCAGAAATGTTGCTCTGCTATTCGAATGCTTGCATATAGAGTGGCTGGTGATCTTGTCGATGAGAACATGTGCATGGGAGAGCACCTTCCTTAAGGTGATGTATAGGTTCTGCAAAGCAGTGATTGCGGTTTTTGTTGAAGTTTACCTGAGAGAGCCAAATCTCGAAGAGGGGATTTGCAGGGATGCTGGACAACATAGATTGCATGCATTGGGAGTGAAAGAACTGTCCTTTTGCTTGGCAGGGGCAGTATAATGGGCATGTGGATGGCTGCACGGCGACTTTTAAGGCAGATGCATCTCAAGATCTATGGATATGGCAATCTTTCTTAGGCATGGCAGTTTCTAACAATGCCATTAATGTGCTCTAGCACTTTGAGGTATATTCTCTAGGCTGACAGAAGACAATGCTCCACAGATTCACTATGAGATCAGGGGTCATGCTTATGACAAACGGTATTACCTTGCTGATGGCATCTACCCAGATTGGACAACCCTTGTGAAGACCATCCATGACCCAGATGATGAGAAATGTGCAAGGTTTGCCAAGAAGCAAGAGGCTGCTAGGAATTATGTGGAGCGAGTCTTTGGTGTGCTCCGATCTAGGTGTACTATTATTCGGCACTCTTCTTTAACTTGGAGCGCCGAGACTATGTCATAGGTGACGACCGCTTGCGTGATCATGCACAACATGATCGTTGGGGATGAGCGGGATAATGGACTCCATGACCAAGGATGGGATTCTGAGGGTGATCTAGGCGAGGAGACGCTAGGGCCAGCAACCTTCGACGAGTTCATCCATGTGCACCATGAGATACGTGATCGTCCTACGCACAACCGACTACAAGAAGATTTGGTCGAGCATATATGGGCACACATCGGCAACTGTTAGGCATGGCCTCATATTTCCTCTTCTTGTTTGCTATGTTTGATCATTAATTATATTTGGTTTGAAACTATGCTATGTATTTAGTTGTGAACTATTTAAATTCATGTAATTGCTATGATAATTTGTTAAAATCTTTCAAAAACTTGCGAGTCCTGGCCGTGTCCGGCCAGAATGCCTCGAAGCTGCTGGGGGCACCCCCCCGCCCCAAACGGATAGAGGCCAAAATAGCATGTTTTCGTGTCAGCGAGCCGGCCCTAACAGACGGATTACTGGGATTAGGAGATGTCCTTAGTAACATGAGTAAAATGAAACCTTATCTTTTTGCGAGTTGATACTAATGTTTGGTAATTGAGGGTAAACTCGGCCATACTTTTGTCAAAGTCAATGGCAGTTGGGATTTTACTTTTATATTTTTGTTCTTTGTAGTAATATCCTTTTCCTTTTTGAGACAAGACACAAGGAACGTATCTTATATTTATCGAGGAAAGTAGAAAATAATAAAAGCAAAGGACAATGAGATGCAAAGCAGAAAATAGCAAATAAAATCACATACTACCTCCATTTCAAAGCTTAAGATTTTTTTTGAAATTCAAGCTACGAAAAGTTTAACCTGACTTTTTTTACCCCATATATGCACACAATGGACTTTTCAGAATTGTCAACTATTGTATGAGTAATGCTACACCTACCAACTGCAGCCTACGGAATTCACCGACGGAGAGACATGGAGAGAATCAGTTGGATTGCATCCCTTAAATCGCAGGCGAGGTAAAAGAATTACCACCAACCAATTGATTGCAGTATTGCACGTAATCCCATAAGTTTATTTCCGTACCAAACTTTCCATAAGTGTGCATTATAGTTGTATATGAGCATATATATTTTCATGAGAAATTAATTTGGTGTTCGTGCTTTCATGAAAAATAAAAATAAGTACTTATATGACTAGTAAACATGTTTTATGGCATCTATCTTCTTTTTACATATACCCCGGGGATCCTACGATAGTATGACCCGACAAGCGTATCCGATGAGAGCATGTCATTTGTTTTGTCCTTGGAGCGCTCAGTAGAGCAGAAGCTACGACGGCGGGTTCGATTATATTTAATCATGTTTGACCTACCCCTCGCAGGTAAAAAACCCTACTTTTCCAATCTTAATACTATAAGAGACAATATAACGGTGAAATTCAGCAAGATCAGATGTTTAAGTCAACCACTGGTTTTATGATGGTTGAAATAGTAACCGGTGATCTAGATCGATATGACTGATGTATGAAGAAGACGATGATGGTGTCATACCACTTCGGTTGATATGGAGTTACTTTGTCATTCAGAGAGGCTTTGCCGGTGACACTAGGATCTTCACCACACACTTTGGATTCTTCTCTTTGTTCTTTCCCTCCACTTGATTTGGGAAGTGAAAAGGCATACGATAAGAGGTTAAATGGCCATTTTTGCAGAACGCGCTTTGTATGAAAGGATTTAATTCATTACGGTGTGAATGGATTAAACAATTTATATAGGAGGGTGAAAGTGCAATGGACGTCGCCTAGAGGGGGGTGAATAGGCTTTTAAAAATATTACGGTTTAGTCTCAAGTAAATGCGGAATAAAACTAACGTTTAATTTATTGAGCACAAAACCTAACCACTAGGTTCACCTAAGTGCACCAACAACCTATGCTAAGCAATACAAGCAACAAGGTGATAGCAAGATATAAATACTTCAAGCACGATGGCTATCATAATGTAAAGTGCATAAGTAAAGAGCTCGGTTGATAGATAACCGATGGACGCGGAGAAGAAGATTTGTTTCTCAAAATTCACTTCCAAAGAAGCTACGTCTCCGTTGGAGAGGTGCGATGGCGCAATGCTCTCCGAACGCCACAAATGGCTAACCTCGAGGTGTGGTGGCTCGATGCTCACCCAATGCCACACAAGGCCTCACCCCGGATGCGGAAGCACGCAATTCACCGACGCCACAAAAGGCTCACCCTATTCTCCCGAGTGCGCACCACAAAAGGCGGGCACTTGCTCCACTATGGGACGCTTGAGGGCGGGCTAACTCCACAACTCAATTGGAGGATCCCAACAACAAAGCCACAAGAGGCTACAGGCCACAAAAGGCCAACAACACCACAAAAGGTCAACAAGACCACAAAAGGTCAACAATCCAACCACACAACCGTCTAGGGTTCCAAGGAACCCAAGAGAAACAAGCCCACAAGCTTGTACTCGCCAAATCTACGAGAAGAACTCAAACCTATGCACCAAATGCAAGGGCAAGTCCTTCAGTCCCAAATTCCAACTGTTGAAGTGTATAAGTGGATTGCACTAGCCCTTTCCATCAGTTCGTACTTTTGGTTGCGTTGGCAAGTGCATGAAGCTTGATATGGTATCAGAGCCTAAGGTCTCGAGTTCGAGTCCTGGCTTTCGCAATTTATCCTAAAATTGTTGTTGACCCCTCTGTGTCCATGTATAGGCCTCTTGAGTCATACGTGAGTTTCGCGCGTCATCGCTCTCTTCCGGTTGCACGTGCTGTCTTCTCCCCGTCACACGTGAGAGGGGGTGTTGAAGTGTATAAGTGGATTGCACTAGCCCTTTCCATCAGTTCGGACTTTTGGTTGTGTTGGCTAGTGCATGAAGCTTGACACCAACAAAGCTACAAAAGCTATTGGGGGAATAAGGGAGGAAGAACACAAGAGAAGAACACAAAACTCTCCAAGATCTAGATCCTAATTATTCCTTTACAAAGAAGGGATCTAGCTTGGGGGATTATAGATCTAGATCTCCTCTCTCAAATCCCTCAAAAAGATGCAAGAATCATATGAAGGGAAAGGGGAGAGGGAAAGCTTCTTCAAGGTCAACAATGGAGGAGAGAGAGAAAGCTAAGAACCAAGAAAAGAGCTGTTCCCACAAAGGGAAAGATGAGCCCCTTTTAAAGGGCTCCCAGATCTGCCTGTTATGGGCATTCTCGACCATGGCCGGAACTTCCGGTGGTAGTCCGGAAGTTCCGGTCGCACACAGCCAACGGTCAAAAACTACGAAGCGAGAAACTGAAAACGCGAGTCCTGGTCGAAACTTCCGCCGGCCCACCAAAACTTCCGGTGGGAGCGGAACTTCTGGTGGAAATTCCGACAGAAGTTCCTTCAAATAGTCACAACCAAAATAGAAGGTTACTGAACGTGAGCGGAACAAGAGCCGGAATTTCAATCGGTACTTTCAACGGCAACTAGGCCCGAGCGGAACTTCCGGTCCCTGGCCAGAACTTCCGGTGGGAGCGGAACTACCGGTGGAAATTTCGACTAAATTTCCGTCAAATAAACACTTTCAAAACATAAGTTGCTGATCATGAGCAGAAGAAGAACTGGAACTTCCACCGGAACTTCCGGCGACAAAATGACCTAGCGGAACTTCCGATGAGAAGCCGGAACTTCCGGTCAGGGAAATTCCAGAAACCAGAAAACCAGAAATGCAATAACTTTTGCATCCGAACTCCAAACGGGATGAAACCAATTTTGTTGGAAAGATAACGACAAATAGAATCCAACAAAATACCATGAATATATATGTGAAGTATCCCCCAAGATGTGGATCCGGAAAACTCGCAAGATCAAAAACCGCAATAAGATATGCAAGTGAAATCCTTATTTGATGAACTAAAGCTTGTTATGATGATGACCACAAGCTCTAGATCCTCTCATGGACAAGAACCAAATAACAACCAAGAAAGATGATGCTATGAATGCAAAGGTTTGAGCTCTCTCCGAACGATGCAAACGAGACACCCGCTTGAGAGCCCCTCTTGATAGAACGACTATCTATCCTAAACCCGGTCTCCCAACTAACAACAAGAGACCGGCAAAAGATAAGCCCTATCAAGAACATACCTTTGCCTTGAGCATCCCACTTGAACTTTATGTAGACCGTCTTGTTCTTCTATAGTGGGAACACCTTTCTTGTTTTCTCTTACTTGATGAAGATGAAGACAAATTGCTCCCCCATACTCCATGGGGAAACCTATTCTTTGAACTTGTCTTCATCACCCCATGATCATGAGGATGGCAAGCTTCAAGCATGAGATCTTCTAGAGATGGCACATCTTGATCTCGCCCTTTTTCATCCCTTCTTGAGGTTGATCCATCTTGATGCAACTCTTTGCACATGTCTTGATCAACCTTCAAGATCCTTCTTTCTTCATGTTCCAATGGACACAAAGCCCTTGGACATTTCTTCATCTTCCAACCTTGAGACCAACACATGGCTTAAGCGATGCCAATGGACAAACCTACAAGTGAAACTCAATTTACACATTAGTCCATAGAGATTGTCATTAATTACCAAAACCACACATGGGGGCATACATGCCCTTTCAGAGGGACTGTAGGAATAAGGGTAAAACGATGATATTGGTCACTATTTTGAAACAAGAAAGGGTTTGCGGCAGGGGACCCACTATTCCCAATGCTTTTTAGCATTTTAGTAGATATGCTAGCTATCATTATTTCAAGGGAAAAATAATATGGCCAAGTTGGGGGCCTTATCCCTCATTTGGTAGAGGTAGGCATTTCAATTTTACAATCTGCTGACGATAAAATTTTATTTATGGAAAATAATCTTGAAAAATCACTGAATATGAAACTCGTTCTTTGTATGTTTGAGCAATAGTTAGGTTTAAAATTTGACTTTCATAAAAGTGTGATTTTCTGTTTTGGAGAAGCAAATGATATGAAACAACAATACAATAAGATTTTTGGATGTGAGTCTGGTTCCTTACCATTCCGGTATCTTAGTGTACCTATCCATCATACAAAAATTGAGAAATTCGGAGTGGAATCTGGTTGAGAGTCACCTCATGTCTAAGCTCAGTTGTTGGAAACGCATTTTGTCTTATCAAGATCGTCTCATACTCATTAATTATGTCTTAACTAGACACCAATGTTTATGCTTTATTTTCTCGAGATACCAATAGGGGTAAGTAAAAGACTTGACTTTTTTAGGTCTAATTTTTTGGCAGAGTGATAGAATAACAGAAAAGTATAGATTAACAAGATGGAACATTATATGCCTTCCCAATGAGCAAGGTGGGCTAGGAATTGAAGTATTAGTTGTCGTGGGTGTCAAAAATGTTGTTTTTTTACTCAGTGGAGTCTATTAAACATATTTTTTATCCCATGTCCTTTTGCAAAAATTATTTGGCGCATATTATACATTACATACAACTTACCTCCTCCAACTAATATTACTAATATATTTGATAATTGGTTAAATGGGATGGAGATAGGATCCGTGTCGGGGTTTCAGCTTTGTGTTGATCTATTTGGACAAGTAGAAATGATATTATTTGTAACAACAGATGGGTACAAATATTTTGCAGGTAATTCGACTAGCTGCGCATTGGATCCAACTATGGTCTTATTTGCTACAGATGGACCAGCGGGAATCCATTCTTACCGGATACACCCGACTGCTTTCGGTTGTACATGATTTCTTTTTCCGAGCTACTGGATGGCGGCACATTAGCAGACTTTAGAATGGAAAGTTTTATGTTGCTGTTCATTTTCGCTGGTTGATACTTGTCTCAACCTTAGCTGACCTTGATTGTAATAAACGACTTTACTAGAACTTTGCAATAAAAAAGCTTGTGTGCATCGCTTGATGTAGAGGCCGGGGCAAGTTCCCATTTCGAAAAAAAAACTTGATTTGAAGTTACAAGTAACTTGTAAAAGTTAGCCGCAAGACTCTCGAGATAACGCCTCTCGAGTTCTCCAAATAGCTAGTTCTCTCTGGACTTCAGGAGATGGCAGGTTTGCATGTTGGAATAACTGAGTCAGCAGTAATTATGGATGGTCACAATAAGATTCCCAAGCCATGTGTAGTCGAGTTAGGGAAGCTTAAGGCATACTTAAAAGCCATTAGGTCAACGCAAAGGAACACATTACTCGTATACGGTTAGATGTCATGACTCTTATTAGATATACCATTCTCTGCCTTCCATTGCAGCAATTTTAGTGTGGTACCGAGCTTTTTGTTGTCATCTTCGCAATTTGGATACAATATTTTTTTGTGATCCTCTAACATGCGCTTCAACTTCAACTTCTCAGTTTCACTTTCGCATTCTCTATGTGCATCAACAATGGCCCGGTGAATATCATCAACGAGCTCATCATCATCGGGCGCCTCTTTATCTTCAGCTTCACCAGTTGTATCATCGTATTCTCTTTGTGTATAACCGTATTCAGGAAACATCCGATGATAGTTTTCATCATCCTCTTCTTCTTCTTCTTCTTCATTGTCTCCCATCATAATCCCTCTTTCTCCGTGCTTGGTCTAACAATTGTAGCTGGGCATGAAACCGTGTTGAAGTAGGTGGGTGTGAAGGGTTCTCGAGAAAGAGTAATCCCTCTGATTCCGACATTTTACACATGGACAACACATAAAACCGTTACTTCTGTTTGCCTCAGCCACACCGATAAAATTATGAAGGCCCGCAATGAACTCGCCAGTGCGTTGGTCACCTTACATCCATTGTCGGCTCATCTGCAGTTGGTGTAGGGAATTCCTGTTCTCACATATAGATAGTGGGACATGCGTGCTTAGAGATAGTCTCGGGTGTAATCTTTCCAAAAAAGTAAAAGACCCAATCTCCTTCTAAAGAGACAGGGTATTCACTACTGTAATGTACCGAGAGAACAGGTACTTAGATCACAATAAAATTAAGTTTATTAAAAAAATCACATAACATCTAGAGAAATAAACACTGTACATCGACACATGCACTGTATCAATGACAGATAAAGGATTAAGTTGCATGCTAACCTCGATCGAGGAGGAGAGAAAGAGGAGAAAGCTTAATTAAGTGTGGCTCATGAACTTGTGCATTTCATCAAGAACCTCTTGTGCGTAGAGGGGAAAAACTATGCAACATACACCACTTGGACATGAGAGGGGAAAAACAAACCAGCTCATATAAGCATGTAGAGCTGAGGTGCTATATATATACAACATGGTTCTTTAGTCCCGGTTCCTTGCAAAAACCGGGACTAAAGATCTGCGCAAGCGGCCACGTGTGGCCAGACATGTTTAGTCCCGGTTTTTGCCCCGAACCGGGACTAAAGTTCCAGCATGAACCAGGACAAATCGTTGCCCTGCCTCGTGCGTTTTCTACTGCAACCGGAACTGGTGGCTTGGGGGGGGGGGGGGAGGGGGGATAGATGGACGGAAAGGCTGTTTCCTACTTGTGCCTTTTCTTTTTTGAAACAAGACAGCAAGGCAGCATGTCTTATATTTATCGAGGAAAACAGAAAATAATAAAAGCAAAGGACAATAAGATATGAAGGCAACAAATAACAAATAAAGCTACATCGAAATTTATACTGGTCGTCTTGTTTCCCTTGTTTGCTTTAGTTCAAATATTGTGAAAATGCAATTAACAGACAGTAAGACACCACAAACACCGAGACCAGTAAAGGACACATTTCCAAAAAGTAAAGGACAGCTGCGATTCGGCAAAGTCCCTTTTATGCCTTGTTTGGATTGTTATTTTTTAGTCCCGTCATTTTGATTTTATAAAGAGGTTCAGCAGAAACAGTCTGTATAATCCGATGGTTTTGATTAAAATACGACATTCCAAACAGGGCATTAGTGGATATAAACCCGTCGAGAAGACAGATCAGATAAGTCAGAAATGGTTTCCGTGTCAGGGACGCCACACATGAGTACATGACATAACTTTCATGCGGAGCTTCACATTGAGAGATCCATTAATTTGCTGCGACTTTGGACGCATATGCCAACCGATCTGATTTGATATGATCCGATGCAGGATGTGGTCGTTGGCTACCCAACGCGTCGACGCTCACATAATATACGGATTAATAGTGTCGCCCGTTGTCTCGCGAGTCACGTGTATATCCCGCAATCAAGAACATGATCGCTTGATTCGCTCCACTTTTCTGGATGCCTTCTTAGTTACTCTCTCTCTCAATAATTACCATGCATTCTATGTTTAGTCAAAGTTAAACTTTATAAACTTTGGTAGAACATATAGAATAAACTATAAACATCTATAACACCAAATGTATATAATATAAAAATATATATTATGACGATTCTAATGGTACTTATGTTATATTATAGATGTATATAAATTTTCCTATATGTTTGGTCAAACTTTAAGTTTGACCTTGACTAAACCCAGAATGCAGGGTATTTCCGGACAGGGGGAGTATGTCGCTTGGAGACTCCGAGGAAGAAATAGTTGTCAGTACCAAGATAATTGTGAAATGCGCGATAGATAGACATAACTTGTAGGGCAGAACTCTTCTATTTTTATTAATTACATCTCTAATAAGAATATGTTGTACAATTATGTTGTCTCTGTTTAAATGAATTATGTTGTCCCGACTATGGCCCAACTGGTTAGGAGAGTGTGAATCCATAATCCCAACACCCGAGTTCAAATTCTCACGGACACAAGTTTAGTTTTCCTATTCATATAAGGATCATGCTCTTCTTTCACTCGTGCAATTTACCCTTACGACCATGTTTGGTGCTTTATCAAGATTAAAAATCATGGTACTCATACTTAATGGGCTGCATGCATCCCTAATTGGTGCAGAGGTCAGGGAAGTAAAATCCCTCCCCCTCCATTTTAAAGGTAGATAGGAAGATAACACAAGCTAAGCTGATGGATAAAAAACGACTCCCGAGACGCTCCGCTCGAGGGCGGCTCCAGAGGACCCCGATCCCGATGTAAAAGGCCAGCGTCCGATCAACCCGCACGGACCGCTGTCGGTACCACTAACGGTGCAGGCCACAACATGGATGTCGAAGACTACGGGCGGGGATGTGGCGTAGCCTGTCAGACTTCCTTCATGCAGGGGGTACGACTCCATGGCAGCACAGGTGGAGATCTGGCGGTAGGACGGCTGTCGCATGTCGGAACATGGACACCGTGGATGAGGGACACCCCCATTTGTTCGGTAAGGGCGCGAGGTGCTACGAGCTCAGCGGCCATGCAACACAGCAAACACAGAGATATTTTTACCTAGGTTTGGGAGGCCCATCGGCTAACAACCCTATGTTCTACCTTCTATACTGTTTGGTGGTCTATGTTGATTACAAGGGAGATGAACTCTCTTGCCGTGCAGTGAGAATGCTTCCCGGGCTTCCTCTTCTCTTTTTATCTTCTCTCTTCTCCTCTAATGCCCATGCGATCTGGTGGTGCTCGCCCATGCACGACGTCTATCGGCGTGTTGTAGGGAGGCGTTGATGGGCCAAAGGCGCGGGGTATGTGATGGTGATGGACAGAGGCAGTGGCGTGGAACCTATGGTGGCGGCACTCCTGTGCATACCTAGGGTGCGCTGCAGCATTCCTCCCGCCACTATCATGTGAGCCCGATTCGCTCGATCTGGTCGCGGGAAGCCGGCTGGCGGTGTGGGGGCTGCTGGTCCGGCCGAAAAATGGTGGTTTGGCCCTCTATTCTTCGAGTGGCAATTCATTGATCTGCATCAAATCCTCGTCCCCGGTTGGGACGCAATCGACTTCCGTTCTTCCTCTTGGATATTTCTGCAGTCTTGCACAAAATTCTACTGGAGATCTAGAGCGGAATCTATGGGATCGTGCACACCCTTCTAGGATGTGGCATGAAGTTTTGTCTATCGTTCGGTACCATGGGACATGTCTTCATATAGATTTCTATGGATCTGAAAGAGATGGAGAATGTTATGGTGGAAATGATAGGAGATTGGTTTTAGAAGAAAGGTTTTGGTTGTGATGAAGATAATACAATACGGGTTCTCCATGTGTGTCGGGTGCTTAGCGACTTGTACCAGCATTGTTGTCAAGCGGGGGTCAAAGGTGGATTGTTTCTTTTGTGGTGCTTGATGGATGTGAAATATAGTCATCCACGTCCTTATTTAAACTAGATATTATTCATATATTTGATGAAATATCTCTCTAAAACCTGCCACTAATGTCTAATGATCAAAGGGGTATACAATCCTTTCTTGTTATTTTTACCTGCGTAGATAATGACGTATGATGATGGGAATTACTACATAAATGCCAAAGATACGCGATTTCCAACACGTAAAAAAACCAGGATCCGTAAAGTTATTACTACAAGTTTAACGACCAACTATACGGGCTGCCGCCGTATAGTTGCTGCCGTATAGTTTGCACCGACTTTATTAGGTCAAACAGAACAACTTTCTTGAAGGAACCCCTATATAAAGAGGCTTCGGACGAAGGGAAACATCGCTTCTTTTTTACCTTAACTCTCCTTGCCACCAGAAGCCACCACGCCGCAGGAATAGATCTAGATCTAAACCTCTAAACCCTTCTCCACCACCATAGCCATCTTCCACCACTTGTAATAGTAGATATCATCTCCAATTGGCGACATTGTAAGACTATTTGCTATCAACCTTATGATTTCTATTATAATATTTATGATTGTCGATTTTATCTCTATGTGTGAGTAATTCTCCTTGGGCTAAGGGCTTTGGCCTAGCCATGTAACTCTTGTGCATGTTATTTATCATAGATGGGATCATGTATTATTTTGTATGACATGATGATTGTAGTACCTATCTTGCCTCAATCTAAGGACTTGTCAGGTACACAAGACCTCGATGATTGATACAGGTAAAATGAGTGTGAGTAATGACTGATCCGCAGGATAGGAACCCAGTGACAGAAAGGGTAGTATGGATGTATGTGAGGAATTTACTTGGGATTAACGATGATATCATGATGCATATCATTAGTTCTCTTTCTTCTATGGATGAGACTAGTAGGTTATTGCTATAAGCGGCTGCGAAGGCGATAACAATTATGGATACACTACCCACATATAATTGTCTTGCTCTAACAATTACATGCATACTTTATTATTATCTATTATTCCCATCAGATGGTTTGTACATCTACTGGTGAAAACCGAAGACCCTAGGCCCTCTCTCTCTCAATCGTCAACAACAATAAAAAGATCGCAAACTCTTGGTCTGATGAAAACGCAATAGGAATTCTAAAACTCTCGAAGGTCCGTTTAAGAAATCTCATTTTGCTTTCTGCTTCTCGAGGATTCGATAAAACTAGGTCTACTAGGGAAAAAAGTTGTACTACATTCGTAATCCGGATCAAAGGTATCAACCCTTTTTCTAGCGCCATTACCGGGAAGCAATAGCTACCCTGGTGAGGTTAGTAGGAACCTTGCTAGTTTTAATTCTTATTTTTAATTTTATTAGTTTGCTTTCATTTTATATTTGAAAAACCAAAAAATAGTTTTTTATTCTTTCTTTATCATCATTAGTACTTGTTTAAGAAAATACAAAAACATAGGAAGTATGGCTGAAAAGAAACTTGGGAAGTTTGCAACTCCTAACAATAATTATTTACGTACTCCTATTACTCAGCCAACAATTGCTGCTGAAGACTATGAAATTAAGCCCCACTATTTATATTTGGTTCAACAAAATCAATTTGGAGGCTCTGCTATAGAAGATGCAGGTATGCACTTAAATACTTTCACTGAAATATGTGATATGATACGCATTAAAGATGTTGACCCCGATGCGGTCAAGTTGCGATTATTTCCTTTCTCTCTTAGAGGAAGAGTAAAAGAATTGTTAATATTTTTGCCTAGAAATACTATTGCATCATGGGTGGAATGTACTTATTTATTTATGACTAAATTTTTTCCAACTCCAAAAACTATGTAACTCAGATCTAATATTACTGGTTTTAGACAGGAAGAGCGTGAGCCACTAGGGCTTGCATGGGAGAGAATGAAAGAATGCATGAGAAACTGTCCCAGCCATGGGATTAAAGATTGGTTAATTCTACATTTATTTTATAATGCTCTTAAATTTGTGTCTAAGTCTATGCTAGATACTGCAGCTGGAGAAACATTTATGGGTAAGCAAATTACCGAAGCAAAGCAGCTCCTAGACAACATGCAATACAACCATGCCCAATGGCATGTGGAAAGATCAAACACAAAGAATGTGAACTCCGTCACACCTCAAGAAAATGAAGAACTCAATGCTAAGTTGGATGAGCTCATATTAGCTATTAAAGATAAGAAAACCCAGGTAAAAGCTACTCTCGAACCAACTATTGAAGAAGTAGACTTCATAGCTCGAAATGATTATAACCCTGCTTGAAATAAAACTATAATCCAAACTTTTAGAAACATTATTCTAGTCCTGCAGGTAACTCTAATAATAATATGGCATCAAGTAATACTAGTCTGCAAGAAACTCTTAAATATTTTATGGACTCGGAGAATGAGCAAAAAAATATTCTAGTCAAAATTACGAAGAATCATAATGTTATGCTTGGTAAATTATCTAACCAAACTGTTAGTTTGAGAAATAATTTGCAGGCCCTCCAAGAAAGAATAAGGATTGTTGAGGCATAGCTAGGTAAGATAACCGAGAGTCAAACTCTCATTCTAGCTAAATTTGTAGGTAAAGCTGAGCCCAGTCCAGTAGAAGACCTCCAAATTATAAGAATTCAAAGAGCCCGAAGAACTTTATTATAGCAATGCTCCTTCACCGAACTACACAGTTGAAGATCTTGTAAAAAGAATCAATGTCAAGATTCTGGTAAGTGAAGGAAATGAGAAAACCATATATCAACACTTCGTTAATCAGGTAGCAATAAAGGTACGTGAGCTTGAACAAGAATATAAGAAAATTGTTGAAAAATTACTTGTTAAGCTAGATGATATATTTGAGCCCACTATTAAGATTAAAATTGGGACTACTGAAATAGCTACACACTGTGATCTAGGTGCATGTGTTTCAACAATTCCAAACTCCAAAGAGTCTTTTTAACAAGTTAAATCTTGGCTTTTTTGAAATCACCGAACTAAAATTACATCTAGCAGATTCTACTTATAAACAAGCAGTAGGCATTAAAGAAAATACCTTAGTATATATTAAAGGCTGTCCTGCTCTTATTAATTTTGATATTGTTGACATGCCTGAAGATGCTACTGCCCCTATTATATTAGGCCGTCCTTTCTTAATAACTATTAAGGCTTTAATCAATTTGCATGAAGGGAACGTGAAGCTCCAATTGCCTTCGCGGGATCCTTTTGTTATTCATTTCCCTAGGAAAAATAAAGCCAAGCAAGATGATAATAAGGTCATCACTTTGAAGGCCAACTACTTTGGAGTGGGTGTTCCACTCATATGGCCTAAGTGAGCAATATCAAGGTCAAGCTATTGACCATAAAAGAGCACCGCATGAGAGGCAATCCATGTGAAATAAAGGTTTGAGTTAATTTTTTAAGTTTTATATAGAATAAAGAAAAATGAGAAGAAGAGATTCAGCTGTACCAAAAATTCATGTTTTATATATTCCATAGTTGGTCGAAATTATAGTCTGTCATTTTTCGTTCAAAACAAGGTGTTTCGCTAAGTTTCAGTCTAAAAAGTAATTCTTGAAGAAATATAATTTTTTTGATGTGTACAGAAAGGTTAACGACCAACTATACGGCGGGAATAAAAATTCCCGCCGTATAGTTCCGGTTGTATAGTTATGTTACCCATCGACAATTTTTCATCCCAGGATACAGAAGGTTTGATGACCAACTATACGGCAGGAACAAAAGTTCCGGCTATATAGTTATAGCCACTAGGAAAGAAACCCTACAAACCCAAAAAAAAATGTCGTCAGGCCAACTATACGGCGGGAACAAAGTGTTCCAACCGTATAGTTTCCACTGTATAGTTGCGTCCGACCACTTAAACGCACGGGAAGGTACCGAAAATAGCAAAACATCAATCCTTTCTCTCTATTCTACCTCCAAACTCTCTCAAAACCTCAAGGGATCTTCACCCCTACTCAATTTCGTTCGAATTCCTCGCACACAAGTGATCTACGGTATGTTTCTCCTCCGATCCTTCAATTAATTTTCGCGAATTCATCTCTGATCTATTATCATTACCGATCTAGGGTAAAACTTATTTTGAACTATTTTCCATGATTATCTTGCCTAGATTATTATGTTAAGGAAATTCTTTAGTGTGCTATGATGAGGAGTGTGCTATATGACTATTACTGTTGGATCAAAAAGTTTTATATTTGTCTCTCTTATTTATTTTTAGAAGATGAACACGAGGATCTAGGCGCGTGCTCTTGACGCTTCTAGTTATTCTCGGGCTGCTGCTCAGGAACGCATGGGGATTCGATTCAAGAACGAATCCCAACGTGACTGTTTCGACAAGATCAAAAACCGAGAAGTCAAAGCAACCAATTGGGCTTGCCCCGTCACTTTAAACCAACTCTCTATTTCTAATGACTTTAATTTACTTTGCAATAAAGTTGTCCTGCAAAACTTTGTATTTCATGATGCACCAACCTATCGCCGGTTAACCATTGAATTTCTTAGCTCTTTGCAAAACACCGATAAGACATGGCATGGGGAGGATAAAATTTCTTTCTGAATCATGAACAATAATTATTCTCTACCACTTGATGAATGGTGCAATTATTTTACCCAACAATGATCCTAATGCTCTGCGCGCAGCTTTTACCGACATGGAACCTTTCCCTGAATTCTATTATAATAGTATAAGATTTACTTCTAGAGTCAGTAAAGGGAAGAATATTCAACATCCTGCTATTCGCACATTTGTTCTATGCTATTGCTAACACTTTGCCGGCGTGCAATGAGTTTACAAGGCTCAATGAGGAGGACATCTTAGTCCTCGCAAAAGCTGCTCTCAACTATGGCAACTTGTCACTTCACTTGGGCTCAATTCTTGTGCGCTACTTGGAGTACCAATCCTACCAATCCCAAGGACCAATCACTTGTGGGGGCGTCATCACCGTGCTTGCCAATGCATTGGGCATCGACCTAGGTGAGTTACAGCCGGTGCTTGGTGAGCGACATGTTGGTTTCTCTACTTTGAGGGCTTGTGGAATGCTCACTAGTAAAGGTGGTGTTTATTATCTGCATATTGCTGGAGCTGGGCTTCTCTACCCCGCTCCTTTGCCTAATGGTATTTTCTCTATCGAGTAAGGATGCGTGCTTTATGACTTGCAGGTTGAGAAACACCAACCCCAGGAGGAGATGTCGGAGGAGGATAAGGACCAAGAGGAGGAGCAAGAAGTCCACCATCAAGAACAGCAACCACCAAGCCGGTTTGATATATATCAAGATTTCCAAGAACTTGGAGGAATTGTGGAGGGAATGCATAATCTCGCCTTGAACCTCTGAGAAACAACAATTAACTTATCAACTCAATTTGCGGAATAGAGTTACAACTTTTTCCCCACCACAGTGATTTGAAGGGCTTGCAAAAGCCTAAGCTTGGGGAGGTTTTCTATTTATTTTTATAAGCACTCGTGTTGGTTTCCCCAACACTTTATCTTAGTTATTTTATTTTGTTTGAGATTTTCAAGACGAGCTTTGCCGCCAATTTTCTATTCTTTAAATTCCCCTTCTCAAAAACCACAAAAAAATCTCCGTTTATCTTTATTTTCCCTCTATATTTTCTTTTCGCCTCGAAGTTCTCACTGATTTGCAGGAGAGTGATTGACTTCGAGTTTCCAAGGAACAAATAAAAATGGAAGAGAGAAGTGGAACCAAACATGAGAGGTATGCCTTATGACTCCACTTTTGAAGTTTGAGAAACCCATGCTAGTTAGCAGTAATGTTAAGATGTTATATCGGTGAAATGAGTCTCTATATTATAGTAAAATTTTGTTTGCATGGGTATTTAATTGAGCATGTTTTGTTCCAGCTCTTGTTGCTAACCAAAGTCTTGCCTAAAAGTTTGCTAAACAATTGAAATAAGAAAAAGTCTCACAAATTTAAGATTTGGATGTTGTAGTGTTTAGTCTTCAAAGCTTATTCCTAGAGACACTCAACACCATAGAAAATAATGATTGACCTGATAGATCTCTTTGAAAAGATTCGTTCAATTGAATTAATGTTTAGCGGTTTTTTGAGCATGCCAAAGTTTGACTTGTAAATAATAAAAATGATATAGCTTTATGCGTGTCGAACTTCATGGGATGCCAACAACTCCGCTAGCCTACGAACGATCTTCATGAAGGAAACTCCTAGATTTCGGCTATGAGTTGATTAAACATATGTAGCAGCAAGACTATAATGGGTAAGATTCTTGGCACTTCTGGGTAGCTGTAAACATGATGGAATCACTTCTCTAGCTTATATGAGTAATCATTATGCAAAAGGAACAAAAACCTTAGTGATGCCACGAGTGGTCCATCACAGCCCGATAAATTAATGAAATATTTTTGCATGCTCTCAATTACTTAAGAACTAAAATTCTTGAAGGACAATGAATAAAAAAGTAGTGCTTGAAAAGCCTTAATTTATTGATTTGGGAAAATTGAGATACTTTAGTGTATATGCTTTTCATGACAAACTCTCACACTCTTAATTCTACATGATTGCACTTTATTGTTCAAAGGCAAGCTTATGAGTTGATTACATGACATGGAATCAAGTTTACTCTTTTGAATTATCCATGCTTATAATAATTTTGCTGCGCTATAAGGATTCATGAAACCCGTATGATATGCTTGCCATTAGTCTATCTATGCTCAAGTTTTTCAGATTAATAAAGTGGAGGAAACATGACACTACCAATCATGAGTAAGATCATCATCTCGTTATTTCAATTTAAATGTTGAGTTTCCTTTTGATTTTAGTTTTCTTGCTCGAGGACGATCAAGTTTAAGCTTGGAAGGTTGATGGCTGTGAAATATAGCCATCCACGTCCGCATTTAAACTAGATATTATTAATATATTTGATGGAATATCTCTCTAAAACCTGCCACTAATGCCTAATGATCAAAGGGGTATGCAATCCTTTCTTGCTATTTTTCCCTACGCAGATAATGACGTATGATGATGGGAATCACTACATAAATGCCGAAGATACGAGATTTCTAACACGTCAAAGAAACCAGGAGCCATGAAGTTAATGTTGAAGCTTTAACGACCAACTATACGGCGGGAATTTTATTCTGGCTGTATAGTTGGCATCGACTTCATTAGGTCAAGCATAACAACTTTCGTGAAGGGACCCCTAAATAAAGAGGCTTAGGGCGAAGGAAAACAATGCTTCTTTTTTACCATAGCTCTCCCTGCCACCAGAAGTGGCCACGCCGGAGGAATAGATCTAGATCTAAACCTCTAAACCATTCTCCACCACCATAACCATCTTCCAACACTTGTAATAGTAGATGTCATCTCCAATTGGCGATATTGTAAGACTATTTGCTATCAAACTTATGATTTCTATTACAATGTTTATGATTGTCGATTTCATCTCTATGTGTGAGTAATTCTCCTTGGGATAAGGGCTTCGGCCTAGCCATGTAGCTCTTGTGCATGTTATTTATCATAGATGGAACCATGTATTAGTTTGTATAACATGATGATTGTAGTACATATCTTGCCTCAATCTAAGGACTTGTCAGGTACCCAAGACCCCGAGGACTGATCCAGGTAAAGGGAGTGTGAGTAATGACTGATCTGCAGGATGGGAACTCCAGTAACAGAAGGGTTAGTATGGTTGTATGTGAAGAATTTACTTGGGATTAATGGTGACATCACGATGCATATCATTAGGTCTCTTTCTTCTATGGATGGGACTAGTAGGTTATTACTATAAGCGGTTGCGGAGGCGATAATATTTATGGATGCACTGCCCACATATAATTTTACCTTGCTCTAGCGATTACATGTATACTTTATTATTATCTATTATTCCCATCAGATGTTTTGCACATCTACTTGTGAAAACCGAAGACCCTAGGCCCTCTCTCTCTCCATCGTCAACAACAACAAAAAGATCGCAAACTCTTAGTCCGGTGAAAATGCAATAGGAATTCTAAAACTCTCGAAGGTCCGTTTAAATAATCTCACTTTGCTTTCTGCTTCCCGAGGATTCGATAAACCTAGGTCTACTAGGGAAAAATAGTTATACTACATCCGTAATCCGGATCGAAGGTATCAGTGCTCATCAAGTACCGAGTCATGATTTCCATATTGAAAACCCAAGTTCTCGCCTTCATTGGTTGTACCTAACATATTGAAGGCATTGTTATGGAAACTCAAGATCTTCGATCAGGCGACGACAACACTTGTTCATTGTTCCCTTGTTGGAGGCGTTGCTTTTGGAGATCCTAATTTGTAGTACGGGTATTGTACTCGGTGGTGGTTAGAGTTCTTCTGTTGCGAGTGGTTATAGACTTTGGCGGGTCTTTATTTTACTTCTCACTTGTTTATTTTGTTCTTGGTTGTGCATCCCTAATGTCTTTGGACGTCTTGGTGGTGCATAGGCTGTGTGTAATTGATATTAATGTTTTCATTTTTCAAAAAAATATGTTATGACTGCGGTGTTTGAGTAGGAGATGTTAGTTTGACCTATCAGGCTTAGCACGTTTAGACATAGTCAAATAATGTTGAAAGAGAAATAAAAGGGAAGGCCCACGAACCGATTTTCGGGATCTCACCCAAACTTAAAAAGGATGGAGTGGCCAAACCAACCGATGGTTAAAACCCTAGTTTCATGCGCATATTAAAGAGGGGTGGGTGTCGGCGTTGGATGGATTCAGGCATGTACCATACATGGGCCTTTACCCCAACAATTCCTGCCCATGACGACCTCTGACGATCAAGGACCTGAAGGCCCACATCTAGAAGCTCTCAACCGACCTAACCTAAACCGACCTGACCTGTAGGGCTGCAAGACGGCTCTCTAGAGATCCTGAACACCAGATGTACGTGCAAGGAATATGGGTGGAGCGGCTTGGGAGATCGAATGAATTGGCCAGAAGATATCGGAGAGGACTAAGCACAACATCATCACATTAATGACGACATGTGGAAGGAGTAATGTCCATCTCATCGGGAAGAACATCAGCCCTCTCCTGTGGTGCATAGAAGGTACTACTACGAAATGGTACAAAATAAAGCTTAACGCCCGCTCCCGACCGTTTTGTGTCACCAGAAGGTGGACTGACCACCTCCCAACTATTTTTTGTGTCACTCACAAGTGGAACTCCACAGGAGGTGCAAGGGAAAATCTGACCGCCTACTTCCCGGTTACCACTTTCCCAGCTATAGTGTGTGTGTCACGTAGCGGTGGCATGTCGACAAGCCACGCCACAGTTGCCTACCCGTGGATGTCACGTGTGAACACGCCAACGCCTAGGTTTATTGTAACAGTGGCGTTTCGGGTAGACCCCACGCTACACTAAACCCGAGACCAATGGGGCCCCACAAACTGTTGGCGCATCAATGCCAAGGAGTAGTAAATCTATACACTATCTTGGTTTGAGGATTAGTAAATCTGATTTTATTTTTGTCCGTGTATTTTTTAATGCTGATTGGGCAGGTTTTCAGACGATAAATTGTCTACATGTATACTATTTGTTATATGTGCGAGAAAATAGGTAACAATTTCTTGGTCCTGTGCCGAAGCTAGTACGAGGCTTTGGCAAGTTCAAAAGTTGAAATTATGTGTGCAAACCTTGCTTAATGAATTGGTAGTGCCGCGGTCTAAAGCATCCTATTTGTGGTGTGACAGTACTGGAACCACATATCTTGCTAAAACGGCGATTCTGGCGTGCACGCGATATAGCGTGCACTGGCCCACCCTCTCTCTCCTGCAGCTTTATGGAAAGATGTGTTAGAGTATTATTTCCTACTACTTTTAGTTCTAAAGTTTAAAACACTTGTAGAATTTGAACCATAATTCTAATTAAAAAAATGTTTGCATATTTGAGTTCCTATTGAAGAGAGCTTCAAAATAAGACTAATATTAAATATATTTTAACAATATTTAAAAATCAACTTTTAAAACATGATAAAACATTCATAAACTATATGAAACATGGTGATCTTTTATTGTTGAAACAATCTGTTTAATTTTGTTTCAAACTCCGCTCATCACAGTTAGAAAATATTTTACAAAAAAAATTGAGATAAAAAAATTAAATATCTAAATGAAAAATAAGAAAAACAATACTGAATTTCGAGTTTAGAATCTAAATGTAACAAATAGTCGTGCATTAAAATAATAGTGACAGCAATCGGGAGACACATATTTTTATGTTGTTTCATCAGATTTCATTAGGTTTTAAAATTTATTATTGTATTTCATTGTGTATTAGAATTCACATTTTGAATTTTGTTAAAAATAACCTATTTTGAGCTTGTTTAAAAGATATTGTCAAAATAAATACACCTGTCCAAACAGATTTTTAATCTAACATTTATTTTGAAACATATTGACTTTTAAAATTAAACATTAGAAAGCAAATAGTTCTAGCTGAGTAAAAAGATTCTTGCATGCAACATGTCAGACGTAGATAATAAAATAGACATCAATAAAAAGCACACGGTAGGAGAGAGAGTGGGTGATACTAATCTCAGCATAAATGAACGGCTCCAACTCCGGCGTGCACGCCACGCCAGAGTTGCATTTCCGCGTACCTTGCAGCTACTCCAATTTCCGTGCTAGAACAAAGCACGTTCAAGTGGAATATCACTTCGTTTGTGGGAGGTCTTGCCGGAGATCGATTATCAGATGGTTTTATAAAGTCACTTTCTACAAGTCAACTCAAACATTTGGTCACTTTCTTGTCAGGTGTTAACTGTGTCCTAACTTGCGGTGGCAAGGTTATTTTGTTATTGTTTAGCCCAAAAAAAAACGTCGAAGCCATCATGTTTGTGATGCGGGTACACTTTAATCATGGCCTCGCAAACGCTGGCGTGACAAACAAGCAGATGTACTATAGTCCTCTTCCATCCTGAAAATGATATCGCACATTTCTCTAAATTTGTATTAATCTATAGACTAAAATGTGTTTACATACTGTAGTAGATGTTTTGTCTGACGGAGAGAGTAGTGTACTGCACAATGTTTGTTTAGAGACAGTGGACAGTGTTTGGGGTTGGCGCGCTGGCCAGCCAACGACTATACATCCTGCAGCCCCGTGTGTGTGTTACGATTGCTATTTGATGGTGTGTTACGTAAGTACACGGCTGGACCAGCTCGACTCGATCATATCACACCAGATCGAGCACTGCTATTGTGTGGAAGAGTTGAAGCACTGCTATTGCGTCCCTGTCATGGAAAACTTAATTATCACTGCTATTGTGTTTCAGTATATAATACGAGAAAATCAAATCTGCTCAAATCACCAAAGCAACCACTGCTCCAGGTTACAAGTGTGTACTGGGAAAGAGAGGCGACTATATACCCTTGTGGTGAACCCCAAATCAAGCAGAGATGGCTCCGTCATGGACCGAGGCTGCTGCGCGCTTTCTTGTTGCAAGATTCTTCAACCGATACATATCCATCGGCAACTTGACGTGAGTTCTTGCTGAGCCATCTCACATGCATCTAGGCGGCAGTCTAGTCCTGATGATTTCTCACCTTCATATTTGCCATATATATATGCAGATTGCTCGAGGAGGAAGCAGGCAGCGCGTTGAGCTTCGGTGATGCTAGCGACACGAGCCATGCTGTAAGATCGGTCCTGCGAGTTGAGGACCCCATATTCTACTGGAAGGTCTGTGTATTGTATGCCTCGCTTGTCTTTTTTGCTACATATAGATTGTACTCCACTCAGATTCCTCCAACCTATCGTCTCTTTTGGACTGATGAATAATTATCTCTGTCGTTACTTTGGCATATCCCAGGTTGCAACAGAATCAGACCTTGGTTTGGCAGATGCCTACATCAATGGCTGCTGCTCCTTTCCTGATAAGACAGAAGGCCTTCTCAATCTTTTCCTGGTAAATAAAGAAAACTATATCTTTGTCCAGGCTGGTTGCGGTGTTACTTCTCTTTTTTTTTCTCAGACTATATCCTCGATTCATTTTTCTATACAGATTTTCATCGCCAACAGAGACAATAAGAGCGGTAGCAGCACTGTCAGCAAAAGGGGTTGGTGGACGCCCATGCTTCTAACAGCTGGGGTCGCATCTGCTAAGTATTTTCTGCGTCACCTCTCCAGGAAGAATTCCCTAACACAAACTCGTCGAAATATCTCACAGCACTATGATCTGGTGAGTAGGACTTTGTCTTCCTTTTTGTTATTATTACACTTAGCAACCAGCTGCTGCTTAATCACGCACGCCAACTAATTATTTGATTATCATGTATGTGCGTGCGTGCAGAGTAACGATTTCTTCTCACTGTTTCTGGACAAATCCATGACGTACTCATGTGGAATTTTCAAGGTTTGTCAGTTGTGTGACTAATTTGGTCCTGCACAGCCCTTGTAAACAAAGTTCGGCATGAATACATGGACTGAAATTAAATTTGTAGAGGGAGGACGAAAGCTTAGAAGAGGCCCAACTTCGTAAACTGATTATTCTGATCAACAAGGTAATAAATCGTACTTACTCAAGAGATACATGTCAAGAAATCATTTACTCCTAAATTATGTTGCTTTTATAATTTTTTGACAAATTCATATTTCGTAAAACTTAACCAAATATACAGGAAAAGCATCAACATCTATGACACCAAAATGCAGATGATATGAAAATAAACTTCATGATGGTTATAAATGCTAGCTGATATGATTTTTTATATACTTCGACAAACTTCACAAAGATTGGTTTGATCAAAAAATTATATGCAACATATTTTCCAAAGGAAGGAGTAGTTTTGTTTTACAACTAGTCATCAAATGGTTTCTGCATGATCTGATGGTGTAATTCGATCTTGCAACATGTATATGCATTTAACCAAAGGCTAAAGTTAAGAGGGACCATCAAGTTCTTGACATCGGCAGCGGCTGGGGCAGCTTAGCGATACAAATGGTCAAGCAAACTGGCTGCAAATACACAGGAATAACTTTGTCCGAGGAGCAGCTTAAATACGCCCAGAGGAAAGTGAAAGAAACCGGTTTAGAGGTTAGTTATGTGTTACTCCTTACGTGCTCAACTTTACATGTGGTGGCACGGTGAAATCTTCTTGCCTGAAAATTTCACTCCACTGTTTCAGGATCACATAACTTTCATCTTGTGTGACTATCGTCAAATACCAGCTCACAAATATGACAGGATCATAAGCTGGCAAGTATACTACTGATATATTTTGAATACATATGCTTGGGAGTGCAGTGGTAACAACCGTTTAAATCTCTCTTCTGTAAACCAGCGAGATGATCGAGCATGTTGGCCATGAATACATGGACGCATTTTTTGCCTCCTGCGAGTCTCACCTAACTGAAGATGGCATATTTTTGCTCCAGGTTCCATGCCACAACTGGCTTTGTATATTAGAAAATATAAATATAAGGTTACTGGCCTATTCCTCCAAATACAGAGAACAGTTGAACGAGAATACCTGCCTATATGAGGAAATTGTTGTGTCTAATTACCAACATATCTTAAGTTTTGGCAAGCTGCAACCAACTTTGATTTCTAAATACATATGTATTCAGGCCATCACAATGCCTGACGAACTCTACGAGGAATACATCAGAAGCCCAGGCTTCATAAAAGAATACATCTTCCCTGGGGGTTCACTTCCTTCATTGTCCCGGATAAAGTCTGTTTCCGCTTCATCTGGGTTCTGGTACGTTTTATCTCAATCAGCCAATTCTTAATCTAATTAATCTTCATTGAATAAACCCTTCCTGATCTGGATGCACACTGAGTATAGCATAGAGGACCTCGAGATCATCAATGGGGACAACTATTACCGAACTCTGAGAAGCTGGAGGGACAACTTGATGGCCAACAAAGAGTAAGTACAAATAAGCATATAGTACATGCATACATCTTGCATCCACTAAGCATCTAGTACATTTGTGGTGGGGTACATAATACTCCCTTTGTCATGAAAAGAAGGCATATATATTTTTTCAAAAGCCAAAACAATGTCAAGTTCGACCTATCTTATAGAAACAATTTTAATATCTACAATGCTAAATTAGTATCACTAGATACACATGGAATATATTTACATAGAATTATATTTGTTGATGATTTTTCTATGAAGTTTCTCAAACTTCACATTTTTTACTTTGGAAAAAATTATGACGCTCTCTTTTCACAAACGGAGGGCGTACACAATAGTTTCTTTTTTGTCTATCTTCGTAGTGAAATTTCTGCACTAGGCTTTGATGACAAGTTCATCCGTACATGGGAGTACTACTTCCTATATTGTGCAGCTGGTTTCAAGACACAAACACTTGGAGATTGCCAGGTGTGGAATTATATGTTTTCTATGTGTATATACGCAATTCAATATATATGACTTCATATTTATCACTTCATGTGATGAGCAATTTTTTTCTACTACATGTAGGTTGTGTTTTCTCGTGCGGGGAAACGATAAGCTGCCCCTGGATTGACGAGTGATGCATGATCCTCTTCCTCGCGCAGCTGCCAAACTATGCGACTTGTCTCTTCTATGTTTGTGGCTTAACATGTACGCGCGCGGTATATTAAAAAATCAGTTTTCCCAAGACTTGTTACACCTGTCCGGGCTCATGGTGGTCGAATAAGTATTCCTATGTTTCTAATTTTTTTTTTGGCAAATCAATTTAGCTTGCCAAAACATATTTGGGAAACGGAGGGAGTAGTTTTTATGCACGTTGTTTGAGTGATACAATGCTTTGATTGTGCTGGCAGTATGTTGATGTGGAGTGCCAATAGATACCACGCTTGGAAGTCAGGACAAAAAGAGATACGCTGCATGTGAGTAATCCATGAAAAAAGCGAAAAATTGCTTGTTCAGTTCAACCCAAGCCTAAGACCAAGACCAAGAAACAATGGCTGATGTGTATAGTCTGTATGTGAAGATATACTATTATTATAAAATATATTAGTGGGATGACATGGAAAATTATACTGGCCGCATATTGTCGCAAAATACAAAAATACCACATATTTATGCCGGTTAAGTGGGTCCACCGAGAGAGGCGACTCTAGAGGTGATCGGTTGTCGATCGCAGATAGGGCTAGGGTTTCTGTCCCTAGGGTGGTTGCTGATCATCGGCGGGCGTGATCTCGACAGAGAGGTCATTTCCGTGCAGCGGTTTCTGGTCGCTCGCACCGGGACACCAAGGTTTCGTGGAGGCGTGGTGGAGGGATGGCTTGCTCAAGTCAATCTGGTGGGAAAGATGGGAGATCCACCGGGACTCCATCGCAATCACCAGGGAAGAGGGGAGCCGAGGATGTTGTAGCATGCATGACATAGATCGACGCTTATGTACGGGCAATGTCCTCCAGGCATAGGGGGAACCATTTTGCCATGATGCGGTCGTCGCCACCCGGGCCTCGATGCCCGTGGTGTAGAGTTGCAGGAACTCGCACGGGTTGGCGGTTCCATCGTAGCGCGATGGTATCTTCGAGCGGAACTTGTGTGGCCACATAGCATGGCGGAGCTCCCTGCTGAAGGTGAGACAGCTGTTGGCTTGCACCTCTTTGCCGTTGGCAAGGGCCGCGCGGTTCTGTTGACCCACCGCGGAGATCTCTTTGACGAGGCGGTCTTCACGCCTGTGTGGGGACGTGGTGACTGCAGGAGATGAGACGATCTGGCAGATGTTGCCCAGTGGTGGAGTGGCGTCGCCCAGCTTGGTGGTGCCGTCGGGTTGTTGGGACGGGCTTGAGCCCCTAGCCACCAGCGCCTTTTCCTTAGTCTGAACCCCCTACCTCGTCGGGGAGAGGGTGGCGATGTCGAGGAGCTTGGCCATGCGGTCGCACCACTTCCCTTGGCCGGGCTAAGCCGGCGGGTGGTACAACAGCTCGTGCACCATGTGCTTGGCAGCCTCCAACGTGAGGTGCTTGGTTGGATCGCGCTCGTCCCGAGTCTTGTTGCGAGAAGACATGCCGACAAGGTTGATGAAGGTCTTGAAAGCGCGCCTCAGCCCCCTACCTGGCGCGCCAACTTTCAGAGAATGTGTCCCGCGAAGGAACAAGGGTCCAACTAGCCCTGAGTTCATGAGGGGGCTGAACACGCGTTCCAAGTAGACTCAGCGACAACAAAGACGGGGGAGCAAGAGCTCGAGAAAGAGACACAGGAGTTTTTACCCATGTTTGGGACCCTCGTGAGGAGGTAAAGCCCCAACTGCTGCTTGGTTGTATTGCTCGCATTCTTCGCGAGGGTACAATAGTGGATAAATGTCTAGGGTTTTAAATCTCTGGGATCGACCTGTTCTAAGGTAAGAGAATGTCTCCTTATATAGAGGCGACGGGCCTCTTCCCTCAATTCTTTGGCGGGAACAGTCACCACATTGCCGCGCCTCGAGGTCCCGGTCTACAAGGTTACTTTGTGTGGACTTGGTCTTGCTCGTCGAGGGCTTCTCCATCCTTCCATAAAGCTGGTCCCCTTGGCGCCGTTTGTCTCTATTTGGCGTCACAGGCTCCCACTCTTGCGCCAAAATGGCGAAGGGAAGACTGTCAGTGCTGAGGTCGTCTGTCATGCTTTAACACTGAAGTGTAGCCCTGAAGATCGAAATCTGGGTCACAGTTAATTGAGGGAGAGTGATTTTTGTGCAGCGTTCGTGCTACTGCTTTTCTGTTTCTTCATTCCTTTTATTCGGACGAGATTACAACGTGGTGCCGTGGTGTTCGCCACTCTCCCGACTAAGTCGTGCCATCCCACGACTTGGAGATTGGTCCACAGCGAGATCCTACTTCTATGCTAAGACTGAATCAAAACAGAAAACAGGTGTGGTGGATAGTAGACCACTAAAACGACTGCATGTCCTAAACTCTGACGAAACTGAATAAACCCTCTAAGACATCTAGTTATCCAACAATCTCCTCCTAACCTAGGTGTTGCAGAGAGTTCATTTGATGTCGATGACGCCGATCCGCTCACGAAGCTCCTGGAACTTGACACGGCCAAGTCCTTTGGTGAAGATGTCCGCGAGTTGGTCGGCGGTGCTGATGAACTCAATGATGATCTGACTGCGATCGAGGCACTCTCTGATGAAGTGATATCGCAGTTCAATATGCTTGCTCCGCTCATGAAATACTGGGTTCTTGCAGAGCTGGATTGCCGCCTTGTTGTCCACGAACATAATTGGGATTGAAGGCTCCTTTGCGAAGAGCTCGCCTATGAGCCTTCCAAGCCATACTGCCTGACACGAGGTTGTCGAAGCTGCCATGTACTCAGCCTGACAAGAAGAGAGGGCAGTGGACTTCTTCTTCTGTGACTGCCATGAGATTGGGCAGCGCCCGTAGAAGAACAGTGAGCCTGTCGTGCTCTTCCGGTCGTCCACATCTCCTCCGTGATCAGCATCACTGAAACCCATCAGAGGTTCTGCATCGTCTTTGCAAGCAGTGTAGGTACAGCCAAAGTTCTGAGTCCCAGCAATGTATCTCAGAATTTGCTTGACTGCGCTCATGTGTTCTGTTGTTGGAGCCTCCATGAATCTGCTCACAAAGCCGACGGCGAAGGAGATATCGGGTCTTGTGTGCACCAATACCGAAGCGAGCCAACTATGCTTCGATACATGGTCACATCCACAGGTGGATTTGTGCTCACCTTGGACAGCTTGAGGCGCGGCTCGATTGGAACATGGACAGGGTTGCAACCTGCCATGCTAGACTTCTCTAGGAGTTTCCCAGCGAATGCCGATTGCTTGAGGGTGATCGCAGCTGACGACTGATCTACCTCAATTCCCAGATACAGTTTGAGCAACCCAAGGTCACTCATGGAGAACCTCGAGCTCATCTCTTCCTTGAACCTTGAGATCTCCATGTCGCACGAGCCGGTGATGATTAGATCATCAACGTAGACTCCCAACAGAAGCCGCTTCTCGTCACTTCCTCGAGTGTACACTGCGTGCTCTGACGGCGCCCGCTCGAAGCCGATCGACATCAGCACACCGTCCAGCTTGATGTTCCAAGCCCGAGGAGCCTGGCGCAGACCGTACAGTGCCCGATGAAGGCGCAGTACCTTGCCCGATCCACCGGAGCCAGTGAAGCCCGGTGGTTGCGCGACGTAGACTTCCTCTCTGAGCTCGCCATTCAGAAACGCAGTTTTCACGTCCATGTGATGGACTGTCCACTGCTTCTGGGCTGCTATGGCGAGGAGCAGGCGAACGAAATCCAGTCTCGCCACCGGAGCGAAAACTTTGTCGAAGTCGATCCCCGGCCGCTGGACGTAGCCCTTCGCAACCAGACGAGCCTTGTGCTTAAGCACATTCCCGTCAGCATCTCGCTTCAGTTTATACACCCATTTGAGTCCAATGGGTTTGTGACCTGCAGGAAGATCAGAGACGCTCCATGTATGGTTAGCCTCAATCGACGCCAGCTCCTCCCACATCGCAGCACGCCATTGTTCGTCCTGCTCCGCCTCGGCGAACGTCGATGGTTCACCATGCGGCGTGAGCAGCAACAGATCCTCGTACTCAGGTTCAACGGCCTCCATCAGGTACAGGTCACGGATGGCGCGGTACCGATGCGGTCCAGCCGGATCCGCCCCAGCATTGAACAACTCTGGATCAGGGGTCGTTGGCGGCGTCGCGAACCGCTTGGTGACGACAGCAGAAGGTTCTGCTGACTTCGGTGTCGATGGGGATGAGGAGGCACTTGAGGCGGTCGTCCACGTCGCAGGTGTGCGTGGTTCAGCAGGTGCAGGCGAAGATCTCGGGGTCGGAGCGTCATGTGCAGTCGTGGTAGCAGCAGGCTCGACGAAGTACTCAACGACGAACTCCTCCGTCGCGCGAGGCTCCGATCCCTCGCCGCTCCACGACCAGCGGGTGTTCTCGTCGAACACGACATCGCGTGAGACGACAATCCGCTTGCTCGCCGGATCGTACAAGCGATAGGCCTTGCCGCCTGGCTCGTATCCCAACATGACCACGGGCTTGTTGCGGTCATCGAGCTTTTTCAGGTTCGGAGCAGCGATCTTGACATGAGCCCTGCACCCAAAGACTCGAAGGAAGTGGGCGTTCGGCTTTGATCCAAACCAGGCTTCGTATGGCATCACCCCTTCCACACTCCTGGTGAAAGATCAATTCAGGATGAAGACAGCCGTAGTAACTGCTTCACCCCAAAATTCTGTAGGAACGCCCATGCCCTTTAGCATGCATCGGGCAGTCCCCACCACCGTCTGATTCCGGCGCTCCACCACTCCATTCTTCTGTGGGGAGTAGGGCGCCGTCAGGTGTCTCTTGATCCCGAGGTCTGCACACCAGTCCATGAACTTGGCAGCGGTGAACTCTCCTCCTCTGTCCGTGAGGAGCACACGCAAGGTGTGTTTGGACTCCACCTTAGCGCCGGCTTGGAATCGACGGATTGCGTTCTCCGCTTCGTCCTTGCTTTGTAACAGAAAGATCCACATGAATCGACTGTAATCGTCAACAAGGAGAAGGAAGTACCATTTTCCTCCCGGTGTCGCTGGGGTGATCGGGCCGCAGAGATCACCATGCACGAGCTCCAACGGCGATGAGGCTCTGTACTTGGCCAGCAGTGGGAAGGGAGCCCGCCGCTGCTAGCCCACGAGGCAGGCCTCTTAGAGCCGATCCACCTGGTCGATGTGAGGAAGACCACGCACCATGTTCTTCGCCGCGAGCTTCTGGGGCCCGTCAAAGTTCTGGTGGCCAAATCTTGCATGCCACGTCCAAGCATCTTCCCCCGCGTGTGCCGCGAGACAGACTGGTCTCTCTATCTGCAGATTGACCTTGTAGAGCCTGTTGCGCATGCACGGTGCCTTAGTGAGGATCCTTTTGCGACGATCACGTACAGTCATCACGCCATCTTCAACGTGTGTCGCATAGCCAAGCTCATCGAGCTTACCGATGCTAATGATACTCGTCTTCAGGCGAGGGATCCAGTATACTCCAGTGAAGGCCCTGTGACGGCCTCCCTCCACGGCGAAGAGCACAGTCCCGCGGCCGCAGATGTCAACCAGAGAACCTTCGCCGAAGCGTACAGTCCCTGAGACCTGCTTGCTCAGCTCGGTGAAGACAGCGGCATCGCCTGTCATGTGGTTTGAGGCACCTGAGTCCAAGTACCAAGCGGGATCGGAGTCGTTCGCGTGCTTGCGCAGCTCAACACGCGCCTTTTCTTCATTGAGAAACACGTGGTCGCCCACGGCCGGTGCTTCTGCGGCTTCCACGGCGGACACGGCCACGGCGTCCTCGCCAACAGCCGCCATGTACACCGCATCGTCTTCCTCCTCGGTTTGGGCAAGGTTCGCGGTCTCGCCGCGCTCGCGATCTCGCTTCGCTTTTCGGCACTCCTTCGCCCAATGTCCGGGCTTGCCACAATAGCGGCAGTTGCCCTTCCGCCGTTCGCCGGAGCCAGAGCCTTTGTCTCCAGACGCCTTTTCACCGGAGGCGCTTCCTTGTTCCTTGTGCGGTTTGGGCTTTCTATTGCCCTTGCCGCTGTTGCCGGAGCTGGAGCCGCCCCCGCGTTGACGCTGGCGAGCTGCCCACTCCTCCTCCGTCAGGAGAAGCTTTCCGACCCCATCAGAGGCATCGTCAAGATCGTAGCCTTCCTCCGCGGTGATGAAACGACCCGTCAGTTCCTCGATCGTGAGTGATTTGAGGTCGACGGTCTGTTCGATCGCCATGGCCATCATGCGGTACCGACGCGGCACCACACGGAGGAACTTGAGCACCGCTTTGTACTCATCAACGGGATCCCCCAACAGCTCGAGGTCGCTGACGATAGCTGTCAGGCGGATGGCGAAGTCCTCGATCGATTCGCCGAACTTGAAGCGGAGCTCCTCCCACTCACGACGGCGAGTTTGTGCCTTGGCTTCCCTGATGCGCTCGGTGCCGAGGCGCATCGTCTTGATCGTTTCCCACGCCGTCTTGGCGCAGTCCTTGGCGGCGAGTGTGCGCACCAGTTCCGGCGGGACGGCACGGAGCAGGGCCGCGAGCGCGGCGCGATCGTCGCTGTCGTCCGCCCCAAACTCGATCACGTCCCACAGGTGGTGGGACTGCAACTGAACCCGCATCACCATCGCCCATTCGGCGTAGTTCGTGCGCGTTAGGGTTGGATACTGGGCACTGCCCGATCCTTCCCTGACCACGCGCTCGCGGACGATCACCTCGCCACCGCCGCGCACGATGCTGCGTCCCCGCCGGGGAGAGGGTGACACGGAGGGACAGCGTCTGTCCGCCGACAGCTTGGAGCCGCTCCCCTCGACGCGCGCCGTTTTGTCCTTCTCCTTCTCCGACGGTGTCTTCGACATCTCGCTCTGATACCAATTGTAGCCCTAAAGATCGAAATCTGGGTCACAGCTAATTGAGGGAGAGTGATTTTTGTGCAGCGTTCGTGCTACTGCTTTTCTGTTTATTCATTCCTTTTATTCGGACGAGATTACAACGTGGTGCCGTGGTGTTCGCCACTCCCCCGACTAAGTCTTGCCATCCCACGACTTGGAGATTGGTCCACAGCGAGATCCTACTTCTATGCTAAGACTGAATCAAAACAGAAAACAGGTGCGGTGGACAGCAGACCACTAAACCGACTGCATGTCCTAAACTCTGACGAAACTGAATAAACCCTCTAAGACACCTAGTTATCCAACATGAAGGAGCCGGACCAGCTTCTCTTTACCGAGGCAGGCTGAGCGGTCCTAGGAGCAGCAGCACCCCTTATCGGGTTGCGCTGCCCAACTACTTTAGTGGTGAGATGACTGCCATGCCCCTGGATACGCCCAGAGGTATCCAAGGCCTTGGGGCATGGTGGTAATGATGTAAGTGGGTCAATGTTAGGATACCCTCTACCCTCTTTAGTTTAACAAAATGAACTAAGAGGTCGTTTGGTATCCATCATTTGGACCTGAAATCCCGGAATTCATTTTACGATTCCATCCTTTTATTGTTTGGTTGGCACGGAATTGGGCCGTCATTTCATTTCGCAAATCCATCAAAATATCACCATGTGTTATCCGGATTCCAGAGCGAGACCTGTCATTTGCCAATTCCTCCCGTCTACGCAGCACCTCCTCCCTCCCCGACTCAGCGCCGCCGCCTCCTCCCTCCGTATCGCCGCCTCCTCCTCCGTCCGCCCCGCCTCCTCCTCCTCCCTCCACCTCGCCGCTTCCTCCTCCCACCGCATCGTTGTCTCCCTCTCCGATCACGTCTGCCCATCTGGTAAGCGGTCGCCGGTAAGAGGAAATCAGCGGGGGCGAGGGCGGGGGTGACCAAGATCGACACACACAGCTGGGTGGGGAGGTTGGCGACGGAGAAGAGGAAGCGGATCAGCTCAGTGGAGGGAGACCGGCGGTTCGTGAGGGAGCAGATCTCATCGGCGGCGTTCACCGGCGGAAGAGCGAGTCCGCGGGGCAAGCTGAGCTCGGCTTGCAACGGGAGGCATACGCCATCCGCGCCAAGGTGACAAACCCCAAATCTTACCCTGCTCTTCCTCGTGGTGTTAGTGAATCATGCGTTTTCAATTTTTGACCATCCTTTGGTGTAGTGATAGATTCACCGTGGTATATTGAAAGAGTGATCAGTTTGTACTAGACACTAGTACATGATGCTAATTTAAGATGGGATAGGCTATTATGTAGAAATCCTATTTGTAAATAAAGAAGTTTAGATCACACCCACAAGTATTAGGTTTCGGTCCATAACCCCCTCTAACTATGAAATGGACTACTTAACCCCCCTAAGTTGTGCAATACCGGACAAATTACCCCCTAGGCGGTAATGGCACTATTGACACCAGTTTTAGCCATCCTGGACAGTGGTTTAGAACACGTTGGCACTTGCCCACGTCATTGTCTCTAGCAGGAGAAAAATCCTATACTACCCTAGCCGCTGGACCAACTCAGGAGGCCGACATGTGGAAAAACGAATCTCAAAGAAGTCTACTTCCTGTTCCCCTTCGTTCTCCAGGAACCAACGCTATGTGCCCATCTCCTACACGCCGTCGCCGTAATGGTCCTGGTCGCAGTGTTGCGGATCCAGCTGCTCTCAGCCGCCGTCCATGGTCACGCTCCTGGGCACCCCCGCGGCGATAACTCCCTCGCTTGCTGCATCGCCAATTAGATTGTATAGTACTTGTTTCACCCACAGGAAAAGGCTCAAATATCCAACAAAAGAATCAGTTGTTCCCGCTGCTTGTGGACGTGAGGCGGCGTAGAAGGAGCTTGACGTGAGCATGAAGCCGGGACACGGCCTTGTCCGGTGGGTCAAGATGCAGGAAGCTCGCGACGGGGACAGAGACGGCGACCGCGACTACGATGGTCAAGGCGCGCCGTACCGAGCACTACGAGGCCATCGGTCTACGAGGGGAGAAGGCGGGCCGGCGACCCGTCGTGGTCGCGGCGACCAAGCCTCATCGCACGCTAGCTAGGCTCTCATGGGGATCCCATGTCTGCTCCTCTGGGCAGGGCATGCTCGACGCGCCACCCTCGCCTGACGGTGCCCAGGGCCTCTCACAGCAGCGGGCGGTGAGCAAGGCCTTGCCTCCTTTGTTGTTGCATGTTGTTGCAGATGCAGCACGCATACGCGGATGGCGTGTGCAAGATGAAGCTGGGTAGGTGCAGCAGGATGATGATGAAGCCGATGGGGTGAAACTGGATGATGCTGAGCACAGGTAACAGGAAGCTTCTACGGAGATGCCCCTGGAGTCCAACGTGGCTAAAACCAGTGTCCAGCGTGTCCTAAACTCCTTAGAAAACTGCCCATCACCTCCTAGGGGGGTAATTTGTCCGGTATTGGAAACTTGAAGGGGTTAAATGCCCCAGTTCATACATAGGGGGGGCTATCGACCGAAACCCAATACTTGTGGGGGTGATCTAAACTTCTTTCATTTGTAAATAGGAAGCTACTACCAGAAAAGGTAAGGAGGCCGAGACAAGAATGATAGCCTATTTTCAGTTTTAGGTTATCTTAGCAAGTTCAATACTACCAGATTTACTTGCACACATATTGATTCAGCTAGATAGATACACTTGCACACATACTGATTCAGCTTTTAGTCTAATTTCAGTTTCAGGTTATCTTAGCAAACTTAGTACTAGCAGATGCATGCCAACTATTTATGCAAAGCCAGGTTATGTAGGAGTGCATGGTTAGCTACACAATAATCTGCAGTGTATATGTGCTTGCTAACCGAATTTATCGGTGTACATATTTGAACTGAGTAACATGTTGAGTATTTCTTATTCTTGATAGCCTACAACAAGTATGCCTTGCTTGGAGCGGATATGGCATTGGCCAAGACTCAGGCTCAGCCATCTCATATATACCCGCCATGTTCTTCAGAATAATGGCAGATCCCTATCAGTGTAGTTTTTTCTTTTTTAATCGCACTTGTACCGCTAATCGGCCCATATCAGTGCCGCTAATCAGTCCGTATCAGTGTAGTTTTTTATTTTTTAAATATAGCACATGAAGCTATATGCATCCAACAGAAAACTACCTGGAAAGGGTGAAACAAAGCTTCTTCAGAAAACCAATCGAACAGCGGATAGACAATTTTGCTTTGGGCCAGCAAGCAATGTTACTTCTGTATATAAACCTATCATCAATTTTGCCAATTTTTACTTCTGTACTGTATATATATACTACTACTACTAGCATTGATGCTTTATTTTGTTGAGTAGCATTGATACTACTCAAGAGTGATGCTTTCTCACATGATCTTCTCATGACATTTCTCGTAATCCCTCCGATCCATATTACTCTACTTGGTCCCTCTTGATGTATGTACTATAGACTGTTGTTTCTTATTAATGTATGTATGTACTTGGTCCCTCTTGACAAGTTTATTACTCTACTCAGTTCCCCTTGATGTATGTATTGTAGATGGCTGATCAACAAGTAATTGGCAATATATGATGTTCTTGTAGCCGATGATCGCAAGTTCAAGTCTTTGGTGGCACTTCCTGAATAGATGAAGAAGAAGTGGGTGCTCAAGAAAATAAACGCATTGTAGCAGTCTGCCCATTCATCTTGTTTAATTATTCAAACTCTAGAACTTGTATTTATTATGTCGATGCATCAGTTTTTTATGAACTGAACATGGACTAGAACTTTGAAACTTGGATGATGTGTGTTTTGAGGTCCAAAACTTATGAGAAGTACTGTTGCAATCGCTTGATGCATGTGTTTTTATTCTAGTACATGGATATTTTGAAATTCTATTTTGAATTCCGTAGTCATTTTCAAATTCCGGTGGCAGCCAAACATGTGGGTCTTTTTGGAATCGCAATATAAATGAAATGAATACCTGGGTGCCAAACGAGCTCTAACTTTTATGATGACATCATCATTTTGAAAAGATTAGTTCATTTTTTTTGAACTAAAGAGGGTAAAGGGTACCCTAATAGTGACCCACTTGCATCTTTACATGGTGGAGTGCCGCTTGGGACCCCCTATTCAAGGTGTCTTCCCGGAGCCGCGCCCTGCCGAGGCTAGGTCCTCGTGAGGGATCATCCCCCGGCGTTGCTTCCAGAGGCATTGTAGCCTCTTGAGGGCGCTGCCGCACAGACGAGGGAGATGCCGTCCGTCGAGACATGTCACCCTGGTTGGAAACTATGCCAAGAGAGAGAGTACAAGAAGATAAGTCCTAGTCTATCTTTAAGTCCTATACGTATTTTAACAGACTAGTTGGATGGTTCTGATATGGCAAGAAAGGAGAAACGATGGAAGCGTTTCTAGAAAATTCAAGTGCTCTCAAAACTTTGAGTTTTCCTATGGAGATTGGCTCACCAATCACTACCCACAGGAGATGTACGCCAGCATCAGCATATGGCGGAGCCCAGCGCGTGTTTTATCTGTGGGGAGTCCGATTCCTGGAGGCACTCGATCGCTTATAAACTGCGCTGTAGCACGATGTGTTTCGACACTGCTTGCAGAAGAGGAGATAGCTGAACACGTTTCACAATCCAAGGAGCCGTGAGCAAAACAGTGGTTGTTTCAGCTGATGGAAACTATGCCAAGGGATGAGTTTGCAAAGATAGCCGTGACTTTTTGGCCAATTTGGTTCGCCATAAGGAAGATCATTCATGGTTACGAATTTCAGAGCCCACTCTCTACTCATTTGTTCATCAGGAGCTATCTGCGGGATTTGTCGATCTGGATCAACAGAGAAGGGGAAGCTGCATACTGACAGCCCTCAGCCCAGACCGAAGTGGATACCACCGCCTCTTGGATATGCCAAGATCAACGTGGATGCTGCTGCATCAAAATCTACTAATGGAGGTGCTCTGGGCGCTGTCTGCCATGGGCTTGGACGGTTCCTTCCTGGGTGCATCAGTCGTGATGATCTAAGGAATTTCTGATCCATCGGTGTTGGAGGCTTTGGCTTGCAGGGAAGGCACTGGCTTTAGCAGCAGACCTGCACATACAGGACATGGTGGTGACCTCGGACAGCCTTGCTGTCATCAATAATATGGAGCGATTGTTCTCGATACAGGATATCAAATCAGAATCATCTAGGTTTCATAAAGTTTCTTTTAGACCACACTATCCCAACACTTACCTCACAACACCAGGTTAACGGCCATGGGCAGTAGCTGTTGGAATTTGAGGTATTTTAGTTTTGGACCTTTGGCCCATAAGAAATACAAATTTTGAAATTCTCTTTGTCCCATTAGTACATGGAAGCATGTCGAGATGTCTAAAAAAATCTTTTAGGAGCTTATAAGTCATTACCGTTGCGGCTACTTCGGCTTCCGCCGCCTCCGTTGCTTAGGCTGCACCATATGTGCTCCTGAACTTTTTCTTTCGCTAGAGTTCCTTGTAGAGCGTTTGGAGTAGACATGGTCATTTTATCCTGTTTAGATGCAATCTATTCGTCTACTCTATTATTTAGCATGATCTATTTTATTGCTATTCGTATGATCATGCTTTATCAATTATTTATTCGGATTAAATCATATAGATATTTGCTTATATTTTCAACAGTAGCGTGGTGGAGACAGCCAGGAAGTAGAACGCCGATTGGGAGAGAGGCCATCTAAGAGTGCCGTAGTAGGAGCACAGCACCCGGAAGCACGCAGGAGGCACTCCAGTTCGTCGAGTCGAATATGCCAAAAAATCATCCCAAAAATCTCCAACTTTAACCATGATTTTGAGAAGGTACAATTCACAAAATTTAGTGTCGATGGTCGAAATAGAATCCCTTGATTGATGTGCATCTTTTTCATGGAGAGCTTCTTATGAAGCGAAGCACTATTGTGTTGCTTATAAGAGGTTAGAAAAGAGTCCGCGAGAGAGAGAGAGAGCTCATCTTCAAGCTCAAGTATAGTTGAGAGAGGTTAGGTAAATTTCTCTTCAAGCACAAAACAAAAAATTTGCACAAGTTGTGGGGAATAGCGAGATGTAGCTATTTCTGGAAGTAAATTTCGAACGGTTAATTGTGATCATAAACTTGGTGCCGATGGTCAGAATGGAACGTCATCATGGATAGACATCTTTTTTCATGTAGAGTTTGATTTGATTTGGAATCTATATGTGCTAATTGCAAGTGATTAGGATAAACATGTTTAAGAGAGTTTAAGGGAGGAGATAGAAAAATAATCACCTATCTGGGATTTTTGCGGTCTCCCCATCCTGACTCCACGGTAAGGCAGTTCCTGGTGGGCCTGACAGGAGGCTTCTTCTTTATGCGGCATGTTGGCCATAACGTGGAGTAGGCATAGGCATCCAATCTCCTCAGGGTCTGGATGGACTTCACGCAGCCTAGCAAACGCGCCGCTTGTTCCTGTGTCTAGCTCTCTTAGCAGGGGAAAGATTTCTGAGCGACGGGACTCTTTCTGAGAGGGACCAAGCTAGGGAGAATCATATGTGGTTAGACACAGGAGGAAGGCACACGGGGAATATGCATCGGGGCTTCAGTTGACCGGGAGTGTTAGAGTATTGAAATCACCCAACTTACCTTTCAAAAATGATACGCTATACCGAAGATTTCGGTTCTGGTCAATTCGACTTCGGTACATGTCTAATCAGTTTGGTAAATCGGCTCTTGGGTTAGAGCATCTCCACTCGTCTATCCAGGACGCCGATCTGGACGTCGAAATTCAGTCCGGACGCCGAAAATCGGCTCAGTCACGTATCCAGGGACCTGTTTTCGTCCGAATTTCAGCGTGTTTTGGTCCGGCCTACCCAGACCGAACCCAGGTTCCCGGGTACGCCCTGGGGACGCCGGACGCCGCAAAAAAGGGCGTGAGCCAGCTCTGTCAGCGAGACAGTCCCATTCCCACCCACTCCACTCGCCCAGACTGCCGCGAAGAGCTCTGTCGCCATGACTTCGCCGGCGGAGCTCCCCGTGCAGAGACATGCCCACGCCTCTAGCTACGCTCGCCGTAGTTGCCGCCCACCTCCACGCCTTCTCTGCCGCCGCTTTCGCCGACCTAGCCTCGCCGTAGCTCTGCTTCGCTCCGTGGTCCCACCACCACGCCCGCCAAGTGTTCGACATTTGGCCGGATTCGGCCATGGACTCCGACGGCGATGAGATACTCGCCACTGACTCCGACGAGGACGAGATACTCGCCATGGATTCCGACGATGAGGATTTGCTCGCCGTACTCCTGGAGGAGGAGAGCGCCGAGGTCGCCGAAGGTGAAGAGCACTTGCAGATCTTCGCATCGCTCGCCCAGCCGTACATGCAGATGGCGAAGCCGAAGCGCGGTGGTTCGGTGCCAGGTCGCATGAAGTGCAAGGTGAGACAGAGGATAGAGGGCTATTGCATGTTGTACGCCGACTACTTCGCCGACCAGCCACTCCATGGAGAGGACGTGTTTCGCCGCCGTTTCAGGATGAGCCGGAAGCTCTTCCTCAAGATCGTGCATGCCATCCGGGAGTTCGACCCATATTTCCTTTGCAAGAAGGACTGCACCGGCTTGGTTGGGTTTTCCTCGCTTCAGAAGTGCACCGTGGCGATGAGGTTGCTTGCATATGGAGCGCCGGCTGACAGTTCCGATGACTATCTCCGCATCGCCGAGTCCATCGCCCTTGGTTGCTTGTACATGTTATGCAGGGCAGTGATTGCAGTGTTCGGGGAAGAGTACTTGAGATCACCCACTGCTGAAGACACTGCTCGGATCCTTGCAGTCAATGAAAGTAGAGGATTTCCTGGTATGCTTGAAAGCATAGATTGCGTGCATTGGGAGTGGAAGAACTGTCCATTTAAATGGCAAGGAATGTACAAAGGCCACAAAAGAGGATGCACTGTGATACTTGAGGCAGTTGCTACACATGATCTTTGGATCTGACACTCCTTCTTTGGCATGGCAGGATCGAACAACGACATCAACGTCCTCAACTGTCTTTTCCAAGCTTGTTGAGGGTCATGCTCCCCCCGTAGAATTTGAGATCGGTGGGCACCACTACAACAAGGGATACTATCTAGCATATGGCATCTATCCAAGATGGCCAACATTTGTGAATACTATCTCAAGCCCAATGCTCCCCAAGCATTCTCACTTTGCCAAGGAACATGAAGCTTGCAGGAAGGACGTGGAGCGGATATTTGGTGTGCACCAGCAGAGGTTTGCAGTTGTCCGGTTCCCTGCTATGACCTAGTCGAAAGATCAGATGTGGGAAGTGATGAACTGTTGTGTGACCTTGCACAACATGATTATTGAGGATGAGAGGAAGGATCCAATGAGTTTGCTCGAGGAGGACGAGCCATACTACAGACATGGTCCTCTTGTCGAGCCTGATCATCAGGGGCCTCCAACATGGGCTGCATTCATCGCAATGCGTCAGGAGATCCGAGATCTGGCGATGCATCAACATCTGCAGGATGATCTTGTCGAGCACCTATAGATACGCAGGGGCAACACGACGTAGATGCTGAGCATAAACTGCTGAACTTGGCCGAAATATGCTATACTTTTATTGCAGGCCGAACTATGTTTACATTTACGCCGAACTCTGTTTAAAATTTCGCCGAACTTTGGTTTTAAAATGTTCTGTATTCATTGCATGACAAACTATGCCGAAATCTGGACGAACTTGAGCCGAATTTGAGCCGAATTTGAGCGGAAACGGACGACCCGGGAACTCGGCCTGGGTACGCGAGTGGGAAACTGGACGTACCCAGGCCAAAAACTTGCGCCGTCCGGCCAAAGTTTGGTCCGGATTTCGGCCTGAGTTCGGTCAACGAGTGGAGATGCTCTTATTCCACGCGGAGAAAATCCACGGCAGACTATTGTTATATGTACTCTCTTGATCTATAATAAGTGTGGCTGATTTTGTACCGATCAACTTATTACAGATCAGATGAGTAACAGTTCAAATTTTGCTAGACCACCGTACTTACCAAGGAAGATAATAAATGGATAAAACTCTTATTGCTGGGTTTACATTTGAATTTGCAACTATAGTTACATATATACGTTTTTTACCCGGCCGGTATGTAGCAACAAAAGGCCTTCAAAAACATGAAGTGGATAAAAGTGGCGGACAAAAGAAATTACTCAATCAAGCGTATACTTGAGCACGCCGGGAATGTGAACACCGTAGAAATAGTCGCTCCAGTCGATGGTCTTGGGGTCGAAATCAAGAAAATGTCCGGCAGTGTTATGTTGGTCCTTGTTCATGGCCATCCTTAGCCTCTCCGTGTTGGTTTCATCAAAGCTTCACAACATTTTTTGTTGAAAAACACTAAGGACAGTGCGAAAGGGAAAAAAAGATTATAAAAGTTGTGTGTGTACGTACCACCCTTTGAACAAGGTGTATGGCGCATACATCTCGACCAACTGCGTGATGAATCTGTATTTTCTTCTGAGCTCGTTGTAGCGACACGAGAAGACACCACACAGCGCCATGTTCACCAGGCCAAGCATCTGGTTCCAACCACAGACGACCAGATTGATCTCATTATCTCATCTCATCTCAATTGTGTGGAACCACAGTGTGTGCGTTGTTAATTACTCCCATCGATCCCATGATTAAAATGGCAAGTTAATTAACCTCGAGAGGAAGCCTGTATTTGATGGCCATGTACAGACGCAGCCGTGGGGCGGTGCTGAAGAAGCGCATCTTGTTGAGCCGGGCGGGCTCGCCGTTCCTCCCCATGCGTGGCGGGTTGTCAAAGAAGTATCGATGAGCCGCGTCCGCAAGGATCGCCGAGGGCGCTGGGTTGCGCGTTGACGACGTAGTGTGGTAGATGGTCTGGGTTCGCTCTTCGGAGTGTGCCGCCATGGCCACCATCATAGCGTTCACAACCATGTCCACCGGAATCTGATGCAAGTCCAAATCACCAAACCGATTCACACCACAATTATATCATCAAGTTGGTATGGTAGATGGACAAGGTGCACTCACCACGTCCATTATCAGGTCGAGATCGACTAGGAAAAAAGACAAGGTCTGCTTTGCATAGCCCATCACCAGGGCGTCAATTGTCCTGTGTCAAAGTAAAAGGACGAAAAATGTAGAGTATACTGCTAGCTAGCTTTTGACGCGCTGTCTTAAAAAATAACACAAGAAATGGATAGTTTTATGAGAGTTCCTGTCACCTGATTCCTTCCATCCATCCAGGCAATGGGTCATTAAGAATGCTGGTTATGATGCTCGGCCGGAGGATGACCACAGGAAGGTCGCCTCGCATCTGCCCCAGCAGCATCTCCCCCATTGCCTTGGTGAAAACGTAGGTGTTTGGCCACCCAAACTGCCGCGCCCTTCATTCAATAAAAAAAGGCAACTTTTACAGTACCATTTACTACTCCTAAAAGGTGACTAGTATAATCCAATCCGACGGCTGACAGATATTTGGCCCAATAAGCCCACTTAGTAATTATTACGTGAAAAAAGACATAGAACCGATCAGAACGAGACACATGACTGATCAGAAACCTAACTCAGTCGTGACTTATCCCCATCTTTGTCCCCGGGAGCTCTCCGCCGCAGCTGTTGCCGGACGCGAGGCCGCGTCGCTGTTTCCGTAAGGCCTCCGCCGTAGTCGTACCCGCTCTACCCCCGTCGCGCGTCGCCGCACTCCCCCGGACGAGCTCCGCTGACAGAGCTCGTCGCCGGACGCGATCCGCCGCTCTCGTCGCTGTTCCCAGACGCCCTCCGACGCAGAATTCCCCGGACGCGATCTGCAGCTATCCCCCCGTCGCGCGCCGCCGATCTCCCACGGAAAGGCTCCGCTGATAGAGCTCGTACCCCAGGTTCGCGCCGCCACCCCTCTCCACTCTCTGCACCCCGCCGCCGGCGCCATAGGGAAGGTCTTATATCGATCTGTAGTTGTGCATTTCCTCACTGCAGCTCTTTGCTGAAGAATTAGCATATCGATTTCTAGTTGTGCATTTCCTCACCGTCGCCATAGGTTTGCTGCTAAAAGAAGCGACTTGATAATATCAGGCGCGGCGGCACGCCGCGCCCTCTGTAGACCGAAGTCAAATAATGAAAGATGCTTCCATGTTAATACTTCTATGCAAATAAAAGAAAAGTTTTCTCCCAAAAAATATAAAAATATAAAAAATCTATTCTCTTGGCTCGCATGTGTTGAAGCAACATAGTTGTGAAACTATCAGAAACTCAGTAAACAAAAAATTCACCATGAAAGGCATGCTACAAGTGCTAAGAATAGTTAAAAATCATCCACCCGGGATGGAATGACTACATGTGGTATGTGGTACTCCAGGCAATGTTGTTAAAAAACCATAGTAAGTTAAAAAAAACATGGTTGACTACCTGCGTAAAAAGCCAAGAAAACATGTTAAGTTTGCTTTTCCAAATCAGCAAGCAAATCAATGAGGATCCAAAAACTATATTTTCCTGCTGGTGGCACCGAGCTTGTAATGAGAACAAGTACCCACCAAAAATTGAGTACTAAGTATATGGAAATTTCCCTTTCTGCAGTCCACTGTATCATGGGAAGTCTACAAAAACTGCTTGTTAATGGTTAGCAATGGTTCACTGATTTGGTTAGCAAATGATACATGGTTGCACTGAATGTATCATTCTCTTTATTATGAAGTTGCACTGCATCCTGATTTGGTAACCAAATCAGTCTACAAAAAATTACTGAATGTATCATTCTCTTTATTATGAAGTTACACTGCATCCTTATTTGGTTTTATTTGTTGTGGAAGCTAGGCATTTGAACATGGACTAGTGAAGTTTTATAGTTCAGGTTGGGTGATCCAGTTTTCTGACAAAGGGTGCCAACTTGGAAGCAATGGTTAGCACTCATCTTAGCTCACACGTTGAGACACCTGTTTTTTTTATACTAATAGATTTGAAGCACCTAAAACTTAAGCCATTGATCATTGTAGAAAGTGGATACCAGCTTTCTCAACTTTGCCATAGATGATCCAGCTAAAAATCCCCACATTGGTTCGATAGATATTTCTTCTTGGGCTGTATATTCTAATGTTGGAGTTCTTAGGTCAAGATACACGGAAACTTTGGATCCGAAATCCTCCCGAGAGCTCTACATGGCTACAATTATATTTGCAGAATGCAATGATGATGGGCGTGGACCCTGTATGAAAGCGAGGATGAGATCTCGAGGCTTAGTGGGCAAGGTCCCCATCGGTGTCGGGGAGAACTTAAAGCTCAGGTGAGATATTCGCCTGGATCCTAAAACAGTTACGTACTGTTGTTTAGCACATGATCTGATCCATTTGCTGATGTGTTGTATATGTAGAAACTGCATCATCTATATGAACGTGAGGGAAGATACTCCATCAGTCAGAGCTCAAACTCTTTTGAACCCAAAGTTCTTAAAAAAGAACACTCCTCTCTAGAACCATCTGACTACTCGTCCAGGAGGTGGACAGACCAGAGGAAGGGTACTACATCAAATCCAGGACCGTTGGAATACTGAAGAACGTGATGGTGAAAGACGGTACTGTTGTGTAGACTGCCACCTGCACCGCAGCCCAGAGTGACCTGGATTTCACTCAGACGAGAAAGAAGAGACGGCGCAGGAAGCAAGCATCAGTAGCAAAGCAAGTAGTGGTAGTCATTCTTCACCTGTAATAGTAAGATGCGTGCGTCCAGTGAAAGTGGCAGTAGACTCTTGCGGGATAAATCCTGTAAAATATAACTTGAAAATATGGGATTTTTCCGTTGCCTCCACCATCAAAGTTGCCCGACATCTACAGTTCCTGAATGACTGAATGTTCGGCTATGTTACGTTTGGTCTTTTTTTAGAGAGTTTTTAGTTGCCCTCCATGAGCTGGACGTTGGTCGATGTTATCAGAAAAACAAACTAGGATAGTCAAAGAGGCATCAACATGACTAAACATAATACCACAGTTTGGAGGCACAAGTATTCAACCAAATTCAATAAAGTCAGAAGTTCAGAACAAGATAATCCAGGGCCGAAACAAGAACAATGAGTTCAGTTTATCACTGCCTGTGCAGCTTGTCCTGCTAGGCTGATTACCTTCCGTGAAACAAATAAATAAAATGGCAACATGCTACCTGTCCTGAAACATAACTTGTTTTCAATAGTCGATCATAACAAAGTATTGAACTGCTTCGAGTCAACATAAGGAACTACTACTAATTAAGGAGCAACATGCACCGTTAACTTGGCATACTACATAATACCCAGAGCTGCATATTTACAACAATATTGAATGCAAGAACTAACAATATGGCTATGCAAATTGCTAATAAAATAATCTGGCTTCTTCGCTTCCAACCATTCATCCTAACGCTCCTCCGAGGTGAACTTGTTCCGAGCATCCTGCAAGATTAGACCGAAAAATGTATGCTTTAGTTTTGATTTTCATACTATAGTCTGAATAGAGAGATTAATTCCCATAGCTTCAGATCATTAGTGTAATACACAAATACAGAAGAGAAACACCATGCTTTAGTTTTGATTTTCAACACATATTATTGTTCTTGTAGCACCTGAATTTGATCATGTAGAATCCTTGGAGTTAGTTCAAATCAACTGAAGATTTAGTGTCCCGCTGTGGAGTTAAACATATCTGGAAATTTATTGTGTTACACTCTGCTTGATCGATCTGAAGACGGACAACATACATCTCTTGGCACTCTACTTGTAAATCATAATTAGATCAACACGTGCTACTCATTAGCTACAAGCCTACAACCACAACACACTATCTCGCCTCCAATGATTGTTCAAGCTTGCTGAGCATAGCACACCATTCCGAATCTCCTACACTCCCCCAAGTTCTTGTTCTATATCTCTACTTCACATTGCAAAATTCCCATTTTACTAATTCTGTTTAAGATATGCACACATCAATGGGTGCATTTACAAAGCATCATGTTTCATACTTTCATTGGTACCTTTGTTTGGGAAAAAGCTTGATCTGCTTTAACATTTCTATCTATAATACCATGATATAGAAATGTTCTTCCATTTCAATTATGTAGTCCGCACTTGGTACAAATGTTTTTAGCTACTGATATTTTATTTTGGTTGCAGATTCATCCATTCACAGGTCAATTGGTTAACGTAAAATATAAGTGCGAGAAGTAGCGTTCAGGAAATGTTATCAGAAATCGACCAGAAACTAAGTGTAGAATTCCAGGTATTTATCATGTTGAAATGAACCACAAACTATGTTTAGACCTCAACTGAATAATCAGATATCTAAGAAATTAAGTTCAACTCCACGTTGCATGCATTGGAGAACATAGCAGAACTCACCACAATGGCCTTAGGGCGTCGCCGTAATGCTGGACACCCTCCCCGTCACCGTCAATTTTGCCCTCCATTCCCCGACTCCTATTCTCAACATCGACGTGTTGTTGACACAGTGCTGTCCATAGATCGCACCCCCATGCATTCCCACCTCGCCTACTTTGATGCTGCCCTCCATTCCCCACCCCGCCATCGTTGAACCCCTGCTCCTGGAACCGTGACGAACTCGACCGCCATGGAGATGGAGGAGGACGGTGTCCTGGGATCTGGGATCGGGGTGAGGCTAGGGGCTATTTTGGGGACGGCGGAGGGTGGTAGGTGGCATAGGAGTCGTATGCCCGGCGGGAGGGTCCGAGGCGGCGGTGGCGCCGGAGCAGAGCATCAGTAATCGAAGGCGGCGGTCACGAGGAAGGCTGTGAAACCACGCACCAGAGGTTGGGACGAGGGTTACAATCGTTCACAGCAATACCACCATCCATGTGCGAGGCTCTATTGGGCTGGGCCCGTTTAGGCCTTTTTATTTTCTGGTGCCGATTTTGTCACAGGACACCACTAGTATAAATTGTACTACACATCTTTTTAGCACTAGTATGAAACGATATAAGCCTTTAGATGGACGAAAATAAAGGGTTGTTATTCAATTGAGGGTACCATAAAACTCCTCAAAAAAAATTAGTACCAACACTTACCAGTGGCAGAAAGGGACATGTTTTTAATTTGTTAATTTGTTTGTAAATTTGTTTGTGTCTGACCGCTTTAGACCAAGCTCCTTCATGGTTCTCCTCTCAGCCTTCTCTGAAGAAAAGCTAGCCTTCAGTTGTCTCCTCGTGTCATTGATCAGATTTAGCTCCGACTCAATGTCCAAAGATGTCCCCTCCCTTAGAGTCTCACCCATAGAGAATGGTTTCTCTAGTATTATTCCCTCTTTTTCACCAGATACATAGGCTGTTCAAGCCATGTAATCGATCACTTCATCATCAGTAAGAATTCAACAACATGGCTACGCAATATACATGATGCATAGTGGTTCGTACCAGTTGAAACATGAAGCAGCATCTTCAGCTGAGTGCACTCCTTTGCAAATGTGCATATGCGCTTTGCTCCCAAGACATTGGCGTCGTACGCGACGTCGTACCTGAAGAAAAATATCACATACCGTTTGAACAATTATTCAACAGAGCGTCTAAGTTATGATAGGAAATTAATAGCCTTGAACCTTTCAGAGAAGTTTGTAGTCGCAGCTACATTGACGATGATGTCGATGTTTTTGGGCAGTTCTTTCTGGTTGGCAGTGTCTAGTCCAAAGTTCTCATACATTATGTCTCCTGTCACAGGACACATCTTTTCTTCAATGAAATCATGGAATCTCTTTCCATGTTTTTCTCTCAGGATTTTAAAGATCTCCGTCCCTGTGACCTGTAAAAACCGAAACAGTGGTAGAAATTTACTCAGATGTGAGTGCTGCTAATCCAATTGCAGATTTGTTAATAGATTTTTTTTTTAAAAGCTTCAGAGTGGGTACAGTACAATTTTTCAATAGCTAGAATGGAGGCTAGAACCTAGTACTTCACCTCAGTCTGTATCCGAAGCTCTGCAGATTCGATATCTGAGGCACGAACCAAGAGGACGAGCTTTTTGACATCAGGCTGAACCCTTAGTATCTTCTCCACAAGCACTACTCACAATTCAAACAATAACATAATCATCATCATCTAAGCCCCTAAGATATTCAGCATATTCTGAAAGAGTAAGTTGCAATGCAATGAACACATACCTTTTCCTAAGAACCCAGTTGAGCCGGTGATGAAAATGGTCTTTCCTTTGAAGTATCTGACCACCATGTCCACATCCATTTTGCCTGTCAAGCTCGCGAAGTTTGCGTGCTTGGAGAGGGCGTATGTGAGATATGTGTCTTCTCCTTAAGGCTACCTTTTGGCTGTTAGTTATCACTGTGATTTTCAAGTGGATCAGGTGGCCCTATATTTATAGGGAAGGAAAGAGAAAATACATTCCAGATGGCAAAAGGAACAAGCAAGCAAGAATGGCGCGTCATGGCTGAAAATCATGTTAGTTCCAGTTGTCTGCTAATCAACTACATAATTATTGAGGTCAGGAAGAAAAAACTATAAATATTTTTTTCTAATGTTTGTTTCATCAGCAATTGTCGTCTCCAACTCTCCATTGAGATCAGGATTTTTTTCCGACCAGAAAATCATCAAATTGAATTTTCTTCTCAATGATTTTACTTCTCAACCACCTAGATCTATAATAATGTTAAAGTAGAGCTGAGTGGTACATTTCACTTACAACAGAAGAGGTGAATCTAGTATTTTTCACTTCTAAAAATTTCACTACAAATCCCAGGTCAACGTTTTCATTTTCAAAATGGAGGTTGAAACCCTGCATCTGCATCAAAAAGATGCACACAATTTGTTTTATTAGATTATTCAATAAAGACTTGCAAGAAAAAATAAAATAATCAACTTGAAACCACCATCGACAACTCGCTATACCTACAAGACTGATGAAAATGGTGGCCACCATAAAAGAGGGCCATGTGCCCAGACAGCATACGTACGCGCATCTTCTAAAAATCAAAGGCCTCACCAAGCTGTCCATTGGCAAGAAGAGGCATCATCTAAAGAATGAACCCTGTAACTTCAAGTTATGATGAATAAAAGTTGATTCATAGTAAATATATAAGAACGGGGAGCTAAAACATTTACTATCTGTTATTATATATGAAAAACAGTATAGTGATGTTTTAAAGATGCACTACATTAAGCCACATCATTAGAATTATTTTTAACGTTAGATCTAAAACATACTTCCAGGATTTAACAAGAGAAAATGCCACAATCCAACATGGCATGTTTCCTATCGAACATAGAGTCCGCACTCAATATGGAAGAAAACTTCGAGATGCGTGATCCCGCGGCATTCGTTAACGGGAGCTGGGGGCTGACCAACAGCTGAGCTCTCGCGGAAGGCTAGGCGTTGGTCAAATCTACATCAGGGGCTCTCAGTTGCGTCTCCGGATGTTACCCGCCGGGTTCGCAGCCAGGTCTGGCACCCCATACCCATACCCAATCCTCCTCCCCGCCTCCACGACCTGGCCCCGTACCCTCCGTCGGGTCTGATTTTCCTCCAGAACTAGGACCCGGCCGGGTATGGGGACTCGACGGGTACCCGCGTGGTCGGTGACGAGTACTTGGCGGCGGCGACGTGACGAGTTCTTGTTAGTGACGGCACTAAGCAGCCCCATGGGTATTTTTCTTACCAACCCCTCCCCATTTAAGGAAGGTATCCATCGGGTTAGTGAGTATCAGGTACTCATTGCCATCCGTAGTCGTGTCGGCTCCGGCCATCTCGGTCCCACCGATCCCCGGCCACCTCGCGTCCTGCTGTCAAGCCAACTACCTTGAAACCCTCCTAGGCGGAGAGACTAGGGGCACATGAGCACTCTCCTCTGCGGTAGCTCTGTAGTAGGAGGCGGCGGCTGCCTCGTTGTCGAATTATGGCGCTCGACATCTGTTCATGAGGGCATGTCCACCGGCATGACCCGACCCATCCGAATGCGTCCGCGCGGACATGTGGGTCGTGCGCGGCCTCTCCAGCGACACGGCCCATCCGGACCAACGCGTCTGGCCGACCTATCGGCGCACCAAATTTGCGTTGTCGATGCGTCGGGCGCGAACACGAGTGGACCGAGGGCGTGTCCTTCCACGCATGCCACATTATGCACATATTGTTCTGTTGGCCAACCACGGACAGATGGCCCAACCGCAGACACTTTTTTTTTGGGAAACCATGGCACTTTATTGATCAAGAATATTGTTGATAATACAAAGACTATCATGGGTTCTATCAACCAAACCTGACGTCCAACACTAGAAGAAATAGCCCAATCTATGGGCTTCCGAGTTTGAGGCTCGGTTTTCATGTTTGAAAGTAGCCACATGCCACATGGCAGCTGTTGCTTTTATTTCATGAAGGATCATGCTATATGGACCAGTATACGGTCCCTTCATGTCGTTTACAACCGATAAGCAATCTGTTGCCACCGTAACCTTCCCTAGATATAAGTCCCACGCCAGCACAAGGGCTTCTCTGCAGGCTAGAGCCTCCATAACGGCCGAGTCCGAGATGCCTTGTATAGTTAACGCCAATGCCCCAAAAAAAACATCGGCTTCACTTCTGCATATCACCCCAATAGCACCACCAGGTCCCTTCTTTGCCATGTTCCATACTTGTTTAGTATCCACTTTGCTATGTTTTATCTGCGCTTTGAGCTATTTTTACACACTTTCTGGAACTAACCTATTGACAAGATGTCACAGTGCCAGTTGCCCGGTTTTTTGCTGTTTTTGGTTTTAGAAAGCTAAAAAATTAATATTCTTAGAATTGTACGAGACAAAAGCCAAAGTTCATATTTTTCTTTGAACGATACGGAAAATCGAAGATGAGACGGAGGAGGACACCAGGGTAGCCACACCCTAGGTGGGCGCGGGCCGACGCTAGGCCGCGCCCACAGGGGGTGTGGGCCCCCTGGACCTCCATCGACCTTGCCTCCAGTGCCTATAAGAAGCCCTGGGGAGAAAACCCTAACTAATCCATCATACTTCCAGAAAAAGTTCCGCTGCGCCGCCGCCACCAAATGGGAGATTCGGGGGACAGAAAGTCTCTGTTCCGTCACCCTGCCGGGACAGGGAAGTGCCCCCGGAGCCATCTCCATCGATCTCCATCACCATCTCCATCACTGTTGTTGATTCCTATGATGAGGAGGGAGTAGTTCTTCCTCGAGGCTAAGGGCTCTACCGGTAGCTATGTGTTCATCTCTCTCTCTATGCATGATCTTGTTGTGGTCATGAGCTTTGTAATCAAGTAGATCTACCTTGCTACTCAAGTGCTTTAATAGATCTATGCTTTTCCCCACGTGTGTGAAAGTGACAGCGAGCATACCGTGTGTGGCACTTTGGCTAGATTGAATATTTGTTATGAGTTATATTTGGAGTTGGATGTCTCTATGAAATTGTGGTGTTTGTTGGAACCTTCTAGCGCTCAAGGTGACAGTGTGGGGTTATCTAGATTGGGGAGGCGGAGTTTGAGGTGTGCTGTTATAGCCCTACCATGGATTAGAGTGTCCAACCGGAGAGTAGTTAAGAGTAGTATCATGAAGAGAGGATATTTATATGAGAGAGTGTTCACTAGTGAAAGTATGATCCCTAGGCCTTGTTTCTAAGCATTGAAACACCGTTTGCTACTAGATCTGTTGCATGTTTGCTTGCCTCCTTCTTGATGCCTTTAGTCTTTACCTCACCGTCAAGCATTTTTCTGGCACCGTTACCACTTGTATTTCACTATCTCTTCGCCGAACTAGTGCACCTATATTGGTTGTGTTGGGAACACAGGAGACTTCTTGTATCTTGATTGCAGGGTTGCTTGAGAGGGATACCTTTAACCACTTCCTCCCTGAGTTTGATAAACCTTGGGTGATCCATTTAAGAGAAACTTGCTGCTGTTCTACAAACTTGTGCACTTGGAGGCCCAACAACTGTCTACAAGAATAGAAGTGCGTAGACATCAACGTCACCAACAAAATGAGTGATGTTAGCAACCGGCGTTAACAGAATCAAGTCGTGACGAAAAAACTCCAGGATGACGATAATGTCACTAACAGCCGGCATGACGTCAGCTGACGGTGATAATGGCCGCCTGCGGTGCCGTCTACCACGTGGCATGGACCGTGATGAAAAAAACATCACGACTGATTGGGCATGGGCTAAGATGGTCTCGTTGGCCATGACGAAATTGAAGGAACGTCACGGACGGCCGCGGTGTTTTCAGGCAGAAAACATTTCACGGATCAGATATGACGTGAGGTTCATGACCTTTTTTTCTATCGCAAAATTTGTCACGAATTGTGATCGACGAGTTTTTTCCCATATCAATGATGATATTAGATCATCATATACCATCCAGATTCTTGTAGTGTGCTCCTATGGCCGGAGCGTGTGGTGATGGCGAGGGCAACTGTCTCCACCAATAAAGTAGGCGTCGCTCTCTATCTACTGTTGTGGGGTGGCTCTATGGCGATGACCTTCCTGGCCGACCATGGCAGTGAGGGGGAGGGTCGGTGAGGCATTGTTAGCGGTGCGATCGTGTCTCTCCTGGACGGCTGAGGTGGCGAGGAGGAGAATTGGCTTCACCTAGAGATGCATGTCGGAATAGAGGTTTGGCTCGCTGAGTTGGGGGATTACTTCCTGCCTCCTAGTTCATCCTCTTCGTGGCTATGGTGGCAGACAAGAGGAGGAGAAGAGATGGGTAGGGAGTCGTTTCTTTCCTCGAAGGGGTGGTGGTGCACGGTGGATCTGTGCGCTGGAGGATTTTTACTGGACTCCCAAGCGGCGGCGGAAAGCCAACGCTATCCATGGCGGCAGAAGCCGCCCCAGTCACGGGCGACGCTTCCCGATCTTCTTCCTCCTAGCACCGCTGCCCGATCTTCTTCCTCCTGGCCAAAGTGTCTTCTTGGAGGATCTTCCTCGACCTAGTGTAGGGGTCCATCGCCGGTGAAGCCCCAGGTGGCATGTTCCCCGGTGGCAACGCTGGCTCCTGGCAGCGACGGTCTCCCATAGCGGCGGCGAGCCCTAGGGACCTGATTGCTTTTTATATATCTTTTAGACCCAGGGTCTTGTTTTTTTCTAAGGTCTTATCTCTTTTTCCTCTATTAGTAAAGGGCCTCAGTGCAAAATATACCAACCGCCTTTAACTAAGTAAAGCTTTCAGGGCCTTCGGCATTATCCGTGTTACAATTGCGACAAGAATATAACGAAGAACGAAAACGAAAAACACAGCAAGGGGACACAGATTTAACGTGGAAAACCTCTCCAAAAAAGAGAGAAAAAAACCACGGACGCCAGCCAGCGAAACTTCACTATATCGAGGAGTGTTTACAAACGCCGGGGATTTCACAGATGCAACTCTTCCCAACCGGCGGCTTACAAGGGATTTATATATCGGTGGAAACCTAGGTCTTCGACGATCCGTACCGTACTTTGTAGAATTTGGATCAAGCCTCCGGCGACGGGCCTCGCTCCACTCGTCGGAAGTTGGCCTATACTTTGTAGAATTTGGATCAACATATAACAATCCGTTCAAACAAATCAACTCTGACGTACTCTCTTTGATCCATAATAAGTGTTGTTGATTTAGTACAACTTTATACTAAATTAGTGACACTTATCATGGATTGCAGGGAGTAGTTTTTATTTCATTTTAGAAAAAATCCATGAACTTGAACCAAATTTTCTGGTCAATAAACTGTAACAGGATCAACTTACGAGATCACATACACAAACTAGTTGAGAGCAGATAGCTTATATGTTACTTGAAGATCGGAGATCCCATAGCAACGTGATGCGGTAAGGGAAACATATACGAGTGAATCCTTTCCTCAATCAAGAAAGATTCTGAGTCGAAAGTATAAATATTATGTTCTTTAGTATTTAAGACATCAACAAAGATCTGCCGCAAGAGAAACATATACTCCGTATAAGGGAGTCCGGTCCTCGATCACCAAGGATCCCGAGTCGAAAATCTGGATGTTATGTTCCTATACGTCCAGTTGATCCTGTCCAACCGCACTATCAATTACAAAACACCCTGCTGCTTCAGTACAGAGCGGCAAGATCTCAACTTTAAATATTAGAAACACTAACTAATTTTACAGCTCGATATGCATGTTAGCTGATGACATAATATCTTCCTCTGCCTTGATAGACTGTAATATCCTGTCCAACCGCATTATCAGTTAAACTACTAAGTTTTTTAATTATAAACCGGCATGCGGCTTCAGTACCAGAGTGGCATGATCTCAAGTTTAAATATTAGAAACACTAACTAATTGGACATCCCTAGAAATGGGTAGAAGTAGTAGCAGCTTGATTTATGAGGAAGTCCGGTCCTCCGTCACCAAAGATTCTGAGTCGAATATCTGAATATTGTGTTTCCTATGCATCCACTTGGTAGACTGCAATATCCTGTCCAACCGCACTAACAATTAGATCAATTTTTTGATTATAAATCACTGTGCGGCTTCGATAAATAGTGCCATGATCTGAACATTAAATATTCGAAACACTAACTAATTGTCATCTTGAGATGTTAGAGCATCTCCACTCACTGGAGGCCAAGACCGAAATTCGGCGAAGGTTTTCGCTAGATTGGATGAACATTTGACATGGGGCCAAAAGATTTCCAGTCGTATGCACCCCAGGTGGTTGGTGGAGTAGAATTGGATGAGAGATGGCCAGTGGATGGGGGAGAAAAAGGAGTGAGAGGGAGAACATTAAGGAGAAGAGTGGGCGAGTGAGGGGAGAAAATGAGGAGAGAGAGAGAGGCTAAAAATCAGTCAAAAGCGGATAAAGAAAGTAAATCTGGAGCCCCCAGGCCAACCCAGCGGGATGGGGGTCCCCTGAGATTGTTGGCATATTTTAAGCGAAAATCCGAACCAAAAGGGGACTCTGGGGTTGTGATTGTGCGTTATTCTTCCATCGATATCAAAAAGGCGTATTTTGGTAGTGGGGAGGGGCTCTTGGGAATGGGTAGAGATGTTCTGAGATGATGATATGATATCCCTGGAATTTGAAGTGCTAGAACTTATGTTTGGGCTAATTCATCTATTCATGTCGACTTGGAAAAGGTGGCCACAAAACTGATTTTGTCTCGTTTGATGTAAAAACCTGGATATTTGGTTGGTCATGCCATAGTGTTGTGCTCACCACTTTTTAGAGCTGGTGATGTTTGTAGGGGTTCATAGCATTGAAAACAAAAAAATTCTACCGCATGGACACACACAAGCCAAGATCTATCTACTAGATTGTAGCAACAAGTCGATAGAGTACTCACCCTCGAAGATTCCAAAGCGGTTAATGAGAGCAGATTCTCGTGGGTGATGTAGTCGTTCACTTACCTATCTCAAGATAGCGTAGACGATACTTCCGGCGCCGCGTTCTGGCAGCGCTCCGGCAGTCGTTCACACGTTCAGTACTCGATGAAGAACTTCCTCTCCCTTGTTCCAGCAGGCAGCGGAGGTTGTAGCTCTCTCCTCGCGCTTCCAGCAGCACAACAGCGTGGTGTCGAAGTTTAGAGGGGAGATCCCGCAGGGCTTCGCCTAAGCCGGAGCGGGTATGGTGGAGTAGAAGAGGGCCTTGGCGATCTAGGGTTTAGAGGCTGCCAAGGGGGATGGTGTAGCCGGCGGCTAGGGCTAGGGTTTAGCCCTAGTCGGCGACTTGGAGGAGGGCACTAGGGCGGCGGCGACTTGGGTGGAGGCCGGCGGCTAGGGCTTGGAGTTGTGGGGCAAGGGGCGCCCCTCCCCTCTATTTATGAGAGGAAGGGGCGGAAAGAGGAAGGTAATCCTCCCCCAACACCACTTCATGTGGCCAGCGGCAAGGGGAGGGAGGATTCCTTCCCTAGGTCGGAATCCTTCCTTCCCTCCACTTGGAAACATTGTCCCAGTTTGACTTTTTCAAATTGCCTTTTCGACTTTCAATTTAGAGTTTGCTTTCTCTCTTCCAAGTGTCCAGCAAAGTGACCTAGGACATGATGCAACCATTCCATTTTTTCATGACACATCCATGTACCCTTCCCCTTCCGAATCGGTGAACCTTTTAGACCCTTCTAGAACATTCCGATAAAAACACCAGAACCATTCCCGAACTCCGGAATTGGACTTTCCTTATATGAATCTTATTATCCGGACCATTCCGGATCTCTGTTCCGTCACCCTGCCGGGACAGGGAAGTGCCCCCGGAGCCATCTCCATCGATCTCCATCACCATCTCCATCACTGTTGTTGATTCCTATGATGAGGAGGGAGTAGTTCTTCCTCGAGGCTAAGGGCTCTACCGGTAGCTATGTGTTCATCTCTCTCTCTCTATGCATGATCTTGTTGTGGTCATGAGCTTTGTAATCAAGTAGATCTACCTTGCTACTCAAGTGCTTTAATAGATCTATGCTTTTCCCCACGTGTGTGAAAGTGACAGCGGGCATACCGTGTGTGGCACTTTGGCTAGATTGAATATTTGTTATGAGTTATATTTGGAGTTGGATGTCTCTATAAAATTGTGGTGTTTGTTGGAACCTTCTAGCGCTCAAGGTGACAGTGTGGGGTTATCTAGATTGGGGAAGGCGGAGTTTGAGGTGTGCTGTTATAGCCCTACCATGGATTAGAGTGTCCAACCGGAGAGTAGTTCAGAGTAGTATCATGAAGAGAGGATATTTATATGAGAGAGTGTTCACTAGTGAAAGTATGATCCCTAGGCCTTGTTTCTAAGCATTGAAACACCGTTTGCTACTAGATCTGTTGCATGTTTGCTTGCCTCCTTCTTGATGCCTTTAGTCTTTACCTCACCGTCAAGCATTTTTCTGGCACCGTTACCACTTGTATTTTACTATCTCTTCGCCGAACTAGTGCACCTATATTGGTTGTGTTGGGAACACAGGAGACTTCTTGTATCTTGATTGCAGGGTTGCTTGAGAGGGATACCTTTGACCACTTCCTCCCTGAGTTTGATAAACCTTGGGTGATCCATTTAAGAGAAACTTGCTGCTGTTCTACAAACCTGTGCACTTGGAGGCCTAACAACCGTCTACAAGAATAGAAGTGCGTAGACATCAACGTCACCAACAGAATGAGTGATGTCAGCAACCGGCGTGAACGGAATCAAGTCGTGACGAAAAAACTCCAGGATGACGATAATGTCACTAACAGCCGGCATGACGTCAGCTGACGGTGATAATGGCCGCCTGCGGTGCCGTCTACCACGTGGCATGGACCGTGATGAAAAAAACATCACGACTGATAAGGCATGGGCTAAGATGGTCTCGTTGGCCGTGACGAAATTGAAGGAACTCACGGACGGCCGCGGTGTTTTCAGGCAGAAAAAACTTCACGGATCAGATATGACGTGAGGTTCATGACCTTTTTTTCTGTCGCAAAATTTGTCACAAATTGTGATCGACGAGTTTTTTCCCATATCAATGATGATATCAGATCGTCATATACCATCCAGATTCTTGTAGTGTGCTCCTATGGCCGGAGCGTGTGGTGATGGCGAGGGCAACTGTCTCCACCAATAAAGTAGGCGCCGCTCTCTATCTACTGTTGTGGGGTGGCTCTATGGCGATGACCCTCCTAGCCGACCGTGGCAGTGAGGGGGAGGGTCGGTGAGGCATTGTTGCCGGTGCGATTGTGTCTCTCCTGGACGGCTGAGGTGGCGAGTAGGATAATTGGCTTCACCTAGAGATGCATGTCGGAATAGAGGTTTGGCTCGCTGAGTTGGGGGATTACTTCCTGCCTCCTAGTTCATCCTCTTCGTGGCTATGGTGGCAGACAAGAGGAGGAGAAGAGATGGGTAGGGAGTCGTTTCTTTCCTCGAAAGGGTGGTGGTGCACGGTGGATCTGTGCGCTGGAGGCTTTTTACTGGACTCCCAAGCGGCGGCGGAAAGCCGACGCTATCCATGGCGGCAGAAGCCGCCCCAGTCACGGGCGACGCTTCCCGATCTTCTTCCTCCTAGCACCGCTGCCCGATCTTCTTCCTCCTGGCCAAAGTGTCTTCTTGGAGGATCTTCCTCGACCTAGCGTAGGGGTCCATCGCCGGTGAAGCCCCAAGTGGCATGTTCCCCGGTGGCAACGCTGGCTCCTGGCAGCGACGGTCTCCCATAGCGGCGGCGAGCCCTAGGGACCTGATTGCTTTTTATATATCTTTTAGACCCAGGGTCTTGTTTTTTTCTAAGGTCTTATCTCTTTTTCCTCTATTAGTAAAGGGCCTCAGTGCAAAATATACCAACCGCCTTTAACTAAGTAAAGCTTTCAGGGCCTTCGGCATTATCAGTTCAAACAAATCAACTTCTGACGTACTCCCTTTGATCCATAATAAGTGTTGTTGATTTAGTACAACTTTATACTAAATTAGTGACACTTATCATGGATCGCAGGGAGTAGTTTTTATTTCATTTTAGAAAAAATCCATGAACTTGAACCAAATTTTCTGGTCAATAAACTGTAACAGGATCAACTTACGAGATCACATACACAAACTAGTTGAGAGCAGATAGCTTATATGTTACTTGAAGATCGGAGATCCCATAGCAACGTGATGCGGTAAGGGAAACATATACGAGTGAATCCTTTCCTCAATCAAGAAAGATTCTGAGTCGAAAGTATAAATATTATGTTCTTTAGTATTTAAGACATCAACAAAGATCTGCCGCAAGAGAAACATATACTCCGTATAAGGGAGTCCGGTCCTCGATCACCAAGGATCCCGAGTCGAAAATCTGGATGTTATGTTCCTATACGTCCAGTTGATCCTGTCCAACCGCACTATCAATTACAAAACACCCTGCTGCTTCAGTACAGAGCGGCAAGATCTCAACTTTAAATATTAGAAACACTAACTAATTTTACAGCTCGATATGCATGTTAGCTGATGACATAATATCTTCCTCTGCCTTGATAGACTGTAATATCCTGTCCAACCGCATTATCAGTTAAACTACTAAGTTTTTTAATTATAAACCGGCATGCGGCTTCAGTACCAGAGTGGCATGATCTCAAGTTTAAATATTAGAAACACTAACTAATTGGACATCCCTAGAAATGGGTAGAAGTAGTAGCAGCTTGATTTATGAGGAAGTCCGGTCCTCCGTCACCAAAGATTCTGAGTCGAATATCTGAATATTGTGTTTCCTATGCATCCACTTGGTAGACTGCAATATCCTGTCCAACCGCACTAACAATTAGATCAATTTTTTGATTATAAATCACTGTGCGGCTTCGATAAATAGTGCCACGATCTGAACATTAAATATTCGAAACACTAACTAATTGTCATCTTGAGATGTTAGAGCATCTCCACTCACTGGAGGCCAAGACCGAAATTCGGCGAAGGTTTTCGCTAGATTGGATGAACATTTGACATGGGGCCAAAAGATTTCCAGTCGTATGCACCCCAGGTGGTTGGTGGAGTAGAATTGGATGAGAGATGGCCAGTGGATGGGGGAGAAAAAGGAGTGAGAGGGAGAACATTAAGGAGAAGAGTGGGCGAGTGAGGGGAGAAAATGAGGAGAGAGAGAGGCTAAAAATCAGTCAAAAGCGGATAAAGAAAGTAAATCTGGAGCCCCCAGGCCAACCCAGCGGGATGGGGGTCCCCTGAGATTGTTGGCATATTTTAAGCGAAAATCCGAACCAAAAGGGGACTCTGGGGTTGTGATTGTGCGTTATTCTTCCATCGATATCAAAAAGGCGTATTTTGGTAGTGGGGAGGGGCTCTTGGGAATGGGTAGAGATGTTCTGAGATGATGATATGATATCCCTGGAATTTGAAGTGCTAGAACTTATGTTTGGGCTAATTCATCTATTCATGTCGACTTGGAAAAGGTGGCCACAAAACTGATTTTGTCTCGTTTGATGTAAAAACCTGGATATTTGGTTGGTCATGCTATAGTGTTGTGCTCACCACTTTTTAGAGCTGGTGATGTTTGTAGGGGTTCATAGCATTGAAAACAAAAAAATTCTACCGCATGGACACACACAAGCCAAGATCTATCTACTAGATTGTAGCAACAAGTCGATAGAGTACTCACCCTCGAAGATTCCAAAGCGGTTAATGAGAGCAGATTCTCGTGGGTGATGTAGTCGTTCACTTACCTATCTCAAGATAGCGTAGACGATACTTCCGGCGCCGCGTTCTGGCAGCGCTCCGGCAGTCGTTCACACGTTCAGTACTCGATGAAGAACTTCCTCTCCCTTGTTCCAGCAGGCAGCGGAGGTTGTAGCTCTCTCCTCGCGCTTCCAGCAGCACAACAGCGTGGTGTCGAAGTTTAGAGGGGAGATCCCGCAGGGCTTCGCCTAAGCCGGAGCGGGTATGGTGGAGTAGAAGAGGGCCTTGGCGATCTAGGGTTTAGAGGCTGCCAAGGGGGATGGTGTAGCCGGCGGCTAGGGCTAGGGTTTAGCCCTAGTCGGCGACTTGGAGGAGGGCACTAGGGCGGCGGCGACTTGGGTGGAGGCCGGCGGCTAGGGCTTGGAGTTGTGGGGCAAGGGGCGCCCCTCCCCTCTATTTATGAGAGGAAGGGGCGGAAAGAGGAAGGTAATCCTCCCCCAACACCACTTCATGTGGCCAGCGGCAAGGGGAGGGAGGATTCCTTCCCTAGGTAGGAATCCTTCCTTCCCTCCACTTGGAAACATTGTCCCAGTTTGACTTTTTCAAATTGCCTTTTCGACTTTCAATTTAGAGTTTGCTTTCTCTCTTCCAAGTGTCCAGCAAAGTGACCTAGGACATGATGCAACCATTCCACTTTTTCATGACACATCCATGTACCCTTCCCCTTCCGAATCGGTGAACCTTTTAGACCCTTCTAGAACATTCCGATAAAAACACCAGAACCATTCCCGAACTCCGGAATTGGACTTTCCTTATATGAATCTTATTATCCGGACCATTCCGGATCTCTGTTCCGTCACCCTGCCGGGACAGGGAAGTGCCCCCGGAGCCATCTCCATCGATCTCCATCACCATCTCCATCACTGTTGTTGATTCCTATGATGAGGAGGGAGTAGTTCTTCCTCGAGGCTAAGGGCTCTACCGGTAGCTATGTGTTCATCTCTCTCTCTCTATGCATGATCTTGTTGTGGTCATGAGCTTTGTAATCAAGTAGATCTACCTTGCTACTCAAGTGCTTTAATAGATATATGCTTTTCCCCACGTGTGTGAAAGTGACAGCGGGCATACCGTGTGTGGCACTTTGGCTAGATTGAATATTTGTTATGAGTTATATTTGGAGTTGGATGTCTCTATAAAATTGTGGTGTTTGTTGGAACCTTCTAGCGCTCAAGGTGACAGTGTGGGGTTATCTAGATTGGGGAAGGCGGAGTTTGAGGTGTGCTGTTATAGCCCTACCATGGATTAGAGTGTCCAACCGGAGAGTAGTTCAGAGTAGTATCATGAAGAGAGGATATTTATATGAGAGAGTGTTCACTAGTGAAAGTATGGTCCCTAGGCCTTGTTTCTAAGCATTGAAACACCGTTTGCTACTAGATCTGTTGCATGTTTGCTTGCCTCCTTCTTGATGCCTTTAGTCTTTACCTCACCGTCAAGCATTTTTCTGGCACCGTTACCACTTGTATTTTACTATCTCTTCGCCGAACTAGTGCACCTATATTGGTTGTGTTGGGAACACAGGAGACTTCTTGTATCTTGATTGCAGGGTTGCTTGAGAGGGATACCTTTGACCACTTCCTCCCTGAGTTTGATAAACCTTGGGTGATCCATTTAAGAGAAACTTGCTGCTGTTCTACAAACCTGTGCACTTGGAGGCCTAACAACCGTCTACAAGAATAGAAGTGCGTAGACATCAACGTCACCAACAGAATGAGTGATGTCAGCAACCGGCGTGAACGGAATCAAGTCGTGACGAAAAAACTCCAGGATGACGATAATGTCACTAACAGCCGGCATGACGTCAGCTGACGGTGATAATGGCCGCCTGCGGTGCCGTCTACCACGTGGCATGGACCGTGATGAAAAAAACATCACGACTGATAAGGCATGGGCTAAGATGGTCTCGTTGGCCGTGACGAAATTGAAGGAACTCACGGACGGCCGCGGTGTTTTCAGGCAGAAAAAACTTCACGGATCAGATATGACGTGAGGTTCATGACCTTTTTTTCTGTCGCAAAATTTGTCACAAATTGTGATCGACGAGTTTTTTCCCATATCAATGATGATATCAGATCGTCATATACCATCCAGATTCTTGTAGTGTGCTCCTATGGCCGGAGCGTGTGGTGATGGCGAGGGCAACTGTCTCCACCAATAAAGTAGGCGCCGCTCTCTATCTACTGTTGTGGGGTGGCTCTATGGCGATGACCCTCCTAGCCGACCGTGGCAGTGAGGGGGAGGGTCGGTGAGGCATTGTTGCCGGTGCGATTGTGTCTCTCCTGGACGGCTGAGGTGGCGAGTAGGATAATTGGCTTCACCTAGAGATGCATGTCGGAATAGAGGTTTGGCTCGCTGAGTTGGGGGATTACTTCCTGCCTCCTAGTTCATCCTCTTCGTGGCTATGGTGGCAGACAAGAGGAGGAGAAGAGATGGGTAGGGAGTCGTTTCTTTCCTCGAAAGGGTGGTGGTGCACGGTGGATCTGTGCGCTGGAGGCTTTTTACTGGACTCCCAAGCGGCGGCGGAAAGCCGACGCTATCCATGGCGGCAGAAGCCGCCCCAGTCACGGGCGACGCTTCCCGATCTTCTTCCTCCTAGCACCGCTGCCCGATCTTCTTCCTCCTGGCCAAAGTGTCTTCTTGGAGGATCTTCCTCGACCTAGCGTAGGGGTCCATCGCCGGTGAAGCCCCAAGTGGCATGTTCCCCGGTGGCAACGCTGGCTCCTGGCAGCGACGGTCTCCCATAGCGGCGGCGAGCCCTAGGGACCTGATTGCTTTTTATATATCTTTTAGACCCAGGGTCTTGTTTTTTTCTAAGGTCTTATCTCTTTTTCCTCTATTAGTAAAGGGCCTCAGTGCAAAATATACCAACCGCCTTTAACTAAGTAAAGCTTTCAGGGCCTTCGGCATTATCAGTTCAAACAAATCAACTTCTGACGTACTCCCTTTGATCCATAATAAGTGTTGTTGATTTAGTACAACTTTATACTAAATTAGTGACACTTATCATGGATCGCAGGGAGTAGTTTTTATTTCATTTTAGAAAAAATCCATGAACTTGAACCAAATTTTCTGGTCAATAAACTGTAACAGGATCAACTTACGAGATCACATACACAAACTAGTTGAGAGCAGATAGCTTATATGTTACTTGAAGATCGGAGATCCCATAGCAACGTGATGCGGTAAGGGAAACATATACGAGTGAATCCTTTCCTCAATCAAGAAAGATTCTGAGTCGAAAGTATAAATATTATGTTCTTTAGTATTTAAGACATCAACAAAGATCTGCCGCAAGAGAAACATATACTCCGTATAAGGGAGTCCGGTCCTCGATCACCAAGGATCCCGAGTCGAAAATCTGGATGTTATGTTCCTATACGTCCAGTTGATCCTGTCCAACCGCACTATCAATTACAAAACACCCTGCTGCTTCAGTACAGAGCGGCAAGATCTCAACTTTAAATATTAGAAACACTAACTAATTTTACAGCTCGATATGCATGTTAGCTGATGACATAATATCTTCCTCTGCCTTGATAGACTGTAATATCCTGTCCAACCGCATTATCAGTTAAACTACTAAGTTTTTTAATTATAAACCGGCATGCGGCTTCAGTACCAGAGTGGCATGATCTCAAGTTTAAATATTAGAAACACTAACTAATTGGACATCCCTATAAATGGGTAGAAGTAGTAGCAGCTTGATTTATGAGGAAGTCCGGTCCTCCGTCACCAAAGATTCTGAGTCGAATATCTGAATATTGTGTTTCCTATGCATCCACTTGGTAGACTGCAATATCCTGTCCAACCGCACTAACAATTAGATCAATTTTTTAATTATAAATCACTGTGCGGCTTCGATAAATAGTGCCACGATCTGAACATTAAATATTCGAAACACTAACTAATTGGCATCTTGAGATGTTAGAGCATCTCCACTCACTGGAGGCCAAGACCGAAATTCGGCGAAGGTTTCCCCTAGATTGGATGAACATTTGACATGGGGCCAAAAGATTTCCAGTCGTATGCACCCCAGGTGGTTGGTGGACTAGAATTGGATGAGAGATGGCTAGTGGATGGGGGAGAAAAAGGAGTGAGAGGGAGAACATTAAGGAGAAGAGTGGGCGAGTGAGGGGAGAAAATGAGGAGAGGGAGATTCTAAAAATCAGTCAAAAGCGGATAAAGAAAGTAAATCTGGAGCCCCCAGGCCAACCCAGCGGGATGGGGGTCCCCTGAGATTGCTGGCATATTTTAAGCGAAAATCCGAACCAAAAGGGGACTCTGGGGTTGCGATTGTGCGTTATTCTTCCATCGATATCAAAAAGGCGTATTTTGGTAGTGGGGAGGGGCTCTTGGGAATGGGTAGAGATGTTCTGAGATGATGATATGATATCCCTGGAATTTGAAGTGCTAGAACTTATGTTTGGGCTAATTCATCTATTCATGTCGACTTGGAAAAGGTGGCCACAAAACTGATTTTGTCTCGTTTGATGTAAAAACCTGGATATTTGGTTGGTCATGCCATAGTGTTGTGCTCACCACTTTTTAGAGCTGGTGATGTTTGTAGGGGTTCATAGCATTGAAAACAAAAAAAATCTACCGCATGAACACACACAAGCCAAGATTTATCTACTAGATTGTAGCAACAAGTCGATAGAGTACTCACCCTCGAAGATTCCAAAGCGGTTAATGAGAGCAGATTCTCGTGGGTGATGTAGTCGTTCACTTACCGATCTCAAGATCGCGTAGACGATACTTCCGGCGCCGCGTTCCGCCAGTGCTCCGGCAGTCGTTCACACGTTCAGTACTCGATGAAGAACTTCCTCTCCCTTGTTCCAGCAGGCAGCAGAGGTTGTAGCTCTCTCGTCGCGCTTCCAGCAGCACAACAGCATGGTGTCGAAGTTTAGAGGGGAGATCCCGCAGGGCTTCGCCTAAGTCGGAGCGGGTATGGTGGAGTAGAAGAGGGCCTTGGCGATCTAGGGTTTAGAGGCTACCAAGGGGGATGGTCTAGCCGGCGGCTAGGGCTAGGGTTTAGCCCTAGTCGGCGACTTGGAGGAGGGCACTAGGGCGGCGGCGACTTGGGTGGAGGCCGGCGGCTAGGGCTTGGAGTTGTGGGGCAAGGGGCGCCCCCTCCCCTCTATTTATGAGAGGAAGGGGCAGCAAGAGGAAGGTAATCCTCCCCCAACACCACTTCATGTGGCCAGCGGCAAGGGGAGGGAGGATTCCTTCCCTCCACTTGGAAACATTGTCCCAGTTTGACTTTTTCAAATTGCCTTTTTGACTTTCAATTTAGAGTTTGATTTATCTCTTCCAAGTGTCCAGCAAAGTGACCTAGGACATAATGCAACCATTCCACTTTTTCATGACACATCCATGTACCCTTCCCCTTCCGAATCGGTGAACCTTCTAGACCCTTCTAGAACATTCCGATAAAAACACCAGAACCATTCCAGAACTCCGGAATTGGACTTTCCTTATATGAATCTTATTATCCGGACCATTCCGGATCTCCTCGTGATATCCCGAATCCCATCCGAGACTACGAACAACATTCGGTCTTCTTACTCACTTTCCATATCTACTAAACAACATCGAATCCTTAAGTGTGTCTCCTACGGCTCGTGAATTATGCAGACATGACCGAGACTCTTCTCCGATCAATAGCCAATAGAGGAATCTGGAAATTCATATGGCTCCCACATATTTCTACGATTACTTCATGATCGAATGAACCATTTACATACAGTACCAATTTCCCTTTGTCCAGTGATACTTTACTTATCCGAGGTCTGATCGTCGGTATCTCTGCATACCTAGTTCAACATCATTACCGATAAGTACTCTTTACTCGTTCCTGTGATATGTGATCCCTTGTGAGCCAGTCACATGCTTGCAAGCTAATTGGATGACATTCCATCGAGAGGGCGCATCGTATATCTATCCGTCATATGGATGGAGAATTCCCACTCTTGATCCATGTGCCTCAACACATAACCATGCACTTAGGAAGTGGTGTTTGATATCATCAAAGCATCCATACGGTGATGGTGATTAACATGATCTCATGGTCAAAGGATTTAGGTTGCTATGTATCTGAAAGCTTATAGAAAACGAACTATTGAAATGACTTGATATTTATGCTACGCTTAACTATAGGAGTATGTCAATCACATCATTCTCCTAATGATATGATCTTGTTGTCAATAACATCTCTCAATGTTCATGATCAGGAAACCATGATCATCGACTAACCAACAAGCTAGTATTACAAAGAGGCTTTACTAGGGACTCTAACAAGTTTACAAATCACACAAGTATTAATGTTTTCGGTTAATACAATTATAGCATGAATGTAAACATTTATTATAAATACAAAGATATAATAATAACTAAATTTATTATTGCCTCTTGGGCATATATCAAACAATGTTACCATGTAATACCAAATAGGCAGCAAACTGAACTAGTAGTTTCAAATAAGCAGCAAATTATGTAGGGTTCGCAGCATAGAAAACAAAAAATTTCCTACAATGGGAACAACTATGTACCAATATCTATCTACTAGATACAAACAACGGGCGGATGTATATCCGTAGAGAACATACCCTTGAAGACCGACAAAGCTTAACGAGTTAAACTCGTGGTTGATATAGACGATCTCTTGCCGATCTCAATATCGAGAGGAAGTCCTAGCGCCGCAAATCAGCAGCGCATCCATGCTCACACACACGTACAAGACACTGAGTAACCCCCACCTCCTCGCTCCAGCGATGCAACGGAAGCACAACTCTTTCTTGCCGAATAGCCACCGGGAACATGTATCTCGCTAGTCCGAGACCATGGGGGATAAATTCTAGAGGGGGAGAGATATCCTTCACGAGGAGGTGTGAGTGAGAAGTGAGAAGGGGGTGACTTTTATAGGAGAGGGGGACCCCAAGGGGGTGGCCGGCGCATGGGGGCTTCCCCTTGGACTCCCCTCATTCATGTGGGTGGACACCCCACTCATAAAAACCTTTCAATTCCCTCCACTCAAATTCCCATTAAATTTCCACCAAATTTAATGCAAACTCTCATTAAATAAAACTCCTTTTATTTATTCAGAATTTTGTCAATTAATTTAATGACAAACATTCTCATTGTCGTGGGAATAGTCACGGCAGATGCTGCAATCGGCAGCGAGTAGTAGAACGAGGGGCAAGGGCGGCCAGCCATCTGTGGTGCGAGATGAGGGCAAAGACACAGGGTTTTACCCAGGTTCGGCCCCCCGGAGGGTAAAGACCTACTCCTGCTAGATTGTATTATGGAGGTGTTACAATGGGCGAGCTCGGCTGCTAGGCGGCGAGTCGCTTGGGTGTATGAGGGAACGTATCTCTACTCGCCCTATAGGGAGGTTTATATAGGCTCACCTCCCCTAGGGTTTACATATCTCAACCGATTCAGTTAAAGCTTCGGTAGTCGTTTAACCTAATCCGACTGGGCCTATCTACTCGCCTGGGCCTTCAGCTTCCAGTCGCTTGGTTCCTCGCTGGGCTTCAATCCATTCGCCGTCCTGCAGGCCCACTCGCCGGTTCTTGGGCTAGTCGGAAACGTCCTGCTGGGTATACCCTGGTAGGCATATCCCCATCAGTAGTCCTCGAGGCCGTCGTCGATTAGGCGTAGGTGGCTGCTGGCAGTCGGAGTATACGGCTTCAGAGTGGGCATCCAGTCAAATCGTCGGCGGGCTCCTGTATAAAGGAGGAAACCAGTGATCCAGGTCGCAGCTTTGGCGAGTCGAGTCGGCGTAACACTGCCATAGTGATTGGGTCGGCGAGCCGAATGGCCGTAGTTGGACCGTCAAGCGTGGTAAAACTAGCCGTTGGGGTAATCCAACGGTAACTTTTGGCGTAATCATCGCGCGGTAACGGCTCCCTGATTTGGCGGGTAACATCCACTATATAAGGGGAATGGCAGGCGATCGGAAAGCCACCTTCTCACCACTTCTTCCGACTGCACGCATTTTCGCCTCCCCTCGCATCGCGATCCAACCGACCCGAAATCCTCCGACCCCCAACAAACCTCTCGGCCATGGCCCTTTCCACCTAACCATGGGGTAGATCCAAGTGCACGAGGGCGCAGCTGGCCTCTTTCGAGGAGGCCGGGATCCTGCGAGCCGGCTGTTGGCGTATTCCCGCAGCCGGAGAAACGACCCCAAACCTGCGAGAGAGGGAATTCATCTGTTTCACCAGTCATCTCGAGCGGGGGCTAGGGTTTCCTACGTCCCTGTTCTTCCGGCGCTTCTGCGCCTACTACGGGATCCAGCCTTCAGATCTGGGTCCCCACAGCATTGAGCAGCTCGCCATCTTCGTGGCGTTCTGTGAATGCTACTTGGGCTGTCGGCCCTACTTCCCCTTGTGGCAAGACCTGTTCCACGGACGGATCAGCCGTGAGGAAGCAGGCGGCCCAATGCTAGCCGCGGGCGGCCTGACGTTCCAGCTCAAGTCAAAAGCTTCATTCTTCGATCTGATGCTGCCCGCCAAGGCAGCGAGCGACTGGAAGAAGTCGTGGTTTTACGTGGCCGAGGCGACCCCGGAGGACGAGGTGGCAATCCCGCGGTATTCCGCCAATCGGTCCGAGCCGCGCCATCTCCAAGTCGGCAAGCTCCCCAACGATCAGCGGATGGTTGTCGACGAGATGCTTCAGACCATCCGTGGTCTGAAAAAGAAGGGCCTCCAGACGATAAACCTGTACAACTGCTGGCTCGGGCGGCGTCTCGTCCCGCTCGCCCAGCGCGACCACTACATGTACCAGTACACGGGCCGGGGAGACTCGACGAAGGCCTGCCTCGACGAGTGGAAGCTGGAGGACTATCTCCCATCACTGAAGAAGATTACCCAGGCGGTGTACCTGGATGCGCAGGCTGGGGTCGCCCCTTATACCGCAAAGCGTCCAGCTCCAACGGTAACCATTTTACTTCGCTCGCAGTCGCAGCTTATGCAGTCGCGGTGGTTCTGATTTTACTTTGTATTCATCGCAGCTATTCCAAGTGGTGGAAGGGTGGCTCCCACCTTCGGACGACGAGAACTCGAGCTCGTCCGCCCAGGACGTAGGCGAGTCGCCGCCCGCTAAGGGCGACGAGGACGACGACGACGAGTCCGAGGAGGAGGTCGCCCCGCTGGTCCGAAAGACCCGCGGACAACGACAGCGCGAGATCGAGGCAAGCAGAAGCCTTGAGCGTCACGATGACGACGACGAGCTCCCAGAGACCACCTCGCGCCGTCAAGCCACTCCGTCGAAGAAGAAGAAGAAGAAAGAAAGGGAGGTAAGGCCCCCCCGAAGAAGAAGACGAAGTCATCGAAGCCGGCCTCGCCGCCGCACTCGGCGAGCAGCTCTGATGCTCCCAGCCCGGCCGGTGACGACGCGCCACCAGTGACAGCCGTGCTGGACGCGGCGACCATGGAAGTGCCGCTGGCTTCAATACCTCCGCCATTCGCCCCAGTCTCTGGGCTGGGGGAGGCTCCGGCTGCAGCGGCTTCGCCTCGCAAGGAGGCCCCTGCCGAAGATATCCCAGAGGCTCCAGCTGCAGCCTCAACGACGAAGAAGCCGTCCGTGTCTTGGGCACGCGACGTCCTGGAGATGGGGCTCAGTCACCAACTGGGCCCTGAACTGGAAAAACCGGTCGGCCTCCGTACGGGGCTACGCTTTATTCCAGTCGCCAAGTGAGCGCACTCACCCTTCCTTGTCTTTCATAATTAATTCAATTATTTTTGCTTATATGATTGATGCACAGGACCGGAGTGAAGAGGATGGGCCATCCGACCGTGGCTAAGGTGCCGCCCGTCGTTAGCGAGGAGGATCCTTCCTGCAAGAGGAAGGCGGACGAGGTCGTCGTCTCGGCGGATGGCAGCAAGAAGGCCAAGGGTGACGACACCGTCACTATTTCTGATGACACGGCGGTCGCACCAGCCGGACCCGTGATGGAGGCAGCCGCGTCTACGAAGGAGGGCGCTCCCTTGCCTGGACCGGCGGAGCCGACCTCCCTTGGAGCGGGTGCCTCTATCGCTACCTTCCCACGCTTCGTGACCAAGGCGGCCGCGGCGAGTGGGACTTCGCCCTCAAGCCACGCTCCTGGGACCGCCGATGCTGAAGTCGACCAACATCGTGGGAATACGCCGGCTCTCCTCGCGTCCGTGGACGCGATACAACTCCACGGCATGCTTGGCGCGGCCATCTAGGTACATCCAGTCCCCGAGGATCAGGTCGGTGCTTTGCAGCGGCCTGATTCTTATAATATCTTAACTTTATTTTTCGCATCCAGTCCCCGAGTGCGCACGCGCTAAATTTAGCGGGTGGGCACTTAGGAATTTCTTGATCGCCAGTCCCCGAGTGCGCACTCGCTGAATTTCAGCGGGTGGGCACTGAGAAATTTCTTGATCGCCAGTCCCCGAGTGCGCACGCGCTGAATTTCAGCGGGTGGGCACTTAGGAATTTTGCTTTGATTAACCTTTTTGTTGACGTGCAGGGTCTGCAGCTTGAGTCGGCTGACCGATTGGCCGCGAAGCAGCGCGCGGAGAAGGAGCTTGCCATCGTCCAGGAAGCAAACAAAGGGCTTCAGGCTGTTGCCGCGAAGGCAGAGGAAGCTCGCCAGGGGTTTGTCCCCGCTGGTGAATTGGCGGCGGCGCAATCGGCCTTGAGTGCCGCTGAACAGCGGATCGCCAACCTCGAGCGCGAGCTGCGGGAGGCAAAGGAAGAAGCGAGCTCGGCTGACGGGCGAGCTAAGGCCGCCATTGCAGCCGCTGAGGAGGATCACAAAGTGTCGGAAGTCCTTATTGCTGGGCTTCAGGATGACCATACATCGCTTCAATGCTTCATCACAGAACTCGCCCGCCCGCTGCTTGGTGAGTACATCTGCCCCTTCCGGTGGTTGTGTCTTTTGTGGTGTCCATCGTACTCATTATTTTCTTCTACTCGCAGGTCGCATCATTGATAGCGAGGAAGAGGCGAGCTCGTTCAACGCGAGGCAGTGTGTAAGCATGCTTGTCGATTCGGCAACGTTGTCGGTGACGTGCATCCGCGCCTATCTCCAAGAGATATCGCCCACGGAGGTGATTCCCAGCGACCTCGTTGAGGTGTGGAAGTATTTGGAGAAAGCGCCCGCGGTCGTTGAGTTCATGACGCGGTCGGCGTTTCGGCACGGAGCGTCGACGACACTTAGTCTTGGACTTGCCCACTTCCCCGAAGACTTCGACATCGACGATGTGACGAGTGGATATCCATCGTCGACTGGCGCGGTGGAGCTGTCCGAGGTTCTCAAGTTGCAGGACCGCGCCGCCACGTACTCAGAACGTGTCTGGGCAATGGGCGACCTCCTTCCGTACCAGGAGACGGTCGTCACGCCGAACGACCCCGAGCCGCCGCATCGTGACTTCAACGTCGAGCAACCTTTTCGCGCGGCAATGGCGGGTGAACTGACGACGTATCCGTCGAACCCGTACACGTCGTTCATCCGCAATCGCCGGGATGTTGGCGAGTCGTCATCAAAGCCTGCAGAGTAGGATAGTTTGCCTTGTGGCATTAGCAGCAGGTCTGCCATGCGGGCATATTTTGTAGCATGAAACAATGTGATATGCGATTGAATGAGACATCGTGTCTATTTTGGTATTTGTTGTGTGTTTGTGATTGATTTTTGAATGAGTCCCCGAGCGCATCCGCCCTTTTTGTGGGGTTTACCTCGTATGTGATATATGTGTTGTTGTTATGTGTTTTGTTATTTTGGTCGACTCGCCCGAGCTCGAAGAGCCAGTGGCTAGGCGACTCCCTTGAGTGCTCTGTACTTTTCCATTTTCCCTTGCGCGAACGAGGTCGGGTGGCCGAGTCCCCGAGCGTGGTACTTGGTTGTTCTAGGCGCGACTCGAGGGTGGTTGAGGACTTAGCGCGTTAATTTGAGCGTGTCACTCCTGCCTGGCCCGTGGGGTCAGTCGCGTGGCGAGTCCTGCACATGCTCTCCTACTTGGCGTTTTCCCTGACCGCTCGCGATGAACTGGTCTTCAGTCCTCGAGCGTGGTACTTAGCCGTTCGAGTTGCTATGCCGAGGATGCGGAGGACCAAGGTCGCTGTGGGAAGCGAGGGCAGTTGTCTTGGCTCGTAGAACCAGTCGAGCTAGGCGACTCCAATGGGGCTCCGGGTAGGCGTTTTTCATGGACGGTGCAAGACCTGAGGTGATTCAGTGCTCTTACACCGCACTACTTAGCCGCGCCGATCGCTGTGCCAAAGGTTGACTTATGCGGTTAGCGTAACGCTGTTATTACGAGTGCGAGTGGCACAAGTCATGGAGAGTAGGTGCAATTTGCGGTAACCGTTTCTTTTTATTTCATAGCGACTGGAGAGTACATGTGTGGGGTTCTAGGAGTAGAACTTCCGTAGGAGATTTACATTCCATGGTCGCTTGACGTCGAGTTCGCCGCCCCCGCGGACGTCGATGAGGTAGTAGGCGTCGTTGCCGAGTACGCGCCCGATGGCGAATGGGCCTTCCCACGGACGGGAGAGCTTGTGCATGCACTTCTTGTCCTGGATGAGGCGTAACACTAGGTCGCCTTCTTGGAAGGTGCGAGCTTTCACCCGCCGGTTGTGGTAGCGGCGGAGTCCCTGCTGGTAGATAGCGGTGCGTGACCGAGCGAGGTCACGTGCTTCGTCGAGTTGGTCGATCCCGTCTTGGCGGGCAAGCTCGTTCGCAGCCTCCGTGTAGTGGACGACCCGCGGCGAGTCGTGCTCGAGGTCGGTGGGCATGACTGCCTCGGCGCCGTAGACCATGAAGAAGGGGGTGAACCCTGTCGATCTGTTGACTGAGGTGCGGATCCCCCAGATGACAGAGGGCAACTCTTTGACCCAGCACCCGGCGGTGCGCTCGAGTGGTACTTGGAGTCGCGGCTTCAGGACGTGGAGGATGCTTTGGTTGGCCCGTTCCGCCTGGCCGTTGGATTCCGGGTGGGCGACTGACGCGAGGTCGAGCCGGATGTGGTGCTCTTCGCAGAATTCGGCCATGGCTCCTTTGGCGAAGTTGGTGCCGTTGTCCGTGATGATGCTGTTTGGGAACCCGTAGCGATATATGAGCTCGCGTAGGAATTTAGTGGCGGTCTTCCCGTCGCATTTCCGGACTGGCTTGGCCTCCACCCATTTCATGAATTTGTCGACGGCGACTAGCAGGTGGGTGTAGCCGGAGGGGGCCTTCTTGAAGGGGCCTACCATATCCATGCCCCACACAGCGAATGGCCAGGTGATGGGGATTGTTTTGAGCGCCGAGCTCGGTACATGCGTCTGGTTGGCGTACTTCTGGCACCCGGCGCACCGCTGGACGATATCGACAGCATCGGCGTGTGCGGTGGGCCAGTAAAAGCCATGTCGCATAGCCTTGGCGACCAGGGAGCGAGCGGTGGCGTGGTGGCCGCAGTCACCGGAGTGAATGTCGTGGAGAATCTTGCGTCCTTTAGCTGGTTGGACGCAGCGTTGGAACACGCCGGTGACGCTGCGTTTATGGAGCTCGCCGTCGATGATGGTGTAGGACTTGCATCGACGAGCGATCACTCGAGCGTCCGTCTCGTCTGCCGGCAGGGTGCCGGCTTCCAGGTAGGCAATGTAGGGCTTGGTCCAGTTGTCTGGCTCGTTGACGAGTGCGACCAAGGCTGCCTCTGGTTGGAGTGGGACTCCGATGTCGATCTCCCTCGGGGGAGAGACTGATGGCTTGGTGATCGTGTCGAGGAAAACGCCGGCGGGTGGTGCGAGTCGAGCCGATCCGATGCGAGAGAGTGCGTCAGCCTCCTCGTTCTTCGGCCTGTCGATCCACTCGACGGAGTAGCCGGTGAAGTGTCCGCCCAACTTGTCCACTGCTTGGCGGTACGCCGCCATGGTAGGGGAGACGGCGTCGCAGGTGCCAGCGACTTGCCCCGCGACAAGGTCGGAATCTCCGTAGCAGCGGAGGCGATTGACGTTCATCTCCTTGGCAGCTCGCATGCCGTGGAGTAGGGCCTCGTACTCAGCCATGTTGTTGGTACAGGGTGTGAAGTCGAGGCAGAGGATGTAGCGGAGCTTGTCGCCCTTTGGTGAAGTTAGCACTATCCATGCGCCTGCACCGTCCGCGTTCTTGGAGCCGTCGAAGTGCAGGCTCCAGTAATGGAGGTACGACAGCTTCTCTGGCTGCTGGGCCTCTTCCCAGTCGGCGATGAAGTCTGCCAGTGCCTGCGACTTGATCTCTTTTCGTGGCTCGTATTTTATGTTGTGGACGCCGATCTCGACGGCCCACTTGGCGACCCTCCCGGTCGCCTCGCGGTTGCGGATGATGTCTTGCAGTGGTGCTGAGGAGACGACCGTGATCGGGTGCTCCTGGAAGTAGTGCGGCAGGCGCCGCTGAGCTCTGAAGACCGCGTATACTAGCTTTTGGTACTGTGGGTACCGCTGGCGCGACTCGGTGAGGACCTCGCTGATGTAGTACACCGGCCGCTGGACTGGGTGCTCCTTTCCTTCCTCTGGTCGCTCGACGACCATCACGGCGCTGACGACGCGCTCGGAAGCCGCGACGTAAACCAGCATGGGTTCTTTGTCGGCGGGGGCGGCGAGTAATGGTGCGGCGAGTAACACCTTTTTGAGGTCGCAGAGCGCGTCGTCCGCCTCCTTGTCCCACTGGAAGGTGGGGTTCTTGCGCATCAGGCGGTATATGGGCATGGCCTTTTCGCCCAGGCGGGGGATGAAGCGACTGAGAGCCGCTACTCGCCCGGCCAGCTTCTGGACGTCGCGCAGGAACTCGGGTTTGCCGAGCCAGGCGATCGTGTCGATCTTCGTGGGGTTCGCCTCGATCCCTCGTTTGGAGACGACGTACCCCAGTAGTTGTCCGGCGGGTACACCGAAGGTGCGTTTGCCTGGGTTGAGCTTTATCTTATATCTTCACAGGTTGGCGAATGTTTCCGCCAGGTCGGCGAGTAGGTCGCCTTGGCAAGCGGATTTTATGACCACGTCGTCGATGTAGACGTGGATGTTGCGGGCAATTTGGCTCGCGAGGCATTCTTGCATGCACCACTGGTAGGTCGCCCCGGCGTTCTTGAGGCCGAAGGTCATGGCGGTGTAGCAGAAGGCTCCGAATGGCGTGATGAATGCCGTCTTCTCCTCGTCTTCGACAGCCATTTTGATCTGGTTGTACCCAGAGTAGGCGTCGAGGAAACATAGCGACTCCGAGCCCGCGGTTGAATAGATTATCTGGTCGATCCGCGGGAGGACGAACTGCTCCTTTGGGCAGGCGCCGTTCAGGTTTGTGTAGTCGATACACATTCTCCAGGTCTCGTTCTTCTTCTCGACCAGGACTGGGTTTGCCAGCCACTTGGAGTACTTGATTGGCCGGATGAAGCCAGCAGCGAGTAGACGCTGCACCTCCTCGGCGATTGCTCGACGGCGTTCTTCATTGAAGGGCCGCAGCGACTGCTTGACAGGTCGCACTTTGGGGTCGGTGTTTATCTTGTGCTCAGCGAGCTCCCTAGGGACACCGGGCATGTCAGAGGGTTTCCATGCGAAGATGTCCCTGTTCTCACTGAGGAACTCGATGAGCGTGCCTTCCTATGCTGGGCTCATGCCCGTACCGATCGTCACCGTCTGGCTGGAGTTGCCTGGGACCAGCTCGACGGTGCGGGTGTGCGTCGTGGCCTCAAAGGTTGAGGTGTTTGCGCCCTGTGAGTTGGGCTTCTTGAGTATGGTGGGGTCGTCGTTGTTCACTCCGCTCGCGTACTTGGCGAGCTCATCGGCGTGGTTGGTCTCCACCGCGATGACGGCGTCAGCGAGCTCGGCTCCTTTGGCCTCGTATTCGGCGGCCATGTCGGGGTCGCCGTGGATGGTGATGACGCCGCACGGCCCGGGGAGCTTCATCGTGTTGTACGCGTAGTGGGGCGCTGCCATGAATTTGGCGAACGCCTGGCGCCCCAGGACGCAGTGGTAGGGGCTTTCGAAGGGCACTAGCTCGAAGACGATCCGCTCGGTGCGGAAGTTTGCCGGTGTGCCGAAGGTGACTGGCAGCGTAACCTTGCCGATCGGGTACGCCTTTCGATCGGGAACGATGCCGTGGAATGTGGTGTGGGTTGTCTCGATCATCGACTGCGGAAGCCGCAGACGCCTGAAGGTGTCGAGGTACAGGATGTTGATGGAGCTGCCGCCGTCCATCAATGTCTTGGGGAGCCAGTAGTCGCCGACCTTGGGCTTGACCACCAGGGCGACTCATCCTGAGTACTCGATGCGTGGCGAGTGGTCTTGGCGGCTCCAGGTGATGGGCTGCTCTGACCAGTTTAGGAACTGGGGAACGTCCACCTGGGCCACCGCGTTGACGGCGACAACGCGGGCGATGACCTTCTTCTCGCGCTTCGTGTTGAAGCCTGTGAAGGTGTGGAGCGAGCCGGCCACTTTGCCGAATTTTCCGCCGTTTGGCGGGTCGTTGTCGGGGTCCTCCCGCGCTCGCCGTGCCTTCTCGATTTCCCTGAGGGTGTGGCAGTCGGCGGTGGTGTGCGTTGCGGGCTTCCCTTCCCTGCTATGAAACGCACATGGTTGGTTAAGGAGAGCCGCGGGGTCGAACCTTGGCTTGGCCTTGTAGTTGCCGCCGTCGCGGCGTTGTCCTCCGTCGCGGCGGAAGCTCTTGGGCTCGCGTTGCACGTGCCCGGCGTTGGCGACGAAGTCGACTCGCCCGTCACTGCGGCGCTTGCCGGTGAGGCGAGTGCTGCTATAGCGTAGGTCGGACCGTCGTCCGCTATCGTTGCCGCTCGTGCGGCGTTGACCTCCTGACTCATCGTTAGTTTCCTGGTTTGGATCTTCCTCGGCGTACCGTTTGGCGATCTCGAGGAGGTCGGGGATGTTGTCGAGTGTGCGGGAGTGTCGCTTGAGCTTGGCGACCAGATGCTCGTAGCGGCACGAGGTCTTGAAGCAATGGATCACGGTGTCCGGGTGGATGCCGACCGCGTTGTACCAAAGTTCTTGCCACCATTGGACCCAGTTGCGGGTCGACTCGCGGGGTCCCTGGACGCATCGCTCCAGGTCCTCTATAGTGGTGGCGCGGGTGTAGGAGCACTCGAAGTGCCTGACGAAGGCGTCGCGCATCTCCTCCCAGGAGTCGATACTGTCCTGGGGGAGGGTGTTGATCCACTGCCTGCACGTCCCCTCCATCATCAGGGGGAGGTAACGGGCGGCTAGCAGGTCAGTGTGGCCTGCGATCCCCATCGCCATGAGATATGTGTCGAGCCAGACGGCGGGGTCGTACGAGGAGTCGTACTTTTCTATCTCTTTTGGCGCCTTGAAGTTTGGCGGGTACTTCTCGCCTCGGATCATTGGTCCGAAGCACTTGGGTCCGAGTCGACTGAGCGACCCCATGGGCTCGCCGTCGCGGTGATTGGTTAGGGTATGTCGCAGGTCGTCGGGCTGGCGTGCGCGCCAACTTTGGTTGTTGATGATGTGGGTGCGGGCGTCGATGGGTTGCCCGTTGGCGGCGACAAGGTTGGTTGCCGACCTGGGGTCGTTGGTGGAGAGTGCCGCGTTCGCGGGTCGGTGTTGGAGCTGCAGTGGCTCTGGTGGCGGGCAGTTGAGGGTGTTTGCCGCCGCTGGGCGGCTGCTGGAGGCCGCTCTGCTTCCCGAGGAACGCGAGTATACTCGACCTTGCGAGTCGGCGCCCGCTCTTTGCTGCTCGACGGCCTTCGCGAGCAGGGCCCTGACGTATTGGATCTGTAGGGCACCGTTGCCGGTGGCCGTGATGCTGTCGGCTGCTGCTCGGCCTGCCACGAGGTTGTCCATCGGGGTGGAGAACAGTGGGAGGCCGTTTGCGTCTCGCTCCCGTGAGGAGACTACTATCCGCGGCTGGTCCCTGGGAGGGGTGCGGTTGGGTGGAGGTGGGGCGCCCATTGCCGTTGATCCTGGCGGGGGCGGGCGCTTCCTCCTGGTGGCGCGTTCTCGCAGATCGCGCGCTCGGCCACGCGGGCCGGGTCGTTTTCGTCGTCGAAGTTTAGGGCACGTCCCTGAACGGTGGGGTTCAGGCGCGACCTGATCCGCTGCTGGTGGTAGCGTGATAGCTCCTGCGCCGTCACCTGCTCGAGGCGAAATTTTTCACGCTCGGCTTGCTCCTTACGCACCGCCTCCGCCAGTTTCAGGCGAAGTTCCTCGACCTCTGTTGCCGTGGCGTTAGGAGGGATTGGGGTGGAGAATGTATCCTCCGGAGGGTCAGTGCCGGTCGCCATGTAAGTCGCGGCGTGGCGACCGGTTCCGTCGCGGAGGTCGGCGGAGTCCTCCGACCCGGAGTCGAATTCGAAGATCCCGAGGATGGAGGGGTCCTCGAAGTCTCCTACGTTGGAGACCTGGGCAATGGAGCCCGCGGATGAAGTCGCGGTGATGGATTCGGCGAGTGACGCCGGGGTCGCCGAGTTGGCGTCGTCGTTGAGGGCCGCGTCCTCTGCGGCCGCTGAGTCCTCGGCCACGTTGTTGTGGGCCGAATTGTACTCGGAGGCAAGGCGGTGGATCGTGCGGATCTGACTCTCGGAGAGCCGATCGCGAGGCGGCGACTCGCGGATGCGAGCCGAATCCTCCAAGACGATGACGTCGGTGAGGCCGACGAAGAGGCTGATCGTGTCGATCGGCAGGATCACGCTGTGCGTGACGGGTCGCGCCGCCGGGACGTAGCTGCTCGGCAAGATTTGGAGCATCTCGCCGATCGCTATCATGCGGCCGGTGGCGACCGTCTCGTTGATGGGCAGATTGGATCTCGCCGCAGAACACCGGCCGGACCGGCCAGGCCCCACGGTGGGCGCCACTGTCGTGGGAATAGTCACGGCAGATGCTGCAATCGGCAGCGAGTAGTAGAACGAGGGTCAAGGGCGGCCAGCCATCTGTGGTGCGAGATGAGGGCAAAGACACAGGGTTTTACCCAGGTTCGGCCCCCCGGAGGGTAAAGACCTACTCCTGCTAGATTGTATTATGGAGGTGTTACAATGGGCGAGCTCGGCTGCTAGGCGGCGAGTCGCTTGGGTGTATGAGGGAACGTATCTCTACTCGCCCTATAGGGAGGTTTATATAGGCTCACCTCCCCTAGGGTTTACATATCTCAACCAATTCAGTTAAAGCTTCTGTAGTCGTTTAACCTAATCCGACTGGGCCTATCTACTCGCCTGGGCCTTCAGCTTCCAGTCGCTTGGTTCCTCGCTGGGCTTCAATCCATTCGCCGTCCTGCAGGCCCACTCGCCGGTTCTTGGGCCAGTCGGAAACGTCCTGCTGGGTATACCCCGGCAGGCATATCCCCATCACTCATATAACCCCTTTCTAGTATTTCATTTCACATGAAAAAACACTTTCTGCAATTTCACCCGAAAACCTGTTTCGGTATCTAGTGAAATAAATTCCTGCGTTTGTTATTCTTTCCGGCATGAAACTTTTTCTCCATTTGGATGTCGGTGTCTCTTAAGTGTGCCACCCTACGGTTCGTGAATAATTTGGACATGATCGAGACCCTTCTCCGATCAATAATCAGAAGCGGGATCTGGAGACCCATACTGACTCCCACACATTCAACGATGACTTTCTTGTGATCGTCGGAACCTTTTACACTAGAATCTTAATCCTTTTGTTTCGCGATATATTACATGCCCGAGATTCGATCATCGGTATCTCCATACCTAGTTTGATCTCATTACTGACATGCACTCTTTTCTCGTTCCCGTGATATAACATTGTAGTGATCAAATCACTTACTTGCAAGCTAAACAATGTGATATCACCGAGAGGGCCCAGAATATATCTATCCGTCATCGGGATGAACAAATTCCACTCTTGATCCATGGGCCTCAACATAACACTTTAGTAGTTCTGAATCCATCTTTATAATCACCCAGTTATGGTGTGACGTTTAATGTTATCAAGAAACTCTTCCGGTGTTAGTGATTGACATGATCTCATGGTCTAAGGATTAGGATCACTTCGTAACTTGTTATAACAATATAAACTCAATGACTTTGATCGTAATGCTATACTTCAGATGAATGTTCATCAATAAAATCAAGAAACTTTGATCATCTTGTTAATCAACGAGCTAGTTTATGAGAGAGGCATAACTAGGACCTTTCTATTTGTTTATTAAACACACATGTATTAATGTTTCCGTATTAATACAATTATAGCATGCAAAATAAACATCTATCATATACTTGGAATACACATAATAAACACTTTATTATTGCCTCTCAGGGCATATTCCCTTCATTCTCCCACTTGCACTAGAGACAATAATCTAGTTACATATTGATGAATCTAACACCCATGGAGTTCTGGTGTTGATCATGTTTTGCTCTAGGGAGAGTTTTAGTCAACAGACCTGCTACATTGAGATCCGTATGTACTTTACAAATCTTTATATCTCCATCCTTGACATGGTCACGTATGGAGTGAAACCGGGGCTTAATATGCTTGGAATACTTGTGAGACCTTGGTTCTTTGGCATTGGCAATGGCACCATTGATATCACAATAGATCACCATTGGGTCCAACGCACTTGCAACCACACCTAGTTCGGATATGAACTCCTTCATCCAAACTGTTTCCTGCCGCTTCCGAAGCAGCAACATATTCGGCCTCCATTGTTGATCCCGCCACCACGGGTTGTTTGGAACTCCTCCAACTAACCGCTCCACCATTCATGATAAATATGTATCCGTATTGAGACTTAGATTCATCCGGATCGGTGTCAAAGCTAGCGTTGACATAACACTTAGCGACGAGCTCTTCTTCACCTCCGTATACAAGAAACATATCCTTAGTTCTTCGCAAGTACTTAAGGATATTCTTGACCGCTATCCAGTGTTCCGAACCTGGATCCGATTGGTACCTACTAGTCAAACTAATAGCATGTGCCACATCCGGTCTTGTAAATAGCATGGCGTACATTATAGAGCCTATGCCTGAAGCATAGGGGACTTTGTCCATCATCTCTCTTTCTTTCGTCGTAGCCGGACTTTGAGTCTTACTCAATGTCTTGCCTTGCAACATAGGTAAGAACCCCTTCTTACTTTCGTCCATTTTAAACTTCTTTAAAATCTTATCAAGGTATGTACTTTACGATAGCCCTATTAGGAGCCTAGATCTATCTCTATAGATCTTTATGCCTAATATGTATGACACTTCACCTAGTTCCTTCATTGAAAATTTGCTGTTTAGATAACTTTTAACATTGTTTAAAAGATCTATATCATTTCCGATCAATAATATGTCATCCACATATAATATCAGAAATGCCACATTGCTCCCACTCACTTTATTGTAAATACAAGATTCTCCATATGTTTGGACAAATTGAAACTCTTTGATCACCTCATCAAAGCGGAGATTCCAACTTCGTGATGCTTGCTTTAGTCCATAGATGGATCGCTGAAGCTTGCACACCTTGTTAGCATCCTTAGGATCGACAAAACCCTTTGGTTGTATCATATACAACTCTTCTTCAATATTACCATCGAGGAACACGGTTTTAACATCCATCTACCATATCTCATAATCGAAATATGCAGCAATTGCTAACATAATCCTAACTGGCTTTAGCATCGCTATGGGAGAGAATGTCTCATCGTAGTCAACTCCTTGAATTTGTCGAAACCCCTTTGCGACAAGTCGAGCTTTATAGACGGTCACATTAACATCAGCATTAGTTTTCCTTTTGAAAATCCATTTATTCTCCACGGCCTTTTGGTCGTGTGGTAAGTCCACCAAGTTCCAAACTTGATTTTTATACATGGATTCCATCTTGGATTTCATGGCTTCTAACCATTTGTTGGAATCCGGGCTCATCATCGCTTCTTCATATGTTGCAGGGTCATCATTTTCATCAACCATGAAATTCATGATAGGGTTTCCGTACAGATCGGGAGCTGCACGTGTCCTGCTAGACTTGCGAGGTTCGGTAGTACTCTCTTTTGGAGTTTCATGATCATTATCATTAGTTCCCTCTTCAACTGGTGAATCCAACTCTGGAACGACTTTCGGCGCTATGCTACTCCCTATACTTTGAAGAGAAGGTTCAATAACCTCTTCGAGTTCTACCTTTCGAATACTCACACCTTTCGCGAGAAACACTTTCTCTAGAAAGGATCCATTCTTGGCAACAAAAACCTTGCCCTCAGATCTATGATAGAAGGAATACCCAATTGTTTCCTTAGGGTATCCTATGAAGACGCATATTTCTGCTTTGGGTTCGAGTTTATCCGGTTGAAATTTTTTCACATAAACATCGCATCCCCAAACTTTAAGAAATGACAGCTTAGGTTTGTTTCCAAACCATAATTCATATGGTGTCTTTTCAACGGATTTAGATGGTGCCCGATTTAAAGTGAATGCAGCAGTTTCTAGTGCATAACCCCAAAATGGCAACGACAAGTCCGTTAGAGACATCATAGGTCGAACCATATCCAATAAAGTATGATTACGACGTTCCGACACATCATTTCACTGTGGTGTTCCGGCAGGTGTGAGTTGTGAAACAATTCCACACTCTTTCATATGAGTGCTAAACTCGTAACTTAGATACTCTCCTCCACGATCGGACCGTAGAAATTTGATCTTTCTATTATGATGATTTTCCACTTCATTCTGAAATTCCTTGAACTTTTCAAAGGTTTCAGACTTGTGTTTCATCAAGTAGATATAACCGTATCTACTCAAATCATCCATGAAAGTAACAAAATAATGATATCCACCTCGCGCCAACACACTCATTGGACCACATACATCAGAATGTATGATTTCCAATAATTTGTCGCCCGTTCCATTGAACCGGAAAACGACTTTCTAGTCATCTTGCCCATAAGGCATGGCTCACATGTATCAAATGATTCAAAATCAAGTGATTCCAAAAGTCCATCCGAATGGAGCTTCTTCATGTGTTTAACGCCAATATGACCTAGACGACAGTGCCACATATATGCGGATATATCATCATTAAGTTTAATTATTTTAGCATCAACATTATGAATATGTGTATCACTATTATCGATATCCAACATAAATAAACCATTCATCATCAGTGCATGACCATAAAGATTTCATTCATATAAATAGAAAAACCATTGTTCTCGGATTTAAATGAATAACCACTTCGCATCAAACATGATCCAGATACAATGTTCATGCTTAGTGCAGGCACCAGATAACAATGATTCAAGTTTATTACTAATCCCGACGGTAATTGGAGAGGTAGCGTTCTGACAGCGATCACATCAACACTTGATCCATTGCTGACACGCATCTTAACCTCACCCCTTGCTAGCCGTCGCTTGTTCTGCGGCCCCTGATTCGAGTTACAAATATTAGCAACTGAACCGGTATCAAATACCCGGGTGCTACTGCGAGTACTAGTCAAGTACACATCAATAACATGTATATCATATATACCTTTGTTTGCCTTGTCGGCCTTCTTGTCTGCCAAATACTTGGGGCAGTTGTGCTTCCAATGGCTAGTTCCCTTACAATAGTAGCACTCGGTATCAGACTTAGGTCCAACTCGGGGTTTCTTTTCAGGCACGGGAACAGGCTTGCCGCCCTTACTTCCCTTCCGTTTTCCCTTCTTGTCTTTCTTGAAACCAGTGTTCTTATTGATCATCAACACTTGATGTTCCTTCTTGATCTCCACTTCTGCAGTTTTAAGCATTGACAGAAGCTTGGGGAGAGACTTCTTCATGCCTTGCATATTATAGTTCATCGCGAAGCTCTTATAGCTAGGTGGCAGATACTGCATAACACGGTGGATGCCTAAGTCAACGAGAATCGATATTCCCAAGGACACAAGCTTATCGGCGTAACCCAACATCTTGAGTACATGCTCACTTACGGAGTTGTGCTCTTCCATCATGCAGCTAAAGAACTTTTCTGAAGCATCGTAGCTCTCTATAGCAGCATGTGTGTCGAAAATCATTTTCAACTCACCCATTGTATCAAATGCATTACCGTTTTTGAAACGCTTTCGAAGTTCTGGCTCTAGCCCATACAGTATGCCGCAATGAACTAAGTTGTGGTCCTCCTAACGAGTCTGATAGACATTCTTCTCCTCGTCAGGGACATCATCGAATGGTGGGGGGGTCTAACGGCGCTTCTAGCACATATTGCTTTTGTGTAGCAGAGAGGAGAATCCTCAAATTCATGGCCCATTCGGTAAAGTTGCTACCGTTCATTGCAAGTTTCTCTTTCTCCATGAACACATTGAAATTAAAAGTAGGTGGTGCCATCTACAACATAATTTGAAAAGTTTAGACTAAGTTTATGATAGATTGAGTTCAACTAATCCACATTACGAATGAACTCCCACTCAAAAACGACATCCCTCGTGCCTTTTTGGTGATTACATGAACCAAATCCACTACACCAAGTCCGATCATCACATGAGTTGGTGTAGCTTCAAAGGCGAGCATCAAATGGGCATCATATCTACCATATGACTCATGCTTAACCTTTTGGTCCATGCTCCAAGGCCATGTTTGTACATGCTAGGCTCGCCAAGTGAGAACCTTAGTATTCGCGTGTGTAACTGTCTTAATATGGTCGTGGATCCAAGAACACCCGATAATCACGTGATGTCTTGGAGCGACACAACATAGTCGGTGCATACTTAAGGAAGAACACATTCTTATCTTGATATTTAAATGAGGTATCATCTTATTATGCTAATAAAACACCAAAAAAGCAATATAAGATGCAATCAAACATCACATGTTTGTAAGTGAAATGATATGGTTCCCGCATATGATCTCCATCATGTGCTCCTTGGTATGATCACTATCACACCTCTATGTGTAAGGCCAAGGTCTATGGAACTTACACGTTATGTGTGTCGTAAGAGTATCATTTCATACTTCTACTTACAACATCACCATATCATAACACTAGCCCAGCAACAATCTAAACTAGACGCCTCTAATTTATCGATTGCAAGTTTTACGTGGCTTAGGGCTTTCGAAGATAGAACAGTTCATACCTACGAAGATGAACCACAACGATGATAACCAAATTATTGACAACTCGTTGCAAATTAGATATTGACTATAGTAGGAGAGACAGACACCCACTAGCCACATATGCAAAACTGGTTGCATGTCAGGCATGGAATAGGTCTCATGTGCGAGGACATGTAAGGTTTGTCCGGGCCGCTTCCTCCCACTATGCCACCAATATCCAAAATACAACTAAGAAGCAATAACATGATCCTCATCGCCCACATACTCATATGTGTACTACCCGTGTAAAGCATCTATGCATAGATCCAGCTCTGAAACCACTGTAGGGTTCGCAGCATAGAAAACAAAAAAATTCCTACTATGGGAACAACTATGTACCAAGATCTATCTACTAGATACAAACAACGGGCGAATGTATATTCGTAGAGAACATACCCTTAAAGACCGACAAAGCTTAACGAGTTAAACTCGTGGTTGATGTAGACAATCTCTTGTCGATCTCAAGATCGAGAGGAAGTCCTAGCGCCGCAAATCAGCAACACATCCGTGCTCGCACACACGTACAAGATGCAGAGAAACCTCCGCCTCCTCGCTCCAATGATGCAGCGGTAGCACAACTCTTTCTTGCCGAATATCCACCGGAAACATGTATCTCGCTAGTCCGAGACCATGGGGGATAAATTCTAGAGGGGGAGAGAGATCCTTCACGAGGAGGTGTGAGTGAGAAGTGAGGAGAGGGTGCCTTTTATAGGAGAGGGGGGACCCCAAGGGATTGGCCGGCGCATGGGGGCTTCCCCCTTTCCCTCCCCTCATTCATGTGGGTGGACACTCCACTCACAAAAAACCTTTCAATTCCCTACACTCAAAATCCCACTCAAATTCCCATTAAATTTCCACCAAATTTAATGCAAACTCTCATTAAATAAAACTCCTTTTATTTATTCAGAATTTTCTCAATTACTTTAATGAAAAACATTAACATATAACCCCTTGTTAGTATTTCATTTCACATGCAAAAACACTTTCTGCAATTTCACCCGAAAACCTGTTTCGGTATCTAGTGAAATAAATTCCTGCGCTTGTTATTCTTTCCGGCATGAAACTTTTGCTCCATTTGGATGTCAGTGTCTCTTAAGTGTGCCACCCTACGGTTCGTGAATAATTCAGACATGATTGAGACCCTTCTCCGATCAATAATCAAAAGCGGGATCTGGAGACCCATACTGACTCCCACACATTCAACGATGACTTTCTTGTGATCGTCGGAACCTTTTACGCTAGAATCTTAATCCTTTTGTTTCACGATATATTACATGTCCGAGATTCGATCACCGGTATCTCCATACCTAGTTTGATCTCGTTACTAACATGCACTCTCTTCTCGTTCCCGTGATATAAGATTCTAGTGATCAAATCACTTGCTTGCAACATAACCGAGAGGGCCGAGAGTATATCTATCTGTCATCGAGATGAACAAATTCCACTCTTGATCCATGGGCCTCAACATAACACTTTAGTAGTTCTGAATCCATCTTTATAATCACCCAGTTATGGTGTGATGTTTGATGTTTTTAAGAAACTCTTCCGGTGTTAGTGATTGACATGATCTCATGGTCTGAGGATTAGGATCACTTAGTAAGTTGTTATAGCAATATAAACTCAATGACTTTGATCGTAATGCTATACTTCGGATGAATTTTCATCACACTATTACACTAATGTTGTGATCTCGTTATTAACAACATCCAATGTCTATGATCAGGAAACTTTGATCATCTTGTTAATCAACGAGCTAGTTTATGAGAAAGGCATAACTAGGAACTTTCTGTTTGTTTATTAAACACACATGTTTTAATGTTTCCGTATTAATACAATTATAGCATGGAAAATAAACATCTATCATATACTTGGAATACACATAATAGAAACTTTATTATTGCCTCTCAGGGCATATTCCCTTCAAATTAAACTCGCAGTACCAATTTAGCACCCTAGCTACTAGCAAATATGAGTTCATGATAATGTTACCTAGCTACTAGCAAATGACAGTTCACCACAATATTACCTAGCTACTAGGAATGAATGGTTTACACCCACATAAGGGTTGTTCATGGAAAACAAAGGTAGCACTTCATCAACAAACCATCTTCTTCAGATCCTGTAGTTGCCTCTCGTCACGCACATATCGAGCGCACACTGTTGTCTCCTGCTCTTCCAAGCAGCACAATCATTATGGGAAACACCATGGACACCGTTAGTGTCATTTTCGTTAGGAACTACATCTTCCTCAGCCGGGAAGTACTCATGAGCGCCAAAGTGAAAGCTCCAGTTGTGCAAATGCAACATGCAAGAACAAGCTTAAGTTGGGTGGGGAAAGAGTGAAAATGATTCCACTAGTAGGAAAAGGCCTAGTGGCGGCATTCGGAAAACGAGGTTAGTGGCGTTGAACATGCACGCCACTAATCTCACGCCACTGGTAGCTAGTAGTAGTGGCGTGTGGCTTTGGATGCCACCACTGGTGGCGTTCATTTTTTTGAATGCCAGCACTAACTTGGGTACTAGTGGCGCTCTTTTTTTCGGAACACCGTCACTAACTTGGCTAGTAACTATATATGGATTTTTAAAAAATTAAATCTAGTCATCATTTTTGTGGATGTCATTGTCACCGTTGTCGATGTAGCCTTATGCCGAGGTCGCTCACATCATCACTACCGCTGCAGCCCCGTAGTGAGGTCGTCATAATCATCACCATAGCACTACTGCAGCAAATCTAATCTTCCTTCTTGTTCTTCATGCGTATAGAAAGATGGATGGGGTGAGATCCGGGGAAAGAAAAACAAATCGGAGAAACCGGCGGAAAGGAGGCTCACCGGTGGCCGGTTGTTGTTGGGACAACTGCTGTTGGACTTTGCCCCTTCTTGGTCTTGCACTTCCTTGCTAGGGGACGGCCGGAGTAGGGCACTATAACATCCCTAAAATCATGTTTCAAAACTCATGCATATCATTCATGCATCCATGATCATTTAGGGATTCCATTTCAAAACCATTTCAAAAACAGGAGCATCTGATGCTCATTATTTTATGTGAGCAACTATCAAACCAATGCCACTCTCAGCTGAATTGTTTATTTGTTTTAAACCAAGCCTTGCTTGCTCTCTTGTTACTTTGTTTGATTGTTGGAGTTTGGTGAAAACTTACAAAACAAATATGGATTTAAAACCATTTTCAAAAAATTATTCTAATCAAGTGCTTTGTCACTATTTATTTTGTTTAATCAAAAGGACCAAGCTAGAATAGAGATACCACATGTTTTTATGTCCAAAAATATGAGTGTTGCACTCTACAAAAACCCAGAAGAGATTTGAATTCAAATGGCTTTTAAAATCATTTGAAAATGTTTCCTGGAAATTCAAACAGAAAAAGAAAAAGATTAAAGAAATAAGAAAAGTCGGCGCCAGACTTTTAGCCCATCAGCGAAACTAGCCCACTAAGCCCACCCTGGGTTTTCCCCTCGCTCTCTCACGCGCACCCACTCGACCCCGCGCTCACTGACCAGTGGCCCCATCGCCACGTCGTCATCGTCCTCCCAGAAACAGCGCGATGAACACGTCGCCGCCCGTTTCTTCCCCCGCCTCTGCCGTGATTTTAAACCTCTTAATTGGCGATGAATGCGTGCGTGATCTCTGCCCTAGCTCCGGCTATAAGATCCCCTCCTCTCTCCGCTCGTTTCCCCTCACTCAGCACAGACACCACGCCACCAGGCTGCCCATAATCGTGCCCACACCGCCGCAGCATCGACGACCTCCGGCGACCAATTCCGGTGAGCATCGTCCACCCCTTTGTCTCTGCTTCATGCGAGCATGCTCTACATGTCCTTGCGCATCTTCTCATGCCTTTCTTTTTCATTGTACCATCCTAGAACGTCGTCACCGTCCACCACTGGAAGCAACCGAAGCTCGGCTCAACTCCGACGACCTCCAGTGGTCAATTCCGACCGCCCCTTTCCCTCTCGTTGACACCCGCGTGACTAGCATCGTCTTGCGCATCTGACCCACCGCTTCTTTTGCCTTGGCATGATCTGCACCCTCGCCAACGTCGACGAACAGAAGCATCCGTCGCCAGGGACTTCTCCGACGAGCAATCCACGATGACCCCGAGCGCCCCTTCGCCAACCAAGCACACGTCGAGCATCTTCTCGTCACGGCGATTCTGGTGAGCATCCTCACACCTCCCCGGGCGACCTAGCTCGTCGGCAAGCTTGCAGCCAGAGCAAGCGCCGCCTGCCGCCGCCGCCAGCGCCGCCACTTGTTGGTCAGTGGCTGAGAGCCATTCGATTTAGATCTAGTGGACGCGATAGAACATAGCTGTAGGGGTAAGTAGAGATCTGAGCCTCGCATTTTAGTTAGATCTAACGGTGCACAAGCACGATCCGGTTGAAGCGGTACCAGCCAACCAGAGACTATCGCGTGGCATGTTCTTTGTTTTAAATTTCTAAATTAGATCTATTAGATGTTTGAATTTGTTTAATTGATAACTTTTGAATGCCACGTCCAAATTTGACAAATTTTATATCAATGGAATCAGGAGAGAAAATCCTTTCCATCTATGCAATGTGTTTAATGTTTTGCCTCTGTTAAAATGGTTGTTTTTACAGAAACATGTGTAGGCCTATTTTGTGTATAATAATTATTTGGAAAATGTTTTAATATTCAAATAAAGTTTATTTAGCTTGTTTTGTACCTGTTTATGATTCAGTACCATGCACTTGTCTTGTTTGGTGTAGAAAATCATCACATGGCATTATGCATGCATCCATATATTTTTGCTTGTATTTATTTTGTATGTGATTTTGGTGCTATTATTTTATGTGTAGATTTTGGTGCAAATAGTGATTGTGATTGTGAGGATTGTAGCTACTCTCCAAACTACCAAGGCAAGTGGTACTTCATGATTATTCCTATGTTTTTTGAACTTTGCATTAGAAGTATTTTGCTAATCTTGCATGGTTATTTTTGATCTATATGCTATGCTTGGGAAATCCTAGTAGTTGTAGAATTGCTAGAAATATTTCTAAGTCTTATCAATGCCATGCTTAGCCTAGCTAGTAGCAACCAAGGGTGGTTATATATTCATGCTATGAATAAATATTTCTAAGTCTTTGGACTATGTTTTTCTTAATAAAACAACTAAGTGCATGAAACACATGGGTGGAATGGAAAGAATGGGTTATGTTGAGTGGTTAGACAAGGCCCATTTTTATGGTTTACCTTGTGTATCTCACTTGTGGAAAGCCACCCAAGAACAAAGGGATTTGAGAGGCCAAATGTTAAGAAGCTTCTAGTGCCGCCACTTGGCAATATGGGCTCTGCCTGGATCACATAGGTTGCAATAACTTAGCCATTTGGACAGTTGGTGGTAGTGGGATGATAGGTTGGAAAGCGTCCATTTGGTCTAAGGGAAGGCTTCTGAAAGGTCCTGTCTTGGTGAAAATCAAGTCTTGTGGGGAAAGTGCACAACCTCTGCAGATGGAAGAATCTAAGTACTTAGCCATGTCCCTGGTATTGGACAACTTGAGCATCAAGACATGGAAGCTATCAAGAATCTCCTCATCCCAATTTCTAAGTAAAAACATGTGGTTGAACAAGGGTGAAGGTACACCAATTTCTATTGGTGTTTCCTTGGGAAAGTTTTTGACAAAGAAAAACTTAGTGTTTTCAACTAATAGGTAAAACCTATTTTGAGCAAAGCAAGCCTAAGCTACACTTAGCCAAAATGCATATAGTATCTAGTCCACCAATATTCTACTAAGGTATCACTTGCCAATACTATTCCAATGTATTGACCCACTGTGGCTGTAACTTGTGATGTTGCAGGATATTATGATGATGATTAGGAGTCATGAGTCTACACTCAACATGCTTGCCTGTGGCACATGAAGATGAAGACTTATTTATCTTATTATAAATTGGAACTCTTGTATTAGGCATGTGGCCATGGACTTTGTAAAAGACTATGTTTGTCTCTGGAATGACTTGTAATAATGACCTTTGTTTCTGTGTACTTCATCTTAAACTGTGGATGCTAGCATTGATCCAGGGACTAGCATTGCAATCATAGGGATCCTTTCCTTTACAAAGGAGGGATCTTACAGATGGTATCAGAGCACTGTGTTGCCTGTAGGATTATGACCCTAGGATTGGAAACCACTAAGGAAAAAAAATTCAGCAACTTCCACACTTGTCTTTTCTTCTCGTAAACTTTTCTAATCTTCTTTCTCATCTCTATTTGTAGATGAACTCCATCAACGAAGCCGTGAAGAAGGGACCACTCATGACTATGACTTTGGAATGTGAGACAGAGTTCCCCAAGGCTCTCAAGGACCTCATGGTTGCCATGGGAATACATGGTGCAGCTGTGTACAAAGGTTTTCCTGTGATGGATGAAGGAGTTGAGTACTAGTGGGTGCAACTTCACTTGTATAAAAACAAGGAAGACAACCACAAGGACTCAGGATTCTGCATGGTCACCAACTCAGTGATGCACACCACATTCTTTGATTCAGCAAGGGATGCAGCTTGGAAGGCCATCAAAGAACTTGGTGATAGAATCAAGTGCAGAATGCTTAACACCCAGAATGATCTTAGGGAAGAAAAGAAGCATACCCAAGAGTTAGAGGCTACCAACCAAAGCTTAAGGAAGGACATCATAGACTTAGCAATGCAGTCTTGTGATCTAGACAAACAGATTTCCTCTAGGGATGCCCTGTTAGCCAACTTGGCAAGTGAGATGGGATTGTAACGTACTTCGTTAGTTGGACCACCACACTTATCATTTTATTTTCCAAATGTTGTTTAAAATAAGTTGAACCTTGGTTGTTTGTAATGGATCCATGTATGCCATGACTTGTGTGTTTTGATTTCCAAAGTTATGCATGTGATGCCTTGTCTTGTGAATTGTCTTAAATTGTGTTGATTCTAACTTTTTCTATCTTATTAGATAGATGCCTAATGTTACTATCAGCACGGCTGAAGAGTTCAAGGGAACTCGTTTTGGCACTCGTATTATTGAGCTCACTAGTCTGCTCAATCTCCCTCTTCCTACTATCATGATGCTTCCCCTCACCAAGTTTGAGAGGAAAGACCTTTGGGGCTACAAGGTTAATCAGCCAGAACGTCAGACTGAGCCAGCCACGGAGGCCATCATCTTCAAGCTAATGCATGATGACAAGGAGAGATGCCTAGAGGTAGTCATGCAGGATTTGATTGGACGTTTACTAGGGAGACACTCTCGAGAGGTTAGAGGTACTCACTTCCACACCTTTGGTAGACGTGATGATGATGGTGAGGCCATTGACTTTGAGTATACTTCGAGAGAGACGACAGAGCCGATTCGCCTATACCTCCAGGACTTAGAGGTTCTTCTTAGTCACATAGACACTGATAGGACCAACGTCATGCTTAGCAATGACGAACTCCAGGTGCAGCTTCGTGAGAAGGACAAGCTCTTCGCGGAGCAAGATGAGATAGTCAAGGAGATGGAGGCTAAGTTTGAGAGTCAAGATAGAAAGTTCAAGAGTCAAGAGAAGCGAGTCCAAGATAGGAACAAGAGGATTCGAGACATGACTACAGAACTAGAAGCCAAGGACTTCGAGCTCCAGCATCAGCAGACTGTGATTGAGAGGCTTCGTTCACAGAAGAGGGCTCTCAAGGACAAAGTAGAGACCTTGACCACCAATGTCGAGGAATACAAGACCGCTATGGAGAATGCAGGTCTTACATTTGTTGATGAGGAGGTTGATGCAGAGGAGTAGTGATGACTACTCATTTACCTTTATTTATCATGTCTTTGATTATTGAGTCGCAATGACCATCCAACATGTGGATGGCTTTCTATTGGTGTGTTTACTTTTCCAAAAACTTATGGTCTGTGTTGTTGAACCTTTAATACTATGATGCATGATTGTGATTTGATATGTGATGTATTGTGCATGTTAGCATCTATGGGTATCTCATTCTTCTCCTTATTGAAAACCACAGATGCCTCCCCGATGTGCCAATCCCAACCCCAACAACAACAACATCACCCCTGAGATGCAGCAGATGATGACAACTCAGACTCAGTTGATGCAAATGATGACCACGTTCATCCAGAATCAGAACAACAACAACAATAATAATAATAACAACAACAACAACAATCAGAACAACCCACCGGGTTTTGACATGCTTACCAGGTCCTTAAGGCTAAGGCCAGCCAAGTTCTCAGGAACTACTGATCCTATGGTGGCCAATGATTGGCTATGCTCTATGAACAAGGACTTGGTAACTGTTGGCTGTACTGATGAAGAGAAAGTCAGATTTGCATCTCACTTGTTGGAAGGACCAGCAGCCACTTGGTGGGATAATTTCCAGATCACCACTCCCATTGAGGATGTGACATGGGCTATCTTTGAGGATGGTTTCCGTACTGCTCACATCTCATCCGGAGTGATGAGTTTGAAGAAGAAAGAGTTCCATAACTTGAAGCAGCGCCACCGCAGCGTGGCTAAATATATTGAGGAGTTCAACAATCTAACGCGATATGCACCGGATGAAGTTGACACTGATGCTAAGAGGAAGGAAAATTTCCTTGAAGGTTTGAATGATGAATTGAACCTGCAGTTAGCTGTGGCCTATGTTCCCACATACCAGTCTCTTTGTGACAAGGCTGCTATTTTGGAGAGCAAGATGAAACAAGTTGAAAGCAGGAAGAGAAAGCACTCTGATAAGCACATCTCGGGATCGTCTCACAAGCGTTCCCATTATAATGACAGTGGGAGTTCTATATCCCACAAGCATGGGAAGTTCAACAAGAACCACAACCACAACTGTTATCATGACAACAAGCACCACCGTAGTCATGACAACGATAAGTACAAGAATCACAAGAGTGGATATAAGAGCCACCGTAGTGGAAATGGAAGTGGCAGTGGAAGCCAGCCTATCAAGAAGGATCTTAGTCAGGTTGAATGTTTCAAGTGCAAGAAGATGGGGCATTATGCAAATGAATGCCCAGAAAAGAAAGTTGAAGGACCCAACAAGCCCAACCCTTTTCAAAAGGGACAAGTGAACCACATCAATGTGGAGGAAATTTATGAGGAACCTGATGTTGTTGCTGGTAAGTTCAAACTCAATTCCGTTCGAGCATTTGTTCTCTTTGATACCGGTGCATCTCATTCATTCATATCAAGAGCATTTGTTGAAAGAAATGAACTACCAGTAGAAACTATTGGGTGTCCTATAAAAGTAAGTTCTCCTGGCGGAGAAATGATAGTAAATTCAGGATGTCATGATCTAGTCATAGAGTTTGGGAAGTACAAGTTTCCCGTTAACTTGATAATCCTAAACGCTCAAGGATTGGATGTTATTTTGGGAATGGACTGGATGACTAAGCACAAGGGAGTGATAGATTGTGCCAACCATACTGTCTCACTCACAACTCCAGAAAACAAAAGGATCAGATTCAAGACCAACTTTGAAGCAAAAAGGAGTAAGCTAAATTCTCTTAAGGGGGTTAGCATAGACAGTGTGCCAATTGTGAGTGAATATCCGGATGTATTTCCGAAAGAATTGCCGGGAATGCCACCAGATAGAGATGTGGAGTTTCTTATTGACTTGCTACTAGGATCTGGACCAATAGAAAAAGACCGTACAAGATGTCAGTTGATGAGTTGAAGGAACTCAAGAAACAACTTGGAGAACAGTTGCAGAAAGGTTTTATCCAACCAAGTTCTTCATCTTGGGGAGCACCAGTTTTGTTTGTGGAAAAGAAAGATAGAAGTCAAAGGTTATGCATAGATTACCGTTCACTCAGTGAGGTGACTATCAAGAACAAATACCCTTTGCCTAGAATCAATAACTTGTTTGATCAGTTAGAAGGAGCTTGTGTGTTCCAAAGGTTGATCTCCGGTCAGGTTACTTCCAGCTCAAGATAAGAGAACAAGACATACCTAAGACAGCTTTCACCACTAGGTATGGATTGTATGAGTACACCGTGATGCCATTTGGTTTGACCAATGCACCAGCTTATTTCATGAATATGATGAACAAGGTGTTCATGGAATTTCTTGATAAGTTTGTTGTCGTTTTCATCGATGACATTTTAATCTACTCCAAGAGAAAAGAAGAGCATGAAGGACATTTACGTTTGATACTTGAGAAGCTTAGAGAGCATAAGCTGTATGCCAAATTCAGCAAGTGTGAGTTTTTGTTGAATGAAGTTGGATTTCTTGGACACGTGGTGTCAGGAGATGGTGTAGCAGTTGATCCTGCTAAAGTTTCAGCTGTAACTGAATGGGAATCTCCCAAGTCAGTGAAAGAGGTTCGTAGTTTCCTTGGCTTAGTAGGTTACTACAGAAGGTTCATTGAGAATTTCTCCAAGGTAGCCAAGCCAATGACAGAATTGCTAAAGAAAGACAAGAAATTTGCTTGGTCTGAAGGTTGTGAACTCAGTTTTCAAGAATTGAAGAAGGGACTAGTGACAACACCAATCTTGTGTTTACCAGATTTGGAGAAAGATTTCCAAGTGTATTGTGATGCATCTCATCATGGATTAGGTGCAGTACTTATGCAAGAAGGGAAAGTTGTGGCTTATGCCTCAAGACAACTCAAAACTCATGAGGTGAATTACCCTACTCATGATTTAGAGTTAGCCTCTATTGTCCATGCACTCAAAACATGGAGACATTATCTGTTGGGAAAGCGATGTGAAGTGTTCACAGATCACAAGAGTTTGAAGTATATCTTCACCCAGAAAGAAATTAACATGAGACAAAGATGATGGATAGAACTCATCAAGGACTATGACTTGAGTTTGCAATACCACCCCGGTAAAGCAAATGTTGTAGCGGATGCTCTAAGCCGTAAGGTTTTTGTGAATGGCCTTACTAAAGGAGAATTGCCAGATGATCTGTGTGCCCAATTTAGAGATCTCAGATTGGAGATTGTGCCTGAGGGACATCTCATGACTTTGGATGTTCAACCCACTTTGTTGGACAAGATCAAAGAAGCCCAGAAGACAGACAAGGAAATTGATGAGATTAAGGAAAAGATTAGCAAAGGGAAAGCCAAAGGATTCCATGAAGACGAACATGGTACTTTATGGCATGGAAAACGTATCTGTGTTCCACAAGATCTGGAGCTTCGGAAACTGATATTACAAGAAGCACATAACTCACCATATTCCATTCATCTGGGTAACACCAAAATGTACATGGATATGAAGGAAAGATTTTGGTGGAATAATCTCAAGAAGGACATCGCCGAACATATTGCTTTGTGTGATGTATGTAGTAGAGTGAAAGCGGAACATCAGAAACCAGCAGGTTTGTTACAACCACTACCTATTCCTGATTGGAAGTGAGACAAGATTGGTATGGATTTCATCACCGGATTGCCAAGGACCCGGTCAGGATATGATTCCATTTGGGTAGTAGTGGATCGCTTGACTAAAGTGGCTCATTTTATACCCGTGAAGACAACCTACACAAGTGCTAAGTTAGCCAAGATCTATATGAGTAGAATTGTATGTCTACATGGAGTACCCAAGAGTATTGTGTCTGATAGGGGAACTCAGTTCACTTCTCATTTTTGGAGGCAACTACATGAGTCATTGGGAACAAGGTTGGAATTCAGCACTGCTTTTCATCCTCAGACTGATGGACAAACAGAAAGGACCAACCAGATACTTGAAGATATGCTGAGGGCATGTGCTCTAGATTATGGAGCCAGTTGGGATGAAAGTCTTCCTTACGCAGAATTCTCTTACAATAACAGCTATCAAGCCAGTATTGAGATGGCACCATTTGAATTTCTCTATGGGAGAAAGTGTACCACCCCATTACTATGGAATGGTGTGGGAGAAAGAAGTATATTTGGACCAGAACTAATCAAAGAGGCTGAAGAGAAAGTCAAGTTGGTTAAGGACAGGTTGAAGATTGCACAGTCCCGACAAAAGAGCTACGCAGATCCTAAGCATAGAGAAATCACCTATGAAGTGAGTGATAGAGCTTATCTTAGAGTATCACCACTTTGTGGAGTGAAGAGATTTGGTGTCAAAGGTAAATTGGCCCCAAGGTATGTTAGACCATTCAAGATTCTGAGTCGTAAAGGAGAAGTAGCTTATGAGATTGAATTGCCCGAGCCTTTGTGAGCTGTTCATAATGTGTTTCATGTGAGTCAGATTAAGAAATGTCATCCAGAAATGGAAGAGACTTCTTTGAAGGATACTATACCTTTGGAGGAGGTTCAATTGGAGAGTGACCTCACTTATGAAGAGAAACCTATCAAGATTCTTGAGACTGCAGAAAGAGTTACTCAGACTAAGACTATAAAATTCTGCAAAGTTCAATGGAACCATCATTCCGAAGAAGAAGCAACATGGGAAAGAGAAGATGATCTTAGGAAAGACCACCCTCACCTATTTGCTAGCCAACCCGAATCTCGAGGGCGAGATTCACCTTAAGGGGGTTAGATTTGTAACATCCCTAAAATCATGTTTCAAAACTCATGCATATCATTCATGAATCCATGATCATTTAGGGATTCCATTTCAAAACCATTTCAAAAACAGGAGCATCTGATGCTCATTATTTTATGTGAGCAACTATCAAACCAATGCCACTCTCAATTGAAGAGTTTATTTGTTTTAAACCAAGGCTTGCTTGCTCTCTTGTTACTTTGTTTGATTGTTGGAGTTTGGTGAAAATTTACAAAACAAATATGGATTGAAAACCATTTTCAAAAACTTATTCTAATCAAGTGCTTTGTCACTATTTATTTTGTTTAATCAAAAGGACCAAGCTAGAACAGAGAGACCACATGTTTTTATGTCCAACAATATGAGTGTTGCACTCTACAAAAAACCATAAGAGATTTGAATTCAAATGGCTTTTAAAATAATTTGAAAATGTTTCCGGGAAATTCAAACAGAAAAAGAAAAAGATTAAAGAAATAAGAAAAGGCCGGCGCCAGACTTTTAGCCCATCAGCGAAACTAGCCCACTAAGCCCACCCTGGTTTTTCCCCTCGCTCTCTCACGCGCACCCACTCGACCCCGCGCTCACTGACCAGTGGCCCCATCGCCACGTCGTCATCGTCCTCCCAGAAACAGCGCGATGAACACGTCGCCGCCCGTTTCTTCCCTCGCCTCTTCCGCGATTTTAAACCTCTTAATTGGCGATGAATGCGTGCGTGATCTCCGCCCCAGCTCCGGCTATAAGATCCCCTCCTCTCTCCGCTCGTTTCCCCTCACTCAGCACAGACACCACGCCACCAGGCTGCCCGTAATCGTGCCCACACCGCCGCAGCACCGACGACCTCCGGCGACCAATTTCGGTGAGCATCGTCCACCCCTTTGTCTATGCTTCATGCGAGCATTCTCTACATGTCCTTGCGCATCTTCTCATGCCTTTCTTTTTCATTGTACCATCCTAGAACGTCATCACCGTCCACCACTGGAAGCAACCGAAGCTCGGCTCAACTCCGACGACCTCCAGTGGTAAATTCCGACCGCCCCTTTACCTCTCGTTGACACCCGCGTGACTAGCATCGTCTTGCGCATCTGACCCACCGCTTCTTTTGCCTTGGCATGATCTGCACCCTCGCCAACGTCGACGAACAGAAGCATCCGTCACCAGGGACTTCTCCGACGAGCAATCCACGACGACCCCGAGCGCCCCTTCGCCAACCGAGCACACGTCGAGCATCTCCTCGTCACGGCGATTCTGGTGAGCATCCTCACACCTCCCCGGGCGACCAAGCTCGCCGGCAAGCTTGCAGCCAGAGCGCGCGCCGCCTGCCGCCGCCAGCGCCGCCACTTGTTGGTCAGTCGCTGAGAGCCATTCGATTTAGATCTAGTGGACGCGATAGAACATAGCTGAAGGGGTAAGTAGAGATCTGAGCCGCGCGTTTTAGTTAGATCTAACGGTGCGCAAGCACGATCCGGTGCGAAGCGGTACCAACCAACCAGAGACTGCCGCGTGGCATGTTCTTTGTTTTAAATTTCTGAATTAGATCTATTAGATGTTTGAAGTTGTTTAATTCATAACTTTTGAATGCCACGTCCAAATTTGACAAATTTTATATCAATGGAATCAGGAGAGAAAATCATTTCCATCTATTCAATGTGTTTAATGTTTTCCTCTGTTAAAATGGTTGTTTTTACAGAAACATGTGTAGGCCTATTTTGTGTATAACAATTATTTGGAAAATGTTTTAATATTCAAATAAAGTTTATTTAGCTCGTTTTGTACTTGTTTATGATTCAGTACCATGCACTTGTCTTGTTTGGTGTAGAAAATCATCACATGGCATTATGCATGCATCCATATATTTTTGCTTGTATTTATTTTATATGTGATTTTGGTGCTATTATTTTATGTGTAGATTTTGGTGCAAATAGTGATTGTGATTGTGAGGATTGTAGCTACTCTCCAAACTACCAAGGCAAGTGGTGCTTCATGATTATTCCTATGTTTTTCAACTTTGCATTAGAAGTATTTTGCTAATCTTGCATGGTTATTTTTGATCTATATGCTATGCTCGGGAAATCCTAGTAGTTGTAGAATTGCTATAAATATTTCCATGTCTTATCAATGCCATGCTTAGCCTAGCTAGTAGTAACCAAGGGTGGTTATATATTCATGCTATGAATAAATATTTCTAAGTCTTTGGACTATGTTTTGCTTAATAAAACAACTAAGTGAATGAAACACCTGGGTGGAATGGAAAGAATGGGTTATTTTGAGTGGTTACACAAGGACCATTTTTATAGTTTACCTTGTGTATCTCACTTGTGGAAAGCCACCCAGGAACAAAGGGATTTGAGAGGCCAAATGTTAAGAAGCTTCTAGTGCAGCCACTTGGCAATATGGCTCTGCCTGGATCACATAGGTTGCAATAACTTAGCCATTTGGACAGTTGGTGGTAGTGGGATGATAGGTTGGAACGCGTCCATTTGGTCTAAGGGAAGGCTTCTGAAAGGTCCTGTCTTGGTGAAAATCAAGTCTTGTGGGGAAAGTGCACAACCTCTGCAGATGGAAGAATCTAAGTACTTAGCCATGTCCCTGGTATTGGACAACTTGAGCATCAAGACATGGAAGCTATCAAGAATCTCCTCATCCCAATTTCTAAGTAAAAACATGTGGTTGAACAAGGGTGAAGATACACCAATTTCTATTGGTATTTCCTTGGGAAAGTTTTTGTCAAAGAAAAACTTAGTGTTTTCAACTAATAGGTAAAACCTATTTTGAGCAAAGCAAGCCTAAGCTACACTTAGCCAAAATGCATATAGTATCTAGTCCACCAATATTCTACTAAGGTATCACTTGCCAATACTATTCCAATGTATTGACCCACTGTGGCTGTAACTTGTGATGTTGCAGGATATTCTGATGATGATTAGGAGTCATGAGTCTACACTCAACATGCTTGCATGTGGCACATGAAGATGAAGACTTATTTATCTTATTATAAATTGGAACTCTTGTATTAGGCCTGTGGCCATGGAGTTTGTAAAAGAATATGTTTATCTCTGGAATGACTTGTAATAATGACCTTTGTTTTTGTGTACTTCATCTTAAACTGTGGATGCTAGCATTGATCAGGGACTAGCATTGCAATCATAGGGATCCTTTCCTTTACAAAGGAGGGATCTTACAGGCACGGTCGGAGGTGGGCGGAGGAGCGTGCAACCGAAGGTGGATGGAGGAGGGCATGGTCGTATTTTTGCGTCGCCGGAGGAGGGTGTGGTAAGAGGGGCACGGTTGGAGGTGGGCATGGTCGGAGGTGGTAGCGGACGGGGAGAGGCGAATAATAAAGAAAGGATAAGATGAAGGGGGATAAGGAGAGGAGAAGGATAAAGGGAGGAGAAGGAGAGGAGAATGAGAATGGGAGGTGCAAGGTTGTGTCCTTATGCGTCTTGGCCACTAACTTGGTTACTAGTGGTATTCATTTTTTTAAAACGCCACCACTAACTTGGTTACTAGTGGCGTTCATTTTTTGGACGCCACCACTAACTTGGTTACTAGTGGCGTTCATTTTTTTGAACGCCACAACTAACTTGGTTACTAGTGGTGTTCATTTTTTTTTGAATGCCACTACTATGTTTTGTCTGGACAGACTGTTGGGTCTAACTTAGTAGTGGCATTATTTTTTGTGTAAATGCCACCGGTAACTACGTAGTGGTGGCGTTTTATTTTTAGGGGACGCCAGTAGTATTTTAAACGCCGCTGGTTGCATTACTAGTGGTGTTTGATTATTTTGTCATTTAGCACACCACTAGTGGTGTGTCTTCTATATGGGTTTTCCTACTCGTGTTCTGATAAAGAATCTTAAACATGCTCTTCAAAGCAGCGAAAACCCTCTCAATCGTGACTCTAAGGCTAGAGTGCCTAATATTGAAACGTTCTTTCGGAGTATTTGGGTAGTTTCTAGCAGAGAACTCATTGAGATGGTACCTTGTTGAACTGAAGGGTGGGAGAATTCCAGGTCGGCAGGACATCTGCTATGTAGAACTTGATGTCAAGGAGCTTGAGGACATTAGGTATGCTAAGGCTGTCAGTCAGAATCGTTGCATCGTGGGCAGATCCTTCCCAACCATCAAGCTCATATGTGAACTTCATGTCAAAATCAACAGCATCAAGCACATTCTGACTGGGGTAGTGCTTCCTCACTAGCTGCTCATGTCAAAATCAACAACATACAACACAAAATAGAAATACCAGGAAATTGTCTCACTGCTGTGAATCACTCGGAATCTCTGGTTATGGCCTAGAACATGAAGAAACAGAGCCACATGTTCTTCAATACAACAGTTGATGATGTCCTTGAGAAACGCCCTAGATCTGAATGTTTGCACAAGATGGTTAAATGGGGATCTTATCATCCTGAGCATGTAGATATCCTCCACATCATTGTTGATGTAGATGTAGTTCAGATTTTCCATCCTCTCTCTGTCGTGCTGCATTAGGGGACCACATTTCACTGCCAGCCTATTATTCCTACTATCTGCTCTTCTATAGATTAGGAACATCCATGTTTGAATCATATTGAATAGAGTGGCCTAGATGATAAGCTTCAATTGTTGGCCCTAAGAGGAGTGGAATTGCGTAAGAACTGTGTATGTGATGGGGTTTTGTGCAGAAAATAAAAAAATTACTATGCGGCAACCCCGGAAGCCCAAGATCTATCTTGTCACGACCCAAGATCAAGGCTAGACAAATACCAGATCTCCATCCAATATAAGCCTAACCTAAATTACGAAGCATGCAGGGAATGATCGGTAACATTACAGAACATACAAACCATACATTAATAAGGTAAACTCTTAAGAGAGTTACAAACCAGTCATACAAGCCAGGGGTCACAGACCCAACTTTACAATAAACAACGGAAGCAAACAAGTTGTTCTAAACAACAAACTTGGCAAAGGGCCTAAGAGGCCATGAACATAAGTAGCTACCCTTCCATAGATCCTTGGCTGCTGCCCAAGAACCCCAACTACTCGTCAAAATCGATGTAGAAACCACCTTCAGTTGGCACAACTTCTTCTGTAGAAAAACATCAATGAAGCAAGGCTGAGTACAGGGTGTACTCCGCAAGAGTTATGGCTATTGGAGTTGTTTTGCATAAAGCCATCTTTTGTTTTCAAAACAAGAAGGAAAAGAAACTCGTCTAGTCAGATCATTTTCAAACGGGATAAGAAGACTACAACTCTAGCTCTTAGAATCATCTTTGATATCCACTAGTAACCATCATCAGCTAAACCTCTCTTCCCAGACTACCCCCTAAAACAACCCCGAGGAAGTATTCCGGATCTCACATTAGTTGGCCAAGTTTTATCATTCGGTTATAGTTTTCTATGATCACATAATCCGTTCCCAAGTCGTCCATAACCGTGGACATGGATTTTCGAAAAGATTATAACCCTGCAGGGGCTCATTTTTCTGAACATTTTGGTATATTATTTGTATTTTTCTGATTTAAAATGAATTAGTTATAAATTTCTCCATTTTTAAATCATTTCAAATCATTTTTGGAATATTTAAATTATTTTCCAACTTGGGCCCATATGTCATAAGTTTAACAATTTCAGAAAACATTTATGAAAAATATTAAACATCTTATAGGTAGGACCCACATGTTAGTGATTTCTTATTTATAGAAATTAATTACTGAAAATAATTAAATAAAAGGAAAAAGAATATACTGCATCATGGTGACGCCAACATGACGTCGTCGATGGCAGATCTCTTAGGTCGAGCATGGATCGTCTGATCACGTGCGCGCCTGGACATGCGGGTGGGGGCGTTGGAAAGAGGGCGTCGTGGGCTACCATAAAGTGGTGGCGCTGCTTGTAGGGGGTCGCCGGAACGACGACAGCGACAAAGAACAACGGCGGCGGTGGCAGGTGATCGTTGGTAGCACGAACCAGAGCATGGGGTAGAGGATGGAGAGGTTTGGGAGGACTAGTAGCGCACCCCGAGCACGACGGAGAGGTCGAGGAGGCGAGGCGAACTTCGAAGCAGCAATGGTCAACATAGACCGACGGCGGCAGGAGGTGTCAATTCTGGCGATTGCGGTCACACGCGGGAGAGAGGAGTGGCTAAGGAGATAGAGTCGAGTATTGGGAGCTCAACGGTGGCGTCGTCTTGGGCTAGGGTGGCCGGAGACGGCAAGGACGATGGCGACTGGAAGCTATAGGGTTCGTCGGCCATGGCGAATGGATAAGGGAGAGAGGGGAAGAGTGGCCTAGGGTTCGTCCGACAGCGACGGAGGCGACTTTATAGATGACAGCGGGCGGCGGCGCGCATCTTGGCGCACGCCGGCGGAGGCACGGCCAGCGAGCTTCTTAGCTTGATTGGGAGGTGGAAGACGACCGGGGAATGCGATGAAACGGTACCGGGACTGATGGGCTGCTCCTGGGCTAGCTGTAGTGCGTGCGGGCGACAGGAAGAGGAGAGGAGAGGAGAGATGGGCTGCGGCCCAGTAGTTAGGGTTTCCATTTTTTCTATTAAAACCTTTTTCTTTTCTGTTATCTCTTTTTCTGTTTGTATTTTTCATTTGTGAACTATTTTGAATATTTTCAAAATTACTAGGGACTTTTATATAACTATGAATATATTGTGGGCCCCTTTTATTCAATTTGGGCTACACTCATTTGGTAGTTTTCAAAATACAAAAACCATTTGAATGGTTTTGAGAGGGAGAAAAATTATGGTTTTTTTTGTACTTATTTGATTAAAGCAAAGTGCAAGTGTAATGCATGCAATGCTCAAACATGTCTTTATTTATATTACACAAAAGGTGGTTTGTTACAGCTCTACCCCATTTACAAGAATATCGACCTGATATTCCTAGGATTTAGAAAAGAAGGCAGGGTACTCAGATCGAAGACGATCTTCGCATTCCCAAGTTGCTTCTAACTCAGAGTGATGAGACCATTGACTTTCAGGAACTTGATGGTTTGACGACGATTCTTGCGCTCGGTTTCATCAATAATACGAATATGGTATTCTCGGTAGGTTAGATCATCTTGGAGATCCAAAGTTTCATTGTCCACATAGTGAATGTGATCTTTGAAGCAATGCTTGATTTGAGACACATGAAAGACATCATGAACCTCTGGAAAGGTTGAAGGTAGACCCAATTGGTAGGCAATCTCACCCCGCTTGGAGAGAATGCGAAAGGGACCAACGTATCTAGGAGCCAGTTTGCCTCTGATACCGAATCAATGGACACCCTTCAAAGGAGTGACCCGGAGGTAAACTTGATCACCAACTTCATAATGAACATCGAGATGATGACGATCATAGTTGGCCTTCTGACGAGATTGAGCGGCCTTCAAACGCTCTCGAATTATGCGGACTTGATCTTCTGCTTCTTGGATCATATCCGAACCAAAGAATTGTCTTTCACCGGTTTCTGTCCAGTTTAGCGGTGTTCGACATGTTCTGCCATACACGAATTGAAAAGGTGCCATGCCCAAACTGGATTGGAAACTATTGTTGTAGGAGAACTCAGCAAATGGAAGACATTTCTCCCAGTTCTTTCCAAAGGATATGACACACGCTCTGAGCATGTCTTCAAGAATTTGATTTACTCTTTTGGTCTGACCACCGGTTTTAGGATGATAAGCTGTACTGAAGGAGACATTAGTTCCCATAGCTTGATGGATACTAGCCTAGAATTTGGAAGTGAACAAACTTCCACGATTAGATACGATCTTCTTGGGAACACCATGAAGTACGACTATCCGGGATACGTATAGCTCTGCCAACTAGCTTGCAGTAATGCTTTCCCGAACAACAAGTAAGTGAGCAACTTTGGATAGTCGATCAATAACTACCCATATAGCATCATGTACGGCTTGTGTCTTTGGGAGTCCAGTGATAAAATCCATACCAATTTCATCCCATTTCCACTCAGTAATTTTCAATGGCTACAGAAGTCCAGCAGGTCTTTGGTGTTCAGCCTTCACACGATGGCAAACGTCGCAGTCCACAACAAAGCGAGCGATTTCTGGTTTCATTCCACTCCACCAGAATCTTTGACAGAGATCTCGGTACATCTTGGTACCACCAGGATGGATAGACAGAGGAGATTCATGAGCTTCTAGTAGGATTATATCTTTAATTTTCTGACTGTTTGGCACCACTAGACGGCTACCAAAATAGAGAGTACCTTTATCATTGATGGAGAAACATTTAGCTTCACCACTTGCAACATGTTTCCTGATCTCGGTGACCTCACCGTCTTGTTTTTGAGCTTCCTTGATTTGGTCCTCCAGAGAAGATTTTATTTAAAGGTTAGCAAGGAATCCACGAGGAACCACTTCAAGCTTAAGACGTTTGATTTCCTCATAGATAGCAGGTTGGGCTCGTGAAATCATCAGATTATTGCAATAAGACTTCCGACTTAGCGCATCAGCAACGACATTGGCTTTGTCGGGTTGATAGTTGAGACCCAAATCATAATCTTTGGTGAGTTCCAACCATCGTCTTTGCCTGAGATTCAGATCTGGCTGGGTAAAGAGATACTTCAGGCTTTGATGATCCGAATAAAGTTCCCAACGGTTACCGATGAGGTAATGTCGCCATTGCTTAAGAGCATGAACAGCAGCAACGAGTTTGAGATAATGGGTTGGATATTTGTTCTCATGTGGCTTCAACTACCAGGAAGCATAGGCCACTATATGACCATCTTGCATCAACACACAACCGAGCCCTTGAAGAGAAGTATCACAATAGATGACAAAATTCTTGCTTGTGTCCGGAAGGACAAGCACATGAGCGGTGGTTATCTTAGTTTTCAAAGCTTGGAAGCTTTCTTCTGCCTTTTCTGACCATTCAATCATCTTATCTTTCTTAAGAGGATTAGTCATAGACTTGGCTATCTTGGAGAAGTTCTCGATGAATCGGCGGTAATATCCAGCCATTCCAAGAAAACCTCGGACTTCCTTGACTGAAGTAGGTGACTTCCATTCCAGAATGGTCTGAACCTTATCCGGTATGACAGCAACACCACTTGTGGACACAACATGACCAAGGAAGATGAGCTATTGCAACCAGAACTCACATTTGGAGAACTTGGCGTAGAGACTATGTTCATGAAGTTTAGTCAACACTAAACGTAGATGTTCGGTATGCTCCTCTTCGGTCTTGGAGTAGATTAGAATATCATCAATGTATACCACAACGAACTTGTCGAGATACTCCATGAAGACGGAGTTCATGAGCCTCATAAATGTGGCAGGGGCATTGGTTAACCCTAAGGACATCACTGTATACTCGTAAAGACCATAATGAGTTGTAAATGCTGTCTTTGGGATATCCTCCTTCCTGATCTTAATTTGATGATACCCTGATCTTAAGTCCATTTTGGAGAAGGCAGTGGCACCACTTAATTGATCAAAGAGGTCATTTATCCGAGGAAAGATGGTACTTATTCTTGATTGTCACCGTGTTGAGTGGACGGTAATCAACAACCAATCTTGGAATATTTGTATCCAGCTTCTTGACAAAGATGGTAGGGCAACCCCAAGAGGATGTGCTAGGTTGGATGTAGCCCAGTCCTTCTAGCTCTTCAAGTTGCTTCTTCAACTCCACGAACTCATGAGGAGGCATGCGGTAAGGTATTTTGGAGATAGGAGCAGTTCCAGGAACTAGATCTATGACAAACTCCACACTTCGATCAGGTGGCATGCCTACATGGACATCTTGGACCTCGAGAGACGGTAAAACATCCATGTCATACAACTCCGAGAAGGTTTAAGAACTGCAAACGGAGACTTTGAACCATCAGTCCAATACTTGACAGTTATGCCAGCAGGAGAGGTCACAGTAACTATTCTAAGTGCACAGTCAATGACGGCTTGATACTTGGTTAACCAGTCCATGCCTAGAATGGCATCAATGTCAGTTGACTTAAGTGCAATGAGGGAAGTGGGAAACTTCTATATGCTATATCTATCTCAACCCCATGACTAACTCAGATGGTCTGCCAACGAGACCCAGGAGTTCTAATCTCTAGAGGAGAGTCCATATCTTCAAAGGTGATATCATGCATTTGTGCAAAATCTTGTGATATGAATGTATGCGATGGTCCAGAATCAAACAAGATTGTTGCTAGAATTGAGTTGACACGGAGCATACCCAGAATGACGCGTGGATCTTCCTGAGTTCTTCAACAGTGACATGGGTGAGATGACCATGTCCAGCACCTTGAGATTTATCATTCTTCTTTGCCGGTTGATCATTGCGACCGACATCCCTTTGGGAACACTCCCTTGAATAGTGACCAGGTTGACCATAGGAGTAACAGGTAACTCCAGTGTAAGAACCAATAGGAGGACGATAATTTCCTCCACCAGTATTTGACTATGGCTAACGAGAAGCATTGCCAGAAGTCTTGGGTGCATAAGGAGCACGATGCACAACACTGTATGGAACAAAGACATGGCACTTCTTGTTACCAGAGGAAGAAGCACGAGAATTTCCATCTTCACGCTTCTGAGAGACCTCCATATCCTTCCTTCCATGATCCAAGGTAAGAGCCTGATTGTGCAGTTCCTGGAAAGAGTGGAACTTGAAGGGCAGCAATTCATAGTGAAGTGCAGGGTTAAGTCCCTTACGGAACAGCTCTTGCTTATCTTCATCATTGGTCACATCCCTGGTTGCATAACGATCCAGGCGAGTAAACTCATGCCCATATGTTTCAATATCCCTGTGCCCCTGAGTCAGATCCAGAAACTCCCTCCTCTCGAGATCCATTATGGTCTTAGGGATATATGAAGCACGGAATGTTGCAACAAACTCTTCCCAAGTAACAACATGTCCCTGAGCTTGCAGATTCGGGAAACCTTCCCACCAAACACCGGTCTCACCTTCCAGTTGATAGGTGGCGAAGTTGACGCGGTCATCTGGACGGACACGAAGAGCACTAAACTTGCGCTCTATGGTGCGAAGCCAATCATCAGCATCAAGGGGATCCTTGGGGTGGGTGAAGATTGGAGGAAAAGAGCGGATGAAATCTCCAAGTGTGACACAGTCATCAGGACGACGTTCAGTGTTCTACGCCACATGCTCAAGAAGGCGTTCATTCCTCAGACGATTGGTCTCAATGTTGTTGAGAACCTTGGCCATTGTGGGAGGTGGCGGAAGTTCCTGTTCAGCATTGTTGTTTCCTCGACGGCCAACAGAACCACGAGTACTAGACGACATCCTGAGGATAAAACAGAAACCATGAGAATGGATTCACCAAAAAGGGTACATCAAAGGATGACATAAACCATGTAGAAAGATCATGGTAAAGGTGAACATGTGGATGAAGATTATATCAATGCATTAAGTATGGCAGTAGAACAGGCATAAAAAACATATATGCTACCAACTTAGATACAAACCATAACAATGGAATGCAAGCATGATATGATACCAACAAGTCACAAAATATTAGATAACGGGATTATAGGCATCCTTAGCAAAGTTGAAAAACAATGCTTCAGTTCCACGGATGTATCTTGGAAACTCTGAGCCTTGCAACCGAGTACAGAGTACTAGGAAAAACAACCCAAACCCATATATCCTAAAAGTTTAAAATGATAGACAAGAAGTGAAAACTTTGCAAAGCAAACGAGGTAAGATAAATCGGTAATAGAACAACCTTGGATAAGGAGTAAAAAGAGTCCTATTCAGAGTTTTGCAAATAGTTTTAAGCTTTCAAATAGTTTTATCAAACTTTATACTCAACATCGACCAGCTAGAAGGTCTTCCTACAAGCAGTCCTGCTCTGATACCAAAATCTGTCATGACCCGGGATCAGGGCTAGATAAATACCAGATCTCCATCCAATATAATCCTAACTTAAATTCCGAAGAGCGCAGGGAATGATCGGTAACATTACAGAACATACAAACCATACATTAATAAGTTAAACTCTTAAGAGAGTTATAAACCAGTCATACAAGCTATGGGTCATAGACCCAACATTACAACAAACAACGGAAGCAAACAAGTTTTTCTAAACAAAAAACTTAGCAAAGGGCCTAAGAGGTCATGAACAGAAGTAGCTACCCTTCCATAGATCCTAGGGTGTTGCCCGGGAACCCCAACTACTCGTCAACATCGATGTATAAACCACCTTCAGTCGGCACAGCTTCATGTGTAGAAAAACATCAACGAATCAAGGCTGAGTACAGGGTGTACTCCGCAAAAATTATGGCTACTGGAGTTGTTTTGCATAAAGCCATCTTTTGTTTTCAAATCAAGAAGGAAAAGAAGATCGTCTAGTCAGATCATTTTCAAAGGGGATAAGAAGACTACAACTCTAGCTCTTAGAATCATCTTTGATATCCACCAGGAACCATCATCATCTAAACCTCTCTTCCTGGACTACCCCCTCAAACAACCCCGAGGAAGTATTCCGGATCTCACATTAGTTGGCCAAGTTTTATCATTCGGTTATAGTTTTCTATGATCACAGAATCCGTTCCCAAGTTGTCCATAATCGTGGACACGACTTTTCAAAAAGATTATAACCCTGCAGGGGTGCACAACTTTACCCACACGTACCAACCGATTCTTAATGCCAAATTATTAGCCCTCTTCCTTGGAAGGCCGGCAGAGAGTGGTTGACCATGACCTTTACCTTGCTTTCGCTGAGACCATGAGTCACACACTAAGGATATGTCGTCGTAATGGGTCGAGTCCTGAAGCTGGTCCCTAATGATGTGTGCGGGGTTTAAGATTACGGATGTCGTGCATCTCTTGTTCCCTACCACGCTTACCTACCTATTATGAACGCACCTCCTTCACCTACATCCAAGAACAACCAAGATGCCTATGTCGAATGGAAAGCCCGAACTATGTGACTCATGGAATCTACTAGGCAAGTTAGTGAGTCGAGGGGGTTTCCAGGCCCCCGTGTGGTTGTACGCTTATCTTGGTTCCAGAGGCGAGAACTCAGTTCCTAAGGGTGGCAAGTATGGGACTCCAAAAACCACAACCAACGTGGCCTCCCATAAAAGACTCAACATGTTTGTTATCCATCTCTGACTATATCACAACATCCTACAATACTAGATTCATTCGCATCTCCAGCGCATTGTCTGAATGATCGATACTAGACCACTAAGCATGGCTAAGCTCAACTGAATTATGGCTCTAGCGATGCTCGTAAGCCAAACCCTAGTTATGCTAGAAGCAGTGGATCAGGTATTATAGTTCACAAAGGGAACATGCATCAGATAGGATTACTTTATCTACTGATAAAAGACTGTTGAATCGTATGCATATGGCGAGAATGAAATACTTTGTAAACAAAGGATTAATATGTATGAGTGGGGCTTCGCTTGCCTTGTCCGTTGTTGGACTGGTACTGCTCTCTGGTGGTGTTGACTTTAGCCTCGGGTTCGGTTCCTATTCACGATGAACCAATCACCGGAAAAGAAAGGCAACATTCAACACATGGCATGTGAAATGCTCATACAATATGGATGATATGAGTTATTACATGTAATATAATAGCCCTAGATGCATCATCAATTTAAATGGATTCCGAAATGCCCTAAATAGGAAAACCATCGAACCCATGGTACTTAGGGGGTGTCGGTGTTCCTCTAAATAAGTTAGGGTTCAAAGTTGTATGAATGTGGATGCTTACATTTTTAAATGGTAGAGGTCATTTTTTGAAAATTTTGATATATTATTTGTATTTTTATTATTTAAAATGAATTAGTTATGAATTTCTCAAATTTAATTCATTTTAAATCATTTTCCAACTTGGGCCCACATGTCATAAGTTTAACAATTTCAGAAAACATTTATGAAAAATATTAAACATCTTACAGGTAGGGCCCATATGTCAGTGATTTCTTATTTACAAAAATTATTTACTGAAAACAATTAAATAAAAGGAAAAAGAATATACTGCATCATGCTGACGCAAGTATGACGTCAGCAATGGAAGATCTCTCAGGTCGAGCATGGATCGTCTGATCACGTGCGTACCTGGACACGCGGGTGGGGCATTGGAAAGAGGGCGCCGTGGGCTACCATAAACTGGTGGCGCCGCTTGCAGGGGGTCGCCGGAACGACGACGGCGACAAAGAGCAGCAGCGGCGGCAGGTGATCGTCGGCAGCATGAACCAGAGCACGAGGGAGAGGATGGAGAGGTCTGGGAGGACCAGTAGCTCACCCTGAGCACGACGGTGAGTTTGAGGAGGCGATGTGAACTTCAGAGCAGCGGGGATCAATGGAGACCGACAGCGGCAGGAGGTGTCGATTCCGGCGATTGGGGTCATGCGTGAGAGAGAGGAGTGGCTAGGGAGAGAGAGTCGAGCACGGGGAGCTCAACGGTGGCGTCGGCTTGGGATGGGGTGGCCGGAGACGGCGAGGACGACGGCGACTAGAAGCTAGGGTTCGTCGGCCATGGCGAATGGATAAGGGAGAGAGGGGAAGAGTGTCCTAGGGTTCGTCCGACGGCGACAGAGGCGACTTTATAGAAGACGGCGGGCAGCGGCGTGCATCTTGGCGCACGCTAGCGGCGGAGGCATGGCCAGCGAGCTGCTTAGCTCGATCGGGAGGTGGAAGACGACCCGGGAATGGGATGAAACGGTACCGGGCCGGATGGGCTGCTCCTGGGCTGGCTGCAGAGCGCGCGCGGGCGACAAGAAGAGGAGGAGAGATGGGCTGCGGCACAGTAGCTAGGGTTTCCATTTTTTCTGTTAAACCCTTTTCCTTTTCTGATTTCTCTTTTTGTGTTTGTATTTTTCATTTGTGAACAATTTTGAATATTTTCAAAATTACCAGGGACTTCTATAAAACTAGGAAGATATTGTGGGGCCCTTTTATTCAATTTGGGCTCCACTCATTTGGTAGTTTTCAAAATACAAAAAACATTTGAATGGTTTTGAGAGGGAGAAAATTTAGGGTTTTGTTTGTTCTTATTTGATTAAAGCAAAGTGCAAGTGTAATGCATGCATGCATGCAATGCTCAAACATGTCTTTATTTATATTACATAAAAGGTGGTATGTTACATATCTACTAGTAATGCATTAATGGGAGGGGAGACGATGTTCATACCTTTGAAGACCAAATGCGGTTAACATACCGCGAGAGGAACGTTGATGAAGAAGACACCCCGATGCTGACCTCGAGGTCACGATGTCCTTGCGTCTCCATGACAACTCCTAGCACCGAAATCATGGTGTCGCCAAAGGGAGTCACACACGTACGATGATTGACGCCAACCCCTTCTTCTCCCCGATCCAGCCGAGATTGCGGAAGTAGATCTCCTAGCTCCGAATCCTGCAGAGCGACGGTGCTCCATGGTGAAGAACTCCTCACTTGCACAGCCCATACAAGGGGGCCACGGTCGAGAGAGAGAGAGAGAGAGAGAGAGAGAGAGAGAGAGAACACAGGGCTTTTATTTATTTCTAGGTGGAAATTGGTGTGTATTAATCCTCACATGGGAACTTCCCCATTTCTGAATGGTCTTTGATAGATAATGGCAAATGAAAACCTTCCATGATGTTATCCATATTTTTGAAATCCATCACAGACTGAAGCTTGTATTTTTCATAGGAGAAAAGCCTAGGGAAAGGATTTTCTAGTGTCTGGTTTACCAGAAGATCAGACCAAAACAGTATAGAGCTGCCAGTGCCAATCTCACATCTTGTAATGGCTCTATAATGATCAACCATATTGAACACACCCCTTCATCAGAAGGAACCAGCAATAGTGACAGCATGAGGGACCTGAAGGAGTTATGCCCTAGAGGCAAAAAATAAATGGGTTTATTATCATATCTCTATTAGTTCATGAACATTTCGTACTGTGTTATAACTGTATCAAGCGGAAACATTGATACAGGTGTGGTATGTAAACAAACCAAGTCCCTAGTAGCTTCTATATATATAGTAGTTCGTTGGGCAACCGATGATCAATGTTTCCTGATCATGGAGCATTTATGCCAGTAGACAATAAGGTCGGAGAATAACATGATGGACATTATCCATATAAGTATTGCAATGTGATTAAGTCACAAGGTTTACCATTGCAATAGTTAGAAACTAAGAGACCTTCTCCTCGGACCGTGAAATCATGTTTAATCACTGTCTCTCGCGGTTGCTTAGAGTCCATCAACCGTCACATCATAATAGGGTTATCATAAAGGTGTATGTTGGGTATTCCAGAGAGACACGTTGAGGCGTATGCATCAAGACCCGGATTTGTTCTCCCGAGTGACGGGATGATACACTGGGCCCACTCGGTGAAATTGCCTCCAATAAGCTGCAGTAAATAACTAGGTCATGAGGATGTGATATCACGGTAATGATTTATAAAATTTTCGGTAATGAGATTGTTATACTGATGACAATGATCAAATCTCGGACAATTTATGTATCGTAGAAACAAAAGGAATTAGACTCGAAGTTTATGGTTCAAACGACAGAGCATCGTAGAATGAATAGAGGTTGTTATGGGCATCCGAGTCCCGCTGATGATCATTGACATGCTAATGTTTGTGATATTCCTGAATCGTAGGGTAACACACTTAAGGGTCTTACGACGCTTGGACATCATTATGGAATCGTTGGTATCATAGTCAGAAAGAAGAGAGAAAACCAAGTGTTTCGGGTAAAGTCCGATGTTCTTCAGAGTGATAAAAAAGGAGTATTTAATCATGAGGAAATGTTAAATACGTTATCAATATTAATTACTGTAATTAATAGTAAAAAATAATATTAAAATTAATTTTGAATGGGAAACTTCCCTAAGGCCTTGTTCGGTTTGCTATGGATTGGAGTGGATTGACATGGTTTGAGGGGATTAAATCCCACATAAGTCAAAATTCCTGCAAATCCTCTCTAATCCACTCCATTCCACTTGGGGAGTGGATGAACCGAACAAGCCCTAATGGGTCAAATCCCTGGAGCGAAAAGGCCCAAGAGGAAGCCACCTATGGGGCAGCAGCAGCTGCCGCCTAGGGCGCACCCACCGTATGGGCTTGGGCCGCCGCGCGGGGTGGGTGGGGCCTACCCGGGCCAGCCGGTGCCGCCTCCTTAGCCGCTGCATGCCCCTCCTCCTTTAGTCCAAAATGGCCATCTGATCCCTCCTTTCTCCTATATAAAGAGGGGAATAGGAGAGGAAAAACACAACAAATAAATCGGGAAATTTGTAAGCCACTTTTCCTTAAGGATTTTCCCTTTCTCTCTATCAAATCTCGTGTGTGTGGTTCCAATAATAACTGCACGCGTGAGAGACGACACCACCCAACACGTCGTCGTGCTGCTGGATCCCAGTTACATAAGGTCTATGTATGCATCTCAGCTGAATCACGGAGAACGGAGGTCTTCGTCAGACACCGGACGTGTGCGAGACCACAGAGGTGCTACCACTTGTGGCATCGAAGCTATCGTGCAAGAGCCAGGAGGTGACGTATGAGGATCAACGCGACATTAAGGTCGGCTACGAGCATGACCACATCGTCAATATTCCCGCGAACGTAAATGCTTTCGGTCTACAACGGTATGTTGCTGAAACCTCCTTCCCGTAACTACATTAACTCATATATAGATCTTGGTAGTGGCATTGCGCTAGCTAGGAAATTTTTTTGCGCTAGCTAGGGATTTTTTTTATTTCCTGGTGCGAACCCCTTTAGGACCAAATTATGAAAGTAAGTATCTCTGATCATCTAAACCCAAGGAGTATTGTCATTGTTATAGAACTTATGTAAATGTTTTAGGAGGAGAGATGCATTTTGCAATTTAGGATTAACAATATCGAAGCCACCTTTCCATTTGGGCTTACAGATCATGTCCTAGGTTGCAAGTCAGTGGATTTTATCCTTAGTATTTCCTTTTCCACAATCAATGCATTCTTGATCTCTCAACTACTTCAATAACTCCCACTGGAATCTTCAAGCTAAGCATGAATAAGGTGGGTAGGGAGGATAGAATGGAATTGACCAGAACCAGTCTGTCTCCATAAGATAGAAAAGAATAAGTTGTTGTAAGCCTCCTCTCAATTATGTCAATGAGTGGGGAAAAGTCTCTGATAGTTAACTTCATAGTTCCCATAGGCAAACCTGGATAGGTGAAGGGAATTGTACCAAGATGGTATTCAAACCCTTGTGCAAGTTAAACACCTTCATCATGGGGAACATTGATGGGAATCATAGAGCACTTGCTATAGTTTACTTTTAGACCTGTGAAAGTTGCATATTGTCCTAATATACCTTTAAAAATAACAAGTTGTTTAGGATCCACAGGAAACACTTTCATAGTGTCATCAGCATAATGAATTATTGGATAATCACCTCTTATAGGAATAGGGACAGACAATAATCCTTCATGATAAGCAAAGTTCACTAGGGACTGCAGCAGATTAGGAACTTGAACAAGAAGCAGGGGGACATGGGATGTCCTGTATGACACCCCTCTTGCATAAAAATGATTTTCCAGGGACACCATTGAGAAAAATGGAAGAGGAACCCGATGACAACACCTCTTTGACTCGGCCAAGAAATTAATCAGGATATCCTTTTACTTTCGGAATTTGTGGAATAGCCCCATGATCTAGAGTATCAAAAGCTTTCTCAAAATCAATTTTTAGAACCACAATTTTCCTCTTAGAGTTCTGGCACTGATGTAGGAATTCAAACGACCATGCAAGGCAATCCCGAATAGTTCCGTTCTTTATGAAACCTGCATCAGCGTGGTGGCAGAGACTTTACGGGCCCTTGCTTGGTCCCGGTCGGGACCGATACCTGGTGTGTCTCTGCTGCCGCGTCCGGATGGCAACCGCCATTGGTGGTGGAGGTTGATCTCCTCCGCGCGGCTGTGCTGCGGCCTCCATCCTATATCAACCAGATCTACCCCCACCTTGCAGGTCACGCTACGAACCTAGCGTGGGGGTGCGAGTCCGGCTTGGTGGATGCCGGGGTGGCGGCCTCGGAAGGTGGACGGCTACGACTTCCCTCCATCGGAGGTGGCTCCGGGAGGTGACGTGAGATCCCTAGACCGGTGGCAGACCAGCAGGCCCGGGGGAGCTCGGTGGCGTTCGTGCTGTTGCTTGGCGACCGGGATTTTCCATGGTGGCGGATCCCCTATTGGAAGGAGGTGTAGGGTCTTGGGTGGCGGTTGGCGTGTTCAGTGGCACTCTTGCTCCAGTGCGGCGATGGGACTTCACAAGCCTCCACAGGCTCGGCCGGGCTAGAGGGCCTGGTTTGTCTTGCTGCTACATCCGGTCGACTACCACCTGCTGGTGGTGCAGGTAGTTCCCTCCCACGTGCTATTGACAGGCCGAACCTCGCCGAAGACTCCACTACCTCGGACTACCGGCTTTGCTTGGTGGCTCTCGGTGTGACGACAGTGGCGACTTCAAGACCGGGATGGCGCGTGCTCGTGGGTGATGTGACTGGTGGAGCTTTACAAAGTGCTCGTGGGGTGGTTTTGGAGGGGTCGGGAGAAATCCCTGTCTGTTGACACTGGGAGGGTGACGCCCGAGGGTATCACCTTCCTTATTGAAGGGTGTTGAGGGCCTCCCTCCCCTACCCCTCGCTTCGTACCAGGGGAAACCCTAGGTCCTGGCCGGACAGCAGTGTCGTTGTTGTCACTCCCCTTCTTGGAGGTGTTGTTTTGGTACGCAGACGCTTTGGACTGCGGGAGGTATGGTGGTACTTCTCTGTAGGGCGCACCGGTTGCGAGTCGTCTTCGTTTTCGGCACACCGCCATTCTCGGCTTTCTTTTTATTTTTTCTTTTCATGTTGGGATTGGGTTCTCCCCAGCTCCTTGTATCGTTTGGTGTATCGTCCTTTGGGCGTTGTGCTCTCTGGCCCAGCAGCGGTGTCACCTGTGTGCTTTATTTATAATGCGGGGCGAAAGCCTGATTCGAGAGAGGTGTTCATCCAAGTCATAAACTCATTGTTTGATGCATTTATCTTAGCAAGTTGATATGCATGTGTCTGCTGAGTGTAAGATCTTTCTACTGGCCACAAGCGACCAAATCCATCTCCTCTGAATTTTTTGATCACATTCATCCACATATGACCAAAACACTCCCTCTGCTCATCATGGGGGAAAATATTCTTCACTGCATTTTCTAGCCCTTTACATGCATCAGTGTGAATTGCCAAAGGGTACATTGGCCCTATACATCTTTTCAACTTCATCATGAACCATGTCCATGAAGCCTCTATTTCAGACTGAAACATTCCAATAGCTATAGGGAACATCCAATTGTGTCCATCTAAAGCATTACAAGCTGCTAGTTGACCATTCCAATTGCCAGTCAAAAATGATGAGCCTATGCTCAAATATGGACGTCACACTACTTTGGAGCCATCTATGTAAGGCTTGAAAGCCATGAAATTTTTGGAGAAATAGACTTTCCCATCTGCTGCAACTTCAGTATCTATCTCAACAACACTGACAGATGACCTATTTTCCACTTCTACCTTGAAGCTATAAGGCATTCTAAAGGTATTAGCCCAATCACCATATAGCTCCTTCATGGCCCTTTGCTTTGACTTCGACATTGTTGTATACTTCAGCTTAATGGGGTAACTCTTTTCCAAATCTGTTTTCAGTTTCTTTGTAGTGGTGTTTGGCATCTTGGCTAAAATTGGCTTGATTTTCTCTACAACCCAAAGTTGTGATGTCATTCTTGAAAATTTCCGTGAAGTTGTAATACAGGTATGTGCTTTTGGAATTTGATTCACTCTTACTGTCCTTCTATCAGGTTGGCGTCTAACATATATATACCACTTGCAAGCCTTGGCATCACCATCATAACCTTTGCACCTTGCATAGAAATTCTTTTTATCTATCCACATTGTCTTATTTTCAAACTCACGTTTGACTACATAAGTCCTAAAACACATCCTAAATTCATTCATGCTTGGAAATAATCTTCCTACCTCGATAACTGGATTTTCATTGTCATAAACTTTGCCAATTTCGAGAGCACATATCCTACCCTCGAGTCATTGTTCAGTGGTATAAGCTCAGCTGAAAACGTGCTTGTTTAGCCGTCTTGACGATCGATTTCATCCTAACATATTCACATTTTCAATCAGCAAAACGTAACACACTTACTTATTGTTCTGGCTCCCAAAGAACACTCTCCCCAATTTTTTCCACAATATCCCTCACCGCCTTCTCTTTCATGATTTGAAGTCCTTGGGGATCAAGGTCAGCAAAATCGATCTCCAATTTCACAATCGTGTCTTGCTCAATTGGGTGCATGCTACCATCAACTAATATTGCTTCAGAGGGCCAGAATTTGATAGACAACTCGAATTTGCTGGGAACATCATCGTCTCCCCTAGTTTTCGATGGTGGAGGGCACCATGAGCTATAGCGGAAGTGGACGAGGCTCAAATCAAATGTAAGGTGCAGAGATGCGGGGGATATGCTGATTAGAAGTTCCCTCTCATGGCTCCATTTCGTTCCCCTCGTTCAGCACACCTGGACGGCACTATCTAGGATTCAAATCGAACACTCATATCTAAATTGAGAAGGATGGGAGGGGAATTAGGGTTCCAAAAGCCACTCACCACGTTCGCCATAGAATGAAAGCGTCGTCGCCTTCGAGAATGTGCCGCCATGGCCGCCGAAGGAGGGGTCAGCCCTGTTGCCGCCGGAGAAGAACAGAGCTATAGGCGCAGGCTCGGTCGGAAATGGGTGGTTGGTCTGACTCCGTCCGTCAATTGCTACTAATTGTGAGCAACTAGTGTTAACGTTAACCCGACCTAACATAAATGTGTTGGTTAAGACTGTTTTAGTGCTCATGTGGCTTTGAGCTATTTTGCACCGACCAAACGTTGCATGCGAGCTATTCTCTCCAATAAAGACGCTCTCCTTTCAATTCCGCGCAAAGACGTCGTAGAGTAGCTATTTACCCCTGGAGCTCGGGAGGCAAAAATCTCACTCAGATCTCCCGGGGATTATGTCTATATATTAGGATTGAACGATCGGTCTAGTTACAACCTCCAAGGGGAACTCCGATCCACACGAATATCGCACTTCGCGCAGCCATCCTGCCCGGTGACGAGCGAGCATGGAGTTCCTGCAGGACAGCATTCCCATGGTGTCCTTGGCCACCGCGGCCGCCGCGCTCTACGCACGCATGTCTTCGTCTCTCCTGCGGCCTGGCATCCCGCGCCTGGTCGCGCTCCTCCCGCTCTTCCCGTTCATGGTAGTCGCGCCCTTGGCCTTCACTTCATCGGCCACGGTCCGGGTGATCGCCGCCTTGTTCCTCTCCTGGCTCTGCTCGTTCAAGCTCGCACTCCTCGCTGTCGGCCGGGGACCGCTCGACCCTGCCCTCGCCGTGCACAAATTCCTCTTCACCGCCTTGCTCCCCGTCAAGCTCAAGGACGGCCGTGGATGTGCCGGAGCCGGAGCCGGAGCAGCCAAAGCCAATCCAGTGCCTGCATTCGTTTCTTGCGCGGTCGAGGTCTCCATCATAGCCTCCATCCTCCACCTCTATCAGTTCAGCAGCCGGCTACATTACTACGTGCGTCTCTCCTTGTACGGTGTCCACCTGTACTGCTTCATGGATCTCTTCTTCGCATGTATCGCGGCGGTCGCCCGTGCACTCGGCATGGAGACTGAGCCACAGTTTGACAAGCCATACTTCGCGTCGTCGCTGCGCGACTTCTGGGGCCGGCGGTGGAACCGCATGGTCTCCGCCATACTCCGGCCGGCAGTGTACGACCCCGTGAGAGCTCGCGCCGGGAAAACCGCTGGAGTGCTGACTTGTTTCCTCGTGTCCGGGCTGATGCACGAGGGCATTGTGTACTACCACAGCCTGCGGCGGCCGGACGGCGGGATGACCGCCTTCTTCCTGCTCCATGGCGTATGCTGCATTGCTGAGGGCTGGATTGCGCTACTGTGGGCGGCGAGGGGGTGGCCGTCGCTACCGCGGGCCGTTGCGACGCTGCTGGTGGCGTCCTTCGTCGTCACCACGTCTATGTGGCTCTTCGCCCCGCCATTGGTCAAGGACGGCCTTGAGCAAAAAATGATACTCAACGAGTGGGCTGCTGTGGGGAGCTTCTTTTTGGACGCTGCCAAAATGCTTGCATCTTATGGTCAACCTGCTGGTAACTAGTACTACTAGTAGGAAATTAGGATGCAGATTTTTCACATCCTGCTTACCTTTTACCAAACGTATGTAATAGCATTATGTCTTCTCACACAAGTGAAAAGTGTACCATATCGACTTTAAGGTACATCTATCCATTATGATATGTTCAGATACAATTATGTTAATATCTATCCAAATGAATTTTAGTGTACCATATCGACTTTAAGGTACTACATCTATCCATTAGTATTGCCTCTTATCTTGTTTGGACATAGCTTTTTTTGAGAAAGAATGTGGCATTTTATTGATCAAGAAACATCATTACACAGTTCCTCCCGGATAAACTCCGGAATAACACCAACCAAAATATTACAAACTAGGGGCTCAGAACAACAAGCCAATTTACGCGTGCGCGGCCACATTTAAATTAGGACTAGAAAACCTGAAGGAGCATGACTCAAGGTCCGTTGCTAGTTACTTGATATTATCAATCACAGTACCCATTGACGAGCGGTCTCGAACCTGGAACATAATACGTTGTATCAGAGATAGGCAATCTAACACAACAGCAATCTTCGAGAAGTTGTGATCCCTCGCCACCGTAAGTGCTCGACGAACAGCCAAGGCCTTCGCAAGCTCCAGGGTCGGAAATACCCCCAAACCGTCACTAACAGATAGTATGAAACTGCCATTATGATTTCGCAAGACAACTCCCACTGTCATCCTCCGCCCAGCTGGAAATAGAGCAGGATGTTAAGACAAAAAACCTGGAGGGAGCAGACTCCACCGAGGCGTCAGACTTCCCGGTCCAGCATTGACAACATTATTAGCTTTGGAGAGATAGGTAAAAATCATGTCGACATAATCCACAATCTGTGAGACAACCATTGCATGAATCGATTGCACCCCATTGTTCACGGCATCATTATGAGCCTGCCAAATATGACAACAAGTGACAGTAGCGTTTGAACTGTTCTCTCTTTGCAAGAAATCAGAGACCCATTGTCTAGCATTAACAAGATCCTTTCTGTGGAGATGGAGAGGGAACTGCTCCTTCACCGCATCCCACACAGATCTCGCAAACGGGCACAGCAAGAAAAGGTGCTCCATCCTTTCGTGCTAACCATAGAATACGCAGCTGCCATCAGCAGGGATGTGTCGATACTGCAACTGATGGCCTGTAGGGAGACAGTCATGGATTATTCGCTATAGCACCACTTTCATTTTTCCAGGAGCATTAATCAACCAGACTGCCTTCCAATTCTTCTCCTCCAAGCCCCTTTCAGAACCAGCCCCCTTTCCTGCATTCTCTTGACGAGAAAAGAAGAAGCCTGTGCGCGCCAAGTTATATGATGATCTGACAGTCACTAGTAGAAAAAGAGCCATACGTCCACCCTAGCTTGGAGCATTAATCCCGGTTATGGTTGGACCCGGGACTAATGTGAACATTAGTCCCGGTTCCAACGGCTAGAACGCCATACGTCTTTAGTCCCGGGTCAAATGGGACCTTTAGTCCCGGTTCGTATCACCAACCGGGACTAAAAGGGGTGCCCCGGTGCCAATCCCTTTAGTCCCGGTTCGTATCACCAACCGGGACTAAAGGTGTGACCTTTAGTCCCGGTTCGTATTACCAACTCGGACTAAAGGGATTGGCACCGGGGCAACCCTTTTAGTCCCGGTTGGTGATACGAACCGGGACTAAAGGTTATAAAAAATTCTAAAAGTAAAATCCCTGTGCTGATTGTGGGTGCCCTTTTCTCTAAAAGTAAAAAATTCTAAAAGTAAAATCTCTTAGAAAATCATCGCAACAGCATGATCAATCTTGGAGGAATTAAAGAAACTAGGATTTTGATACAAATATCCACGTGTTTGTGATTTTAGGAACTCTGTAGTTAGGCCATGTACACTGCCAGACGTTTAGATAGACGTTTAACTGATTAAAAACAATACGTATAAAAAAGAAAATTAGGCAAGCGCCCTTGTTCCTCATCGCGTGGCGTTAAAACCGGGCGCTAAATAGAGTTTGTTTTTCGCGTCCGTACAGTCCGCCGCAGGAAAAATTAGACGAAGCGCTCAACCTATCAAAACGTGCAGAAAAAATTAGCTCTTTGATTTCAACATACTTAGGCCGTTTTGGATTCTTAAAATTCGAAAAGAAAAAACTATTTCAGAAAAAAATTATTTTAGTATTTTTTATGTCATATTTGAATTCCTCGCATTTTTCTGATAATAATGGATATATTATTTGTTAAATTTCGATTTACAGATTTGAAGATATTGTTTATGTCATATTAAATGAATAAATGGAAAAAATGAATAAAATATTAATTTAATTAGTTTTTACTTTCATTAGAATAAAATGTTATTATTAATTATTTATTGTTGTTTACTAAAAATAGTTGTTCTTAATTTCAAAAAATAAAAACGTGTCACATATCGATATGAGTTAATAAGATTGATATACTAGTCTTGACAACAAGATATATTGGTCCTTCGCGTAGGTGGGAGAGATGGAATGAAGAAGTTAAGCGTGCTGGGGTGGAGTAGTGCTAGGATGGGTGACCGGATGGGAAGTTTGACTATAAGTACAATTTGAACTAAGATTAAGTATAATTAGTATTAAAAATGAGAGATGTGGAAGATTAACGAGCCAAATAATTCAAAAAATCAAAAAAAAACTGTTTTCAAAAAATCAAAAAATTGAAAAAAAAATAATCTTTTTAAAAAAAATTAGAAAAAACTTTTAGTCCCGGTTCGTATTACAAACCGGGACTAAAGGTCCTTCCCCCCTGGCAGGCCACGTGTGCACCCTTTTGTCCCGGTTGGTGGGGCAACTGGGACTAAAGGTTAGGGCTTTAGTCCCGATTGCCCCGTCCCGGTTGGGCAACCGGGACTAAAGGCCCATACGAACCGGGATGCATGGAGCTCTTTGTACTAGCGAGTATAGTTTCTGAATTTATCATGAGGCCACGAGACAAAATCAGCACATCCCCATCGACTAATGGGGATTTGCAAAATAGTCCCGGCCAACTCATCATGAAAGAACGCGTGGACAGTATCCACCTCCGAGCCAGTAACTTCCTCATCCAATAGATACCGCACTTTTGCTTGATTGGGTATTGGCGACAGAGGTTTGAAACTTGAAAGTACCACTCGGAAAACCAGGGATCAATGTGTCCTTCATGATACCGATGTTGTCTCCATTTCCAATGCCCCACATGATCCCTCTCAAAACCAATTCTCGACCAAACAAGATCGAGCGACACGTAAACTAAGAGGATCTCGGCTTGATCACTGATAAGAAATCTGTATCAGGGTAGTAGCGCCCCTTGAGGACCCTCACACAAAAGGAAGAGGGTTCAGTAATGACCAGCCAACATTGTTTTCCCATCATAGCCTGGTAGAAAAGAAAAAATCTCTAAAACCCATTCCACCGAGAGACTTCGGAGATGAAAGCCATGCCTAGGACTTCCAGTGCATCTTCTTGCATCCGTCCTCAAAGCCCCACCAATGGTCAGAAATGCTATCCTTAATTGTGTCGCACGTCGAGACCGGAACCTGGAAGCAGCTCATGATGTGATTATGTATAGCTTGCACCACCGACTTGAGCCACACTTCCTTCCCCGCCTGGTCAGAAATGCTATCCTACTCTTGGTGTTGCATGATGCTCTAATTTGCTAATATACGTCCCATGGAGCATCAACCAGGCCTTGATTCAGATTACTGCTTTACATTGAAGAGGAGGGGGAGACATCGAAGCAAAAGTGATTTTTTAAAATTTGCAATTGCAGTACCCATACTGTTGTCGTTGTATTTCCTCTCCGCCAGATTGTCTGATTAGAACAAACACTCTGGAGTAATAATATATGTGTGTGCCATTCTAAAGTTTTCTTGATGCAAATACTTGAATTAAAATAGCTAAAATATAGCAGTACCCATTTGCCTGCTGCTTCTGTTTTATGTCATGATATGGTGCTTACGTGTATGTTCATGACCACCCTCCTGCACAACTTGTTTTGCTGCTCTCAAACAATTTGATACTAAATGGGATCATCAGTCCCCATTGTGAGTAATCTTGGAGCCAATGCAATACACCAAAACAGAAATTTCAGTTGAACTGTTTCAGATAAGTTCTGGTAATAAGAGCATCTCCACTCGTTGGTCGAACCCAGGCCGAAATCCGGACCTTTTTCTGGCCAGACGGCGCAAGTTTTTGGCCTGGGTACGTCCAGTTTCCCACTCGCGTACCCAGGCCGAGTACACAGGCGAACACAAAACGACGATATATTTGAATCTTTATCGTTTCCGCCAGCGAGTACTCGGCCACAAGGTGTTCGACAGATACGTCCACAAGTTTTGCGACAGATTTTTATTACATAACAGGGGAAACAACTCTCAGTCGTCGACGGGGATGGGCTCCTGCGAAGTGGCGGGAGTGGCGCCTTCTCTCGCCGACAGAGCTGGCCCGCCCGTTTTCGCTGAGTCCGGCGTTTCCAGGGCGTACCCGGGATCCTGGGTACGGCCTGGATAGGCCGGACCAAAACACGCCGAAATCTAAACGAAAACATTTCCCTGGGTACGCGACTGGACCGATTTTCGGCGTCCGGACCAAAATTCGGTGTCCGGATCGGCGTCCTAGGTAGGCGAGTGGAGATGCTCTAAGGTCTAGCTGATTGAGAGAGGGTACTCAGGGCCGATAACTGGTAGGCTGGACTCGGTATCTGGCTTATGAATTTTGGAAGGGAAAGGAGGTGAGTAAGCTACTGAACGAATTCCATGCTAGTTTCTTTTACATCAACAAAAAAGTTACTTATCTTATTCGTGGAAAAAAGTATATTCTGAACATTCTCATCTTATTCAGCTAGTTTTCTCGTATTTTTTTGTGTGCTTTCTTCTGGCTGCCACCGAAAGCTGAACCGATCGATTCTCTAGGATCAAGGTTATGTATTGTGGATTTTGGATTCGTAGCTTATTTTATTAAGCATGTTGATCATTGACCACTGTAGCCGACCATGTGCCTGCCCAGACTTCCAAGTTTCACCCTGATAATGACACATGCGCACACCCACTTTAAATTTCTTATTCTCATGGGAAGTGATGATCATCTTTAAGATACTAGCATGATGTAACATGTGTCCTTAATCTGAACCAACAGAACATCATTTACTGATAACATGCCATTTGGAAACCACAAGTTGGCCGGCTGTCTTGCTAATCCATAGGTTTTGAGGATTTTTATGGTAGCCGGTACTCCGTGCAATGCAGTACAACGGAAGTACCTATTAAATCGTTGGTTGTAGAGGCTAGTTTGGACATTTTAACTCATGTGATCATTTCTTCCAATTCGGCAACAGCAGGCCCTACTACAGGAAAAACCTTCGCTGCCATGCGGCAGCCCTTTGCCGTGGGCCATGACATGGCAAAGATTCTCTGTCGTGAGCTGCCTAGGACAACGCACGGTAAAGAAACGTCACACGGCACAGAGGACCAATAGCCCACGACAATGAACAGCCACACAGCAAAGACAAAAACCACCACACGGCAACAAAGCACGCACGGCAAAGAACAGAACCAGCCCACGGCAACGACTCTTCTCACGGCAGCGCCCTGCAGAAGGGCCCACAACCCGTTGTTGACGGCGCGAGGGACGGAGGGGGCTAACGGAGGTACTTTGGCGTGTCCATTGAACACGGAACACATGGCAAAGCACTCCTTTGCCGTGAGCAAAATCTTTGACGTGCGATTTCTTTTTTCTTCTCCATTTTGTTTTATCAATTGTATTTCTTTGTTTAAGTTACTTATATTTATTCATTAAATTAATTTTATTTAATTATGATGTCTCTTATTAAATAAATGTTTCTCTCTATCAACGTCTATATATATACCCGTTCGATGCTCCGGAGCGCGTTTTGCTCCGAAACCCTGATCTGTGGGCCTCAGATCGTCTAACCATTAGATGTTCTTCTGAGAGCGGTAGTCCGGTGTAGCTTTCTCTTGTTTTATGTTTGTTTAGATCACATGATGATGTAGAGCCATGTTGGATCACAAGTTATGGCAATATCCTACCCGGTTTCACCGGAATAGGAAGTTTCTCCCTCATATAAGTCCAGAACTTTCGTTTTTAGGTTACAGCGCATGCCTGCGAATGGGGACGCATGCCCCCAGGGATCAGGTTATGTATGTTTCAACATGACAACACAAATCCATACATGTGCTAGAAACACATGCAAGTTTTGGTGGTACTCCGATGCCTCGAAGTGCGTTTTTCTCTGAAACCCTGATATGTGGGACTCGGATGGTCTACCCCCTAGATGTTCTTCTGAGAGGGGTAGCCCGGTATAGCCTTCTCTTGTTTTGTGTTTTTCCTTTTGGCCCACTAGGTTAAGAATGATTCTTTATATAACCCTGATTTTGGCACTAAGTCGGAAAAAGGGATATGATACGTCGGAAATGTATCTATAATTTTTGATCCTCCATGCTTGTTTAGTATCTACTATACTTTACTTATCCATACTTTGAGGTGCTTTTTACATTTTTTCTGGTACTAACCTACTAACAAGTTGCAACAGTGCCAGATGCCTATTTTCTGCTGTTTTTTGTTTCAGAAAAGTTAGTAAAGAAATATTCTCGAAATTGGACGGGACAAACGTTAAAGTCAAATACTTTCCGTGGGGAACAAGAAGTCCAGAGGGGAGCCAGAGGGGCCAACCAGGAGGGCCAGACCCACCCCAGGCGCGGGTGGGCCTAGCCCCGCGCCTGGATAGGGTTTGGCCGCCCTGGCCGCCTCCTCGGCCTCCCCCTTCGCCTATAAGAAGCCCCCGATGCAGAAACCCTGAGTACCCGATCAAATATCCACGAAACCGTCTGTAGCCACTGCCACCATCATCCCTAGATCGGGGGATCTGAAGTTCTTCCCGGCACCCTGCCAGAGGGAAGATCATCCCGGAGGCCTTCTCTCCGGTATGATGCGTGAGTAGTTCCACCTTGGACTATGGGTCCATGTAGTAGCTAGATGGTTGTATCTCCTCCTTTGTGCTTTCATGTATAGATCTTGTGAGCTCCGTTCATGATCAAGATCTAATCTATTTGTAAACATGCATGTTGTGTTTGCGGGGATCCAATGGATATTGAGATTATTATGTTGGTTTGATTAATGGTTTTGTCTTTATGATTCTATCATGTCTGTGTTGTTTGTGATCTTGCATGCTCTCCATTGTTAGTAGCTATCTTGGCCAAGTAGTTGCTAGTGACTCCAAGAGGGGTATTTATGCTCGACAGTGGGTTCATGCCTCTACTTTCCAAGGGAAGTGACAGAAATCTCTTCGGTTGTAGATGTGTTGTTGCCACTAGGGAAGAAAACAACGGTCTCTTGTTCATGGAACATGTGGACTGTTTACCTTACACACTTTGCTTAAATCAGTTCTCTGTTGCTTGCAACTTAATACTAGAGGGGGTTCGGATGATAACCTGAAGGTGGACTTCTAGTCATAGATGCAGTTGGATGGCGGTCTATGTATCTTGTTGTATTTCCCAATCGAATCTCATAGGATCTTTCTGACTAGTAATTGCATTGTTATGCCTTGCTCAGTTCCTGTCAATTGCCCTGCTGTAATTTGTTTACCCTTCATGCGTTGTTGTTTATCTAAGGAAAGCACCTCTAGTGAACTATGGACCTCGGTCCAATTTTTACCATTGATACATCTTCCACTTTAACTTGTTTACTTGCTGCAAACCACCATTACCTTCCACACCATACGTGTAATCCTTTGTTACAGCAAACCGGTGAGCTTGACAACCTCACTGATTCGTTGGGGCAAAGTCTTGAGTTTGTGTTCTACAGGTCTCCGCGTTGCTTGCAATACCTGTGTGACATTTCCTTCCTCCTTCCGGTTCGGTAACCTCGGTCTCTACTGAGGGAAGACTTGCTGCTTTGCTCATCACACCTTGCTCTTGGGGTTTCCAACGAAGTGCTCCACGTCAGCACCATCAACAAGTTTTCTGGCACCGTTGCCGGGGAGGACTAGGACGTCTTCACAAGGGGAGTCCTTCACTTCCTTTCTCTTGACTTTGTTTTTAGTTTGCTTTGTTTCTTTTGCTTGGTTTTGTTTGCCTCTTTCCAAAAAACCCAAAAAAAATAGTCTAGTTTGGTTTGCTTGCTTTATTAAAAAACACAAAAAATTAGTTCCTGCTCTAGTTTCTACCATGTCTGGTTTTGGATCAACCTCTGTTTCCCCTATGGTAGAAATCTCCACTTTTAAGCAAAAAAGTGAAGAAAGTTTTAAGAAAGCTTGGTCTAAAATCTCTGCTTTCCAGAGGAAAACTGAGCCTGAGGTAAGCCTGAGCTTGGCTATTGATAGTTTCTACTGCGGTATTGCTCTTCGTTATAGATATGCTTTGGATGTTATGGATGAGAAAGATTTTTTGCTATGTACCGAGGATGAAGCTTTTGATGCCATAAGGAAATTAATCATGATCTATGGTACACCTGGCAAGTCTGATTCCTCTTTCACAAATATTTTTGCTAGGTTGAACACTCTTGAGACCGGTATTGCTGCTATGAATAGTTGCTATCACACGCTTAGGGCTTACCATGATTATGTTCCCATAAATTCTGAGCCTTCAAAGTGGTATTCCACAATCAAAGTCTCAATAAACACTACACTTTTTGATGCTCGCTGTGATATCATGTCTGAATTTTGTCTCATGCCTAAAGATATTTTTTATTCCTTGAGTCTTTGGGGGCTTATTGAAGGAGGAGAGGAAATCTCTCTTACCAACAATCCCACTATATTACCCATTGGAATATCTGAAGGTGTGTTTACAAAAATCTCAGGGAAAATGGTGGCTACTGATTATCTTGTTATTGAATGTGTAGGCAAGGGACAGATCACACTTGGAAGATCTACTAAAACACCTTGGGGCAGTAATAGATGTGGGAAAAGGCATCATAAATTTTGCTCCTCCGGTAAGCAATCATATCTTCCCTAAGGAAAAGAAGAAAGGTAAGAAAGGAAGGAACAAGAGGGGCAATTCTTCATTTGAAAATAATTGATTCTTCTTGCTTCTTGTGCCTAACTTAAAGGCGTTAAAGAAAAGTACTTGTTGGGAGATAACCCAAGAGTTTTATTGAGTCTTGGGAGTTATTACTTCAGTAATGACCTTTCCTTATCCTTTTTGTTTGCTTTTTGTACCAAGAATGACCTCTAATGAGAGGAAAGTAAGATTTGGGGAGTTGTTGTCCCGAAACAAATTTCTGTCCTCCATAAAAAATATTCGTGATGAGGCTATGTAACTCGTATTGAGCTCAAAAATTACGAATAAATCCCCCAGTATGTTAGATAACTTTCGTTAGTTCAACACTTTTTGATTTGAGCAACATAAGATGTTCGAAAAAATCGGTTTCTACATGCTGGTCTTTTTTGACAGATTTCTGCCATTATTTGCATTTGTTTCTTATTGATTCCTTTTTGAGTTCTCTTTAGGTGAATTGAGATTTTTGAAGAAGTTACTATAGTAGCTTGTGTTTTTAGTAAAAATCCTTGCTGTTCCAAAGATTTGCCAGTGGTCTAATATCTTTTGAATACACTAATGTTGCTAATGAAGATTATGTGAAGTTTTGTATGAAGGAAAAAATTTCAGGTGTAGAAAGAGAATGATGCAATGAGATGAAGAATGGACAAAAGATCAAGCTTGGGGATTCCACCATGGTGTCACCCCAAGAAATAGCCAAGAGGTACAAGCGTCAAAGCTTGGGTATGCCCAAGACATCCCCTTCTTCATCAATAAAAAGCTTAGGTCTGTCTAGACACTTCGTTTTTTTTGTTTTATGCACAATTGTGTTGTTATTGGAGCGTCTTATTTTTCGTTTGCTTTGCTTATTTTGTTTAGTTTTCTAAATTTGTTTGGACCCCCGTTCTTGCTGTGTTGTTGTGCAAATAAGTTTGCTTGGTGTTTGGAAAGGAGTAGTAAGTTCTTGCTTGAAGTGCAAGAGGAGCTTGCATTGACTATGACTTAGACTTTAGCATGACATGCTAGGTGTTGTTTTGACCTTATGCTTAGTGATTATTGCTGTCGCATGTCTTGTTCCAAACAATTGGGATTGCTTAGTGTGCCTTGAAGAAATTATGTGTTGTTTTAGCATACAAAAGCATAGTATTATGGTATTCTCCTTTGATGCTTTGCTTGGGTTGACTTGGCACATGCTCACACCATGTTATGACCATGACAAGTCACCATTAGCCTCTATGATCATTTAGTCCTTGACTTGTAGTACCACTCTTTGCTTTGATTAGTATGCTTTGTTGCACTGCATGATTACGGCCATTATTGATCTCTTAGTTGGTTGCTCCCAGTCTTTTGCTACCCTCCACTTGTATGAGTAAGTTCTACTCATGCCTCCAACTCCGAAGAAACCAAGTTATTCCAAAGAGTCCAATATAAATTCCTATGCATGGTGTGTTACACCATTCCAAGTATATTCTTGTTTTCAACTATCTTCCAATTAAAAACTATTTTGTTATGTGAAAACTTAGTGATTAAAGCCCTCACGAACTTCATGACACACTTTATTCTTTGTGTGGCATCCCGCAAAACCACTACTAGAAAATCGCGTTGAATTTGTGCATTGCATCTCATCATCATGCATTGTTTGCCTAAAACTAATTTCGCAAAGCTTGTTTTGTTTTCTAAAACGCCTCGTCTTGTTTTCAAACGCCAAACCTGGGTCTCCGGATTATTTTGTTTTGGCTGCTATCGGTTGCAAACGGCCCGTTTAAAACAAATAAAATGTTATATTATTTTTAGTGGGGCAGTCGAACGGGCCGAATGACCCGAACGACCACCCCCGTACAAAACAGATCGGTCCACCCCGTTTTCTTTTCCTACCAACCTATCTACCCATCCCTCTGGCCACATCACCCCAGCCACTCGCGGCTCGCCACCTCACCCTTGGCCTTTCCCCCCTCCAATCAAAAGCAGCCACCTCACCCTCTCCCTCTCTCTCCCTCCTCACACGCCACCCCCCCTCCCTCACAACCACTCACCTCTCCTGACCCCACCCTGCAAACCGACCCACCCCTGACCCCCTGGCCGGATCCCACCGCCCCAGACCGACCCACCCCACCTGCCCTGTTCCCCCCCCCCGCGGCCCACCTCTCCTTTCTCTCACCTCCCTGCCGCTCCCTCTCTCTCCCCGCAGCCCTCTCCCTCAACCTCCCACCGACGTGCGCCCCGCCTCTCCTCTGCTAGCTCCTCCCTCGACCAGCCCCGCCGGAGGCCGCCTCCTCCGCCCCGTCGGCAAGCCCCGCCCCGCCTGCATCATCCCTTCGCCCCGCTCCGCCGCGTGGTCCTGCGCCACCGCCTCTCCGCGCCGTCCCGCTCAAGCCCGGCCTCGCCCGCCTGCGTCTCGCCGGCGCTCTTCTCCGGCGCCGCCGCCAGAACCCCCGCCCCTCCGAGCCTGCTTCGACCCCGCCTTCCCCTGTTGCGTCCCCTCGCCGTCCGGCACCACCCCGCCTCCTCCCAAGCACGCCTCCGCTCCGCCGCCTCCGGCCCGCGCCCCGGCAGCAGCCGCCGCCCCACCGCAAGCCCGCCGTGCGCCCCCTCGCCGCACCCTCCCCTCCATCGACCGCCTCAGCCCTCGCGTCCAACCGCCGCCCTCCTCGCCGCCCAAGCTCGCCGCTCCGCCCCGCCCGTCGCCGGCCTCCTCCTGCGCCTGCTGGGACCCCGCCGCCGTGCCCCTGTGCCTGGTCGCCCGTGGGGGCTCTGCCGCCGGTCTCCCCAGCGCGGCTCCGGTCCTAGTCGTCGGTGCCCCAACGCTGCGTCCCGCGTGAGCTCCCTGGGACCAAGTGCTACAACCGAAGTTATTGGTATGACCCGCGAAGGAATACCATGTGAAGTTGTACGGTGGTCGGATGTAGATGTGTACATGGTGTAGTGTGGTGACGCTTGGAAGATGGTGGTGCTCCAAGATCGAGTTGGAGAGACATGATCCGCTGCACAAGTACAAGATCTCCCTCACGGACTTCAGGCGCCAAGGTCGCCTCACGGACAAACCAACCCAAAGTAATTGATGCAAATCCGAGACCGATCCGATGACTAATCTCCTAGACGATCCACAACCCGCAAGGACATCGTGTCGCCGCCAAGGTCTTCGACCCGAACGCCAAGACCGAACCCCGGTGCGACAAGTACCCCTTTTCCGGCCGACAAGATCGCCGAGAAACCAAACGCCAAGGTCATCTACACGGATACGACATGAACTTCCCTCGGACGCCATGACCGCCTACACGGACCCGAAGACCACGGCGACGACAAGATCGACACCGACCAGAGCGGATCCGATGCGCCCCGACACCGACCCAAGTCCTGCTTCCCGAACACGACAAGATCTACCCCCCCGATATCCGAGAACGACCCCGGAGTCCGAGAACGTTTCCGTCGAACCCTGAACCCTGAGACCGACCCCGAACCCCGGAACCCCCAAGTTCGTCGAACCCTAACAAGATCGTCGAACCCTAAAGTGTGAACCCCTTATCCGAGAACCCTATTTTATAAATGTCACCTATATAACTGCTGCATATAAATTGTTCATGCATGCATACTTGTCTGTGGGTTGGGGGCCTTATGCCGATTCACCTTATAATTAAATATGGGGCCCATATGCGGGCAAATCTAGTCTCATATTGGCCGCATTTAAATTGGTGTAGCGAACCCGATGCTATCTTTTGCCATGTTAAAACCACATTTAATTTGCGGGGTAGATAATAACATGAACCACCTAAATAATTGTCGGGACCCCGGTTCCGCTTAATATGACCTAATTGCACCGCACCTTTGCCATGCCATGCATCATATCATAAGCATGCCGATCTTTTGCCATAGTATTAAATATTGCATCCGGTGTTTATTCTAGTGTTTTGCTTCTTCGCGGATAAGGCCGTTGAGTTGATGTGAGTGTCGACCCGATCTTCGGATGAACCTTCGACAATGTTTTCAGGCGAGCATCTCCCCCTTTCTACCTATCTTACTTCTATAGTATTTATTCCCTCCTGTTGATCTATTGCTATCTGTGTTGCGATGCTCTAGTTTCCGTACCCTTGATATCCCTTGTAGCCTTATATGGCCTTGGACACATCCTATTACCTGTTGTTTGGTAGATAGTTGGACTTGCGCGTCGTAGTCGCTTGCTCAAGTGCTGTTGCGTGTCGTCAAGTGCCACAGTTGTTGATGTATTGCCGCATGTTGATGTTGGATATGATCATAGTTTTACTTATCGTTCACTTTAATTCCTGTTTAACAACTAAAATTGAAGTAAGCAGAGGCATCGGTGGGTGATAGATAATATTTGGTTTCCGAACGCCCACTTGTGTCCCGTAGGACCCCGAGTACTTGATACCTGTTCCTTGATTTATCGCTCTATCCACATCCGGGAGGTATATGGGAACCCCCTTAGCCAGAGCTTGATCCAGTCTTATTTCTTGGGGCCACAACTAGTTTGAGGTTTTATTTACTATCCTGTACCTATGCCATGCTTTACTGCTTTATTTACGATTGTGTGAGGAGCACGCTGTACTGTTTTGGAAGCGGAGTGTTTTCGCGGTATCGACAGTCCCCGTTTGGGGATCTGCTGTCGCTTACAGCCATTGTCGCAAACCTTGAGTCCGTCTCGGAGCTTGCTTAATTCGTTGCGGGTGTACTCCAAGGGGTGGCCCCCTGAAATATTTCTGAATCCTGTGATTGCTTTGTCGTGAAGGCCTCGTTGGGTTTTGATTTGGTTTTTCCGAGGTTGATCGAGTGTGTGTTGCTATTGGTGCACCCCGGCCGGGTAAAACTTTCTGAAAGCCGTGTCCGCGGTTATGGACAACTTGGAGCACAGTATCTCGACCATAGACAAGCATAACTAAAGTTTATTGCTATAAATTTGACTTTATAATGACTAGTAATCAGCTTCACTATAACGGAATGGCTAAATAATACTGCCCACAATTGCTTGTTTGAGATGTCGCTTGCGACCATTGTATCTGACTAGTAAGTACTGCAACTACAACGGAATGGCTAAATGAAAGTACCAACAACTGCTGGGTTTTTGGGTTTATCTCATGCTATCCGTATCTGATTAGTAATTGTTGCAACTACAACGGAATGAATAACTAAAAGGGCCCACTGCTTCTTTTATCAGGACGATTATCTAAACCTGACTAGTAAAGTGCCGCAACTATAACTGAATAAGTAAAACTGCCAACTGTGTGAGTTCCTCGGTTGACTTCCTCGTTTGGTCTCGAGGGGGAAATGCCAGGATGGGTTTGATTGATGATAGTATCAGGTTGGATCCGAATAGGTCTTCCTCACCCCTCTCTGATAGCCGCCAGTAGCATCGAGTCTCTATAGATTGTTTAGTGCTTGCTGCCGCTGCCGCTTCAGTCCACCATACCTATGTAGGCGAGGACCGCCGAATTCTAGTCTCGCCGTGTACTGGCCTCAGTACTGACGCTCCTCTTTTTCCTTTGCCCTTTGTCGGCACCCCTTTTGTTTAAGCAGGTTGAGATCGACGTCGTTAGCAGGGTTACCCTTCCGGCTTGGCCTGGGCAGGGTTATGGACGCCATTGGTTATTCTTCAGGGCTCTTAGCCCCATTTGCATCTTGTCCGTAGTCGGACGCTCTATCATTTTCAAGGTGATTTGGATCTTTGTATATTATATCTGTATTCTTGACTCATTGAGTCGCTGTTATATATATCTGTTCTGTGGGTCCCATCGAGGACTGTTGTGTAATGTTATTACTTTGTTTTCCACCCGCATGAAAGTGCCTGGTGGGCACCTTTGAATCGTTTCTATGCGGGTTTGGCGGGTTTCGCTCAAACTTGCATAGGGTCGATTCTGAGGGTGTTACACTTTGCCCCTAATAAACTTGAACCATTGTGACAACTTTGTTGTATATGCCTGCACTTATAAGTTGGAACTAGCAGAACCGTGCTGTCACGAGGAACGTTTTCAACATTGCACTTGTACTTTGTACTCAGTTGATATCATGTTCTTTTATCTATGGATGTCACCGGTGTGAAATAAAGAGGGAACTTGTAAGTCCATGGAGTTTGTATCTTGTGTTAGAAAAACACCTGGGCTGCTAGCCTAATCCATGCCTAATCATGGTGGAAACTTGCAGCATCACCATAATGAGCTATCTATGAAGCATCCTCAATAAAAAGCTATGCATATAGTAAATAAAAATATTGATGAGATGCTCATTGTATACTTGCCTTGTCATTTTGGTTATGGGAAAGCTCATGTACAATGTGCAAGGGGTACCCCGTTGGCGGTTCTCAATGATATGCAAATACTTATAGTGACAAGAACTTACCCGGACCCAAAGTTGAGTATGCATGAGGTGTGGCCCTCGTATTCAAGGGACTTGAGATTGCCAACTTATACTTCGTCAAGCATATACTCCAGCTTTGCCACTTTAACCTTAACCACTTCAAGATGCTTATGATAGGGGCAATAAGGGCTGAAAGCTAACAAGTACTATAATTTTTGGAAGCTCTTTTTGAAACTTGTAATCCCTGCTTCCTTTAAAAAAAGGCCTTTCTTCCACCACTATTGAGTCTCCACCTTCTACCTTTAGGCACCATTAAGAGAGCATAGTTGTCATTCTGTGTGCAGTGTTTCAAAGCTTAATAACTGATGCATATTGTGTTATTACTTGTTCTTGTGCTATTTGTTTCTAGTCACCCATGTGAACTTTGCAGGTGTCCTATGCATCTATTTGCTACTCTATGAGGGACAAGCTGATTGCCACTATGCTATGTTTTTTGCATGTGAAACAAACATACGTTTTTCAATGCATGTTATTCATGATTTTTGTTTGTAGCTTGTCATGTTGTATGCATAGTTACTATATGTCCTATTGTTAGAACTCCATCTTTCATGCACATGTCTAGAGTTCTTTGATCCCAGCTTTCAAGACTTGCAAATGGTTGGATCTTTATTGTGAGGGTGCATGTCACCTCAAAAAGTATTCTTTTATCACTTACCTACTTGAGGATGAGCAGGAGTTAAGCTTGGGGATGTTGATACGTCAGAAACGTATCTATAATTTTGGATGCTCCATGCTTGTTTAGTATCTACTATACTTTACTTGTCCACACTTTGAGGTGTTTTTTACATGTTTTCTAGTACTAACCTACTAACAAGTTGCAACAGTGCCAGATGCCTATTTTCTGCTGTTTTTGGTTTCAGAAAAGTTAGTAAGGAAATATTCTCGAAATTGGACGGGACAAACGTCAAAGTCAATTACTTTCCCTGGGGAACAAGAATTCCAGAGGGGAGCCAAAGGGGCCAGCCAGGAGGGCAAAACCCACCCCAGGAGCGGGTGGGCCCAGCCCTGCGCCTGGCTAGGGTTTGGCCGCCCTGGCCGCCTCCTCGGCCTCCCCCTTCGCCTATAAGAAGCCCCCGATGCAGAAACCCTGAGTACCCGATCAAATATCCATGAAACCATCTGTAGCCTCCGCCACCATCGTCCCTAGATCGGGGGGATCTGAAGTTCTTCCCGGCACCCTGCCGGAGGGGAGATCATCCCGGAGGCCTTCTCTCTGGTATGATGCGTGAGTAGTTCCACCTTGGACTATGGGTCCATGTAGTAGCTATATGGTTGTATCTCCTCCTTTGTGCTTTCATGTATAGATCTTGTGAGCTCCGTTCATGATCAAGATCTAATCTATTTGTAATCATGCATGTTGTGTTTGCGGGGATCCGATGGATATTGAGATTATTATGTTGGTTTGATTAATGGTTTTGTATTTATGATTCTATCTTGTCTGTGTTGCTTGTGATCTTACATGCTCTCCATTGTTAGTAGCTATCTTGGCCAAGTAATTGCTAGTGACTCCAAGAGAGGGTATTTATGCTCGATAGTGGGTTCATGCCTCTAGTTTCCAAGGGAAGTGACAGAAATCTCTTCGGTTGTAGACGTGATGTTGCTGCTAGGGAGAAAACAACGGTCTCTTGTTCATGGAACATGTGGACTGTTTACATTACACACTTTTCTTAAAGCATTTGTCTGTTGCTTGCAACTTAATACTGGAGGGGGTTCGGATGATAACCTGAAGGTGGACTTCTAGTCATAGATGCAGTTGGATGGCGGTCTATGTATCTTATTGTATTGCCCAATCGAATCTCATAGGATCTTTCTGACTAGTAATTCCATTGTTATGCCTTGCTCAGTTCCTGTCAATTGCCCTGCTGTAATTTGTTTACCCTTCATGCCATGTTATTTATCTAAGGAGAGCACCTCTAGTGAACTATGGACCCCGGTCCAATCTTTACCATTGATACATCTTCCACTGTTACTTGTTTACTTGCTGAAAACCACCATTACCTTCCACACCATACGTTTAATCCTTTGTTATAGCAAACCGGTGATCTTGATAGCCTCATTGATTCGTTGGGGCAAAGTCTTGAGTTTGTGTTGTGCAGGTCTCCGCGTTGTTTGCAACACCTGTTTGACGTTTCCTTCCTCCTTCTGGTTAGATAACCTCGGTCTCTACTGAGGGAAGACTTGCTGCTGTGCTCATCACACCTTTCTCTTGGGGTTTCCAACAAAGTGCTCCACGTCAGCACCATCAACAAGTTTTCTGGCACCGTTGCCGGGGAGGACAAGGACGTCTTCACAAGGGGAGTCCTTCACTTCCTTTCTCTTTACTTTGTTTTTAGTTTGTTTTGTTTCTTTTGCTTGGTTTTGTTTGCCTCTTTCCAAAAAAACCCAAAAAAATAGTCTAGTTTGGTTTGCTTGCTTTATTCAAAAACACAAAAAAATTAGTTCCTGCTCTAGTTTCTACCATGTCTGGTTTTGGATCAACCTCTGTTTCCCCTATGGTAGAAATCTCCACTTTTAAGTAAAAAGTGAATAAAGTTTTAAGGAAGCTTGGTCTAGAATATCTTCTTTCCAGAGGAAAACTGAGCCTGAGGTAAGCCTGAGCTTGGCTATTGATAGTTTCTACCGTGGTATTTCTCTTTGTTATAGATATGCTTTGCATGTTGTGGCTGCGAAAGATTTTTTCTATGTATCGAGGATGAAGATTTTGATGCCATAAGGAAATTAATCATGATCTATGGTACACCTGGCAAGTCTGATTCCTCTTTCACAAATATTTTTGCTAGGTTGAACACTCTTGAGATCGGTATTGCTGCTATGAATAGTTCCTATCACACGCTTAGGGCTTACCATGATTATGTTCCCATAAATTCTGAGCCTTTAAAGTGGTTTCCCACAATCAAAGTCTCAATAAACACTACACTTTCTGATGCTCACTATGATATCATGTCTGAATATTGTCTCATGCCTAAAGATATTTTTGATTGCTTGAGTCTTTGGGGGCTTATTGAAGGAGGAGAGGAAACCTCTCTTACCAACAATCTCACTATATTACCCATTGGAATAGCTGAAGGTGTGTTTAGAAAAATCTCAGGGAAAATGGTGACTATAGATTATCTTGTTATTGAATGTGTAGGCAAGGGACAGATCACACTTGGAAGATCTCTACTGAAACACCTTGGGGCAGTAATAGATGTGGGAAAAGGCATCATGCATTTTGCTCCTCCGGTAAGAAATCATATCTTCCCTAAAGAAAAGAAGAAAGGTAAGAAAGGAAGGAACAAGAGGGGCAATTCTTCATTTGAAAATACTTGATTCTTCTTGCTTCTTCTGCCTAACTTAAAGGCGTTAAAGAAAAGTACTTGTTGGGAGTGTTGGAATTATGCCCTAGAGGCAATAATAAAGATGTTATTATTATAATTCTTGTTCATGATAAAGTTTATATTCCATGCTAGAATTGTATTAAGCGGAAACTTTAATACTTGTGTGGTTTATGAACAACACCGTGTCCCTAGTATGCCTCTATGGACTAGCTCATTGATTAATGATGGTTAAGGTTTCCTAACCATAGACATGATTTGTCAATTAATAATGAGATCATATCATTGGAGAATGATATGATGGACAGACCCAAACTAAGCGAAGCAATTAGATCGTGTTCATCTCATTGGACTAGATCATATCATTGCGAAGCTTTTCTTATGTCAAATATTGTATTCCTTAGACCATGAGATAATACAACTCCCTGGTATCGGAAGAAAGCTTTGAGGTCATCAAACGTCATCCTATGAGAGGGTGATCATAAAGGTGTCTCTCAGGTGATCGGAAAGTACCTGTTGGGTTGTATGTATCGAGGTGGGATTTGTCCCTCCCAAGTCGGAGAGATATACTTCGGGCCCACTCGGTAATCGATATCAACACCGCTTGAAAGCATGTGGTTAAGGAGTTAATCACAAAGTGATATCGGATTACGGAACGAGTAAAGTACTTGCTGTGAACGAGATTGAACTAGGTATGACGGTACCGACGATCAAATCTCGGGCAAGTAAAATATCACGAGACGAAGGGAATATATATATGGGATTGATTGAATCCTGGCATCATGGTTCATCCGATATGATCATCGATGAATGTGTGGGAGTCAATATGGGTTTCCAGACCCTGCTGTTGATTATTGATAGATCATGTCTGCATGTTCTCGAACCCGAAGGGTCAAACACTTAACGTGTCTCGACGCTAGGATAGATTGGATAATTGGTTTATGAGTTTTTGTTCGGAGTCTCGGATGGGATCCGGGACATCACGAGAGGTTCCGGAATGGTCCGGAGAATAAGATTCATATAAGGCAATGCAGTTTTTGGAGTTCGGAATTGTTTCGGGTTAATCGGTATTGTACCGGAAGCTTCTAGAACCTTCTGGAGGGGGACCAACGTGGCCCCACCTGCCGGGAGGGGGCATGGGCCTATGAGGGAGTTCCCTGGCCGCATTGGGCCAGGGTAACAAGGCCCCATAGGGCCCAGCCGGCCAACCTTGGGCAAAACCCTAGGGGAGCTTCTAGAAGGGGGGAACTTGCCCCCACTCCTCCCTCCTTGGCCGCCGGCCCTAGGGCTTGGGGGAGGGGCAAGGGCTGGCCGCCCACCCCTCCATATAAAGAGGGCTGGGGGTGCACCCCCTCTTACACCTCCTTCCAAGCCCTAGCCGCCCTGCTGCCCTCCTCTCTCTCCCTCCCGACTGCGCGTAGGCGAAGCCCTGCTGTAGAAACTCTCCACCACTTGCACCGCGCCATCGCGTTGTAGATCCAATCCGTCTCTCCACCATACTTGCTGGACCGAGGAAGGAGGAGACGTCGAGGTGCCGCACGTGTGCATCTCTCGGAGGCATCGCCACTTGCGGTGTTAGATCGGATCAGATCGCGAGGAGGAGAAGCGAGTACGACTACATCACCCACGTTCCGACGAACGTTCCGCTGGGCGAATCTTCAAGGGTATGAAGATCCCATCTAATCCCCCTCATTGTTTGAATCTCCTAGATTAGATCTTGGCTTTCCCGTTCACATCCGTAGAATTTTTTTGATTTACTATGCTGTGAAACCCTTCAGTGGTATCAGAGCTAGATCTATGCGTAGATGTGTTTCACGAGTAGAACGCAACATGGTTGTTGCGGGCGTTGATGTTTTCTGTTGCAAGCCTATTGTTTGTGTTCTTCTTATGACGCGGGATAGTGAGATTGAAGCGGTCCAGGCCAACCTTACGCGACCTCGTTCGCGAGACCGGCTCCGCACTTGACGTGTGGCTTGTTCCACACATGCGGCTGGTGGATGCCAGTTTCTCTCACTATAGTTGTCATGGGATTTACACCGGAGTTTGGCAACCATAATATCACCGTTGTGGCTTTCCGTAGGTAAGAATCGTTCTTAGCTTGCTACTCCCATAAGCCACGTAAAACATGCAACAACAAAGTAGAGGCGTCTAACTTGTTTTTGCAGGGAGTGTTTTCTGTGATATGGTATGGCCCAAGATGTGATGTGTATATTGTATGCGATGATCATGTTTTGTAATGTTTCACGACTTGCATGTCGATGAGTACACAACCGGCAGGAGCCATATGGTTGTCTTTATAATTGTGTATGACCTGTGTGTCAACTTCTTATACGCCATGTAATAGTTTCACTTTATCGCTAAGTAGTTAGAAATAGTTGTAGTTGCTATTCGTGGTGGAGGCAATCATGGTGGAGTGATGGAGATCATGCTGGCACGCACAAGATGGAGATCATTGCGCGAAGATTGGCTATACCATGTCACATAAAGTTATATGCATGTGATGTTTATCCTTTTATGTATCTTATTATGCTTAGATCGCGACGGTAGCATTATATTATGATTCCTCACTTAAAGATCAAGATAAAACTATGTTCTACCCATGTATGCACCGTTGCGAAAGTTCGTCGTGTCCAAGCATCACGTGATGGTCGGGTGCTATAGACTCTACGTTCACATACAACAGGTGCAAGCCAGTTTTGCACACGCGGAAATACTTGGGTTTGACTTGACGAGCCTAGCATGTACAGACATGGCCTCGGAACACAAGAACCGAAAGGTTAAGCATGAGTCATATGAATGATATGATCGACACTTCGTTGTCCACCATTGAAACCACATCTCTTCTCGTGAAGATCGGATTAGGTGTGGTGAATTTGGATCATGTTCACTAAACAACTTGAGGGATGTTGAATTTAGTGGGAGTTCATCTAGTAATTTGATTAAAGTTGAACTAGTTATCATGAACATAGTCTAATTTGTACTTGCAAACATTGTAGATCAAATGGCTAAGTCCAACTTCAACTTCAACGTTTTTTCTGGGAAGGAAAAGCTTAGAAACAATGGGTCTAACTTCACCAACTAGTTCCGCAATATAAGAATCATTCTCTCTGGCGGTCAAAAGGACTATGTCCTTGAGAATGCGCTAGGTGACGCCCCTGCTATTGATGCGCCGGTTGATGAGAAAGCTGTCTATCAGTCGCGCAAAGATGATTATGGTGTGATTAAGAGCACCATGTTGTTTGCTATGGAATCGGACCTTCAAAATCATTTTGAAGATTATCCCGAGCCCTTTGAGATTCTTGAGGAGCTGAAAACTATGTTTCAGACTTAGGCCCGTTCTGAGAGATATGAGATCTCTGAGAAATTCTTTAACTGCAAGATGGAGGAAGGGAGTTCCGTTAGTGAGCACGCCATAAAGATGTCGGGCTACACTCAACGCCTTGAGCAACTGGACTACAAGATTCCAGAGGAGCTCAAGATTGACAGGGTTCTGCAATCACTCCCTCCTAGCTACAAAAGTTTTGTAGTGACTCATAATCAGATCGGTTCGACTGATACGATCACCGAGCTCTTCGCAAAGCTGAAGGCTGCGGAGGTGGACATCAAAAAGGATAATCATGTGTTGATGGTCAACAAGACCCCCACCTTCAAGAAAGGTAAGGGTGCAAAGAAACCCTTCAAGAAAGGCGGCGGCAAGCGCGTTGCCCCTGCTGAGAAGAAGCTCAAGTCTGGACCCAAGCCGGACACTGAGTGCTTCTATTGCAAGGACAAGGGTCACTGGAAGCGCAACTGTCTGAAGTACTTAGCAGACAAGAAGGCAGGCACCATCAAAGGTATATTTGATATACATGTTATTGATGTTTTCCTTACTAGCCCTCATTGTAGTGCCTGGGTATTTGATACTGGTTCAGTTGCTAATATTTGTAACTCGAAACAGGAGCTACGGAATAGATGGCGGCTTGCGAGGGATGAGGTGATTATGCGCGTTGGCAACGGATCAAGAGTTGATGTGATGGCCGTCGGCACACTCTCCTTAGTTTTACCTTTGGGATTAGTTTTAAACCTTAATAAATGTTATTATGTGCCTGCGTTGAGCATGAACATTATTTCTGGATCGTGTTTATTGCAAGACGGTTATTCATTTAAATCGGAGAATAATGGTTGTTCTATTTATATTTCGTAACATCTTTTATGGTCATGCACCTGCTATGAATGGTTTATTTCTTCTGAATCTCGAAAGGGATGAAACACACATCCATAACATTGAGGCTAAGAGATGCAAAGTAGATAGTGATAATACTACTTATTTGTGGCACTGTCGTCTAGGTCATATTGGTGTAAAACGCATGAAGAAACTCCATTCTGATGGACTTTTGGAGTCTCTTGATTTTGAATCATTTGACACATGCGAACCATGCCTCATGGGCAAGATAATCAAAACCCCGTTCTCCGGAATGATGGAGCGAGCAACGGACTTGTTGGAAATCATACATACCGATGTATGCGGACCGATGAGTGTTTCGACGCGCGGTGGATATCGCTATTTTCTCACTTTTACCGATGACTTAAGTAGATATGGGTATATCTATTTAATGAAACATAAATCTGAAACATTTGAAAAGTTCAAGGAATTTCAGAATGAAGTGGAGAACCATCGTAACAGAAAGATTAAGTTTCTACGATCCGATCGTGGAGGTGAATATTTGAGTTATGATTTTCTCACGCATCTTAAAGCAAGCGGAATCGTTTCGCAACTCACGCCACCCGGAACACCACAGCGCAATGGTGTGTCTGAACGCCGGAATCGAACCCTATTAGATATGGTCCGATCGATGATGTCTCTTACTGATTTGCCGTTATCATTTTGGGGTTATGCATTAGAAACCCCTGCATTCATTTTAAATAGGGCACCATCTAAATCCGTTGAGACGACACCGCATGAACTGTGGTTTGGTGATAAACCTAAGTTGTCGTTTCTTAAAGTTTGGGGATGCGAAGCTTACGTCAAGAAGTTGATGCCGGACAAGCTCGAACCCAAAGCGGATAAATGCGTCTTCATAGGATACCCTAAGGAAACTATTGGGTATACCTTCTATCACAGAACCGAAGGCAAAGTGTTTGTCGCAAAGAATGGTTCCTTTCTTGAGAAGGAGTTTCTCTCGAAAGAAGTGAGTGGGGGGAAAGTAGAGCTAGACGAGGTTGTTGAACCTTCTCTTGAGTTGGAGAGTAGCGCAGCACCTGAAATTGTTCCAGTGCCGCCTGCACCAACAATAGAGGAAGCTGATGACAAGGATCATGAAGCTTCGGACGATGCTGCTACTAAACGTCGTAGGTCGACAAGGTCGCGTGCCCCTCCTGAGTGGTACGGCAACCCTGTCTTAACTGTCTTATTAGTAGACGACAGTGAACCTGCGAACTATGAGGAAGCGATGATGAGCCCAGACTCTGAGAAATGGCTAGAAGCCATGAAATCCGAATTGGGATCCATGAGCGAAAACCAAGTATGGACTTTGGTGGACCCTCCTAGCGACCGAAAGGCCATTGAGTGCAAATGGATTTTCAAGAAGAAAACGGACGCGGATGGTAATGTTACCGTCTATAAAGCACGGCTTGTCGCGAAAGGTTTTCGACAAGTTCAAGGTGTTGACTACGATGAGACTTTCTCTCCCGTAGCGATGTTTAAGTCCATTCGGATTTTATTAGCAATTGATGCGTTTCATGATTATGAAATATGGCAGATGGATGTCAAGACTGCATTCATCAATGGCAACATTGATGAAGAGTTGTATATGATTTAACCTGAAGGTTTTGTCGATCCTAAGGATGCTGATAAAGTGTGCATACTTCAGCGTTCCATTTATGGACTGAAGCAAGCATCTCGGAGTTGGAACCTTCGTTTTGATCAAGTGATCAAGAGCTTTGGATTTGTTCCAAATTGCTACGAAGCTTGTATCTACAAGAAAGTGAGTGGGAGCTCGGTGACATTTCTGGTACTATATGTGGATGACATATTGATTATTGGAAATGACATTAACATGCTTAACGATGTGAAGAGTTATTTGAGCAAGTGTTTTTCAATGAAAGACCTAGGTGAAGCTGCTTATATATTGGGCATCAAAATCTATAGAGATAGACAAAGACGCCTGATAGCTTTAAGCCAGAGTACATACCTAGACAAAGTTCTGAAAAGGTTCAGAATGGATAAGGCAAAGAAAGGTTCAGTGCCTATGTTGTCAGGTAAGATATTGAGCAAGGCTCAGTGTCCAGCTACGGTAAAGGATAGAGAAGCTATGAGCAAAGTGCCTTATGCCTCGGCCATAGGTTCTATCATGTATGCCATGCTGTGTACAAGATCGAATGTGTCCAATGCTCTTAGTTTGACGAGCAGGTACCAAAGTGATCCAGGAGTGGAACACTGGACAGCCGTGAAGAACATCCTAAAGTACCTAAATAGGACTAAAGAAATGTTCTTAGTCTATGGGGGTGATGAACAGCTCGTCGTAAAAGGTTACGTCGACGCTAGTTTCGACACCGACAAGGATGATTCTAAATCTCAAACAGGATACGTTTATATTTTGAATGGAGAAGCTGTAAGCAAAGCGTGATCGCAGGATCTACATTAGAAGCGGAATACATGGCTGCTGCAGAAGCGTCAAGTGAAGGAGTTTGGATCAGGAACTTCATCACTGAGCTTGGCATGGTTCCAAGTTCATTGGACCCACTGGAGATATTGTGTGACAACACTGGCGCCATAGCACTCGCTAAGGAACCAAGATATCATCCAAAGACCAATCATATCGACCGCAAGTTTCATATAATCCGAGATTATATAGCAGATGGGGATCTGAAGATTAGCAAAGTACATACAGATCTGAATGTCGCAGATCCATTGACTAAACCTCTTCCACGTGCAAAACATGATCAGCACCTTAGTGACATGGGTGTGAGATTGTTACCAAATGTAAACTAGATTATTGACTCTAGTGCAAGTGGGAGACTGTTGGAATTATGCCCTAGAGGCAATAATAAAGATGTTATTATTATAATTCTTGTTTATGATAAAGTTTATACTCCATGCTAGAATTGTATTAAGCGGAAACTTTAATACTTGTGTGGTTTATGAACAACACCGTGTCCCTAGTATGCCTCTATGGACTAGCTCATTGATTAAAGATGGTTAAGGTTTCCTAACCATAGACATGAGTTGTCGATTAATAATGAGATCATATCATTGGAGAATGATATGATGGACAGATCCAAACTAAGCGAAGCAATTAGATCGTGTCATCGTGTTCATCTCATTGGACTAGATCATATCATTGCGAAGCTTTTCTTATGTAAAATATTGTATTCCTTAGACCATGAGATAATACAACTCCCTGGTATCGGAAGAAAGCTTTGAGGTCATCAAACGTCATCCTATGAGAGGGTGATCATAAAGGTGTCTCTCAGGTGATCGGAAAGTACCTGTTGGGTTGTATGTATCGAGATGGGATTTGTCCCTCCCAAGTCGGAGAGATATACTTCGGGCCCACTCGGTAATCGATATCAACACCGCTTGCAAGCATGTGGTTAAGGAGTTAATCATAAAGTGATATCGGATTACGGAACGAGTGAAGTACTTGCTGTGAACGAGATTGAACTAGGTATGACGGTACCGACGATCAAATCTCGGGCAAGTAAAATATCGCGAGACGAAGGGAATATATATATGGGATTGATTGAATCCTGGCATCGTGGTTCATCCGATATGATCATCGATGAATGTGTGGGAGTCAATATGGGTTTCCAGACCCTGCTGTTGATTATTGATAGATCATGTCTGCATGTTCTCGAACCCGAAGGGTCAAACACTTAACGTGTCTCGACGCTAGGATAGATTGGATAATTGGTTTATGAGTTTTTGTTCGGAGTCTCGGATGGGATCCGGGACATCACGAGAGGTTCCGGAATGGTCCGGAGAATAAGATTCATATAAGGCAATGCAGTTTTTGGAGTTCGGAATTGTTTCGGGTTAATCGGTATTGTACCGGAAGCTTCTAGAACCTTCTGGAGGGGGACCAACGTGGCCCCACCTGCCGGGAGGGGGCATGGGCCTATGAGGGAGTTCCCTGGCCGCATTGGGCCAGGGTAACAAGGCCCCATAGGGCCCAGCCAGCCAACCTTGGGCAAAACCCTAGGGGAGCTTCTAGAAGGGGGGAACTTGCCCCCACTCCTCCCTCCTTGGCCGCCGGCCCTAGGGCTTGGGGGAGGGGCAAGGGCTGGCCGCCCACCCCTCCATATAAAGAGGGCTGGGGGCGCACCCCCTCTTACACCTCCTTCCAAGCCCTAGCCGCCCTGCTGCCCTCCTCTCTCTCCCTCCCGACTGCGCGTAGGCGAAGCCCTGCTGTAGAAACTCTCCACCACTTGCACCGCGCCATCGCGTTGTAGATCCAATCCGTCTCTCCACCATACTTGCTGGACCGAGGAAGGAGGAGACGTCGAGGTGCCGCACGTGTGCATCTCTCGGAGGCATCGCCACTTGCGGTGTTAGATCGGATCAGATCGCGAGGAGGAGAAGCGAGTACGACTACATCACCCACGTTCCGACGAACGTTCCGCTGGGCGAATCTTCAAGGGTATGAAGATCCCATCTAATCCCCCTCATTGTTTGCATCTCCTAGATTAGATCTTGGCTTTCCCGTTCGCATCCGTAGAAATTTTTTGATTTACTATGCTGTGAAACCCTTCAGGGAGATAACCCAAGAGTTTTCTTGAGTCTTGAAAGTTATTACTTCAGTAATGACCTCTCCTTATCCTTTTTGTTTGCCTTTTGTGCCAAGAATGACCTCTAATAAGAGGAAAGTAAGATTTGGGGAGTTGTTGTCCCGAAACAGATTTCTATCCTCCACCAAAAAAATTCGTGAGGAGGCTCTATAACTCGGATTGAGCTCAAACTTTATGAATAAATCCCCCAGTATGTTAGCTAACTTTCGTTAGTTCAACACTTTTTGATTTGAGCAATAGAAGATGTTCGAAAAAAAATCGGTTTCTACCTGCTGGTCTATTTTGACAGATTTCTGCCATTATTTGCATTTATTTTTTATTGATTCCTTTTTGAGTTCTCTTTAGGTGAATTGAGAATTTTGAAGGAGTTACTATAGTAGCTTGTGTTTTTGGTGAAAAGCCTTACTGTTCCAAAGCTTTGCCAGTGGTCTAATATCTTTTGAATACACTAATGTTGCTAATGAAGATTGTGTGAAGTTTTGTATGAAGGAAAGAAATTCAGGTGTAGAGAGAGAATGATGCAATGAGATGAAGAATGGACAAAATATAAAGCTTGGGGATTCCACCATGGTGTCACCCCAAGAAATATCAAAGAGGTACAAGCGTCAAAGCTTGGGGATGCCCAAGGCATCCCCTTCTTCATCAATAAAAAGCTTAGATCAGTCTAGACACTTCGTTTTTATTGTTTCATGCATAGTTGTGTTGTTCTTGGAGTGTCTTAGTTTTCTTTTGCTTTGCTTAGTTTGTTTAGTTTTCTAAATTAGTTTTGACCCCCGTTCTCACTGTGATGTTGTGCAAATAAGTTTGATTGGTGTTTGGAAAGGAGTAGTAAGTTCTTGCTTGAAGTGCAAGAGGAGCTTGCATTGACTATGAATTAGACTTTAGCATGACATGCTAGGTGTTGTTTTGACCTTATTCTTAGTGATTATTGATGTAGCATGTCTTGTTCCAAACAATTGGGATTTATTAGTGTGCCTTGAAGAAATTATGCGTTGTTTTAGCATACAAAAGCATAGTATTGTGGTATTCTCCTTTGATGCTTTGCTTGGGTTGACTTGGCACATGCTCACACCATGTTATGACTATGATAAGTCACAATTAGCCTCTATGATCATTTAGTACTTGACTTGTAGTACCACTCTTTGCTTTGATTAGTATGCTTTGTTGCACTTCATGATTATGGCCATTATTGCTTTATTAGTTGGTTGCTTCCAGTCTTTTGCTACCCTCCACTTGTATGAGTAAGTTCTACTCATGCCTCCAACTCCCAAGAAACCAAGTTATTCCAAAGAGTCCACTATAAATTCCTATGCATGGTGTGTTACACCATTCCAAGTGTATTCTTGTTTTCAACTATCTTCCAACTAAAAACTATTTTGTTATGTGAAAACTTAGTGATTAAAGCCCTCATGAACTTGATGGCACACTTTATTCTTTGGCTCTAATAAACTTGAACCATTGTGACAACTTTGTTGTATATGATTGCACTTATAAGTTGGAATAGCTGAACCGTGCTGTCACAGGGAACGTTTTCAACATTGCACTTGTACTTTGTACTCAGTTGATATCATGCTCTTTTGTCTATGGATGTCATCGGTGTGAAATAAAGAGGGAACTTCTAAGTCCATGGAGTTTGTATCTTGTGTTAGAGAAACGCCTGGGCCGCTAGCCTAATCCATGCCTAATCATGGTGGAAACTTGCAGCATCACCATAATGAGCTATCTATGAAACATCCTCAATAAAAAGCTATGCATATGGTAAATAAAAAGATTGCTGAGATGCTCATTGTCTGCTTGACTTGTCACAAAAGCTCCTGTACCATGTGCAAGGGATACCCCGTTGGCGGTTCTCAATGATATGAAAATACTTATAGTGAAAAGAACTTACCTGGACCCAAACTTGAGTATGCATGAGGTGTGGCCCTTGTATTCAAGGGACTTGAGATTGCCAACTTATACTTCATCAAACATATACTCCAGCTTTGCCACTTTAACCTTAACCACTTCAAGATGCTTATGATAGGGGCAATGAGGGCTGAAAGCTAACAAGTACCATAATTTTTGGAAGCTCTTTTTGAAACTTGTAATCCCTTCTTCCTTTACAAAAAGGCCTTTCTTCCACTACTATTGAGTCTCCACCTTCTACCTTTTGGCACCATTAAGATAGCATAGTTGTCATTCTGTGTGCAGTGTTTCAAAGCTTATTAATCGATGCATATTGTGTTATTACTTGTTCTTGTGCTATTTGTTTCTAGTCACCCTTGTGAACTTTGCAGGTGTCCTATGCATCTATTTGCTACTCTATGAGGGACAAGCTGATTGCCACTATACTATGTTTTTTGCATGTGAAACAAACATACATATTTCAATGCATGTTATTCATGATTTTTGTTTGTAGCTTGTCATGTTGCATGCATAGTTACTATATGTTCTATTGTTAGAACTCCATCTTTCATGCACATGTCTAGAGTTCTTTGATCCCAGCTTTCAATACTTGCAAATTGTTGGATCTTTATTGTGAGGGTGCATGTCACCTCAAAAATTATTCTTTTATCACTTACCTACTTGAGGACGAGCAGGAGTTAAGCTTGGGGATGTTGATACGTCGGAAACGTATCTATAATTTTTGATGCTCCATGCTTGTTTAGTATCTACTATACTTTACTTGTCCACACTTTGAGGTGCTTTGTACATGTTTTCTAGTACTAACCTACTAACAAGTTGCAACAGTGCCAGATGCCAATTTTTTGCTGTTTTTGGTTTCAGAAAAGTTAGTAAAGAAATATTCTCGAAATTGGACGGGACAAACGTCAAAGTCAGTTACTTTCCGTGGGGAACAAGAAGTCCAGAGGGGAGCCAGAGGGGACAGCCAGGAGGGACAGACCCACCCCAGGCGCGGGTGGGCCCAGCCCCGAGCCTGCCTAGGGTTTGGCCGCCCTGGCCGCCTCCTCGGCCTCCCCCTTCTCCTATAAGAAGCCCTCGATGCAGAAACCCTGAGTACCCGATCAAATATCCACGACACCGTCTGTAGCCGCCGCCACTATCGTCCCTAGATCGGGGGGATCTGAAGTTCTTCCCGGCACCCTGCCGGAGGGGAAATCATCCCGGAGGCCTTCTCTCCGGTATGATGCGTGAGTAGTTCCACCTTGGACTATGGGTCCATGTAGTAGCTAGATGGTTGTATCTCCTCCTTTGTGCTTTCATGTATAGATCTTGTGAGCTCCGTTCATGATCAAGATCTAATCTATTTGTAATCATGCATGTTGTGTTTGTGGGGATCCGATGGATATTGAGATTATTATGTTGGTTTGATTAATGGTTTTGTCTTTATGATTCTATCATGTTTGTGTTGTTTGTGATCTTGCATGCTCTTCGTTGTTAGTAGCTATCTTGGCCAAGTAGTTGCTAGTGACTCCAAGAGGGGGTATTTATGCTCGATAGTGGGTTCATGCCTCTAGTTTCCAATGGAAGTGACAGAAATCTCTTCGGTTGTAGATGTGCTGTTGCCACTAGGAAGAAAACAACGGTCTCTTGTTCATGGAATATGTGGAATTCTGTTCAAGGTTTTTTTTGGCAAAGCGATGAGCATAAGAAGAAATATAGACTAACTCGATGGAACATTATTTTTCAACCCAAAGACTAGGGCGGTTTGGGAATAGAGGTGCTAGAACTTAAAAATAGATGTCTACTGAGTAAGTGGTTCTATAAGTTATTAACATAATAAGGGGTGTGACAAGAGTTGCTCAACAACAAGTATCTGGCTAATAAAATTTAGCACAAGTAGAAGCCAAACCCATCGACTCACCTTTTTGAAAAGGACTAATATGAGTGAAGGATGAGTTCTTTACCCGTAGTGTTTTCAAACTTGGTGATGGGAAAGGTATCAGATTTTGGGAGGACACTTGGTTAGGAAAGCTTCCTCTCGCCCAACGGTATCTGTCTCTTTATAATATTGTTCATAAAAAACACGTTCTCATTCATGATATACTGTCTCACAATCCTTTAAGTATTGGGTTCTGGCGAACCTTAACTGAAAATAAATGGGATGCATGGTTGCACCTATGTGAGAGGTTGATGCTGATATCCTTGTCCTCAGATCAGGATAAATTCGTATGGAGATTAACTGAGGATGGGTTTTTTTCAGTTAATTCGATGTATGAAGACGTTATGAATGAACACCCAATATTTCCCACAAGGTATTTGTGGAAGATAAGAATTCCTATGAAAATAAAAATCTTTATGTGGTTTCTGAATAATAAAGTCTTGTTAACCAAAGATAACCTTGCTAGAAGGAATTGGAACGGATGTAAGAAATGTTGCTTTTGTGACGAGGTCGAAACAATTGAACATTTATTCCTTTCATGTTCTTTTGCAAAGATTACATGGCGCATGGTCTTCTTCACTTATAATCTCCCTCCTCCGACTAATATCACTAGTATGTTTGGGAATTGGTTGAACGGTGTAGATAAAGTGAATAAAGTGGATAAAGGGAGGATTCATATTGGCTTTTCGGCCATATGTTGGTCTATTTGGAAAAGTCGTAACAACTGTATTTTTAACAAGTCCAGAGTTCCTTCCATTTTGCAGGTTATCCTTATGGCGGCGCATTGGATTCAACTCTGGGTTTTCTTATTCCCAGAGCACCAGCGATAACCAATGATTTCTGGTTGCACCCGTCTTGTGGCGGTTAATTCGGATTTCTTCAGCCATGCTTTGTGGCGGTATTCTAGTAGATTGACTGTTGCCTAGCTGTTATTTCCAATCTCTTGTGGGATCCCTTGTTCTATCAGATGGTTGATCTGTGCATCTTCCTTTCTGATTTATGATCTGTTGTACTACTCTTATGATACTACTTCGAATTTTTAATAAAGGGCTGTGTACATCCTAGGATGCAGAGGCCGGGGTTTCACCCCCATTTCGGAAAAAAAAAATCACAAATCCTGGTCACATTTCCTTTTCTATACCACATGCATTGCATGGTGGGACACCATACATTGATAATCTTTAGTGGCTTTTGCAAACATAAATCCGATAAAACTACATGCATGAATGCAATTTTGTTGAGCCACACCTCACTATAAGGGAGCAGGGAGGAAGATCCAATGGCACTGTCGTTTCATTTGCTAGCTTATTGGGCCCAATTACTCAGATCAACAGAAGTACCATTCTGATGAGAAAGCATGTCGATCTTGCACGGACGAGTGTACACAAAACGACGAGTCCTCAACAACTTAACTTAAGCAGGAAAACAGGGGTCGTCTGATACCGGCTCAATCGATCTGTTTTTATACTAGTAGTATCTGTTTCGCACTAGATGAATTAATTACCATAGAACACAAGTACATTCCCAGCTGGAACAAGCTAGCTAGCCTACGGAGAAATAAAATTGTGTGAAAACATGCATGCATGTACACCAAAGGGGAAACGAAAAATATGATAATAGTCGAGTAGAACCAAATTGTACACCAAATTGGAACGGCGGATATCACTTGCGTTTGTTCTTGCTGCCGAGGCGGAGCGCGAGGTAGAAGAGCACTCTAAAGAGGAATCCCCAGGCGAAGGTGACCCAGAGGCAGCCCCACTTGCCGAGCTGGTCGACGGCGTGCTTGGCGAGTATATCGGTTCCGGTGGTGATGCAGGAGGTGCTGTTGAAGTCGATCCCCACGGACTTGCTCATCCCGTTGAGGGCGTTCACCTGAGTCTCCACGGGGAGCGTCGCCATGGGCGTGCCGTCGAACATCTGCACCCCTCGCATGAAGCACTTCCCCGGGTCGGCCCCGAACTCGTTCTGCATCATGGCCTCGTACGGGTACTTCATCAGCGACACGTAGTGGAACCATATCCAGTAGTCGGCGATGCGGTCGCGCGTCATGAAGAAGCCGCTGAAGACCAGGAAGTAGGCCAGCACGGCCACCACGACGGCGTAGCCGATGGCCAGGTGCGGCACCACGCCGGACACGAACGTCACGAACCCGCTCCCCGCCCAGAGCGAGGCGAGCATAACGAGGACGAAGAAGACGAAGCCCTCCCAGCCGCCCGCCAGCCCTATGGCGAAGAAGGTGATGGCCGCGAAGGCGACGGCGAGGAGTATCAGCGGCGGGAAGGCGACCACGGCGTTGGACAGCATGTAGGAGGAGGGGCGGTACGCGTTGTGCGCCGTCTCGCGGAGAAAGATGTACCTTTCCATGAGGAACACGGGGAGAGCGTCGCCGGTGGTGTAGAAGACGGTGAAGATGGCGATGTCGAAGAAGCTGAACCGCTCGTTCACGCCCTTGGGCGTGTTGTCCAGCCGCCAGAAAATGGAGGCCATGATAAAGCCGGTTAGCACCACCACGCCAAGCCGTGTCAGGAAGATCTCCGGCGTTCGCCGCGTGTTGGTGAACCCTCGCCGCGTCAGTATCCAGAACTCCACCCACCACGGGTTCGCGTATGCATCAACCTCCTCCTTGCCATTATTATTGGCCGCCAACTCAATAAGGTCCAGGTCGTCTGCGGTGCTGCCCTACGTTGCACGGATACGGCCGGAAACCCACGTATCAGGGGTTGGATACGTGGGGATACGGGGATACGCCGGGATACGCCGGGATACGTATCCCGTACGTATCCGGCAGTTTTTCGTTTTTTTTTTTTAAGAAATAAATTCGGATACGCGAGGGATACTTCTAGGATACGTTTTGGATACAAAATTACCCTAATCCCTAAGGTATAAAGCTACCGATCAGTTTCCTCTCGTCTTTTTACCTCCTGCCAATCGTACTTGGGTGTCTCGCGCCGCCACCAAGAGATCATCGCGCCGCTGGCCGGCCTGCTGCTGCACCGCCTCGCCGGAGAAGCCGGCCGTCGCCTGCCGCCGGCTGTACAGGTTAGTTTCTCTTCTCCAATCTCCATCTCCAGTTCTCAACTTCTCATCTCCAATTCTCATCTTCGCCGGCTGTACACAGCCCAATTCCCATCTCCAATTCTTCATTAATCTAAGTTCTCCCTTCTCTGATTGCCTTCTTGGTCCAGATTTAAATTGTTAATTTATTTTCTTGTAGATCAGCCATGGCCAGCTCAAGTACAGGCAATAGTGATGGACTCCAGATGTTGGATTCTGTTCGGGTGATTCCTCCAACTGATGATCCAAAGTGGCCGCTATGGAGGTACGTACAGAAAGTTGCAAAGACTGGAGGAGGAAAAGGAGGCAATGCTAAGATCATCTGTAGGCTTTGTAACCGTGATGTTACTGGGAGTTACACAAGAGTGAAACACCATCTGTTAAAGATGGGAAATGGAGTGAAGCCTTGTCCAAAAGTTACTATTGATGTTCTAGTTCAGCTCAAAAGTGAACAAGATAAGGCTGATGCAAGTACCAAAACACCATCTGCCCCAGAGCTACAAAAATTGGCACTAAAATTACTTGGCCAGCCATCGTCTTCTTCTTGTGCTGAAAGAAATTGGAGCACGTATGGTCTCATACATAGTACAGCAAGAAACAGGTCCTCTATTCTACTTGAATTCATTATTTTCTTGCATTTACCACCTACTTGGATGTTGGAATGTGAGTTCCATTTAATTTGTTGTAGGCTAAACCCTGGACGTGCTGAAGATCTTGTCTTTGTGCATCAAAACTTGCGTCTTATTTCAAGAAAATCTGCTGAGTATTCAAGTGGCCCAACACGATTTTGGGACATTGGAGGAGACACCCATAATATATTTGGTGGTGGCGCAGATTTTCTTTAAGAAGCTGTGCTCTCACTTGATGAACCAGACGTAGAGGCAATGCTAGATGATCTTGAAGATCACTAGATGAACCAGAGCTACAGGCGTTGCTAGATGATCTTGAAGCCTCAGAGAATAAAGTTGTTGAATAATTATTTGAAGTTCAAATTTGCCAAGTTGTGATTGATGTGGCGTTATTTTGTCGTGTCGTCTATCTACTAAATTCGTACTCTTTATTTACTAGTACTTTATTGGATGCACTATTGCAATGTTGGGAATTATTTGCTGAATTATTAATGTTTATTATATATATACAAACGTATCCCCGTATCCATGTTTTTGAAAAATCACCGTATCGCCGTATCGCGGTATCCGTATCCGTATCCGTATCCCCGTATCCATGCAACGTAGGTGCTGCCGGCCACCAGCTTGCCCCGTGCGACGCTCAAGCTGATGGCCTCTTTAAGCTTCTGGACCGGCCCCGTGCTCCCCATCAGCATCTTCTCTTGCCATGACTTGTTGAACTGCACGAGCCGCTCAATACCGGCACGGGTGCCGTCCAGCTCGCGGATGTGATCCAGCGCGAACTCGGCAGGGTTCTCGCTCTCTGGGATCGGCTGGCTCAACTCGGAGAAGAACAAAGGAAGGGTGGCCGGCGGTCCGTAGTACACCGTCCTACCACCAGAGAGGAACAGGAGACGATCAAGAAGGCCCAGAATGCGGTGGCTCGGCTGGTGGACGGACATGACCACCACGCTGCCGCTCTGCGCGATGCGCTGCAGCACCTTCACCACCGTGAAGGCGCTGGTGGAATCGAGCCCGGACGTGGGCTCGTCCAGGAACAGGATAATGGGGTCGTGGATTATGTCGATGCCGATGGAAACACGGCGGCGCTCACCGCCGGACACGCCGCGGTGGCCCTCGTCGCCTATGATGGTGTTGGCCGCGTGGCGAAGGCCGAGCTGGTCGATGAGCGCATGGACGCGGCTCCTCTTGGTGTCCGTGGAGACGGAGCGCGGGAGCCGGAACTCGGCCGAGTACATGATCGTCTCGGCAACGGTGAGCATCGGGTACAGGAGGTCGTCCTGCATCACGTACGCCGAGATCACGCCCAGCAGCCGGCTGTCCAGGGACTCGCCGTTGAGCGTGACGGTGCCACCACCCAGGCTGTCGCGCTGGATCCGGTTGGCGAGCGCGTCGATGAGCGTGCTCTTGCCGGCGCCGCTGGCTCCCAGCACGGCCATGATCTCTCCTTCCCTCGCTTCCCCGGAGATGCCATCGAGCAGCATGTTCATCCTCGCGCCCTGCTTGCTGCGTGTCGTCGTCGTCGTGTCGATCGCCACGACTTCACTGCTCCGGTGGAATGACCTGTTCGTCGGATTGACGCTGTACGTCAGGTCGTGGAAGGCTAGCACGAAGTGGACCGCCGGCGCCGGCGCCGGCGGGCAGATTAAGTCGATTCTGGCACTGCCATCCCCGTCGTTGTCGTCATCGACATGATGGTGCCCCCCGGATGCTTGGACTTTGGTGGTGGCCGTAGACACAAAGCCGCATGAACGGAGCGACAGAAGGTGGTCCTCACCGGCGCGTGGGCCTCCCTCCATTTGTTCCTAATTACTAAGATCGATGGAGGTTGGAGGCCCTAAAGCTAGGGCACAATGGAAAAAGCTACTCCAAAGGCTTTGCTTGTGAGCTCTCTCGTGTGTCTGTACTAACTGTATTTATGGACGCGGCGCAGTCAGTAACAATAATCGAAAAAACATCATTTCCTGCTTGATCAAGTAAAAGGTAGAGAGAGCATGTCTTCTTTTAACAATCGAAAAGACACCATTCCTTTGATATGTTAGTAGTATTAAAGTGTGACAACTTTGATTGTTACACAGATCAAAAAAAACTTTGATTGTTACAAACACTAAATTAGAAGAGATCTGTGTTGATACTGTTTTTTCTGGCATTCTTTCTCCATATTTTGAGGACACCACTAAGAATTTGGCGTCCGGTAATTGGCTTCCAATCGGACCATCTGGCTGTACAATTGGAAACAGCTTGGCCATCGGATATTCAGCCAGCCCAGCAGATCATGCATGATTTTCCTTAATTATAAATTTCTACTAACTGCTTTCTAACAAATGCTTTCGAAGGTAATTAAGGCTTGCATGCACAGTTTTAGAAAAGAATTGTGTAAATCACTAATTATTCTCTTGAATCAGATTTTCGCCCCGCTTTATAAATAAAGCACCCACATAATACAAGATTTTGAATCACCGACAAGCCCGAAAGAAAATAAGAAAACAATGAAGACGATGACAGGTCAGCGAAGAGAAGCTGACCGGCAACTGTTGCGCCCTCCGAAGTTGTCCCACCCTGCTCTTAGCCATCGGATCGCCGAGTATCAAGCAGCACCTTTAAGAAGGAATGCAACATCGACGGCGCTACTGCCCGGACCAGCACACTAGTCCTAGAGTTGTCCTCTGTACTCAAGAGGGAGTAGAGAGGGGTACCCCGGACGCCCTTCAAGAAGGAAAGGCCACACCCTCGAGCGCCACCGTGTTGGTGTCAGATGACTGGCAAGGAATTCTCCCGACCCCAAACCAAAAATCCTGAAAGATCCTTTGACCACCACCAAGCTTGCCACCCACCAGCCCGCTCCACCGCGGTCTTGGAGCCATCATCAACGTCTCGCTGTGGCAAACAACGTGTGTCCTATAGGACGAAGGAGAAAGGTAGATCTCAAATCAGGACGCCTCAGTACCGCAACCACGCAGGAGGGAACAGCCCCCACCACCAGAGGCGGTAGCCGACCTGACGTGGCAACAGGAACACACCAGACACGGAGGGCCCGGATGGGCCTCGGGCCCAAATTGGGCCCGCAAAGTCGCCGCCGCTGCGACTTTGCTGGACGAGACACACCCCCACCGCCACCTGCAGAGCACGCCGCAGCGTAGAATCGATCGGCCCGCCCCGACCCAGATGGAGCCCGCAGGGCCCCGATTTGGGTCGTGAGGATAGAGCAGGCAGCGCCGCCCAGCCGCATGCCGCCCGCGGTGCTGCGCTGCCCCGCTGCACCCGGAGCGTCGCCCTGCGACCACCACCTGGCCGAGAGCCGGACCGCCGCCTCCCTACATGCACCACCGCTGGGGAGAGCCTCGACCTCTCCTCCACGCGAGAGGGAATAGCAGGCCGCCGACGATGCCACCCATCCTGCACCCTGTGGCCCCTGCCGGCGGCGACGACGAGGAAAGGAGGAGGGTGGGGGGCTCTCGCCGGAGAGAGGGGGAAGGCGCTCCCATCGCCTCGGGGAGGCGAGAGGAGCACGGCCGGTCTGTTTTTTCCTTCGTGATCGGTAGCCAAATCACTAATTATTCTCAACTAATATAGCAAATAATTATTATTTTACGTCAATAATTATTCTCAACGAAGATATACGGAGTAAAGAAGATACATCAGACTCATTTGTCCCAACCGAGACCTTAAGATGACTAACTACAGTCGTTGTTTTAATTCCTAGGGTAATTTCTTTGGTACAATGGCATCTCCACCACATGATTTTTCGTCATGTATTTCAACCAAAATCCCATTTTCCACTATTCCGCTCTTTATTTCATTTATTAAATTGTATTTTATTTTGAATCCAGGTGATAATACAGTAAAAAGTAATGGACATCGAAGATTGAACTTGCTAATAACTACGAGAAAATGCACTTGACCCTAGACTCCATGTTCTAAAAATGACATCATTGACTGATAATGACAATGTTTAAAGGAGCAACTAGATGCTATTATGAAAATATACGTGATACAATATTTTCCTGTGTTGGTTTAAATTCCCCCTTTGAATGTGGCCTTCTTCTGTTTTAAACTTTATATTTCTTCATATGATTTTCACTTTAAAACATTTGTATAAATTTGTCTTTAGAATTTTCATATGATTTATATGAATTTTATTTTAGAATTTTTATATATCTCAAGAAAATCATGTAGAATACAATTTCCTTGGTAATTTTCCTTTAGAATTACCACTCTGTTCTTTTAGGATTTAGTTTAATAAAATCATTCTCAATTGGCTAATTATACACTTTCATGACTTTGGATGTTTTTGAGTCAAAATTAATATTCCCAAAATTTAATAAATATTTTTGAAATACCTAAATGATTTTCTTTAAGTGCATTATTGAACCTTGAATTATTATTCACACAAAAATGATTTTAAATAACTATAGAAAATAGGATTTGAATTCCTCACATCTTTCTTTATTTAGAACTATTCTTATTTTATTTTTCTAAAATAGTGAGTGAGAGAATTAATTCTTGGTCATTTTAAATATTTTTGAAAATTCCTATATTGCCCTTGGCCGCACTCCAAATGGTCAAAGTCACTCTCTCGTCCTCACTCGCGCTCCCACGACTGCGTGTCGCCTCTAGTGTTGTCGACCGATTTCAGCCGCTGCTGGCCATCTCTGTTACTATGCTTTCCCTAAATCGACTTGTTCCTCTCTTCTTTCCTACTCTAAAGATTCATTTCTCTCGCCCAATCGAGCCCACTCGTAACCCTAACCCTATGGTTTGGGTTTGTCTTTGTCATCACCTTGCTGAAGACGCGGCCTGGATCAGGTTGATGCACCCTCCATGTGTCGTTGTCGTCGTAGAGCCTTCTTCTTCATCTCCGACCGTCGGTGAGCTCGGCTCCCAGTCGGCCAAGGTAGGTGTTATTCCCTCTCTTCTCTGTGTTTCTCGCTCTAAATTTCTGGAGCTGGTTCACTTAGGTGATCCTAGGGTTTGTTGTTCTAGGGTTCTTACATTAGCGGATGTAAATTTAGTTAATTAATTAGGCTTGATTGGGTGTCTAATTTCTACTATGTAGTTACTAGGAAACTTGGGTATTGCTTTTGTGTTGCTATGATCAAATTTTGAGGTGTTTTTGATGACAATTGATTTTGATTATTTACTTCTATGATGTATTTCCTTGCTTGCTATTACCTAGAATTCAATTTGATCAAGGTTGGCTTGTCGGGCTTCATGAACTACCAAGTGTTCATTAGCTTGATCATTTGTTTCTTTAAAAGAATCTAAGGTCTGAGGTGTGTTTGATTTGCCTATGTGAATTGTCCATTTACTCTTGTTTGATCACAAAATCAAGGTTTTAAAGTTGGGCTCGTGTTGTTCTAAGTTTCTCTAGCTACTGTCGCTTCCTCGAGATCAACTAATCATGATCAAGTGTACTACCAGTTGCCCTTGTTTTTTTTAATATATTGATCCTTTGTTGCTATCACCGTTGCTATTTTATCTTCTGAAAACCTCAAACTGTTGAGGTTCAAGACATGCTCGTGTACTACTAAATTGGTTTGGTTTCTAAAACAAATGGATTCACCTCCGATGGATCCAACATTCTAACTATAACCAAATGGCTTGTATTTTGTTTGTTTTGGCGGGTCAATAAGATCAAGATAGAATAGCAAAGAAATAGATAGGATTTAGATAGGTTTTATTCTAATTTTCTTCTAGTTTGCAATAGGATCTGATACAAGTTTGTACTTTTCATTTTTTAATCATATTTTAAAGAATTATGTACCAATTTTTAATGAACAAGAATTTGATTCTGAATCTATTGATATTTTTTGTATTATTCTGAATTTTATTGAATTTATGATAATTGTTTGAATTTGGACTCAAGTTTAAATTATTCAAACTTCCATTTTGAATTCAAATACTTGTCTTAGATATAATTCTTGTATATTGTGTAATATGAATCTTGGACTCACTTATTTTTGTTGAAGTCATTTTGAATCCCAAAATTTGAAATATACAAAGATCATATTTGAATTTGAATTCAAATCCTAGTAGTGAACCGCTAATCGTTGGCTACCATTGTAGGGAAGTTGCTCACAACCGCTGTCAATTTTGCCTGCCGTTTGTGTGAAGTTCTTATAGTGCCAAAAAGGTAATTGCAGACAACTTAGCCATGGTTAAGCAACTAGGACAATAAAATTATCAGGTGGACTCAATACACATGGGGTAGGGGGAGATTGACTCGACATATTTGGCGGTTGTTTCATATAGAAGTGTCGGCAACACCCGGATCAAGTGGGGGATAGGATGGCGGTGGATGTGAGATGCGTTGATACATGGGAGCTCTAGATGTGGGCCTTATCGATGGCAGGGGTCTACATGTATACTGCCTTAGTGAAGTCGTTGACCGCCGCATCAAAGTTGCATATCGATGCTATAAAGTTGTCTACCGCTACAATGAAGTTGGTTACCGACGTAGTAAAGTTGCTACCAAACAGTGAAGTTGCCTACTGTCGCATCGAAGTTGTCTACCACTGTAGTGAAGTTGTCTACGGCCACCGCAGAGGCCACATCATCAGAGGTTACCCCGGTAGACCCAGACCACTCTCCTGGCGGTAACATAGGTGGTCTCAATGTCCTTATGTTTGTTCATCCGCCACTAGCACAGGGAGGTTTATAGGGCACCTCTCAACTCCACCTCTCTGTTTTGGATCCAAGTGATTCAAACTATTGTGCCCTGCTGAAGTTTCAAATTTTGATTATGGGTGTGGCATGCCTTCTAAGTGTACACCTGATGCTACACTTGTACAAGGCAATCACTAGTAGAAAACAGGCTATCCGTTCGCGCCCCCTAACAGCATTAGTCCCGGTTGCGCCACGAACCGGGACTAATGCTGGCACGCGTCCCGGTTCGAGCGGGCATGATGGCCGGAGGCATGCGTCCCGGTTCGTGAGGGGTCATGCGTCCCGGTTTGTAACACAAACTGGGACTAAAGGTTGGGCGCCAAACACGTGGCCTGGCACACACCTTTAGTCCCGGTTTGTATGATCCCGCCCTCTATAAATACGACGCCCCAGCCCTCTGCCTTCCCTCTGTTTTTTCTTGGTGGAAGGTGTGAGAGGTGTGCTAGTTTATTTTTTTCCTATGCATGCATTCAAGGTGTTTGATGAAATGTTTGACTGAATGATCCCGTTCAATTTTTCATTAGAAGGTGTCCGAGACGCACTTGAGCTTTCTCCTCTTTATTTCCCTCAGATCGAGGTTAGCAATCTTATCTTTTCTCTGTCATTGATACAATGCATGTGTCGATGTGAATTGGTCATTTCACTTTTTATGATGTCCCGTTTTTGATAAACTTAATTATATGATGCAGATGAACGGTCGGGAATGGATGTACGGTGACCGGCGTGTACCCGGGTACATTAAAGGCGTGGATAAATTTATCGATGTGGCTATGGAAAACAAAGAGAATGGTTTTATACGTTGTCCATGTGTTCAATGTCGGAACAACAAGGAGTACTCTTCCTCAAAAATCATTCGTGGCCAACTGGTTATGAAAGGTTTCATGCCCAACTACAATTGTTGGATCAAGCACGGGGAAAGAGGGGTTATGATGGAAGACAGTGAAGAAGAAGATGATGATAACAACTATCATCATATGTTTCCTAAATACAGTGATACTGCAATGGAATACAATGAAGAGGAAGGAGGTGAAGAACGGGCATCAGATGAGCCCGCTGATGAACTTGGTAGGGTCATTTCTGATGCAAAGCGAGTCTATGAAACAGAAAAGGAGAAGTTGAAGTTAGAGGGCATGTTAGAAGATCACAAGAAATTGTTATACCCAAATTGCAAAGATGGTAGCACAAAGCTCGGTACCACATTGGAATTGCTGCGATGGAAGGCAGAGTGTGGTCTAACTGACTCCTCATTTGAAAAGATTCTGAAAATAATGAAGCCGAAGTTTCCAAAACAGAACGAACTTCCCGAGAGTACGTACGAAGCAAAGAAGACTCTCTGTCCTCTAGGATTAGATGTGCAGAAGATACATGCATGCATTAATGACTGCATCTGTAGGGGTTCGTAGCATGGAAAACAAAAAAATTCTACCACATGCACACAAACAAGCCAAGATCTATCTACTAGATTGTAGCAACGAGTCGATTAGAGTACTCACCCTCAAAGATTCCAAAACGGTTAACGAGAGCAGATTCTCGTGGGTGATGTAGTCATACACTTGCCGATCTCAAGAGCGCGCAGACGATCCTTCCGGCGCTACATTACGACAGCGCTTCCACAGTCGTTCACACGTTTGGTACTCGATGAAGACCTTCCTCTCCCTTGTTCCAACAGGCAGCGAAGGTTGTATTTCTCCCCTCGTGATTCCGGCAGCACGACGGTGTGGTGTCGGGAGTAGAGGGAAGATCCCGTAGGGCTTCGCCTAAGCCGGTGCGAGTTATGGTGGATCTAGGGTTTCCCTGCAATCTAAGTTTAGAAGGCCGGGAGGAGGAGGAGGTGTCAGCGGCGTCTAGGGCAGCGGCAATGAGGCGGCGGTGGCGCGGCGGCGCTAGGCGGCGGCACGGCGGCAGCGTGCGGTGGCGGCGGCTTGTCGGCCGCGGCGGCGCACGGGTGTGGGGAGAGCTAGGGCTTGTGTGTTTGGGGCAGCCCTCCCCCTCTATTTATGAGAGGGGGCAGCCTTGGGAGGGGTGGGTTTGAATCGAAACCCAAACCCAAGTTGGATTGAGAGAAGGACTCTTTCCTTCTTCCACTAGGAAACCATTGTTCCAGTTTGACTTTTCAAACCTCCCGTTTGACTTTCAATTTAGAGATTTAATACTCTCTTTCAAATGCCCAAAACAAGTGACCTAGGACATGATCCAATCATTCCACTTACCCATGACACATTCATGGTCCATTCCCCTTCCGGTCCGGTGAACCTTCTAGACCCTTCTAGAACCTCTCTGATGAAAACATCGAAAACATTCCTGAACTCCGGAATCGGACTTTCCTTATATGAATTTTATTCTTCGGACCATTCCGGATCTCCTCGTGATATCCCTGATCCCATCCGAGACTCCGAACAACATTCGGTATCCCTACTAACATTCCATATCTACTAAACAACATCGAATCCTTAAGTGTGTCTCCCTATGGTTCGTGAATTATGCGGACATGACTGAGACACTTCTCTGATCAATAACCAATAGAGGAATCTAGAAATTCATATGGCTCCCACATATTTCTACGATTACTTTGTGATCGAATGAACCACTTACATACGATACCAATTTCCCTTTGTCTCGCGATAGTTTACTTATCCGAGGTTTGATCGTCGGTATCTCTGCATACCTAGTTCAACCTCGTTACCGATAAGTACTCTTTTCTCGTTCCCGTGATATGTGATCCCTTATGAGCCAGTCACATGCTTGCAAGCCAATTGGATGACATTCCACCGAGAGGGCCCAGAGTATATCTATCCGTCATATGGATGGACAAATCCCACTCTTGATCCATGTGCCTCAACACATTCTTTCCGAACACTCAATGCCACCTTTATAGCCACCCAGTTACGGTGTGGTGTTTGATGTCATCAAAGCATCCTTTCGGTGATGGTGATTAGCATGATCTCATGGTCGAAGGAATTAGGTTACTATGTATCAAAAAGCTTATAGCAAATCAACTATTGAAATGACTTGATCTTAATGCTACGCTTATCTATAGGAGTATGTCCATCATACCATTCTCCTAATGATATGATCTTGTTGTTAACATCTCAATGTTCATGATCGGGAAAACACGATCATCTATTAACCAACAAGCCAGTATTACAAAGAGGCTTTACTAGGTACTTCTAATTTAGTTTACAAATCACACAAGTATTAATGTTTCCGATTAATACTATTATAGCATGAATGTAAACATTTATCATAACAAAGATATAATAATAACCACTTTTATTATTGCCTCTAGGGCATATCTCCAACAGTCTCCCACTTGCACTAGAGTCAACTAATCTAGATTACATGGTAATATACCGAACACCCATGGCAGTTTGGTGCTGGTCATGTTTTGCCATCGGGAGAGGTTTAGTCAACGGATCCGCCACATTCAGATCTGTGTGTACTTTGCAAATCTTTATGTCTCCATCTTGGACATGCTCTCGAATAGCGTGAAAATGTAGCTTGATATGCTTCAGCTTCTTGTGTGACCTTGGTTCTTGCGCATTGGCTATGGCGCCCATGTTATCACAGTAGATAGACATTGGGTCCAGCGCACTTGGAACCACACCGAGCTCTGTAATGAACTCCTTCATCCATATCGCCTCTTGTGAAGCCTCCAAAGCAGCTATGTATTATGATTCAGTTGAAGATCTTGCCACAACGCTTTGCTTTGCACTCCTCCAGCTAATTGCTGCACCATTCAAAGTAAATACGTATCCAGATTGATATTTAGAATCATCCGGATTAGTGTTCCAACTAGCATCGGTGTAACCATTAACAACGAGCTGTTCATCACCTCCATAAGAAAGAACCATATCCTTAGTTCTTCTCAAGTACTTAAGGGTGTTTTTGACCGTTGTCCAATGATCCACTCCTGGATCACTTTGATATCTGCTAGTTAAACTAATATCATATGCAATGTCGGGTCTAGTACATAGAATGACATACATAAGAAATCCTATGGCTGAGGCATAGGGAGTCTTACTCATCCTTTCTCTTTCTTCTGCCGTTGTAGGACTTTGAGTTTTACTCAAGGTCGTATTGGGCAACATGGGCAAGAACCCTTTCTTGCTATCTTCCATTCCAAACCTCTTTAGAACTTTGTCCAAATATGCACTCTGTGACAATGATATTAGGCGTCTCGATCTATCTCTATCAATCTTTATGCCTAATATGTAAGCTGCTTTGCCAAGATCTTTCATTGAAAAACTATTATTCAAATAATCCTTGACACTATTAAGAAGGTCCACATCATTACCAATCAACAATATGTCATCTACATATAGTATTAAGAATGCTACAGAGCTCCCACTCACTTTCTTGTAAATACAAGCTTCTCCATAAGTTTGTATAAAACCAAAGTTTTTGATCACCTTATCAAAACGTTGATTCCAACTTCGTGATGCTTTCTTCAATCCATAAATGGACCATTGAATTTTGCATACCTTGTTAGCATCTTTAGGATCGACAAAACCTTTGGGTTGCATCATATACAACTCTTCATCAATGTCTCCATTGAGGAATGCTGCTTTGACATCCATCTACCATATCTCATAATCATAATATGCAACGATTGCTAACAAAATCCTCACAGACTTTAGCTTCGCTACTGGTGAGAAAGTATCATCGTAGTCAACTCCTTGAATTTGTCGAAACCCTTTTGCGACAAGTCGAGCTTTATAGACAGTAACATTACCATTATCATCTGTTTTCTTCTTGAAAATCCATTTGTTCTCGACAGCCCTCCGGCCATCCGGTAAGTCCACCAAAGTCCATACTTGGTTTTCGTACATGGATCCAATCTCGGATTTCATGGCTTCTTGCCATTTATTGGAATCTGGGCTCATCATCGCTTCCTCATATGTCGCAGGGTCATCGGTGTTGTCCACCAACATGACACTCATAACGGGATCATACCAATCAGAAGTGGTACGAGTTCTCGTTGACCTGCAAGGTTCCGTAGTAACTTCAACCGAAGTTTCATGATTAGCATCATTAGCTTCCTCTCTTATTGGTGTAGGCGCCACAGGAACCACTTCCGGTGTTGCGCTACCCTCTAGGTCGAGAGAAGGTTCAACAACCTCGTCGAGTTCTACTTTCTTTCCAGTCACTTCTTTCGAGAGAAACTCCTTCTCTAGAAAGGATCCATTCTTGGCAACGAAGATTTTGCCCTCGGATCTATGATAGAAGGTATACCCAATAGTTTCCTTCGGTTATCCTATGAAGACGCATTTTTCCGCTTTGGGTTCAAGCTTGTCGGGATATAACTTCTTTACATAAGCTTCATAACCCCAAACTTTAAGGAACGACAATTTAGGTTTCTTCCCAAACCATAATTCATAAGGTGTCGTTTCAACGGATTTAGATGGTGCCCTATATTTAAAGTGAATGCGGTTGTTTCTAAATCATAACCCCAAAATGATAGCGGTAAATCTGTAGGTGACATCATAGAATGAACCATATCTAAGAGAGTTCGATTACGACGTTCGGACACACCATTACGTTGTGGTGTTCCCGGCGGTGTCAATTGTGAAAGTATTCTGCATTTCTTCAAATGCTCGCCAAACTCGTAACTTAGATATTCACCTCCACGATCAGATCGTAGAAATTTAATCTTCTTGTTACGTTGATTCTATACCTCACTTTGAAATTCCTTAAACTTCTCGAAAGTTTCGGACTTATGTTTCATGAAATAGATATACCCATATCTTCTCAAGTCATCCGTGAAGGTAAGAACATAACTATAACCACCGCGCGATGCTACACTCATTGGGCCACATACATCGGTATGTATGATTTCCAATAAGTCCATAGCTCGCTCCATCATACTAGAAAATGGAGTCTTAGTCATTTTACCCATCAGACATGCTTCGCATCTTTCAAGTGATTCGAAATCAAGTGATTCAAGAAGTCCATCGGAATGGAGTTTCTTCATACGCTTCACTCCAATGTGACCAAGACGACAGTGCCACATATAGGTCGAGGTATCATTCAATTTCAAACGTTTATCTTCAATGTTATTAATGTGTGTATTTCTACAATCAAGATTCAATAAAAATAGACCATCTATCAAAGATGCATGTGCATAAAACATATTACTCATATAAATCGAACAACCATTATTCTCGGACTTAAACAAGTAACAGTCTCGTAATAAACATGATCCGGATATAATGTTCATGCTCAATGCAGGAACCAAATAACAATTATTTAAGTATAAAACTAATCCCGATGGTAGATGAAGAGGTAGCGTGCCGACCACGATCACATCAACCTTTGATCCATTTCCAACGTGCATCGTCACCTCGTTCTTTGTTAGTTTCTGTCTATTCTGCAACACCTGTTTCGAGTTACAAATGTGAGCAACCGAACCAGTATCAAATACCCAGGCACTACTACGAGTACTAGTGAGATACACATCAATAACATGTATATCGGATATACCTTTCTTCTTGATGTTGCCGTTCTTCAAATTTTCCAAGTACTTAGGGAAATTCCGCTTCCAGTGACCTTCTCCCTTGCAGTAAAAGCACTCAGTATCAGCCTTAGGCCCAGCCTTGGTCTTCTTCGCCGGCGCGGTAACTTTCTTACCGCCCTTATTTAAGTTTCCCTTTTTCTGAGACTTGCCTTGCTTCTTGAATTTGGTGGTCTTATTGACCAACAACACTTGGTTCTCTTTCTTGATCTCCAGTTCCGTAGACTTTAACATGGAGAAGAGTTCAGGCAACAACTTGTCCATGTTTTGCTTATTGTAGTTCATCACAAAGTTCTTGTAACTTGGTGGTAGTGATTGGAGGACACGGTGAATCCCCAAAGCATTCAGAATCACTATACCCAAGCTTTGAAGCTTGCTTGCGTGCCCAGACATCTTAAGCACGTGCTCACTGACGGAGCTGCCCTCTTCCATCTTGCAGTTAAAGAACTTTTCAGAAGCCTCATAACTCTCAAGTGCCACGTGAGCCTCAAATATCATTTTTGAGTTCACGGACAATATCATGTGGGTCATGGTTCTCAAATCTTTTATGAAGCTCCAATTCTAAACCATACAAGATAGCACACTGAACTGTGGAGTACTAATTCTTCCGAGCGAGGAAAAAATTCTTTACCTCATCGGTAGCATCAGCTGCAGGTGGGTCACCCAGCGGTGCATCTAGCACATAGGTCAAATTACCAGCATTCAGGACAATCCTCAAATTGCGGAACCAATCCGCGAAGTTGCTTCAATTGTTTTTCAACTTTTCTTTCTCTAGGAACGCATTAAAATTGATGGTAGGGGCTGCCATTGATCTACAACATATTTGCAATAGTTTAGACTAAGTTTATGACAAATTGAGTTCTAATTAATAGTTAAATTAATCTAGGTGAACTCCCACTCAAAACAATATCCCTCACATTGTTTAGTGATCACACGAACCAAATCCACCACATCAAAACCGATCATCATGAGAGTTGATGTAGCTTCAATGGTGAACAATCAACATGTTCATCATATCTACTATATGACTCATGCTTTACCTTTCGGTGATCCGTGTTCCGAGACCATGTATGTACATGCTAGGCTAGTCAAGATCAAACCTTATCTTCCGCATGAGCAAATCTAGCTTGCTCACGTTGTATACACTCGCAGAATCTAACACACTCGATCATCACGTGGTGCTTTGAAACAACGAGCTTTAGCAATGGTGCTTATTAAGGATGAACACTTTATAACTTGAAATTTTTGTGCTTGAGGGATCATCTTATAATGCTACCATCGCGAACTAAGCAATACAAGATGCATAAAGGATTAATCACATGCAATTCATAATATGTGATATGATATAGCCTTTCTTCTTGTGCTTCCGATCTCCATCTTCAAGAACGAACATGATCTCCATCATCACCGGCAGGACGTCAAGGTCAATGGCGCCGCTCCATGGTTGTCGTCCACCAACATCAACTATTACAACTACTTTGAATAATATACACGCAGGTCTTAACGGAATAAAAAGACAACCATATGGCTCCTGTCGGTTGCCGACTTACAATAAGGAACATTGCATACATCATATATAATCACAATCATGGTCATATCACATCACAACACACCCCTGCAAAACAAAGTTAGACGCCTCTAATTTTCTTTGCATGTTTTACGTGGTTTGGGGCTTTCAATAAGTGTCGTTCTAACTTACGAACAAGAACCACAACGTTGATACTAGTATTGTCAATCACCCATTGTAAATTGAATCTTAACTATGTTGGGAGAAACAGGCACCCGCAAAGCCACTTATGCAATACAAGTTGCATGTTAAGCATGGAGAAAGTCTCATGAATGGTGTCATGTAAGGTTAGCCTGGTCCGCTTCATCGCACCATCCCGCAAGATGCAAAGTACACAAGAAGCAATCGACAACAAAGGCATCAACACCCACAATGACCATTGTGTTCTACTCGTGCAATAGATCTACATATAGACACGCTTTTGATACCACTGTAGGGGTTCGTAGCATGGAAAACAAAAAATTTCTACCGCATGCACACAAACAAGCCAAGATCTATCTACTAGATTATAGCAACGAGTCGATTAGAGTACTCACCCTCGAAGATTTCAAAGCGGTTAACGAGAGCATATTCTCGTGGGTGATGTAGTCGTACACTCGCCGATCTCCAGATCGCGTAGACGATCCTTCTGGCGCTGCTTTCCGGCAGCACTTCCGCAGTTGGTTACACGTTCGGTACTCGAAGAAGACCTTCCTCTCCCTTGTCCCAGCAGGTAGCGGAGGTTGTAGTTCTCCCCTCGTTATTCCGGTAGCACGACGGTGTGGTGTCAGGAGTAGAGGGAAGATCCCGCAGGGCTTCGCCTAAGCCGGTGCGAGTTATGGTGGATCTAGGGTTTCCCGGCAATCTAAGTTTAGAAGGCCAGGAGGAGGAGGAGGTGTCGGCGGCGGCTAGGGAAGCAGCAACGAGGCGGCGGCGACGAGACGGTGCTAGGCGGCGGCGGCGTGCGGCGGCGGCTTGTCAGCGGCGGCGGCGCACGGGTGTGGGGAGGGCTAGGGCTTGTGTGTTTGGGAAAGCCCTCCCGCTCTATTTATGAGAGGGGGCAGCATTGGGAGGGGTGGGTTTGAATCCAAACCCAAACCCAAGTTGGATTGAGAGAAGGACTCTTTCCTTCTTCCACAAGAAAACCATTGTTCCAGTTTGACTTTTCAAACCTTCCGTTTGACTTTCAATTTAGATCTTTAATACACTCTTGCAAATGCCAAACCAAGTGATCTAGGATATGATCCAATCATTCTACTTACCCATGACACATTCATGGTCCATTCCCCTTCCGATCCGGTGAACCTTCTAGACCCTTCTAGAACCTCTTCGACGAAAACATCGAAAACATTCCCGAACTCCGGAATCGGACTTTCCTTATATGAATCTTATTCTCTGGACCATTCCGGATATCCTCGTGATATCCCGGATCCCATACGAGACTCCGAACAACATTCAGTATCCCTACCAACATTCCATATCTACTAAACAACATCGAATCCTTAAGTGTGTCTCCCTACGGTTCGTGAATTATGCGGACATGACTGAGACACTTCTCCGATCAATAACCAATAGAGGAATATGGAAATTCATATGGCTCCCACATATTTCTACGATTACTTTGCGATCGAATGAACCACTTACATATGATACCAATTTCCCTTTGTCTCACGATAGTTTACTTATCCGAGGTTTGATCGTCGGTATCTCTCCATACCTAGTTCAACCTCGTTGCCAATAAGTACTCTTTTCTTGTTCCCGTGATATGTGATCCCTTGTGAGCCAGTCACATGCTTGCAAGCCAATTGTATAACATTCCACCGAGAGGGCCCAGAGTATATGTATCCGTCATATGGATGGACAAATCCCACTCTTAATCCATGTGCCTCAACACATTCTTTCCTAACACTCAATGCCACCTTTATAGCCACCCAGTTATGGTGTGGTGTTTGATGTCATCAAAGCATCCTTCCGGTTATGGTGATTAGCATGATCTCATGGTCAAAGGAATTAGGTTACTATGTATCAGAAAGCTTATAGCAAATGAACTATTGAAATGACTTGATCTTAATGCTACGCTTATCTATAGGAGTATGTCCATCATACCATTCTCCTAATGATATGATCTTGTTGTTAACAACATCTCAATGTTCATGATCGGGAAAACACGATCATCTATTAACCAACAAGCTAGTGTTACAAAGAGGCTTTACTAGGGACTTCTAATTTAGTTTACAAAACACACAAGTATTAATGTTTCCGGTTAATACTATTATAGCATGAATGTAAACATTTATCATAAATAGAAAGATATAATAATAACCACTTTTATTATTGCCTCTAGGGCATATCTCCAACAACATCCTCTACCGCGATAAGGAGTATGATAATTTAGATAAATGCCCGGTATGCAATGCATTGCGGTATAAGATCAGACGAGATGACCCTGGTGATGTTGAGGGAGAGCCCCTTCGAAAGAGGGTTCCTGCTAAGGTTATGTGGTATGCTCCTATAATACCAAAGTTGAAACGCATGTTCAGAAACAAAGAGCATGCCAGGTTGTTGCGATGGCACAAAGAAGACCGTAAGAAAGACGTGAAGTTGAGACACCCTGCTGATGGGTCACAGTGGAGAAAAATCGAGAGAGACTTCCCGGACTTTGCAGGTGACGCAAGGAACTTATGGTTTGGTCTATGTACGGATAGCATGAATCCTTTTGGGGAGCAGAGCTGCAGTCATAGCACCTGGCCCGTGACTCTATGTATCTACAACCTTCCTCCTTGGTTGTGCATGAAGCGTAAGTTCATTATGATGCCAGTGTTCATACAAGGCCCGAAGCAACCGGGCAACGACATTGATGTGTACCTTAGGCCACTAGTTGAAGAACTCTTACAGCTGTGGGGAAGACCAGGTGTACATGCGTGGGATGAGAACAAACAGGATCCATTTGACCTACGAGGGTTGCTTTTCGTAACCATCAATGATTGGCCTGCTCTTAGTAACCTTTCAGGACAGACAAACAAGGGATATAAGGCATGCACGCACTGTTTAGATAAGACTGAAGGTACATATTTGCATAAATGCAAGAAGGTTGTGTACCTGGCGAATCGATGATTTCTTCCGACCAATCATCCCGTAAGAAAGAAAGGCAAGCATTTCAAAGGTGACGCAGATCACCGGAAGAAGCCTAAACTCTCTGTTGGTGATGATGTATTTGGTATGGTCAAGGACATAGAAGTAATCTTTGGAAAGGGTCCCGGCGGTCAATCAGTTCCGAACGACGTCGCTATAGGACACGCACCCATGTGGAAGAAGAAATCTATATTTTGGGAGCTGCCATATTGGAAAGTCCTACGTGTCCGCTCTTCAATCGACGTTATGCACGTGACGAAGAATCTTTGCGTGAACCTGCTAGGATTCCTAGGCGTGTATGGGAAGACAAAAGATACACCAGAAGCGCGGGAGGACCAACAAATTATGAAAGACCCAAAGAACATGCATACACAGAACAAGATGGATAAAGGGTGTCACTTAAGTCGTGCCAGCTATGCTCTTACCAAAGCAGAGAAGGAAATCTTTTTTGAAGTCCTTTATAGTATCAAGGTGCCGTTTGGCTTCTCATCTAATATAAAGGGGATAATAAATATGGCAGAGAAAAAGTTCCAAAACCTGAAGTCTCATGACTATCACGTGATTATGACGCAGTTGCTTCCGATTGCATTGAGGGGGCTTCTACCGGAAAATGTTCGAGTACCCATTGTGAAGCTGTGTGCATTCCTCAATGAAATATCTCAGAAGGTAATCAATCCAGATATTCTGCCAAGGTTACAGAAGGATGTGGTACAATGTCTTGTTAGTTTTGAGTTGGTGTTCCCAACATCCTTCTTCAATATTATGACGCATCTCCTGGTTCACCTAGTGGAAGAGATTGCGATTCTTGGTCCTATATTTCTGCACAATATGTTCCCCTTTGAGAGGTTCATGGGAGTCTTAAAGAAATATGTTCATAACCGTGCTAGACCAGAAGGAAGCATCTCCAAGGGATATGGAACAGAGGAGGTCATTGTAGGGTTTGCAGCATAGAAACAAAAAAGTTCCTACGATGGGAACAACTATGTACCAAGATCTATCTACCTGATACAAACAACGGGCGGATGTATATCCATAGAGAACATACCCTTGAAGACCGACAAAGCTTAACGAGTCCAAACTCATGGTTGATTTAGACGATCTCTTGCCGATCTCAAGATCGAGAGGAAGTCCTAGCGCCGCAAAACAGCAGCACATCCGTGCTCGCACACACGTTCGAGGCACCGAGCAACTTCCGCCTCCTCGCTCTAGCGATGCAGCGGAAGCACAACTCTTTCTTGCCGAATAGCCACCGGGAACATGTATCTCGCTAGTCCGAGACCATGGGGGATAAATTCTAGAGGGGGAGAGAGATCCTTCACGAGGAGGTGTGAGTGAGAAGTGAGAGGAGGGGCTCCTTATATAGGGGAGGGGGGCAGCCCAAGGGGGCATGGCCGCCGGCCATGGAGGGTGCCCCCACCTCTCCCTCATTCATGTGGGTGGACACTCCACTCACAAAATGGCCCTTCAATTTTCTCCACTCAAAAACCCACTCAAATTCCCATTAAATTTCCACCAAATTTAATGCAAACTCTCATTAAATAAAACTCTTTTATTTTATTCAGAATTTTTTTCAATTAATTTAATGACAAACATTCACAAATAACCCCTTGCTAGAATTCTATTTCACATGCATAACCACTTTATGCAATTTCACCCGAAAACCTGTTTCGGTATCTAGTGAAATAAATTCCTGTGCTTGTTCATTCTTTCGGCATGAAACTTTTGCTCCAATTGGATGTCGGTGTCTCTTAAGTGTGTCACCCTACGGTTCGTGAATAATGCGGACATGATCGAGACCCCACTCGGATCAATAATCAGAAGCGGGATGACTACTCCAAGAGACTCCAACATCAAGGTTGATGACAACAACAACAACCAAGAGGACAGCATGATAGAGCTTGTAGCAACCCAAAACCAGTTGAGCCAAGAGACAACTCAGCTTTTAGCCAACAACAATGGACTAGACCCAGCCATACAAAGGATTTTCAAACTTCAATCCCAATTGTTGCAAGGATTGGTTACTCAAATGATCAACATGGGAGAAAACTTTTCCCAAAGAGCTAATGACCACAAGGATAACAAAGATGCTATTCAAGAGGGAACCCAAGTTAGCAATACTTGTGAACACAAGGATCATGCATCCAAGGAGCATGAAGACCAATGCCTCAAGAAGAGAGAAAGATCCCCCACCAATGAAGAACATGAACTAGAAGAACTCCTAGCTTTGGAGAGACCCAAGAAGAAGAAGAAGAAATGCCCCAACCCTAACAAGGAGGATATTACTCAAGTGCAATGTTACAATTGCAAAGAGATGGGACACTATGCCAATGAATGCCCAGAAAAGAAGAAGAACCAAGGAAACAAACAAGAGGTAATGATACCAAAGGAAAAGAAAGATATCAGCCAAGTGATGTGTTTCAAATGCAAGGAACTAGTCCACTATGTAAACAATTGTCCAGAAAAGATGAAGAACAAGTTAAACAAGTCTATGAAGGATCTCAACCTTGGCCCATGAGTCAAGTGTGGAAACAAAGGACACTATGCAGAAGGTTGCCCAGAGAAGTTTCCCCAGGATCCCAAGAAGGCCAATATGTAATTTAGTTTGAAATTTTTTAAGGGTGGTAGTACCCTAGTTGTTTTGAACCTACTTGTAACCCTAGCCTTCCCAAATCTCGGGACGAGATTTATTTTAAGGGTGGTAGCCTGTCACATCCCAAGATTTTTCCAAATCTTGTAATGTGAAAAATAAATGAATAAAATAAAACTTTGTTTGATTTTCAGGGTGAGAAGAAACTTTTTGAATCCAATTGGAAACTTTCAAAACCTATTTGGATCAAATAAAATCCTAAAGGGATTTAAAAGATAAATAAACCATAAACTTAAAAATATTTTACTATTTTGGATCTTTTAACAAAAGATTTTGTTTTCAAATGAAAAGGTGGATTTATAAATAAAGATTATTTTATAAAGCCAAATTAAAACCTTGGCCAAGCTTTTGAATTAAAACATTTTGTTTTGAATAAAAAATAGCAAAGGTTTATTTAAATAAAATAATAGGGATTTAATATCCAAATTTTATTAAAGTAAAGGCTTTTCCCATTTTAAATAAAACTTATTTATTTATTTTAAATAAGTTTTCCAAATATTTTATATTCTCAAATAAAACCTACTGAAGTGTTTTGGTTTTATTTTAGATTTCAAAATAAAGATTCTAATAAAACAAATCCTATTTGATTTAATAACTAAGGTCCATTGTATTTAATTATTAATGGACCCTAAAATAAAAGGTTATTTTGTTTTAAACAAATTTCCAAGTATTCTTTATTTCCAAATAAAACCTACTGATTTGGTTTTGAAAATATTTGGATTTCAAATGGAAATTTTATTAATTAAATCAAACCCTATTTTATTAAATAACTAATGATCCATTTTATTTAATTAATGAATGGATCCTAAAAAGAATAAAAATATTATTTTATTTTGGGATTTGGTTTATATAGATAAACAGAACCAAAACTTATTACAAGTGTGGTGATTGTTTGAATTGTTTGAATGTTGGAATATTTGATTGAAATTCAAAACAGAAAATAGTTCTGGAAAAAGAAAAAGGTTTCAGACAGAAAAAAATAGAGCAGCCCAACCATCTGGCCCAGCTCCAACCCAACAGCCCACCTAGCCCACCTCACCCTCGCCCCGAACCGTTTTTCTTCCCCGTAGAAACAACCCGCAAGGCCACCGACTTGTGGACCCCAACTCCCTCTCTCAATCCACTGACGCAACGGCCCCACATACCCAGCCATCGTCTTCAAGCGAGACCCCGTCGCCCTGCCGTTGAAGTGAGTTACTCCGGTAGTGATTGCGCGTTGATGGAGGCTTTGATTCCTCGCAGTGACCATGCCCCTTTAAACGCCAGTGACTCCTCTCCACTTCCCCTCTGTAGCCCCACCTCGACACGCCCTCAGGCTGTCAAATTTCGACCAACACTCCCTCTGTTCCGACGATGCTCCGACGAGGATTCCGGCCAGCACACGCCACCTCTTGCCTCCTCGAGCACATAGCTGTCATCAGCATCCCCCAGCGGACCTTTCTGCATCCGCATCTCACTCGCGCGTGCCTCACAGCGTCGGCAACGACAACAACCGCCGTCGCCACCGTCTGGTTTCTCCGATGACCTCTTCCCCGGTAAGCCAGACCACCCCCTTTCCTCTCGTTGATGCTCGCTTGTCAGTGAACCACGTACGAAGCTAACCACAACCCCTGTTCCCTCTCTCGTGCTCTGTAGAAACATCCCCACCGACGCCTGAACGCACCCGACGCCGAGCAAACTCCGGCGAGCAATTAGTTCCACCCTAGTGCGCCCCTCGCCTCCTCGCAACCACGTCGAGCTTCCCCACGACCCTGCGATCACGGTGAGCCTTCTCCTTCTCTTCCTTGCGTCCAGTATCACCGGCGACGACCTCGCCTGAGCGCTGCCGCCAGAGCGCCGCCGCCAGCGCCGCCGATTATTAGTCAGAGTGGTTAGGACCGTTAGATTTGGATCTGACGTTTAGGAAAGAAAGTGAGCGAAGGGGTATCGAGCGATCTGTGCCGTGCGATCCCACTTTGATCTAACGCTCCACAGCGAACGATCCGCACGAACCGGTACCGTCCAATGAGATTGCGACGCGTGGCCAGGTCAGTTTAAAACGGAATTTGGAAATCAGATTTAAGTTGCAATTTGAAAACCCTATAACTTTTGATCCACACGTCCAAAAATTGCAAATTTGGTATCAATAGAATCAGTAGAACAAACCCTAGCCAACCATGCCCTTGGTTTAGCAAATAGTATCTGTTAGAGTGTTTGTTTTTGTAGAAACATTTGTATGCTTGTTAAGGATGTAAAAATTGTTTAAAAATGAATTTGGGGTTAAAATCTTTTGCAATTGGATTCCTTTGAACCTACTGAACATAGAAAACACTTTGTGGACTCAAAAATGTATTTGGTGAAACAAAATAAAGATTCTTTGATTTAAAACCATTTCTAGTCAAATAGAAATGTGGTTTATTTATTAAAAATGGTTTTGGAAGAAAACCTTTGGAAAATGTTTTGTTTTAAACTCTCTGACCCTAAACACCAAGTTTTATGGTTTGAAAACATATTTGGTGAACCCTATAGGTTAATGCCTTAGAAAAAAAATATTTTTACACCACATAAAATGATACTTTGTTTTGAAAATGGTTTTTGAAGTGAAACCTTTTGTAAAATGACTTTGCCACTTTACAAAATGACCATTAGGTGCCTTTCAAGTGTTATGACCCATTAGGAACCACTTTTTCAAACAAAACAAAGCTTGGCATGCTTGCGTGCATTACTTTGACTTTGTTATTTTGTGTGTGTTGTTTTGCTTGATTGGTAGATTGAGTTTGTGCCTTGCTTGATTGAATTGTAGTGACTTGAAGAGTGTGATTGTTGCAAGGACAAGGAGTGAACCTATACCCTCTACCAAAAAGGCAAGTGATGCTTCATACTTTTTGTCCCATTACTTTCACTATGCATTAGTGATTTTCTCTAAGTAAAACTTGCACGGATTTTGCTAAGTATAAACCTTGCTATAGGAAAACCTGGTAGATGAATTCTCAGTAGGATTTTTCCTAAGTTAAGACTCCTACTACTATCCAGCTTAGCCTAGCTAATAGAAAACATGGGTGGAATATATATTCACACTATGGAAAAATATTCTAAGTCTGAGGACTTGTGTTTTGTTGAATAAAACAACTAAGTTAATGAATCACCTGGGTGGAATGGGACTTGCTTGGTGGATTTTGGTTGAGTGGTTCACAAGGCCCATGTCTATGGTTTGCCTTGTGTATCTCACTTGTGGATGGCCACCCAGGAACAAAGATATTTGAGATGTCAAATGTTGAGAAGCTTCAAGTGCAACCACTTGGCAATATGGGCTCTGCCATGATCATATAGGTTGCAAGAACTTAGCCATATGGACAGAGGGTGGTAGTGTTTGATAGGTTGGAACGCGTCCATTTTTGTCTAAGGGAAGGCTTCTGAAAGTTCTTTTCTTGGGAAACCAAGTCTTGTGGGGAAAGTGCACCACCTCTGCAGAGTGTAAAATCTAAGTACTTAGCCATGTCCCTGGTAAAGGACAATTTGAGCATCAAGACATGGAAGCAATCAAGAATCTCTTCATTCAAATTTCTAAGTTAAAAACTTGTGGTTTGAACAAGGGTTGTTTGAAATCTTCAATCTTTGACTGAGAGAAGCCTTGGAAAAGATTTTGTCAAAACAAAAACTTACTGTTTTCAAAATGATAAGGAAAATCTATTTTGAGCAATGCAAGCCTCAACTCCACTTATCCAAATGCATATAGATGATAGACTCCACTATGCTACCATAGTATCACTTGCCAATACAATTCAAATGTATTGACCCTTGTGGCTGTAACTTGTTATGTTGCAGGTTTGATTGTTTTTAGTGAAGATTGATTGATTAGGATTACAAAGTCTACAACCAACATCTGCCTGTGGCACTTTGAAGATGAAGGACCCATGATTATAGTTATTCTGCTGCAATGTAATGTAATAGCCAAATGAGCTATGTATGATGTAATAAAATTATGTTATTCCTGGTTATAAAGTTATATTATGACCTTTGTTTCTTGATATTACATCTATACTGTGGATGCTAGCTATTGATCCAGGGACTAGCATTGTAAACACAGGGGACTCCACCTTATATTGTTGTAAGGTTGGGACACTCCCTCTATAGATGGTATCAGAGCATTGTGTTGCCTGTAGGATTGTAAACCTAGGATTGGACAAAAACCCTTAGAAAAATAGGAGTTGTATTTGTTCCAAAAACTTATTTACAAACAAACTTGTAAACTCTTTCCTCAACCATTTTGGTTTCAACTCTATATCTCTTCTGCTTCAACTTGATGGAAAAACCTACCCATGGCCAAAGACTACACCATGTGCAAAGGACTTCTTCAACATCTTCAAATCTAATGACTTCAACTTCTTCAACTCTAATGACTTCAACATCTTCAGCATATTCCCCAAGGACTTCCAACTTGGATGACACTAAGGACTACAAGTGAGACAAGGAAATCTTGCTCAAGATTTAGAGACTGAGGGAATGCAAAAGTTAGAAGGAGCTTACATCATTTGAAGTTATTGCAACCAAGAGTTTATCTCAAGGAAACCATGATCTCATTCAAGAAGAATCAACCAAGAAGGATGGAAAGATCACAAGTGAACCATATAGATGGACCACCATATTAAGTATAGATCAAACCCACCAACTTATGTGGTATAACAAAAATATTTTGTTGCCTAAGTATGTGCTTGAAACTTGTTCCATTTCATTATGCCACCCATAGTTTAAATTGAGATAAACTTAATTTGTATCTTGTGACAAAACTAGTATCAATGTAACGCTTTACAATGAACTATTTGTAATTGTTTGTCACCTCTACACAAATATATTCTTAGTTCTTCCAAAAGATCATAATAATATCCTTACTATCGTCCAATGATCATTTTATGATTCATTCTGGTATATGCTCATAACACTTAGAGCATATGACATATCTGGATGTGTACATATCATGGTATGATTGATCAAAACATTCTTGTGATTTCACTCATCAAGTGTCAAAACACTTGAATCTTGTTTCACTTATCAGGTGTCGATACACTTGAATCTTGATTCAATTCCTTTCCATGCAACAAGAACTGTTTCTTATCGTTTCTATACTTAACTCCTTCAATATCTCATATATGTACGTTTGGCATAACCATATTAGCGTCACGGTCTATCCACTATAGACTTTCATGCTAAATATTTGGGTTTTGCCTAAGTCTTTCATCGAAATGAAATTCTTAACCTTTGTCAATAAAAGATACATCATTTCTAATCAACAAGATGTCATCCACATAATGTATTGGAAATATGTCTCTGCGCTCCCACTTAATTTCTTGCAAATGCAAGCATCTTTATCGTCTCCAGATGAAAACTCCTTTTTCATCAGGGTGAAGATTCCAACTCCGCGATGCTTACTTCAACCATTGAAGTTTGCATGCCCTTTTAGCATCCTTTGAATTTTAACAAAACCCTTTGGACCGTGTCATGTACACGTCCTAGGTAACCATTCTCTTAGAAGAACTTTTTTTTGTTTATTCATCTACCATATACCAAATTATATGTAGTGGTTGCTACTTTAATCCTTCCAGACTAAATATCGCTATGAAAGATCAAATCTTGTCATAGTCAACTCCTTGAACATTGTCGTAAAATACTTTACGACATGTCGACTATTTCATAGATGTGAAACATCCATGTTTGTTTCTTCATAGATCCAAATACGACTGATAGGTTTTTACACCTTTCCAGAGGGTCTTCCAAGTTCAAAACTTGATTTCTCGTATATGGAACTATCACGGATTTTATGGCTTCAAGCCATTTGATGGAGTCAGGGCCCATCATCGCTTCTTTGCATAATCGGTTCATCATTGTCAAACAATAATGATTTACTCTCAAATCTTAGTATTTGATTGTTTATCCGACCTACTTGGTTCAATAGGAACTTAGATCTCCGTGACCACGACCTTTGAGGCACATAAACCATGAGCATTATGGCTGCCTCCGGAACGATTTCCGGCGCTGCGCAACTCATCACATATAACTAAGGTTCGTTAACCTTATCAAAGTTCTATTGTCCTCCCACTTAACATTTATGAAAAATTCCTTCTTCAAGAAACTTCACGTTTCAAGTGACAAACCCTTTTGTCCTTGGTGTTATGGAGGAATAACCAATTTTTATTGGAAATAACCTACAAAGACATGCTCATCCGACTTTGATTGTAAACATCTTACTTATGTTTAGCATACCAAAATTTAAGAAATGACAACTTGGGTTTTACCCCAAACCATAACTTTCATGGTGTCATTTCAACGGATCAAGATGGAGCTCTTTTCAGTGTAAAAAGCGGTAGTCTCTAAAGCTTTAATCTTTTAAAACATAATGGCAGTTTTATAAATAACACCTTTGATCCAACCATGTCAAACAAGGTTTCATTACAAATCTCAAACACTCCATATTCCTATGGTGTTTCGGGAGATGTAAATCTAGGTGTTTTACTAAACTTGTAACTCAAATAAATCCCTTTTATGATAAAATCATAATTCATTTATTTTTCTTGTTACACTTGTAACTCAAATAAATCCCATATGATAAAATCACAAACCATTTATTTTCTTGTTACAATGATTTTCCACTTCATCTTGAAAGTCTTTGAACATTTTCAAATATTTCACACTTCTTTCTCATTAAGTGAATATTCACTCAAATTTCTAGAGAAAGCATATGAAGTTGAAATCCATCGCTTATGACTACACATAATGGACTACATACATCGATATGTATAAATTCCAATATTTTAGTCGTTCGTTCTTCTTTGGCCTTTGAACGAAGTTTTAATTATCCCGAGGAAAGTCTCACAAGCGTCACTTGATCAAATCAAAGACTCCAAAAATCCATGAAAATGGAGTTTCTTCATGTTTTCTTTCCAATATAATTTAAACGACGATGTCACTTCGTAAGTGATCTTTCAATCATTTGTCTTGCGACATTTTAGCATTAGGTTTTATGGATGTGATTTCTCCAACTAGATTTGTAAATCGTCCATCTTATATGGAATACGGTAATTATTTGAACAACCTTTGTTCTCATAATACCTGATTCAAATAACAATTATTAAAACAAATCTTGAAGTCAAGCTTTGATGTCAACGAGAAATACAAACAACGGTTTGTTTGTTTTTGATGAACATCATCACATATTCTCTTGCTGGTTATTTAGGCCATTGTGGTTTATGAATTGTGTCATTCCGTATGAAATTTCATACCAACCAATTCGGTATCCAATACCCAAAAACCACATTGTTTAACTAGCAAAGAATACAACCATAACATGTATATAATCCATATACCTAAATTGGATATTTCCAATCTTTTCTTTTCTGCCAAATATATTTTATAGATTCTCTTTCAGCATTTCCTTTTCCTTTTTAAAAGAATCTATCAACATCAAAAGTGGTGCCATATGCATGACACATAGTCCAAAGCGTGTATATTCAAATAATAATACCTTTGGACTTGCACTTTGAAGTAGATCACCATCATCAAAATGATCGGTATTCTTTCAAAATCCATTCTTTAGTAATCTTTTAGTGTAGTAAACACTTTACATACATATTCTATTCATCCTTATCATGACGACTTTCATGATCAAGCTACTGTAGCTTATAAGGAGAATCGTGAGTATAACATTACTTTCCAAAACCCTTTTTGGATGATTAGGATGTCTAGCATCTCCAACCTTCGTAAATTCTCATCCACTATGAGAACATATATTATACTCTATCATTTGCAACCAAAACATTGTTTCAGATATAGTTATATCTGCCACACATGATGGTTTCTGAAACAATTCTTTAAGCTCCTAGATAATCTTGATATTTAAATCAAGAATCATGGAGGCAAACATGATACTTAAGATACTAAAACTGGAATTGTTACTCTCGATTTAATACCAACTATTAAATTTCACGGAGTAAATAGAGTTTGCTGAAAGTTTGCATTAGGACTTTAAACTTTAGATTAACACTCAACACAATACGATACCAGTTCGTAAAGTATATATCCAGAATTCTATAGTTCTATTATCTCAATTACAACTAGGCATAAGGTGGTGAACGAATGCCAATGACTACAACAAATTATGAAAATTCACTTTGATTTAATTTATGATAAATTGATTTCTACTAATCCAAATTAGAAATGAACTCCCACTAAAAAACGACATCCCTCGTGCCTTTTGGTGATTACATGAACCAAATCCACTACACCAAGTCCGATCATCACGTGAGTCGGTGTAGCTTCAAAGCGAGCATCCATATGGTCATCATATCAAAACATATGACTCATGCTTAACCTTTCGGTCCGTGTTCCGAGGCCATGTCTGTACATGCTAGGCTCGCCAAGTAAGAACCTTAGTATTCGCGTGTGTAACTGTCTTACACCCGAGATATGCTCGTGGATTCAAGTACACCCGATCATCACGTGATGCCTTGAAGCGACGAAACATTGTCGGTGCATACTTAAGGAAGAACACATTTTTATCTTGATATCTAAATGAGGGATCATCTTATTATGCTAATAAAATGCCAAACAAGCAATATAAGATGCAATCTAACATCACATGTTAATAAGTGAAATGATATGGTTCCCGCATATGATATCCATCATATGCACCATGGTATGATCACTATCATACCTTTATGTGTAAGGCCAAGGTCTATGGAACTTACACGCTATGTGTGTTGTAAGAGTATCATCTCATACTTCTACTTACAACATTACCATATCATAACACTAGCCCAACAACAATCTAAACTAGACGCCTCTAATTTATCCATTGCAAGTTTTACGTGGCTTAGGGCTTTCGAAGATAGAACCGTTCTTACCTACGAACATGAACCACAACGAGGATAACCAAATTGTTGACAGCTTGTTGCAAATTATATATTGACTATAGTAGGAGAGACAGACACCCGCTAGCCACTTATGCAAACTAGTTGCATGTCAAGCGTGGAACAGGTCTCATGTGCGAGGACATGTAAAGTTTGTCCGGGCCGCTTCATCCCACTATGCCACCAATATCCAAAGTACGACTAAGAAGCAATAAAATGATCATCATCGCCCACATACTCATATGTGTACTACCCGTGCAAAGTATCTACGCATTGATCCGGCTCTGATACCACTGTAGGGTTCGCAGCATAGAAACAAAAAAATTCCTACGATGGGAACAACTATGTACCAAGATCTATCTACCTGATACAAACAACGAGCGGATATACATCCGTAGAGAACATACCCTTGAAGACCGATAAAGCTTAACAAGTCCAAACTCGTGGTTGATGTAGACGATCTCTTGCCGATCTCAAGATCGAGAGGAAGTCCTAGAGCCGCAAAACAGCAGCGCATCCATGCTCGCACACACGTTCGAGGCACCGAGCAACCTCCGCCTCCTCGCTCCAGCGATGCAGCGGAAGCACAAATCTTTCTTGCCGAATAGCCACCGGGAACATGTATCTCGCTAGTCCGAGACCATGGGGGATAAATTCTAGAGGGGGAGAGAGATCCTTCACGAGGAGGTGTGAGTGAGAAGTGAGAGGAGGGGCTCCTTATATAGGGGAGGGGGCAGCCCAAGGGGGCATGGCCTCCGGCCATGGAGGGTGCCACAACCTCTCCCTCATTCATGTGGGTGGACACTCCACGCACAAAATGGCCCTTCAATTTTCTCCACTCAAAAACCCACTAAAATTCCCATTAAATTTCCACCAAATTTAATGCAAACTCTCATTAAATAAAACTCTTTTATTTTATTCAGAATTTTTGTCAATTACTTTAATGACAAACATTCACAAATAACCCCTTGCTAGAATTCTATTTCACATGCATAATCACTTTATGCAATTTCACCCGAAAACCTGTTTCGGTATCTAGTGAAATAAATTCCTGTGCTTGTTCATTCTTTCGGCATGAAACTTTTGCTCCAATTGGATGTCAGTGTCTCTTAAGTGTGTCACCCTACGGTTCGTGAATAATGCGGACATGATCGAGACCCCTCTCGGATCAATAATCAGAAGCGGGATCTGGAGACCCATACTGACTCCCACACATTCAACGATGAATTTCTTGTGATCGTCGGAACCTTTTACGCTAGTATCTTAATCCTTTTGTTTCGTGATATACTACATGTCCGAGATTCGATCATCGGTATCTCCATACCTAGTTTTATCTCGTTACTGATGTACTCTTTTCTCGTTCCCGTGATATAACATTCTAGTGATCAAATCACTTGCTTGCAAGCTAATCAATGTGATATCACCGAGAGGGCCCAGAGTATATCTGTCCGTCATCGGTATGAACAAATTCCACTCTTGATCCATGAGCATCAACATAACACTTTATTAGTTCTGAATCCATCTTTATAATCACCCTGTTACCGTGTGACGTTTGATGTTATCAAGAAACTCTTCCGGTGTTAGTGATTGACATGATCTCATGGTCTAGGGATTAGGATCACTTCGTAAGTTGTTATAGCAATATAAACTCAATGACTTTGATCGTAATGCTATACTTCGGATGAATGTCCATCACACCATTACACTAATGTTGTGACCTCGTTATTAACAACATCCAATGTCCATGATCAGGAAACCTATGATCATCTTGTTAATCAACGAGCTAGTTTATAAGAGAGGCATAACTAGGAACTTCCTTTTTGTTTATTAAACACACATGTATTAACGTTTCCGTATTAATACAATTATAGAATGCAAAATAAACATTTATCATAAATAAGGAATACGATAATAACCACTTTATTATTGTCTCTCGGGCATATTCCCTTCAGTCATTGAGTTTTGTGTTGACTTTATTCCTGACCTTAAGCCGATTGGTGTTTCTGACTCGCGGCATGAGGGAAGACTAAGTGGAAAAGGCACGCTGGGAAAGAAAGCAATTATATGTAGGGACGGGGACTGTTTCACTAAAGCACACTATACAGTTCTACATAATTCCACCTTGGCAGCTCCGTATATCGAGGAACACAAGAATATTGTACGCTCCAAAAACCTGGGGAAGCCTGACTCATGGATTACAGATGAACACATGAAGTGTTTTGGTGGTTGGACGCGGGCACATCTCTTGAATGACACCACTGTTGGAGATCAGCTATACTTGTTGGCCGCTTCACCATCTTCTACTATATTGAATTTCCAAGGGTACGAAATAAATGGGAATACATTCTACATGATCTCCCAAGATAAAAAGAGCACCAACCAAAACAGTGGTGTCCGCTTTGATGCAACGGACGAGAATGGGCAAAAGGACACATACTATGGTTACATAGAGGAGATATGGGAACTATACTATGGAGTCTCTTTTAAGGTCCCTTTGTTTCGCTGCAAATGGGTCAACCTGAATGGGGAAGGGGTAAAGATAGACCAGTTGTATGGAATGACAACAGTGGATCTCAACAATCTTGGTTATAGAGATGAACCATTCGTCCTAGCCAATGATGTGTCTCAGGTTTTCTATGTGAAGGACATGTCTTCCAGACCTAAAAAAAGAAAAAATATGCAAACGAATACATCATATGATGAGCCAAAGCATCACATAGTTCTTTCAGGGAAAATAAACATCATGGGAGCCGATCGTAAAAAACGGGTTGTTTTGTGAAGTAACCACCAAAATGCTGTTTCAGAATGCTACCGTCCCATTTTTATAAAATACTAGACCACCTTACATGGATTATCTCCCAGCTGGGACATCTCAAACATTTTCGTCCATCCTGGGTAAAAAGGACAAATGTCTCCGAATCGGTAGGAAGTAGGTCCGGTTTATACTACAGGTACATGATCTAACGCTCGTGATTTTTTGAAAAAAAATCATTTTTAGACTCGTAATATGTGGTTTCTTCAGAGATCCAATGCAAGTTCTAACGATGCTCGTCCCCTATCTTCATGCACGCCGGTTCAACCATAGTTAGAAATTCAAAAAATTCAAAACAGGCATAAGAAATTCAAAAAAAGTCTGAACAATGTAAATCCTTTGTGTGGTGTCATATTATGTGACATAGTTGCAAGGAAAAATACCAGACTTGGTATATTGATCATGTCTCGAAAAAAACCTTCACAAAATGACCTATCATGTTCGAGGTTTCATGGCTTTCGGTCCAAATGACCGATGTTATGTGTTGAATCGCGGCATAATTTGTGATGATGTGCCCATATTATGCATGCATGTGGACATTGGTATGGAGAACAATGTTGCAGGAGGAAGTTTTCCTTTTCATCGCACAGAAAAGCCATTTTCCATTTTCCGAGCGCAAAAAACGGGTCGTTTTGTGAAGTAACCACCAAAATGCTGTTTCAGAATGCTACCGTTCCATTTTTATAAAATACTAGACCACCTTACATGGACTATCTCCCAACCGGCATATCACAAACCCTAAACCCTAAACCCTAAACCCAATTTATTCCCGCCATTTTTCTTCCCGCCATTTCTTCCCGCGGCTTTTTTCCCGCCATTTCTCTTCCCGCCATTTCTTCCCGCACTTTTCTTCCTGCCATTTCTCACTACATATATGTAGGATTGGCCTCCATTGTCATTGCACATCTCTAGACTCATACTGCAATCTCATCACTCTTTCCCATGGCTTCCACCATACGACTAACCCCTAGGGAGGCGGAGGCGCTTCGCGCCTCGAACTACCCCTGCCCGCCGGGCTACTGTGTCCCTGTCGGCTAGATGCTGAGCGTCGGAGGCGTGCCGGTTCCTCCTGTCCCTCTAGGTGTGGTGCGCCGGATGGCCATCACGAACAACTACTACTTCGAGCTCACGCCGGAGCAGCGGAGGAATCCCAACTGGCATCCCGAATATTTCCTGACTTGGCAAGCCTTTTTCGGGGATTGGCGTGAGAGGGCGCTCGCCAGGAACGAGGAGGACGGCCCACCTCCTCCGAACTTCAACGAGGCCGGCCATCGGCTGTGGTGGCACGGCGGGACTCTCCAGAGCGTCATCGCCTATGACACGGCCGCCGAATCTAACCCCCGCCTGCGCTACCCTCAAGTCCAGCCCACTCGTACTCAGCCCTCAAGGTTCAAATACGGCGACCCCAACATTGCAGGTGTAGGCAGGAGCATGACTGAATCACTCCAACATTGCAAAACAAGTTCGGCCGATTGTGACTTAATCTGGCCATGTATCTTAATTTTCAGTTCTTCTATGTATCTTAATCTTCAGTCGTGCTTTATGTAACTTAGTGTTAGTTGCGTTATGTACTTTAATTCCAGTTTTATCGTAATAAAATTTTCTTCCCGCCCATTATTTCCCGTCATTTTCTTCCTGCCCATTAATATATAAAAAATATAAGTTAATTTATTTTTAATTTTAAATGGTTACATTAATTAGTTTAAAAACAGAAAATGGTTTTGAATTAGTTATTCAAATCCAAACACTTTTTATGTTTAAAGTTTTTATAAATTCCAAATTAATATTCAAAAAATACAAGTTAATTCATTTTTAATTTTAAATGGTTCATAGTTTAAATGGTTACATTAATTATTTTTAAAAACATAAAATGGTTTTGAATTAATTATTCAAATCCAAACAATTTTTATGTTTAAAGTTTTTCTAAATTCCAAATTAATATTCAAAAAATATAAGTTAATTCATTTTTTATTTTAAATGTTCCATAGTTTAAATGGTTACATTAATTATTTTTAAAAACAGAAAATGGTTTTGAATTAGTTATTCAAATCCAAACACTTTTTATGTTTAAAGTTTTTCTAAATCCAAATTAATATATAAAAAATATAAGTTAATTCATTTTTAATTTTAAATGGTTCATGGTTTAAAATGTTACATTAATTATTTTTAAAAACAGAAAATGGTTTTGAATTAATTATTCAAATTCAGACACTTTTTATGTTTAAAGTTTTTCTAAATTCCAAATTAATTATCATTTAAAAAACATTACAAATTTAAACCCCAAAATAAAAATAAGGCGGGAACAGAGAGAAAATTCGTGAATTTTTTTGAAAACAAGGTCATACGTCCCGGTTGGAGCCACCAACCGGGACTAAAGGCCCCCTGCACGCGCCGCTTGGGTTCAGCCCAAAATATAAAAAAAAAATAAAAAAGTGGAGCATACGTCCCGGTTAGTGGCGCGTCCCGGTTGGTGCCACCCTTTAGTCCCGGTTGGAGCCATCAACCGGGACAAAAGGCCCTTCATTTATAACTTTGCGCGCCTGTTCTTCTTCTTCCCCATCTCATTCATCGACTCATTCACAGGAACCCTCAATGACGCCGGCAGGCTGCCCGTGCTCGCCGCCGCCCACGCGTCCCGGTCGCCACACCACCGCCTCCATCCGCGCGCGCCCCGTCCGTGCAAGCAGAGGGCTCGAGCACGCGCCGCTGTTGTCGCGCCTCCGTTGTCGTTGCCGCCCACGGATGCGCCTCTATTGCCACGCTGTCGTTGCCGCGTAAGCAGAGGCCACCACTGCGCCGTCGTTGCCGCCAACGCGTCCGGCCCGGTCGCCACTACCACCAAGGTGCGTCGCTGTCTCCTCCTTTCTCTCTGCTCCCGTCTGGACCAACCAACACCGTCTGCCGCCGATGTCCTCCACCTTGCCGGTGAGCACCAAGCCCAACTAGCCCACGCCGTCGGATCGAGAACCCGCGGCCGAGATCGTTTCTTTGACCGCGTGGATGACCGTTGACCTGTCAGCGCAGCGCTGAGTCAGCTGCCGCGTCAGCGGGAATATGCCAGGGAATATTCCCCCGGGATTTCTAGAATAAGAAAATAGACAGAAATTTGTACGAATTTGTAAAATTCATATAAAATTGAATATTGATCATAAAAATATATGTGATATATTTCTGGATTCAGAATAATGTGTAGAATATTATCATGCAATAAAATTCGTACTTTGACCAATGTATATTCTCTAGAATATTTAAATCTATTATATGATAAATAATTCATAGGAAAATATCCACAACTCCAAAATTGGAAAATTTGGTGTCTATGGATTCAGAAAATTGTAATCTACGTCACTGTAGCATGAGTTGGTTTTGTTACAGTAGAAAATAATTACCTATTATTAAATCCATTAAATGAGTATTTTGACTATAACTTTTAATCTGTAATTTAGGGTGAAACCAGTGGCAAATAAAAGCTATGAACATTACCTATCTAGTAGAATGGTTCTCATAATTATATGAAACTATTCTGTACTAAAAGTATTCAGAATTCATTGATGCCTATTTAAAGCCTATTTGTTTAATGGAAAATGTGTATGGGAAGCTTTTGATCTTGTTTATCTTTTCTAAAATGCATGCATATTGTTTTGTTGTGTTGATGTACTGTATGATTGATTGCAACTATTGTTTTGCATGATAGATTGCCCGGAGTGCGATTATTGTGATTGCGAAGACTGTGTGAACGATTACTACAACTGAGACAAGTGTCACTATCATGAATCTCCTATTGTTTTATTATGCATTTAGTTTTCAGTAGCTTGCATTGAAGGAAATGTTTTATATTATATATGCTATGCTATGGTGTGAGTACCCAATGCCGCTTTGACTTATCCATTTTTCCACCTACGCAGAAAATATGGACCCACACGACAGAGACGAAGAAAAGGAAGAGTTGATCCAAGGTGTGATCCGCGGGGAAGAAAATTTAGACGTATCGACGTTTCTGAACAACTAGGGTGAGGGTGATCCTCTTTTTGCCGGAAGAGACGACTTGTTTGGGGTTGAAGGAGATGCCTTCCGCGAGGGAGAAGGCGATGCCTTGTATGATCGAGAAGACGACCGCTCTGGCGAGGTGCATGTAATATAATTAATTCATTAATTAATCATCTACTGTGTATATAGAAATAGTAACGACGATCTTTCTTCTTTTAGCCCTCCGGATCGAACAAATCTACTAAAAAGAGCGGACGAGGCCCAACCAAAAAGTTGGAAGACCATGAGAGGTTCAGGACCGAAGATATCGGTGAAGACGGCAAACCGACGGCTCCCATTGTTGTCGCAAACAAATTTGTGGCACAATACGGAGTAATCGTTAGGGACTTCGTCTCGATCACCATTCAAAATTGGAATAGGCCTGCTGATGTGGAAGAAGAGGGAACATCTTTATTTCTCCCTACTGTGGCCAAAGATTTACTGTGGAAGAGGCTCATGCTTAATTTCAAACTACCAAAGATAGAGCTGGATCCAAATGCGGATGATCCAGTTGAGGACGCCTTAGAACATGTGAAAGCCATGGAGATGAAGGTCAGGGAGTGGGCTATGAAGAAGATGGCCCAGTGTTTCACAAACTAGAAGAAAAGATTGCACCTTGACTATGTCGTGAAAGAGAAGACTCCGGATTTCGAGAAATTCAGTTTCAGGAGATAAAAGCATTATGGGCTAAGTTTGTGAATTACAGGACATCAAAAAAAGCTAAGAAAATGTCTGCAACGAATAAGCTGAATGCTGCTAACAAGAAGTATCACCATACTATGGGGCAAGGTGGCTACAGGGCTGGCATTCCTGAGTGGAAGAAACTTGAGGATGAACTGCGTGCTAAAAAGATCATCCCAGAGACAGACGATTGGATCGTGCAAAGAATTGGTTTTACGGGCATGGGGGCACGTTGGACTCGGAAGGGAAGTGTATATATAACTTACGACATAAAGAAGACCCCTTGCCAATCGAGAAGATGAGAAACGCAGTAAAGGCTGTTAAAGATGGGGACTTCATTCCCGATAGAGAGAATGATGAGCTCACACTCGCCCTTGGAAATAAGGAACATGATGGACGAACACGAGGCACAATAGGCTCCCAACCATGGAGGACTGGGTTTCCCGAAGAGAGGAAGAAATATCCTGATAGAAGCCATAAGAGGAGAAAGGACAAGGCGGAAGTTGAAGAAGATATTCATAAAGAGCGAATGCATATAATGAAGAACAAATAAAGCAACAACAAGATCAACTTAACGCACTTAGCCAGCAAGGTACTACCGGCCCATCTCAGCAGCACATTGTGGTAGAACCTGCATTCGATGCTACCGGCCTATCGAATAATCGAAAAAGCAGTGTGGCTTCCACCGAGGTCCCGGGTGATAACAATGACGATGATGATGGTGCACCGACGATGGCTCGCGTTGGCTACCCAGTGGATGATATCACACAGATGACACGCTGCGAGCTACATGTCAAAGTTGTGAATATATCAATGAAGGTGGCGGTCGGCTATGCCTTACCAATTGGACCCACACCAACTTACTATTGTCGTCCGGTTCCAGAGGGATACGTTGTTGTCGGGGTGGATGAAATCATGCCCACCTTTCAAGGTTTGAAGCTTGACTACCCTACAGGTGAAGGGGATGTGACTGAACTGGGAGAAGCAACAAACGTCACCATTCTATGGCCAAAGGAATGTTATCGTGCTTCAAAATCACACGCCAAGGCCATCTTCGCCGCCGCCTCACCCGTCTCTAGCGCGGTCGTCGCCGCCGCGGCAGCCGCCTTCGTAGCCTCTGGAGGAAAAAGTGCCGATGTAGTGACATAATGATTGAAATTACCTCTGGAGGCATGCTTGCATGTCCGCCCACTCATTGAGGTCTTCGTGTTTCGAGTCCATGACTTTTACTATTCCATCGCCGGGCTTAATGATTAGTAGGATATGGTGGAAGCTGAGCACGCATAACGAGTCAATTATACACTTAACATCGAGTAAGCAAAATATAATGTGTACAAGACAGTAACACTCACTCGTAGTTGTAAGGAAATAGTATTTCCCTTTTGGTCTCGTGAAATCTTAACGCTTGTACCAAGTTGTTCTTTGTCACCTCGGGTCTCAGGTGGAGAACATTTTGATAAATGATATCTGGGTCAATGAACCCAATGTCATAGAGTTGTCCTCTTTTGCATTGGAGAATCTTCATTCTGCAAAATAAATATAGTGATGAGTAAGATTATACATGCAATGAACGATAGCTGCGCTAGAAAGACTTAATTACATAAATTAATAATACTTACAAACAATAGGCACTCATGATAGATTTGTCGAGGGCGTCTTGTTGGTATAACTGAAATAACTCATCAAATTCAATCATTACCACACCATCTCCATGCCCATAATGCTCGTTTCTATGTGCAATGTTGATCCAGTTTTCATTAGCAGCAGATTGTCGCATGTACCAGATATGCAATCTTCGCATTTTTGTTGGTAGCTCCTTGACTAACTCAAGTTTTACGAGAGGGTGCCCGTGCCGATACTTGTATGCTATGTCAGCGAATTCATTTATATGGGTTAAGTACCTATGAATAGACATGCATTGAGCCGCTGTCGCTTCTCCGTACAACTCTACTAACTCCGTATCATACCTCTGCTCGGCCGCAGCTCTCCTCGACCGCACCTCGGCATCGGAATACACTTTTAGCGGGGGCGCACGATTGATTTTTCTGTTCTCCGAGATGGGCAACTGATTTCTCGCTTGATTTTTCACTGGAGCTGATACTCTGCAACCGTTGCTCTTTTGCCTTAGCCGACTTGCGAATAGAGCGGTCATAGTCGTCTGGGAGCGGCGGCGGGTACACGGCCATGAGCTTCACCTGGGCTATTGCCTTTGCTACATCTTCTTCGGTGCGCGGAAAGATTGGCTCTATCGGCTTCTTCTTGTTAGCTATGTCAATCTTCCACTTTTGATAACTGGCTTCTGAGGCCGCATCAAGTTGCTCGTTTGTCATCTCCCCAGGTCGGGGGATACTGAAATCTATATTTGCATGGGGTAATTTTGGGACGGGCGATATGTTATGTTTCGGTGATATGAACCTCTTGCCCCTCGTAGTCATACGACCCCTTTTCCGCTTGGGAGATGGCGGCGGTGGAGACGGCTGCGGCGGCGATGGAGACGGTTGCGCGGGAGAATGGTAATGTGGCAGCGAATGTGAAGGTTGCGCTGGAGAATGTTCATGTGGCGACGAAGGTGGATTATTGCTTATCTGAGGAGTGGGTGGCCTTGGCGGCACATAATTTGGAAGATGGATGTGCTCCTTTGGCCAAACAGCAGTCCCCCTTTTTACTTCTTCTAGTTCAGTCAGCTCCCCATCTTCACCTGCGGGGTAGTTCAGCTTCAGCTCCTCATAATCTGGCATGAGTTGATCCACCGTGACGACAGCGTACCCTTTTGGAACCGGTTTGCAATGCCAAGTTGGTTTAGGTCCAATTGGTAGGGCCATGTCGAGCGCCGCCGTCAACCTTAAGTTAGCAACTCTCACCTTTAACTCACAAGGTGTGCTCTGTGTGATATCATCCACTGGGTAACGATGTTCCGGAGCCGTCAGTGCATCATCATCACCATCATCCTGGAGCTGCGTGGAAGTGACACTGCTTTTCTTATTCGATGGGGGAGCCGGTAGCATCGAATGCAGGTTCTATCCGGTACAGTTGAGATTGGTTGCTACCTTGCTGGCTAAGTATTTCGATTTGATCCTGATGTCGCTTTAATACCTCTTCTACATTACGCAGCCGGTCTGCAGCAGCAGCTTTCTCAGCTGCCTCCCTTTCCTTCCTCCTCTGATGGCTTCTATCAGGAAATCTCTTCCTTTCCTCGGGAAACGCAACTGTCCACGGCTTGGATCCTTCGGTGCCCCGTGATTGTCCTTTGTGTTCTTTATTTTTAAGGGCGCGTGTCAGCTCGTCCTTCTCTCTATCAGGAACGAACTGTCCCTCTTCAACATCTTGTAACGCACTTCTAATGTCGTCGATAGGTAGCAGGGGATTATCTTTGTGTCTTTGGTTATACACTGCCTTCCCTTCTTCGTTCAACGTGCCCCCATGCCCGTAAAACCAATTTCTTGCCCGTTCGATCCATGTTAAGGGCTCTGGCATGACCCCCTTGGCCAGAAATGGTGCCTCAAGTGCCTCCCACTTATGCTTGCTACCGGCGTAGCCAGCAGGCCCCATGGTATGGTGGTACTTCTTCTTAGCAGCATTCGCCTTATTTACTGTAGACTTTTGCAACGCGTCCGGATTCTTCGTCTTGTACTCCACAAATTCGGCCCAGTAGTCTCTTACCTTCTCATAGCCCTTATCGAAATCCGGAGTCTTATCGAGCTCGATATAGTTCTAGCATAATTTTTCTTCCAGTCCCTGAATAGTCCGCCCATCTTCGAAAGAGCCCACGCCTTGAATTTTTTCTCTAGGGCCTCTTTTCGACTCCTCATTTCCGCCTCATTTGGAACCTCTTCGTCTGGATCCACTGTTGGGATATGCTATATGGGTATCCTTATAGCATGTCTCTTATCCGACTAACCCGGGTGGCCCATAGTCGGTAGCGTGGCCTATGGCCTGCTGGGCGGCCCAGTTAGGTGGATCCAAAAGGGAGGCCCATGCCGGATAAAGGAAGGCTACGGTGGAGTCACCAGCGTACCCGGAGCCTTGGAGTACAACATACGCAAGACTAGTGATAAACGGTGTAGGACTCTGTAAACCTATCCGGCTAGGACTTTTTCCTGTAACCCTAGGACCTGGCGACTATATAAGTCGGGCCTATGGGAGCCTTTAGGGAAGATAATCTCAGACAACCTAGTATTGATTCATACTACCTCACACAGCGAACCTATCTCTGTAACTCGGCGTATTGCCCTAATAGTGATTTATAGCAGGGGTAGGATTCCGCCACCGTTGTGGGATCTGAACCTGGGTAAGCTGTGTTACCTTGTACCCGTCAACCGTCCTCATTACCCCACGTCTCTAAACACGCACTGTGAGGACCCCTCCATGGCGTACTCGTCGGCAATACCACGACAGTTGGCGCCCACCGTGGGGCAAGATGCGCTTCTGGCTCTTTAGCGGGCGAGGACCAAGATCTTCGCGGGAATCGGTGAAACCGTAGCCATCGGCCGCGTTCTCTTCTCCGGCAACGTTCCGATCATCCCTCCCGACGAGTTCTGGATCCCGGCGAAGACGAACCCTACGCGGTGTTCGATCATTCCTGTCGGAGACATCCACCTCTTCACTCAGGCACTAGTTCCCTGGGAGTCGGAGGAGCATCAAGACCCGCACGGACCGCCTACGGGCAGGATACATTCGCGGAAGGATCAATGTCGGATCTCTCTTTGGAGTTTCCCGGCAAAGATCAGAAAGCGTCAAGACCCGCACGGACCGCCTACGGGAAGGATACGTTCGCGGAAGGATCAATGTCGGGTCTCTCTTTGGAGTTTGCCGACAAAGATCGGAAAAATTCAAGGCCCACCCAAACCGCCCCTGTGCAGGATATAAAGGTGGAATATCACTGCAAATCCGCCGGCTTCGTCCGTGCGTCTGGACATCAGAGATCCAAGTTCGTCGGCGTGGTTACCATCTTCGATCTGGCGCGCTGCATTCAGAGAGAGGGCGAAAACCCCCGCGACTACCTGGCCAGGTGGCTCCGTATACGAGCCGACCTAGCCCACTACCCCGATGATAACGCTCTGTATCACTTCGTGGAAGGACTGGACCGCAACACGCTTCTCCGACATTCTTTAAGATGGCAGCAGGCAACAGGACGCCTTACCCTCGAAGAGATGGTGACCACCGCCAACAGCTACGCGGCAGCTGATGCGGCAGCCCAGATGGAGCTTGCGCTCAGAGACGGAGAACCTCCGATTCAGCAGCCGCCACCACCTCCAGTCATCGTCGAGCCCGTTGCACCTCCGCCGCCCATCATTGAGGAAGTCTTGGCACCCTCCGACTCTGTCATTGACGCGCTTTATTCTGATTTCAGTGCAGATTCAGAGGAGATAGACTTCAGTCCAGAAGAGCTAGACTCCGCTATGCAGGAGATGGAGGAGGAGTAATCGCGCGACGAGCAAGCCAACAACGTCGTCGCATCCCGAGGGGTGTTCATCACCATTGGGATGGCGATGGATGAAGATCAACCCGGACGAGCTCCGCCTACGGCGCTGGAAAAGGGGAAGGGGCCACTTATTGCTACTGACGATGATCGCACAAAAGTCATGCCTCCTCCGCCTAACCCAGTGCAGCAGCCGCAGGAACTCGGCACCGGCCCGAGCAACAACAACACCGCAAACTTGCCGCCTCCAGCATCTACGTCTGCAGCAGCCCAAGTTACTCCAGCTGATAGAGTGATGTACGGCAATCTCCTCGTCGATCCACTGACCGTTGCTCATATCCGGAACGTGACCCATCTTGATGAGAAGAGCCGGCAACTGCTGGAGGAGGCGCAAGCCATCGCGCAGCAAGGCGCTAAACTAGATCGATATCTGGTCAACGCGTAGAAGTCCATAGAAAAATCTAAAGCAATGGAGGCCGAGTACAAGACTCTGCTACAGCAGCAGAAGGCTAAGAAAGCTCCGACTCGCGTCATCAACGATCCTGGCATACGCGGCAACCTAGGATGGGCTCCCTCTAAGCCGGCACAGGCCAAGCCATACATTGACAGTGAAGGCAAGCAGGTGATACCCACCCCACTCCTTAACCTCGCCGTCGCCAAGACCCTTCTGGATCAGGATAGATCGCTTGAGGCAGTGGAACAGGTCTATGACCTAGTGGCCAAGGCGGTGAAGCAGCAGGAAAAGGCCACCTCTCAGAGGCTTGAGTCTAACCCTGCGCTCTGCCAGTCTAGCCAGTACAAGCCGCCAAGGGACAGATCTCCTCTTGATGTCAGGTCCCAGACGGGTTCATCAGAACAAAGACGGAGGGATGCACGCAACAGTAAGGATGCCATCCCCATATCCTCCGACCACGGAGAAAAGGCCCGACCTTGTCGCCCATCGCCACCGCCCTGATCTCCCCAACATCGCGAAGATTACAAAGCTCACCATCGTATGGATATGCCCCCACCAAAGAAGTGTGGCATCGTCATCCGTGACAACGCGGAGCAGACCCGTCATGATGCAGAGCACAACCAAGGACATAAGAGCAGGTCGCGCCATGACCCTCTGCGTCCGACAAGCAACTGTGATAGGTGTGAGGCGTCGCAGGAGGGTAATAGCAAGAAGGCTAACCCACCGCCACCTCCACCTCCGTCACCACCAAGCAGTCACCATGGCGGAGGAGGCCCGCGTCGTTCACGCAGCCCATCCCCTGTTAACAAGAAGAAGAAGAACCCGGAGCCATACGACGCGTGTTCGCGGATCGATAAGATCCACGAGGCCCGGGAAGGACCATACCTGGGACCACGTTGCTTTGGACCTGCAATACGGTCCGCAACTTACCCCAAAGGTTTCCGGATTGACAAGGCCATCAAGCCCTATGATGGCACCGCCAAGCCAGCCACATGGTTGCAGGACTACGGCAACGCGGTGGAGATTGCCGGAGGCAACCCCAACGTCGCCGTCAAGTACCTCCCATTAATGTTGGCGGGTACGGCCCGTCAGTGGATCGACGACTTGCCGGAGAAATCTATCTACAACTGGCTGGACATGCAAGAAGCGTTCACCAAAAACTTTGAGGGTACATACAAGCGTCCATGCACTGTGGGCGATCTACAGCGGTGCGTGCAAGAGAAATACGAGACATCCCGCGCCTACCTCTCCCGCTGGCTGGATATGAAGAATTCCTGCGTAGGAGTGCACGCTCAGACCGCCATGGCCGCCTTCATCGATGGGTTGTAAAGGGGCACGTTGCTCCGACATAAGCTGAAGCGCTTGCAGGATAATCACCAGCTTGACTTGAACCAGATGATTCAGTTGGCTAGTGAGTTCGCAGCTGCCAACGACGATGCTCGTGGCTCCTTGCCGGCAACGGCCATTCCAACTCAAGCTCGGAGGAACAACATTACAAAGCGGAAGACCGCTCCAGAAGAAAAGCAAACTACCGACATGGTCGCTATGACTTTTGCAGGACGAGGAGAAGGCGGACAACATGGCCGAGGAAGGGGAGTCGGTCGTGGGAAGCAACGAGGAAGTGAAACCACCCCGGCGTCGCTCCGCATTCCCCAAACCTACGAGGAGTACCGTGATATGCCATGCCTCGTACACCTCGACATCAACGGCAAGGCCACCCATACCAATCGACACTACAAGTTCGTCAACGACCTCAAGGAAGACCCGGAGTCCGGCTATAAGCGAAGTCGGAAGAACAGACCGCGAGGCAAGGGCAAGGGGAAGAAGAAGGAGGAGGATTCCAAGGATTCAAGTGACATGGACGAGGACGTTGACCCCAAGCACGCCGCCAAGAGCGACGACAAGGGCAAGAACCCCTTCGCATAGAAGGCCCCAGTCTACCACACTTTCCTTGGCACCCCCACCGTCCGACAACAGAAGACCTCTTTAAGGATCCTGATGGCTACTCTCCCCCCAGTCCCCCAGTACCTGCGCTGGTCGGAGGTTCCAATAACTTGGGACAGGACGGACCACCCAGACCTTATACCCACGAAGAACCAGTACGCCATGGTCATCAACCCCTTGATTGACGGTGTGGAGTTCACCAAGTGTATGGTGGATAGTGGAAGCAGCATCAACATCATGTACCTGGATACACTACAAAAGATGAACTTGACGGAGGCAAACCTAAGGCGGACCAACACCATCTTCCACGGCGTAGTTCCTGGTCTGGAGGCTCGGTCCCTTGGGTGCATTACACTTCAGGTTGCCTTTGGCGATGTTAATAATTACCGCCAAGAGTGCATGACCTTCGAGGTGGTGCCCTTCAAGAGCGTGTACCACGTCATATTCGGCCGCGACATATTCCACACGTTCTTGGCCAAGCCATGCTTCGTCTACAACAAGCTCAAGATACCCGGACCAAACGGCATCATCATCGTATCCGGAAGCTTTACCAAGGCAAGGGACTGCGAGATCAATGAAGCATCCGTTGCAGAAGCTGTCCTCTACAGCGAAGAATTCAAGGAGATCCAGAGCAAGGTCGATGACTCAGAGATGCCCACGTCGAAGAAGCAGATCTCCGACTCCACTCCTGCTTTCAAGGCCGCCATCGAGACCAAGCCGGTGGAACTTGTGGTAGGCGATGCCTCCAAGGTCACCGCCATTGGGACGAACCTGGATCCCAAATAGGAAAGCACGCTCGTCGAGTTCCTCCGTGAGAAGAGGGACATCTTTGCCTGGCAACCTGCTGACATGAAAGGTGTACCTAGGGAACTTGCCGAGCACAGCTTAAACATTGGTCCAAAATGCAAACCAGTGAAACAACCTCTATGACGCTTTGGAGATGAGAAGAGACGCGCCATTGGCAAAGAGATAGCTAGGTTACTTAAGGCTATATTTATCCGGGAAGTCCTTCACACCCAATGGGTGGCCAATCCTGTACTTTTCCCCAAAAAGGGAACCAATGAATTAAGAATGTGCGTTGATTACACCGGCTTGAACAAAGCATGCCCCAAAGATCCGTTTGCTTTGCCTTGCATTGACCAAGTCATTGACTCGACGACTGGCTCAGAACTTTTGTGTTTTCTCGATGCATACTCAGGATACCACTAGATCAAGATGAGGAAGTCGGACCAATTGGCCACTTCGTTCACTACCCCATACGGCACGTTTTGCTATGTCACGATGCCCTTTGGGCTAAAAAACGCAGGTGCTACCTACCAGCGGACAATGCAACGTTGCCTTCACGACAAAATTGGTCGGAACGTTCATGCCTACGTGGACGATATTGCGCTGATGTCTAAAAAGTCAAACGACTTAATCTCTGACTTAAAGGAAACCTTTGATAATCTCCGGAAATACAACATGATGCTTAACCCTAAGAAGTGTGTCTTCGGGGTTCCAGCTGGCAAACTATTGGGCTTCATCGTTTCCCAGTGTGGAATGGAGGTCAACCCAAAGAAAATCAAGGCCATCTTGAACATAAACCGTCTGACATGCCTAAAGGACATTCAACGACTAACAGGTTGTGTTGCAGCAGTTAGTCGGTTCGTCAGCCGACTTGGAGAGAAGGCTTTGCCGCTATACAAGTTGCTGAAGAAGGCGGACAAATTCACATGGACGGACGAAGCAAATGCATCATTGAAGCAGCTTAAGGAGACTCTTTCCTCAGCGCCCATCCTTGCAGGACCCGAGCCTGGAGAGCCCCTGTTAATTTACATGGCGGCAACCAACCGGGTTATCAGCATTGTCGTCGTGGTAGAGCGGAAGGAACCAGGCTATGAGCACGGAGTTCAACGGCCAGTTTACTATGTGAGCGAGGTCTTGACAGAGTCCAAGCAACGTTACCCGCACTACCAAAAGATAGCTTATGGAGTATTCCTTGCTTCTCGGAAGCTGAGGCATTAATTTCAGGAGCACCCAATCACAGTGGTGAGAAAGACCCCACTGTCCGACATCATCAATAACAACGACGCTACAGGAAGGGTCGCGAAGTGGGGCACTGAACTTGCCGCCTTCGAGATCACCTACAAGAGACGCGATGCTATCAAGTCTCAAGCCTTGGCGGATTTTGTTGCAGATTGGACGGAGATGCCAGATGCTACTCCATTGCCAGAACCAGAGTACTAGGTGATGCACTTTGATGGATCAAAGCTGCTCAACGGCACGGGGGCTGGTGTATTGCTACAGTCACCAACAGGAGACAAGCTACACTACGTTCTGCAGATCCACTTCGAGGCTACAAACAACATGGCGGAGTATGAAGCACTCATTCACGGACTACGTGTAGCCAAGGATATTGGCATCAAGCGCATAGTTTGCTGTGGAGATTCCGACTTGGTTGCCCAGCAGGTGGCTGGCACCTGGAATGCGCGGAACCCTATGATGGCGGCATATGGAGATGAAGTGGATGAGATAGCCAAGAGCTTCTTGGGCTACGAAGTTAAGTATGTGCCTAGGGAACAAAACGAGGCGGCTGACCTGCTGTCTAAGCTAGGGTCAGGGCGCAAGCGAATTCCGCCAGGAGTTTTCCTAGAGCACCTGCGCACACCATCCGTGAAGGGAGCCAACATCGACAACCCGGATAGAGCTGACTCTTTCATCAACATGGTGACTAAGGTCCCTCCGTCTTGGACAAAACCGTTCATGGAATATCTCGAACACGGAATTTTTCCCGACGACGATGTCGAAAGACGGCAAATAGTACGAAGAGCAAACGGTTATACCATAATCAATGGGAAACTCTACAAAAGGAGCACTACTGGTGTATACCTAAAGTGTGTTTCCTAGCTAGAAGGTATGGAAATCCTACGCGAAATCCATCTCGAAGATTGCGGGCACCACGCCGCTCCTCGATCGTTGGTCGCGAAAGCCTTCTGGCAAGGATTCTACTGGCTAACCGTGAAGGCGGATGCCGACAAGCTGGTTGAGACATACATTGGATGCAAGTATTATGCCCGACAACCACATGTTCCTGCTGAAGAACTGCGAACAATACCAATAACTTGGTCGTTTGCAGTCTGGGGGCTATACATGGTGGGACCGTTACAGACGGCACCTTATGGGTTTATGCATCTGCTTGTAGCAGTTGACAAATTCACTAAATGGATAGAAGCTAAACCCATTAGAAAGCTTGATGGGGCAACTGCCCTCAGGTTCGTCCGAGATCTAGTGGTGAGATTTGGTCTCCCACGTAGCATTATCACCGACAACGGCAGTAATTTATCACTCGGAGAAGTGGAGGCATATTTCTGGGAGAAAGGCATCCGACTTGACCTTGCATCTGTGGCACACCCACAATCCAATGGTCAGGTTGAGCGAGCCAATGGATTAATTCTGCAGGGACTCAAGCCACGTCTTGAGGCACCGCTACATAGAGCAGCTGGAGCCTGGGCGGAAGAATTGCCATCTATGTTGTGGAGTTTATGAACTACACCCAACAGATCCACCGGCTACACCCCTTATTTCATGGTATATGGAGCAGAAGCCATCCTGACTTCTGACATCCTTCACGATGCACCAAGAGTTGCCGCCTATGACGAGGATGACGCTGAAGAATCCAGATGCCTGGATGTGGACCTTCTCGAGGAGGAGCGCGTTTTGGCATGACAAAGATCCGCCATCTACCAGCAGAATCTACGCAGCTACCATAGTCGCCGCATTCGGCATCGCTCGTTTAAAGAAGGGTATTTGGTGCTCTGACTTAAGCAGAAGAAGTCACACAAATTATCCCAGCCATGGGAAGGACCGTTCATCATAAGCAAGGCGCTGCTCAATGGGTCTTACTACCTTGTTGACAATCCTGAACTAAAGGATAGACCCAATAAGGATCATAAGTGTAAGCAACGTGACCCGGATGATGACTACCCGGAGCTTGATCGGCCATGGAACATAGCACAACTACGTCCTTTTTACACTTAGCATTTTTTATCTAATTGTGTACCTTTTATATGATCAATGAAATAAAGCTCTTTGGTTCACTCATATCTTTGAGTCTTTTACCTCCTTTAGTGTTCATTTTTGGATCATGTAAAACCTTTATGCACAAGTATTGTGTTTGCACTTGTGAAAATTCCGCCTACAGGCGTTAGCTTAAGTTTTCTGGTCTACACGTTCTTTGTTGTTTTTATGTGGATTCTGGAGTAGTGACTTTTGGCACTTATTGTCGGCGATTTTGTGCTCAGGTTATTGATGGTGCCATTGGGCATCATCACCTAAGAGCATGGTTCCGACAACGAGTCTTCCGACTCACGAAAAGTCAAGCATAAGAACCAAAGTAACGGATAAGCCAACACTTTCTTAAAAAATATATACATGCTGGGAACTAAGTTCTTAAGTAGAAGGAAATTACAACCATTGTTTTCCGCCTTAAGTTATGTCATCAAGTTTTTTCCACGCATACACCAAAGAGGAAACAAATATTACAAAGTGTTTTTTATTCTTAGGGCGCAAGAGACTTGGAAGCAGCGTCGTCATCAGCCGGAGAATCACCCTCGGCATCGGCACTTTGGTGAGACTCGGAGGAATCTTGGTTGACGCTGTCGATGGTGTTCATGGGCACGAAGACGTTGATATCCACCAACTCGGAAACTCTGGTGACATAACCCGCGAGTGATGACAAGATGGCTTCATGATCAATTTCTTTGTTGTCATCGTCAACGTCGGGGATGCCAGAGGTCACCGTATCGATGTCGGCATCTTCGTAGTGTGCCTTCACCATAGACAGTGCCATCCTTGCGCCAGCCCGTGCACATGAAGCTTTCCAGCTTGTGATACTGTAACACCCTCAGAATCGACCCTATGCAAGTTTCAGCGATTCCCGCCAAACCCGCATAGAAACGATTCAAAGGTGCCCACCAGGCACTTTCGTGCGGGTGGAAAACGAAGTAATAACATTACACAACAGTCCTCGATGGGACCCACAGAACAAATATATATACAACACGACTCCATGAGTCAAGAATACAGATATTATATACAAAGATCCAAATCACCTTGAAAACGATAGAGCATCCAGCTATGGACAAGATGCAAATGGGGCTAAGAGCCCTGAAGAATAACCATTGGCGTCCATAACCCTGCCCAGGCCAAGCCGGAAGGGTAACCCTGCTAACGACGTCGATCTCAAACCTGCTTAAACAAAAGGGGTGCCGACAAAGGGCAAAGGAAAAAGAGGAGCGTCAGTACTGAGGCCAGTACACGGCGAGACTAGAATTCGGCGGTCGTCGCCTACATAGGTATGGTGGACTAAAGCGGCAGCGGCAGCATGCACTATACAACCTATAGAGACTCGATAAAACAGGCGGCTATCAGAGAGGGGTAAGAAAGACCTATTCGGAACCAACCTGATTCTACCACCAAACAAACCCATCCTGGTGTTTCCCCCTCGAGACCAAACGAGGAAGTCAACCGAGCAACTCACACCGTTGGCAGTTTTATTTATTCAGTTATCGTTGCAGCAATTACTAGTCAAGTATAGATAGTCATCCTGATAAAATAAGCAGTGGGCAATTTTATTTAACCATTCCGTTGTAGTTGCAACACTTACTAGTCAGATACAAATAGCATGAGATAACCCAAAACCCAACAGTTGTTGGTACTTTTATTTAGCCATTCCGTTATAGTTGCAATACTTACTAGTCAGGTACAATGGTCGCAAGCGACACCCAAACAAGCAGTTGTTGGCAGTTTTATTTAGCCATTCCATTATAGTTGAAGCTGATTACTAGTCATTATAAAGTCAAATTTATAGCACTACTTTAGTTATAGTTGTCTATGATCGAGATACTGTGCTCCAACTCGTCCATAACCGCGGACACGGCTTTCAGAAAGTTTTACCCGACCGGGGTGCACAAATAGCAACACACACACGATCAACCTCGGAAAAACCAAATCAAAACCCAACGAGGCTTTCACGACAAAGCAATCACAGGATTCAGAAATATTTCAGGGGGCCACCCCATTGAGTACACCCGCAACGAAGCTAGCTGACTCCGAGACGGACTCAAGGTTTGCGTTAATGGCTGCAAACGACTGGGAACCCAAAACTGGGCTTGTCGATACCGCGAAAACACTCCGCTTACCTAAACAGTACAGTGTGCTCCTCGCACAATCGTAAATAAAGCAGTAAAGCATGGCATAAGTACAGGATCATAAATAAAACCTCAAACTAGTTTGTGGCCCCAAGAAATAAGAATGAATCAAGCTCTGGCTCAGGGGGGGGCCATAATTCCCCGTATGTGGATAGCGCGAATATTCAAGGAACAGGTATCAAGTACTCGGGGTCCTACGGGACACAATTGGACGGTTAACAACCAAATAACATCTATTGCCCACATGTGCCTCTGCTTACTTACTTCAATTTTAGTTGTTAAACAGTAATTAAAGTGAACAATAATTAAAGCCATGATCATCTCCAACATTAAACAGGCGGCAAGGCTCCAACAACTGTGGTACTGGACAACATGCAACAGCACTTGAGCAAGCGACTACGACGCGCAAGTCCAACTAACTACCAAACAACAGGTAATAGGATGTGTCCAAGGCAATATAAGGCTGCAAGGGATATCACGGTTACGAAAACTAAAGCATCGCAACACAGATAGCAATAGATCAATAGGAGGGAATAAATACTATAAAAGTAAGATAGGTAGAAAGGGGGAGATGCTCGCCTGAAAACATTGTCGAAGGTTCAGCCGAAGATCGGGGCGAAGCTCACATCAACTCCACGGCCTTATCCGCGAAGAAGCAAAACGCTAGAGTAAACACCGGATGCAATATTTAATACTACGGCAAAAGATCGGGCATGATGCATGTATGATGCATGGCATGGTGAAGGTGCAATGCAATTAGGCCATATTATGTGGAACCGGGGGTCCCGATAATTAATTATTAGGTTCATGTTGTTTAGATACCCCGCATTTTAAATGTTGTATTAGCAAGGCAAAAGATAGCACCGGTTCGCTACGCAAATTTAAATGAGGCCAATATGAGACTAGGTTTGCCCGCATATGGGCCCCATATTTAATTATGAGGTGAATCGGCATAAGGCCCCCAAACCACATGGCAATATGCATGCGAGTAAGACAAAATAATATGCAACCAGTTTATATATAGCATTTATAAAATAGGGGCTCGGGAAAGGTTCACACATTAGGGTTCGGCGAACTTGGGGTTCCGGGGTTCGAGGTTGGGTCTCAGGGTTCGACGGGATCGGTCTCGGGGTTGGGTACAAGGTGGGCGTTCCGGGAAGAAGGACTTGGTTCGGTGTCGGGGGCGCATCGGATCCGCGCTGGTCGGTGTCGATCTTGTCGTGGCGAAGATCTTGTCGTTGCGCAGATCTTGTCGGGTCCGCGCCATCGTGTCGGTCTTGGCATCCGGGATGAAGAACTTGGCGTTCCGCGTCGGTGATCTTGGCGTCCTTCAGGTTCGGGTCCTGGCACTTCTGATCGATCTTCAGGGGTCCGGGAAGGCGACCTTGGCGCTCGGGTTCGGTCTTCGGATCCGTATAGGAGGTCTTGGCGCGGCACCGGGTTCGGGGTGTCGAGGCTTAGTCTTCGGGGTCTCGGACAATGGCCTTTGATCTCCGTGAAGAAGAGCTCGGCGTGCCAGGGTTCGGTCCAATCTCGGCCATCGGATCCGTGTAGGCGCACTCGGGGTCTCGACGCCTAGGTTCCGTGAAGTTCTGGGATAAGCTTGTCGATGGTCCTGCTTGTGCTTCCAGTTTGTCGATCTTGTCGCATGGCCACCGAAGAGCAAAACCACGTTGACACTTGCGGTCATTGACACGGGCATCAGGGTTGCAGGGGTGCGCGACGCAGAGGACGGCCGGCGGCAGTGTCGTTCATCCCGGGCGGCGGAGCTCGCACCGATGGAGGCGGACAGAGGCAGAGCGGCCGGTTGCTCGGGGAGAGGCGACGCTGCAGGGACCCACTCGCGGAAGCGCGCGGACGTCGAGGAAGGATGGGACCGGGCGGAGGAGGCGCGGTGACAGGGTTCTGGCCGGATGCGGTCGAGGAGATGCTTGCGGGGTGACGGAGGGGCGGGCTCGGGCCGGCGGAACCGTGGGGACGGAGGCGAGCAGGGGCGGTTGCCGCGGGCCCGGCGGCGCTGGAGGGGGCCGGCTTACTGCGGGGCGAGCTTGGTCGCGGAGGCGCGGTGACGCGGAGAGGGCGAGGCGGGCCGGCGTCGGGTGGAGCGAGGAGGAGCTCCGGCGAGGGAGGCTCGAGCGGGGGTGGAAGGAGCAGAGGAGAAGGCCTGGGCGGAGGGCGGCGGCCGGAGGTGGAGGAGAAGGCCCGCGGGGCGAGGGAGGCGGGGCCTGGCCGGGCCACGGCGCGCGGACGGAGGGGGACGAGGCCGGGGCCGGCGAGGGAGCTCGGGGAGGGAGGGGCGAGGCGGCGGCCTGAGAAGGGGAGGGAGGAGCGGTGGCCGGAGGGAAGGGCCCTGGCGATGAGGCCGCATGGCGGAGGACGGTGGCGAGGGGGGTCGCCGGAGAGGGGGAAGAAGGGCGGGGAGGCCGAGGAGAGAGGGGGGTGGCGCGTCGGTGGGAGAGAGAGGGAGCAAGGCAGACGCGGGGAGAGAGAGGGAGGAGAGCGGCAGGCGCGCTGGGTGGGGCCGGGGGTGGTCGGGGCTAGCGCGGGGCGAGGGTCGCCAGGGCGGCGCGTCGGCGGCGAGCTAGAGGAGGGGGAGAGGGTGGCCTGCGACGGGGAAGGAGGGCACGGCCGGGCGCGACGCAGAGAGGAGAGGGGGTCGCGAGGGAGAGAGAGAGTGGGGCGCGTGGGCGTGGTGGGGGCCGGAGGAGTGGGGCCACGAGCGGGGGAGGGCGCGCCCAGGTGGGGTGGGATCTGGGACAGAGAGAAGGAGGTGGGGGGACAGGCGGCAGGGGCTGCTGGGTGTGTGCGTGTGTTGAGTGTGTGCTGGGGTGGGTCCGGGCTGGAGAGAGAGTGGGGAGGGAAGAGGGTTTGACCAGGGGGTGGGGCCGAGGTGTAAGGGAGAGAGGGTAGAGAGGGTAGATGGGACTGGGGTGAGAGAAGGAGAGAGGGGGGAAAAAGTCTGGGATTGATGAGGTGGCAAGGTGGGTAGGGAATTGGGGGAGGGGTGAGGTGGCGAGCTGGGATAGGTGGGTAGGATAGGTTTGGGTAGTTTTAGGATTCGGGTGGGCTGGTTTAGGTGGACCGATTTTATTCCGGGGGTGGTCGACTGGGTCGAATCGGCCCGTTCGACTGCCCCACTAAAAATAATTAACTATTTTATTTATTTCAAACAGGGCTTTTACAAACCGATAGCAGACAAAACAAAATAATCCGGAGACCCGGGTTTTGGTGTTTGAACAAAGACGGGGCGTCTAGAAAACAAGAACAGGTTTTTCCGCAAATAGTTTTATGCAAGCAAATGCAAGATGATGACAATGCTCAAATGCAATGTGGCATGATGACATGAGCATGCGGTCATGATGATGCAATGCACAAAAACAACGCGATTTTCTAGTAGTGGTTTTGCGGGATGCCACAATTCGACACCACTAACAATGGATCTCGCCCTCGAGATCCGCCTCATGGTACCGGGAAGAAGGTCGGCGATCTGCGTCTTCTCGCTTCGTGTAGATCCTCGCGACACTACTAACAAGAGGTCGTTGTCCGTGATCGTCGAGAGAACACTCCGGGAACAAAAAGGACGAAGGTAGAGGTATCAACAAATAAAGCCACCTCTAACTCCGATGGAAAGAGGGAACCGATGCATCCTCATCCACTTCAATGTACAGAAGCGAATAGAGTGAGTAGTCGGCATGGGGGCCAATCCATCACGCACCCAAACTATTTCTCTGCACAATTAGTAGAAAAGCGTGCAACCATTCTCGGAATCAGACTGAAGATCTCGACAATCGAGGTTCAGGAACAAAGGAGTAATGCAGACTCTGCATCGGATCTAGCGTAGATGATGTCGTCGTGTCGGAAAACACCGAAAGGCACAAACAAGGAACAACGAATGGTACCCCAAAAGACGGATTCCTCAGATAGCATGAACACCGGATGGTAGAACACCGTTATCAAAGGGGAAAGCGAAACCCTGAAGGTACGACGGAACCCAACCACGAGAAATCCTGGACTCGAAGAGAGAGAAGAGAGCGGATTCAAAACACGCAGAGGTGAGAGGAGGGCAGCAGAGGGGTAAGGAGTAAAATCAGACCTAATCAGAACTATCCAATCGATTTTTCAAAAATAGTTTTGACACTCTACTTCGGCCGTTAGCTAGGTTATCCTACAGGCTGGACTTGTGGGGTATCGCAACTGCTGAGCTCTGATACCACTCTGTAACACCCTCAGAATCGACCCTATGCAAGTTTCAGCGATTCCCGCCAAACCCGCATAGAAACGATTCAAAGGTGCCCACCAGGCACTTTCGTGCGGGTGGAAAACGAAGTAATAACATTACACAACAGTCCTCGATGGGACCCACAGAACAAATATATATACAACACGACTCCATGAGTCAAGAATACAGATATTATATACAAAGATCCAAATCACCTTGAAAACGATAGAGCGTCCAGCTATGGACAAGATGCAAATGGGGCTAAGAGCCCTGAAGAATAACCATTGGCGTCCATAACCCTGCCCAGGCCAAGCCGGAAGGGTAACCCTGCTAATGACGTCGATCTCAAACCTGCTTAAACAAAAGGGGTGCCGACAAAGGGCAAAGGAAAAAGAGGAGCGTCAGTACTGAGGCCAGTACACGGCGAGACTAGAATTCGGCGGTCCTCGCCTACATAGGTATGGTGGACTGAAGCGGCAGCGGCAGCATGCACTATACAACCTATAGAGACTCGATAAAACAGGCGGCTATCAGAGAGGGGTAAGAAAGACCTATTCGGAACCAACCTGATTCTACCACCAAACAAACCCATCCTGGTGTTTCCCCCTCGAGACCAAACGAGGAAGTCAACCGAGGAACTCACACCGTTGGCAGTTTTATTTATTCAGTTATCGTTGCAGCAATTACTAGTCAAGTATAGATAGTCATCCTGATAAAATAAGCAGTGGGCAATTTTATTTAACCATTCCGTTGTAGTTGCAACACTTACTAGTCAGATACAAATAGCATGAGATAACCCAAAACCCAACAGTTGTTGGTACTTTTATTTAGCCATTCCGTTATAGTTGCAATACTTACTAGTCAGGTACAATGGTCGCAAGCGACACCCAAACAAGCAGTTGTTGGCAGTTTTATTTAGCCATTCCATTATAGTTGAAGCTGATTACTAGTCATTATAAAGTCAAATTTATAGCACTACTTTAGTTATAGTTGTCTATGATCGAGATACTGTGCTCCAACTCGTCCATAACCGCGGACACGGCTTTCAGAAAGTTTTACCCGGCCGGGGTGCACAAATAGCAACACACACACGATCAACCTCGGAAAAACCAAATCAAAACCCAACGAGGCTTTCACGACAAAGCAATCACAGGATTCAGAAATATTTCAGGGGGCCACCCCATTGAGTACACCCGCAACGAAGCTAGCTGACTCCGAGACGGACTCAAGGTTTGCGTCAATGGCTGTAAACGACTGGGAACCCAAAACTGGGCTTGTCGATACCGCGAAAACACTCCGCTTACCTAAACAGTATAGTGTGCTCCTCGCACAATCGTAAATAAAGCAGTAAGGCATGGCATAAGTACAGGATCGTAAATAAAACCTCAAACTAGTTTGTGGCCCCAAGAAATAAGAATGAATCAAGCTCTGGCTCAGGGGGGGGCCATAATTCCCCCGTATGTGGATAGCGCGAATATTCAAGGAACAGGTATCAAGTACTCGGGGTGCTACGGGACACAAGTGGACGGTTAACAACCAAATAACATCTATTGCCCACCTGTGCCTCTGCTTACTTACTTCAATTTTAGTTGTTAAACAGTAATTAAAGTGAACAATAATTAAAGCCATGATCATCTCCAACATTAAACAGGCGGCAAGGCTCCAACAACTGTGGTAATGGACAACATGCAACAACACTTGAGCAAGCGACTACGACGCGCAAGTCCAACTAACTACCAAACAACAGGTAATAGGATGTGTCCAAGGCAATATAAGGCTGCAAGGGATATCACGGTTACGAAAACTAAAGCATCGCAACACAGATAGCAATAGATCAACAGGAGGGAATAAATACTATAAAAGTAAGATAGGTAGAAAGGGGGAGATGCTCGCCTGAAAACATTGTCGAAGGTTCAGCCGAAGATCGGGGCGAAGCTCACATCAACTCAACGGCCTTATCCGCGAAGAAGCAAAACGCTAGAGTAAACACCGGATGCAATATTTAATACTACGGCAAAAGATCGGGCATGATGCATGGCATGGTGAAGGTGCAATGCAATTAGGCCATATTATGTGGAACCGGGGGTCCCGATAATTAATTATTAGGTTCATGTTGTTTAGATACCCCGCATTTTTAATGTTGTATTAGCAAGGCAAAAGATAGCACCGGTTCGCTACGCAAATTTAAATGAGGCCAATTGAGACTAGATTTGCCCGCATATGGGCCCCATATTTAATTATGAGGTGAATCGGCATAAGGCCACCAAACCACATGGCAATATGCATGCGAGTAAGACAAAATAATATGCAACCAGTTTATATATAGCATTTATAAAATAGGGGCTCGGGAAAGGTTCACACATTAGGGTTCGGCGAACTTGGGGTTCCGGGGTTCGAGGTCGGGTCTCAGGGTTCGACGGGATCGGTCTCGGGGTTGGGTACAAGGTGGGCGTTCCGGGAAGAAGGACTTGGTTCGGTGTTGGGGGCGCATCGGATCCGCGCTGGTCGGTGTCGATCTTGTCGTGGCGAAGATCTTGTCGTTGCGCAGATCTTGTCGGGTCCGCGCCATCGTGTCGGTCTTGGCATCCGGGATGAAGAACTTGGCGTTCCGCGTCGGTGATCTTGGCGTCCTTCAGGTTCGGGTCCTGGCACTTCTGATCGATCTTCAGGGGTCCGGGAAGGCGACCTTGGCGCTCGGGTTCGGTCTTCGGATCCGTATAGGAGGTCTTGGCGCGGCACCGGGTTCGGGGTGTCGAGGCTTGGTCTTCGGGGTCTCGGACAATGGCCTTTGATCTCCGTGAAGAAGAGCTCGACGTGCCAGGGTTCGGTCCGATCTCGGCCATCGGATCCGTGTAGGCGCACTCGGGGTCTCGACGCCTAGGTTCCGTGAAGTTCTGGGATAAGCTTGTCGATGGTCCTGCTTGTGCTTCCAGTTTGTCGATCTTGTCGCATGGCCACCGAAGAGCAAAACCACATTGACACTTGCGGTCATTGACACGGGCAGCAGGGTTGCAGGGGTGCGCGACGCAGAGGACGGCCGGCGGCGGTGTCGTTCATCCCGGGCGGCGGAGCTCGCACCGGTGGAGGCGGACAGAGGCAGAGCAGCCGGTTGCTCGGGGAGAGGCGACGCTGCAGGGACCCACTCGCGGAAGCGCGCGGACGTCGAGGAAGGATGGGACCGGGCGGAGGAGGCGCGGTGACGGGGTTCTGGCCGGATGCGGTCGAGGAGATGCTTGCGGGGTGACGGAGGGGCGGGCTCGGGCCGGCGGAACCGTGGGGACGGAGGCGAGCAGGGGCGGTTGCCGCGGGGCCCGGCGGCGCTGGAGGGGGCCGGCTTACTGCGGGGCGAGCTTGGTCGCGGAGGCGCGGTGACGCGGAGAGGGCGAGGCGGGCCGGCGTCGGGTGGAGCGAGGAGGAGCTCCAGCGAGGGAGGCTCGAGCGGGGGTGGAAGGAGCAGAGGAGAAGGCCTGGGCGGAGGGCGGCGGCCGGAGGTGGAGGAGAAGGCCCGCGGGGCGAGGGAGGCGGGGCCTGGCCGGGCCACGGCGCGCGGACGGAGGGGGACGAGGACGGGGCCGGCGAGGGAGCTCGGGGAGGGAGGGGCGAGGCGGCGGCCTGAGAAGGGGAGGGAGGAGCGGTGGCCGGAGGGAAGGGCCCTGGCGATGAGGCCGCATGGCGGAGGACGGTGGCGAGGGTGGGTCACCGAAGAGGGGGAAGAAGGGCGGGGAGGCCGAGGAGAGAGGGGGTGGCGCGTCGGTGGGAGAGAGAGGGAGCGAGGCAGACGCGGGGAGAGAGAGGGAGGAGAGCGGCAGGCGCGCTGGGTGGGGCCGGGGGTGGTCGGGGCTAGCGCGGGGCGAGGGTCGCCGGGGCGGCGCGTCGGCGGCGAGCTAGAGGAGGGGGAGAGGGTGGCCTGCGACGGGGAAGGAGGGCGCGGCCGGGCGCGACGCAGAGAGGAGAGGGGGTCGCGAGGGAGAGAGAGAGTGGGGCGCGTGGGCGTGGTGGGGGCCGGAGGAGTGGGGCCACGAGCGGGGGAGGGCGCGCCCAGGTGGGGTGGGATCTGGGACAGAGAGAAGGAGGTGGGGGACAGGCGGCAGGGGCTGCTGGGTGTGTGCGTGTGTTGAGTGTGTGATGGGGTGGGTCCGGGCTGGAGAGAGAGTGGGGAGGGAAGAGGGTTTGACCAGGGGGTGGGGCCAAGGTGTAAGGGAGAGAGGGTAGAGAGGGGTAGATGGGACTGGGGTGAGAGAAGGAGAGAGGGGGGAAAAAGTCTGGGATTGATGAGGTGGCAAGGTGGGTAGGGAATTGGGGGAGGGGTGAGGTGGCGAGCTGGGATAGGTGAGTAGGATAGGTTTGGGTAGTTTTAGGATTCGGGTGGGCTGGTTTAGGTGGACCGATTTTATTCCGGGGGTGGTCGACTGGGTCGAATCGGCCCGTTCGACTGCCCCACTAAAAATAATTAACTATTTTATTTATTTCAAACAGGGCTTTTACAAACCGATAGCAGACAAAACAAAATAATCCGGAGACCCGGGTTTTGGTGTTTGAACAAAGACGGGGCGTTTAGAAAACAAGAACAGGTTTTTCCGCAAATAGTTTTATGCAAGCAAATGCAAGATGATGACAATGCTCAAATGCAATGTGGCATGATGACATGAGCATGCGTTCATGATGATGCAATGCACAAAAACAACGCGATTTTCTAGTAGTGGTTTTGCGGGATGCCACAGATACGCTCGGGGGCTCGACGCAGAATCTCCGAGTACTTCGCCACGGAGTCCGAGGCCTTGATGTGTATCTGGAGGGGCTTGGCGATCTCTTTGGCTTGGGTGATGGCGGTGTTGATAAAGTTGCCGGCAAGAACCATGCATTCCTTGGCCGGAGGAGGCGATCTGGTTAAACCCATAAGAGCTACAAATTCCGACAAGGATCACATGAGTTCAATAATTCCAAGTATCCAGACTGCAGAAATACAAGGCGGAGAAATCCTACTGAAGATGCTGGCATTAGCCTGCCAGAGGGTGTCCGCCAGGGATTCTTTCTCTTGCTGGAGGAGCTTATATGCCTCGCCGTGGCGATGGTTTTGCTCATCAGCAGCTTGCTTCTGATCTTTTAAGATCGCAAGCTCCTCCTTCAAGCGATTGATTTCCGCGGAGGCGGATTCCTGCAGGGCCTTCATGGAATCCTCATGCATTTTCAGCATTTCTTTCCTCTCCTTTTTAAGGATCTTGTTCTCGCTGTCCAGCTGTTGGATGTGCTTGGACTGCTCGACAATGTCCTTGGACTTGGCAACATGTTCTGCAAAGTCGGAGAAAATAAAGTACACAGTGAGTACTCGGAGAATGAAGGCATCAAACCAAGACAGAATGCGCAAAAAAGAAAACAGACTCTTGTTTTTGATGATCTGTTCCTTCAAGATGGCATTTTTACCCTTTTCGGCTTCAAGATCTGTGCGCATCTTCTGGTACTTGTCGTTGGCCATGTCCCTCCGAGCATTCTCGTTCTGTGGAACAAAAGAAAAAAGTTAAATCTTTGTTTAGCCTACTTGGAGCTTCTATTCAGAATTTTTCCACCTAGACGCTCGGGGGCTACAGCGAGAGTTTTTAAACTTAGCAATATGCTTAGATTTTCTTTAAGCATCCAGTCGGAGCTAATTCAGTTCTCGATTAGAATCTTGGGGGCTACAGTATAAAGTTTTTAACTCGGATGTATGCTTCGCTTTTCTTTAAGCATCTAGTCGGAACTAATTCAGTTACAACTAGAAGCTTGGGGGCTACAGTATTGAAAATTATAAACACTGCGTATGCTACTCTTAAAGCATCTAGTCGGAATAGTTTGTTCCATCTAAATGCTTGGGGGCTACAGTGAGAGTTCTTTCTAACTTAGTCACTCTTAGAGCATATAGATGCAAAGACCTATGGTTTTCCGTCTACATCCTCGGGGGCTACAGTGGGATACTCATATGAAATGCAAAAGGCGAAGTAAAACTTACAAGTGCAATAATCTTGAGGTTTGTAGCGCTCTCGGCTAGCAGCTTGCCAAAGGAGATGCTATTTCCTCGCAAGATATCTGCTTGTCGGAGAAGCTCCCAAATATCGCACGTCGGAGATGACGACACTCCTCCAGGAACCAGAGTTGTGTTACTCGGCGTGAGCGCCGGGTAAACTATCTTCGGAAACTCGAAGGGTTCTGGGGAGCGGGGGCGCCGCCTTCGGCAGAGGTACCAGCTCCCACTACCGCCTTGCTGCCAACGATGGCATCCTTAGCCGGAGCTTCAGCCATTTGTTGAGCGGTGCTCTCCTGCGTCGCCTTCTCGCTGACAACAGCGACTTCGGTAGAGGTGCCAGAATCCACTTCCATGACGGAAGGGCCTGGTGCCTCCTTAGCCTGCGAGCTTGTCGGGGCAGACGAAGGCTTGACGGCAGGAGTAGCAGGGGCGATGGCGGGAGAGGCGTCACGATGTAGCATATCCTTGATATTTCTAGAAGCCCCCAAAGTTTTGGAGGTCTTCTTGAGGCTGGTCGTGGCTTTTTTTCCTGAGACGTGCAAAACGCATAAGTACAGGAACAACACATACAGATAGACAATGTCGGAGATGAGAAGCTTACACTAGGGGGTGCTTTGGCAAAAATCCCGGTGGCTTTTCTCTTTTCCGCCTCCAGGGCGGCGGTAGTATTTTTGGAGGCTCCACCCTTCGTCTTCTTTTTCTTGCCTCCGTCAGCAGCATCAGAGGTGGATCTCTTCCACTTTCGCGCCAACGGGACATCGTCGTCGGACACGACCGTGACTTCCTTCATCTTTGGATCGTAGATTTGGGCAGCCAGGTTGTCCTCATCTAGATCGCTAAGATGTTAAGTAAGAAATCGCCGTGTTAGATAGGATGATATTAACAAGACGGAGAAACTGGAGCATATGTCGTACGCGAAAAATAAATATCTACCTTTGGGCACTTGCCGTCTACGAACATGTCGTAGGTGATGGCGAAGCCACGCTTCTTATCCTTCACTTTGACGATGTCCTTCAAGCGGAGCTTGACGAAGTCGCTCGAGAAGTTATCCACGGAGATTCGGAGGGTATCCCTTCGATCACTGGTATACTCGTGCATCAACTTCGCGCGGTGCTGCAGAGGTTGGATTCGCCTGATGAACCAGCACATGGCTAGGTCCAAGCCAGTCAAACCCGTCTCCACGAACCATTCGATCCGCCTTATTGCGCGAGAAGCGTCGAGGTCGGAGGGAAGGGAAGCATGGGATCTCCATGTGGAAACTGCAGCGGCGGCTCCATCCACGAAGTCCGGGTACGTTACTTCTCGGCCCGCCAAAGGAATGTCGGGGTCGTAGAAGTACGTTCGCTGCCAGTTTTTGCAGGACTCATGGCCGACGATGTCGGGGAACCGCCGTCCAGGTCGAATCTTGAAGCTTATGGTGCCACAGTTCCTAAGCTCCTCCTTACTATGTCCGGCTTCACGTTTGACAGTGAAGAAGTACACGAACAAGTCTAACCTAGCCTAATCCCTAGGTAACCCTCACAAAGTGCCACGAAGTTGCTAAGCACTAAAATGCTATTGGGGGAGAGGTTATGGGGTTGGACCTTGTAGTGGTTCAAGACGGAGAGGAAGAAGTGGGAGATGGGCAGGGAAACGCCGCGTACCAGCTGAGCCTTGAGGTACACCTTTTCTCCGGCTTGGGGAGAAGGTGTCACCTCACCGGCCGGCGCCGCCCGCCAGGCGAGCCCCTCCGTCGCGGGGAGGTAGCCTTCGGCGACCATCTCTTGGATGTCGCGGTCGGTGATGTCTGAGCCGCGCCAGTCGCCCTTATGCGAATCTGGCTCTTCCTCCAGTGGTTCCAACGCCGCCAGATTGTGGTCGCCGCTGGTGGACTCGCTCACCGCCGATGCGGGGATGACAAAGCCCTCTGGGGGCACGACGATGGAGCTCGCCGGCTTCATCGCGGCTTCACTCGACGCCGCCATCGACGGGGAGGTGCTGTTGCTGCCCATGGAGTGGAGGACAGGTGCGGCTGACACAAATGGAAGCTAGGGTTTTCGAGGTTTCTCGCGGAGAGCTCGAGGAGACGTGCGACTGGAGGAAGAAGACGATGACGCGAGAAGAATGAGGTAAAAAGTGGAAAATGCCCCACGGTTACTATTTATCATCCTCGGCATCAAGATTCGTGCAGCTAATCGGACGGTTGCCGCGTAGACGACGTGTTCTCGAACGTGTGTGGAAATTTCGCCATGTCTCCAACCGCCGCCGCCAACAATTCGTGTCGCTCGCGCGGGAAAATCAGATATGATTGCGTTCTCTGCATGTGTGAGTTACGAGGCGTCGCTGACCTAAGCCTACGTCGTCCTAGCTGACACGGGTAGATGAGCCGTCGCATCAAAGATTCCGGCATGGACGGATTTAATCCGACTACGGAAGATTCAGTATTTCTCTGGCTTACCAATCGAAGACGGAGAAAACCTTGCAGGGTTCTTTGGGAGGACTACAAGATGTTGCTTGACGATCTGCCGACATCCATCTAGACGGAGCATTCCACGTGAAGAGGCAAGACAGCGCAAGATCTCGGACTTCTCCGGGGACTACTGTTGGGGATATGCTATATGGGTATCCTTATAGCATGTCTCTTATCCGACTAACCCGGGTGGCCCATAGTCAGTAGCGTGGCCTATGGCCTGCTGGGCGGCCCAGTTAGGTGGATCCAGAAGGGAGGCCCATGCCGGATAAAGGAAGGCTACGGTGGAGTCACCAGCGTACCCGGAGCCTTGGAGTACAAGATACACAAGACTAGTGATAGACGGTGTAGGACTCTGTAACCTGTCCGGCTAGGACTTTTTCCTGTAACCCTAGGACCTGGCGACTATATAAGTCGGGCCTATGGGAGCCTTTAGGTCAGACAATCTCAGACAACCTAGTATCGATTCATACTACCTCGCACAGCGAACCTATCTCTGTAACTCGGCGTATTGCCCTTATAGTGATTTATAGCAGGAGTAGGATTCCGCCACCGTTGTGGGATCTGAACCTGGATAAGCTGTGTTACCTCGTACCCGTCAACCGTCCGCCTTACGCCACGTATCTAAACACGCACTGTGAGGACCCCTCCATGGCGTACTCGTCGGCAATACCACGACATCCACCTCTGGCGCCGGCAGGGTGAAATTAAGCATGAGCTTTGTCCAAAGGTTTTCTTTCGCTGCTTGGCCAACATATGACACGGTTTCCGTCTTTGTCTGCCTCCACTCTCGAGTGGTGATAGGGATGTGGTCCCTAACGACAACTCCGCATGCCTTCACAAATTTCTTTGCAACATTATCAGGTTCAATTGGTTTCCCGACTTTATCGACCTTTTCGATTCTATATTGGACACCATCATCCATCTTCTTGTTTGGGCCTCGTTTAGTCCGTACTGACGATTTCCTCCATCTGGAGGGCTAAAAGAAGAAAAAGCTAGTGCCTTAATATATGTATTTCATCTGGTCACTTGTTAAATACATTAGTGCACATCACATATAGATATACACCTCACCGGAGCCGTCAATTTCTCTCTCTTCAACTTCTTGCTCGTCGTCTTCTCCCTCATCGGAGCCGCTGAGTCCTCCCTCGCCCGAGGCGTCGGCGTCTACCTCACCGAAGCATCTACCTCCTCGGCTGAGAGACTCATCTCCCTCTCCGGAGTCGTTCAGAAACTGCTTGGTGACATCGCCAACAATAACTTCATCCTCGCGGATGAAACCCTCCATGATGTTCTCCTGATAATCGTCTCTGCCGAGTCCCGGATCCACGGTATCTTCAAACAAAAGAATACACAGAAATAGTTAACAGAAGCGGCGGACGGCCTTCTCCTGACTCCGCCGCAGCCACCGAGCCGCCGCCTTCCTACTTCGCCACGAAACACGGCCCGACGCCACCTCCGCGGCCCCCGTGCTCCGCCATACCAAGCACGCCCCCGACGCTACCTCCGCCATGGACGTGCATCTCCGACAGCACCCCGGCCCCTCCGCCTCCCATGCAGCAAATCGGCGCGGCGGCGAGCGATGTGTGCGCACGGCGGCGAGCAGTGCACGGAGAGCGGCGCACCGCAACAAGCGGCGCAAGGCGCAAAGCGCACAGCGGCGAGTAGCGCATGGCGGCACAGGCTCACGCGCGCACGGCGGCGGCGGCGCGGCGGCGGTGGCGGCACAGGCACGCGCGCGCACGGCGGTGGCTCGGGTCGCACGCACAGGCGGTGGCGGTGGCGGCACAGGCGCGCGCGCGCACGACGGCGGCGGTGGAGGCACAGGTGCGTGCACGCGCGCACGGCGGCGCGGCAGCGTTGGCGGCACAGGCGCGCGTGCACGCACGGCGGCGGCGGCTCAGGCAAGAGAAGAAAAAGGAGAGGAGACCCGGCGGCGGCTCACCATGCGCTCGTGGAGCGGAGACCGGCGGTGGTGCTCGGGAGACGCAGGCCGGCGGCGGAACGAGCGTGCTCGGGTACGCACGCGAAGGCGCGGGCCGGTGGCAGCGTCGGTGCTCGGGAGGCACGGGCCGGAGGCGGCGGTGCTCGGGGACGCACGCAGAGGCGCGGGCCGGCGACGGAGTTGCGCAGCCTTACGGCGTCTGCTTCTCCTCGCGTGCGTGAATGGGGAGGAAGGAGGGCAGCGCCGATCTAAAGTAGAGGATCATCGGCCCCGGTTCCTACCAAGAACCGGGGCTATTGCCCTATTAGCCCCGGGTCATCGCCTGGCCCGTGGCTATTGGCCCAGAAAATTCCGGCTGGAGCGCATCGTGGGCTATTAGCCCCGATTCTTGGGCCGAACCGGGGCTAATAAGCCTTTTTTGAAAAAAAGATTGAGTTTTCTGGAGGTTCCCGCCTTTTTTCTAGATTTAGGAGCATTATTACATATGTATTTTTCAATGCAAATTTATTTTGAATTTCAAAAATCTGTATTCCATATTTTCATATGTATTTTTCAATTAAAAATGCATTAACAAATATGTATTCCATATTTTTGAATTTGAAAACACTTTCAACATGAAAAGTCTTCAAATTTGAATAAATAATCCAAAGCCATTTTCTGTTTTCTAAAATAACTATTCTTACTAACAATTTTTTTAGGAGGAAGTTTCTGAATGGGCATTAAAAATTTAAAAATGACCCATTGTTCTGTGAAGCAACCACCAAATTAAATGTGAAAGATTGAAAACATCACATAAGTTTTAATACATGAGGGCACACATAAGTTTTACATGAAAGTCATGAATCCTTCTTCGCGTATGTCGATCCCTTGCCTATGATAGCTTCTTAGGCCGTAACCATGGAGCATCTTCATTATTTAACGGGATGCTTGGGTCAGTTTTCACGGTGGAATTTTATCAAACTTATCATAATCTGCTGAAATGTCTGTCTTGTCCTCGATTCCCACGATGTTTCTTTTCCCTGAAAGAACTATGTGACGCCTGGGCTCATCGTCTGATGTATTCGTTTGCTTATTTTTTTTTCTTTTTTTCAGTCTGGAGGACATGTCTTTCACATAAAAAACCTGAGCCACATCGTTGGCTAGGACGAATGGCTCGTCTCTATAACCAAGATTCTTGAGATCCACTGTTGTCATTCCGTACAGTTGGTCTACCTTTACCCCATTCATGTTGACCCAACTGCACCAAAACAGAGGGACCTTAAAAGTAGGTCCATAGTCAAGTTCCCATATCTCCTCTATGTAACCATAGTATGTGTCCTTTTTCCCATTCTCGTCTATTGCATCAAAGCGGACACCACTGTTTTGGTTGGTGCTCTTTTTATCTTGGCTGATCGTGTAAAATGTATTCCCATTTATCTCGTACCCTTGGAAAGTCAATACAGTCGAAGATGGTGACGCAGCCAACAAGTAGAGCTGATCTCCAACAGTGTTGTCATTCAGGAGACGTGCTCGCAACCAACTTCCGAAAGTATCCATGTGTTTTTCTTCGATCCAGGAGTCAGCATTCCCCGGGAACTTGGAGCGTACAACATTCCTATGTTCCTCGATATACGGAGCCACGAAGGTGGAATTTCGTAGAACTGTGTAGTGTGCTTGAGTGAAAGAACGCCCGTCCCTACATATCACTGCTTTCTTTCCTAGCGTGCATTTTCCACTTAGCCTCCCTTCATGCCACGATTCAGGAACACCAAGCGGCTTAAGGCCAGGAACAAAGTCAACACAGAACCCAATGACCTCCTATGTTCCATAGCCCTTGGAGATGCCTCCTTCTGGTCTAGCACGGTTACGAACATATTTCTTTAAGACTCCCATGAACCTCTCGAAGGGGAACATATTGTGTAGAAATACAGGACCGAGAATGGAAATCTCGTCGACTAGGTGAACCAGGATATGCGTCATAATATTGAAGAAGGACGGGGGGAACACCAACTCAAAACTGACAAGACATTGGACCACATCCCTCTGTAGCCTTTCCAGACTTTCTCGATCGATTACCTTCTGAGATATTGCATTGAGGAATGCACATAGCTTCACAATGGGTACTCGAACATTTTCTGGTAGAAGCCCCCTCAATGCAACCGGAAGCAACTGCGTCATAATCACGTGGCAGTCATGAGACTTCAGGTTCTGAAATTTTTTCTCTGTCATATTTATTATTCCCTTTATATTTGACGAGAAGCCAGCCGGGACCTTGATACTGCTTAGACATTCAAAAAAGATTTCCTTCTCTGCTTTCGTAAGAGCATAGCTGCTTAAGTATTGACGCCCTTTATCACTATGCTTGTTGTATGGGTCTTTCATACGTTGCTGGTCCTCCCGTGCTTCTGGTGTGTCTTTTGACTTCCCATACACGCATAGGAAGCCTAGCAGGTTCACGCAAAGATTCTTCGTCACGTGCATCACGTCGATTGAAGACCGGACCTCTAGGCATTCCCAATAGGGTAGCTCCCAAAATATTGATTTCTTCTTCCACATGGCCGCGTGTCCGGTAACGTTGTCTTTCGGAACAGATTGACCGCCAAGACCCTTTCCAAAGATTACTTCCAGGTCCCTCACCATACCAAATACATCAGCACCTTTAGGGAGCTTAGGCTTCTTCCGGTGATCTGCATCACCGTTGAAATGCTTGCCTTTCTTCCTCACTTGATGATTTGTCGGAAGAAATTGACGACACCCCAGGTACACAACCTTCTTACATTTCTCCAAATATATACCTTTAGTATTATCTAAATAGTGTGTGCATGCATTATATCCCTTGTTTGATTGTCCTGAAATGTTACTAAGAGCTGGCCAATCATTGATGGTTACGAACAACAATGCTCGTAGGTCAAATTCCCGCTGTTTATGCTCATCCCACACACGTACACCTGGTTCGGCCCACAACTGCAAAAGTTCATCAACTAATGGCCTTAGGTACACATCAATGTCGTTGCCGGGTTGCTTAGGTCCTTGGATGAGCACTGGCATCATAATGAACTTCCGCTTCATGCACAACCAAGGTGGAAGGTTGTAGATACATAGAGTCACGGGCCAGGTGTTGTGACTGCAGCTCTGCTCCCCAAAAGGATTCATGCTGTCTGTACTTAGACCAAACCATAAGTTTCTCGCGTCACCTGCAAAGTCCGGGTACTCTCTCTCGATTTTTCTCCATTGCGACCCATCGGCGGGGTGTCTCAACTTCGACCCGTCTTTCTTACGCTCTTCTTTGTGCCATCGCAACAATCTGGCATGCTCTTTGTTTCTTAACAGACGTTTTAGTCGTGGTATTATAGGAGCATACCACATAACCTTAGCACGAACCCTCTTCCTGGGGGGATCGTCATCTCCCTCAACATCACCAGGGTCATCTTGTCCGATCTTGTACCGATATGCAGTGCATACCGGGCATTTATCCATATTCTCGTACTCTTTACCGCGGTACAGGATGCATTCATTAATGCATGCATGTATCTTCTTCACATCTAATCCTAGAGGGCAGATAGTCTTCTTTGCTTCATACGTTGTCTCGGGCAGCTCGTTATCCTTTTGAAGCTTTGGCTTCATTATTTTTAGTAACTGCTCAAATCTCTTGTCAGACAAACCAGCCTCAGCCTTCCATTGCAGCAGTTCGAGTGTTGTACCGAGCTTTGTGCTGCCATCTTCGCAATTTGGGTACAACAGCTTTTTGTGATCCTTTAGCATGGCGTCCAACTTCATCTCCTCCCTTTCTGTATCGCATTGTTGTTTTGCATCAGAAATGACCCGACCAAGACCATCAACGGGCTCATCTGATGCCCGGTGTTCTTCTTCATTGCCGCCTCCTTCTTCTTCATTGTTACCTCCTTCTTCTTCATTATCTTCCATTGCAGTATCCTCGTTTTCTTCATGGAACATACGATAGTTGTCATCATCCTCCTCTTCTTCATTGTCTTTCAGCGTAACCCCTCTTTCTCTGTGCAAGGACCAACAATAATAACCGGGCATGAAACCTTGGCGAAGCAGGTGGAATTGAATGGTTCTCGAGTCGGTGTACTCCTTGACGTTCCGACAGTCAACACATGGAGAAGGCATAAAATTATTCACCTTGTTACCCTAAGCCACATAGATAAATTTATGCAGGCCTGCAATGAAGTCGGAATCGCGTCGGTCGTCGTACATCCATCCCTTCCGTGCATTGATCTGCATCATAAATATATAGTCAAATGACTATCTTACATGCATAGATGCACTATTTTTGAATCAATTACATATGAAAAGGACAAGGTTGCTAACCTCGGACAAGGATACCATTTTTTTCAACTTAAGTGTGGCTCGGGCATTTCACCGAACACCTTGTGTGCATAGCAGCGGCAAAAATTCCTAGCACCCACCCCTCTCACAAATTCAGCTAGAAAAAAAACTGGGCTATGGGGGTGTATATATAGGCAGGGAGGGGCAATAGCCCCGGTTCGGGGCAAAAACCGGTGCTAATGCTCCACGGAACGACACGTGTCGCGCGCGCGAGCATTAGCCCCGTTTTTTGCCCCGAACTGAGGCTATTGCTCCTGGACGGCGGCGCAAACCGAAACGAGGCCATTACGGAGCATTGGTCTCGGTTGTTTATGAAAACCGGAGCTAATGCGAATATGGGGGCTGGGTCATTGCCCTCTTTTATACTAGTGAGAGTTCCCCGTCGCCATGGCCCAGCGTGGCCGGAGCCCCCCCCCCCCCCCCCCCCCCGCTGCTCCGCGCCCTAGCTCGCCCCGCCGCGCGCCCGCTCGCTCTCTGCCCCGTGCGCGGCTGTCCGCTAGACGTGTCCATAAAAAAATGGAGAGTGCTTCAACATACGTCTATTATTTACTCAGTGTGTTTCACCATAATCTTACTAATGCCCACTACTCCCTCTGTTATAAAATATATAAATAATTATTTTTTAAGATATATATCTAGACACATTTTACTATAGGAGGATGCTACGCTTCCCCCGGGGATCAAAATTTCCGATCCCCGGGTCCTCCTGCTGACACGTGTCCAACCAATCCCGCTTTTGCTACATTAAATTCCGCTTTTGCTACATTAAATTCCGTAGCAAAAAACATTTCTCCCAAAAAACGGAACTGAAAAGACAACCCTCGTCGAAGAACTCGCCGGAGACTTTGTGGCAAAAAAAAATACTAATGTAGCAAAACCGACTTCGCCGGAAAAATATGACCGGATACTCGCTGGGAAAAACCTCGTCGGAGATCTCGTAGCAAAAAAAATACGCTATTGTAGCAAAACTACAAAACGGTGGTAGCAAATAAACTATGCTAATGTAGCAAAAATAGATTTCGCCGGAGACATCGCCAGAGAACTTGTAAAAAAAAAGGTTGCTACCTAGAAAAACGATTTTTCCGGAGACTATTGTCGGTCATCTTGCAGCAAAAGTTTTATAATATTATAGCAAAAGCATACAAAAATTAGAGCAAAAAATATAAATGTATGTAGCAATCCCGTGGCCGTAGCAAAAATTCTCCAACATGAAAATCTATCACTCTATCCGTAGCAAATCCGTCGGCCGTCGGTAGCAACAACGATGACCGTCGATAGCTAAAACATCGACCGTCTGTAGCAAAATCTCCTGGAATAGGCAGCATGCACGAACTCCACATCAAACAAGTGTTCCTCGCCGGAGGTCGGAGCAGCGAGCTGCCATCCGGCGACGCCCATGCCAGAGACGAGCCCGTGCAAGATAGCAGTGCCGTCCTTCCCTTTCCATGACCGGTGCTTGACATCTCGCTGCGCCGGTGCTCCACCTATACAGTGGCGAGTTCTGGTCATAAGATTGGAAGGCAGCGAGCTCTGGTGGCCCGGCTGTGCGGGACAAGGAAAGGGCGCGACGAGCTGCGACGGCGCGTGCTGCATCCTGCAGGGTTCGACGGCGCGGCGCGAGCTGCGGGAAGCACGGCGGTGCAAGCTACAACGCAGGCTGCGGAAAGCTCTGGCGCGCGAGAACGCGAGCTCCGGCGATGGGCAGCGAGAACGCGAGCTCCGACGACGGGCGAAGGAGCGAGGATCCGGAAGCAGGAAGCAGGGCAGCGGCGGCGCTGATCTGCGCGTTAAACTCCTGCGTTGACTCTGGGCTGGCCAATGAAAAAGAAATAACCGAAGAGATAAAGGCATACGGGCCCTGTACGTGCGCGCGAGGTATCTGGGGATGGGAGGTTACGGTCCCCCAGAAGATTGGTATCATTTTTCTTTACTATATAGGTTCGGAACAAAATAAGTAAACTTAAACAGTAAAAAGCATCCAGATTTATGTGTTTAGAAAAAGCTAAAATATATTATATTTACAACGAGAGGGTGTTTTTGCATAATTAAGAATGGACCATGCATATATATTGTCATTTAGCTCAATAAACGTAGAGCGAATAGGGCGATCATGGGCGCGCAGCAGGAAATCACGGTCGTGATCAACTGGGGAGACAACAGACAGTATCCTGGAAATCGATCTGTGAGCGTCGACGCGCCAACGACCACAGCCTGCATCGTATCGCAATTCATATCAGACCAGATTAAATAAGGTCAGATCATGGGCTTATGCAAGCGAAGTCGCAGCAAATTAATGGAGCGAGGATTATGTGGAAGCTCCACATGCAAGTTCGTGTGGAGGTAAGGGCTGTCACGGAAAACTTGATCAACCGTGAACATGCATAAACTGTTTTTTGACAATCAATACCACCACGATGTATACCTATAGTATCGAATAGTATATGTGACACACATACATAAACTGTCTCCAATGATTACAAAATAAAGTTTAAAAAACAAGCAAATCTTTAAGGTCTTTAAAATCTTCTTCTTTCATGATACAATCTTCTAATTCTCTAAAAACAGCCAAAATACAAGACATATATATCAAACCAACCATATCTACAGCACCAATTTATTTTCATTAGATTCATCATTCAATATATTTTCACACTATATAGTACACCGAATGTTGTAAATATTGACAATTTTTTCTACAGGTCTGGCCAAACTTTATTTCATTTAGGACAGAAATAAAACTTTAATTAGTTTGAAACAAAGGGAGTACAAACGTACCGTAGGGTGCCAGAGGTTTTTTTTTTTGGAAAGGAGCATATATTAGTATCGCAAGATACCAATTTTATCCGGCCTCTGCAAAAAAAAAATGGAGGGATGATTTCACTTCCCAGCCTCTGCACCAATTAGAAATGCACATACTTACATCTGACTTAGCTACTCCAACATGCAAACATGCCGCGTGCGAAGGACACATAGAGCCACCCGTTTGGAGAACTCGAGAGGCGCTATCCCGATAAGCTCGCGCCAATACAAGTTAAGTTAGACGGTAGTATCGAATAGAGCCCGGCTTTAATAAACCGGCAGATTACAAAATACACACACAAACTAGGATCAGATATCCATAAGCATCTCCAACTAGAAACAAATCAGCTAAGATACAGGAAAACACTCTAGGCCATCACCCCAACGAACGCCTGAGGCCAACTCCAACGGGTCCCCGTATTTCGAATATCGATTTTGTCTGATTTGGTCTGTTTGCGGGGGTGGAGGATAGGCCGTCCAGACTGAGCCCGGTTGCGGTGGCCTGTACCCCCAACCGGCTACCCCATAGGGCCCTCTGTCCGCGGGGAGCCATCAAGCTCTAGCTGATGGTATTCTCAGTGCTAATGGCGGCCTTTCCTGTCTAGGGCGCGCCATTTCCCTCCCGCCGAGCCCCCTCCCCCCCCCCCCCCCCCACACACACACACCCTCAGAATATAAAAGGGGGCCGGACGCCGGGACGGAGCACCAACCCCTCCCTCCCTCGCCATGCCGAACAACCTCCCTGTGACATGGGCCGAGCTCGGCAAGTTTGCCCTCGCCGCGTATCCCCCTTCTTCCTCTTCTCCTTCCCCCGGGCGCCGATGAATCTTTGGAGGAGGACATGGGAGAGTTGGTGTCGGGCGAGGCGGAGTTAGTGGCGGAGACGGAGGTGGAGGCCGAGGCCGAGGCCGAGGGCGAAGTTGATAGTGCAAACGCAGCGCACTATTTCCTAGAGAAGTACGTCCGCGAGCTTTACAGGGCCTTCAAGGCCAGGGAGGCCGCCGGTCGGCAACCCGCCGAGGGGCTGTGGCTAGAGGCTGAGAGGTGGCGAGGGAGGTAGCGAACATCGAGGACCGCGACGAGAAGGAAGCGAAGGAATCGATGGAGGCCGAGAAGACCGCCCGGGTCGCCGCTGAGGCCAGTAGTGGCATTTTTCAAGGACATAATCATAAAAACCCTAGTCTTCAAGGTCTTCAAAATCTTCTTCCATGACACAATCTTGTAATTCTCTAAAAGCAGCCGAATAAACATGACATAGATTTCAAACAAACCAAATGTAGAACACCAATTTTGAATCATTAGATTCATCATTCAATATATTTTCTTACTATATACAATGAATGTTGTAGATATTGACATTTTTTTGTACAGATCTGGCCAAACTTAATTTGACTTAGGACAAAAATAAAACTTTAATTAGTTTGAAACGGAGGAAGTACAAGTGTACCGTAGGGTTCTGGATGTATGGGAAAGGAAGCATGACTTGAGTAACAAATGGACGAAAAACAGGGTGAGCGAGATAAGAGATACGGTAGCGGGTACTAGGGCTAGGGACGTGTTTAGAAATTCAAGGATTAATACGAAAGGAAAAATAAAATTGCCTAATGGCTGCTGGCTACGCCTTCTGGAAGCTTTTACTTCCCTAAGTGGAATCCATATGACACATCACAATCCATAATTACTCCTACTTAACTACTCCAACAAGCAAACATGCCGCGTGACAAGGACACGTGAGAGATAGCCGTTTGGAGAATTCGGGAGGAGCTAACCAAGTGAGTAGGCTCGAACAGAGCCCGTCTTTAAATTATATTGAAAGAGTTGGGTATACTTCATGGAAAGACAAACACCACTAGATGTGCCTACCAAACTAAACTGTGGACGATCGCTAGTAGAAAATGAGACTTTAGCCTGGGTTAAGAATAGTCTTTAGTCTCGGTTGGTCCAGTCGGCAATACAAAATTGGGACTAAAAGTTCCGTCCTTTAGTCTTGGTTGGGCATAAACCGAGACTAAAACCCTCCCACGTGGTTGTGGCCACGTGTTGGGCTGGAGGATCAACCAGGAAGGAATAAAGGTTCGGTTAAATTTTTAAAAAAATTTGGAAAAGTTTTGGATTTTTTTGAATTTCAAAGTTTTAGATTTGTTTAATAGTTTAATCTCTAATTACCCCTATTCTCATGTTAAAGTACATACTCCTGGTCAAACTTCGTGGTTCGTTTAGTCCCAGTTAATCCAGCCGAGACTACATAATTGGGACTAAAGATCTCGTCCTTTAATCCCGGTTGGCCACAAATCAGGACTAAAAGCCATCCACGTGGTTGTGGCCGCGCTCTAGGGCTAGAGGACCAACCGGGACTAAAGGTTCGGTTGAAGTTTTAATTTTTTTTTTGGAAAAAAGTTTTTGATTTTTTTAGTTTCTGATTTATCGATTGATAGTTTAATATCTAATCACCCATATTTTCATGTTAAAGTGCATACTCGTGGTCAAATTTCTCGGTCAGTTATGCATCCTCACACTGCTTCACTCTCAGCACGCTTAACTTTTGAGTTCTTTCCGAATTAGCTTCCGAGACTGCGCTCATAACTTCATAATAATGGTATGCCGTCAATTCTATTAACCATTAGAATTTGATAACAAATGATTTTATTTTTTGAATTCTAAATAATTTTAAAAATAAGCAACAATGGTTAAGTAATAATAAGCAACAAATAATTCCAAATAATTATTATGCATAATTTAATTATTAATTTAAAAACTCAAAATTAAAAAAAAACTCATATAAACTAAAAAAATCCAAAATAATATAAAAACTTCAAAATAAGTAAAAATTAAAACTAAAGGTCTATCTTTAGTCCCGGTCGAGTTGGTGTCTCCAACCAAAACTAAAGGTCTATCTTTAGTCTGAGTTGGTGTCTCCAACCAAAACTAAAGGTCTATCTTTAGTCCCGGTCGAAGACATCGACCGGGACTACCCCTTTAGTTCCGTTTGGTATCTCCAATTGGGACTAAAGATCTCGTTTAACCCGGGATTAAAGCTAGCTAGCCCCCGTAGCCGTTAAAGCCCAAACACAATCATTAAAGCTCACATTAGCTCTGGACAAAAGGCATATGTTCTACTACTGGATTGTGACTGTACGAAAAACAGCCGAGTGGTATATATAGTACCCCCCCCCCCTTCCTAATTAAAAGATGTGCCAACCAAAACATCTTATAATAATAAACAGAGGAATATATATTCTTCATGCACTACGGGAAAAAATGTCGCTGCCGTGTAGACACGTCTTTGCCGTGTGTGAAACGCACCGGAACACGACAAAGACAGTCTTTGTCGTGTGTAACTCAGAAAATATACGGCAAAGTACGTGAACACGGTAAATTTCTAAAAAAGAACACGGCAAAGAAATATACACGACAAAGACGCATAAAGGAACACGGCAAAGAAAATACACTCGGCAAAGTCGACAACGACACACGGCATAGGTGTTGTCACGGCAACGAGGTAGGACCCGTGACCCCATAAGTCCATTTAACGGGAGGAGCTAACGGTCGCAGATGGTGGTCTCTTTGCCGTGTGCCCTCGCCGGTCCTTTGCCATGTGTATTCTGCAGTATACACGGCAAAGGCCCTTTGCCGTGTGTATTCCGTAGTACACACGGCAAAGGGCCTTTGCCGTGTGTATTCCGCAGTACACACGGTAAAGTTCTTATTTCTTTCTTTTTTGCCTTTTATCACATTACTCTTAGGAAAATCATAAAAAAATCATTCTAATTTAGAAAAATACAAATAATATATCAAAATTTGCAGAACAATAAGATCTATCTATATACACTCAAAAATTAGATATTTATATTGAATACGAATCTTCATGCTCGCCGTTTTGACCATAGTTTAAAACATGCATAAAAAATTCAAAAACGATCGAAACAATGTGAAACCTTCACGTGGTGTCATATTATGTGACATAGTTGGTAGGAAAAATATCAAACTTTGTATATTGATTATGTCTGAAAAAACCTTCACAAAATGACCTATCTCATTCGAGGTTTCCTGACTTTCGGGTCAAATGACCAATGTTATGGCTAGAATCAAGGCATAGTTTGTGATAATCTGCTCATATTGTGCATGCATGTGCATTATGGAATGGCGAATAATGTTGCAGGAGGAAGTTTTCCTTTTCGTCGCACCAAAAAGCCATTTTCCATTTTACGAGCGTAAAAACTGGGAATTTTATGATGCAACCACCAAATGGCTAATTCAAAATTCTACCACACCATTTTTTAAAAATACTAGACCACCTTAAATGTACAATGTCCCAACAGGGGGATCTCAAACCTTTCCGTCCACTCCAGGTGAAAAAGACAAATTCCTGCCGAATCCGCAGGAAGTGGGTCAGATATGAACTACAGGTACATGATCGGGTAGGCATGATTTTTTTACAAAAATCATTTTTAGATTCACAATATTCTATTTCATTAGAGATCCAGTGAAAGTTTAGAGAGGCTCAGCTCCGAGCTAAGAATCTTCATACCCGTCGTTCGACAAAGTTTGTCGATAGTTTTAAAGAGTCATAAAAAATTCAAAAACGATCGAAACAATGCGAAACCTTCGCGTGATGTCATATTATGTGACATGGTTGCAAGGAAAAATATCAAACTTGTTATATTGAATATGTCTCAAAAAACCTTCACAAAATGACCTATCTCATTCGAGGTTTCCTGGCTTTCGGGTCAAATGACCAATGTTATGGCTAGAATCAAGGCATAGTTTGTGATAATCTGCCTGTATTGTGCATGCATGTGCCTCATGGAGTGGTGAAAAATGTTGCAGGAGGAAGTTTTCTTTTCGTCGCACCAAAAAGCCATTTTCCATTTTCTGAGCGAAAAAACCGAGAGATTTTATGAAGCAACCACCAAATGGCTAATTTAAAATGCTACCACCCTATTTTTCAAAACTACTAGACCACCTTAATTGGACAATGTCCCAATGGGGGGATCTCAAACCTTACTGTCCACTCCAGGTGAAAAAAACAAATTCCTGACGAAACGGTAGGAAGTGAGTCAGATATGAACTACAGGTACATGATCTGATGGGCATGATTTTTTACTAAAATCATTTTTAGATTCACAATATGATATTTCATCAGAGATCCGGTGAAAGTTTAGAGAGGCTCAGCTCCGAGCTAAGAATCTTCGTACCCGTCGTTCGACAGAGTTTATCGATAGTTTAAAAGAGTCATAAAAATTCAAAAACGATCGAAACAATGCCAAACCTTCACGTGGTATTATATTATGTGACATGGTTGCAAGGAAAAATATCAAACTAGTTATATTGAATATGTCTCAAAAAAACCTTCACAAAATGACCTATCTCATTCGAGGTTTCCTTGCTTTCGGGTCAAATGACCAATGTTATGGCTAGAATCAAGGCATAGTTTGTGATAATCTGCCCATATTGTGCATGCATATGCCTCATGGAATGGTGAACAATGTTGCATGAGGAAGTTTTTCTTTTCGTCGCACCAAAAAGCCATTTTCCATTTTCTGAGCGAAAAAAAGAGAGATATTATGAAGCAACCACCAAATAGCTAATTTAAAATGCTACCACCCTATTTTTCAAAACTACTAGACCACCTTAAATGGACAATGTCCCAACGGGGGGATCTCAAACCTTTCTGTCCACTCCAGGTGAAAAGGATAAATTCCTGCCGAAATGGCAGGAAGTGGGTCAGATATGAACTACAAGTACACGATCTGATGGGCATGATTTTTCACAAAAATCATTTTTAGGTTCACAATATGCTATTTCATCAGAGATCCAATGAAAGTTTAGAGAGGCTCAGCTCCGAGCTAAGAATCTTCATACCCGTCGTTCGACAGAGTTTGTTGATAGTTTAAAAGAGTCATAAAAAATTCAAAAACGATCAAAACAATGCGAAACCTTCGCGTGGTGTCATATTATGTGACATGGTTGGAAGTAAAAATATCAAACTTTTATATTGAAAATGTCTCAAAAAACCCTTCACAAAATGACCTATCTCATTCGAGGTTTTCTAGCTCTCGGGTCAAATGACCAATGTTATGGCTAGAATCAACACATAGTTTGTGATAATATGCCCATATTGTGCATGTATGTGCATCATGGAGTGGCGAACAATGTTGCAGGAGGAAGTTTTCCTTTTCATCGCACCAAAAATCCATTTTCTATTTTCCGAGCGTAAAAAACGGAGGATTTTATGAAGCAACCACCAAATAGCTAATTCAAAATTCTACCACCCCATTTTTCAAAAATACTAGACCACCTTAAATGGACAATGTCCCAACGGGGAATGTCAAACCTTTTCGTTCACTCCAGGTGAAAAAGACAAATTTCTGCCGAATCGGTAGGGAGTGGGTCAGATATGCACTACATGTACATAATCGGATGGGCATGGTTTTTTACAAAAATCATTTTTAGGTTCACAATATGCTATTTCATCAGATATCCAATGAAAGTTTAGAGATGCTCAGCTCCGAACTAAGAATCTTCATACCCGTCGTTCGACAAAGTTTGTAGATAGTTTAAAAGAGTCATAAAAAATTGAAAAACGATCGAAACAATGCGAAACCTTTGCGTGGTGTCATATTATGTTACATGGTTGCAAGGAAAAAATCAAACTTGTTATATTGAATATGTCTTAAAAAAAACCTTCACAAAATGAACTATCTCATTCGAGGTTTCCTGGCTTTCGGGTCAAATGACCAATATTATGGCTAGAATCAAGGCATAGTTTGTGATAATGTTCCCATATCGTGTGCATCATGGAATATCGAATAATGTTGCTGGAGGAAGTTTTCCTTTTCCTCGCACCAAAAAGGCATTGTCTATTTTCCGGGCACAAAAAACGGGGGGTTTTATGAAGCAACAACCAAATGGATAATTCAAAATGATAACACGCTATTCTCACAAGATTATATGGATGTCATATTTGGATTCCTCACATTTTTCTGATCGATTTAGACATATTATTTGTCGAATTCCGATTTACGGATTTAAATATATGAATTATTCCATATTAAATAGAAAAAGGAAATAAAATAAAATTATTTTATTTTTTATTTGGATTCAAGGTTATTATTACTTTTCATTATTGTTTACTTAAAAAATTGTTTGGAATCTAAAACTGAGATGTGTGACATCATGGCCCAAGAGTTAATAGGAATGATATGGAAGTATTAGCAACAAGGTATGATTTCTTTCTCGGAAGCTCATTCGAAAGCAACGAAAAAGTTAAGCATGCTAGAGCTAGAGTAGTGTTAGGATGGGTGACCACAGGGGAAGATTGATTATGAGTGCAATTTGACCTAATATTTAACAAAGAAAGGGTTAAAATATTCTATATGAGATTATCAAGTAAATAATATTCAAAAAAGTTTGAAACAAAATTAATTTTTTTTATTTTTAAAAAAAGGAAGTTTCTTTGCCGTGTACTTTTTCCACAAGACACACGGCAAAGACAGATTCTTTGCCGTGTACTTTTCGAGAAGACACACGGCAAAGACAACTTCTTTGCCGTGTACTTTTCGAGAAGACACACGACAAAGAATAGACACCGTCATCTCCGCGGGAACCGTTATCTTACTTTACTTTGCCGTGTCTACGCATGAGCCACACGGCAAAGCCTTTGCGGTGTCTTATTTAGAAAACACACGGCAAAGGGCCTTTGCCGTGGCGAACGTTGCCGCGTGGCATTTGCCGTGTGTATACACACAGCAAAACCTTTGCCGTGTTCCGAAAGGCCTTTGCCGTGTCTTTTACCCACACGGCAAAGAGCCTGTGTGTCGTAGTGATGAAAACACAAACACCAAATTTCTCATGAAAATGTACACATACATAGTTCACAATTCTGAGGCCTAAGTTTTTTTTTTTTTGCGAAAAGTGAGCCATAGTTTTTTTGATATGGGTCAAAGAAAATAAGCCGTCCTCTGGCACCAGCTTCTCCCATAAGCTGTCCAAACTTATTTAGAAGCTCAAAGTAACTAATTTAGAAGCTCAAAGTAATACTCCAAAATTAGTAGTAGGACGAAAACTCCACTCACGTACACATGAAGAAGTCAAGTTTGCGCCTTGAAAGTTGTGGACATTTCTAAACCGACATGTAGTGTAGTAATGAATAACTGCCAACCACCCTGCTGGCTGCGAATCGTCTATACATATATATGTGACGCTGCCTACTTCCATTTGCTTCATCTGAAAATTAATCTGATCTGCTACGATCGAACACCGAGCAGCAGCAACGATGTTAGCAAGGTTCGGTTGCAAACCAGCTGCAAGTAGCAGCAACTACCGCAGCAAGCCATCCCTAGTAGGTACTACTACGATGAACACCAGGTAATATAATTAGCTAGCTAGTCATTTTTCCTTTCTGATGATTGCAGTCAGTGACGACCACGCATTAATAATGATAGTAACTAGTAGTATTTACTAGTTGTACTAATTGATGTAATGCATCTTGCATGGTCATGGGAAGGTGGTGTCGGAGCGCGGTCAATCATAGAGAAGGATCAACTGCCATGGTGGCCGTGCGGCAGGAAGAGGAGGAGGAATGGAGGAGGTATTTGGCGCCGGAGAGGTTGGAGGTGCTGGCGCATCTGGAGCCGTGGGCCGAGGCGCACATGCTGCCGCTGCTGAAGCCGGCGGACGAGGCGTGGCAGCCGTCGGACCTGCTCCCGGACGCGGCGGCGTTGGGCCCGGACGGCTTCCACCAGGCGTGCCTCGATCTCCGCGCGAGGGCGGAGGGCGTCCCTGACGCGCAGCTGGTGTGCCTGGTGGGCAACATGGTCACCGAGGAGGCGCTCCCCACGTACCAGAGCATGTCCAACCGCTTCGAGGCCACCCGCGACACCACGGGCACCGACGGCACCTCCTGGGCGCGGTGGATCCGCGGCTGGTCCGCCGAGGAGAACCGCCATGGCGACGTCCTCACCCGGTACATGTCCCTCTCCGGCCGCCTCGACATGCGCCAGGTGGAGCGCACCGTGCACCGCCTCATCGCCTCCGGCATGCCCATGCACGCCCCGGCCTCCTCCTACCACGGCTTCGTCTACGTCGCCTTCCAGGAACGCGCCACCGCCATCTCCCACGGCAACATGGCACGCCAGTTGGGCGCGCACGGCGACGCGTCGCTGGCCCGCATCTGCGGCGCCATCGCCGCCGACGAGAAGCGGCACGAGGCCGCGTACACCCGAGTCGTGGCCAAGCTCTTCGAGCTCGACCCGGACGCCGCCGTGCGCGCCATGGCGTACATGATGCGGCGCCGGATCACCATGCCGGCCGCGTTCATGGATGACGGCCGCGACACCGACCTCTTCGCGCACTACACCGCTGCCGCGCAGCAGGCCGGCGTGTACACGGCATCCGACTATCGCAGCATCCTGGAGCATCTGATCAAGCAGTGGAGGGTGGAGGAGCTCGCGGCTGGGCTGTCCGGCGAGGGGAGGCGCGCGCGGGACTATGTCTGCGCTCTGCCGGACAAGATCCGGAGAATGGAGGAGAAAGCCCACGACAGGGTGCGCAAGGAGCCAACCCCAGTTCCATTTAGCTGGATCTTCGATAGGCCTGTCACTCTCATCCAGCCTTGATTCGGACCATGGAACCTGGGCTCCCTCCACATACTACTACACTTCTGCAGCGAGTGTGACGGCTTTGGCCCAATAAGCTACTTCATCCAATCCAAATTAGTGAATTCAAATTTGTCTAGATTTATGAATGTATTTAGCACTGAAACATGTCTAAATACATTCAAATCTAGACAAATCCGAGTCGATCATGTTTTGAGGTGGCGTCTTTTCTTTACAAACGGTTGACTTATTTTCCTCTTGTTATTTTGTTACCATTTTCATGTTTGGCGACTATTATTACATATCATTACTATTAAATCAGGCACTGCGGTGTGTTGCACATCCAACAAATTATTTATCCAATGTCACTCCCAACTGGTAATGAAACACTCTAAGATTTTTGAAATTTGGGATTTCAAAAAATAATTTACATTTGCATTGCAACATGGCATTGTGCAAAAATCTTGATTCAAAATCCTTTGCCAAAAACACTTCTCAAAATCTTTTGTCCAGCCCTAACTGAAATCCCCCAAAATGATTTATCAAGGTTCCTAGTTGGAAAGATGTTTTTATATTAGTTGGATAGGAAAGTATTCCCTAATGTTTTAAAAATATTTTGGAATTATTCCATTTACAATGAAACCTAAACCCTATTTTCCATTTCTCAAAAGTTGCCATATAATGGAATTTATTCAAATGGCAATCTTGATACTTCCCCTAATAAAAAATATTTTCTATAAAGCCTAAAGTGTATCCTTTTAATAAAATATAGAAAGTTATTTCAATCAATTTAGAATTATAAAACTAATCCTAGAAAATAAATGAGAAAAATAAAAATAGAAAATAGAAAAAGAAAAAAGAAACAAAAAAATGCTTACTCAACCTAACCGGCCCAGCCCGAGCCACCCCTCCTCCCTTTCTCTCCCGCTTGCACAGCGCGCAGCATGCCCGCCAGCGGCCCAGCTAGCAGCCATAGGAGCCAACCGGATAGACCCCTCCTTATGCGCTTTCCTCTCTCCCTCTACTGCAGACACGTGAGGCTCGAACCCCTCTTCCTCTCCACGGCAACAGAGACCCATCCCCACAAGCATGCTTATCGATCCCCGATCAATTCCTTCTTTTATCCATCGTCGTTCCTTGCCCCATCTAAACGAAATCCATGTCCTTATAAACCCTACACAAAACCTTATTTTTTCCCTTCGAAAATTTTCTGAAACCCTAACTTCCCAACTCGCTTCCGATCCCACCGTCGCAGATACCTCGGTTGAGCACGGTGACGAAGACCCCGAACACCCTGCGCCCCTCTATTTTCCCTCAACCTCTTTCTACTACAGCACCACATCTCCCTGAAAACTGTTTCCCAATGAACAAAGCACCAAAGCATTGGGGATTCCTCGCCGGAGCCATCGGAGGCCGAGAACCTCCATCCAAGCACCGCGACCACCACAGAAAGCAGGAGATGTCTACATGGACACCATCAAGCTCGTTGTGCTTCCAAGCGGCCTGTTGTCCACTCCACCATCACTGGCAATCACCAGAGCGCCATCCATGGTCAACACCCGAGCATACGCCGCCGCCCGCTGTTGTCGGCCGCTGGAGAGAGCAACCTTTTGCTCCTCATCTGTCGAATCCCAACCAGACGACGCATATTACAAGCCAACCCAAACCGGTACCCACCAACCTAGGTGTGCCCCGTGGCATCCACGTCATCTTCTCCATCATCTACTTCATCAATGTTAGGTTAGCCCCGTTTACACGCCAGCAACCAGTCAGCCCTAACTTAGCATTGTCGGTTAATTCGAATTATTTAAGTATAGAAATTTCAGAAATCTTCAAGATATTGTAAAATTCATAGAAAATCAAATCTAAATCAGAAACATATAAAGAGTATACCGTTGGAATCCTTATTTTAAGTACAATATTAATCTATTATTAGATCTAACTTTTTCCAAAGCTAAAATTTTAAATAATTTAAACCCTTTGAACTAGTATTTTAATTCTATAAAAATATCTAAAAATCCTTTTTAGTTGACTCTATTTGTGTTAGCTTCATAATTTCATGATCTATCTGTTAGCATTGCTTTTGCAAATTTACAAACTACAAATTTTGTTGTTTGTATTTTTGAACCCTAAACCACAATATGGGCATAATTAGAGTTACATAAATCATTTTAAATTAATTCCTATTGCAACTTGATGTTTGGGATGCCCTATACATTCTAGACTTTCAGTATAAAGTTGTTGGTCGAAATAAAAAATATTTTAAGCATCATAACATGTTTGCATGCATGCATATGATGTGTGATACCTTTGTTTGCAATGGTTTTGTTTGGAATTTCTTTTTCCTTGCATTACAGTTTCTAGACTGTGTGTTTGCTATAGAGGGATACAATCGTCACACATATTATTAACATAAGGAAGTTACACCTTGATCATATCTTTGTTCCATGTTTTTATACTATGCATGTTTTACCTTTAAAAAAGTAGTATGCGTGATTGTGTAGGATGTTTTTAGTAGAAATACTTGGTACAAATAGTTTTTTTACAAGTAGCATACTATTTTGTAGTACGCCATGATAAATTATAGACTTAGAATTATTTCCACTCCCAATAAGAATTTCATGAAATTTTCTAAGTGATATGCTTGTGTTGTAAAAATATCGGCGTGGGGTTCAAAAGAAAGAAATGTTCCTAAGTATAAGAGTTCTATTTACGAGCGCAAGTTTTTCTCCTCGAATCTTCTATATCTAAATAGGAGTCCCCCATTACATGATTTCTCTAAACATGCAAGCCATCCACCTCATCAGCCATCTTTGAGCAATCCTAGCCCACCACGTCATCATGTTTGCTGCCATTTGGTGAAGCCACCTCATCAGTTTTTCCAAGAAAAAAAATCTAGATCCTTTAGTATCCTCCATTATTACTCTTCCTCTTGAGCTTCCCTGTTTCCATTCCATGCATGCAATACATTAGAAGGCCCGCTGGATTTCTGACTTTATGACGACAAATGATCTTCGTCTCCCCCCACGATCTCCACGACAAATAAATACTGAGGAAATGGACCCGTATGATTCATAGATCCTGGCCTGATCGATAAATCCATTGTTCTGCTCCTCCACTCCTCCGCCACCTACTCTCCATATATGCACTCTTTCTCCTCCGGCAAGATCAATATTATGCCTTCTCTCTGGTCTAAATCCAGAGTACAGATATGTCTCTGTGAACCTATTCTATCTTCATCCACAAGGGCCGGAAGCGGAGCAACCTAACTGTCCTGGCTGGCCGCCTGCGGTCTGTATCCCCCGCCCCTCAGTTCTGATCAGAATCATTGCCTGCGTCCATAACAGTGGCCAGCCGTGCTCTACACTTTGAGCTTTGCACAAGAAATATGCCGATGGTTTTGTTGTTGCAGGTCTTGGTTGTTTGTTTCCTCTTCAGATTTGACGAGGAGTGGAGAATGGACTTAATTTCGTTTGCTTATTCTACTGCAGATATGTATAAACAGTGTTGTTTTGTAATCTGCGCTTATGATATTCTTTGGAGAGGAAACCCAGCGGCTTCTCAGTTGTTGATCTTTCAGGCACAATCCTATTTGCTGATACAGATGTCAGTTCAATTTTACTTGACCGATTTTGGTTTTCAGGCTCAATGGTTGAAAACTATACCGAGTAATGTTGAATATTTACACAATATCTTTGAGCGTGTAAACCAGCTTCTGAATATTTACGTTGTCTGTACAAGCAAATATCTTTGAGCGCATAAGGCTATTTCTTGAGGTTACTACAATACAGTTTGATCAGATGAGGCCTACTTTTTTTACATGGTCTGTACAAGCAAATATCCCAGTATGGCAGCTCTAATCAAAAAGCCTTCAAGCGTGTTTTATTTACCAACTCTCCTCTTATTTTGTGTGTTTTCCTTATGTCCTCATTTTAAACAAATTATCTATAGTTCAATGACCAAGGATTGATCTTGCGTGCTTATCCTTCGCAAATTAGCTACTTCTATTAACCCTCACGGACATTACAAAACATCAAATTGAGTAGCACTAATCCATGTATTTTTTTCTAACAGAACTACTGTAGTTTCTTAATATCATCGTCATATAATGATGTTGTTTCAAATATGTACAGTTCTACCTCCTACTATTGACTTGCTACTATTTTTTCTGTTGCATTTAGATTATCTAAATCTACTCTTTTCTGGAAAGTAGGCATGCATAAATAAGCTGAATCTTTGTTGTTGAACTATGACGGTTATCTGTTTTACCCACCTTTTACACAAGGAAACATGAAATGATTTATACAGGAACAATACAGTTCTTATTATTTGTAGTATGTTTAGAATAGGATTCCAAGTACATGTAGGTATTAGTACACACGTACAGACATTCAGGGAATTTCATTGATGGAATTACATTGCGTAAGGAGGCTTAGAGATTTCTAAGTATTTTCCCTTAACCTCTGTACAGTAGATTTCTTCATGTTACCACATCCCAATTCTAAAACAAAGCTGCGAATAATGATAAGATGCTTCAATGATATCTTTCATCCATATGAGAACAATTGGATGGTCTGTTTTCATTGGTTAACACATACTTTATGCAAGCCACATTTGTAGACTACGCCAAACCAAATTTCTTCCCGAGTGCGTGAGATTTAAATACAAAAATGCATGTTTCATGTTTTTGGTCACATGCTGAAATGTCCTTCCACAAAAAAATGTAAACCCAACATTTTTTGTTCTTATATTTCTCTAAATTGTTTGTTAGGTTTTCCGCAGCAACGCGGCGGGTATCATCTAGTCTATTTTAAAGTAAAAGTACATTTTCTTCTGAGCTGAGTGGGTATGTCAGGAGCGTCTAGAAAGGGAAAGTATCTTGGATTGGCTCTTCTTGCGCCCAGGTTTTGGTGGAGGACTGCCGCCCAGGATGAAAGAAGTATGTCATGTTCTAGAAGTCATAAGTTTCAAGTGCAATCGCCCACTCAATGAAGAAACTCCATGATGACACACGAGCTACTATCGAGCAACAAGTCCTTCGCCAAGCATCAAGGCTAAACAAGAACAAGAAAGAGATAATCTTCAAAGAGGGCGACCTTGTGTGGATACACTTGAGTAAAGACCGCTTCCCCAAGGAACGCGACTCCAAGCTAAAGCCTAGAGGTGATGGACCATTCAAAGTGCTCAAGAGAATCAACAACAACGCTTATGTCATCGATATCCCAACATCCAAGAATCTTGTGAGCTCGACATTCAATGTCAAGGACCTCTCACCCTACCATGGAGAAGAGGAAGTTGAGACGGTTGAAGAGTCGAGGACGACTCTTTCCCAAGGGGGGGGGGGAGCTGATGCAGCCCGTCCTACGACCGCTACTACATCTACTCCCACAAGCTCCCAAGTGGACCCATGACTCGCGCCCGAGCCAAACTCCTTCAAGCTAAGGTGAACTCGCTCCTCTCCTTGTGTGACTTCGATACACCTTTGGATGGCCTGCTACTTCATACCCATACCTTGTGCATCATCAGATACGAAGAGAAGAACCCACAGGACGAAGGAGCGCCAGCAGAAGAGACCAAATGCTCTCTGTCGCCAGCGGTACTACCGGACCTGGCGACCGGTACTACCGCTTGGCGGCACTACCGCCCAACGCTACCGCCAACAACAGAAGGTCCCAGAGCTGCCCAAACGCTCTCTGTCACTGGCGGTACTACCGGCCCAGGACCCGGTACTACCGCCCCCTGCTACCGCCACCAACAGAAGGCCCCAGCGCAAGTCCCAGGACGACAAGCGGTACTACCAGCCAGGAAGCGGTACTACCGCATGACCGGTACTACCGGTCGAGCTGGACCGGTACTACCGGACCTGGAAAAGCCTGAACGTGTTAATTCGGCCCAGCGCCTTGTAACCCTCTCTATATTTCGCTATTTGTTCCCAAAATACCCCTGTTTATGTGGTTGGCCTATATATAGCCCCCACCCTCTATTGTAAACCCTAGACTTGGATAATAATAGATATTAAGGAAACCCTTTGAGGAACTTATATCTATTGGTCTCATGCTCCTACCAAGGAGCACCGGATTATCCACCCACCTCTTGGATCTTGCCTAGTGCGTTCAAGTTGTACAAGGCCTTGGGTTCTCGGTTTCTCGCCCCCAAGTCGTCAAGATCTCACCAAGCACCTCATCCCCCGTGGTTGGCGTGGAGAGCGAGCTTCGCCCAACACCGATCCTAGGGATTATGTTGGACCGGTTGCCACCGACGTGAGGAGTGGGCGTGTATCGTGTTTTGGTGTGCGTGTGTTCGCGGATTTCATCTCCTTCCTCGATTTCATCCTCCGACCACCGCTTTCCCCTCGTTTCTCGTGGAATTCGTGAAAGATCGGGCCAACCCCAGGGTTACCCCCTAACAGAAAGTATCTTGGATTGGCTCTTCTTGCACCCAAGTTTTGGTGGAGGACCGCCGCCCAGGATGAAAGAAGTATGTCATGTTCTAGAAGTCATAAGTTTCAAGTGCAATCGCCATAGAATATAGGCTCTGTCTTAGCTTAGTACTAAGTAAAAAACCTTGCTTGGGTACCGCCATTGGGAGGATTTTTTGCATGGGCGGATCCGAAAAAGGCCGAGGGGCTGCTAGCTAGGGAAAAGCTTCTTCACGATCTTGTTTGTAAAATAAGTTGGTCGTGGATTACGGATAAAGTGCACAAACTCTCTGACTCCGGAGAGTATTGCATCATCCCGAACGATTAGCCACGTTTACATAAAAGAACAACTTGAATATCTCAAGGATTTTTTCTCTCATTTTTCTAAGAAAACCGTTTTCCAAAACATCTTATAATCGTGAAAGAAAGGATTAGTCTGTATGTATGTTGTTTTAGTGGTACATTGTTTGATTGCGCTGGCAGTAATGTATGTTGATGTGGACCCATCTGGTTTGCTAATCATAAACTTGCAAAATGCAACGACGGTTACCCACAAAAGAAAAATGCATGATTTTTCATGTATATTAGTTATTACATCATCAAATAGTATTGCTTGCTGTAGAATCCAAAGCGTGCGGATGCTCTGCGGGATTCATGTTTATGAACATTGTTGTACAAGAGCTTGAGCTAACCTGAAGTATGCTAGATAGGGCTTTTCTTCTCCGCTGAGATTTTGATCCTCGCTCGGCTTGGGCTAGCCAGCCTAGCGGTGGGCCGGGGTATGTTGTACTAGTAGGTCGGTGCCTTTTACGCTGGCATCCTCGTTTAGATTCTGGGCTGTCCAAGTCCAAGCTACCAGTGCTCCATCATCTCGCTTGATGTGTCTCTGTATTTTTTTAACGGTATAAACTTACATAGTTACTCCTGGTTTAAAATAATCATGGGATGAAGTGCAGCTGCAACCACGAAGTTGAGCTTGTTGACCGCATCATATGGTGGTGTAAAAACCACGGTTCCTCGCAGACTCGTGGTATGCACGCATAAATGAAGCAAATCGAGGCAACTGAACATATATTGTATTAAATTCGCAAAAAAAAAAGTATCATGCAGAGAGAAAACAGACAAGAAACCTCTTTGTTGGTGGAGGATAAGTCGATCCACGAACAACAAAAGGTTGCAGCATGCATAAATCGCCATCCCGTTTTGGTATTTGACGCGATGATGTGACCTCCTTTCTGGATCATCAGAAACACAACCAAACATAAGGCACACATCAAATTGAAAAGGATGGGTACGTCCAGATATCATCATTAACACTCCACACGGATTATCATCAAATAAATTTCAGTAAAAACTAACCAAAAAAAAAACTCCAAATAAATGTATACATCTCTAACTGAAGTGATGCTTTTACCACAAGGTTGGATGATTGCGGGTACAGGCAGGGCAGGCAATTATCAAAATGATCTGGCCCCGGTTTGTGCACGGTTTGCCTGTCACTTTTTTCTGTGCAGGCAGGGTGGGGAAAAGCGTGCGTGCGAGCCTGCGTGGTGGGGGTCATCGTGCTTGTGCATGCCATGTGCTGCTAGATCGGATGGCTTACCCTGTTACAGCTAGCTGCCCCTCCCTGCCTCCACCACGCTTCACACACACGCAGGTTAATGGTGCGGCTGTGTGCTGGCTCACCTTTGCAAGAAAGCCTTCCGATTCCTTCCTTCCGCCGGCCGTCATCCGTGGTGCTGGACAGAGGATCGCTCCACATGCCCTGAAGGAGGGGAGGGGGTTCTCATGGTGGCATCCCTTGCACTCCCAAGTTCTCTGCTGTTTGCTCGGCTCGGAGCCGAGACACCGGCGACTGCTGAATCTCTCCCTTCCCTGCCGTCGTCCCGCGATTACCACCAGTAAGCAACTCTCCTTCTGCACTTGTCTCGCGTGCCGCCGGGTTCCGCCCTTGTTTTGGTTCGACACAACGCATGCATACTGAACCCCGTTTCTCTGAAAGCTGGTTCCTGGTTACAACAGCAGAGGATGTCATACGCAGCACAAGGGTCAGAACCCAAAAAAAACTGCAAGTTTTCTTTTGCTGCATTTTTTCATCTAGTTAAGTTATACGTCAATATGACTTGGAATGATTAGCATGGTTCCCTTCAGTACCTTTGCTTGGTTCAACAGAACACTAGACTCTCACGAACTGAACAACTGGCAGTTACCTCTACTGCAGAGTGCATCCAAAATGGGCAAGATGAGTCAAAGACGGGCTACACAAACACAGCAGAAAAATATTGGCTGTACCTGGGGCCTCATCCGCATGTTCTACTCCCGCCAAGACCCCAAGCTCATCCTGGACAAGAAGCAGGGGAGCAGAAGGCACTCCTTCAGTGGATTCTCTGGTAATTCTCTTCACAGACCATACTTATATTACTCCCTCCGTTTCCGAAACTACTGACTCGAACTTGTCTACATCCGCACGTATCTATACACTAAAATGCGTCTAGATACATGCGAATCTACACAAATCCAACTCACTTATTTCCGGACAGAGGGAGGGAGTACCACTAATTACGTCGAGACAAAATGTGAAAAATTTATAGTCGTTCAAGAAAAGCATCACTTGAGTTTTCTGTGCGCTCTGTTATTGGAATTTGTTCTTGCTCCTGAACCTTAGGTTATTTGCTGGCAATTCTCTTTACACATCAGAGTTATTACTAATTGCGTCAAGACAGGATAGTAGTCTAGATATTTGGGTAGTGCGACAGCAACACGATCTTAATCCATGATGCTCATCCTTCGCATTACATTTTCCTGATGTTACAAACTAGCAACTGATCGGTCTAGAACTAACTGGAAAATGTTTAGGCATTCAAGAAAACATCACGGGACTGTGTTGTAATTTCTCTTACTGAAATTGGTACTGCTGCTAATGCACCATGCATGGTTGCAGGAAGAGGGCACTCCAGAAAGAAGTCCAGGGACTTGGAGGAAACAGATGAAGATGGGGATGTAAGTTTTTTAAATCAACCGGAAAATATGCAGCTTCAGGAGTGAAAAAGATGTTGTCTACTGTAGATTACATAATGCTTTCGTTAACACCACAGCTCCACCAAGATGCAGCATATGCTACCAGGCTACTTGTGTAACAAAAATCTATTTAACTTATGGAACTGAAAGTGTCAACATGGTTTTAGTAGCAGCCGATAAGTCTTCGAGGCAAAGTGCAGTTTAATTTGAGCTGTGTTATAAACTTAGAAAAAGGAGTTCAGACATGATTTCGTAAATGCAGCTTCATTTGGACATTTAAGGAATACCTCCTCACTATGTATGGATTTGTATCGAAAAACTATCATCCAGGCCTCCTAATGCAATGCAAACATCCCTATGCTTGTTTGTATCGAAACTGAATGTTATTTTAAGTTTCAGACCTTCTAAAAACTTGAGTGGATAAGATACAATTTGTTGGTCTTGCAAGTTATTTTCTCCAAACTGAACAAGATAACACAAAAAATAATGATTTAACAAACTAAGATTTAGTTCAGAGCACAATCTGATGTTTTGGTCTTATACTTCTATCTTCTTTTTAATATTGATGCTGCAGGATAAATTCATGTTGAGAACTAATGTTTCGGTCTTGTATTTCTCAGAACAGGGGAGAATGTAGTACAACGAAACCAACTGGCAAAGGACTTACGGAGGGTGAGTTCAGCAAACTAAAACAGTCAAGGAAGATTCCAAATGATGAAGTTCAGAGAATATTGGCTGACCTGGGACATGATGTCTGTCTAGACAAAAGCATAATGCAGAACAGCAAACCAAAGATTATCACAAGTCCCAATGCAGCCATCAGCATTGCTTCTTCCTCTGCATCCCTGGATCCCAGTGGTTCAAAGTGCATGAAACAGGCAGAAGGAGATAACCTTGAGTTTGCTTTGTCAGATTTCCTGGGAGAAGTTCATGTGTCAGATTTCCTGGGAGAAGTATATAAGTACCATGATGAAGGGCCAAGCGATGATTGCATGAGTAACAGTGAATTATGTCCTGAGTTGAAGTCTCTTATCAATACAAATATGAAAGAGGTAAACATTCCTCTTTGTGATCTTGCTTATGAGAAAAATACGGTGTGTGAGAAAAAGGAGCTTGTTGTCAACAAACATCCTCATAACAGACTTGTAGGAACCAGTTTAGAGTCCAGGAAAATGCTTGAGAAAAATACCATTGTCAAAGATGCCAAGACTTCAAATCAGCATGAATTGGCCGTCAAAACACAGAATAAAGAGAGCAAGAATATCTTTTTCTGGAAGAAAGATAAATCAAGCAGAAGACATACACCAGAAAGAAACTCCCAGCCAGTTAACAAAATAGTTATACTGAAGCCAAATCCAAAAGGAGGGTTTGGTCCTACTATAGCAACTGCAACGACATGTTTACATCAGCAATCATGTACAACTCAAGCTCCAGGATACAGTGCAGCTGAATGTTCAACATTTTCAGTTAAGGAAGTTAGAAGGAGATTCAGAATCGTTTCCGGAGAAAATAGAAAAGGAAGTCCTTCGGTACATGAAGATGACATACAAAGAGATTCATGTAGGCTCAGAGATTCAGTTTTCACAATTAAAAAGGATTCAATGCAGGTCACTCCAGCTACTAGTAAAAATGATGTTAGGCCACCTTTGAACAGCAGTAAACAAAAGAAAACGAATAATGCATCCAGCTTTTATGCAGAAGCGAAAAAACATTTAACAGAAATTCTGAAGGAGAAAAGTCATATTGACAAGTATCCCAGTCCAATGGTACAGATCCCAAGGTCCTTGGTAGGAATGCTTTCCCACCCTCAATGCAGTGCGTCATCATCACCTGGGAGTAGCCCAAGGGTAAAACACTGCATTGAACTTTCACCTGAAGACAAAGATATATGTACCATAAACAAGGCTGAGAGGGAAGAATCTGCGAAAGAAGGAAATAGGCAAGAGGAAGATTCAGGCAGTGTTGAATGTAGTACTATTGAAGCACTGGATGAACAAGCTGATCAGGAAGGACATTACAAGGAAGAATCCAAACAACATGGTGAGTACAGAATACAAAACTATGTCAAATACTGCATGGTTATTATCATGACAGAATATCAATACTTGCAGGAGTCGAACTTGATATTGTGTGTTTTGAAGAAACTGACAAGCCGGATCACTCTGAAACAATTCGCAATGCACAATGCATCCCAGCAGAGCAACACAGATATAACTCACTCCTAGTATGTTCAAGTCAATACTTAATGCTAATCATCTAGTCTCCATTGATTTGCTAGTTTAATGAAATTTGTTAATGCCTGCATTGAAGGAAATAACGGAAGGAGCAAAACCAGGTAACGAGCATGCTGAGATTCTTCCAGGCTCCCCTGAGAATGTCTTTGAGAAGCTAGAGTCCCAAGAGCCAGAAACGCCCAGACCACGCCCGTCACTTGAACTGATGTCACGAGAGGAAAACCACGAAAAGCAAGAGCAGCCCAGTCCTGTATCTGTTCTTGATCCATTCTTCCATGCAGATATCGAGAGTCCTGAAAACAAGAGCACGATAAAATGTATTATTCAACTCATGAAATTCAAATTTATGCTTACCATTGACTTTACAAAAAAAGTGTTAAATCTGAATGGTCTCATTTTCCAATGGCCTGCAGGTGAGTTGCGCCAAGATGTCTTGAGGCTCCAGTACTACCCAGATGTTTTGTCAGACCAAGGGACCTTCTGGGAGGACAGGGATGCCAGGTTAGGTTACATAAAAGCAGTGCTAGAGCTATCAGAATTGTACACAGACCAGAATTCAGAGGTATGTCATCTAGAAGACGAACTGATCAGCACTTGCCTGTTTCAAGAACTACATCAAGGCAACCAAACAGATGATGTAAAGCTCTTCTTTGATTGTGTCTGTGAAGCTATAACAGTAATCCAGGGGACACATTTTAGAAACCCCCCTTCCTCACCTTTTCTCAGACACAACATACCAAGGACACCTCCAGTGGGACAGAACCTCATCTCAGAAATAAACAAGCATATCGAGGGCCACCTCCGTTATCAATTTCTAAGCACATTGAACCAGCTAGTTGACACGGATCTAAAAGATTGCAGTTGGATGGATCTCCGATCAGAAAGCGAAGAGATTGCTGGGGATATCTGGGAGTTCTTAGTAGATGAACTAATGGAAGATGTCGCTTGTGACCTGCTGATTTGAAGCTTAATTGCCTCGCCATGACCATGCAGAGCATTTTATTTGTGTGGTTGCTAATTTGAGTATTGTCTAACGTTTAGCATTTAATATGCAGAGCTAGCAAGGTTTCCTTCTTTTCCTGCAAACAAAATGATAACAGTAGTGTGCAGCTGACTATTCAGTGACGCTCTTTGTGCGTTTTGTGTGGTGTGCATATGGATGTAACTCAAGCCAGTTGTAATAAGATGATAGAAGCATATACGATTTTCAGTACAGTAAGGTTCAGAGCACCAGCATAATCTATTCCATTTCTATTAAGCGCCATAAGTCCATAATTCTAAACCCATAACACATCACAGCTTGGCATATAGTACTACTATAAACTCAGGTAGCAAGCCAAATCAATGAAGGATTACTCATCGACGAAGTTTCAGTTGAGTCTCTTGATCTCACCCCCTGGTATCTTGCAGACCCCCGGACAGAACCTCCTCCTCCCCCTTCCAGCAGCGTCTTCCATGGCGGCAATCAGCAGGGACCGAAGCGAAGCGAGAGTAGAGTTGCGGTCAGGTTCGAATTGAAAGTGAGACGTGCGAAGCGGGGATGGAGCTAGGGAGTGCGGAATGGATGCGGCCGGCGGCGGGGAGGCGGCGGCGCTGTACTCGCGGAGAGCGGCGGGTGGTTGGTGGGAGACTCGGTCGGGTCGGGTGGGTCATGGGCCGGGCCAGGCCACACGCCACGAAGGAAGCTAGTCGCTGCGGCCCGCGATGACTGGTCGCTCCCGTTTCCTCTTCCAGCAGTCTCTCTTCACTGAACTCCAAGCGCACGCCATGGAGGAGGAAGGAGCACGCCATGGCGGCGGTCCCGAGCTAAGTGCAGCCGGAGGGGCCGACCTCATCAGCGCCCTCCCGGAGGATCTGCTTCTCCTGGTCCTCGTCCGCCTCCGCTGCGCCGCCGCCGCCGCGCGCACCAGCCTGCTCTCCCGCCGGTGGCGCGGCCTCTGGACCCGCCTCCCCGACCTCACCTTCCGCGACCTCGCGCCAGTTCCGCTCCTACGCGCGCTCGCCTCGCTCCAATCCTCGGCGGTTGTCGGCCCCGGGGTGTCCCTCCTCGACATCTGCGTCCCCGCGGCGGCCTTCGATAAATTCGTCCTCGAAGGTCGCGTCTCCTCGCTGCTCGACGCCGCCGCGGGGCTCTCCCCGGTGGAGCTCCGTTTAGCCGTCCCGCCTATGATCATCAAGGTCCAGGTCAAGGTGCCCCACTTCCACCGCGTCACCTCGATCGAGCTTCACGGGCTGGACCTCGCTTTCGCCGACTCACCGTCCCTCTTCCTTTGCGCCGCCTCCACGGACCCGCAGAAGGACATCTTCCCCGCGCTGGAGAGGCTGTCCCTCTCGGCCTGCAACGTCGATCTCCCCGACTTGGTCCTCCGCTGCCCGCGCCTGCGTGTGCTCCGGGAGACCGGCGATCCCCAATACACAGTCATCAACATTCGATCCGCCTCGCTGCAGGAGCTCGACATGGAGAACGAGACCCCGTTTATGGAACACATCCATATCGACACCCCTGCCCTCAAGCAATTGGGGCTGTCCTTGGGCACCGGCTGCGGGGTCACAGTGGACGTGTCCATTTTGGCACCATTGCTGGAAAAGGTCTCATGGCGGTGTTGCTATTACACGGTGGTTGTTGGGCTTCCTCGTTGGGGTCTCTTCAAAGTGGCATTGAAGCCGGCCGAGAGCAGTGTGGAAGACGCACATTTACAGCAGCTTCCTAGCGTCCATGTCCTGTCGCTATACTGGTTCTACCATGTACGTTTCCTACTCAACGTATTGGATCTGCGGGCTAAACTCAACTTATTCATATGATGATGTCCCGCTGAATTCTTGTTGTAGATCTCACTTTGTTTTCCCGAGGAAGCGGCAGAGCTTACAACAGAGATAGAGAAACATATGATTATCCATTTCTCTGTTTTGGAGCTACATTTCAAGACAAGGGGGCATGCTTTTGGTGCGTCCGCATTGCAAATCCTTGGGATGCGTCGCATTCGTACTGCTACGCGAAGCCTTAAGATCGTCCTGGTGAGATCAGAGGTAAATTCATCCCGGTGCTTATACTACTAAGGTCTAGGTACATTCTAGAGCTAAGGTCTCAATTGTGAAGCATCTGTGACACATTTTACTAATTTACATATTTTTTAGGATAAAGAAGCATGCCCAGTAAATTGCCCTTGTGACGAGCGCAAGAACTGGCGAAGCCAATCAATCTCCTTGACCAATCTTGAAACGGTGGAAATCAAAGGCTTCGAAGGAGATGATCACGAGTGTGATTTCATCAGACTGATATTCAGATGTGCTCCAATGCTGAAAAGAATGACAGTGAGGCTGTCAGATGCGGTCACTACGAGTAACGATTGGTGCACAAGAATATATGACATCTTCAAGGCCTATCCCATTGTGGAATGCGACATTATTGACCCTTAGTCCTGGTAAGCATGTTCCCCATGCACAATGAGCTTGCTCCTACATTCAGCAATGACTTCTATCTTTGTACATTTCCCTTCAAGCCGCAGTTTATGCTTGATCACTGTTAGCCTTGCACCTATATTATTCTGCTCTGAACATTTTATACCTCTTGTTTGTCGATGTCATCCATGCTGTGCAGATTTCTATGGTGGTTTGAATGTGTCATTCACATGCCAGCTATTCATCCTAGATTGTCTGAGTTTTATCATGCTCTTGATCCATATGTTCCGGCAATGTATTTGCCTAATTGCCTGTATTTAGATTGTGTTCCTTTTAATATGCCCTGTAGTACTGGTCTCTATGTTTTGGTAATATTGATGCTGAATTTCCTACATCCTCAGAATTGTTTTTACAACTGATAGCTGAATGACAGAATGTTGAGATAAAAAGTATTGGAACTTTCTTGCCTATGCAGGCCTTTTTACCTCACTTGTTTGATGTCCAGAGCCCTTTAGGTAATGACCAACACAGAAAAGAAAGGGCATTCTCCTACGGGCATATGAAAAGAAACTGATTAGCAAAAAAATTATACATTCTGTTGAGCGAGTTCTTTGCTGTTTTTCTTTATGGTGTCATTGTATATGATTTATTTGCTATTGACAGCAATATCTATACAAGTATACATAAAACTACTGTATATTTCCATAACCGAGATACTGACTGAAACTGGTGTCGACTTACCTCCTTTGCATGCAGGATCAACTCGCAGCTGCCACAGTGGTGCGTCGACATGATTCTCATTGTCATATTTGCTGATTTGGGTGCTCATCGAAGAGATTGTCCTCCCCTGTGCTGGCCTACTCCACTAGCTATTTTGTTTCAGCTTGACAGCTTCAATCGATAAGCTGATGTGTTATATTGACAGTGTAATAGAGCTACAGGCTCGAATGGTGCACTCTTAGTTAATCCTTTAATAGTTAAATGGTGTCCATGGCGGCATTAATCGGTAAGCTGATGTGTTAGGTTGCTAGTGTAATAGAGCTACATGCTCATAGTGGTGCACTCCTAGAGTCCTAGTTTATCTTCAATAGCAGTGATGGCCTATTTATGTCACTCTTTCTGACTGGTGCTATGCAATTGCTCAATTTAGGTTGTACTCAACCTATGTCAGTGAAAACTATATGCATATGCTTGCAAAGGCTAGATTATCTCTGTGATTTGCCCACTCCCATCATACTTTTATGATGGTTTTTAATTGACCACTGCCATGTTTTTACTTGAAATGGGGAACAGAAAAAATGAAGTGGCTGTGCAGGCATGACCGCATGGCAGGGGCAAAGCTGGTAATTCTACTTAGCAGGTAATTCCAAGTCTGGGTCTCTTTTCTTCAACTTAGCATCCATAAACTGTTTGGCAGCCTATGGCGGAGCTTGAAGAATAAGGTTGAGCGGGCCAAGCAATCAAGATACGCTTAAAAATTTCGATATTGTTTGATGCCCAAGTGTATATAATTAAGAACATCAATAAGTATATAGTATTATAGATTAGTAAAGTTTTATTATACAGCCTTGTTGGTCATAGAGTACTCATCTCCTGCGGCTAGCAGTCAGTGGAATTTACAACACAGAGCAAGGACACTATACTTGTTTAATCATATCCATATTTTTTATTAACAGTCCATGGAATCAATTCTCCCTTGATCATTCATATGACAGCCTTTTCTTTATATTCTATTCCCCTTTAATGTGCCCTGGAGTACGAAATCCTTATCGTGTCTACGATTCATCCATACTATCGACTTTGGTTTGCACATATCATATGCTATACAATTTGTCTAGTCCACCGATGATTGATTGTGACCATATCCCAATAAATGGCTGAATAGGTGAACATACTTGGTAGCTTCAGTTGATAAGCTGATATGTTATGTTGCTAGTGTGATGGAGCTGCAGGCTCAAAATGGTGCACGCTTAGTTAATCCTTAAATAATCATATTCAGATGGTAGCCATGACCTATGTACTGCATTAATCGGTAGTAAGCTGATGTGCAACTTTGCTAGCGTAGTAGAGCTATATGCTCATAGAGTTGCACTCTTAATATTTCACTGTTAGCGTTGGCTAGTTAATATTAATCGATATTGCGTTCTCTCTGGTCGACTTCCTTGCAATTGCTCAGTTTAGCGTGTACTCAACCTATGCCACTCAAAGTGATATTCTGGCTTCAGTGCTTCTTTTGCCCCAGAGATTATCGCCACTATGCTCACAAGGACCGAAATAGCTTTGTCATTTGCTCACTCACATCGTACTTTTACTCTGGTGTTTAATAGAGCACTGCCATGTTCACTTGAAATGGGGAAAAGGAAAATGAAGTGGCTGCAGGCAAGGCAGGGAGCAGAGCTGGCAGTTCTACTCAGCAGACGGCCTAAAGTGCAAAAAATTCCTTCTCTTATTAAGTTCCAAACCTTAAGCCCCTGTTTTCTTCAGCATAGCATCCATAAACTATATTAGTAGCTGGCCCATATATGGTGGAGCTTGATGATACCTAGGCGTATCTAATTTAAAACATTATTAAGCATCTCTTTTAGATTAAAAAAGTGCCATGGTCCACTCTGGTTAGTAATAGAGGACTCGGCTCCTGCTACCAGCAGTCAGCGGAATTTACAACACTTGGTGAGGATGCTATACTTCTTTAATCATGTCCATACAAGGTTATACTTCTACATTTTTTACTGATAGTCCAAGGAAACAATGATCCCTTGGTTATGTCTACATGCTCTAGGCCTGTGCTGCATGCCATAGATTTCTTCTCCGGCTTTGGTTTTTCAGTGGCTGCCTACTGGACCACGCCGATTTGAAAACCGCCTCTTCCTCTCCTTCACTGCATCTGCATTGGAGGGAGGTTGTTCCATGGACGAGGACAGAGCACGCTGTCATGGGGGACATTTGGAGCTAGGTGGTCCAAGCGGCGGCAGAGGAGCCGACCTCATCAGCGCCCTCACTGACGACGTGATCATCCTGGTACTCGTCCGCCTCTGCTCCGCCTGTGCCGCGGTGCGCACAGGCATCCTCTCCCGCCGGTGGCATGGCCTCTGGACCCGCCTTCCTGAACTCATCTTCCGTGACGTCGCGCCCGGCTCACTCCTAGCGGCGCTCTCCTCCTTCAGAATCAGAGGCGTGTCCCCCTCCCTGATCGACATCCATGTCCCTAAATTACAGGACAAGGTCTCTCCAAGGGCAGGTCCCCGATCTTCACTAAGAAGAAGACAGCCTGCCAACTACGTCCCCTCGCTGCTCCGCGCCGCCGCGAGGCTCTCGCCATCAGCACTCTGCTTCAACCACCCGCAATACATAGATAAGCCGTACATCAACGTGGACTTGTCGGCCTACTTCGGCCGTGCCACATCGATCGAGGTGCAAGCGCCATACCTCTTCTTCCCGGTCCTGCGGTTCGAGCTCCCCGCGCTTCAGAGTCTATCCCTCTCTGGCTGCGGTGTTGGTATCGCCGCCTTGGTCCCCCTCTGCCCACGCCTGCGCGTGCTCAGGCTGGCCAAGGCATTCCTAGGAGATGCCGACATCGTCGTCTGCTCACCGTTGCTGGAGGAGCTCATCGTGGATAACACCAAGTCCATCAGCTCATCGACAGGACGTGTCCATGTCGAGGCCCCAATGCTCAAACGATTCACCATGTTCTTCCGCACCCGGGGTGACCTCAGCGTGTCCTTCTCGGCACCAGTGCTGGAGAGGGCCTCATGGTGGTGCTTGTATTCCGGAGCGACTGTCGGGCTTGGTGTTTGGGGCCTCATTACAGCAAGATTAGAGACGCAGGACAGTGATGGACAGGGGGAAGACATGCCTCGCGTCCATGTGCTCTGCCTGCACATGTTTGCCATGGTACTGTACTCTATCTCCTCCCCAGTTTACTTACTGAATCAAATTGCCTACTATATTCAACTTATGACCATGATGTCCTGCCAATTTTTTTGGCAGCATCCAATTAATTATCGAGACAAAGAGCTTGGCTTTGCCACGGAGATAAATAAACACATGATTACAGACTTCTCTGGCTTAGAGGTATATCTCACAACAACAGACCACGTATTTGGAGCATTTCTCTTGCGACTGCTTGTGATCAATCGGATTCGCACTGCTACACGAAGCCTTAAGATCTTCCTACAGAGGTCTGAGGTAATTTTTTATGTACTTAAAGGTTCTTGGTACATTAATTCGTGAGCTTATTAAGATATAAATAGTGGACGGAGCATCAATAACATATTGTTGTAACTCGCATTTGTTTAGATGAAAGACAGATGCACACCCCTAGTGAATTGTTCTTGTGATGAGCCAAAGGACTGGAGAACCCAGACTATCTCCTTGACAAATCTTGAAAAGGTGGAAATCATCGGATTTGAAGGGAAGGATCATGAGTTTGATTTCTTGAAATTGATATTCAGATGCGCGACGATGGTTAGAAAAGTGGCCCTGGAGCTGTCAGAGGGGTTCACACCAAATGATGACCAGCGCACAAAAATACACAGCATCTTCAACGCGTTTCCTTCTGTAGAATGCAGTTTTGATCATAGTCCTGGTAAGCAGGTTCCATACACAAGCATCCTAGATGCAGCAATTAACTTTTTTTATACAGTTTTGTCGAAGGCTAAGACTTATCCATGCTTGCCGTATGCCCATATTCTGCTCTCAAACCTTTATACGTTTGTCATCTCAATGCCTTTCATGTTATGAAAGTGTGTAGGGTGGTTAGAATTTGTTGTTGACATGTCAAATATCCATTCCAGGCTAACTTAATTTAGCTTGCCTCTGCCCCTCTTTGTTTGCTAAAGAACGGCCATTGTGATGCCTCTGCCCCTCTTTGTTTGCTAAAGAACGGCCATTATGATGCTCTAAATGTTTTGGCCGCATATTACCAGTCTTCATGCTTGTCTTTCCTTAGGTTCGATTTCCTGTAATGGGGCCCAGCCCCAGGGGACTAAACCATCATCTTATTAATTTGCTTATTTCCAAACAAAGTATAGTTTGAGGCTGCCAGGAAAAAGATGCTCTATACTAATCTATCTATACTGTTCATCCAGTCCACTGTTCTTCGGTATTGACTCTATCGTGAAAGTTGTCTGAATATGCTATATTGGTGCAGATTTTTCATCAAGTTTAACATTTTTGCTGAATTTATGAACATACATCCTCAAAATTCTTTTTCTTTCCAAAATGTAAGTTGAATGGTGGAATTGAGTGTTTTTTTTGTATCTTTCTGATCTATGCAGCTTCCTCATCTTACTAGTTGCCCATTTGTTTTATGCAACCGTCTCTGTTTGTTGTACACTTCGGTTTTGCACCAGTACATTTAGTAGCCAATAAAAAAAGTTATTGCTAGATTAACTGAAGATAATTGTCTCATGTGAACTAAAGAAGCAAATCTCAGATGGACATATTAGAAGGAACCGCTAGCTCTATATTATTTCGAAATATATCAGTAAAAATTATATGATTGACATTCTAGTTTCTGTATTACTCCCTCCGACCCATATTAGTTGACTCAAATTTGTTTAGACACTATTTAGTATATAGGTTCATCCAAATTTTAACAAATCCAAGTCAACTAATATGGGTCGTAGGGAGTATTATTTTTGCTATTGATGTCATTCTCAAGACAAAGGAAGACTCCATATTCCCATCCCAAGATACTAACTAAAACTGGTTTCGACTAATTGCCTCCTCTGTATGCAGGGTCAATGCACGTCAACCCAAGTTGTGCGCCCGAATGATTTTGGTCTTCACATTACTTGGTGCCTGGTGGCAAGCGGTGAGCAGGGGTTTTCAATGGGGCCATCCTACACAAATAGTACAGAGACCGTGGCAGAGAAGCCTGCGAGAAAACTGTCAGCAAGGTTAACCAAAAGGAAAGGGGACTGGTGTTCTGAGCGAGATGGGGCGAAGATGGCACCTGAAACGCTAATGCAACAGAGGTGACTGGCAAGTGCGATGATATACAGGTTGTGTTATTAACATGTGAAATTTGAATCTCAAATTCATATTTGTTTGTGAGCCACAGCATGTAGCTTTGGAAATCTTTGTTTTTCTTTAGTGTTTGGAAGTTTTAAATTTTCTTTGGATTTTCTAGATATTTTTTCTTTAAATTATTGTTATCCCCTACTATTTTTTCAAGAATTTAGTTGGCAAAATCATCATTAACTATTCTAAATGGTCTAAAATTGTGTTGTCTTTAGCATGTTTCTGGTTTCTGTTGTTGACTAGGTTGCCACGTGTGAGAAATTGCGTGTGTCATCATGAAGGCACAGATTAAGTGACTCCCACGTGTTGATTGTTGAGAGAGAGTCCCATTTGACTGACATAGAATGAGTATACTAAATTTGGCAAATTCATGGCAACGAGTCAAAATGAAACTAGTATAACATATACGCATACTCCTGCCGTCCTGAAAAGGATGGCGAAAATTTATCAAAACTTGGATGTATCTATATTCTAAGTAGTGTCTAGATACATCTAAATAGTGTGAGAAATTTTTCTTCAGGGACTATAACAATGTAGACTACACCACCACTTCTAGCATGTAGCTCCATTGCATCACTGAAATAACACCTCAGCAACTCAGTTTGTCCATTGAAGCCAGTAGTAAGATTCTGAAAGTAGGACAATGGAGTTTGTCCATACAGGAGAGGGCAATCATGTCAACTCATAACTTAGCGTGATGTTCATAAACCCTAAATGCGAATGAGGCAAATCAAACCAGTTAGGGTAAGTACATATACACGAGCATAATGAAAAAAAGCAAAGTACTTGCTCAACAGAAACCAGACCATTGCTATCTAATGTATGGTACGGATGACTTCTAGCTGATATGAGTTTTGGTCCCTCTATGGCCCATCGATGGGGCCAGAACTATAAAGGTGTCGGAGCAGCAGTGATAAGTACGTATGATTTTAGGCTTTGACAAAAACTGTTCAAAGAGGAAACTAAAATCTAGAAGCATACTAAAACATCCACATGCAAACCTGCTTACCAAAAACTAGGATCAGTGTGGGATCAACTTGCATTCCACGGAAGGATACGCCTTGAAGATGTCATATAGTTTGGTGCACCAGTCGTCACTTGTTGTCACCTTATACACCGTGCCCACGACCATACTTTTAAGCATGGGAGCGCATCGGAATATCACTTTCAAGAAATCAAACTCGTGATCCTCCCATTCAAAGCCATCGATGACCACTTCTTCAAGATTGATCAAAGATATATTTTTGCTTCTCCAGTCCTTGGGCTCATCACAGAGACAACCTACCGGACAGTAATTTTTCACCTGGAACAAATGTGGATAATTTCAGAACTTATCGTCTTTTTTTGTTTGAAAAAGTACCATAAATATATATATAGTTGTGAGATAGATAAATAGAGTAGAGTATCATTACCCTTGATCTCTGGGAGAAGATCTGAAGCCGTCGTGTAGCATTACGTATCCGATGCGACCCAAGTAGATGCAACACAAACGGTCCGTAGACGTGGCCCGTGGATTCCATATCATAATCATACTCCATGACTAGCTCCAAAATAGAGAAGTCGGTAACCAGATGCCTCTCTATATGCTCCACACAGTTGAACTCTGCATCAAACAAACCCTGCAAAAGAAGAACATAATAATGATAGCATGTCATGCATATAAGTCTAATTTAGTCGGCAAACTAGGCAGAACACATGAGACATACGTGAACCGTCATTCTCAGTGAGAGGACGTTATTAGCGTTGGGGATTTGTAAACATGTGTCTTCCCCGACACCGTCATCGACACCAGTGATGAGGCTCTGTGCAGCAGCATGTAAGCTCAACTCGGAGAGGCCCCAAGGACCAAACCCAGCAACCATCCTGCTGGAATAGGCGGAGCACTTCCAAGAGACCTTCTCTAGAACTGGTGCCACGATGGAGACGCTGAGGTCATTGGCTTTGATGTAGAAGAGCATCCTCAGTGTCTTAAGCACGGGTGCCTCGACGTTGATATAGTATGAGGATCTGGAATCTGCTATATGCACATACAGATCCTGCAACGACTCGGATCGGATGTCGATTCCACGGCTCATGGAAACGTTGACCACCCACAGCACGCGCAGGGACGGGCAGCCGAGGACCAAGGCGGCGAGGTCGACGTAGCAGCCCGGGAGCTTGAGGTATAGTTCCTCGAGCTTGGGGAACGCGATGGGGCCACCGCCGCGCCATGGAGGCGGCGGCGTGATGCGGAGGTTCTCCACGGAGAGCTTGATAGAGGTGGCGCGGCGGAAGGGAGGGAGTTCCACGTCGACGTAATCCAGGATGCGCGGGAGGGACAAGGTGAAATCCAGCGGCGAGAGCCCCGCGGCGGCCTGGAACAACGAAGGTATGCCGGCATCGTCGAGGCCGAGGTGCGTGGGGACGCGGATGTCGAGGAGAGACACCCCGAGGCCGACACCGGATTGTTGGATCGAGGCGAGCGCCGGTAGGATCCTGGCGAGCGTGGCGTTACGGAAGAAGAGGTCGGGGAGTCTGGTCCAGAGGCCGCGCCACCTGCGGGAGACGAGGCTGGTGCGCGCGGCGGCGCGGGCGCAGCGGAGGCGGACGAGGACCTCGTGGAGAAGATCGTCCGGGAGGGCACTGATGAGGTCGGCTCCTCCGCCGCCGCCGGTGTCGTCGTCTGGTCCTAGCTTCAAACGTCGGCCATGACGGCGGCGTGCTTCCTCGTCCATGAACCGATGAGGTTTCGTTTGGACAGCAAAAAAAATTTTTTGAAAGGTTTGGACAGCAATTGTATTGTATTGTATTGTACACCGGCCCGTTTGTTTAATAACAAAATAATTAACTCTTTCGCTAACTCTCGGCTAACCTAGAAAAAAAGTTAGCTCTCGATCGCTGACGTTCCATCTAACTTTGCCGTAGAGAGATTTGCACGTGACTGTCTCTGTCTCCTTTTTCCTTTGTGTGGCCTGTTACCTTGTGTGGACTTGTAGTTGTAGGCCTTCTTGTTATTGACTATTAGACTTTTTTCTGCTTTTTTGTTGTTAACGGTGGCTGTTAGGCTTTTTATCTTTTAGTGTTTTTAATTAATTTTGTGTGTAATTGTATATAGTTGTGTGGAAGCTATACGAGACACCATGGTGCCTGGACATCATACCTGTATTTCATTCAAATTCTTACATATCTAATGGTGAACATACACAAATTTCACATACCTAGCCTTTACATACCTAACTTACATGTATCCTTGTTACATATACCCAAGGTATCATATATCTAAAGCATACGTAAGCAAGTTACATATATATTCACGTATGCAGAGTACGTACATCTTAGGTATATGATACCTAGGTATATGTAACTTAGGTATGCATATCTTAGATATGGGATACCTAGGTATGTGTAACTTATGTATATATACCTTTGGGTATGTCTAGTTCAAAGAAAATTTATGTGTATCACGCTTGGTGCATGGGCACCAAGGTGCACCAGTTATTTTACCTATGCTAGTTGAAACTGGTGCAGTTATATATATATGCCCAATTGTGTATATGTGTGCAATTGAAACTCTTCCTATATGTTTTTTATATGTGTTTGCACATATATTCAATTGCACAGTGCAGTTTGAATGTGTCTTCACATGTGCATGCAATTTTACGCACTTTTTTTTCCTTGTGGACACATAATCGCACGTAAGTGTGAATTTTTTTTGTGTAATTACAACTTTTTATTCTCTTGTAATCATCTAGTTAAAAATCATAGTAAAAATCCTAGTTAAAAGTCCACAAAAGAAAGTAAATGTACGAGTCGGGGTCCGATCGTCCAATAATTGGATAAATTCTTAGCCAACCGACGTAGCCGCATCCAATATTTGAGTTTTTCGTATTTAATTTGTAGCTGGCTGTTTTTTCTTGTTATTGGACTTTTAGTTACACGTAGAATATCAGAGCCCAAGAGCCAAAAAAATCCATCGATCGAGAGCTGTTCATACAATGCACAACCAGGTAGCTTCTCTTGCTATGTTGCTTCATCCTGCACCTATCTATTGTTGGTTCCAAGGAGGCTCGGGAGAGCCAGATTCGTGCGTCACGATCTCGCACTAGTGCAGAGCACCCCCTTTAACTCCGGTTGGGAGGGCCCTCTAACAGCGGTTTCCCAACCGCTGTTGAGGGTTCGGTGTTAGAGGGGGGCCCCTTTAACACCGGTTCTTATACGAACCGGTGTTAAAGGGTGGCGCACGTGGGGCTGCCGCATGCCTCAGCCCCCCCCCCCCCCCCCCCCTTTAACACCGGTTCGTATCTGGAACCGGTGTTAAAGGTTCTTCTGCCGCGGCAGAGATTTAGGCCGTTTTCCTGCCGCGGCAGAGTTCTGCCGCGGCAGGAAAACGGCCTAAATCTCTGCCACGGCAGACTTCTGCCTCTGCCCTGTTCTGGACGTATTTCTGCGGGAGGGGGGAGCGAGGGGGAATCGATCGGGAGCGGTATACACATAAATCGTCATCGGTACATACGAGTAAATGAATAATTAAGCAACTATTATTATACACAAACATCGTCATCGGCACATACACCGTCATCGGCACATATACATCGTCATCGTTCATTTTGGTGGATATCTAAAGAGTTCTCCGCCAGGCGTGACGACCTCATCAAGTATGAACCCCGCCAATTCCTCTTGAATGGCTCGTATGTGTTCAAATGGTAGTATTTGGTCCCGCATCCGTTCGATCTGAATATATATATGAAGAATGGGCCGTCAATATATATATAAGAATAAAACTCAACACAATTGATGGTAATAAAATAATGTTGTGGACTTTGTTTACTTACTCTAAGTTGTTCTAGTGCGGCTTGGCCCGTCGCACATATGGTGTTGCGAATGAACTCGCAAACATAGTACCCACATAAGTTATTGCCGTGTCCCTGATGCGCGCACTTTACGAGAATAGAGAGTTCAATCAAAATAATAATCAATAAAGCATGATATAATGGAATTGGAATCTAGCTAGTATTACTTACATTTTGGTCTACAAATTTTAGTTCTTCTGACCATTCACCCACGGCCCTGCCCGTGAACCTTTTCCAAACCCTGTCCGGCAAAGAAAATGGATAAAGGAGTAATTAATTACTTGTTGTCACGAAAGTTGCCGATCTAGTGCGATAATATGATTGAAATTACCTCTGGAGCATCTCTCTAAAGTCTGCCCATATCTCTTTTTCTTTTCGTAACGAGTCCATGACAAGGACTTTTCCTGAGTCGGGTTGAATGACTAGCAGAATAAAGTGGAACCTACGCACGCATAACTCATCATCAGTTACGCTTAACATCGAGTAAGCCGAAACAGAATGTGTACAAGAGAGAGGGTAACAGTACTCACGAGAAGTTGTAAGGCAATAGTATTTCTCTTTTGGTTTGTTGTCTCAGTAAAGACGTTAGCAAGTAATCTTCTGTTTGCCCGGGTTTGGTTTTTACCACTTCTTCATGAACTCTATTTGGGTCAACGAACCCAATGTCAAAAGGGCCTCCTTTCATGCATTCCATAACCTTTTTCCTGCATAATAGTATATACATATATGGTGAGCATATATATATACATGCAATTAATGAAGTGAATGAGATGAGATAAAAATTACAGAAATAGTACTTACACACAATAAGATGGCAGATTTGTCGAGTTCCTTCTGATTGAATAGAAAATGCAAGTCTTGAATGTTGAAGTCGATCGCGTCGTCTCCGCACAAGAAAATCTGATCTCTTATATGCGCCGTGATCCATTCTTCTTTTCTCGTCTTGCAGAAATCAAGGTACCACTTGTGCAATTTTCGCATCTTTGTTGGTAGATTCTTGAGCTCCTCTTTCTTGACTAGATTCTTCCCATATTTCCATGGCTGTATGGGGTTGGCATCGCATTTGGGCAAGTTGTCTCCCATGACGTTCAAATATGCAATGTAAGTCATCCCCATCTCATTGGCCTTTCTTTGTAGCTCTGCCTCGTAATCATTTACGGGAGGAGCGTCCCGTGTGTCGAACATTTGGAGCGGGGCACATGATTGGTTTTCCTGCTCTCCGAGCATGGGAACTGTTTTCTGGGGTGCCTCACGACTGCTACTTTCAGTCTCCCTGCGGCGCCTTGCATCCGCCTTCAAAATCTGGCGCTCGTAGTCCGGCACAAGTGGGGTTTCAGGTTTCAAAAGATTTTTGTAAAACTTCTCCACCATCATCGGATCTATTTTCTCCTTTGGCTCGGCCCGTCTAGGTGCAAAGAATTTCTTGACCTGTTCTTCCGAGATCCTATTGGTCTCCTCGTCGCTGCGATTCCACGGTAAAACCGGCAATGGCTTGGCGGAAGGCTGTGGGACGTAGTTTTTTGAACTCTTTGGCGTACGGTTTCCTGCGGATTTCTTTGTGGCAGTGCTACTGATGCTCCTCGTGGCAATGCTCTTCCGCTTACGCTGAGGAGATGGCTGAAGCACCGGAGATGGCTGACGGGCCGGAGATGGCTGTCGCGCAGGAGATGGCTGACGGGCCGGAGATGGCTGCCGCGCAGGAGATGGCTGCCGCGCAGGAGATGGCTGCCGCGCAGGAGATGGCTGCCGCGCAGGAGATAGCTGAAGCGGCTCAGACTGCTGACGCTGCGGAGACGGCGGGGGTGCTAGTGACCTCCAATTTGGAAGCACAATGTGTTCCTTCTTCCAAAGAATGGTTGTTTTCACTTCAAATTTGAGTTGAGTTTCCCCTTCACCTGTAGCATGGTCAAGCTGTGCTTCCTCATATTCCTTCACAACCTCCACCCCGAGAATAGCATAGCCATCTGGAATCGGTCGGCAGTGGTAAGTTCCACCAGCTACAGGAAGTAAGGCATAGCCGACAGCCACCTTAATGGATAAGCCCATTAATCTCACATGCAGCTCAGCGTGTTCGCTCTCCGTGATCTCATCCACGGGGTATCGAGGACCCGTCATTTCAAGCGTGGGCTGCACGTTCTCCGTGGAGGCCACACTGCTTTTCCGCGCAGAGTCTGGGCCGCGGGCAGCTTCCAATGCAGGCTCTTCGTGCCGCTGAGATGGGCCGGTAGCTTGATGGCTCTGTTGTGCATTCACTTGCGCCTGCAGCGCCGCAAGTGCATGTTCTATCTGTGTCATCCGCTCTGTACGCTCTTTTTCTTTTCTGTCGCGCCATCTGTAAGAGTCGCTCCAGTCGGCAAACCCATCCTTCCACGTCATACCCCCTATGCCTCGTGCATGTCTAGGGTGTTCTTTTTTACCGATGGCGCGTGTGAGCTGGTCATTCTCTCTGTCGGGATGGAAGGTCCTGGCGGATGTTTCCTCGTATGCCGTGATGAGTTCAGTGACGGGTTTGGCAAGGAGGGTTGGGAAGATACACAATCCTGTTTCTGGGGGGTCCAACCTTGCCCCGATTCCGTAGAACCAAGTCTTTGCACGTAGGTCCCACCCATCTGTCTGGGGTGTGATCCCTCTCTCGCGCAAGGCCTTCTCAGCTTCCTCCCACTTAGGCCTCTGAGATATGTAGCCACCTGACCCCGTCCTCTGGTGATATTCCTTCTTCAGGGCATTAAGCGTATTGGTTTCTGACCTCTTTTTAGCTATAGCACTTTTTTTATATGTCTCAAATTCGGGCCAGTGAGGTCTTATCTTCGCATAATATGCGTCTTCGAAATTTGGAGTCTCGCCAGATTTGACAAATTTGTTCAATTTTGTCTTCGAGTTGCGGAAAGCGTCAGCCATCTTCTTTAGAGTCCACTCTTTGACCTTTTCCTTTATAACCGGGTTGTTTTCATCCTCCTCTGGCGGAAGGGTGAAATTTACCAACAACGAATTCCAAAGCGTTTCTTTGGATCTGTCATCGACAAAGGTACCGTCGCCCTTCTTTGGCTTATTCCAATTTTCAATTATGATTGGGATTTGGTCCCTAACAAGAACTCCAGCCTGACGTACAAATTTGTCTGCGGCCTTCTTGGGCTCCATCGGCCTGCCATCAACACGGACTGCTTCGATCGTGAACTTTGCACGATCTTTCAACCGCTGGCTCGCGCCTCGCTTGCTCTTTTTCGTAGAAGAAGATGGTTACTGGCTGGTCGATCCAGAAGGCTAAAAGAAGAAAGAAGCGTTAATTAATACATGTAGAAGAAGATTGTTGGTGGAAGTCAGCAGAGACTTAATCAATGCATATACCTCGCCGGACTTTGTAACCATTAAATTGCGTTCACCGGAGTCTTCATCTTCTCCATGACTAGTACTTGAGCTGTCGTCATCATGTCCCTCCAAGTTCAGATATTGTGAGGTGTCCTCATCCATAATGTTCTCCATTATTTCTTCTTCTTCAAGGTTTCTACTAAGTGGATCCATAGTTTCTAAAACAATAATATTATCTAGAGTAAGAGTGTAAACATTCAAGTGGACTTGGATTCATACACAAATATACATATTATTCATACCAAAATACACAAATAAATACACAAATGAGTCAGAGGTCCAATTTGTATACAAGTTTTAATCTATGCATGTAGTACAATTTATCGAGCAAACAAGTTTTAATCAGGATGAGTCAGCAATCACACACGTGGCAGACACGTGGCGCTCACCGGTGGGGTGACGTTGGTCTCGTCGGGCGGCGGTGCTCGTCGGACGGATGCGGCAGTCTCGTCGGGCGGCGGTGCTAGCGGCGGGCTCGTCGGGCGGCGGGCGGCGTCGGCGTTGAGGCGTGGCCTATGAGCTCCGAAGCGGCGGCGGCGAGACGCTCCCGCACGGGGAAGAGAGCGAGGTGGTCAGGGCTCCTCGAAATAGGCTTGCGCCCCGCTATATTAATATAGCAATCACAAGATACAACGACAATGTTGGAGCAACAGAAAAGCAACAGCACAATCTAACCCAAAAGAAAATAAAGAGAAAAATAAAAGAAAAAAATGCCGACATCGAGCAGATCGACGAACGAAAACGACCCGTGACCGCTGCGCCCTCCGGAGTTGTCTCACCTCACTCCTAGCACTTCGAAGCACCGTGTTTCAAGCAACACCTTCAAGAAGGAATGCGACGTCGACGACGCTGTTGCCCGGACTTGTCCTAGGGTTTCCCTCGATATCCTCTCAGTGTCAGGGGGTTTGGATGGATTCCCTGTTTCTAAACTTGTCGAGGGTCTGGCCATCAGACGCGCGTTGTCAGTGCTCCAGGAGAAAGGCTACCAGGACTGTGTTCGTTTCTAAGCAGGTGATGCGGCAGCTCATCACCTCGCTCCGCCGCATCCACGACACCGGCATCGTGCACCGCGACATCAAGCCCTCCAACCTCGTCGTCACGCGTCGGGGCCACGTGAAGCTCATCGACTTCGGCGCCGCCACGGACCTGCGCATCGGCAAGAACTACGTGCCCGACCGCACCCTGCTCGACCCGGACTACTGCCCGCCCGAGCTCTACGTGCTCCAGGAGGAGACCCCCACGCCGCCCGCCGAGCCCATCGCCGCCATCCTCTCCCCGATCCTCTGGCAGCTCAACAGCCCCGACCTCTTCGACATGTACTCCGCGGGCATCGTGCTCATGCAGATGGCCCCGACCTCTTGTGTCCTGGAATCGTTTCGCCGCATCGCCGGGGAAGACGACGATGACACGAGGCCGAGGCTCGCCGGGGAAGAAGTATCCCTGTCGCCATCGGCTGGACGGGTTGCACGGCGCGGGCAAGGGGGGACTCCCCCCTCTCCTCCTCGCCAACATGGACTCGTCGGCCCGCAACCCGGCGAGGGAGCCGCGTCGCCGTCGCCCTCCGCGTCGGTTCCGGTGTGGCGTCGGCCGCCCCGGCGGAAGTTTCGGCGGGCGCGCGCGGGATACCGTGGCTGGGCGTGTGGAGGCAAAGGCCTAGGGCGCGGCCGCGTAGCGTTAGCGTTAGAGGGGCGTCTAGCCCCGCTGCGGCGGCGAGCGCCGTGCACACGGCCGGAGCCCCACCGTGTTAGAGGAAGGGGAAGGATGCGGGGAAGAGAGGGTCGGGGGCGGCGGACCTCGAGCTCCAAAGCGGCGGCGGCGAGACGGCGGGTCGGGGGCGGCGAGACGGAGGACCTCGAGCGGCGGTGGCGGCGCTTCGATCTCTCTGCGGCGGTGTGTTCGATCGATCTGGCTCAGTGGGGGGGGAAGAAAGGAAGGGGAAGGTGAAATTAATACACCCCCCTTTAACACCGGTTCGTGGCTGGAACCGGTGTTAAAGGGGGGGGAATCCGTTTCCCGCGCGCATTTATTACCCCCCCCCCCCTTTAACACCGGTTCGTGGTTGGAACCGGTGTTAAAGGGGGGGGGGTGTGGCGCGCGCGGAAAATGAAATAAATGCCCCCCCCCCCCTGAACCGGTGTTAAAGGGGGGCATTTATTTCATGCATGAAAGGGGCATTTCTAATTCAAAAAATATGATATGAATTTAGAAAATTCATATCTTTTTCATTTCAACTCAGAAAAATATGAATAATATATCATAATTTTCATAAAAATAATTTCTATCCATTCATGTAAATCATTTTATATTTACTTTACATGAAAATTTTCAAAATAATTAAAACACTTACATATAAATTTTGATTATTCAATTCAAACCAAAATAAATTGTTAAATCCTAAAAATTTGAACATAAGAAATATTAAGCATCTAAAAAATGATTTTTATTAGATCAAATCATATTTTAATGTCGCATCTTTTGTATTAACATTTTTGAATTGATTGGATATTTAAATGTCGCATCTTTTGTATACACTTGAATCTCACCAAGCCTCGCTCAACTTGCATTGTTTTTTGATAAAATAGCATATTGTGAACCTAAAAATGATTTTTGTAAAAAATCATGAGCATCGTATCATGTACTTGTAGTTCATATCTGACCCACTTCCTGCTGATTCGGTAGGAATTTGTCTTTTCACCAGAGGTGGACGGAAAGGTTTCAGATCCCCCTGTTGGTACATTGTGCATATAAGGTGGTCTAGTATTTTTGTAAAATGTGTTGGTGGTTTTTTGAATTATCCATTTGGTGGTTGCTTTACAAAACCGTCCGTTTTTTATGCTCAGAAAATGGAAAATGCCTTTTTATTGCGATAAAAAGGAAAACTTCCTCTTGCAACATTGTTTGCCATGCCATGATGCACATGTATGCACAATATGGCCATATTATCACAAACTATGCCTTGATTCTAGCCATAACATTGGTCATTTGACCCGAAAGCCAAGAAACCTCGAATGAGATAGGTCATTTTGAGACAGTTACATAAAGCCGAACTGGAACTGAAAATTAAGATACATAAAAGAACTGAAAACTAAGATACATGGCCAGATTAAGTAACAATCGGCCGAACTGAAACTGAAAATTAAGATACATAAAAGAACTAAAAATTAAGATACATGGCCAGATTAAGTAACAATCGGCCGAACTTGTTTCGGAATGTTGGAGTGATTCAGTCATGCTCCTGCCTGCACCTGTAATACTCGCCACTGTAGTCGTCGTACTCGCCGCCACCATCATCGCTGTCGTCGTCGGGGTCGCCGTAATTGAACCTCTGGAGAGTACGCGTGGGCTGGACTCGAGGGTAGCGTGTGGGCTGGACTTGAGGGTAGCGCAGACGGGGGTTAGAGTCGGCGGCAGTGTCATAGGCCATGACGCTCTGGAGAGTCCGACCGCGCCACCATAGCCGACGGCCGGCCTCGTTGAAGTTAGGAGGAGGTGGGCCGTCCTCCTCGTGCCTGGCGAGCGCCCTCTCACGCCGATCCACGAAGAAGGCTTCCCAAGTAGGAAAATAGTCGGGATGCCATCTGGGATTCCTCCGCTGCTCCGGCGTGAGCTCGAAGTAGTAGTGGTTCGTGATGGCCATCCGGCGCGCCACACCTAGAGGGACAGGAGGAACCGGCACGCCTCCGACGCTCAGCATCCAGCCGACGGGGACACAGTAGCCCGGCGGGCAGGGGTAGTTCGAGGCGCAAAGCGCCTCTGCCTCCCTGGGGGTTAGTGCTACGGTGGAAGCCATGGGAAAGAATGATGAGGTTGCAGATATGAGTCTAGAGATGTGCAATGACAATGGAGGCCAACCCCCTACATATATATAGTGAACTAGCGGGAAGAACTGGAGGGAAGAACTGGCGGGAAGAAAAATGGCGGGAAGAAAAATGGCGGGAAGAAGAACTGGCGGGAAGAAAAATGGCGGGATGAACCTTTAGTCCCGGTTGGAGACACCAACCGGGACAAAACACGAGTCAGCACTAATAATAGGGGTGAGTGTCGATATTATGTCGTGCGGCGTGTACCTTGTCCCGGATGGTGTCACCAACCGGGACTAAAGATGAACCTTTAGTCCCGGTTGGAGACACCAACCGGGACAAAACACGAGTCAGCACTAATAATAGGGGTGAGTGTCGACATTATTTCGTAAGTGTCAACACTATGTCGAGCTGCTTTTACTATAAATAGGCATCCTTGTGAGTCCAGTCCTCCAGCCAGTTTGAGGCAGGGACACCACTACGGCCAGTTTCAGGGAGATGCCGACGGAGCCCAGTCCTCCGGCATCTCCGAGAAACTGGTCATAGAGGCACTCCCTAATATGTGAAATTAGTTAGCTCCCAGGTGTATTGATCTAGTTAGAGAAGTTACAAAGCTGCAAGATGGTTTTCGAGAGCAGGGACACCACTACGGCCAGTTTCAGGGAGATGCCGACGGAGCCTAGTCCTCCGGCATCTCCAAGAAACTGGTCATAGAGGCACTCCCTAATATGTGACCGCGCGCGTTTGGAGATCAGATCTTAATGGTAAGTATGAATCGGGACAACTCTTCTCATAGTCCCGGTCCATCCACAAAACATGACTAACACTCAAGACATGTATTAATATTAAAAACATGAACTAGAGTTACATAATATGAGCATGAACTTCTTGGCATATGTCCTTCCTTATGATCGCTTCAGACGTAACCATGGAGCATCTTCTTTACTTAACGGAATGCTTGGGTCAGTTTTCACTGTGAAGGGCGGAATTTCATCAAACTTATTATAATCTTCTAACATGTCTGTCTTGTCCTCGATTCCCACGATGTTTCTTTTCCCTAAAAGAACTATGTGACGCTTTGGCTCATCATATGATGTATTCGTTTGCATATTTTTTCTTTTTTTGGTCTGGAGGACATGTCCTTCACATAGAAAACCTGAGCCACATCATTGGCTAGGACGAATGGTTCGTCTAAGTTCTTCATAAGATTGTTGAGATCCACCGTTGTCATTCCGTACTTCTTGTCTACCTCAACCCCTCCTCCTGTTAGCTTGACCCATTTGCATCGAAACAAGGGGACCTTAAAATTAGGTCCATAGTCAAGTTCCCATATCTCCTCTATGAACCCATAATACGTGGTCTTTTGCCCATTGTCTTCTGCTGCATCGAAGCGGACACCACTGTTTTGGTTGGTGCTCTTTTTATCTTGGCCTATCGTGTAAAATGTATTCCCATTTATCTCGTACCCTTGGAAAGTACATACAATCGAAGATGGTGTCCTGGCCAACAAGTACAGCTGATCCCCAACAGTGGTGTTATTCGTGAGAAGTCTTTGCAGCCAGCCGCCAAAACTCGCCATGTGTTCACTTATAATCCATTCATCAGACTGCCCCGGGTGTTTGAGGCGTATTAAATTCTTGTGTTCATTGATATACGGGGCAACCAAGATAGATCTTTGTAAAACCGTGTAGTGTGCTTGATTGAGAGAATGCCCGTCCCTACATATCATTGCTTTACATCCTAGGGTGCCTTTTCCACGCAGTCTCCCCTCATGTCGTGATTCTGGAACACCAATCGCCTTAAGGTCAGGAATAAAATCAACACAGAACTCAATGACCTCCTCTGTTACATAGCCCTTGGAGATGCTTCCTTCTGGCCTAGCACGGTTATGAACATATTTCTTTAAGACTCCCATGTACCTCTCAAAGGGGAACATATTGTGTAGAAATACAGGACCGAGAATGGCAATCTCTTCTACTAGGTGAACCAGGAGATGCGTCATAATATTGAAGAAGGATGGTAGGAACACCAACTCAAAGCTGACAAGGCATTGGGCCACATCTGTTTGTAACCCTGGTAGGCTTTCTGGATCGATTACCTTCTGAGATATTGCATTGAGGAATGCACATAGCTTCACAATGGGTACTCGAACATTTTCAGGTAGAAGCCCCCTCAATGCAATCGAAAGCAATTGTGTCATAATCACGTGGCAGTCATGAAACTTCAGGTTTTGGAATTTTTTCTCTGCCATATTTATTATTCCCTTTATATTCGACGAGAAGCCAGACGGGACCTTGATACTGCTCAGACATTCAAAAAATATTTCCTTCTCTGCTTTGGTAAGAGCGTAGCTGGCAGGAGTTAAGTGGCATCGTTTACCCTTCTCGTTCTCAGGATGCATAGGCTCTTCAGGGGCCTTCAGACGTTGCTGGTCCTGCCGTGCTTCCGGTGTATCTTTTGTCTTCCCATACACTCCTAGAAAGCCTAGCAGGTTCACGCAAACATTCTTCGTCACGTGCATCACGTCGATTGAAGAGCGGACCTCTAAGACTTTCCAATAGGGTAGGTCCCAAAATATAGATTGCTTCTTCCACATGGGCGCGTGTCCGGCATCGTCATTCGGAACAGATAGACTGCCAGGACCTTTTCCAAAGATTACTTCTAGGTCCTTAACCATACCAAATACCTCCTCACCGGTACGGAGGACAGGCTTCCTCCAGGGTTCTGCCAGACGTTTGAAATGCTTGCCTTTCTTTCTTACTGGATGCAGGTTCGGAAGAAATCGGTGATACCCTAGGTACACAACCTTCTTACATTTATCCAAATATACACTTTCAGTATCATCTAAACAGTGTGTGCATGCATTGTATCCCTTGTTTGTCTTCCCTGAAATGTTACTAAGAGCAGGCCAATCATTGATGGTTACGAAAAGCAATGCTCGTAGGTCAAATGGCTCCCCTTTATGCTCATCCCACATACGTACACCTGGTTTGGCCCACAGCTGTAAAAGTTCTTCAACTAATGGCCTTAGGTACACATCAATGTCGTTGCCGGGTTGCCTCGGGCCTTGGATGAGCACTGGCATCATAATGAACTTCCTCTTCATACACAACCAAGGAGGAAGGTTATAGATACATAGGGTCACAGGCCAGGTGCTGTGACTGCAGCTCTGCTCACCAAAAGGATTCATGCCGTCTGTACTTAGACCAAACCTTAAGTTCCTTGCGTCACGTGCGAAGTCCGGGTACTCTCGCTCGACTTTTCTCCACTGTGGCCCATCAGCGGGGTGTCTCAACATCGCGTCTTTCTTACGGTCTTCCATGTGCCATCGCAACAACTTGGCATGCTCTTTATTTCTGAAGAGACGTTTTAACCGTGGTATTATAGGAGCATACCACATAACCTTGGTGGGAACCTTCTTCCTAGGGGCCTCGTCCTCAACATCGCCAGGATCGTCTCATCTGATCTTATACCGCAGTGCAGTGCATACCGGGCATCATCCAAATTCTCGTACTTCTCACCGCGGTAGAGGATGCAGTCATTAATGCAGGCATGTATCTTCTGCACGTCTAATCCTAGAGGGCAGACAACCTTCTTTGCTTGGTATGTACTGTCTGGCAACTCATTATTTCTTGGAAGAAGATTCTTCATTTTTACCAACAACTTTGAAAATGCGCTGTCAGTCACACCATTCTCTGCCTTCCATTGCAGCAAATTCAGTGTGGCACCTAGCTTTTTGTGGCCATCTTCGCAAGTTGGATACAACAATGTTTTGTGATCCTTTAACATCTGCTTCAGCTTCTCCTTCTCCTTTTCAGTTTCACATTATTCCTTTGCATCAGTAATGGCCCGACCAAGATCGTCATCAGCGGGCCCATCTGCTCCCTCTTGATCTTCATTATCTACCTCCGTTGCATTATCATCATATTCAGGATACATATTATGATAGTTGTCATCATCCTCTTCTTCTTCGTTGTCTTCCATCACAACCCCTTTTTCTCCGTGCTTGGTCCAACAATTATAGCTGGGCATGAAAACGGATCGAAGCAGGTGGGCGTGAATGGTTCTGGTATTTGAGTAGTCTTTCTTGTTCTGACAGTGAACACACGGACAGCACATAAAACCATTATGACCACAGTTTGCATTAGCCACAACGATACAATTTTGGAGGCCCGTAATGTACTCGGAAGTGCGGCGGTCACCGTACATCCATTGCCGATTCATCTGCATTAATATGTAGTATATATCAAAAAATAATAGGGAGATGACCATTTATATATATAGTACATCAATGACACATGAAACTATAGTTGCCGACTGTAACTACCTCGGTGAATTACGCTCCTAGATACAAGCCTGGATGAGCGGAAATGGTTGAAATAGTACGGTGGGGCCCAAATGCCACTCACGGGTAGACCTTTCGGCCGTCCCAACCATTTCCAATCATCGGGACAAGTACGGGCGGCGTAATCGGCAGGCGAAGGGATCAACTACATACACAAATGAGTATGTATGCAAGCCACCATACAAGAGTACATCAGAGCCATTCCATCTAAAAAGAAAGGAAATATAGCAACGCCATATGGCAAGATTCAAATGACCTAGATAGATATAATAATTTAGGATATTTCCTCATACATCACACATCAGAGTATCAGGCGGAAGCGGCAAACAAGATCCGAGTACGGATAAGAAGCAAATCGGCATAAGATGCCCATTAAATAAGCACATCCCGCCCACAGATCTCACGGATCCCCGTTCCCGGAATCTCTACACCGAACGATCGTTGCCCACATCATCAGCCTCCTCCACCCAGTATCCGTCCTGCGAGTGTACTTGTTCATCTGAACCAATAATTTATCGTGTGAGACCCTAGGGGTACTCAGCAAGTCTTTATGCCTCTAAAGGGGACACAACCTGGGGTGACGCAATTGCAGCGAAAGATAAACCCTAAAAGTTTTATAGATAATCGCTAACCATCCGCCTAACCAAAGATAGACGGATGTCCGTGAATTAATGACAACAGTTATAACAGTAATATCCACAGATCCATCCTCCTCCTCGCTTACCAACGAGGAAGCGGACGAACAACCCCCCATCCGTTGGCAATTTTATTAACCATTCCATGAGTGTTGCTCTAATTACTAGTCAGTTACTTAGTCAAATTAAAAGCGGTACTTTAGTTATGCTTGTCTATGATCGAGAAACTGTGCTCCAAGTCGTCCATAACCGCGGACACGGCTTTCAGAAAGTTTTACCCTGCAGGGGTGCACAAATAGCAACACACACTCGATCAACCTCGGAAAAACCAAATCAAAACCCAACGAGGCCTTCACGACAAAGCAATCACAGGATTCAGAAATATTTCAGGGGGCCACCCCATTGAGTACACCCGCAACGAAGCTAGCTGACTCCGAGACGGACTCAAGGTTTGCGTCAATGGCTGTAAACGACTGGGAACCCAAAACTGGGATTGTCGATACCGCGAAAACACTCCGCTTACCTAAACAGTACAGGTGCTCCTCGCACAATCGTAATAAAGCAGTAAAGCATGGCATAAGTACAGGACAGTAAATAAAACCTCAAACTAGTTTGTGGCCCCAAGAAATAAGAATGAATCAAGCTCTGGCTCAGGGGGGTCCCATAAGCCTCCCGGATGTGGATAGCGCGAATATTCAAGGAACAGGTTTCAAGTACTCGGGGTCCTACGGGACACAAGTGAGCAGGAAAAACCAAATAGCAGATATTGCTCACCGGTGCCACTTTCATTAGTTATCCCAGTACTACTCAGGTTAAGTTGTTTAGGTACCTCGTTATCCATCAGACTCTCACATACCCTACACATGCTGTTCTACGACTCGCATGACTCAAACAACTCCTGTAGTAATGGCTCATGGGATGGAGGAACAAGCTTGGTGGGGTTTAAAAGTAAAGGCTATGCAATACTTGGGATTCAGTTTAATGCAATCGCGACTCAATGATGCAAGGATAAGATAGAGGCAATAGGTACTGTATGTATGCAAGCATGTGATAGTGCTTGCCTGGCAACTCAGTTGAAGCGAGAGACGGATCTGGGTAGTGCTCCTGGTTCTCTTGATATATCCCCTGCTCAGTGTCTATTCGAAGAAGAACCAAACAAACAAGGGCCAACATAAATAAAGTGCACAAGCATAGGAATAAAATGCGTCAAGCAAACAATCATGCCATGATGAATGATGCACAAGTTGCATGTCAATAATGTAGCATGGCATGGGTGAGGTGTAGAATACAAGAAATAACATTTTTATTGAGTTTTGGTCACATTTTATTGTCATATTAGTTGCTGTATACTATATATTTATATGATGCATGCTGCAATTTAAGTCATGGATAGCATAAACAGAAAGGTCTCGTCGAGCTGATCATTTTAGACATATCATTTGTCAAATTCGGAGTTATAAAACAAAAGTTATTGATTTATTAAGGTCCAGGGACATTTTATTGTAATTTAAATCAACTTGAAATTTTAAGTGTGCAAAACATATTTTGGATGGCATATTTGAAATCCTCACATTTTTCTGATTCAAAAACATATATTATTTGCATTATTTGGATTTATGAATTAAAAGTTATTTAAATCAGATTTGAATTTGAATTTGAATTAGTTTGAATTAAATTTGAACTAAAACAGACAACACAGAAACTTTTTACACACAGGCTGAGCCAGCCACAGCCGCAGACAGATGGGCCCGGGCGCTGACTGGATCACATACACGCGCGCAGGGTTTCTGTTACCATGGCTGCTGCTAGCCTAGGTGCATGACAGATGGGCCCGGCGGCGTCGGTGGCCCACGCGACAGCGGGAAACCTAGGGATGCCACGCGGCACGGCGGGGGTGGACGGCGGGTTGAGGTCTGGAAAACGTGGGAGCCTTTTTACAAAAAGGGTGAGAAGGGAGGGACCGCGAGTTAGTTAGAAAGAAAGGTCAGGGGGTTATGCGGAAAAGTGCGGCCGCGGTACTGTGCTTCTCCTCTGTCGCGCGAACAGACGCGCGCGGCACACGCGCGGCGCGAGGCTCGAACCCGCGACCCCGGGCGCGCTAGCAGCGGCGGCTACCGCTGCGGTAGGGCTGGGTGGTTGTAGGAAGGGGCTGTAGGCGGCTAGATAGGCGTTGCGCGTCGCGGCAGCGAGTGGACAGACGCGACGGCGGTGCACCGAGGGTGCTCATCGGACGGATTGGCGACGCCAGGAAGCGACGGTGCAGGGGAGGTTGTCTGGAAGGGAGAGAAGCTTACCGCGAGTGCGTCGGTGTGGCCGGTTCGGGCAGGGACGGTCGTGATCGACGGCGAGGCAGACGCCGGGGAGCTAGGGTTTGCGCGTCGGTGTGGCGTTGGTGCAGCCGGCTCGGGGGCTTCTCCTCCGCGGCTCCGTGTACAGGGCGAAGCAGAGGCTCTCCACGGGCTTCCTCGACAACCCTAGCACCGCGCCCGCCGCCAGATACGAGGAGCGGTTGATCGACACCGACGATGGCCGCCGGCGACAGAGAGGAAGCTACCGTCGATGGCGAGGAGGTAGAGGAGAGGCGGTGCTCTGGGGCTGGATCTGGGAGGAAGGGGAGGCGTGCGGGGGTGGATAGGACCGAAGGGAGGGAGGGGATGGCGTGTTGGAGAGGGGAGGTGGCTTCGGCCACCTTTATTCCTTCTCCCTCACGTGCTCGCGTGGGGTAGGCAGGCACGGGCTGGGGCCTGGCAGGGGCAGGGAAGGCTGGGGATGGTGGCTCGGCTGGTGCAAGCATGCAGAGAGAGAGAGAGAGAAGAGGGAGGGTAGGCTCGGCGTCTAGGTTAGGAGGGAGCTCGGCTAGGGTTGGATAGGAGGGGGCAGCTGGGTGGCATGGTGGGGCCAGCTAGGTGAGAGGGGGAAGAGGCCGAGAGAAGAGGGGGAGGCTTAGGATTAGATAGGAGAGGGGTATGGTGATTAGGGGGTTAGGGTTTTAGCTAGAGGGTAAGAGAGAGAGAGAGAGAGAGAGAGAGAGAGAGAGAGAGAGAGAGAGAGAGAGAGAGAGAGAGAGAGATGGATTGGTTCATTTGACTAGATCAAGCATGATCACACAGGCTCAAACAAGATAGCCAAAGAGAGAAAAGAAGACAAGGTGGTGATGGAGTAGAGAAGGAGATGTGGTAAGGTTTAAGCAAGATCAAATTATATCAAGCCTAAAAGAAAGGATAGATATAGAGATGACCCACTCAAAACTTCAAATAAAACCCAAGATGACCAAAGTTGGTGATGGTTGCATGGCCCATGCAAATGCATTAAATGCTAGGTTTTATCTTGTGAAAACAAAATAATATCTCATGGCATTTATTTATTTGCATCCTCCAAAGTTGGAGTAAGGGTCAAGCAAAAGAACTTGTAGGATTGGACCCACCCTATCTCTCATGAGCTTGATTAACAACAAAAAAAACAATTACAAGCTCATGGATAATGGGATGGTGGAATTGTAAGGAGGTGGAAGAAAGGGTGGTGGAGTCAATAAAAGATATGCCCCCAACTCAACTTGGGAATTTAACAATATATCAAGAACCAAATACAATATCAAGAGGCAAATACAATTAATGATGCATATGAGGTAAGAACCAAAACACAAGGGTTTTTGTATGATGCTCAAATGCAAGGTGGCATGATGACATGAGCATGATATGATGATGATGCAACAATTATATATAGGAAGTAGCCATTATATTACTAGACCAAGTAGCATTACAATTGTTAGACAATTGGGATGCTACAACTCTCCCCCACTAAACAGGAATCTCGCCCCGAGATTCTAGGAAGAAGAAGAAGACACAAAGAGGGTAGGATACTTGGCACGGAGCTCATCTTCACGTTCCCAAGTTGATGAACAACGGAATGGTGCAACCACTACACCTTGCAAAACTTGCTAGACTTGTTGCGAGTCTTGCGTTTTGCTTGAGAAACAATGGTCGGATGAGTTGAAGGATTGTCGTGAGACAAGAAGGATAGGATGGACATAGCTCCGGTTTTCTCAAGAACATGATAAAAGAATAGAACCACTTGAGAAAGAAAGGACAAGAAGATGTATCATGGATAGAGAAAGACACACCATTACGATTAAAGATTTGCTGATACGGGAGAGGATGAATCTTTATATCGCCGGAAGAAAAGAGCTAGAATGGAGAGGTTAGAACCACTATGACAATAGCATCCTACCTTCTCTCGGATTGAGATATGAAGTCCGGACACAATATTGCCTTCAAACAATAAAGTCCGATGATATCAACAGAAAGATTTAGTTAGATATCGCCGGATTAGATTCTTGTTGCGCCGGTAAGAACCAAGGATCAAGCAATTGAGGTGCGCGGATATAACTTTCAGAGACGGATGTGAAGCCAGATCATGGTGGAATCCTGAGAAGCAAAGAATATGGAGGATCTGGAGTTTATTGTAGAGATACTTATTGCTTTCTTTATCCTTGAGGCTAACGCAATAGATTTGCGGCTGATGGCCTCAACCATAACTGGCTTTACCACAGAAAAAGAATTGCTGAAACAAAGAGAGAGATAGCTTGCTTCCATCTTGTTTGGGGATGTAGAGCACCGGTAGCAAGACGAGGATAGAAAAGAGTTTTTGTTTGTTTCCACCAGATAATTGAAGATTTTGCTCTGTGTAGGATAAGACGAGATCACCAACAAGAGATTATTGATTACTTCTTCGAGAGAGCACTCCGGAAAAACAAGGACGGAAGTAAAAGTATCAAGGGATAAAGGCCACTTCTAACTTTCATGGAATGAGTTAAATCACATTATTTTACTAATCCGATGTACAAGAGCGAATGATAAGAGTAGTGGTATGGTAGCTACTCCATCCCGCACTCAAAGCATTACTCCGCAAATGAATAAGAAAATCATGCAACCCAACTACCGAAACAGACTGAAGTTATTGACAAAAACTCATGGAACTCCGTTAGAAAACAAGGATAGATGCAAACGATTCACCGGATCCAAGATAGATAAGGGTGATGATGTTATCGTCATATCATGAGTAACCAGCCACCGGAAAGATATGAAGAAAGATCACGGAGACAACTGTAAGATTCCACAGACAAAGAAAAAGATAGCACCACTTGAACAGAAGGATTACGAAAGATCTGAAAAGTCTTCCTGGCCTCCGGTGGATTGAGCATAGATGATAGAGCGAGAGGGTTTCACAAGATCAATTGACGAGACTGAGGTGAAAGAGCTCCATGTCCTTCTTGAAATGATTGAGAGAGATTTAGCGGTCTTGAGGAAAAACTTTAGCGGAACGACGATGATAACGTGCCAACAAGGAACAACTCCGGATTGGTTGAAGATGGAGGATGGAATTAACAATGGACTTGCTAATTCCATAATTGAAGCAATGTATTTAGCAGAAGGACGTGGTCGAGACAGGTGACTTCAAAAAGTCAGAATTCTCACTTTGAGACTTTGCACACAGGCAGTGCTCACGAAGCTTGAGAGAAAGAGACACAGATGATCTTCCATGTCCTTCCATTGATATCGAGTAGGCAAGCATATTAACAACATATACCACCATGGATTAACAAGATATTCCCAGAATATCAAGTTCAAGAGGCGGGAGAAACAAACAAATGCTCGAAACACTTTCTAAGCTCAAAGCTCTTAGAAAGATCAACATTAAGAGCACAGGTTCGTGTTGAAGAAGATGCACTGGAAGAATAGATTATCTGATCCTTCGGAAGAAAAAGAGATGTCACCTGGTTCACATTGTCGATTGGATCACCGGTTATAAGATAAATAGATCTTGGATAAGGACCGATGATAGCTCATACCTTAAGCAAAGCTATCATAGACGAAAAGATGCAATTCCCTCGTATCAACGAGAATTTTGCAGATGTGGAGTTCCCAAAAAGATGTGAAGCATGATAAACAGATGATAGACCATCGTAGTGCCTTGAGAAACTCCGGATTGCCAAAGATGCTTGCTGAGAACCAATTTACAATCACCCGCATCGGATCGACACATGTTATGTAATTAGCCCAAGAGAAAAGGAGGTGAAACAAACTCCAGGATTAAGCGCCGGTGACAAAAGAATGAGTTAGCATGGACATGCTGATAAAAGGGAGATAGATAATGTTTCACAAACAACTGAAAAGGAGTGTGGAAACACAGATGTATCAAAGAAAAATTTTCCGCATTTTTCGGCATTAAAATACCAATAGATGCGCAAAACCATTTATCAGGTAGAGATTAGCAACTGATTCTTACACAGAATGTGGAGTTGCTAGAAGGAAGGACACCCTTAAAAAGATGGCACCGGTTAGCAAGGTGTAACACCCTCAGAATCGGCCCTATGCAAGTTTCAGGGCTTCCCGCCAAACCCGCATAGAAACGATTCAAAGGTGCCCACCAGGCACTTTCGTGCGGGTGGAAAACAAAGTAATACCATTACACAATAGTCCACGATGGAACCCACAGAACAGATATATACAACAGCGACTCAAGGAGTCAAGAATACAGATATACAGTACAAAGATCCAAATCACCTTGAAAACGATACAGCGTCCGAGTACGGACAAGATGCAAATTGAGCTAAGAGCCCTGGAGAATAACCAATGGCGTCCATAACCCTGCCCAGGCCAAGCCGGAAGGGTAACCCTGCTAACGACGTCGATCTCAAACCTGCTTGAACAAAAGGGGTGCCGACAAAGGGCAAAGGAAAAAGAGAGAGCGGTCAGTACTGAGGCCAGTACACGGCGAGGCTAGAATTCGGCGGTCCTCGCCTACATAGGTATGGTGGACTGAAGCGGCAGCGCAACATGCACTAAACAACCTATAGAGACTCGATACAACTGGCGACTATCAGAGAGGGGCAAGAAAGACCTATCCGGAACCAACCTGATACTACCACCAAACATACCCACCCTGGTATTTCCCCCTCGAGACCAAACGAGGAAGTCAACCGAGGAACTCACACCGTTGGCAGTTTTATTCATTCAGTTATCGTTGCAGCAATTACTAGTCAGGTATAGATAGTCATCCTGATACAATAAGCAGTGGGCAATTTTAGTTAACCAGTCCGTTGTAGTTGCGACACTTACTAGTCAGATACAATTAGCATGAGATAACCCAAAACCCAGCAGTTGTTGGTACTTTTATTTAGCCATTCCGTTATAGTTGCATTACTTACTAGTCAGGTACAGTGGTCGCAAGCGACAACCAAACAAGCAATTGTGGGCAGTTTATTTAGCCATTCCATTATAGTGAAGCTGATTACTAGTCATTATAAAGTCAAATTTATAGCACTACTTTAGTTATAGTTGTCTATGATCGAGATACTGTGCTCCAAGTCGTCCATAACCGCGGACACGGCTTTCAGAAAGTTTTAACCCGGCCGGGGTGCACAAATAGCAACACACACACGATCAACCTCGGAAAAACCAAATCAAAACCCAACGAGGCTTTCACGACAAAGCAATCACAGGATTCAGAAATATTTCAGGGGGCCACCCCTTGGAGTACACCCGCAACGAAGCTAGCTGACTCCGAGACGGACCCGAGGTTTGGGTGGACGGCTGTGAACGACTGGGAACCCAAAACTGGGCTTGTCGACACCGCGGAATCGTGTCCTGATCCTAAACAGTACAGTGTGCTATCCATCGCACAATTTAAATAAAGCAGTAAAGCATGGCATAAGTACAGGATCGTAAATAAAATCTCAAACTAGTTTGTGGCCCCAAGAAATAAGACTGAATCAAGCTCTGGCTCAGGGGGGTCCCATAAGCCTCCCGGATGTGGATAGCGCGAATATTCAAGGAACAGGTTTCAAGTACTCGGGGTCCTACGGGACACAAGTGGACGGTTAACAACCAAATAACATCTATTGCCCACCTGTGCCTCTGCATTTACCTACTTCAATTTTAGTTGTTAAACCATAATTAAAGTGAGCAATAAATAAAGCCATGATCATCTCCAACATTAAACGGGCGGCAATACTCCAACAACTGTGGTACTTGACGACACGCAACAGCACTTGAGCAAGCGACTACGACGCGCAAGTCCAGCTATCTACCAAAACAACAGGTACTAGGATGTGTCCAAGGCAATATAAGGCGGCAAGGGATATCTCGGGTACGAAAACTAGAGCATCGCAACACAGATAGCAATAGATCAACGGGAGGGAAATAAATACTATAAAAGTAAGATAGGTAGAAAGGGGGAGATGCTCGCCTGAAAACATTGTCGAAGGTTCATCCGAAGATCGGGGCGGAGCTCACATCAACTCAACGGCCTTATCCGCGAAGAAGCAAAACACTAGAATAAACACCGGATGCCATATTTAATACTACGGCAAAGATCGGCATGCTTATGATATGATGCATGGCATGGCAAAGATGCGATGCAATTAGGCAATATTAAGTGGAACCGGGGTCCCGACAATTAGTTAGATGGTTCAAGTTGTTTATCTACCCCGCAAATTAAATATTGAATTAGCAAGATCAAACATGGCTTCGGTTCGCTACACCAATTTAAATGAGGACAATACAAGACTAGATTTGCCCGCATATGGGCCCCATATTTAATTATGAGGTGAATCGGCATAAGGCCCCCAAACCACACAAATATGCATGCGAGATGAATGATTTAATATGCAACAAGTTTCATATTTAGCATTTATAAAATAGGGCTCGGGATAAGGTTCACACATTAGGGTTCGACGATCTTGGTGTTCCGGGGTTCGGGGTTCGGTCTCAGGGTTCAGGGTTCGACGAGATCGTTCTCGGACAACGGAGGTAGGTCTTGGCGCATCCGTGGCCTTCGGGTCATGTCGACGGTCATGGCGTTCGGGATGAAGTACTTGTCGCATTGGGGTCTCGGTGTCAATCTTGTCCGATAGGGATCTTGGTTCAACGTCATCGCGGTCTTCGGGTCCCGGGGGGTAGACCTTGGCGTCCGAGGGAAGTCCATGTCATGTCCGTGACGGAGATCTTGAGGGTTCATGTAGGAGAACTCGAGGATCCGACGTTGTTGCCTTCGGTTTCCATGAGGGAGATCTTGAATCACCAGGTCCAAGAAGGCGATCTTGTTGTCCTGTGAAGTAGAAGTACATGTCTTCTCGGACTACGTCACATGTACGTCTTCGTGATCTTCGAGTCGGCAACAGTCGTGGGGCGGTTCTTGGGGGCTCAAGCAACGATGATAGAAGAACTTATTGGTGGGTAGGGGAACCTTGTCTGAACTTAGGCCTGGTACACCAGCATGCATACTCACGGCACCACTATGCCGTAGCAGAGGAAGCAGAGGCCGTGGCGGACGAGCTTGACGTGGCCAGCGATGGACGCGGAGCTCGAAGGGAGGACGCCGGGGAGGAGCTGGCGAGGGGGGGCCGACGGAGGAGGCGGACGGTGGTGGCCGGAGGAAGAACGGGCGACGGTGAGGATAGGCTCGGGCGGCGGAGGTACCGGCCGGAGGAAGAGGAGGCTGCGGAGGGGAGGGGCCCCGGTCGGCGACGAGGTGGAGGCGTCCTGGGCGGCGGACGGCGGCGCGCGGGGCCGCGGGCGTCGTCAGGGAAACGCCAGCGTGGGGAGGAGGGCGGCGAGGCGGCGTGCCGCGGCCGGAGCAGGGCGGCTCGAGGAGGTGGCCGGCGAGCCCGGCGGGGTGGAGGAGGGCGGCCGGAGGAGGCCGGCGCGGGCGTGCTGCAGAGGAGGCGGCGCGGCGGCTCGAGCATGGCCGGGTGCGGCCGCGAGCGGGGACGCGGGGCGGAGGAGGAAGGGGGAACCGGCGGAGGGGAGGAGCAGCGAGGAGGGCGTCCGCTGGCGGCCGGAGCTAGGAAGAGGGCGAGCAGCGGCGAGGTCGGGCTGGGCGAGCCAAGCGGAGGGAGAGAGAGGGAGGAGAGACGCGGGCGAGCGCTGGGTTGGGAGAGAGAGAGGGCGCGGCCGCGCCGCGTGGGGAGCGCGTGGGGCGCGGGGTGGGACCCAGGGGAGAGGTGGGGCGCGGGGTGGACCGGGAGCCACGCGGGGGCGCGCGCTCAGGTGCGGACGCGGGCGGGAAAACTGTCGGCGGGGTGGGGCCTCGGCTGAGGTGGCGGCTGGATTGGGGAGAGGGAGTGGGGAGGTGGAGGTTGGTGATTGGGTGGGGAGAGGGCCAGGCTGAGGTGGCGAGAGGGGATTGGAGGGGGTGAGGTGGAGGAGGGGTGGGTAGAATAGGACTCGTAGTTTTAGGATTTTGGGTGGACCGATTGTTTTTGTATGGGGGTGGTCGACTGGGTCGAATCGGCCCGTTCGACTGCCCCCACTAAAATAATTAAATAATTTATTTATTTCAAACAGATTTTTGCAAACCGATAGCAAACAAAACAAAATACTCCAGTGTCCCGGGTTTTGCGTTTGACAAAGACGGGGCGTTTAGAAAACAAAAACAGGTTTTTCCGCAAATAGTTTTATGCGAACAAATGCAAGATGATGACGATGTCCAAATGCAATGTGGCATGATGACATGAGCATGCGGTCATGAAGATGCAATGCACAAAAACAACGCGATTTTCTAGTAGTGGTTTTGGCTGGATGCCACACAAGGAGTCAGATAGATCGCGCCGGTTTTCAAAAGCCTGTCAGTATGGAATGTACCGACAGTTGATAACCCAAAAGCAGATAAAGATAACATGTTGGATGCAACAGATAGACAAGGAATTACACACACACACACTCACACACACAACCTATGGTACTACGGAAACCCAGAACACGTGAATCCTAGTTTGAATTTTGAGAAGAGGATTGAAAACGTTACACTTCCTTACCAGAAAAGGGTGGTGGTTGGTTAAGAAGAAAAGTGGAAGCAGTCCTACTGTCGCGTTTTGTTTTTCCCTAGTATACTTAACTACCAAAATATTTGCTAGACTGACAACGACCGTTTGGCTGAGACCCTGAAGGGCGGGATGGCTCTGATACCAATTGTAACTACCTCGGTGAATTACGCTCCTAGATACAAGCCTAGATGAGCGGAAATGGTTGAAATAGTACGGTGGGGCCCAAATGCCACTCACGGGTAGACCTTTCGGCCGTCCCAACCATTTCCAATCATCGGGACAAGTACGGGCGGCGTAATCGGCAGGCGAAGGGATCAACTACATACACAAATGAGTATGTATGCAAGCCACCATACAAGAGTACATCAGAGCCATTGCATCTAAAAAGAAAGGAAATATAGCAACGCCATACGGCAAGATTCAAATGACCTAGATAGATATAATAATTTAGGATATTTCCTCATACATCACACATCAGAGTATCAGGCGGAAGCGGCAAACAAGATCCGAGTACGGATAAGAAGCAAATCGGCATAAGATGCCCATTAAATAAGCACATCCCGCCCACAGATCTCACGGATCCCCGTTCCCGGAATCTCTACACCGAACGATCGTTGCCCACATCATCAGCCTCCTCCACCCAGTATCCGTCCTACGAGTGTACTTGTTCATCTGAAACAATAATTTATCGTGTGAGACCCTAGGGGTACTTAGCAAGTCTTTATGCCTCTAAAGGGGACACAACCTGGGGTGACGCAATTGCAGCGAAAGATAAACCCTAAAAGTTCTATAGATAATCGCTAACCATCCGCCTAACCAAAGATAGACGGATGTCCGTGAATTAATGACAACAGTTATAACAGTAATATCCACAGATCCATCCTCCTCCTCGCTTACCAACGAGGAAGCGGACGAACAACCCCCCATCCGTTGGCAATTTTATTAACCATTCCATGAGTGTTGCTCTAATTACTAGTCAGTTACTTAGTCAAATTAAAAGCGGTACTTTAGTTATGCTTGTCTATGATCGAGAAACTGTGCTCCAAGTCGTCCATAACCGCGGACACGGCTTTCAGAAAGTTTTACCCTGCAGGGGTGCACAAATAGCAACACACACTCGATCAACCTCGGAAAAACCAAATCAAAACCCAACGAGGCCTTCACGACAAAGCAATCACAGGATTCAGAAATATTTCAGGGGGCCACCCCATTGAGTACACCCGCAACGAAGCTAGCTGACTCCGAGACGGACTCAAGGTTTGCGTCAATGGCTGTAAACGACTGGGAACCCAAAACTGGGATTGTCGATACCGTGAAAACACTCCGCTTACCTAAACAGTACAGGTGCTCCTCGCACAATCGTAATAAAGCAGTAAAGCATGGCATAAGTACAGGACAGTAAATAAAACCTCAAACTAGTTTGTGGCCCCAAGAAATAAGAATGAATCAAGCTCTGGCTCAGGGGGGTCCCATAAGCCTCCCGGATGTGGATAGCGCGAATATTCAAGGAACAGGTTTCAAGTACTCGGGGTCCTACGGGACATAAGTGAGCAGGAAAAACCAAATAGCAGATATTGCTCACCGGTGCCACTTTCATTAGTTATCCCAGTACTACTCAGGTTAAGTTGTTTAGGTACCTCGTTATCCATCAGACTCTCACATACCCTACACATGCTGTTCTACGACTCGCATGGCTCAAACAACTCCTGTAGTAATGGCTCATGGGATGGAGGAACAAGCTTGGTGGGGTTTAAAAGTAAAGGTTATGCAATACTTGGGATTCAGTTTAATGCAATCGCGACTCAATGATGCAAGGATAAGATAGAGGCAATAGGTACTGTATGTATGCAAGCATGTGATAGTGCTTGCCTGGCAACTCAGTTGAAGCGAGAGACGGATCTGGGTAGTGCTCCTGGTTCTCTTGATATATCCCCTGCTCAGTGTCTATTCGAAGAAGAACCAAACAAACAAGGACCAACATAAATAAAGTGCACAAGCATAGGAATAAAATGCGTCAAGCAAACAATCATGCCATGATGAATGATGCACAAGTTGCATGTCAATAATGTAGCATGGCATGGGTGAGGTGTAGAATACAAGAAATAACATTTTTATTGAGTTTTGGTCACATTTTATTGTCATATTAGTTGCTGTATACTATATATTTATATGATGCATGCTGCAATTTAAGTCATGGATAGCATAAACAGAAAGGTCTCGTCGAGCTGATCATTTTAGACATATCATTTGTCAAATTCGGAGTTATAAAACAAAAGTTATTGATTTATTAAGGTCCAGGGACATTTTATTGTAATTTAAATCAACTTGAAATTTTAAGTGTGCAAAACATATTTTGGATGGCATATTTGAAATCCTCACATTTTTCTGATTCAAAAACATATATTATTTGCATTATTTGGATTTATGAATTAAAAGTTATTTAAATCAGATTTGAATTTGAATTTGAATTAGTTTGAATTAAATTTGAACTAAAACAGACAACACAGAAACTTTTTACACACAGGCTGAGCCAGCCACAGCCGCAGACAGATGGGCCCGGGCGCTGACTGGATCACATACACGCGCGCAGGGTTTCTGTTACCACGGCTGCTGCTAGCCTAGGTGCATGACAGATGGGCCCGGCGGCGTCGGTGGCCCACGCGACAGCGGGAAACCTAGGGATGCCACGCGGCACGGCGGGGGTGGACGGCGGGTTGAGGTCTGGAAAACGTGGGAGCCTTTTTACAAAAAGGGTGAGAAGGGAGGGACCGCGAGTTAGTTAGAAAGAAAGGTCAGGGGGTTATGCGGAAAAGTGCGGCCGCGATACTGTGCTTCTCCTCTGTCGCGCGAACAGACGCGCGCGGCACACGCGCGACGCGCGCGGCGCGAGGCTCGAACCCGCGACCCCGGGCGCGCTAGCAGCGGCGGCTACCGCTGCGGTAGGGCTGGGTGGTTGTAGGAAGGGGGTGTAGGCGGCTAGATAGGCGTTGCGCGTCGCGGCAGCGAGTGGACAGACGCGGCGGCGGTGCACCGAGGGTGCTCGTCGGACGGATTGGCGACGCCAGGAAGCGACGGTGCAGGGGAGGTTGTCTGGAAGGGAGAGAAGCTTACCGCGAGTGCGTCGGTGTGGCCGGTTCGGGCAGGGACGGTCGTGATCGACGGCGAGGCAGACGCCGGGGAGCTAGGGTTTACGCGTCGGTGTGGCGTCGGTGCAGCCGGCTCGGGGGCTTCTCCTCCGCGGCTCCGTGTACATGGCGAAGCAGAGGCTCTCCACGGGCTTCCTCGACAACCCTAGCACCGCGCCCGCCGCCAGATACGAGGAGCGGTTGATCGACACCGACGATGGCCACCGGCGACAGAGAGGAAGCTACCGTCGGTGGCGAGGAGGTAGAGGAGAGGCGGTGCTCTGGGGCTGGATCTGGGAGGAAGGGGAGGCGTGCGGGGGTGGATAGGACCGAAGGGAGGGAGGGGATGGCGTGTTGGAGAGGGGAGGTGGCTTCGGCCACCTTTATTCCTTCTCCCTCACGTGCTCGCGTGGGGTAGGCAGGCACGGGCTGGGGCCTGGCAGGGGCAGGGAAGGCTGGGGATGGTGGCTCGGCTGGTGCAAGCATGCAGAGAGAGAGAGAGAGAAAAGAGGGAGGGTAGGCTCGGCGTCTAGGTTAGGAGGGAGCTCGGCTAGGGTTGGATAGGAGGGGGCAGCTGGTTGGCATGGTGGGGCCAGCTAGGTGAGAGGGGGAAGAGGCCGAGAGAGAGAGGGGGAGGCTTAGGATTAGATAGGAGAGGGGTATGGTGATTAGGGGGTTAGGGTTTTAGCTAGAGGGTAAGAGAGAGAGAGAGAGAGAGAGAGAGAGAGAGAGAGAGAGAGAGAGAGAGAGAGAGAGAGAGATGGATTGGTTCATTTGACTAGATCAAGCATGATCACACAGGCTCAAACAAGATAGCCAAAGAGAGAAAAGAAGACAAGGTGGTGATGGAGTAGAGAAGGAGATGTGGTGAGGTTTAAGCAAGATCAAATTATATCAAGCCTAAAAGAAAGGATAGATATATAGATGACCCACTCAAAACTTCAAATAAAACCCAAGATGACCAAAGTTGGTGATGGTTGCATGGCCCATGCAAATGCATTAAATGCTAGGTTTTATCTTGTGAAAACAAAATAATATCTCATGGCATTTATTTATTTGCATCCTCCAAAGTTGGAGTAAGGGTCAAGCAAAAGAACTTGTAGGATTGGACCCACCCTATCTCTCATGAGCTTGATTAACAACAAAAAAACAATTACAAGCTCATGGATAATGGGATGGTGGAATTGTAAGGAGGTGGAAGAAAGGGTGGTGGAGTCAATAAAAGATATGCCCCCAACTCAACTTGGGCATTTAACAATATATCAAGAACCAAATACAATATCAAGAGGCAAATACAATTAATGATGCATATGAGGTAAGAACCAAAACACAAGGGTTTTTGTATGATGCTCAAATGCAAGGTGGCATGATGACATGAGCATGATATGATGATGATGCAACAATTATATATAGGAAGTAGCCATTATATTACTAGACCAAGTAGCATTACAATTGTTAGACAATTGGGATGCTACACCGACCTCGACCGAGACGGAAAGAGCAACAAGAAAGCTTATTTTGAGCTCTCGGGCATTTCACCGAACACCTCTAGTGCATATGAAAAAAACATAAACTAGCACTCTTCACACCCTCTTGCTAGGCTCCAAAATGTGAAAGAATGGAAGAGTGGGGTGTGTGTGTGGGCTGGGGTGGTGTCTTATATAGCCCCCCCTTTAACACCGGTTCATGCCACGAACCGGTGTTAAAGGGGGGGGTGCGCGGGCCACTGCTGCAGGGACCTTTAACACCGGTTCGTGGCACGAACCGGTGTTAAAGGGGGGGCTCCTTTTTTGCCGCAGGGGCCACGCTGGTACGCCCCCCCTTTAACACCGGTTCGTAGAAGAACCGGTGTTAAAGCCCTTTTTCGGGATCAACAAAAGACCTCGTTTCCACTAGTGCCGATTGGTCGACACCTACGGTCCCGTCCCTCGCTCCGAGGTTGGCGACGAGGGGCTAGTGAACCTGCGAAGTTGCACAATCTGTTTACGGATGTATAAAGTGACGGATCCAAAGTTGAGCTTGTGAGATGCACGGGACACCAGGTAAAAGAGAAATTCTTTGTAGGATAGCAAATTTTCATCATGTGTGCAACCCTAAAAACATGCTTTTGAGGATCTAGGGAACCCTGGTGTGCACCTCATCTCTAGTCCGCCAGTGATATACTCGACTGGAAGACATGACGATGAATTTTTTACGGAAAATGATACTGTTCCCCTGGGGGATCCTGTGATTTTATCCCCCGGGTAGCTCAAAGCCGTGGAACAACTCATGAATGGCGGAGCCGTGTCCTATCTTCAACCTTCCATCCAACTCCTGTATGTCACCTGCTCCCGTACGTCTCCTGTCGCGCACACCTTCCGTCGTGAGCCTCCTGCCGCCGCACCTCTCCGGTGTCGTGCACCACCGGCAAGCTCCGTTCCTCCTCTCCTAAGCAAGCTCTCGCCAACGCGCCCCTCTGCTACAGCCCGCACCGCCGCGGCCCACGCCACCTGCATCGAGCGCCGCCATGACCCATGCCGTCTGCAGCGAGTGCCCGCGCGCCCCAGCTAGATGGTGCTTGTTGCTGCGAGCGACGGTCTCCGGTGCTGGCTATGGATTGGAGCTCATGAACATCCTTCTCCTTCTCTCTGGTGTTGCCCCAAGGCCTAAACTTCTGGAGCCTATGGCTTCTTTGCGACCAGGATGGAGAAGCTGTGGGACAAGCGGCCATGGCCAGATTCTGCAGCCATGGCGTGCTACCTAAGGCGACCGAGTTACTTCTACGGTCTCCAGTGTTTGCTACTCTAGCAGACATGTCTTGCTACTTATGTTGACCGATGTTGCTAATTATGTTGTCCGTCAGTGCTACGAGCATTTGCTACCTTATCATATTTTTTTGCTACATATTCGTATATTTTTTGCTACTTTCGCATAATCCTTTTGCTACAACCAATCTCTACTGTTTTGCTACGATATCTCCGGCGGGAATCTCCGGCGATGTCTTCGACGATATCCTGTTTGCTACATTAAAAAAACATTTTGCTATAACTGTTTTATGTTTTTGCTACAATAACGTAAATTATTTGCTACGAGCTCTTCGGCGACGTTTTTCGGCGAGAGTCTCCGACGATGTTTCCGACGATGTCGGTTTTGCTACATTGAAATATGTTTTTGCTGCAAGATCGCTGACGAGGTCTCCGGCGAACTCTCTGGCAAGATCTAGTCTATATGTTCTATTTTCTAGATCGAATCATGTTTTGCTACATGTAGCAAAAACGGAATATTTTGTAGCAAAAATAAATGATTTATAGCAAAAGCGGGATTAGGGGTGTTTTTTTGGGACACGTGTCGGCCAGGAGACTCGAAGGATCGGGGGAAGTTATCCCCCGAGGGACGTATAGCGCTACCCATTTTTTACCCAACATAAATGACAACGTAATCTTCAGATTGACTCTCCAAAGCCTGTCGTCAAAATTTAGCAAAAGAAAATTTGAAAAATGTGATTACCGGTATTCAGAAGTCCAGCCCAGCAGCCCATGCGTCCGTTGACTCGTCACAGGAAGGAAGAACCCTAGCAGCAGCTCGCGGGCCACAAGCCCACAACCTGTGTGGCTCCGGCGGCGGCGGGTCATGGCCACTTCCGGCGCTGATGAGGAGCAAGGCGGCGGCGAAGGAGCTGACCTCATCAGCGCCCTCCCAGAGGATCTGCTCCTCCATGTCCTCGCCGCCTCCGCTGCGCTGCCACCGCCGCTCGCACCAGCCTCCTATCCCGCCGCTGGCGCGGCCTTTGGACCCGCCTCCCCGATCTTGTCTTCCGCGGCGTCACCGCCCGCTCGATCCAAGCCGTGCTCAACTCGCTCCAGGCCGCGGTCGTCCCCGGCGTGTCCCTCCTCGAAATCCGATTCCCAGGGCAAGGGCTGGAGGCTGCTGCCGTCTCCTCGCTGCTCCGCCACGTGGATCTCCAACGCGCCCTGCTTGAGGGCCTCCACGTGGACCTGCCTCTCTTCCACCGCGCAGTCTCCATCGACCTACTCGGGCAGCACCTCTGCCTCAGCCTGCCACAGGCCGGCGGCTTCCGCGCGCTCCAGAAACTGTCCCTCTTCGGCTGCAGCTTCGACCTCGCCGCCTTTCTCCTCTGTTGCCCGTGCCTGCGCGTGCTCAGGGTGGCATGTGCGTCCCTCGACGACTCTGACAACATCACCGTCCACTCGGCGTCTCTCCAAGAGCTGGCGCTGCATACCAACACTAGATTCACAGACTACATCAACTCTATCGATGTCGACGCCCCCATGCTCAAGCAATTGACATTGTCATTCTCCACCACCGGCCACAAGTTCAGCGTGTCCATCGTGGCACCAATTCTGGAGAATGTCTCATGGGGGTGCTTCTATCCCACAGTCACTGTTGGGTTTGGTCCTTGGAGCCTCTCCAGGATTATGTTATGTGTTCCAGAGCGCCACCACGGACGACAAAGGGTGATCAATGAGGAGGAAGACGGATGTTTGCGGCAGCTCTCTAATGCTTATGTCATGACACTCATAATATTGCCTCATGTATGTCTCATAATATCCCACTTGATCTGTCGTCTAAATAACTGAAATCTTATTCTTGACATTCTGTCCATTCTTTTTGCAGACTCTGTTTGAATTTACCGATGAAGGATACAACCTCATGCACACGATAGAGAAACATCTTGTCACCGACTTCTCTGTTTTGGAGCTATATTTCAAGAGTTGGGTGCCCCGTTATACTGCGACGTCACTGAAGCACGTTTTTGGAGCTTTCGTGTTGCATCTACTCGGGGTGCGTCGGATTCGTAATGCTATACAAAGGCTTAAGATCGTTTTGCACAGATTACCGGTAATACTTTATTTCCTCTGTATATACTAAATAAATATATAACCACTGCTTGTTCAAAGAAAACAACAAATCTATGTGTATTCTTGAGAATTGAGATAAGTTATCAACATAGTAAATACATTGTAGTAATCTGCATTCTTTCTAGGTGAAAGAAGAATGCCCAGTAAATTGTCCTTGTGATGAGCCCAAGAACTGGAGAAGCGAAAATATCTCCTTGATCAATCTTGAACAAGTGGAAATCCATGGCTTCGACGGGGATGATCATGAGTTTGATTTCTTGAAAGTGATATTCAGATGCGCACCAGTGCTAAAAAGAATGGTCGTGTGGGTGTCAGCTGAGGTCGCGACAAGTAACGATCGCTGCACGGAAATACACGACATCTTCAAGGCGTATCCTTTTGTGGACTGCAGGTTAATGGAACATTAATCTTAGCTCTGGTAAGTTGGTTCTGCAAGACTGCTTAGTTCTATTCTGGCGGTGTCTTTCTTGTTTCTAGGGTGGTTGCAATGTGTCGTTAACATGTCATCTAAGTGAAGTTAGTTTGCCTTACTCCCTGTTCTCTTTGTTTGCTATTTGTGATATGACATTTGTGAATGAATTTTTCATGCTCCGTATTTGACTATGTTTTTGCTGCCTTTGTGTTGGTCCCTTGGACGGGACCTAGAGGGGGCTAAACTTTCATTTTAACTATTATGTCATCTGCACCATCTAGTTAGATTTGCACTGTACATTTCAGATGCTATACATTTTAGGAATAGATAGTGCAGTGAATTTTTCTTGTGTCTGCCCCAATATTGGTCTTTCTTTGGGAAGATTTTACTGCTGAATTTGTGTACATACACATCCTTACATTAGACTGTTCAGGTGTATTTAGTAGCCAATATAAGAAGTTTCTGCAAACTGCTTTTGACTTGCCTCATCTACATAAAGGGTCATTGTAAGTAGGTTCTACGAGAGTGTTTAGTATGCTTCTAGATGCAACTATTTATTTTACCTCTGGACAGTTCTGAAAATCACGCTTTTCTTTTTTGTAATACTTATTTTTTCTGGGTTGTGTGCATCCGTAAGGCTTCTAGGGTGATGCGTTGTTGCAGAGGCTGGGTGTAATTGGTATCTTCGTAATGTTAATATATGCTCTTTGTCAAAAAAAAGTCCTGCCAGCGTCTTCCATTGTTGTGAAATTTTTCTAGCGTGTTTGCAAACTTCCAATTACATATAAGATGCTATATTGTTTGCATAGTCCACTGAATTTCGCTTTTGCATGTACCCCAATAGTTTTGGCTGAATATACTATATTAATGATTGTTCTTTGGGGGGAAATTTAGTGCTGAACCTGTTTGCAGGCATGCTGACATTGCACAATTCGGTAGGCAATAAAGAAAGTTTCTGACTTAGCAGAAGTTAGGTGTCTTGTTTGATTTTCCTGGGAAATTTATGTTCCATTTTCATGCATGCAGGGTAAGATGTACACCAGCGAAATTCTGAGTTGACATGACCGACCTCTACTGTGCGGACCGGACCAACTCCACTATCTTCCTTTCAGAATTTTGCTAGGTGGCTTGAATGGACAATAAATCTGAGCCGCCGAGGTGCTATTTCAGCGACGTAGTGGAGCTACAGAATACAAGTGGTGGTGTACTCTAGTGTTAATTTAGCCTTGGCCTCTGTATGGCATTGTTAATTAATCCTTGAAGATAAGCACTGTAGCCATATATGGCCATAGTTTTCATTTTGACTCGTTACCATGAAATTGCAAAATTCAGTCTGCTCGATCTATGCCGGTCAAAATGATGTTCTGTTAAGCCTATGGTGTTACTGCTTTTCTTCACCAGAAGTTAGATAAAGCATCAGATAGTAGAAGAATGTCCACTTTGTCCTCTGTTTGCGCCAAGCATGTGACTTGTCTGTTAATGATCCCAGCAGCTTTGATGGCTACATAAACCTAATTAGCTCACTCCCATCATGCATAATGTTATTTGATAGACTACCACTGGCATGTGATGAAAAAGTGCACTCCTGCTTGGGAAAAAGAAAAATGAAGTGCCTGCAGCACAGGCAAAGCAGGGCACGTTGCAGAAGATCAAGTCCCTCTCTTCTGGTCCAAGTCCAAAGCTGGGTCAAGATTGAAGACGGTCCCTCCGACACTCTTTGTTTTTTCCTTGAGCATGGCATCTACCTGCTCCACTGTTAGCCATCAGCACACTGCAAGGACATCTATCACAAAATATAGTACTATCATTTTAATCCTAACTGATCACATTGTTATACTACTAGTACTATAATAGCATTCCCAGAATTGATAAGATTCTAGGAGTACAGGTTAAGCATGGTAGCTCCTATTCCCAGGCTCCAGGCAGAGGAAACCTCTTTTCACTGCCCAAGCTCATAATCCAAGGCTCCAATCACCCTAAAAAATTTGAACATATTTTCCTCCAGTCAACTCATAGGACTCTGGAATGCAATAGTACCAAACAACAATGAGCATCCAAGATCCAGGCAACATTTGTCTCCTACCTCGTGGCCCGCCCCATTTCAGCATTTGTTTAAAGCAGAGAAGTTTACATGCTCCAATGCATCTTCAGTTCAAAGCTTCAAACATGCCGAGTGTGGCATTCAGAATTGCAATGCAGGATCAGAATGAACACAAAATACCACCACTGGCATGTGAAAAGTACGCAGAAGCAATGACCATCTGTTGTTATTTATATTCTTTCTATCCAAACACGGAACTGACACCTTTTTGTGCAAACATATCCTCTTCTCTTCTGCACTTCCTTCAGCAAATAACCTATGGGTCTTGCTGTTTTCCTAATAAAACCTAAAAGGCTAGAAACTAAAACAGGCAACCTCCTCGTCTCTATGCACAGGATAAATTTACCCTTCTATCACAGAATAATATGAACAGCGAGCCAAATCATGACTGACAACGTTACACACGATGAGAAGATCACCACATGTGTTCTTCATCCATCAACTGCTCAATCTATACTCTTCCCAGGGGAGAAAATGGCGGGCGCCGCGGGTCGAGCGCAACAGACGGAGGCGCCTTGTCCCTCTTCACCTCTGGCTTCTTCCTCTTCTCTTCCGCCGTGACAGCCTCGATCAGGTGCATCACCTCCCCCTCAAGGAGCATCTTGAGCGAGCTGGAGTAGAGCTTGTGCTTGCCCTTCTCGATCACGACGGCCGTCGAGGCCTCGGAACAGTGCAGCCGAGAGATGCACACCGAGAATGCCTGCAGTGCCGATAGCCGCGCGTGGAAGTCCACCAATAGCTGTCCTTTCCCGTTGGCTTTCATGGAAAGGGCAGGGAGCTCCTCTTTGCTACCCTGTTTGAGCAATGAACATGCATGAAAACTGTTCTTGTTTGTTTGCAGTAATTAAGATCAATATATGGATGTGTACACAGCTAACTCATGAAAATGATCTGCTGCATAAGATTAGACTAGGCACTAAAAAATGTTTTAGGCTCTCGTACAACCGGATATCTGCATCTGACCTTTAAAATAAAGCTTTGCAACAGCATAAATTATTGCATTTTATGCTAAAGGGCCAATTGAGCTTACAAGTTATGCCTAACCAGGGTACTATTTCAAAGAAAGTATTTTACAGCTAGAGAGTAGTCGGCAAAGCAACAAATACTTCTATAAGATGTTTTGATCAGACAATAAACATTTACCCTACATGACCCATTATCCTCAGGAACTGGAAACAAACATAGTAAATGAACAAATATACATCAATACATAGAGATTGCATTGCATGGTGTACCTGAACAAGGAGCTCCATAGGATGCTTGCTTTCCTTCGTTACAGAATCGACCCAGTTATCATCATACGCATTCTCAAGGACGACAAGTGGACATGCCATGTCCCAACCGCCACAATCACATCCCCCACCATACCTCCATCTGTCTAGCAAGGATGATGGGCTGGCTTCATTATCGCTTGATAATCCATGCAGCCCACTCGGTGTAACCACTTTGATAGTACCAGTGGACAAACCATTATCGAGTTTGTTGGACTTTGCTTTGTTAAAGGGAATCTGGATGACAGTTGCCGCAATCTCCAAATGAGGATAGAGATCCTCCTCAGGCCATGGGCGCGATGTTGATACCTCTGGATTATTTCTTGCATTCTGCTGGTGGTCAATCAGATTAATCTGCTGTTGATAGTAACCAGAGGTTGGTGTGCACAGATTCGGTGGAGTGGTCTCTGTACACTGATGAGTCTTCTCCTCGGCCGCAAAACTCCGTCTTGCATGAGCAATATCATACAACACAAACTCGGTGTTGACAGAATTATTCAATGTACCATCTTTTGCAACTTCAGAGCATAGATATGAGGACACATGCATCTGTCCTACAGTCGGAGGTGAACATCTGCGTTCATCCTTGGACGACCTACCAGCAGTGCTTCCTCGTTTACCACCGCTGTGAAAAGTGTAGATCCTGTTCAGTTCACTCTCACTTTCCCAGGACCTGGCAGAAATGGATTCTTCTGGGCCCTCGACGCAGAACTCAAAAACAGGAATACCATTCTTGGAATCACATTTAAGAACTGCTCGAAGATGAGCAGGTGACAAAGCAGCCACCATATGCGGACTTTCTCCATTTGGCTGGCAATTAGTAGATGCTTGGCTCCGTTCGGTCCTCGATAAATCACTCAGCAATGATTTCCGCGATACGCAATTCTTCCTGCTGACCGGCTCAGCGATGGAGCTGGAGTCCTCCTTTTCAGCAACAGAAGGGCTTCTAACAGACTTGGACTTCATGATAGGGTTCAGCATCTTCTTGAAAGGACTTGACCGAGCTTTACTGCTGTTCTCTGTGGCATGTTGAACACATTCCAATGGACTGGTACCATGAGAGCCGCTCATCTTCACTGACACAGACTTAGGAGTATCACTTACTGGAACCTTCTCCCTGTCACCAGAGTCATTCTCACCAGGACAGACACCAGCATTGTGCCGGCAATCTGCTTCTGTACCTCTGCCAATCTCTCCATCTAGCAAATGAGGAGCTGCATTTCTGCAGGGCACTTCCGTGGTCTCTTCCTCAAGAGAGATCTCCAAGAAACCATCATTCCTCAACAGGGTGCAGTCCATCCGTGGCCGGTCAAGCTTAAAATCTTCACCTGGAAGCTCACGGGACGACAAGTCCAAGAAGTCCTTGGACGATCGACGAACCCCATGAGTTCCTGCAGAAGACTTGGCAGCCTCCGACCGCCGACTCTGGTGCGAGAAAAGGTAAGCGCCGCTGGTGCTCGGCCGAGAAGACGAGTCGACGATATCAAACGACAGGAACTCGTCCCTGCTAGGCGCAGAGTCTATCTTCCTCCTGCCTTCCTGGATCTTCCTTATCCTGCTGATCTCGCTGGAGCTCTGGTACATGGAGCCGCGCTTTGTGACAGAAAAATCCTCTGCATCTATGAGGCGGCTTCTTGTAGGCAAGCTCTTACAGTGGAAATTCGGGAAGTTACCATCGGAGCTCTTGAGCTGAGTGTATCTGCCGTCGGTTTCTCCGGTGACGCGGCGAGGGGTTTGCGGGGTTTCAGGAACGGGTCGTAGCCTGGAATGTGACTGCCGCTTCAAGCCTGAATCCTGCCCCATGGATGAAACCTGAAAAAAGAAGATGTAATGTCAGGTTCCACAGTTGCTAATTTTACCCCCTTTTCTCAGTTCCTCCTAGAGCTCGTAGCTAGTAATTTCGAACTGATGTGATTTGCCAGCAATTTTTTTTGAAAAGGTCCTAAATGTGACGGAGGTAAAACATGGAGAAAAAAGGAGCCCCAAATCCCAACACGAACAAGCATAAGAGACAAGCAATATGTTCATGGAAATACACACACACATAAAAAGAAAGAAAGAAAATGGAGATTCAAAGCATCGCACTAGTAACATACTACCATCACATCCCGCATTCCGCATTCTGTCGAAAGGCGAAAGCGGACGGGACAGCACGAGAGGAAAAGGGGGCCCCGGAAGAAAAAGAAAGAAGCGGGGCGGAGGTCCGAATTCCAAATTCTTCTACTGCTGCGCTTCAGATTCGTGGGGTATGAACAGGGCAATGTTCATCCAGCAGATCTCAGAAAACAGAGCTGCTAGAGAGGGGTGCCAGCTTGAACCCAGGGGTGCAGATTCGGGTGATCCGGCGGACGAATCCGCCCCAACTTGAACTGCTTGTGCAAGAACGGGGAGAGCAGAGCAGGGGCGCAGTGAGCGGCGGACGAAAGAGCTACATTTCCGAAAACAAGAAGGCGTCTTTACTCTTGGAAGACGAGCGTCCAGCACTCAAATCCCTCCCCGCCTGGAGCAGCAGTTTCCCAGCGAATCTGCTAGACGCTCAGCGGCGGAGGACGCCGGAGAAGAAGAGGAAGGCGTGAGGAGGCAGGATGAGGAGGAGGCGCCGTCGGTTACCTGGGCAAGCAGAAGCGGAGGCCGCGTGCAGATCGGGAGGAGGAGGAGGACGTGGGCGGTGAGGGAGAGGGAGAGACGGGTGTCTTTCCCCTGGGGGAGCAAGGGGACATCGGAGTGTGCTCTCGCCTCACTGCTCCAGCGGCTGCTGAGCTGAGCTATACTCCTCTCCCTTGTCTCGCTCTGCGTGTGCTTTTGGTTGTGGCGAAAGCGAATGTGTGTGTGCAGGACAGAGAGGGAGAGGGTAGATTAAAAAAGTATACTTAATTAGGTTTGGGTGATGCTCAAGTGATCTCTTCCTCGCGCTGCTAATTGAGAAGACCAAATGATGGCGCCCATTAAACTACTCGTAGCGCTTTTATTAGTGGCGGTACTATCATCCCTTGGGAGACGGACCGGGGTAATTAATTGGCGATTAGTGGTAGCGGCTAGCCTAAGCATTTGATGGTTTTGAATCCGTGTTTACTCCACTGTTAACCGTCCGCCACCATCTTCTCCATTAATTAATTACCCCGTGAGGAATTTTTTTTATTTCTCAATTGGTAGAACGCTTTGCTCGCGTCCCCGCGTTGCCCTCGCACTGGCGATCAAGTCGTCATAACCCTAGCTTCGCTCGCGTCCACTCCCCTCCCCTCCTCTATCGTGCGCATGGACAGCCATGGCTCGAGGTGTTCGGACTAGGCGACGACGATCACCTCAACCAGCGATCCTGGAGAAATAATCTTTGTGGTGGCTGTCACCTAGCCAGAACCGGTGGCCTTGAGTTGGTGGCGGCAGTCCTCCCATCGGGTTGTTTTGGCGACCCTAAGGACCCGTCACGTCGTCTCAGTATTTACATAATCATTTTTATTGTAGTATAACTATTTTTTCAAGACATCACTGCCTTCTTCGGGCCGAAGGAATTGTTTTCCCACTTTTTTTCATTTATTTTTTTAGTGTTTTGGTTTCATATTTATTTGTACGGTACTCTAGCCGTGACATAAATACACATGTTGGTCCGTACGCGGTTCCATCTGCACAGGAGTTCAATTCTTGGGTGGACACCACGGTAGCTAAGCTAAGATAGGATGCCATGTACTGCTACTGCTAGTACAGTTTAAGCAGAGATTTCGGACGTGCCGTCTCCATCGAATCTGCTCGGGCGGGCGTACGTACTACTTCCATGCAATGCGTTAATTAGCTCAATGCAATGCGCGTCGCACGGCCGCATGCATAACTTCTTTAACTAACGAACACCCCGCCATTTTGGTTACAACTACTCACTCTTTCCCAAATTACTCTCAAAGCCAAACTTCATAAACTTTGACTATGAATATAAGGAAAAAACTAAAATATGTACTCTCTCCGATACTAAATAAGTGTCGCGGTTTTGAATTATTTAGGATCGGTGGGAGTAATAAATATAGTTAGACTCGTCATAAAACATACTTTTATATTATATACAATTAATATTATAAATATTTTTATTTTATCAAAAATGTTTAGTCAAGTTTTAGCATGTTTGACTTTGACCAAACGCAGAATAATTTTGGGACGGGGGAGTATGCTATATTCGCAGCCATAGTTAAGAGGATTACTATTAGTGTTTGGCTGGTGGATTTAGTTACTAGTAGGACCATCTTATATTAGTGTCGACAAAAATTGGACAGGTGTCCTGCGAGACAGGCGGCGGATCGAGTATAGCAGCAGCAAGGGGCACATGACATGCACGTGGTCCCACGGGCAAGTGCCAGGGGCCAGCAGCACATGCCTTGAGTGCGGCGGCCTCCCTCCGACCACGGTTTAGTTTTCTCCTTTGTTTTCTTCTTCTCTTTGCTTTGCTTTGCTTTATGTCCACACTTCCTAACCATCAATGTCGTATTTAGCACTTATGTTAATTCATCTTCCACTTCTCATTAATCGTGTTTTTTAGTTAAAAAAATATTAAATGTTTTCATTATTTTTCAGGAAAAGGGTGATAAACATCACTGCTTTTTTCAGGCTGACGGGACTGTTTCCTCCAATTAATATGTACCGTATCCATCTATGAAGGTGGGAAAAAAAGTCGCACGCCAGCAGCCAGCCGTGACGGAAAGACAGATTTGTCGCCACATCAATTGTACTGGTCGGTACCGTGCATGCCAGCCAGCAGATTCGACGTTGATATATAATGTACCAGGAGATCGATCGATGGCAAGAGATTTCAAGCGTGCCATCTGCCCGTCCACGTGCTACGACGTGGAATCTAACGTTGGCTATGTAATTGGTTGCATTGATCAGCTCACGTACACACATCTCCATGCATGCATCGCACGGAGGCGGGGAAGCAATGCATGCGATGAAAGTTGGTACGTAGTATATATGATCTTGCGCGTGCATTGAATTGAATTGTTGTTTCTGTTTCCTTCAGCTTCAACCACCTACGTACGTACTACAGTAAAAAAAAACTTGTACACGCGTCCACGGTAAAAAAACTTGTACATTACACAGCAAGGTGCACATGACGCTCACGTGGTCCCACAGGTCGGTATATGTGCGTCTGGGTTTGGTTCACAGCCCAGCGGTGTACATTCTTTAATATGCATGTGCTACTCCAACCTAGTAGTAATGGTTTTGTTTTTTCCTCTGGGTAATCATCTTTTTAATTATCCTACTAGTACTAGTAGTAGGAAGCAGAAGGTCGAGGCGGGTTGAAGTGAAGCGGAGTGGTCGACAGGAATTATGATTCCCGGCCACCTCAATCAATCAAGCCGCACATCTGACTCCGCTTGCTTTCCCCCTGCATCACCCAACCCAATCATCCGGTCCTCTAACCCCTGTCCAGATCCATCGTGCCGTACTTCTGTTTCTCGGGATGTATGTATCAACTAGTATAGGAGTTTGGAATTATAAGCACCGCGCGGATAACTAGGTTAGCAATTTAAACAACAAAATATAAATATTATAGCATAAAAAATATACCATTACAAACTTTAGAGATTATATTTTTTAATGGTATAATTTTTGTGATATATAAGTTATATTTTGTTAGTCAAATTAACAACCTAGGTATGCGCGTAGGACCATAATCCCGAACAGAGGGAGTACAGTAGAGGGAAAAGATCGAAATTGCCTTATCATGCTCGAAAGGCAACACCGACCCCCCCCCCCCCCCCCCCGCGTCAGCGACACAAGAACCATGCTGGAAAGGCGCATGTCTGACGAAGGCCCGGCGTATGAGGGAGAACTAGCGTAAGGGACGTTGATGTCGACGCTGAAGGCTAGTAGACAAGGTGCAGGACATGGGAAGAAAATATTAGGGTTAAATCCGCCATCGAACTTGGGGACAACGAGAACCTCTAGCGCGGGTTCGCCTCGCTCTCCTGGAACATCGCCGGCGAGAATCCCGTCGGTGATCCGACCCTGGGTTGGCTTCCCCACAGCACGTCGTACTACCCGGCGACGAGAGGTGGTGGACGACCCATGATCGCATGCGCCTCCTATTCGTCGACGTCCATTTTTTTGTGTCCTTTCCTTTCGGCTCTCTTTTTTGACCTGCCTCTGCCGGGAATCCTTCGCCCAGGCTGCGTCAGTCCATCCTTACGTCCTCGACATTGTCTTTCTCGGATTCGTCTTACGCCGACGGTGGAAGGATGTACATTAGTAGTACGTACTACTACGCCATGCAATGCGTTAATTACCTTTTTTTAGACCATGCGTTAATTAGCTGAATGCAATGCGCGTGGCACGGCCGTATTCCGAAGTCCATTATCATGCATATAACTTCTTAACTAACGAACACCCCGCCATTTTGGTTACAACTTCGCTACTCCCTCCGTCATGGTTTGGTGGGTGTCTTATAAAAGCCATGCGTTTCCAAAACTCCTCTCCTCCTAGACGTGTTAGACTTAATTACATAATTAATGCTCTATTTTTTCTCCCCACTTCTACTCCATGCAACCAAGAATTAATTCTTGCATGAACTTCACCAATGCATGCGCCTAAACTCCTCGTTTTTATTGAGTAATCACGTTTAATAGGACGCCACATAATTAATGGATACATGTTTTTGACACAATCTGGTCCTAATCAGCGTCACCTAAGTTTTAACAATCTTTCTAAAACGTCTTCCAAACCGTGACGGAGGAAATAGTATATTCACAGTCATTGTTAAGAGGATTATTAGTATTTGGCTGGTGGATTTAGTTACTAGCAGGACCATCTTAGTGTTGACCAAAATTGGACAGGTGTCCTGCGAGGCAGGCGGGGTACAGCAGCAGCAAGGGGCACATGACATGCACGTGGTCCCACAGGCCAGTGCCGGTGCGGTCCACCGGCCAGGGCCAGCAGCACATGTCTTCGGTGCGGCCGCCTCCCTCCGACCACGCTTTTGTTTACTTCTTTGTTTTCTTCTTCTCTTTGCTTTTGCATTACTTTGTGTCCACACAGCGGCGAAGGATGAAAAAAAAATTAGATCGGACAAACTCTAAAACATAAAAAAAAAAGTTGATACAAACAAAAATAAAAATCGTCTGGACACAAGGTAATAGCATAATCATTTAGTACGATGATAATAGTAATACTCCATCCGACCTATATTAGTTGACTCTAATTTGGATGTATCTATAACAAAAACATGTCTAGATACATCCAAATTAAAGTCAACTAATATGGGTCGGAGGAAGTAACATATTTAAAGTAAAGTACAAACGTACCAACTATGAAGCTCTAATGTCTTCTAGAAGTTCCACGGAAAGACATAGCTCTACCTTCCTTTTCAATTTTAAACAAAATCAAACTTCCTTCAATAGTTTAATCATAACTAAGTTCAATTGACAACAAAATCAAAAGTCATACCTGCCCCGTTTGTAGTTACAGGTTGATTCCCTCTCCTTGCCCATCTCAACCTCAAATTCGCAGATCCTAGAGGCCTGGACGACATCACGACACCCTGCCTTGCCTAGCCCTAGCCAGGTAAGAATTGAGATGGATGGAGCCGGAGTGTTGGAGAACCAGGGTTTAGGGGTGGTTGGACCGACGGGCTGTCCTGGCGGGCAAAGGGAGGAGGGGCGACGACAAGGAGGGGAGTCGCCGCTCTCGCGCGGGAGGAGGACCGGAAGACGACGGCGCTGATGAGTCCTCTTCGTCGTTCTATGGTCGTGTCCTGGTTCGGTTTCAAACTCCTAGGATTTGATTGCGATCGACAGGATGAGAAGGATGCGGATTAGGATGCATGCACGACACGGTCGGGAGGCCTCGCCGGTGACTAGTCCCCACTGCTCAGCCTAGAAAGGCCCATGACGGTCGAAACTCCCCCAACATAGCCCACAGTTCGCATTTTCCTTCGGTTTTTCTTCAGAACGTGTGAAATTTACTGAGAACTATATGTATATCGATGTGGAGCATACATATATGCGATTTTTTTTCAAAAAAATATCAAGGTAGGGAATGTGCCATACCTTTCCCAAAGGGGAGCTTCGCCCCCGTGTCCACCCCTCTCAGACCATCAATTTCGCAAAAAATGACCATCTTAGGGTTTATGTTAATCCCGCACATTTCTACTTCTCATTATTATAATTGTGTTCTATACGTTTTAAGTCGTTTTTATTGAATTTTGAAAAAGGAAGACAGACATCACTGCTTCTGAGTCTGACAGGATTGTAGCTTCGAATTAATATGTACTCTGGCCAGCCATCTATGAAGGCGAAGAAAGAGGTCGTACACTAGCCGTGATGGAAAGACACATTTGTCGTCACATTACCACCACCATGTACGGTACGAGATGGGAGGAGATTTCAATCGTATGACATGCTCTGCAGTACGCCGAATCTGCGTGTGTGCCACGTTAGCGATGTTGGTTGCATTGATCAGCTCACGTAGTACATGCATCCCCATGCATTGCGTCTCATCGCACTCGCACGTACGGAGGCGGGGAAGCAATGCGCGCCACAGCAGTCCGTATGATCTTGCGCGTGATTTTTTTTTTTTTTACAAGGGGAAGGACCCAGAAGGGTCCAGAGCTGCATTAAACGGTGGATACAATTACAAGCAGGTCTTTGGGATAAACAAAAATTACAGCCCTGCTTTGAACATTTACATAAAGGACCTTGCCATAAAGGAAAGAAAAGCAATCAAGTCCCCTAGGTCCTCCACCGGAACCAGAGGCGAGCTCGACACCATGGCCGGCAACACTCGCATCGGGGACGAAGCCACTTGAAGCAGGCGCGCCGAAGATTGCCGAGGCCGAGACGCAGGAGGGCCTCCACAGGAGGTTGAAGAAGCAGCGGTAGCCAAACCGCCATGCGGAGCGGTCTCCATGACCAAGGATAGCGATGGCACAAAATTGCCAACGCTTGGGTAATCCGCCAGGAGCTGCAGCTGATCCCCACCGGAGAGGAAGAAGATCGCTTGCCCATTTCTCGGCACCCAAACCATCACCTTGATGGAAGCAGAGGGGAGAAGGGAGAGCAAAACGAACCTTCTTCTCGCCGGCAACACAAGGCACCACCCGCCGATGTAGTGAACACTGGCCGCCATCAGACTCCGAGCTTCTGCCACAAGCCGGAGGAGACAACCCGAAATAGCAGCAGATGGTACTTGCAAGGACCTTATTTGGGTGAGCGGTGGGCTTCTGCAGCGCTGCATCTGGCTCCCTCCACGAGAGCACCACAGCAGAGAGAAGATCGACCGCACCAAGTCGACGTTGGTCCAGCGACGCCGGCCTGGAGCACCAAGGGCAAGCCTTATTGAGAGGGATGCGGGTTCCTTTCCAGTTTGCCACCGCCTCCGTCTGCCACCAACAGAGCGCAGCGAAGCAGGAAGAGCACAGGGCGCGACGGATCTGGCTGCCGGAGACCGCCGACCTACCCTCAGACGCCATAACGGCAGACTCCACCAAGGAAAAATTACAGGAACCTACTCTACTGCTGTACAGGGGGAGGACCCTCACCCAGCTCGACGTCGGCCATGGCCGGAGAGGAGTGGGGAGGGGCCCGACGGCCCAAGATCTAGAGGTGGGCGAGGGAAACAAGAGGGGACGGGGTTCAGAGAGGAGAAAGGAAAAGGAGGCTATCCCGTCTATGAAACTCTTCGCCTGCGGAGATTTGATGATTTGGTGGAATTGAACTGGAACGACAGAAATCAGATGAACATGAGTGATTATACAGACCGTCGAAAATTAACGAGTGTGTTTGGAATCAGCAGATCTTGATCCCCCTTGCGCGTGAATTGAATTGATTCTTTTTTCCTTTTTCAAAAAAATCAATCGTACCTACTCCCTCCGTTCACTAATAATACTTATAAGACACTTTTGTCTTTTTCTAAATACATGTACGTAGACATATTTTTTTTGAGTAAAAAAAACTTTATTAAACATGTGGGGTTACATCACAATCATGGCCTAGCTCCTGAAGAATAGATTCAGGTCCAGACCCTAACCAAGTAAGTAGACATATTTTAATGTATAGATTTACTTATTTTAAAGTGTAGCTAGTCTACTTAAAAATATCTAAAACATCTTTATATTAGTGAACTGAGGGATTGCATACGCCCGCTTCGTGCTGTCGCCAAAATCTTAGGTTTAGCGTAGAGCAAACAAGGGGCACTTACGCTCACGTGGTCCTTCGGTCCGGAGTATGTGCATATGTCTTCTCTTTCTTTTGCTTTGCTTTGTGTCTACCCTCGTTGACCATCAATTTCATAAAAAAATACATACTCCCTTCTTTTGGAAATATAAGATGTTTTAGGTTTGTGAATGAGATGTATCTAGACACCTTTTAGTGTCTAGATTCGTTTGAGCCTATACACTAAAACGTGTTTAGATACATCTTCTTCACAAATCTAAAACATCTTATATTTCTAAACGAAGGGGTACTATTTATTACTTAATCTGTTTTATTTTAATCAACATCTTAAAAAATTTAGACAAATTATAACTGCATTTATTAGTACTATTTAGATATGTGAAGAACCAATTCAAACTACATTTTGAATGATGGCACCCAATAGAGAGTAGAATCACTCTATTGTAGTATGTGTTTTTGTTTACTAAAAGATATGATGTAGATTATTTTAGAAATTTTTTAACTCTACAATATATACGATATAGAATATTACGGAACGAAAGAAATATATGTTAATTCAGCTTCCACTTCTCATTAAGTTTTGTTTAAAAAATATTAAACGTTTCTATTATTTTTAAAAAAGGGTGTCTGACATACATCACTGCTTTCGAGGCCGACGGGATTGCTTCCAATTAATACGTACTCTAGCCAGCCATCTATGAACTACTCCCTCTATTTCAAAATATAAGATGTCTTAGATTTATAAAGTAAATAAATCTATAATTTTTTTAGTGTGTAGATTCAAGTCTAGATTCTTTTTTTACAAATCTAAAACATCGTATATTTTAAAACGGAGGGAATAGAAAAAAACGATCGTACAATGGCCGTGACGGAAAGATAGATTTTTCGCTACATCAATTCTGGTTGCCACCGTACGTGCATGCGAGCAGCTACTAGCTAGGATGTGTACTAGAGTAGTAGGAGATGCCAAGAGATTTCAAGACGTGCCATCGACCTAGAATTACGTTGGCGATCGATGTTGGTTGCATTGATAAGCTAGCTCACGTAGTAGTACATGCATCTCCATGCATTATATTGCGTCTCATCGCACGGAGGCGGGTAATCAATTTAATGCATGTACAGTTGGGCGTGCATTGAATTGAATTGTTTCTGTTTCCTTCTGCTTCAACGACGTACGAGCCCGCCTCGTGCAGTCGTGCTGTCGCCAAAATCTTAGAGCATCCATCTCATATGTCCAACGGGGGGAGTAAATTTTTTACTTGAAATTTCATTCATACGAAATAAATTACATAAGGACCATAAAATGGCAAAAACTGAAAATAGCTTCAAAATAGAAACAAACTTGAACGGAAAGCATCTAAATTTAAACTATGGCCATGTCGGTGGTGGCCAACCGGTCGTCCTTATCGTCGGCGAGTTCGATAAACTCCAGATGCGCCCACAACCATTCTGGGTGCGGTGGCGGCGGTGGCGCCAACCGACGTGGTTGTGGTAGAGGCATCTGCGGCGATGGCATGTACGACATCTGCAACGATGGTGGCATGTACAGTTGTGGTGGCGGGGGCATGTATGGTTGTGTGACTTGCGCAGCACGAGGGTGAAGGCCTCTTCATCGGAGAGGCCCGGCAGCATGATGGCCGCCATCACCTATGGCTTGACCTCCACCACCACCACCACCACCACCACCACCTCCTCCTGTTGTTGCTTAAATTCCACCTCGTCCTCATCCCATTCGTCCTCCTAGTCGGAGTCGTTGTCGGTGGTGCAGATCTCTGGAAGATTGGCGTTGCCTACCTCTGGGTTGAAATCCCCCTGAAGGTACTTCACCGCCGCGCACCGTGTCGGAAAAAATCCACCCAGAACAGGGCCTCATATATGGTATGTGGGGTCGTTGTTGCGATGTGTCGGGTGTAGGCGGCGGTGGTGCTCGATCTTGGCGTCCCGCTCCGGCCCTTCCGACGGGGCAGATGGTTACGAAACCCTATCCCGGTTTAGTTGACATCGTCGTCGCGGTCACAAGGCATTATCGCCTGCCACTGCCAGTGCGCGTCCCACATCAGGACATAGTGGTGGTCATGGCGCGGCTCCTTTAGACCGCGCCGTTGGGTATCCGCTGTTAGGTTCAGCGTACACAGCAAGGTGCACTTAGACGCTCACGTCACCCTTCAGTCCGGTATGTTTACCACACTTGTTTTTTTGTTTTCCTGTTTGCTTTGCCTCTCCTCTCGTGTCTCCGTTCGCTAATCACCTTTCTTATCCTGTAATAATCCTGCTTTCTTATCCTCTCAGCCACGCGCCTACCACCGATCGACGTGAGAGGAGCTGCGAAGCACTAAGTGAGAAGTGGAGTGGTCGACACCGACAGGAATTATGATTCCTCGCCTCGATCAATCAAGCCGCGCACGCCGCATCTGACCCCCGCTTTCACCCTGCATCACCCAATCATCATTCGGTCCAACACTCCTATTGTAACACTCCTTTTCTCACTTGCGTCATCTAAACGCAGTCATGCGTCTTTCCGGCCGCATTTCCACTACTCACGAATGGAACTAGAGGGGGGAAAACAAAACTGGAATTTCCCAGTCTTTGCATGAGTTCAGATCGGATAATTCTTAGCTAGTAGTGTAGATGGGAATAGCTTGATGAGTTTGATATATACCATGTCGATCTAAGTCAAATAGTAATACTCTCGTTGGGGGTGTTTGGGTGAGTGTGTTTTATATGTACAGGGGTGGCGACCCTGGCATCGGCCAGGGGCCCACGGCTAGTGGGGCCCAAAAATTTATACTAGGTACGTATATTACCGGTGTATACACGAGCGAGAGCGAGAAATCAGGCGTCGCGAGTCCCGACTCCCTGAGTCCGACGCGAGAAACCAGGCGTCCACGACGCGAGACAGCGAGAAAAACCAGGGGTCACGAGTGGCGAGTCTCCCGGCAACGCCGACGACCTGACGCGATCATGGCATCACGCGAGCAGGCCTGCACGCGAGCAGGAAGCCAAGAGCCTAGAAAATCAAGAGCCTAGAAAATCAATCCAGTATGCCATGGATCCTTTTGACTCCATCTCTAATTCTCTAATAATTCATTCTCTAATTCTCTTTGGAATGAATCGGCCGGCAGCAAGGACGATCTCTACTGGACTACTAGGGCCCTGCGCGGCGGCTGCTGCTGTTGCTAGGGCCCTGCGCGGCTCTTCCACCTAGATCTCTACTAGGGCCCTGCGCGGCTCTTCCACCTAGATCTCTACTAGGGCCCTGCGCTGGTACAAGTACTTACTAGTATATTAAATCTTGATTGTTCTATTTCTATTTTTAATTCTTTACATGATCATGATGTAGTCGATTTCTTCGTAATTTTAGGTGATATATATGGTGCCAAGACAGATGTCTAAAGCTGCAAAAAGGAATAAACGAAAGCGTCCAGAGCAGGGGAGATTCTCGTTTCGGGATGCTATGGCAGCGGCGACTTTGTTGGCGCTCAGGCGAGACTCGGTCAACGTGGGGTCTGTGATGTGCGCCCACCTGGAGGAGAGACAAGACAGGTGAAGAAGACCTCGATGCTCGACTTGGAGCCACCTGGTCTCACCAAGGTGCTCACGTGCGCTGGCGTGGAGGACGAAGCTGACAAGGCTTGGGAAATTTTCTTCGGACAACTGTGGGAAGACGAAGATACCCCTCCTAGGGTTTGGTCGGCTACTACTACACCGCCCTCCCTCCGTGTCTGAATCCTGAAAGAGCTTGTTCAGACCCACTCCTTTGTGGCGGCGGACTGTTTTCCTCTCTCTCCAGAAGATGAGCCAGATCTGAGTTCTAGCCTCTCTCTTAGTGCTGAAACCTAGAATAATCATCTGAAGCCTTCGTCCAAGCAGATCCTTGAGGCTTGCGTCATGGCTGAGAAAGGTAGAGGCAGGGGGAGAGGTCGAGGTGGTAGCAACAAGGGGGAGCAATGGCAGCAGTTGCAGCAGCCACCACAGCAACCTCCCCCTTTTGGTTTTGGCTACCAGCAACCCCCTATGCCTCAGCAAGCTCAGATGATGCCTCCCTAGTTTGGATCTTACCCTCCTTTCAGTTTTCCTCCATGGCAATTTGGCCAGCACCCCACTCCTGCCTTTCAGGGGCAATTATCCGTGCCATGGCAACAACCCCCCCTTGGTTTTACTGGCCAGTGGATGCCTCCCCAGCAGGCTGTGCAACCTCCCATGCAAAAGCCTCAGGGGAGTAGGTCCTCTCAATCTGGGAAGAACCAAAAGTAGAAAGCCAAAGATGTCAGTAAAGGAGAGCATGTTAAGTCTTTGGATGGTGTCCAACAATCTGTTCTCTCTGTTGATTCTAGGTCTGGTGTTCAGGATAAGCTGGATATCTATGCAGAGGTCATTTGCTATAACTGTGGGGAACCTGGCCATCACAAGGCTGCTTGTACCTCCCCCAGGATTTGCTTCATATGTAGCTCTTTGGATCATGAGGTGGAAGCCTGTACAGTTAAGAAACAGCCTCAGCAAATTGCAAAGTTTGTTGGGAGTGCAGCTTCAGGTCTGGGATTTTATCATATTGAACTGCCTTTCATGACATCTGAAGTTGTTCCTCCAAAAAACATTGGCCTTGTATATGTTGATCAAGGGAGTATTTCCAAAGAGGAACTGTACCAGAATCTTGCTGCTGTCTATAGAACCAACTGGCCCTGGCAAATCAGATGCCTTGATGAGTGGTCCTTCCTGGTGAAATTCCCACCCCATCTCAAGGTTGAAGAGATTGCTGGATACCCTAGCTTTGGGCTGCCTAAGGAAGGTGTATTTGTTAAGGTGCATGTCTGTAATGGGGCCTTAGATTACTATGCTGAGTTACAAGATGTTTGGCTCCAAATCAAAGGGTTGAACCAGGCCTGGTGTAAATGGCCAACACTCATGCAGTTTGTCACTGCTTTTGGCATTATGCAGGATGTTGACTGGTATGGTATGTTTAGGTCCTTCTATGAGAAAGTGAGAGTAAAGATTAAGTGTAGGGACCACACTAGAATTCCCGCCTCTAGGATTTTTGAAGTCAATGGAGTGCTATTTCAAATTCAATTTGCTGTGGAGGGGCCTGCTAGTATGGTTAATGTTGAGGATGAAGACCCTCACAACATTCATCCCCCAATCCTGATGAGCATGAGGACCAGTTTGAGGACCAGCCTCCAGAAGCTAAGAAAATCTCAGATAAGATGGACGCTGATGCCAGCTTGGGAGGAGGGAAATCCTCCACTACTCCTACCCAGCAGAAAACAAAGAGCCAGGGAGTTCCAAGCAAAAATCCCTGGCTGCTTTGGCTGACAAAATCCAGGAGGTTTCAAATTGTTATAGTTACAATAGCCCAGTGCCTGCTTGCTCCAGCAAACTAATGCATATTGTTGATGATGATTCCATAGCAAAAACCAAGGTGTTGGATTGGATGCAGAGCATGAATTCTGATGATGCTTGTGTCAACCTCATTCAAGAAATGGAACTAGCCACTAAGAACTCCCTTTTCTATGAGGATCGAGATAAGGATCTTAGCTAGGAGGAGCTACTGAACCATGAGCCTGAAGGGGGGAAAACCAAAGAGAAGGAGAAGAAGAGGAAGTGGGGTCCTGTGTTTGGTGCAAGACAAAGTGCTAGGTTTTCTGACAAGGAAGGGAAGACTATGCTTCAGAAAGCACAAGAGATTACCATGAAGAGGAACCTGGAGAAACCAATTGTTGCTTCTTCCAAACTAAAAGGTATTGCTCAACAGAATCCCTTCAACACCATTTCTACTAGTAATCTTGTTCTGATGGCTAATACTGTTGGTGTTGCCATTCCCAGTCTTGAGGAATGTTCCTCAGTTATTTTTGTGAATAGTAATCATATTTTACCTTCCTCCTCTGTTTCACCTTCTCCTAGTAATCCTCTCGAAGTAAAAGGGTATGAGGATGATTTCCCTGATGCTTTAGGTTGGTCTGTAGTTAGTAAACATATGCGGGGCAAGCACCCCAAGAAAATTAGTTTAAAATGAATTGTTTTTTTGGAATCCTAGGGGAATTCAAGCCCCTGGTAGGAAGAATGCACTTATAGATCTTTTTTCCAAGACTCATGCTCATTATGTTGGTTTCCAAGAAACTAAAAAAGAAACCATTTCTTGCAATTATTTGAATTCTCTAGTAGGAAATAGGATGTTTGATTGGAAAGACCTTCCTGCTGTTGGTTCTGCTGGAGGCATTGTGGTAGGAGTAGATTTAGATTTTTTTGAGGTAATTAGTTGGCAAGTCCTGAACTTTTCTGTCTCAGTTGTTGTCAGGCTGAAGGCCAAAGACACTGTAATTAGTATTGTTACTGTTTATGGCTCATCCTATGAGGATAAGAAAGAAGATTTTATCTCTGAATTGCATAGTCTCTTTGTGGATTATTCTGGTCACACTCTTATTGGTGGGTATTTTAATTTGGTTAGATTTCAGTGTGACAAGAGTAATGGCAATATTGACCATAAGTGGAGTGACAAATTCAATGCTTGGGTTGATATTTGGAGCCTGCTTGAAGTTAAGCTTAGTAATAGAAAGTTTACTTGGGGAATAATAGAGAGAACTTGATTATGTCCAATATTGACAGAGTCCTCTGGAGTGTTGAGCTTGATCAAATGTTCCCCCTTGCATCTATTAGGGCTCTGCCTAGGTTGGGTAGTGACCACACCCCTATTATGTGGGAATCTGGGTGTGATGTCAAACCCAAAGCTACCACTTATAAATTTGAGAAGTGGTGGCTCATGAGAAGTGACTTTAAATCTCTTGCCATTGTCAACTGGTCTTTGCCCATTAGGGGCAAAAATGCAGTTGATGTGTGGCAAATGAAAACTAGGAGATTTAGGTCTTGGTCTAAAGGTTGGAGCAAGAATATTGAATCTGAACTTAGAAACCTTAAGAAAGACCTCATGGAGGAATATGATTTGCTTGACATTAAGTCTGAGTCTTTAGAGCTTTCTTCTGAAAAACAGGCAAGACTTAAGCAAATATATTCTGAAATGAATTTGCTTTGGTTAAAAGAAGAAGTTAAGGCAAAGCAAAGATCTAGAGATAGGGATATTAAAGAGGGGGGGGGGTAGAAATACTGCTTATTTTCATGTTGTTTCTAACCAAAGGAGAAGGAAAATGCTTGTGCATTCTCTAGATGGGTCTGATGGACCTGTTCAGGATGAGAATGTTAGGATGCAAACTGCCACCTCCTTTTATAAATATCTCTTCAAAAAAGAGGAGCCTTCTGGTTGCACTCTTTCTGAGGATTTCTTTTCCCCTAATGAAAAAATTTCTGCATCCCAAAACCAGGCTCTGGAAGCCCTTTTTACTGAAGAGGAGGTCAGACAGGCTGTGTTTGGATCTTACTCTGATGGGGCTCCAGGCCCTGATGGCCTTCCTTTTATTTTTTATCAGCAATTTTGGGAGACTATTAAAACTGACCTTATGGCCATGTTTGTTGACTTCCATCAAGGCAAATTGGACATTTATAGACTGAATTTTGCTATTCTGACCCTTATTCCCAAAGAACCTGAAGCTAGTAGTATGAAAAAATTTAGACCTATTAGCTTACTTAATTGTGTCTTCAAGATTTTCACTAAAGTTTTGACCAATCGTTTAGCTTTATTGATGAATTCCATAACTTCTTGCAATCAATATGCCTTTATCAAAGGCAGATTTATTTTAGAAAGTGTTGTTATTGCACATGAAGTTATTCATTCTATCTCCTATGATAAAAATCAAGGGCTTGTGATTAAACTAGACTATGAAAAAGCATTTGATAAGGTTGACTTGGACTTCCTCCTTGACCTACTAGCTAAAAGAGGCTTTAGTCCTACTATCATTTCTTGGATTAAAGCCATTACTCATGGTGGGTCTGTTGGTGTCAAACTTAATGATTCCATTGGTAATTTTTTTGTTACTGGCAAAGGGCTTAGGCAGGGGGACCCCATTTCCCCCTATTATTTAATCTGGGGGTGGATGTCTTAACCAGAATGCTTATCAAAGCCTACAATGCCAATTTGATCAAAGGCCTCTGCTCTGACTTACACCCTGGGGGGGTCATTTGCTTGCAGTATGCAGATGACACCATCCTTTTCTCTGATAATAACCCTTACTTTGATACCAACTTAAAATGGGTTTTAACCTGCTTTGAGCAAGTCTCTGGGATGAAGATTAACTACTCCAAAAGTGAATTCATTCCAATAGGGCTGGAGGAATCTGATATTGCTCTGTATTCAAATATTTTGGGGTGTGCTGTTTGCCATTTCCCTATTAAATACTTGGGTATTACTTTGCATTTTGAAAAACTCAGAAGGGAGGACATTCAACCTCTAATTGAAAAAATCCTTAAAAGGATAGCTGGTTGGAGGGGGGAATTACTCTCTTATGCAGCTAGAGTGATTCTTATTAAAACCTGCTTAGCTAGTATCCCTGTTTACCTACTCTCCTTTTTTTAAATTTCCCAAATGGGCCTTAGACCTCATCAACTCTCAGATGGCTAACTGCCTTTGGAATGATTTTGAGGGACATAGGAAGCTACATTTAGCTAGCTGGAAGCTAGTTTGTAAAAATAAGGAGTTTGGGGGACTAGGGATCCCTGATTTGGCTAATGTCAATTTAGCTCTACTTGGGTCTTGGATTAAAAGATATTCCAAGGATGAGGGTAAGATCTGGAGATCTATAGTTGACTCCAAGTATGATACTAGAAATACTAACATTTTCTGTAGTAGACAGGCTGGTGTGTCTCAGTTCTGGAAAGGGGTCCTTTGGGCCATTAATAGTGTTAAATTTGGCTACATATGGCAAATTAGGGATGGGGCTCAAGTCAGGTTCTGGGAGGACACCTTGTTTGGAACCTCCCCATTATCTATGCAATTTTTTGAGATTTATGTCATCTGTAATGAGCATAACAAAACTGTTCAGCAGATTTGGGATGGCTCTTCCCTTAGGCTCACTTTTAGGAGGAATTTTAATAACAATATTTTAATTCAGTGGTATGAGCTGGAGGCAATTGTTTCTGGTATATCTCTTAACTCCAACACTGATGCTTTGATCTGGCAATATGAAAACAAAGGAGTTTACTCCACTACCTCCCTTTATTCCATAATCAATTTTGGGGGTGTTATTCCCATTTTTATACCTGTTGTTTGGAAGCTTCATGTCCCACCTAGGGTCCATATCTTCCTTTGGCTATTAGCTCATAACAAGTTAACGACTAGAGATAACCTTAAAAAAAAAGACACCTGAATAAACCTGAGGATTGTGTTTTTTGTTCTGAAGTTGAGTCCATTGACCACCTCTTCTTTCAGTGCTTGGTTGCAAAACAGGTTTGGATTATCATCTCCAATTTCTTTGGCATTACTGTTGGAAATGACTATCTGTCTGTAGCTAAGAACTGGATCTTAAACAAAAAACATGATGTTCTAAATTCAGTTTGTTCGGCTGCTCTATGGTGTCTCTGGAAATTTAGGAATGATTTGATCTTTAATGGTCTTCCTTGGATCAACTTACATCAGGTCCTGGGGAAGATCTTGACCTCAGTAAGGCACTAGAGGCTGATTTTCAAGGAGGAGATGTTGGAAAAAGTGGAGGGGTTCTGCACTCGTCTCTCCCAGATTCTGGCCTCGCAGTTTGCTCTAATGAATGGCTGAGCAGGGGGGGCTGTTGCTAAAGGGGATGACCCTTCTGAACCGTCGTCGCCGGCGAGCAAAAGAGTTGCGATGATGGGGACCTAGGCTACACCGACTTCCACGCTGGCAGCTGCTGTGTTTCCCTCCCCCCTCTATAACTCTTAGTCTTAGGCTGACCCTCTTTCTGTTGTCTGGGGATATCACTTTGTTGCTCCCCCCATCTGTTTAGTGTTTCTGGTTTTTGTTTTGGACTTCATTTCTGTAGACTGTTTCTTTTGTACCGAACCTGAGTTTCACTCCAGGTTTCGTTGATGTTATCAATGGAACCGGGGACGGGGTCCCTGTTGATCTAAAAAAAACTTATTCAATCATAAAAAGGTGTTTTAAAAAAGTATTTTCCGACAGCAAGTAATGTTAATGTCAATGACGATAATCAAAATCAAGAATTTAAACCCGGACAAAATGATGATCATAATTCAAATGCTGATGATCCAATCAAAGAATAGTCCTCGAATGTGGGTAAGTAACTAAATAGATTCGATTTATGTATAAGCAAGTAACTAACTAACTGTAGTTTCTTGAATTTTAATGTAGATCTTGATGTTTCTGATATACATATATGATAAAAAAATGTGTCTATATATATGTTAGCCTTAGGAACCCATGCCGTCGACTTTGCCTAGAGCCCTGAAAAACGTAGAGCCGGCCCTGTATATGTACCATGCTAGGTACGTAGGATTATGCATACACGGCGAGCACGGCACCATGCATGTTGTTCTCTAGAGCATTTCCACTTGGACGGCGAAAATTGGCCAGCTTGCATTCCGAGTCGTCCATTTTTTGCTGGATTTGGCCCAAATTATATCCGGGTTCCTAGGTCGAACCCGGGGCGCTGGAAACGTCAGTTGATGCGAAATCGAAGAAAAAGCCCGCGTTGGTGGCCCCGCTCTGCCAGCGCGTGAAACTGAGTCATCCTAGTCCCGTCGCCTCGGCTCCCGCAACGGACCGCCGAGCAACGACCGGCCTTCTTGTCGGCCACGTGTCGCCATAGTGGCGCGCCACCACCGGCCCACCTTCCCTCTGTTTCCACTTTATCTGCCTACGCCGCTACACCCCTCCTGCCTCCGCCGCCATTTCTTCTTTTGGCTACAAATGCCAGTATTCGCCGTCTCCTAGAGCACATTGCCTGTCTCACCTCCATTCCCCAACCATCAAGTCCCCCCGGTGACGAGAAGAACAGTTCGACGATAGGCGATGACCGAGCGCTTCCCCGGCGACCCTGCGGCGGTGAACGGCTTCGGCCAGCGCTCTCTACGGCCGTGGTAGGCACAACTGTTCCATGACTCCGGCTACCCGGAGCCATCGTACTTTCGGTGCCCGTCGACATGGAAGCTCAACACGAGCGGTGTGCCCCTGCTAGCGCAACACTTTTTTTTTTGCCTCCGGCATTGTATATCGGTGGTTTTTTAGTCCAGCGCCAATTTACAGTCACGGCTGGAGATGCTCTTAGCTCTTGATCTAGGGAGCCGTCTCTATTCTTCTGGCTGGCCATGGAGGACGGGGGAGGAGCAGGGGCACGGTGGCTGTCCGATACTCAGGTGGTGTTGGGGTTCTCTTTCCGTCCTAGCGTTGTCGCATGGCGCTGGGCGGTCATTGAATGGCCACTCCGGCGAGCTTCTAGGGTGGAAGACAAAGGAGTGTGTTCTCAAGACGCGCGGCTCCTTCAACAATTAATGCTGCTACCTTCGGCGTGGTGGCCTGGTGTCTTTGCTTCTCCCCTCATCGGTGGCAAGGAAGAGGAGAGCGGAGCTCTTGTTGCTACGATTGCTCTCGATTATCCATGTGATTTCTCTCTTCAACTATAAACGTCAGACTCGTGTACATTACAAAGTCCGCTGTGCATGTACTTTATCTGTTTCAAAATATAAGATATTTCAGCCTATTTTTGGAACACATGTATCTAGAAGCGTTTTAGTATGTAGGCTCGAAGAAAAATGCGTGAATCTAAAAGTGTCTAGATACATATGTTAAAGAAAACAAAAACATCTTAAACTTTAAACGGAAGGACCATATCTTCTGAACTGACTACGCGTCATTTTGGTGAAGACTTCGTTACATTCGCAACCGTGATTACGAGTAGTGTTATATAGTGTTCGACTAGTGGATTTACTTAGTGTTATAATCACGACAAACAAATAATAAAGAACGAAAAAAATGGCAGCAAGAGGACATATATTTAACATGAAAAAACCTCTCTAATAAAAAAGAGAAAAAACCATGGACGTCAACCAACGAAACTTTATTATAAAGGGAGTGTCTACATAACGCCGGGATTTCACAGATAAAACTATCCTAGTTGGCGGCTAAAAAAGTATATATAACGATGAAAATCTAGATCTTTAATGATTCGTATCACAAAAAGACGTCATTTGGGTGGTCAAAAGTTATTCAGCTTGATAAAAAATTTTAAACTCCAGCTTGATAAATTTGGATGATACTTTTAACAGTTAGAACGAGAAGTCTAAACTAGATTGGACAGGTGTCCTGCGAGGTAAGCAGCAAGGGGCACATGACATGAACGTGGTTCCACAGCCACAGGCCGGTGTCTGTGCGGTCTACCGGGCAGGGCCAGCAGCACATGCCATCGGTTCGGCCGTCTCCCTCCGACCACGCTTTTGTTCTTTGATTTCGCTCTGTGTTCACCCTTCCAACCATCAATTTTAGAAAGAAAAAATAGTTATGGTGTCTATGTTATTTTTTTTTGACAAATACAATGTAATTGTAGACGCTCACAATAGATAGGTGCATCCACCCCTATAATCACATCTCCAAGAAACTGAGCCGGTAAATCAGGTCTTGATATTAACAAAGTCACCACAGGACGCCTCGCTGTCGACGGAAACGTCGCCTTCTACTGAAAAAATATTCTGCCTTTTATATAACACACATTCTAGCCACCCAACCACAGGTTGATTTGGCTGTGTCTATGTTAATTATGGTTCCACTTCTCATTAATGGTGTTTTTTGTATATTAAATGTTTTTATTATTTTCAAAAAAGAGTGCGGCTGATATCCCTGCTTGTGAGGCTGACGGGATTGCTTCCACTTAATAGTCGTACTCTAGCCAGCCATCTATGATCTTCTAGAATAAAAAAGGTCGTACGCCAGCCAGCCTTGACGGAAAGACAGATTTGTGGCCACATCAATTGTGGTCACAGCACCGTGCATATGGCAGCAGATTCGACGTTGATATTGTACCAGGAGATGCCAAAAGATTTCAACCGTGGCATGCGCGTGGAATCTGCGTGTGTGCTAACGTTGGCTATGTTGGTTGCATTGATCAGCTCACGTACATCTGATGTACCGACTGCGGTAGCACCCTGTCTCCATACGACCGCAGTCGGTACATCTTATGTTACTACTACTACATGATGTTGCGCGTGCATTATATTGAATTGAATTGTTTTGTTTCCTTGAGGAAGCAAGGGGCACTTTATTTTGACGCTCACGTCCTTGTTGCTTGCTTGCTTGCTGTACGTACTCAGGCCAGCAGCACATGTTTACCGTCCTTTGTTAATTATCCTGTAATAATCTTTGCTCTTTACTCTTCACGGCCACGAGTGTCTACCCTCGACGTTAGAGGAGCTGCGAAGTGGAGTGGAGTGGTCGACAGGAATAATGATTCCCGGCCTCAATCAAGCAATCATTCGGTCCCACCCCTTCCTAGGATCCATCCATCCATCCATCGTGCCGTGCTGCTTTTCGCCGATTTCACTTCTCACTAATGGAAGGGAAAATAATCGAGATTGTCAATCTTTGCATGATTTAGTGGAGATTTAAAACAAATATTACGGCTTTCCAAACATACGTTATAATAGGCCAAATGGCGAAAGACGTAGGGTAAGTATTGAAATATATACTTCCTCCGATCTATATTAATTGACTTCAAAATTTAGATGAACCTCCGTTCTATATTAATTATTTAGTCCTTTTTATCAGATCGGACTTTTGGTTGCGTTGGTTAATACATTCAATTCAATAATATAGCCCCTACCAAGTGGCTGCAACAAGGTGTTGTCTATGTGTACAACATATAGGTATTACATGCTCAATATTTACACGCACGATGATAATAATAATAATAATAATAATAATAATAATAATAATAATAATAATAATAATAATAATAATAATAATGGAGCACAGCAAGGTACTAGGAATAATATACGAACACGGGGACCGTGACACCGTGCATGTTGTTCTTTCATGAGGTTGCAAGCCGGTGCGCGCGCGCGTTGGACCACCGCCTAGCAGCAGATGCGTTCAATGCAGCCGCTTCCGACCAAGTTTTTCTCTTTGCTTTGCTTTGCTTTTCATTGCCTTGTGTCCCTGCGCTCGGTCAAATTCTTATTCTGCTCTGTTCTTTAATTACTACTCTTTTTTTTGTTTAGAAATATAAAATAAAATATTTTAGTTTTATAAAAAAAGAATTTATCTGGATGTTTTTAAATATATAGGTTCACTCTGAATATGTACACAAAAATAATATAGATATATTACTAATTTAATTTGCAAAACACACACAATATTGTGGAACAAAGGTAGTTTTATTTTAGCGGCAGTGGAGAATTAGTTTCACGACGATCTGTTTACACGATTTGTATCAGCTCCCGTTCAGTTGGAAGACCATCTACGGGGTCGGTATGTTTACACGATGTTGGCTACGTACATTAATCTGTTGGCACATGTGCAACGGCAAGCTAGCAATGCAACCTTGACTGATCGTGGCCGTGGTTTTCCATCGGTCTCACATTGACTTTTATGGCACATGTAATATATCAATCATATTTTCCTCTCTCCATCTCTCATCACAAGTCACAATCCCATTCCAACCAGCGGTGGGGTCGACGGTTCAAGGTTGTTTGATATGAACACCGTCTATAAATTCTAGGTTTATTTTTTTTGCGGGTAAATTCAAGGTTTGATTTTAACACCGTCTATAAATTATAAAGGTTTATTTTCGACTTTACTCTTTTATTTATCCTTTGCCCCTTGTCAACCACCGCCCCAACAGCCATTTTTGTTGTGATTTTCTTATCCTTTTGTGAATTATTGAAACTTTTTTTTATTTGCAAACAAAATAAGTGAACCGGCGGCTCGGCAATGACCTTTTGATATGTAGGTCTAGGAGGAGTCAATGACTCGAATCAATCGAGTCTCCCCAGCTAAGGGCATCTACACCAGGTCTACGCAAACAGTCCGCGTGTGTCCTAATCAGTCTGCACGGACGCGCGGGACGTGCACGACGCCCCAGCGGCATGACCCATTTGGACTAATCAGGCCAGACCGATCCATTCCTGACCCAAATCTGATGCCATGGATGTGTCTCTCCGGACAGACACGAACACAGACTGCCCAGATGCAGACACACAATGGGTCTTCTTCTCTTGGGCTGGCATGTCCGGTTTTTTGTCCTTTTAGGTCGCGCCGCTCTGCGCTGCTGGCCGAACAGGCCGGACCATGACCCAAAAGCGCCGAGGACTTGACCCAAACGGACTAGAACGAACCGTTTAAAGCATCATTCGCGGGAGGTCACGGCTTGCAGCCGGTGCAACGAGGAGCAGAGCGGCCATGAAGGGACTAGCCATGGAGCAGAGGTGGTGATGGAGGATCTTGCAGCACGAGGACGGGGTCTCGATCGAGCAGGAGGAGGGGACGAGCTCAGGCAGGGGCTGCAGCCAGAGGCGCGAGCGGACGTCGGGGAGGAGCTCAGGCGGGGCCTATGGCCAGAGGAGTGGTCGGAGGTCTTAGACGAGGGCCTCGGTCGGTAAGGAGTCATGGCCGACGATGGTATCAGGTAGAGAGGAGGATAGTGGCCGTTGGAGTGGCCGGGGCTTCAGGCGATGGTGAGATAGCTCGCGGAGGCGGCGCCATGGCAGGGAGGTGGAAATCGTCGAGGACGCCGGGACGAGAAAGCGGGGCGACGTCGAGCTTGGTAGGGAGGGGGCCGACGCGACCGCTGGTGTAGGCAGCGGGAGGTGGCGGCCGGCGCTGAGCGACGAGGAAAGAGATGCGGGGATGGGAAACGATGAAGGAGATGGTGAGCGAAGCGAACCGGGGAAACGATTCGTGCAATCCCCCGAGGCAAATGTATCGTTTTCCTTTGCTTTGCCTTGTGCCGCCATAGCTAATCATCTACTCCCTCCGGTCCACAGTAGTTGATTCAAATTTGTCTAGATTTGAATAAATCTAGACACTATTTAGTATATAGATTCATCTAAATTTTACCAAATAAAAGTCAATTAATATGGACAGGAGGATGTGTTTTTATCCTAACTAGCAAAATGGCCCTCGCAAATGCGAGGGCAACTTCTTTGAATATCTTAGAACTTTTATGGTTGTATAGAAACTTACATTATGCGATAAAAACCACTTGTGAATAAGACATGTATATTTATTTTTAATTTGTGGAAGAATAGTTAATGTTTCAACAAAAAATAACTTTTCAATGACTATATGTGCATGTTTTACGTGGTGCTATGAGGTAAGTACATAGAATTAAATTTATATTTCAAGATGGATTTATCTTTTGTTGGATGTTGCCTCAAAGTGTGGTTAAGACTTAGCTTCCTATCACCGATTTTTTTTTCTATTCATATATGTTGACGCGTGAATAATATTTCCAGATTGAATATGTTTTTATATATTACCAAGATCATTTAGTTGTGGTTTATTATACATCACATTAATGGTCAGATGACGCTATGCTCAAGTAAAACATAAATTGGTTCATGTATATCGATAATAAGGTTTAAGAGATCTCTCTCACACAAAAAATCGTCGATTATAGGTTCATGTCTGTTGATAGTAAGGTTTAAAAAATCAATTGGTTTCACACAAAAATATTGGTTTGGTCAATTACCTAAACATATACCAGTTCATGTCTACTGATAACTAGGTTGAACAGATCAATTGTTTGCACAGACAATTATCAATTGTGGTCAGGTGGCTAAATTTCTTTGGATTCATCGAATGTGCATTAATATGATCATAAAGTTTTATTATGAACACATACGATGAAGACTTTTTAATGTAAAAAGGTTTAACATGCAACACTATGATAATTTAATTTGATACTTGAATTATCATTTTAAGATTTAGATAAATTCTTAATGGAATAACCAAATTATTATGTGCTTGTAATGTATAGCAGCAGAGAAACTATATGGTGATAACTTTCATCTTATTTTGTCTAAAATATTTCCTTTCTTATTTCTCCCTCAAATAAAAAATATTGGCATTCTTTGTTTTTCTATAAATATCATGTTTTAGACAGATACACCACCTCCAAGATTTAAATTGGAACCTTTTATAAATATATTCTAAATAATGGAATTCTAGAAATATTATGTTTCCTCATATTTCATGATATTATATTGTCTAGTCGGTCCAATATTCTACAAAATGATATGTACTGAAACGAATGTAGTCATATATTTATATATTTTATATAACTCATTAACCGATATTTCCCCCTTTGATCCATTCTTTCTACATTTTGCCTTCATGTATTGATGTATCATGTAACATGACTAAGATGAAATTTTAATCATTTGATACTTGGTTCAATTATGTGTCTTCCCAAGATGAAAATTTTCAATCCTAGTACCCACTACAAAATCAACACTACTAATTGGTAGTGTCATCATAACACCAAAGTACTTTAGGGCAACGATTTGATTCACCAGATTAAAAATATATGTAATCTCCGTGGCACATCCTATTGAAGTTTAAGGGAAAATAAACCATGGAGATTAACTGCTAAACACTTATTCTTGTTACTTTGTCATGGCCGTGGGTGCAAATTTGTGTTTATTGATCCAGATCTACTACTTAGATCGCACATGTATATAATTCAACACACTTGTATGTATTGGATTCTGATTCAAATTGGGTATCACTTGAATGGTGTCCTGATATAGTACGAATGAAAAATAACTCATTGGTGATATACTTCCATGGCTAGAAAAAGGATCACGCAAAAACATTTCTGGCATATCTAAACCATTATACCTCAGTTCCCCTTCGAGTTACGATTATCTATTTGTTGCAATCTATTGATATATTATGAAGATCTATCCTCGATAATGCGGGTACCAAACTTTTACTGTATCGCTCTCAAGAATTTTTTAATGTTGACGATAGTATCAATTTTCAAAAAAGCCTTATTATTTTTATAAGAAATATAACTAATATGAGAACAGGAATGTCAACTTAAAAGCCTACCTTCATCACTCTGTAATCATCAGCCACGACTATTCTAAAGACAGTTAGGAGACCGAGATACAATCAGAAAAAACATATAACTATATGCATATCATTTGATCCTTCCACCAAACATGGAAGATTATTTTCCGCAAATAAGAAAACTCGAGAAGCCAATTAAATTATATATAAAAATATACCACTCAACATAATTTTCTCTAATCTACAGAAAAGATTACATAGTTATAAAAGCTCGGACAAATCCACCTGATAAATAATATCAATTTTGATCGCTTGAAAAAATCTATTCAAGCATCCTCCTTTAATGGTATAATATTTGTCTGATTGTTCATGTTCAAAATCAAAGATACCATGCTTGATTTTTTGCTGCTCATGCCGACTATTTCCATGTAGAGACTGGATTAGGTTAACCGCTGATGCTATCGCAGCAATACAGATAATAGCTGGTGTACTCGACTGCTTAAACAAATCCTACCTTTCTAGTTGCGTGACGTTCTACCTAGATAGTGTAGGCATTTTGCTTTGGGAATAGATATACGTGTTCACTTCATACTATTGATCAATATTTTTTCCCGTCTCATTACTTAGCTAGTTTGAGAACTTTGTTTTGGAAGTCTTAATTCGATCGATCCATCCATCTATGGGTGCATGCAACCTTTCGTTCTGTATTGCCGAGAGCGAGTTTACAAATTTCTAAACGGTACATGCTGCACCGTAAAGAAGTAGTAGATGATGCACTCAAAGAAAATTAAAGCTCACCCGTAATTACTTGGATTTGTGCTGCCCGGCTTGGTGTGGATGATGCAAGTCCTATACACGCGGGAGAGTCGACATCGGACTGGCCGAGTGCAACGGAGAACTTGGCGGCGGCGGACGTTGAGCGGCTGATTGCATCGGGGGAACTTGGTGCATATAGGCGCATGCCTAAGGATATCCCTAGGCGATGGGAATACGATGGCCGCGGCAGCATGCCTAGCTCAGGAAACGCTAGAATAGGTACGGCGGCGGCGGTATTTTTTCCAACGGATTAAGCTAGAGTCCTAGGACGATATGTCTTCACGCTATGGACCAAAACAATTTCATAGGGTAGTTCCTTTTTTTTATTTGATACAGAACGTGTCAAACGGCCTTACACAGTTACGTAACTATTAACCTCAGATTAAATTCTAACCGTACATTTTAGATCTAACCATCACGGTATTTTGGATGATGTGGAGTAACGTAGCGCCTCGAAAAGCACCCTTATATTGCTTTTAGTATATAATAGATAGAAGATCCTACTCTCACTATCCATGGCCACACGGCCCACACACCAATCAAGCAGCAGGCAGGCATGAGCAATCACGAGAGAGAGAGAGAGAGGAACCACGAAGCACATGCCAAGTTATTTGTTTTGTTCCTCTGTGATTTGCTTTGCTGATCTATGTCTCCACATCTCTAGAGGTAATCATCTTCACTTTCATTTTTCAATTATACTCCACTAATCCTACTCACAGTGGCGATCGCGGGACATGAATCTAGCTAGCAGCGGCAGGCATGAGTAAAAAGTGAAGTGGAGTGTGGAGTGGTCGACGACAGGAATGATTCGGACGTTTACGTATGCCTCAATCAAGCCACACATCTGACCCCGCTTTCCCCCTGCATCACTAATCATTCGGTCCAACCCCCTCCCCAGATCTATCCATCCTGCCGTACTGCTTTCTCACTTGCAACTTTTGTCTTGGAGACACACACTGCGTGGCGTCATCCCTACCTGCGCAATCCATTTCCCAGAATGAAGATAGATTTTTTTTTCCTTCTTGAATGTGAAAGGCCTCGAAGGGCCTAGACTCCGCATATAACGGCAAGGGGTGTACAGGAGGACCCTAAAAACAGGAAAATAACAGCAATGTCCAAACACTTTTACACCGAACACCCCAAAAACTTTTGCAGAAACGCGATCAAGTCCATGATTGCCATCGAAAGCTCACCTCAGAATCCGGCCACCGCTGCAAGCACCGGGGAGAGCACCACTTGGGCTTGCAGCAGCACAACACGCCGGACTGAGGGAGAGAGAAGGCCTCCCATGCTGGAGGTTGAAGATGCTCTAGCCATCTTGGCCAACGAGCCCGGCTTGGCCTGGATTTCGGCCCCCATCTTGGGTTTCGCTTGGGATACGCCAAAAAGGAAGCAGAGTCGCCCGGGGGAGCCGGGCCACCATCTTCACCGGCCAGAAACACCTTCACAGCTCCTTCTTGCCACTCGCCCTCGGCGCCACGGCCGGCCGCGAGCCAAAGAAAGAAGCTTTTCCTGAATTTCCGCCGGTGAAGCTTGAGCAGATCTCCCAAGCTGCAGTCAACTTCCACCCTGCTACCGGCTCCCACCAAGGAAGCGTTGAACAGGGGGAAGGGCCGCAACCTCCTGGCGCTGCTCCAACGCACCAAGGAGTAGCTCAGCAAAAGCAGGAGGACCCGCCGCTCACCTTCGTCGTCTCTACGTCCCCGGCCGCCACGGTCGGCCAGCGGAACAGAAGACATCGGAAGCAGAAGACCCAACCTGCCATCCAAAACAACTTTATTTTAGGAAGCCGTGGTCTCCTCCGCCGCCATCCTCTCACCACCGAGCAAGAGGAGGAAGAGAAAGAGAAACCCTACACCACCCTTAGATCTGGCTGCACAGACCCCGGACGCAACTTCTAACTACTAGCATAAAGCCTAAGCTCGACATCCAACCGCCTACCCTATCTACAAGCCAGGCTCCTCCCCCCTCTCCTCCGCCCAGCGGGACCGCCGGAGAAAGAGGGGTGAAGAAGCCGGAAGACACTGGAAGGCTCTTAGGGGGTTGCCTCTCGTTTCGTGCGGGGAGGGAGAGAAGGTACCTGTTTACACACTAAGTGTTGAATGAAGATAGAAATGGATTGGCCAAAATTGCTCGACCTCTTCTCAGGCGGACACGTATATACAGTGCGTATGCGAGGTCGTGGCACAAAGCCTGGAAAATTACTAGTGCTCCCCCGCTAGGAGTGAGAATTAACTTAATTCCCTTACACTGTTGAGAATTAGCTTAATGCTTCGATCTGAGTTGTGAGCTCTCTTTAAGTTAAAACTAAGAAATATCAGTTGCAAACCAGATGAAAATCGTCGGTTGGTTGCATGCATCTGAATCGCAAGTATAATGGCTTAGGATTAACTTAGCTCTAACTTATTTTGTTCAATTTATTGAAAATTAGCAAAACAATACTTACCTAGGTAGGAATAATACGACGGACACACAAGAAGTTTTCATTTCCGTGCGTGACATGACGACATAGCCCTTTGTTATGTTCTAGGCCAGAATGACAATGTGAAATTCTGGATCGAGCGCGACTGGAGATAATAACGGAGGAGAGGCGCAAGGAGATGAAGGTCCCAAGTGGATTCACTCAACTTTAGAATGAATCTACACACTAAAACAAGTCTAGATTCATTTTCTTCACAAACCTAAAACGTCTTATATTTTGAAACGGAGGGAGTAATACGTAACTGGGACAACATTCCACTTCCAAAAGAAAGGTATAGTACTACTACAAGTAACCATCAGTTTTTAGAAAATACTAGCAAAAGTGCCCGTGCGTTGCACCGGAAAGACTGATCTAATTTATATGGAATTTTCTTTATCTTGCCTCATGACACCGGTCATGAGTTGGATGTTTTTCTTATCTTGGACAAACCTATTCACACGGGTTACGGAGCTATGTTGTAACTTAGAAATTATTTCCACTAACTATATTGATATGATTTATAGATAAACATTTTTCAAAATATTGTACCCGATTTCAAGTAAAAGGAGATATGTATTCACTTGGCAGACACTTAATGCGTTGGCGCATACAGATCTTTTCCTTTTTCTAAACCCTTCTTTTTTTCTGCAAAATAAAAAAAAGGAAAGAGAAGAAAAGAAAAAACATGTATGAACTCTCACCAAAGAGTCCATGTAGCAAACTAATCTGCCGATACTATTTTTTGGAAGAAATTACATCTTAACAACAAGCAATTATCATAATTCAAAAGTACTACTATTTTAGCGGTGTGTCATCCTTCTGGCCTTTCCTTGAGCCCCCCCCCTAAACTTAAGTTTCATGGTCAGTTTTATTTCTTTGATCCGTCGAAACCCATATCGAGGCCACATATATCTCCGTATATGTGTACTCGGTCGAACTGAGTATAATCCATGTCCCGGACGGCTGATCCCACCTTTTATTATCGCGATCTACGTCTTTGCATGTCATATTTAATTTTTTTGTTGTTGCTGTTATATAACTTACGATTTTCGCTTCTGCAGGCACATGAGTATTCGTGTACGGGGAGTATACGTCTAAGAGGACCATATGGACTTCGGGTGGGTTCGTATGGTCCTGAAAATAATTGGTATGAGTTTTTGTTTGTCAAAGTTTGAAAAGAAGGGAGGGGGACCGAAGCAAAAGTGCATAAGAAAACCTTCTCCAAAATGTCATATATAAAAAACTGAACAAGATCAATTTCTTCAACACATATTTTAAGCAAAACATGTTGATTCCTTTTATTGTTGAATGCAAATGACGTATCAAAACTTGTCTTTCTTACATCTCTAAATCAAAACATGATTGGATATATCTAACATTCACACGATTCACCTTTAACTGGCCTTGCTATGGGTTGTCTCTAATTTAACTTTTTAGACCATTGGATATTTGACGCATATATCGTTGCATATTACGTACTTTCATGTAATCATCTAATTTGTTCAAAATATAAACAAAATGAAATTCCACGTGATATAAAACAAACTTAGTAAAACAATAATGAAATTTTGGAACAAAAAACCTGCATTTGTTTGCTTGGCGAGTGAAGTAGGGACCTTTTTTTTCTGAACTGCCAATTTTGCACATATACACTTGTGAAGCATGATACTATATATGTCTTTGTTTGTATAGTAGGAAGATGAAATACACTATCTGCACAAGTGCACCAGTAAAAGTGGAAAAATAAATCCAAATAGATGCACATACCAATAAGAATTTAAGAAATTCCAAAGAGTTGCACGCCCGTACGCGGTATTTTCAGTAGAATTTCAGAACCAGTCTCACCTAAATTCAGCCAAAAAGGACAGCGTGAGGCCCAATTACTCCTAATTTAGATACTCCAACCGTAAAGTTTTATAGCCAACCTAGCTACCATACCGGTCCAGAGAACATCCTTGCCAAAAAAAATCCAGGGAACACTAAATCTTGATTCCCTTCCGCCTGCGTCAGGTGCATGTGCAGCTTGAAAGCCGCCTACTTCATCGACGTGCTCTCTCCAGCAGCAACTACAGCAGCCATCTGCCGGAGCAGACGGTAACACACCAGGTTCCATCGTCCACATCGAGAGCGCGTGAGGCCTCGTCGATCTTCCCTTCTACGTGCTCCACTCGGCGCCTTGGCAACCCAGGTGTTAGGCCTCGTCGAGCTCTCCTGTTGTGTCCGCCGATTGGATTGAAGGGCCAAGGAACACAACAAATAAGGATTTATCGGTAAAGATTGGCATGATCGACGGGTGACCGGAGAGTGTTTTTTTAACGAACGGTTTTCTTACTTATGGTGGTATGGTGGGTAATATTATTTTTAAAACTAAGGGGTAAACCCGTCCAAAAAAGTGTAGGTATTACAAGAAACACTCCTTCCTTTATTATTTGGTATAGATATAGATATAGATATAGATATAGAGGTATAGATATAGATATAGATATAGATATAGATATAGATAAAACACGACACTAGGTCCGACCGCGCGGGTGTGAAGCCTGTGCGGCATGAACTGGCCCCCAATTTCAAGGTGTCCCAAATTTTGGAGGACATTACTACACGCGGATTCCTATACAACACTCAAGGCGTCCGTTACACTGCCGATGCTTATAGAGCCTCCTTCGCAGGCCGGCCCAAGTACTTCCTTCTTTTCGTTTTTCTGTATCTTTTTCTTTTATTTTTCTTCTCCTTTTCTTTTGTTATATGTTTGTTTCGATGGGTACCGGAAAGTGGCGCTCCCTTCCTCATAGCTGAATTTTAGAGAGGGTTGTGTGCCTTTTCTTGTACTTCCTCAGTTCAGAAATAATGACTTAAATTTGTTTATATTTGAATGTATCTAGACACTATATTAGTGTATCGATATATCGAATGTAGACAAAGCTAAGTCGGTTATTCTGAACGGAGGGAGTATTTTATCTGCTTTTTCGGGAGATCATTTTCAGTCTCTTGATGCTTCCCTTCCAATACTTTGTGAAATTAAAATTATGGCACATGACCTTAAGCGGGATCCGCAGGTATCGGCACTTCATTTTCAATCTCGGTTATGTACTTCAGATCACGGTGATCGTAGATTTAGAGATCTTGCATCAACACTAGCTACAAGAGAAAATAGACCAATCGAATGGAACATACATATATGTAACAATTCCAGCGACACGATCATCCAAACAAACAAAAGGTCTACATCAATCAATCCATAAAACATGCATGCTTACCAATCGAGACGCGCCGATAAACAATCGGAGACCAATAAGAAGTACTAGTAGCATGCAAGAGTACTGATCATACAAATACAAGTCACTTCTCACCAACAAATGCATAGCTAACTCTCGTTCGGTTGCCAGGGAACAAATCCAGGGCATGGAATTGAACCTCACATGGAATTGGTTGATCCACGTGCAGACGTGCTCCGCCCATCCCTTTGGTATTAATTATCATATAATCCATTCATCATGTTTTCATTCAATTGTGCCATACCTGGTACGCTCTGCCGCATCGTGTCTTTCGGTGCGTTCTCGCGGAAAAATTTCCACACGTTAGGTGGCAAATTTATTTTTCTAGGCCTAGTCAGAGAAAAATCCATGGAAAGTATTGGACCATAATCCAGACATGGCCTAAATAAAGAGTAGGATTTGCAGGGCTAGAAAAATTACTTGGCTGGGCTGGATAGCCGGGATTCCGCTGCAATCCATGCTAACCCCGGTGGGTTCGGGGCGTAAACCGAATGAAGCCTTATCCATTCATTCATCCGATCGAATCAGCAGGATCGGGGCCTGTTGGAGCATCTCACAGCTGCTTATGCAATCCTAGGGCACAACCCGGCGGTTGAAGCTTGTCTACTACTCCCTCCTTTTAGAAATATTAGATGTTTTAGGTTTGTGAAGCTAATGTACCTAGACAACTTTTAGTGTGTAGATTCATTTGAACTTATACACTAAAAGGTGTCTAGATACATTTGTTTTACAAACCTAAAACATCTTATAGTGCCAAACAGAGGGACTAAGTGTGAGCAGAGCCCATATGAGTGTTAGGAACTCCCCACTGGTTGTCATCCTGGTGGCATGTGCTGTGCCTGTTATATTTGCCTTTTGGATCTTCTAGCCTAAATGATTACAGTAGCACTCTTTGGGTTGGATCTGAGAGAGTAGAGAGAGACCGGACAGGTACTACCTGTGCCTTGGCTCGAGGAACACGAGCCAGAGGGGATGCCAGAGGTGGTGTCCATGACGGAGAGGGGCGACGGCGTGGGCGTGGGTGGTTGAGAGTGGCGGCGGCGGAGCTTCCGTCGGCCTAGCGCTAAACCCTAATCGGTGGGTATGTAGGTGGGGGGCTGCGGCGCACGGTGAACCTCGTACCGTGTGCGTCCGCCCCCCCACCTCTTTATATGCGCGCTGGCGACAGGGGCCCACCAACCATGATAAGGTTGGGCGCCCCCGATTAGGGCGCGTTGAGGGACTCCGTTCGGGCCGTTGGGCCCAAACGTGGGAGAGATCTATCTAACATTCTCCCTCTAGATCTCGACTTTACTTTTAACCTTGTTCTTTACTTATTCCATCACAGAATGATACATAGAGCATGTTTCATCCTCTCAGCTCAGTTGCCGATAGAATTAGACAGCCACTATATACCTTCATGTTCTGAAACAAATCCTGTTACTTTTGGGCCTCTTTAGTCCAGGAATCATAGGCTTCCCGTTAATCCCATGCCGGCTATGTGTTCCTTAAACACATTGGGTGGTAAGCCTTTCGTTAGCGGATCCGCAAGCATATCCTTTGTCCTTATATGCTCGAGTCTTATAGTTTGATCCTGGACTTTGTCCTTCACAACATAATACTTTATATCTATAGACTTTGAAGCATTACTCGACTTGTTGTTGTGAGCATAGAATACTGTGGGCTCGTTGTCACAGTACATCTTTAGTGGCCTGCTGATGCAGTTAACCACTTTCAAGTCGGGTAAGAATTTCTTTAACCATAACGCCTGTCCCATGGCCTCATAACATGCTATAAATTCTGCATACATCGTAGATGATGCAACTATCGACTGTTTGGCGCTTCTCCACGAAATAGCACCTCCTGCGAGAGTAAAGACATACCCTGTCGTGGACTTTCGGTCGTCTTTATCTCCCGCAAAATCTGCATCTGAATACCCTTTTATCTCTAGGGAATCAGATCTTCTATATGTAAGCATGAGGCCTTTTGTGCCTTGCACATAACGCAAAGCTTTTTTTACCATCTTCCAGTGCTCTATGCCTGGATTCTCTTGATATCTACCGAGTACCCCGGTGATAAATGCTAAGTCAGGGAGAGTGCACACTTGTGCATACTGTAAGCTTCCAACAGCTGAAGCATATGGTACTAACTTCATTTGATCGATCTCATATTGATTCTTTGGACATTGGGATTTCCCAAAACTATCGCCCTTGACTATGGGAGCAGGTGTTGAATTACTCGCATGCATATTGTATTTCTTTAAAATCTTTTCACAATACGCTTTCTGCGACAGTCCTAACACTCCATTCTTTCTGTCTCGGTGAATTTCTATGCCCAAAACATAAGAGGCTTCACCAAGGTCTTTCATGTCAAAGTTAGATGACAAGAACTTCTTTGTCTCTAGTAGTAGACTAACATCACTGCTGGCAAGCAGAATGTCATCCAGATACAAAATTAGGAAAATATATTTCCCGTTTTTGAACTTTGCATAAATGCAGTTGTCCTCAACATTTTCTTTGAATCCAAATATTTTAATGGTATCATTAAACTTTAAATACCACTGCCTAGAGGCTTGCTTTAACCCATAAATGGATTTCTTTAGGCGGCATCCCATATGTTCCTTCCCCTCCATGAAAAAACCCTTGGGTTGTTTCATGTAAACATTTTCTTCTAAATCTCCATTTAGAAATGCCGTCTTGACATCCATTTGATGTAACTCTAAATCAAAATGTGCAACTAGTGCCATGATGATTCTGAAGGAGTCCTTACATGAGACCGGAGAAAAAGTCTCATTGTAATCTACGCCTTCTCTTTGCGTAAAGCCTTTTGCCATGAGTCTAGCTTTGTTCTTTTCTACATTCCCATTGGAGTCATACTTTGTTTTGTAGACCCATTTGCATCATACTGTTTTGGCTCCTTTGGGAATTTCCTCTAAGTCCCAAACATTGTTGGAACTCATCGATTTCATTTCATCTTCCATTGCCTCTACCCACTTGGCTGAGTGAGGGCTACTCATGGCTTCTTCATATGAGGTAGGATCGCCCTCCATATGAACTACATTGTAAACTTTGTAGATTTCTGTGGAAATGGCTGGTCTTCGTTCTCTTTTAGACCGTCTGAGTTCATCAGACTCTTGCTCATTTCTTGCCTCGGGTTCAGGCACATTTACACTAGGTGGCTGTTCTGGCTCCCTTTCGTGCTCAACAGTGGGTTCAGGTGGCTCCTGATGGACAGGTTCCGAACTTTCGCCCATTGTTGTCACGTGTGGAGTCACAACAGGTGCCGGCACCACAACCTCAGGGGTTGTAGATGGTGGCACAACAGGTAGCGAGAAAAATGGCTCCTGAGTCATCGGATTAGGTGCATGCACCCTCTTCTCCTCAAGATCAATTTTCCTAGCTACCGTGCTCCCCCTCATCAATTCGTCCTCCAAGAAGACTGCATGTCTCGTTTCTACAAACTTTGTGTATCTGTCAGGACAGTAGAAACGATAGCCTTTTGACTTATCTGGATAGCCAATGAAGTGGCAAGATACTGTTTTGGGGTCTAACTTTGCAATGTTTGGATTGAAAACTTTTGCCTCAGCTGGGCTCCCCCAGACCCTCAAGTGGTGCAGAGAGGGGACTCTGCCTGTCCACAATTCATACGGTGTTTTGGGCACCGACTTGCTTGGTACTCTGTTGAGAATGTGAATGGCGGTTTTAAGCGCCTCCATCCACAATACCAATGGGAGGGTGGAATAGCTCATCATGCCGCGCACCATATCCATAAGGGTACGGTTGCGCCTTTCAGCTACTCCGTTTTGCTGAGGTTCGCCCGGCATAGAATACTGGGCGACTATTCCATTTTCTTGCAGGAACCTTGCAAAGGGTCCTGGTACTTGTCCATATGGAGTATGCCGACCGTAGTACTCCCCCCCACGATCGGACCGAACTATTTTAATTCTTTTATCATGCTGATTTTCTACTTCAGCTTTGAAAATTTTAAATTTATCCAATGCTTCAGATCTTTCTTTAATTGGATAAATATAACCATACCGGGAGTGATCATCCGTGAATGTTATGAATGAATCATAGCCATCCACACTTTTCACCGGAAACGGTCTACAAATATCCGTGTGGATTATTTCTAGTGTAGCTATGCTTCGGTTTGCACCCTTTTTAATTTGTTTGACATACTTTCCTTTAATGCAATCTATGCATTGTTCTATGTCGGAGTACTCTAACAGAGGAAGAATGTCATTTTTAACGAGGCTTTCTATTCTTCCCCTCGAAATATGGCCTAGTCTGCAGTGCCATAGTTTCGATGAGTCAAGAGTTCGCTTTCTTTTCTTTTGTTCTTTGTTTTTTTCATTCACATCACACACACAAAGTACTTTCTCATGAAGGGATAATAAATATAACTTATCATATAAGGTAGCAACACCCACACACTTGTCTTTCAACCAAATGGCACACTTGCCATTTCCGAAATAACATTCATAAGAATCTTTGTCCAAACATGAAACACTTATTAAATTTCTATGTAATGAGGGAACAAAAAGAACATCTTTGAGCAAAAGGAAAGAGCCATCAGCCAGCTCCAGAGGGACGTCACCAATGGCCTCCACTTCTTCTTCTATCCCATTCGCCACTTCAATGAGTCTTTCTCTTTTTGGCGTGATCCTTGTCGAATGGAACCCCTGTAAAGAGTTGGCAACATGAACAGTTGCACCAGAATCAATCCACCAAGTAGATCTAGTAAAGTTTTCATACAGAGATTCATTAACAAAAGAAACTATATCTTTACCATTTTTGGCCATGATGTACTTCAGCCAAACTGGGCAGTCCTTCTTGTAGTGGCCAGGCTTTTTACAGTGATGGCACTGGTCTTTCTCCCCAGGGGTGGACTGGTGATGCTGGTACTGGTGCTGCATTGGACCCTTGCCATGTGGCTTGGAGGGTGAGCCACCATGGTTGCCGTTTGTGAAGCCTCTCTTCCTATTGTCCTTCACGAAGTTCAGGGAACCGCCATGAAGGGCCTTCAGCCTTTCCTCCTCTTGGGAGCACATCCAATGGTCTTTTCTATGTCCCACCTTTTAGGGGACATATTATAGTTTATTACAAAATTTTCGAAAGGCTGTGGAAGTGAGGCCATCACTAGGTGCACCAAGAGTGCTGGCTTTAGCTCGAGGTCCTCATCCATGGGCTTGAGCTTCGCTGCCATGTTTGACATCCTCAAGATGTGCTCTCTTATTCCGTGGGGTCCCCCCGTGTACTTTTCAGTCACCAGCTGCTTTAACAGCTGGGTCGCATACATCTTTGAAGAGCCAGTAAACTGGCTCTTTATCTTGGCGAGATATTCGCCCACGGTAGCACACTCTCCAATTGAGCCCACTATTGTGTTCTTTACAAAGGCCAAACACTTCTTGTTGGCGTTCACCCATTTCTGGTTATCAATCGAGTAGGTCAGCTCCAATGGAGCATGGTCCCTCTTCCTTTTCTCAAACTCAGCACTTTCCTCAGCATCTCCCCTGACTGGGTCAGCGGGCTTGACTGGTTGCTTGGTGTCAACCACCCAATCCACTTCAGCGCATACGAACGCCAAATCGACCTTTTTCCTCCATTCGGAGTAGTTGTCCCCCCGCAGCAGCGGGATGTCCTTTAAACAGGCCATGAGGTTGAGACCTCCTGAAAACCACAAAAGATGTGAGATCACCAAGGAAAACAATTGTATGCATTAATTAACGTTGGTATAAATTAAGCATGCAATCGTTTTGTGCTATTTAAAATTACATCACCGTTGGGCAAAAATAAATTTAAATGCACCTTTAATACTCAATGAAAAGGATCATGATCATGTTTATTAACAACGTTGGTCAATTAATAACATGGGACACAATCATCTTTAATTACTTTGTCACATCTTTATGTCAAAATTTAAACAACTTTGTTGCATCATTGCAATTTAAAACATACATTTGCAGCCGAAACTTAATGATGACTTTCATAATACTTTGAACTTTACAGAAAAAATTCTGCCTTTAGATCATTCTCTAGTCAAAAAATTCAGTGAAATAAATTGACTAGAGAAATCTGTGCAAAAAAACTGTCAAAAAAAAAACTGATGAAAAACATCAAAATATAGCTTCTGTAAAAAGAATAACCAGAAAACTGTGTCATGCGGCAGGAAAAGGCCCAGTGTGCCTGTGCAACACGTAGCCAAGCGGCCTGCTGTGCTATGTGCCCTTACTGGCCTGTGTCGGCCCGCACGCGGCCCGTAGCCCAGCTGCTCAACCCGCCAGCCGGCGCCGCTCAATCTGAGCCGTTCAGCTTGGGTACCCTAGATCCTACGGCCCCCCGCCGTTCTCGCTTGATCAAAACCACCCCAGCCCCGCCCCCTGGGAACCCTAGGGCTCATTTTCCCCTTTTCCCATCCCGCGAGCTCGCCCTGGCCGCTCCTCTCTGGCGGTGCGTGCAGCATGGCCCGAGGTGAGGCGGCGCCGACCGGCGGCCCCCTCCCTCTCGACGGCGCAGCGCGAGCCCCTCCCCCACCTTGCTCTCTCCTTCCTCTCGTTCCCTCCCTCACTACCTGTTGCCTGTCAAAACCCACCGGCGAGCAGCAACGAGCAACACGAAGAGCCGGGAGGCTCCCATAACTGCTGGTGGGCCCTGGTCCCTCGGGCAACGGCCCGCAAAACTCCGGCACACGTCCTGGCTGATGCAAGGGCGTGCCACCTGACCTATACCTGGTCAGGAAGGTGATGGATTGCTTAGATTAGTTTCCTGCATGGCAAACAAGCATACGTAAAATTCGAGCCGCGACCGGCTCCCAGGTTTCCCTGTGAATCGGCTCCTGGAGCCGATTATCCCATGGTTCTGCATTAGATCTACGATAACATGGGGTTTTGCTTCATCAATACAAGTTAAATCGACCTACGACAGTTTAGCGTTTTCACCACATAATTGGAACATCCTACACGTAATTGAGCCTGGTAGATACAAAAGATGATAGAAAACTAACCCTAGAGAAGGCCTAACAACCGACGTAAAGTCAAGTCCCGGAACAACTCCTCTCGAATTGGCAAACCATATCCTTACATACTACTGGATCGTTCAACCCGTTTGCAAGGCCTGACCATGTGGATATCAAACTAAACCTTGGAAAACAAGGCATAACTATAACAGATCAAATCGACTGAATAAAGATCAAGCAAGATACTGCCCTCACAGCCGAAAAAGGTGCAAAGGCAGCGAGATAACTAAAGGCAGCATAACTAAGCAATCATAACAAAAAGGTACCGATGCTAGCCCAAACAAATCTATGATAACAGTATTACTCGCCATCAACAAGGCTTCAGTACGAGTAACACTAAATAGCGCATAAGCAGATACTGCCTAGACCGCAAGATGCGATCTAGGCAGCATGACACTTACCCGAGAAAAACCCTAGAAACAAGGGGTGGCGATGCGCCGAGATTGTGTTTGTTGTGAACGTGATCATCGTCTTTTCTCAATAACCTTAGGTACATATTTATAGTCCGGAGACTTTCTATCTTTGGAATAACCCTAACAACTCTATCTCTTACTTAAACCGAAACGTAACCTACCATAATATACAGATACACGGGCAATTTAGCCCAAACCCACGCACAAGGCTGATCCAGCAATACGTTGCATATATGTATCCTCCAAGCCCATCTTGATTACGGCCCATCTCCTCCTTTGGCCAAAATGTGGCGATAACACATGCCCCCCTGGTTTTGGCAATAATAATTCGAAAACCACTCTTTTTTTTATCGGGTTACGCGTTGCAGAGCAGAATCGTCACGCCGCCCCCTCATCATGACGCCTTGTCTTCTCAACTTCTCCGCAGTGCATGATTTGACAGTTTTGGCACCACACTCTGGAAAACCGCGATGGCATTGAACCACCTCCCACTATTCCCCTTATTTAAATTCATCTGAGCAGTTTGTACCCCCATCCTCTTCCATTAGCCAAAAAACCCTCTTCCTCCGCCATGGCCTCCTCTTCTTCCTCCAAATCATCCGGCCTTTCCTTCCAATCCTCCAACACAATGAGCGACCGGGAGCCGACGCCGGAGCACCCGCCAATGGCGGCGTACGAGGCTCTCGCCCCACAATGGTGGGACGAGAGGGACTGGGACTTCGCCGCCTGGTCAGAGGACGACGAGTCCCTGACCGACGGCGAGGAGGGCCTCCAGTTCCTTGTCGACGGGGAACTGGAGGCGGAGAGCGCCGATGACGCCGTGTCCTGGGGCAAGGACGTCGAATCCTCCGACGAGGAGGAGGAAGCGGAGGAGGACACCTCCTCCGACGAATACCCGCCGGTGAAGCGCTTCCGCGCCGGGTCCAGCGAGGACACCGACGACGACGACGAGGACGAGGAGGCCCCCGCTGACAACTTCAGCAGCAGCGGCGAAGACTACGCCGGCAGCAGCGCCGATGACAGTGAATACGACGACGGCGAAGACAGCGGCGACGACACCGGCTTCTAGATTAGGAACTAGTAGTAGTAGTACTAGTAGTAGATTTCCATTTGTAAGCAATCGGCTTCATCGTAAACAACCGTCTTTTGAATCAACAAAGATTGCTTTCCCAATTCGATTTTGCCGATAGTCAAAATAGGTCAACGTTCCAGAAGCCGATAGTAATGTATCGGCTTTCACCATACTACGCTCATATGGTCAACCAAGTCAAAGCCCAAAGAGCCGATGGTAACACATCGACTTTCCCCACAAACGTTGACAAGGTCAAATTTGGTCGCATATTTAGATAAATCTGAGCGGCCACTTTCCAATTTCAAACGGTAGCCTGTGACCCTCTTCAAAAAGGCTAACCCAGATCTCCAATTACCTCACTGAATAGATCGAGCTTACAGCGACAAGAACCCTCGATCCCCAATCGCATAGATCCATCTCCGCCGGCAAACTAGATAGCGGAATCGTCCAATACCAACACAGCGGTCTCTGGTATGAAGGTACGCCTTCTCCTCGCAGTCTGAACACGGTGCTAGGATTAATAGCAACACCTGAATTAATGCTTTATTCCACCGTTAAACTTTTAGGTTTCAGACATTCTGCTGCCGCATCCTTCTCTCCCAAATTCTCTCTGTCTTGGCCCCCGTACAGAATCTAGTCCTGCCCAGCTGATCTCTTGCGAGGCAAACAGAATCCCCTTCGTAAGCCAAAACCTAGATTTGAATTCTTGGGCCGACTGCTTGCGAGCCTGGCCTAATCCTCCTGAACATTGGGTCTCTTGGTACAGCAGGGTAGCCAAAACTTACCAATCCCAATGGGAAACCACGGGAATAGCCGATGCCTTGTATTTGTCATTGTCTCCCCTCGAGAAACATGAAAATCTTCTAAAAACCATCGGCTATTTCTGGTCCGATGCTCTGAACTGCTTCATGTTCGGTCATGGCCCCATGACACCAACTCTGTTAGACGTGGTGATGATTACTGGTCTGGACGTTACATCACCCAGCCCCTCTGCTTTTAAGCTGACAAAGGTCCCCTACAAGCTTTCTTCCAAAACAGACTGCACGAACTGGGGTGCCTATCTTCAAAGCCACATGAAAACTAAAGGTCCTGTCACAGAGAAAGAACACACGGCTTTCCTCAACTTCTGGCTGGAACATTTCATATTTTGTGGCCCTTCCCTTGCTCCAACCAAGAATTATCTCTCCTTGGCCTACGAACTTGCCAGAGGCACTCAACTTGGCATCGGCAAACTGTTCCTTGGAGAAGTATATCGATATATCCAGTTGATGTCTGTCAAACTATTCTCCGGCATAGCAGTCAAAACAGGAGGTCCTTGGTGGTTCATTCAGCTATGGTCTCAGCTGTATTTTCAAAACCATGTCCCAAACTTCCCCCTTTTGGCGAGTTGCACCTTTCCAGATGCCAAAGGGAAGCAGATCCGATGCACCAGCTACGGCCAAGCTCTGTATAGACTGCCAGGTAGTAAACTGATCCCTCAGGAAGCACCCAAGTGGTTCAGCATTTTCTTCCAAGGCCTGGACAATCCTATCTTCTTTCCTTACACGGAAGAATCGGAACATTTTGAAAATCCAATCTCCTTCAGGCTAGACAACTTTGCCGATGACACCAGCACTCGGCAGCTATTTTCCACTGTGATCCGTCCCTGCTTCCTTCCAGTTGGCATGAGCACATCCAACAGAATAATCAAGCCTGGATACGAATTCTACCAGCCGGTCGTAGTGGCTCGACAATTTGGCCTTGGACAAGTACCTCCCCATTTCTTTCTTCACCATCTTACAGAGAGCAGAGCTGACCTACCCGATCCTCTCACCAGTCAAAGGTGTTATTCCTTCTTCGATGCTCTAACCATCCCAATTCCTAACAACCTCACCTTCGCTTCATCAACCGATGGTTTTGAGAACTGGTGGTCGATGTGGAAGACTCATGCCTTCAGGAGAGCTCTGGGACCGTTGCTGGAATAGCTCGATGCTGAATATGATATCCCCGTAGAATAGGTACCACTACTTGTAAATTTTCTTGATGCAGCTCATAAATGATTCTTCTAATAACCCGCTCTATCTTCTTGCAGCAACAAGATGGTCCTAAACCTACACACGGTGATGGCTCCCCCTTCGAATTCTTCCCACCAGCTCCTGTGGTCCTTTTCTGCAAAAACTCGCCACCTTTGAAAAAGGTCGTGATGCAGAACCAGCCGATATCACCACAATCGGCTTCCAAGAGCCAAGCAACTTCTGGGTCAGCCGCCTCTCGAGTTCCAACTAAAACAAGAACGGCGGTGAGGAAGGTAGCTGCCAGGAAGACTTTGAGGCGCCGGAGCCCTTCTCCAGAAAGTTCGCATGTACGCTGATCCATGCCTTGGTTGACCTCTTTCATCCTTGCAAACATGCTTGTGCTTACTAGCTCTCCTTTTCTTACAGGTTTCCATCGAAGACACCTCCAGCGGGGACACACAATCCGATCGAGGAGAATCGGGCCCAACAGACTCTGAGAGGACCACCACACCGAGCCAGCCAGATTTGCCATCATCGGCTCCCAGGAAAAGGCCGGTTCCTGAACCTACTGCCCCCGAGCATCAGTCGAGGCGGGGCCAGCTGTGAGCCCCAAGAGGGCTCGCAAGGGACTGCAAACTTCTTCGTCGAGCCAAGAGGTTTCGAAAGTCATCACCCTCCATGCTCTTACCAATTGTTTTTTTATCTGCCGATTCATCACTATTTACATCGGCTAAGCACCTTCCATGCAGACGACTGACACTTCTAGTGGGAAAGCCGGGGAAGTGCCGATGCCTTTCGCAAAGCTGGATCTAGTAATCCCTGAAGGTGTAGATGAAACTGTTACCACTTTGGCCAAGCCCCCAGTAACAACACACAAGCCGATTGTCTCGTCATCTGCTATCCCCTTGATCTTAGGAGAGGTACGTTCGCTTCGTTCGGCTCATCCTTCCATGTTGGACGCATACTGACGCCATTTCGGCCTGCCAGGGTTGTGATATCTCAGGCCTGCTGACGTTCGACCCTGAATCCATCGAACCAACTCTCTCTGTCGCCAATGATGAACCACGAGCAAGGGCTGTTCTACCTCAATTCCAGCGTCTCAAAGCCTTGCTGTCCTCCCCGATCGAGAAGTTGATCGAGGGTTCTGAAGAGGTGAAGAGTGTTCTTGCCAAAATCAAGGACCAACTCCCAGTAGCATTGCAGGTGAAGCTTTGGCCAGTTGTAACTCTGTCTTTCTACGAGTCAAGGGTGAAGTTGGCTCGTGAGAGGATTAATCTGCGCCGCGCCCAACTCCCGCTGAAGGCCAATATTGCAGACAAATGTCAGCGGCTCAATGAGAAAAAGGCGTCTCTGGATGCCAAAACTGACACCTCTGTCAGTACCGCCGAGCTTGCATCCTTGAAAAAGGAATTGGGAGATCTTGAAGAGAAGGTCCGGGCGACTAAACAGCTCATTCGTGACAAGGAAGCATTCATCGCCCGCTCCCAAGACGAAGCAGAAGGCCTCAAAGCTCAACTGAAGACTGATCTGGCGGAAATACGTGCCCTGAACAAGCAGCTAGTGATGGGCAAGGACGAAGATGACGAAGCCGAGATCGCCGAGGTGGATCGTGTCCGCGCTGACGCCCTCCACGCCTTCGAGGCATTCCTTCAGTAGCTTATTCATGTAAACTGACACCTGCTCGTAACAGTTTGAACCTCTAGAGTCGATGGATGTGCATCGGCTATATTTTTTTTATTGGCCGATTTCATGTATCGGTCCCCATATTTCACTGTCCATCATCCCACATGCTTGGGAAATATTTTTTTATTGGCCGATTTCATGTATCGGCCCCCATATTTCACTGTCCATCATCCCACATGCTTGGGAAATATTTCTTGAGATGCTGACCGTTGACAGCCACTGGGAATTTCACGCCGTCCAGCTCCTCAAGCATGTACGCGTTCCCCCTTAAAACTTGATCGACCCTGTATGGCCCGTGCCAATTTGGAGACCATTTACCATATGCTGCATCCTTAGTCCCCAATGGCAATACAGCTTCCCATACCAGATCGCCAATGTGGAACTCCTTTGGTCTCACCTTCTTATTATATGCACGAGCTACCTTGGCCTTGTTCTCTTTGATTTTCTCAAGCGACCACAGCCTAAGCTCAGTTAAATCCTCAACACTGTCACTCATCAGGGCCGCATATTCTTCAGTTGTTAGATCGTTCTGAAAAGTGACACGTCTCGATCCAGCCGTAATCTCCCAGGGCAATACGGCTTCTTGTCCATAGACTAGATGGTATGGCGAGGTTTTTATCGCTCCATGACATGACATGCGATAAGCCCATAAAGCCTCTGACAAAACCTCGTGCCAACGCCTAGGGTGCTCATCGATTTTCCTCTTGATCAGCTTGATAAGGCTCTGGTTGGACGCTTCAGCTTGCCCATTTGCTTGAGCATAGTATGGAGATGATCGGATCAGCTTAATTCCCGTGTCCTCACAGAACTCTCTAAACTCGTGAGAAGTGAAGACCGAACCTCCATCGGTCGTGATAGTTTGGGGAATCCCGAATCTATGAATGACATGTTCTTTCACAAAATCGATAACATCCTTCGAGTTCACTGACTTCATAGGGACGGCTTCCACCCATTTAGTGAAATAATCCGTAATGGCCAAAATCCACATGTGGCCTTTGCTTGATGGAGGATTGATCTTGCCAATCATATCCATGCCCCAACCTCGGAATGGCCAAGGCTTGATGATGGGGTTCATTGCTGACGCGGGTACCGTCTGAATTTTTCCAAATTTCTGACATGCTTGACACCCTTTGTAGTACTTAAAACAGTCCTCAAGCATGGTGGGCCAATAAAACCCTGATCGCCTGATCAACCATTTCATCTTGTGAGCCGATTGGTGAGTTCCACAGACGCCTTCGTGTACCTCGTGTAGGAGCCGATTGGCCTCGGTTGGCCCCAGACATTTGAGCAGTAACCCTTCCAGAGTCCTGTAGAACATGTCGTCCCCAATAAGCACATACTTCATGGCCTTGTACCTTATCCGTTTAGGTGCCCCCCGAGCCGAATCTTTCAAGTAATTGAAGATATCGGCTCTCCAGTCGTCCGCCTCCAGGAACTGTACCTGAACATCAGCTCCCTCTGCTACGTCCTTGTAGCCTGAAGCCATTTGTGCGAGATCATTCGCCTCGGTATTCTGCGATCGCGGGATCCAGTTAAAGTTTATGTACCGGAACTGTGCTATCAGCTCACGGCATTGCAACCATAATGGGAAGAGCGACTCGCTCTCACACTTGTATTCCTCCGTGAGTTGGGAAATCACCAATTTGGAGTCTCCAAAAATTTCCACTGCTTCTGCTCTAGCTTCGATGAGCAACTCCATTCCCTTGCGTATCACCTCATACTCAGCGAAGTTGTTGGTGCAAGGGGTAGATAGCCTGATGGAGAAGGAATATGTTGCCCCCCGGGGCGACATGAGTAGAATGCCGATGCCGCAACCATCATCACAAACCGATCCATCGAAAAACATAGCCCACGCTTGTATAGATAGCGCTGCTATATCAGTGTTGATTCTTTCAGCAATAAGGTCGGCCAATGCCTGACCCTTAACCGCTTTCGCGGGTTGATACCGGATATCAAATTCCGATAATGCAAACATCCATTTGCCGAGTCGGCCTTTCAACATAGGAGCCGACAGCATATGTTTTATGACATCTGATTTGCATATAATGATAATCTCCGCTGAGAGCAAGATGTGGCGCAGCTTGGTGCAGGTGAAAAACAGGCAGAGGCACAACTTATCGATCTCAGGATACCTTGTCTCTGCATCCAGCATCTTTCTGCTGATGTAAAACACAACTCGGTCCAGACCATCATAAACTTGCACCACCACCGAGGCGATGGACGTGTCAGCTACTGACAAGTAAATGTAGAACGGCCTATCCGGCTGGGGCGGAACCAACACTGGCGGCTTCGTTAGATATTCTTTGATCTCGTCGAAGGCTCGTTGTTGTTCTGTCCCCCAGTGGAACTCCTCATCAGATTTAATTTTCACCAGTCCCATGAACGGCTCTATTCTTCCTGACAGATTGGAGATGAATCTTCTAACGAAGTTGATCTTGCCGATGAGAGACTGCAGTTCTTTCTTCGTGGTAGGTGGCTTCATTGTCCGCACTGCCTCCTGACTTTTCAGGACGATCTCAATTCCGCGTTCATGGACCAAGAAACCCAAGAACTGACCGGCCGTCACACCGAAGGCACACTTCTTTGGATTCATCCGTAGCCCGAATTTTCTTGTTCGGTTCAGGACGCGTTGCAGATCGTCCAAGTGTCCTTGTACTGAAGCAGACTTGACCACCACGTCATCGATATAAATTTCCACCAGCTTGCCGATCAGATCATGGAAAATGTAATTCATGGCTCTTTGGTATGTGGCGCCGGCATTCTTTAGTCCAAATGTCATGACTACATATTCAAACAACCCCACCGAACCTGGGACTCTGAATGCAGTCTTGTGTATATCTTCCGGAGCCATAAAAATTTGGTTGTAACCGGCATTGCCATCCATGAAGCTCAAAACCTTATGACCAGCAGCTGCGTTGATTAATGTCTCTGCTACCGGCATCGGATACTCATCCTTTGGAGTGGCTCTATTGAGATCCCGAAAATCTATGGCAACACGCCAGCGGCCATCCTTTTTCTCTACAGGTACGATACTAGAAATCCACTCAGCATACCTGCATGGCCTGATTAACCTAGCTGTCAACATTTTCTCGATCTCTTTCTTGACTTCTTCCAAAATTTCGGCCTTCATCTGTCGTGCTCGCTGCTGGAACGGCCGAAACCCTTTTTTAAGCGGGAGTCGATGCTCAATGATGCTCCTGTCTAACCCGGGCATCTCTGTATAGTCCCAGGCAAAGCAATCTAGATATTCTTTCAACAAAGCTATCATCGGACCCCGCAGATTCGGATCTAACTTCTTGCTGATAAATGTCGGTCGCGGCTTATCCCCAGGACCGATGTCAATCTCCTCTAGCTCATCAGCGGAGGTAAACCCATACCCTAGCTTTCCGTCACCTGCTAAATCGATGCTAAACACGGGGCAAACAGTTGGTGAGGATAACAAAGATAATTTGGGATGATTGCCGGAATCGGCCCACTTTTTGATTGCAGTAGTCAAGGAAGGTTTACAACTTATTTGTGCTCTACAATGGCAGGGAATCTCCCTACTACGACTGCATGACCTGTTTGTCGTAAGATTACTGTTTTTTATTTTTTGTGGCCGATCGCAGGGATCGGCCATACCACGTACGATCGTGGACTTTGCTACTCTGTCAGGCCAGTGGATAAGACCAGCCTCACCCCGTTTTTTGTAGCTTCAATGCGCTCACAGCCGTCTAGACTGATTCCAGAGATCGGCTCTTGGTCTTCTGCCTCCCAGATGTTCATGCCAGCTATGGAGATCTCGATCGAATCATTTGCATGAATGACCTCCACTTCATCTCCATCCCACTGTATTAGGCACTGGTGCATCGTGGATGGAATGCAGCAGTTAGCGTGAATCCAATCCCTCCCCAGCAAGACAGGTAGGTGCTTTTGTTGTCAACGATGAAGAATGACGTAGGGATGGTTTTTCTGCCCACGGTTAGATCCACGTTCAGAACGCCTTGCGTTTCTGAAGTTTGGCCGTTGAAGTCGCTTAACGTGACGTTGGTTTTGATCAGATCTGCAGTGGAGCGTCCCAAACGCCGTAGCATGGAGTATGGCATTATATTGACTGCCGCTCCGGTGTCAACCAACATCTTGCGGACAGGCTGCCCATTGATATAACCTCGCAGGTACAGGGCTTTCAGATGTTTGTAGCCCTTCTCTCGTGGCTTTTCAAAGATAACCGGCCGTGGGCCACAGTCAAACTGTGCCACTGGTAGTTCTTTGGTTCTTGGAGCGCAAAACTCTGACGGAAGTATGAACACCATGTTTGTGCCAGCCGATGTCTTCGCATCGGCTTTTACTGGTTTGGGGCGCCACTCTTTCCTTTTCGGACGAGCCTCCGTTTCCAAGGTTTGCCGAATTTTCACGGCCAGATCGGGCCGTGCTTTCCTTAAAGCGTGGAGGTACTGCGCTTCGGCTTCCTCCAAGCTACGCAGTCGCTGAACTCTACGCTTTTGGGTGTGTCTGAGTCCATCGGGACACCACCTTGGCCGGTGATATCTGTCTTCTTCTTCTTCACCCTTTGGCTCCTCGAGATCTTTTGCTCGAGATGACTCCTCTTGTCTGTTCTGAGGCGGGAGAGGCCCTAGACGCTTGAACACTGAAACTGGACCTGTGTCATCCTTCTGCTGTCCACATTCCGTGCAGTTGTCGATTGTAGGCAATCGGCTCATTCCCGCATCCCAGCAATACTTGAAGAAAGGACAATCCCAATGTTTATCCACGCCTTCCTTTTCCTTTGACTTTCCCCTAGCGAGGTGCTCATATCCTTCATCATCTCTATCGTGCCGGCGACGTCGGTCATACTGACGCTCATACTTGTTAAGGAGATGCGTGGAGTGTGGCTTCTGATATCGCACGCTTCTCACTTGCTCCTCGGTTAAATACCGCCTGTCATCATAACGGGGCCGATCACGTGGACCAGCCTCCTCTCTTTCTTTGCCCCGAGAGCGACCGCCTTCCTCCTTATATGTGCCATGGCGGTACACAGGCCCTGCCATATTAACATCGAACGAGAAATCTAACTGACGCCTCGTGGAGTGGTTGTGTTCTACCATGTTGACGCCGGGAAACGGGTTTGTGTCTACTTTCATGGCGAATTGCCCCAGGATCAGACGGCCCTGTTCTATCGCCGTTTGGATCTGGCGACGTAGCTCTTTGCAATCATTGGTGGTGTGGGTGAACGAGTGATGCCACTTGCAGTATGGTCTCCCGTTCATCTCTTGAGCCGTAGGGATTTTATGGCCTTCGGGTAACTGCAGCTGCTTTTCTTTCAGCAGTAAATCGAATATCTGCTCAGCTTTGCTCACATCGAAGTCGAACCCTTTTGCAGGCCCTTGCTGTTTTACCCATTTGCAGGACACATGATCTGCCCCCCGAGCCCATTCAGCCACGGCCACCTCCTGGTCTTGTACGGGATCCTCTTCTTCGGTATCGACCAGGCCTATCGGACGTTTGAACTTGTCTTGGTACAACTCAGGGTGGCGCTGTTCATACATTGTTAGTTTCTGGGCCATGTGCGCCAATGAATTGTATTCTACTTGGAAAGCCAGATCCTTGATAGGTGCTGAGAGACCCAACACTGCCAGCTCGACTGCTTCTTTCTCAGTTAAACGAGCCGAATAACATCGGTTCTTGACAGTCCTGAAATGCTGAATGTACTCGGCTACTGTTTCTCCCCGCTTTTGCCGCACCTGCGCCAGATCTGCAATGCCAGCCTCGGTAGCTTCTGAATGATACTGAACGTGGAACTGCTCTTCTAGTTGCTTCCAGGTCTGGATCGAATCCGGTGGCAACGAGGTGTACCACCCAAAAGCTGGTCCTGTCAGAGATTGCGCAAAGAACCTCACGCGTAACTGATCCGATGCTGAAATCATGCCTAACTGTGCCAGGTATCGGCTCACATGCTCGATCGAGCTCGACCCTTCTGATCCGCTAAACCTTGAGAACTCAGGGAGCCGATACTTGGGTGGCAGCGGAATCAGATCAAACTCGTTGGGGTACGGCTTGGAATAGCCGATTGTCCTTCTCTTCGGCACGAAGCCGAACTGGTCTCTCAAGATGGTACGGATTTGCTCCACCGTTTGAGCTGCAGGGGCTAAATTCTCATGACTCGTTCCGGTGGCATACTTGGCTAGCCATGCCTGTTTATCAGCGTCCATCCCAGACATCCCTGCTCCAGAAATACCTGCTCCCGAAGCCCCTGCTCCAGAAACTCCTGCCCCAGAAATCCCTGCGGTTGCAATCTGGTTCGTGCGCGTCAGGCTATTGCAGTCCGGCACGTAGGTGCACACATATCCATGTGGGATTTCTTTAGGTGGTTCAAACAGGAATTGGCAATCGCCAGGGTCACCTACAACCTTGTAGACGACGTACGCCGGTGCCCCTGGTGGCTCCGGAGCTGCAAGCGTGAATGGCAGCTGTGGCCTGGTCTGGAGCGGTCTTTCTCCCTGGTGAGTCCCTAGAGTAGGCCCCGACGGAGAGTACTGATGTTTCATGATCTCCTGAACTACACGAACCGCGACGCGCTCGAAAGCGTTCACTAGGCTCTCAGAATGGCGGTGAAGAGAATGAGCCACCATGTAATTGACTTCCTGTCGCAGGGCTCTGGTGCGCTCCTCTGAAGGAACAGACAGATCCACCTCATCAAGAGCACCTTCGGGTGAGAACCCTTTCCACCTGATGCCATGCTTACGGGTCCTCTCAAAAGAACCGATGAGATCGGCTTCGAAGAGAGCTTTGATATCATCATACTTCGCCTTGTGCTCATCAGGCAGATCGTCGTACGTGACCGGTCTGTCCCCCATCGCAGCGTTGGATGTTGATGCAGATGTTGTGGAATGTCCCACCGGGCGTGCCAGAATGTGTTGCCTGTCAAAACCCACCGGCGAGCAGCAACGAGCAACACGAAGAGTCGGGAGGCTCCCAGAACTGCTGGTGGGCCCTGGTCCCTCGGGCAACGGCCCGCAAAACTCCGGCACACGTCCTGGCTGATGCAAGGGCGTGCCACCTGACCTATACCTGGTCAGGAAGGTGATGGATTGCTTCGATTAGTTTCCTGCATGGCAAACAAGCATACGTAAAATTCGAGCCGCGACCGGCTCCCAGGTTTCCCTGTGAATCGGCTCCTGGAGCCGATTATCCCATGGTTCTGCATTAGATCTACGATAACATGGGGTTTTGCTTCATCAATACAAGTTAAATCGACCTACGACAGTTTAGCGTTTTCACCACATAATTGGAACATCCTACACGTAATTGAGCCTGGTAGATACAAAAGATGATAGAAAACTAACCCTAGAGAAGGCCTAACAACCGACGTAAAGTCAAGTCCCGGAACAACTCCTCTCGAATTGGCAAACCATATCCTTACATACTACTGGATCGTTCAACCCGTTTGCAAGGCCTGACCATGTGGATATCAAACTAAACCTTGGAAAACAAGGCATAACTATAACAGATCAAATCGACTGAATAAAGATCAAGCAAGATACTGCCCTCACAGCCGAAAAAGGTGCAAAGGCAGCGAGATAACTAAAGGCAGCATAACTAAGCAATCATAACAAAAAGGTACCGATGCTAGCCCAAACAAATCTATGATAACAGTATTACTCGCCATCAACAAGGCTTCAGTACGAGTAACACTAAATAGCGCATAAGCAGATACTGCCTAGACCGCAAGATGCGATCTAGGCAGCATGACACTTACCCGAGAAAAACCCTAGAAACAAGGGGTGGCGATGCGCCGAGATTGTGTTTGTTGTGAACGTGATCATCGTCTTTTCTCAATAACCTTAGGTACATATTTATAGTCCGGAGACTTTCTATCTTTGGAATAACCCTAACAACTCTATCTCTTACTTAAACCGAAACGTAACCTACCATAATATACAGATACACGGGCAATTTAGCCCAAACCCACGCACAAGGCTGATCCAGCAATACGTTGCATATATGTATCCTCTAAGCCCATCTTGATTACGGCCCATCTCCTCCTTTGGCCAAAATGTGGCGATAACACTACCCCACGGGAAACACCCTAGGCCCGAGGTGAGGCAGAGATTTGAGGAGAACGGCCGAAGCCATGGCGCCTCCCCTGCCCCCTTGCCGGCGGTGCGTCCACCCGAGGGTGGGCGCACGACCGTCAAGAGGAGTAGCGGCGGTGCCCCTTGCCGGTGCGCGGCGGCGGCCAGTTGGACCCTCCTTTTTTGTTTGAATCGGGCTTTAGGGGAAAAACGAAAGAACTGGGGATTTGTTTGCCTTTTCCTTTCGGGATCTGCGAGGAAAAAGGGATTTTGGGGTTTTGATCTGTGGTTTTCTTTGCCCCAGAGGGGTGTGTTCTTCGTCTAGATGCCTCGCATAGGATGCACATCTAGATCGAGCGGAACGGCGCAGCCGTAAGGGCAGGCGCACTATAGATCTAGGGTTTCTTTTCTTCTTTGCTTTTCTACCGAAAAAATAGGACTAGAACTGCGCTCTGATACCAATGTTATATTTGACTTTTGTATCTTCTAGCCTAGATGATTACAGTAGCACTCTTTCGGTTGGATCTGAGAGAGTAGAGAGATACCGGAGAGGTACTACCTGCGCCTTGGCTCGAGGAACACGAGCCAGAGGGGATGCCAGAGGTGGTGTCCATGACGGAGAGGGGCGACGGCGTGGGCGTGGGTGGTTGAGAGTGGCGGCGGCGGAGCTTCCCGTCGGCCTAGCGCTAAACCCTAATCGGTGGGTATGTAGGTGGGGGCTGCGGCGCACGGTGAACCTCGTACCGTGTGCGTCCGGCCCCCCCACCTCTTTATATGCGAGCTGGCGACAGGGGCCCACCAACCATGATAAGGTTGGACGCCCCCGATTAGGGCGCGTTGAGGGACTCCGTTCGGGCCGTTGGGCCCGAACGTGGGAGAGATCTATCTAACAGTGCCACTTCTCTGTCCAATGAGGCGATGCACAAGTACACAACATCATGTCAGCCCAGAAGACAGCGAGCACCCTCCATTTTTCCTCGTGAATCACAATCCTCTTGAGGTAAACAACAATCCTTACACTTGGCAAGGAACTCATGGGTGTTTTGCATTGTGCCAAGGGTCATCGACAATCTCGTGCAAGTCTTTTTCGGCACCAAGTCTGGTTTGACGGCCAGCAGATACATATAGTACCCAAAAAACTGAGTGGCAACCACGTGGTTCGTTGCCAGCTCCGTCGCCCATTTGCTAGCATTCTCCTTGCTCGACATGGTCAGGCCGTAGCTACAGATGCTAGTGGTTATGTGCCATGTTATGATGGAGCGGTCATAGGTCACTAGTGAAAACGAGGCTTTTCGTTGATCCTGGAAAAGGGTTTTAACACCGGTTCTTCTACGAACCGGTGTTAAAGGGGGGCCGTACCAGCGTGGCCCATGCGGCAAAAAAGGAGCCCCCTTTAACACTTGTTCGTGCCATGAACCGGTGTTAAAGGACCATGCAACAGTGGCCTGCGCAGCCCCCCCTTTAATACCGATTCGTGGCTTGAACCAGTGTTAAAGGGGGGGCTATATAAGACACCGCAACCCACACCCCACTCTTCCATTTTTTCACTATCTCATTTTGGAGCCTAGCAAGGGTGTGAAGAGTGCTAGTTTGTGTTTTTTTCATATGCACAAGAGGTGTTCGGTGAAATGCCCGAGAGCTCAAAATAAGTTTTCTCGTTGCTCTTTCCTTCTCGGTCGAGGTCGGCAACTATCCTTTCATGTGTCATTGATGTACTATATATATAAATGGTCATCTCCCTATTAATTTTTGATATATACTACATATTAATGTAGATGAACCGGCAATGGATGTACGGTGACCGCCACACTTCCGAGTACATTACGGGCCTCCAAAATTTCATCGTTGTGGCTAATGCAAACCGTGGTCACAATGGTTTTATGTGCTTTCCGTGTGTTCACTGTCAGAACAAGAAAGACTACTCAAATACCAGAACCATTCACTCCCACCTGCTTCGATCCGGTTTCATGCCCAGCTATAATTGTTAGACCAAGCACGGAGAAAAAGGGGTTGTGATGGAAGACAACGAAGAAGAAGAGGATGATGACAACTATCATAATATGTATCCTGAATATGATGATACTGCAATGGGGGTAGATAATGAAGATCAAGAGGCAGCAGATGGGCCCGCTGATGACAATCTTGGTCGGGCCATTACTGATGCAAAGGAAGAATGTGAAACTAAAAAGGAGAAGGAGAAGCTGGAGCAAATGTTAAAGGATCACAAAACATTGTTGTATCCAACTTGCGAAGATGGCCACAAAAAGCTAGGTACCACACTGGATTTGCTGCAATGGAAGGCAGAGAACGGTGTGACTGACAGCGCATTTTCAAAGTTGTTGGTAAAAATGAAGAATCTTCTTCCAAGAAATAATGAGTTGCCCGACAGTACATACCAAGCAAAGAAGGTTGTATGCCCTCTAGGATTATACGTGCAGAAGATACATGCCTGCATTAATGACTGCATCCTCTACCGCGGTGAGAAGTACGAGAATTTGGATGCATGCCCGGTATGCACTGCACTGCGGTATAAGATCAGACGAGACGATCCTGGCGATGTTGAGGGCGAGGCCCGTAGGAAGAAGGTTCCCGCCAAGGTTATGTGGTATGCTCCTATAATACCACGGTTAAAACGTCTCTTCAGAAATAAAGAGCATGCCAAGTTGTTGCGATGGCACATGGAAGACCGTAAGAAAGACGCGATGTTGAGACACCCCGCTGATGGGTCACAGTGGAGAAAAGTCGAGCGAGAGTACCCGGAGTTCGCACGTGACGCAAGGAACTTAAGGTTTGGTCTAAGTACAGATGGCATGAATCCTTTTGGTGAGCAGAGCTGCAGTCACAGCACCTGGCCTGTGACTCTATGTATCTATAACCTTCCTCCTTGGTTGTGTATGAAGAGGAAGTTCATTATGATGCCAGTGCTCATCCAAGGCCCGAGGCAACCCGGCAACGACATTGATGTGTACCTAAGGCCATTAGTTGAAGAACTTTTACAGCTGTGGGCCAAACCAGGTGTACGTATGTGGGATGAGCACAAAGGGGAGCCATTTGACCTACGAGCATTGCTTTTTGTAACCATCAATGATTGGCCTGCTCTTAGTAACATTTCAGGGCAGACAAACAAGGGATACAATGCATGCACACACTGTTTAGATGAGACTGAAAGTGTATATTTGGATAAATGTAAGAAGGTTGTGTACCTAGGGTATCACCGATTTCTTCCGAACCTGCATCCAGTAAGAAAGAAAGGCAAGCATTTCAAACGTCTGGCAGAACCCCGGAGGAAGCCTGTCCTCCGTACCGGTGAGGAGGTATTTGGTATGGTCAAGGACCTAGAAGTAATCTTTGGAAAAGGTCCTGGCAGTCTATCTGTTCCGAATGACGATGCCGGACACACGCCCATGTGGAAGAAGCAATCTATATTTTGGGATCTATCCTATTGGAAAGTCTTAGAGGTCCGCTCTTCAATCGACGTGATGCACGTGATGAAGAATGTTTGCGTGAACCTGCTAGGCTTTCTAGGAGTGTATGGGAAGACAAAAGATACACCGGAAGCACGGCAGGACCAACAACGTCTGAAAGCCCCTGAAGAGCCTATGCATCCTGAGAACGAGAAGGGTAAACGATGCCACTTAACTCCTGCCAGCTACGCTCTTACCAAAGCAGAGAAGAAAATCTTTTTTGAATGTCTGAGCAGTATCAATGTCCCATCTGGCTTCTCGTCGAATATAAAGGGAATAATAAATATGGCAGAGAAAAAATTCCAAAACCTGAAGTCTCATGACTGCCACGTGATTATGACACAATTGCTTCCGATTGCATTGAGGGGGCTTCTACCTGAAAATGTTCGAGTACCCATTGTGAAGCTATGTGCATTCCTCAATGCAATATCTCAGAAGGTAATCGATCCAGAAAGCCTACCAGGGTTACAAACAGATGTGGCCCAATGTCTTGTCAGCTTTGAGTTGGTGTTCCCACCATCCTTCTTCAATATTATGACGCATCTCCTGGTTCACCTAGTAGAAGAGATTGCCATTCTCGGTCCTGTATTTCTACACAATATGTTCCCCTTTGAGAGGTACATGGGAGTCTTAAAGAAAAATGTTCATAATCGTGCTAGGCCAGAAGGAAGCATCTCCAAGGGCTATGTAACAGAGGAGGTCATTGAGTTCCGTGTTGATTTTATTCCTGACCTTAAGGCGATTGGTGTTCCAGAATCACGACATGAGGGGAGACTGCGTGGAAAAGGCACCCTAGGATGTAAAGCAATGATATGTAGGGACGGGCATTCTCTCAATCAAGCACACTACACAATTTTACAAAGATCTATCTTGGTTGCCCCGTATATCAATGAACACAAGAATTTAATACGCCTCAAACACCCGGGACAGTCTGATGAATGGATTATAAGTGAACACATGGCGAGTTTTGGCGGCTGGCTACAAAGACTTCTCACGAATAACACCACTGTTGGGGATCAGCTGTACTTGTTGGCCAGGACACCATCTTCGACGGTATGTACTTTCCAAGGGTACGAGATAAATGGGAATACATTTTACACGATAGGCCAAGATAAAAAGAGCACCAACCAAAATAGTGGTGTCCGCTTCGATGCAGCAGAAGACAATGGGCAGAAGACCACGTATTATGGGTTCATAGAGGAGATATGGGAACTTGACTATGGACCTAATTTTAAGGTCCCCTTGTTTTGATGCAAATGGTTCAAGATAACAGGAGGAGGGGTTGAGGTAGACAAGAAGTACGGAATGACAACGGTGGATCTCAACAATCTTATGAAGGTAGACAAGAACTTAGACGAACCATTCGTCCTAGCCAATGATGTGGCTCAGGTTTTCTATGTGAAGGACATGTCCTCCAGACCAAAAAAAAGAAAAATTATGCAAACGAATACATCATATGATGAGCCAAAGCGTCACATAGTTCTTTCAGGGAAAAGAAACATCGTGGGAATCGAGGACAATACAGACATGTCAGAAGATTATAATAAGTTTGATGAAATTCCGCCCTTCACAGTGAAAACTGACCCAAGCATTCCGTTAAGTAAAGAAGATGCTCCATGGTTACGTCTGGAGCGATCATAAGGAAGGACATATGCCAAGAAGTTCATGCTCATATTATGTAACTCTAGTTCATGTTTTTAACATTAATACATGTCTCGAGTGTTAGTCTTGTTTTGTGGATGGACCGGGAATATGAGAAGAAGTTGTCCCGATTCGTACTTACCATTAAGATCTGATCTCCAAACGCGCGGTGTCACATATTAGGGAGTGCCTCTATGACCAGTTTCTTGGATATGCCGGAGGACTGGGCGCCGTCGGCATCTCCGTGAAACTGGCCGTAGTGGTGTCCCTGCTCTCAAAAACCATCTTGCAGCTTGTAACTTCTCTAACTAGATCAATACACCTGGGAGCTAACTAATTTCACATATTAGGGAGTGCCTCTACGACCAGTTTCTCGGAGATGCCGGAGGACTGGGCTCCGTCGGCATCTCCCTGAAACTGGCCGTAGTGGTGTCCCTTCTCTCGAAAACCATCTTGGAGATGCCTCAAACTGGCTGGAGGACTGGACTCACAAGGATGCCTATTTATAGTACAAGCAGCTCGACATAGTGTCGACACTTACGAAATAATGTCGACACTCACCCCTATTATTAGTGCTGACTCGTGTTTTGTCCCCGTTGGTGTCTCCAACCGGGACTAAAGGTTCATCTTTTAGTCCCGGTTGGTGTCTCCAACCGGGACTAAAGGTTCATCTTTAGTCTCGGTTGGTGACACCATCCGGGACAAGGTACACGCCGCACTACATAATGTCGATACTCACCCCTATCATTAGTGCTGCCTGGCCCATCCTGAAATCCCTCCAACCGTCCCATTTTTAAAACAATGTCCCGCCATTTTTTCCCGCCATTTTTTCCAGCCATTTTTCTTCCCGCCATTTTTCTTCCCGCCAGTTCTTCCCTCCAGTTCTTCCCGCCAGTTCACTATATATATATGTAAGGTTGGCCTCCATTGTCATTGCACATCTCTAGACTCATATCTGCAACCTCATCACTCTTTCCCATGGCTTCCACCGTAGCACTAACCCCCAGGGAGGCGGAGACGCTTTGCGCCTCGAACTACCCCTGCCCGCCGGGCTAATGTGTCACCGTCGGCTGGATGCTGAGCGCCAGAGGCGTGCCGGTTCCTCCTGTCCCTCTAGGTGTGGCGCGCCGGATGGCCATCACGAACCACTACTACTTTGAGCTCACGCCGGAGCAGCGGAGGAATCCCAGATGGCATCCCGACTATTTCCTTACTTGGGAAGCCTTCTTCGTGGATCGGCGTGAGAGGGCGCTCGCCAGGCACGAGGAGGACGGCCCACCTCCTCCTAACTTCAACGAGGCCGACCGTCGGCTATGGTGGCGCGGTCGGACTCTCCAGAGCGTCATGGCCTATGACACTGCCGCCGACTCTAACCCCCGTCTGCGCTACCCTCAAGTCCAGCCCACGCGTACTCAGCCTTCAAGGTTCAATTACGGCGACCCCGACGACGACAACGATGATGGCGGCGGCGAGTACGACGACTACAGTGGCGACTATTACAGGTGTAGGCAGGAGCATGACTGAAGCACTCCAACATTCCGAAACAAGTTGGGCCAATTGTTACTTAATCTGGCCATGTATCTTAATTTTCAGTTCTTTTATGTATCTTAATTTTCAGTTCCAGTTCGGCTTTATGTAACTTAATATTAGTTGCATTCTGTATTTTAATTCCAGTTCTATCTCCTTCACAAAATGACCTATCTCAATCGAGGTTTCTTGGCTTTCGGGTCAAATGACCAATGTTATGGCTAGAATCAAGGCATAGTTTGTGATAATATGGCCATATTGTGCATACATGTGCATCATGGCATGGCAAACAATGTTGCAAGAGGAAGTTTTCCTTTTTATTGCACCAAAAAGGCATTTTCCATTTTCCGAGCATAAAAAACGGACGGTTTTGTGAAGCAACCACCAAATGGCTAATTCAAAAAACCACCAACACATTTTACAAAAATACTAGACCACCTTACATGGAAAATGTACCAACAGGGGGATCTGAAACCTTTCCGTCCACCTCTGGTGAAAAAGACAAATTCCTGCTGAATCGGTAGGAAGTGGGTCAGATATGAACTACAGGTACATGATACGATGCTCATGATTTTTTACAAAAATCATTTTTAGGTTCACAATATGCTATTTTATCAAAAAACCAATGCAAGTTAAGCGAGGCTTGGCCCCGAGCTAAGAATCATCATGCCCGTTGTTCGACAAAGTTTGTCGATAGTTTAAAACGGGGATAAAAAATAAAAAAAGATCGAAACAGTGCGAAACCTTCGCGTGGTGTTATATTATGTGACATAGTTAGAAGGAAAAATCTCAAACTTGGTATATTGATTATGTCTCAAAAAAACCTTCACAAAATGACCTATCTCATTCGAGGTTTCTTGGCTTTCGGGTCAAATGACCAATGTTATGGCTAGAATCAAGGCATAGTTTGTGATAATATGGCCATATTGTGCATACATGTGCATCATGGCATGGCAAACAATGTTGCAAGAGGAAGTTTTCCTTTTTATCGCACCAAAAAGGCATTTTCTATTTTCCGAGCATAAAAAACGGACGGTTTTGTGAAGCAACCACCAAATGGCTAATTCAAAAACCACCAACACATTTTACAAAAATACTAGACCACCTTATATGGACAATGTACCAACATGGGGATCTGAAACCTTTTCGTCCACCTCTGGTGAAAAAGACAAATTCCTGCCGAATCGGCAGGAAGTGGGTCAGAATATAAACTACAGGTACATGATACGATGCTCATGATTTTTTACAAAAATTATTTTTAGGTTCACAATATGCTATTTTATCAAAAAACCAATGCAAGTTGAGCGAGGCTTGGTCAGATTCAAGTGTATACAAAAGATGCGGCATTTAAATATCCAATCAATTCAAAATTGTTAATACAAAAGATGCGGCATTAAAATATAATTTGCTGTAATAAAATAGGGTTAGATTCCTTTTTATATGCTTAATATTTCTTATGTTCAAGGATTTTACAATTTATTTTTGTTTGAATTGAATAATCAAAATTTATATGTAAGTGTTTTAATCATTTTGAAAATCTTCATGGAAAGTAAATATAAAATGTTTTTACATGAATGGATAGATATTATTTTTCTGAAAATTATGATATATTATTCATATTTTTCTGAGTTGAAATGAAAAAGATATGAATTTTCTAAATTCATATCCTATTTTTTGAATTAAAAATGCCCCTTTAATGCATGAAATAAATGCCCCCCTTTAACACCGGTTGCAGACACGAACCGGTGTTAAAGGGGGGCGCATTTATTTCGTTTCACGCGCGCACCCCCCTTTAACACCGGTTCGTGGCTGGAACCGGTGTTAAAGGCGGTGTGGGGGGGGGGTGTTAAATGCGCGCGCGAAACGAATTCCCCCCCTTTAACTCCGGTTCCAGCCCCGGACCGGTGTTAAAGGGGGGGTATTAAATGCGCCTTCCCCTTCCTTTCTTCCCCCAGAGCCAGATCTAACCCGCCGCCGCGCGCAGAGAGCAAAACAGAGAGCAGAGAGCAGCCGCGCCAGCGCCGTCCAGTCCTCGTCGTCGCCGTCGTCGCCCTCGCGCGCGCCAACTCTATCGGAGCCGTCGTCGCCCTCGCGCGCGCCAAGACCGCCACCGCCACCGCCACCGCGCGCGTGCCACCGAAGCCACCGACGATGCCGACGCCTACAAGAACCCCACCGACGCCGTCGTGCTCGTGGTGAGGAGCTCTGTTTCCTCTGTTTCTTCCCTCTCTGTTTCCTCCCTTTGGCGGCGGTGTGGATCTCGCGCGCACGGTGGCGTCGCCGTCCGGCACTCAGTGGAGCTCGCGCGGTGGCGCCACTCGGTCCACGCCTCTGCGTCGTTCGAGGAAGCAGGCGGCCGACAGTTCGAGGAAGCAGGCGGCCGGCAGTCGTCGGCGGCGCCACGGTGCGGCCTGGCACGGCCGCACAGGCGGGTCTCTTTGTTTTTTTTTGACAGGTCTCTGTTACTTATTTGTAGTGAAACTTTGTAGAAATAAATGACATTAAAACAAGATGAATAGACTTTGAATCAATCCGATTAGAAATAGAGAAATAAACCATGGGCATATATTTATCTCAAATACTACATTTGTACTCCATCCGTCCACAAATATTGACCATCATTTGGTGAACAATGTGGGGAATATGTGTGATGTATAAAAGATATAGTCGTGTATTAATATTTGAGTAAAGTTTCTGATGTTGTAACATCGATAATATTGTTTACTTAGTGTTGGTGAACTTGATGGTCAAAATCGGGAAACTCGAAACTAAGATGGCATGTAATTATGGAGGGAGTAGTAGTATATATAGGGTGTCAAGCGGGGCGGGTTCGCGGGCAACATAGTTTCACCGGCTAATATAAATTGTACTACATGCATAGATTAAAACTTGTATACAAATTGGACTGCGTGTAGGTGTAGCTGTCTGAGACTAAATAATTGTCCGCAAACCCGCCCCACTTGTATACAAACTTGCATCCTGCCAACGTTACCCTCTTGGGGGTGTCGTTGTGGAGCTCTGACTCATCCTGATTAGGGTTTGGACCCCTCAGAACTCGTTTAAAATGATCAAGCATCCTTAGGGTTTTAATTTCATTTGTGTATTTATTTGTGTATTTTTGTATGAATAATATGTATATTTGTGTATGAATCCAAATCCACTTGAATGTTTACTCTCTTACTCTAGATAATATTATTGTTTTAGAAACTTTGGATCCACTTAGTAGAAACCTTGAAGAAGAAGAAATAATGGAGAAAATTATTGATGAGGACACCTCACAATATCTGAACTTGGAGGGACATGATGACAGCTCAAGTAGTCATGGAGAAGATGAAGACTCCGGTGAATGCAATTTAGTGATTACAAAGTCCGGCAAGGTATATGCATTGATTAAGCCTCTGCTGACTTCCACCAACAATCTTCTTCTACATGTATTAATTAACGCGTCTTTCTTCTTTTAGCCCTCTGGATCGACCAGCCAGCAACCATCTTCTTCTACGAAAAAGAGCAAGCGAGGCGCGAGCCATCGGTTGAAAGATCGTGCAAATTTCACGATCGAAGCAGTCCGTGTTGATGGCAGGCCGATGGAGCCCAAGAAGGCCGCAGACAAATTTGTATGTTAGGCTGGAGTTCTTGTTAGGGACCAAATCCCAATCATAATTGAATATTGGAATAAGCCAAAGAAGGGCGACGGTGCCTTTGTCGATGAAAGATCCAAAGAAACGCTTTGGAATTCGTTGTTGGTAAATTTCACCCTTCCGCCAGAGGAGGATGAAAACAACCCGGTTATAAAGGAAAAGGTCAAAGAGTGGACTCTAAAGAAGATGGCTGACTCTAAAGAAGACTTGGTTCTACGGAATTGGGGCAAGGTTGGACCCAGAAACAGGATTGTGTATCTTCCCAACCCTCCTTGCCAATCCGGTCACTGAACTCATCACGGCATACGAGGAAACAGCCGCCAGGACCTTCCATCCCGACAGAGAGAATGACCAGCTCACACGCGCCATCGGTAAAAAAGAACACCCTGGACATGCACGAGGCACAGGGGGTATGACGTGGAAGAATGGGTTTGCCGAGTGGAGCGACTCTTACAAGATGGCGCGGCAGAAAAGAAAAAGAGCGTATAGAGCGGATGACACAGATAGAACATGCACTTGTGGCGCTGCAGGCGCAAGTGAATGCACAACAGAGCCATCAAGCTACCGGCCCATCTCGGCGGCACGAAGAGCCTGCATTGGAAGCTGCCGGCGGCCTAGACTTTGCGCGGAAAAGCAGCATGGCTTCCACGGAGAACATGCAGCCCACGCTTGAAATGGCGGGTCCTCGATACCCCGTGGATGAGATCACGGAGAGCGAACACGCTGAGCTGCATGTGAGATTAATGGGCTTATCCATTAAGGTGGCTGTCGGCTATGCCTTACCTCCTGTAGCTGGTGGAACTTACCACTGCCGATCGATTCCAGATGGCTATGCTATTGTCGGGGTGGATGAGGTTGTGAAGGAATATGAGGAAGCACAGCTTGACCATGCTACAGGTGAAGGGGAAACTCAACTCAAATTTGAAGTGAAAACAATCATTTTTTGGAAGAAGGAACACATCGTGCTTCCAAATTGGAGGCCACTGGCACCCCCGCCGTCTCCGCAGCGTCAGCAGTCTGAGCCGCTTCAGCTATCTCCTGCGCGGCAGCCATCTTCGGCGCTTCAGCCATCTCCTGCGCGGCAGCCATCTCCGGCGCGCCAGCCATCTCCTGCCCGTCAGCCATCTCCGGTGCTTCATCCATCTCCTCAGCGTAAGCGGAAGAGCACTGCCACGAAGAGCATCACTAGCACTGCCACAAAGAAATCCGTAGGAAACCGTATGCCAAAGAGTTCAAAAAACTACGTCCCGCAGCCTTCCGCCAAGCCATTGCCGGTTTTACCGTGGAATCGCAGCGACGAGGAGACCAATAGGATCTCGGAAGAAGAGGTCAAGAAATTCTTTGCACCTAGACGGGCCGAGCCAAAGGAGAAAATAGATCCGGCGGTGGTGGAGAAGTTTTACAATAATCTTTTGAAACACGAAACCCCACTTGTGCCGGACTACGAGCGCCAGATTTTGAAGGGGGATGCAAGGCGCCGTAGGGAGACTGAAAGTAGTAGTCGTGCGGCACCCCAAAAAATAGTTCCCATGCTCGGAGAGCAGGAAAACCAATCATGCGCCCCACTCCAAGTGTTCGACACACGGGACGCTCGTCCCGTAAATGATTACGAGGCAGAGCTACAAAGAAAGACCAATGAGATGGGGATGACTTACATTGCATACTTGAACCTCGTGGGAGACAACTTGCCCAAATGCGATGCCAACCCCCATACAGCCATGGAAGTATGGGAAGAATCTCGTCAAGAAAGAAGAGCTCAAGAATCTACCAACAAAGATGCGAAGATTGCACAAGTGGTACCTTGATTTCTGCAAGACGAGAAAGGAAGAATGGATCACGGCGCATATAAGAGATCATATTTTCTTGTGCGGAGACGACGCGATCGACTTCAACATTCAAGACTTGCATTTTCTATTCAATCAGAAGGAACTCGACAAAGCTGCCATCAGCCTTTATTGTGTGTAAGTACTATTTCTGTAATTTATATCTCATCTCATTCACTTCATTAATTGCATGTATATATAAATGCTCACCATATATGTATATACTATTATGCAGGAAAAAGGTTATGGAATGCATGAAAGGAGGCCCTTTTGACATTGGGTTCGTTGACCCAAATAGAGTTCATGAAGAAGTGGTAAGAACCAAACCCGGGCAAACAGAAGATTACTTGCTAAAGTCTTTACTGAGACAACAAACCAAAAGGGAAATACTATTGCCTTACAACTTCTCGTGAGTACTGTTACCCTCTCTCTTGTACACATTCTGTTTCGGCTTACTCGATGTTAAGTGTAACCGATGATGAGTTATGCGTGCATAGGTTCCACTTTATTCTGCTAGTCATTCAACCCGACTCAGGAAAAGTCCTTGGCATGGACTCGTTACGAAAAGAAAAAGAGATATGGGCAGACTTTAGAGAGATGCTCCAGAGGTAATTTCAATCATATTATCGCACTAGATCGGCAACTTTCATGACAACAAGTAATTAATTATTCCTTTATCCATTTTCTTTGCCGGACAGGGTTTGGAAAAGGTTCACGGGCAGGGCCGTGGGTGAATGGTCAGAAGAACTAAAATTTGTAGACCAAAATGTAAGTAATACTAGCTAGCTAGGTCTGCGTATCTCTTTGATTCTACTTCCAATTCCATTATATCATGCTTTATTGATTATTATTTTGATTGAACTCTCTATTATTGTAAAGTGCGCGCATCAGGGACCCGACAATAACTTATGTGGGTACTATGTTTGCGAGTTTATTCGCAACACGATATGTGCGACGGGCCAAGCCGCACTAGAACAACTTAGAGTAAGTAAACAAAGTACACAACATTATTTTATTACCATCAATTGTGTTGAGTTTTATTCTTATATATATATTGACCCCATTCTTCATATATATTCAGATCGAACGGATGCGGGACCAACTCCTACCATTTGACCGCATACGAGCCATTCAAGAGGAACTGGCGGGGTTCATACTTGATGAGGTCGTCACGCCTGGCGGAGAACTCTTTAGATATCCACCAAAATGAACGATGACGATGTATGTGCCGATGTATGTGTATACCGCTCCCGATCGATTCCCCCTCCCCCCTCCCGCAGAAATACGCCCAGAACGGGGCAGAGGCAAAACTCTGCCGCGGCAGAGATTTAGGCCGTTTTCCTGCCGCGGTAGAGATTTAGGCCGTTTTCCTGCCGCGGCAGAGAACCTTTAACACCGGTTCGTGTTACAAACCGGTGTTAAAGGGGGGGGGGCCTGAGCCCTGCGGCAGCCCCACGTGCACCACCCTTTAACACCGGTTTGTATAAGAACCGGTGTTAAAGGGCCCCCCTCTAACACGGAACCCTCAACAGCGGTTCTACAACCGCTGTTAGAGGGCCCTCCCAACCGGTGTTAGAGGGGGGAGTCTGCACTAGTGGGTATGGCCAAGGAAGCATCGGCCATCGAGATCTAGGCCTGATTATACCCATATGATACAACCACATCCTCTCGTCTGTGATCTTGCCATTGATGTCCTGTCTCACATCCTATGGAAAGCTGATGGATTTAGTCATCAGCGATGCGTCCAGGGCCTCAGTGAAATCCTTGATATAAAGGACTTGACCGAGTGAGGATGGACGTTGTCGAGGATGAAGTACTCGCCGATGCTTCCCTTCTAGTATTGTGAAACCAAAAATATGGCACATGACCTTGAGCGGGATGTCCACAAATGTCATGTGCCATGACTGATTTTGCACGTACCGACACATCATCTTCACCTTATGCCAATCCGAGAAAATGAACACGGAAAGGAATTCGTACGACTCAAGAATTATGTACCACACGATAACCAAACGAGTGATGAGATGGTAAAGATTGAAGTCGTGGACAAATATGTTTGTAGTCCCCATAGCCGACCGGTACTTGAGGAGGTCTAGGCATAAGAGAGTAAATATGTTGGTCCCAAGGATCAAAGCATACACGATGAGCTATAGTTCATAGTTTTAGGGGTTCTAAGGGCCATTTATAACGACCGTAATACCCAATACATGTTTGAACTTTATGAACACAAACTCATTTTTTGTGCTTTATGACTGTTTTCATGAGCTATTGCCCACAATTTTCAGGTTCCAAGGGCCATTTATAACGACCGTGAGACCCAATACATGTTTGAACTTTATGAACACAAACTCATTTTTTCGTGCTTTATGGCCGTTTTCTGAGCTATTGCCCATATTTTTGGGGTTTTCGGGCAATTTACAATGACCCTAAGACCTGATACATGTTTGAGGAAATAACAAAAACTCATCGTTTTCACGTTTTATGCCTTTTCCATGAGCTATTGCCCATATTTTTAGGGTTTCAGGGCGATTTACAACAACCCTAGGACCTGATACATGTTTGAGGGAACGCCAAAAAACTCGTCGTTTTCATATTTTATGCCCGTTTTCATGAGCCACTTCCCACAATTTTGGGGTTTCAGGGCGATTTATAACTACTGTAATACCTGATACATGTTTGAGGGAATGACCGAAAACTCGACGACTCGTGTTTTTGGCTGTTTTCACGAGTTATTGCCCACAGATTTGGGGGTTTCAGGGTGATTTACAACGACCCTAAGACCCGATACATGTTTAGGGGAATGACCAAAAACTCGTCGTTTTCGCATTTTATGACCGTTTTCATGAGCTCTTGCCCATAGTTTTGGGGTTCCAACGACCATTTACAACGATCGTAAGACCCAATATATGCTTGAACTTTCTGACCACAAACTCGTTTTTTGTGCTTTAGAGCCTTTTTCATAAGCTATTGCCCATATTTTTGGGGTTCCAAGGGCCATTTATAACGACTGTAAGACCCGATACATGTTTGAAATTTATTACCACAAACTCTTTTTTTCATGCTTTATGGCCATTTTCATGAGATATTGCCCACAATTTTTGGGGTTTCACTGCAATTTACAACGACCCTAAGACCTGATACATGTTTGAGGGAATGACCAAAAACTCGTCGTTTTTGCGTTTTATGGCCGTTTTCATGAGCTATTTCCCATAGCTTTGGGGTTTCCGGACGATTTACAACGACCCTAAGACCCGATACATGTTTTAGGGAATAAAGAAAAACTTGACGTTCTCGCATTTTATGGTCGTTTTCATGAGCTATTGCCCAAGATTAACAATGACCCTAAGACTTGATACATGTTTGAGGGAATGATTAAAAACTCGACGTTCTCGCGTTTAATAGTTGTTTTTATGATTTATTGCCCATAGTTTTGGGGAGTTTAGGTAGATTTACAACAACCCTAAGACCCAATACATGTTTGAGGGAATCACCAAACACTTGTCGTTTTTGCGTTTTATCGCTGTTTTCATGAGGTATTGCCCATAGTTTTGGGGTTCCATGGGCCATTTACAATGACCGTAAGACCCAACACATCTTTGAATTTTATGACCACAAAATCATTTTTGTTCTTTAGGGCCGTTTTCATGAGCTATTGCGCACATTTTTGGGTTTAGAAGGGCCATTTATAACGACCATAAGACCCGATACATGTTTGAAATTTATGCCAACAAACTCATTTTTTCCATGCTTTATGGCCGTTTTCATGATCTATTGCCCATATTTTTAGGTGTTTTAGGGCGATTTACAATGACCCTAAGACCCGATACATGTGTGAAGGCATGACCAAAAACTCGTCATTTTTGCGTTTTATGGTCGTTTTCATGAGCTATTGCCCATAGTTTTGGGGTTTCAGGGCGATTTACAATGACCATGAGACCCAATACATGTTTTAGCTTTATGACCACAAACTTATTTTTTCGTGCATTATGGCCGTTTTCATAAGCTATTGCCCACAATTTTGGGGTTCTAGGGGCCATTTATAACGACCGTATGACCCTGATACATACTTGAAATTTAAGACCACAAACTTGTTTTTTCCGTGCCTTATGGCCATTTTCATGAGCTAATTCCCACAATTTGGGGGGTTTCAGGGCGATTTACAAAGACCCTAAGACCCGATACATGTTTGAGGGCATGACCAAAAAGTCGTCGTTTTCGCGTTTTATGCCCGATTTCATGAGCTATTGCCTACTGTTTTGGGGTTCCAAGGGCCGTTTACAATGACCGTAGGACCCAACACATGTTTGAACTTTATGAACAGAAACTCGTTTTGTATGTGCTTTATGGCAGTTTTCATTAGCTATTGCCCATAGTTTTGGGGGTTTTAGGGCGATTTACAACAACCCTAAGACCTGATACTTGTTTGAGAGAATGACAAAAAACTTGTTGTTTTCGCGTTTATGCCCTTTTCATGAGCTATTGCCCACAGTTTTGGGGTTTCAGGGCGATTTACAAGGACCCTAAGACCTGATACATGTTTAAGGGAATGACCAAAAACTCGTTGTTTTCGCGTTTTATGGCCATTTTCATGATCTATTTCCCACATTTTGTGGTTTCAGGGCGATTTATAACGGCCGTAATACCAGATAAATGTTTGAGGGGATGACCAAAAACTCGACGTTCTCGCGTTTTTGACTGTTTTCATGAGCTATTGCGCAAAATTTTGGGGGATTCATGGCGATTTACAAAAACCCTAGGACCCGATACATGTTTGAGGGTATGACCAAAAACTCATCGTTTTCGTGTTTTAAGGCTGATTTCATGAGTTATTGCCCATAGTTTTGGGGTTCCAAGGGCCATTTACAACAACCGTAAGACCCCATACATGTTTGAACTTTACGACCACAAACTCGTCCTTTTCATGCTTTATGGTCGTTTTCATTAATTTAGGGGATTTCAGGGCGATTTACAACGACCCTAAGACCCGATACATGTTTGAGAGAATGACCAAAAACTCATCATTTTATAATTTTATGGTCTTTTTCATGAGCTATTGCCCACAGTTTTGGAGTTTTAGGGCGAGTTACAACGACCCTAAGACCCGATACAAGTTTGAGGGAATGACCAAAAACTCATCGTTTTCGCGTTCTATGGCCGTTTTCATGAGCTATTTCCCACACTTTTGGGGTTTTGGGGCGATTTACAATGACCTATTACCCAATATATGTTTGAGATAATGACCAAAAACTCGACGTTCTCGCATTTTTGTCTGTTTTCATGAGTTATTGCCCCCAGATTTGGGGGTTCAGGGCGATTTACAATGACCCTATGACCTGATACATGTTTGATGGAATGAACAAAAACTCGTCGTTTTTTCGCATTTTATAGCCGTTTTCATAAGTTATTGCCCACAGTTTGTGGGTTCCAAGGGCCATTTACAACGACCATAGACCCAATACATGTATGAATTTTATGATCGCAAACTCGTTTTTAATGGTTTAGGGCCGGTTTCATGAGCTATTGTCCATGTTTTGAAATTTATGACTAAAAACTCGTTTTTTCGTGCTTTATGGACATTTTCATGAGCTCTTGCCCTCATTTTTTAGGGTTTCAAGGCGATTTACAATGACCCTAAGAGCCGATACATGTTTGAGGGCATGACCAAAAACTCGTTGTTTTCGCATTTTATGGCCATTTTCATGATTTATTGCCCACAATTTTGGGGTTCCAAGGCGATTTACAACGACCATAAGATCTCATAAATGTTTCAGGGCATGACCAAAAAATCGTCGTTTTTGCCTTTTATAGTCATTTTCATGAGCTATTGCCCATAGTTGTGGGGTTTCAGGGCGATTTAAAACAACCGTGAGATGCAATACATGTTTGAGCTTTATGATCACACACTCGATTTTTTCGTGCTTTATGGCTGTTTTCATGAGCTCTTGGCCACATTTTTGGGGTGCTAAGGGGCATTTATAACAACTGTAATACCCGATATATGTTTGAAATTTATAACTACAAACTCGTTTTTTCTGTTCTTATGGCCGTTTTCATAAGCTATTGCCTGCAATTTGGTGGGTTTCAGGGCGATTTACAACGACCCTAAGACCCAATACATGTTTGAGGGAATGACCAAAAACTCATCGTTTTTGCGTTTTATGGTCGTTTTTATGAGCTATTGCCCACCGTTTTGGGGTTTCAGGGAGATTTACAACGACCGTGAGACTGGATGCATGTTTGATCTTTATGACCACAGATCATTTTTTCGTGCTATTTTATGGCTGTTTTCATGAGCTACTTCCCACATATTTGGGGTTCCAAGAGCCATTTATAATGATCATAAGACCCGATTCATGTTTGAAATTTATGAGCATAAGCACATTTTTTGTGCTTTATGGCATTTTCATCAGCTATTGCACAAAATTATGGGTGTTTCAGGGCGATTTACAATGACCCTAAGACACGATACATGTTTGAGGGCATGACCAAAAACTCGTCTTTTCGTGCTTTATGACCGTTTTCATGAGCTATTGCCCACATTTTTTGGGTTTCAAGGGTCATTTATAACGACCATAAGACTTGATACATGTTTGAAATTTATAACCATAAACTATTTTTTCGTGATTTATGGCCGTTTTCATGAGCTATTGCCCAAAATTTTAGGGGTTTCAGGGCGATTTATAATGACCCTAAGAGCCGATACATGTGTGAGAGCATGACCAAAACCTTGTCGTTTTTGCGTTTTACGGCCGTTTACATGAGTTATTGCCCACCGGTTTGGGGTTTTTAGTGCGATTTACAATGACCCTACGACCTAATACATGTTTGAGGGCATGAACAAAAACTCGTCGTTTTTGCGTTTTATGGTTATTTTCATGAGTTATTGCCCATAGTTTTAGGGTTTCAGGGCATTTTACAATGACCGTGAGACGCAATACATGTTTGAGCTTCATGATCACACACTCGTTTTTTGTGCTTCATGGATGTTTTCATGAGCTCTTGCCCACATTTTTGGGGTGCTAAGGGCCATTTATAACGACCGCAATACCCGATTTATGTTTGAAATTTATAACCACAAACTCGTTTTTTTCGTGCTTTATTCCCGTTTTCATAAGCTATTGCCCGCAATTTGGTGGGTTTAAGGGCTATCTACAACGACCCTAAGACCCAATACATGTTTGAGGGAATGACCAAAAACTCATCATTTTTGCGTTTTATGGTCGTTTTCATGAGCTGTTGCCCACAGTTTTGGGGTTTCAGGGCAATTTACAACGACTGTGGGACTGGATACATATTTGAGATTTATGAACACAAACTCATTTTTTCGTGCTATTTTATGGCCGTTTTCATGAGCTATTTCCCAGATTTTTGTGGTTCCAAGAGCCATTTATAATGACCATAAGACCCGATACATGTTTGAAATTTATGACCACAAACACATTTTTTGTGCTTTTTGGTTTTTTCATGAGCTATTGCACAAAATTTTGGGGGTTTCAGGGCGATTTACAATGACCCTAAGACACGATAAATGTTTGAGGGCATGACCAAAAACTCATCTTTTCGTGCTTTGTGGCCGTTTTCATGAACTATTGCCCACATTTTTGGGTTTCAAGGGTAATTTATAACGACCATAAGACTTGATACATGTTTGAAATTTATGACCACAAACTAGTTTTTTTCATGATTTATGGCCGTGCGCAAAATTGTAGAGGTTTAAGGGCGATTTACAACGACCCAGAGATGTGATACATGTGTGACGGCATGACCAAAAACTCGTCATTTTTGCGTTTTATGGCCATTTTCATGAGTTATTGCCCACCGATTTGGGGGTTACAGGGTGATTTACAATGACCCTAAGACCCAATACATGTTTGAGGGCATGACCAAAAACTCATCATTTCTGTGTTTTATGGTCATTTTCATGAGCTATTGCCCATAGTTTTGGGGTTTGAGGGCGATTTACAATGACCGTGAGACGCAATACATGTTTGAGCTTTATGATCACCAACTCGTTTTTTCGTGCTTTATGGCTATTTTCATGAGCTCTTGCCCACATTTTTGGGGTGCTAAGGGCCATTTATAACTACCATAATACCCGATATATGTTTAAGCTTTATAAGCACAAACTCATTTTTTTCGTGCTTTATGGCTGTTTTCATAAGCTATTGCCCGCAATTTGGTGGGTTTCACGGCGATCTACAACGACCCTAAGACCCAATACATGTTTGAGGGAATGACAAAAAACTCATCGTTTTTGCGTTTTATAGTCGTTTTCATGAGCTATTGCCCACGATTTTGGGGTTTTAGTGCGATTTACAACGACCGTGAGACTGGATACATGTTTGAGCTTTATGACCACAAACTCATTTTTTTCATGCTATTTTATGGCCGTTTTCATGAGCTATTTCCCACTTTTTTGGGGTTCCAAGAGCCATTTATAATGACCAAGCCCCGATGCATGTTTGAAATTTATGACCACAAACACATTTTTTGTGCTTGATGGCGTTTTCATGAGCTATTGCACAAAATTTTGTAGGTTGCAGGGCGATTTACAATGACCCTAAGACACGATACATGTTTGAGGGCATGACCAAAAACTCGTCTTTTCGTGCTTTATGGACATTTTCATGAGCTATTGCCCACATTTTTGGGTTTCAAGGGTCATTTATAATGACCATAAGACTTGATACATGTTTGAAATTTATGACCACAGACTAGTTTTTTCGTGATTTATGGCCGTGCCCAAAAATTTAGGGGTTTCAGGGCGATTTACAACAACCCTATGACCCGATACATGTGTGAGGGCATGACCAAAAACTCGTCGTTTTTGCGTTTTATGGCCGTTTTCATGAGTTATTGCCCACCGATTTGGGGGTTTCAGGGCGATTTACAATGACCCTAATACCCAATACATGTTTGAGGGCATGACCAAAAACTCGTCGTTTCTGTGTTTTATGGTCATTTTAATGAGCTATTGCCCATAGTTTTGGGGTTTCAGGGCGATTTACAACGACCGTGAGACGCAATACATGTTTGAGCTTTATGACCACACACTCATTTTTTCGTGCTTTATGGTTGTTTTCATGAGCTCTTGCCCAAATTTTTGGGGTGGTAAAGGCCATTTATAACGACCGTAATACCTGATATATGTTTGAAATTTATAACTACAAACTCGTTTTTTCCGTGCTTTATTACCGTTTTCATTAGCTATTGCCCGCAATTTGGTGGGTTTCAGGGCGATTTACAACGACCCTAGAACCCAATACATGTTTGAGGGAATGACCAAAAACTCATCGTTTTTGCGTTTATGGTCGTTTCATGGGCTATTGCCCATAGTTTTGGGGTTTCAATGCGAGTTACAACGACCGTGAGACTAGATACATGTTTGAGCTTTATGACCACACACTAATTTTTTTCGTGCTATTTTATGGCCGTTTTCATGAGCTATTTCCCAAATTTTTGGTGTTCCTAGAGCCATTTATAATGACCATAAGACCCGATGCATATTTGAAATTTATGACCACAAACACATTTTTGTGCTTTATGGCGTTTTCATGAGCCATTGCACAAAATGTTGGGGGTTTCAGGGCGATTTACATGACTCCAAGACACGATACATGTTTGAGGGCATGACCAAAAACTCATCTTTTCGTGCTTTATGGCCGTTTTCATGACCTATTGCCCACATTTTTGGGGTTTCAAGGGTCATTTATAACGACCATAAGACTTGATACATATTTGAAATTTATGACTACAAACTAGTTTTTTTCGTGATTTATGGCTGTTTTCATGAGCTATTGCCCAAATTTTAGGGGCTTCATGGCGATTTACAACGACCCTAAGACCTAATACATGTGTGAGAGCATGACCAAAAACTCGTCGTTTTTTGCGTTTTATGGCCGTTTTCATGAGTTATTGCCCACCGATTTGGGGTTTCAGGGCGATTTACAATGACCCTAAGACCCAATACATGTTTGAGGGTATGACCAAAAACTCGTCGTTTCTGTGTTTTATGGTCATTTTCATGAGCTATTGCCCATAGTTTTGGGGTTTCAGGGCGATTTACAACGACCTGAGATGCAATACATGTTAAGCTTTATGATCACACACTCGTTTTTTTCATGCTTTATGGCTGTTTTCATGAGCTCTTGCCCATATTTTTGGGGTGCTAAGGGCTATTTATAACGACCGTAATACCCGATATATGTTTGAAATTTATAACCACAAACTCATTTTTTTCCCATGCTTTATGGCCGTTTTCATAAGCTATTGCCCGCAATTTTGTGGGTTTCAGGGCGATCTACAACGACCCTGAGACCCAATACATGTTTGAGGGAATGACCAAAAACTCATCGTTTTTGCGTTTTATGGTCGTTTTCATGAGCTATTGCCCACAGTTTTAGGGTTTCAGGGTGATTTACAATGACTGTGAGGCTGGATATATGTTTGAGCTTTATTACCACAAACTCAATTTTTCGTGCTATTTTATGGCCGTTTTCATGAGTTATTTCCCAGATTTTTGGGGTTCCAAGAACCATTTATAATGACCATAAGACCCGATGCATGTTTCAAATTTATGACCACAAAGACATTTTTTATGCTTTATGGTGTTTTCATGAGCTATTGCACAAAATTTTAGGGGTTTCAGGGCGATTTACAATGACCCTAAGCCACGATACATGTTTGAGGGCATGACCAAAAACTCGTCTTCTCGTGCTTTATGGCCGTTTTCATGAGCTATTACCCACATTTTTGGGGTTTCAAGGGTCATTTATAACAACCATAAGACTTGATACGTGTTTGAAATTTATGACCACAAACAAGTTTTATTCGTGATTTATGGCCGTGCCCAAAATTTTAGGGCTTTCAGCGCGATTTACAATGACCCTAAGACCCGATACATGTGTGAGGGCATGACCAAAAACTCATCGTTTTTGTGTTTTATGGCCGTTTTCATGATTTATTGCCCACCGATTTGGGGGTTTCAGGGCGATTTACAATGGCCCTAAGACCCAATACATGTTTGAGGGCATGACCCAAAACTCGTCGTTTCTACGTTTTATGGTCATTTTCATGAGCTATTGCCCATAGTTTTGGGGTTTCAGGGCGATTTACAACGACCTGAGACGCAATGCATGTTTGAGCTTTATGATCACACACTCATTTTTTTGGTTCTTTATGGTTGTTTTCATGAGCTCTTGCCCATATTTTTGGGGTGCTAAGGGCCATTTATAACGACCGTAATACCCGATATATGTTTGAAATTTATAACCACAAACTCGTTTTTTCCCATGCTTTATGGCCGTTTTCATAAGCTATTGCCAGCAATTTGGTGGGTTTTAGGTAAATTTACAACGACCCTAAGACCCAATACATGTTTGAGGGAATGACCAAAAACTCATCGTTTTTGCGTTTTATGGTCGTTTTCATGAGCTATTGCCCAAAGTTTTGGGGTTTCAGTGCGATTTACAACGACCGTGAGACTCGATACATGTTTGAGCTTTATGACCATAAACTCATTTTTTTCGTGCTATTTTATGGCCGTTTTCATGAGCTATTTCCTAGATTTTTCGGGTTCCAAGAGCCATTTATAATGACCATAAGACCCGATGCATGTTTGAAATTTATGACCACAAACACATTTTTGTGCTTTATGGCATTTTCATGAGCTATTGCATAAAATTTTGGGGTTTCAGGGCGATTTATAATGACCCTAAGACACGATACATGTTTGAGGGCATGACCAAAAACTCGTCTTTTCGTGCTTTATGGCCGTTTTCATGAGTTATTGCCCACATTTTTGGGGTTTCAAGGGTCATTTATAACGACCATAAGACTTGATACATGTTTGAAATTTATGACCACAAACTAGTTTTTTCGTTATTTATGGCTGTGCCCAAAATTTTAGGGGTTTAAGGAGATTTACAACGACCCTAAGACCCGATACATGTTTGAGGGCATGACCAAAAACTTGTCGTTTTCGCGTTTTATGGTTGTTTTCATGAGCTATTGCCCATAGTTTTGGGGTTCCATGGGCCATTTACAATGACCATAAGACCCAACACATGTTTGAATTTTATGACCACAAAATCATTTTTGTGCTTTATGGCCGTTTTCATGAGTTATTGCGCACATTTTTGGGTTTACAAGGGCCATTTATAATGACAATAAGACCCGATGCATGTTTGAAATTTGTGCCAACAAACCCATTTTTTCCGTGCTTTATGGCCGTTTTCATGATCTATTGCCCACATTTTTAGGTGTTTTAGGGCGATTTACAATGACCCTAAGACCCGATACATGTGTGAAGGCATGCCCAAAAACTCGTCATTTTTGCGTTTTATGGTCGTTTTCATGAGCTATTGCCCATAGTTTTGGGGTTTCAGGGCGATTTACAATGACCATGGGACCCAATACATGTTTGAGCTTTATGACCACAAACTTACTTTTTCGTGCATTATGGCCGTTTTCATGAGCTATTGCCCACAATTTTGGGGTTCTAGGGGCCATTTATAACGACCGTATGACCCGATACATACTTGAAATTTAAGACCACAAACTTGTTTTTTCCATGCCTTATGGCCATTTTCATGAGCTATTGCCCACAATTTGGGGGGTTTCAGGGCGATGTACAAAGACCCTAAGACCCGATACATGTTTGAGGGCATGACCAAAAAGTCTTCATTTTCGCGTTTTATGGCCGATTTCATGAGCTATTGGCTACTGTTTTGGGGTTCCAAGGGTCGTTTACAATGACCGTAGGACCGAACACATGTTTGAACTTTATGAACAGAAACTAGTTTTGTGTGTGCTTTATGGCTGTTTTCATTAGCTATTGCCCATAGTTTTGGGGGTTTTAGGGCGATTTACAACAACCCTAAGACCTGATACTTGTTTGAGAGAATGACCAAAAACTTGTTGTTTTCGCGTTTATGCCCTTTTCATGAGCTATTGCCCACAGTTTTGGGGTTTCAGGACGATTTACAAGGACCCTAAGACCTGATACATGTTTAAGGGAATGACCAAAAACTCGTTGTTTTCGCGTTTTATGGCCATTTTCATGATCTATTTCCCACATTTTGTGGTTTCAGGGCGATTTATAACGGTCGTAATACTAGATAAATGTTTGAGGGGATGACCAAAAACTAGACGTTCTCGCGTTTTTGACTGTTTTCATGAGCTATTGCGCAACATTTTGGGGGATTCATGGCGATTTACAAAAACCCTAGGACCCGATACATGTTTGAGGGCATGACCAAAAACTCATCGTTTTCGTGTTTTATGGCTGATTTCATGAGTTATTGCCCATAGTTTTGGGGTTCCAAGGGCCATTTACAACGACCGTAAGACCCCATACATGTTTGAACTTTACAACCACAAACTCGTCCTTTTCATGCTTTATGGCCGTTTTCATTAATTTTGGGGATTTCAGGGCGATTTACAACGACCCTAAGACCCGATACATGTTTGAGAGAATGACCAAAAACTCATCATTTTATAATTTTATGGTCTTTTTCATGAGCTATTGCCCACAGTTTTGGGGTTTTAGGGCGAGTTACAACGACCCTAAGACCCGATACAAGTTTGAGGGAATGACCAAAAACTCATCGTTTTCGCGTTCTATGGCCGTTTTCATGAGCTATTTCCCACACTTTTGGGGTTTTGGGGCGATTTACAACGACCTATTACCCAATAAATATTTGAGGGTAATGACCAAAAACTCGACGTTCTCGCATTTTTGTCCGTTTTCATGAGTTATTGCCCAGATTTGGGGGTTCAGGGCGATTTACAAAGACCCTATGACCTGATACATGTTTGATGGAATGAACAAAAAATCGTTATTTTTTCGCGTTTTATAGCCGTTTTCATAAGTTATTGCCCACAGTTTGTGGTTTCCAAGGGTCATTTACAACGACCACAGACCGAATACATGTATGAATTTTATGACCGCAAACTCGTTTTTAATGGTTTAGGGCCGGTTTCATGAGCTATTGTCCATGTTTTGAAATTTATGACTAAAAACTAGTTTTTTTCGTGCTTTAAGGACGTTTTCATGAGCTCTTGCCCACATTTTTTAGGGTTTCAAGGCAATTTACAATGACCCTAAGAGCCGATGCATGTTTGAGGGCATGACCAAAAACTCGTTGTTTTCGCATTTTATGGCCGTTTTCATGATTTATTGCCCACAATTTTGGGGTTCCAAGGCGATTTACAACGACCGTAAGATCTAATACATGTTTGAGGGCATGACCAAAAACTCGTCGTTTTTGCCTTTTATAGTCATTTTCATGAGCTATTGGCCATAGTTCTGGGGTTTCAGGGTGATTTACAACAACCGTGAGACGCAATACATGTTTGAGCTTTATGATCACACACTCGTTTTTTTCGTGCTTTATGGCTGTTTTCATGAGCTCTTGGCCACATTTTTGGGGGTACTAAGGGGCATTTATAACGACCATAATACCCGACATATGTTTGAAATTTGTAACCACAAACTCGTTTTTTCCGTTCTTTATGGCCGTTTTCATAAGCTATTGCCCGCAATTTGGTGGGTTTCAGGGTGATTTACAAGGACCCTAAGAACCAATATATGTTTGAGGGAATGACCAAAAACTCATCGTTTTTGCGTTTTATGGTCGTTTTTATGAGCTATTGCCCACCGTTTTGGGGTTTCAGGGAGATTTACAACAACCGTGAGAATGGATGCATGTTTGATCTTTATGACCACAGATCGTTTTTTCGTGCTATTTTATGGCTGTTTTCATGAGCTATTTCCCACATTTTTGGGGTTCCAAGAGACATTTATAATGATCATAAGACCCGATTCATGTTTGAAATTTATGAGCACAAACACATTTTTTGTGCTTTATGGCATTTCCATCATCTATTGCACAAAATTTGGGTGTTTCAAGGCGATTTACAATGACACTAAGACACGATACATGTTTGCGGGCATGACCAAAAACTCGTCTTTTCGTGCTTGATGACCGTTTTCATGAACTATTGCCCACATTTTTGGGGTTTCAAGGGTCATTTATAACGACCATAAGACTTGATACATGTTTGAAATTTATAACCACGAACTATTTTTTTCGTGATTTATGGCCGTTTTCATGAGCTATTGCCCAAAATTTTAGGGGTTTCAGGGCGATTTACAATGACCCTAAGAGCCGATACATGTGTGAGAGCATGACCAAAAACTCGTCGTTTTTGCGTTTTACGGCCGTTTTCATAAGTTATTGGCCACCGATTTGGGGTTTTAAGTGAGATTTACAATAACCCTAAGAACTAATACATGTTTGAGGGGATGACCAAAAACTCGTCGTTTTTGCGTTTTATGGTTATTTTCATGAGTTATTCCCCATAGTTTTGGGGTTTCAGGGCAATTTACAACGACCGTGAGACGCAATACATGTTTGAGCTTCATGATCACACACTCATTTTTTTGTGCTTCATGGATGTTTTCATGAGCTCTTGCCCACATTTTTGGGGTGCTAAGGGCCATTTATAATGGCCATAATAAACCCGATTTATGTTTGAAATTTATAACCACAAACTCGTTTTTTTCGTGCTTTATTCCATTTTCATAAGCTATTGCCCGCAAGTTGCTGGGTTTCAGGGCGATCTACAACGACCCTAAGACCCAATACATGTTTGAGGGAATGACCAAAAACTCATCGTTTTTGCGTTTTATGGTCGTTTTCATGAGTTGTTGCCCACAGTTTTGGGATTTTACGGCGATTTACAACGAATGTGAGACTGGATACATGTTTGAGATTTATGAACACAAACTCATTTTTTCGTGCAATTTGATGACCGTTTTCATGAGCTATTTCCCAGATTTTTGCGGTTCCAAGAGCCATTTATAATGACCATAAGACCCGATGCATGTTTGAAATTTATGACCACAAACACATTTTTGTGATTTTTGGTGTTTTCATGAGCTATTGCACAAAATTTTGGGGGTTTCAGGGCGATTTACAATGACCCTAAGACACGATACATGTTTGAGGGCATGACCAAAAACTCGTCATTTCGTGCCTTGTGGCCGTTTTCATGAGCTATTTCCCACATTTTTGGGGTTCAAGGGTCATTTATAACGACCATAAGACTTGATACATGTTTGATATTTATGACCACAAACTAGTTTTTTCATGATTTATGGACGTGCGCAAAATTTAGGGGTTTAAGGGCGATTTACAACGACCCTAAGATGTGATACATGTGTGAGGGCATGACCAAAAACTCGTCATTTTTGCGTTTTATGGCCATTTTCATGAGTTATTGCCCACCGATTTGGGGGTTTCAGGGAGATTTACAATGACCCTAAGACCCAATACATGTTTGTGGGCATGACCAAAAACTCATCATTTCTGCGTTTTATGGTCATTTTCATAAGCTATTGCCCATAGTTTTGGGGTTTGAGGGCGATTTACAACGACCGTGAGACGCAATACATGTTTGAGCTTTATGATCACACACTCATTTTTCGTGCTTTATGGCTGTTTTCATGAGCTCTTGCCCACATTTTTGGGGTGCTAAGGGCCATTCATAACTACCATAATACCCGATATATGTTTAAGCTTTATAACCACAAACTCGTTTTTTTCGTGCTTTATGGCTGTTTTCATAAACTATTGCCCGCAATTTGGTGGGTTTCAGGGCGATCTACAACGACCCTAAGACCCAATACATGTTTGAGGGAATGACCAAAACTAATCGTTTTTGCGTTTTATGGTCGTTTTCATGAGCTATTGCCCACGATTTTGGGGTTTCAGTGCGATTTACAACGACCGTGAGACAGGATACATATTTGAGCTTTATGACCACAAACTCATTTTTTCGTGCTATTTTATGGCTGTTTTCATGAGCTATTTCCCACATTTTTGGGGTTCCAAGAGCCATTTATAATGACCAAGCCCCCGATGCATGTTTGAAATTTATGACTACAAACACATTTTTTGTGCTTTATGGCGTTTTCATGAGCTATTGCACAAAATTTTGGAGGTTGCAGGGCGATTTACAATGACCCTAAGACACGATACATGTTTGAGGGCATGACCAAAAACTCGTCTTTTCGTGCTTTATGGTCGTTTTCATGAGCTATTGCCCACATTTTTGAGTTTCAAGGGTCATTTATAACGACCATAAGACTTGATACATGTTTGAAATTTATGACCACAGACTAGTTTTTTCGTGATTTATGGCCGTGCCCAAAAATTTAGGGGTTTTAGGGCGATTTACAACGACCCTATGACCCGATACTTGTGTGAGGGCATGACCAAAAACTCGTCGTTTTTGCGTTTTATTGCCGTTTTCATGAGTTATTGCCCACCGATTTGGGGGTTTCAGGGCGATTTACAATGACCCTAATACCCAATACATGTTTGAGGGCATGACCAAAAACTCGTCGTTCTCTGTGTTTTATGGTCATTTTGATGAGCTATTGCCCATAGTTTAGGGGTTTCAGGGCGATTTACAACGACCGTGAGACGCAATACATGTTTGAGCTTTATGACCACACACTTGTTTTTTTCGTGCTTTATGGCTGTTTTCATGAGCTCTTGCCCACATTTTTGGGGTGGTAAAGGCCATTTATAACGACCGTAATACCTGATATATGTTTGAAATTTATAACTACAAACTCGTTTTTTCCGTGCTTTATTACCGTTTTCATAAGCTATTGCCCGCAATTTGGTGGGTTTCAGGGCGATTTACAACGACCCTAGAACCCAATACATGTTTGAGGGAACGACCAAAAACTCATCGTTTTTGCGTTTTATGGTCCTTTTCATGGGCTATTGCTAACAATTTTTGGGTTTCAATGCGATTTACAACGACCGTGAGACTAGATACATGTTTGAGCTTTATGACCACAAACTCCTTTTTTCGTGCTATTTTATGGCCGTTTTCATGAGCTATTTCCCAAATTTTTGGTGTTCCAAGAGCCATTTATAATGACCATAAGACCCGATGCATGTTTAAAATTTATGACCATAAACACATTTTTTGTGCTTTATGGCGTTTTCATGAGCCATTGCACAAAATGTTGGGGGGTTTCAGGGCGATTTATAATGACTCCACGACACGATACATGTTTGAGGGCATGACCAAAAACTCATCTTTCCGTGCTTTATGGCCGTTTTCATGAGCTATTGCCCACATTTTTGGGGTTTCAAGGGTCATTTATAACGACCATAAGACTTGATAAATGTTCGAAATTTATGACTACAAACTAGTTTTTTTCGTGATTTATGGCCGTTTTCATGAGCTATTGCCCAAATTTTAGGGGCTTCATGGCGATTGACAACCACCCTAAGACCAGATAGATGTGTGAGGGCATGACCAAAAACTCGTCGTTTTGCGTTTTATGGCCGTTTGCATGATTTATTGCCCATAGTTTTGGGGTTTCAGGGCGATCTACAACGACCATGAGACCCAATACATGTTTGAGGACATAACCAAAAACTCATCGTTTCTGTGTTTTATGGTCATTTTCATGAGCTATTGCCCATAGTTTGGGGTTTCAGGGAGATTTACAACGACCGTGAGACGCAATACATGTTTAAGATTTATGATCACACTCGTTTTTTCGTGATTTATGGTTGTTTTCATGAGCTCTTGCCCACAGTTTGGGGTGCTAAGGGCCATTTATAACGACCGTAATACACGATATATGTTTGAAATTTATAACCAGAAACTCATTTTTTCCGTGCTTTATGGCCGTTTTCATAAGCTATTGCCCGCAATTTGGTGGGTTTCAGGGCGATCTACAACGACCCTAAGACCCAATACATGTTTGAGGCAATGACCAAAACTCATCGTTTTTGTGTTTTATGGTCGTTTTCATGAGCTATTGCCCACAGTTTTGGGGTTTTAGGGTGATTTACAACGACCGTGAGACTGGATATATGTTTGAGCATTATGACCACAAACTCAATTTTTCGTGCTATATTATGGCCGTTTTCATGAGCTATTTCCCAGATTTTTGGGGTTCCAAGAACCATTTATAATGACCATAAGACCTGATGTATGTTTCAAATTTATGACCACAAAGACATTTTTTGTGCTTTATGGCGTTTTCAGAAGCTATTGCACAAAATTTTGGGGCTTTCAGGGCGATTTACAGTGACCCTAAGACACGATACATGTTTGAGGGCATGACCAAAAACTCGTCTTCTCGTGCTTTATGGCCCTTTCCATGAGCTATTGCCCACATTTTGGGGGTTTCAAGGGTCGTTTATAACGACCATAAGACTTGATACATGTTTGAAACTTATGACCACAAACTAGTTTTTTCGTGATTTATGGCCGTGCCCAAAAATTTAGGGGTTTCAGGGCGATTTACAATGACCCTAAGACCCGATACATGTGTGAGGGCATGACCAAAAACTCGTCGTTTTTGTGTTTTATGGCCGTTTTAATGAGTTATTGCCCACTGATTTGGGGGTTTCAGAACGATTTACAATGACCCTAAGACCCAATACATGTTTGAGGGCATGACCAAAAACTCGTCGTTTTTACGTTTTATGGTCATTTTAATGAGTTATTGCCCATAGTTTTGGGGTTTCAGGGCGATTTACAACGACCGTGAGACGCAATACATGTTTGAGATTTATGATCACACACTCGTTTTTTCCGTGCTTTATGGCCGTTTTCATAAGCTATTTCCTGCAATTTTGTGGGTTTCAGGGCGATCTACAACGACCCTAAGACCAATACATGTTTGAGGGAATGACCAAAAACTCATCGTTTTTGCGTTTTATGGTCGTTTTCATGAGCGATTGCCCACAGTTTTGGGGTTTCAGGGCGATTTACAACGACCGTGAGACTGGATACATGTTTGAGCTTTATGACCACAAACTCATTTTTTTCATGGTATTTTATGGACGTTTTCATGAGCTATTTCCCACATTTTTGGGGTTCCAAAAGCCATTTATGAGCACAAACACATTTTTTATGCTTTATGGCGTTTTCATGAGCTATTGTACGAAATTTTGGGGGTTTCAGGGAGATTTACAATGACCCTAAGACACGATACATGTTTGAGGGCATGGCCAAACACTCGTCTTTTCGTGCTTTATGACCGTTTTCATGAGCTATTGCCAACATTTTTGGGTTTCAAGGGTCATTTATAACGACCATAAGACTTGATACATGTTTGAAATTTATGACCACAAACTAGTTTTTTCGTGATTTATGGCCGTGCCCAAAATTTTAGGGGTTTAAGGGCGATTTACAACAACCCTAAGACCTGATACATGTGTGAGGGCATAACCAAAAATTCGTCGTTTTTGCGTTTTATGGTCGTTTTCATGAGTTATTTCCGACCGATTTGGGGGTTTTAGGGCGATTTACAATGACCCTAAGACCCAATACATGTTTGAGGGCATGACCAAAAACTCGTCGTTTCTGTGTTTTATGGTCATTTTCATGTGCTATTGCCCATAGTTTTGGGGTTTCAGGGCGATTTACAACGACCGTGAGATGCAATACGTGTTTTAGCTTTATGATCACACACTCGTTTTTTTCGTGCTTCATGGCTGTTTTCATGAACTCTTTCCCACATTTTTGTGGTGCCAAGGGCCATTTATAACGGCCGAAATACCCGATATATGTTTGAATTTTCTACCACAAACTCGTTTTTCCGTGCTTTATGGCCGTTTGCATAAGCTATTTCCTGCAATTTGGTGGGTTTCAGTGCGATTTACAACAACCCTAAGACCCAATACATGTTTGAGGGAATGACCAAAAGCTCATCTTTTTTGCGTTTTATGGTCGTTTTCATGAGTTATTGCCCATAGTTTTGGGGGTTTCAGGGCGATTTACAATGACCATGAGACTGGATACATGTTTGAGCTTTATGACCACAAACTAATTTTTTCGTGCTATTTTATGGGCGTTTTTATGAGCTATTTCCCACATTTTTGGGGTTCCAAGAGCCATTTATAATGACCATAAGACCTGATGCATGTTTGAAATTTATGACTACAAACACATTTTTTGTTCTTTATGGCGTTTTCATGAGCTATTACACAAAATTTTGGGGGTTTCAGGGCGATTTAAAATGACCCTAAGACACGATACATGTTTGAGGGCATGACCAAAAATTCATCTTTTCGTGCTTTATGGCCGTTTGCATGAGCTATTGCCCATATTTTTGGGGTTTCAAGGGTCATTTATAACGACCATAAGACTTGATATATGTTTGAAATTTATGACTACAAACTAGTTTTTTTCGTGATTTATGGCCATTTTCATGAGCTATTGCCCAAATTTTAGGGGTTTCATGGCGATTTACAACGACCCTAAGACCCGATAAATGTGTGAGGGCATGACCAAAAACTCATCGTTTTTGCGTTTATGGCTGTTTGCATGATTTATTGCCCATAGTTTTGGGGTTTCAAGGCGATTTACAACGACCATGAGACCCAATACCTTTTTGAGGGTATGACAAAAAACTCGTCGTTTCTATGTTTTATGGTCATTTTCATGAACTATTGCCCATAGTTTTGGGGTTTCAGGGAGATTTGTGACGACCGTGAGACACAATACATGTTTCAGCTTTATGATCACACACTCTTTTTTTCGTGCTTCATGGCTGTTTTCATGAGCTCTTGCCCACATTTTTGGGGTGCTAAGGGCCATTTATAACGACCGAAATACCCGATATATGTTTGAATTTTCTAACCACAAACTCGTTTTTTCCGAGCTTTATGGCCGTTTGCATAAGCTATTTCCCGCAATTTGGTAGGTTTCAGGGCGATTTACAACGACCCTAAGAAAAAATACATGTTTGAGGGAATGACCAAAAGCTCATCGTTTTGCGTTTATGGTCGTTTTCATGAGCTATTGCCCATAGTTTTGGGGTTTTAGGGCGATTTACAACGACCGTGAGACTGGATACATGTTTGATCTTTATGACCACAAACTCATTTTTCCGTGCTATTTTATGGACGTTTTATGAGCTATTTCCCACATTTTTGGGGTTCCAAGAGCCATTTATAATGACCATAAGACCCAATGCATGTTTGAAATTTATGACCACAAACACATTTTTTGTGCTTTATGGCGTTTTCATGAGCTATTGCACAAAATGTTGGGGGGTTTCAGGGCGATTTACAATGACCCTAAGACACGATACATGTTTGAGGGCATGACCAAAAACTCGTCTTTTCGTGCTTTATGGCCGTTTTCATGAGCTATGGCACACATTTTTGGGGTTTCAAGGGTCATTTATAACGACCATAAGACTTGATACATGTTTGAAATTTATGACTACAAACTAGTTTTTTTCGTGATTTATGGCCGTTTTCATGAGCTATTGCCCAAATTTTACGGGTTTCATGGCGATTTACAACGACCCTAAGATCCGATACATGTGTGAGGGCATGACCAAAAGCTCGTCGTTTTTGCGTTTTATGGCCGTTTGCATGATTTATTGCCCATAGTTTGGGGTTTCAGGGCAATTTACAACGACCATGAGACCCAATACCTGTTTGAGGGCATGACCAAAAACTCGTCGTTTCTACGATTCATGGTCATTTTCATGAGCTATTGTCCATAGTTTTGGGGTTTCAGGGCGATTTACAACGACAGTGAGACGCAATGCATGTTTGAGCTTTATGATCACACTCATTTTTTCGTGCTTTATGGTTGTTTTCATGAGCTCTTGTCCACATTTTTGGGGTGCTAAGGGCCATTTATAACGACCATAATACCCGATATATTTTTGAAATTTATAACCACAAACTTGTTTTTTCCGTGCTTTATGGCCATTTTCATAAGCTTTTTCCCGCAATTTGCTGGGTTTCAGGGTGATCTACAACGACCCTAAGACCCAATACATGTTTGAGGGAATGACCAAAAGCTCATCGTTTTTGCGTTTTATGGTCGTTTTCATGAGCTATTGGCCACTTGTTTGGGGTTTCATGGCGATTTACAACGTCCGTGAGACTGGATACATGTTTGATCTTTATGATCACAAACTCATTTTTTTCGTGCTATTTTATGGCCGTTTTTATTAGCTATTTCCCACATTTTTGGTGTTCCAAGAGCCATTTATAATGACCATAAGACCCAATGCATGTTTGAAATGTATGACCACAAACACATTTTTTGTGCTTTATGGCGTTTTCATGAGCTATTGCACAAAATTTTGGGTGTTTCAGGGCGATTTACAATGACCCTAAGACACGATACATGTTTGAGGGCATGACCAAAAACTCGTCTTTTTGTGCTTTATGGACGTTTTCATGTGCTATTGCCCACATTTTTGGGGTTGCAAGGGTCATTTATAACGACCATAAGAATTGATATATGTTTGAAATTTATGACTACAAACTAGTTTTTTCGTGATTTATGGCCGTTTTCATGAGCTATTGCCCAAAATTTTAGGCGTTTCAGGGTGATTTACAAGGACCCTAAGACCCGATACATGTGTGAGGCATGACCAAAAACTCATCGTTTTTGCATTTTATGGTCGTTTGCATGAGCTATTGCCCATAGTTTTAGGGTTTCAGGGCGATCAACAACGACCATGAGACCCAATACATGTTTGAGCTTTATGACCACAAACTCATTTTTCGTGCCTTATGGCCACTATCATGAGCAATTGCCCACATTTTTGGGGTTCTAGGGGCCATTTATAACTACGACCGATAAATGATTGAAATTTATGACCACAAACTCATTTTTTCCGTGCCTTATGACAGTTTTCATGAGCTATTGCCAAAAATTTGGGGGGGGGGGGGTTCAGGGCGATTTACAAAGACCCTAAGACCTAATACATGTTTGAGGGCATGACCAAAAAATCATCGTTTTCGTGTTTTATGGCTGATTTCATGAGCTATTGCCTACTGTTTTGGGGTTCCAATGGCCATTTACAACAACCGTAAGACCCAATACATGTCTGTACTTTATGAACACAAACTCGTTTTGTGTGTGCTTTATGGCTGTTTTCATTAGCTATTGCCCATAGTTTTGGGGGTTTCAGGGCAATTTACAACAATCCTAAGACCCGATCCATGTTTGAGAGAATGACCAAAAACTTGTTGTTTTCGCGTTTATGCCCTTTTCATGCGCTATTGCCCATAGTTCTGGGGTTTCAGGGCGATTTACAAGGACCCTAAGGTCTGATACATGTTTAAGGGAATGACCAAAAACTCGTTGTTTTTGCGTTTTATGGCCGTTTTCATGATCTATTTCCCACAATTTTGGGGTTTTAGGGCGATTTACAATGACTGTAATAAGTGATAAATGTTTGAGGGGATGACCAAAAACTCGACGTTCTCGCGTTTTTGGCAATTTTCATGAGCTATTGCCCAAAATTTTGGGGGTTTCAGGTCGATTTACAAAGACCCTAAGACCCGATACATGTTTGAGGGCATGACCAAAAACTTGTCGTTTTCACGTTTTATGTCTGATTTCATGAGTTATTGCCCATAGTTTTGGGGTTCCAAGGGCCATTTACAACGACCATAAGACCCAATACATGTTTGAACTTTACGACCACAAACTCGTTCTTTTTGTGCTTTATGGTCGTTTTCATTAATTTTGGGCGTTTAAGGGTGATTAAAACGACCCTAAGACCCGATAGATGTTTGAGAGAATGACCAAAAACTCGTCATTTTCGAATTTTATGGTCTATTTCATGAGCTATTGCCCACAGTTTTGGGGTTTTAGGGCCATTTACAACGACCCTAAGACCCGATACATGTTTGAGGGAATGACCAAAAACTTACGTTTTCGCGTTCTATGGCCATTTTGATAAGCTATTTCCCACACTTTTGGGGTTTCAGGGCGATTTACAATGACCCTAAGACATGATACATGTTTGGGGGCATGACCAAAAACTCATCTTTTCGTGCTTTATGACCGTTTTCATGAGCTATTGCCCACATTTTTAGGGTTTCAAGGGTCATTTATAATGACCATAAGACTTGATACATGTTTGAAATTTATGACCACAAACTAGGTTTTTTCGTGGTTTATGGCCGTTTTCATGAGATATTGCCCAAAATTTTAGGGGTTTCAAGGCGATATTCAATGACCCTAGAAATCGATACATGTTTGAGGGCATGAACAAAGACACATCGTTGACACGTTTTATGGCCGTTTTAATGAGCTATTGCCCATAATTTTGGTGTTCCAAAGGCCATTTACACCAACCGTTAGACCCAGTACATGTTTGAACTTTATGACTACAAACTCGTTTTTTTGTGCTTTAGGGTCGTTTTCATTTGCTATTGGCCACAATTTGGGGGTTTCAGGGCGATTTACAATGACCCTAAGACCCGTTACATGTTTGAGAGAATGACCAAAAACTCATCATTTTCGCGTTTATGGCCTTTTTCATGAAATATTGCCCACAGTTTTGGGGTTTTAGGGCGATTTACAATGACCGTATTACCCGATACATGTTTGAGGGTATGGCCAAAAACTTGACGTTGAAGGAGAATGTGGGCCCCATGTGTGGTTTTGGTATTAATGACAATCTTTATGGACTAATGTGTGTATTAAGTTGCACTTGTAGGATTTGGTCATTCGCATCGCTTGGAGCATGTGTTGGATTCAATGTCAATGAAATGAGAAGATGTGTTGTGCAAGCTCAAAATGCGCTATCTATAGAAGATCTCATGTTTGATGCTTGCCATCCTCGGTGATCATGGATCGATGATGAGGAATCAAGAAAGTCGTTCCATCTTGAGAAGGTCAAGTTCGTCTACATCGAGCTCAAGAGGAATGCTCAAGGCAAAGGTATAATCTTGATAGGTTTTCCCTTTTATCGGTCTCATGTTATTGTTGGGAGACCGAGTTTAGGATAGATAGTCGTATGAATAACTCGATCATATCGTTCAAAGAGAGCTCAAACCTTTGCATTCATGCATCATCGTATTTGGTTGTTATTTCTTCTTATCCATGTGAGGGTTTAGATCTTGTGGTAATCTCCATAACAAGCTCTTGGTCATCAAAATCAGATCTCCCGTTTATACCATGTTGCGATTTTGATCTTGGCAGTTTTCCGGTTTCTCACCAAGTGATGTATCTCACATTATAATACTTGATAAATTCTCACTTGGTGATAACCAATATTTTATGGTCATTTTCATGAGCTATTTCCCATAGTTTTAGGGTTTTAGGGGGATTTACAATGACTGTATTCCTCAATACATGTTTGAGAGCATGACCAAAAACTCAACATTCTCGCGTTTTTGGCTATTTTCATGAGTTATTGCCCATAGTTCTGGGTTTTCAAGGGGATTTACAACAACCCTAAGACCCGATACATGTTTGAGGGCATGACCAAAAACTCATTATTTTTGCGTTCTATGGCCATTTTTATCACCTATTGCCCATAGTTTTAGGGTTCCAAGGGCCATTTACAACGATCATACGATCCAATACATGTTTGAACTTTATGACCACAAACTCGTTTTTCGTGCTTTATGGAAGTTTTCATGAGCTATTGACCACATTTTTGGGGTTCCAAGGGTCGTTTATAACTACCATAAGACATGATACATGTTTGACATTTATGCCAACAAAGTCGTTTTTTCCATGCTCTATGGCAGTTTTCATGAGCTATTGCCCACACTTTTAGGGGTTTCAAGCCGATTTACAATGACCCTAAGACCCGCTAGATGTGTGAGGGCCTGACAAAAAACTCATCGTTTTTTCGTTTTATGCTGGTTTTCATGAGCTATTGCCCATTGTTTTGGGGTTTCAGGGCGATTTACAATGACCGTGCGAACTAATACATGTTTGAGCTTTATGACCACAAACTCATTTTTTCCGTGCTTGATAGCCGTTTTCATGAGCTATTGCCCACAATTTGGGGTGTTTCAGGGAGATTTACAACGACCCTAATATCCAACACATGTTTGAGGGAATGACCAAAAAATCGTCGTTTCCGCGTTTTATGGCCGTTTTCATGAGCTATTGCCCATGGTTTTGGGGTTTCAGGGCGATTTACAATAACCGTGAGACCCGACACATGTTTAAGCTTTATGTCCACAAACTCTTTTTTCGTGCTTTGTAGCCGTTTTCATGAGCCGTTTTTCGTGCTTTATGCCCACATTTTTAGGGTTTGGGGCGATTTACAACGACCCTAAGACCCGATACATGTTTGAGAGAATGACCAAAAACTCGTCATTTTGCATTTTATGGCCTTTTTCATGAGCTATTGCCCACAGGTTTGGGGTTTCAGGGCGATTTACAACGACCCTAAGACCTGATACATGTTTGAGGGAATGACCAAAAACTCATTGTTATGATGTTTTATGGCCATTTTCATGAGCTAATTCCAACAATTATGGGGTTTTACGACGATTTACAACGACCCTATGACCTGATACATGTTTGAGAGAATGAACAAAAACTCGTCATTTTCGTGTTTTATAGCTGTTTTCATGAGTTATTGCCCACAATTTTGGGTTCCAAGGGTCATTTACAACGACTGTAAGACCCAATACATGTTTGAACTTTATGAACACAAACTCGTTTTTTGTGGTTTAGGGCCGCTTTCATGAGCTATTGTCCACATTTTTGGGGGTTCCAAAGGCCATTTCGAACGACCGTAAGACTCGATACATGTTTGAAATTTATGACCAAAAACTCGTTTTTTTCATGCTTTATGGCCGTTTTCATGAGTTTTGCCCATAGTTTTGGGGGGTTTTAGAGCGATTTACAACGACCCTAAGACCCGATACATGTTTGAGGGAATGACCAAAAACTCGTCGTTTTCGCATTTTATCGTTGTTTTCATGAGCTATTGCCCATAGTTTTGGGGTTTCAGGGCAATTTACATCGACCGTGAGACCAATAGATGTTTGAGCTTTATGACCACAAACTCATTTTTTCGTGCTTTATGGCTGTTTTCATGAGCTCTTGCCCACATTTCTGGGGTTCTAAGGGCCACTTATAACGACCGTAATACCCGATATATGTTTCAAATTTGTGACCACAAACTCATTTTTTCCGTGCTTTATGGCCATTTTCATGAGCTATTAGCCACAATTACGGGGTTTTAGGGCGATTGAAAATGACCCTATGACCCGATACATGTTTGAGGGAATGAACAAAAACTCATCGTTTTCGTGTTTTATAGCTGCTTTCATGAGTTATTGCCCATAGTTTTAGGGTTCCAAGGGTCATTTACAACGACCGTGAGAGCCAATACATGTTTGAACGTTATGACCACAAACTCATTTTTTGTGGTTTAGGGCCGTTTTCATGAGCTATTGTCCACATTTTTGGGGGTTCCAAGGGCCATTTAGAACGACCGTAAGACTGGATACACGTTTGAAATTTATGACCACAAACTCGTTTTTTTCTTGCTTTATGGCCGTTTTCATGAGCTATTGCCCATATTTTTGGGGGTTTCAGGGTGATTTACAACAACCCTAAGACACGATACATGTATGAGGGCATGACCAAAAACTCGTTGTTTTTGCGTTTTATGGTCGTTTTCATGAGCTATTGTCCATTGTTTTGGGGTTTTAGGGCGATTTACAATGACCGTGAGACCCAATACATGTTTTAGCTTTATGACCACAAACTCGTTTCTCCGTGCATTATGTTCGTTTTCATGAGCTCTTGCCCACATTTTTGGGGTGGTAAAGGCCATTTATAACGACCGTAATAGCCGATATATGTTTGAAATTTATGACCACAAACTCGTTAGTTCCGTGCTTTATGGTCGTTTTGATGAGCTATTGCCCACAATTTGGGGGGGTTTCAGGGCGATTTACAACGATCCTAAGACCTAATACATGTTTGAGGGAATGACGAAAAACTCGTCGTTTTTGTGTTTTATGGTCGTTTTCATGAGCTATTGCCCACAGTTTTGGGGTTTCAGGGCGATTTACAACGACCATGAGACCCGATACATGTTGAGCTTTATGACCACAAACTTGTTTTTTTCGTGCTGCTTTATGGCCGTTTTCATGAGCTATTGCCCACATTTTTGGGGTTCCAAGGGTCATTTATACTGACCATAAGACCCGATACATGTTTGAAATTTATGTCAACAAACTCATTTTTTCCATGCTTTATGGCAATTTTCATGAGCTATTGCCCACATTTTTAGGGGTTTCAGGGCGATTTACAACGACGCCCGATACATGTGTGAGGGCATGACAAAAAACTCGTCGTCTTTGCATTTTATGGAAGTTTTCATGAGCTATTGCTCATAGTTTTGCGGTTTTAGGGCGATTTACAATGACCGTGAGAGCCAATACATGTTTAAGCTTTATGACCACAAACTCGTTTTTTCGTGCATTATGGTCGTTTTCATGAGCTATTGCCCACATTTTTGGGGTTCTAGGGGCCATTTATAATGACCGTAAGACCCGATACATGTTTGAAATTTATGACAACAAACTTGTTTTTTCCGTGCTTTATGGCCCTTTAATGAGCTATTGCCCACAATTTGGGGTGTTTTAGGGAGATTTAAAATGACACCAAGACCCAATACATCTTTGAGGGAATGATCAAAAACTCGTCGTTTTTACGTTTTATGGTCGTTTTCATGAGCTATTGCCCATAGTTTAGGGGTTCGGGGCAATTTACAACGACAGCGAGACCCGATACATGTTTGAGCTTTATGACCATAATCTCTTTTTTTCGTGCTTTATGGCTGTTATCATGAGCTATTGCCCACGTTTTTGGGGATTCCAAGAGCCATTTATAAGGAACGTAAGACCCGATACACGTTTGAAATTTATGCGGTGACCCAGCATATCACTACATGTGTAGTACACTATAGTCGTTGACATGACATCCACAGAACACCGTTCTCTAAATATCACATCCCTCAGAGTGGTACAACAGAAACATTGCGGGTCCATATTACAAACATTCACATATTATTATTATTACAATACCAGAAGTTCAAGACTTCAAAAGGATTCAACTTACAAACCAAAATATAAAGTGTTTCAGTGGAATTTAAAAGTATTAACTCCAACTAGGAGTTGAGCTCAGCAGCTTATTCTATAGAGTTCATGTTGCTCGTCTCCGTTGGTTACTACTAACTAGGATACTTAGTTGGACTCGTTATCATCAACACCATAGCGGATTTCGTAATCCACTCCTTCAACACCTCCTGACAGGTCAGGCTCTTCGTAGAACACATCTTCTTGACATTCAACTGCATACATTGGCACATCTTCGCGATCCTCAGTCTAAGCAAGGGATCAAAGGAAAGGATGAGTAACAGCGTTACCCAACAAGTTCATTATATGCAAGGTGGGAAGTTTGATGCTCTACCTACCACCTCGGATTATAAATCCTTGGCACTATGCAGCTTTTTGTAAATCTTTCTTTAAAGATTGATTTTATTATGAAAATCTATGACCATCAGCCTTCACAGATTGACCAGAACTTTCATGGAGTTCCTTTCCTGCCGCGTTCGTAGCTCCTTCCCGGAACAGGGAGTAACAAGTTACAATTTTTACACTCTACAGAGGTGCATTACTTTACCCATGAGAGATCAACTCCTTTTTGCACAACCGTGCGTACTTTCTCGTCCACAATTCCATGATGTGGGGCCCAGTAGTTGGTCTAAGCCAATCACTGCCCCCTTCGCGACCTCGCATGCCTCCTTGGTGTACACCATGCCCACATATTGAATTACGGCAATGGTTTGTATAAACCGTTAGATTCCAGAACTATCGTGGGACGATGTGGGTTCCCACCCATATGCTGCATATCCTCTACGAATTACCAATTAATATGCACGCTACGAGGATAACAGCCACGACCTTCACATCCGGCTTCATGCGAGAGAAAGAAGATACAACTAACTTCTCTGTCCCATTCCAAATCTCATGGCTAACGCGTAATATACAGCACTAGAATCACTGATGTCAGAGGTTATTAAGTCCCTAATTGTTCATCATTGTTGCAAATAGAACCCTAAGTTCTATTGCTCCATTATATCATCATTTAGGATGATATCTATGATTTCTTTATTTGTGAAAATATTATTTTCTATCTTTGGAGTATATATGATAACACACAATTTGCAAATACTTTGATAAAGACTCTTCAAAGGATATGAGCAAGTGATGAACTTGCCTTGTGATGGAAAGGTAGTGAAGTCTGATGCTTGCACTGGACCTTGAGCTTCTATGTCTACAAAAAAATCATTATTGCCCGGTAAGGACAATATTCAAAGAAGCAAAATGATTATGCAAAGTAATGTAATGCATCATTTAGCTTTATATGTATTCCGCCCCCCCCCCCATTTATTTAAATTATAAAAATTCTTTTAATAGTAAACAACTTATAAATATTAAATTTTTTAATATTTAAAGAATATTGTATTTATTTACTTTATTTCCTTTTATTTGAATTTTTATTAATTTAATAATTCCTTTAAGAATTATTATTTAAATACCAAAAATTGTTATGACATATTTGTTTAGTATTTTTATAAAATACTACAATATTAATATATAATGAAAGTGATTTTTATTTATTTTTATCAACTTTCAATAATTTTGTAAAATTCCATAAGGTATATATAAATTACAAAATTCTTAATAAAGTTTATATGTCTCAAATTTTATTTCTTAATTTATTTGGATAGTTTGGATTATTGTGAATCCAAAAATGTCTTATTTATATTTTTTGGACTTTTATTTTATTTTCTAGAATTTATTTAAATTTAGGGGCATTCTGATCTTTTCCAATTATTGAAACAGGCTTTAAATGGTTTTGGGCTGGCTGTTTGGGTTTATTGGGCCCTTGTGGCCCAATAGGGCAAAGGCAAAACAATACCCCGAAGGGGTATTGGCCCAACCCATCCCAACACTCTCTGTTCTCTCTTGAGCTCACCTCTCTCCTCTCCTCCCCTGACCCCGTGGTCAGCGATGCTGTCGCAGACGATTCGCGCCACCGTGGACCTTCCTGGCCGCCGCCGTGGTGCAGGATGAGGTTGTCGGCCCCGCTATCCCCTCCTGTCCAATTGGATTTGGACGTGGAGCCCTCTGTGATCAGATCGATGTCGTCCCGAATCCTAGGGTTTGGGGTTGGCGTTGATCTGACGCCGCCGCTGCTATCGTGTGCTATGGAGATGCTCCTCGCCTCCAGACGTGGCTAAGGTCACCGCTGTGGCAATGTGTGGGCTGCAGCGCCCCCCTGGGGGTGCTCCCCGTGCCGCCATGGTCGTCGGCCATCTCGGCTTCCTCTTCTAATCTATAGCGAGGACCTTTGGTGAGTGGTTCCTCTCCCTCTCATGCTCTTTGTGCTAGGCCCTCTCATGCTAGATGTTGGTAGTGGCCTTTCTGGTTACTGTCCTGTCTTGATTAGATGATTGGTTCTATTTAGGGTTCATACCCTGTTGTTGATTAAATAACTGATGAATTGAATGTGTTGATGATCCTGGAACCTGTTAAGTGGTGCCTTGCTGTGGAGTACTGCTGATGGTTAGCTGTGGTGATGCTAGTGGTTTGTGATATGATTCTATGGATTAATTTTTATATGATTCAAATGGTAAAGTTGCTCTAGAAGCAATACTTGGGAATCTAGTGGTTTAATAACACACCACTGTCATTTCTTGGTTAATGACAGTGAGTGTTGTGTGATGAAGTCACTGTATTAGCACTGTTGGCTTAAGAATTATATGTAGTTTGAGATCAAATGATCTCCTACAGTGAAAATATGTATATGATTTTCCTGAGTATGATTCCTGTGATGATAGGAAAAATGATTTTTATAGTTGGTTGTTTGAATCTATGAAGATTGAATGCTTAACCTGATTAATGTAGAATTGTTCTTGTGACACCATCTTTATATGGCACACAAGATTAGGTTCTATTTGTTGGTTTGGTTTGGTTAAAACTTAAGATGAGTTTGGTATTAAAGAGAAGTAGAAATTTTCCTTCCTTAAATCCCTAAGACCCATGATGTTGGTCTAAGGTTTAGGGATTAAACCTTTATCTTGTTGATTCACATGGATGGGTTCTGGTAGTGATACCAGCTACTGTTTCTTGAATCAAAGTTTGGTAAAAAATGATGGTAGGCTTGATTACTTATATATATATATATATATATATATATATATCCATAAGATTAAATTCTAAGGTGCTACTCTTGTCTTAGAGATGTGCCTATAAGTTTAATTCTTAGCTATATTCATTCTTGAATTGAATTATAGCTTGATAGCTAGGTCAATGATGTTGTTCTGATATCTAGTTGGATCCTTATACTTTTTTGATTGCCTTTAGTGTTTTACAAACTTCAGTGATGGATTCACCCCACTTGGGTGCTTTCTAAGAATTTGAGTTATAGACAGATCATGAATGTTTGTCTAATCCTAGATAGATAGATCATGTGATTGTCTATTTTACTCACCACACTTATTTGATGTTGTGGTTGCTAGTGGTTGATCTTGTGGTAGCTTGATCTGGTGCTCCCCTGGTATTTCCAGCTCCTGGATTGTCCTTGATCTAGCCCTTCATCTCCTGATCCTGATGGCTTGATCTTGGTCTTGCTATCCACCTGATCCACCCCGCCTCCTTATGTCATCATTTTGGTGGTGTGATCCTGGGCTTTGGTTGGTGTGATTTAGCTTGGCTTTGGCTGGGTTTAGCTGCTGGCTGCTGTGCTTGGTGTGTAAGAACAATGGAATGGTGTGGGGATTGGCTTCCCACGACTGTGTTGATGGTTTTATTTGATTGTGTTGTTGTTGTGGTGTTGACAGCACACCCATGCAGTTTGGTGTGTGTGCTGCCTGTGTGCCTGCTGCACAAGTTGTGGATATGTTCTGGCTGTGAAAGTTACTTTCACCATGTCACCATTTACCTGGCTAGTGAAACTTGCCCCTCCTTGTTGTTTATTTTACTTATGGCTTAAATTTATGAAATATATATTCTTTCATATTGGTGAAACTTGCCCCTTAAATTACTCAATGATGAAAAAGTGAACAGTGCACTTCACTGTCAACTCTGAGAGTAAAATTATTCTAATCCTAACTTTCTTTTTCTGTTAAGCTTCTTTTTATTTTGCAGGTACCAGATTTGAAGATCAAGACTTTAGTTTAAGTTTTTATTTTTATTCAGAGAACAGTCACTTGTAATATATCTCAGATTCAATTGTAATCTTTAATTTATTCTTTTGTACTATTTATTTTTTTATTCTATTGTAATAAAGATTGTACTAATATCAATAAAGAAATATTATTCTTTTATTTATTTACTATTGTAAGGATTGTTGTTTATTTACATAGGTTACATTGTGTAACTTATTTATTGAGTAAAATTTTGAAATGGAGATTCTTATTCTTAATTGCTTTCTTTATATAAAGTTTGAGTTATTATTGGTTATATCTTAATTAAATCAAATACTCAATCATTATTCAAAATCCTTTTGAATTATAATTCAAACACTCAAGTTTTAAATTCAAATTTAATTTCCCAAAACACTCTAATCCATAAAGATCATATCAAAGCCTATAGCAATCATCCTTCAAGACTATGCCTAAGCTCAAAGCATGAAAGAAACTTTGATCACTTTAGGTTTTTATTTGGCAAAACAATTATCCACATTTTCACAGATGAATGCATGCAACATTTCAAATTCCTAAATCTACCCTTCGTTAGTTCCTAAATGCTAGGATGTTACAATTTATGACCACAAACACGTTTTTTCATGCTTTATGACTGTTTTCATGAGCTATTGCCCAAAATTTTGGGGGTTTCAGGACGATTTACACTGACCCTAAGACCCAGTACATGTTTGAGGGAATGAGCAAAAACTGGTCGTTTTCGCGTTTTATGGCCGTTTTCATTAGCAATTGCCTACTGTTTTGGGGTTCAAAGGGACATTTACAACGACCGTAAGACCCAATACATGTTTGCACTTTATGACCACAAACTCGTTATTTTCGTGCTTTATGGCCGTTTTCATTAGCTTTTTCCCACAATTTTGGGGGTTTTAGGGCGATTTACAATGACCCTAAGACCCGATACATGTTTGAGAGAATAACCAAAACCTTGTCATTTTCAAATCTTATGGCCTTTTCCATGAGATATTGCCCATAGTTTTGGGTTTTAGGGCGATTTACAATGACCCTAAGATCCGATACTTGTTTGAGGGAATGACCAAAAACTCGTCGTTTTCATGTTTTATGGCTGATTTCATGAGTTATTGCCCATAGTTTTGGGGTTCCAAGGGCCATTTACAACGACCATAAGACCCAATACACGTTTTCATTAGCTCTTTCCCACAGTTTTGGGCGTTTCAGGGCGATTTACAACGACCCTAAGACACGATACATGTTTGAGGGATTGACCAAAAACTCGTCGTTCTCGCGTTTTATGGCCGTTTTTATGATTTATTGCCCACAATTTTGGGGTTCCAAGGCGATTTACAACAATCATAAGGCCCAATACATGTTTCAGGGCATGACCAAAAACTTGTCGTTTTGCGTTTTATGGTCATTTTCATGAGCTATTCCCCAAAGTTTTGAGGTTTCAAGGCGATTTACAACGACCGTGAGACCCAATACATGTTTGAGCTTTATGACCACACACTCGTTTTTTCGTGCTTTATGGCTATTTCCATGCGCTCTTGCCCACATTTTTAGGGTGCTAAGGGCCATTATAACGGCCGTAATACCTGATATATGTTTGAAATTTATAACCACAAACTCGTTTTTTCCATGCTTTATGCCCGTTTTCATGAGCTATTGCCCACATTTGGGGGGTTTCATTTACAACGACTCTAAGACCCAATACATGTTTGATTGAATGACCAAAACTCGTCGTTTTTGTGTTTTATGGTTGTTTTCATGAGCCATTGTGCCCATAGTTTTTGGGTTCCAAGAGCCATTTATAACGACCGTAAGACCCGATGCTTTTTGAAATTTATGACCACGAACACGTTTTTTGTGCTTTATGGCGTTTTCATGAGCTATTGCACAAAATTTTGGGGGTATCAGGGCGATTTACAATGACCCTAAGACCCGATACATCTTTGAGGGCATGACCAAAAATTCGTCTTTCCGTGCTTTATGGCCGTTTTCATGAGCTATTGCCCACATTTTTGGGATTCCAAGGGTCATTTCTAATGACCATAATACCCGATACATCTTTGAAATTTATGACCACAAACTTGTTTTTTTCTTGCTCTATGGCCATTTTCATGAGCTATTGCCCAAAATTTTAGGGGTTTCAAGGAGATTTTCAATGACCCTAAGACCCGTTACATGTTTGAGGGCATGACTAAAAACTCATTGTTTTCGCATTTTATGGCCGTTTTCATGAGCTATTGCCCACAGTTTTGGTGTTCCAAAGGCCATTTACAACGACCGTCAGACCCAATACATGTTTGAACTCTATGACCACAAACTCGTTTTTTTCGTGCTTTATGGTCGTTTTCATTACCTATTGCCCACAATTTTGGGGGTTTCAGGGCGATTTAAACGACCCTAAGACCCGTTACATGTGTGAGAGAATGACCAAAAACTTGTCATTATTGCATTTTATGGCCTTTTTATGAGCTATTTTCCACACTTTTGGGGTTTCAGGGTGATTTACAATGACAGTATTACCCGATACATGTTTGAGGGCATGACCAAAAACTTGTTATTTTCACGTTTTATGGCCGTTTTCATGATATATTTCCAACAATTTGGGGGTTTCAGGGCGATTTGAAACGACTATATTACCCGATACATGTTTGAGGGCATGACCAAAAACTTAACGTTCTCACATTTTTGGTTGTTTTCATGTGTTATTGCCCACAGTTCTGGGGGTGTCAGGAGGATTTACAACAACCCTAAGACGCGATACATGTTTGAGGGCATGACCAAAAACTCGTCGTTTTCGCATTCTATGGCCATTTTTATCAGCTCTTGCCCATAGTTATAGGGTTCTAAGGGACATTTATAATGACCATACGACCCAATACATGTTTGAACTTTATGACCACAAACTCGTTTTTTCGTGCTTTATGGCAGTTTTCATGAGCTATTACCCACATTTTTGGGGTTCCAAGGGTCATTTATAACGACCATAAGACCAGATACATGTTTGAAATTTATGCCAACAAACTCGTTTTTTCCATGCTTTATGGCCGTTTTCATGAGCTATTGACCATATGTTTTGGGGTTTCAGGGCGATTTACAATGACCCTAAGACCCGATACGTGTGTGAAGGCATAACCAAAAACTCGTCATTTTTGCATTTGATGGTCGTTTTCATGAGCTATTGCCCATAGTGTCGGGGTTTCAGGGCGATTTACAATGACTGTGAGACCCAATACATGTTTGAGATTTATGACCACAAACTCGTTTTTTGGTGCACTATGGCCATTTTCATGAGTTATTGCCTACATTATTGTAGTTCTAGGGGCCATTTATAACTACCCTAAGACTGGATACATGTTTGAAATTTATGGCCACAAACTCGTTTTTTCCCTGCTTTATGGCCATTTTCATGAGCTATTGCCCACAATTTGGGGGGTTTTAGGGCGATTTTCAACGATCCTAAGACCCAATACATGTTTAAGGGAATGACCAAATACTCGTTGTTTTTGTGTTTTATGGTCGTTTTCATGAGCTATTGCCCACAGTTTTGGGGTTTCGGGGTGATTTACAACGACCGTGAGTCTTGATACATGTTTGAGCTTTTTCGTGTTTTATGGCCTTTATTTCATGAGCTATTGCCCATGGTTTTGCGGTTTTAGGGCGATTTGCAACGACCCTAAGACCCGATACATGTTTGAGGGAATGACCAAAAACTAGTTTTTTCCATGCTTTATGGCCGTTTTCATGTGTTATTGCCCATATTTTTAGGGTTTTCAAGGTGATTTACAATGACCGTGAGACCCAATACATGTTTGAGATTTATGACCACAAACTCATTTTTTGGTGCACTATGGCCATTTTCACGAGTTATTGCCTACATTTTTGTGGTTCTAGGGGCCATTTATAATGACCCTAAGACCGGATACATGTTTGAAATTTATGACCACAAACTCATTTTTCCCTGCTTTATGGCCGTTTTCATGAGCTATTGCCCACAATTTGGGGGGTTTCAGGGCGATTTTCAACGATCCTAAGACCCAATACATGTTTGAGGGAATGATCAAAAACTCGTTGTTTTTGTGTTTTATGCACGTTTTCATGAGCTATTGCCCACAGTTTTGGGGTTTCAGGGTGATTTACAACGACCGTGAGTCCTGATACATGTTTGAGCCTTTTCGTGTTTTATGGCCTTTATTTCATGAGCTATTGCCCATGGTTTTGCGGTTTCAGGGCGATTTGCAACGACCCTAAGACCCGATACATGTTTGAGGGAATAACCAAAAACTAGTTTTTTCCATGCTTTATGCCCGTTTTCATGAGTTATTGCCCAGATTTTAGGGGTTCCAAGGCGATATAAAACGACCCTATGAGCCGACACGTGTGTGAGGGCATGACCAAAAACTCGTTCTTTTGCGTTTTATGGTCGTTTTTATGAGCTATTGCCCATAGTTTAAAGGTTTCAGGGTGATTTACAGCGACCGTGAGACCTAATACATGTTTGAGCTTTATGACCACAAACTCGTTTTTCCGTGCATTATGGCCATTTTCATGAGATATTGCCCATAATTTGGGGGGTTTCAAGGCGATTTACAAGTGCCCTAAGACCCAATACATGTTTGAGGGAATGACTAAAAACTCGTCGTTTTTATGTTTTATGGTCGTTTTCATGAGCTATTGCAAACAGTTTTGGGGTTTCTGGGCATTTACAATGACTGTGACACCCAATACATGTTTGATCTTTATGACAAAGACTCTTTTATTGGGCTTTATGGCTATTTTCATGAGTTATTGACCATATTTTTGGGGTTCCAAGAGCCATTTATAACGACCGTAAGACCCGATACATGTTCAAATTTATGACCACAAACACATTTTTTCGTGGTTTATTGATGTTTTCATGAGCTATTGCCCAAAATTTTGGGGGTTTCTGGATGATTTACAATGACCTAAAAACCAATACATGTTTGAGGGAATGACCAAAAATCATTGTTTTCGCGTTTTATGGTCGTTTTCATGAGCTATTGCCCATGGTTTTGGGGTTCCAAGGGCCATTTACAATGACCGTCAGACCTAATACATGTTTGAACTTTATGACCACAAACTCGTTCTTTTCGTGCTTTATGACCATTTTCATTAGCTTTTGCCAACAATTTTGGGGGTTTCAGGGCGATTTACAACGACCCTAAGACCCGATACATGTTTGAGAGAATGACGAAAAACTCGTCATTTTCGCGTTTTGTGGCCTTTTTTATGAGCTATTGCCCACAGTTTTGGGGTGTCAGGGCGATTTACAACGATCCTAAGACCAGATACATGTTTGAGGGAATGACGAAAAACTCATCGCTTTCTCGTTTTATGGCCGTTTTCATGAGCTATTCCCCACAATTATGGGGTTTTAGGGCAATTTACAACAACCCTATGACCCGATACATGTTTGACGGAATGAACAAAAACTTGTCATTTTCGCGTTTATGGCCGTTTTCATGAGCTGTTGCCCATAGTTTTTGGGTTCCAAGGGCCATTTATAACGACCGTCAGACCCAATACATGTTTAAACTTTATGGCCACAAACTTTTTTTTTCGTACTTTATGGCCGTTTTCATTAGCTATTGCCCATAATTTTGGGGGTTTCAGGGCGATTTACAATGACCCTAAGACCCAATACATGTTTGAGGGCATGACCAAAAACTCGTCATTTTCGCGTTTTATGGTTGTTTTCATGAGCTGTTGCCCATAGATTTGGGGTTCCAAGGGCCATTTATAATGACCATCAAAGGCCATTTACAACGACCGACAGACCCAATACATGTTTGAACTTTATGACCACAAACACGTCATTTTCGTGTTTTATGGCCTTTTTCATGAGCTATTGCTCATAGCTTTGGAGTTTCAGGGCGATTTGCAACGACCCTAAGACCCGATACATGTTTGAGAGAATGACCAAAAACTCGTCACTTTCGAATTTTATGGCTTTTTTCATGAGCTATTGCCCATAGTTTTGGGGTTTCAGGGCGATTTGCAACGACCCTTAGACCCGATACATGTTTGAGGAAATGACCAAAAACTCGTCGTTTTCACGTTTTATGGCCGTTTTCATGAGCTATTGCCCACGGTTTTGGGGTTTCAGGGCGATTTACAATGACCGTATTACCCGATACATGTTTGAGGGAATGACCAAAAGCTCGACGTTCTCATGTTTTTGGCTATTTTCATGAGTTATTGCCCATAGTTCTAGGGGTTTCAGAGAGATTTATAATGACCTAAGACCCGATACATGTTTGAGGGCATGACCAAAAACTCGTAGTTTTCGCGTTCTTTGGACATTTTTATCAGCTATTATCCATAGTTTTAGAGTTCCAAGGGCCATTTACAACGATCATACGACCCAATACATGTTTGAAATTTATGACCACAAACTCATTTTTTTGTGTTTTATGGTCGTTTTTATGAGTTATTGCCCATATTTTTGGGGTTCCAAGGGTCATTTATAACGACCATAAGACCCGATACATGTTTGAAATTTATGCCAACAAACTCGTTTTTTCCATAATTTATGGTTGTTTTCATTAGCTATTGCCCATATTTTTAGGGGTTTCAGGACGATTTACAATGACCCTAAGACCTGACACATGTGTGAGGGCATGACCAAAAACTCATCGTTTTTGCGTTTTATGGTCGTTTTCATGAACTATTGCCCATAGTTTTGGGGTTTCATGAGCTATTGCCCATAGTTTGAGCTTTATGACCACAAACTCGTTGTTTTTGTGTTTTATGGTCGTTTTCATGAGCTGATACATGTTTGAAATTTATGGTCATTTTATGGTTTTAGGGCGATTTACAACGACCCTAAGACCCAATACATGTTTGAGGGAATGACCAAAAAACTCGTCGTTTTCTATGGCCGTTTTCATGGGCTATTTCCCACAATTTTGGGGCTTTAGGGCGATTTACAACGACTGCATTACCCGATACATGTTTGAGGGAATGACCAAAAACTCAATGTTCTCGTGTTTTTGGCTATTTTCATGAGTTATTGTCCAAAGATTTAGGGGTTCAGGGCAATTTACAATGACCCTATGACCCGATACATGTTTGAGGAAATGACCAAAAACTCGCCGTTTTCAAATTTTATGGATGTTTTCATGAGCTATTGCCCATAGTTTTTGGGTTTCAGGGCGATTTACATCGGCCGTGAGACCCAATACATGTTTGAGCTTTATGACCACAAACTCGTTTTTTCGTGCTTTATGATTGTTTTCATGAGCTCTTGACCATATTTTTGGGGTTCTAAGGGCCATTTATAACGACCACAATAGCCAATATATGTTTAAAATTTATGACCACAAACTCATTTTTACCGTGCTTTATGGCCGTTTTCATGAGCTATTGCCCACAATTTGCGGGGGTTTAGGACGATTTACAACGACCCTAAGACCCAATTCATGTTTGAGGGAATGACCAAAAACTCGTCGTTTTTTTGTTTTTTTATCGTTTTCATGAGCTATTGCCCATAGTTTTAGGTTTTTAAGGCGATTTGCAACGACCCTAAAACCTGATATATGTTTGAGCTTTATGAAAAAAAACTTGTCGTTTTTGCGTTTTATGGTCGTTTTCGTGAGCTGATACATGTTTAAAAACCGTATGACATGATACATGTTTGAAATTTATGACCACAAACACGTTTTTTTGAGCTTTATGGCCGTTTTCATGAGCTATTGCCCAAAAATTTGGGGGTTTCAAGGCGCTTACAGTATGCACAAGTATACACTCGCCCTGACTTTGCTTTTATCTCCGGGGTACTCGGTAGATATTAAGAGAATTCAGGCATAGAGCACTAGAAAATGGTAAAGAAAGCTTTGCGTTATGCACAAGACTTAAAAGACCTCATGCTAACATATAGAAGGTCTGATTCTCTAGAGATAAGAGGGTATTCAGATGCTGATTTTGCGGGAGACAAAGACGATCGAAAGTTCACGATAGGATACGTCTTCACTCTCGCAGGAGAGGCTATTTCGTGGAGAAGCTCAAAAGTAAAGAGTTCCTTGTTTCAAAACAAGTGGTATATTGTACCTGTTTGATTCTATTGGCAATTGAGTTGTGATGATGAAACATGCTCTATGTACCAAACAGTGATGAAACGAGTAAAGTATAAAGTTAAAAATAAAGTTGAGATCAAGGGGGAGACTGTTAGGTTGATCTCCAGTATCGAGCCTAATGGCTCGATGCAGCCCTTGACCGCGCCCTGATCGGGGGCGCCCAACCAAGTCATGGTTGGTGGGCTCTTGTGACAGCGCTATAAAGACTAGGTGGGGCTGGGGCACACGATACGAGATTCGTCGCGCCGCCGCTCCCCTCACCCACATCCCTACCGATCTAGGGTTAGCGCTAGCTACGGGAAGTTCCACCACCGCCGCCTCCGCTTATCCCTAGCCCTCCACACTCTTGCCGTCAAACCCCAATGGCCAACGGGTCATCGAACTCCTCCTCCGGCGAAGGTACTTCTTTTATCTCTCTCTCTCTCAGATCTAGATAGATCAAGCCTATATTCTCTACCGAGAACTTGCAGAGTACAACAAAAGGTTCATTCTTAAGCAAATGGAAGAACGAAGCCATGGAAAGACAGTGCATGATTACAGTTGTTAGATTCACACCCTTAACTTTTATGGTTTAACTACGCCCTCACAAGGAGAGAGCCCTAGTAATACTGAGGGTTATTTATTTATTTAGGTTAACTTTACCCGTTAGTAGAGATATCCCTTCTCAAAATCGAAAGCCAGAACCACTAACCAAAAAAAAACGTCAATCAGAACACGGTATGTATAACCTCTCTTTAATATTTTGCGAGTGCAATGCTAACATCCCTTGACAGTACACACAAATTAACTCCTACGAATATCAGTACGCTAGGTCTTCCACAGATACATAGGCATAGCTCACCAATACTATATATACAAACTAGGACAGAGCTAGATTTCTCTGGGTAGAATCCAGTTTATCGCAAGCTGCTGCTGCCTGTACACCTGACCTTACCTACTGAGGACTGAGGTGAGGGGCTGCACTACAATACAACAGTCCCTCACCACGCCACTTTATTCGTTCTACTTCACCAAGTTCACTCCATCCAGGAACTCCACTCAGCCACAACAAATGGGCCTGGAAAGTTGTTGTTCGTTGCACAGCATCTACCCTGGAAATGGGACTGTACTTTTAGTCGAGCCATGACAGGCACCACGAACAATCGGTCCGGGGTTGCTTCCAAACGCCGTTCTTGAGTAACTATAAACCACCTCAATCGACCTTTACTTCTTCGGCTTTGGAATTAAGCCAGCCATTCTGTGGAAACCTACCCCGCACGCGGCCCTTGGTCTTCGCAACCAGTCGCCTGTGAACCGAATCTTGCACTGACATCATGTCACGCATGCTGTCGTGGAGCTGCTTGCACTGCGCGTCGAGAGCTAGCATCGGGAACGGCTCCTCGATGAGGACACCGACCTGGAATGCACCAGGTGTTATTTATGGTGTTGGTGATATAGCACCGGTAATTGGTGAGATGAACCAAGCTTGAAAACTAAACAGACAGGAGAAATATCATAACGTTTTCTGTTTTCATATCCCCTTGGGCATCAGGAGTCTATGAGCATACAAATATTTTAGCAGAACAAAGCAAGAATCAGATTAACTTTGTTTTTTAAAATGGGTGAAGAATCATATTAACTACAACCAAGGCTCTCATCTTTAATAAATGACTTCAGAGAAGAATCTACCGGCTCAGTACACATATATCAAGTAACTCAAAATAGTTTGAAGTATTTAGCTAGCATATATCACTATTGGTAGACAGATTAAAATGGAAGAATAAGCATTTTTTTGCGGGGTGAAAACTTACCTCCTCAATGCAGAATAAAGAGGCGGCACTGACAAAAGTAGCTGGAACGACGATCCATTTACATTCCGTCCACAGTATTATTGGAAGCGTCACATGCCACAGAACGAGAAATCTCGAAGTAAGCCTAGTATACGACAGAGGAACAGGGATCCCGATGATCTGCTCGCAAACACAAATTCCTTCAAGAAAATAAGACAGTTTCGACTCCTACAACCAAGAAAATAACTAGCATTAGGACACTGATTAAAATGATGAATCTGAACGGTTTTGCAGAACGACCAGACAGAACGGTTACCATGACACTGCGCCTATGTTCCTCGAAATCCAGCATCTGAAGACTCTGTGAAATGAACTCGATGACACAACGAGGCCGATGTTTGGAGCTCATAATGACATTCAAGTCGTCTTCCGTGAGCAAACCCTGAAGGTCCTTTCTTATGTCGGAGTTGCTAGTTATATGACACTGAAACAAAAAAAAACAGGGGTGCGGCATTAAATCACAGTACTAATTAATGGGTAACAGGCCAACAGCTAGTTCAGACAGGTCCAGTCGTGTTTATACTACAAGGTACAGAATATAATCTGAAGCATGTACAGGAGCTAAGTAATAATTAATGGGATGAGGCATATATTCATAATTGCTTCCACACTAATCTGGGGCATCAAATTTTATCAGGACAATAGTTCAAAAAAAAATATCAGGACATGATCCATTGTGGGTCTGTGGGTGCACATCAAGCAACTCGAATTATACAGGACATATCCATCACAAGTAGATGCACATCAATGGAAGCAAAACAAATCGTAGTACAAGGACATAATAAATTTCAAGGGCGAAAACTACCGCTTGGGGTAAATGAACCAACTGATGCAGCTCTAGCACAGTCTAGTAGTAGTAGTGATAGTAAATCTGTACTGATTTCAATAAAGTCATAAAAGAGTGCATTATGGTACACTACGTGTTCCACTGTTCATACACTCTTCATTTATACCAAGCAAAGATTTTGCAGGACAGGCATAACGACCAGCAGTATATCCCGATTGCGAGTACCACTTGAAATGAATGAATTAATACTACTAGCATTTTCAGGGCAGCCTAGTAGTTATACTAAATGTGTACTAATTTCAGTAAAATCATAAGAGATTGCATGACGGTACACTACATGTGTCTTCATAGACTCTTCATTTATATATCAAGCAAAGCTTTTCCAGGACAGGCATTATAAGGACATATCCATCGCAGGTACATGCACATCAATGGAAGCATACCAGATTATACAAGGACATGATCAATTGCAAGAGCCAAAGTGTACCACTCGAAATGAATGAATGAATTAACAGCATTTTCAGGGCAGTCCAGTGATACTAAATCTGTACTGATTTCACAGTAATAAAATCATAAAGAGAGTGCATTTCTGTACTGAAATTACTAGATCTGTGTATCACCTTGAGCGCGACCGGGAATGCGAGGATGTAGTTGAGGAGCGCGCTCCTCCCGAGCTCCTCATCCCCACGCTCATCCCCACCGCGATGCATGACCATCCCGGCGAGCTCGGCGGCGCCGGCGAGGACGCGCATCCACGCCTTCCGCCCCTCGTCAAATCGCGCGTAGGAGGCCTCGGTGCGGAAGACGAGGAGGAGCGCGAGCGCCGGGGCGGTGAGCTGGTATGGCAGGGAGGAGGCGGTGAGCGCGTAGTCCGGGACGAGCGTGTTGTAGGTTGCGACGGCGGCGGCGAAGGCGGTGAAGGCGGAGACGGGCGGGACGAGGGAGAGGATGACCCTGGAGGAGAATGAGGAGAGGAGGTGGCGCAGGTGGCGGAGCGAGCTGCGGTGCTCCCGCCACTGCTCGTGCGTGTAGAGCGGGCGCGGGTCACTGATGCGCCGCTCCGAGACGGCGTCGGCCCAGTCGGGGACGGCCGTGAGGAGGGAGAGGAGCGGGTTCGGGGGGTTGGTGGGTTGGGGTTTGGGGAGCTGGTCGGGAAAGCAGCGGGTGAGGTGGCGGTGGTGGTGGCGGCCGGGTCCGGATGCTACCGGGTGGTGGTGGTGGTGGTGGTGGTGGTGGCGGCGCGCGGGTGTCGAGGTGGGCCTGGGCGGCGGCCGCGCCGCCATGGCCGGGCCCCGGGCGGCGGGAGGAGGGGAGGGGAAGGGGGATGGATTCGTCGCTCAGCTCAGCTCAAGCCATTGCCGAGGCGAACGGGAGCAGAGTTTGTGTGGCCGAGGAGAGGATGCGACGCGCGCTTCGCCTCGCCTCGTTCGCGGCCACGTGCATCCACCTACAAGAGGAATCGGACGGCTGCGAGAGAGGCCACGTACGTCGACCTTCTTCTTGGATTTATTTGACCGTCAACATTGGGTAGATAATCCAAGACCGATGAACTTTTGGGTAAATAACCAATTTTTCCTTTTCAAGGAGAGGGCAGGCCATCGACCTAGCCTCGTTTTCTTTCTCCTCCCGCCTGCTTTCGGCCCACCCTCCTTTTCTCCCACACCCCTGGCAAAATCGATGTCTCCCATTCAGCGTCGAGAGTTCACCGTCGAAGCCCACCCTCCTGCCGTCTGACGCCGTCGGGTCTTCCAGCCGTTCGCATCAACCTCGCTTGCACGTCTACGCGCAAGGTCTTCGGCCGATTGCCTCTGTAGACTCCTTTCCTCATTCTTGCCGCCATAGCCACTATTAGTTGATTGATTGCTTCTTCTATGATGGATAAGCTATGGACAACAACTTATGAGATAATGATACAAGCATTTATAGATGGATAGAGAGGCTGATGTCATCGCTGATGAAGAGAAGCACTTGACAATCCTAGCTTGTCTAGTACACCTACATGCGGATGAGCTGAACAATGCCGCTCCTAAACGTGGAGGTTTTTCATTTGGGAGACAAAAACAAGCTGAGGATGAGGATTGAGGGGTATGACATGCTATACAACAACTATTTTTTAAGAGAATGTAACATATAACCCAAAGGATTTCCTCCGCCGCTGGCTATAGGATGAACAATAAGTTATTCGTGCACCTGGTGCATGGTGTGAGGGCCTATGATCCCTATTTCTTGTTGAAGAAATATGTCATTGGACTGGTCGGTTTTTCTTTAATACAAAAATGCATCGCTGCCATGAGGATGCTTTCATATATAGCTCCTGGAGATTCAAAGGACAAGTACCTACGCATGTCTGAGTCCACAACCACTGGATTAATGCACTTATTCTACAAGGCGGTGGTCAGAGTGTTTGGGCCACATTGTGTGAGAGGACCAAATGAAGTTGAGACAGCTCGCATCATGGCACAAAATACACTGAGAGGATTTACTGGGATGCTTGGAAGCATCGATTGCATGCAATAGTTCTAAAATAATTGTCTGTTTGCTTGGCAAGGTTAGTACAAAGGGCATCATGGATATTGCAGTGTGGTTCTTGAAGTTGTAGCAAATCAAGACATGTTGATTTGGCATGAAGGGATCTCACATTGATGTCAACGTGCCGCAATGCTCTCCAGTGTTTGTGAAACATGTTGAAGGTCATGCTCTAGAGTGCAACTTTGAGGACAATCATCGACCCTAGGTCTGACAAATTCTCACTTTGGTTCGCACCAGGAGAGTTTCAGGAAGGATGTCGAGCGGACATTTGGTATGCTCCAATCTCGATTTGCTATTGTTTGGTATCGTACCTTGCGCTAACCTGGTCTCAATATTAAACATGTGAGGTGATGAATGCATGCGTGGTCATCGAGAGTGAGCGCGAACATCCAGCGACTGATGATCACCCATATGAGTGTCAGGGTTCTCTTGCCAGTGCTAGCAGATTGGGTTGATTTCCTTACTATGCATACCGAGGTTCATGATGAGGTTTTCCATAACTAATTGGAAAATGATCTCATAGAACATTTGCGGAGGCTCAAAGGAGAGGCGACCGCATGAGAATCGGGCTTAATCTAGTTGAAATTCATTTTATTTGAATTGTATGGATTATTGTACAAATTTTATTTTTATGTGTTCAAACTATGTGTATAATATGTGGCCGGGATTTTGAATTATGGCTAACTATTTGCATGTTGATACGAATTTGCTAAAAAAATGTTCAAAAATATCCATAGGGTGCAGCCTTTGGAGACACGATCGGGGAGAGGTGCGCCCCAAAGGCGGACACTCATGTTGACATCCCCCAAATAATCGATTTGGCGCCGTTGGCAGACATCCCTTCGGCTTCAAGAAGAGGCACCCAAGAAGATCCCACATTCGTTAAAATGTAGAGTGGTAAATTTTAAGAGATTCTTATGAAGCGATTAAGTGATCAAAGTGGAGCATTCACTCTGTTATAATTGTGACAAGCAAATAACAAAGAACGAAAAAGAAATCACAGTAAAGGGATACAAATATAACGTGGAAAAACCTCTCCAACAAAGAGAGGAAAAACCATCAGACGTCAGCCAACAAAACTTCACTATATTGGGAAGTGTTTATAAATGCCGGGGATTTTTACATATGCAACTTATCCCAGCCGACGACTTACAAGATATTATATAGCGGTGTAAATCTACGTATTCAATGATTCATATCTACTGGCTTACACAGATGCAACTCCGGTCCAAGCCTACCGGCGACGGGAATCGCTTCGCTCGTCAGAAGTTAGCCTTCTTAATTAAATTTGGTTCATACTTTAACACACTCTACATCAAGCAAAAGGATATCGAGAATAAGGGCCAAGCACACGTCTATAAATCCAAAAAAAAAAACTTTCTAATAAGGGGAAACCCAATGGCAGCCGTCAACCCTTCACGATAGGTTGTATAATGGGCCTTAAGCATCACGTGGATTGGGGTTTAATATATTTCTCGAAATAGCTCAATCTTTTTTTCTAAGACCCGCATAAAAATATATTGTTGACATGAGTAAACCAGCGCATTCAATGAAACAATCATTGGTACCATAAATAAGCAGGCATAAACTGGGAAGTCTTGACCAATTCGAAAAATCTTGTTTGGTCAAGTAAATAAAAATCAATCAAATTCATAACGGTCTCAATGAAGTCTTCCCTTTTTTCTTCTTAATATTCATTTAATACCAATCCAAGGTCCTTTTCGCAATGCATAAACTAAATTAGGAACCCCAAATTTCAAAGATTTTTTGAATTAAAGAATCCTATGAAAGTCAAGGAGTTGAAGGAAGCTTTCCTTGACAAGTCTACACCACTTGTATCGACGACAAAGCTTAGCTCATTGATATTTAGGCACACATCACCCTATATTTTCCAAGATTGGGGAGGTGTACCTTGTAGCCATACATTACATTTTGGGGACTTTACGATACCCTCAAATCGTTGTGGTCCATTTATTTTCATGAATTGGAAGGTCCAGATTAGTTTATACTAGTGCTCAAAACATGGGTAGTATTAGTTGTACTAGTGCTAAAACATCAGTAGTATTAGCTGGTCAAGGGGTAAAACTGGCATAGTTCGACTAAACCTGCACTAATCCCTAGCCTATCCGTTTTGACTAAGTTGTACAGTAACGTCCATGACAACACCTTCTTCTTTGATGAAACATCAACGACATGGTGTCAACGTCATCAACGCCGAAGTGTGTGCAAATACGTCCGACCAGATCCGATCATCATTGACTCTTCCATCTAATTTTATTACGAATGTTTCCCAGAGAAATTGATCAAAATTTGTTGATTTGGATATGAGTTTGCATCAATAGAATGAGGGCATCTCGTGTAAATTAAGCTCGCAGGGTCTAATTCCATGAATGAGTTGTTTTTCCATGGTGTAATCCTTTGACTGGAACGCACGCTTTCAGCACTACTCCCTTTGTTTTAAAATATAATATATTTTAGATTTGTGAATAAAATGTATCTAGATTTCTTTTAGTGTTTCAATTCACTCAAAACCTGAGTAAACCTATATACTAAAAGAAGTCTAGATATATTTGCTTTACAAAGCTAAAACATCTTATATTTTAAAACAGAGGGAATAGTTTAGATGAGAGGCCATCCCGCGCGTCAGCACCGGTGCTTCTGCAAGATGTTTGTCCATCGTCTTCCACTTACTTGAGTCCTTTTTTTTCTTACAAACGTACAAGAAGGAGATTGAGAATCTGTTACCTAGATCTCAGCCATATTTAGTGGGACAACGATTGCCACATAATACGATTTTCTCCCTAAATACTAGTCTAGAATACCCTTTGAAAATCAATGGCCAGATTTAATTTATACTAGTTACCGCTCACCAATAGTAAATGTTACCATAAAAATAGCCTACATTTTATTGTACTTGTCATCTCTCCTTAGCATCACATTTATTTTCTCTAATTTATTTACAAAGTATAATTACCATTTAGCAAAATCATGGAACCACGTCTGGCCGAGGCAAGAAGCAGGCGGGGGAGAGTCTTTTAAGTATAAGAACATTGGGGTGGGACCCTAGTACTTAAATAAACTAGGGTTGCTTCTTAGCACTAATCTTTCTTCAACAATTAGTTGTAGTGTGTCTTCCCTCCTTCACTCATTTCGGAAAGATTTGACAGTATTTTCTTATGATGATCTGGTCGAGAGAGTACGAAACATCAGTGTAAATGATTGATTGGGATGGTTATAGTAAGGGGTGAACCAAGTCAATGATCTGAGAGTTGAGGATATATGAGTCATCCTGATCATACTATAAGAATTATTGTTAAGTTTTATGGAGTGACAACTCTCTTTCACGTCATTAGTTTGATAAGAGACAATGAATTTACCTTCGCAATTAATATCTAGGTTGAACCCATAAGTTAAAAAAAATATTCATGTCTCTCTCTTTGACTTGATTAGCTTGATAAGAGGTCTATCTTGAGTCTAATGGTTGTAGCGACTATTAATAAAACATCAATAATGGCCTCTTTGATTCAAGGGCTTTGCATTGGAATTCTGGAGGATTCAAAATCTTAGGAAGTTTTCATATGGTGGTTATTTGATTTGTAGGATTGAGTCTCAAAGATAATATTCTGAAAAAAAATACTTATACTCCCTCCGATCCATATTACTTGTCGTTGAAATGGATGTATCTAGCACTAAAATATGTCTAGATATATCCATTTTAGTGACAAGTAATATAGATCGGAGAGAGAACTATATTTAATAAGAAATCTAACATTCACTCAAACATTTTTTTTCAGAATCTTTTGTTTCTCTTGTTATTATGGCTCATCCTACATTATTATTATGGCTCTCATTATTATGGCTCATCCTATATCTATAGGGAGTAGGTCTATCGGTTAACTCTCGAAGATGGTTTAGAAGTGTTGAGCCGCCTACACTACATGTACGTGAGGTGGACAGTATAGGAAAAGGAAAAGGATACTAGTCCCCCGGGGGATCGATCCCCCGATCCTCCGGATCGCTAGCTCCCTCCGTCCGCACGTCTAGCTTGAACTCACCTTGACTAATCCTTACCTTTATCTTATCTTCTTCTTCCAGTCTCGTCCGTGTGTTGCCTCACATCGCCGTGCTGCCTCGCTGCGGCCGAGAGCCTCCCCCGCCTCCCTACTGCGTGCCGCCGGCCGAAGCGCCTCCCTCCCCCACCCTCCTGCCGCGCGCCGTCGCCGCTGCCGGAGAAACTCCTCCCCCGCCTCCCTGCTGCACGTCTCTGTTGGCCGGAGCAGCTCCTTCCTCCCACCTCCCTACTGCACGTCGTCGCTGGCCGGAGCTGTTGGAATTATGCCCTAGAGGCAATAATAAAGATGTTATTATTATAATTCTTGTTCATGATAATGTTTATATTCCATGCTAGAATTGTATTAAGCGGAAACTTTAATACTTGTGTGGTTTGTGAACAACACCGTATCCCTAGTACGCCTCTATGGACTAGCTCATTGATTAATGATGGTTAAGGTTTCCTAGCCATGGACATGAGTTGTCGATTAATAATAAGATCATATCATTGGGAGAATGATATGGTGGACAGACCCAAACTAAGCGAAGCAATTAGATCGTGTCATCGTGTTCGTCTTTGCGAAGCTTTTCTTATGTCAAATATTGTATTCCTTAGACCATGAGATAATACAACTCCCTGGTATCGGAAGAAAGCTTTGAGGTCATCAAACGTCATCCTATGAGAGGGTGATCATAAAGGTGTCTCTCAGGTGATCGGAAAGTATCTGTTGGGTAGTATGTATCGAGATGGGATTTGTCCCTCCCAAGTCGGAGAGATATACTTCGGGCCCACTCGGTAATCGATATCAACACCGCTTGCAAGCATGTGGTTAAGGAGTTAATCACAAAGTGATATCGGATTACGGAACGAGTAAAGTACTTGCTGTGAACGAGATTGAACTAGGTATGACGGTACCGACGATCAAATCTCGGGCAAGTAAAAATATCGCGAGACGAAGGGAATATATATATGGGATTGATTGAATCCTGGCATCGTGGTTCATCCGATATGATCATCGATGAATGTGTGGGAGTCAATATGGGTTTCCAGACCCCGCTGTTGATTATTGATAGAAGATCATGTCTGCATATTCTCGAACCCGCAGGGTCACACACTTAACGTGTCTCGACGCTAGGATAGATTGGATAATTGGTTTAAGAGTTTTTGTTCGGAGTCTCGGATGGCATCCGGGACATCACGAGAGGTTCCGGAGTGGTCCAGAGAATAAGATTCATATAAGGCAGTGCAGTTTTTGGAGTTCAGAATTGTTCCGGGTTAATCGGTATTGTACCGGAAGCTTCTAGAACCTTCCGAAGGGGACCAACGTGGCCCCACCTTCCGGGAGGGGGCATGGGACTATGAGGGAGTGCCCTGGCCGCATTGGGCCAGGGGCACAAGGCCCCATAGGGCCCAGCCGGCCAAGAGAGGTTTAAACTCGAGATAGACCTTCTAGAAGGGGGGGTTTCCTTGCCCCCCACTCCTTATCCTTTGGGGCCGCCGGTTTGGGCTTGGGGGAGGGGCTAGGGCTGCGCCCCCCTCTATATAAAGAGGGGTGGGGGCGCACCAACCCGACACACCTTCCCCTCCAACCCTAGCCGCCCTGCTGTGCTCCTCTCTCCCTCCCGACTGCTTGTAGGCGAAGCCCTGCTGCAGAAATTCTCCACCAATTGCACCGCGCCGTCACGTTGTAGATCCAACCCATCTCTCCACCATACTTGCTGGACCAAGGAAGGAGGATACGTCGAGGTGCCGCACGTGTGCATCTCACGGAGGCATCGCCACTTGTGGTGCTAGATCGGATCGTCGCAAGGAGGAGAAGCGAGTACGACTACATCACCCACGTTCCGACGAACGTTCCGCTGTGCGAATCTTCAAGGGTATGAAGATCTAATCCAATCTATCTCGTTGTTTGCATCTCCTAGATTAGATCTTGGCTTCCCTCTGTTCGCATCCGTAGAAAATTTTGATTTACTATGCCGCGAAACCCTTCAGTGGTATCAGAGCTAGATCTATGCGTAGATGTGTTTCACGAGTAGAACGCAACATGGTTGTTGCGGGCGTTGATGTTTTCTGTTGCAAGCCTCTTGTTTGTGTTCTCCTTATGACGCGGGATAGTGAGATTGAAGCGGTCCAGGCGAACGTTACGCGACGTCGTTCGCGAGACCGGCTCCGCACTTGACGTGTGGCTTGTTCCACACATGCGGCTGGTGGATGCCAGTTTCTCTCACTATAGTTGTCATGGGATTAACACCGGAGTTTGGCAACCATAATATCACCGTTGTGTCTTTCCGTAGGTAAGAATCGTTATTAGCATCTACTCCCATAAGCCACGTAAAACATGCAACAACAAAGTAGAGGCGTGTAACTTGTTTTTGCACAGAGTGTTTTCTGTGATATGGTATGGCCCAAGATGTGATGTGTATAATGTATGTGATGATCATGTTTTGTAATGTTTCACGACTTGCATGTCGATGACTACACAACCGGCAGGAGCCATATGGTTGTCTTTATAATTGTGTATGACCTGTGTGTCAACTTCTTATACGCCATGTAATAGTTTCACTTTATCGCTAAGTAGTTAGCAATAGTTGTAGTTGCTATTCGTGGTGGAGGCAATCATGGTGGAGTGATGGAGATCATGCCGGAGCGCACAAGATGGAGATCATTGCGCGAAGATTGGCTATACCATGTCACATTAAAGTTATATGCATGTGATGTTTATCCTTTTATGTATCTTATTATGCTTAGATCGCGACGGTAGCATTATAAGATGATTCCTCACTTAAAGATCAAGATAAAAAATGTGTTCTCCCCAAGTATGCACCGTTGCGAAAGTTCGTCGTGTCCAAGCATCACGTGATGATCGGGTGCTATAGACTCTACGCTCACATACAACGGGTGCAAGACAGTTTTGCACACGCGGAAATACTTGGGTCTAACTTGACGAGCCTAGCATGTACAGACATGGCCTCGGAACACATGAACCGAAAGGTTAAGCATGAGTCATATGAATGATATGATCGACACTTCGTTGTCCACCATTGAAACCACATCTCTTCTCGTGAAGATCGGATTAGGTGTGGTGAATTTGGATCGTGTTCACTAAACAGCTTGAGGGATGTTGAATTTAGTGGGAGTTCATCTAGTAATTTGATTAAAAGTTGAACTAGTTATCATGAACATAGTCTAATTTGTACTTGCAATACTGTAGATCAAATGGCTAAGTCCAACTTCAACTTCAACGTTTTTGCTGAGAAGGAAAAGCTTAGAAACAATGGGTCTAACTTCACCAATTGGTTCCGCAATCTAAGAATCATTCTCTCTAGCGGTCAAAAGGACTATGTCCTTGGGAAAGCGTTAGGTGACCCCCCTGCTGCAACTGCGACGGTTGATGAAAAAGTTGTTTATCAGTCGTGCAAGGATGATTATGATTTGATTAAGATCGCCATGTTGTATGCTATGGAATCGGATCTTCAAAATCGTTTTGAGGAGTTCGCCGGGCCCTTTGAGATTCTCGAGGAGCTGAAAAACATGTTTCAGACTCAAGCCCGTTCTGAGAGATATGCGATCTCTAAGAAATTCTTTAACTACAAGATGGAGGAAGGGAGTTCCGTTAGTGAGCACGCCATTGAGATGACGGGCTACACTCAACGCCTTGAGCAACTGGACTGCAAGATTCCAGAGGAGCTCAAGATTGACACTCCTAGCTACAAAAGTTTTGTAGTTGATCACAATCAGATTGGTTCCATTGATATGATCACTGAGCTCTTTGCTAAGATGAAAGTAGCGGAGGTGAACATCAAAAAGAATAATCATGTGTTGATGGTCAACAAGCCCCCCACCTTCAAGAAAGGTAAGGGTGCAAGGAAGCCCTTCAAGAAAGGCGGCGGCAAGCGTGTTGCCCCTGCTGAGAAGAAGCTCAAGTCTGGTCCTAAACCGGACACTGAGTGCTTCTATTGCAAGGACAAGGGTCACTGGAAGCGCAACTGTCCGAAGTACTTAGCGGACAAGAAGGCTGGCACCATCAAAGGTATATTTGATATACATGTTATTGATGTTTTCCTTACTAGACCTCGTTGTAGTGCATGGGTATTTGATACCGGTTCAGTTGCTAATATTTGTAACTCGAAATAGGAGCTACGGAATAGACGACAGCTTGCGAGGGATGAGGTGACGATGCGCGTTGGCAACGGATCAAGAGTTGATGTGATGGCCGTCGGCACGCTCTCCTTAGTTTTTACCTTCGGGATTAGTTTTAAACCTTAATAAGTGTTATTATGTGCCTGCGTTGAGCATGAACATTATTTCTGGATCTTGTTTATTGCAAGACGGTTATTCATTTAAATCAGAGAATAATGGTTGTTCTATTTATATGAGTAACATCTTTTATGGTCATGCACCTATTGTGAATGGTTTATTTCTTCTAAATCTCGAAAGGGATGAAACACACATCCATAACATTGAGGCTAAGAGATGCAAAGTAGATAGTGATAATACTACTTATTTGTGGCACTGTCGTCTAGGTCATATTGGTGTAAAGCGCATGAAGAAACTCCATTCTGATGGACTTTTGGAGTCTCTTGATTTTGAATCATTTGACACATGCGAACCATGCCTCATGGGCAAGATGATCAAAACCCCGTTCTCCGGTATGATGGAGCGAGCAACGGACTTGTTGGAAATCATACATACCGATGTATGCGGACCGATGAGTGTTTCGACGCGCGGTGGATATCGCTATTTTCTCACTTTTACCGATGACTTAAGTAGATATGGGTATATCTATTTAATGAAACATAAATCTGAAACGTTTGAAAAGTTCAAAGAATTTCAGAATGAAGTAGAGAACCATCGTAACAGAAAGATTAAGTTTCTACGATCCGATCGTGGAGGTGAATATTTGAGTTATGATTTTCTCACGCATCTTAAAGCAAGCAGAATTATTTCGCAACTCATGCCACCCGGAACACCACAGCGCAATGATGTGTCTGAACGCCGGAATCGAACCTTATTAGATATGGTTCGATCGATGATGTCTCTTACTGATTTGCCGTTATCATTTTGGGGTTATGCATTAGAAACCGCTGCATTCACCTTAAATAGGGCACCATCTAAATCCGTTGAGACGACACCGTATGAACTGTGGTTTGGTGCTAAACCTAAGTTGTCGTTTCTTAAAATTTGGGGATGCGAAGCTTACGTCAAGAAGTTGATGCCGGACAAGCTCGAACCCAAAGCGGAGAAATGCGTCTTCATAGGATACCCTAAGGAAACTATTGGGTATACCTTCTATCACAGAACCGAAGGCAAAGTGTTTGTCGCAAAGAACGGTTCCTTTCTTGAGAAGGAGTTTCTCTCGAAAGAAGTGAGTGGGAGGAAAGTAGAGCTAGACGAGGTTATTGAACCTTCTCTTGAATTGGAGAGTAGCGCAGCACCTGAAATTGTTCCAGTGCCGCCTGCACGAACAATAGAGAAAGCTAATGACAAGGATCATGAAGCTTCGGACGATGCTGCTACTGAACGTCGCAGGTCGACAAGGTCGCGTGCCCCTCCTTAGTGGTACGGCAACCCTGTCTTGACTGTCTTGTTAGTAGAAGACAGTGAACCTTCGAACTATGAGGAAGCGATGATGAGCCCAGACTCTGAGAAATGGCTAGAGGCCATGAAATCCGAATTGGCATCCATGAGCGAAAACCAAGTATGGAATTTGGTAGACCCTCCTAGCGACTGAAAGGCCGTTGAGTGCAAATGGATCTTCAAGAAGAAAACGGACGCGGATGGTAATGTTACCGTCTATAAAGCACGGCTTGTCGCGAAAGGTTTTCGACAAGTTCAAGGTGTTGACTACGATGAGACTTTCTCTCCCATAGCGATGTTTAAGTCCATTCGGATTTTATTAGAAATTGATGCGTTTCATGATTATGAAATATGGCAGATGGATGTCAAGACTGCTTTCCTCAATGGCAACATTGATGAAGAGTTGTATATGATGCAACCCGAAGGTTTTGTCGATTCTAAGGATGCTAGTAAAGTATGCAAACTTCAGCGTTCCATTTATGGACTGAAGCAAGCATCTCGGAGTTGGAACCTTCGTTTTGATCAAGTGATCAAGAGGTTTGGAATTGTTCCAAATTGCTACGAAGCTTGTATCTACAAGAAATTGAGTGGGAGCTCGATGACGTTTCTGGTACTATATGTGGATGACATATTGATTATTGGAAATGACATCAACATGCTTAACGATGTGAAGAGTTATTTGAACAAGTGTTTTTCAATGAAAGACCTAGGTGAAGCTGCTTATATATTGGGCATCAAAATCTATAGAGATAGACAAAGACGCCTGATAGCTTTAAGCCAGAGTACATACCTAGACAAAGTTCTGAAAAGGTTCAGAATGGATAAGGCAAAGAAAGGTTCAGTGCCTATGTTGTCAGGTAAGATATTGAGCAAGGCTTAGTGTCCAGCTATGGTAAATGATAGGGAAGCTATGAGCAAAGTGCCTTATGCCTCGGCCATAGGTTCTATCATGTATGCCATGCTATGTACTAGACCGGATGTGTCCAATGCTCTTAGTTTGACGAGCAGGTATCAAAGTGATCCAGGAGTGGAACACTGGACAGCCGTGAAGAACATCCTAAAGTACCTAAATAGGACTAAAGAAATGTTCTTAGTCTATGGGGGTGATGAACAGCTCGTCGTAAAAGGTTACGTCGACGCTAGTTTTGACACCGACAAGGATGATTCCAAATCTCAGACAGGATACGTTTATATTTTGAATGGAGGAGCTGTGAGCTGGAGAAGCTGCAAGCAAAGCGTGATCGCGGGATCTACAGTAGAAGCGGAATACATGGCTGCTGCAGAAGCGTCAAGTGAAGGAGTTTGGATCAGAAACTTCATCACTGAGCTTGGCGTGGTTCCAAGTGCATTGGACCCACTGGAGATATTGTGTGACAACACTGGCGCCATAGCACTCGCTAAGGAACCAAGATATCATCCAAAGACCAAGCATATCAACCGCAAGTTTCATATAATCCGAGATTATATAGCAGATGGAGATCTGAAGATTAGCAAAGTACATACAGATCTGAATGTCGCAGATCCGTTGACTAAACCTCTTCCACGTGCAAAACATGATCAGCACCTCAGTGCCATGGGTGTGAGATTGTTGCCAAATGTAAACTAGATTATTGACTCTAGTGCAAGTGGGAGACTGTTGGAATTATGCCCTAGAGGCAATAATAAAGATGCTATTATTATAATTCTTGTTCATGATAATGTTTATATTCCATGCTAGAATTGTATTAAGCGGAAACTTTAATACTTGTGTGGTTTGTGAACAACACCGTGTCCCTAGTACACCTCTATGGACTAGCTCATTGATTAATGATGGTTAAGGTTTCCTAGCCATGGACATGAGTTGTCGATTAATAATGAGATCATATCATTGGGAGAATGATATGGTGGACAGACCCAAACTAAGCGAAGCAATTAGATCGTGTCATCGTGTTCGTCTTTGCGAAGCTTTTCTTATGTCAAATATTGTATTCCTTAGACCATGAGATAATACAACTCCCTGGTATCGGAAGAAAGCTTTGAGGTCATCAAACGTCATCCTATGAGAGGGTGATCATAAAGGTGTCTCTCAGGTGATCGAAAAGTATCTGTTGGGTTGTATGTATCGAGATGGGATTTGTCCCTCCCAAGTCGGAGAGATATACTTCGGGCCCACTCGGTAATCGATATCAACACCGCTTGCAAGCATGTGGTTAAGGAGTTAATCACAAAGTGATATCGGATTACGGAACGAGTAAAGTACTTGCTGTGAACGAGATTGAACTAGGTATGACGGTACCGACGATCAAATCTCGGGCAAGTAAAAATATCGCGAGACGAAGGGAATATATATATGGGATTGATTGAATCCTGGCATCGTGGTTCATCCGATATGATCATCGATGAATGTGTGGGAGTCAATATGGGTTTCCAGACCCCGCTGTTGATTATTGATAGAAGATCATGTCTGCATATTCTCGAACCCGCAGGGTCACACACTTAACGTGTCTCGACGCTAGGATAGATTGGATAATTGGTTTATGAGTTTTTTTTCGGAGTCTCGGATGGGATCCGGGGCATCACGAGAGGTTCCGGAGTGGTCCGGAGAATAAGATTCATATAAGGCAGTGCAGTTTTTGGAGTTCGGAATTGTTCCGGGTTAATCGGTATTGTACCGGAAGCTTCTAGAACCTTCCGGAAGGGGACCAACGTGGACCCACCTTCCGAGAGGGGGCATGGGCCTATGAGGGAGTGCCCTGGCCGTATTGGGCCAGGGGCACAAGGCCCCATAGGGCCCAGCCGGCCAAGAGAGGTTTAAACTCGAGATAGACCTTCTAGAAGGGGGGGTTTCCTTGCCCCCCACTCCTTATCCTTTGGGGCCGCCGGTTTGGGCTTGGGGGAGGGGCTAGGGCTGCGCCCCCCCCCTCTATATAAAGAGGGGTGGGGGCGCACCAACCCGACACACCTTCGCCTCCAACCCTAGCCGCCCTGCTGCCCTCCTCTCTCCCTCCCGACTGCTTGTAGGCGAAGCCCTGCTGCAGAAATTCTCCACCAATTGCACCGCGCCGTCGCGTTGTAGATCCAACCCATCTCTCCACCATACTTGCTGGACCAAGGAAGAAGGATACGTCGAGGTGCCGCACGTGTGCATCTCACGGAGGCATCGCCACTTGTGGTGCTAGATCGGATCGGATCGCGAGGAGGAGAAGCGAGTACGACTACATCACCCACGTTCCGACGAACGTTCCGCTGTGCGAATCTTCAAGGGTATGAATATCTAATCCAATCTCTCTTGTTATTTGCATCTCCTAGATTAGATCTTGGCTTCCCTTTGTTCGCATCCGTAGAAAATTTTGATTTACTATGCCGCGAAACCCTTCAGGAGCAGCTCCTCCCCCCAACCTACTTGCTGTGTGCCGCCGCTGGCCGGAGGTAGTGGCCATGACGGAGGTGCTCGCCGCCGGAGCTCGCTGATTCCTCCTCTTTTTAGCAGGCACCTGCTGCCTTTCCGTCATGGCTGGCCTGCTGCGTGTGTCGACGTTGAGGAGGTCATGACACCTTTACTCCATGGCCTCTCTCCGGCGAAGTTGCTCAGCCGCGTGACTGTGTTGCTACACAAGGGCATCAGCGTTGCTACCAAAGATCACCAGCGCTGCTACGTACGTAATTGAAGTTTGCTACATGGGGTCGTGAGCGGTGCTATGTGCAGTAGCGGTGGTGCTACAAGCGGTGTCGTGTTTTGCTACATGCGGCCGACCACTACAAGGAATTTGTCTATATATGACCCTCAATTTTCGTCACAGAATCGTCATAGTAGTCCGTTTATGACGATTCTATGACGATTTTGAGATCGTCGAAAGCTGGGCGGCGCAAATGAACTATAACGACGTTTTTGGTAAAATCGTCATAACCGTCTATGACGATATTGAATCGTCATAACGTCTATGACGATCCAATATCGTCATGGACCTTCTAGCCAGGCCAGCTCAGATCCTACGTGGCAAAATTGTGACGAAATGAAATCGTCTTAAATCAAAATCAGCCCAGTCCATTTTAGTTGCTTACTTGGGCTAAGCCCAATAATTTTGGCTTTTCTTTTTCTAGTCATCGGCCTTTTATGGTGTGTCTCTCTCAGGTCTTAGCCTTTTTATGGCCTCTTTTCTATTTTGGACCTCGGCCTTTTTATGATACATTTCTGTTTGGGATAGGCCCGCTTTTCAGTTTCAATTTTCATACAGCACTTGTCTAGTTTTATTTTTCATGGTTTGTTAATAATTTAACAACAAATAATTTAATCAGAACTGAGTACATCAATTATTTTTGATAATCAAGAATATAACGATATTTTCATTGTTTAAATCACAGATACTGATACACAAAATAATAATCCAGGTTTGAAAATACAACAAAAAATGAATATGCATAACTCTATTACAATATTTCCGATGTTCAAATGGCAGATACTGATATACAAAATAATAATCCAGGTATAAAAATACAACACAAATTGAACCTTCCATCATAATACAAGGCTGCAACAAATGTAAAACCACTACAGGACCATATCCCTTGACAGGTAACATCCATCGACGGTCAGAGCACGAGGAAACAAAGCATATCCTTCCAGCCAACCAAACTCGACTCCAAAGCTAGATGCCCCTTGTTATTGCATTATCAGGACCTCTCCCCTACACAAACAACACATCAAGTTGCTAACTGCTTATGGTATATCAAATAACGCAGCATGCATGCTTCCAAAAAAAATTATATCAGACCATAACTATCAAATAGAACTTTACCATGCTATGAAACAATATGTATCTATCCTGCAAGAACAACATTCAAAACAGAAATGCACCTGTATAGCCTATGAGCAGCTAACAGCTAATAGTCCTAATTTAGGTATCATATCAGACAATGATACATACATGAATTCAACTCAAATTTATAATGCATGGATACACCTATTAATTTAGCATATGATCCATAACACGATGTATGTTCAATTCCAGTTTTACACTGAGATTATTGTCACACGCATCAGAGCCTAAATACAAAGGAACATGTACAGCAGTGGCCTATCAACCAAGTAACAAGGGATACAAAGAGGTTAAATCAATGACTTATCTAATCCAGAGAAGGAAGCGCCTCTGCAGTTGCAGCGCGGTGAACTCGACGATATGAACGCGGTGCCATGGCTAGGTTTGGTGCGCTGTAGCATGAAATATAGCACACAGGTAACTCCCCTGGTTCAGCAAGGCACATCACCACACATTTGTGTCTGGGAATAAATAATAACTTTTAAGCAAGAGAATTTAATCAAATATAACTGTGTACTGGATACAATAATGGTGGAAAAAAATGTTTGGTAAATATACAATAAGTCATTTCCCAAAGCTCTAAAAAATGGAACTATCGTGTGGTCAGAGAGGTTATAAGGCAAATTTTGTCTACAAAAATCAGTGGTGTGAATTCTCAGATGTACATTTGTGATTCTTGTGAAGATATCAACATGACTATGTACAGCAACAGCATGCTTCGTTCAGCAACAACATGCTTCGTACTAGTTGAGTGTGCAGGGACAGGAACATTTTCTGATCTTGGTGATTCAATCTATCTTGGAAGAAAGGCAGCAACAGCTATGGCTCCTATAACTTAGCTCTTGCTATTTCAGGAGCCTAAGTTAGTCAATATCAGAACTCATCCAGTGGCTCTCCTCTGCTTTGTACTAGTTGCAGCAGCAACTGCTACAGAGTTTTCATCCAGTGTCTGAATGTATTCCCAATGTCGGACTGAACTTAACAATTCAGTGAACTGAATAAGTTAAACAAAATAACAACTTTGGAAAATCGAAATAGCAGCATCGACTGCTTGCAAAATCTGCAACGAGTTTACATAAGTTCAAGAAAATAGCTTCAGGTTACCTGATTAGAATGTATCTTTTCCTGTGGAGGGTTCTGCACTAGGCATATTCAGGGGATCTTCCATATTCAGTAGTTCAGTGAACTTTGCAATGTGCTCGTATCCATTGGAGATTGACAGCAATTTTGATGTAATCTCCTGCTCGCTCGGCACATGTCGCCTGTTGTTTATAAAAGAAAACGCTAAGTGAGTATAAGTAGGTGTGTCAAAATTGTAAATGTCGCGGGGATAGCTCAGTTGGGAGAGGACATGAAGCTATCGTGTGGTCAGAGAGGTTATAAAAATTTAATATGGGCACAATAGAGACTATTGAGACATGCATCAGGATATACACAGATACACAATAAGTATTGACACATGCATCAGGATATATACTAGTACTTCAACTGCAATGAGATATGTTAGTCGAATCACCACTTCAACAACGACAAATATGTATTGGAGTAAACCATTTGGCAAAAAAATTCTACTATTATTCCCCAAGTAGACACAGTAGTAGCATCACTAAGTTCTATTGTTTCTATTTCATCAGCAGCACCACCGAGTATGGTACTGGAGTACCTTACCACTTAGCATGTCGATGTAGAAGTCGCCAATCTTGCCGCTGGAGAGGTGAACGAGGTGAAGGCGGAGGTGATCTTGAGAAAACTGGTGTTCACTTCGTCCTCCATGATCTGCTCTTGTCCGCTGAACAGCAGGCTACCGGAGACCTCGGCCGCTGCCACATCCTCCCAGTCCATCGTCCGGTACTCGCCCCTCCTTGCTCCTCCATTAGGATTCCAACCTGAAAAAACACAAGAGATGACAGGACACATACAAGTCAAGTACTCAGTGGAGTAGACAAGTTTCAGAGTAGTGCGAGTAGACTGATTGGGTATCAAAAGCATTGAGAAAGTTCATTTTTCAACACTAATATTCATTTTCTCATATCATTTGATTGCACACAAAGATTAACTGCAGTAAAAATCTGGCAATTACATTTCCTTCTACTAGTAGTCTATCACTTCCTAGCAGTTTGGACAAAAACACATCCTGTGCAAAAACGATACATAGCAACCACAAGGGACAGAAAATGTTGAGATCTATAATGGCAGGACGCATACGAAGGTACTGTAGGAGCGATGATACAACGAGGGAGTTACATACGACCTTACGCGTTGGATGGACGCAGATGAAGGTAGTCCAGGAGCTCCTCCTCGTACACCTTGACCTCTAACTCCTCCTCTGCTGTCGATGTCATCGCAGCTCACAGTCACATCTAGGGGAGCCTGCAGAGAGAGACAGAGGGGGATTATTAGAGAGAACGCTAGCAAGAGAGGGAGTGGGATGGAAAGAGAGAGAAGGGGTCGGACGAATAGTGATTGAGGGACGCGGGGCAGTATACCTTGATGTAGACGCTCTCGCGGACCACCTCCCAATCACCGAGTACCTTCTCACCGGTGTGTACCACAGTCGGATCAACATGAAGCTCGCCGCCGTTGACCCGGCCAGGGTCCTTGACGCCACACCTCTCCCTGCCCCCATTGTCATGCCGTCTGAAACCCTAGAAGATGGGGTTTCCGTGTTTCTTTGCAACCGGTGATGGATCTTGTGTTGGTGGAGAAGGGAGGGAAGGGACTAGTCCCAGCTCTGGCTAGGGGGGTCGAGGGTGGCGCCGGCAGAGGATTCGTTCTATCGGGGGCAGCGATGGGCGAGGCGATCTGAGGGGAAACAGAGGTTGTGGCGAGGCGATCTGAGGGGAAACAGAGGGGTTGGAGGTGGGGCGAGAGATCCGGGTGGGGTACGGCGCGGCGTCGACAACGCAGGGAGAGGTGGAGATGGATTTGGGTGCGACGCGGCGTCGACAGCGGCGACGGTAGGGAGGACGAGCACAAGATAGGGGAATCGAGAGGGCACAAGGTAGGGCAAGGAAGGGGGCGGCGGGAGGGCACTCGACGCGATCTAGGTTTTTGTTTGACAGATGGAGTGGTGTGCTTCTTCGGGTGACCTACCAGGCATTGGATCGACGCTGAACGGTCCAGATCAGGCAGATGAGGCTGATCCGTGGGAGACATCTTTCCTCTGTTTTGATTGGTTGGTTCATAAAACACCTCGTTTTTTGTACTTGGAAAATAGAAAATGTCTTTTTTTTCAACAAAAATGAAAATTTCCTGGGATAAAATTGTTCGGCATTCTAAAATGCAGATGTGAGCACAATTTTTTCATGTAATCTTGAAAAGGTATTCTCAAAAAACCCATTTTCTATTTTTCGAACGCAAAAAACGGGACGTTTTGTGAAGTAACCACCAAATGACAGTTCTAGAATGGTATCGCCACATTTTGTAGAAATATTAGACCACCTTACATGGACAATGTCCCAACCGGGGTATCTCAAACCTTTTCGTTCATCCCTGGCGAAAAAGACAAATTCCTGCAGAATCGGCAGGAAGTGGGTTCGGTTTGAACTACAGGTACATGATCCGATGCTCATGATTTTCGGAAAAAATCATTTTTAGACTCACAAGATGATGTTTCTTCAGAGATCCAATGCAAGTTTAGTGAGGCTGAACCCCTAGCTAAGAACCTTCGCGCTCGCCATTTTGACCATAGTTTGAAACGGGCATAAAAAAATAAAAAACGGTCCGATCAACGCAAATCCTTCGCGTGGTGTATTATTATGTGACATATTTGCAAGGAAAAATACCAAACTTGGTAAATTGAGTATGTCTCGAAAAACCCTTCACAAAATGACCTATCATGTTCGAGGTTTCATGGCTTTCGGGTGAAATGACCAATGTTATGGCTAGAATCAGGGCATAGTTTGTGATAATGTGCCCGTATTATGCACACATATGTATCATGGTATGGAGAACAATGTTGCAGGAGAAAGTTTTCCTTTTCGACGCACGGAAAATACATTTTCTATTTTCCGAACGCAAAAAACGGGGCGTTTTGTGAAGCAACCACCAAATGACAGTTTTAGAATGGTATCGCCACATTTTTTAGAAATATTAGACCACCTTACATGGACAATGTCCCAACCGGGATATCTCAAACCTTTCCGTTCACCCCTGGCGAAAAAGACAAACTCCTGCCGAATCGGTAGGAAGTGGGTCCGGTTTTAACTACAGGTACATGATCCGATGCTCATGATTTTTGGCAAAAATCATTTTTAGACTCACAATATAATGTTTCTTCAGAGATCCAATGCAAGTTTAGTGAGGCTGAACCCCTAGCTAAGAACCTTCGTGCTCGCCGTTTTGACCATAGTTTGAAACGGGCATAAAAAAATAAAAAACGGTCCGATCAACGCAAATCCTTCGCGTGGTGTCTTATTATGTGACATATTTGCAAGGAAAATACCAAACTTGGTAAATTGAGTATGTCTCGAAAAACCCTTCACAAATGACCTATCATGTTCGAGGTTTCGTGGCTTTCGGGTGAAATGACCAATGTTATGGCTAGAATCAGGGCATAATTTGTGATAATGTGCCCGTATTATGCACACATATGTATCATGGTATGGAGAACAATGTTGCAGGAGAAAGTTTTCCTTTTCGACGCACGGAAAATCCATTTTCTATTTTCCGAACGCAAAAACGGGGTGTTTTGTGAAGCAACCACCAAATGACAGTTTTAGAATGGTATCGCCACATTTTGTAGAAATATTAGACCACCTTACATGGACAATGTCCCAACCGGGGTATCTCAAACCTTTCCGTTCACCCCTGGCGAAAAAGACAAATTCATGCCGAATCGGTAGGAAGTGGGTCCGGTTTGAACTACAGGTACATGATCCGATGCTCATGATTTTTGGAAAAAATCATTTTTAGACTCACAATATCATGTTTCTTCAGAGATCCAACGCAAGTTCTGCGAGGCTCAGCCCCTAGCTAAGAACCTTCGTGCCGCCGTTTTGACCATAGTTTGAAACGGGCATAAAAAAATAAAAAACGGTCCGATCAACGCAAATCCTTCGCGTGGTGTCTTATTATATGACATATTTGCAAGGAAAAATACCAAACTTGGTAAATTGAGTATGTCTCGAAAAACCCTTCACAAAATGACCTATCATGTTCGAGGTTTCATGGCTTTCGGGTGAAATGACCAATGTTATGGCTAGAATCAGGGCATAGTTTGTGATAATGTGCCCGTATTATGCACACATATGTATCATGGTATGGAGAACAATGTTGCAGCAGAAAGTTTTCCTTTTCGACGCACGGAAAATCCATTTTCTATTTTCCGAACGCAAAAAACGGGGCGTTTTGTGAAGCAACCACCTAATGACAGTTTTAGAATGGTATCGCCACATTTTGTAGAAATATTAGACCACCTTACATGGACAATGTCCCAACCGGGGTATCTCAAACCTTTCCGTTCACCCCTGGCGAAAAAGACAAACTCCTGCCGAATCGGTAGGAAGTGGGTCCGGTTTGAACTACAGGTACATGATCCGATGCTCATGATTATTGGAAAAAATCATTTTTAGACTCACAATATCATGTTTCTTCAGAGATCCAACGCAAGTTCAGCGAGGCTCAGCCCCTAGCTAAGAACCTTCGTGCTCGCCGTTTTGACCATAGTTTGAAATGGGCATAAAAAATAAAAAACGGTCCGATCAACGCAAATCCTTCGCGTGGTGTCTTATTATGTGACATAATTGCAAGTAAAAATACCAAACTTGGTAAATTGAGTATGTCTCAGAAAACCATTCAGAAAATGACCTATCATGTTCGAGGTTTCGTGGCTTTCGGGTCAAATGACCAATGTTATGGCTAGAATCAGGGCATAGTTTGTGATAATGTGCCCGTATTGTGCACACATATGTATCATGGCATGGAGAACAATGTTGCAGGAGAAAGTTTTCCTTTTCGACGCACGGAAAATCCATTTTCCATTTTCCGAGCGCCCAAAAATGGGGTGTTTTGTGAAGCAACCACCAAACGACAGTTTTAGAATGCTACCACCACATTTTGTAAAAATATTAGACCACCTTACATGGACAATGTCCCAAGCGGGGTATCTCAAACCTTTCCGTTCACCCCTGGCGAAAAAGACAAATTCCTACCGAATCGGTAGGAAGTGGGTCCGGTTTGAACTACAGGTACACGATCCGATGCTCATGATTTTTGGCAAAAATTATTTTTAGACTCACAATATGCTATTTCTTTAGAGATCCAATGCATTTTGAGACAAATTTTTTCTTTTCGTCGCACAAGAAAAGCATTTTCCATTTCCCGAGTACATAAAACGGGCCATATTGTGAAGCAACCACCAAATGAAATCCACTATTTTAAAATAAATAAATATTCATAATTAACACCCTAAGAGGATCTATTGATTTTTATAAAAATTTAGAGCCAAAAATCAATTATTTTGGATTTTTATTGAAAAAGATACAAAAGAATTAACAAAATAGGAAAAAGAAAAAACCTTTCTGAATAGACCAACACATCGGCCTAGGACTAAAATCGGACCACCAACTAAAAGAAAATGCGAGCCCAACAAACCACAAGCCCATCAGTCGTATAAGGAAAAGATAAAAAAATAGGTGGAGAAAAACAGGAGGCCTCGTGTCTCCTTGGCCCAGGTCCAACAAAGAAAACGTTATTTAAAAAGGGCGAGCTCCATTTCTTGACGCAAACTGACTAGTGGCCTGGTGGTTAACCACCATCGGACCTAGCTGGGCGTTGCGGGTTCGAACCCCTGTTCCACCCATTTTTGCTCTATTAATTGACAATGCTCAACTGAACATGGCCATATTCATAAATTTGTAGCGTGGGATGAAAGCACAAATGCCATTGTGGCTCAGTGGTTCTAGTCCTCCTTAGTGGGATAGAGAAATTGGTTGCGGGTTCGAACCCCGCACCTCCTTTTTTCCTGCTTAATTAGCAACGCTCTAAAGCAGACACATGGATTGTCACATAGCCAAAAATTGACACATAAAAATGACACGTAGGCGTAAATGATGAGGTGGCAGACAACTCATGTCAATTTATGCTAATTTGGATAATATGACGATTTAAAATCGTCATAGTGAGCTACAAGTAACACCATAGGCTGCTTCCATCAAATTATGACGATTTCATCTAAAGTAACTATGACGATTTTTGGCAAAATCATCGTAATTTTCCAGGGTATAGGCCCTCTTGAACTGCTTACGACCATCTCATGCAAAATCGTCATAACTCTATGAAGATTTTGTTCACGGACACTATTAGAAGGTCATAGAATAACACATTCCTTGTAGTGGACGGTGGTGCTAAAATAGTATAAATAGTTTGCTACGAGATATCTGGCGAGGTCTCCGGCGAAGTTAAATTTGTTACAATAGGATATTTTTTTGCTACACCTGTTTAGTGGTTTTGCTACAATAGCGCAAATTTGTTGCTACATGGTATCCGATGAGGTCTAACGGCGAAAACCTCATACGAGTCTCCGGCGAGATCGGATATGCTACATTAGCACAATTTTTTTGCTTCCACCGTTTTGCATTTTTGCTACAAAACGTTTTTGCTACACGGTCTCTGGTGAGGTCTACCGGCGAAAGCCTCCGGCGAGTCTCCGGTGAGGTCGGGTTTGCTACATTAGCTCAACTTTTTTGCTACACGGTCGCCGGCGAGGTCTCCAGCGAAATCTCCGGCGAGGTCCAGTCTGTTTTTTTATTTTCTGGACTGAACCGTTTTTTGCTACAATGTAGCAAAAACGGAGCAAATGTAGCAAAAACAGTATTTTGAATCTAAAAAGCGGACACATGATTGGCTGGAACCCGGGGGATAAAAACTACATATCCCGAGGGACGCGTAGGTCTGTCCGTATAAAAATCTCCGGCTTCTTATTGACTCGCTGGAGGGCCTCGTGACCCTCGTCAATCTTAACTTTTAGTGCTTTCGTCACAAAAAAAATAATCTTAAGTTTTAGTGTCAACCTCACCTCAGTTTTATCTTGTTCGATCGTGCTTATTGACGAGGCCGGCAACGATCGATCTCTGGAGGGCCGGGCATCGAGAGTGATAGGGTCAGCCGGCATGCAACGTCCTAATTATTCGTAAGTTTTGTCATGTTCGATCATGCCTAATTATTTCCAGCTGGCCAGTCTCACGCGATATAGTACATTACTGTCTTAAAATAGATGTAGTGGATTTATCTAAATTTAGCTATATTTAGCCACTATTTAGTACTATCTCTGTTTCATAATATAAGCCTTTTTAGCAAGCTAAAACAACTTACTAAAAAGGCTTATATTATAAAATGGAGGGAGTACTATATAGATAGATACATCTAAATTTACATAATTTTCCGAGACCGTAGAAAAAATGTATGCTGCAGAGGCACTGAAACATGGGGTGTAAGGGATGAAATATTGCACATCCTGACCATCGAAAACACACATAAAAAAGGTTTGGGTGATCAGCACGTACTCTCTCCGTTTTAAAATATAACATATTTTAGGTTTGTGAAAAAAATGAATCTAGACTTTTTTTCGTGTGTAGATTCACTCATAAGTTGAGTGAACCTATATACTAAAACAAGACTAGATACATTTGCTTCACAATCCTAAAACATCTTATATTTGAAACGGAGGGAGTACCACTCAACAGCCACAAAGCTTTACTCAAAGTACAAGTTCAACAAGGTATATATTGACTGTCAAGCATCTCCTGGAAGCTTTGAATCCTGGATCGATCTCTCCGTGGGATCCGCCTTTTGCTCGACGTCCAAAGCGTATCAGTTGGCCATTGAAAATGGAAAATGATACTATTCTCCCGGAGAATAACGCGTCCAGATCCCCCGAGTCGCTGGCCACCGAGTCGTTTCGCGAGATGAACGTTCCTGACGGGTCCCATCCAGCACCTGCCTTATCCTTTCGCATGGTTTCTTCCCTAAATCGCTACCTCCTGCCTTTTTTCCCCAGCTCATCTCGCCGCCGCACGCCTCGGCCGTGCGCCCCTCTGCGCGCGCACCGCCGCCTCCATGTGTGCTGCCTCCCTTAGCTCCCGCGACGTACTCATGGTTGCTCTGCTACCCACAGCCATGGCAGCGCCGCCATGGCCTGGTTGCCGGCGCTCGTACCTCTTCACCCACCGGCCATCCTCTCAGCGGTCGTCGCTCCCGACGTCCCTCTCCTTCAGCTTTCCTCCTCCACAAGTCTGCACCACTAACCAACATGACGGACTTGAGGACAACTGCCGTACGTGTTGCAGGTGGCTTTGAGGGATGGGTCGCCAAAAGGAGAAGACGTTGCTCCCGTACGTGAACGATGTTGCTCTATGAGATGGACAAAGTTGCTACTGACGGTGCCCGACGGTGCTACCACAGTTTAGACCGCTTGCTACTCTAGTTGACCAGTGTCGCTACTTTTGTGTCTCTCTTTGCTACGAGCGTTTTGCTACCTTAGCATATTATTTGTGCTACGTATTCATATATTTTTTTGCTTTTTTCGTATAATGTTTTTGCTACAACCAATTTTCATAGTTTTGCTACAAGGTCTCCGGCGAGAGTCTCCGGCGATGTCTGGGGATGTCCCTTTTGCTACATTGGAAAAAAGATTTTGCTACAACCATTTTGTGTTTTTGCTACTATAGCGTAAATTGTTTGCTACGAGGTCGCAGGCGTCGTTTTCTCCAGCGAGAGTCTCCGGTGATGTCGGTTTTGCTACATTAGGATATTTTTTTGCTACAAGGTCTCCGGCGAACTCTCCGGCGAGGTCTAGTCTATCTCTTCTTTTTTTGGATCAAACCGTTTTCTGCTACACATAGCAAAAGCGAGAGTATTTGTAGAAAAAACGGATATATTTGTAGCAAAAGTGGGATTTATGACATTTTTAGGAGACACGTGTCAGGACGGGGACCCGGGGGATTTTTGGGATTTATCCCCCGGGGGACGCGTAGTACTGTCCTTTCAATATGCATCTGATCCCAGTGATCGGTCTCTCTCAAATCTGGATCACCGACTCGATATCTTCTATAGATCGTGCCAAAAAAAAGTTAGTAAATGTATCTTGCGTGCATATCTATTTTAGATCTTAGTAAAAAACATGTGTTTGTAAGTTTTGTAAATATTGTTGAAATTCCACCCACGTCGATAATTGGTTGAAAAATATACCCATGGCGCTCGATAATATGTGATTTGCTACATTTTGGAGAAAATGAGAAAGTGACCTTTTAGAATCCAAATATTTAGGTGTCTCTGAATTTGGTCTCGGTGACGTCAGTTTTGACATAGTTTTGGCATACAATGCAAGATTCCTAACTTAATTACAAAATGGTCCATGTCAGAGAGTTTGGGAACAACCGTGGCAAGGTTTTGAAAATCTACTCTAAGAAGGCCATGAGAAGCTTACCCCCACTTCCCTTCAAATAGCCATGAGTAGGGTTGCAAATAAAACGGAAATTATTGAACTTTGCCAACGTGTCAATTGATAAATAGCCATTCCCATTGAACACGCTGGAAGGAAAGAAAGCCCTTATTCGGCCGAAAATAGCCGAATCGACAAACAACACTAACGTGGTTTTTGGTGACCCCGGGGACAGTGAAAATCAAGAATGAGCACATGCGAGGAAGGTCAAGCTGTGTCGGCAACCTGATGGTAAGGAGACATTTGAAGATCACCATAAGTAACCTTGTACTTGGGGGCAGGATGAAGAACAACCGGAATCCTCATCTAGGTTCTTTAAACTTCAAAGGCCAGAAGTCGGCAAATGGAAGCTTAATATCATTGGAAACTGGAAGAAAGACTTCAAGCCCACTTTTGATATGCTAAGTGATAAATATGTGCACAAATCCAACTACCAAACGGCTAGCGATACTAGGATACAGTCAACTGGTGGTGGATAACTTGATGAATGTCCGCCACATAGTAGATCCAACTTCAGTGTGGATAGAGAGCCATCACGCGATCATGTGCATGCGCTGATTCCAGTTCCATAAAGTGTTGCCGCCCAGAAGACCAGGGGGCGGCCGCCGCCCAGAAGACCGGGAGGTGGTTCATCCGGCAGTCCTGCATGGAGTGAGTCGTACTCTCCTAGCCTTTTTTTATCACTTTAGACTTTTGAGAAATTTGGCTAGCGCATGTTATTTAATATGATATTAGAGCAGGAGGTACTAAGATCAAATCATGTCCAATGCAAGAATTAAAAACAAATATTGCTGCTCCCTAAACATATGTCACAATAGGACAAAGAGCGAAAGACGTAGGATGAGTGTAGAAATAAATTGCATAGCTCTTTCCGTTAGTTCGGGTAGTTGGTTGCGTTGGCTAATGCATGCAGTTCAATATGGTATATCAGGAGGTCCTAGGACCAAAACCTAGCCAACACAAAAGATTAAAAAGAAATATTGCCAAACATACGTCGTAATAGATCAAAAGACGAAAGACATAGGGTGAGTGTTGAAATAAAATTGTCTAGCCCTTTATATCAGTTCAGACTTTTGAGAAAATTGGCTAGTGCATGTTATTCAATAGTATAGATCACCGGCGTGTCGACACAGCTAGATTTGACGGACCAAACTTCCATGCTCAAAGTAGCATGAATCATGAGGCACGTCTAATAGAGAGAGGTGACTGAGAAATAGCAAAACCGTTATAACATACATATATCTGTCAGGAAGATGCAACTTGTATTTCTCTGGGGGCCAAAGGCCACAATATATAGTACATGTACAGGTGGAAATATGCAGGAAGACCCCCTAACAAGTGGGGATATACAATGTACAAATATACATCTAACACCCACCCCCTCCCCCCCTCTCAAACTCATGATGGCTCCACAATACTGAGTTTAGAGAGAAAGAATGTATGATGCGCAATGGTTTGTGCCTTCGTAAAGAAATCCGCCAACTATAACTCTGAAGGCACATACTGAAGCGCAACAACCTGAGCCTGCACCTGAGCACGTGTATAGAAAGCATCAACACCAATATGCTTGGTAAGCTCATGATTGACCGGATCACGTGCAATACTAATAGCACTTGTACTATCAGACAAAACCATAGTGGGTGTGGTAATAGAGACCCCAAAATCCGCAAGTAATCACCGTAACCAGGTCACCTCAACAGTCAACAAGGCCATAGCACGCGTGGTCTCAAGAAGATGGCGATGCTTACGCTCAGCAACGTCATTCTGGGCATGGGCGCCAGGACAGGAGAACTGAGCAAGAGTACCCTGCTCAGCAAGAACACCTCGCAACATCTGGGAGATAAACTCACCAGCAGAATCAACACGAAACACACGAATGAGTATAGAATATTGAGTACGGACCATGGCCGCAAAACGCTGATATATGGAGAGCACTTCACTGCGAGAGCGCATAAAATACAACCAAGTGTACCGAGAAAAATCATCTATGAATAAAATATAGTAGCGATGGCCCCCTTTCAAAATGAAAGGAGCCGGACCCCAAACATCAAAATGAACTAAATCAAAAGGTCGCTGAGATACAGACGCGCTAGTAGGATAGGGAAGCTGAATCTGTTTGTCCAACCTACAGCCCTGACAATGTAAAGACCCATCTCCTGAGACAGACCCCAGAAGACCACGATGAACTAATGACGACAGGAGAGAGTCACAAAGGTGACCAAGACGATGATGCCATTGCTGAAAGGAGCTGGTAGCAGAGGCGACAACCGGAGAAGAACTGACATATGAAGTGGCAGCGGAAGGAACACGAAGCCAGTCTAACTCCCAAAGTCCTGAAGAGTCACGGCTGCGAGGGCCAGCTCCAACCAGGGCCTGTGTGCGACGGTCCTGGACAACACAAGAATCAGCATCAAGAATGACGTGACAACCAGAGTCAGTAAGCTAGCTAGCAGAGAACAGATTCATCTTAAGACGAGGAACATGAGAAATATCAGGAACAGAAAAAGAAAAAGTAGAAAGGGTGCCCCGACTAGAAACAGGAAGAGAGGTACCATCGGCCGTGAGAACACGGACAGGAGAGGGGAGAGAATGAAGAGCGGACAGAAAAGAAGACTCAGAGCTCATATGAAAAGAAGCTCCAAAATCCAGATACCACGAAGACGTACCTGACTGTGTAGAAGGTGGTGGTCGCGCAGTGTCTGAAGAATCAGTCACAGAACCAGCAGTGCCCGTCGAAGAAGAACCTGTAGCAGCAAGCAGACCGCGAAGACTCCTGATAATGTCCTGATCAGAGAGAGCTACTGCTGAAGATCCGGAAGGATCCGACTGCCCACGAGCCTGGTGTTGCTGACGTAAACTAGGATCCCGTGTATAACAGGTGGCCCAAGTGTGGCCATCCCTGTTACAGTAAGAGCAGTGACGAAGAGAACCACGGCGACCCTGACCATGAGCCTGCTGGTGTTGACTCTGACCCTGAGACTGCTGGTGCTAACTCTGACCCTGACCTGGAGGAGTGGGTAGTATCGGCGACGGCACAGAGGACCGCAGCTGAGTCAAGGGAGCAGGCGGCAGAGGAGGACCACGAGTAGCAAGCACAGACGGAACCGCAAGAAGACCAGCACCACGGAGACGAGTCTCCTCAACCCGAAGCTCAGACAACACCTCAGAGAGCGGAACACGACCACTAGCATTAAACTGAGCACGGTGAGGCTCGAACTCCTAGCAAACTCGAGACAAAAACTCATAGATGCGGTGGAACTCCAAATCTGAGCGCACAATCTGACAGCACGGACATGTGCCACAAACAGCAGTACATGGAGAATCAAGCTGACGCCAGATAGCAGCACTCTGAGTATAGAACTCATCAATAGTGGAATCACCCTACTAAAGAGCATGCTCCTGGCGAACCACGGATAGGTAAAGAGCATCCCCGAACGGCTGATAGCGCTGATGAAGATGTGCCCACTGAGCGGCAACAGTAGGGAGACTCATGAACTCAACAGCAAACTAGGGCAGAACACTAGATGTGAGAATAGCAGCAGCACGAGCATCCTCATCGACCCACTGAGTGTAGGCAGTCAGATCGTGGCGATAGGTCTCGAGATCAGTAGAGTACTGTTTGAACTTCAGGTCATAAGCAGCAACATCACTATCATCGGCACTCTGAGCAGCATCCTTGGCCTCCTGAGAAGCATCAACGCCGAGAACAATCGGCATCAGCGGAAGAGGAGCCACAGGAGTAGGGGGCACAGCGGACATGAGACCTCGCCGGAGAGCACACCCCAAAGACGGAGACCGCTCATGTGAACGCGCGTAAAGGCAGCGAAATCAGGGTAATTCGCGCCATCGAAGATCACCGGATAGCGAGAAATCGCAACATAACCCGATGCAGAAGACATCTCTCTCTCTCTCTCTCTCTCTCTCTCTCTTGAAGCAAATCTGGTCAACAACGCCTGTAGGCAGATGCCGGCCAAATTCCGGCCAGCCGAGAGAAAAGGCGGCGCCTAAGGGGCTGGGAAGAGCAATTCAAGCCGCCGGGGATCGATTCCCGGCGGTGACGGCCGGCGGCGGAGGTCCGGCGAGTGGGAGCGGGGACGAGTGGCGGAGAAGATCTTGCGGGCGCGTGCAGTCCGGGCGGGCAGCGATCTGGAGGAGATCGAGGCGACATGCGGGTGCAGCGGGTTCGGGCGATCTGGATTCTCGATCTGGAGGAGATTGGCGGAGCAGAGCTTGCGGCGTGTGCAGTCCGGGCGGGCAGCAATCTGGAGGAGATCGAGGCGACAGGCGGGTGCAGCGGGTCCGGGCGATCTGGAGGAGATCGCGGGGATCTGGAGACCGAGGAGTGCCTCGATCTTGGAGACCGAGGAGCGCCTGGTGGAGATCGATATGGAGACGGAACTGGAACCGATCTGGATCGGGAGATGGAACGGGCAACGACGGCAGACGGCCAGGAACTAGGCGGGGACAGGCGGCGACCGGCGGCGGCGATGACGGCAAGGCCGTCGGCGACAGGGACGGTGGCGGCTGCAGCGACGAAGTTGCGAGTAGGAGAAGGCTGACTAACTCTGATACTATGTCAAGAATATGCAACTTGTATTCCTCTGGGGGTCAAAGGTCATAATATATAGTACATGTACAGGTGGAAATATGCAGGAAGACCCCCTAACAAGTGAAGACATACGATGTATAAATATACATCTAACAATATCCATATGCAAAGACACGCGAAACTTTTGAATGATTCTGCGTAGATACTAAATTCATTTTATACTGCTCTCGCCGGTTTCCCATAGGCTAACTACCAATCATGTGGGAGTATATAACTAGCAGTAGCAGAGCCTGAGAGATATGGCCATCAATTTGCTACCAGAGTCTATGATGGACAGTACTCCGACATTGCGCGCCGCCGTCGTGGTTACCGCCGTCCTCCTTTTGCCACTGTTGGCGCTCATGCAAACTGTACGACGTCGACGGTGCGGCAGGAACCCTCGCCGTGACCTGCCACCGGGGCCCACCCCTCTCCCCTTCGTCGGCCACCTCCACCTCTTCAAGAAGCCGCTGCACCGCACCCTGGCGCGCCTCGCCGCCCGCCACGGCGCCGTCTTCCGCCTCCGCTTCGGGTCCCGCCGCGTGGCCGTCGTGTCCTCAGCCCAGGCCGCCGAGGAGTGCCTCGGCGCGCACGACGTCGTCTTCGCCAACAGGCCGCGGCTGCCGTCCGGCGGGATCCTCTCCTACGACTGGTCCACCATGGGCACCGCCAACTACGGGCCCTACTGGCGCCACGTCCGCCGCATCGCCGTCACCGAGATCATGGCGGCGCACCGCGTCGACCACTTCGCCGACGTGCACGTCCGCGAGGCGCGAGCCATGGCGCGTGGCCTCTTCTTCCACGCGGCGGCGCCTCGTACGGGGGACGGCGCAGTGGCCGTGGGCAGCCGCACCACCCGCGTGGAGCTCAAGTCGCGGCTGTTCGAGCTGCTGATGAACACCATGATGGGCATGATCTGCGAGAGGAGCTACTACGGCTCCGGCAGCGGCGATGGCGAGGTGAGCGAGGAGGCGCGGTGGTTCAGGGAGATGGTGGAGGAGACGATGGCGCTGAGCGGCGCGTCCACGGTCTGGGACTTCCTGCCGGCGCCGCTGCGGTGGCTGGACGTGGGCGGGGTCGGGCGCCGGCTATGGCGGCTCCGCGGGAGCCGGACCAAGTTCTTGCAGGGGCTGATCGACGAGCAGAGGAAGGAGATGGAGAAGGGCGCGCCGGAGGTGGAGGCGCGGAGGACCATGATCGGGGTGCTGCTGTCTGTGCAGAGCAAGGACCCGGAGGCGTGCCCGGACGAGCTCATCCGCTCTTTATGCATAGTAAGTGATCACCTGCTAGCTAGCTGCTGTATCAAATTAACTTCAAGCCTTGTTTTTCTCAATTTAAGTTCTTAGCCCTTTTTGCATGTGTGTTGTCATTTCCTTTTTTCTTTTGGTTTGATCTAGTACGAGTATGAAAAATGAGTTTACGACAAAGGAAATCCAAAATTGATGGCACAATAGTAATTAAATAGACTCTGCATGAATCGATGCGACTGTACAGGTGTGTCCCTCATTCATCTTGAAGGAGAGGCTCTCCTTTAAAATGAATCAAAATTCTAGTTTTATTGTGAGTCATACTTTTAATATTTTGATCGGGTATATAGGATAGTATATTAGCATCTATAAAACCATAAGTTTCATGAGATTCGTCATACAATGTTTTTTTACTGTTGCTATTTTTAATTGAAAAGAAAACAAAGCCCTATTTACGGTGAAGTTCCAAGGTGGATCTTACAAAGCTAGCATGAAAGGAAACAAAAGTGGAAGGAGAGTCCAATGTCAAACCAAAGGTAATAGAGATTATATGTCACACTCATGAAACACAAATCCTACTAGTAGATTATATTGTCAGCCATATCCGTAGAACATTCCATGTGCTACCATCTCCAAACGACAGCACCGAGAGTCCATGACAACCCGCACCTTTGGACGGTGCAAAAAGGACCACATATGAATTTAGTTTGTAGCCTTGCGGATTTTGTCTTAAAAATGGAGAAAGCGGTATCTTGTTAAAACAATTTAATCACGACAGTTTCGTAAAGACCAACACAAAGCGCGTACTCCCGACAAGGTCTGAGCTCTGAGTGGTGAACTAACTCGCATTCAATCCGTTCCCAAACATAACGCTATTATAGATAGCCATGCATATGGTAGGTTAACTGCAACTTGAACCATAGGCCAAATAAGAGGGCAAAACGATATGAGAGGAAGAGATGTTAAGTTCGCGTTGCTAATATATATTTGAACATGTTTCAGTCACTTGGTTAAACTTGATGAGGTTTAACTTCAAATAAACATAAATCTTCAATTAATTAGGAACTGAGTGAGTAGTATCTAATGTAAGCATGTTTGGTTCAGACGTTTATACCATTGTTTTGATGTTTGTCTTTTTTGTTCTTTGTTTAATCTTGGCATAGAAGAGTTTTAAAACCACATTTCAGCTAGTCCAAAAAGAACGGAGAAAATTCAATTAAGCCACTTTTTGCCAAGTGCAGGAAATTTAATTTTGTGTACCTTTATTTAGATCATTTAGTCGGATGATAGTAGTCATGTATATATCTTATAATTGGAAAAGTGTATTCATCACACTATTTTGAGCATTATCACTATCTTCGTCAAGAACTAACCGTTTGTCCCTACTCACTAATATTACCAATATCAAGAGCTCCTTGGAAGCTGGAACTGACACTTCAGCCGACACCATTGAGTGGGCGATGTCGCTCCTCCTGAATAAGCCGGAAGTGTTGTTGAAAGCCCGCGAGGAGATTGACACATGCATAGGGGAACCGGCGAGGCTTCTCGAGGCTGCCGATCTTCCGAAGCTGCAGTACCTCCGGAGCATCATCATGGAGACGCTCCGCCTATACCCACCAGCGCCGCTTCTCGTCCCGCACGAATCGTCTGCCGACTGCACCGTCGGCGGGTTTCATATCCCCCAGGGTACGATGCTCCTTGTCAACACTTTTGCCATCCACCGAGATCCTGACCTATGGGATGAACCCACAAGTTTCATTCCCGAGAGGTAAGTCTCAAAATATTTATATTTTGATTAATTTGGGTGTTTAAGAATACATAAAGTCCTGCCCTATTTTTCTAGAAACAGCAAGAAAGTGTCCAACTGCATTTCTATTTATAACATTTAAACATTTAAGGAGTCTGCCTAAGGTTTCTATAAGTAGCATGGGACTGCCCTACAACGTCTTAGTTTTCACTTGCACTGCACATCAACCACTTGCACTGCACAGCAACCACTGCACCGGCCGTCACTTGGTCTCTCTCTTTCACATTTCAGGTCCTTATCTTTCACACACGCATGCACATTGCTCTTAGTTACCTTGTCTCCATGCATGAACTAGATTATTGCCACTCATTTGTTAGATTATTAGTATAACCACTTAGTACAGACTATAAAAACTTGGTTTCTAGGTTAATAAATGTTATTACACCGATGCAATACTTGCATTATATTACTTATTTCGAATAATGCAATCTGTTAGTAGTAGTTGTTGCTAACACTTGAATACCCACTCTCCAACTCTGCTCATATAAGTTAAGTATTCACATCAAAAGCATCACTTTCTAATGGTTTTATTTAAGGCAACGAGAAGAAATGCTAATGCAATGATATAAATATATATGGTTATAAGTCATAAATACGTCCATGCATTTTCCCGACAGGTTTGAGGATGCGAAAAATGGAGGAAAGATGGTCATCCCATTTGGATTGGGAAGATGAAGATGCCCAGCAGAGCACTTAGGCATGCAAATGGTAGGCCTTGCTCTTGGAACCATGATTCAGTGCTTCGACTGGGAAAGGGTCGGAGAAGACCTCATTGACATGACCGAGGGGTCCGGCCTAACCATGCCGAAACTGCTACCTTTAGATGCACTCTACCAGCCTCGACCTTCTATGGTTCATCTTCTTTCCGAGATTTAGCTATGACTAGGAAATGTACCCGTGCGTTGCACCGGGAGAGAAAAAATATGCTCTGGAGAGGCGTACAAGGCTTCCTCAACTTTTCTATTGACCCTACATGTAAACATTATTCTGAAGCATAGAAATAAATAGCCATATCATCTCAAAAAGAATAAGATCATACTTTATTTAGTTGATGAAATATAATTAAAGAAATAACTGGGACTATAGTAACTTGCGTTTGAAGAACACATAAATCATCTTTTTTTTGTTTAAATGTTTCGCTCTCGCACCACCTTGAAGGCATCAAACCTTGGATGGAAGCATTCTCCAAAAGTATTATAAATATTACTCCTAACTAATTTGTAGGTTCTAGAATTCTTTTTGCAAAAAATACTTCTTCCTAAATCCTAATATAATAAGCAGTTCTCTGTGTGCATGCAAGAAAAAAATCTAAACCCGCACCACAAGGCAAACTTAAGAAATAATGCAATATTGTGCAAACTGTAGCAACGATCCACTTCTATATTATCCTAGTGCATTTACTTTCTTCTAATATGCATTCGACAAAAATATGTTGGTCTTTTGACTCTCAATTGGAACCGGTAGAAATTTGTTGTACTGCCTACGTTCAGAATTAATTGACTTGAATTTGTGTAGATTCGAATGTATCAAGACACATTTTAATGTATAGATATATTTGAATCTAGAAAAACTCAGTATGTGTTTCCATGCACCTTGTTCCATAGATAATTTACATTGATTCGGTACCTCTTGAAAAATGCCTATGGAGCAGAGAAATCTTGTGGGATTCAGGTAAAGCATTTTCTCATGAAGTTGTTTCAAATCGTGAAAAAGGTTAATCTAGAAAATCATAAAAAAGGCTCGATCTATAAGACAAAGTATAGTAGTAATATACCCCCAGTAAACCCTCCATACATGTCAAATAAAATTTGGCCTAAATAATCGTACAAATCCTAAATATTGATTTGTGCAAAAACTGGAATTGAAAACTGCAAAATTAATCCTAGATTGCTGCATCACGCTAACCAACAGGAGTGGAGACCGGAGAGCAGTTTGGCCATGGCGCCATGTGCCGCTCCTGCGCGAGCTCTCCATAGCAGCTGTCGTCCGCTTATTCCCTCTCTGATCTGTACCTACGAATCAAAGTATTCGATCCCAAATTCATTGTACAAAACTCAAAGAACCCAAAGGACATAAAAGACCCACATTTATTTGCGGGTGTCATGGCGTCCTCTGCCAAGCCGGCGCTCCTCGATACCGTGGAAGCTGAGATGGATTTGCTGCTACCGCTGGCCCTGCTGGTTTTAGGTAGGCAGGCAGAGTGGTCATGTGTGCATCTTGTGTTGTTTAGTGCTACAGTACTCCTGTTTTCTTTTGCCATCATCTCAATATTGCTCCATGTTTGGTCAAACTGAGACACCGAGTGCCTCCCCAATCCAATGGTGCCGCCTTATGCGTCGCTGCACCGCCGGCCTACATGGTGAGAAGCACCAAGCTATCGAGCTTGTACGTCTACCTCATGCTAGCTGGAATCTAAGCGCTCCCTTATGCTTCTCCACACCACCGGACACCTGACATGGTGACAACAGTCTCGTTTCTAGGAGCCGCTGGCGTGGCTTGAAGCTCCCGTGAGGTGTTCTTGGCTCTAGCGCGTATGGATTTCGACGTCGGCGGAGTCGGGGTGGAGTAGATGTGGTTGATCCGTGGTCATGGTTTAGGGCTTCGTCGTGGTTGGAGGCACCGGCGTCGCTCGAAGCTCCCGTGACCTAACGGTGTTCTTGGCTCGAGCGCGTACGGATCTCGACGTCGGCGGAGTCGGGATGGAGTAGATGTTGTTGATCCATGGTCAGGGTTTAGGGCTTGGTCATGGTCGATCTCGATTCCTCGATCTCACGTGTACTTTTATAGGGAAGGATCTCACGTGTATTTATAGGAAATCACGGGTAGCAGCTAGCTAGGATAAACAGACCGGCTAGCTAGAAATCCCTGAAGTTTTTTTCTAATCAACATGGAATTGACGTCCACCAAGCGTTCTCCGTTTCATGCGGGAGAAGGCAACAGCTAGGAAGCCTGGATTCTCCGTTTGACAGAGTAGAATCCAAGGCCGAGCGGGATACACGGAATCCATCGCTCGACGGTCTCTAAAACTCAAAACTACCGACGAAAACGTTTTTTCCGACTTACCGGTAGCATTAGTGATAATACGTGTTTTGTGGGAGGGTAAAATCGTCTAAAAAAGTGTTGGACCGGAAGAAACACTTCGTCCTTTATTATTATATATAGATATAGATATAGATATAGATTGATGACAATACTGTACTTGATATTAAATAATTGATATTGTACTTGGTTATTAATATCGGTTCAGTAAGACACATAGTACAATAAAATAATATGCACATGTACGATTTGGCCTCCAACAGTATTGTTAGTATTGTTTTTACCTTTTTTCGAAAAGAGGTATTGCTTTTGCGTACGTGTATTTGCATATTGGATTGTGCAAAAGCATGGGAAATATTATAATATTTTTTAGAACAATGTAGGACCACTTGTAGGTATTTATTTTAAAATTTATTTGAAATCATTGTGGCAAAGTGTGACCTATGGACTTTGCAAGGACAGGGCTCTGCCGTGGTAACCTAAGGCGCATCACACCGGCTCCTCTGTGACACATCCAACTTTTACAGCCTAAACGTCTGCGCCAAGACCGGTGAATAATCCTTGCAGGCGGCATCGACAATTGTTTGTACATTGTCAATCACTTTCTTTATGAAACATGGGCAAAATATTTGACGCATTAGTTTTGTATTACCCCTTAAATAAATAACAGTCATCTATTTTCGTCCATTTAAAGGCCTATAATAATTAATACTAGCACCAAAAAATATGATAAGTATAAATTATACTGCTAGCCTTGCAAGGGAAAAATCGGCACTGCATGAAAAAATAAAATGTATTCCCCTTTGTCGTCTCTGGCCTATGCCGCCAGCCAATCCACAGCTCGCCTCTCCATCTACTGCTCCTCCTCTGCGCTGGCAGCCTAGCACGTCCCCAGTGTGTGGCTGTGGTGGATGCATAGTTTAAAAAACCGGACCGGTGATCGAACCTTGCGAGGTTTTCGGTTTGCGGTTTACTCATTGGATCGCCGGTTCAAACCGGTTCTCTTCCGAGTTTATTAAACATTATGTATGGAAGAAACCATAATAATCTATTGAAAAAGAATGTATATTTAATACATGCATGTATTACTAAGGCTGGTCATAGTGGAGAGTAACATAAGTTAGTAACATGCATAAGTTACTAGCCTATGTTACTACTCTTATAGTGAAAAAATTACAAAAAACCACCACATTACAGGCTAGGGTTTTAAAAAGCCACCACTTTACGTTAAGGTTTCAAAAAACCACCACTTCAGAGTTGGTTTGTTTCAGATAGCACTAATACAAGAATGGGACCACCAATTCAGAGTTGGTTCGTGTAAAAAAACCACCACTTCAGAGTTATTCGTTTCAAAAAATCACCATTTTAGAGTGGGCCCATCCTGTCAGTTTTGTCATTAGACCAGCGTCAAATCAGTATTAGTGCTATCTAAAACGAACCAACTCTAAAGTGGTGGTTTTTTAAAACCCTAACGTAAAGTGGTGGCTTTTTGAAACCCTAGCCTATAATGTGGTGGTTTTTTATAATTTTCTCTCTTATAGTGTGGATAGTAACTTGTGTCTAGTATCATGCAAGGTCTTATTTATTAGCATGTAGACTCATCTTACCTTGAGATGTGTGATGTTATAGTAACATAGCTAGTTACCACAAGACTCTTTTTCATCATTTAATGACATGCTACATCACTAAATTGGCTAGTTGGCAGTGCATGTAGATGGATGTTCCTACCTATGTTACCCCCATTACGACTAGCCTAACATAACATGAGTTGTTAGCGTACTAGTTAGTCAGCCCAGCTTCAAAGCTCTTGTGCAACGTGGGAGGTCGTGCCAGCGAATGCTGGCGCTGTCGCGTCCTATTAGTTCCCAGTGGCCTAGTAATGCAAGTACCTGGCGCGCCACCAGTGTTGCCGTTCTCCATCACCCAGACAGGATAAGAAGTACGGGCTCTCCATCTGCTGCTGCGGAGCGGCGCAGGTTGCTCGGTCTTACTATTACGTCGCTGGATCCAATTTACAGTACTCCCTAACCCAAGAGTAGTAAAAAGTCTACTCTCCTGATATTATTTCACTCGTACACTTAGCACCTGCAATGACCAAATTTTTTTGCCTCTTGCTGGATCTTTGCTAGAAGAGTTGGAGGAACGGCATGTTTTTTGTTGAAAACTCCCGTGTTGCGCTCATTCTAAATCTCCCAAAACACAAGAAGGGTGATAGAAGCAATATATTTTTGCTTTGTCATGAGAGACCTCCAAGTTTACATTATTTGCGCTGGCCAAAAGCTTCGGTCGATGAAGTGTAGCCCAAGCCAATTGAAAACCATGCACCAAAGCCTAGAAGTGAATCTATAATGGACAAAAAGATGCTCAACAAATTCCGGAACCCGTTTGCAAAAAGGGCAAACACCATACTTTGGTCAACTTCTTCTTGCAAGACAGTCTGGCAAGAAGAACTTGGTTTTGTGGGGAGCTCAAATTTTCCAAATCGTCGAACTTTTTTTTTTGAAATGGGGAACGGAGCCCCGACCTCTGCATCAATTGATGCACACAGCCTCTTTTATTGTATAGTTCAGCAAAAAAAAAGTTTAAACATTTATGATTCAACTAAGGTTGAGACATGTATCGTCGAACTAGTGGGTGATGATATTATTGCCCCAAAAAAGGAACGCAGTAGTCGCACAAACACACATATAGCGCCCGCCTGATGCGCACGGTTGTATAGGGTGGAAAAGGGGGGGGGGCACAACATTAGAGTAATCCTGAATTTGTTTAAACTAGCAAGAGGGCCCTCGCATTTGCGAGGGAAACATATTTATCATATTCGATATGCCTATGGAATAAGTTTATATTTCCCGAGATACTTGGAATTCTAAACTACATGGTTCTATGACAACAAAAATTTCTCATATTAAGTAAAACAATACCTATTGAAAAAATATTTAGAATGAATTTAGTTTTTTGTATAATATTAATTGCAATATTTTCAAAAATGTCATGTCACCATTTTGTAACATAAAGCGATGGTGATTTTATTTACTTTTACTTCCTACCTATTATTCCCCACTCGGCACATATTCTCATAGTTTTATAACTAATTTGTCACAAATTTGATATAGTGACATGCATGATGTGATTTTATCTATTCCATTGATTCTCATTGATCATGTTCTCTTATATTTCCTTTGTTTCTGCGTTTGTTCTAGGATGGACAACAATATGGTGCCATACCTTTCCAAAGGAGATGGACTAAGACTGAGCAGTACTTGTGGCCTACATAGGATATTGGTGAAAGGTAGTCCATATACTAATTCTATGCGAGGGGGACATATACTAACTTTCAGGCTAATTGTAAGGTAAATAAATCCACCCTAAGTGCATGTGCACCCTTCTAGCTACATGTAGCTTCTCCCAAATGACTTTGTGAAAAATGTGGCTATGGAAATTTTGCGCTCAAAGATCTTATGGTCCCATTTTTAAGTGGATGTCTCTGACGGCTTCAAAAACTCACAAGGTTACTCTAAACTTTAGAGATCTAATAACGTGTCTATTCGTCAATGGTGAAAAGAAAGAATATAGGAGTCAAGATCGAGCTTTAATTTTTTTCAGAACAATTTGTTTCATCTTTTTTGTCTATGAAATAAGCTTTGCCCTGGTGCTTTTCTGGGAGATGTGGCTATGGATATTGTACGCTCAAAGATCTTACTGTCCCATTTCTAGGTGGGTGTCTCTGATGGGTTCGAAAACTCACAATGCTAGTCTAATCATTGGATAATTAATTTTGTGTATATTTGTCAAGCTGAAATGGAGGAAAATAGGATGTGATGAAAGAATTCTTTTTTCAATGGATCGTGACCGAGCTTTAATATTGGGAATTTTTGTACACCTTCATTTTAGTTTTTTATCTATCAAATATTTTTAATAGATTAATAAGTTAGATTATTGTTAATAAAATAATACGTGCATTCGCACTTGAAGAGTGAATTTTATAAAAATAATGAAATTAAGGAAATGCTTTATCTAATTAACTACTTTACTTTTGTGAAAATATATAATTCACTACTCGTACTCTAGAAAATAGTATAGTCAATTGTCATTTTTTTCCTACTCCATGCTCATTCATTTTTCCTATAATCCAATTTAGGTCTGTTTTTTAGCATCTGCTTGCCACGGTACGTGTGTGTAATTCTGTTGGAGAAGTCTATGTGTAATTCTTTTGAAAACATCCACGTGTAACAGGTTGTCAAAATCACCTCCCCTGTACCGATCATAATTTGAAGAGGCTTTCCCTATCCATGTCCAAGAATTACACATATATGGTCAGGACTCCTTTATTAACGGTGTTTGGGGATACGTCCGAACATGCCAACAAAAATCGTTTTTTTTTGTTAGGAGTCCCGTAAATATACTCTGAGCATGCTCTAAAAAAATTGTTTGTTTGGAGGCTGTCAGGATACATCGGCATGCCCTTGAAAAAAAAAAGTCTTGAACGGATCAATTCTTGTGTACGTCCTCCTATGTTTAACGTGTCAAGGTTAAACTTGTTAAACAGATTAAACAGTTACGTTACTGCTAATATCTTGTTAATCTAAACCACAAATTTTAGATCCAACGATCATAATAATTTAGATGATGTGGATTAACGTGGTGGCTCTATTCCACATACGTATATTGCTTTTAGTATATAATAGATAGTTTTTGTAATTTGTTACGTTTGTGCCGGTACGTGTACTAGCTAGTAGAGTTTAGTAGTCGAGTCAGCTGCTAGTACCGCTCAAAAAGAGTCCAAGTTGCTAGTACTACGGTTAGTTTCCAAGTTGCTTGAGGGAGTACGTACTAGTAGTACGGGTTTCCAACCAGAGTCTAGATAGAGTAATAGCTAGGTTTTCGTCCTTCATATACCCTAAATAAAAAAGCGGTCAAGATGCCTGCCCACAAGCGCCCAACAGATGGAGAAGGTAGAAGCGACGACAGGCACCGTGTGTTGGTCCAGGCTCCCGGAGGACCTCCTCCTCAAGATCCTCGTGCTTGTGACGGATGACGAAGCTGCCCTCTTCCGCTGCGCCACGACGTGCCAGCGATGGCACGGTCTAATAGCAGACCGCACCTTCCTTCGTCGCTGCTGGCCGGAGAACGCCTCCTCCCTCGTGGGCTTCTTCACCGAGCAACGCCACGAGGATTATGATTATTCAACGGGAAAGATCACATATATGTTTGTGCCTACCTTCGTCCTAGCGATTCCACCTCCCCAGTACTGCCCTGTCACCCGGATCCTCGGCTCCTTTGTCCCCACCGCCGACGCCTTGTTGGAACATGCGACGCCGCTCGCCTCGCGCGCGGGCCTCATCCTCATGCGCACAGTTGACCCGAGCTACAAACATGTCTTGTTGTCTGTGTGCAACCCGCTCACCGGCACCAGCACCGGCACGTGCGACTCGCTCCCCCCTCTCGAGCGGTTTAGGGTTTTATACTGCGCCCTTCTTACCGCCGCTGATTTTCGCTCGAAAGGATTCTACAAAGTGATACCATTGGTTTCAGCTGTGGGGACATCAAGAAATACACCATCCTCGCCTTCGCATCCGGTGATCTGAGCTGGAGCACGCTTGGAAGCTGCTCCGTGAACCCTTCTGGGCGCAACCTCCAGGGTTTGCAACCACAGGGCGCTGCCGTCGTAACCCCCCATGGCACGGCCCACTGGCTCCTCAGTGATGCGTCCAACTTTTGCAGCCTAAATGTGAGCGTCGAGACTGGCCAATACTCCTTGAGGAAGATGTCGATTTCGTCGAGCCAGTTTCCCTTAGGCACGTATAAATATGATGCGCCGCGGCTTAGCATCACCTCGGAGGGAACCCTTCTATTTACATGCATGCACATGGGAGACTTTGAGGTGTTGACATGGACACGACAGGCCGACGATGGAGAGAGAAGGGACAACACTGAAGAATGGATCCCCGCTCGGCGGTTCAAGCTCACAAAACCCGAGTACGCATACGGTATGCGGTTCTTGTGCATGGGGGCCAGGGGCAGCACACTTTTCATGACGGACTATGATCATTTGTACATGGCCAATCTTGAAACCGCTGAAGTCGAGCAGATAACAGAGGACAATGATGATCTAAGATACACAAGCGTCGAGCCCTTTGAGGTGGATTGGCCGACTTTTTTCATGTCTCGCCTTGGTGTGCAATAACAACATGCATGTAAGCATCTAGATCCAGACTAGGTTTTTCTCCATCGCCGAAGAATTTTAGGCAGATCAGTACTCATGATAGTATACTGTTTATTTTATTTTTTTCCCTCACGAGTCCTATATATCTCCAACACGTGTATTTTCACCAATTTTGCATTTAGAGAAGGCCTTTAATTTCGGCATGCTTTATAAATTGGAAACAGATCGATGCTACTTTGTTCACCAAAATAGTGAAATACATATAGGCTATGGGCTAGGGGCTAGGGGAAAATGAGGTGCCGTGCTACAGATATAGATACTAGAAGGACCCCGCGCGTTTTTCACATGATTATTTGTGTATTTTCGGTTTTGGATGCATGGTAGGAGCAGTCACATACCAGAGGTTAAATGTGGTGTGGCTGCATGCCGTTTGATCTCACCGCTTGTTATGTACTAGTACTTTAGTTTCCATATATACGAGGGTGCTTACTACTCGCTCCGTCATGGTTTGAAGGGCGTCTTACAAAAGCCATGTGTTTTTAAAACTTCTCTTCTCCTAGACGCATTAGACTTAATTATAGAATTAATGTCCTCTTTTTTTCTCCCCACTTCCTACTCCATGCAGCCAAAGAATTAATTTTTGCATGCAACTCCACCAATACATGCGCTAAACTCCTTGTTTCTATTGAGTAATTACGTTTAATATGGCGCCGAATAATTAGTGGACGCATATGTTTTTGACACAAATCTGGCACAATCAGCGTCCACCTAGGTTCCAACAATCTCTCTAAAACGCCCTCCAAACCATGACGGCGGGAGTAGATTTTTTTGTCTCCATTAATTAATTGTAGGGGAGTCTTGGAATGATGACATTAGGAAAGTGCTCGCCCGACGGCGGCGACTTCCTGCCTTCCGACGTGAACATGATCAATGGTCAGCCCGGCCAGTGACCTATTCCCGTGCTCCAACGACGACACCTTCACGTTGCCCGTCAAGCACGGTGAGACCTACATACGGCACTCACCAACGGGTTCTTCTTGGCCATTGTCGGGCATTGCCTCACCGTGGTTTCTTCCTACGCTTCCTACACCAAGCCGTTCACTGTCGACAAGCTATCAACCCACCACACGATTTACAAGAAAAGAGAGAATGACTTTGACAAGCTATGAACCCACCACACGATTCACGCATGATAGAAATAGGTGTTGGATTCCAAGCCAAGATAGAAATGCATGATCCATCATTAAGTGAAGAACGTTAAGGGCTTGTTCGATTAATCCACCCCACAGCTGGATTGGAGTGAAATAATAGGATTTGCTTGGATTTTGACTAGATGGGATTTAATCCCTCTCAATCCATATCAATCCACCTAAATCCATTGCAAACCGAATAGGACCTAAAGGGAAAACATTTACATGTCCATGTTTCATCAGATGAGCAGCACTCTCAAGTCGGTAGTCGTCTCTAGCTTCCCTAATCACATCTCAATGCTGCTTGATGCAGCCCAGAGAAAGATCATCTTTGCACAAGCTCGACCAAGCTCGACTAGCTAGTTTAATCTATGTTTTAAATAGCGCACATAATAAGACTAGCTCGTGGGAAATTAAGCTGTTGAGATGCTGATGGCGTCAGCACTACTGGACTATGAAGGAGACAAAACGAAATGGTTAGGGAACCCAAGACACCGCCACCTCCCCGTCATGGCGTCTATCAGCCATCAAAAACCAGGTTGAATAACAATGAGGCGGGGAGACCAGCAGGGGAGATGCCGCCTTGCCGGAGACGAAGACCGCATGCAGCATCTTCAGTAGGGGTAAAAGAAATTAAAACCTGCAAGTCCTATTCAACCACGGTAGTGTACAGATCGTGGATTCCGGCAGCTGCTGAATCCTAATCCAACTCGGTTGGCCCAAATCCCAATCGTCCTCCTCCTTTATATCATGGGTCCGAGATCGAGCGCGCGATGGAGATACGATACGAGGTGCAGGCGGCCGCCATGCTTGGTCCGGCGTTTGCCACCATGGGGAGGATCCTGTCGCGCCGGTTCTTCAGCCAGGCAGCAGCCGCGTCGCCATCGCCGAGGCCCGCCGGAGCTCGGCTTCTAAACCTGCACGTAAGCTGCTTCTCGCTTAATCTTTCCTCTCGGCTAGTACAGCTGTAGTTACATTATTATTCAACTTTTTCTTTTGGTAATGATCAAATTGCAGTCTCAGAGGAGGAACGTTTCTGCAGCCACTGCTGTTGGCCATTGCTTTGGCTTCCTTCCCTGCAGGTAAATCTTTTGACATTGCGATAAGTGATTTATAGTCCAGCAATTAATCATGATGATATCTATGGTTGACAAAGCAAATAGTAATAAGACTAGTTCATTTATCACTTTTGCTTCGGTCCCCCCCCCCCTCCTCCCTCCTTCTTTTTAAACTTTGACAAACAAAAACTCATACCAATTGTTTTCAGGACCGTACGAACCCACCCGAAGTCCATATGGTCCTCTTAGACGTATACTCCCCGTACACAAATACTCATGTGCCTGCAGAAGCGAAAATCGTAAGTTATATAACAACAACATCAAAAAAAATTAAATATGACATGCAAAGACGTAGATCACGATAATAAGAGGTGGGATCAGCCGTCCAGGACATGGATTATACTTAGTTCGACCGAGTACACATATACGAAGATATACGTGGCCTCGATATGGGTTTCGACGGGTCAAAGAAATCAAATGGCCCATGAAACTTAAGTTTAGGGGGGGGGGGGGACCGAAGCACACCTCGTTCATTTATAGATATGCTCACTTATTAGTTGATTTGATTATGAATTCCCTACAGTACATATGACAATAGTTACTTCGTGATGTTAATATATATACTCCCTTGTCAAAATAAAATATGACAATGGTGTTCAAGATTACGGTATCATGCATGACACACGATTTTGAAGCAGAAGTATGAATATTTTTTTGTTAATCTATGTTAGTAGTAGCACTTACGAACTCGACTTGTATCGACCTTCTGAGTTCCCTCAAAACAGTGTGTCGTATGATTTTGTTAGAAATCGTCCTCGACTGGGACTGTTTGGAAGGATTGTAGTTAGATCTCCATGCTTCGTCGTCGGTCTTGGATTTTGGATTCCGGAGGAGATTGAAGAACATGTTGAGAAGTATGCCCGCCCGTCAGAGATTGACTGGGTCAAAGCAGGTGTTGTTTCTCCGGTCGTGCTGAATCAAAAAGATTGTGGTAAGTGTCTCAAAGCTTGTTCTCCCTCTGCTTTCAATTGCTCTAGAGTATATTGTTGTTTATTTTCCAGCTAGCTGACATGTCATTGAAATGCCTAGCGCGTATATTTACATTTCAGCACACAATCCCTTTACACTACTGCAGCCTTAATTAATAACTGGAGCATCTGTTGTGTTGCAGGCTCATGTTTTGCCATGGCTACTGTAGCCTCAGTCGAAGCAGTACACTATATGAAGACCTCGCAGTCGATCTCCCTCTCAGTTCAAGAGCTCATTGATTGCAATAGAACAAACGGAGGCTGCAAAGGTGGTACACCTCTTCTTGCTCTCTTGTATATATGGAGAAATGGACTCTCGAATGCATCCTCCTACCCATACATGGCTCGGAGAAGTATATCCGGCTGTAAGAGGGACAAAACTGTAGCAGCAAGGATATCGGGCTTTCAATTTGTCGATAACACTGAGGATGCCCTGGAAAAAGCGGTAGCGAAGCAGCCCGTGGTTGTCTGTTTACAGAGCACTACTAATTTTCGGAATTATAAAGGAGGTGTCATGGAGTATGAAGCCTTCCCACCAGCTGCAAATAGTAATAACATGCATGCCGTGTTGATAGTCGGTTATGGCACCGATCCTGATGGCGTTAAGTATTGGCGTTTCAAAAACTCGTGGGGAGAGCATTGGGGCGAGGGTGGGTTTGGGAGGATTCGTCGGCACATGGCTGACAAGAGAGGTGTCTTGGGTATATTTGAGCATGAGGGCATTTATCCTGTGCTTAGTATATAACACATTGTGGACCCTTTTTTTATCCCTCTTATGTTTAGATCTTAACCCTTGATTTTATATCTAATGCACGAATAAACTCTTATCTTTTATCTTTTCGGATAAAATTGATAAACTCTTGCTAGTCAAATCAAGATGTATCTCCGCCCTCCATATCTAAGCAATGTTGATATTTTGCTAGTGAAGTTGATTCTTCATACATTCTCGTGTGAAATCGACTTCATCCTTGATTTAAATGACCAGTCTACTTGAGTTGCTGTTGTGGTCTTTACATTGCCGGCACAGACCTTTCTAATCACGAGACACCACGCCCACAAAATTCATGTTATGATTGTCAACCATGATGGATGATTTTATAGTTGGGAAAAATTCCAAACCATAAACAGGCATTGGCCAGCATCTCAATCAGTTTTTTTTTTTTGGAAATTGGCGCTTTATTACTTAACAGTAAGTTTACACCCAGCCTCTACATAGCTAAGATGCACACAGCCGATCAACCACATAGTCTCGGACGAAACCAATAAAAACGGCATTACAAAATAATGTAAATCAAAAACACAGTCGAGCTCATTGATTGCAATAGAACAAACAGAGGCTGCAAAGGTGGTACACCTCTTCTTGCTCTCTTGTATATATGGAGAAATGGACTCTCGAGTGAATCCTCCTACCCTTACATGGCTCGGAGAAGTATATCGGGTTGTAAGAGGGACAAAACTGTAGCGGCAACGATATCGGGCTTTCAAATTTTCGATAAGACTGAGGACGCCCTGGAGAAAGCGGTAGCGAAGCAGCCCGTGGTTGTCTGTTTACAGAGCACTACTAATTTTCGGAATTATAAAGGAGGTGTCATGAAGTATGAAGCTTTCCCACCAGCTGCAAATAATAACGTGCATGCCGTGTTGATTGTCGGTTATGGCACCGATCCCGATGGCGTTAAGTATTGGCGTTTCAAAAACTCGTGGGGAGAGCATTGGGGCGAGGGTGGGTTTGGGAGGATTCGTCGGCACGTGGCTAACAAGCGAGGTGTATTGGGTATATTTGAGCATGAGGGCATTTATCCTGTGCTTAGTATATAACACATTGTGGACCCCTTTTTTATCCCTCTTATGTTTAGATCTTAACCCTTGATTTTATATCTAATGCATGAATAAACTCTTATCTTTTATCTTTTCGGATAAAATTGATAAACTCTTGCTAGTCAAATCAAGATGTATCTCCGTCCTCCATATCTAAGCAATGTTGATATTTTGCTAGTGAAGTTGATTCTTCATACATTCTCGTGTGAAATCGACTTCATACTTGATTTAAATGACCAGTCTACTTGAGTTGCTGCTGTGGTCTTTACATTGCCGGCACAGATCTTTCTAATCACGAGACACCACGCCCACAAAATTCATGTTATGTTTGTCAACCATGATGGATGATTTTATAGTTGGGAAAAATTCCAAACCATAACCAGGCATTGACCAGCATCTCAGTCAGTTGACTCAATCTTGGTGGCTATATCATTGCGGTGTTCAAGTGCATTGGCCAGCCGTGTACTAATGTTCCGATGTATAGAAACACATTGCTTGTTGTAGACTAGACTTAGCTGCAAAATACAGTGGCGAATCCAGCCAATTTTGGTAGGGTGGGCCAGACCTAACTTGGGCTGGAATCTTTTTTATTATTTGCTATATGTAAAATATGGGCCGGGCCAAATCTTAGGGTGGGGCACCCTGTTGGCAAAATATGAAAGAAATGGTCAAAGAAATAACGAAAATAAATAAAGCTATGCTACACGGTTAGTTTATAGTCTTGATTTTATATCTAATGCATGAATAAACTCTTATCTTTTATCTTTTCGGATAAAATTGATAAACTCTTGCTAGTCAAATCAAGATGTATCTCCGCCCTCCATATCTAAGCAATGTTGATATTTTGCTAGTGAAGTTGATTCTTCATACATTCTCGTGTGAAATCGACTTCATCCTTGATTTAAATGACCAGTCTACTTGAGTTGCTGCTGTGGTCTTTACATTGCCGGCACAGACCTTTCTAATCACGAGACACCACGCCCACAAAATTCATGTTATGTTTGTCAACCATGATGGATGATTTTATAGTTGGGAAAAATTCCAAACCATAACCAGGCATTGACCAGCATCTCAGTCAGTTGACTCAATCTTGGTGGCTATATCATTGCGGTGTTCAAGTGCATTGGCCAGCCGTGTACTAATGTTCCGATGTATAGAAACTAGACTTAGCTGCAAAATACAGTGGCGAATCCAGCCAATTTTGCTAGGGTGGTCCAGACCTAACTTGGGCTGGAATCTTTTTTTATTATTTGCTATATGTAAAATATGGGCCGGGCCAAATCTTAGGGTGGGGCACCCTCTTTGGCAAAATATGAAAGAAATGGTCAAAGAAATAACGAAAATAAATAAAGCTATGCTACACGGTTAGTTTACAGTCTTCGACCCCCCCCCCCCCCCCCACCCCCCGAACAGTGTTGTAGAATAAAGATAAAATTTACATCCCTTGAAAACAACGCATACCGGTTAGTTTGTGATCCTAATTGAGGATGTGAAAATGATGAAAAACAAATAGAAATTACATCCAGATGCGCCAAAACTGGGATAACAAACATACTTGTGCTTTACACCTTGATTCATTCAATATACTGGATGTAGAAAAAAGAAAAATTTACGTCCAGATGTACCAAAACTGTGATCACAAAGTGCTTTACACCTCGATCCATTCAACATTCTGGATGTACAAAAAGGATAAATGTTACATGTAGATTCATAAGTTCATCCAGAATTGGGAAAAAAACACCCAAGCCTTTCATCATTATGGATGTAAAAAATTGATAGAAATACACACAGTTTCAAAATTTATAGCCATAAATGGGAAACGATTTCTTTTTTTTTCAAGAGTATGCCAAAGGCGTACCATTTTTTATAAAAGGCTGCAACAAATTTACAAGAGGCCAAGAGCACTTTGCGAACAAAGTCCTTGGCCACTCCCCACACACGAAATCCCTAACTCTACCCTTGAAATCTAAGGCCTACTCTCGCGGCATGATTAACCTCTCTCATCTTGCCGTTAGCATCCAACTCTGAAACTCCTCACGAATACGTTCAAGCAGTTGCATCGTGTTGCACTGCTCTCTAAGGTTACTGAACACTCCCGCGTTGCGTTGTTTCCATAGCATCCACGCAATGAGAATCACCATCGTGTCGAACTTGCGTTTGTCCGAGCTTTGTATGGTCTCTCTCGCCTCCAACTACCAGGACTCCAGGTCCCCTCCCTGTTGTGGCTGCATGATCTCCAGGCCTGCTAGTTGCAAACATCCCATCCAGACCTCTCCCGCATATACACACTAAATCAGGATGTGGTCCATAGTGTCTTCCTCTTCCAGGTCCCTTCCCTGTTGGGAAACAATTTCTATTGTTACATCCTTCCGTATAGCAGAATGACAATCTCTGAACCATATTTGAAGAGGAGAAGCACCTGGAATGACGCAGTCTGATGGCAAAACAGTGCCCCAAAATAAAGGTGGACTCGAAAACAAGAAATCGCCCTCACGTCCAACCCCAGAGCGCGACGTCGTCGTTGATAGGTACTCCCTCTGTTGGCGATTGCAAGGCCTATGGCACACTTTGTTAGGAATAAGAAAGTCAATAACTACCTCTCTTAATTACTTCATGCACCATTAGTTATACATGCATAAAAGAAGATAGAGAAAAAAAGAGAATATGCATTGGAGGAGAGAGACTAATGGCTGTGCATTTGAGGTATATACACTTTTGGTCCCACAACTTGTATGATATGAGCAGATTAGTCCCACATGTTGCAAAGAGTGCAAAACAAGTTCCACAACTTGCATAGCCGGGACGAATTAGTCAAATTTCACCGAATTTCACCTTTTTGTCAAAATTTTGACTGGATTGATGCTTTTGCAGAAAACCCCTTACACAATGGCTAACCACACTAAAACCAAAACTTGACACGTGGTGTTTTAATTTTATAAAAAGACCTCTATATATATTTTCAGTGGAATATGCGACCTGGGTGTTATCTTACATGCAGGTCTCATTGTTCTCTAGCTGAAGAAATACAAATTGATAAAAGAGCTGAGACGGGATTTCGAACTCCTGTGCAAACATCTTCTAAGAAAACTAGTGCATACCAGATACCACTACACCGTGGAAGGCCAATCGCGTTACCAGTGCTCCAGAGTGTCCACCCAACAGTAGTACACGATGGCGCGGCCGACACTCACGTGGCGAGCTCCAAGACAACCTAGTGAACGGAACGAGGTGCTTTCCCTCCAAGTTCTGCACCGACAATGGGCCTGGCAACCTCGGCTTGGCCCAGACCGACGATGTGCTAGATATCAAAAATCTTATATTTATGCAATACTTCTCGAATTAATTAAAAAAATATATTATTAAAAAAATCGCTCGACCGCGTCACTGGTGGTTCTTCTTGGGTACTCGGTTCTAGCAAAACCGTAGTATGCCTACGTCCCGACTCCCGACGTGCGCTAGTTCTGGCACAACTATGGCCACACCTCGTTCTTGATGGCTCGGACTGCATCGACTTGGACATCAATATCCTCGACGACTGCCCTCAACGCGTCTCAGTCATCATCACCACGACTCCTTCATGCCCACGGCTTCATGTGCAACTACCTCGCCACTGGCATCCCCGACCACAACATCAACCATGGCGTCCCCTTGCAACGGCTACCACGACCTCGGCACCGCCTCACGCTCGCGGTTTACTGGTTAGATCACCGGTTCAAACCGGTTCACTTCCAGGTTTATTAAAGATTATGTATAGAAGAAATCATAATAATCTATCGAAAAAGTATGTACATGCATGTACTAACATAACACGAGTAGTTAGCGTACTAGTTGGTCAGCCCAGCTTCAAAGCTCCCTGTGCACTATCTCGTCCTATTAGTTTCCAGTGGCCTCGTAATGCAAGTACCTGGCGTGTCACCAGGGTTGCCGTTCGCCATGCCCGGACAGAAGAACAAGTAGAGGATCTGCATCAGCTACTGCGGAGCGGCGGCGCAGGTTGCTCAGTCTTACTATTATGTCGCTGGATCCAATTTATGCTATTCCCGAACCCAAGAGTAGTAAAAAGTATACTCTGGTATTATTTCACTCGTACACTTAGCGCCTGCAATGACCAAATTTTTTGCCTCTTGCTGGATCTTTGCTAGAAGAGTTGAAGGAATGACGTGCTTTTGTTAAAAACTCCCGCGTCACACTTATTCTAAATCTCCCAAGACACAAAAAGGGTGATAGAAGCAATATCTTTTCTCTTTGTCATGAGAGACCTCCAAGTTTACATTATTTGCGCTGGCTAGAAGCTTCGGTCGATGAAGTGTTGTCCAAGCCAATTGAAAACCATGCACCAAAGCCTAGAAGTGAATCTACAATGGACAAAAAGACGCTCAACCGATTCCGGAACCCGTTTGCAAAAAGGGCAAACACCATAATTTGGCCAACTTCTTCTTGCAAGGCAGTCCGGCAAGAAGAACTTGGTTTTGTGGGGAGCTCAAATTTTCCAAATCGTCGAACTAGTGGGTGATGATATTATTGCCCCCAAAAAGGAATGCAGTAGCGCACAAACACACATATAGCGCCCGGCCTGATGCGCACGGTTGTATAGGGTGGAAACAGGGGGGCACAACATTAGAGTGATCCTGAGTTTGTTTAATTAGGTTTTGTAATTTGTTACGTTTGTGCCGGTACGTGTACTAGCTAGTAGAGTTTAGTAGTCGAGTCAGCTGCTACTACCGCTCAAAAAGAGTCCGTTGCTTGAGGGAGTACGTACTAGTACGGGTTTCCAACCAGAGTCTAGATAGAGTAATAGCTAGGTTTTCGTCCTTCATATACCCTAAAAAAGCGGTCAAGATGCCTGCCCACAAGCGCCCAACAGATGGAGAAGGTAGAAGCGACGACAGGCAACGCCACGAGGATTATGATTATTCAACGGGAAAGATCACATATATGTTTGTGCCTACCTTCGTCCCAGCGATTCCACCTCCCCAGTACTGCCCTGTCACCCGGATCCTCGGCTCCTTTGTCCCCACTGCCGACGCCTTGTTGGAACATGCGACGCCGCTCACCTCACGCGCGGGCCTCATCCTCATGCGCACAATCGACCCGAGCTACAAACATGTTCTGTTGTCCGTGTGCAACCCGCTTGCCGGCACCACCATCGGCACGTGCGAATCGTTCCCCCCGCTGGAGCGGTTTAGGGTTTTATACTGCGCCCTTCTTACCGCCGCTGACTTTCGCTCGAAAGGATTCTATAAAGTGATAGCCATTGGTTTCAGCTGTGGGGACATCAACAAATACACCATCCTCACCATCTCATCCGGTGATCTGAGCTGGAGCACGCTTGGAAGCTGCTCCGTGAACCCTTCTGGGCGCAACCTCCAGGGTTTGCAACCACAGGGTGCTGCCGTCGTAACCCCCCATGGCACGGCCCACTGGCTCCTCAGTGATGCGTCCAACTTTTGCAGCCTAAATGTGAGCGTCGAGACTGGCCAATACTCCTTGAGGAAGATGTCGATTTCATCGAGCCAGCTTCCCTTAGGCACGTATAAATATGATGCGCCGCGGCTTACCATCACCTCGGAGGGAACCCTTCTATTTACATGCATGCACATGGGAGACTTTGAGGTGTTGACATGGACACGACAGGCCGACGATGAAGAGAGAAGGGACGGCACCGAAGAATGGATCCCCGATCGGCGGTTCAAGCTGACAAAACCCGAGTACGCATACGGCATGCGGTTCTTGTGCATGGGGGCCAGGGGCAGCACACTTTTCATGACGGACTACGATCGTTTGTACATGGCCAATCTTGAAACTGCTGAAGTAGAGCAGATAACAGACGATAATGATGATCTAAGATACACAGGCGTCGAGCCCTTTGAGGTGGATTGGCCGACTTTTTTCATGTCTCGCATTGGTGTGCAATAACAACATGTATGCATCTAGATCAAGGCTTGGTTTTTCTCCATCACTGAAGAATTTTGGGCAGATCAGTACTCATGAGTATAGTTTTTTTTTTTTTTGCAAAAGTAGTGTTTATTGTATTTTCCCAAGGGTTCTATATATCTCCAACACGTGTATTTTTGGCAATTATTCATTTAGAGAAGGCCATTGATTTTTTTCATGCTTTATAAATTGGGAGCACGTGTTACTTTGTTCACCAAATACAAATGGGGTATTCGTATGGGAGAATGAGGTGCTGTGCTATGGATGTGGGGAAAACGGCCGTAAGATTAACGATTTAGAGAAGGCATTTTGCATAGGTGTCTGAATTCAGCGTTTAGAGAAGGCCTTTTGGCATAGGTTTCTGAATTGCTTTGATCCACGGTAATCATCTCATCGCCATAAAGCAAATGTTACTGTCATTATGGGCAGTGCAAAATCCGGGGATATTGAAAATAAATTCGAAAAGGCTTGATTAAATTATATTCTTTCAAACAATTAGCATCAGAGTGAGGTAACGGTTCAGATTGAATGGTGATGGTTTCCGGGAAGGAACTTGTTCGCCTACTGGGCGGATTCGCTTCCCACGCCGTGATCATGGTGATATCTTCCCAGTCGTCACCAGAAACTGGCAAACCTGTAGCGTTGACCACAAATGACGGCGAGGTCGTGACCAGATTTGGTGTTGATCCCGATTCCCACGCAGATTGGATTCACACATACATATACTATTTACCGGTACCCTTTTTCAAATCAATGGATTTATATATTAACCGGCTCAGTGATGACCCACAAGTGTAGGGGATCGCAACAGTCTTTGCGGGTAGTATTACCCAATTTATTGATTCTACACAAGGGGAGCCAAAGAATATTTGCAAGCCTTAACAACTGAGTTGTCAGTTCAGCTGCACCTGGAAATAGTTCTTGCTCACAGAAGTTTATCAGTAGCAACAGTTTGTAGTAGCAACAGTAAAGCAACAGTAACAGCAACAACAATAGTGAAACAGCAGCAATAGTAACAGTAACGGTAACAGGAGGATTCGAGTGCGGTAGGCATAGGGATGGATGGACGGGCGTTGCATGGACGAGTCTAAACATGTAACTTCAAAGAACTAGGGCATTGCAGATAAATAATAACAAGCATCCAAGTACTAAACAATCCTAGGCATGTTCTTCAAATATAGTCATACGTGCTCGCAATGAGAACTTGCACAACATCATCTGTCCAGCCAGCCCGTGGCAGCGGGGCCTCTAGGGAACTACTGGCAATTAAGATGCTCCTTTTAATAGAGCACCGGAGCAAAGCATTAACACTCCGTGAACACATGTGATCCTCACACCACAGCCATCCCCTCCGGTTGTCTCAATTATTGTCACTTTGGGGCTTTTGGATCTGGACAATGATATGTGTACACAACTTGCAGATAAGATCATAAACGATACTATCATAATGATTCAATAATAAGTTCACATCTGAGATCATGACACTCGGGCCCTAGTGACAAGCATTAAGCACAACAAGTTGCAACAAAGTCAAATAGCACTAATAAAGATACTAGGCACTATGCCCCTAACAGATCTTATTCAATTACATGATAAAACTCATCCAATCCCTACCATCCCCAAGCCTACAGCGGGGGATTACTCACTCATGGATGAGGGAAACATCGGTGGTTGATGGAGATGCGTTGGTGATGACGATGGCGATGATCCTCTCCAAATTCCCCGTCCCGACAGGGTGCCAGAACGGAGTTTCTGGATCTGAATGTTGGTTTCTCGTGGCGGCGGCGGAGAGGAACTCTTTCTGGAAAACTATCGACCCCCCCTGATTTTTTAGGTCAGAAGGCAACTTATAGGCACGGAGGGAGGCCGAGGAGCTGCCTGGGGTGGCCAGACCTCCCCCAGGCGCGAGGTCAGTGGGCCCGCGCCTAGGGTGGGTCTGGGCCCCCCAGGCCTCCCCTCTGTCTCCCCTTCTGGCTCCGTGGATCTTCTGGTGAGAAATAGTTTTTGGCATATTTTCCGGGATTTTTCCTAATAGTTCATTTTCTGCACAAAAACAAGACACCAAGGTAATTCTGCGGAAAACAGCGTCAGTCCGTGTTAGTTGTATCCAAATCACACAAGTTTAGAGAAGAAACAATAGCAAAGTGTTCAAAAAAGTAGATACGTTTTCGACGTATCACTCAGCTACAGGAGGCTCTTCGTTCTGCTTCTGCCCCCTGTGCTGTGGTCATGCTCTGTTTCGCCTGCGAGGTCCAGAACACATATTATGGGTAGATCCATTCCTGGTGTTGGTTCTCGGCCGGTAGTTGAGGTGGTGGTTCCTTCAGAGGGCTCGCGGAAGCTAACCCAGGAGGGGTTGGCTGACCGCGACGTTCGTGACCAGCTTGAGGATGATGTTGTGCTCGGTCTGACCTAGGAGGGGTTGGCCAACCGCGACGTGGTGGATGACCGTGTCTCCCTGGTCAGGGAGGACCTGGAGACGCATCTGGACGGGTGGCCTCCCTTGGTGGGTCATGTGACCTATTTGGTCGATGGGGGCGACCGGACCCAGGAGGCGTCTAGTTTGCCTCGGTCTCCAGCACGAGCTTCTTCTCCTGATGTTGCTTCGCCAGTTGCTGCGCAGGGGAGTGGTACTCCCTTCAGGCGGAGCGTGCGCCATGGAGTCGATGCCTCTGGGGTGTTCGTGACTGATGAGGACTCCATGGTCAAGGCCATGCGGCGTAAGGCGGAGAAGAACTTAGATTCGACAGGTATAATAAGTTCTTCCAAATACTTTTTGTCCTTTTGTACTCCTGTTATTTCTTCTAAACTAGCCAATGTTGGCATTAGCTTGGGTAGATTTGTACAGGAGGTTTCTTTTTCTTCAAATGTTTTGCGACAAATGGAGGTTGACCGTCTAACGGTTACTCCTAAGGTCGGTGTTGTTTCTGATGCTTCACTAATCGAGGAGGAGGAGTTGCATGCCACAAAGCTTCTGGTCGGAAATCAAAGAGACTGCGGTCACGCAAGAGATCCCATGTATCCAAATGTCCTATAGTTTCTCAATGAATGGAATGTTTTCAAATAGCAGAGGTCTTCGCGACTTTGCTAAACATTTATTCTTTGTTGATTGTGTGAGAGATCATAATTTGGATTTTCTAGGTATTTCTAAGACTGGTAGACGTGATTTTTCACAAGCTCTACTCAATCGCCTTTCTGGTGGAGTGGACTTTACGTGAATATCACGTCTGCCGCGTGATCGATCTGGGGGATCCTTTTAGGCGTTCGAGATGAGACTATGGAAGTTTTAGCAAGTTTGGTGGGAGATTTTTTTATCAAACTCCATATTCGTAACAAGGCTGACAATTTCACATGATCTTTAGTCGCGTATACGTGAAGGGTTTCGCGGCATAGTAAATCAAAATTTTCTACGGATGCGAACAGAGGGAAAGCCAAGATCTAATCTAGGAGATGCAAACAACGAGAGAGATTGGATTAGATCTTCATACCCTTGAAGATTCGCACAGCGGAACGTTCGTCGGAACGTGGGTGATGTAGTCGTACTCGCTTCTCCTCCTCCCGATCCGATCCGATCTAGCACCACAAGTGGTGGTGCCTCCGTGAGATGCACACGTGCAGCACCTCGACGTCTCCTCCTTCCTCGGACCGGCAAGTATGGTGGAGAGACGGATTGGATCTACAACACGACGGCGTGGTGTATATGGTGGAGAATTTCTGCAGCAGGGCTTCGCCTACAAGCAGTCGGGAGGGAGAGAGGAGGACAGCAGGGCGGCTAGGGTTGGAGGGCAAGGTGTGGGGGGTGGTGCGCCCCCAGCCCTCTTTATATAGAGGGGTGGGGCGGCAACCCTAGCCCCCTCCCCCAAGCCAAGGCCGGCGGCCAAGGAGGAGTGGGGGGCAAGGAACCCCCCCCCCCCCTTCTAGAAGCTCTATCTAGAGTTTAAACCCTCTTGGCCGGCTGGGCCCTATGGGGCCTTGTGCCCCTGGCCCAATGCGGCCAGGGCACTCCCTCATAGGCCCATGCCCCCTCCCGGAAGGTGGGGCCACGTTGGTCCCCTTCCGGAAGGTTCTAGAAGCTTCCGGTACAATACCGATTAACCCGGAACAATTCCGAACTCCAAAAGTTGCACTGCCTTATATGAATCTTATTCTCCGGACCACTCCGGAACCTCTCGTGATGTCCCGGATCCCATCCGAGACTCCGAACAAAAACTCATAAACCAATTATCCAATCTATCCTAGCGTCGAGACGCGTTAAGTGTGTGACCCTGCGGGTTCGAGAATATGCAGACATGATCTTCTATCAATAATCAACAGCGGGGTCTGGAAACCCATATTGACTCCCACACATTCATCGATGATCATATCGGATGAACCACCATGCCAGGATTCAATCAATCCCATATATATATTCCCTTCGTCTCGCGATATTTTACTTGCCCGAGATTCGATCGTCGGTACCGTCATACCTAGTTCAATCTCGTTCACAGCAAGTACTTTACTCGTTCCGTAATCCGATATCACTTTGTGATTAACTCCTTAACCACATGCTTGCAAGCGGTGTTGATATCGATTACCGAGTGGGCCTGAAGTATATCTCTCCGACTTGGGAGGGACAAATCCCATCTCGATACATACAACCCAACAGATACTTTCCGATCACCTGAGAGACACCTTTATGATCACCCTCTCATAGGATGACGTTTGATGACCTCAAAGCTTTCTTCCGATACCAGGGAGTTGTATTATCTCATGGTCTAAGGAATACAATATTTGACATAAGAAAAGCTTCGCAAAGACGAACACGATGACACGATCTAATTGCTTCGCTTAGTTTGGGTCTGTCCATCATATCATTCTCCCAATCATATGATCTCATTATCAATTGACAACTCATGTCTATGGTTAGGAAACCTTAACCATCATTGATCAATGAGCTAGTCCATAGAGGCGTACTAGGGACACGGTGTTGTTCACAAACCACACAAGTATTAAAGTTTCCGCTTAATACAATTCTAGCATGGAATATAAACATTATCATGAACAAGAATTATAATAATAACATCTTTATTATTGCCTCTAGGGCATAATTCCAACAGTCTCCCACTTGCACTAGAGTCAATAATCTAGTTTACATTTGGCAACAATCTCACACCCATGGCACTGAGGTGCTGATCATGTTTTACACGTGGAAGAGGTTTAGTCAATGGATCTGCGACATTCAGATCTGTATGTACTTTGCTAATCTTCAGATCTCCATCTGCTATATAATCTCGGATTATATGAAACTTGCGGTTGATATGCTTGGTCTTTGGATGATATCTTGGTTCCTTAGCGAGTGCTATGGCGCCAGTGTTGTCACACAATATCTCCAGTGGGTCCAATGCACTTGGAACCACGCCAAGCTCAGTGATGAAGTTCCTGATCCAAACTCCTTCACTTCACGCTTCTGCAGCAGCCATGTATTCCGCTTCTACTGTAGATCCCGCGATCACGCTTTGCTTGCAGCTTCTCCAGCTCACAGCTCCTCCATTCAAAATATACACGTATCCTGTCTGAGATTTATAATCATCCTTGTCGGTGTCGAAACTAGCGTCGACGTAACCTTTTACGACGAGCTGTTCATCACCCCCATAGACTAAGAACATTTCTTTAGTCCTATTTAGGTACTTTAGGATGTTCTTCACGGCTGTCCAGTGTTCCACTCCTGGATCACTTTGATATCTTCTCGTCAAACTAAGAGCATTGGACACATCCGGTCTAGTACACAGCATGGCATACATGATGGAACCTATGGCCGAGGCATAAGGCACTTTGCTCATAGCTTCCCTATCATTTACCGTAGCTGGACACTGAGCCTTGCTCAATATCTTACCTGACAACATAGGCACTGAACCTTTCTTTGCCTTATCCATTCTGAACCTTTTCAGAACTTTGTCCAGGTATGTACTCTGGCTTAAAGCTATCAGGCGTCTTTGTCTATCTCTATAGATTTTGATGCCCAATATATAAGCAGCTTCACCTAGGTCTTTCATTGAAAAACACTTGTTCAAATAACTCTTCACATCGTTAAGCATGTTGATGTCATTTCCGATAATCAATATGTCATCCACATATAGTACCAGAAACGTCACCGAGCTCCCACTCACTTTCTTGTAGATGCAAGCTTCGTAGCAATTTGGAACAAATCCAAAGCTCTTGATCACTTGATCAAAACGAAGGTTCCAACTCCGAGATGCTTGCTTCAGTCCATAAATGGAACACTGAAGTTTGCATACTTTATCAGCATCCTTAGGATCGAAAAAACATTCGGGTTGCATCATATACAACTCTTCATCAATGTTGCCATCGAGGAACGCAGTCTTGACATCCATCTGCCATATTTCATAATCATGAAACGCAGCAATTGCTAATAAAATCTGAATGGACTTAAACATCGCTACGGGAGAGAAAGTCTCATCGTAGTCAACACCTTGAACTTGTCGAAAACCTTTCGCGACAAGCCGTTCTTTATAGACAGTAACATTACCATCCGCGTCCGTTTTCTTCTTGAAGATCCATTTCCACTCAACGGCCTTTCGGTCGCTAGGAGGGTCCACCAAAGTCCATACTTGGTTTTCGCTCATGGATCCCAATTCGGATTTCATGGCTTCTAGCCATTTCTCAGAGTCTGGTCTCATCATCACTTCCTCATAGTTCGTAGGTTCACTGTCTTCTACTAACAAGATAGTCAAGACAGGGTTGCCGTACCACTCAGGAGGGGCACGCGACCTTGTCGACCTGCGACGTTCAGTAGCAGCATCGTCCGAAGCTTCATGATCCTTGTCATTAGCTTCCTCTATTGTTGGTGCAGGCGGCACTGGAACAATTTCAGGTGCTGCGCTACTCTCCAACTCAAGAGAAGGTTCAATAACCTCGTCTAGCTCTACTTTCCTCCCACTCACTTCTTTCGAGAGAAACTCCTTCTCAAGAAAGGAACTGTTCTTTGCGACAAACACTTTGCCTTCGGTTCTGTGATAGAAGGTATACCCAATATTTTCCTTAGGGTATCCTATGAAGACACATTTCTCCGCTTTGGGTTCGAGCTTGTCCGGCATCAACTTCTTGACGTAAGCTTCGCATCCCCAAACTTTAAGAAACGACAACTTAGGTTTAGAACCAAACCACAGTTCATACGGTGTCATCTCAACGGATTTAGATGGTGCCCTATTTAAAGTGAATGCAGCGGTTTCTAATGCATAACCCCAAAATGATAACGGCAAATCAGTAAGAGACATCATTGATCGGACCATATCTAATAGAGTTCGATTCCGGCGTTCAGACACACCATTGCGCTATGGTGTTCCGGGTGGCGTGAGTTGCGAAACGATTCCGCTTGCTTTAAGATGCGTGAGAAAATCATAACTCAAATATTCACCTCCACGATCGGATCGTAGAAACTTAATTTTTCTGTTATGATGGTTTTGAACTTTTCAAATGTTTCAGATTTATGTTTCATTAAATAGACATACCCATACCTACTTAAGTCACCGGTAAAAGTGAGAAAGTAGCGATATCCACCGCGCGTCGAAACACTCATCGGTCCGCATACATCGGTATGTATGATTTCCAACAAGTCCGTTGCTCGCTCCATTATACCGGAGAACGGAGTTTTGATCATCTTGCCCATGAGGCATGGTTCGCATGTGTCAAATGATTCAAAATCAAGGGACTCCAAAAGTCCATCAGAATGGAGTTTCTTCATGCGCTTAACACTAATATGACCTAGACGACAGTGCCACAAATAAGTAGTATTATCACTATCTACTTTGCATCTCTTAGCCTCAATGTTATGGATGTGTGTTTCATCCCTTTCGAGATTTAGAAGAAATAAACCATTCACAATAGGTGCATGACCATAAAAGATGTTACTCATATAAATAGAACAACCATTATTCTCCGATTTAAATGAATAACCGTCTTGCAATAAACAAGATCCAAAAATCATGTTCATGCTCAACGCAGGCACATAATAACATTTATTAAGGTTTAAAACTAATCCCGAAGGTAAAACTAAGGAGAGCGTGCCGACGGCCATCACATCAATTCTTGATCCGTTGCCAACGCGCATCGTCACCTCATCGCTCGCAAGCCGCCGTCTATTCCGTAGCTCCTGTTTCGAGTTACAAATATTAGCAACTGAACCAGTATCAAATACCCAGGCACTACAACGAGGGCTAGTAAGGAAAACATCAATAACATGTATATCAAATATACCTTTGATGGTGCCAGCCTTCTTGTCCGCTAAGTACTTCGGATAGTTGCGCTTCCAGTGACCCTTGTCCTTGCAATAGAAGCACTCAGTGTCCGGCTTAGGACCAGACTTGAGCTTCTTCTCAGCAGGGGCAGTGCGCTTGCCGCCGCCCTTCTTGAAGGGCTTCTTTGCTCCCTTACCTTTCTTGAAGGTGGGAGGCTTGTTGACCATCAACACATGATTATCCTTTTTGATGTCCACTTTCGCGGCCTTCAGCTTTGCGAAGAGCTCGGTGATCGTATCAGTGGAACCAATCTGATTGTGAGTCACTACAAAACTTTTGTAGCTGGGAGGGAGTGATTGCAGATCCCTGTCAATCTTGATCTCCTCTAGAATCGTGCATTCCAGTTGCTCAAGGCGTTGAGTGTAGCCCGTCATCTTAATGGCGTGCTCACTAACAGAACTCCCTTCCTCCATCTTGCAGTTAAAGAACTTCTCAGAGATCTCATATCTCTCAGAACGGGCCTGAGTCTGAAACATGGTTTTCAGCTCTTCGAGAATCTCAAAGGGCCCGGGATAGTCTTCAAAACGATTTTGAAGTTCCGGTTCCATAGCAAACAACATGGTGCTCTTAATCACACCATAATCATCTTTGCGCGACTGATAGACAGCTTTCTCATCAGCCGGCGCAGTTGCAGCAGGGGGGTCAACTAACGCTTTCCCAAGGACATAGTCCTTTTGACCGCCAGAGAGAATGATTCTTAGATTGCGGAACCAATTGGTGAAGTTAGACCCATTGTTTCTAAGCTTTTCCTTCTCAGCAAAAACGTTGAAGTTGAAGTTGGACTTAGCCATTTGATCTACACTATTTGCAAGTACAAATTAGACTATGTTCATGATAACTAGTTCAACTTTTAATCAAATTACTAGATGAACTCCCACTAAATTCAACATCCCTCAAGTTGTTTAGTGAACACGATCCAAATTCACCACACCTAATCCGATCTTCACGAGAAGAGATGTGGTTTCAATGGTGGACAACGAAGTGTCGATCATATCATTCATATGACTCATGCTTAACCTTTCGGTTCATGTGTTCCAAGGCCATGTCTGTACATGCTAGGCTCGTCAAGTTAGACCCAAGTATTTCTGCGTGTGCAAAACTGGCTTGCACCCGTTGTATGTGAGCGTAGAGTCTATAGCACCCGATCATCACGTGATGCTTGGACACGACGAACTTTCGCAATGGTGCATACTTGGGGAGAACACAGTTTTTATCTTGATCTTTAATTGAGGAATCATCTTATAATGCTACCATCGCGATCTAAGCATAATAAGATACATAAAAGGATAAACATCACATGCATATAACTTGATGTGACTTGGTATAGCCAATCTTCGTGCAATGATCTCCATCTTGTGCGTTCCGGCATGATCTCCATCACTCCACCATGATTGCCTCCACCATGAATAGCAACTACAACTATTGCTAACTACTTAGCGATAAAGTGAAACTATTACATGGCGCATAAGAAGTTGACACACAGGTCATACACAATTATAAAGACAACCATATGGCTCCTGCCGGTTGTGTACTCATCGACATGCAAGTCGTGAAACATTACAAAACATGATCATCGCATACATTATACACATCACATCTTGGGCCATACCATATCACAGAAAACACTCCCTGCAAAAACAAGTTAGACGCCTCTACTTTGTTGTTGCATGTTTTACGTGGCTTATGGGAGTAGATGCTAAGAACGATTCTTACCTACGGAAAGCCACAACGGTGATATTATGGTTGCCAAACTCCGGTGTTAATCCCATGACAACTATAGTGAGAGAAACTGACATCCACCAGCCGCATGTGTGGAACAAGCCACACGTCAAGTGCGGAGCCGGTCTCGCGAACGACGTCGCGTAAGGTTGGCCTGGACCGCTTCAATCTCACTATCCCGCGTCATAAGAAGAACACAAACAAGAGGCTTGCAACAGAAAACATCAATGCCCGCAACAACCATGCTGCGTTCTACTCATGAAACACATCTACGCATAGATCTAGCTCTGATACCACTGAAGGGTTTTGCGGCATAGTAAATCAAAATTTTTTACGGATGCGAACAGAGGGAAAGCCAAGATCTAATCTAGGATATGCAAACAACGAGAGAGATTGGATTAGATCTTCATACCCTTGAAGATTCGCACAGCGGAACGTTCGTCGGAACGTGGGTGATGTAGTCGTACTCGCTTCTCCTCCTCGCGATCCGATCCGATCTAGCACCACAAGTGGCGGTGTCTCCGTGAGATGCACACGTGCAGCACCTCGACGTCTCCTCCTTCCTCGGACCAGCAAGTATGGTGGAGAGACGGATTGGATCTACAACACGACGGCGTGGTGTATATGGTGGAGAATTTCTGCAGCAGGGCTTCGCCTACAAGCAGTCGGGAGGGAGAGAGGAGGGCAGCAGGGCGGCTAGGGTTGGAGGGGAAGGTGTGGGGGTGGTGTGCCCCCAGCCCTCTTTATATAGAGGGGTGGGGCGGCAACCCTAGCCCCCTCCCCCAAGCCAAGGCCGGCGGCCAAGGAGGAGGAGTGGGGGGCAAGGAACCCCCCCCCCCTTCTAGAAGCTCTATCTAGAGTTTAAACCCTCTTGGCCGGCTGGGCCCTATGGGGCCTTGTGCCCCTGGCCCAATGCGGCCAGGGCACTCCCTCATAGGCCCATGCCCCCTCCCGGAAGGTGGGGCCACGTTGGTCCCCTTCCGGAAGGTTCTAGAAGCTTCCGGTATAATACCGATTAACCCGGAACAATTCCGAACTCCAAAAACTGCACTGCCTTTTATAAATTTTATTCTCCGGACCACTCCGGAAACTCTCGTGATGTCCCGGATCCCATCCGAGACTCCGAACAAAAACTCATAAACCAATTATCCAATCTATCCTAGCGTCGAGACACGTTAAGTGTGTGACCCTGCGGGTTCGAGAATATGCAGACATGATCTTCTATCAATAATCAACAGCGGGGTCTGGAAACCCATATTGACTCCTACACATTCATCGATGATCATATCGGATGAACCACGATGCCAGGATTCAATCAATCCCATATATATATTCCCTTCGTCTCGCGATATTTTACTTGCCCGAGATTCGATCGTCGGTACCGTCATACCTAGTTCAATCTCATTCACAGCAAGTATTTTACTCGTTCCGTAATCCGATACCACTTTGTGATTAACTCCTTAACCACATGCTTGCAAGCGGTGTTGATATCGATTACCGAGTGGGCCCGAAGTATATCTCTCCGACTTGGGAGGGACAAATCCCATCTCGATACATACAACCCAACAGATACTTTCCGATCACCTGAGAGACACCTTTATGATCACCCTCTCATAGGATGACGTTTGATGAACTCAAAGCTTTCTTCCGATACCAGGGAGTTGTATTATCTCATGGTCTAAGGAATACAATATTTGACATAAGAAAAGCTTCGCAAAGACGAACACGATGACATGATCTAATTGCTTCGCTTAGTTTGGGTCTGTCCATCATATCATTCTCCCAATCATATGATCTCATTATCAATTGACAACCCATGTCTATGGTTAGGAAACCTTAACCATCATTGATCAATGAGCTAGTCCATAGAGGCGTACTAGGGACACGGTGTTGTTCACAAACCACACAAGTATTAAAGTTTCCGCTTAATACAATTCTAGCATGGAATATAAACATTATCATGAACAAGAATTATAATAATAACATCTTTATTATTGCCTCTAGGGCATAATTCGAACAATACGGGGCCATCCAGGATGTTTATAAGGCCGAATTTTACGCGAGCTTGTGAATTTGGCAAAGGACAATCCATACCCTATTCTTATAGGAGGAGATTTTAATTTTCTTAGATTCCCTCACGAGAAAAGTCGGGGCCGGTTCGATAAACACTGGCCTTTTCTGTTCAATGATGTTATAGACAATCTGGACTTAAGAGAGGTTACAATGTTAGGAAGCAATTTACATGGGCTAATAGTCTTCCGGGGCCAACATACGAAAAACTAGATAGAGTGCTTATGGATACTGACTGGGAACATAAGTTTCCTATGGTAACTGTTCGCGCTCTAGAGCGTATTGAGGCTTTGTCGGATCATGCTCCTTTGCTTTTATCTTTTGGATCACCGCCACGGAAGTCTATGAATGAGTTTAAATTTGAATTCGGATGGATGATCCGTGATGGTTTTTACGAGATGGTTAAGGCTATTTGGGAGAAACCGGTCGATGGCCAAACGCCTATCCTACGATGGAATAACAAAATGCGAGATTTACGCAGGTTCCTTCGTGGCTGGGCCAGGCACATATTTGGGATCCTAAAAAAAGAAAAAAAATACGCCTAACATCTATAATCGATGACTTAGAGGCTTCCACGGAGGTTAGGCCGTTAACTGCACAAGAAATTGAGCTTCAAAGCCAATTGAATGCAGAGATAGCCCGACTTCTGTGCGAGAAGAAACTCAAATGGTACCAACGCTCTAAAGCAAAATTCATTCTGGAAGAAGATGTGAATACAAGGTACTTCCATGTTGTTGCTAATGGCAAGCATAAGAAGAAACTTATTCACTCTCTGATTCAGGACGAAGGTATTATTGGGGGACAGGAGCATCTGAAGTCATATATTACAGCTTATTATAAATCTTTGTTTGGGGATCCAGCGGAAAATTCATTCTCTCTGGATGAGTCCCAAATGACCGACATCCCCCAGGTTTCTGCTGAAGAAAACATCTTTCTAACTGCCTCATATACCGAGCAAGAGGTCAAGAAAGCGGTTTTTCAAATGGAACATAACAAAGCGCCAGGAACTGATGGCTTCCTAGCGGAATTTTATCAAAAATTCTGGGACGTTATCAAAGAGGACCTGATAAATTTGTTTGGGTTTTTACAGGTCGGTCAATTAGATCTCTTTAGACTAAACTTTGGTAATATGATCTTACTGTCTAAGGTTAACAATGCAAAACGTATACAACAATATCGTCCAATCTGCTTGCCTAACTTTAGCTTTAAGATTTTTATTAAAGTTGCCACGATTAGACTAAACTCAGTTTCCGACCATGTTGTTAGTCTGTCTCAAACTGCGTTCATGCAAGGAAGAAATATCCTAGATGGTGTTGTAATTCTGCATGAAACAATTCATGAACTACACTCAAAAAAATAAATGGTGTACTGTTTAAAATTGACTTTGAGAAGGCTTACGATAAAGTTAATTGGTCTTTCCTCCAGCAAACACTCCGCATGAAAGTTTTTCTGAGGAGTGGCACGCTCTTATTCAGTCATTTGTGTCTGGAGGTAGTGTTGCCATTAAAGTAAATAAAGATACTGGCAAATACTTCCAGACCAAGAAAGGACCGAGACAAGGGGATCCATTATCGCCTTTACTATTTAATATAGTGGTTGATATGTTGGCTATCCTTATTGAGAGAGCAAAGGCTGATGGGCAAATTGAAGGATTAGTTCCACATCATTTTGATGGTGGACTTTCTATTCTTCAATACGCTGATGACATAATCCTTTTTATGGAACATGATCTGGAGAAGGCTAAGAATCTGAAATTAAATTTATCAACATTTGAGCAGTTATCTGGGCTTAAAATAAACTTCCATAAGAGCAATTTGTATTGTTTTGGCGAGGCTCAAAACAAGGCCCACCTAAATGTTGAACTTTTCGGTTGTGGTCAGGGGAAATTTCAATCAATTATTTGGGAATATCGATTCATTATCGGCGTCTCATAATTGTTGAATGTAAACTTGTTGAGGAAAGACTACAAAAACATCTTAATAGTTGGAAAGGCAAATTATTATCCCTTGGTAGAAGACTAGTACTCATAAATTCAGTACTTACTAACATGGTACTGTATATGATCTTGTTTTTCCAATTATCCAAAGGGGTCTTGAACAAAGTGGATTATTTCCGTTCAAGATTCTTTTGGCAAGGGGATAGTGAGAAAAAGAAGTATCGAATGGCCAGATGGAATGTGGTTTACCGCCCATAGGAGTTTGGTGGACTGGGCATACATGATTTACAAGTCAAAAACATCGTGCTTTTGGGCAAATGGCTTTTTAAACTACTTACTGAAGATGGTGTTTGGCGAACCATGTTATGGAGGAAATATGTGGGGTCCAAAGTTGTGTCTCAGGTAGTTTGGAAACCCGGTGATTCACATTTTTGGGCGGGTCTTATGGCCACCAAAAAACATTTATTTCGTTTTGGTGCTTTCGAGATTAAGGATGGATCACAAGTTAGGTTTTGGGAAGATAAATGGCTTGGCCAAACTACTCTTCGCGAACAATATACAGCTCTATATTCAATTGTTAGACATAAGTGGGATACAATTTCCACAGTAATGGAGGACTATCCTCCTAATGTGTCTTTCAGAAGAAGTCTCATTGGGCCTTGACTGGTATCTTGGAACAATCTATTATTACGATTATCCACGATACAGTTGTCGGACGGTGTTGACGTGTTTAAATGGAAATTACTAGAAAGTGATAAATTTTCTGTTGGCTCACTATATAGAGCTTTGATCCAACCTGATATCCCGGTTGATGATAGTAAAATTTGGAAAATTAAAATACCCTAAGACGAAGATATTTGCATGGTATCTACGGAAAGGGGTAATTCTAACAAAATATAATCTTGTAAAGAGGAATTGGCATGGAAGTACACAATGCGTTTTTTGTCATTAAGATGAGACAATTCGACATTTATTCTTCCATTGTAAATTTGCTCGCTCTATATGGTCATTCATCCAAATAGCTTCTGGTTTATCTCCCCCGCGTTCTGTAACCAATGTTTTTGGTAATTGGTTGTATGGAATTGTTGATAAGTACAGAACTTTGTTTAGGATGGGAGCGCTTGCCATCATATGGTTGCTATGGATTTGTAGAAATGACAAGATTTTTAATAACATTGTGTCTTCTCCTCTACAGGTTATTAATCGAACCACGGCTATTCTCCGATCATGGATTATTCTCCAACGCATGGAGTTTCGCGACTTATTTCTGGAGGGATGTACGCGATTGGAGGACACGGCGAGGGATATTTTCTTCCGCATGGATGGCCGCGTGATTTGAGGATTGATCTACCTTAGATTGAAGACTTTTTTCGATAGTGCCTTCTTATAATGCTTGTCTACTTTTTCACTAGTTCTGCCGCTCGTATGGCTGTGTGCATCTTGGTTATGCAGAGGCCGGGTGTAAATATTAAACAGTTGTATTAATAAATGCGCCCATTTCTAAAAAAATATTAACCGACAGGATTACAATCGCTCGCGAGAGTGTCAACAAGGAAGCCTGGATTATAGTTGATCTGCATGCACCTTCTCCTATTACTACTAGCTTGTTTAGCACGTAAATGAGCATCATTGTTTGCCTCATGTCCTAACAGTCAAAATGCTAAAGCTAGAAAAAGCCATCCTAATATCTCTAACCTCTTGACAAATTGTCCTTAATCTGACCTATTATCATCGTTGGAGATATAGAAAATGAAAGCCAGCAGAGAGTCCCTCTCAATGATAACTTGTGGGGAAAAGAACTCTCTCGAATTTCTCTAGACTCTGCCTCTATGGCGTCTGGCAACATGCTTCCCAAGCTCTCTCCCAATCTCCACCATGACCCAATCTTCTCCAACCAACCAAATCTAAACCAGCCTTCTCCTCAATCCCCCTATAGATCTTCCGCTTATGCTTTCTACCCCCCTCTAAATCCTTCACCCACCAGATTCCAGCCTCTTCTCCCAAGTCCGATGGAAGGCAACCAACAGAGAAGTGAAGTTGAGCAAGGGAATCAACAGGCGCAGATTGAAGCAGCAGGAATTCCAAATCTAGCGTTGACGCTTCAAGCCATGAGCCTTGCAGAACCGGGTCTATGCAGAGTTCAAGATAACCAGGTAATGAAGCAAGAAGACCTAGATTTCTCTTTTGTCCTTCTCATGAAGATTGCATGCACCGGAGGGACACCAAGGAATATATCACCGACAGCGCTAGAGCAAGCTATGGCAAAAGCATGGAGAGAAAAGTATTATGCCATATCCCAGGTATCAAATACGGTCTTCATGGCCCACTTTAGATCGCAGGAAGATATGATCTCAGTTTATACTAGGCAGCCTTGGGCCGTGAACGCTGATAATTTACTGATAGCCTGGTTTGATCCAAATGTTAATGCCAACTCTAGCAGCGACTACAATTTTGAGCATATTCTAGTCAATGTTAGAGCTTATGGAATACCAAGGAATCGAAGATCTTTAAGTCTGCTGATGGACATTCTTAATCAAGTTGGGTCTGTTTCTGAGTTCCATATTCTGCAAGAGACCAACTTATTTGCTAAGCAGGATTACATTTGGGGAACAGCTAAAATGAAAGTCCACAATCCAGTTAAGGACAGAGTTATTCACACATATGCAGACAATTCTACAGGTCTTGCTTATCTTCATTATGAAAGGATTAAGAGAATCTGTCTTTTTGTGGTACTATGTTTCATACGGTGCAAAATTGCAGTTGGAGGAACAACTTAATCATAGAGATCTCAAAAAGCAATCAGACAGGGCCAGCAATTCCCACATACAGATTTGGACAATGGATAATGGATGAAACTTGCATCCTGATGGAAGCAATTCAGAAGGCAAAAGAAGGTGCTGCTGGAAATAATCAAGTAGGAAATGAAATTCTTAGTAGGTTACAGCGATTATTTGCTCAAGATCCAAAAGGGAAAGCAAAAACTTCAGGAATAGAGAAAGAACAGGGAAACAAGGGAGGCCAAAACTCTCAAGGGAATTATCGCCCATACAGTGCAGCAATGAACATTGCTCAGAGTCCTAGAACAGTACAGACCCCTCTACACACATCACTGGTTACTGTTCATACCTCTCCCACTCAGTATGATGGTAACTAAACCATGCATGGACGACACCTCAGCCATCCCTCAAGCCTGATTCAGCAGCTGGGACAAGATATTAAATACGAAAACAGAGACATTGAAGAAGCTGACACCAAAGAGAAAGAATCGACACAGCAGGGAAATATTGGTGTACCACTTCTGTTAGAAAGCACGAACTCACCAAATACAAACATTCAGGGATCCACCTTTATTGCATTTTCATGCCTGTCTCAGACAGCGGGAGAAGGAACAACAAATTTGCAATATGGGCCACTTGTATCGAAAGCCACTCAACAGAAATCCATAGCAAAGCGGCCGCCCCCATCCCCTTGTCCTCTCTCGCCGCCGCAAGCAAAACGACATACACCACAAGTTGATTTATCCCCTACTGGAATCCATGGAGTTACGCCGCTTCAGGTCCACACAGCAGAACCACCTTCTGGTCAGAAGCTGCATGAGGGAATTGAGGCGGCTTTCAACCCTAGCAGCGTCAACCCGAGTCAACTTGGGCCTAATAGTGTCCCTGCAGCGGGAACTATAGAAGCTGCGCCTGGAGATGGGATCCTCGGAGCAGTACCTGGAGGAGGACAACATATCTCAGGAGGAAAAAAAGAAGGAGCAGCATGTAGCACCCCGGGTAAAATCACTACTAAAAAATCGCTGTTGTTTATATTTTGTACATCATCATGACATCATCATGCATTTATTTGTCTAAAACAATTTCCCAAAAGCCTATTTTGTTTCCTAGAGATTTCCCCTCTTTGTTCAAATCGAAACCCTAGATCCTTTCGGATCTTTTATTTGTCTAAAACCTTTTTTTTGCAAATGTTTTATTTAAAAAGAAAAGAAAATAAAATAAATAAAACTTTTGTTCGGGGAGGCAGTCCGACCGGTCAGGCCAAAAGCCCAACCGGGCAGACCACCTACCACCCGGCAGGCTCAGCCCATACCGTCTAGACCAAACCCTAGTTTTTCTCACCTAAAACCTAACCCTAATCTCCCAGACCCCCAAACCCTAGACCCTCACCCCATTCCCCTCCCCGCCGCCACCTCTCCCTGGTCCAACACGCCACCACCGAACACGCCACCACCCACGCGGTACTCGACCCCACTCCTGCCTGTTCCCGCCAGGCCACCCCGAACTCCTGTTCGCGTTGCCCGCACGCTAACGAAGCGGTGCCCCCCATCGCGCCACCCACCTCCACTCGTCCAAGCGCCCCTCCCGAACCGCTCGTGGCACCACCCCCACCTCGTGAAGCTCCCGAACCCCGCTCCTCTCGCCTCCTGCCTCGCGTTTCCCCACCCCGCAATCACCGCCGCCTCCATCCGGCTCCCCCGTCGCCCCCCCCCCCTCGAGCTCCTCAGGCCGGAGCCCGGCCGCCCGCCTCCATCGCCACGTCCCCTCGATGTGGCAGGCTCCACCCCCCGAGAGCGGCCCCCACCACGGTCTCCACCAACCTCCCCGGGTCCCTCTCCTCGTCCGCCTCGGCCGGCCGTGATGCCTGAGCACGCATCCCTTGGTCCTCGTCGGCCACCTTCCTCTGTCGACCTCTCGACCTCCTCGTCGAGCCCCCCTGCCGCTCGCGAGCTTCTCTGCCTCACCGTCCAAGCCCCGAGCGCTGCCGGTTCTCCCTCCCTCTGCAGCACCGGCTCGCCGGCGACCCCAGCCGCTGCCTCTTCGCCGTCGCCTCAGGCCGCAAGCACCGCAGCATCGGGCCACCGTCGCCGCCCGTCGACCCCGTCCTCGCGCCATCGCTGTCGGCAGCGAGCCCGTCGCCCGAGGCCGCCCTCCTCTGGCCCGACCCTCCCTCGCCGGTAGTCCCCTCCGCCAAGCTCGTCAGCGGTGCCCCGACCCGCGTGCCGCTCGTGGCCGACCCCAAGTTCCCCTCGCAGAGCGCGCCTCCTCTCTGTGCCTCCCCGCGCCGGACTCCATCCCGCCACTGTGTCGGCCCCCGCGACCCTTGTCGGCCCTCCGTCGCCATCCTTTTGCTTGCCTGGGCGTGTGCCCTGGCGCCTTTTGCTCCGGCGATTGGTTCTGCTTGTAGTGCTGCTACGAGGATGTGGTGGTGTGCACTATTGAAGAAGTATGAATGACATCGTGTCTGGGAAGTTACTGTGTGTATGCGATGGAAAGAACAATGGTGGTGTTATTCTAGTGTGGTTGGAGGATAAGTGGCGTTGCTCTCGGGTATTTCAGAGCATCCGCCGCAACTTGCGGATGTCGTTTGAGATATCGAGATCGACCCGAGACGAAGACCCGCAGATCCGCACAAGGACTTTGGGCCTAATTCAAGTTCGTCGGCGGCAAGGAAACCGGGAACCTCAAGATCTTCTCCGCAAGACCGAACCTCGGCATGCCTAGTTCGCCTTCCCGACGCCAAGGTCTCCCGCATGGAACGTTTGATCTCCTTCTCGGACCGAAGACCGATCCATCGAAACGCCAAGTGCTCCTTCCTGGAGTCCGAAGTTCTGAAGGCCGATCTCGTCGACCCCCGAAGACCGATCTCGGCGAGACCGAACCAAACCCCTCAGAAACATGATCGCCGAACCCGAGATGTGTGAACCCTTTTTCTGAGTGCCATATTTTATAATATGTTATTTAACTTGTTGCATATTTAATTGTACATGTTTGCATGAATTTTGTGGTTGCTTGGGGGTATTTAGATGAGTCCTCTAAATTAAATATGGAGGCCATATGCGGGCGAATCTAGTCTAATATGGGCCCCATCTAAATTTATGTAGCGAACCGGTGATATATTTTGCCATGTTAAGACAACGCTTAAATTGCGGGGTATCTAAACAACATGAACCACCTAATTAATTGCCGGTACCCCGGTCCCGCTTAATATGGCCTAATTGCATCGCATCTTTGCCATGTCATACATTATACATGCATCATGTCTGATCTTCTGCCGTAGTATTAAATAGTGCATCCGGTGTTTCTTGTAGTGTTTTGGTTCTTCGCGGATAAGGCCGTTGAGTTGATGCGAGTGTCGACCCGATCTTCGGATGAACCTTCGGCAATGTTTTTCAGGCGAGCATTCTCCCCCTTTCTACCTATCTTACTTTTATAGTATTTATTCCCTCTTGTTGATCTATTGCTATCTGTGCTGCGATGCTCTAGTTTTCGTACCCGTGGTATCCCGTGCAGCCTTATATTGCCTTGGACACATCCTATTACCTGTTGTTTGGTAGATAGTTGGACTTGCGTGTCGTAGTCGCTTGCTCAAGTGCTGTTGCGTGTCGTCCAGTACCACAGTTGTTGGAGTATTGCCGTATGTTTAATGTTGGAGATGATCATGGCTTTAATTATTGTTTAATAACTAAAATTGAAAGTAGGTAAATGCAGAGGCACCGGTGGGTAATAGACAATATTTGGTTTTTAACCGCTCACTGGTGTCCCGTAGGACCCCGAGTTCTTGACACCTGTTCCGAGATCGAGTGCGCTAACCACAGGTGGGGTGTGTGGGCACCCCCATCGATTAGTACCTGATTTCAAAGTACTGTACCGGGGGCCACAAAGTAGTTTGGGGCTTTATTACTATCCTGTACTTATGCCATGCTTTACTGCTTTATTATGATTGCGCGTGGAGCGCTTGTACTGTTTTGGAACCCCGTGCCACGTTTTCGCGGTATCGACAAGCCCAGTCACACTTTCGGGTTCCCAGTCGTTTACAGCCGTCGTCACAAACCCTGGGTCCGTCTCGGAGCCGGCCGACTTTGTTGCGGGTAGCTTAGTGGGGTGGCCCCCATGTGCTTGCTTTGGGTCTGGGAAACGTCGTGTCCGAAACCCCGTCGACATACCGTTGGGTGTATGTTTTGTGATCTTGTACCTACCTGATCTGACAACAAGGGTGTAGGTGCGTGTGGAAACTTTGGTGCACCCCTGCGGGGTTAAATCTTTTCGAGAAGCCGTGTCCGCGGTTATGGACGACTTGGAGCACAGTTCTCGATCATAGACAACTATAACTAAAGTTTATTATTATAATTTGACTTGTATCCGATATGACTAGTAATCAGCTCCACTACAACGGAATGGCTAAATAAAAGTGCCAACAACTGCTGGGTTTTGGGATATCTCATGCTAATTGTATCTGACTAGTAAGTGTGCAACTACAATGGAATGGTTAACTAAAAGTGCCCACTGCTTATTATATCAGGATGACTATCTATACCTGACTAGTAATTGCTGCAACGATAACTGAATAAATAAAACTGCCAACTGTGTGAGTTCCTCGGTTGACTTCCTCGTTTGGTCTCGAGGGGGACATACCAGGATGGGTATGCTTGGTGGTAGAATCAGGATGGTTTCGCATAGGTCTTTCTTATCTCTCTCTGATAGCCGACAGTTGTATCGAGTCTCTATAGGTTGTTTATGTTGGAGATATGCCCAAGAGGCAATAATAAGGTGGTTATTATCATATCTTCACATTTATGATAAATGTTTACATACCATGCTATAATTGTATTAACCGGAAACATTAATACTTGTGTGATTTGTAAACTAAAATAAGATTCCCTAGTAAAGCCTCTTGTTAAACTAGCTTGTTGGTTAATATATGATCATGGTTTCCTGATCATGAACATAGAGATGTTATTAACAACAGGATCATATCATTAGGAGAATGATGTGATGGACATACTCCTATAGATAAGCGTAGCATAAAGATCAAGTCATTTCAATAGTTCAATTGCTATATGCTTTCTGATACATAGTAACCTAATTCCTTCGACCATGAGATCATGCATATCACCTTTACCGGATGGATGCTTTGATGACATCAAACACCACACCGTAACTGGGTGGCTATAAAGGTGGCATTGAGTGTTCGGAAAGTATTGGTTGAGACACATGGATCAAGAGTGGGATTTGTCCATCCATATGACGGATAGATATACTCTGGGCCCTCTCGGTGAAATGTCATCCAATTAGCTTGCAAGCATGTGACTGGCTCACAAGGGATCACATATCACGGGAACGAGAAAAGACTACTTATCAGTAACGAGGTTGAACTAGGTATGCAGAGATACCGACGATCATAACCTCGGATAAGTAAACTATCGTGAGACAAAGGGAAATTGGTATCGTATGTAAGTGGTTCATTCGATCGCAAAGTAATCGTAGAAATATGTGGGAGCCATATGAATTTCCAGATTCCTCTATTGGTTATTGTTCGGAGAAGTGTCTCGATCATGTCCGCATAATTCACGAACCGTAGGGAGACACACTTAAGGATTCGGCGTTGTTTTGAGTAGTTATGGTATTATGAGAAAGAGACCGAATGTTGTTCGGAGTCTCGGATGGGATCCGGGATATCACGAGGTGATCCGGAATGGTCCGGAGAATAAGATTCATATAAGGAAAGTCCCGTTTCGGAGTTCGGAAATGATTCCGGTGTTTTCATCGGGAATGTTCTAGAAGGTTCCGGAATGTCCGGCACTCCGGGGGGGAAGGGGTACATGAATGTGTCATTACATATTGGAATGATTGCATCATGTACTAAGTGTTCTTGCTGTTCCAAATAAAGGATTAAATTGAATCCTAAAACAGAAAAGTCAAATGTCCAGTTTGAAAGTCAAACGGCTAAAACAGGAAACTGTGGGAAACAAGCAAGAGGAGGCAAAACCGACTTGGGGGAGGAGTCCCTCCTCTCCAAGCCGGCGCGCCAACCAAGGCCGACTTGGGGAGGGACTCCCCTCCCCTTGGCCGCCCCTCCCACCTATAAAAGGAGGGGCAGGGCCTCCTCCTCTAGACACACAAGTTCCTATCCTCTAATCTCCGGTTTAGAGCCGTTTTGGTTTAGAGATTCTAATTGCCCTAGCCTTCGGTTTAGAGCCTTCTAATTGGTGTGTCTAATCCCTAGACCACTAAAGCTCTCTCATACTCCACCATACTCGCTCCGGCTTAAGGCGAAGCCCTGCGGGATCTCCCCTCTACTTCCGGTACCACGCCGTTGTGCTGCCGGAATCGTGAGGAGAGTGCTACAACCTCCGCTGCCTGCTGGAACAAGGGAGAGGAAGGTCTTCGTCGAGTACCGAACGTGTGACCGACTGCGGGAGCGCTGCCGGAACGCAGCGCCGGAAGGATCGTCTACATGATCTTGAGATCGGGAAGAGTACGACTACATCACCCACGAGAATCCGCTCTCGTTAAACACTTTGGAATCTTCGAGGGTAAGTTATTCCATCGACTCGTTGCTACAATATAGTAGATAGATCTTGGCTTGTTTGTTTGTATGCGATAGAAAATTTTTGTTTTCCATGCTACGAACCCCTACAGTGGTATCAGAGCCGTGTCTATATGTAGATCTGTTGCACGAGTAGAACACAATGGTCATTATGGGCGTTGATGCTTTTATTGTCGATTGCTTCTTGTGTACTTTGCATCTTGCGGCATGTTGGGATGAAGCGGCCCGGGCTAACCTTACATGACATCGTTCATGAGACTTGCTCCACGCTCGACATGCAACTTGTATTGCATAAGTGGCTTTGCGGGTGTCTGTTTCTCCTAGCATAGTTAAGATCCAATTTACAACGGGTGATTAACAATACTAGTATCAATGTTGTGGTTCTTGTTCGTAAGTTAGAACGACACTTATTGAAAGCCTCAAACCACGTAAAATATGCAAAGAAAGTAGAGGCGTCTAACTTTGTTTTGCAGGGGTGTGCAGTGATGTGATATGGCCATGATTGTGATTATATATGATGTATGCAATGTTCCTTATTGTAAGTTGGCAACCGGCAGGAGCCATATGGTTGTCTTTAATTTTGTTAAGACCCGCGTGTCTATTCAAAGTAGTTGTAATAGTTGAAGCCGGTGGACGACAACCATGGAGAAGCATCATTGACCTTGATGCAATGTCGGTGATGATGGAGATCATGTTCGTGCTAGAAGATGGAGATCGGAAGCACAAAGAAGAAAGGCCATATCATATCACAAATTATGAATTGCATGTGATGTTAATCCTTTATGCATCTTGTATTTCTTAGTAGACGACGGTAGCATTATAAGATGATCCCTCATGCACATGAATTTCAAGTCATAAAGTGTTCACCCTTAGTTAGCACCGTTGCTAAAGCTTGTTGTTTCGAAGCACCACGTGATGATCGGGTGTGTTAGATTCCGCAAGTGTATACAACGTAAGCAAGCCAGATTTGCTTATGCGAAAGCTAAGGTTTGATCTTGACGAGCCTAGCATGTACAGACATGGCCTCAGGAACACGGATTACCGAAAGGTAGAGCATGAGTCATATAGTAGATATGATGAACATGTTGATTGTTCGCCATTGAAGCTATATCAACTCTCGTGATGATCGGTTTTGATGTGGTGGATTTGGTTCGTGTGATCACTAAAACAATGTGAGGGATATTGTTTTGAGTGGGAGTTCACCTAGATTAATTTAATTATTAATTAGAACTCAATTTATCATAAACTAAATCAAAGTGAATTTGCATAGTTGTTGTAGTCATTGGCATCCGTTTACCACCTTGCGCTTAGTTATAATTGAGATGATAGAACTATAGAATTCTGGTTAGTTACTTTACGAACTGGTATCGTATTGTTTTGAAGTGTTAATCTAAAGTTTAAAAGTCCTATTGCAAACTTTCAGTAAGTTTTTGATTACTCCATGAAGTTTAATAGTTGGTATTAAATCAAGAGTAACAATTCCAATGTTAGTATATAAGTATCATGTTTGTCTCCATGATTCTTGATATTCAAAGGATTGTCTTAATGTCAAGGTTATCTAGGATCTGAAAGAGTTGTTTCAGAAACCATGATGTGTGGAAGATATTGTGATATCTGAAACGAAGTTTTGGTTGCAACATGATAGAGTATAATATGGCAAAAGTCATGTTCTCATATTTGATGAGAATTTGCAAAAGGTTGGAGACACTAGTTGTCCTAATCCTCCAAAAGGTTTTGGAGAGCAACATTATACTCATGATTCACCGTTACAAGCTAAAAGTAGCTTAATCATGGATAAATCCATGATGAGGGTGAATATTTGATGTAGGTAAAATGTTTACTACAGCAAGAGATTACTAAAGAAAGGAATTTGAAAGAACACCAAACATTTGATAATGGTGATCTACTTCAAAGTGCAAGTCCAAAGACATTGGTATTTAACTATACACGCTTTGGACTATGTGTCATATGTATGACTCCACTATTGATGTTGATAGATTCTTTCAAACAGAAAAGGAAATACTGAAAGAGAATCTCATAAATATATGGCAGAAAAGAAAAGACTAGAATTGTTCAGTTTAAGTATATAGATGATATACATGTTATGGCTATATTCTTTGCTTATTAAACAATGTGGTTCTTAAGTATTTGATACTGAATTTGTTGGTGTGAATCGTCATACGAAACAACACAATTCATGAACTACAATGGCCTAAGTAACTAGCAAAAGAATATGTGATGATGTTCATCGAGAACAAATAAAAGGTTATTGTGTTGCTCGTTAAACATCAAAGCTTGCCTTCAAGATTTGTTTTATCAGGTATTATGAGAACAAAAGGGTTGTTCAATTAATTGCCGTAATCCATAAAAGATGGATGATTCACAAAATCTTGTTGGAAAAATCACATCCATAAAACTAGTGCTAAAAATGTCGAAGGACAAATTGATTGAAAGATCAATTAGGAAGTGACATCGCCGTTTAAATTATATTGGAAATAAAACATGAAGAAACTCCATGTGGATGGAATTTTGGAGTCTTTTGATTTTGATCAAATGACGCTTGTGAAACTTCCCTAGAGATAATTAAAACTTCGTTCATAGGCCAAAAGGGAACGAATGACTAGCTTATTGGAACTTGTACATATTGTTGTACGAAATCCATTATGTGTAGTCAAGAGCGATGGATTTCAACTTCATATGTTTTCTCCGAAAATTTGAGTGAATATATGAATATTTACTCAATAAGGATAAAGTATGAAACACTTGAAAAGTTCAAAGACTTTCAAGATGAAGTGCAAAATCATTGTAACAAGAATATGAATAGTTTATGATAAGATCATAAAGGAAGATATTTAAGTTACAAGTTTAGCATAATACCTAAGATTTAAGGAATCGTTCCATGGATTTGCATTTCCGAAACACCATAAGAGTATGGAACGTTCGAGATATGTAATTAAACCTTGTTTGACATGGTTAGATCAAAGGTATAATTCATAAAACTGCCATTATATTTTAAAGATTAAAAGCTTTAGAGATTACCGTTTTTCCACTGAAAAGAGCTCCATCATAATCCGTTGAAATGACACCATATAAAGTTATGGTTTGGGATAAAACCCAAGTTGTCCTTTCTTAAACATTGGTATGCTATGCATAAGAAAGATGTTTGCAACCAAAGTCGGATGAACCTATCTTTGTATGTTATTTTGAATAACTGTTAAGTACTCCTCCATAACATCGGAGACAAAAGTGTTTGTCACTTAAAACATCAAGTTTCTTTGAGAAGGAATTTTTCGTGAAAAGTTAAGTGGGAGGACAATAGAACTTTGATAAGGTTAAAAGAACCTTAGCTATATGTGCAGAGTTGCGCAGCGCCGAAAAGTGTTCCGGAGGCAGCAACAATGCTCATGGCTCACGTACCTCAAAGGTTGTGGTCACGGAGATCCAAGTTCCTATTGAAACAAGTAGGTCGGATGAACAATCAAATACCAAGATTTGAGAGTTAAATCATTGTTTGACAATAATGATCCGACTACATGCAAAGAAGCGATGATGAGCCCTGACTCCGTCAAATGGCTTGGAGCCATAAAATCCGTGATAGTTCCATAAATAAGAAATCAAGTTTTGAACTTGAAGGACCCTCGAGAAAGGTGTAAGATCTTACAGTTGTGTCTGGATCTATAAAGAAATAGACATGGATGTTTCACATCTATAATCGACATATTGGGAAAGAGTTCGCAACAATGTTCAAAGGTTGACTATGACAAGATTTGATCTTTCATAGTGATATTTAGTCTAGACGGATTAATGTAGCAACCACTACATATAATTTTGTTATATGGTAGTTGAATAAACAAAACAAGTTCTTCTAATAGAATCGTTACCTAGGACATGTGCATAACACGGTCCATAGGGTTTTGTTAATTCAAAGGATGCTAAAAGCATATGCAAACTTCAATGGTTAAAGTGAGCATCGTGGAGATGGAATCTTCACTGTGATGAAACTGTTAAAGGAGTTTAAAGGTTCATTAGAGACGATGAAGATGCTTGCATTTGCAAGAAATTAAGTGGGAGCGCTAAGACATGTTTCTAATACATTGTGTGGAAGACATATTGTTGATTGAAAATAATGTATCTTTTATTAACACATAATAAGAATTTCATCCCGATGAAAGACTTAGGCAAAACCCAAATATTTGGCATCAATAGGCGCTAATATGGTTGTGCCAGAAGTACATAGACAAGATATTGAATGAGTTCAACATAGAAACTACAAGAGAGGTTCTTGTCGCACAGAAAGGATTGAATGAGTTCAATGTTGATGATATATTCAAGTGTATTGACATTTGGTAAAGTGAAACAAATAATCAAGTATAGATTGATACTTGATGTATGAAATCACAAAGAGTATCAATCATACTGTGATATGTACAAATCCAGATATGTCCTATGCTCTAAATGTTGTGAGCATATACCAGAATGATTCGTAAGATGATCATTGGACAATAGTAAGGATATTCTTATGATCTTTTGGAAGAACTAAGAGTATAATATTTGTAGAAGTGACAAATAGATGGTTAGTTCATTGTAAAAGTACTACATTGATACTAGCTTGGTCACAAAGTACAAATTAAGTTTATCTCAATCTAAACTAAGGGTGGCACAATATAATGGAAAGTGAGTTCCATAATGGATTTGGATGAGTTCCAAAGTTAAGACATTGTGACAGATACTACAACAAAAGGCTAAGTATATGACTGCTATTTTAGCAGTAAAAGAGGGCATTTGTGTCAAGTAGTTTGTTATCAAACTAGGTGTAGTTCACAGAGGGATAATACTATGAAGATATATTGTGCGACAATATTATCAACATGTTTTAAACCCCAAAGAACTAAAGGTCACACTGAAAGACCAAATTTATACAAAGCCATCTCATTAGAGAATGAGTGATGCGTAGAGACGCAAAGACATGCAATTACACACGGACCTGGAAGTGTCAGATCCGGAGATCAGTTGACCACTAGCAATCGTGTACATACAACACCGGAAAGCCATAGGTGTTATATACACAAAGGTTTGAAACTAGATTATTGACTCTAGTGCAAGTGGGAGACTGTTGGAGATATGCCCAAGAGGCAATAATAAGGTGGTTATTATCATATCTTCACATTTATGATAAATGTTTACATACCATGCTATAATTGTATTAACCGGAAACATTAATACTTGTGTGATTTGTAAACTAAAATAAGAGTCCCTAGTAAAGCCTCTTGTTAAACTAGCTTGTTGGTTAATATATGATCATGGTTTCCTGATCATGAACATAGAGATGTTATTAACAACAGGATCATATCATTAGGAGAATGATGTGATGGACATACTCCTATAGATAAGCGTAGCATAAAGATCAAGTCATTTCAATAGTTCAATTGCTATATGCTTTCTGATACATAGTAACCTAATTCCTTCGACCATGAGATCATGCATATCACCTTTACCGGATGGATGCTTTGATGACATCAAACACCACACCGTAACTGGGTGGCTATAAAGGTGGCATTGAGTGTTCGGAAAGTATTGGTTGAGACATATGGATCAAGAGTGGGATTTGTCCATCCATATGACGGATAGATATACTCTGGGCCCTCTCGGTGAAATGTCATCCAATTAGCTTGCAAGCATGTGACTGGCTCACAAGGGATCACATATCACGGGAACGAGAAAATACTACTTATCAGTAACGAGGTTGAACTAGGTATGCAGAGATACCGACGATCATAACCTCGGATAAGTAAACTATCGTGAGACAAAGGGAAATTGGTATCGTATGTAAGTGGTTCATTCGATCGCAAAGTAATCGTAGAAATATGTGGGAGCCATATGAATTTCCAGATTCCTCTATTGGTTATTGTTCGGAGAAGTGTCTCGATCATGTCCGCATAATTCACGAACCGTAGGGAGACACACTTAAGGATTCGGCGTTGTTTTGAGTAGTTATGGTATTATGAGAAAGAGACCGAATGTTGTTCGGAGTCTCGGATGGGATCCGGGATATCACGAGGTGATCCGGAATGGTCCGGAGAATAAGATTCATATAAGGAAAGTCCCGTTTCGGAGTTCGGAAATGATTCCGGTGTTTTCATCGGGAATGTTCTAGAAGGTTCCGGAATGTCCGGCACTCCGGGGGGGAAGGGGTACATGAATGTGTCATTACATATTGGAATGATTGCATCATGTACTAAGTGTTCTTGCTGTTCCAAATAAAGGATTAAATTGAATCCTAAAACAGAAAAGTCAAATGTCCAGTTTGAAAGTCAAACGGCTAAAACAGGAAACTGTGGGAAACAAGCAAGAGGAGGCAAAACCGACTTGGGGGAGGAGTCCCTCCTCTCCAAGCCGGCGCGCCAACCAAGGCCGACTTGGGGAGGGACTCCCCTCCCCTTGGCCGCCCCTCCCACCTATAAAAGGAGGGGCAGGGCCTCCTCCTCTAGACACACAAGTTCCTATCCTCTAATCTCCGGTTTAGAGCCGTTTTGGTTTAGAGCTTCTAATTGCCCTAGCCTTCGGTTTAGAGCCTTCTAATTGGTGTGTCTAATCCCTAGACCACTAAAGCTCTCTCATACTCCACCATACTCGCTCCGGCTTAAGGCGAAGCCCTGCGGGATCTCCCCTCTACTTCCGGTACCACGCCGTTGTGCTGCCGGAATCGCGAGGAGAGTGCTACAACCTCCGCTGCCTGCTGGAACAAGGGAGAGGAAGGTCTTCGTCGAGTACCGAACGTGTGACCGACTGCGGGAGCGCTGCCGGAACGCAGCGCCGGAAGGATCGTCTACACGATCTTGAGATCGGGAAGAGTACGACTACATCACCCACGAGAATCCGCTCTCGTTAAACACTTTGGAATCTTCGAGGGTAAGTTATTCCATCGACTCGTTGCTACAATCTAGTAGATAGATCTTGGCTTGTTTGTTTGTATGCGATAGAAAATTTTTGTTTTCCATGCTACGAACCCCTACAGTTTAGTGCATGTTGCCGCTGCCGTTTCAGTCCACCATACCTATGTAGGCGAGGACCGCCGAATTCTAGTCTCGCCGTGTACTGGCCTCAGTACTGACCGCTCTCTTTTTCCTTTGCCCTTTGTCGGCACCCCTTTTTGTTTAAGCAGGTTTTGAGATCGACGTCGTTAGCAGGGTTACCCTTTCGGCTTGGCCTGGGCAGGGTTATGGACGCCATTGGTTATTCTTCAGGGCTCTTAGCTCAAATTTGCATCTTGTCCGTACTCGGACGCTGTATTGTTTTCAAGGTGATTTGGATCTTTGTACTGTATATCTGTATTCTTGACTCCTTGAGTCGCTGTTGTATACATATGTTTTGTGGGTTCCATCGAGGACTATTGTGTAATGATATTACTTCGTTTTCCACCCGCACGCAAGTGCCTGGTGGGCACCTTTGAATCGTTTCTATGCGGGTTTGGCGGGAAGCGCTAAAACTTGCATAGGGCCGATTCTGAGGGTGTTACACAGCAGCAGGTACAGAACACTTTGAACCAATTCAGGAAGCTGCTGCTACCAATTTAGAAGGTCGGACTCGTCATCGGCCTGGTGGATGGGATGTGGAGAATTATTCCCAAACTAGATCTCACAACACATCCCCTATGGGGACCAGTCAGCGGCATCACAATGCTACATACCCAAAACATATCAAAAGAACCGACGAGTCAGGGGAAGGCGGTCCTCTGCGCCGAAACAGGGGTGCTCATCTAGGAACAATGGTACGCCCTTACCCTGCGTCACCTCACAATTCGCCATCTGAATTCAGTGCAGGAACATCATCAGGATATAATCCTTTTTCTCTTACCCCGGTCTCGCCAAATGATTATGTGGGTACGGAGGACTCCCGTTATGGAGCTTTCTCATCTCCTCAAATGATTAAAGACTACTACATTGCTCCGGATGTTACTGCTTTCACTCATGTTGAGCGAAGTCAGGAAAAAACTACAGATGAAGCTCAATCTAAAGGCAATCTTGGAGATAGCAAAAATGATGGGAATATGGGCAATATGCAAGGAAATAGGACTGGGAACATGGAACTTGATGAAGAGGCTATGGCGCTAGCCTTTAAGGCGCCACGGGCGCCATGAAGACCTTAGGATGGAACTGCCAAGGTATGGGCAAGAGCCTCGGCAGTCCTAAGATGTGTCATCTTGCCAGGATGATTCACGCGACTAAAGCCCAGGTAACTTTTATATCCGAAGTCAAATCCACTAAAGTTTCTTCCTCTGATCTTACTACTAGATTTAACATGTGTGATAGTCTTGTAGTGCCTTCTCGAAGACGCTCGGCAGGGCTTTGGCTTATGTGGAATAATGAAGTTCAAGTTAGCGTACATAGCTTTAATTTCCATGTTATCTTAGCTTATGTCTTAATTAGAAGTAGTAATCAGAAACTTGGCCTTGTGTGTATATATGGAGATCCCTATCATCGCAACACCACTCAAATTTGGGACCTAGTGGCCTCTTTTGTTTATGATAATGCTAGTATGCCCATCATGTGTATAGGTGATATGAACGAGCTTTTGTATGATATGGACAAAAATTCCCTAAATATCAATCGTTCCCATATGAATGCCTTTCATTTAATGATCAAAATTGTGGATTGTTTGATTTGGGTTACAGTGGTCCAGTCTATACTTGGACTAACAAGCGTTTCTCTTCCAAACCTATTTTTCAACGTCTTGACCGATGTTTGGTAAATGCTGAATGGTGCAATGTTTATCCTATCTCAAACGTTTATAACATGCCTCTGATCCACTCTCTTAGTGACCATGCACCTATTTTACTCTCCACCGATGGCCATACTCAAAAAATCAAAAGTCCCTTTAAATTTGAAAATTGGTGGCTCAAAGAAAAAGATTTTCAGGAAAAGGCCAAGCTTGCCTAGGCCAAAACAACAAATAAGCCTTTCTCTTATAGAACAAAACATCTTGCAGGACAACTAAGAATATGGTGCATGAATAAGAAACCTTTACAGGAAGAGCTGGCCGATCTAGAGGACAAGATCAAAACTATTCAACTCCTGCCGATAGATCAACAAAACCACTCACTAGAAATGAGTCTAGTGCAAAGGTATGAACAAAACATCACACTATGCACATAGGGCTAAAAAGAACTGGATGAAAGATGGCGACAGGAACACAACTTTCTTCCACAAAGTTGTTGCCAAAAGAAGGAGAAGGAACACCATTGTGTCTATCAAGGATGAAAATGATGTCATACATTTTATGCCTGATAAACTTAGCAATACCTTTGTCAATTATTTTCGACATATCTTCACTTTCAGGAACAACGACGATAGTGGCAGGCCGTACGTACACACTCAAATGCCAGCACACTCACAAGATTACACTTATACAATACCTGAAAAGGCGGAAATCTGGAGCATACTAAAGGAGATGAAGAGGAATGCCTCGCCAGGACCTGATGGATTCAACGTGGAATTCTACATCTCAACATGGAACTGGATTGGAGATGATGTTTGCACGTTGGTAAGAAACTTCTTCAAATTAGTTATTCTCCCCTCACATTTAAATGATACTCACATTGCTCTCATCCCTAAAAATTTGGTTCCCCTTGTCCCTGCAGACTATAGACCTATTAGCCTTTGTAATGTTGTATACAAAATCATAGCAAAATCTCTTGCTAATAGGCTAAAACCCCACCTACCTGATTATATCCACCCCTCTCAACAAGCTTTTATCGAAGGCCGAAGAATTAGCAACAACATTATTATTGCACAAGAAATTACTCATTCCTTTTCTCTTTCTTCCTGGAAAAATAAGGCCTTCATGCTAAAAATAGATCTTGCTAAAGCCTTTGACCGTGCAGAATGGAACTTCATTGTTAAGGCCCTTGCTCGTAAATGTCTGCATGGTCATTTCATAAATCTGATATATGCATGTATATCCTCACCCACCTTCTATGTAATCATTAATGGTTAGCCCTTTGCAAGATTTAGAAGCAACAGAGGTATCAGACAAGGTTGCCCCCTCTCTCCTTACCTTTTTGTCCTAACAATCAATGAGCTAACAATTGCTTTGCAGGAGGCAATGACCAAAGCATCTCTCGAAGGCATCATTGTTGGTCCAGATTGCCCTCCTATTCACTTGCTTCTATTTGCAGATGATCTTCTCATTTGTGGTAAAGCAAGTCTTCAGGAGGCATCTACAATGAAATACATCCTGCTAAATTTTGGTACCCTGTCTGGTTAAACCCCAAGCTGGCCCAAATCTGGAATCATTTTCAGCAAGCATGTTGACCAGCATACGGCCTAAGCTATTAAGAAGGTTTTACCGGTGAACCCTATCAACTCCTCGTTCATCCACCTAGGTCACCCTCTAATACTTTCTGCAAAAAACCGGAGCTCTGCCTATGAATTTGTTATTGAGAAGTTTAAATCAAAACTTACTACCTACAAGGCAAATCATCTTTCCCATGCAGCCCGCCTTGCCCTAATTCAATATGTTTTCTCCTCCATCCCTGTCTACTACATGTCCAATATTCGCTTCCCAAAGAAATTCATTGCCAAACTCACAGCGATTATCAGAACCTTCTGGTGGACAGGAGTGAGCCAAGACAAATCTAGTAAAGCTCTTTGTTTGAAAGCTTGGAAAGACATTTGCACCCCAAAAAAAGAGGGAGGGTTGGGAATCAGAAATCTCCAGGCTGTTAATCATGGTATCATCCTTATGTCAGCTTGGAGCATTGCTCAATCACCGGATGATTTCCTCCACAAAGTTCTCAAATCCAAATATTTCCGTGACTCCTCCATTTGGCGCCCAAATCCAAACACTCCGAAATCAGCCTTTTGGGCCTCCACTTTGAAAATCCTTCCTATTCTCATGGCCCACAGCTGCTACCAAATTACTCAAGGTAATATTTCTATTTGGAGTTCTCCTTGGTGCCAGAACTGGGCTTCGATATACGATAGTCTTATCATCCAGCAGCCCAACTACACATACCCAGCGAAAGTTAAAGATCTCTGGCTCCCAGACCAAAAGATTTGGGACATCCATCTCATAAACTCCCTCTTTCACTATGACATGGCTCAAAATATTCAATGTACTCCCATAATTCATTCTCAGGAGAAAGATCTTCTCTGCTAGAAACTAACTCATAGTGGTAAATGCAGCTCAAAATCTGCCTATTATGCTTGCCTAAAATACTTGCAGGAACATGGAGATCCCCATCCAAGACAAATTTAGGAAGAAACCAAAAATCTCTTAAATCAAATTTGGAAATCTAAGAAGATTCTTCCAAGAATTCAGACTTTTGCCTGGCGCTTCCTTCGCAAAGCCATCCCCACTGGAGCAAGGGCAGGTAAACTCTCAAAACATATTAGCAAACTTTGTTGCAGGTGTGGTATGCAGGAAGATGATATTCATCTCTTCTTCACTTGCGGCTTTGCTAAGGCGGCATGGTTTTCTTTCCCCTGGTTCATAAGAACTGAAGTGATTATCCAAAATGCAGCTTCCTTAACTCATATCTTGATGGACATCATGAAATTACCCCACCCTCAAGTCACCCTGGAAAATATTCTGACCTTTATGTGGTGTATTTGGAAATCTAGAAATGACTGCCTTTTCAACGGGAAAAAAGAGGAGCCATATCAAATAACATCATGGCACAGGCACTGAAAAACAACATGGAACTCACGAGCTTGCAAGAGGAAAACATAAAGGACAACAAAGCAGTGACTCAACTCAAGCAGAAGCAAAAACACCTAAAGGACGGCGACACTTTACCATCTGATCTTTGTCTTGCAGGTCCCAAAATCCTAACAAACGCGTCTTGGAAAAAAGGAGAAGAAAACGGAGCTAAAACCTCCCAGCAAGCATGGATTGGTGTTCATATGCTATTTGAAAAAGATGGGACCAGGAATGATCTGAGGATTCAGGCAACAGCAGGTACCTCTTCCTCTGCTCTGCTCTAGAAGCAGAAGCAAAAGCAATGTCTCTTGCTCTCCAAATAGCTGAAGCCCTAGAAATTTCATCCCCCACAATCATGAAAGACAACTTAGTTCTTGCAAAGGCTGTTGCGAGTAAAAAACTTGATACAGATCTGCTACATTGGAACTACAGGGATACTCTTGCAGTTAATTTGAATTCCTTAACTACTCTACAAGCAAAAGTTTTCCACATTAGCAGGAATGACAATGGCATAGCCCACTCTTGTGCAAATCAGGTGCTTAGATACCCTCTAGGTTCACCTATCTATGAATGTACTTCTTCAGCTCATTCCAAACCCCTCTGTTATGTTCTCTCTAGAATTCAAATTTCAAATTGGCAGGGTTTTGTAATACACTGTAAACTGTTGTTGAGTTGTTTAATGAATTTGGCGCCTCTGGCGCCTCTCCTTGTTCAAAAAAAAGATAACTTGTCGGGATTCTCTCTCTCTCTCTCTCTCTCTCTCTCCCCTGTGCTAATCTCCCTCCTTCTTCTTTTTTTGAGAAACACAGTACAAACACAGACGCTCACAATGCGTACATACACTCACCCCTATGAACACACGCACGCACACCCTACCCCCATGAGCACCTCCGAGAGACTGAGACGGCGGGTCTTGAAATTGACGAAGTCACCGCAGGCGCCTCGCTATCGATGGAAACGTCGCCTCCCACTGAAAGAATATTCCGCCTTTATGAGACACCAAAGCGTCAAACCTGGGGTTTGAACTCTGGTGGGCTGGGGGTACCACTGCCCTCCTAATCTCCCTCCTTCGTGTAATGCATATGAAGGGATTAGGGGATCTTTAGATGCTTTGAGATTTGCATTGGAGGTGACGTGTTGAAATCCAGTGATGGGCCTCATGGGAGATACCGTGTTGAAATCCAGATTTGCAGTCCCTTGGATTTTTTCTAAATCAGTGATGATGCTCGTCTTCTAGCTGGATCTACATTGATTCCATGCAATTAATGAAATGCATATCTTATTTGATATTTTCCTATCAATGCACGCGATCCATTTTGCAGCAAAATCTGACAGCAATTTCGTGCTGGCATTTTGACTCTCATATGGAAAGTTTTAGTGACTGCGATGCTTCTAAAAGAACCCATCTCTGAAGTCGTCGTCCCCAGTTTCTTTCTTCTCCAAGATCTACCTCACAAGACTTGAGCTGTCGCCGTGGATATATGATGTCGTTTTGGTTTCTCGGTGTGGTTGTTCTAGCGTTTGCTGTGGCGGCTCAAGGATCCAGGGGCGGCCGCCACAACAATTTCTTGGTGAGCGCTTTCAACTAAACCCTCTGGTAGCTGCCAGCATCCGTGATCCTGTTATAATTTGCAAAATTTCTTTCAAGCTCTTTGTCCTCGATAGGTCCTCTACTTGTGTAGTATCTATAGCTATTCGATTAGCATACTGTTTTGGCACGCACACACAAGACTTGACGGCAAACACTCCAATTTTGCAGGAAGGCAACGGATTGACTCACAGCAGGAACTACAATTTCTTTGTAAGTTTACTATGTCCTGGGTCGCCGTTCAACATGATTCTATTTTTACTCAGCTGGAGACTCAAAGAGCTTTAGTAATATGTTTTTTCTTGTTTTATTGATCGATGAACTTGTGTGCAGATAAAAGAGAGTAACCACACCAGGCTCTGCCATGAAAAGACCATCCTCACAGTCAATGGCCAGTTCCCCGGGCCGACCATCTATGCGAGGAGAGGCGATGTTGTCGTTGTCAACGTCTACAACCAAGCACGTACAAACATCACCCTTCACTGGTACAATTTGTAATCCTAAAATTAGTAATTCCTTGTCTCGGAAGGAAAATGGATTTCATTTTGATGGTTGACATACATGAACACCTAATTAACTATGGTGCAGGCATGGGGTGAACCAGCCACGCAGCCCATGGTGGGATGGGCCAGAGTACATAACACAGTGTCCAATCCAGCCCGGCAACAATTTCACCTACAAAGTCATCTTCTCCGAGGAGGAAGGCACCCTGTGGTGGCATGCGCACAGCGGCATGGACCGTGCCACCCTGCACGGCGCCATCATCATCCGCCCCCGCCATGGCAAAAAATACCCCTACAGGAGGAAACCACACAAAGAAATACCAATCATACTTGGTACGTACGCACCTGCAGGTTTTCAAATACTACGTGTGCTATATATATAGTTTCATTTCTAATAAGTTGCTTATATATTAATTCTCTTCTCTCTCCATTAATCAATTAATTGCAGGGGAATGGTGGAAGGACGACATTAGGAAAGTGCTGGCGGACGCCGTCTCCACCGGCGGCGACTTCCAGCCTTCAGACGCCAACACCATCAATGGTCAGCCGGGTGACCTGTTCCCATGCTCCAGCGACGACGACACTTTTACGCTGCCCGTCAAGCACGGCAAGATCTACATGCTCCACATCATCAATGCGGCACTCACCAACGGGTTCTTCTTCGCCATTGCCGGGCATCGCCTCACCGTGGTTTCTTCCGACGCTTCCTACACCAAGCCGTTCACGGCCGACCACATTTTCATCGACGCTGGACAGACAATGACAATGCTGCTCAAGGGGGCCCGCCGCCGTGGCCACTCTAAAGCCGGCCGGTACTACATGGCGGCGAGGCCGCTGGCCACCAACCCACAGGCGACTCTTGACAACAGCACCGCCACCGCCGTCTTGGAGTACAGCATCCACGCGGTGCGTTCTCAACCGGAGTTTCCCACCCTTCCCGCCATCAACGACAGCCTCGCGGCGGCGGCGTACACGGCACGGCTCAGGTCCCTGGCCAGCAAGGAGCACCCGGCCGACGTTCCCCGAAGCGTCGACGAGCACATGCTCGTCACCCTCGCGGTCAACGAGATCGCGTGCGCGCCCGACGAGGCGCCCTGCAAGGGCCCCCACGGCAACCACTTTGCGGCGAGCCTCAACAACATCAGCTTCGAGACGCCCCACAGAGGAGACAGCATCCTCGGGGCCTACTACCGCTCCGCGCTTCGCGGAGTGGGCAAGAAGACGGACCTCCCGGATAACCCGCCGTCGCCGTTCAACTTCACGGCCGATAACCTCCCGCCGGAGCTCGCGCTGACGGCGCGCGCCATGAGCGTGAAGGTCTTAGCGTACGGGACGGCGGTGGAGGTGGTGCTCCAGGGCACGACCATCCTCGGCGGCGACAGCCACCCGATACACCTGCACGGGTTCAGCTTCTACGTGGTGGGGAGAGGGCTCGGTAACTTCGACAGGCACCAACACCCCGCCGCCATGTATAATTTGGTGGATCCACCGCACCAGAACACGGTCTCAATACCCAAGAATGGATGGGTCGCAATCCGGTTCCGTGCCGTAAACCCAGGTGAGTACTTCACAATCCATTCTGATTTTAGTTTACACGTTTGGTAGGATTCATATACTATATGCAGCTCATTCTTCCTACGTTTGCTGGCTTTCTTGTGTTGTTTAATTAGGTGTATGGTTCATGCATTGCCATTTCGAACGACACATGGTTTGGGGTATGGAGACCGTCTTCATTGTGAAGGACGGCAAGACAAGGGGAGCAAAGGTCATGCCACCGCCTCCAAATATGCCTAGCTGCTGAAGATTTAGCATATTTTGTACTCCTAGCAACACATTAAAACTGAAGATTTAGCAGGCCAATTGCTCAATCACTAGATAGCTAGGGAAAATTGTGAGACAGCATGTTACTCGGGAGAACTGTAATTGGGAGTATTTTTGTTTGACCCGGCAATTGGGAGAACTGTAACGTTACATTTAATTGTTAATGCTATGGTTTGCTGATTTTGAAATGTTTAACTAGAGAAAGCCTTTTTTTTATGCAAAAATGTAAAAAAGTATGACAAACTCATAGAAAAATAGCAAAATTTATGAAACAAAATAGGGACGTGGGTGATCACGTCAATGTCCATACTTGATGGACTTGGATTTTTCAGGACGAGCGGTGCACTAGAGCCTTCATTAGCTAACAGACAAACGGCGGGGATACGAGATTTATCCAGGTTCAAGCCCCGGGAGGGAAAATCCAAAGATCATGTCATCACGGTCATACTCAACGATCATGTCGTCTTTAACTAGGGGGCCGGCGGCGGCATCAGGAAAGCTCCCCTGAGCCGCCCAAGCGGGACGACGCGAGGGACGTGAGAGGTGTAACGGCCGTTTCACAGTGCCTTGGAATTCAGCTTCAACGTTCAAGTGGATGGTTACCTGTTGAAATAGAAATCAGTGGATATATACCGTGGAGGGAAGATACTTACCACAAGGAGCCATGAGTATGACATGCAGGCAGGAAGGACCATATACGGGTTTAACCTTACTGCCGTTGATTACCCGAGGAAGTATAATAAAAACACGAGATTGAGACCACGGGCAAAACTGGATCATAAGAACGTGAACTACATTTTCTTATTGGAGATAGAACTGCTGCAAGCACTAGCCTAAGAACATGGACTGCTTTTCTTATTAGTTGAGGTAGAGTACGAAACAAGTGAACTCGTTTCATAGGTTGCATTTGCATGTCATCCCCAAATGAGCACGCTGATTGAAGAATAAAATGCCCCGTGCTATGGACCGGCCGTGACCAACTCAGCCACCGAACAAATGTTCTACAGGCAGGCGGGAGCGCAAGCAACAAGCCAACAACATATATCAACATGCCAATTGGCCAAAACACGGTAAAAAAAACGAGCAACAGCAGCAACAGGGCAAACATCATGCACTACAATTAGACCAAAGAATATATGAGCCATCAGCTAGTTGCATCATCATCATCTGTTCCTAAATCTGGAATAAGCTACACGGGGCCCATGGCCCGAGGAGCGGACTAATGTTCCCACTATGTACACTGTCGCTCCGGCTAGAGGTAGCCCCTAGGAACAAAACAAGAACAGGGGCAACAAGGTTGGTTGGTTGGTATTCTACACGGAGGCCGCCCCCCTAAGGCCACGGTTTCCACCCTGTTGTACACAAAAGAATTCCATCTGATTAAAACTAGACCATACGTCCTCGCCGACATTACTGTATATGTCAGCTGTCGTCGTCCAGAGATCCAATGTAGGTCAGCTCCGTCCTCCGCACCCTGACCGCGCCCTTTAGCCAGCTGCACGCCTTGAGATTGGCATGGTCGGCCGCAAGGCCGCTCGCGCCATTGCCTCCCGACGAGGCAGAGGGGCAGCTGGTGCCGTCTTCGAGCAAGGTCCAGGGATCTACCTCCATCTCGTGGTCCTGGGAAGGCAGCGCTGCCTTGCTCCTGCTCGAGATGTTGGTGGGGACCCAGCTGAGAGAGCTGTTCTTCTGTTGAGGGCCTGCGGTAGATGAACTGCTGCTCTGGAGCGGTGATAATGCAGCCATCGACAGCTGAGGAGGTTGGCACTGTATAGACGGATGGCGGGATGGTGGAAGGATCGGCAGCGCAGCTTGAATCCTTCGCCTGATTGTCCCAGGTAACTCCATATGGTCCAATGTGGACTACAAAAGGAAGTTGAAATTACAGTAGGGAAGTCAAAAGTGGGAGAAAAAATACCACTTGATCATTCAGGAAGTCTAGTAAAAAAATTAGGAAGTGCAAAAAAGTACTGTGCTTCCAAAAGGCAAGTAACGGTGTTTATAAATTTAAGCATTGAACAGACCTGCAAGCCCACAGCCGCTTCACTGTCAAATGCAGTAATATCTCGCGGAGGTCTAACAGTTGGCTTGGAAACTGGCTTTGTCTTCAGCCAACTTGGTTTGGAGTTCCCAAGCAGTGCATGGAGAACACATAAAAGCCTCTCAAAAAGACTCTCGCTTGGGCGATCAAGCAGGACATCTAAGGGAGGTTCCAGCAAAGAGTCCACTTCCCGTCTTAGGGTAACTAAACTGGCAGGAGGAAGGGGCGAATCTGCATCTTCATAGATTATGCGCGCTGCAAGCAAGCATAGTATCGTAGAAGCAAGTGTCTGCCGCATGTTCCTACAATTTTGATAGACAGAAGTGATTATTAGTAGAAAAAAGAAACCATCACTAGTTGCACAGCAATGCCTTAAAGTACCAAAAGAAGCAACCAATGCCTCAGCACTAATCAAAAGAAGCAACCAATGCCTTAAAGGAAAGAGAGAAGGAATCGTCCACACTATTCAAGCCAGCTACATGTAATAAGTGTCACACTATTCAAGCATGCTACATGTAATAAGTGTCACACTATTCAAGCATGCTACATGAATCACATGAAACAAATGTCACAAGGAAAGCAGGATGCTAGGACCAACTTTCAAGACTTGTGCAACACCAATGAAAGATAACATGTCCACATTCTCAGCTATGTGAAGCAGAGAATCACATGCTCAGCTAGAGTATCTGGAGTCAACTGCAACCTATGACAACAAATATGTGTAACAAAGCAATAACTGAAAAATAATATCAGGAATCCTAGAGGAGTCAAGTACAATCTGTGACAACAAATATGCGTAATAAACAAATAACTGAAAACTAATATCAGAAACCAGCTGAGCAAAAGTAAGTTCAAACAAAATGATATTGCTTTTCGATTTAACCTCACCTATCTGCCAAGATTACTGGAAGCAACCTTATGATAAATTGTAGGCGCAGCCACACTGTTGCCTGTAGGGCAGATGCTGAAGGGGGGGTTGGATCATTACCAACCGTGCCTCGCCTGCCAATACTTGGACTTCCACCTCTAATTCCTTTACGACCACTGGATTTGTTCGATGAAACTTCATTTCCTGAAGAAAGTAAACCAGCATGTCTGGTACCATTTCGTGATATTGCTTTGATGTGTTCGCTGACACTTCCCATCTGTTTGATCAATTCCCCAGCAAATATACCGCGGAATTCAGCAGTACTTCTGTCTATGCATGGCAACATTAATTCAGCAAGGGCTTTCTCAGTTACATATTTATTAATAGATCGCGTGCTTTCAATGCTTCTATCCACAATATGGGGAGTACTTTTGCTTGGCCTTTTGGTATCGGCGTCATCCACGACTTCTCCTTCCTCGATTGGAGGGACTTCCAATTTCCTCTTGGTAGTTCTGTTAGCCAATACATCACTAAGCAAGCTAGACCATCCCCATGGTTTCCAAACCTGTGGCTTTGTAGAAACTGCTTTTCGTTGAGCAAGTGCAACAAGCTGCTGTCTAGTGGACTTGCGTCCCAAAAGGGCATCTTGCCCTTGAAGGATCCATTTGATATCCACAACAAGTGACTCTTGTAGCTTCCCAAGAAGGTGGACAACTTCTGAGTAGAGTGGAGCAGCATCAGGTCTGGCAACTAATCTCGACAGAATGATTTCAGTAAACCCTTTCTCGCTATCAGACAGGGCAAAGCTCTCAGAATGAGGTGACAGGGACCGAAGTCCATCAATAATTTCTGGCACTATCGGTGTTGGTATCTTCATTTTTTCAGCTTTACCAACTTTTTCTGCAAGAGCTTGTTCATCTAAAAGAAGCCTCAACTCAACCCATTGCCAATGGAACTTTGCAGGTTGGAGGGTATCAAGTACTTGAATAAGCTTCTCCGATAGTTTCAACTCATTTTCTTTTGCCTCACCAGGTTCTGAACCATCCACCTGAATAACTGCTGGTGTTCTACAATCGACGAGAGCGTTCAAAAAAAGACGGGCACGGAGAGGTATAAATAGCTGCTTCAGATTCTTGTCAGAGCAATTCATTTCAAGCATTGCAGCAAACTCCGAATCACCACTATCAGCAGCCAGAAGATCATACATCTGATGTGTATTACGGAAGCAGATATCTCGAAAAGGTTGATGCCTTGTGATGTCGTTTATTGCGTTTTCAATTGACTGGTAAGTCTGCACATCTTCACGGCTTAGGATAAACTGTCTCCAACGGACCATTGCAAAAATTGAATAGGCTGGAGGGAAAACCACACTCAAAGGAAGCTTCTGCTGCAACCTCGAGAGTGCAAGTACATAGGACTCACCAAGAATATCTGCAATAAGCCCATCGTAAACAGTTCTGCAGTTCCCCAATAGAATCCTGAACCAATGAACCAAAACCTCTATTGAATTATCCATCTTAAAAGTTCCAGTAGATCGGGACACACCATTAGTGCTATTTCTCAAACCTCTTAGGACCTGCAGAATGTCCAACCCATCTTTTATTTTCAGGACAGCAATCATCCGCTCAAGACTAACAGCTCCATGAACAACAGCTCCCACAACAAGTGCAGAAATAGCAGCGGCAACTTTCCCAGCTCTCCCAACAAAGCCTTTCCCTGAGGTACTTAGAAGTTCATTTGTATGATTTCCATAGGCATCATGGGCTTCAGAAGATGGTTGAAACTGATTGCGCTGAATCTTAGGAGGAGCAAAGGCTGCTGTAACAGCTGACGATGCTTCAACAGCCAGAGCTACTTCAAATACACGACTGAAGCGATCCCCCAAAGCTTCTTTCAGTAAGCAAAGAGAAGTTATGTGGATGTGTAAAGTGTGCCGGACAAAGCTTAATGAATTACCAATCGAAGAAACTCCATTATAGTTACCCCCTGCAAAATCCAAATGTTTAGCTATGAGATGCCCGGCATTGACAACAACTGCAGAAACAGCAGAAGCTACTGCTGAAGGATCCCCATCTGGACTTGCTCCCCCATTTTGTCTGATACATTCTACTAAGCCCAAAACAGTGTCATGTGCAATTTGATAACTGTCTTCCTTCTCAAAAGAGGGACTCTTGGATGCTGCAGGAATTTTCTTCTCCTTCAAATTGCGTTGAATTTCTTCAGTTTGTCGCTGCACTATTTCCTTCATGTTTGGAACAATTCTTGAACCCCTTCCATTCAGCTTTTGGCGGACCTGCTCATCAATCTCTTCACCTCCCGAAACTCCTGAAGAAGAAACCAAATCACCATCGATTGACCGCCCATTATCAAGCTCAGCTAGCAGTCGCTGGTCACATGCGGTCCTAAAATTCTTCTCCCACCTAACCACGCTAGCCACATCTCTGTACTTCCTCAAAAAATATCGGGTATAAGGAAAAGCTGCTGATGCAGGATGCCTTGCAGTTGCTAAGACAAAATGTCTGCTGGTTGAAGCATTGAGAACTTCAGGCAAGAGATCAGTTGCAAGAAGTATGTTCTCGTACCTGCAAGGGTTACAAAGTAAGGCCTTCAGAGAAACTCGATATAGCAATTTAAGTAGCAAAGTACAAATGTAAGAAATGGAAATAAGGTCATCACAGGTCACTACTGATTTTACGCCAAGTAATGCAAAAATAAAATGATGGTAGTCTGGAGGACTTTGTACTGCTAAAAACAACGGCTTAACTTAAAATTTGCTTCAAAAAGTTCATCCAAGATAGCCCACAAGTGAACATAAAAAGCATTGAGCATGTCTACTTATATAAAAGCAGAAACACAGATCATTCTAACTAAAGTACAGAGCATATCAACACATAAAAATAAAACTTAGATAGTTGGTAGAGATAAATGGTTGATATATAAGACGACAGACTACAGCGATCACACAAATATTGCTCATTATTGTAAGCCTTTCGATGTAAGAACTGGATAAGAAAGGCAAAACACACGTGAAGTCACCACAATCTAATATGACTAAAATTTCATTAACGTCTATTTGAATTCCTTCCAATTTTTACCTGCTTTTTTGTCAATAAAGATTGATGGAATCAACATTAGGAGCAACATACCTAAGCAAGGATGAGAACACAAGTGCCTCACCAACCTGACAAACTTGGTTATCTCTGTTCTTCATATGTGTGGCACTTCTCCCTACTTGACCTAGAGTAGCCATTCCTCCACGAATTTTTGCTAGCAACCATACAAGGAACCTTGCACCAGAGACTAAATCACAGCATGTGTCCAGTATATAGAGAATTGACATTAGTTCTTCATCGCCTAGCCTCCATTTAGACACAGTTTTGTCAGCAGGCTGAGAAGAAAAGGAACTTATGGAATTGCTCGCTTTACAAGCTGTTATTTCATTTCCTTCGACAAGTTGCCTTACTGATTTCAACAACCACACAGAGATGGAGCGCCTTTCAAGCAATCTAAGTTTCTTCAACGACTTGCCAACTTCAGCCAGATTTGTCATCCTCATGTGATCAGAATCTTTACCGCTGTCACCATCAATGCTAGGTTTATGGTGGGGACAGCTCAGCTTGCTCTCGCAAAGATGACTAGTAGATGCCTCCCCCTGACTGCCATCAGTCCTAGAAGTCGCAAGCTGTGCAAGATTCTGTGTTTTGCGAACCACTTTTGCCCTACCTCTAGATGTTTGTTTAATGGACTTCAGTGCAGGTTCAGCCTTAAAAGATTCATGTAGCTCTGTCCCTTTTCTTGCCCACCAAACATCTTCCTCATCTGATTGAATCAACGGGAACGCCTGGAAAGGAGAGGCTCTCTCATCCAATTTCTGTCCCTTGGTCCTCATACAATCCTCGCAGCCATTTTGTACTTCTCCAGTATCCAGTTGTGTGAGTGTTGAAGTTGATGATCCTTGAAAGTTCATTTTGGTTTCACAATGTTCAGATTCCACTGAGTGAGGATATATAAAAGACAACAGGCTCGACACCAGAACTTTCACATCTTCTACTTGTTCTGGCACACTGCTATGATTTGAACCTCCTGATGCAATGGAAATATCACTCTGCTTCCGAAAGCAGGAACTTGTAGTATATTCCCCCCTGTTATTTGCATCGAATGACTGACCACTTGAAAGTTCAGAAAGCACAAGGCGTCGCTCACTAGAATATGTTGACATCATCTCATGCAATTGTTGCTCCTCAACATCTTCCTCAAGAATATCAAATAAGGACGACCCAGGAAGCTGCTTTAAAATTCTGTGGTGCCTCCTTTTCCTTTCAGTGTCTAGTGATGTACCATTCTTATCGGTTACTCCGCTAATAATTAGTTGCCTTACATAAGCTTGAGGATAAAACAGACCGCTGCGAATAAGCTCTATGATGAGAACATCCACGCGTTTAAAGCCTGCAGCACTGCTAACCTCATGCTGATCCAGCCAACACACAATAATATCATGCAGCGGACCAGGACTTTCAAACATATCCTTCCTTTCCTTCTTCTCCTCATTCTTTGCATTACTTCTCAATCCAGAAGAATCATTCACTGTAGTTGCTGCTAAAGAAGCATCACTCAGCAAAGAACCTTTTCCAATATTATTCATTGCAATGCGACTACTACTTTTAGACCGAGACAAGTTATTCAACTCATTCACTTTGCTTTTCAAGATAGACACTGCCACATGTATCTGAGATAAATCCCTTCTTCCTGTAAATTTCACATTCAGACTGGGAGATGTACGACAATCACGATAATCACATGTTGCCCATTCACAAAGAAAAAAGACAGAACAGATTAGGGATAACTCAACAGTTCCAATCCACATTAGAGAAGACTGCAAGCAAGGGCTGAGTTCTTTAATCCACCTTTCTTCCATTAGTGCATCAGATAGATCATTAAAGAGTGCAGAATACGCCATTGTCAAATTTCCAGTGACAAGAGCCTTGTCCAAAGCCTGTACCACTTTCGCTGCACCACGTGCTTGAAGGTTAGGATTGGCAAGAGTCGAAAGATCCGATGCACGTCTCTGAATTGAACAAACTGCATAACCGCAGGACAGGTACCGGTACACATCCGGCCTCTTAGAACTAGAAATTTCACCACCGGCAGTTATCTTCAGTAAAGCACCTCTACCATAAACATCTGGGGCCACAAACGAAGGAAAAGGAAAGCAGTCGAAAGAAACAAAAGTATCTGGCACTGCAATTATCATGTACCGCAGCAACTCAGCTATAACAGAAGAGATAGATGACCTTTTCGGGTTATCAACAACAGAAGCATCACTCAGACGTCTAACCATAATTTCAACGAACATACGCACGTATGTTTGTGAGAGAGTGATGGTCTCAATCAAACCAAGTACAACAGGCAAAAGAAGCTCCAAGGCCTCAATTGAATCTCTCTCCTGGATGAAGGGTAGAAACAAGTCATTAACAAGAAAAAAATTCAAGGGAACTGATCAACTGAAACATCCTAAAATATAATGAGTCAGTCTTTCAATGCAACAAAGGTACCTGAAGTTGGCAACATAACCATTCAATAAGTACCGAGGGAATTAGCAATTCTTCTGTGAGATGCCATTGGACAAGACGGACCATATACCACCATTTGAAGTGCAACACAGGCTCTTCAGTGTCTCCACCAACTGAGGATGCTTCTATTTTCATTTTTACCTGGGTTGCCCCAGAAATAAGCCCTGGTGATGGCTGTTCCTTAAAAGACAGAGGTGTCTCTTTTAAACAAAATTCGTCTAGTAGCTGTTGTAAGTATTCAACGACATCCTTTGTCCACTGGTTAGATCGCTGATTATCAGAAGGACCTGCTGAAATACTGCTGGATGTTGGTCGGACCTGTGGCTATGATATAATACACTTTGTTACAATTATGTAGTATGGCGTTTAGTAGCAAGCATGAGATAGGATCTGAAGACATTGCAAACCTGATTGAGGTATGTAACCTTCACGAACCATGTTGCCCTTAGTAATGGGACATTACATCGAGTGAGAACATCAAAAAGAGATTTCCTCCGATAACCATGAGGAACATGCTCAGATAATAAACGCAGCCGCTTGTTTGGCTGGGCAAGGGCCTGCAGAGTAATGACACACATTAAACATACAAGAATATTAAGTTAAAGTGAGCATAAATAATGAGTAAAATCGGTGCCAGTAAGAACCACAAATCGAGATCCCTAGCTCACGGTATTGGTAAGTAGATTTACAACCCCACCACCTGGGTTGAACTCTTTACGGGCACGAATTTGGATTCCTATCTATACCATAGGGGTCTTCCTTACAGTTTTGTATCAAAAAGATATATACAGATATCCCCAAATAAACATAATTTAAAAAAATATAGGCTTTGAAGTAAAAGCAACTCCGAAGTAAAGGAAGATAGTTCATCATTAACTGCAATGCAAAACCCACAGTTCCACAGAAAAATACTCCCTCCGGTCCAAATTAATGGACACAGATTTGTCTAGATTCGGCTGTATCTAGTATTCGCTAGATACATCCGAATCTAGACAATCTGAGTCCATTAATTTGGATCGGACGGAGTACTGAACTAAAGAAAATAGCTAGCTATCATGCAAAAAAAGTTAAGAGATAAAGCATTTGACAAAAGCAAATAAAAAATACAAAACTTCTGCCAGTGTCCAATTGAAAAGAAAATACTCCCTCCGTCCCAAAATAAGTGACTTGGGTTTGTATAGATTCGCATGTATCTACATACTAAAACGCGTCTAGACACATCCGAATCTAGACAAACCCAAGTCACTTATTTTGGGACGGAGGGAGTATTAAAAACAAATGGAAGGTTAATCGGTTACCTCAGTCCATTTCCTGCGGGAGTCCTCATTACATGACCTTTGCTCCGGATAAACTCCAGGTTTTATCAACAGTGATCCAGAAAGAGGAACTCCATAAACTTGGCCAGCCTATAAAAATAGGAAAATAACCGGTCTGCTTGACATCTCAGGAGATATAAGAGAGATCAAAGTTTTACAGGCATCCACACTGAAGCAAATAAGCCAAATAGAGAGCAATGCCGTGATACCTTTCTCTTCTGAGCACGAGATTCATTAATAGCCCTCAACCGCTTCTTTAGTGCCTTCATTAAACAATGGACAACAACAAAATGTGAAGAAGCCATAGTCTCTCCATGCCATACGCAGACAAACAAAGAAGGGAAGAAAGCAAAATAATGTAACCAAAGAAATTAAAGATGTAATTTTATGGTTCCACATATTGTTCACCAGCGGAAAGGTTTAGTAACCAAAGCCTAAAAAACACAAACACATCTAAAATCCTTCCCTGAGCGCTTCGCGTTAAAGTAACATCCTTGAAACATTACGGATCAGCAAAGTGAACTCCATAGGATCTCCAATTCAACTCATATTAAAGGAAGACAACCCACTGTGGTTAAAATTCATGGCTTCCAGATGCACAAATTGTGTGGTCTAACAGTTTAAACACTTCATATTTAGCATACTCACTTGCCTTTATGATGAAAACATGAATGTCCCAAAGAGTAGCATTCCAAAAGGGAGCAGCCTGGCCTCCCGCCTAACCAGCCTAGGTGACCCCCTAACCCTGACTGGGTGCTCGACGCCACCTCAACTCCCTCCCTTCCAGATGTACAAATTGTGTGGTCTAACAGTTTAAACACTTCATATTTAGCATACCTGCTTGCATTTATGATGAAACATGAATGACCCAAAGTGTAGCATTCCAAAAGGCAGCAGCCTAGCCTCCCACCTAACCCGTCTAGGTGACCCCCTAACCCTGGCTGGGTGATCGACGCCACCTCACCTTCCTCCCAGCACCCAAGGAGATCAGAAGCAAACGATCCAAACCAAGCGACAGAGTGAAGTTTTTGTGACTATGTGTATGTGTTGATGATCTGTTAGCCCCAAAAAGCATTCCTACTATTGATGGAGATTAACTAGACAGTACACAATCCATACTCCAAAATAGCAGTTTGTTTGCAGGGATAACAAACAGAGAACAGATGGACAAAATATAATTCATGTTTTACAGTTAGACTGTCATCTATCCAGGGTCAGAAATAGTAAGGTAAATCAACGAGTAACACCTAGGCCTAGGTGTGCCAATTGATTGGTTTGACACATAGTGTACACATAAGTATGCCAATCGATTGGTTGACACGAAGTAGAACACGAGTAGTTAGGACTGACAAATCATATCCTAAAAATTAAACAATAATTAGTTATATAGCATGCGCCCAAAAAAAAACATAAATGATAAAACAAGATTCCCCCACAAGCCAGTTCAGCATATAATGACCCAGTTTTCTTACCTCCTTGCATTTTACAACAATATCTGGCTTGCAGAAGTACGAGATATTGCTGAGTACAATCTCTCTTGCTTCCTGTCAAACCCATCAAAGAAAGAATTGCCGTTTAAACAAGAATAATAGATACATAGTGAACTTATAAATGTGTCTGCAGTCATGATAATATTCAAGGAAGTAGGGGGTGGCCCTAATGCATCGTACACAAGTTTACTCCAAAACACACCTCAATTCCATCAACAGTTTCTTTATACCCAGACTGTACGTATTCTTTGGTTAATGTCTCTTCAGGACAGTTTGGTGTTTGAGGATAGAAGTCAGGTGGTCCAAGCCTATAAAAGAGCCATAGTGTACAGAAATACTGCATGAGATCAACTGAGATTATCATAGGACAACAGGACTAGTATATGTTGCCAAAAGGAACAATGGAAATGTGTTCATATAACAGAATCAGTGTGACTGTGTGAGGTGGACATGTAAATTAATAAACATAATCTGGCTCTTTCGGTGAACTGCTTTAGGATCAGAAGTTTATACATACTTGTTGTTAAGTGGCTCTTTGTCACACTTTAGCCTGTACGGAGCTAGCTGTTGTTGCCGCCTGAAAAAAGTAGGATTAGTAGGCACAGGTTACAATTTATTACTGGTCACAGAAACGCAGAAGATAGTTTTGCGTAATACTGCCAACTTACTTCAACAAGGACATGGCAACAACTAAGTGATTTTGCCATTTTCACCAGTGTATTTTGTTCTAGTCGTCAAAAACCATATACATTCTATTAACTAGGTGCTGCAAATTTATGGCATTAGCGAAAAGTTACAGAAGACACGTCTTTTTAGGGGGCAGGGGGGGCATGGATTTGTTATTCCAATCGAATTAAATTATTTGCAAAGATCGAAGGTTATTCATTTGTCCATAAAACAAACAAGAGGAGCAGTTAAGTCTTCCAACCATGCAGATTGAAGTATTACTGTAATGACATATCTAACTAATGATAAGGTCTTGATACTCTGGAAGACTGTGACATGCACATGCTACTCGGATATTTCGTAGAAAACTTCATAGATAACGCATCCACGTGTCGCATCTTGGCGTCGATAGATGGCTAAGATTTTCCTAGAGTGTTATTCAAGAAATGAGCAAACTAGTCCATCTTGAGGACAAATGACAGTAAACAGGGTAGCTTAGCTTGCAACTGATTCGAGAGAGAAAAATATCTTGAATTGCCCAAATTCTGCAGTAGGTTGCTCCATTGAGGCGGAATAACAGTGCTTACAATGGTTAGCTACCCGGTCGGTCCATACACTGGAAATTCCAAGTATAGCACACGGCGAGTTCGTTATTGGAAGTTCGAGCATGCACATAAATAACGGAAAACAGTAATGGCTCTATCAAAGCGACGTAATTACGGTAATCGGCAGTATACACTAGCACATCATCCGAGTATCATTAATCACTGAAGACTCCTGCCAACTAAACACTACCAAGCTGGTGCCTCTCGGCTGGTTGACGCTGTGCGATTGCCAATGGAAAGTTGAAGAAGTAACTAAATTTGCACTGACCAAACAAGTTTGAAGAAGTAACTAGATTTGCACGGACGAAACAAGGGGAGCAGGAGCGTTTACCTTGGGTTCACAGGGTAATTAGCCGAAGTGTAGGGCGACGCTTCCAGCCTGGAGCTGTTGTCCCTGCCGCTCGACGCCGGACCACCGGTGAACCCGGAGCTGTTGCTGTTGCCAGCGCCCGCGTACCTCTGCATCTCCCCGAGCAAGTCAGCAGCAGCATGCCGCGAACATGGGAGCAGACGCCCGGGTTCCCCGCTCCCACGCGAAACCCTAGAACCGGATCAGGGGCGGCTCCCCGCGGATTCGACGGGATCCGGGCGCGCACAGCCAGGAATCACCGATCCCAGCCGCAAAGCTAGGGTTTTGGCGGCCGGGGCTCGGGAATCCGCGGGCAATTTCCCCCGAGAAAAAATGCGCGGAGGAGCTAGGGTTTCCCAATCCGACACCGGAACCCTAGCCGAGCGCGGGGGGGAGCACGAGCGAGCGCGGAGGAGGAGGGGCGAGGAGGGAGGGGGGCAGTGACGGCGATTGGTGGGGGGATTGGGGAGGTAGAGAGAGAAAGTGGCGTGGTTTGACTCTTTTTTAAAGCTGCTTCCTTTCCTCTTTGCCCTGTTCCGGCTCCAATGGGTTTTCCTTCCTTCTACGCTCTCTCTCTCTCTCTCTCTCTAGCTCATCAGCTGCGGGGAGTGTTGGTCGGATGAGCTACCGATTCTTTCTCTCTCTAGTCTCTTTCTAGCTCTAGGTTGTGACGATGACAGAGAACAACAGAGGGATCTGGTCTGGGTTTTTTTGGGATTTTTCTTCTTTTATTATGGGAATGTCTTTTCTTTGTCCTATGCCCACAAGGGTGAAAAAGTTTCTCTCCAAAAGTTCAAGAAATTTATGGGATACATGTGTAGAAAATCCTCTTAGCACATGCGAAAATGTTCTTTTTAAGTATAATGTGCAGACATTAATAATTGTTATGTTTAAGGAAAAAAATTGCATGAACATAAACAACAAGGCATATGCATAACAGCTACGGTATTTCCATCATTTGCTAATGTCTACCTTCCCTAAAAAATATTGTGGCGTGTGCAAAATAACTATTTTCCATTATAGTCAACGTTCCACGTCGAACTACTAACATCATGTTCAAACATTCGATTTTTGGTTATTGTCATTGTTTACCGTTTGGGAACATACGGTATGTATTAGAGCATCTTCGACCAGACCCTCCAACGGCCTCTTGAGAGCTCTATTTTTTTTTGCGTTGGTGGTAACATTTTCTCCCTGTCGGCCCCCCAAGAGTTGAAAAATCACTGGATTGGGCTGAATTTTCACCCCGGCATTTTTAGGCCAAACCCAGCGCGTTGGGAGGCGATCGAGGGTGTGATAAACTGATAATTCCCAAGAGCAGGAAATCACTATAGCACAATTCGATAAATATTTAAGTGTCAAACCCACGAGGAGCTGAAGGTAAACTATTTATTCTCTAAAGTTAACTCATTTATATGGCTTTTCGTGCAATGCAAAGGTGTAATGTACTTTTTACTTCTAACTAGAAAACGGTAAAGTGCTGAAAGTAAATACAAAAAGTAAACTAGTGTGAATAAAATAAAAAACAAGTAAAAGGAACATCAAATAAAGTGAAAGCAAGTAACTCAAGGGAGTAAGTGTACTAACGAGTTGTTATTTCATTCGTTGTGGTTGTCACAATTAGTGGAACACATTTATATCTACTAGATGCATAAGTACTAAATCTCGTGAAGCATAAAGAACTTGATGATTAAAAATCCATGACTAGACAGTAGTATACAACGGATTATTTAAGACAAAGTGTCTAACAATCAACACACCGCCTCCCTCGCTGCTATATAATCCCCCATTCTCGTCATCGAGAGCGCACATCCAAGCTCGCTGCCATTCCCAAATCCCGGACAACTCCTAACCCCCACCTGAGCACCTCCAATGGCCAAACAGTATCGCGATTACAACGAGACGACCAACGGCTTCGGCCGCCCTTGGCTTCATGAGTGGGAAGAGCGCCTCGCTTATGAGGCGGGCTATCTGGCGCCGCGTGACTTTCGCTACCCGCTAGAGTGGAAGCTCAACAGCGATGGCGTACTAGTGCTATTGGTGCCCGTCAGCCACGAGTGCCTCACCGGGATCTAGCAGATTTACTGGGAGAGCTCACCAACACGCAGCTGGCCGGCCTCGCCTGGGACCCCCCCAAAACAACAACGCGTGGATGACATACTTTGTCGACCGATGCGCCCACGAGCTCGCCCCCTATGAAGGCCCACCGCCGCCAAGAACTCATCAGGTTAAAACAGTAACGGGCCAGAACATGGGCCAAACATTTACGGGCCTGAAAAGTAGGGCACAAAGTATATGGGTCCGGCTCGAACAGTACGTGGATATACAGTAATGGACCGGAACGGTTACGTGCCAAAGCGGACTGGCCAAATGGGCCAATTTCGAACAGTGCAGGGTGGAACAGTAACGGTCCAGATATTTATGGGCCACACAAACGGGCAATTTCAAACAGTACGTGTGGAAATAGTAACGGGCCAGAAAGTTTACGGGTCGACCACGGCTGCACCAGTGGGTGTAGCATCCCATTTGTCTAACAATTGTAATGCTACTTGGTCTAGTAATATATTGGCTACTTCCTACATATAATTGTTGCATCACAATTATATCATGCCCATGTCATCATGCCACCTTGCATTTGAGCATCATATAAAACCCTTTTTGTTTTTGGTTCTTCTCTCATATGCATTGTTAATTGTATTTGCCTCTTGATATTGTATTTGGTTATTGATATATTGTTTAAATGCCCAAGTTGAGTTGGGGGCATATCTTTTATTAACTCCACCATCTTTTCTTTCACCACCTTATAATTCCACCATCCAATTAATATGAGCTTTGCATTTTATTTGAGTTTACCTCTAGCTCATGTGGGTTGGGATGGATCCAATTCTTTTCCACATGCTCTCATCTTGGCATTATGTTGTTTTCACATTATTGATATATGAGAGCCACATGGCCACCTTTGCATGCCTTGTGAGTGGAACCCTTTGTCCTAGCTTCCATATGGATTATTTTGGGTTCATGCTCATGTGGGAATATTTTTGGGACTAATAATCATCTAGTGGAATATACACACTAGCAAGTCCCAAATATAATCAAATGTGATCATCTCCATCTACTCCGCTTGGAACTTTCTCTTAAATCCTTTTGCTTAGGCCTTACGCCACATTTTGGAATGCATAAGTATAAGTGCTATGGATATTCATTTTTGTTCTCACAAGAGGAAACCTAGCATTTAATGCATTTGCATGGGCCATGAAACCATCACCAACTTTGGTCATCTTTTGGTTTTATTTGAATTCTTGAGTGGTTCATCTCTATCTCTATCCCTTCTTTTGGGCTTGATCTATTTTGATCTTGCTTAAACCTCATCACCATCTTTATCTACCCCATCACCACCTTTTCTTCTTTTCTCTCTTTTGGCTATCTTGTTTGAGCTTGTGTTGATCATGCTTGATCTAGTCAAAAGGAACCACTCCATCTATCTCTCTCTCTCTTACCCTCTAGCTAAGATCCTCCCTATCACCTACCCATCTAACCATACCCCATCCTCTCTAACCATACCCCCATCTAACCCTAACCCTCACATCCCCCTCTCACCTAAACCCTAAGTCTACCCCCTCTCTCGGCCTCTCTCTCTCTCTCACCTAGCTGGACCCACCATGCCACCTAGCTACCCACCCAAGCAAGCCCTAGCCCGAGCCATACCCCTCTCCCCTCCTACCCTAGCTCTAACCCGAGGCTACTCCTCCCTCTCTCTTTTTCTCTCTATGCCATAGGGGCCCCTCCAGCCCGAGCCTGTCCCTGCCTCCTTGCCCTCACGTCGACCCCACCTGGAAGCCTCCCACCTGCCCTGCCCTGGTCCAGCCCGAGCCTGCCAGCACGTGAAGGAGGAGCAAAAGCGGCCGACGCCACCTTTCCCCTCCACCACGCCAACTACCCCTCCCTTCCTCCGTTCCTATCCACCCCACCACCTCTCTGCCTCGCCTAGCTACCCCCAGATCTACCCAGGACGCTCCCCTCTCTCCCTGCCGTCCCTCACCACCGCCACACCATCGCCGGCAAAACCCTCGGCCTCCACCGCCCCCTCCTTATCCAGCCGGTGGCGTGGCGCTCTAAGGTGTCGAGGAAGACCATGCAGCTCCCCTACGTCACCCTGTACACGGAGCCAGGAAGGAGAAGGCCAGGACGCTGGACACCGTCGACGCCCGAGCCCAAACCCTAGCTTCGCCGGCGTCTGCCTCGCTGCCGATCCGCTGCTCGCCGACCCGATCCAACACCGTCAACCAACTCTCGGTGAGCCCCAAAACCTCCTGGACATGCTCCGCCGCGCTGTCGTCGTCTAGGGCCGCTATGCGTTTCATCGAGCACGCTCTGTGCGCCGGCGAGCGCAGCGTCTGCTCGCTTCCGCCCCGCATAGCACCCTATCTAAGCCGCGCCGACCCTCCCTGACACCAAGCCCAGGCCAGCGCAGTGGCTCCGCCCTCCGCGCGCGAGCCCTAGGTCCCGCGTTCGATCTCCCACCCCGCTTTGCACCGCGCGCGAGCACCGATCTGTCCGCGAGGAAGATCCACAGTGTCGCGCCCTCGTTTTGCAGATACCCCCTTGCGTCTTTTTGATGCTTAACCCGCGGTCCGCCTGGCCCACTAGTCAACCGCCGCGGAATTCTCCCAGAAAACCCCCTGTTTTTTTTAACCCTTAACCCGCGCTCCAGCCCAGCCCCACCTGTCAGTCCCTGGCCCACTCGTCTTTGTCACGTGGTCCCCTGTGGCCCTGACCCCACCGGTCGGCCTCTGTGGCTGGCTTAGCTCGCGGTGACAGAAGTTTTCTGTGCGCCCGTGTCGTCCAGTCAGCATGACCCCACTGGCCAGCGTCTGTGGCTAGATCTGAGCTAAGTAATAAAAGTATTTCTGCTTTCTGTTTTAATTCAAATCTTTTTCGAATTAATTCAAATTCAAATCTGTTTTAAAATAACTTTTAAAATATGAATCCACATAATACAAATAATATATGTTTTCAAATCAGAAAAATGTGAGGATTTCAAATGTGCCATTCAAAATATTATTTGAACACTTTAAATTTCCAAGTTGATCAAAATTACAACAAAATGCCCTTTTCTTAATTAATTAATAACTTTTGATTTATAACTCCAAATTTCACAAATGATATGTCTAAAATGATCAGCTCGACGAGACCTTTCTGTTTATGCATTCCATGTTCTGTTTTGCAGCATGCATCATATAAATATAATGCAAACAGCAACTAATATGAGGATAAAATGTGACCAAAACTCAATAAAATGCTTATTCTTGTATTCCACACCTCACCCATGCCATGCTACTTTAATGCCATGCAAATTGTGCATCATTCATCATGGCATGATTGTTTGCTTGTCGCATTTGATTCATATGCTTGTGCACTATATTTATGTTGGCCCTTGTTTGTTTGGTTCTTCTTCGAATAGACGCTGAGCAGGGGATATATCCAGAGACCCAGGAGCACTACCCAGATCCTTCTCTCGCTGCAACTGAGCTGCCAGGCAAGCACTACCACATGCTTGCATACATACAGTACCTATTGCCTCTATCTTATTCTTGCATCATTGAGTCGCGATTGCATTAAACTGAATCCCAAGTATTGCATAGCCTTTACTTTTAAACCCCACCGAAGCTTGTTCCTCCATCCCATGAGCCATTACTACAGGAGTTGTTTGAGCCATGCGAGTCGTAGAACAGCATGTGTAGGGTCTGATGGATAACGAGGTACCTAAACAACTTAACCTGAATAGTAATGGGAAAACTAATGAAAGTGGCACCGGTGAGCAATATCTGCTATTTGGTTTTTCCTGCTCACTTGTGTCCCGTAGGACCCCGAGTACTTGATTCCTGTTCCTTGATTATTCGCGCTATCCACATCCGGGAGGCTTATGGGACCCCCTGAGCCAGATCTTAATTCATTCTTATTTCTTGGGGCCACAAACTAGTTTGAGGTTTTATTTACTATCCTGTACTTATGCCATGTTTTACTGCTGTATTACGATTATGCGAGGAGCACCTGTACTGTTTAGGTAAGCGGAGTGTTTTCGCGGTATCGACAAGCCTAGTCACATTTTCGGGTTCCCAGTCGTTTACAGCCACTGACGCAAACCTTGAGTCCGTCTCGAAGTCAGCTAACTTCGTTGCGGGTAGCTTAATGGGGTGGCCCCCTGAAATATGTCTGAATCCTGTGATTGCTTTGTCGTGAAGGCCTCGTTGGGTTTTGATTTGGTTTTTCCGAGGTTGATCGAGTGTGTGTTGCTATTTGTGCACCCCTGCAGGGTAAAACTTTCTGAAAGCCGTGTCCGCGGTTATGGACGACTTGGAGCACAGTTTCTCGATCATAGACAAGTATAACTAAAGTACCGCTTTTAATTTGACTAAGTAACTGACTAGTAAATAGTGCAACACTCATGGAATGGATAATAAAACTGCCAACGGATGGGGGTTGTTCGTCCGCTTCCTCGTCGGTAAGCGGGGAGGAGGATGGATCTGGTGATATTACTGTTGTAACTGTTGTCCTTAATTCACGGACATCCGTCTATCTTTGGTTAGGCGAATGGATAGCGAGTATCTATAGAATTGTTAGGGTTTATCTTTTGCTGTAATTGCGTCACCCCAGGTTGTGTCCCCTTTAGAGGCATAAAGACTTGCTGAGTACCCCTAGGGTCTCACACGATAAATTGTTTGATTCAGATGGACAGGTACACTCACAAGATGGATACTGGGTGGAGGAGGCAGATGATGTGGGCAACGGTCGTTCGGTGTAGAGATTCCGGGAATGGGGATCCGTGAGATCTGTGGGCGGGATGTGTTTATTTATGGGGCATCTTATGCCGATTTGCTTCTTATCCGTACTCGGATCTTGTTTGCCGCTTCCGCCTGATACTCTGATGTTTGATGTATGAGGAGATATCCTAAACTATTATATCTATCTAGGACATTTGAATCTTGCCGTATGGCGTCGCTATATTTCCTTTCTTTTTAGATGGAATGGCTCTGATGTACTGTTGTATGGTGGCTTACATACATACTCATTTGTGTATGTAGTTGATCCCTTCGCCTGCCGATTACGCCGCCCGTTCTTGTCCCGATGTTTGGAAATGGTTGGGACGGCCAAAAGGTCTACCTGTGAGTGGCATTTGGGCCCCACCGTACTATTTCAACCATTTCCGCTCATCCAGGCTTGTAACTAGGAGCGTAATTCACCGAGGTAGTTACAATTGGTATCAGAGCCATCCCGCCCTTCAGGGTCTCAGCCAAACGGTCGTTGTCAGTCTAGCAAATATTTTTGGTAGTTATGTATACTAGGGAAAAACAAAATGTGAGAGTAGGACTGCTTCCATTTTTCTTCTTACCCACCCACCCACCCTTTTCTGGTAAGGAAGTGTAACGTTTTCAATCCTCTTCTTAAAAGTTCAAACTAGGATTCACGTGTTCTGGGTTTCCGTAGTACCATAGGTTGTGTGTTTGTGTGTGTGTGTGTGATTCCTTGTCTATCTGTTGCATCCAAGTTGTTATCACAATCGGCCTTTTGGTTATCAACTGTTGGTACATTCCATACCGACAGGCTTTTGCAAACCGACGCGATCTATCTGATTCGTTGTATACCGCCGCGATCTGTCTTACTCTTTGTTATCCGACGTTATCTTGTTTGGGGTGTTCGTTTCCGTAGTTACTAATCTTTAGGTTCAACGTGAGAAGAAGGGGTTAGGATATGTGTTCTACTTACTCATGTGCGGAGTAATGATTTGAGTGCGGGATGGAGTCGCGACCATACCACTACTCTTATCATTCGCTTTTGTATATTGATTTGGTAGAGTCACTAATCTTGATTCGTTAAGTGATTTTGCGCATCTATTGGTATTTTAATGCCGAAATTTGTGGAAAAATTTTCTTTGATATATTTGTGTACCACACTCCTTTTCAGTCGTGTGCGATATGCTTAATATCTTCTAGGTGCTTTGAACTTTGTTGATATTTTAATATCATCTTAGTATTGTCAAAGAAAATTATTAATATTTTAATAATTGGTAATCGTCAGCTTGATGAACAAGAGAAGTTGGGTTTCATTCAACACAGTACTTCTTCTTGGGGTAGCCCAACAATCTTTGTGAAAAAGCGAGACAGGACTGATAGACTTTGTGTTGACTATCGGGCTCTCAATGCTAAAACCATCAAGAATAAATATCCCTTCCGCGGATTAATGATCTCTTCGATCAGCTAGCTGGAGCTGTGGTATTCTCTAAGCTTGACTTGAGAAGTGGTTATCACCAAATCAAGATTCGCAAGGAAGATGTTCCTAAAACAGCTTTCACCACCCGCTATGGCCTGTATGAGTACACGGTCATGTCTTTCGGTCTCACCAACGCACCTGCCACCTTTTCGAGGCTCATGAACTCGGTTTTCATGGAGTATCTTGATAAGTTCGTTGTGGTCTATCTGGATGACATCCTAGTCTATTCTAAGTCAAAGGAAGAACATGAAGAACACCTTCGGTGTGTCCTAAACAAGCTTCGTGAAAACCTCTTGTATGCAAAGTTCTCCAAGTGTGAGTTTTGGCTGCCTCAAGTAACCTATCTTGATCACGTCATCTCTGCCAAGGGCATTGCAGTCAACCCGGAAACCGTGAAGACAATTGTTGAATGGCTTCCTCCTGTTAATGTCAAAGAAGTGCGGAGCTTCCTTGGTTTGGCTAGTTATTGCCGTCGCTTCGTTCAGAACTTTTCAAAGATAGCGAAGCCTCTTACCGACCTCCTCAAAAAGGGCAAGAAATACCTTTGGACTCCTGCATGTCAAGCAAGCTTTGAGACACTCAAAGAGAAGCTCACTTCCACACCAGTCTTGGTTCCTCCGGACACATCTAAGCCTTTCCAGATATTCTGTGACGCCTCTTTGCAAGGATTGGGCGCGGTCCTTATGCAAGAAAAACAAGTTGTTGCTTATGCCTCTCAACAGTTGAAGACGCATGAGATCAACTATCCTACACATGACCTAGAGCTCGCAGCAGTTGTCTTTGCTTTGAAACTATGGAGGCACTACTTGCTTGGCAACCGTTGTGAAATCTTTTCTGATCACAAGAGTCTGAAGTATATCTTCACTCAACCTGATCTCAACCTTCGGCAGAGGAGATGGATTGAAGCAATCAATGACTTTGATTTGACCATCAACTACACTCCGGGCAAAGCTAATGTCATGGCCGATGCTCTCAGCCGCAAAGCTTATGTCAACAACCTCATGATGGAAGAACAACAGCCTCTCTTGTGCGAGGAATTCCGTCAGCTCAGCCTTGAAATTGTGGAACAAGGGTATCTCCTGAACCTTCTGGCTACTCCTCTCTTGGAAGAGAAGGTCCGCTCTCGTCAGCTTGGTGATCCGCACACCAGAAAGATCATCTACAGACTTTAGCTTCCGAAGTATGAGTCCTTCCACGTCGATGATCAAGGCATGCTTTTCTTTGAACACCGGATGTTTGTTCCGAACTACCCGGGTTTGAGAGAGCAAGTTCTCAAGGAGGCGCATGATTCTGTTCTTTCTATCCACCCTGGCAGCACAAAGATGTACATGGACTTGAAAACACAATATTGGTGGCCGGGATTGAAACGATATTGTGCCAAGTATGTCTCGGAGTGTGATGTCTGCCGCAGAGTGAAAGCTGTCCATCAGAAACCTTTCGGTCTTCTACAGCCATTGAAACCCCCGGAATGGAAATGGGAGAAAGTAGAGATGGACTTCATCACTGGTTTTCCAAGGTCGCAGAAGGGCAACAATGCAATCTTTGTTGTCATTGACAGGCTTTCTAAAGTGGCTCACTTCTTCCCCGTCAAGGAAACAATTTCTGGAATTCAGTTGGCTGAGCTCTATATCAACAGAATTGTCTCTCTGTATGGGGTTCCGCTTGAGATCAGTTCAGACCGTGGGGGCATCTTCACTTCCAAGTTCTGGGAGAGTTTCCAAAATGCTTTGGGAACAAAGTTGAACTTCAGCACAGCTTACCACCCTCAGTCGCAAGGACAAGTTGAAAGGATCAATCAGATTCTGGAGGATATGCTTCGTGCTTGCGTCATCTCTTTTGGCATGAAGTGGGAGGAATGTCTTCCTTATGCTGAATTCTCTTACAACAACAGCTTCCAGAAAAGTCTGAAGATGGCACCATTTGAGGCTCTCTATGGCCGCAAGTGCAGAACTCCGATTGGTTGGTCAGGTGCAGGAGAAAGAATATGGTTTGGCCCTGACATTGTAACTCAAGCGGAGGAAAAGGTGCATATCATTCTTGAGAATCTGAAGATTGCTCAAAGTCGCCAGAAGAGCAATTATGACAGGAAGCACACAGACATGGTGTATGCCCCTGGTGATCTCGTTTACCTTCGTGTCACTCCCATGAAAGGCACACACCATTTTGGTATCAAAGGAAAGCTGGCTCCTAGATACATCGGTCCTTTCAAAATTCGTGGAAGAAGAGGAGAAGTTGCTTATGCTCTTGAGCTCCCGGAAAGACTCAAGGTCCATGATGTTTTCCACATCTCTCAACTCAAGAAGTGCTTCAAGGATCCCGGCAGGACCGTGGATCATGAGCTAATCAATCTCCAAGAAGACCTGTCTTATCAAGAACACCCCACAAAAATCCTTGAGACCGCAGAAAGAAGGACTCGCAACAAGTCCATCAAGTTCTGCAAGGTGCAGTGGTCGCACCATTCCGTTGATGAAGCCACTTGGGAACGTGAAGAGGAGCTCCGTGCCAACTATCCTACCCTCTTTGAGTCTTCTTCTTCTTCCTAGAATCTCTGGGCGAGATTCCTGTTTAGTGGGGGAGAGTTGTAGCATCCCATTTGTCTAACAATTGTAATGCTACTTGGTCTAGTAATATATTGGCTACTTCCTACATATAATTGTTGCATCACAATTATATCATGCCCATGTCATCATGCCACCTTGCATTTGAGCATCATATAAAACCCTTTTTGTTTTTGGTTCTTCTCTCATATGCATTGTTAATTGTATTTGCCTCTTGATATTGTATTTGGTTATTGATATATTGTTTAAACGCTCAAGTTGAGTTGGGGGCATATCTTTTATTAACTCCACCACCTTTTCTTTCACCACCTTATAATTCCACCATCCAATTAATATGAGCTTTGCATTTTATTTGAGTTTACCTCTAGCTCATGTGGGTTGGGATGGATCCAATTCTTTTCCACATGCTCTCATCTTGGCATCATGTTGTATTCACATTATTGATATATGAGAGCCACATGGCCACCTTTGCATGCCTTGTGAGTGGAACCCTTTGTCCGAGCTTCCATATGGATTATTTTGGGTTCATGCTCATGTGGGAATATTTTTGGGACTAATAATCATCTAGTGGAATATACACACTAGCAAGTCCCAAATATAATCAAATGTGATCATCTCCATCTACTCCGCTTGGAACTTTCTCTTAAATCCTTTTGCTTAGGCCTTATGCCACATTTTGGAATGCATAAGTATAAGTGCTATGGATATTCATTTTTGTTCTCACAAGAGGAAACCTAGCATTTAATGCATTTGCATGGGCCATGCAACCATCACCAACTTTGGTCATCTTTTGGTTTTATTTGAATTCTTGAGTGGTTCATCTCTATCTCTATCCCTTCTTTTGGGCTTGATCTATTTTGATCTTGCTTAAACCTCATCACCATCTTTATCTACCCCATCACCACCTTTTCTTCTTTTCTCTCTTTTGGCTATCTTGTTTGAGCTTGTGTTGATCATGCTTGATCTAGTCAAAAGGAACCACTCCATCTATCTCTCTCTCTTACCCTCTAGCTAAGATCCTCCCTATCACCTACCCATCTAACCATACCCCATCCTCTCTAACCATACCCCCATCTAACCCTAACCCTCACATCCCCCTCTCACCTAAACCCTAAGTCTACCCCCTCTCTCGGCCTCTCTCTCTCTCACCTAGCTGGCCCCACCATGCCACCTAGCTACCCACCCAAGCAAGCCCTAGCCCGAGCCATACCCCTCTCCCCTCCTACCCTAGCTCTAACCCGAGGCTACTCCTCCCTCTCTCTTTTTCTCTCTATGCCATAGGGGCCCCTCCAGCCCGAGCTTGTCCCTGCCTCCTTGCCCTCACGTCGACCCCACCTGGAAGCCTCCCACCTGCCCTGCCCTGGTCCAGCCCGAGCCTGCCAGCACGTGAAGGAGGAGCAAAAGCGGCCGACGCCACCTTTCCCCTCCACCACGCCAACTACCCCTCCCTTCCTCCGTTCCTATCCACCCCACCACCTCTCTGCCTCGCCTAGCTACCCCCAGATCTACCCAGGACGCTCCCCTCTCTCCCTGCCGTCCCTCACCACCGCCACACCATCGCCGGCAAAACCCTCGGCCTCCACCGCCCCCTCCTTATCCAGCCGGTGGCGTGGCGCTCTAAGGTGTCGAGGAAGACCATGCAGCTCCCCTACGTCACCCTGTACACGGAGCCAGGAAGGAGAAGGCCAGGACGCTGGACACCGTCGACGCCCGAGCCCAAACCCTAGCTTCGCCGGCGTCTGCCTCGCTGCCGATCCGCTGCTCGCCGACCCGATCCAACACCGTCAACCAACTCTCGGTGAGCCCCAAAACCTCCTGGACATGCTCCGCCGCGCTGTCGTCGTCTAGGGCCGCTATGCGTTTCATCGAGCACGCTCTGTGCGCCGGCGAGCGCAGCGTCTGCTCGCTTCCGCCCCGCATAGCACCCTATCTAGGCCGCGCCGACCCTCCCTGACACCAAGCCCAGGCCAGCGCAGTGGCTCCGCCCTCCGCGCGCGAGCCCTAGGTCCCGCGTTCGATCTCCCACCCCGCTTTGCACCGCGCGCGAGCACCGATCTGTCCGCGAGGAAGATCCACAGTGTCGCGCCCTCGTTTTGCAGATACCCCCTTGCGTCTTTTTGATGCTTAACCCGCGGTCCGCCTGGCCCACTAGTCAACCGCCGCGGAATTCTCCCAGAAAACCCCCTGTTTTTTTAACCCTTAACCCGCGCTCCAGCCCAGCCCCACCTGTCAGTCCCTGGCCCACTCGTCTTTGTCACGTGGTCCCCTGTGGCCCTGACCCCACCGGTCGGCCTCTGTGGCTGGCTTAGCTCGCGGTGACAGAAGTTTTCTGTGCGCCCGTGTCGTCCAGTCAGCATGACCCCACTGGCCAGCGTCTGTGGCTAGATCTGAGCTAAGTAATAAAAGTATTTCTGCTTTCTGTTTTAATTCAAATCTTTTTCGAATTAATTCAAATTCAAATCTGTTTTAAAATAACTTTTAAAATATGAATCCACATAATACAAATAATATATGTTTTCAAATCAGAAAAATGTGAGGATTTCAAATGTGCCATTCAAAATATTATTTGAACACTTTAAATTTCCAAGTTGATCAAAATTACAACAAAATGCCCTTTTCTTAATTAATTAATAACTTTTGATTTATAACTCCAAATTTCACAAATGATATGTCTAAAATGATCAGCTCGACGAGACCTTTCTGTTTATGCATTCCATGTTCTGTTTTGCAGCATGCATCATATAAATATAATGCAAACAGCAACTAATATGAGGATAAAATGTGACCAAAACTCAATAAAATGCTTATTCTTGTATTCCACACCTCACCCATGCCATGCTACTTTAATGCCATGCAAATTGTGCATCATTCATCATGGCATGATTGTTTGCTTGTCGCATTTGATTCATATGCTTGTGCACTATATTTATGTTGGCCCTTGTTTGTTTGGTTCTTCTTCGAATAGACGTTGAGCAGGGGATATATCCAGAGACCCAGGAGCACTACCCAGATCCTTCTCTCGCTGCAACTGAGCTGCCAGGCAAGCACTACCACATGCTTGCATACATACAGTACCTATTGCCTCTATCTTATTCTTGCATCATTGAGTCGCGATTGCATTAAACTGAATCCCAAGTATTGCATAGCCTTTACTTTTAAACCCCACCGAAGCTTGTTCCTCCATCCCATGAGCCATTACTACAGGAGTTGTTTGAGCCATGCGAGTCGTAGAACAGCATGTGTAGGGTCTGATGGATAACGAGGTACCTAAACAACTTAACCTGAATAGTAATGGGAAAACTAATGAAAGTGGCACCGGTGAGCAATATCTGCTATTTGGTTTTTCCTGCTCACTTGTGTCCCGTAGGACCCCGAGTACTTGATTCCTGTTCCTTGATTATTCGCGCTATCCACATCCGGGAGGCTTATGGGACCCCCTGAGCCAGATCTTAATTCATTCTTATTTCTTGGGGCCACAAACTAGTTTGAGGTTTTATTTACTATCCTGTACTTATGCCATGTTTTACTGCTTTATTACGATTATGCGAGGAGCACCTGTACTGTTTAGGTAAGCGGAGTGTTTTCGCGGTATCGACAAGCCTAGTCACATTTTTGGGTTCCTAGTCGTTTACAGCCACTGACGCAAACCTTGAGTCCGTCTCGAAGTCAGCTAACTTCGTTGCGGGTAGCTTAATGGGGTGGCCCCCTGAAATATGTCTGAATCCTGTGATTGCTTTGTCGTGAAGGCCTCGTTGGGTTTTGATTTGGTTTTTCCGAGGTTGATCGAGTGTGTGTTGCTATTTGTGCACCCCTGCAGGGTAAAACTTTCTGAAAGCCGTGTCCGCGGTTATGGACGACTTGGAGCACAGTTTCTCGATCATAGACAAGTATAACTAAAGTACCGCTTTTAATTTGACTAAGTAACTGACTAGTAAATAGTGCAACACTCATGGAATGGATAATAAAACTGCCAACGGATGGGGGTTGTTCGTCCGCTTCCTCGTCGGTAAGCGGGGAGGAGGATGGATCTGGTGATATTACTGTTGTAACTGTTGTCCTTAATTCACGGACATCCGTCTATCTTTGGTTAGGCGAATGGATAGCGAGTATCTATAGAATTGTTAGGGTTTATCTTTTGCTGGAATTGCGTCACCCCAGGTTGTGTCCCCTTTAGAGGCATAAAGACTTGCTGAGTACCCCTAGGGTCTCACATGATAAATTGTTTGATTCAGATGGACAGGTACACTCACAAGATGGATACTGGGTGGAGGAGGCAGACGATGTGGGCAACGGTCGTTCGGTGTAGAGATTCCGGGAACGGGGATCCGTGAGATCTGTGGGCAGGATGTGTTTATTTATGGGGCATCTTATGCCGATTTGCTTCTTATCCGTACTCGGATCTTGTTTGCCGCTTCCGCCTGATACTCTGATGTTTGATGTATGAGGAGATATCCTAAACTATTATATCTATCTAGGACATTTGAATCTTGCCGTATGGCGTCGCTATATTTCCTTTCTTTTTAGATGGAATGGCTCTGATGTACTATTGTATGGTGGCTTGCATACATACTCATTTGTGTATGTAGTTGATCCCTTCGCCTGCCGATTACGCCGCCCGTTCTTGTCCCGATGTTTGGAAATGGTTGGGACGGCCGAAAGGTCTACCTGTGAGTGGCATTTGGGCCCCACCGTACTATTTCAACCATTTCCGCTCATCCAGGCTTGTAACTAGGAGCATAATTCACCGAGGTAGTTACAATGGGCCCATTTGTAACAATGCATATCAAAACAGTAATGGGCCATGATCACGTTGGACTTCCTTAATGGGTTGGCTCGCTTAATAATTAGCAGGCCTTGGCTAGGCATGTTTTCTACCACAGTTTTATTGACAGTTAACGACGTTAATTGGCCGTTAACAGCGCTCGCCCCATGGCAGTTTGCATGACATTAGCAATCAACGCGGCTGGCGACCACATCTATGACGGAATGACTTTTCGTGGCTGAAGGCTGCGAATCCACCACGGTAAAAAAACGTGATATATTCATTTGTGACGGGGCTTTTATCACAAAGGGCATCCGTTGTAGAAGACTCTTCAGCCACAAAAAATGGGCCTTCAACCACGAAAATCGTATGTTGCAAAAGGACATTTTTTTGTAGTGCCACTACATGCGAAAGAAAGAAGATTCAGATGACTTCTCCGTCCCATTCCAAATCTCATGGTTAATGCGTATTATACGGCAAGAATTACTAGCGACATTGGTTGTTAAGTCCTATATAATATGTTTCTTTACCACCGGAACTTTCATAGTAGGTTATTACCTCTTGGTAAATAATCCATAATCATATTATTATTATGAAAATAGTGTTTTCTGTCTTTTTTAAAATGCAGGTGATGACAACACTAGATTTGCAAAATATTTGATAGAAAATAACTAAAGGACATGAGCAAGTGTGAACTTGCCTTGATATAGCGAAGTATTGTAGTCGAATGTCTCGACTTGACCCTGGACCTTGAGTTCTACAAAATACCGGCATTGCCCGGTAAGGACAATGTTTAAAGAAGCAATATGTTGTTATGCATAAGTAATGTGATGCATATTGTAAAACCCCAAGTAATTCCCCAACATTAAAAGTGAGTTAGATTTAGAAGATTTGTTTAAGGTTTGATTTATCTTCAAGTTTACTTCACAAAAGAGTGTGGTTGCAAGGATTTTAAGATAAACATATAAGACATGAGAAGTAAAGTATAATCATAATACAATTCTAAGGTTAAGTGATAACATGTAACTATTACGAATTTCATGTTTTAAGTTATTATGACTTAAAAGAAATAGCATAGTGTTTCTTTTGAAGTGTCAAAAAGAATAACATTTGAAGAAAATATTATTTATGTTAAGTTAATCAACTCTGAAGATTAATAGGATTAAAGCTATGGTTTCTAATAAGGTTTAAATGATATTGAGTCATTATATACCTATCTTATGATATATCAGACCAAAGTTAACTACACAAATATAATTGGACTTAAGACAAAACATTTATGGCATTACCAACAATTAGGGTTTTTCCTAAGCATAATCAAAGATGAAGTCTTATAAATATGAAACTTAGTCTTAAAGACTTAAATCTAGCATGTTTAACATTTTTAGATTACATTATAAGATTATTCTTTATAAAGAAAAATAGGTGAATTTATTTTATAGTTTATTTAGTGAATACCGAATTAAGGAGTTATACAAAATATGGTTATACATAAATTGAGATTACTCATTTCTACTATAAGTTAAAGATTTGGAAAATAAATTTGTAAACCTTTGACTTATAGTTAGTTAAAGATTTTTAAGGAATATTATATTGTTAACAATTTATTTTTTAAAATTTTATTAGAAAATATATTTATGGCTTTGACGTGGCTCAATAGTAGAGATTCGTTGGGAGACCCCAAATGGAAGGTATGATGAGCACGGCAGTAAGTTTTCCCTCCGTTATGAAACCAAGGTTATCGAACTAGTAGGAGCAAGTAAACAACTCCAAGGTGTTTCTAACAACTTGGAATCCTGTACAACACAAACTCAACACTTTGCCCTCAACTTACAGTGAGGTTGTCAATCTCACTGGTTTGCTGAATACAAAGGATTAAACGTATGGTGTGGAAGGTAGTGGTTGCTTGCAAAAAGTAAACAGTAATATGAGATGATGTAACAATGGTAAATATTGGACCGGGGTCCAAAGTTCACTGGAGATGTTCTCCTTGAGATAAATAACATAACATGCTGGGTAAACAAATTACAGCGGGACATTACAACAATATACATAGACCGCCATCCAACTGCATCTATGACTAGTAATCCACCTTCAGGTTATCATCTGAACCCCCTCTAGTATTAAGTTGCAAGCAACGGATAACTGTATTAAGCAATGTGTGTAAAGTAAACAATACAATTGTTTCATGAACAAAAGATTGTTGTTTTCTCCCTAGTGGCAACAACACATCTACAACCTTAGAGATTTCTGTCACTTTCCCGGATTCAATAGAGGCATGAACCCACTATTGAGCATAAATACTCCCTCATGGAGTCACTAGCATCTACTTGGCCAAGATAGCTACTAGAAACGGAGAGCATGCAAGATCTCAAATAACACAGACATGATAGAATCAATAATCATAAGACATGATAGAATCAACAATTAATCTGACATAGTAATCTCAATATCCATCGGATTCCCGCAAACACAACATGCATGATTACAAATTAGATGATCTTGATCATGAACAAAGCTCATAAGATCTAACATGATAGCACAAAGGAGGATAAAACAACCATCTAGCTACTGTATGGACCCATAGTCCAAGGTGGAACTACTCACGCATCATACCGAAGGTTGGCATGGTGATGAAGAAGGCCTCCAGGATGATCTCTCCCCTCCGGCAGGGTGTCGGGAAGAGCTTCAGATCCCCCGATCTAGGGACGATGGTGGCGACGGCTACAGACTATTTCGTGGATATCTGATCGGGTACTTAGGATTTTGGCATTGGGGGGTTTATATAGGCGAAGAGGCGTGGCAGGAGGGTGGCCAGGGGGCCCACACCCTGCCAAGGCGCGGCCCAGGGTGGGCTCGCGTGTGGGGTGTGTGGCCACCCTGTGGCTCCCCTCCGGTCGCCCTTTGGTCTCTGTGTTCGTCTCGGTGAAATATTGACTTTGGCTTTTGTCCCGTCCAATTCCGAGAATATTTCCTTACTATCTTTTCTGAAACCAAAAATGGCATAAAACAAGCAACTGGCACTGCAGCATCTTGTCAATAGGTTAGTCCCAGAAAATGTATAAAAATGCCTCAAAGTGTAGACAAAGCAAAGCAAAGTGGATACTAAACAAGCATGGAACATAAAAAATTATAGATATATTTATGACATATCAAGCATCCCCAAACTTAACTCCTGCTCGTCCTCGAGTAGGTAAGCGATAAAAAGAATGATTTTTGAGGTGACATGCACCATCACAATCATGATCAAACCATTTGCAAGCATTGAAATATGAGATCAAAGTACTCTAAACATGAGCATAAAAGATGAAGTTCTAACAATAGGACATAGTAACTTTTTTTTTTGAAAATGGGTGCATTAATGTTTAATAGTAGGACATAGTAACTATGCTGCAACATGAAAGGATACAAACAAAGATCATAAATAACAATGCATTGAAAGACGTTTGTTTTTTTCACATGTAGAAAACATAGCATAGTGGCATTCAGCTTGTCCCTCATGGAGTAGCAAAACATAAATGCATAAGACACCTTCAAAGTTCATAAGGGTGACTAGATATAAATGAATCAATCAATAAGTTTTGGGACAATGCACATAGAATTAAGAATGACAACTATGCTCTCTTAATTGGTGCCTAAGGATAGAAGGTGGAGACTCAATATAAAAGTGGAAGAAAGGCCCTTCAAAGGGAAGCAGGGATTTCAAGTTTCATAAAGAGCTTCCAAAAATTATGGTACTTGTTAGCTTTCAGCTCTCATTGCCCCTATCATAAGCATCTTGAAGTAATTAAGGTTAAAGTGAACAAAGTATGGAGTATATGCTTGACAAACTATAAATTGGCAATCTCATGTCCCTTGAGTACGAGGGTTGTAACTCATACTACTCAACTTTAGTTATCGGTAAGTCCTTGTCATGGTAAGTATATGTGTATCATAGAGATCCGCCAACATGGTATCCCTTGCCCCATGACACAGGAGCTATCCCATATCAAAATGACAAGGCAACAGACAATGAGCATCTCAGCAATCTTCTTATTTACCATGGGAAAATGGTGCTTTTTTCTCTTCTTTCCTCTTTTTTTCTTTTTCTCTTTTTTCTATCTCTCTCTTCTTTTTATAAGAAGAATGTTTCATAGATTTCTCACTATGGTGATGCTGCAAGTTTCTACCATGATTAGGCATGGCTTAGGCTAGTGCCCCAGGCGTTTCTCTAACACATAGAAGAATTATGCAAGCCAATTCCCCACTCGTCTACTACTGAGGTACATTCTCTCCACTTTGATGAAGGTGATATTCCCTATGGTAAGCCTCCTGATCAATGCTTAGAGGAACTTGACACATTTATTGCCAAACAAGGTAATTTTAATAAACAAGTTCAAAATCATTTATTGGAAATCTCTAGAGCTATTAATGAGTTGAAAGATATTGTGTAAAGAACTGCTAATTATATTAAAATGCTTTGTAAACACTTTCAAATGGTTCAAACCCAAATTGATCAACTTGCTAAGGTACAAAAGGATATGCTAGTTAATGCCTCAGGAGATAAACATGCTTATGGAATTAGAACTAGGAGTGATATAGCTACTCAAGATCCTTCATATCCTGAAGGACACCCTAAAAGAATTGAGCAGGATTCTCAAAAAGGTGAAAGTAGTGGTAGTCCTCGTTGGTGAAGAAGTATGGCTCGGTTGGTGAAGAAGATTTCAGCTCAACCCACTGATTTGTTGGAGCTCTACTGCGGGATAACCAATGATGATGACCATAGAGCTCAGCGGGGAAAGATAAGAAATATTCAACTCCCATCTATCAGGTACCTTTGTCACTTTCCAAGGAGGAGATGGATGAGAAGATGCACATTCTTGGCTTCCATGGACACTATCAGGGGGACGCGCCCTCATACGACCCCTCTGTGCACTACACAAGGGAGTCCTCGAGCTCGTACCAGGACGAAGGGGCCTCCTCGTCGTACTACGGAGGTGCACCTTCTTGGTCACCATGGAGTTAAACCCCACTTAGGCCAAAATCCTAAGCTTGGGGGGAGGTATACCGACATCACACTCATCTATATATCATGTTTCGTCGGTTCTTTGTATATCCATTGTTTCGCTTTCTTTTTGGTTTTTGTTTCTGCTTTCTCAAAACACAAAAATACCAAAAATATTTTCATTGTTTCTCTTTGTTTATTTCTTTGCTTTTTAGCTTTGGTTTGCCTTAAAGAAAAATTCAAAAAGATTTTGCTTTGTTTGTTTTTGCTTTGTTTGCCTGTTTTAGAAAAAATCAAAAAAACCAAAAAGATTTATTGTTTTTCTTTGGTTTTGTGAGTTCTTTGCAGGGTTCAGCCGTCCTCAGTGGATTTTGGTTTCATGTTATTATTCAAGTCACACAAGTGAATGGCAATAATGAAGATTAAGACAACTTGAGGTGTGGTAACAGGCTGGTAACGAACTCTATTTGTTTTCATTTTTGTACATATACTCATCATGGTGAACATGCTTAGGCTGTTCATGTAAGGTGTATGTTATTTATGATGCCTAGTAGTTCTTGCTTTCTTATGATTAGCCCCAGCTTACTAATAGTTTGTAGCATATTATATAAATGTTTGCTTGCATTGTTTTATTCATAACTTGATATGATATTGTGGTATCCTCCTCTGAAAGTTTCATGTGAATCGACTTGGCACATGCTCACGCATACATATGACTAAACAATAGTCAGTAAGCCTCGATGATTTATTTTTCCTAAGAGTTCTTGTATCACTTTCCTGCCATAGTTAGTCCTGTTTTGTTGCAAGCATGATTATGACAGTTACTGCTCTCTCGTTTGTCGCTCCCTCTCTATTGCTAGCCTTCACTTGCACTGAGTATGATCTCTAATTGTGCATCCAACTCCCTAAAACCAATATTGCTAGTAGTGTCCACCATACCTACCTACTAGCATCATTTGCTATTCAGTGCATATTCACTATGCCTTGTTTTATTCCAAATAAAATGTTTGACTGTTTTGAGAAAGTTAGTTAGTAAAGCTCTCACGAACTTGATGGCACACTTTATTCCTTGCACTTAATAAACCTGAACCATTGTGACTGTCCATGAAAGTTATATGCTCGCAAATTATAGGCTGGGAGTTAGCAGAACCGTGCTATCACGGGGAACGCTTTCAACACTTATGGATACATATCCAGTTGATACCATGCGCTTTTGTTTGCGGATGTCGTCGGTGTGAAATAAAAGGGGAGCTTGTGAGTTCATGGAGTTATATATATGTGTTAGTAAAACATCTGGGCCGCTAGCCTAAGCCATGCCTAATCATGGTGGAAACTTGCAGCATTACCATAATGAGCATCGGTGAAGCATCCTCAATAAAAACCTATGCAAATAGTAAATAAAAAGATCGCAAAGATGCTCACTGTCTGCTTGTCTTGTCATTTTGATCACGGGATAGCTCCTGTATCATGTGCAAGGGGTACCCCGTTGGCGGTTCTCTATGATATGCATGTATTTACGATGACAAGAACTTACAGGTAACTAAAGTTGAGTAGCATGAGAAGCGGCCCTCGTACTCAAGGGACATGGGATTTCCAGTTTATGGTTTATCAAGCATATAACTCATATTGGACCTGACTTTCACCTTAACCATATAAAGATGCCTATGATGGGGGCAATGAGAGCTCAAAGCTAATGAGTACCTTACTTTCAACATTAGGAAGCCTTTCAAACTTCTCAAAATATTTTCACGTACTTGTTGAGTCACCACTTATTCTATGACACCTTCTTGAGAGCATAGTTGTCATTCATGTGTTTGTCTCAAAACTTGGTTAATTATGTCATGACTTTGATGCTTGTATCTCTGATATGTTTACTTCTAGTCTTCACTTGAACTTTAGAGGTGTCTTGGCATTTATATTGTGCTCTACAAACAAAGGCAAGCGAGATACCACTCTATCATACCATATTACGAGTATTGCAATGTTGCTTATGTTTATGTCTCATGCTACTTATTATTATTGAGTTGGTTTCTCTTCATATCTTCCAATGACTATTGAGTAGACTTGGTTGCATACTTCTTATTATGAATGGTTTAAGTATCTACTCTTGTGCTGAGAATATATACATCATATGAAGCAAATGTGTTCGTGAAAGTTGTTTTATCGCACTCAGTTTTCAACTGAATTGCTTGAGGACAAGCAATAAGCTAAGGTTGGGGGAGTTGATACGTCCAAAACGTATCTACTTTCCCGAACACTTTTGCTATTGTTTCTCCTCTAAACTTGTGTGATTTGGATACAACTAACACGGTTTGACGCTATTTTAGCAGAATTACCTTGGTGTCTAGTTTTTGTGCAGAAAATCAACTATCACGAAAAATCTCAGAAAATATGCCAAAAATCCTATTTCACCAGAAGACTCACAGAGCCAGAGTACAAGACGGAGGGGAGCCCTGGGTGGCCTACATCCCCTACCGCGCGGGTGGGTCCACCCCGTGCCTGGAGGGGGTGTGGCCAGCCCAGGCACCCCCTCGGCATCTCTCTTCGCCTATAAGAAGCCTCTTGACCTAAACACGGAGGTGGGTTCATCGTTTTTCCAGAAAGAGTTCCGATGCGCCGCCACCACCACAAGCCGCTATTCGAAACCAGAAACTTCGTTCTGGCATCCTGCCGGGACGAGGAATTTGGGGAGGATCATCGCCATCATCATCACTAACGCCTCTCCGTTAACCATCAATGTTTCCCTCATCCATGAGATAGTAATCCCCCATTGTAGGCTATGGGGATGGTAGGGATTGGATGAGTTCTATCATGTAATCGAATAAGATTGTTAGAGCATGGTGTCTAGTATCTCTATTAGTGCTATTTGACTTTGTTGCAACTTGTTGTGCTTAATGCTTGTCACTAGGGCCCGAGTGCCATGATCTCAAATCTAAACTTATTATTGTATCATTATGATAGTATTGTTTGTGATCTTATCTGCAAGTTGTGTACACATATCGTTGTCCGAATCCAAAGGCCCCGAAGTGACAGAAATTGGGACAACCAGAGGGGATGGCTGTGATGTGAGGATCACATGTGTTCACGGAGTGTTAATGTTTTGCTCCGGTGCTTTATTGAAAGGAGCACCTTAATTGCTAGTAGTTCCTTTGAGGCCTCGCTGCAACGGGCTGGCAGGACAAAAGATGTTGTGCAAGTTCTCATTGCGAGCACACATAACTATATATAGAGCACATGCCTATGATTGTTTAGTATTTGGATGCTTATTCATATTTATCTGCAATTGCCCTAGGTCTTGAAGTTACATATTTAGAATCGTCCATGCAACGCCCGTCCATCCATCCCTATGCCTACTGCACTCATATCCTACTGTTTGTTGCTACTGTTACTATTGCTCCCGTTTTAGTGCTGTTGTTGCTTTGCTGTTGCTACTACAAACTGTTGCTACTGATAAACTTCTGTGAGCAAGAACTATTTCCAGGTGCAGCTAAATTAACAACTCAGTTGTTAAGGCTTGCAAGTATTCTTTGGCTCCCCTTGTGTCGAATCAATAAATTGGGTAATACTACCCTCGAAGATTGTTGCGATCCCCTATACTTGTGGATCATCAGGCCCAGGGGGCCCACACCCTGACTAGGTGCGGCCTATGGTGGGAGGGTGCGGCCACCCTGTGGCTCCCCTCCGGTCGCCCTTTGGTCTCTGTGTTCGTCTCGGTGAAATATTGACTTTGGCTTTTGTCCCGTCCAATTCCGAGAATATTTCCTTACTAGCTTTTCTGGAACCAAAAACAGCAGAAAACAGGCAACTGGCACCGCGGCATCTTGTTAATAGGTTAGTCCCATAAAATGTATAAAAATACCTCAAAGTGTAGACAAAGCAAAGCAAAGTGGATACTAAACAAGCATGAAACATAAAAAATTATAGATACATTTACGACGTATCAGGCTTTTAAGTGTGATATTTAAATTTAATCTTTATTTGGTACCTTACCTAATTTATTAAGTAAACTATTTTGAGAAAAGAATAATTATTTTCCAAAGTAGTAATTCTAAATGATTTAAATTAAGTTGTAAAGAGTTTTTTTTGTTTTGTAGAAATATATCTTAAGAAGGTAAATATTTAAAGCTAAACACAACATTTGTTTTATATAAATCCTAAAATAACTTGAAAATCCATAAGTAGTATTTTTATAACATAAAAGATTTATTTTTATGCACAAAAGTAAATTTTATTTATTTTTAAGATTTGTTATGAATTTATTAAATTCCATTTAGATATTTAATGGTGTTAATGTTTATTTGCATTTTATTAAACTCAAATAAGTATTATATGTTTTTCCTAGTTAGATATTATTTTAATGAACATTTTGATGTATTAAATATATTTTAAGGATTTTTCTACATTTTTTAGAACTAAAATAGTGTACATGGGTATTTTGGTCATTTCCTTACCTCTATGTTTTTTTTCTCCATCTCTTTTTTTATATATAACCAGGCTTGACCCATAAGTTAGCCCAGCCCACTGACTGACTGTAGGGTTCGCAGCATAGAAAACAAAAAATTTCCTACAATGGGAACAACTATATACCAAGGTCTATCTACTAGATACAAACAACGGGCGAATGAATATCCGTAGAGAACATACCCTTGAAGACTGACAAAGCTTAACGAGTCAAACTCGTGGTTGATGTAAACGATCTCTTGCCGATCTAAAGATCGAGAGGAAGTTCTTAGCACCGCAACTTAGCAGTGCATCTGTGCTCGCACACACGTTCGAGGCACCGAGCAACCTCCGCCTCCTCACTCCAGCGATGCAGCGGAAGCACAACTCTTTCTTGCCGAATATCCGCCGGGAACATGTATCTTGCTAGTCCGAGACCATGGGAGATAAATACTAGAGGGGGAGAGAGATCCTTCACGAGGAGGTGTGAGTGAGAGAGAGGAGAGGGGGCTCCTTTTATAGGAGGAGGGGGGGACCCCAAGGGGGTGGCCGACGCATGAGGCTGCCCCCTTGCCCTCCCCTCATTCGTGTGGGTGGACACTCCACTCACAAGAATCCTTTCAATTCCCTCCACTCAAAATCCCATTAAATTCCCACCAAATTTAATGCAAACTCTCATTAAATAAAACTCCTTTTATTTATTCTGAATTTTGTCAATTACTTTAATGACAAACATTCACATATAACCCCGTGCTAGTATTTCATTTCACATGCAAAAAACACTTTCTGCAATTTCATCCGAAAACCTGTTTCGGTATCTTGTGAAATAAATTCCTGCGCTTGTTATTCTTTCCGGTATGAAACTTTTGCTCCAAATGGATATCGGTGTCTCTTAAGTGTGCCACCCTATGGTTAACGAATAATGCGGACATGATCGAGACCCTTCTCCGATCAATAATCATAAGCGGGATCTGGAGACCCATACTGACTCCCACACATTCAACGATGACTTTCTTGTGATCGTCGGAACCTTTTACGCTAGTATCTTAATCCTTTTGTTTCGTGATATATTACATGTCCGAGATTCGATCATCGGTATCTCCATACCTAGTTTGATCTCGTTATTTACATGCACTCTTTTCTCGTTCTCGTGATATATCATTCTAGTGATCAAATCACTTGCTTGCAAGCTAACCAATGTGACATCACTGAGAGGGCCCAGAGCATATCTATTCGTCATTGGGATGAACAAATTCCACTCTCGATCCATGGGCCTCAATATAACACTTCAGTAGTTCTGAACCCATCTTTATAATCACCCAGTTACGGTGTGACGTTTGATGTTATCAAGAAACTCTTTCGGTGTTAGTGATTGACATGATCTCATGGTCTAAGGATTAGGATCACTTCGTAAGTTGTTATAGCAATATAAACTCAATGACTTTGATCGTAATGCTATACTTCTGATGAATGTTTATCACACCATTACACTAATGTTGTGACCTCGTTATTAACAACATCCAATGTTTATGATCAGGAAACCTTGATCATCTTGTTAATCAACGAGCTAGTTTATGAGAGAGGCATAACTAGGAACTTTCTGTTTGTTTACACACATGTATTAATGTTTCTGTATTAATACAATTATAGTTGCAAAATAAACATCTATCATATACTTGGAATACACATAATAAACACTTTATTATTGCCTCTCAGGGCATATTCCCTTCAGTCTCCCACTTGCACTAGAGACAATAATCTAGTTACATAGTGATGAATCTAACACCCATGGAGTTCTGGTGTTGATCATGTTTTGATCTAGGGAGAGTTTTAGTCAACGGATCTGCTACATTGAGATTCGTATATACTTTACAAATCTTTATATCTCCATCCTTGACATGTTCACGGATGGAGTGAAACCGACGCTTAATATGCTTGGAATACTTGTGACCTTGGTTCTTTGGCATTGGAAATGGCACCATTGTTGTCACAATAGATCACCATTGGGTCCAACACGCTTGCAACCACACCTAGTTCGGATATGAACTCCTTCATCCAAACCACTTCCTGAGCCGCTTTCGAAGCAGCAACATATTCGGCCTCCGTTGTTGATCCCGCCACCACGGGTTGTTTGGAACTCCTCCAACTAACCGCTCCACCATTCATGAGAAATACGTATCCGGATTGAGACTTAGAGTCATCCGGATCGGTGTCAAAGCTAGCGTCGACATAACACTTAGCGACGAGCTCTTCTTCACCTCCGTACACAAGAAACATATCCTTAGTTCTTCGCAAGTACTTAAGGATATTCTTGACCGCTATCCAGTGTTCCGAAACTGGATCCGATTGGTACCTACTAGTCAAACTAATAGCATGTGCCATATCCGGTCTTGTACATAGCATGGCGTACATTATAGATCCTATGGCTGAAGCATAGGGGACTTTGTCCATTATCTCTCTTTCTTCCTCTGTAGCCGGACTTTGAGTCTTACTCAATGTCTTGCCTTGCAACATAGGTAAGAATCCCTTCTTACTTTCATCCATTTTAAACTTCTTTAAAATCTTATCAAGGTATGTACTTTGCGATAGCCCTATTAGGCGCCTAGATCTATCTCTGTAGATCTTTATGCCTAATATGTATGACGCTTCACCTAGGTCCTTCATTGAAAATTTGCTGTTTAGATAACTTTTAACACTATTTAAAAGATCTATATCATTTCCAATCAATAATATGTCATCCACATATAATATCAGAAATGCCACATTGCTATCACTCACTTTCTTGTAAATACAAGCTTCTCCATAAGTTTGGACAAATCCAAACTCTTCAATCACCTCATCAAAGCGAAGATTCCAACTTCGTGATGCTTGCTTCAGTCCATAGATGGATCGTTGAAGCTTGCACACCTTGTTAGCATCCTTAGGATCGACAAAACCCTTTGGTTGTATCATATATAACTCTTCTTCAATATTACCGTTGAGGAACGCGGTTTTGACATCCATTTGCCATATCTCATAATCAAAATATGCAGCAATTGCTAACATAATCCTAACTGACTTTAGCATCGCTACGGGATATAATGTCTCATCGTAGTCAACTCCTTGAATTTGTCGAAACCCCTTTGCGACAAGTCGAGCTTTATAGACGGTCACATTACCATCAACATTAGTTTTCCTTTTGAAAATCCATTTATTCTCCACGGCCTTCCGGTCGTGAGGTAAGTCTACCAAGTTCCAAACTTGATTTTCATACATGGATTCCATCTCGGATTTCATGGCTTCTAACCATTTGTTGGAATCCGGGCTCATCATAGCTTCTTCATACGTCGCAGGATCATCAATTTCATCAACCATGAAATACATAATAGGGTTTCCGTACAGCTCGGGAGCTGCACACGTCCTGCTAGACCTGCGAGGTTCGGTAGTACTCTCTTTCAGAGTTTCATGATCATTATCATTAGTTCTCTCTTCAACTGGTGAAGCCAACTCCGGAACGACTTCCGGTGATGTGCTACTCGCCATACTTTGAAGAGAAGGTTCAATAACCTCTTTGAGTTCTACCTTTCGACTACTCACACCTTTCGCGAGAAACTCTTTCTCAAGAAAGGATCCATTCTTGGCAACAAAAACCTTGCCCTCGGATCTGTGATAGAAGGAATACCCAATTGTTTCCTTAGGGTATCCTATGAAGACGCATTTTTCCGCTTTGGGTTCGAGTTTATCCGGTTGAAGTTTCTTCACATAAACATTGCATCCCCAAACTTTAAGAAATGACAGCTTAGGTTTGTTTCCAAACCACAATTCATACGGTGTATTTTCAACGGATTTATGCCCGATTTAAAGTGAATGTAGCAGTTTCTAGTGCATAACCCCAAAATGACAACGACAAGTCCGTCAGAGACATCATAGATCGAAACATATCCAATAAAGTACGATTAGGACGTTCCGACACACCATTTTGCTGTGTGTTCCGGCATGTGTGAGTTGTGAAACAATTCCACACTCTTTCATATGAGTGCTAAACTCGTAACTTAGATACTCTCCTCCACGGTCGGACCGTGGAAATTTGATCTTTCTATTACGATGATTTTCCACTTTATTCTGAAATTCCTTGAACTTTTCAAAGGTTTTAGACTTGTGTTTCATCAAGTAGATATAACCGTATCTACTCAAATCATTCGTGAAAGTAATAAAATAACGATATCCACCTCACGCCGACACACTCATTGGACCATATACATCAGAATGTATGATTTCCAATAAATCTGTCACCCGTTCCATTGAACCGGAAAATGGCGTTCTAGTCATCTTGTCCATAAGGCATGGCTCACATGTATCAAATGATTCAAAATCAAGTGATTCCAAAAGTCCATCCGAATGGAGCTTCTTCATGCGTTTAACGCCAATATGACCTAGATGGCAGTGCCACATATATGCGGATATATCATCATTAAGTTTAATCCTTTTAACATCAACATTATGAATATGTGTAACACTATTATCGAGATCCAACAAAAATAAACCATTCATCATTGGTGAATGACCATAAAAGTTTTCATTCATATAAATAGAACAACCATTGTTCTCGGATTTAAATGAATAACCACTTCGCATCAAACACGATCCAAATACAATGTTCATGCTCAGTGCAGGCACCAGATAAAAATTATTCAAGTTTATTACTAATCCCGATGGTAAGTGGAGAGATAGCGTTCCGATGACGATCACATCAACACTTGATCCATTGCTGACACACATCTTGACCTCACCCCTTGCTAGCGGTCGCTTGTTCGCAGCCCCTGATTCGAGTTACAAATATTAGCAACTGAACCGGTATCAAATACCTAGGTGCTACTGCGAGTACTAGTCAACTACACATCAATAACATGTATATCATATATACCTTTGTTTGCCTTGCCGGCCTTCTTGTCTGCCAAATAGTTGGGGCAGTTGCGCTTCCAGTGGCCAGTCCCCTTACAATAATAGAACTCGGTATCAGACTTAGGACCAACTCGGGGTTTCTTTTCAGGCATGGCAACCGGCTTGCCGCCCTTACTTCCCTTACGTTTTCCCTTCTTGTATTTCTTCAAACCAGTGTTCTTATTGATCATCAACACTTGATGTTCTTTCTTGATCTCCACTTTTACAGTTTTAAGCATTGACAGAAGCTCGGGGAGAGACTTCCTCATGCCTTGCATATTATAGTTCATCACGCAGCTCTTATAGCTAGGTGGCAGAGACTGCAGAACACGATGGATGCCTAAGTCAATGGGAATCGATATTCCCAAGGACACAAGCTTATCGGCGTAACCCGACATCTTGAGTACATGCTCACTTACGGAGCGTGCTCTTACATCATGCAGCTAAAGAACTTTTCTGAAGCATTGTAGCTCTCTACAGTAGCATGTGTGTCGAAAATCATTTTCAACTCACCCATTGTATCAAATGCATTGCCGTTTTTGAATGCTTTCGAAGTTCTGGCTCTAGCCCATACAATATGCCGCAATGAACTAAGTTGTGGTCCTCCTGACGAGTCTGATAGACATTCTTCTCCTCGTCAGGGGCATCATTGAACGGTGGGGGGCCTAGCGGTGCTTCTAGCACATATTGCTTTTGTGCAGCAGAGAGGAGAATCCTCAAATTCATGGCCCATTCAGTAAAGTTGCTACCGTTTGTTGCAAGTTTCTCTTTCTCCATGAACACATTGAAATTAAAAGCAGGTGGTGCCATCTACAACAGAATTTGTAAAGTTTAGACTAACTTTATGATAGATTGAGTTCAACTAATCCACATTACGAATGAACTCCCACTCAAAAACGACATCCCTCATGCCTTTTTGGTGATTACATGAACCAAATCCACTACACCAAGTCCGATCATCACGTGAGTCGGTGTAGCTTCAAAGGCGAGCATCAAATGGGCATCATATCTACCATATGACTCATGCTTAACCTTTCAGTCTGTGTTCCGAGGCCATGTATGTACATGCTAGGCTCGCCAAGTAAGAACCTTAGTATTCACGTGTGTAACTGTCTTACACCCGAAATATGGTCGTGGATCCAAGAACACTCAATCATCACGTGATGTCTTGGAGCGATGAAACATAATTGATGCATACTTAAGGAAGAACACATTCTTATCTTGATATTTAAATGAGGGATCATCTTATTATGCTAATAAAATGCCAAACAAGCAATATAAGATGCAATCAAACATCACATGTTTATAAGTGAAATGATATGGTTCCCGCATATGATCTCCATCATGTGCACCGTGGTATGATCATTATCATACCTCTATGTGTAAGGCCAAGGTCTATGGAACTTCCACGTTATGTGTGTGTTGTAAGAGTATCATCTCACATTCTAATTACAACATCGCCATATCATAACACTAGCCCAGCAACAATCTAAACTAGACGCCTCTAATTTATCCATTGCAAGTTTTACATGGCTTAGGGCTTTCGAAGATAGAACCATTCTTACCTACGAACATGAACCACAACGAGGATAACCAAATTGTTGACAACTCGTTGCAAATTAGATATTGACTATAGTAGGAGAGGCAGACACCCGCTAGCCACTTCTGCAAACTAGTTGCATGTCAAGCGTGGAACAGGTCTCATGTGCGAGGACATGTAAAGTTTGTCCGGGCGGCTTCATCCCACTATACCATCAATATCCAAAGTACAACCAAGAAGCAATAACATGATCATCAACACCCACATACTATATGTGTACTACCCGTGTAAAGCATCTACGCATAGATCCGGCTCTGATACCACTGTAGGGTTCGCAGCATAGAAAACAAAAAATTTCCTACGATGGGAACAACTATGTACCAAGATCTATCTACTAGATATAAACAACGGGCAGATGAATATCCTTAGAGAACATACCCTTGAAGACCGACAAAGCTTAACGAGTCAAACTCGTGGTTGATGTAGACGATCTCTTGCCAATCTCAAGATCGAGAGGAAGTCCTTAACACCGCAACTTAGCAGTGCATCCGTGCTCGCACACACATTCCAGGCACCGAGCAACCTCCGCCTCCTCGCTCCAGCGATGCAGCGGAAGCACAACTCTTTCTTTCCGAATGGCCACCGGGAACATGTATCTCGCTAGTCCAGGACCATGGGGGATAAATACTAGAGGGGGAGAGAGATCCTTCACGAGGAGGTGTGAGTGAAAGAGAGTAGAGGGGTCTCCTTTTATAGGAGGAGGGGGGAACCCCAAGGGGGTGGCCGGCGCATGGGGCTTCCCCTTGCCCTCCCCTCATTCATGTGGGTGGACACTCCACTCACAAAAATCCTTTCAATTCTCTCCACTCAAAATGCCACTCAAAATCCCATTAAATTTCCACCAAATTTAATGCAAACTCTCAAAACTCCTTTTATTTATTCAGAATTTTCTCAATTACTTTAATGACAAACATTCACATATCACCCCTTGCTAGTATTTCATTTCACATGCAAAAAACACTTTCTGCAATTTCACCCGAAAACCTATTTCGGTATCTAGTGAAATAAATTCCTGCGCTTATTATTCTTTCCGCTATGAAACTTTTGCTCCAAATGGATGTCGGTGTCTCTTAAGTGTGCCACCCTACGGTTCGCGAATAATGCGGACAGGATCGATACCCTTCTCTGATCAATAATCAGAAACAGGATCTGGAGACCCATACTGACTCCCACACATTCAACGATGACTTTCATGTGATCGTCGGAACCTTTTACGCTAGTATCTTAATCCTTTTGTTTCGTGATATATTACATGTCCGAGATTCGATCATCGGTATCTCCATACCTAGTTTGATCTCGTTATTTACATGCACTCTTTTCTCGTTCCCGTGATATAACATTCTAGTGATCAAATCACTTGCTTGCAAGCTAACCAATGTGATATCACCGAGAGGGCCTAGAGCATATCTATCCGTCATTGGGATGAACAAATTCCACTCTCGATCCATGGGCCTCAACATAACACTTTAGTAGTTCTGAACCCATCTTTATAATCACCCAGTTACGGTGTGACGTTTGATGTTATCAAGAAACTCTTCCGGTGTTAGTGATTGACATGATCTCATGGTCTAAGGATTAGGATCACTTCGCAAGTTGTTATAGCAATATAAACTCAATGACTTTTGATCGTAATGCTATACTTCGGATGAATGTTCATCACACCATTACACTAATTTTATGACCTCGTTATTAACAACATCCAATGTCTATGATCAGGAAACCTTGATCATCTTGTTAATCAACGAGGTAGTTTATGAGAGACACATAACTAGGAATTTTCTGTTTGTTTATTAAACACACATGTATTAATGTTTCCGTATTAATACAATTATAGCATGCAAAATAAACATCTATTATATAATTGGAATACACATAATAAACACTTTATTATTGCCTCTCAGGGCATATTCCCTTCACTGAACCAGCCCATAAGGTTGGCCTCAACCCTCAGGCCGACCAACCGGGTCGGTCAAACAGCCCGAGCCAGTCAATCCTTTTCCCCTCACCTCTCTTTGTTCTCGCGTGCGATGTAGACAACGTCGCCACCATTGCCCGCTGCTCCAATCGACCCGATTCCGACGAGTACTGGCCATTGCGGCTGCCGCTGCCAGTCTAGGAAGCCCCATCTCCTCCTAGACGACCTAGCCATCCATTCGATTTTCATATGGTGTCTTATTGAACTCGCCCCCTTCGATTATCTGGTTATAGGGTTCTCCCCGCCCGTGGTCTCGACGCTTGCTGATGACCTTGTGGTCTTGTGGTGGTGACCTGGTGCCGCGGAGAGGGTCCATGGGTGGTGTTTTGGTGGTCGTTGACCACCGCTGCTGCGGCAATGAGCTGGGGCTGCAAGAGCGGATTGGTGCAGGTCGAGCGTCATAGTGCTCCTTGTGTCGTCATTCTTGGGTTTCCGCAACCGTTCTACTTCCACTCCGGCAGCTATGTCTCGCCTCCAGGTAGGTACTTTCATATTTACTCCTCTCTCCCAATTTTACCACTCTTTCTTCTTGTTGGGGTTCGTAGCATGGTAAAAAAAGTTCTATCATATGAACACACACAAGCCAAGATCTATCTACTAGATTGAAGCAACGAGTCAATAGAGTACTAACCCTCGAATATTCCAAAGCGGTTAACAAGATCGGATTTTCATGGGTGATGTTGTCGTTCACTTGCCCCTCTCAAGATCGCGTAGACGATCCTTTCGGTGCCGCGTTCTGGCAGCGCTCCCGCAGTCAGTCACACATTCGCACTACAAGGAATCTGCTCACTAGTGACCTTTTTTTAACGACCATGGATTTTTTGGTCATAGCTCTATGACCATTCTGAACCATTTGGTCGTAGGGAAATCGAGAGGGTCCAAACCTTGAAAAATTACGACCAATTTTGTTAAGAAGGTCATAGTTTACTAACACAAAATGGACATAGATGGATAACAACAGTTCAGAGCCTTGAATAACGCTGAGATGCTTTGAGGGCCGTTGGATGAGAGAAGAATAGATGGACGAGATCGTGATCCGGGTCAGTTTTGGTGCAGATCGATAAAATGGCATATTGGCCTCCATGTAGGATCCTGAAACACACACACCGCCGATGCTCCACTTAGGATCCCCGACCCAACCCTCCAAACCCTAATTACTCCTCCATTTCTTCCTCTCTCTCTCATAGACGTCGCCATTCTCAGATGCGAAGGACCCATACCCAACTCCCCATCCGCCAGTCGCCGCTCTCGCCCACGCCGGTCGCCGCAGCGCCATATGCCGCTATTATTCTCGCCCACGCCGGTCGCCGCAGTGCCACATCCGCTCGGCTACCCCTTTTGTGCACCCCCATCGGCCGCATCCACCTCTCGAACACCTTAACACCCCAAAACCTAGATCCCTAGCGCCTCATCATCCCTCCCTCCGCATCACCAACCATGGCGGTCAAGAACGTGTACGAGCCGCTGAGGAGGGTTCCAGGGAAGCATGAGGTGCGGCGTGGGATCCACATCACCAAGGATTCGGTGAGTACCAGTACCATAACCCAAATCTCTCCGTGATGCATCCGGGGTTGGCGCGGTGACCCTTGACAGCGCCTCCAATTACACAATCGACCACCACTGGGGCAGCTTCGCGGGAGACTTTCCTCATGAACCTGACCACCAAGAACGAGATAAGGTATGAAGGTCCTCCTCTTCGTCCTCCTGAAGAGGATGTTTGAGACAAGCTTGCTGCACAGGTCAAGGCGAAATAGTGTGCTTGCCTATAGGATTTAATGTTCTGTTTTCGTGGTATGTAGAAGCCGCTTCTTCCCTCTGGGAGAATGCTTATTCGTGTTACATTTACATTTTTTTGGGATTTTGGGAGTGTGCTTATGATGACCCACAAGTGTAGAGGATCGCAACAGTCTTCGCGGGTAGTATTACCCAATTTATTGATTTGACACAAGGGGAGCCAAAGAATACTTGTAAGCCTTAACATCTGAGTTGTCAGTTCAGCTGCACCTGGAAATAGTTCTTGCTCACAGAAGTTTATCAGTAGCACATTTTGTAGTAGCAACAACAAAGCAACAACAACAGTAACAACAACATTAAAACAGTAGGAATAGTAACAGTAACGGTAACAATAGGATTCAAGTGCGGTAGGCATAGGGATGGATGGACGGGCGTTGCATGGACGAGTCTAAACATGTAACTTCAAGAACTAGGGCATTGCAGATAAATAATAACAAACATCCAAGTACTAAACAATCCCAGGCATGTGCTCCAAATATAGTCGTACGTGCTCGCAATGAGAACTTGCACAACATCTTCTGTCCAGCCAACCCGTGGCAGCGGGGCCTCTAGGAAACTACTGACAATTAAGGTGCTCCTTTTAATAGAGCACCAGAGCAAAGCATTAACACTCCGTGAACACATGTGATCCTCACACCACAGCCATCCCCTCCGGTTTTCCCAATTATTGTCACTTTGGCGCCTTTGGATCCGGACAATGATATGTGTACACAACTTGCAGATAAGATCACAAACAATACTATCATAATGATTCAATAATAAGTTCAGATCTGAGATCATGGCACTCGGGCCCTAGTGACAAGCATTAAGCACAATAAGTTGCAACAAAGTCAAATAGCACTAATAGAGATACTAGGCACTATGCCCTAACAGATCTTATTCGATTAAATGATAGAACTCATCCAATCCCTACCATCCCCAAGCCTATAGCAGGGGATTACTCACTCATGGATGAGGAAAACATCGGTGGTTGATGGAGATGCGTTGGTGATGACGATGGCGATGATCCTCTCCAAATTCCCCGTCCCGGCAGGGTGCCAGAACGGAGTTTCTGGATCCGAATCTTGGTTTCTCGTGGCGGCGGCGGAGCGGAACTCTTTCTGGAAAACTATCGACCCCCTTGAGTTTTTAGGTCAGAAGGCAACTTATAGGCGTGGAGGGAGGCCGAGGAGCTGCCTGGGGTGGCCAGACCTCCCCCAGGCGCGGGGTCAGTGGGCCCGCGCCTGGGGTGGGTCTGCCCCCCCAGGCCTCCCCTCTGTCTCCCCTTCTGGCTCCGTGGATCTTCTGGTGAAATACTCCCTCCGTTTCAGGGCTTAAGGCGTCCTCGTTTTGCGTATTTTTTCTTTGACCAAGAATTACTCTAAATACGCAAAGAGTTTTGGTATAAAACTAGTATCACTGGAATGTATTTTTCAATACGAAACCAATGGTACTAATTATGTATAATATAATCAAGATTTTGTTGCTCAATTCTTTTGGTCAAACTTTACTTTGGAAAGCGTGTGCGCCTTAAGCCTTGAAACGGAGGTAGTATAATTTTTGGCATATTTTCCGGGATTTTTCCTGATAGTTCATTTTCTGCACAAAAACAAGACACCAAGGTAATTCTGCTGAAAACAGCGTTAGTCCGTGTTAGTTGTATCCAAATCACACAAGTTTAGAGAAGAAACAATAGCAAAGTGTTCGAGAAAGTAGATACGTTTTGGACGTATCAACTCCCCCAAGCTTAGCTTATTGCTCGTCCTCATGCAATTCAGTTGAAAACTGAGTGCGATAAAAGAATTTTCACGAACACTTTGCTTCATATGATGTAAATATTCTCAGCACAAGAGTAGATACTTAAACCATTCATAATAATAAGTATGCAACCAAGTCTACTCAATAGTCATTGAAAGCTATGAAGAGAAACCAACTCAATAATAATAAGTAGCATGAGACATAAACATAAGCAACATTGCAATACTCATAATATGGTATGATAGAGTGGTATCTCGCTTGCCTTTGTTTGTAGAGCACAATAATGCCAAGACACCTCTAAAGTTCAAGTGAACACTAGAAGTAAACATATCAGAGATACAAGCATCAAAGTCATGACATAATTAACCAAGTTTGGAGACATACACAAGAGTGACAACTATGCTCTCAAGAAGGTGCTCATAGAATAAGTGGTGACTCAACAAAGTTGTGAAAACGGTTTTGTGAAGGTTTGAAAGGCTTCCCAATGCTGAAAGGAAGGTACTCATTAGCTTTGAGCTCTCATTGCCCCTATCATAGGCATCTTCATGCAGTTAAGGTGAAAGTGAGGTCCACTCTGAATCATATGCCTGACAGGCCATAGACTGGAAATCCCAAGTCCCTTGAGTACGAGGGTCGCTCCGCATGCTACTCAACTTTGGTCACCTAAAAGTTCCTGTCATTGTAAATACATGCATATCATCGAGAACCGCCAACGGGGTACACCTTGCATATGGTACAGGAGCTTTCCCATAACCAAAATGACAAGGCAAGCAGACGATGAGCATCTCAGCAATATTTTTATTTACCATATGCATAACTTTTTATTGAGGACGCTTCATAGATGCTCATTATAGTGATGCTGCAAGTTTCCACCATGCTTAAGCATGACTTAGGCTAGCGGCCTAGGCGTTTCTCTAACACAATGTATAAACTCCATGAACTGACAACTTCCCCTTTTACTTCACATCGTCGACATCCGTAAACAAAAGAGCAAAGTATCAACTGGAAAGAATTATCCAAAAGGTGTTGAAAGCATTCCCCGTGATAGCACGATTCTGCTGACTCCCAGCATATAATAAGCAAACATATAACTTTCATGGACTAGTCACAATGGTTCAGAATTATTAAGCACAAGGAATAAAGTGTGCCATCAAATTTGTGAGAGCTTTACTAACTAACTTTCTCAAAACAGACAAACATTTTATTTTGGAAGAAAACACGGCATATGGAATATGCACCGAAATAGCAAATGATACTAATAAGTAGGTATGGTGGACACAACTGGCAATATTGGTTTTGGGGAGTTGGAAGCACAGGTAGAGAACGTACTCAGTGCAAGTGAAGGCTAGCAATAGAGAGAGAGCGACAAACAGAGAGCAATAACTATCATAATCATGCTTGCAACAAAACAAGACTAATTATGGCATGAAAGTGATACAAGAACTCTGAGGCAAAATAAATCATCGAGGCTTACTGACTATTGATTAGTCATATGCATGCGTGATCATGTGCCAAGTCGATTCACATGAACAGACAGAAGAGGATACCACAATATCATACCAAAGTATGAATAAAGCAATGCAAGCAAACATTCATATGGCATGCTACAAACTATTAGCAAGCTAGAGCTAATCATAGACAAACAAGAACTACTAAGCTTCCATAATGACATACACCTTACACAAACAGGCTAAGCATGCTCACAATGATGAGTATATGTACAAAAATGAAACAAATAGAGTTCGTTACCAGCCTCTTACCACACCTCGAGTTGTCTTAATCTTCATTATTGCTCTTCACTTGTGTGACTTGAATAATTAACATGAAACCAAAATCCACTAAGGACGGCTGAACCCTGCGAAGAACTCACAAAACCAAAGAAGAACAACAAATATTTTTGGTGTTTTCGATTTTTTAGAAACAAGCAACCAAAGAAAAACCAAACAAAAACAAAGCAAACCAAACAAAGCAAAATATTTTTGGATTTTTCTTTTAAGGCAAACCAAAGCAAAGAAACAAAGAAATAAACCAAGAGAAACAACGAAAATATTTTTGGTATTTTTGGGTTTTTAGAAAGAAGCAAGAAAAAACAAAAAAAAGCGAAACAATGGATATACAAAGAACCGACCGAACATGATATATATATGAGTGTGATGTCGGTATACCTCCCCCAAGCTTAGGCTTTTGGCCTAAGTGTGGCTCAATCCCATGGTGCCCAAGTAGATGCACCTCCGTAGTATATCGAGGAAACTCCCTCGTCTTGGTACGAGCTCGAGGCCTCCCCTGTATAATGTAACGCGGGGTCATATGCGGGCGCTTCCTCCTGATAGTGCCCGTGGAAGTTGAGAGAGCGCAGCTTGTCATCCATCTCCCCCTTCGTGCGTGACCAAGGTCCCTGAGAAATACTGAGCAAAGTGGTTTGGGGTAGAGGGATTTCTCTCTCTTTCCCGTCAGTAAACAACATTCTATAAACCAAGTTCTCGAGAGTAGAGCTAGAGGTGGCAAAGTGGTGCGCCTTCATGGCAGCAAGATCAAGCCTCAGAGGAGCCAAAACTATATCATGTGGATCAACAGCAATGCCCAAGGCAGAAGCGATACGAGTAGCAATAATTCCCCCATAAATGGGTCCCCTAGCAGCTAAACGACGAGCAATGAGGGAACCAAGATTATACTTATCCTCACCGTAGAGCGCATCAGCAAAGAAGGCCAATTGATAGTTGGATATATTACTAGTGTTCTCCCTACCAAGAACACTGGTGGTAAGATAGTAGGTGAAGTACATGATGGCTGGAAGTTGAATGTTCCTTATCTTCCCTCGTTGAGCTCTGCGGTCATCATCATTGGTTATTCCTCGGTATAGTTCCAACAAATCAGCGGGAAGAGCTGTAATCTTCTTTGATGACCCATTTGTACCAAGTCCCAGGGCCTTGCAAAATTTCTTCAAAGACATAGAATGAGCCCTGTCATAAAGTCTGAAAGACATAGAAGGATTGAACAAACTATTGGTGAAGGAGAAACTCTCCACAAATGTTTTAGTAAGTGAAGCATATTGAGCACTCTCATCCTGCATGAAACTTGTTAGACCATCCCTCTCAATCAAAGCCATGAAATCATTAAAAATCCCAGCAGCTCGTAAGAAAGTTTGACAAGGAAAGGTGGAGGGGTGAGCATCCCCTTCATCTCCCTCGTCACCAAACCGCGGAGTGATGATATCCTCATTGTATGAGGGTCTGGAGATGGTAGATGACCTTGGGAGCCTTGCCCTTCCAGGTGCATCACTCTCAAAAATGTCACCAAAGGTGTGGTGGTCCATGACTTCCCTATTCTGAAATTTTTAGACAACCATCAAACCAAGTGATTTCTAAGTTGATAAATGATGAACAACTACTATAGGAACTTGCTAGAGGACTACACATGCATCAAAACAAAGTTTATAAACATAGAACAACATGAAAGCTCAAACAACCAGTCACCTACAGTAGCAAAATACCCAAGATACAATCTACCAATCACAAATCTAATTGGACAAGTGGAGGAGGCACATACCAAGGAGCAAACCCTCCAAAAATCAGCACTTGAGATGGGCTGAACAAGGAGATAAAAAATCGCGAGCAAGAACAACAAGAACTCGAGCTTGAGCAAGTTTTTCGGTGTTTTTCGGGAGAGAGAAAGAAGGTGGCTTTGAGGAGGCGGCCTAGAGGGGCCCAGGTGGGCCAGACCCCCCCTAGGCGCCACCACTAGGTAGGTCGCGCCTACCATGGGTGTGGGGCCTAGGGGTGGCCCCCTGGGTCATCTCAGGTGCCACTCTGCCCCTTCTTTTGAGGAAAAATTTATTTTGAATTTTCTGGGATTCTTCGGGAAACTTTTTTTGGCCAATTTTCAGGGTATGAAAATTGATTTTCTCGCAGAAACAGTTTTTCAGAAGAAGCAACAGCAAACCAAAAGCCAAACTACAGGAGCTCTAAGAAACTCTAACAAGCAAACAACTAGCAAAACTAAAACTAAGGCAAAAACTAGGAAGGAGAAAGGATAAAGAAAGCAAGTATAACCATAGTGAAAACATTATTTTGTTCATAAAAATCCTTTTGTTAACAAGGTTGATCAAGTCTTGTTACCAAAATAATCTTATATGAAACAAAACTTTGCATTCCACAAGGTGATTATGTTACCTCATACTTGATAGCAATGGTCCCAATCATAATAGTTTCAAAATTTTCTTGTGGAATGGGACAATATATTTCTCCAACCTTGATGCCTTCAATATTTTCAATAGAATTCTGGCAATAGCTTCTGACAACCTTCTTGGGGAAATAGACAGTGTGCTCTTTGTCATTAATATTGAATGTTACTTTTCCTTGATTGCAATTGATGACAGCACCTGCAGTATTAAGAAAAGGTCTCCCAAGAATAATAGACATATTATCATCTTCAGGCATTTCAAGCACAACAAAATCAGTTAAGACCATGCAATTATGAGCAACTTGAATAGGAACATCCTCACATATACCAATAGGAACAGTAGTTGACTTATCAGCCATTTGCAAAGATATATCAGTTGGTATCAACTTTTCTAGCTCGAGCCTCTTATAGAGAGAAAAAGGCATAACACCAACTCCAACTCCCAAATCACATAAAGCAGTTCTAACATAATTATTCTTAATGGAGCAAGGAATAGTTGGTATACCTGGATCACCAAGTTTCTTTGGAACCTTATCATTGAAGGAGTAATTAGCAAGCAAAGTAGAAATCTCCTCATTAGGAATCTTCCTTTTATTAGAGACAATATCCTTCATATACTTTGAATAAGGAGGCAATTTAATAGCATTAGTCAAAGGAATTTGCAGAAATAAAGGCTTCATCCACTCACAAAACTTGTTGTAGTGTTCTTCCTCCTTTGACTTGTGTTTCTTACCTGAAAAAGGCATAGGTTTCTGCACCCAAGGTTCTCTCTTTACCATGTTTATTAGCAATAAAATCTTCCTTTGTGTACCTAGTGTTCTTAGTGTGTTTCTTAGGTCCTTCCTCAACTTCCTCCTTATCAGGAGACTCATCAATATTACCACTCTCAGTTTCAGCATCAGAGACAAATATACTATTAGGATCTACAGCAGGTTCAAGTGGTTCCTCAACTTTCTTATGTTTCTTTTCTTCCTCTTATGAGGACTACCACTATCCTCACCTTGTTGGGAATCCTGCTCTATACTTTTAGGGTGTTCTTCAGGATATAAAGGATCTTGGGTAGCTGCACCACTCCTAGTATTAATTCCATAAGCATGTTTATTTCCTGAAGCATTAACTAGCATATTCTTTTGCACTTTAGCAAGTTGATCAAGTTGGGTTTGAACCATTTGAAAGTGTTTACACAGCATTTTAATATCATTAGAAGTTCTTTCCACAATATCTTTCAACTCATGGATAGCTCTAGAGTTTTCCAATAAATGATTTTGAACCTGTTTATTAAAATTACCTTGTTTAACAATAAATGTGTCAAGTTCCTCTAAGCATTGATCAGGAGGCTTACCATAAGGAATATCACCTTCATTAAATTGGAGAGAGTGTACCTCAATAGTAGATGAGTGGGGAATTGTCTTACATAATTCTTCTATAGGAGGTAGATTCTTCACATCTTCAGCTCTAATACCTTTCTCCTTTAGACACTTTTTAGCTTCCTTCATCACTTCATCATTTAATGCAATAACTACCCTCTTCTTTGTTGTTGGTGTTTGAACTGGTTCAGGAACATCTGGTTCAGGAGTAATAGGCTCAGGTGTATTCAGCTCAGTTGAAGCCCAATCATCATAATTCTTGCTTATCTTGTTCATTAATTCTTCAGCATCTGTAGGAGTCCTTTTCCTGAAAACACAATCAGCAAAGCTATCTAGGTAGGTCCTAGAATCATCAGTTAGTCCATTATAATAAATATCAAGAAGCTCATTCTAAGGTAATGGACATCTAGGATATGCATGAATCAAGGAACAAAATCTTTTCCATGACTCAGGAAATTTCTCTTCTTCTCCCTGTTTAAAATCAAAAAGTCTCTGCAAAGCAACATGTCTAGCACTAGGAGGAAAATATTTATGAAAGTAAGAAGCAATCAAGAAATCAGGGCTATCAATGGAACCAAGAGGTAATCTATTAAACCAAGCCCTAGCTTCTCCTTTTGTGAAAAAGGGAAGATCTTAGCAACAAAGTACTTGCGCATTTTAAAATCATCAGAGAACAAATCACTCATAGTAGAAAGCTCATTCATCTGAGCCACAACACTCTCATTTTTAGTACCACAAAAAGGTTCTTTCTCAACAATATCTAAATAAGATAAATCAAGAGAGAAATCATAATCTTTATCTTTAATATCTATGGGAGAGGTGGCAAACTTAGGATCATATGACTTCTTGGGCATAATAGTACGTCTGGCAAGGAGACTCTTAATAGCACCAGCATCATGTGTGTTTCGGCACTCTTCAACAAATTCATCAGGGAGCTCTATCTAACCATCGTTAATATCAAAACTCCCACTAGCAGGTGAGCTAACAGGTGTAACAGTGTTTTCACTAGGAGTTTCGGTATTTCCTAGACTAGCCATAGTAGCATCTAGAAAAGGACCTAATGAACCACTCGCATCAAGCACAGTAGAAGTAACATCATGAGTATCAAAAGCAGTTTCAGATTCAACAGTAGTAGCAGTGTGTGTTGCATGTGTATGTGGTGGTGGTGTGACAAGCTTACTTACAATAGACGGTGAATCAAGAGCAACAAAGGTATTTAGGACTGTACCTCTTCTTGTAGTGGATGGTAAAATAGGGAACTTTCCATCACGACACTTCCCCATGATGAAAGGAGTAGTAGTGAACAATAATAGATCCAAGTTAACTCACAAAAAAGCTATACTCCCCGGCAACGGCGCCAGAAAATAGTCTTGATGACCCACAAGTGTAGGGGATCAAAACAGTCTTCGCGGGTAGTATTACCCAATTTATTGATTTGACACAAGGAAGATGTTCTGGATGGTACATGCTGAACGAGGTTCCTATTCTTCTTTGCCTGAAGTAAGTACTCGTTTTCTTATTTCTGTCGAGGATGGAGTCACATTTAGGTAGGGATTAAGGTTTTGATCTTCGGGGTCAATTTGGGGAAGGAAATCTCAAATAAGGGTTTTTCTTGGTAGTTATTAGGGTCGATGTTTTATACTCTTATAGTTGCGGTCTGAAACTGATGGAGATTGCTTCACATTCTGTACTAGTAGTCATCTCAATAGGAATTAATAATGACATACTATGTTATTGTAAAAGGACATAGTAACAACTCATAGCGCCAGGGAAAGGATTCGATTAGTAACTTCAGGACATGAGATACTAGTGCAGAAACAAGTGATAACACATTTCACTAGTCAGTATCTTCTATGCTTTGTTACATTTTACAACATCAGACCTTCTATGCTCTGTTATAAAAATCTAGTACCTTGCACTTGTTTCTTATTTGCTTATACTCGCAACAACAGTAGCTACCATGTACCTTGCACTTGTTTCTTATTTGCTCATGCTTCTTCCCGTGTAGATAACCTCTGACCAAGGCCAGCGTTCGGAGCTGCACGCCGTTGATGATGTGCAAGGGTGTGCCCTACCAGGAGGAGGGGGAGGTCGTGCAGCCCTACCCCAATCACAAAGACGACGCCCAACAACCAAGAAGGTCATATCTTTTCGTTCCCCTTTTCTAATATGCTCTAGACCATGGTTGGTTATGCTACAAATCGAGTAGATCGCCTCCATCTACATGTAGAGTATATTATTTCTCTCCTTGTTGTATCACGGTGAACCACATGATGCTTAGGATGTGTGTGTCCTGGCTACTGATTAGTGCCCTGTCTACTGATTAGTGCCTTGTTATATGGTAATCTTATTGTTTATCCAATATTTATAGCTGCTGTAGGTTATAATTTAGCATTGGATTATTCCTATACTCCTCTAATTTAGCACTAATTTGTCAGTATAGTGTCATTTAAAATAAAATATATTGGCTATCCCAAAAACACCGTTTCTATTTCACTGTATCATGTGCACTGAAATTTTGCTTTGAATAGAGATTGTTGCGTATACTCCTTTAACATGTGTACTGTCATTCTAGACAGGAATACTAGATTCTGAACCTGGTATTGTAGAACATTAGAAATCTTGTGCTGCGGGTCATGTCCTTGGCCTTTCTTGTTTGATGGCAACATTTAGGTGAGGCTTTTTTGTAGTGTATAATATGTTCAGGCTGTAACTAGGAAAGTGAGAAACTATTGATCAATGGCCTTTAGTGACTTGGTGCTTGTTTTCAAGTGCAGCTCAGTAGGATATTTGCAAGTAGTACATGCAAACTACCAATGCACATTCACTCTGTATGTACTTATGAGCGACTGAATCGTGGCATCTAAAGGGGAATGCCATGCTTGGTGTGATGGTGCATGCTCTTTACACGTTTTCTATTTTTGTTCCTGCAGTTATAGACCCAGGGGATGAGGTTCTGCTCTTCAACCCCACTTACAAAGCATATCAAACGTGCATCGAGCTAGCCTGAGGTGTTCCTGTAAGTCTTTTCGGTCAGTTCAGGGGTTTTATCATCTAGCAGGAACGATTGTAACCTTCTGTTGGCCAATGACATGTCTCCATAATTTCATTCTTGTACATGTCTATAATTTCTATACTACAGGTTAGGAACGCCTTTATGGAAAACAGATTCTGCAACTAAGATATTCCATTGTGCATTCTACCTGAAACTATATAGGAATTGTGTCCTGGATCCATTTTCCATCTCTATTTCATTGTGACCTTGTTGGTACAAGCACATTTTATAGTGGGTGTATTCTGTAATTAGTAGAACTGTAGTCCATATTGCTTCCTTGGTTACTTATGTTACTATTCGACGTGGAAATGCTATTAACTCTTGCTAGAGATGCTATGTTATAATTAACGAGTACTTCCTTGTCAACTCTTGCTTATATTGGTGTCTTTATAATCCTGTCAAGCATGATCGAGCTATAGCGGCATCATCTTGATTTATAGCATGACATCTGCTACTTATTTAATCATGACATGCGTTGCATAATTCTTTTGCATGTTATACTTGAGCAATCTTATTCTGTAATACTTGAGCAAGTCACACTAACCAAGTCAATTGTATTTGATGGTTTTAAGATTGGCTCTATTGTAGTTTGGTATGCCTGAGAATCACATGTTATCTCTGCAATAAAGTCAAAGTTAATCTTATGTTATAAATTTAATGTAGAAGTTGCACTACTCCTCAAATACATTTACATGTCTGGCATCATGTTATATTTATGTTAACTTTAGTCTTCGTTTGCAAATCATCTATGCAGCCATATAGATAACATGTGATTCTGGCAAATTATGGTCTTATATAAGCTTTTTAAATATATCACAAAATGACCTTGTCTACTATTTTATATTGATAGTCGCTTGTTTTCTTTGCATAATGAACTGATCAATCAGGACCGGAGGATGTTTCATTGCTGCTGATATCCTGGAGCTCTGGAAAAGGCCTAGCATGCTGCTGATATCCTAGATGTGCCATTGCTGCTGATCTTTTTTGGAACATATGCAACACGTAGCAGCATGGAAACCCGCCAAATGTAGTTTGTGTATATATCTGTTCTGTAAATCAACTCAGCATGTATTATTTTGTGTTATTTTTTAATATATTCCACGTGTTCTCTCTTTTCTGAATGAAATATTGGTTATTTACTGTAAGTTCGTCTAAGTTTCCTAGAGTTTGGGACTAGATTGAAATGGAAGTCGGACTAGTTGGGACCAATGTGAAAAAGAAACCTAACAAGTGGGACATATCTGACTGGTGGGACTAGCTCTAGAATTAAATAGAAATTAGAAATTATTTGACAAAACGGCCATTGCACAAAATTAAATGGGCCTTGAACATGCGAGAATTCTAGAAAGAAAAGGGTCGGATTATTGGGCTTGACCTATGTAGATGGTTGGACTGGACTGGGCTAAATCTGATCCACGACCTTTCGAATTAGTCACAAATTTGGCACGTAGGATGGGCCACGTAGGATCCTACGTGAACATGGCAGACAGTCTGTGACCAATACAGTTGGTCATAGAATCCGTGACCATCTATATTGGTCATAGATATCTATGACCAATTCAGAGAAAAGGTCGTGGTGTTTAACTAGTGACGCTCAGCTTTTGACCTTCTGTATTTGGTCACTAAAAGGTGACAAATTAAAAACTGTGACCTTCCAGTGACCAATATGGAGGGTCATGTATCACTATATTTCTTGTAGTGTTGGTACTCGATGAAGACCTTCCTCTCCCTTGTTCCAGCAGATAGCGGAGGTTGTAGCTCTCTCTTCATGATTCCGGCAGCACGATGACGTGGTGTCGGAAGTAGAGGGGAGATCCCGCAGGGCTTCTCCTAAGCCGGTGCGAGTATGATGGAGTAGAGGGAGCCCCGACGATCTAGGGTTTAGAGGGCCGAGGTTTAGAGGTGGCCTGCGACTAGGGTTTAGCTAGGCGACGACTGTTTAGAGGAAGGTCTAGACGCTGGTGACTTGGGGGGCAAGGCCGACGGCTAGGTTTGTGGGATGGTGGCTTGGGGCGCCCCACCCCTTCTTTTATAGATGGGGAGAGACGGTTGGGAAAGGACTCCACCTCATGGGCCGTGGCAAGGGAGAGGGAGGAATCCTCCCTTAGGTAGGATTCCTTCCCTCCCTCCACTAGACAATGTTGGGATTTGACTTTTCAAATTGGCCTTTGACTTTTCAAACTAGAGTTTGATTTTCTCTTCCCATTGCCCAGCCAAGTGACCTAGGACATGATGCAACCATTCCACTTTGTCATGACACATCCATGTACCCTTACCACTCCGGAGTGATGGACCTTCTAGACCCTTCTAGAACATTCCAGTGAAAAAACTGAAACCATTCTCGAACTCCGGAATTGGACTTTCCTTATATGAATCTTATTCTTCGGACCATTTTGGATCTCCTCGTGATGTCCTGGATCCAATCCGAGACTCCGAACAACATTCGGTCTCTTTACTCACATTCCATATCTACTAAACAACATCGAATCCTTAAGTGTGTCTCCCTACGGTTCATTAATTATGCAGACATGATCGAGACTCTTCTCCGATTAATAACCAATAGAGGAATCTGGAAATTCATATGGCTCCCACATATTTCTACGATTACTTTATGATCGAATGAACCATTTACATACAATACCAATTTCCCCTTGTCTTGCGATACTTTACTTATCTGAGGTTTGATCGTCGGTATCTCTGCATACCTAGTTCAACCTCGTTCATGTGGGTGGACACTCCACTCACAAAAATCCTTTCAATTCCCTCCACTCAAAATCCCACTCAAAATCCCATTAAATTTCCACCAAATTTAATGCAAACTCTCATTAAATAAAACTCCTTTTATTTATTCGGAATTTTCTCAATTACTTTAATTACAAACATTCACATATAACCCCTTGCTAGTATTTCATTTCACATGCAAAAAACACTTTCTGCAATTTCACCCGAAAACCTGTTTCGGTATCTAGTGAAATAAATTCCTGCGCTTATCATTCTTTCCGGTATGAAACTTTTGCTCCAAATGGATGTCGGTGTCTTAAGAGTGCCACCCTACGGTTCGCGAATAATGCGGACATGATCGAGACCCTTCTCCGATCAATAATCAGAAGCGGGATCTGGAGACCCATACTGACTCCCACACATTCAACGATGACTTTCTTGTGTTCGTCGGAACCTTTTACGCTAGTATCGTAATCCTTTTGTTTTGTGATATATTACATGTCCGAGATTCGATCATTGGTATCTCCATAACTAGTTTGATCTCGTTACTGACATGCACTTATTTCTCGTTCCCGTGATATATCATTCTAGTGATCAAATCACTTGCTTGCAAGCTAACCAATGTGATATCACTGAGAGGGCCCAGAGCATATCTATCCATCATTGGGATGAACAAATTCCACTCTCGATCCATGTGCCTTAACATAAAACTTTAGTAGTTCTGAACCCATCTTTATAATCACCCAGTTACGTGTGACGTTTGATGTTATCAAGAAACTCTTCCAGTGTTAGTGATTGACATGATCCCATGGTCTAAGGATTAGGATCACTTCGTAAGTTGTTATAGCAATATAAACTCAATGACTTTTAATCGTAATGCTATACTTCAGATGAATGTTCATCACACCATTACACTAATGTTGTGACCTCGTTATTAACAACATCCAATGTCTATGATGAGGAAACCTTGATCATCTTGTTAATCAACGAGATATTTTATGAGAGAGGCATAACTAGGAACTTTCTGTTTGTTTATTAAACACACATGTATTAATGTTTCCATATTAATACAATTATAGCATGCAAAATAAACATCTATCATATACTTGGAATACACATTATAAACACTTTATTATTGCCTCTCAGGGCATATTCCCTTCACTGAACCAGCCCATAAGGTTGGACTCAACCCTTAGGCCGACCAACCGGGTCGGTCAAACAGCCCGAGCTAGTCAAGCCTTTTCCCCTCACCTCTCCTTGTTCTCACGTGCGATGTAGACAACATTGCCACCATTGACCGCCGCTCCAATCGACCCAATTCCGACGAGTACTGGCCATTGCGACTGTCACTGCCAGTCTAGGAAGCCCCATCTCCTCCTAGACGACCTAGCCATCCATTCGATTTGCATATGTTGTCTTATTGAACTCACCCCCTTCGATTATCTGGTTATAGGGTTCTCGCCGCCCGTGGTCTCGGCGCTTGCTGATGACCTCGTGGTCTTGTGGTGGTGACCTGGTGCCGCGGAGAGGGTCCGGGGGTGGTGTTTTGGTGGTCGTTGACCACCGCTGCTGCGCCAATGAGCTAGGGCTACAAGAGCGGCTTGGTGCAGGTCGAGCGTCGTAGTGCTCCTTGTGCCATCGTTCTTGGGTTTCCGCAACCGTTCTACTTCCACTCCGGCAGCTATGTCTCGCCTCTAGGTAGGTACTTACATATTTACTCCTCTCTCCCAATTTTACCACTCTTTCTTCTTGTTGGGGTTCATAGCATGGTAAAAAAAAATCTATCACATGAACACACACAAGCCAAGATCTATCTACTAGATTGAAGCAACGAGTCAATAGAGTACTAACCCTCAAATATTCCAAAGCGTTTAACAAGATTGGATTCTCATGGGTGATGTTGTCGTTCACTTGCCGATCTCAAGATTGCGTAGACGATCCTTCCGGTGCCGCGTTCTGGCAGCGCTCCCGTAGTCAGTCACACGTTCGCACTACAAGAAATCTGCTTACTAGTGACCTTTTTTTAACGACCATGGATTTTTTGGTCATAGCTCTATGACTATTCTGAACCATTTGGTCATAGGGAATTCGAGAGGGTCCAAACCTTGAAAAATTACGACCAATTTTGTTAAGAAGGTCATAGTTTACTAACACAAAATGGACATAGATGGATAACAATAGTTCAGAGCCTTGAAAAAAGCTGAGATGCTTTGAGGGCCGTTGGATGAGAGAAGAATAGACGGACGAGATCGTGATCCGGGTAAGTTTTGGTGCGGATCGATGACATGGCATATTGGCCTCCACGTAGGATCCTGAAACACACACACCGCCGATGCTCCACTTAGGATCCCCGACCCAACCCTCCAAACCCTAATTACTCCTCCATTTCTTCCTCTCTCTCTCTCTCATAGACGCCGCCATTCTTAGATGCGAAGGACCCATCCCCAACTCCCCATCCGCCGGTCTAGCCCATGTCGATCGCCGCATCGCCATATGCCGCTATTATTCTCGCCCACGTTGGTCGCCGCAGCGCCACATCCGCTCGGCTACCCCTTTCGCGCACCCCCCATCGGCCGCATCCACCTCCCTAACACCTTAACACCCTAAAACATAGATCCCTAGCGCCTCCTCATCCCTCCCTCCGCATCACTAACCATGGCGGTCAAGAACGTGTACGAGCCGCTGAGGAGGGTTCCAGGGCAGCAGGAGGTGCAGTGTGGGATCCGCATCACCAAGGATTCGGTGAGTACCAGTACCATAACCGAAATCTCTCCGTGCTGCATCCGGGGCTAGCGCGGTGACCCTTGACAACGCCTCCAATTACACCGTCGACCACCACTAGGGCAGCTTCGTGGGAGACTTTCCTCATGAACCTGACCACCAAGAACGAGATAAGGTATGAAGGTCCTCCTCTTCGTCGTCCCGAAGAGGATGTTTGAGATAATCTTGCTGCATAGGGCAAGGCGAAATAGTGTGCTTGCCTATGGGATTTAATGTTCTGTTTTCGTGGTATGTAGAAGCCGCTTCTTCCCTATGGGAGAATGCTTATTCGTGTTACATTTAATTTTTTTGGGATTTTGGGAGTGTGCTTATGATGACCCACAAGTGTAGAGGATCGCAATATTCTTCACGGGTAGTATTACCCAATTTATTGATTAGACACAAGGGGAGCCAAAGAATACTTGCAAGCCTTAACAACTGAGTTGTCAGTTTAGCTGCACCTGGAAATAGTTCTTGCTCACAGAAGTTTATCAGTAGCAACAATTTGTAGTAGCAACAACAAAGCAACAACAACAGTAAAACAGTAGAAATAGTAACAGTAACGATAACAGTAGGATTCAAGTGCGGTAGGAATAGGGATGGATGAACAGGCGTTGCATGGACGAGTCTAAACATGTAACTTCAAGAACTAGGGCATTGCAGATAAATAATAACAAACATACAAGTACTAAAAAATCCTAGGCATGTGCTCCAAATATAGTCGTACGTAATCGCAATGAGAACTTGCACAACATCTTCTGTCCAGCCAGCCCGTGGCAGCGGGGCCTCTAGGGAACTACTGTCAATTAAGATGCTCCTTTTAATAGAGCACCGGAGCAAAGCATTAACACTCCATGAACACATGTGATCCTCACACCAAAGCCATCCCCTCCGGTTGTCCCAATTATTGTCACTTTGGGGCCTTTGGATCCGGACAACGATATGCGTACACAACTTGCAGATAAGATCACAAACAATACTATCATAATGATTCAATAATAAGTTTAGATCTGAGATCATGGCACTCGGGCCCTAGTGACAAGTATTAAGCACAACAAGTTGCAACACAGTCAAATAGCACTAATAGAGATACTAGGCACTATGCCCTAACATATCTTATTCGATTAAATGATAGAACTCATCCAATCCCTACCATCCCCAAGCCTACAGCGGGGAATTACTCACTCATGGATGAGTAAAACATTGGTGGTTGATGGAGATGCGTTGGTGATGATGATGGCGATGATCCTCTCCAAATTCCTCGTCCTGGCAGGGTGCCAGAACGGAGTTTCTGGATTCGAATCTTGGTTTCTCGTGGCGGCGACAGAGCGGAACTCTTTCTGGAAAACTATCGAACCCCCCTGAGTTTTTAGGTCAGAAGGCAACTTATAGGCGCGGAGGGAGGCCGAGGAGCTGCCTGGGGTGGCCAGAACTCCCCCAGGCGCGGGTCAGTGGTCCCGTTCCTGGGGTGGGTCTGGGCCCCCCAGGCCTCCCCTCTGTCTCCCCTTCTGGATCCGTGGATCTTCTGGTGAAATATAATTTTTGGCATATTTTCCGTCATTTTTCCTGATAGTTCATTTTCTGCACAAAAACAAGACACCAAGGTAATTCTGCTGAAAACAGCGTCAGTCCGTGTTAGTTGCATCCAAATCACACAAGTTTAGAGAAGAAACAATAGCAAAGTGTTCGAGAAAGTAGATACGTTTTGGACGTATCAACTCCCCCCAAGCTTAGCTTATTGCTCGTCCTCAAGCAATTCAGGTGAAAACTGAGTGCGATAAAAGAACTTTCACAAACACTTTGCTTCATATGATGTAAATATTCTCAGCACAAGAGTAGATACTTAAACCATTCATAATAAGAAGTATGCAACCAAGTCTACTCAATAGTCATTGAAAGCTATGAAGAGAAACCAACTCAATAATAATAAGTAGCATGAGACATAAACATAAGCAACATTGCAATACTCATAATATGGTATGAAAGAGTGGTATGTCGCTTGCCTTTGTTTGTAGAGCACAATATAAATGCCAAGACACCTCTAAAGTTCAGGTGAAGACTAGAAGTAAACATATCAAAGATACAAGCATCAAAGTCATGACATAATTAACCAAGTTTTGAGACAAACACAAGAATGACAACTATGCTCTCAAGGAGCACAATTCTGCTGACTCCCAGCATATAATAAGCAAACATATAACTTTCATTGACTAGTCACAATGGTTCAGAATTATTAAGCGCAAGGAATAAAGTGTGCCATCAAATTCATGAGAGCTTTACTAACTAATTTTCTCAAAACAGACAAACATTTTATTTTGGAAAAAAACACGACATATGGAATATGCACCGAAATAGCAAATGATACTAATAAGTAGGTATGGTGGACACAATTGGATATTTGTTTTGGGGAGTTGGAAGCACAGGTACAGCACGTACTCAGTGCAAGTGAAGGCTAGCAATAGAGAGGGAGCGACAAACGAGAGAGCAATAACTATCATAATCATGCTTGCAACAAAACATGACTAATTATGGCATGAAAGTGATACAAGAACTCTGAGGCAAAATAAATCATCGAGGCTTACTGACTATTGATTAGTCATATGCATGCGTGAGCATGTGCCAAGTCGATTCACATGAATAGTCAGAAGAGGATACCACAATATCATACCAAAGTATGAATAAAGCAATGCAAGCAAACATTCATATGACATGCTACAAACTATTAGCAAGCTGGAGCTAATCATAGACAAGCAAGAACTACTAAGCATCCATAATGACATACACCTTACACAAATAGGCTAAGCATGCTCACAATGATGAGTATATGTACAAAAATGAAACAAATAGAGTTTGTTAGCAGCCTCTTACCACACCTCGAGTTGTCTTAATCTTCATTATTTATCTTCACTTGTGTGACTTGAATAATTAACATCAAACCAAAATCCACTGAGGACGGCTGAACCCTGCGAAGAACTCACAAAACCAAAGAAGAAAAACAAATATTTTTGGTGTTTTCGATTTTTTAGAAACAAGCAACCAAAGAAAAACCAAACAAAAACAAAGCAAACCAAACAAAGCAAAATCTTTTTGGATTTTTCTTTTAAGGCAAACCAAATCAAAGAAACAAAGAAACAAACCAAGAGAAACAATGAAAATATTTTTGGTATTTTTGGGTTTTTAGAAAGAAGCAAGAAAAACCAAAAAAAAAGCGAAACAATGGATATACAAAGAACCGACCGAACATGATATATATCGAGGAAACTCCCTCGTCCTGGCACGAGCTCGAGGCCTCCCCTGTATAATGTAACGCGGGGTCATATGCGGGCGCTTCCTCCTAATAGTGCCCGTGGAAGTTGAGAGAGCGCAGGTTGTCATCCATCTCCCCCTTCGTGCTCGACCAAGGTCCCTGAGAAATACTGAGCAAAGTGGTTTGGGGTAGAGGGATTTCTCTCTCTCTTCCCCGTCAGTAAACAACATTCTATAAACCAAGTTCTCGAGAGTAGAGCTAGAGGTGGCAAAGTGGTGCGCCTTCATGGCAGCAAGATCAAGCCTCAGAGGAGCCAAAAATATATCATGTGGATCAACAACAATGCCCAAGGCAGCAGTGATACGAGTAGCAATAATTCCCCCATAAATGGGTCCCCTGTTGGAGATATGCCCTAGAGGCAATAATAAAAGTGGTTATTATTATATCTTTGTGTTTATGATAAATGTTTACATTCATACTATAATAGTATTAATCGGAGACATTAATACTTGTGTGATTTGTAAACTAAATTAGAGTCCCTAGTAAAGCCTCTTTATAATACTAGCTTGTTGGTTGATAGATGATCGTGGTTTCCCGATCATGAACATTGAGATGTTGTTAACAACAAGATCATATCATTAGGAGAATGGTATGATGGACATACTCCTATAGATAAGCGTAGCATAAAGATCAAGTCATTTTAATAGTTCGTTTGCTATAAGCTTTCTGATACATAGTAACGTAATTCCTTCGACCATGAGATCATGCTAATCACCATCACCGGAAGGATGCTTTGATGACATCAAACACCACACCGTAACTGGGTGGTTATAAAGGTGGCATTGAGTGTTTGGAAAGTATGGGTTGAGGCACATGCATCAAGAGTGGGATTTGTCCATCCATATGACGGATAGATATACTCTGGGCCCTCTAGGTGGAATGTCATCCAATTAGCTTGCAAGCATGTGACTGGCTCACAAGGGATCACATATCACGGGAACAAGAAAAGAGTACTTATCAGTAACGAGGTTGAACTAGGTATGCAGAGATACCGACGATCAAAACCTCGGATAAGTAAACTATCGTGAGACAAAGGGAAATTGGTATCGTATGTAAGTGATTCATTCGATCGCAAAGTAATAGTAGAAATATGTGGGAGCCATATGAATTTCCAGATTCCTCTATTGGTTATTGATCGGAGAAGTGTCTCGGTCATGTCCGCATAATTCACGAACCGTAGGGAGACACACTTAAGGATTCGATGTTGTTGAGTAGTTATGGAATGATGAGTAAGAGACCAAATGTTGTTTGGAGTCTCGGATGGGATCCGGGATATCACGAGGAGATCCATAATGGTCCGGAGAATAAGATTCATATAAGGAAAGTCATGTTTCGGAGTTCGGAAATGATTCCGGTGTTTTCACTAGGAATGTTCTAGAAGGGTCTGGAAGGTCCGGCGCTCCGGAAGGGGAAGGGTACATGGATGTGTCATGACAATGTGGAATGGTTGCATCATGTACTAGGTCACTTGGCTGGGCAATATGATGAGAGAAATCAAATCCTAGTTTGAAAGTCAAACGCCAATTTGAAAAAGTCAAATCCAAAGTTTGCTTGGTGGAGGGAGAGTAGGAAACCTACTTGGGGAGGAAGTCCCACTCCCTCCACCCGCCGGCCAAGGAGGAGGAGTTGGAGGAGGACTCCCTCCTCCCAACCGCCTCCAAGCCCTCGCCGAGTTAGGGCTTCCCCAAGCCCTAGCCGCCGGCTACACCACCCCCTTGGTGCCCTCTATTCCGTAGATCGCCAAGGCTCTCTCATACTCCACCATACTCGCTCCGTCTTAAGGCGAAGCCCTGCGAGATCTCCCCTCTACTTCTGACACCACGCCGTCGTGCTGCTGGAATCACGAGGAGAGTGCTACAACCTCCGCTGCCTGCTGGAACAAGGGAGAGGAAGGTCTTCATCGAGTACCGAACGTGTGACCGACTGCGGAAGCGCTGCCGGAACGCAGCGCCGGAAGGATCGTCTACGCGATCTTGAGATCGACAAGAGTACGACTACATCACCCACGAGAATCTGCTCTCGTTAACCGCTTTGGAATCTTCGAGGGTGATTTCCTCTATCGACTCGTTGCTACAATCTAGTAGATAGATCTTGGTTTGTTTGTGTGCATGCGGTAGAATTTTTTTGTTTTCCATGCTACGAACCCCTACAGTGGTATCAGAGCCGTGTCTATATGTAGTTCTGTTGCACGAGTAGAACACAATGGTCATTATGGACGGTGGTGATTTTATTATCAATTGCTTTTTGTGTACTTTGCATCTTGCGGTATGATGGGATGAAGCGGCCCGGGCTAACCTTACATGACATCGTTCATGAGACTTGCTCCACGCTCAACATGCAACTTGTATTGCATAAGTGGTTTTGCGGGTGTCTGTCTCTCCCATTATAGTATAGATTCAATTTACAACGGACACTTGATAGTTCAAACATCAACGTTGTGGTTCTTATTCGTAAGTTATATCGACACTTATTGAAAGCCCTAAACCATGTAAAATATGCAAAGAAAATTAGAGGCGTCTAACTTTGTTTTGCAGGGGTGTGTTGTGATGTGATATGGCCATGATTGTGATTATATATGATGTATGCAATGTTCCTTATTGTAAGTTTTGGCAACCGGCAGGAGCCATATGGTTGTCTTTAAATTCCGTTAAGACCCTCGTGTCTATTCAAAATAGTTGTAATAGAGAAGAAACAATAACAAAGTGTTCGAGAAAGTAGATACGTTTTGGACGTATCAGCTTAGTCGTCCTGTTTTAATGGTTATGATGATGACTAGATGTTGCTGTCATGCGGGTTGTAATGATACAAACTTGACAATAAACAAATCAGATGATATAACTGAAGAACAAAATTAACAATAATCAAACATCGTGGGCCTAGCTAACTATTTTCAACACCTTAATAGAGTTTCGAATCCAATTCTGTGACTAAGCAGTATATATAGTCCAACATAAAACTAGTGCCAGTACATTGAGATTTAACTATTCATCTTACTTTCTAGAGTTACTAACACGGTTTCGAAAGATATGGAAGTTACTAACACTGTTGTATTCCATGTGGTGGTTGCAGGAAGATGTTCTGGATGGTACGTGCTGAACGAGGTTCCTATTCTTCTTTGCCTGAAGTAAGTACTCGTTTTCTTATTTCTGTCGAGGATGGAGTCACATTTAGGTAGGGATTAAGGTTTTGATCGCCGGGGTCAATTTGGGGAAGGGAATCTCAAATAAGGGTTTTTCTTGGTAGTTATTAGGGTTGATGTTTTATACTCTTATAGTTGCGGTCTGAAACTGATGGAGATTGCTTCACATTCTGTACTAGTAGTCATCTCAATAGGAATTAATAATGACATACTACGTTATTGTAAAAGGACATAGTAACAACTCATAGCGTCAATGAAAGGATTCGAGTAGTAACTTCAGGACATGAGATACTAGTGCAGAAACAAGTGATAACACATTTCACTAGTCAGTATCTTCTATGCTTTGTTACATTTTACAACATCAGACCTTCTATGCTCTGTTATAAAAATCTGGTACCTTGCACTTGTTTCTTATTTGCTTATACTTGCAACAACAGTAGCTACCATGTAGCTTGCACTTGTTTCTTATTTGCTCACGCTTCTTCCAGTGTAGATAACCTCTGACCAAGGCCAGCGTCCGGAGCTGCACGCCGCCGATGATGTGCAAGGGTGTGCCCTACCAGGAGGAGGGGGAGCTCGTGCAGCCTACCCCAATCACAAAGACGATGCCCAACAACCAAGAAGGTCATATCTTTTCGTTCCCCTTTTCTAATGTGCTCTAGACCATGGTTGGTTATGCTACAAATCGAGTAGATCGCCTCCATCTACATGTAGAGTATATTATTTCTCTCCTTGCTGTATCACGGTGAACCATTGAATGATGCTTAGGATGTGTGTGTCCTGGCTACTGATTAGTGCCTTGTCTACTGATTAGTGCCTTGTTGTATGGTAATCTTATTGTTTATCCAATATTTATAGCTGTTCTAGGTTATAATTTAGCATTGGATTATTCCTATACTCCTCTAATTTAACACTAATTTGTCAGTATAGTGTCATTTAAAATAAAATATATTGGCTATCCCAAAAACACCGTTTCTATTTCACTGTATCATGTGCACTGAAATTTTGCTTTGAATAGAGATTGTTGTATATACTCCTTTAACATGTGTACTGTCATTCTAGACAGGAATACTAGATTCTGAACCTGGTATTGTAGAACAGTAGAAATCTTGTGCCGCGGGTCATGTCCTTGGCCTTTCTTGTTTGATAGCAACATTTAGGTGAGGCTTTTTTGTAGTGTATAATATGTTCAGGCTGTAACTTGGAAAGTGGGAAACTATTAATCAATGGCCTTTAGTGACTTGGTGCTTGTTTTCAAGTGCAGCTTAGTAGGATATTTGTCTGACAGTTTCCGGGTCGACTCTTTGACTTCTTGGCTCATTTTTGCCTCGAGCCGAGTCATTTTGGACAATTCCGAGTCATTTTCGGCACGCTTCCGTCACTGACAGCTGGTAATCATGATTACTTGCCTCAATTTTTGTTCCAAGCTCTGGCGGCACAGTGACGGCTGCACAGTTATTCCCCGTCATTGTGGCAGTCCCATCGGCATGCGCCTCTTGTCCTTCCTTCCATGACGTGGCACGGGATTTTTCGTGTATCTCTGGCTATGTGGCGCTTGCTGATTGGCCTACCCGGCCAGGTACACGGCCACACGCTGGCCGCACGGTACAGATGGATCCCACTACCAGGGTTTTTATTGTCCTTAAATAGGGGTTGGGGGTTTTCACTTCCCCCACGCCCATTCAGTTTCCCTTGCCTCTTCGTCTTCCTTGCGCCTGCAAAATCAAACCGCCCCCTTTGCGGTTTCCTCTTCCTCCTGTTCTTGTCCTACGATTGCTCCTTTTTTCTTTCCATTCCACTACGGGTCCACACTGTTCCAAGCCTCTTCCAACTGCGGAGGAGATTGAATCTACGGAACTCATGAACGTTCGCGACGGTGCTGATGATGCTGAGGAGCAGGAGGTTCCCGCCGGCGAGCGCGGTGGCTGGGAAGGCTCAGAGGTCTCCACCGAAGAGGTTGAGTGGCTCCACTCCACCAGGCGCATTCCGCTGCAAGTGGATTGCCGTCTCCCCATCGGTGGGATTTCTCCCAAACCCCAAGCTAACGAGCGGGTGGTTTTCCTTTCTCACTTTGAGCGCGGTTTCGCTCTTCCAGTGAGCACCTTCTTCTCCTCGTTTATCTCCACCTTCCATCTGCAAACCCATCATCTCCCTACCAATGCCATTAGCTCTCTTTCTTGATTTATTTCTGCCTGCGAGTCTTACCTCGGGATTTGGCCTATAGTTCCTCTGTGGGCCAAATATTTTAGCTTTAAGGTTCAAGTTGTTCCTCATCCTGGTGCTACTTGATCCGAGAAGAGGTTGACCCGGTGCGGTGCTGCTAGTAGCACGCCCAAGAGAGATTCCATCTTTCCTCGGGTTACTGGTATTGATTCCTGCAAGAAATGGCATAGGACTTTCTTCTATGTCAAAAACAGCGGGTCCACCGATAACATTCGGCTCCCTCCTTTCTCGGATGAGGTCCCGAACAAGAAGCTCTGGCAGCTTGACTCGCGTGACCAAGACGCTGCGGTAAACGAGGCTAACGCAATCTTGGAAAGGTTGCTGTCGCTGGATGAAAACTTTCATCTCGCCGACACTGACCTCATGTGCGCCTTCATCTCACGCCGGGTAAGCCCCATCCAAGCGAGGAGCCACAAGATGTGCTTCATGAGTGGCTCCCACGATCCCACTCGGCACTCCACTAAGGAGCTCACTCATGAATCCATTGCCCGCCGAGTAAGCTCAATCTTTAAATTGAACTTGGCGGATGATTGGGCTTGGAGTTGCCCTCCGTTTAGCCGGGTCAGTCCTGTCCCCAGGGTAAGTTTTCTGAGTCGTTTTTCTTGCCGAGTAAGCTTTAGCTCTTTTGCCACTTTCGGCTTAGTTTTCTGGTTTCTCATTCTGTTTGTCTTCCGCAGAATCTCCTTCACCAGGTTGATGACAGTACTGTGCCTCCCCCTAGTTATAACGGGGATCGCTACGATTCGGATGAAGTCGAGTATGACCTGGAGTGCTTCATTCCCATCCCGCACGCTACGGCTGCTTCAGCTTCGGGTAAGAGTCAATCTCGCAATCCCTTACAAGATTGGTCTGACGATGATGAGGATGATGATTGTACGCTTTTGGAGGTATATGCTTTGTGACCTTAGTCTCCCAACTTATCCGAGTAAGCCCGTTATTTACTTATGCAGCTGGCCAGGTACATGGCACTCCTCCTCTCGCTGTGGGCGGATTCGGCAAGATCCCCGTTGCCAAGTCGAAGCGGCGCGGAGCCTCCTCCAGCACTCAGCCGGCCAAGAAGAGCAAGCCCACTTCGGCAGCTCCTGCTGCATCTGCTGCTGCCAGCCTGGCCGAGACTCGTCAAGCTGCTGGGCGCCGAGTCACACGCCGAGTCGTCCGTGACCCGGTTGTCACCGGGTAAGTTTTTATATTATGCTTTCTCCGTTCTTTTCTTTTTCATCACTGATGTTCTCTTATATTTGTCTTGTTGTTTTTAGTGCCGCACCTTTGTCAGCGAACCAGGATGCTTATAGCATTGCCTCTCCGCTAAGGCCTGCACCTCCTCCAGCAGACTCGGCGGCACCAAGTCCCGTCCGAGTTGAGGCTCCCACTGTTGAGGCTCACACCTCTCAGTGTCAGTCAGACCTGGTGGGTCATTCGGCTAGCGCCCCTGGCGCTGGCCAGGAAAAACTTCCTGATCTTGGTGCCAGTGATTCTGGCGCCGAGAAACCTTCCGCCACTAGTTCCTCTGGCATCGGCCCTCGGGCTGATGTGAATGAAAAACTTCCTGATCTTGGAGCCCGCAAAATTGCTGAGCCCAATCATACGGCTCCACTTTCTTCTGCAAATCCCCCTGCTCGCTCTCCAGCTCTGTCAAAGAGCCAGACCCAGCCCATGGCTTCTGGCTCTGCTCGCCCTTCATCCGGCAAATCTACCTCCTCCAAGCAGACGACGCTGGTCTGCGCTCCGGGTTCTGCTCCTTAGATCCAGCCTCTGACGTTGGCGACAATGGTCGCTTCAATGGGTAAGGGGGGCGAATCCGCGGCTGTCGGGTCAGGTGATGGCTCTAAGGCTATTACCCTCCATACTTCTGCTGCTGTGACCCATGCCAATGTGGGAACCACCCTGAAAATGGGTCAAGTTCTCACTCGGACGCTCAGTGGGAAAAGCCTTGGTTCGGCCGAGCCTTATGCCGTGGCATGGAATGCAGCTGGCGAGCAGGAGGTCAGCACTCGTGCTGGCAAGAAGCTGAAGCTGGGCCCTAAGGCCGTCTCTGACATGGCCCAGCAGGCCATTACTTTGATGGCCCGCGCCGACAAAGTGAACGAGGTAAAGTAACTTCTTACTCTTTTGTATTGTTGAGTATTTCCTTTATAGATATCACCTAGTCCCCAAGGTTACTGCCGAGTAAGGAACTTACTCGGCTGTAAGCTCTTAAGCCTTTTGATTTCTTTATGCTAAACGCATACGTTAGAGCTTCAATCCCTAGCCCTCGAGGTTACTGTTGAGTAAGGAACTTACTCGGCTGTAAGATCTTAAGCCTTTTGATTTCTTTATGCTAAACACATATGTTAGAGCTTCAATCCCTAGCCCTCGAGGTTACTGCCGAGTAAGGAACTTACTCGGCTGTAAGCTCTTAAGATTTTTGATTCAGCAGGCTGCTTGACTTGACCCTTCCTTACTATCTGTCTTCTTTGATCAGCTCACGCATAACGAGCGCACCAAGGTGCACCAAGCTCTCGTTTTGGCGCATCGCAAGCTCGAACTTACATATGAAAAGCTGCAGATTGATACCCAAGGCCAAGGTACCAACCTTAGTCATTCTTTCCCTATTCGGTGTATTTTTCTTTGGTACATTTCCTCAATCTTCTCTTGCTCTTTTCTCACAGCCTCCGCTCAATCCACCATCGAGGTTCTTCACTCGCAGATCAGCGAGGCCGAGAGTAAGTTCCTTGCCTCATTGATGTGATAGCTGAAAGTTTCTGTTGGTGCTGACAAGTAATTTGTTCTGAATAAGCAATTAAGCACCAAGTCAAACTCCAGAAGGAGCGAGATGAGGTGACTCGGCTGAAGAAGCTGATGGGCGAGGCGGAGCAGAAGCACTTGGCCGAGGTGAAGGGGCTGAGGGAGGAGCTTGGCGAGAAGAACGAGAAACAGGCTGCCAGCACCGAGAAGACCAAGAGGCTGCTCGACGAGGCCGAGTCGTCGGTCGAGTCGGCAAATCTGAACTTCGATGCCCTCCAAGCCAAGGCCAAAACTTAGCATAGCAAGCTCGCCACCATCAACTTATTTCTCGATAGTGAGTTCTTACTCTTTGCGCACTGTATAAGTCATTCTGGACTTCTTCCATCTAATTTTGTTATTTTGCTAACTTTCTCCTTTTGCTTGCAGAGAATTTTCCTGAGGCCAACATGTTTGCCATCCGAGCCATGAAGAAAATGAGGGCCGAAGCTAGTGGTCCTGCTGACGGCGAGGTGTCCATGGAGGAGCTTCTCGAAGCGGTGTCCGAACGGGTCAGGACCCTCAAGTCTTGCGGTGTGGACTTGCTCAAGTCGGCTATCCATGAGTTTCACATGCTCTGGCCGGATGAAGACCCACCTGAACTCATCGAGCCACTTGCCGAGAGACTGCTCCTTACTGAAGACCGGCTGGATCAATGGCGTGAGTCGGCCGGCCGAGCTGCAGCGAACAAGGCTCTCTCCTTCATGCTTTCATGGTACGAGGACATAAACCTTGATGTTCTTGCTTGCATAAGGGGGGATGGAAAATGGCTGAATGATCCGAAGCTGATCAAGAAGCGCCAGGAGCGAGCTTATGCCTTGATCGAGTGTACCATGGTGCACGCTTGGTGCGACGGGCCCAGCTTCCTTGACCTTGGCGACCCGCTCGTCGAAGTTGCTAATGAAGAGGGTGACGACAGCGAAGCAACCAAGTCAGATGGTTCGGATGACCCGGCCATAGATGCCCCTCACTCGGCCGGTGCTCCAAGCAATACTCCTAGCTCCGAGAGTGCTCCTCCGAGTTCTTCTGCTTCTTAGGCTAACAAATACTCGAACTTTGATCAGATCCCCGGTATGTCGGGTACATATGTAACATACATTGCACTTTTAAGTTTGATTATGCGCCTTTTAGTAGGCTTTATATGTTTGCGTTATGTTCTAAGTGTGAATCATTCAAGGGCAAGTCCCCGAGTTTCATTTTGCCGTGTTACCTTTCCTTGACTTTGGCCCCTATCTACCTTTTTCGGTGTTCGACATTAGAGTCTCAAAGTACGAAGGATATAGTTAGCAGGTATGAAACTTGGATCACTTGGCCGAGATTAATCGACACGTAGTATAACGCGACCTGCAAAGAGTTAGGCAAAAACTAAAGCCGACTCACGTTTCTCCTTTGTACTTATCCGGCGTTCGTGTTTACCCGTCATACATCCTTTTCTCTTGCTTGCCATGAAGCCGTGTTTTCGGACAATAGCATATTCGAAGAGTTGATTTCTTCTGAGTAAACACTACTTGTTCCGAGATAAATTTCGAGTATCACGCCAGCCTACATAAAATAATTGAAATGGAAAACTTAAGGGGTAGTCCCCGAGTCAGTTTTTCGAATCATACCATTTTATTATCAACACATAGCCGACACACACGTCCGACGTATGAGAGTTCGAGTGATACATGCATTGCTTCTACTAAGTATAGAAGGGACGAAGTAGTGCCACATTCCATGGCCTTTTGGTCTCATCTCCTGACCTGTCCGCCTTGTTCTTTTGCGCTTCATGAGCGTCTATGAGATAATAGGAATCATTGTGCAATGCTTTTCTTACAATGAATGGTCCTTCCCATGGGGGTCATAATTTATGCATTCCGGCTGTGCGCTGCACCAGCCTTAGCACCATATCTCCTTCTCGAAAAACACGAGGTTGCACTTTCCGGCTATGGTAGTGTCGGAGATTCTGTTGATATATAGCGGATCTAGATAATGCCAGTTCCCTTGCTTCTTCGAGTAAGTCTACTCCATCTTCTCGAGCCTCTTTTACCTCGGCTTCCGAGTATTTCCTTATTCTTGGCGAGTCATATTCTATGTCGGCAGGCAAAACTTCTTCTGCCCCATACATGAGGAAAAATGGCGTATAAACAGTTGACCGATTCGGAGTTGTTATTAGACTCCATAGTACTGAGGGTAGTTCCTCTATCCAACAACCAGGTGACCTCTAGAGTGGTTCCATTAAGCGGGGTTTTATCCCTGACAGAACTAAGCCATTAGCCCGTTCAACTTGTCCATTTGATTCTGGATGGGCGACTGATGCTACATTGAGTCTTATTCGGTGTTTCCCACAGAAGCGAGCAAAAGCTCCTTCGGCAAAGTTCGTGCCATTATCAGTGATCACACTATGTGGATAACCATATCTGAGAATTATATCCCTTAAGAATGTGACAGCTGTTTTACCGTCCAACTTTTTGATTGGTTTCACTTCTATCCACTTGGTGAACTTATCAATCATGACCAAAATATGAGTCATGCCTCCCATTGCTGGTTTGAATGGTCCTACCATATCTAGGAACCACACTGCAAAAGGCCAAGTGATTGGTATAGTCTTTAATTCAGACGCTGGTAAATGCGACTTGGATGCATAATGTTGACTACCACTGCATCTTCTGACTAACTCTTGCGCTTGTGCCAACGCGCTTGGCCAGTAGAATCCATGTCGGAATGCCTTGTCCACAAATGCTCTTGATGACGCATGGTGCCCGCATTCTCCTTGATGAATATCCAATAAGATCTCCTGGCCTTTCTCTGGGCTGATACAACGCTACAGTACACTCGTCACACTTCGCTTGTATAGTTCCTTGTTGATTATGGTGTATGCTTTTGCTCTTCGTGTTGTTTGCCTTCCAACGTTTCATCACTCGGCAAGGTCCCATCTTTTAAATAGTCGAATATTGGCTGCGCCCATATTGGTATCAGTGGTTCTGGGTCTGCTTCAACATCAATGTCCATTGGCTCCGCCGACATATGCTCTGCCGACATGATCTGAGGAGTCCCCGGGTGTGATTCGGCGACCCCTGAATTGAGCGGATCAATCCACGAGTGACTCGAACCTAACCCTGAGTCGATATCCATTGGTACCACATCTGACTCCTGACTCGCTGGGATGACCCTGATTGAGTCAGACTCCGGTGACGGCTTGATCGATGGTTTTCTGAGGTGCTCCAGTGCTACCCCTGGTGGTATTGCTTGCCGAGATGATCCTAGTTTGGATAGTACATCTACTGCCTCATTTTCTTCTCTAGGAATGTGATGGAATTCACAGCCGTCAAAATATCCCGAAATTTGTTGCACATGGAAACGATATAATGCCATGTTTGCGTCCAGCGCGTCCCAATGTCCAGACACTTGCTGAATCACCAAATCCGAATCGCTGAAGCACATGATCCTTTTGATACCAATTTCCTTGGCTACTTTGATGCCATGGACAAGTGCTTCATACTCGGCAACATTGTTAGAAGCAGCAAAATGAATCTGTAACACGTACCTCAGTTGATCTCTCTTTGGAGATGTGAGCACTATCCCGGCGCCCAGACCCATTTTCGTCTTGGACCCATCAAAATGCATTTTCCAGTAATTCGGATCTGGCAGTGGTGGTTCGTAATGCATTTCCATCCAGTCTACAAAGAAATCCGCAACAGCCTGAGACTTTATTGCATCTCGCCTATCATATTGTGGAGTATATGGTGCCAGTTCTATGGCCCATTTTGCGACTCGGCCGCTGGCATCTTTGCTGCCCAATATGTCCGAGATAGGTGCCTCGCATATTACCCGGATTGGGTGTTCTTGAAAATAATGTTTCAGCTTCTTTGCTTCCATATATAACCCATATGCCATCTTCTGATAATGCGGGTAATTCTGTTTCGAGACAGAGAGCACTTCTCTCAAGTAATACACCGGTCTTTGGACTGATTTGCCCCTTCTTGACGCTCAACCACTATTACTGCACTTACAATTCTGTTGGTTGCAGCGACATAGAGTAACATTGGCTCTTTGGATAGTGGTGATGCTAATATTGGTGTTGTTGCCAACATTTTCTTTAATTCATGGAAAGCGCTATCATCTTGCTGTGTCCACGTGAATTTGTCTGATTTCTTCATCAGTTGATATAATGGTAGGGCTTTTTCGCCTAGACGACTAACAAACCTTCTCAATGAGGCCAGGCATACAGTAAAATTCTGGACATCATTGAGGGTTCTTGGCAATTCCATTCTTTCGATGACCCTGATCTTTGTCGGGTTGGCTTCAATTCCTCGGCTGGATACAAGGAATCCGAGTAACTTGCCAGCCGGGACACCAAATGTACATTTTTCCGGGTTAAGCTTCATCCGGAATGTTCTCAAGTTTGCGAATGTTTGACGCAAGTCCTTAGTTAGAGTATGACTTTGTTTGGTTTTTATTACCACGTCATCGATGTATACTTGAACGTTTTTGTCCAATTGATCTTGCAAGCATTTTTTCATGCACCTTTGATATGTTGCGCCTGCATTTCTCAATCCGAATGGCATGGTACGATAGCAATAAGCCCCGTACGGGGTGATAAAAGCTATCTTTATTTGATCATCCGGATTCAGTGGTATCTGATGGAATCCTGAATATGCATCCACAAACGACAACAACTCACACCTAGTAGTAGAATCTATGACTTGATCGATCCGTGGCAGGGGAAATGGATCTTTTGGACACGCCTTATTGAGGTTCGTGTAATCAATACACATGCGCCATACCACTGCCACGTTCGGGTCATCTTTTTTCTTCTCGACCAAGACTGGATTTGACAACCAGTCCGGGTGCAACACTTCCATGATGAATCCAACAGCTAAAATTCTGGCAATCTTGGCAGCTATCACTTTCCTCCTATCTTCGGCGAAGCGGCGGAGGGGTTGCTTCACCGTCTTGGCATCTGGTCTTACATGAAGAGAGTGCTCAGCCAGCTCCATTGGAACTCCTTGCAGATCTTGAGTGGACCATGCAAACATATTCCGATTCTCACGGAGAAAGCTGGTGAGCTCGCTTTCCTATTTGTCTATGAGGCCAGCCCCAATGGTAACTGCGCGCTCTGGGAAAGTCTCATCTACCTGTACCTTCTTGGTTTCTTTGGTAGCCTGAAATGACACACTGCCATGCGGGTTGGTGAGTGCCGGCATGGACATTTGTGCTGCTTTGGCCAATGCTGCCACCTCCAACATTTGACTTTTTCTTGTGCTATGACGAGTGACTCGGCCGGTGAAGATCCGACTGAGGCACAAGCAATAGATCTTTTGTAATCCCCTTCAACTGTAATCACCCCACATGGGCCTGGCAGCTTCATCTTTAAGTAAGCAATGTGGGTAGTAGCCATGAATCTTGCCATAGCCGGCCTGCCGAGTAAGGCGTGATATGAGCTGACCAAATCCACTACCTCAAACTCTATGGCCTCAGTGCAATAGTTCTCTCTGTTGCCGAATAAGACATTGACCCAGATCTTGCCAATTGGCTCAAACGACAATCCTAGCACAAAACCGTGGAAAGTGGTCTTAGTCGGCTCCAGCATGTTCATGGTAATGCCTAACTTGAGCATTGTATCTTTGTACATGATGTTGATGCTACTGCTACCATCAATCAATACTTTTGAAAACTTTACATTGATATCTGGGCCCATGAATGTTGGATCCAAAACTAGAGCATATCCCCCTGGGGTTGGCATGATCTTGGGGTGATCTTTTATACTCCAAGTTATTTCTTGCTCAGACCAATGCATGTACTTGGGGATTTCAGGCATCGTGGCATTCACCTCCATCATTCGTCGCTGCTGGCTCTTTTTGTCATTTGGCTCTGTGACAAAGACAACATAGCTCTGGTGATGTTCTCTGTACTCATTTCTAGTTCCGTGACCGACATGAGCGTCGTCACCTCTTGGATTGTGCACCTGGTGCACATCTTCTCTTCTTTCTTGATTCTGATACCTTGGCTGCCTGTTTTCGTATCTGTTATCTGCTCACACTGTCTGAGCATTTCCTCCTGTAAGTGGTGGAGGGGGAGGTGGTGGAAGCTGCTTATTCGGCGAATCCACTCTATCTCCTTTCTGAAACCAAGTGCACTGCCTTGTTGTGTGATTGGCTGGTTTACTCGGACTAGGCGTGTGAAACTTACGCGGCTGGTCCAACATCATATCATAGGTATATTTCTGCCGGTCCTGATATTGCTTCCTCTGATCGTATGGACTTTTGCCGTCATTCTTTGGCACCCATTGTTGTTGTCCACTTGTCCTTTGGCACTGACTGCTTCCAGCATATGGATGATCCTGGCTCACGGCCACAACCTGAGTCGAACCATACCTGTAATCTGGCCTTTCGTCTCTTCTCTTTCTTCTGTATTCGGATCTTTCCTGACGCCTTTGCGACCCGACAACATCATAGATCTGAGTCTTAGTCAGCCTGTCTGCCGACATGAGCAACGGCTGAGTCGGATCTCCTAACGCATGCGAGTCAGCGGTTCTTATCGTTTCTGCCAGGCTTGCCGGCATATCTCTTTGTAACCACTGCCACAACACACTTCTATGTCTACATCCTTGTGCAAACCATGTGATTGCCTGTGACTCGATTACCCCTTCACAAGAGTTACGCATCGTACACCACCTTGTGAGGAATTCCCTGTCTGTTTCATTTGGTCTTTGCTTGCACATCGCCAGTTGTTGTGGGCGATTTGGCCTCTTGTAAGTGCTCGTGAAATTGCTCACAAAAGCATCATGAAAATCGATCCAACTATTAATGCTTCCTGGTGGCAAATTATTCAACCACACCCGAGCTGGTCCTTCCAGCATCTGCGGCACATAACGTACTGCCCATCTCAAATTTCCCTGCGCAATTTTCATAGCAGTTCCATAATATATGAGCCACTCCTCTGGCTTAGTGCTTCCATCATACGTTTTTGTCCCTCTGGCCAGCTGGAAATTCGACACCGGTGGCTCCTTCATGATCCTTGGGCCAAAGCACGATGGACCCTGCGGACCTTGCGATTCAATTATCTCTGCCATTTTTATTCGGTCAAGCTTCAGCCTTGCATCATCAGGCTGAAGGTTCCTGCCTCCGAATCTTGCTCCCATTTCTTGATATGCGTGATCCGGCGGTTCATATCCGTCATTCACCATGGTCGAGTAACCATCATTATACTTATTTGCGTTTGGTTCAGCAGGCTGTTGAGCTGCCTTTCCTGCGCTTTGCTGTCTTCTTTCAGGCTGAGCTGGTGCGTTATTTGGCGCTGGATTTACTCCTCCTGCCGAGTGAGTTCCACGCCTAGCATGAGGCGCAAAATTTTTCCCTCCGTTGTCATTTCTTTGCCCTGCTTGCCTTTCTCGGCCTGCATTCTCCTGGTTTTCATTTCCTTGGGCATTATTCCTTCTCGCCCCCTGCGCATGTGTCGGGTTTCCTTGAACCACTGCCGGATCATAGGCGACCATCTGCTTGTTTCTTCCAGAATCCACACTTTTTTCTTTTCTCGGCCTAGGCGCCGCTCCGGGTGAGGATGCCGTGTGCCCCGCCGATCTTGCCGGGACAGGAGTCGCCGAGTGAACCAGCTGTGATCTTCCTGCTATACCCGGATTTGCTCTGTAGTACGCTTCATTCAGCATGCTAGCTGCTTTCAATAGTTCATTGACTCGTTCTTGTTGCCTTTTCTTTGCTTCTCCCTCCAAGTGGGGCTGTGTTATATGTTGGCCGCATGGCTGTTTCGTCGCTGTTCCCTGGCGTTATTTTTGACGTTGCATCTGCCAGCTCCTCGTTGAGGTTCCTTCCTCTCAACCTCGTTGCATCAAGTCGGGTCTTTGCGCCCTTGACTCGATTTGCCGAGTTAAGATCTCGGATGGTGATATCCACGTCCTGCTGTAACTGTGCTAATTTTTTGGCTTTCTCCAGGACTTTTATCCTGGCCTCCTCCAACTCGTCTTGCACATGCGCCGGGTCAGTCGCCTGTGCCACTGGCTCTGCCAACTTGTCTATCGCTTCCTGCAGCTCCTTAGCCCTCTTACTCCTAGCTATATTCTCTGGTTTTTCCAGTGGTTCCTTTGCTGTTCTTGCAGCCCTTGGCGTTTCCTCATGATTTCCTCCCTCGGCATTCTCATTCACTACTGGAACTATTGGGGGAGCTGCGGGGTTTGGGGTTGTCATCATTACCTCCATGGAGATGACTTGGTGAAGCTTCCCAGCGATAGGAATCGCTGGCGGATCCGACGCCAGAACGACACGCTCGGGATATGCGTGTTCCACGCGCACCGCGACGTAGACCTGGTATTCGCCGAACTTGACGAAGCGACCGTCCCTAGGGAACGGCTTGGTCCCGAAGCAGCCCGCTTTGTCGCTGACGAAGTTGAGCGCTCCAAACCTCTGGATGAGGCCGGAGTAGACGCGCTCGCCGGTCTTGGCGATGATGTTGACCGTCCGAATGAAGACTCAATCAAGCACCTGCTTCTGCCCCACGGTGGGCGCCAACTGTCATGGTGGTGGCACGACAGATGCCATGGGTAGGCTTAAGTTGGGGGCCGAATGGGTGCTTGTGGTCACCGGAGAGGGAGTGCACGGTCGAGCCATGCACGAAGAACAAGAAGAACTCTACATACTTAGCAATTTGATTGATACCCCAAAGATTACAAGTGCTCCTTGAGCTGTATAAACTAGGGTTCAGTGCACTAGTTCTCTACTTGGTCCAACCTCCTTCTACTACAACTATGCCCTCCCTTATATAGGTAATGCTAGCTAGCTAATACCCCTTCGGGTTCTAGGGTTTACTGTTTGGATCTTTGTACCTACAATGTGGGCCAGGTCATGGGCTTGCCCTAAGCCCACTGGCCCAGTCCACAAAGTTTGACAGCTAACGGTCTTCTGGTACGCTGATTCCTGTTCCTTTTGGCATCATGCTGTTACTTTGTACGTCAGCGTATGCTTTGGGCGTCACCCGACTCCTTTTGTGTCTCCCGGTGTCGTCCTTCTGTTTTGACCACGCTTTACCATGGTCCCTCCTGAACCTTACTCGGAAAGGTGCCACGCGTCCTACTTGACTCGGCCCTTCCTCGGTAGACTCGGCTCGTCGGTTCCTGCAAGAATTGCTACTTTGTCTCATGCGGGCCGACATAGTTTACATGTCGTCCGCTCATGCTTCTCTTACCCGTCCATTCTTACCCGGCCTGGTTCTTTCTTTACTCGGAGCTAGCCAAGCTGCGCTATGTTTCACCTCTCGTGACCCTACTGGGGGTTATCCCCCCGACAATATTTGCAAGTAGTACATGCAAACTACCAATGCACATTCACTCTGTATGTACTTATGAGCGACTGAATCATGGCATCTAAAGGGGAATGCCATGCTTGGTGTGCTGGTGCATGCTCTTTACACATTTTCTATTTTTGTTCCTGTAGTTATAGACCTAGGGGACGAGGTTCTGCTCTTCAACCCCACCTACAAAGCGTATCAAACGTGCATCGAGCTAGCCTGAGGTGTTCCTGTAAGTCTTTTCAGTCAGTTCAGGGGTTTTATCATCTAGCAGGAGCGATTGTAACCTTCTGTTGGCCAATGACATGTCTCCATAATTTCATTCTTGTACATGTCTATAATTTCTACACTACAGGTTAGGAACGCCTTTATGGAAAACAGATTCTGCAACTAAGATATTCCATTGTGCATTCTACCTGAAACTATATAGAAATTGTGTCCTGGATCCATTTTCCTTCTCTATTTCATTGTGACCTTGTTGGTACAAGCACATTTTATAGTGGGTGTATTCTGTAATTAGTATAACTGTAGTCCATAGTGCTTCCTTGGTTACTTATGATACTATTCGACGTGGAAATACTGTTAACTCTTGCTAGAGATGCTATGTTATAATTAACGAGTACTTCCTTGTCAAATCTTGCTTATATTGGTGTCTTTATAGTCCTGTCAAGCATGATCGAGCTATAGCGGCATCATCTTGATTTATAGCATGACATCTGCTACTTATTTAATCATGACATGCGTTGAATAATTCTTTTGCATGTTATACTTGAGCAATCTAATTCTGTAATACTTGAGCAAGTCACACTAACCAAGTCAATTGTATTTGTTGGTTTTAAGATTGGCTCTATTGTAGTTTGGTATGCCTGAGAATCACATGTTATCTCTGCAATAAAGTCAAAGTTAATCTTATGTTATAATTTAATGTAGAAGTTGCACTGCTCCTCAAAGACATTTACATGTCTGGCATCATGTTATATTTATGTTAACTTTAGTCTTCGTTTGCAAATCATCTATACAACCATATAAATAACATGTGATTCTGGCAAATTATGGTCTTATATAAGCTCTTTAAATATACCACAAAATGACCTTGTCTACTATTTTATATTGATAGTCGCTTGTTTTCTTTGCATAATGAACTGATCCATTAGGACCAGAGGATGTTTCAGTGCTGCTGATATCCTGAAGCGCTGGAAGAGGCCTAGCATGCTGCTGATATCCTAGATGTGCCATTGCTGCTGATCTTTTTTGGAACATATGCAGCACGTAGCAGCATGGAAACCTGCCAAATGTAGTTTGTGTATATATCTGTTCTATAAATCAACTCAGCATGTATTATTTTGAGTTATTATTTAATATATTCCGCGTGTTCTCTCTTTTCTGAATGAAATATTGGTAATTTACTATAAGTTCGTCTAAGTTGCCTGGAGTTTGGGACTAGATTGAAATGGAAGTCGGACTAGTTGGGACCAATGTGAAAAAGAAACCCGACAAGTGGGACATATCTGACTGGTGGGACCAGCTCTAGAATTAAATAGAAATTAGAAATTATTTGACAAAATGGCCATTGCACAAAATTAAATGGTCCTTGAACATGCGAGAAGTCTAGAAAGAAAAGGGCCGGATTATTGGGCTTGGCCCATGTAGATGGTTCAACTGGACTGGGCTAAATCTGATTCACGACCTTTCGAATTAGTCACAAATTTGCCACGTAGGATAGGCCACGTAGGATCCTACGTGGACAGGGCAGACAGTCTGTGACCAATACAGTTGGTCATAGAATCCATGACCATCTATATTGGTTATATATATCTATGACCAATTCAGAGAAAAGGTCGTGGTGTTTAACTAGTGACGCTCAGCTTTAGACCTTCTGTATTTGGTCACAAAAAGGTCACAAATTAAAAACCGTGACCTTCCAGTGACCAATATGGAGGTCATGTATCACTAGATTTCTTGTAGTGTCGGTACTCAATGAAGACCTTCATCTCCCTTGTTCCAGCAAACAGCGGAGGTTGTAGCTCTCTCCTCATGATTCCGGCAGCATGATGACGTGGTGTCGGAAGTAGAGGGGAGATCCCGCAGGGCTTCTCCTAAGCCGGTGCGAATATGATGGAGTAGAGGGAGCCCCGACGATCTAGGGTTTAGAGGGCCGAGGTTTAGAGGTGGCCTGTGACTATGGTTTAGCTAGGCGGCGACTGTTTAGAGGAAGGTCTAGACGGTAGTGACTTGGGGGGCAAGGTCGGCGGCTAGGGTTTGTGGGGTGGTGGCTTGGGGCGCCCCACCCCTTCTTTTATAGATGGGGAAAGGCGGTTGGGGAAGGGGAATCCTTCCCCAACTCCACCTCGTGGGCCGTGGCAAGGGAGAGTGAGGAATCCTCCCTTAGGTAGGATTCCTTCCCTCCCTCTACTAGGCAATGTTGGGATTTGACTTTTCAAATTGGCCTTTGACTTTTCAAACTAGAGTTTGATTTCTCTCTTCCCATTGCCCAGCAAGTGACCTAGGACATGATGCAACCATTCCACTTTGTCATGACACATCCATGTACCCTTCCCACTCCGAAGTGATGGACCTTCTAGACCCTTCTAGAACATTCCAGTGAAAACACTGAAACCATTCTCGAACTCCAGAATTGGACTTTCCTTATATAAATCTTATTCTTTGAACCATTCCGGATTTCCTCGTGATGTCCTGGATCCAATCCGAGACTCCGAACAACATTTGGTCTCTTTACTCACATTCCATATCTACTAAACAACATCGAATCCTTAAGTGTGTCTCCCTACGGTTCGGGAATTATGCAGACATGATCGAGACTCTTCTCCGATCAATAACCAATAGAGGAATCTGGAAATTCATATGGCTCCCACATATTTCTACGATTACTTTATGATCGAATGAACCATTTACATACAATACCAATTTCCCTTTGTCTTGTGATACTTTACTTATCCGAGGTTTGATCGTCGGTATCTCTGCATACCTAGTTCAACCTCATTACCGATAAGTACTCTTCACTCATTCCTGTGATATGTGATCCCTTGTGAGCCAGTCACATTCTTGCAAGCTAATTGGATGACATTCCACCAAGAGGGCCCAGAGTATATATATCTATCATATGGATGGACAAATCCCACTCTTGATCCATGTGCCTCAACACATACTTTCCGAATACTCAATGCCACCTTTATAACCACCCAGTTACGAAGTGGTGTTTGATGTCATCAAAGCATCCATCCAGTGTTGGTGATTAACATGATCTCATGGTCGAAGGATTTAGGTTACTATGTATTTGAAAGCTTATAGCAAGTGAACTATTTGAATGACTTGATCTTATGCTACGCTTAACTATAGGAGTATGTCCATCACATCATTCTCCTAATGATATGACCTTGTTGTTAATAACATCTCAATGTTCATGATCAGGAAACCATGATCATATATTAACCAACAAGATAGTTTAACAAGAGGCTTTACTAGGGACTCTTACATGTTTACAAATCACACAAGTATTAATGTTTCCGTTTAATACAATTATAGCATGTGATGTAAACATTTATCATAAACATAAAAATATGATAATAACCACTTTATTATTGCCTATTGGGCATATCTCCAACAGTCTCCCACTTGTACTAGAGTCAATAATATAGTTTTTAAACCTTTGTGCATTCAACACCTGTGGCTTTCCGGTGTTGTATTTACACGATTGCTAGTGGTCAACTAATTTTTGGATCTGACGATTTCAGGTACGTGTGTAATTGCATGTCTTTGCGTCTCTATGCATCACTCATTCTCTAATGAGATGGCTTTGTATAAATTTGGTCCTTTGGTGAGACCTTTAGTTCCTTGGGGTTAAAACATGTTGATAATATTGTCGTACAATATATATTCATAGTACTAACCCGCTATGAACCACACCTAGTTTGATAACAAACTACTTGACACAAATGCCCTCTTTTGCTGCTATAATAGCATTCATATACTTAGCCTTTTGTTGTAGTGTCTGTCAAAGTGTCTTAATTTTTGGAACTCATCCAAATCCATTATGGAACTTACTTTCCATCATATTGTGCCACCCTTGGTTTAGATTGAGATAAACTTAATTTGTACTTTGTGACAAAACTAGTATACTTTTACAATGAACTAACCATCTATTTGTCACCTATACAAAAATAATATATTCTTAGTTCTTCCAAAAGATCATAAGAATATCCTTACTATCGTCCAATAATCAACTTTATGAATCATTCTGATATATGCTCATAACATTTTGAGCATAGGACCGATGACTAATAAGTATAGGGGGTGTATCATAGTACTTTCGATAAATAGGAGTGTCGATCCCAACGAGGAGCAGAAGGTGTTGACTAGTGGTATGGAGCATGAAATCTCTGTAAATACTTAGCAAATGGATTTTTAGGGGTTTTCTGATAAAGCAAAGAAACAAAGTGCAAGTAATAAAGACAATGAACAAATGCAGCAAGTGGCCCAATCCTTTCTTAGCAAAGGACAAGCCGGTGGAAATACTTATAAGGACCAAACATTCTCGAGGACACATGGAAATTCTGTCAAGTGCTTTCGCTTCAAATAGCTGAGTAGTCTTCTTTGGTGTTGTAAGTATTGTGTGGGTGAACCTGTGCTAATTACCGACCTTACTTGGACTAGTACATACTTGTGATTAAACCCCCTACAAGCATCTGCAACTATAGGAAAGCAATTAAGATATAAACCTAACCACAGCCTTAAAGTCTGAGATCCTACACCCCCTTGTGCAATGGTGTCCTAACGGGGGTTCAGGTTTCTATCACTCCGGCAACCCCACAATTAGTAGCCAAATACACAATGCATTCCCCAAGGCCCATAAATGGTGAAGTATCATGTAGTCGATGTTCACATGACACCACTAGAAGAATACCACCACAACTTAAATACTAAACCATTGAATAATATCTCAACACAAATCCACTACTAACAACATGACTTCTCCCATGTCCTCAAGAACTAAACGAACTACTCACATGACATCATATGGATCAAGATCAAAGATGATATGGTGATGGATAACAATCTGAACATAAACAATAATCCAATGGTTTCCCTCACAAGCATCAACTACAATAGTAATCAACACCGAGAAAGTTTCCCCTAAGAACTATGCAAGTATTCAACACAATTGTTACAGCGGGATGGAGTGGTGATGATGGTGCTGGTGGATATGATGGTGTGGATGATGATGATGATCCATGAAGCCTAGCTTGATGATGGTGTTGATGGCGACGATCTCCCCTCTCCGGGAAGGAATTTCCCCGGCAGAAATCTGTCTGCCGGAGAGCTCTTTCTCTCTTGGTGTTTTCTGCCCCGCAGAGGCGGCGGAATCTTTCTGTGGTCGCTCTCCCGTGTTTTAGGGTTTTGAGAGGAAGATATAGGCGAGAGGGCGGAGCCGGAGGTGGGCCACACCCCTGTAGGCGTGGCCTATGGGTGGAACACGCCTAGGGGGTGTGGCCCCCCTGTGGCCCATCTCCGCCTCCCCTTCTGGCTTCCTTCGTCTTCTAGGAAAATATGTTTTTCCATGATTTTTCTGGTATTTTTCTGATCTTCGCGAAATTGCATCAAAACACCTCTTTTTCCATCAGAATCTTGACTCCGGCAGTTCATCCTCCAAGAATCATCCAACATGCAAAAACAGAGGAAAAGACATAAGTAACACCTCGTAATAAGAAATATATCAATGAATAAAGGAAAATTATGATATAGAATGGTGATGCAAATTGGACGTATCAAGGACATATCTGGATGTGTACATATCATGGTATGATTGAAAAATACTCTTTGTGATTTCATTCATCAAGTATAAACTATACCTGAATCTTTATTTCACTTACCAAGTGTCGATACACTTGAATTTTGATTTAATCCTTTCTGTGTGGCAAGAACCTTTCTTGTCATTTCCATATTGAACTCTTTCACTATCTCATCTATGTAAATTTGGCACAACCATATTGGCGTCTCAATATATGTATATAGATATTGATGCCAAACATTCGGGTTTTGCCTAAGTCTTTCATCTAGATGATATTCTTTACTCATGTCAATATAAGATACATCATTTCCAATCAACAATATGTCTTCCACATAATGCATTATAAATATGTCTTAGCGCTCCACTTAATTTCTTGCAAATGCAAGCATCCTCATCGTCTCCGATGAAATTAAACCTTTTAACAGTTTCATCATGGTGAAGATTCCAACTCCTCGATGCTTACTTCAACCATTGAAGTTTGCATACGCTTTTAGCATCTTTTGAATTAATAAAACCCTTTGTACCATGTCATGTACATGTCCTAGGTAACCATTCTATTAGAAGAACTTGTTTCGTTTATTCAACTATCACACAATAAAATTATCAGTAGTGGTTACTATATTAATCCGTCTAGACTAAATATCGCTATGAAAGATCAAATTTTGTCATAGTGAAATGCTTGAACATTGTCGTGAACTCTTTCCCAACATGTCGACTATTTCATAGATGTGAAACATCCATGTCTATTTATTTATAGATCCAAATACGACTATAAGGTCTTACACCTTTCTAGAGGGTCTTCCAACTTCAAAGCTTGATTTATCGTGTATGGAACTATCACGGATTTCATGGATTCAAGCCATTTTATGGAGTCAGGGCCCATCATCGCTTCTTGTTGGCACTGCGTCAACGTGGAGTGCTTCGTCGGGAAACCCCAAGAGCAAGGTATGATGTAGCACAACAAGTCTTCCCTCAGTAAGAAACCAAGGTTATCAAACCAGTAGGAGGAAGGAAACATCTCAAAGGTGTTGCAAGCAACTTTGAAACCTGCACAACACAAATTCAAGACTTTGCCCCAACTAACAATGAGGTTGTCAATCTCACCGGTTGCTGTAACAAAGGATTAACTATATGGTGTGGAAGGTGATGATGGTTTGCAGCAAGTAAACAGTAACAGTGGAAGATGTATCAATGGTAAAGATTGGACCGGGGTCCATAGTTCACTAGAGGTGTTCTCCTTAGATAAACAAACACGACATGCTGGGTAAACAAATTACAACAGGGCAATTGACAGGACTGAGTGAGGCATAACAATGCAATACTAGACAAAAAGATCCTATGAGATTCAATTGGGCAATACAACAATATACATAGACCGCCATCCAACTGCATCTATGATTAGAACTCCACCTTCAGGTTATCATCCGAACCCCCTCCAGTATTAAGTTGCAAGCAACAGAAAACTGCTTTAAGAAAAGTGTGTAAGGTAAACAATCCACTTGTTCCATGAACAAGAGACCGTTGTTTTCTCCCTAGTGGAAACAGCACATCTACAACTGTAGATATTTTTGTCACTTCCCTTGATTAAGTAGAGGCATGAACCCACTATCGAGCATAAATACCCCCTCTTGGAGTCACTAGCAACTACTTGGCGAAGATATCTACTAACAACGGAGAGCATGCAAGATCACAAACAACACAGACATGATAGAATCAATAAGACAAAACCATTAATCAATCTGACATAGTAATCTCAATATCCATCGGATCCCCGCAAACACAACATGCATGATTACAAATAGATAAGATCTTGATCATGAACGGAGCTCACAAGATCTAGACATGAAAGCACAAGGAGGAGATACAACCATCTAGCTACTACATGGACCCGTAGTCCAAGGTGGAGCTACTCACGCATCATACCAGAGGCTGGCATGATGAAGAAGAAGGCCTCCAGGATGATCTCCCCTCCGGCAGGGTGCCGGGAAGAGCTTTACATCCCCCTGATCTAGGGACGATGGTGGCGGCGGCTACAGACGGTTTCGTGGAATATTGATTGGGTGCTTAGGGTTTCGGTATCAGGGGCTTCTTATAGGCGAAGAGGTGAGGCTGTGAGGCGGACATGGGGCTCACACCCTGCCCAGGCGTGGGCCCACCCTAGACCGAGCCTGGGGGGTGTGGCCATCGTGTGGCGCCCCTTCGTCTCTCCTCTGGACTCCGTGTTTTTCTCGATGAAATATTGACTTTGGCTTTTGTCCCGTCCAATTTCGAGGATATTTCCTTACTAGCTTTTTTGGAACCAAAAACAGCAGAAAACAGGCATTTGGCACAGTGGCAACTTATTAATAGGTTAGTACTAGAAAAACATATGAAAAGCACCTCAAAGTGTGGACAAAGCAAAGCAAAGTAGATACTAAACAAGCATGGAACATCAAAAATTATAGATACGGTTCCGACGTATCACTTCTTTGCATGTAGTCGGTTCATCATTGTCAAATAATGATTTAACTCTCAAATTTTGGTATTTAATTGTTTACCCGACCTACTTGGTCCAATAGGAACTTAGACCTCCGTGACCACAACCTTTGAGGCACGTGAGCCATGAGCATTGTTGCTGCCTCCAGAACACTTTTCGACGCTGCGCAACTTTGCACATATAGCTAAGGTTTTTTAACCTTATCAAAGTTCTATTGTCCTCCCACTTAACTTTTCACGAAAAACTTCTTCTCAAAGAAACTTGACGTTCTAAGCGGCAAACACTTTTGTCTCTGGTGTTATGGAGGAATACTCAACGGTTATTCGAAATAACCTACAAAGACACGCTCATCCGACTTTGGTTATAAACATCTTACTTATGCCTAGCATACCAAAGTTTAAGAAAGGACAACTTGGGTTTTACCCCAAACCATAACTTTATATGGTGTCATTTCAACGGATCATGATGGAGCTCTTTTCAGTGTAAAAGCAGTAATAACTAAAGCTTTAATCTTTAAAAATACTATGGCAGTTTTATTATTCACACCTTTGATCTCACCATGTCAAACAAGGTTTCGTTGCATATCTCGAACACTCCATACTCATATGGTGTTTTGGGAAATGCAAATCCATGGAACGATTCCTCAAATCTTAGGTGTTTTGCTAAACTTGTAACTCAAATATCTTCCTTTATGATCATATCATAAATTCTTTATTTTCTTGTTATAATTATTTTTCACTTCATCTTGAAAGTCTTTGAACTTTTAATTTGTTTCATACTTCTTCCTCATTAAGTAAATATTCATATATTCACTCAAATTTCCGAAGAAAGCATATGAAGTTGAAATCCATCGCTCTCGATTTACACATAATGGGCTTCATACAACAATATGTACAAGTTCCAATAAGCTAGTTATTCATTCCTTTTTGGCCTATGAATGGAGTTTTAATTATCTCTAGGAAAATTTCACAAGCGTCATTTGATCAAAAATCAAAAGACTCAAAAATTCCATCTACATGGAGTTTCTTCATGTTTTCTTTCCATTATAATTTAAACGGCGATGTCACCTCCTAAGTGATCTTTCAATCAATTGTCTTTCGATATTTTTAGCACTAGTTTTATGGATGTGATTTCTCCAACTAGATTTGTAAATCATCCATCTTTTATGGATTATGACAATTATTTGTAAGTCATATGGATGGACAAATTTCACTCTTGATCCATGTGCCTCAATGCCACCTTTATAACCACCCATTTACGAAGTGGTGTTTGATGTCATGAAACATCCATCCAGTGATGGTGATTAACATGATCTCATGGTCAAAGGATTTAGGTTACTATGTATTTGAAGCTTATAGCAAGTGAACTATTTGAATGACTTGATCTTATGCTACGCTTAACTATAGGAGTATGTCCATCACATCATTCTCCTAATGCTATGACCTTGTTGTTAATAACATCTCAATGTTCATGAACAATAAACCATGATCATATATTAACCAACAAGATAGTTTAATAAGAGGCTTTACTAGGGACTCTTACATGTTTACAAATCACACAAGTATTAATGTTTCCGTTTAATACAATTATAGCATGGGATGTAAACATTTATCATAAACATAAAGATACGATAATAACCACTTTATTATTGCCTCTTGGGCATATCTTCAACACTTCTTTGTGTCAAACCCTAACTAGGGTTCCTCTCTTTGGTTCATGTGTATATTCCAGTAGCTTTGCTACTGAGCTTGCCTAGTGAGTTTGACTTCAAAATTTACTTATCTGAATTGAGTGGTGGATGATATTGGATTGTGACCACAGGATGTTGAATTTATTCTTATATGAGGTTTAGCTAGTTGTTTAGATGGTCCAGTATTAATTGGTTTTGCTCTAGTTGGCTTGCTGAACTGCTTGGCAATGGCTCCATGATGTCTAACTTGTGTTGTTGCACTACTGGTGTGGTTTACACCATCACAAGTTATGTTCTACTTGAATTGATGCTATATCTTGTGGTTGAAGTATCTAGGAATAATAGTGGTATTACCCCTGTCCACCCTGTCAATGATACAATCCAATGGATAATATAATTTAGTGTTATGTGCTTATCTCACCTACTATGATCTGCTGTGACCATACACTAGAACCTTATGAGACCCATACTTGGCTTGGTCTGGTACTGCCTTGCAGGACCAATTGAATTTCTGAAACTTTACAATTGTTAAAGATGGCAGTGAAGTGGGTGTACTACTCAGATTAAAATGGTTTTCATGATTGGCATTCTTTCCTGTCCAATTTGTCAGAGATTTAAATTTGGAATGATTCATAGCAGTTTTTATCCAGAAGCATGATTAATGTATTCTGGATAACTCTTGTGCCTGATTTGCTTATATACTTGTTACCGCCCATATGGTAGTGAATAACCTAAATGATTCCTAGATTTCTTAGATAGGAAGATGATTTATCTTGATTGGATTATGTAAATATGATCCAAGTGTAATGCTTGATTGATATCTAGAGAAGAATTGAGTTCATGTTCATATGGACAGAGAACCGATATGCATATACGATTCCTGGATTATTCTCTAGGAAAATGATGGAAATTATTTTGTTTGGATAACTTAAGGCTAGTTAATGAAGAAGAATTTATATGATGGCTTATGTTGGCTTGGGCTGCTACTGTGGTGCCTCCAACCTTGGAGTGTGCACAGTGGTAGCCCAGGTAACATGATGTGATATTTTAAGAAATATCCTTAGGCTAATGCTGCAAAGACTAAGGCCAAATCCTTCCAAGACAAGAACATATACTTGTTGGCCTTTAATAGCTCTAGGATGAACTGGTGTAGCACTTCTACACTAAACCGAGGGCTTCCTCTCTCTCCAACTGATGCTTGTTTTAAATTGATATTAACAAGTACTAGTATGGATCTAGTAGTCAACTTGCTGCTTGTAGTGTACAGATGATTTGTTTGTGGATGTTGTGGTGTGGTGGATCTTGGTCCACTACCCCTAGTTGTCCACTTGGTCTGCTTTTCCTTGCCACTAACTTGTCCTTGTGGCCTTCTCCACCTTGATCCAACTACTGGTCTATTCCTGGATTGGTCCTGATCTTCCTCCTCTTTGCTTGTGCTCAGGGACAACTCCTTCCTCTTGTGGGGTTGGTTACCCAGAGCCTACTGTAGTGATCTAGTGGTGTGAAGTTTGTTGTGCTAGTGATTCTGAAATTCAGTAGTCTTGTGTTCTTGTTGTTCTAGTGATGTGGAGAAAATGGAAGTGATAGCAGTTGTGATACGGCTGTGCTCTTTCATATGTACTTCATGTGCTGGCTGTGGTGTTGACAACACAACAACTTCATGTGGTGTGTGTGCTGCCTACTTTCTTACATATGGGTCCCTCTCAGGTCCAAGTTTCAATGCTAGGCTTGTGGATGAGCTCAAATAGAAACTTGGGATATTTTCCTAAAACTTTATGGTCTACTATATAGTGGTGAAACTTGCCCCTTTATCTGCCAGTGATGCACTAGTCTAAGGTAACAAGATCTGGTAATACCAGATTCTATCAATTGGCTCCTTCTAATTGCTCAATGATGTGATAAAGCAGTGCAATACACTGCTTCTAATGAGAGCACTAAAACTAACCCCTAACCATTTTCTTGTCTTTGTTTCTTTTTGTCTTATCTTGCAGGTACCAAGAAGAAATACAGGAAGAACCATACTAGATGTAGGAATTTAGTTTTAGGTGTTTTCTTTTTATCCAATTTTTGTATTTTTCTTTTCTGTCTGAAATAATGTAACGGCATTGTAATACATTAGTTTATCTTATTATTATTATAACCATTTCTTGTTATTCCTTTATTATAAAAGAATAATGTGATATATATTCTTTTAATAAAGAATTTTTTTATTTGTTTCATTGTTGTAATTCATTTTCCATTTTTTATTCACTTTATTTGTTTCATTGTAATTTACCTTTATTCTTTTATTGTAAAAGAACAACGTAATGTTGGTCTTAAGTACTCTTTATACTTTTGTTTATAATACTTGTATTTGTATTATTGTGAATAATTATTTAATCCAATTTATATATGGATTACAATTAAGCATATTATTCTTCTTATTCAATTCATTTATTTCATTTCTTAATTCCTTTTTAATGTATATATATTATTTATAATTACTTACAATTCAAATTTCTCCCCTTATAATTCACTAAACCAATAGAGGTCATGTCAAAATTTATCCCACTCACCTCGGATGACACTAAATCTAATTCATCAGAGTGAGAGAATTTTGATCACTCCAGTCTTTTAATTTGGCGAAAAATTTATCCCAATTTTCAGATGCATGCATGCAGATGCACAAAATTCTAAATCTATCCTTCGTTTAGTCCTAAATGCTGGGATGTTACAATGGTGTTAGAGTTTCCCTTAGTCACGTGAGATCTTCATCTTGTTTGCACGTCACGTTGATCCTCGATCTCCCTTGTACACATGTCTGATCTTCGGGATCTCTAGAGAGCCGTCTTGCGGTCCTATTAGGTTGGTTGAGAGCTTTTAGATGCAGGACTTCACGTCTTTGATGACCCATGTGAGGTGCAGACCTAAATCCAACGAGTACGTTGGCCCGAACGCTGCCACCACTGCTCTACATAATTGGTACATGCACTCGATGATGGTGGACTTAGCCATGCGTAGATAGTCATCTTGTGTATCAACATAAGCTCCATATGCAAGCATCCTCACAGCAGTAGTGCACTTGTGGAGTGAGAAAAATCCTACCGTGCTGGTGCAATCCTTCTTGCATTTGAAGTAGTCATCAAACTCCAGGACAGACTCAACAATCTCCAGGAAGATCTTTCGGTTCATCCTGAAACGGCGCTGAAATACCACATTGCCATGTAGTCGGCGTATAGCATGTAGTAGCCTTTCATGTGTTGCCTCGTCTTGCTCTTGTGGCACCGAGCTATCACGCTGCGACTGTGCTGACCTAGAGTACACGCCTGTCAGACAAGAGAGGACCTTCATATGCTCTTCATCGTCAGTGGCAGCGATGGCTTCCTCTTCCATCAGAGCGGTGAACATCTGCTCGTCGTCTGAGTCCATTACCGGGGAGGCAAATCACCAAACACCTGACGAGCAAGGTAGCCGCTAGATCGGAGAGAACTGTCTACGAAACCAACCGGTGGCAAAAGACGGACAAGATGGAGGTTTGGGAAACCGACAATGTGGTGGCGCTTCCAGCATCATGGGGCGTCGTGGTAAAATGCGGAAGTGGGGAATTTTGCGTCGTCTCACCGATAGAGCAGGCACGCCCGACTTTTTTTTGCTTCAGCCGACGCCCCCACTCACCCCCTGCACATTGGGTTCAGCCTGGGTACACCAGATGAAAAAAGGCCCGTACCGGCAAAAAAGGTTCATGTGACAATTAAAGCTGGCATCCCATGCTTGACATCAAGAGAGGATGAAGCGAATGTTTTTCTCTGGTCCTCCAGCTTTTGGTGAAGAAAAACATTGAAGCCATGGGCTCAACTGAACATCGTTTTCACTGACTTAAGATTGAGTAGATTTAATCTGGCAATTTCGTGGTAATGAGTCAAAAATGAAACCATCCCATGCTTGGCATCAAGAGAGGATGAAGCGAATGTTCTTCTCTGGTCCTCCAGCTTTTGGTGAAGAAAAACATTGAAGCCATGGGCTCAACTGAACATCGTTTTCACTGACATAAGATTGAGTAGATTTAATCTGGCAATTTCGTGGTAAAATGAAACAAGTACTCCCTCCGTCCAAAAATAGATGTCTTAGATTTGTCAAAATTTGGATGAACCTATATACTAAATAGTGTCTAGATTCATTCAAATTTTGACAAATCTGAGACATCTATTTTAGGACGGAGGAAGTATGCTATATCCTCCCTCCGTTCAGAAATATAAGATATTTTAGCTTTGTGAAATGATTGTATCTAGACGTGTTTTAGTGTATAGGGTCACTTCGAACCTCTAAGAACCTATACACTAAAAGAAGTCTAGATACATTTGATTCACAAATCCAAAACGTCTCATATTTCTAATCGGAGGGAGTATATGGCTTGAGTGCTTTTCTTCAAGGATGAACAATGCCATATATAAACCAAGGCTAAAATAAGACTAGAGTACACCACTTCTAGCCTGTAGTAGCGGCTACTACACTACATCACTGAGATAACACCTGAGCCGCTCAGTTTGTCCATTGAAGCCACTAGCAAAATTCTGAAAGATAGTGGCGTTGGTCAACACATAACACCCTGCATGGAAATGAGGCTTAAAACCAGTTTGGGTCAGCCATCAGTACAGCAGCATGGAAATATAAAACCAGTCTTATGATGTATACAGAATGCTGCCAATAGCAAAAGAGAAAAAACATATACAGGAACAACATAAAGGAAAACAGCAAAGTACTTGCTCAACAGAAACTAGAACTACACCTATTTTGTTGTTACTAGTCACAGCTTTCTGTTGGAGTTTATGGATATTATGCAATAATGAAGAGTAGCCTGTTTCTTTTTATATACCCTTCTTTATCTGTGTTTTTGGCATTAGTAGTTTCTACTTAACCCAAAGGCCCATGAAAATTGAAAATCAAATGATACATTGTTAAACAGCTTCTTTTAGTGGCTACTACTATATACAAGTCGTGCAAAACCAAACTGCAATATAAGGATGTATGCCCACAGATTAAGCAGTAAAATCTCTCCAAAGAAAAATCATTAATACAGCATATTCAGCCAATTATTTGTGTACAGAATACATATAAAAGCAAATTTCTGTGGATTTGCAAACCGTATATCATTTAAATATATTCTGTACAGACCAACGTAGATGGTACCGATGACCTCTAGATAATATGAGGATTTAGTTTGCTTTGCGGCTCATCGGAGGAACCAGCATAAAGACGACAAACACATAGCCGAAACATGTGGAGTATGACAAATTCACCATGGTCATTTCTTCAGTAAACAAAGAGAGCAGCAGTAAGCTAAACCAACTTCATCTAGATGGCATGTCAACAACACATTGCAACCACCGTACAAATTTGCACAAAACGAAGACACCGATAGAACAGAACTATAAGGGTATCAAAGCAGAACATAAGAATACAGCGAACAGTGATAACACATGAGTTTAGGATTCACAGAACTATCCAACGATAAAAAATATCATTGGACCCCAAAGCATACTTAACATTCATGCAGAACCTTCTTACCAGAACCAAGATCAACGTCGCATTAAGTTGAATCGTTTCACAAAAGCTAAAACATCTTATATTTTGAAACAAAGGGAGTAGATAATATGAGGATTTAGTTTGCTCTGCGGCTCATCAAAGGAACCAAACAGCAAAGAAATAGCCAAGACATGTGGAGTATGACAAATTCACCATGGTCATTTCTTCAGTAAACAAAGAGAGCAGCAGTAAGCTAAACTAACTCCGCCTCCTGCAACCACCGTAGAAATTTGCACAAAACGAAAAGACACCGGCAAAACAGAATTATAAGGGTATGAGACAAGAACATAGGAATACAACGAACAGTGATAACTCGTGAGTTTAGGATTCGACGAAACTGTCCAAGGATAAATCAGTCATGCACCCAGAAGCATATTAAACATTCATGCAGAACCTGCTTACCAGAACTAAGATCAACGACGCATTAAGTTGCATTCCACGAAAGGATACTCCTTGAAGACTTCATGTACTTTCATGCACCGATCATTACTTGTTGTGGCCTCATCTGACCCCCGCACGGTCATCCTTTTAAGCATTGGTGCGCATCTTAAAATCACTTTTAAGAAATCAAACTCATGATCCTCCCATTCGAAGCCTATGATTTCCACTTCTTCAAGATTGATCAAGGAGATATTTTTGCTTCTCCAGTTCTTGGGCTCATCACAGGGACAATTTACTGGGCATTTGTCTTTCACCTAGAGCAAATGTGGATTACTACCATGTATTTATCAACGGTCCATAATTCATACCTTATCTCAATGATGCACCGAATTTTTTTTGTTCGAACAAGTACCATAAATATATTTTTGAGATATATAAACAGAGCAAAGCATTACCTTTGATCTCCGAAATAGGATCTGAAGCCGTCGTGTAGCAGTACGAATCCGACGCGACCCAAGTAGACACAACACAAACGGTCCAAAAAAGTGCCCTGCCGACCGCTTGCCATAATCATACTCCATCATTAGTAGCTCCAAGATAGAGAAATCGGTAACGAGATGTTTCTCTATCTGCTGCACAAAGTTGAGCTCTGACTGAAACCAACCCTGCCAAAGAAAGAACACAATAATGATAGCAGATCAGGTGTAGGTTCAATTTAGTGGGAAAATTCAGCCAATTGAGGAGGACATGAGACATACAATGGCCGTCATTTCCAGGGACAGGACATTAACATTGGTGAGCTGCAAACATGTGTCTTTCTCGGCACCGATGATCGCCCGGTGTCCGAGGCTCGCTGCAGCATGAAAGCTCACTTTCGAGAGGCTCCAAGGATCAAGCCCAGCAGTCATCTTGCTAATGGAATAGGAGCACTCCCAGGAGACCTTCTCCAAAGCTGGTGCCATGACGGACACGCTGAGCTCGTCGCCGGTGTGGAAGGACAGCGTCAATTGCTGAAGCATGGGGGCCTCAACGTTGATACAGTCTGTCCATCCAAATTTCGTATGGGTGCGGACAAACAGTTTCTGCAACGACTCCGACTGGATGTTGACCCCGGCTTCGAGGCAAGCTTTGCTCACCCTGAGCACGCGCAGGCACGGGCAGAGTAGAACCAGTGCGGTGAGGTCGACGCGGCAGGCAAAGAGGGATAATGTCTCGAGCGCCGGGAACCCGCCGCTGGCCCGTGGCAGAGTGAGGCGGACCTCCGGCGCGTACAGCTGGATCGTGGTGGCACGGTGGAAGCGAGGAAAGTCTATGCGCTCCAGCCTGAGCTTCGGGAGGGCCAAGTGGAACTCCACCGGCGAGAGCCCTGCAGCGGCATGGATCAGCGAAAGGACGCCGGCATCCACCTGCTCATTCCCGGGGTCGCCGCTATCGACGAGGGACACCTTGGCCGCTAGTTGGAGCGAGGAGGCGAACGCGATGTCGAGCAGGGACACCCCGTGGTCGACTGCTCCCTGGAGCGAGCTGAGCGCAGCTTGGATCGAACGGACCGGGACACCGTGGAAGATGAGATCCGGGAGGCGGATCCAGAGGCCGCGCCACCGGCGGGAGAGGATGCTGGTGCGCGCGGCGGCGGCGGTGCAGCGGAGGCGGAGGAGGACCTGGAGAAGCAGATCCTCCGGGAGGTCGCTGATGAGGTCGCGTCCTCCGCCACAGCCTGGACCACCTGGCACCTCCCAACGCCGGCCATGACGGCTGTCCTCCATGGAAACCCCGATACAGACGAGAAAGGAAGGAAAGGGGGCCGCCGGTATACCTGGGTGTTTAATAAAATAACTGAAACGCCAGAAATTTCGAAATTACTGTGGACTCATATCGTTCTATGCTTTTTTGATCATAGTAGGAGTACAATATTTCGTTAAATATACCAAAAATATGTTTAGAAGTTTCACATTTCCTTATTTCTGTCCTGTGCTCGCTTCCTCAAATACGAGCTCGTCGCCGCTGCCTGGCCATGACCTCTTCCACTCCGGCAGTTGGCTGCGGCAATCCTCGATCTGACGAGCCAATTCGACACCACGCGGAACTGACGCCACCGACGTCCCAACATAGCCAAGTTCCCCAGCCGGTCGGAAGCTTCACACGAGGCGGCGCGAGGATGTCGTAGTGCGCGAACATAACAACCAAGTTCCCCAGCCGGTCGGAAGCTTCACACGAGGCGGCGCGAGGATGTCGTAGTGCGCGAACATAACAACCTCGTAGAAGTTTAGATTGGGTCTCGCCATGGCGGCAATGATGAGAGGAAGACGGTGGAAACGGCCGGCAGCGAAAGATCGACGACAACAACAGCTGGGCGGGGAGTAGGGGAGGGGAAATTTCCCTCGCGCCAACCGAAGCATCTGGATGTGGTGTACCGCATCGCGAGCCCTCCATACGACATATATGCAGCATGGAATGCGCACACCACAAAATTGAAACGCCAAAAATTTCGAAATTACTGTGGACCCATGTCATTCTATGTTCTATGCTGTTTGATCATAGTATAGGGGTAAAAAAAAGTACCGTGGACACTAATTCTGTCTATATTAGTGTTCTCAACTTAATTAGATATATGAATTTAAACAAAGTTGTAAAGTTGAGAACATTAATATAGATTGGAGGTAGTACAATATTTTATTAAATATACGAAAAATATGTTTAGAAGTTTTAGATGTTCTTATTTCTCCATCAATATATGTGGATGTGGTATGTACTTTTCTGTATATTGCCAAGTTCTATTAAAGAATATATGCTACTAGTTTATAAGCTATACGGAAGGAAAACAAAACTTATGGCTTAAAATGCGAAAGGTAACTATTTTGATCCATATTATTATCTTTTCGTGTACAACATAAATGCAAAACGTAGTGATGATATTTTTTGCGTGCATACTACACATCTACGGTACATGTATAAATTATTTTCAGAATTTTCCAAGGTTCCAATACGTCCTTTTTTTTTGTTTCTCGCCCCCCGCGAGCACTTCATTTTTTCCTTTCCCCAATTTAGGAAGTTGTCTCCAATCCAATTTTGTATGCGTGGGACCTTTTTTTTGCGAATGAGTGTGCGTCGGACCTAATCGCTGAGCTTTTCCACTCGACCCAGACACTAAGCTAAAAAACCATTAACCATACTCACATTGCACCACTGACAAACAAAATCCATGTCTATTTAAGCAAGATCCACGGTGAAGACCAAACCGTGAAAGGCAGACAAATATATAAGTTTGGATCTCTGTGGCTGAAAAATTATTATAGAAAACCATTCTCTACAATACATATATAATTTCTCATGCATAATAGTTGGTGGAGGCCCTTTGTAAGCATGCATAACACTGCGGCAAAACCGTTTATAAGGATTAGAATCATGTCGACGCACAAGTTTGGCTGCCCGTACATCGACCCTGCATACAGATGATGCAAGCAAAACCAGTTTAGGTCAGTAGCTTGGAATGGAAATATATGATCTTCATATGTAAGATTGTGCTTCTATGAATTTAAGCATACTGATCACTTTGATGAAATAGCAAAAACAATACACGCAAACAGCCTAAAGAACAAAAGGCTTGCTAATTCGAACGAGATAACTAAGTTCAGTTAATATATTAATGACTTCTTTTCAAGGCTACTAAATACCACGGGTGCAAAACCAAAAGGTGCAACGAATAGAGAAGATTGCATTAAACAAATGGATGACTAGAAAGTTACAAAAATCTCTCAGTTCCATCATTCACCTATCATTCTAAAAAGAGAAATAAATTTGGGGATATATGTACACAAATTCAGCATCAATTCAACAACAATTTTTTCATAATAGCATATTCGGATAACTTTTGTGGAGGCACAACCAATCTTCAGTTCGCCTCTCATCATGCAAAGTAAAGCATGTAGCATATAACATTTTTTTTGGCAAACTAAAACTATACTTTTATTGGCAATCATAGAATTTATAGAATGATGAGAGTTCATCCGCTGGGCCCTATTACGGGAAAAAGAGCCTAAAAAAGACAAGCATAAAATATGTTACTAAAATACATAGAGCATGAGAATGGCACCAAATAAAGAAGGAAACATACAAGTTAAATTACGTAAAGCCTGGAATGAATAATTGACATGTCAACAAAAAATTCTAACCACACTACAAACTTTGACAACATGAAAGTCATTGAGATGCCGTAGCTATAAAGGTTTGCGAAGAGCCCTAAAGCTTAGCCTTTGATTTTTTTTGAGGCATTCTACGGCGGGCAAAAAGCCGGCCTAAACCAATCAAATAAAAAAAAACAAAGTTATAGAGTTTGGTTACAAAGCCATAAGAAAAGCTTAGCCTTTGATGAAACTGCACAAACAAAAAGAAGTAACTTCTGCATCTAGGAGCATGTGCGTTGAACCTGCTTATCAGGACTACGATCAATGGTGCATTCCATAGAAGGATATGCCATGAAGATGTGGTGTACTTTTGTGCACCAATCATCATTTGGTGTGAACCCCTCCGACAGCTGCAGGGACACTCTCTCAAGCATTGGGGCGCATCTAAATATCAATTTTAGAAAATCAAACTCATGATCCTCTCTTTCGAATCCTTCTATTTCCACCTTCTCAAGAGTGGTCAAGGATATAGTCTGGGTTCTCCAGTTCTTTGGCTCATCACAAGAACAATTCACCAGGGGTGTGCATATGTCTTTCATCTAAAACAAATGCGAGTTAAAACAAAGTGTTATATCCATCCACAATTTCTGAAGTACATGCACATCAAAGATAAATACCTCGGATCTCTGTAGGACGATCTTAAGGCTTCGTATAGCAGTGCGAATCCGAGGCAGCGCAAGTAATCGCAGTAGAAATGCTCCAAACACATGATGTGGTGTTGTGAGATGTACCTCTAATCCAGAGAAGTCTGTAACCATATGTTTCTCTATCTCCGTGGCAAAGCCGGCCTCTACGCCTCGATAATTAATTGGATACTGGTAACAAAGTTTTTGGCAGGACATCATCATGAGCATAAGGTTAATATAATCGCAAACTCAATCCAGAAAGTAATTAAACTGAGGGGACATATATATTACTCTGGCAAACATGTGTAGGCAGAGGACACGGGCGCGATGATCTCCCTGCTGCACATTGCTCTCTTCTGTCTCTAACCTTGCTGCCAAGAGGCCCCAAACGCCAAGCCCGGCAACCGCTCCGGAATACAGGCACCGCCACGAGACCTTCTCCACCAGTGGTGGTACCGAGATGGACACGCAGAGGTCTCCGCGGGTGCGGAGGAACATGGTGAGTCGCTTCAGCACGGGGGTCTCGACATGGACACGTCCTGTCCACAATTCGATGACATTGTTCTCCACGACGAGCTCCTCTAGCGACGCCGAGTGTATGGATATCTCATAAGCGTCGGCCAACCTAAGCACGTGCAGGCGTGGGCAGCAGGGGACCAAGTCGGCGAGGTTAACACGGCAGGCGTAGAGGGATAGGCTCTGAAGCTCGGGGAGCTCGAATCGCGGGTGGACATAGCCGAGGAACTTGTCGTAGAGCTGGATCGAGGTGGCGTGGAGCTCGATCGAGGTGGCGCGGTGGAAGTAGGTGTACAGGTCGACGTATGGGTACACTAGCTGCTGCGAATGATTGAAGCGGAACGTGGCTGGTGAGAGCCAAGCAGCGGCGTAGAGCAGGGAGGAGACGTCTGTGGCCTGACCTGTCCTTGGATCAGAGACGAGGTTGGCGGGGACATGGATGTCAAGGAGAGAGAGGGATGTGCCACCGGGTATGAGGGAGGAGAGTGCCGCTAGGAGTAAGCTAGGAACGACTTTGCGGAAGATGAGGTCGGGGAGGCGGGTCCATAGGCCGCGCCACCGCCGGGCGAGGAGACTTGTGCGTGCAGCGGCACGAGCACAGCGGAGGCGGACGAGGACCAGGATGATCACGTCATCGGGAAGTGAGCTGATGAGGTCTGCTCCTCCGCTACCGCTCCTCGGACCACCTCCGCCATCGTCACGGCATGCGCTGTCTTCCTCCATGGATGATGGATGGAACAACCCCCACCACCCAATGCAGTGCAGGAGAGAGGAAGAGGCGCCGCTGGAACGATCGATGTGCTCATAGCGCCATGCTCCAGCAGGCAGGCAGGCAGGCCGCGCGCTGAAAACCCATAGCTGGAGAAGAGATCTATATATATATGCCATTCAGGACAGGCCTAGAGCCTAGGGACATGACCAAGGGAGCATTTTTTTCCTTGGACTATCAGTAGAAAAGGTTAATATTATCGTAAACCAAAGCTGGAGAAGAAATCTATGCGATGCAGTATAAAGCAGGCAAAGACGAGTGACGACCACCAAGAGAGCACTGGTTCCTTGGACTGTTAATAAAAACAAATAGGGCTGTGATTAAACAAGTATATATAGTGTCATTGCTATGTGCTGTAAATTCCGCTGATCAATATATACTAGTAGCGCAGGACCGGAGTTCTCTATGAATAAATCAGAATGGACTACTGGTATATACCACCTAGCTGGGTATATTCCCCTTGGACTGTTAATAAAAACAAATGGGGATATCATTAATTAAACAAGTAGTATAGTGTCCTTGCTATGTGTTGAAAATTTTGCTGAAGGCTAGGTAGCTAGCAAAAGTGCAGGAGCAGAGTTCTCTATGACAAACTAGGGTGGACCATGACATTTTTCTAACTTAAAAGATACTATATGCTTAATGAAGTTCTTAATTGTAGTATACGCTTGGGCATCAAACAATGTGCAAAGTTCCAAGTGTATCTTGTTTGCTTGGCCTGCTCAACCTCATTCTTCAAGCTCTGCCATAGGCTACCAATATATAGTTCATGGATGCTACGCTGAAGAAAAGAGAAAACGACTTGGAACTTACCAGAAGAGACGAGATTATTGCCCTACTGACCACCGGCTGAGCAGAATTGCCAGCTTTGCTCCCTGCACAGCCACATCATTTTTCAATTGCAGTGCAGAAGAGAAGATGCGGAAACTGAAAAACTAAAGCTGGAGAATTTTTTGTCCGAAGAGGGATAATGTCTCGAGCGCCGGGAACCCGCCGCTGGCCCGTGGCAGAGTGAGGCAGACGTCCGGCGTGTACAGCTGGATCGTGGTGGCACGGTGGAAGCGAGGAAGGTCTATACGCTCCAGCCTGAGCTTCGGGAGGGCCAAGTGGAACTCCACCGGCGAGAGCACTGCAGCAGCGAAAGGACGCCGGCATCCACCTTCTCATACCCGGGATCGCCACTGTCGACTAGGGACACCCAGGCCACTAGTTGGAGCGAGGAGGCGAATGCGATGTCCAGCAGGGACACCCTGTGGCGGTCGACCGCGCCCTGGAGCGAGCTGAGCGCAGCTTGGATCGAATTGACCGGGACACCGTGGAAGATGAGATCCAGGAGGCGGATCCAGAGGCCACGCCACCGGCGGGAGAGGAGGCTGGTGCGCACGGCGGCGGTGAAGCGGAGGCGGAGGAGGACCTGGAGAAGCAGATCCTCGAGGAGGTCGCTGATGAGGTCACGTCCTCCGCCACAACCTGGACCTGGCAGCTCCCAACGCCGGCCATGCCAGCTGTCGTCCATGGAAACCGAAAGCGCCAAAATACCTCACATGAAAACCAAATATCCAAAATACCAACATAGAAACAGAAAACTCTAAAATACCATGCATGGAAACCAAAGTGCCAAAATACCACACACATTCGGTTTGTTGTTGCCAAAATACCACAAGTGGCTAACTAAGCCTAACTTTCTTAAAGAAAGACATAGATACCCTTACCTTTCCACATGACAATGCACTATGTTTAGCACCATTCCAAAGGCATTTCAGCAAGAGTTCAACAAACATTTTGACCATATTTCAGCAGCATTTTGACCACATTTTGCCTACATTTTAGCAGCATTTCGACACATATACATACAATATAAGATAGATTTTCAACATCAATACATAATTGTTTTATATCACCATTTAGATCACCAAAAGGACTAAGAAAGTAGTTTAGACCAGAACACTACATATACATAGCATAACATCATGGTTCTCACACCCAAATGCACTAAATTTGTTGAAGAGGGATAGCAACAACAAATTTGTTCCTTGTGGACGCACTGGGAGGTGTAGAAGCATGTGCAATAGCTGTAGCCATGCTTCTTGTCATTGGACTTGTAGTCGGCGTAGCAAGCTTAGTAGATTGCTTAGTTGGTGTCCTTGGAGAAGTGGTCGCCATTCTTGCTTCAGTCTTCGATTTTTTCCTACAAGGCAACACACATGATTAGTATGCAAGTGATTTGGCAACAAGTGAAAGAAAATTGAGATCCTTAAAATAATTACCGTGGAGGAGGAGTTGCATCTCGATCATCATCACTTTCAATCTCTTTCTCCTTGCATGTATTTTCAAGATGGCGTAACTGTACACATCTTTTACACTTATGTTTCCTACCGGATCCACCCTCACTGTAATTCTTTATCCTCCTAGTTCTTGGATGCCCAGCACTCCTCGTGAATTTGGGAGGAATCATAACAAAGCCAGGATTTATCTTAGGCCATTGGGACCTTCCTCTAATTGACATGAGAATTCCCTCATATGCTGCTTTGAATCTTGCAACTGAGAAGATATCATCAACATATTCCTCCAACTTTGATTTTTTGGAGAATATAAATCGAAGAGCATGTGTGCATGGCTTACCACAAATCTGCCATCTCCTACAAGAGCATTCCTTTTTCTCTAAGTCAACGGCGCGCCTCCATCCATTTCCCCGATATTTCAGCTATAGTGGGTGATATATCTTCCTTCCAAATAATGCAGCCCCTTGCTTTTTTTATTCAACTCCTTTATCACACTAGGTAATATGCAACCTTGCATCCCTTTAGCAACTAATCTCTTTTTCTCTCTCATTTGCATTATCATATCCCTAAGATTGTCTAGAAACTCAACAAGTGCTAGTGTCTTGTACTCTCTGACCCAATTATTGAACACCTCTGCCAAATTATTGCTTACGTACTCAACTTTGGTCATTGCTGAAAATTTGCTTCGCATCCACACACGATTATGTTCCTTTCTCAAAAAGGCTATTGCTTAGGGGTTTATTGCTTCTATTTCTTCCATAAGAGCCGTGTGCTTCTCTACTTCATATGTCCATGCTGCAGGCCACATATTATCTAGTGTGTCACCTTTGAACTTTTTCTTAAAGTTAAGCATTAGATGCATCATGCATTCTCTATGTTCACAATTCGGGTACACTTTCAAACTGGCGTTCTCCAACCCCTTACATGCATCGGTATGGATTGCAAGCCCCGGTGGATCTCCAATTGCCAATTTTAGTTGTTGCATGAACCACATCCAATTGTCCGTATTTTCCTTCTCAAAAATACCAAATGCAACCAGAAACATCCAACTATGTCCATCCACACCAATTGCAGCAGCAAATTGTCATGTGTATTTCCCAGTAAGAAAAGTTGCATCAACCCCCAAATATGGTCAACAGCCTGCCAAAAAGCCATTAATGCATGGTTTGAAAGCAATGGACAACCGATTGAAGTAGTGGACAATATCACCCTTTTCTCGGTGGCTGTTCTTATGTCTATCTCAAATATACTTTCAGGATTGGCTGCAAGCAATTCGGCTCTAAAACTCCGTAACAACTGAAAATTCTCCTTATATGAACCTTGCAACTGATCCAATGCACGATAACATGCATATGCCCTACGGGTGCCCGATGTTAGCCTATCCGGTCCGGCCCAGCGGAAGCCCATGAAGAAGGCGTACCTCAATCATAAAAACCCAGGAGGATTTCGGGTGGCCTAAGCCTAGTAAAGATTTGACTCCTTGGCGGATACGTCTTCTTCGCATAAAAACTTGAAGGGAGAAACCCTAAACTTGTGACCGACTAAGCCTATCCCCGAGACCTGGCCTATCTATATAAAGGCCAGGAGGGCACGACGAGGAGGACTACTGAAGGGGTTCGTAGCATGGAAAACAAAAATATTCTACCGCATGAACACACACAAGCCAAGATCTATCTACTAGATTGTAGCAACAAGTCGATTAGAATAGTCACCCTTGAAGATTCCAAAGCGGTTAACGAGAGCAGATTCTCGTTGGTGATGTAGTCGTTCACTTGCCGATCTCAAGATCGCGAAGACGATCCTTCCGGCGCCACATTCCGGTAGCGCTCCCGTAGTCGGTCACACATTCGGTACTTGATGAAGAATTTCCTCTCACTTGTTCCAGCAAGCAGCGGAGGTTGTAGTTCTCTCCTCGCGATTCTGGCAACACGACGGCGTGGTGTCGGAGTTAGAGGGGAAATCCCGCAGGGCTTTGCCTTAAGCGGGAGCGGGTTATGGTGGAGTAGTAGGGTTCCCTGGAATCTAGGGTTTAGAAGCTGGAGAGGAGGAGGAGCCGAAGGCGGCTAGGGCGGCGACGGCGATGCGGCCGCGGCGCAAGGCGACGACGGTGGCTTGGGGTCTTGAGTTTGTGGTGGTCTTGGGGGGCACCCCTCCCCTCTATTTATGAGAGGGAGGGGCAGCTAGGGGAGGGGAGTTTGAATCCTTCCCCAACTCTCTCTCCTACTAGGCGCGTGGTGGAGGGAGAGGAAGTTTCCTCTCCTCCCTCCACCAGGAAACATTTGTCCCAGTTTGACTTTTCAAACTTGCCTTTTGACTTTTAGTTTTGGAGTTTAATTTCTTTCTTTCAAACGCCCAGCCAAGTGACCTAGGACATGATGCAATCATTCCACTTTGTCATGACACATTCATGTACCCTTCCCCTTCCGGTTCGGTGAACCTTCTAGACCCTTCTTGATTATTCCGGTGAAAACACCGGAATCATTCTCGAACTTCGGAATTGGACTTTCCTTATATGAATCTTATTCTCCGAACCATTCCAGGTCTCCTCGTGATATACCGGATCCCATCCGAGACTCCGAACAACATTCAGTCTTCTTACTCACATTCCATATCTACTAAACAACATCGAATCCTTAAGCGTGTCTCCCTACGGTTCGTGAATTATGCAGACACGACCGAGACTCTTCTGCGATCAATAACCAATAGAGGAATCTAGAAATTCATATGGCTCTCACATATTTCTACGGTTACTTTTAGATCGAACGAACCATTTACATACGATACCAATTTCCTTTTGTTCTCGCGATATTTTACTTATCCGTGGTTTGATCGTCGGTATCTCTGTATACCTAGTTCAACCTCGTTACCGATAAGTACTCTTTAATCGTTCCTGTGATATGTGATCCGTTGTGAGCCAGTCACATGACTGTAAGCTAATTGGATGACATTCCACCGAGAGGCCCGGAGTATATATATCTTTCATATGGATGGACGAATACCACTCTTGATCCATGTTCCTCAACACATACTTTCCGAACACTCAATGCCACCTTTATAACCACCAAGTTACGAAGCGGTGTTTGATTTCATCAAAGCATCCATCCGGTATGTATATGAAAGCTTATAGCAATTTAACTATTGAAATGACTTGATATTTATGCTATGCTTATCTATAGGAGTATGTCCATCACACCATTCTCCTAATGATATGATCTTGTTGTTAATAACATCTCAATGTTAATGATCAGGAAACCATGATCATCTATCAACTAACAAGCTAGTATTATAAAGAGTCTATACTAGGGACTCTAACAAGTTTACAAATCACACAAGTATTAATGTTTCCGGTTAATACAATTATAGCATGAATGTAAACATTTATCATAAACACAAAGATATAATAATAACTACTTTTATTATTGCCTCTAGGGCATATCTCCAACAGTCTCCCACTTGCACTAGAGTCAACTAATCTAGATTACATGGTAATATACCGAACACCCATGGTGGTTTGGTGCTGGTCATGTTTTGCCCTCGGGAGAGGTTTAGTCAACGGATCCGCCACATTCAGATATGTGTACTTTGCAAATCTTTATGTCACCATCTTGGACATGCTCTGAAATAGTGTGAAAACATAGCTTGATATGCTTTAGCTTCTTGTGTGACCTTGGCTCCTGCGTATTGGCTATGGCACCCATGTTATCACAATAGATAGACATTGGGTCTAGCGCAATGGAAACCACACCGAGCTCCGTAATGAACTCCTTCATCCATATCGCCTCTTGTGAAGCTTCCGAAGTAGCTATGTATTCCGATTCAGTTGAAGATCTCACCACAATGCTTTGCTTTGCACTCCTCCATCTTACTGCTACACCATTCAAAGTAAATACGTATCCAGATTGAGATTTAGAATCATCCGGATCGGTGTTCCAACTAGCATCGGTGTAACCATTAACAACGAGTTGTTCATCACCTCCATAAGAAAGAACCATATCCTTAGTTATTCTCAAGTACTTAAGGATGTTTTTGACCGTTGTCCAATGATACACCCCTGGATCAGTTTGATATCTGCTAGTCAAACTAACAGCATATACAATGTCGGGTCTAGTATATAGCATGGCATACATGATAAATCCTATGGCTAAGGCATAGGGAGCCTTACTCATCCTCTCTCTATCTTTTGCCGTAGCAGGACTTTGAGTTTTACTCAAGGTCGTATTGGGGAACATGGGCAAGAACCCTTTCTTGCTATCTTCTATTCTAAACCTCTTTAGAACTTTGTACAAATATGTACTCTGTGACAATTATATTAGGCATCTCGATCTATCTCTATAAATATTTATGCATAATATGTAAGCAGCTTTGCCAAGATCCTTCATTGAAAAACTATTATTCAAATAATCTTTGACACTTTTAAGAAGATCTATATCATTCCCAATCAAAAATATGTCATCCACATATAGTAATAGGAATGCTACAGAGCTCCCACTCACTTTCTTGTAAATACAAGCTTCTCCATAAGTTTGTATAAAACCAAAACTTCTGATCACCTTATGAAAACATTGATTCCAACTTCGGGATGTTTGCTTCAATCCAACTTTGTTAGCATCTTTAGGATCGACAAAACCTTCGGGTTGTACCATATACAACTCTTCATCAATGTCTCCATTGAGGAACGTCGTTTTGACATCCATCTGCCATATCTCATAATCATAATATGCAGCGATTGCTAATAAAATCCTCACATACTTTAGCTTCGCTACCAGTGAGAAAGTCTCATCGTAGTCAACTCCTTGAATTTATCAAAACCCTTTTGCGACAAGTCGAGCTTTATAGACGGTTACATTACCATCAGAATATGTTTTCTTCTTGAAAATCCATTTGTTCTCGACAGCCTTCCGGCCATCCGGTAAGTCCACCAAAGTCCATACTTGGTTTTCGTACATGGATCCAATCTCGGTTTTCATGGCTTCTTGCCATTTATAGGAATCTGGGCTCATCATTGCTTCCTCATATGTCGCAGGGTCGTCGGTGTTGTCCACCAACATGACACTCATAATGGGATCATACCAATCGGGAGTGGTACGAGTCCTCGTCGATCTGCGAGGTTCCGTAGTAACTTCAATCGAAGTTTCATGATTAACATCATTAGCTTCCTCTCTTATTGGTGTAGGCACCACATGAACTTCTTCCGGTGCTGCGCTACTCTCAAATCTGAGAGAAGGTTTGACAACCTCGCCGAGTTCTACTTTCCTTCCAGTCACTTCTTTCGAGAGAAACTCCTTCTCTAGAAAGGATCCATTCTTGGCAACGAAGATTTTGCCTTCGGATCTATGATAGAAGGTATACCTAATAGTTTCTTCGGGTATCCTATGAAGACGCATTTTTCCGCTTTGGGTTCAAGCTTGTCAGGCTGTAACTTATTTACATAAGCTTCACAACCCCAAAATTTAAGGAATGGCAATTTAAGTTTATTCCCAAACCATAATTCATACGGTGTCGTTTCAATAGATTTAGATGGTGCCCTATTTAAAGTGAATGCGGCTGTTTTTAATGCATAACCCCAAAACGACAAAGGTAAATCTGTAAGTGACATCATAGAACGAACCATATCTAAGAGAGTTCGATTACGATGTTTGAACACACCATTATTTTGTGGTGTTCCGGACGGTGTCAATTGTGAAAGTATTCCACATTCCTTCAAATGCTCGCCAAACTCGTAACTTAGATACTCACCTCAGCAATCAGATCGTAGAAATTTAATGTTCTTGTTATGTTGATTCTCTACTTCACTTTGAAATTCCTTAAACTTCTCGAAAGTTTCGGACTTATGTTTCATGAAACAGATATACCCATATCTACTCAAGTCATCCGTGAAAGTAAGAACATAACGATAACCACCGCGCGATTCCACACTCATCGGGCCACACACATCGGTATGTATGATTTCCAATAAGTCCGTAGCTTGCTCCATCATACCAGAAAATGGAGTCTTAGTCATTTTACCCATCAGACATGCTTCGCATCTTTCAAGTGATTTGAAATCAAGTGATTTAAGAAGTCCATCGAAATGGAGTTTCTTCTTACGCTTCACTCCAATATGACCAAGACGACAGTGCCACATGTATGTAGAATTATTGCTCAATTTCAAATGTTTAGCTTCAATATTATTAACATGTGTATTACTACAATCAAGATTCAACAAGAATAGACCATCTATCAAAGGTGCATATGCATAAAACATATTACTCATATAATCGAACAACCATTATTCTTGGACTTAAACAAGTAACTGTCTCACAATAAACATGATCCAGATATAATGTTCATGCTCAACGCAGGCACCAAATAACAATTATTTAATTATAAAAATAATCCCGATGGTAGATGAAGAGGTAGCGTGCCGACCGCGATCACATTAACCTTTGATCCATTTCCAACGCGCATCGTCACCTCTTTCTTCGCTAGTTTCCGTCTATTCTGCAACACTTGTTTCGAGTTACAAATATGAAGTTATAAATATGAGCAACCGAAACAGTATCAAATACCCAGGCACTACAACGACTACTAGTAAGATACACATCAATAACATGTATATTGGATATACCTTTCTTCTTGATGTTGTCGTTCTTCACATCCGCCAAGTACTTAGGGCAATTCCTCTTCCAGTGACCTTCTCCCTTGCAGTAAAAACACACAGTATCAGGCTTAGGCCCAGCTTTGGTCTTCTTCGCTGGTGCGGTTGCTTTATTACCGCCTTTCTTGAAGTTTCCCTTTTATTAGGATTGCCTTGCTTCTTAAAATTGGTGGTATTATTGACCATCAACACTTGGTGCTCTTTCTTGATCTCCATTTCACATGTTTCAACATAGAGAAGAGTTCTGGCAACGTATTATCCATGTGTTGCATGTTGTAGTTCATCACAAAGTTCTTATAACTTGGTGGCAGTGATTAGAGTACACGGTGAATCCCCAAAGCATTAGGAATTATTTTCCCAAGCTCTGGAGCTTATTGGCGTGTCTAGACATCTTAAGCACATGCTCACTGACGAAGCTGCCCTCTTCCATCTTGCAGTTAAAGAACTTTTCAGAAGCTTCATAACTCTCAACTGCCGCGTGAGCCTCAAATATCATTTTGAGTTCATGGACAATATCATGTGGGTCAAAGTTTTCAAACCTATTTTGAAGCTCCGATTCCAAACCATACAAGATAGCACACTGAACCGTGGAGTACTAATTCTTCCGAGTACGGAAAACATTTTTCTCATCATCGGTAGCATCTTCTGCAGGCGGGTCACCTAGCGGTGCATACAGCACATAGGTCAACTGACCAGCATTGAGGATAATCCTCAAATTGCGGAACCAATCCACGAAGTTGCTTCCATTGTTTTTTAACTTTTCTTTCTCTAGGAACGCATTAAAATTTATGGTAGGTGCCGTCATTAATCTGCAACATATTTGCAATAGTTTAGACTAAGTTTATGACAAATTAAGTTCTAATTAATATTTAAATTAAACTAGGTGAACTCCCACTCAAAATAACATCCCTCACATTGTTCTAGTGATCACACGAACCAAATCCACTACATCAAAACCGATCATCACGATAGATAATGTAGTTTCAAAGGCGAACAATCAACATGTTCATCATATCTACTATATGACTCATGCTTTACCTTTCGCTAATCCGTGTTCCGAGACCATGTCTGAGAAAATCTGGCTTGCTCCCGTTGTATACACTCGCAGAATCTAACACACCCGATCATCACGTGGTGCTTCGAAACAACGAGCTTTGGCAACGGTGCCTACTAAGGACGAACACTCTATAACTTGATATTTTGTGAGAGGGGTCATCTTATAATGCTACCGTCGCAATCTAAGCAATACAAGATGCATAACAGGATTAACATCACATGCAATTTGAAATATGTGATATGATATGGCCTTTCTTCTTGTGCCTTCGATCTCCATCTTCAAGCACGAACATGATCTCCATCATCACTGGCGTGGTGTCAAGGTCAATGGCACCGCTCCATCGTTGTCTTCCACCAGCATCAACTATTACAACTACTTTGAATAATAGACACACATGTCTTAACGTAATTAAAAAGACAACCATAAGGCTCCTGTCGGTTGCCGACTTACAATAAGGAACATTGCATACATCATATATAATCACAATCATGGCCATATCACATCACAGCACATCCCCTGCAAAACAAAGTTAGACGCCTATAATTTTCTTTGCATATTTTACGTGGTTTGGGGCTTTTGATAAGTACTGTTCTAACTTACAAACAAGAACCACAACATTGATGCTTAAACTATCAAGTGCCCGTTGTAAATTGAATCTTTACTATGCTGGGAGATACATACACCTACAAAGACACTTATGCAATACAAGTAGCATGTTGAGCGTGGAGCAAGTCTCATGAACAATGTCATGTAAGGTTAGCCCGGGCTGCTTCATCCCACCATACCGCAAGATGCAAAGTACACAAGAAGCAATTGATAATAAAAGCACCACCGCCCACAATGACCATTGTGTTCTACTCGTGCAACATATCTATATATAGACACGACTCTGATACCACTGAAGGGGTTCGTAGCATGGAAAACAAAAAATTTCTACCGCATGAACACATACAAGCCAAGATCTATCTACTAGATTGTAGCAACGAGTCGATTAGAGTACTCATCCTCGAAGATTTCAAAGCGGTTAACGAGAGTAGATTCTCATGGGTGATGTAGTCGTTCACTTGCCGATCTCAAGATCACGAAGACGATCCTTTCGGCGCCGCGATCCGGCAGCACTCCCGCAACTACCTCATAACCTAGCACACACCTTGCCAGATCCAATCTGCGCACACCTGTAACTTTCGGCATCTCCATTAACAAAGAGCAGACAAGTAGGAGTAGGGTTTTACCTCTAGGGGCTTGAACCTGGGTAAACACCATGTCCCCGTGTTTCTTGTCTGTTAGCCATTCGGCGATCTCCAGCGTCCCCTCCTTCTCCAAAACCCAAGTCCATAACAATGGTCATTGATGAGTCGAACCCTCATCAATTGGCGCCGTCTATGGGAACTAGGGATGCTGATGTTGTGGTCGTGACGACCCCATCTGCTATGATCTTTGACTCCTCTGCGATGGAGAATCACCTTCTCTTCGGCACCATCGACTTCACCGCCACTCTCTGGCAACTCGCAAGGACTTCGATGTCGTGGGAGACGGAGTCGACGTGATGTTCGGAAGCCTATGCTTCCTGGTGGGAAAGGTTGGCACCCTTTGCCTCCCTGAACGGGTGGTGCCTCCGGTGATAGCATCTGCTTCATGGGTGCCGCCAATCAGTGTCCTAAGCGCACCCTCCTCGCTGACTTATTGTTCGGATGACAGCAACAACTGCAACACCGATCTATGCGACCCTCCTATGGAGGAAGAAACCTACGGTTCCGGATCTGAGAGCTACAAGAGCAACAACCTCCCCTACCACTTCATGTGCGTGGCTATCATTGACGCTCACGATGATAATGGAGAAAATCCACAAGCTCCCCCTACCGCTTCAAACGGAGGATTTGTTCCTCCTCCAAATCCCATGAATCCTCCGAACCCCAACGCCACCAACGGTGACAATACGACTCGACAGGAGATCCACCTCAACGAGGTTGAATGGGAAAGGGTCCGAGAGGCCATGTGCGGGGTAACCCCTGCCTATGGATGCCTCACGTGACATGCTTATGGGCTACCACTAGCTCCTCGTAAAGGAGCACAACCGGCAGGTCGCGCATCACAAAGAGCTCGAATAACGTCGGAGAGGAGCCGACGAATCAAGCGCTTGACGAGCCGCGCTCTCCTCCATCGGTGGGTCCTCCTCCAAAGGCTACGACAACCACGCCACCTAAAAGATCCGTTCTCAGCTGGAGTGCATGTACCCTAGTGCCAAACATGAGGCCACCAAGGCACTCGACCTGTCCTTCATGTCGATGGACTCACAGGGCAACATGATGCCCAAGACACCGCAGGCCGCGGTAGCAGCTAATACATATCTGCTTGCCAATCAACCACTAACCGGGGATCCACGATCTGGCATGCACAAGTCTTCAATCACAGGCCTCGGACTCATCGGAGAAGCATTGACTGGAGAGGAAACCCCGAAGCCGAAGGAAAAGGCTGCAGTGAAATTTACAAAGAGCCGCACTCCCTCATCCGATGAGGACGACCACGACTTGTCGCGGCGACGCCGTAGCCCACGACAAAGGAGCCGCAACTATGATTCTCGCGATGATCTCACACAACGCAAGATCGATAAATCACGCGCAAAACGTGTGTGCTCCATAGAGTCAGAGGAAGAAGATACAGAGCTCTACGATGCTAGATGCTTCAGCCGGGCTATACGGCAGACCCGGATGCCCAAAGTCTTCAAGCTACCGTTAGCCAACCCGAAGTTCGACGGCCTACAAGAATCGAATATTTGGATATAAGAACACATCTCGTCGATGAAGCTGCATGGTGGGAGCAAAAACACATCCATGCAATGCCTTTAGCTACAGCTGAAGGGTGCGGCCAGAGCCTGGCTCAATAACCTTCCCTCCAGATCCATCCGCAGTTGGGCGGAGCTGGTCTACAACTTCATCCGCAACTTCAAGGGCACCTGCAAGAGGTGTTAAAAGTTATCTAAACAACAAATTTTTGATGAAGGACCTAGGTGAAGAGTCATACATATTAGACATAAAGATCTATAGAGATAGATCAAGAAGCCTGATAGGGCTATCACAGAGTACATACCTTGATAAGATTTTAAAGAAGTTTAAAAGGGACGAAAGTAAGAAGGGGTTCTTATACATGTTGCAAGGCAAGACATTGAGTAAGAATCAAAGTCCGGCTACGGCGGAAGAAAGAGAGATAATGGACAAGATCCCCTATGCTTCAGCCATAGGCTCTATCATGTATGCCATGCTATGAACAAGACCGGATCTGGCACATGATATTAGTTTGAATAGTAGATACCAATCTGATCCAGGTACGGAACACTAGATAGCGGTCAAGAATATCCTTAATTACTTAAGAAGAACTAAGGAAATGTTTCTCATGTACGGAGGCGAAGAAGAGCTCGTCGCTAAATGTTATGTTGACGCTAGCTTCGACACCAATCCGCTAAGTCTCAATCCAGATATGTATTTCTCATGAACGGAGTAGCAGTCAGTTGGAGGAGTTCCAAACAACCCGTGGTGGCGGGATCAACAACGGAGGCCGAATATGTTGCTGCTTCGAAAGCAACTCAGGAAGCAGTTTGTATGAAGGAGTTCATAACCGAACTAGGTGTGGTTCCTAGTGCGTTGGACCCAATGGTGATCTATTGTAACAACAATGGAGCCATAGCCAATGCCAAGGAACCAAGGTCTCGCAAGAATTCCAAGCATATTAAGCGCTGGTTTCACTTCGTCCGCGAACATGTCAAGGATGGAGATATAAAGATTTGTAAAGTACACACGGATCTCAATGTAGTAGATCCGATGACTAAAATTCTCCCTAGGGAAAAACATGATCAACACCAGAACTCCATGGGTGTTAGATTTATCACTATGTAACTAGATTATTGTCTCTAGTGCAAGTGGGAGACTGAAGGGAATATGTCCTAAGAAGCAATAATAAAGTTGTTATTATAAGTATTCCAAGTATATGATAGATTTTTATTTTGCATGTTATAATTGTATTAATATGAAAACGTTAATACATGTGTGTTTAATAAACAAATATAAAGTTCCTAGTTATGCCTCTCTTATAAACTAGCTCGTTGATTAACAAGATGATCAAGGTTTCCTGATCATGGATATTGGATGTTGTTAATAATGAGGTCACAACATTATTGGAATGATGTGATGAACATTCATCCGAAGTATAGCATTACGATCAAAGTCATTGCATTTATATTGCTATAACATCATATGAAGTAATCTAGTCCTTAGACCATGAGATCATGTCAATCACTAACATTAGAAGAGTATCTTGATAACATCAAATGTCACACCGTAACAGGGTGACTATAAAGGTGGGTTCACTTCTACGAAGGTGTTATGTAAAGGCTCATGGATCAAGAGTGGAATTTTTCCATCCCGATGACGGATAGATATACTCTGGGCCCTCTCGGTGATATCACATTAGTTAGCTTGCAAACAAGTGATGTGATCACTAGAATGTTGTATCACGGGAACGAGAAAAGAGTACATGTCGGTAATGATATCAAACTAGGTATGGATATACTGATGATCGAATCTCGGACATGTAATATATCACGAGACAAAAGGATTAAGTTACTAGCGTAAAAGGTTCTCACGATCACAAGAAGTCATCGTTGAATGTGTGGGAGACAGTATGGATCTCCAGATCCCGCTTTTGATTATTGGTATGAGAGGGGTCTCGATCATGTCTGCATTATTTGCGAACCGTAGGATGACACACTTAAGAGACATCAACACCATTTGGATCAAATATGTTCTAGACGAAAAAATTACAAAGCGCTAGAATTATTTTAATGGACACCGGAACTGTTTCGGGTGAAATTGTTTCTGCACGTGAAATTGAAAAGTAGCAAGCGGTTTTATGTGAATATTTGTTAATTAATGCAATTGATAAAATTCTGAATAAATAAATAAAAGGAGTTTTATTTAGTGAGAAATTTACATTAAATTTGGTGGAAATTTAATGGGAATTTCGAGTGGATAAAATGGAGGGTCATTTTGTGAGTGGGAGCTCCACTCACATGAATGGAGGAAGGGGTGGGGGCAGCCCCCTGCGCCGTCCACACCCCTTGGGGTGCCCCTCCTCCTATATAAAACCCACTATCCCTCTCTCTCTCACACCTCCTCGTGAAGGATCTCTCTCCCCCTCTAGAATTATTTCCCCATGAGGTCTTGGACTAGCGAGATACATGTTTTCGGTGGCTTTTCGTCTAGAAGGAGTTGCTTGTTCCGCTGCATCGCTGGAACGAGGAGCCGGAGGTTGTTCGGTGGCTTGAACGTGTGTGCGATCACGGATGCGCTGCTGATTTGCGGCGCTATACTTCTTCTCGATCTTGAGATCGACAAGCGTTCAACTACATCATCAACGAGTACAACCTCGTTAAACTTTGTCGGTATACAAGGGTATGTTCTTTATAGATGTATATCCACTCGTTGCTTGTATCTAGTAGATAGATCTTGGTGCTTAGTGGTTCTCATCGTAAGAATTTTTTTGTTTTCTATGCTGCGAACCCAATATTTTGTAGGTGCCTGACTAATTGCTACAGGCTACGAAGGCAGTCAGGTTAACTAATTGATACACAGTTTCACTTTCTTTCTTTGTGCTAATTGTCCCTGAAACACGACTATATCCTCATGCAAGAAGAACTTTTAGTTTGGAAGATGCTGACTGGTAGAGGAATTATACAAGAGATAATTGTGCAAGTGCACCTCACTTCCTGTAATCAACGCCATTGTGAAGGTTAGTGAGGATTAGGGAGAAAATTGTTGGCCTGAAGAATTATAATTAGATACACGGTTTCACTTTCTTTCTTTGTGCTACTAATTGGTGTGACTTTTTTCTTATCACATTTAGGTGTTGAGTACTTTTGTTTGAACCTTGTAAGTTTAACCTTATATGGTTTATGAAACTACGAGTAGATTTCCTCAAACCAATAGTTTGTTAGATGTATATATCTGTATATTGTATTTCCCCCATATGTTAGGGGGCTTCCTGCATATTTGCCCTGTACCTGTACTATATATTGTGGCCTTTGGCACCCAGAGGAATATAACTTGTCTATTCCTAACATGGCATCAGAGCCCTAGGTTTCACTCCTTTCCTCTCGTTGCCGCCGCCGCCCGCCCCGGCTGCCGCGTCCGGCCGCTGTCGCCACCTCTTCCTCGAGCTCCTGCTCCGCTCCTGCTTCGTCGCGGTCACCTACCCTGACACACGCGGTCACCTACCTGTCACCTACACTGACACACATACACTCATGCCGTACTTGATCTGGCATACATACACCCTGCCGCCGCCCGTTCTCACCGGTTACTTGACCCGCCATCGCCCGCTGGTCACTGACGCGCGGGACCAGGCCGACCAGGCTGACACCGCCCCCGCGCGGGACCTCCGTGCCTCCTGCTCCCTGGCACGCGCGGCACTCCGCCCGACATCGCCCACGCACGGCACTCCACCGCCCACGCGCGGCACTCCGCCCGACACCGCCCACGCGCGGCACTCCGCTCCACCTCCTGCTCCCACGCTGCAGGCCCCTGCTCCTGAGTGTCACTCCGCCCCCGCCTCGATTCCCAAGCTGCTGGTTGGTGCCTGTCTCCCGCGGGACCTCGCCTGCCCGTAGACCGCCCACCGGCTCTCTCGTCGACGAGTTCCCCTGATCGGATCTGAGTGCAGATTCTTGTTTCGCCAGATCTGAGCAAAAAAAAAGTGAGAGAGAGATGTCTTCTTCCTCGGGTTATGTAGCGATTCCTCGCTGCCCGGTGATCTTTGATGGTGCGAATTATCCTGATTTCGCTGCCTTTATGCGCGTTCACATGCGCGGTCTCCGTCTTTGGGGTGTGCTCTCCGGCGAGGTCTCCTGTCCGCCGTGCCCCCTGCTCTTGTGGCTCTTCTTCCGCCGACGCTGATTATTCTCGGCGCTGATGCTTCTCAGGAGGCCAAGGATGCTGCTCAGAGTGCTGATGATAGTGTTGTTGCTGCTTATGACCTGAAGTTCAAGCAGTACTCTTCTAATCTCGAGGTCTATCGTCACGCTCTGACTGCCTACACTCAGTGGGTCGATGAGGATGCTCGTGCTGCTGCTGTTCTCACCTCCAGTGTTCTGCCCCAGTATGCTGCTGAGTTCATGAGTCTCTCTACTGTTGCCGCTCAGTGGGAACATCTTCGTCAGCGCTATCAGCCGTCTGGGGATGCTCTTTACCTGTCTGTGGTTCGTCAGGAGCATGCTCTTCAGCAGGGTGATTCCACTATTGATGAGTTTTATACTCAGAGTGCTGCTATCTAGCGTCAGCTCGATTCTCTCCGTACTGCTGTTTGTGGCACATGCTCGTGCTGCCAGATTGTGCGCTCGGACTTGGAGTTTCACCGCATCTATGAGTTTCTGTCTCGGCTTCGCCAGGAGTTTGAGCCCCGGCGTGCTCAGCTGAATGCTCGTGGTCGTGTTCCGCTCTCTGAGGTGTTGTTTGAGCTTCGGGCTGAGGAGACCCGTCTCCGTGGTGCTGGTATTCTTGCGGTTCCATCTGCGCTTGCTACTCGTGGTGCTCCTTTGCCGTCTGCTCCCTCGACTCAGCCGCGGTCCCCTGTGCCGCTGCCGCCGATACTACCCACTCCTCCAGCTCAGGGTCAGGGTCAGCTTCAGCACCACCAGCCTCAGGGTCCGAGTCAGCACCAGCAGGCTCGTGGTCAGGGTCGCCATGGTTCTCTTTGTCACTGCTCTTACTGCAACAGGGATGGTCACACTTGGGTCACCTGTTATACACGGGACCCCAGTTTACGTCAGCAGCACCAGGCTCGTGGGCAGTCGGCTCCTTCCGGATCTTCAGCAGTTGCTCTCTCTGATCAGGACATTATCAGGAGTCTTCGCGGTCTGCTTGCTGCTACAGGCTCTTCTTCGACGGGCACTGCTAGTTCTGTGACTGACTCTTCAGGCACTGTGCGACCACCACCTTCTACATAGTCAGGTACGTCTCCGTAGTATCTGGATTCTGGAGCTTCTTTTCATATGACCTTTGAGTCTTCTTCTCTGTCCGCTCTTTGTTCTCTCCCTTCTCCTGTCTGTGTTTTTACGGCTGATGGTACCTCTCTCCCTGTTTCTAGTCGGGGCATCCTTTCTACTTCTTCTTTTTTTGTTCCTGATATTTCTCATGTCCCTCTTCTTAAGATGAATCTGTTCTCTGCTAGCCAGGTTACTGACTCTGGTTGTCGCGTCATTCTTGATGCTGATTCTTGTGTTGTCCAGGACCGTCGCACCCAGGCCATGGTTGGAGCTGGCCCTCGCAGCCGTGATTCTTTAGGACTTTGGGAGTTAGACTGGCTTCGCGTTCCTTCCGCTGCCACTTCATCTGCCAGTTCTTCTCTGGTTGTCGCCTTTACTACCAGCTCCTTTCAGCAGTGGCATCATCGTCTTGGTCACCTCTGTGACTCTCGCCTATCGTCATTAGTTCATCGTGGTCTTCTAGGGTCTGTCTCAGGAGATGGGTCTTTGCATTGTCAGGGCTGTAGGTTGGGTAAACAGATTCAGCTTCCCTATCCTACTAGCGCGTCTGTATCTCAGCGACCTTTTGATTTAGTTCATTCCGATGTTTGGGGTCCGGCTCCTTTCGCTTCGAAAGGGGGCCATCGCTACTATATTTTATTCATCGATGATTTTTCTCGGTACACTTGGTTGTATTTTATGCGCTCTCATAGTGAGGTGCTCTCCATATATCAGCGTTTTGTGGACATGGTTCGTACTCAATATTCTACCCCATTCGTGTGTTTCGTGCTGATTCTGCTGGTGAGTATATCTCCCAGATGTTGCGAGGTGTTCTTGCTGAGCAGGGCACTCTTGCTCAGTTCTCCTGTCCTGGCGCACATGCCCAGAATGGTGTTGCTGAGCGTAAGCATCGCCATCTTATTGAGACCACTCGCGCTATGATGATTGCTTCTTCTCTCCCTCCGCATTTCTGGGTTGAGACTGTCGCTACGTCGGCTTACCTCATCAATATTCAGCCTTCTGCTGCCTTGTAGGGTGGTATCCCTCTTGAGCGCCTCTCTGGACAGTCTCCAGATTACTCCATGCTTCGCTTGTTTGTTTGTGTTTGCTATGTTCTCCTTGCTCCTCGCGAACGCACCAAACTGACCGCTCAGTCTGTTGAGTGTGTCTTCCTCGGATACAGTGATGAGCATAAGGGCTATCGCTGTTGGGACCCTGTTGGTCGTCGGATGCGTATCTCTCGTGATGTTACTTTTGATGAGACGCGTCCTTTCTATCCTCGTCCCACCGCTGGTACTTACCCGGTGGAAGATATCTCTTTTCTTCTCTTTCCTGACACACCTCCTTCTACCCCTATTGTGTCTTCTTCAGGATCTCCTTCCCCTGATGTCTCTTCTTCGACACCGTCCTCTTCTGCTCCGTCTAGTTCTCCTAGTTCTCCTCGTTCTCCGGAGTCTTCCTCTACTATTCCCTCTTCTTCATCGTCGTCTCCTGCGTCGTCTTCCTCTAATGATCTTCCCTCTACTCGTCCTGTTCGTCAGCGTCGTGCCCCCAACCGTTACTCTCCTAGCCAGTATGGTCTTTCTGTTGCCTCCGAGCCGACCTCTTATCGGGATGCTGAGCATCATCCTGAATGGCAGCTGGCCATGGCCGAGGAGATTGCTGCGCTTGAGCGCACTGGCACCTGGGATCTTGTTTCTCCTCCTCCCGGTGTTCGTCCTATCACGTGTAAGTGGGTCTATAAGATTAAGACTCGCTCTGATGGATCTCTTGAGCGCTATAAAGCGCGTCTTGTGGCTCGTGGTTTTCAGCAGGAGCATGGTCGTGACTATGATGAGACCTTTGCTCCTGTCGCTCATATGACCACTGTGCGTACTCTTCTTGCTGTTTCTTCTGTTCGTCACTGGTCTGTGTCCCAGCTTGATGTTCAGAATGCCTTTCTCAATGGTGAGTTGAGTGAGGAGGTTTATATGCAACCTCCTCCTGGGTACTCTGTTCCTGAGGGGATGGTTTGTCGTCTTCGACGTTCTCTTTATGGCCTCAAACAGGCCCCTCGTGCCTGGTTTGAGCGCTTTGCTTCTGTAGTGACAGCTGCTCGTTTCTCCCCTAGTGCTCATGATCCAGCGTTGTTTGTTCACACTTCTCCTCGTGGACGCACTCTTCTTCTTCTCTATGTTGATGATATGATCATTACCGGTGATGATCCTGAGTATATAGCCTTTGTTAAGGCTCGTCTTCGTGATCAGTTTCTTATGACTGATCTTGATCCTCTTCAATACTCTCTTGGGATTGAGGTTTCCTCTTCTGATGGCTTTTACATCTCTCAGGAAAAGTATATTCAGGATCTTCTTGCTCGTGCTGCTCTTGGGGATGAGCGAACTGTTGAGACCCCTATGGAGCTTAATGTTAAGCTTCAACTTACTGATGGTGATCCTCTTTCTGAACCGACGCGTTATCGTCATCTTGTTGGGAGCCTTGTTTATCTTGCTGTCACTCGTCCTGACATCTCTTATCCTGTTCATATTCTGAGTCAGTTTGTTTCTGCTCCTACCACTGTTCACTATAGTCATCTTCTCCGTGTTCTTCGTTATCTTCATGATACGATCACTCGTCGCCTTTTATTTCCTCGTTCTAGATCCTTCCAGCTCCAGTGCTATTCGGACGCTACGTGGGCGAGTGATCCTTCGGATCGCCGTTTCCTTTCTGCTTACTGTGTGTTTCTTGGTGGTTCGCTCATTGCTTGGAAGACGAAGAAACAGACAGCGGTTTCCCGTTCGAGTGTTGAGGCTGAGTTGCGTGCTATGGCCTTGTTGACTGCTGAGGTGACCTGGTTACGGTGGTTACTTACGGATTTTGGGGTCTCTATTACCACACCCAGTCTGGTTTTGTCTGACAGTACAGGTGCTATTAGTGTTGCACGTGATCCGGTCAAGCATGAGTTTACCAAGCATATTGGTGTTGATGCTTTCTATACACGTGCTCAGGTGCAGGCTCAGGTTGTTGCGCTTCAGTATGTGCCTTCAGATTTACAGTTGGCGGATTTCTTCACGAAGGCACAGACTAGAGCGCAGCATGATTTCTTACTCTCCAAACTTAGTGTTGTGGATCCACCATGAGTTTGAGGGGTGGGGTGTTAGATGTATATATCTGTATATTGTATTTTCCCCATATGTTAGGGGGCTTTCTGCATATTTGCCCTGTACCTGTACTATATTGTGGCCTTTGGCCCCAGAGGAATATAACTTGTCTGTTCCTAACATAGTTAACGTCAATCAACATTTCAAATTAAGTTCATATCGATGTCAAACCTGACCACCTACACAAATCATTTAAAGCCACGGGCGCGACATGTTGCCGCGCTGACTTTTCTAGTAGGATTAATAGAACATACCTAGGACTGACATAGACTAAGCACAAACTAAACTAGGCAACTGTATGACAGTCACTCGATCAAAAACAACGCCATACATATAGACCGTTGCTATTAATAACTAACGGTGTTCTACGCTAAGGGTGTAGATCCAAACAGTGCCATCACCTCTATAGATCTGGTACATGCACTCAATGACGCTGGACTCAACTATGCGTAGATAGTCATACTGTAGGAGCTCCATATGCAAACATCCTCATAACAACTGTGCTTCTGGAGTAAGAAAAATCCTACTGTGCCGGTGCATAGGGGTGGACACAAAGCTCGAGGCTCGAGGCTTGGTTCGGGCTCGATAAGGCTTGGCTCGGGCTCGGTTCGGCTCGGAGGTTGGTCAAGCCAAGCCTAAACCCTTCTACTCAGGCTCGAGGCTCGACAAGCCAGCTCGATGAAGCTCGCAAGCCGGCTCGAAGGCTCGGTGTAATTAAAAATTCTGTCATAATCTTTGCTAAAAAATGTATCAATTCACAATTGTAAACAACAATTGATCACGAATGCATCCATAACATAGTCTAACAAGTTTCATAAAAACCAATAACCATAACATTAGCATACACCACAAGTTCACAACACAGATCAACTTAATCCAACAGTACTTGTTATACATCATAAACACATGCACATATATCTACTTGATTCAAAATAAGCTTCTTCCAACTATTGACTAATCGGTTGTTCAACATCTGTACACTCATCAACTATTGAAAGATCTGTCCACGCAATGTCTCTCCCGTTGGCCAGTGCTAGAAAAGAAATTAGCCAAACAAGACAATAGATTCGTGCATACAACACATACAGATTAGAGGAAGATAAGTAAGCAAAATCTAAACATGAGACAGCAGATCCTAGCATTTAGAGTACCTAGCATTGATGATTCATATTTCAAGGTGAGGGAAGAGAAACGTATTCAGAAGTCAACAACACATCCAGCTTTGTTCCATAGCAGCGCACTTGCCCCCTGCCGCGAGCTCCACGAATTGCAGGACCTCACGGCACCCTGAACTCTAGATCCCATGATGTGCCCCTACCCTCGCCTGATTCCATGCCTCCAACTCTGTTGACTCCAGCTCCTGAGCAGCAGGGCATGCCGGAGCAGAGCTGGCTGGCAATGGAGAAGAGGCGCGGGGTTGGTGTGGAGCCCGGAAGGAGATGGGGATGAGGGGAACAAGGCGGCGGACGTTGGTTGTGGCAGCGTGACGGCACCGGCCCTAGCGCGATGGAGAAGGCCTGGCGGCCTAGCGCCGCGCCGCCGTCGGGCGCCCCCCGCTGCGCCGCCGGCCCCGGCGCCCCCTAGCGCTAACCCTAACCCTAGCTGGGGGATCAGAGCAGAGCCGCCTGGGACTGGGAAGAAGGGAAGGAGGAGTGGAGGACGGCGGACTCGAACCTTAGTGGCGCCGTGGCGGCCTGGCAAGCGACGGGGTCGGGGAGGACGGCGTCGGTCGTACCTTGCTGCTGCACCGTGTTCGCCGCCAGTCGCCAGAGAGAAAGAAACGAGAGAGAGAGCCACGGGACGGGGCAGGGTCGGGGCCGAGGGGGGGGGGGGCGGGGATGGGATTTTTTCGGGGTAGGTGGCCGGCTCGTCGAGCCGGTTGAACGAGCCACGAGCCGTTCCGAGCCGAGCCTCGAGCCCTTTTTTCAGTTATTTTTCAGTACCAAGCCGAGCCTCGGCTCGACTCGATTTCGTCAAGCTTTCACGAGCCGAGCCACGAGCTGGCTCGGCTCGGCTCGATTCCACCCCTACCGGTGCTGTCCTTCTTTCCCTTGAAGTAGTCGTCGAACTCCTGGACAGACTCTACAATCTTCAGGAAGAGCTTTCGGTTCATCCTGAAACGACGCTGAAATACCACATTGTCGTGCAATGGATCATCAGCGAAGTAGTTGGCGTATAGCATGCAGTAGCCTTCCATGCAACTTCGTCTTGCTCTTGAGGTGCCGAGCCATCACGCATCGACTATGCTGATTGGGAGTACACGCCGACGCCGACTAGACATATCTTCATATGGCTAGTATGTGGTGTCATCAAGTTTCCATTTAATAGATTGTAGGCTCATTTTGTCTTGGTGTCATACATTTCCCTCTCTTTATTTATTATCAAACCATGTTATCAATTACGTGCTATTACATGAACATAGTATCTTCAATCCATAATAAATATTGCTTATTTTGTACTACTAAGCTAAATATTGCATAGATCGAAGGGAGTACTATATTTCACTAAATTAACCTACTGTAAGTACTTTCTCCATTTTAAAATATAAAATATTTTAGACTTGTGAAAAGAATGTATCTACACTTATTTTAGTACGTAGATACACTCTAAACTTGAGTAAATCTATACACTAAAATAAATTTAAATATATTTTATTTATAAACATAAAACATTTTATATTTTAAAATGGAGGGAGTAGTAAATAATTGGACATTGGCATTTGAGAGAGGCCTCCCATCAGATCCGCACGTTACCTAGGTTACCTGTTCCTCAGCCGCCCTCGCCCCTTCCCCCGCCGTCTCTGGATCCTGCCTCTGCGCGCCGCCGCCTCCCGCCATCAGGATCCTGCATCTCCGCGCTGCCGTCTCCCGTCCTCTGAATCCTGCCTCTGCCTCTCCCCCGTCCTTCGAATCTCGCCGGCGGTAACTTACAACCAATCAACCCTCTCGGCGCCGCTGCCTCCCACCGTTTAGATCCGTCCTCTCCGAGCCGCGGACCCCGCGATCCGGCCAACGCCACCGCCTCGCCGCCTCCTCAAATCACGGTATGCTTCCTTTTCTTTTTATAATATTTTTTTTGGCACTGATTCGTCGTGGTGCTGTATTGCATACCAAACACACTTGCCAACACCCTTGTCAGTTTGGCAACTTCCAAAACTGTTGTCAGTTTAGCAACTTGCGATGGACGTATCTGATCTTATTTAACTGCGACACATACATTCTACACATGCATCAGAAGCTTATCATCGTTTGTATTCTCATGAGAGAGCTATGAATTTTCCACAGGTCACCCTTGATGCACACTTTTACTCTCTTGCTTTCTGAATCTGTCTTCTGTCAGATGCATGCCAAACAACGCGTCGTGTAACTGTCACACCACTTTGCTAGCAATCTTGGTCAGATACATGTCAAACACTTTTACTGCATCCTTTATGAATCCGTCGTTTGTAAGCTCTCCAGCAGTAAAACATAGAGGATGGCATATTGCTCTCCCCACTAGTCTAGCAATCCCTTGTCAGCTCTTGGGCAGTCGAATGTAATGGCATATTTCTCTCCCCACTAGTTCAACAATCTGTGAGCTGTAACCAGGCCCTGAAACCATTTTATCATCTCGCTTCTTGATCATCACAGTTTTACAAATGCATCAGAAATTTGATCACCGTTAAATTTTCCATAGGTGACCCTCGACCGCGCACTTTCTCTACCCCTTTCTGAATCCGACTCATGACTGACTGCTTTCCATATGTGACTTCTTGATCATCACAGGTCATCTTTGGAAACCTTACTGTGCTATGTTGTGTTATACCTTCTAAGGAAAAACCAATACCAATCGAGAATATTCCCACCCTCTAATAGGGGAAGCTGCAAAAGTTACAATGCGGAAAGATTGAGATTAGTGAAGTTGGAGCAACCATGCTTTAGTCTGATTGCTTCTTGTGCAGATCACATTGCTTCTTCTCCAGTTCCCAATCATCTTAATGATATTGTTGCATCCACCATTTCTGCAACCATTTCCGTGTTATTGTTTGTAATACCCATCTTTGCAATGGTACTAATGAAGTTACCCAAATATAGTCTATGCACATCTTCTATAAGCCACCATGGAAAAGCTCCAAACATGACCTGTGGAATTTGTGCTGCTAGAATTAACAATTAAACATGGGATTTGTTCATATTTTAGCATTGTTGTATTTAGTTTTTTTTCTCATTTTGTTGTGCAGTATAACCTGTTGGTCATTAGTACTCGTAATTTTCTGTGGTTTAGTACAAATCATGATCCCCTTTTGCATGCGTCAAGGTTCCATGGTATACCAGTACAATTAGCTTATTAATTAGTTTTTCCATAATGTTAATTTGCACACCTTTTACATTCTAGGCTGCCAATATTCGCTAACTACTTTTGATGAAGTATATACTGTATGACATTCATGTGGGGCTGCTAAAAATTGTTTTCTTTGGATATTTTAATTTGTAGTTTGAGATTTTGTTCTATCAATCTTGTTTAGTTGGTTGCGGCATCCAAGAAGGTGCGGGCGAGTTGCAGGATGGACACGGATAACGAATATTTCTCTGAGCCAGATGATTATGCCTCTGACTCAGATGATTCTCACTCTGAATCTGACAATGATTATAAGTCGGACGACGAAGTTGCCTACCAGCGAAGTCACCTCCGTCTTGTGGGAAAAAACGGTGAGGCCAAAGGCTTGATGTTTGACTCTGACTCAGATGATTCTGGCTCTGACTCGGATGATTCTAGCTCTGATTCAGATGATGGTCATAGTTCGGATGACGAAGTTGCCTATTGACAAAGTGACCTCCATGTTGTGGATATTGGTGAGGTAAAAGGCTTGATGTTTGTTAAGATGGAGGATTGACTACTCAGATTATATTCTTTATGTGCTGATCTGTTTAATATGTTGGAATCTTTAGTGTATGAGTTGCTCTGACATTTTCCATTCAGTATAGCAATGATGTGAAGAACAAAACCAGCACGATGTTGAGTTATCTTTGTGCAAGAAGTCCATGTTCTCAAACAAGTAACAAATTGATGTAGGAATTAGCTTTGGTTGGGAGGTGATCTGACCTGATAGATGCGGTTGATGTTTCAGCTGAAGCAAATGTTATGTTCGTCAAAACCAAATAATCCCTGAACATGAGGTTGTCTAATTCAGTTCTCCCAGGGCAGCCTTCTCCCAGTCTGTTCTTCTGACCCAGCAAAACTTAGAACTTTCATCTGTCTATGACCTAGCAGCCATGACTGGAATATTATCAAAAGTTTAGATTTCAAATAGCATAAGCAAGACCAGGCAAAGGCGGACTAGAAATGATCTCCCTATGACCAAGCCATGCAAATAGATGTTCTGAATACGCAGAACTTGAAATGATCTTGCTATTAATAATCTCCTTATGGGCAGGGCTGGGGAAAGGCATTTTTGGAATGGGCCCCCTAAGAATTTTTTTCTAGGGTAATAAAGTTATCGACTAGATTTTTTAAAGTACAGTTTGAATCTTTTACACCATAAAAATGTTACCAGGAAAAGCATGATCAAATTTGAGTAGCAGTTGAATCTGTGTTTTTGTCTATTGGAAATGCCGAATATTGAAATTACCCAACAAAGTTTATAGTAAAATTAACTTGTGGAGTATGATTTACTTTGGGTGATTTTTTACGAACAAAAAATAGTACTCCCTCCGTCCAAAATAGATGTCTCAAATTTATTAAAATTTGAATGAATCTAGACACTATTCATGGACGGAGGGAGTACTGTATATGAATTTGCTTTAGGCCGGTGGAGCCATCAGGAATTATTGCGGCAAACATGGCTTGTTTGTTGGGTGGCGAATGAGCTTCATACGGTCATACCTAACAAAAGACCTTATGTGCCCAGTAGCTTTGGACTTTGAACGAAACCATGCTATTTCTCCTAGCTATTGTTCCTACGGAAGAATCGAACAACAAAGAACGCCCTGTTTAGAACAAATGAAAAACATGGGGATTTTAGAAGATAGGATTCTTATCCTACAAGTAAAAATGATAATTGCGGTCCCTATATTGGAACACATGAATATGAATCTTAGATTACTTTGAGATGCCTATGGAATGGACTGGTCCATAGGAATTTTGGATGAAACCAAAGATGATGATGTGTAACCTCGTGTGTTTTCATCTATGATGATTTCTGCGCCTTTTCTAGGTGGCATCCAAATGACGCTTGTAAAGTTTTGCTCTGGTTTTGGTTGTAAGCATGACCTTGGTTATGCCTGTGACTCCCTATGCCTCTAGAGATATACGTGCAGTTTTGGCCCCTTGATTTGTCCAATAAAACACTGAGCCACACATGACACAAAAATCATACCGTTCGTCTTGCTAAAGTTGAACATCGAAAAGAGTAACGAAGAATAGATTTAGCTTGCACACCCTCGGGTAAAAACATAATATAAAAGTAAGTACTTATTTGAAACTCTATGGTAGACAAAACTAGCACATTCATATATATGTATGGATACTCACGTTAATCCATGGGAGTGCAGCAGGATGCTGGTTAACCGCCGGCGACCTTCCTCATGGTCACCGGTGAGCTCGTCCCGCCGCGGCGTCGAGGCTCGTCGGTGCACGCTTAGACGAGGAGTAGCATGCATGGTTTACATATCCGGGCCGACGCTGAGACGGGAGGAGTAGCATGGCTTTACCTCGCTCGCTGCCGCCGTGCTCACCTTTCTAGCCGGCCGTCTTTCTTCTCTACGCCGACGTGATATGTATCGCCGTGTGTGGTGTGGTCTCCAGCGGCGCCGGCGAGCGAGGCTGTGTGGAGCACAGCTCAGGAGAGTTGTCTTGGTTAATATAGCCCAACAGCTACTGCTTGGGATCCGATGCCCGCCCGCCCGCAATAGTGCTCGTCCTTTTCAGATTGATATTACTCTATTTATTTATTTATTCTATATTCTAATTCAAGTTGTAAATATTATATTTCCTTTCATTTCGGTGGGATCCAACACGGCAACACCCGATCCGATCCATGGACGCACCCAACCCGACAAGCAAGACAGACCAAAGAGGGCTTGGCCTAGCTCTCTCCGCTTCCTCAGATCCATCGATCGACCCCTGAGCGGCCGCCGATACGCCGGCGACGGCACGTCGATTCAGACCGTCGATCGAGGGGAAAGCATCCGATACGACGACGTACGGCGGAGTCACGTCAATTCCGGGGGCGCTCCGCCTGCCTGCCTGTCTCCACGTACGATTTCTTGCCCCCCCCCCCCCCACACACACACTCTCTTTCTTGTATTTTTTTTTTTGTTGCATTTAGCTTGATTTCTTATCAGCTTTCCAAGCTGTGCCCATAGATCTTTCGAGTCTGCTTTTAAGCCAGTGTCTTGTATATACGTATGTACTCCTTCAATCCATAACAAGTATCGCTGATTTAGTAGCGGCACTTATTATGGATCGGATATATGAAACCCTACAACCTCACATACCTGTGCCTGATGGATCAGAACCTTGACTGTGTATTCTACCAGTGCAGAATTAATTTGGGCCAAGGAGTTGCATGCTTGCTTGCATGTAAATTAGACGATCTGGAGGCTGCTGAAGGCACCTATTTCCTAGTATTAGGTTGCGATCGAGAAAGAGGAAGGATGATATCCATTCATTCATTCAGTAGAGTCAGTTCCAGCTGGATTGTAATTTGAGCCAAGGAGTTGCATGCTTGCTTGCATGTAAATCAGACGATCCGGAGCATGCTGAAGGCACCTATTAGGTTGTGACTTGTGAGAAGAGGAATGATATCCTTTCATTCAGCAGAGCTAGTTCCATCTGGATTGGGTGAGCTGTAGGCCTTCCACCTGCTCCACCATACCAAGGATCCCAAGTGATGAGGTCCAACACAAGCAACAAGAGCTACAAATTAAGCTTCAATAATGTAGGTGGGACTGAGCTGACAACCACTCTGTCGCGCAATAATAATATCATGATAAGGTAATGCGCTACTACTTTACTTTGAGAGCATGTGCATATATTCCTATTTTACTTTGGGAGCCACTTCACTTTTACGAGCAAGTGCATATATTCCTTGCTTCGAGAGAAAGTGCTCCATAGTGGTGTACTGGTGTGGTTAATTTACTCATAGGAGCTCAGCTACATAACATGCTTCTGTCATGGAAGAGGATTGCAGTTTACAAACACCTTGTGGATGGATGACCTAATACTTTTGGGCCAACCCAGGACATTTAACTCTCGATCATGGTGGTGGACGATGGTTTCAATATGCATGATATGATTCAATCATGCAAAATTCGAATGCCAGTACATGTTCATCGAGGGCAACTTTGAAGAAACATTGCCATATGTGGCCAAGTGAAACTTTCTGTTGATTCAGTTGACAGAAAAAAACTTGTTCAGATATATTTGCTCCCTCAAATATGTTCTTGGATCCATGTGTCGCTTGGAACTTGGCTTTGTGGAAATCTATGGGGAAGAACCGGGATGCAAAATCAACCGTGTGGGAAGAAAGAGTTATATTTGCCAATGGCTTCTGGCTAAAGTCCTTAAGAAAGAAGCGAGTGGAAGATGGATGAAATGCTTAAGAAAGCAGCAGCAAGAGTTTACTTCTTACATACAAGATGGTATGTATTATCTCTGCGTAGGGTATCTGCTTGATGCTTCACAACATAATATTCCTTGATACAAGAGTCTGTTTGGAAGTGATTGTCACTAGTCGTGTCCAAAGGTTTGGTGGTACTACCAAGGTAGCCAGTTTAACAATGGAGGAAGATATATATTACTGCATATAGGTGTGGAACTAAATTACAGGCTGCTGCTGATGTTTTTTCACAGAATTCTGGCTCATAGGCGCAAGCTGGACATCAAGGTTAGTCGCTACTCCCTCCGTTTCAAAATTTAAGATGTTTTAGCTTTTATAAAAAGAGTGTATCTACATTCTTTTCAGTGTATAGGTTCAGAGTGAAGCCAGTGAACCTACACACTAAAAGCATTCTAAACACACTTTTTTTACAAAACCTGAAACATCTTATATTGTAAAACGGAGAAAGTACTCCGCAGACTACCTGGGCAGGCTCTCACCAAGAAGACCCGATTTGCTTTCCATTTTTCCATTCTGGAACCAATCCCTGCACGACAAGGTTAGTGTCGGCATCTCTATAATAATATACGAATGAATCTTGGCTCATGGGCGGCAAGGCTCTTCACTAAAAAACGTGCATCTACTCTGTATAGGTGTTCCCGCCACGTCGTTTCGTGCCCACCCATGACATGTGGTATAACAAACAAATCTGTTTCCTTGTAGTAGTCGCAGGCAGCCTGCTTTCCGATTGCATTTGTTAATTGCGAGTACTAGGCGTCCCCGGAAGATGCGAACTCCCCATCGTCCTGCTCCCCTTGGCGAAATGTGTCAGTTTCAAATCGCTTCAAATCCCATTTTTGCTGTGGTAGCAAATAAAAAGTCCCGGTTTTGCTGCAGTAGCAAAACAAAGTTTGGTCAAAAAATAAAAAATTGCCCCCAATCATGCTTTTGCTGCAGGTGCCAAAAAAAAAAACGTTTTTATCGCAGTAGCAAAAAACAGTTCGGCCCAGAAAACTCAACGGAAAAACCTCGCCAGAGACGATGTAGCAAAAAATTTAACCTATTATAGTAAACCCAGTAAACGGTGGTAGCAGATTTTTTTGCTAATGTAGCAAAAAACCTACTTCGCCGGAGACGATCCTGCTGAAACTTCTCCATTGTCAATCACCCGAGGCTTTTCGGTAGCAAGACCGTCACGCCTATGTAGCAGCGCCTCCGTGCGTGTGTAGCAGCACCGCCGCTCCTCTGTAGCAGGGTCGACCACCTGATGTAGCAACATCGTGACTCCTCTGTATCAGGACCTCCCTGCAGTCGGGTGTCCCCACGAAGATACTGCCAGAGCAGCGCATGGCGGGATTTTGGAGCTCGCGTGCGTCGGCGACCTTGGAGGCAGCCAAGGATGGCCAGACGCGGCTCTCGACTCTAGTGATGTGCAGGAGGCGATAGGGGCCGCGGCGGCGCCTGAACAAGGAGGTGGCGGGCAAGGAAAAGGAGGAGGGCCTGGCCGCGGCTGCAGGCGAGCGGCGGAGCAGCAGTGCAAGGCGTCGAGAAATTCTAGCTCCAGCGCGCCGGCGGAGTAGCAGTGCAAGGCGTCGAGAAATTCTAGTGTCGTCACGGAATGTAGAAAGGGTGGGGGTAGTTGGGGAATGAGAATGATATGATAAGAAGCAGCGGTGGGTCCATGGAGGCGTGTACGTGCAAGGAGGTGTGCGCGTGCAAACGCGAAGTCAGCGGCCCTGACGATGGTCGTCCGGGGGATAGGTATCGTTTTCCTTTGTTAATACTCTCTCCGTCCTGGTTTAAAGGACATAATTTGTAAACCATACAATCCTAAAATATTTAGACGCAAAATCATTTAATCTTTATAATTACCCTCACGTGAAAAGAACAAAATGCTGAACAAATATGAACGCTTTACTAGCTCTTCTTCTCCTCATGCACCTAGGATCTAGAAAATTACAAATTCTGTCCTTTAAACCGGTAAACCGGGATGGAAGGAGTAGAGAGAATCATGTTGTAAGTGTAATGGTTAGCGCCGTGTACTTGTACAGCTTCCTCTCCTATAGCTTTGAATCTGTCCGGCCACACTTCCTCTCCTTAGAGTATCTTCGGTCATGTCCCCAAACTACGTCGATGAAAACATCGGATCGGTCGTTTGGGCACGCCACCGAGCCGTCCTGTGTTTGGGGCATGTCTGTTTCCAGTCATGTGACTCAAACGGCGTTCCAAACAAAATGAAATTCATTTAAAGTGTGACGTCCCAAACCAAATGAAATTCATTTAAAGTGTGACGGAATATTACAAATTGGATGGAATTTAACTAAACATAAACCAAAGAAAAATCTAACTAATAAGCGCCACTGTTTGCCTCGTCATCATTCTGGCGGCACTGCTTGGCATCCCACTTGGTCTGCATCTGCCTCGCATGCCTCACCTGCGATGCTGTCTACTATGCTTCCACCATCATGCGGGGCGCCGCCGTCGTAGGTTGGCGGCCTGCAGCGCGCCGCTTGCCGTTTTTCTCTGTCTCGATGCGCTCGCACAACTCTCGGTAGTACTCGTTCTGAGCAATTCGGGTTCATTGGCGAGAAACGGCAATGGCCTCGTTATCCACGTTGATGCGAAGAATGGCCCGCCACTCCCTCTTTATGAGGAGACGGGTGTTCTCCATCGATAGCCGCTGCAGGAAGATATGCGCGCCGTGCTCTTCTTAAGTGTTGGTTGACCGCCTGGTGGAGACGGGGTGTTGTTTGCCCTCTTCCGGTCGGTCTTGAAAGAGTTGAGAACAACGCACTGTAGCGGATCAACCGCCGGCTTGTCGAAGTGGTCGGAGTCCGGTGAGGAGGTGAAGTCAAAGTTCTCAGGGTTGTTGTTGTTGTTCGAGGAGTCCGGGGGAGTTTGCTCCGGCAGCGGGGAGCGCGGCAGTACCTCGGGCATGGGGAGCCTAGCCCAACAGGTAGGCGGACAACGAGGTATGGCGCTTAGCCGACGGGAGAGCTTCGGGGCGAGAACGATGGAAGAGGCGAGCTAGACGAGGCTAGGGTTTGAGTTGTGGATAGAGGATAGGCGAAGGGAAGGTAGTTATATGCGGGAGGCCGTTGGCTCGCATTAACGTCGCCGCAGAGGCGTAGAGACTAGACGCTACGCCGTTGTCCCACAACGGCAATGAAACGACTCTCCGCGTCGGCCACATGTCACTGCGGTGACGAGATGTCTCTGTGCGCGTGTTATTAAGCCGTTGTAGAGAGGTTGGTCGTAACATAAATAAGGTTGACAAGCCATTGTGCCATTGATAGGGCTAGCCCGCCGATGCCACGTCGCCAGCGCGGCACGTCCGAAGCATCCCATGTGGTGAAAAGATTGGCTCGGCGTGCCAGACACGCTTCAGACGACGCCGCACTGAAAACGTGGGCACGCGGCTTGATGTGTGTTTTTGTCTGACGTGCCCTAAACCGGTTGGAGACACGAGTGAAGATGCTCTCATGCTCTTTCTCGAGATCCACCTTGAGCATTCTCACCGGCCGGCGAGCTCCAGCTATTCCCCTCTCCGCCGGCAAGCTGTCCAAATCCGCGAGAGCGTCGGCCGCCGGCGAAAGTCTCGACGGAAAATCTATTATTATCACCGGATAAGAAACGACAAGACGATTTTGTCCACAGTCCAATTTGGTTGCGTGGCGCACCTATACTTGCAATATATATTCATATATATACATATATCGTGTACCTTTATTTCTGGCGAGCCGTGATGAGTGGGTCGCGAGGGGTCGCTCGCCTCTTGGTTTAATATACGGTCGCTGCCTCTTCGCTAATTTAATAGCGATGCGACGTGTTTTCTACTGGAAAAGATAGCATTGCGATGACCACTTGTGCCTCTGCTGAAAGTCCAAATTAAATAACCCTGCGCAGACAATGACCAGGCTGTCCTTGCATACCCATTGATTAATTAGCATGTGACGATCAGGACGGACGATGCGCTGTTTTCTGAGCGAGAAACGGCGAGGAACATGCATGATTGCTATCTCAGAGTTTTAGTTAATGCTGGGAGATGTACTGGTTCGTAGCATTCCTCTGGAAGTTCAAGACGCAAGAAAATTGTTGGAAAAGTAGTACTTGTTCTTCACTCCCCGTTCCTATAAATTAGTAAGGAAACTCTTTGACCAAATTTTCGATCGACGATATCTCAATTATGTTATATAAAACTAATATTGTTGAATTCGTATTGAAAAAAACTGTATGGTAAGATCATTTCATCCGACTTCTACCTGGTGGCCCAGGTATCGAGTCAGCATGAGACATGGCGAGTGACCGCACTGGCTTCATGCTGAGTAATTTCAGAACATTTCATAAACAATAAATAATTTGTGAAAATAGTGTATATGAAAAAGTTGCCTCCGATCTGCTGGACTCTTCTGGTGGGATGGGCAGCCGGTAGTGTGGGGGCTACTGGCCAGGCTTCGAATAAAGGGGGTCTGATCTTGTGGAGTTTTCGACCACCATTGATGTCGATGTCAGCCTCCTCGATCTGGCCGCCAATGAGTTCCGATCTTTCTCCCATAGATTTTTGCTGTTTGGCACATGATGCTACTGGAGATCTAGAGCGGAATCGATGCGGTCGTGTGCACCCTTTTAGGGCGCGGTGCGAAGCTTCATCTACTGTTCGATGCTATGTGACATGTCTTCATACAAATTTTCATGGATATGATAGATGGAGAAAGTCATGGTGGCTGTGATCGGAGGTTGATTTTGGCATAAAGGTTTTTGTTGAAGACAATGCGACACATGTTCTTCCTGTGTGCCAAGTGCTCGACAACTTGCAGCAGCCTTCGCATGCGAGGGTGGCGACACAGGTGGACTGTATCTTTGGTGGTGTTCATCGAGTACCGAGCCATGTTTTTCAGGGTGAAAACCCAAGGTCTGTTCTTCATTGGGTGTACCTGACAATGATCTTGTTAAAGGCTTTGATTTGGAAACTTGGTCTTTTTCCGAGGTGAAAATCCAAAATCTTCGATCGGGCGATGACACACTTGTGCATTGTTTCCCTTTTAGAAATGTTGCTTTTGGAGAGCGTAGTTTGTAGTGCGAATGTTGTATTAGGTGGTGTTTAGAGTGCTTCTGTTACGAGTGGTTGTACACCGTGGCGGGTCTTTGTTTTTTCCTCTCGTTTATTTTGCTCTTGACTGTGTGTATCTTGATGTCTTCAACATCTTGTTAGTTGCAGAGACTGTGTGTAACTGATATGTTCGTGATATAAAAAAATTGAAAAAGTTGCAGCTTGTAAATATATACCGACGGTATAGGGGCTTTTTAATTCCAAAGTATGGTTCGAAAGTTGTGATAAAACGAAGTCGAACTCTCTATTTTATCCGAAATATTAGTACACAAGGGTTCTAGGATGCGGTCAATTTTTTTTCCGACTCGAGCTGTTGATCGCAAGAAGCTGAAGGGCCAGTAGGCTCTTGGTAGGCTCGAATGAGTGCCTGATCCATGTTAGAAGTGTTAGTCAACACAATATAAGATACATAATACTTATGATACTTTGTACTCCCTCTGTTTAAAAATATAAGACGTTTTAGCTTTATGAATCTAATGTGAGTGAACCTATATACACTAAAAGACGTTTAGATACATTTATTTTATAAAGCTAAAATGTTTTATATTTCTAAACCGAGGGAGTACAGAAGATGTGGATTGCCAATATAAAATAAACAGTCATGAACAAATTCGTGCCGTGCTGGCAACGAATTGTAAGCAAAGAGTAAAATAAACAGTCAGCAACAAATTCAAGATGGCGACATATGGTTAAATATTAATGCACAAAACAGAATACAATAGATACAGATGCGCTAGGATATTGTTCATGACTGTTTATTTTTTTCTGTATTTTTTAACAAGTGACGTCTGCGTCGAGTCTTTTTTTTCGAGCATATGTGTTGAGTACCATCTTAGGCCATTTCTAGTGGACTGACCCATTTCAAACACCAAATGTATGTGTTTTTTATCCATTTGGGTTAACCCGCGGATAATGCTGTCATTACTCGTCGCCATGTCTCATCGGTGGCTTCCCGCCCTCATCGCAATGTTCCCACGCGTGTGTCGCTTATTTCCCGCGTGTGGCCGACATTTCCTATGCCTCGTCTGTGGTCTATAAAAAGAACGACGTGGTGTGGTGGACGAGCAAACCCTAGCTAGACAGGATGTCTTGACGCAAGATCACCACCTAGGCTAGGATCAAAGTCGTTGCTCTTCAATGCTTCTCGGCGGAGGACGGCGAGGCACACGCGATCTCCATGATGGCGTCGAAGGTTGCGGAGATCATTTATGCACTTGTCAATCACAATATCATTTTCTCCCGTGACTGGACTCCGTGTGCTCTACACCGCCCATCCCTTCTCGCATGTTTCGGTGGTGTTTCACCATGGAATATCCAAGTGTTGTAGAATGGCGTGCACCCGTGCATGAACATGTGTTTTCCCACAGAAAAAATGTAAGAACACTTGAGATATGTATTCGTAAAAAAGAGTCGGCAAATTAAACACTTTGACGTAGCCACTCCTACTGAAACTAATATCCTTCGACTGGTTTGCAGTGAGTCATACACTCAAATACCAAGTTGCTAGTGAGCGTTAGCATCACCACTAGCCGAAAAGTTATAAGAGTAGGGAACTCTTTGACAATCACATCTCTATGCAACTCATGTTCAACCATCCAACGATTCTCCTTATCCCGAAGTCCACAACCGTTGTGATAGCTCCAACTAGCTTACCAAGTGCTTGTGCATCAGAGAGTCTGAATTATTCCCACCTAGTCGGATGTGACAACCTAGGGAAAAATATTTAATAAACGGGTATTAGTGTGAATTGCATGGCATGCATTTAGGATTATGAGTTAGATCGATAAATTCGAAATCTTTCATTTAAATTTGGCTTTAGTGAGGTTGAATAACCAATTGCCATTAGGGGTATCCTCCTTGGGGGTAAAGGAGGATACCTTTGAGATTGATGATATGGACCGCGGGGACTTCTTCGTGAGCATGGCCCTCACGCATAGACAAACTCACTTCAAATGGGAGGTGATTATTGTCTATGGCCCCGCGGACCATAGGAGGTCCACTGAGTTTTTGCTTGAGCTCAAGTCGAAGGTGGAACGGACGGAGATCCCGGTGGTTATAGCTGGTGATTTCAATCTGATCCGCTCTGTTGAGGACAAGAGCTCGGCTAACGTGGACCTCCCTAGGATGCGTATGTTCAACGACTGCATCGCTGATCTTGCTCTCCGCGAGATTACGCGGGTGGGCGCTAGATATACATGGACAAATAAGCAGCTCCATCCCATCCGTAGCGTCCTCGACCGTGTCTTTGTTTCTGTTGAGTGGGAAGTGGCATTCCCTCTGTGTTCGCTGAAGGCGGTCACTAGGATTGGGTCCGAAGTGGGAGGAGGCGCCAATGTCCATTACCCATTCAGTGGGTTCTTGTAAGCCCATCATCTAGAACTGGTGCATGAGCGCGGGCTGATCCCACGAGGCGGTTGACGGAGCCAATGATGATGGTGCCGGTGATGAGGGAGCGGCATCGTAGCCATAAGCAGGGGGCTGGGGCGCTTAGCCATAAACGTATCCATAGGCGAGCGACAAGGGCATAGAAGGCGTGTGACAAGGGCGTAGGACATGCACATAGATGTGTGCCCGACCGTAGGGCCACATCTGGATCGCTTCGTTCCATGGGAGTTGCGACATGGGCCATGTTGGCGAAGCGACGGCCGGTGGTGCAGCAGAGGGCTGGTGCTGGACGATAGTGTTGGAGATATGCCCTAGAGGCAATAATAAATATAGTTATTATTATATCTTTGTGTTTATGATAAATGTTTGCATTCATGCTATAACAGTATTAAAAGGAAACATTAATACTTGTGTGATTTGTAAACTAAATTAGAGTCCCTAGTAAAGCCTCTTCATAATACTAGCTTGTTGGTTAATAGATGATTGTGGTTTCCCTATCATGAACATTGAGATGTTGTTAACAACAAGATCATATCATTAGGAGAATGGTATGATGCACATACTCCTATAGATAAGCGTAGCATAAAGATCAAGTCATTTTAATAGTTCAATTGCTATAAGCTTTCTGATACATAGTAACCTAATTCCTTCGACCATGAGATCATGCTAATCACTATCACCGGAAGGATGCTTTGATGACATCAAACACCACACCGTAACTGGGTGGCTATAAAGGTGGCATTGAGTGTTCGGAAAGTATGGGTTGAGGCACATGGATCAAGAGTGGGATTTGTCCATCCATATGATGGATATATATACTCTGGGCCCTCTCGGTGGAATGTCATCCAATTGGCTTGCAAGCATGTGACTGGCTCACAAGGGATCACATTCCACGGTAACGAGAAAAGAGTACTTATCGGTAACGAGGTTGAACTAGGTATGCAGAGATACCGACGATCAAAACCTCGGATAAGTAAACTATCGTGAGACAAAGGGAAATTGGTATCGTATGTAAGTGGTTCATTCGATCGCAAAGTAATCGTAGAAATATGTGGGAGCCATATGAATTTCCAGATTCCTCTATTGGTTATTGATCGGAGAAGTGTCTCAGCCATGTCCGCATAATTCACGAACCGTAGGGAGACACACTTAAGGATTCGATGTTGTTGAGTAGTTATGGAATGATGAGTAAGAGACCGAATGTTGTTCGGAGTCTCGGATGGGATCCGTGATATCACGAGGAGATCCGGAATGGTCCGGAGAATAAGATTCATATAAGGAAAGTCATGTTTCGGAGTTGGGGAATGATTCTGGTGTTTTCACCAGGAATGTTCTAGAAGGGTCCGGAAGGTCCGGCACTCTGGAGGGGAAGGGTACATGAATGTGTCATGACAATATGGAATGGTTGCATCATGTACTAGGTCACTTGGCTGGGCAAAATAAAGAGAGAAATCAAATCCAAGTTTGGAAGTCAAACGCCAATTTGAAAAGTCAAACGCCAAGTTTGCTTGGTGGAGGGAGAGTAGGAAACCTACTTGGGGAGGAAGTACCCTCCCTCCACCCGCCGGCCAAGGAGGCCGAGTTGGCGGAGGACTCCCTCCTCCCAACCGGCCACCCTCCACCTATATAAGGAGGGGTAGGGCGCCCCTATCCCTCACACCCAAAACCCTAGCCTCCAAGTCGTCGGCTACCTCCAAGCCGCCGCCGCCTAGGGCCTCCTCTAACTCGGCGAGTTAGGGTTTCCCCAAACCCTAGCCGCCGGCCAAGCCCTCCCCTTGGTGCCCTCTAAACCCTAGATCTCCAAGGCCTCTCTCATACTCCACCATACTCGCTCCGGCTTAAGGCGAAGCCCTGCGAGATCTCCCCTCTACTTCCGACACCACGCCGTCGTGCTGCCGGAATCGCGAGGAGAGTGCTACAACCTCCACTGCCTGCTGGAACAAGGGAGAGGAATGTCTTCATCGAGTACCGAACGTGTGACCGACTCCGGAAGCTCTACCGAAATGCAGCGCCGGAAGTATCATCTACGCGATCTGGAGATCGGCAAGAGTACAACTACATCACCCACGAGAATCTGCTCTCGTTAACCGCTTTGGAATCTTCGAGAGTGAGTTCCTCTATCGACTCGTTGCTACAATCTAGTAGATAGATCTTGGCTTGTTTGTTTTCATGTGGTAGAATTTTTTTGTTTTCCATGCTACGAACCCCAACAGTGGTATCAGAGCCGTGTCTATATGTAGATCTGTTGCACGAGTAGAACACAATGGTCATTGTGGGCGGTGGTGCTTTTATTATCAATTGCTTTTTGTGTACTTTACATATTGCGGTATGATGGTGAAAGGATCGTATGGGCACCTATAGGGGGGGGGTGAATAGGTGCTACTTCAAATTTTCTTCTTTTTCAAATTAAGGTTTGATAATAAGGTAAATTCTCTAGATAATGCAACTAAGGTGAATTGACCTATATGAAAAATATGCAAGATATACCACAATACAAAGTAAGAACAAGTAAGTAAAGCGCGGTAAAGGATAGAAGTAACCAAAGTGGTGGACACGAAGACACAAGGATTTGTTTCCCGTAGTTCCTTCCTTTTGAGGGGAAGTACGTCTACGTTTGGAGAGGGGGTGGTTTCAAACCACCAACGCCACGAAAGGCCTCCCTTGTTCTCCGATGAATCTCACCCCAATAGGATCGATTCACCTTCCACTATATCGACAAACTTCAAGGTGGAAGCCGGCACCTTTACAAGTTTGGGGCACACATCCACAACTTAATCGGAGGCTCCCAAATACAAGCAAGCTGTCAAAGCAATCAAATACAAGCTTGTAAGAACCAAAATAAGAACTAGGGTTTCCAAGAAAACACTAGAGCAAAGGGGCCCTCAATGAAATGAGGGGGAAATGAAAATCTCTTTTGGTGAAGTAGTAGATCGGGGCCTCCTCCTTCGATTCCCCAAAGATCAAAGACTTTGGGTGGTGGAATGAGGAGATCTTGAGATTTGGTGGCTCCAATGGTGGTCTTGACTTTAATGTGAATGAGCAGCTTGTCCCAAGGTAGGTGGAGGGGTATTTATACCCCTCCAGGAAATCTGGCCGTTGGAGTCTTTAATGCACCGGTAGTACCGGTACTCAAGCAGTAGTATCGCTGGAAAGTGGTACTACCGGTCTAGTACCGGACCAGGTACCGGAGATGTCTTAAATGGTCGAGACAACACCAGTATTGCCCAGTATTCCCTTGCGGTACTACCCCCAAGCGGTAGTACCGGTCGTATGACGCGGTACTACCGGTCTGGGCGGTAGTACCGGTCCCAAGTACCGCTTGGTACTGAGCAAGACTGAGAGGGTTAGTTTTTCTTCAGAACAGCCCAGTACTGCCGAGCGGTACGACCGTGTCCAAGCGGTAGTACCGCTTGTCTCAAGCGGTACTACCGGTTGGGCCGGTAGTGCCGCTCCGTGGTACCAGGTGGTACTGAGGAATACTCCTCCTTATCAGCCTTGCACGGATCCAACCGGTACTAGGACCGGTAGTACCGGTGACAAGCGGTAGTACCGGGCACATTTCTGGTACTATCGGTTGTCACATTGGTTTTTCGCAAGGGGAATAGGTTAGGCCAATATTTGTGCCACACCCTTATCAAACCTGTGATACACTTAGCACACGATTAAACTGATAAGTGTGTTGTTATCAAACATCAAAATCAGAGGGATAGAAAAATGCTCTTTCAGATGGGATGAAGCGGCCCGGGCTAACCTTACATGACATCGTTCATGAGACTTGCTCCACGCTCAACATGCAACTTGTATTGCATAAGTGGCCTTGCGGGTGTCTGCCTCTCCCATCATAGTATAGATTCAATTTACAATGGGCACTTGATAGTTCAAACACCAACGTTGTGGTTCTTGTTCGTCAGTTAGAACGACACTTATTGAAAGCCCCAAACCACGTAAAATATGCAAAAAAATTAGAGGCGTCTAACTTTGTTTTGCAGGGGTGTGCTGTGATGTGATATGGCCATGATTGTGATTATATTTGATGTATGCAATGTTCCTTATTGTAAGTTGGCAACCGGCAGGAGCCATATGGTTGTCTTTAAATTCTATTAAGACCCGCGTGTCTATTCAAAGTAGTTGTAATAGTTGAAGCTGGTGGACGACAACCATGGAGCGGCGTCATTGACCTTGATGCAATGCCGGTGATGATGGAGATCATGTTCGTGATTGAAGATGGAGATTGGAAGCACAAGAAGAAAGGCCATATCATATCACATATTATGAATTGCATGTGATGTTAATCCTTTTATGCATCTTGTATTGCTTAGTTCACGACGGTAGCATTATAAGATGATCCCTCAAGCACACAATTTCAAGTTTTAAAGTGTTCATCCTTAGTAAGCACCGTTGCTAAAGCTCGTTGTTTCGAAGCACCACGTGATGATCGGGTGTGTTAGATTCTGCGAGTGTATATAACGTGAGCAAGCCAAATTTGCTCATGCGGAAGCTAAGGTTTGATCTTGACGAGCCTAGCATGTACAGACATGGTTTCGGAACACGGATCACCGAAAGGTAAAGCATGACTCATATAGTAGATATGATGAACATGTTGATTGTTCGCCATTGAAGCTACATCAACTCTCGTGATGATCGGTTTTGATGTGGTGGATTTGGTTCGTGTGATCACTAAAACAATGTGAGGGATATTGTTTTGAGTGGGAGTTCACCTAGATTAATTTAACTATTAATTATAACTCCATTTGTCATAAACTTAGTCTAAACTATTGCAAATATGTTGTAGATCAATGGCGGCCCCTACCATCAATTTTTATGCGTTCCTAGAGAAAGAAAAGTTGAAAAACAATGGAAGCAACTTCGCGGATTGGTTCCGCAATTTGAGGATTGTCCTCAATGCTGGTAATTTGACCTATGTGATGGATGCACCGCTGGGTGACCCGCCTGCAGCTACTGGTACCGATGAAGTAAAGAATGTTTACCTTACTCGAAAGAATCAGTACTCCACAGTTCAGTGTGCTATCTTGTATGGTTTGGAATCGGAGCTTCAGAAAAGGTTTGAGAACCATGACCCACATGATATTGTCCGTGAACTCAAAATTATATTTGAGGCTCACGCGGCAGTTGAGAGTTATGAGGCTTCTGAAAAGTTCTTTAACTGCAAGATGGATGAGGGCAGCTCCGTCAGTGAGCATGTGCTTAAGATGTCTGGGCACGCAAACAAACTCCAAAGTTTGGTTATAGTGATGCCTAATTCTTTGGGGATTCACCATGTCCTCCAATCACTACCACCAAGTTACAAGAACTTTGTGATGAACTACAATATGCAAAACATGGACAAGATGTTGCCAGAACTCTTCTCCATGTTGAAATCTGCAGAAGTGGAGATCAAGAAAGAGCACCAAGTGTTGTTGGTCAATAAGACCACCAAATTCAAGAAAGGAAAGTCTAAGCAAAAGGGAAACTTCAAGAAGGGCGATAATAAAGTTGCCGTGCCGGCGAAGAAGACCAAGGCTGGGCCTAAGCCTGATACTGAGTGCTTTTACTGCAAGGGAGAAGGTCACTAGAAACGGAATTGCCCAAAGTACTTGGCGGATTTGAAGAACGACAACATCAAGAAGAAAGGTATAACCGATATACATGTTGTTGATGCGTATCTCACTAGTACTCGTAGTAGTGCCTGGGTATTTGATACTGGTTCGGTTGCTCATATTTGTAACTCGAAACAGGTGCTGCAGAATAAACGGAAGCTAGCGAAGAACGAGGTGACGATGCGCGTTGGAAATGGATCAAAGGTTGGTGTGATCGCGGTCGGCACGCTACCTCTTCATCTACCATCGGGATTAGTTTTATACTTAAATAATTGTTATTTGGTGCCTGCATTGAGCATGAACAATATATCTGGATCTTGTTTATTGCGAGACGGTTACTTGTTTAAGTCCGAGAATAATGGTTGTTCGATTTATATGAGTAATATGTTTTATGCACATGCACCTTTGATAGATGGTCTATTCTTATTGAATCTCGATAGTGGAAATACACATATTAATAACATTGAAGCTAAACGTTTGAAATTGAGCGATAACTAGACCTATATGTGGCACTGTTGTCTTGGTCATATTGGAGTGAAGCGTATGAAGAAACTCCATTCCGATGGACTTCTAGAATCACTTGATTTCGAATCACTTGAAAGATGCGAGGCATGTCTGATGGGTAAAATGATTAAGACTCCATTTTCTGGGATGATGGAGCGAGCTACGGACTTATTGGAAATCATACATACCGATGTGTGTGGCCCAATGAGTGTAGAATCGCGCGGTGGTTATCGTTATGTTCTTACCTTCACGGATGACTTGAGTAGATATGGGTATATCTATTTCATGAAACATAAGTACGAAACTTTCGAGAAGTTTAAGGAATTTCAAAGTGAGGTTGAGAATCAACGTAACAAGAAGATTAAATTTCTATGATCTGATCGTGGAGGTGAATATCTAAGTTACGAGTTTGGCGAGCATTTAAAGAAATGTGGAATACTTTCACAATTGACACCGCCGGGAACACCACAGCGTAATGGTGTGTCCGAATGTCGTAATTGAACTCTCTTAGATATGGTTCGTTCTATGATGTCACTTACAGATTTACCGCTATCGTTTTGGGGTTATGCATTAGAAACAGCCGCATTCACTTTAAATAGGGCACCATCTAAATCTGTTGAAACGACACCGTATGAATTATGGTTTGGGAAGAAACCTAAATTGTCGTTCCTTAAAGTTTGGGGTTGTGAAGCTTATGTAAAGAAGTTACAGCCGGACAAGCTTGAACCCAAAGCGTAAAAATGCGTCTTCATAGGATACCCGAAGGAAACTATTGGGTATACCTTCTATCATATATCCGAGGGCAAAATATTCGTTGCTAAGAATGGATCCTTTCTAGAGAAGGAATTTCTCTCGAAAGAAGTGACTGGAAGGAAAGTAGAACTCAACGAGGTTGTTGAACCTTATCTCGAACTTGCGAGTAGCGCATCACCGGAAGTAGTTCCTGTGGCGCCTACAGCAATAAGATAAGAAGCTAATGATGATGATCATGAAACTTCGGTTGAAGTTGCTACAGAACCTCACAGGTCAATGAGAACTCGTACCACACCTGATTGGTATGATCCCGTTATGAGTGTCATGTTGGTGGACAACACCGATGACCCTGCGACATATGAGGAAGCGATGATGAGCCCAGATTCCAATAAATGGCAAGATGCCATGAAATCCGAGATTGGATCCATGTACGAAAACCAAGTATGGACTTTGGTGGACTTACCGGATGGCCGGAAGGCTGTCGAGAACAAATGGATTTTCAAGAAGAAAACAGATGCTGATGGTAATGTTACTGTCTATAAAGCTCGGCTTGTCGCAAAAGGGTTTCGACAAATTCAAGGAGTTGACTACGATGAGACTTTCTCACCGGTAGCGAAGCTAAAGTCTGTGAGAATTTTGTTAGCAATCGCTGCATATTATGATTATGAGATATGGCAGATGGATGTCAAAACGGCATTCCTCAATGGAGACATTGATGAAGAGTTGTATATGATGCAACCCAAAGGTTTTGTCGATCCTAAAGATGCTAACAAGGTATGCAAACTTCAACGGTCCATATATGGATTGAAGCAAGCATCCTGAAGTTGGAATCAACGTTTTGATAAGGTAATCAAAAGCTTTGGTTTTATACAAACTTATGGAGAAGCTTGTATTTAGAAGAAAGTGAGTGGGAGCTCTGTAGCATTCTTAATACTATATGTAGATGACATATTGTTGATTGGGAATGATGTAGACCTTCTTAATAGTGTCAAGGATTATTTGAATAATAGTTTTTCAATGAAAGATCTTGGCAAAGCAGCTTACATATTAGGCATAAAGATTTATAGAGATAGATCGAGACGCCTAATATCATTGTCACAAAGTACATATTTGGACAAAGTTCTAAAGAGGTTTGGAATGTAATATAGCAAGAAAGGGTTCTTGCCCATGTTGCCCAATACGACCTTGAGTAAAACTCAAAGTCCAACAATGGCAGAAGATAGAGAAAGGATGAGTAAGACTCCCTATGCCCCAGCCATAGGATCTCTAATGTATGCCATGCTATGTACTAGACCCGACATTGCATATGCTGTTAGTTTAACTAGCAGATATCAAAGTGATCCAGGAGTGGATCATTGGACAGCGGTCAAAAACATCCTTAAGTACTTGAGAAGAACTAAGGATATGGTTCTTTCTTATGGAGGTGATGAACAACTCGTTGTTAATGGTTACACCGATGCTAGTTGGAACACCGATCTGGATGATTCTAAATCTCAATCTGGATACTTATTTACTTTGAATGGTGCAGCAGTTAGCTGGAGGAGTGCAAAGCAAAGCATTGTGGCGAGATCTTCAACTGAATCGGAATACATAGCTGCTTTGGAGGCTTCACAAGAAGCGATATGGATGAAGGAGTTCATTACATAGCTCGGTGTGGTTCCAAGTGCGCCGGACCCAATGTCTATCTACTGTGATAACATGGGCGCCATAGCCAATGCGCAAGAACCAAGGTCACACAAGAAGTCGAAGCACATCAATCTATGTTTTCACATTATTCGAGAACATGTCCAAGATGGTGACATAAAGATTTGCAAAGTACACACAGATCTGAATGTGGCGGATCTGTTGACTAAACCTCTCCCGAGGGCAAAACATGACCAACACCAAACTGCCATGGGTGTTCGGTATATTACCATGTAATCTAGATTAGTTGACTCTAGTGCAAGTGGGAGACTGTTGGAGATATGCCCTAGAGGCAATAATAAATATAGTTATTATTATATCTTTGTGTTTATGATAAATGTTTCCATTCATGCTATAACAGTATTAAAAGGAAACATTAATACTTGTGTGATTTGTAAACTAAATTAGAGTCCCTAGTAAAGCCTCTTCATAATACTAGCTTGTTGGTTAATAGATGATTGTGGTTTCCCTATCATGAACATTGATATGTTGTTAACAACAAGATCATATTATTAGGAGAATGGTATGATGGACATACTCCTATAGATAAGCATAGCATAAAGATCAAGTCATTTTAATAGTTCAATTGCTATAAGCTTTCTGATACATAGTAACCTAATTCCTTTGACCATGAGATCATGCTAATCACCATCTCCGGAAGGATGCTTTGATGACATCAAACACCACACCGTAATTGGGTGGCTATAAAGGTCGATTTGAGTGTTCGGAAAGTATGGGTTGAGGCACATGGATCAAGAGTGGGATTTGTCCATCCATATGACGGATAGATATACTCTGGGCCCTCTCGGTGGAATGTCATCCAATTGGCTTGCAAGCATGTGACTGGCTCACAAGGGATCACATACAACGAGAACGAGAAAAGAGTACTTATCAGTAACGAGGTTGAACTAGGTATGCAGAGATACCGACGATCAAAACCTCGGATAAGTAAACTATCGTGAGACAAAGGGAAATTGGTATCGTATGTAAGTGGTTCATTCGATCGCAAAGTAATCGTAGAAATATGTGGGAGCCATATGAATTTCTAGATTCCTCTATTGGTTATTGATCGGAGAAGTGTCTCGGTCATGTCCGCATGATTCACAAACCGTAGGGAGACACACTTAAGGATTCAATGTTGTTGAGTAGTTATGGAATGATGAGTAAGAGACCGAATGTAGTTCGGAGTCTCGGATGGGATCCGTGATATCACGAGGAGATCCGGAACTGTCCGGAGAATAAGATTCATATAAGGAAAGTCCTGTTTCGGAGTTGGGAAATGATTCCGGTGTTTTCACCAGGAATGTTCTAGAAGGGTTCGCAGGGACGGAGACAAGGGGGGACGAGGAGGGGGGGGGCTTAGCCACCCCCATGGTTTGAATTTTGTGAAGAACTCCACTCACCAAAACTCCAATTTCTTATTGATTTAGCCAAGTGTGCCCCCCTCATATCAGTTTCCCCCCCTCAAGGTGAGAAGCTGGTTCCGTCCCTGAGGGTCCGGAAGGTCCGGCACTCCGGAGGGGAAGGGTACATGAATGTGTCATGACAATATGGAATGGTTGCATCATGTACTAGGTCACTTGTCTAGGCAAAATAAAGAGAGAAATCAAATCCAAGTTTGAAAGTCAAACGCCAATTTGAAAAGTCAAACGCCAAGTTTGCTTGGTGGAGGGAGAGTAGGAAACCTACTTGGGGAAGAAGTCCCCTCCCTCCACCCGCCATCCAAGGAGGCCTAGTTGGGGGAGGACTCCCTCCTCCCAACCGTCCACCCTCCACCTATATAAGGAGGGGTAGGGCGCCTCCTACCCCTCACACCCAAAACCCTAGCCTCCAAGTCGCCGGCCACCTCCAAGCCGCCGCCGCCTAGGGCCTCCTCTAACTCGGCGTGACATGGTTATACCCCGCGGATACACGACCTCAGCATACCTAGTCCAGCCCAAGGAAGGCCCATGGCAAATATACGCCGGCCCATGAAGACTTTCGGGTGGCCAAGGCCCATGACGCCTTCGGATCCTTGGAGAGCAAGACTAGAGTAGATAGGAAATTCAAAGGGGTAAACCCTAGAACCTGTAACCGACTAGATCTGTGCCTGGGACCTGCCTAAGTCTATATAAAGGGTAGGAGGTCACGACCTAGAGATCTCTCTCATACTTTCGCATACGCACCTCCACGCCAGATTGCATCTGCGCACCCCTGTAATCAACGGTTCCGTCGTAATCACGAGCAGACAAGAAGGAGTAGGGTTTTCCCTCCGAGGGCCTGAACCTGGGTAAACCTCGTGTCCCGTGTTGCTTGTTTGCTAACCGTTCCGCGATCTCCAGCATCCCCATCTTCTCCAAAACCCAAGTCCATAACAATGGGCATTGACGAGATTAAACCTCGTCACGGCGAGTTAGGGTTTCCCCAAACCCTAGCCGCTGGCCAAGCCCTCCCCTTGGTGCCCTCTAAACCCTAGATCACCAAGGACTCTCTCATACTCCACCATACTTCCGACACCACGCCGTCGTGCTGCCGGAATCGCGAGGAGAGTGCTACAACCTCCGCTGCCTGCTGGAACAAGGGAGAGGAAGGTCTTCATCGAGTACCGAACGTGTGACCGACTGCGGAAGCGCTGCCGGAACGCAGCGCCGGAAGGATCGTCTACGCGATCTTGAGATCGACAAGAGTATGACTACATCACCCACGAGAATCTGCTCTCGTTAACCGCTTTGGAATCTTCGAGGGTGATTTCCTCTATCAACTCGTTGCTACAATCTAGTAGATAGATCTTGGCTTGTTTGTTTGCATGCGGTAGAATTTTTTTTCCATGCTACGAACACCTACAGATAGCGCCCTCCTTGGTGGCCTAAGCCGCAACCTTCTTCTTCTTACGGCGGTTATCGTTGCCTTTCCCAGGGTTACCACAGTCAACGACGAGAGCCATGTCGGAGTTGCGGGCTCAGCAATTTTTGCGCTTCATATCTTGCAGCGCGAGGAGAGAACATCACTTCTCGAAGGTGATGTCGGGCATGATGGAAATCAAGTTGGCGGCATGCTCGTACTGCTTGGAGAGGCCATGGAGGCAGTGGATCACCAGCTTGGCATCTTCTTTCGGTGCTCCGAGATCTGCTAGACCATCAGCGAGGGACTTGATCTTCTTTAGGTACTCGGTCAAGGAAAGTTCACCCATCTTTATCTCGCCGAGCTCGGTGGAGAGGTGGAGCTGACGATTGATCTTGTGGTCATTTAAGAGGCCGTTGATGCTGGTCCACAGATGATGGCAATAGGATCTTCACCCGGCGTCATGACAACGTCGAGGAGGCCGAGGGAGACGGATCCGTAGAGCCACGAGACCACCGTGGCATCCAACAAGGACCACTCCAGAGTTGGATCGATCGGAGCGGGTGCGTCGACATGGTCGAGCAGCGTGTACTTGCGGATGGCGGCACGGAAGGTGCGCCATTGGCAATGAACGCCGGTGTCGAGGGCCAGCTCGAATAGTACGTGCCCCTTGATGGTGTGGAGGCCGACGGCTTGGGCATGCAGGGAGATGAGCGAGAAGGCCCCCGCACGCTGGAGGAGGGGGCGGTGGCGAGGGCCAGCTTGGTCTTGGCGTCGGCAGCATCATGAGCCTCACGATCTTCCTTCTCCTTGGCGGCCTGTGTAGCGTCGTCGCCCATGACTCCAAGAGAGGCGGCGCACAATAAACACAATACGGTCACATGTTATTGTAACGGAAAGCACTAGCGCTTATTGCCTTTTTTATAGAAGAAAATCCGTGAGCCCGAGGGAGTCCTCATGACTCGGACCTAGGCACTACAGGAAACAGGCCAGGCGCCGACGGCCAGATCCCGTCGGCGTAGCCCCTGATTGCCGTCGGTGTAGGCTACGCCGACGGTTGTCGTCGGCATATGACCGTCGGCGTACGACCTCGTAGGCGTAGCCCGTTTGCCCGTCGGCGTAGAGGATACCATCGGCGTAAAGGATGTGGGACCCAAATCATACGGTTGACGGCTGTTTGCCCTGGCGGCAGCTACGCCGACGGCATTTCCGTTGGCCTAGAGGATTTGGCTGGAGCTATGCTGACGGCATTGTCGTCGGCCTATCTTTTTTTCAATTTTTATTTAATTTTTTTCCAATTTGTTTTTGTTTTTTTTAATTATTAATCTCACAAGCATTTTTTTCAATTATTTGACTCATTAATCTCACAAGCATTTTTTTTAACTCTAAGTATAATTAATTTCCGATTAAATTATATTAATGGTTAAACTTCCCCATCTGTCACCCATCCTAGCACTACTCCAGCCCCAGCACGCTTAACTTCTTTGTTCCTTCCAGATAAGCTTTCAATTAGGAAACTAGACCTTACTGATAATATTACCATATCAATCCTATTAACCCTTGGAGGATGGTATCATACGCCTTTATTTTTAAATTTTCAAACATTTAATTAAGAAAACAACAATGAATAAGTAATAATAATCTTGAATTCAAATTAAAATAAAACAAATTTTATTTATTTTGCCTTTTTCCATTTAATATTGAATAATTCATAACTACAAATCCGTAAATCGTAATTCGATGAATAATATATCCAAATAGATCCAAAAAATAAGATGAATCCAAATATGACATCCCTATCATATATTTAATTATGTATCATATCTTTTTAACACTAGAACAACCGAAACTATGTTAGAATTCATGAAACACCCTTTTTTGCACTCGAAAAAAAAGGAAAATGGCTTATTGGTGCGACGAAAAAGAAAACTTGAAGTGGATCTCTAATGAAATATAATGTTGTAAGTCTAAAAATTATTTTGTAAAAAATTATGAGCATCAAATAATGTACATGTAGTTCAAATCAGACCCACTCCCTACCGATTCGGCATGAATTTGTATTTTTCACAACGGGTTGACGGAAAGGTTCGAGCTCCCCTGTTTGAAAAATTGTCCATTAAAGGCGATCTAGTATTTTTGAAAAATAGGGTGGTTGCATTTTGAATTAGCCATTTGGTGGTTGCTTCACAAACGCCCCGTTTTTGGCGCTCGGAAAATAGAAAATGTTTTTTCGGTGCGACGAAAAGGAAAAATTCCTCCTGCAAAATTCTTCACCATCCCATGATACACATGCGTACACAATATGGACACATTATCGCAAACTATACCGCGATTCTAGCAATAACATTAGTCATTTGACCTGAAATGCATGAAACCTCGATTGAGATAGGTCATTTTGTGAAGGTTTTTTTGAGACTCAATGTACCAAGTCTGGTATTTTTCCATGCAACTATGTCACATAATATGACCCCACACAAAGGTTTTGCATTGTTTCGATCGTTTTTTAATTTTTATGCCTATTTCAAACTATTGTCAAACTTTCTAAATCGAGGGGCATGAAGATTCTTAGCTCGAGGATGAGCCTCACTAAACTTGCATTAGATCTATGATGAAATAGCATATTTTGAACCAAAAAATGATTTTTGCAAAAAATCATGAGCATCATATCATGTACCTGTAGTTCAAATCTAACTCATTTCTTACCAATTCGGCAGGAATTTGTCTTTTTCACGAGGGATGGACAAAAATGTTTGAGATATCCTGGCTGGGAAATTGTCCATTCAATATGGTGTAGTATTTTTGAGAAATGTGGTATTATCATTTTGAAACTTTCATTTGGTGATTGCTTCACAAAACGCCCCATTTTTTGCGCTCGAAAAATAGAAAATGGCTTTTTGGTGCGACGAAAAGGAAAACTTCCTCCTGCAACATTGTCCACCATCTCATGATACACATTTGTGCACAATATGGACACATTATCACAAACTATACCGCGATTCTATAAATAACATTGGTCATTTAACCTGAAATCCAGAAAACCTCGATTGAGATAGGTCATTTTGTGAAGGTTTTTTGAGACTCAATGAATATACCAAGTCTGGTATTTTTCCATGCAACTATGTCATATAATATAACACCACGCGACGGTTTTGCATTATTTAGATCGTTTTTGAAATTTTTATGCCGATTTCAAACTATCGACAAACTTTATAAATCGAGGGGCATGAAGATTCTTAGCTCGGGGCTGAGCCTCACTAAACTTGCAGTATATCTCTGATGAAATAGCATATTGTGAACCTAAAAATGATTTTTTCAAAAATCATGATCATCATATCATGTACCTGTAGTTCAAATCTAACTCATTTCCTACCGATTCGGTAGTAATTTGTCTTTTTCACGAGGGATGGACAAAAAGGTTTCAGATACCCAGGTTGGGAAATTGTCCATTCAATATGGTCTAGTATATTTGAAAAAATATGGTATTATCATTTTGAAACTTTCATTTGGTGGTTGCTTCACAAAAACACCCCGTTTTTTGTACTCGGAAAATGAAAAATGGCTTTTCGGTGTGACGAAAAGGAAAACTTCCTCCGGCAACATTGTTCACCATCTCATGATACACATTCGTGCACAATATGGACACATTATCACAAACTATATTGTGATTCTAAAAATAACATTGGTCATTTAACCTGAAATCCAGAAAACCTCGATTGAGATAGGTCATTTTGTGAAGGTTGTTTTGAGACTCAATGAATATACCAAGTCTGGTATTTTTCCATGCAACTATGTCATATAATAAAACACCACGTGAAGGTTTTGCATTATTTCGATTGTTTTTGAATTTTTATGCCCATTTCAAACTATCGACAAACTTTCTAAATCGAGGGGCATGAAGATTCTTAGCTCGGGGCTGAGCCTCACTAAACTTGCATTATATCTCTCATGAAATAGCATATTCTGAACCTAAAAAATGATTTTTTTTAAAAAATCATGATCATCATATCATGTACCTGTAGTTCAAATATAACTCATTTCCTACCGATTCGGCAGGAATTTGTCTTTTTCACGAGGGATGGAAAAAAAGGTTTGAGATATCCAGGTTGGGAAATTTTCCATTCAATATGGTGTAGTATTTTTGAAAAATGTGGTATTATCATTTTGAAACCTTCATTTGGTGGTTGCTTCACAAAACGTCCCATTTTTGCGCTCGTAAAATAGAAAATGGCTTCTCGGTGCGACGAAAAGGAAAACTTCCTCCTACAACATTGTCCACCATCTCATGATACACATTCGTGCATAATATGGACACATTATCACAAACTATATTGTGATTCTAAAAATAACATTGGTCATTTAACCTGAAATCCAGAAAACCTCGATTGAGATAGGTCATTTTGTGAAGGTTGTTTTGAGACTCAATGAATATACCAAGTCTGGTATTTTTCCATGCAACTTTGTCATATAATATAACACCACGTGAAGGTTTTGCATTATTTTGATTGTTTTTGAATTTTTATGCCCATTTCAAACTATCGACAAACTTTCTAAATCGAGGGGCATGAAGATTCTTAGCTCGGGGCTGAGCCTCACTAAACTTGCATTATATCTCTCATGAAATAGCATATTTTGAACCTAAAAAATGATTTTTTCAAAAAAATCATGATCATCATATCATGTCTGTAGTTCAAATCTAACTCATTTCCTACCGATTCAGCAGGAATTTGTCTTTTTCACGAGTGATGGACATAAATGTTTCAGATACCTAGGTTGGGAAATTGTCCATTCAATATGGTCTAGTATTTTTGAAAATGTGGTATTATCATTTTGAAACTTTCATTTGGTGGTTGCTTCACAAAAACACCCCGTTTTTTGTACTCGGAAAATGAAAAATGGCTTTTTGGTGTGACGAAAAGGAAAACTTCCTCCTGCAACATTGTTCACCATCCCATGATACACATGCGTGCACAATATGGACACATTATCACAAACTATATTGCGATTCTAGCAATAACATTGGTCATTTAACCTGAAATCCAGAAAACCTCGATTGAGATAGGTCATTTTGTGAAGGTTTTTTTGAGACTCAATGAATATACTAAGTCTTGGTATTTTTCCATACAACTATGTCATATAATATAACACTGCGTGAAGGTTTTGCATTATTTCGATCATTTTTGAATTTTTAATGCCCATTTCAAACTATCGACAAACTTTCTAAATCGAGGGGCATGAAGATTCTTAGCTCAGGGCTGAGCCTCACTAAACTTGCATTAGATATCTGATGAAATAGCATATTGTGAACCTAAAAATGATTTTGCAAAAAATCATGATCATCATATCATGTACCTGTAGTTCAAATCTAACTCATTTCCTGCCGATTCGGCAATAATTTTCTTTTTCATGAGGGATGGACGGAATGGTTTGAGATACCCAGGTTGGGAAATTGTCCATTCAGTATGGTCTAGTATTTTTGAAAAATGTGGTATTATCATTTTAAAACTTTTATTTGGTGGTTGCTTCACAAAAACACCCCGTATTTTGCACTCGGAAAATGAAAAATAGCTTTTCGGTGTGACAAAAAGGAAAACTTCCTCCTGCAACATTGTTCACCATCCCATGATACACATGCATGCATAATATGGACACATTATCGCAAACTATATTGCGATTATAGTAATAACATTGGTCATTTGACATGACATCTAGAAAACCTCGATTGAGATAGGTCATTTTGTGATGGTTTTTTTTAGACTGAATGAATATACCAAGTATGGTATTTTTCCATACACCCATGTCATATAATATGACACCACGCGAAGGTTTTGCATTGTTTCGATCGTTTTTGAATTTTAATGCCCATTTCAAACCGTCAAACTTTCAAAATCGAGGGGCATGAAGATTCTTAGCTCGGGGCCGAGCCTTGATGGTGCTGACGTGGAGCACTTCGTTGGAAACCCCAAGAGCAAGGTGTGAAGCAGCAAGCAGCAACTCTTCCCTCAGTAGAGACCGAGGTTATCGAACCAGAATGAGGAAGGAAACGTCACACAGTTGTTGCAAGCAACGCAGAGACCTGCACAACACAAACTCAAGATTTTGCCCCAACAAATCAGTGAGGTTGTCAAGCTCACCGGTTTGCTGTAACAAAGGATTAAACGTATGGTGTGGAAGGTAATGGTGGTTTGCAGCAAGTAAACAAGTAACAGTGGAAGGTGTATCAATGGTAAAGACTGGACCGAGGTCCATACTTCACTAGAGGTGCTCTCCTTGGATAAACAACATGGCATGAAGGGTAAACAAATTACAGCAGGGCAATTGACAGGAACTGAGCAAGGCATACCAATGCAATTACTAGTCAGAAAGATCCTATGAGATTCGATTAGGCAATACAACAAGATACATAGACTGCCATCCAGCTGCATCTATGACTAGAAGTCCACCTTAAACTTATCATCCGAACCCCCTCCAGTATTAAGTTGCAAGCAATAACAACTGTTTTAAGCAAAGTGTGTAAGGTAAACAGTCCACATGTTCCATGAATAAGAGACCGTTGTTTTCTCCCTAGTAGCAACATCACATCTACAACCGAAGATATTATTGTCACTTCCCTTGGAAACTAGAGGCATGAACCCACTATCGAGCATAAATACCCCCTCTTGGAGTCACTAGCAACTACTTGGCCAAGATAGCTACTAACAATGGAGAGCATGCAAGATCACAAACAACACAGACATGATAAAATCATAAAGACAAAACCATTAATCTAACCAACATAATAATCTCAATATCCATTGGATCCCAACAAACACAACATGCATGATTACAAATAGATTAGATCTTGATCATGAATGGAGCTCACAAGATCTATACATGAAAGCACAAAGGAGGAGATACAACCATCTAGCTACTACATGGACCCATAGTCCAAGGTGGAACTACTCACGCATCATACCAGAGAGAAGGCCTCCGGGATGATCTCCCCTCCGGCAGGGTGCCGGGAAGAACTTTAGACCCCCCCGATCTAGGGACGATGGTGGCGGCGTTATAGACGGTTTCATGGATTTCTGATCGGGTACTCAGGGTTTCTGCATCGGGGGCTTCTTATAGGCGAAGGGGGAGGCCGAGGCGGCGGCCAAACCCTAGCCAGGCACGGGGCAGGGCCCACCCACACCTGGGGTGGGTCTGGCCCTTCTGGCTGGCCCCTCCGGCTCCCCTCTGGACTTCTTGTTCCCTACAGAAGGTAATTGACTTTGACGTTTGTCCCGTCCAATTCCGAGAATATTTCTTTACTAACTTTTCTGAAACCAAAAACAACAGAAAACATACATCTGGCACTGTTGCAACTTGTTAATAGGTTATTACCAGAAAACATGTAAAAAGTACCTCAAAGTGTAGACAAGTAAATCAAAGTAGATACTAAACAAGCATGGGGCATAAAAAATTATAGATATGTTTCCAACATATTAGCATCCCCAAGCTTAACTCCTGCTCGTCCTTGAGTAGGTAAGTGATAAACAGAATAATTTTTGAGGTGACATGCACCCTCACAATAAAGATCCAACCATTTGCAAGCATTGAAAGCTGGGATCAAAGAACTCTAAACATGTGCATGAAAGATGGAGTTCTAACAATAGGACATAGTAACTATGCATGCAACATCGCAAGCTACAAACAAAGATCATGAATAACATGTATTGAAAAATGTTTGTTTGTTTCACATACAGAAAACATGGCAAAGTGGCAATCATCTTGTCCCTCATAGAGTAGCAATTAGATGCATAGGACAGCTGCAAAGTTCACAAGGGTGACTAGAAACAAGTAGCACAAGAACAAGTAATAACACAATTTGCATCAATTAATAAGCTTTGAAACACTGCACATAGAATGACAACTATGCTCTCTTAATGGTGCCTAAAGGTAGAAGGTGGAGACTCAGTAGTGTTAGAAGAAAGGCCTTTTTGTAAAGAAAACATGGATTACAAGTTTCAAAAGAGCTTCCAAAAATTATGGTACTTGTTAGATTTCATCCCTCATTGCCCCTATCATAAGCATCTTGAAGTGGTTAAGGTTAAAGTGGCAAAGCTGGAGTATATGCTTGACGAAGTATAAGTTGGCAATCTCAAGTCCCTTGAATACGAGGGTCACACCTCATGCATACTTAACTTTGGGTCCAGGTAAGTTCTTGTCAATGTAAGTATTTGCATATCATTGAGAATCGCCAACGGGGTACCCCTTACACATGGTACATGAGCTTTCCCATAACCAAAATGACAAGGCAAGCAGACAATGAGAATCTCATCAATCTTTTTATTTACCATATGCATAGCTTTTTATTGAGGATGCTTCATAGATAGCTCATTATGGTGATGCTGCAAATTTCCACCATGATTAGGCATGACATAGGCTAGCGGCCTAGACGTTTCTCTAACATAGGATACAAACTCCATGGACTTACAAGTTCCCTCTTTATTTCACACCGGTGACATCCATAGACAAAAGAACATGATATCAACTGAGTATAGAGTACAAGTGCAATGTTGAAAACGTTCCTCGTGATAACACGGTTCTGCTAATTCCAACTTATAAGTGCAAGCATATACAACAAAATTGTCACAATGGTTCAAGTTTATTAGGGGCAAAGAATAAAGTGTCCCAACAAGTTCGTGAGGGCTTTAATCACCAAGTTTTCACATAACAAAATAGTTTTTGATTGGAAGATAGTTGAAAATCAAGAATATACTTGGAATCGTGTAAAACACCATGCATAGGAGTTTATAGTGGACACTTTGGAAAAACTTGATTTTTTCGGAGTTGGAGGCATGAGTAGAACTTACTCATACAAGTGGAGGCTAGCAAAAGACTGGGAGCAACCAACTAAGAGAGCAATAATGGTCATAATCATGAAGTGCAACAAAGCATACTAATCAAAACAAAGAGTGGTACTACAAGTCAAGGACTAAATGATCATAGAGGCTAATGGTGACTTATGAGAGTCGTAACATGGTGTAAGCATATACCAATTCAACCCAAGCAAAGCATCAAAGGAGAATACCACAATACTGTGCTTTTGCATGCTAAAACAATGCATAATTTCTTCAAGGCACACTAATCATTCCCAATTGTTTGGAACAAGACATGCTACATCAATAATCACTAAGCATAATGCCAAAACAACACCTACCATGTCATGCTAAAGTCTAAGTCACAGTCAATGCAAGCTCCTCTTGCACTTCAAGAAAGAACTTACTACTCCTTTCCAACACCAAGCAAACTATTTGCAAAACAACATAGCGAGAACAGGGATCCAAACTAATTTATTCAAGCAAACTAAACAACCTAAGAAAAGCAAACGAAAACTAAGACGATCCAAGAACAACACAACTATGCATGAAACAATAACAACGAAGTGTCTAGACTGACCTGAGCTTTTTATTGATGAAGAAGGGGATGCCTTGGGCATCCCCAAGCTTTGACGCTTGTACATCTTGGATATTTCTTGGGGTGACACCATGGTGGCATCCCCAAGCTTGATCTCGTTGCATCATTGTCTCTCTACACCTGAAATTTTTCCTTCATACAAAACTTCACACAATCTTCATTAGCAACATTAGTTTATTCAAAAGATATTAGATCACTGGCAAAGCTTTGGAACAGCAAGGATTTTCACTAAAAACACAAGATACTGTAGTAACTCCTTCAAAAAACTCAATTCACCTAAATAGAACTAAAAAAGGAATCAATAAGAAGCAAATGCAAATAATGGCAGAAATCTATCAAAACAGACCAGCAGGTAGAAATTGATTTTTTCGAACATCTTATGTTGCTCAAATCAAAAAGTGTTGAACTAATGAAAGTTAGCTAACATACTGGGGGATTTATTAGTAAATTTTGAGTTCAATCCGAGTTACAGATCCTCCTTACGATTTTTTTGGTGGAGGAAAGAAATCTGTTTCGGGACAGCAACTCCCCAAATCTTACTTCCTTCTCATTAGAGGTCATTCTTGGCACAAAAAGCAAACAAAAAGGATAAGAAGAGGTCATTACTGAAGTAATAATTTCCAAGACTCAAGGAAGCTCTTGGGTTATCTACCAACAAGTACTTTTCTTTAACGCCTTTAAGTTAGGCACAAGAAGCAAGAAGAATCAAGTATTTTCAAATGAAGAAGCAACCTTCTTGCTCTTTCCTTTTACCGTTCTTCTTTTCCTTAGGGAAGATATGATTGCTTACCGGGGGAGCAAAATGCATGATGCCTTTTCCCACATCTATTACTGCCCCAAGGTGTTTTAGTAGAGATCTTCCAAGTGTGATCTGTCCCTTGCCTACACATTCAATAACAAGATAATCAGTAGTCACCATTTTCCCTGAGATTTTTGTAAACACACCTTCAGCTATTCCAATGGGTAATATAGTGGCATTGTTGGTAAGAGAAATTTCCTCTCCTCCTTCAATAAGCACCTAAAGACTCAAGGAATCAAAAATATCTTTAGGCATGAGACAAAATTCAGACATGATATCACAACGAGCATCAAAAAGTGTAGTGTTTATTGAGACTTTGATTGTGGGAAACCACTTTGAAGGCTCAGAATTTATGGGAACATAATCATGGTAATCCCTAAGCGTGTGATAGCAACTACTCATAGCAGCAATACCGGTCTCAAGAGCGTTCAACCTAGCAAAAATATTTGTGAAAGAGGAATCAGACTTGCCAGGTGTACCATAGATCATGATTAATTTCCTTATGGCATCAAAAGCTTCATCCTCAATACATAGCAAAAAATATTTCTCAGCCACAACATCCAAAGCATATCTATAACGAAGAGCAATACCGCGGTAAAAACTATCAATAACCAAGCTGATGCTTACCTCAGGCTCAGTTTCCCTCTGGAAAAGCAGAGATTCTAGACCAAGCTTCCTTAAAACTTTCTTCACCTTTTTTCTTAAAAGTGGAGATTTATACCATAGGAGAAACAGAGGTTGGTCCAAACCAGACATGGTAGCAACTAGACAAGGAACTAATTTTTTTGTGTTTTTGAAAGAGGCAAACAAACCAAACTAGACTAATTTTTTTGGGTTTTTTGAAAAGAGGCAAGCAAAACCAAGCAAAATAAAAAAAAGCAAATGAAAAACAAATTAAAGAGAAAGGAAGTGAAGGACTCCCCTTGTGAAGACGTCCTTGGCCTCCCCGACAACGGCGCCAGAAAACTTGTTGATGGTGCTGACATGGACCACTTCGTTGGAAACCCCAAGAGTAAGGTGTGAAGCAGCAAGCAGCAAGTCTTCCCTCAGTAGAGACCGAGGTTATCAAACCACAAGGAGGAAGGAAACGTCACACAAGTGTTGCAAGAAACGCGAAGACCTGCACAACACAAACTCAAGACTTTGCCCCAACGAATCAGTGAGGTTGTCAAGCTCACCGGTTTGCTGTAACAAAGGATTAAACGTATGGTGTGGAAGGTAATCGTGGTTTGCAGCAAGTAAACAAGTAACAGTGGAAGGTGTATCAATGGTAAAGACTGGACCGGGATCCATAGTTCACTAGAGGTGCTCTCCTTAGATAAACAACATGGCATGAAGGGTAAAAAAATTACAGCAGGGCAATTGACAGGAACTGAGCAAGGCATAACAATGCAATTACTAGTTAGAAAGATCCTATGAGATTCGACAATACAACAAGATACATAGACCGCTATCCAACTGCATCTATGACTAGAAGTCCACCTTCAGGTTATCATCCGAACCCCCTCCAGTATTAAGTTGCAAGCAACAGACAACTTCTTTAAACAAAGTGTGTAAGGTAAACAGTCCACATGTTCCATGAACAAGAGACCGTTGTTTTATTCCTAGTGGCAACATCACATCTACAAACGAGGAGATTTATGTCACTTCCCTTGGAAACTAAAGGAATGGATCCACTATCGAGCATAAATACTCCCTCTTAGAGTCACTAGCAACTACTTAGCCAAGATAGCTACTAACAACGGAGAGCATGCAAGATCATAAACAACATAGACATGATAGAATCATAAAGACAAAACCATTAATCAAACCAACATAATAATCTCAATATCCATCGGATTCCCACAAACACAACATGCATGATTACAAATAGGTTAGATCTTGATCATGAACGGAGCTCACAAGATCTACACATGAAAGCACAAATGAGGAGATACAACCATCTAGCTAATACATGGACCCATAGTCCAAGGTGGAACTACTCACGCATCATACCGGAGAGAAGGCCACCGGGATCCCCGATCTAGGGACGATGGTGGCGGCGGCTACAGACGGTTTTGTGGATATTTGACCGTGTGCTTAGGGTTTCTGCATCGGGGACTTCTTATAAGCGAAGGGGGAGGCCGAGGCGGCGGCCAGGGCGGCCAAACCCTAGCCAGGCGCGGGGCAGGGCCCACGTGCGCCTATGGTGGGTCTGGCCCTCCTGGCCGCCCCATCCGGCTCCCCTCTGGACTTCTTGTTCCCCATGGAAAGTAATTGACTTTGACGTTTCTCCCGTCCAATTCTGAGAATATTTCTTTACTAACTTTTCTGAAACCAAAAACAGTAGAAAATAGGCATCTGGCACTGTTGCAACTTGTTAATAGGTAGTACCAGAAAACATGTAAAAAGCACCTCAAAGTGTAGATAAGTAAAGCAAAGTAGATACTAAACAAGCATGGAGCATCAAAATTATAGATACGTTTCCAGCGTATCAAGCCTGACTAAACTTGCATTAGATCTCTAATGAAATAGCATATTGTGAACCTAAAAATGATTTTTGCAAAAAATCATGAGCATCATATCATGTACCTGGAGTTCAAATCTAACTCATTTCATGCGGATTCGGCAGGAATTTGTCTTTTTTACGAGGGATGGATGAAAAGGTTTGAGATACAAATGGATGAAAAGGTTTGAGATACACAGGTTGGGAAATTGTCCATTCAATATGGTCTAGTATTTTTGAAAAATATGGTATTATCATTTTGAAACTTTTATTGGTGGCTGCTTCACAAAAAACACCCCGTTTTTTGCACTCGGAAAATGAAAAATGGTTTTTCGGTGCGACAAAAAGAAAAACTTTCTCCTGCAACATTGTTCACCATCCCATGATATACATGCGTGCACAATATAGACACATTATCGCAAACTATACCGCGATTCTAGCAATAACATTTGTCATTTGACCTGAAATTCAGAAAATCTCGATTGAGATAGGTCATTTGTGAAGGTTTTTTTGAGACTCAATGAATATAACAAGTCTGGTATTTTTCCATACAACTATGTCATATAATATGACACCACGCAAAGGGTTTGCATTGTTTCGATCGTTTTTGAATTTTTATGCCCATTTCAAACTATCGTTAAACTTTCTAAATCGAGGGGCATGAAGATTCTTAGCTCGGGGATGAGCCTCACTAAACTTGCATTAGATCTCTGATGAAATAGCATATTATGAACCTAAAAATGATTTTTGCAAAAAATTATGAGCAACATATCATGTACCTGTTGTTCAAATCTAACTCATTTCCTATCGATTCGGCAGGAATTTGTCTTTTTCACGAGAGGTGAACGGAAAGGTTTGAGATTTTTAGGTTAGGAAATTGTACATTCAATATGGTCTAATATTTTTGAAAAATATGGTATTATTATTTTGAAACTTTTTTTGGTGGTTGCTTCACAAAACACCCCTTTTTTGCACTCAGAAAATGAAAAAATATGTTATACAAAAGTATTTGTATTTTTATGTATTTTTTTGAATAAAAATATGTAATATTTGAGTTTATATAGATAGATCTTATTTTTATGCAAATTTTGATATATTATATGTATTTTTCTGAATTTAAATGATTTAGTTATAATTTTTCTAAGATTAATGTGGCAAAAAAGAAAAATAGCTACGCCGACGGCTTTGCTGTCAGCATAGGTCTGAAACCTTGCCGTAGACGTAGACTTGACGCTGTTGCTCTGCCGTTAACCCAATAGGCTACACCGACGGTCCTATTTACGCCGACGGCGGCCGTCTGTCTATTTATTCTACGCCGACGGCAAAACTGGGCCGACCGTCCATCGAGTTACGCCAATGGCCTCGACATTTTGTTGTCGGCGTATAAAAAAGTCGTCGGTCTATTTGGTTATTCCCGTAGTGAGGTGGTTGGCATGCACTCCGACACACCTAACCAACAGATCGACGCTCTATTCTCAGACGACACGTTTTCAACTACAACGTTTTCAACTACAATTAAGTAGATCATATTTTACCCGTATTTGAATTTTGTCTATCACCGGAACTTTGTTGGAACCGTGCTTTTGAAGAAAGCATCATGGCAGAATTATTTTGGGACCTTAGAAAAATATGCAAAAAAACCAGAGGATGATTTTATACTGAAAGAAGCCACGTGAGTTAAAAGGGCAAGTGCCGAGGGCAATGTGTGGCCGGTGCAGCCAGGTGGAAATGCGGATCAACGAGGATACTGTCTGTGGCTCGAAGGGAGCTGTAATCAGAGATAGTAAGGGTGAACTCATCGCTGCAGCAAATTCCAAACTAGAGATTGTATTGGACGCTTTATCAGCTCAAGCATACGCGATGAAGGAAGGGCTTCTATTGGCTCAGAGCCTGGGATGCAACAGAATAATATTATCCTCTGATTGCCTAGAAGCCATTACTGCTATGAGGGAAGGTGATTGTTACGTCCAGCAACAACTATTCTCGCAACAGAGTTTCCGAAAATTATTTTTGATCACTTACATAGGGAAGCAAATTGTGTAGCGCATGAGCTGGCTAAGGCAGCTAGAAGGTCGGAGGAGCAAGTTTGGCTCGCCGACCCCCCTAGTTTTATTCATGATCTTCTGCTTGCAGATGTAACTATGTTTGATGATGAATAAAGCTCATTTACTGCTCAAAAGAAATAAAGAACAGACCCTTCGTGTTGGGGAAATCTAGACCAAAATGAACTGAAGAATATATTCAGATGCTTTTTCCATACGATCATATGTCTGGGTCCCACTATCATAAAGATAATGGAACAAGCATCAAACACCCGAGTTCAGATTCAAACAGAAAAGGGAACACAACCTTGTTTTATCACAATTTTTCTTTAAAGAGCGACAAACTAAAACTTTAATCGAACCAAGTGGCAAGGTAGGACAAAAAAAAAAGGGAGGAGGAGAAGATGCTTCATTGCGTGTGGGCGAGGAATCTTCCAACAGTATGTGCTGGATCATTGCATTTGGCATAATAGCATGTTACTGTACGTGCTTGCACCTTGCGGACCAACACATGATTTGGTAGCTATTCACACTGCTGCTGAATTTGTAACGAAGGGCTTAGGTAATACAACATCAAAATGTGCCTACTTGGCACTTCCCTCTCGTGGCGACATTTCGTATTTAGTTTAAACATGAACATATTGCAAGTTCACAAAAAAAAACATGAACATATTGCAGTTGATTTGAAACATTTCGACCATACTTAGTTTAGTTGGTGTTTCGTTTGGTATTTTATTTTCTAGACAAAAAATCTACTCCCTAGTTAGAGTGATCCACTGGTGGTCTATATAGAGCGATAGAGAGACAGAGAGGCGCTTCCAACTTTTTGGTCTGGAACAACCAAGCATGGAATCACACCCATATAATACTGTTGCAGGTTAGTTGGCACCGACCGCTTATCGAAACACTATACATACATATTGGTTCCATAGGTTCTTATCTAGTATAGCACACAACTACGAGATGAGCTCAGGCACGACCCTCCTCTTCGCTTACTATTTCGCTGCCTAGCTCCCGGATCAGTTGGAGAAAATCTGCGCTATCTGCAACACTACTTCTGCCTGGTATGTATTCACCACTACTTGTGAAAAATTCTCCCTCTGTCTTAATTACATGTCGTCTTTGCCTTGTGATTTAGTTTTCATCATGAATTAGATTAATAATATTCTCTCTGTCTAGATTTGACTAACTCACATCTATTTATCTAGATTCACATGTTTCTGGACGGAGTATGTGTCACATACCACGAAGATAGAATATATATGTCACATGTCATGAAAATTAGAGTTAAAAACTTCTTTTGAAAACGAATTGAATGATATAATTTTTTGTTGCGCACACATATATTCTTGGTCAAACATCAATCTCAGTAATATGTGTACGTCATGTGAATTGCAAATAGCTGATGTAGTCTATTAGCCACATTGGTTTTTGAACCGTGTTGCCTCGTATGTATATATAGATAGGTCGTGGAATTAAACAATTAAACACATTTTACTTTTTTATATGAACAAGGGGAAGTTTCTGGAAGGGTCCAGAGATGCATTAATATAGGCGGACTTATAAATTACAAGCAGGGCCTCAGAAATAATCAGAAAAACAACCAAGCCCTATACTTTCATAGAAAGGACCTCAAAGAAATTTGCAAAACACAATCAAGTCCTTCTCCACCGAGGAAGACGATGCACTTGACATTGTAGCCGCCAGCACTGACGCCAGGGACAAAACCACTTGGCGAGGGTGTGACGAAGGTCGTCGTGACGGACTTGCAGAGGGGCCTCCATTTTGGCTCGCTTGCCCGGAGGTTGAAGAAGGCGTGATTCCCGCAGAACAAAAGCATAGAGTGGCTGCCTCGATTGAGAATAGTGGCAGAGCTAGATCAGCGCCGTTGAGGATCTCCGCAAGTTGCAACAACAAATCCCCACCAATGAGAACTTAGCCAAATTTCTCCTTTCCAATCCCCTCCTCCACCTCCTTGGTGGCTGCAGTAGAGAGAAAAGGCAGCAAATCCAGCTTTATCCTCACCTGCAACACAGGCACAAACCTTATTTGTGGGAGGAGGGGTTGAGCTATGGTCTTCCCCATCGCAGCCCTTCTGTTCTCCCCCACGAGAGCACTGTGGCGGTAAAAAGCACGACCACATCAAGCTGGCCACGGCGACTATACCCAACTTGAAGCACCCAGAACGTATTAGGGGGGTGCAAGGGCTTCTCCACTCCACCTGCACCACTGTCTTCCACCGGCGGGATACAACTAAGCATGGGAAGCTTGTGGTGGATCTTGTTGTCGAAACCCACCATCCTACCCTCAAACATCCTAAAGGACAAAACTACTAAGAAACTAACCCTATATATACTACTGGCACCATCCCTTTTCCTAGTCCGACCATCATCGCTGACATGAGTGTGCCTCCGGTCCGGCCTAGTGGTACGGAGGAGGAGATAAAGCGACGAAGTTTCGGGGGATACCTAGAGGGAAGGGGAAACAAAGACTAGCTAGCTAGTAGCATATCCACATTTTACTCCTTCTCTGTCTCTATTTACATGGTGCGCAAACATTTCACCATTCAATTTTGACCAATAAAACCCAAGTTTTGTGCCATACAATTTATACCATTGAGTACGTATACTAAATGGGTTCCAACAGTATAATTATCAATTCATTAATCACAATGGTGATAAAAGTTTAATCACGAAATACGAGTAATATGCCATGTGATTAAACAAGGAGGGAGGAAGGTTGTACCGATTGCAATATTCTGTTTGTGAAAAAAAAAAGTCGGGTATGCATATGCCCAACTTAAATATTAGTAGTTGGATCATGACCTGTTGCTGAAACAAAATTGTGAAAATACCATGCGCATGCAGGCATTATTCCAAATGGCTGGAAATCCAGTTAACCTGTGGAATCGGTTGCCGGTGCAAATCCTGGTGTTGCTCAGCCTGGGGCTCCAGATCCTGCTGTTCGCCTTGGCCGGGACCCGTCGGCGTGAAGGCTCACGCGTGCGGAGGTTCTTCCTGTGGCAAGCATACCTGACGGCGGACTACACAGCCATATACACCCTGGGTCACCTGTCGCTGAGCAACACGGCGCGTGACCACCCGCTCGTCGCGTCCTGGGCACCCTTCCTCCTGCTCCACCTCGGCGGCCCGGACAACATCAGCGCCTACGCGCTGGAGGACAACCAGCTGTGGCTTCGCCACCTCCAGACCCTCGTCGTGCAGGTCCTCGGAGCAGCCTACGTCGTCTACAAGAACGGCAGCGGCCTCGCCACCAGGTTGATGTTCGCCGTCGGTTTCGTCAAGTACGGGGAGAGAACGTGGGCGCTCCGGCGCGGCAACCTGGAGAACATCCGCAGATCCGTCAACGACCAGCCTCCAGCAACGCACGGGCATTTCCACCCTCAGGACGATATCGACGCGTCCGAGGAGGGGGAGCGCTTCATGCGCCGAGCTCACTCCTTGTTCCACGTCTGCAAGCGCGCCATGGTGGACTCCTCGGGCCCATATGGCCACCAGGACGGCACCATCAGGATGCTGCGTAGGGTCGAGCTGTGGACGCTGATGGAGCTCGAGCTCTCCCTCATGTACGACGTCCTGTACACCAAGGCGGCCATGATCCACACCTGGCACGGCTACTGCATCCGAGTGGCTTCCCCGCTCGCCGTCGCCGCCTCGCTGCTGCTGTTCCATTTGGGTGACGGAGACAGCAAGCGCAGTGGAGTTGACGTCGCTATCACCTATGTCTTGTTTGGTGGTGCCTTGCTCATGGAGACCACGTCCCTGGTGAGCGCGCTGGGGTCGTCCTGGACATTCTCCTTCCTCAGCAGCACCAGATGGAGATGGCTTCGGTATGCAGCGCTGTGCAGCAAGAGATGGGATCGGCTTCGGCGTGCCATCGTGTGGCTTCACTGTATCATATTACCTGGACGACGTAGCAGCTACCGGTCGAGGAGGTGGTCTGGCAGAATTGGACAGTTCAACATGATACGGTTTTGCACACGCCCCAACACACTGGCCAGCAGGCTGAAACAAGTACCCAATAATGGGATCAGCTGGAAGAAGCATTACTCAGGGACTACCGCCATGATGCCCAACCTTGTGAAGGATAGTATATCGGAGCACATGGCGCGATTGTACAAAAAGGTGGGGCTCAACTCCTTGGGCATGATCAGGAAGAAGTGGGGCAAGGAGCCTCTTCTTCGGAAGGAACTGTACCATGGCATTCTCAAGGACTCCCTCGGCACCGAGTTCCAGGAGGGCGTCATAATCTGGCACATTGGCACCGATGTTTTCCTTGCCAAGAGCAAGCAAGCCAAGGCCGAGCGCATGAACCGCCGTGTCGAGGCCATCAAGGTGCTGTCAAACTACATGATGTTCCTCCTCGTGGACCGCCCCGACATGCTACCCGGCCTTGCCCAAAACAGGCTTTACCACCAGACCTGCAACAACCTGGTAAACATGGCGGCATCAACAACTTCTAGGCCGGCTACCATCTATGGAGGAGAGGAGGATCATCTTGCAAATATCATCTACGAGGACGATGCATCCTTCAGAATTGAGGCCCCTCGTCTCTCTTACGTCACCCGATTTGCCATCAAACTGCTGGAAATGGAGGCTGAGGGCACCGACTCACTGCAACTCGTCTTCGATGTGTGGACCGACATTGTGATCTACGCCGGCAACAAATGCAGCAGGAAGTCTCATGCCGAGAAGCTCAACAGTGGCGGCGAGTTGACAACCATCCTATGGCTTATGGTAGAACACATCTACCAAGTTTATCTTGAGGATGAATCAATCACATAAGGCTAGCTAGCTAGCTAGCAGGGTGATAATGGTCATGCTGAACATGTAATGCCATCAATTATTCTGTAAATTATTAGTATCTCGTCCTGTAAGTAGATAGTCGATCCTAGCTATATTCTACTTCTTGACTAGAGATCCACATGGGTTTTACTGATTGATTAAAAACCCTGTTGTGTCTTCTCCTTCGTCTCCAGCTTCATCCATATACCTCCCTGCCACAGTGAAACGCCCTCCCGCCTCGTTTGCTAGGCCGGTAACGGCATTATTTTCACAGCATTTTTCCGGTCCAACCAAAGATTCCTAGAAATCCCCGATGCGTTGTTTTGCAGGCTCAGTTTAAATGAGCTCGCCAGTTTTCCTACGTTACAGATCAGTCGAGCTAGCATTGATTGGGAGAGAGTGGTCTTAAACTAGCGTAAATATGGAAGCTAATTGGTGGCGCTCGTATGCTTTTGAGTCTCAAGAAGTGCATGCCAGCACACCAACTCTTGTCTGAATCTCCTACCCAATACATGATATTTGCACCATGGAAACCTAGTTGGAAGTTTAAAAATACTACATTACTTCCAAATACTGCTGCACGGGGACGATGAGGAACTCAACCCATCGGAGACGCGTATGGAAGGGGCAAAAAAGGGAGCTGGAAGTCAGGGGCGGAGCCAGGATTTGACATTGAGGGGGCGAAGATACTAATAATCATATATAAGATTTTTTTTTCGTAAAGACAACAACTACCTATCATTTTGTGTTGAAAGAACTGTTTGGATAAAAAGCATAATAGTAAATCAAAGTATCGGCATAGAAATGATATTAATATGTAGCACTAAATCTTAGACAATACAAAACAAAAGATTAGTTTATATTGGATCAACTTTATCTCTACGAGTATAAAGCTTGATAATTCCATTGTAGGTGACCTTCCTATTATTATTTTCCAATTACTATGCAATAAGTTGTTATCATCACCGAGCAAACATCAAACAAAATACGCATATTGTTTTGTAAATTAATCAATTATACTATAGGTTATGCAATCTATTGATAAAATACTAACGATTCGGTACCTTTAATCAGAGTGGGAAAGATTGATTCCTATACTCGATGGCACAACATGCTTGTTGCTGGCGTTGCGGCATGATTAACAAAGATACAAACTGGCAAACAACATGGCTGGCTAGCATGCCGCCGTGGCATCGCATGGCGTCTGGCTACTGAGTAGGAGCGAGCGATGGTGGCAGGCATCTAGTCAATTAATCGGAACGATTGCATATGGTGCTAGCTATTAGGTCTAGTTACACAAACGAAGAATGTTGAGACATGTCACTACGGTTGACTAATAAAAATAATTCATGGTCTACATTTGGCTTTCGGTATATAGAAGCACGACAAAACAATTAAATTCAGATTTAGTGTTAATTAAGCCTATAAAGCCATTAGTTTAGTACTAAAATCTACACCTATGTATTGAGGGGGGTCTAGCCCCTGCTAGCCCCCCCTTGGCTCCGCCCCTGCTGGAAGTGTCACGCCCACAGGGGTAAACGGAGGTCCAAAAGATGTTGGATGATTGTCAAGAGGCTTTCATTGCATCTATGCAAGAGACCATCTTGTTCATAGAGATGGGAGGAGTTCGTTGCACGTAGAGTTGTTACTGTTAGGAATAGACAACTTGTATTTCTCTGGGGGCCAAAAGGCAAATATGCAGGAAGCCCCCTAACATATAGGGGAAATACAATATACAGATATATACATCTAACAGCTACCTTTATGTTTTAGCTAACCAGGGAAATGCAGAACATGAGAGGTTGCTTTGTACAAAAGGGTGGCAATTAAAACATTTGTCGATTGCTTCTGTTAGGTGTTGTCTCCTTTTGTGTTCATTCTGATTCTAGATTGCAATTCGGAATGCTGCACTCATAGATTTTTAAGATTTGAACTCAAAGACGCAAGAGATATGTACTCCCTCCGATCTATAATAAGTGTCGCTAATTTAGTAACCCTTCGATCCATAATAACGCTGATTTTGAGACCTGTTTATGGAGGAGATGTACATGCTTGGAGGATATGGCGAGGGACATATTTTTCCGACATGGATGGCAGTATAATCTACGGATTAATCTTCCATCCTCTAAATAGGCTTTCGTCTCGCTATATTAATATAGCAACCACCGGATAAACGGAACAACTGTTGAAGCCTCAGCACAAGCAAGCCCAAACAAAAAGAGAGAGAAACAAAGCCAACAACGACAGATCGACAAAATAAAGATGGCTCGCAACCGCTATGCCCTCCGACGATGTCAAACCACGAACCTAGAATTTGAAACATCCTAGCTGCTAAGGAGCAACACCAGCGCGCCGTGAAGCACCCCGGGGAGAGCAGTCGAAGCTGGAATCGAGGCCATCCCAGGTGCACCGCCACTGGAGACGCCCTCCTGAACCGGGGTTCCGAGCACGTAGGGACTAGGGAGAAGAGAGGCCGCTGCCGCTACCGTCGGCAGAGGAAAGGAAGGTTCGGGTGAGATAGGTGGCGGGCTCTGGCTGAAAGGGAGGCCCCTAGCCGTCTTGCTCGGGGAGGTGGCGCGGGGTGGGGAGGGGGTTCGTGCGGTTTCCGGAAAAAGGAGAGAGATCTTCTTTTAGTTAAGAAAAATTTGATGGTTTTGGATCTTCCATCTATCTAGGCGTTTTGTTTATCAGACGATTGTATATTTTCTGTCTAGTTGTTTTATTTTGTTTTTCAGTGAATGTTGTCGGTTGTGTACATCTTGGTTATGTAAAGGCCGAGTGTAAATATTACTACAAGTAATAAAGCTCCATTTAAAAAAAAACCGAGTGACACTTATGATTGATCAGAGTGAGTTCAATGTTTTGCTTTTAAGAATGCTTGAATGGAGCATGCCACGTGGTAGGAGTTAAATAAAATGTTGCCTGGATCTTCGATGCTAGCTCGTGTTTGTTTGTTTTATTTTTGTTGCATTTCAGAATCTGACTGCAAAAGAAGTTCAATAATTTGGAATGCTTCTGCAGTAAAAAGATGTTTCCTTTGCACATATATCGAGCTACAATGGTAGCATGTACTCTCAGAATCCTGTCAATTCTGGGAATGCTTAACAGAAAAAAAAAGGTGATTAAGATTAAAATAGGTAGTACTACAGTATGTTTTATGTCCTTGCTATGTGCTGATGGCTAACACTGGATGCTATGCTGAAGGAAAAAACAAACGGTTGGTGGAGGGACCATCTTGAATACCGAGCTTTGGACTTTGACCAGAAGAGGGAGGCCTGATCTTCTGCAACGTGCCTCGGACTTGGACTTTGGCCCATGTCAAGTCCAATGCAACGTGCCTTGCCTACTGCATGGCACTTCATTTTTCTTTTTCCCCAAGTAGCACTGCACTTTCACATGCCAGTGGTCTACTAAACACCACAGTAAACAAAATTATTCTGGAGTGTGAGCTAATCACGGAACTAATCATAACAGTGTTCTATCAAACTTCTTGTTGAAGGAAAGCACTGAGCAAACCGAAGCTTAACAGAACATCATTTACAGTGACATAGATTGAGCAGTAGACTAAAATTTCGGCAACTTCATGGTAACGAGTCAAATAGAAACTATGACATATGATCGCTCCATTAACTACATCACCAAAAATATAACTCAGTTTGTCCATTGAAGCCACCTAGCGAAATTAGGAGGAAACGGTGGGGTTGGTCCGCAGAGGAGGACCATCTTGTCCATGGACACCATGAAGCCGTAAACCTAAGGATCAGGACCATGTCGATCCATAAATCTGGATGATGTGCAACGACCCTGCATGAGGCAAGTGCAGCTAATCATTTGCTGCAGCTGCAGACAGCAGTTGCTAACACACACACTCTCAGAAAAAAGTTTAAACCTCCATCGAGCTCCCGCCAACACCTACTTCCTCCGTTGTAAAATATAAGATGTTTTAACTTTGTGAAGCAAATATATCTAGACTTGTTTTAGTATCTAGGTTCACTCAAGTCTAGAGTGAATCCACACACTAAAACAAGTCATCTAAAACATCTTATATTTTAAAACAGAGGGAGTATTTCATAACTTCCAAAATCATGGACGCCAGGCTATCTTCATTACGTTATTGAGTGTTGACTCACATTACCAGACAGTCCCGCATTGCGTTGTTTCCAAATGTTGGAGGTCCCAACGAATTGAATCCCTTCTTCTCTTTCCTGTCGGTGCCTATAGGCAACGCAATCAACATGCCCAGCGAGCTGGTGGACTTGCGCCATACATGTCTGCACCATGCCGAGAAAGGTCACCAGAAATATCAGTGATCCATTTGTTTTCGTTCAACGCAGCCACGGCCGTTCTGTTGCTGCAATTCAAGTTGTACACTCTTCACTTCACATGGTAGTGGTCTATCAAACACCATGACTAGCCACACAGATGATCAGGCTAATGCAAGCATCAAATCTGGAGGCCTTGCCAACTAATCACATGCTAGACAGAAACAGAGGCGGATAAAATGAACACTCCTCTCTGCATCTACATCTAACTATTTGGTGAAGAAAAGCACCGGACACGGCAGGATTAACAGAACATCACTTGGGGAATTGCATGGCAGTCAGTCAGTTCAGAAACAATGCCATACATATAGGCTGTCGCTACCATTAGAAGATTATTATTAATAACTAAGAGTGTGCTACCGTAACTCAATTACACTAGCAAGGTAAATAACACATCGGATTATCAGCTAATGTCATATATATAGACCATGGCTACCATTTAAGGATGAACTGAAGTGCACCAATTCGAGCTTGCTTGCAGCTACATTACAAAGCAAAAAATTACATAACCTCATCAGCTGAAACTGCCAGGGAAACCATGAAACCAAATACTCGAGTTTCTCTGCACGTGAGGACGATGTTGATCGATGAGCGCCCTGTGAATCCCTGAATTCAAGGACGAGGATCACGTCGCCACACCACTTTGGCTGCTTCCAATTGCAGTCGCATCTCAGCATTTAAACACAAGTCGTTGTGTGTATCGAAATGTTTTTTTATAGCAAATAAAACCATATACAGACCGGTAACATACAGAAGCAGAGTACTTGCTCAAAATGTTAACTAGAGTTTTTTTTTTTCGTTTCTTTGACAATCACAGCACCTAGAATATCTTGTAAGTGTACGCATAGAGAAGATTGAGATATCCAAAAGGGTGGCGAGAAGCCAGCACAAAGCAGAATGTTACGATATTTCTTACGTCCCATTCAACAATTATTTTTAAAAGCAATAAAATATGAGGATGTGTGCACATACCCCCCCCCCCCCCCCCCCCCCCCCCCCCCAAAAGAAAAATCAGCACGAGCATAGCATATTCGACCAATTAGAGGGGTAACGGTACAACCAAAATTGGTGCACTAGACAAACAGTGTAGCATCTGATGCTTGCAAACCGACGTAGATGGTGTGGATGAATTTAGGAAAAAAACGAGAGTGTTTCGTCTTCTTCCAGCTCTAGGCATAGAACTTGAAGAAAATCACTAGTGGAAAAAGGACATATAGTCCCGGTTTGTAAGGGCCTTTAGACCCGGTTTTGCACCCGGGACTACGAAATCGGGACTAAAGGCCCTATCTCTAGTCCCGATTTGTTATAACCCGGGACTAGAAGCCACCGTATGACCGTTTTATTGCAGCGGGGGACGAAGGACCTTTAGTCCCGGGTCGTAATACGGCTCTGGACTAAAGTTTTTTTCAATTTTTTTATTTTATTTTTTGAATTTTGTGTTCGAATTTTTCTTAAACTTTTGAATTGTTTGACTCGTAATCCTCTCACTTGGAATATTTTTAGCACTAATTATATTTAATCTTCGGTCAAATTATACTTATGGTCAAACTTTCCGGTCGGTCACCCATCCTCAGCACACTTAACTTCTCTGTACCATCAGGATGTCTTTGCGCGAAGTCCATTTATACCTCGCTGTCAACACTATCATATCAATCTATTAGCGTATATCAATATGCCATACATCTCTATTTTTAAAATTACAAACAACTATTTTAGTAAACAACAATAAATAAGTAATAATTATATTTTAATCCAATAAAAGTAAAAAACTAAATAAAGTAATAATTTATTCATTTTTTGCCATTTATTCATTTAATATGGCATAAATAATATCTTTAAATCTATAAATCGAAATTCGACAAATAATATATCCATAATTATCAGAAAAATGTGAGGAATCCAAATATGGAATAAATAAAATTGCAAAAAAAATAATTTTTTAAATAACATTTTTCCTTTTCAAAATTTAGAAATCTAAAATATTCCAAAATGGCCTAAGGCTGCTGAAATCAAACTCACAATTGTTTTCCGCACATTTTGATAGGTTATACATTTTTTTCTGACAATGTACATAAAAGTTATAGCCATTTTAAGTTTTCATGACGTGGCCCGCACCCTTTAGTCTCAGGCCGTATCACGACCCGGGACTAAAGGATGTTGTCCGTGCCTGAACCCCTTTAGTCCCGGGCCGTACGACCCGAGACTAAAGGTTCGAGACGATCCAGGACTAGAGTTTCCTCGAACTTCTAGCAACCGAAAAATGTATAAACCGGGACTAGTGCTCATACTAGTCTCGGCTCGTAATAAATCAGGACTAGTGTTAGACTCTGGACCGAACGAAAGACCCTTTTTCTACTAGTGAATACTAGCATAACATAATGCAAAACATGTGGAGAATGACAATGGACGTTTTTCAAGAAACGAAGAGAGGAGTAGCAAGCTAGACTAAGCCAACCTGGAAACAATAATTGGCAATTCAACGACACATCGCCATGCACTTACAGAAATGTACACGACTCTGGCAGGACAGAACTACAAATTCAGGGCACAATAAAGGCACAAGGAGGGAAGTGATCACTCACGGGTTTAGGAGAAAGCTAATCATGCATGCACAATCTGCTTACCAAAACTAAAACAACCTGGAATGAATAATTGGCACAACATGGAAGATACTGACATAACAGAAGTATGAATATTAAGAGCAAAGAAAGAGCATGGCCTTAGGCAACTGAACTAGTATGAAATTTCAACAGACATGCAAAATGAAAATAGTTGTTGCATGTAGGACCATGGTAATCGTGCATTCTGCTTACCGGTACTAGGGATAGACACTGCATTCCACATAAGGATACGCCTTGAAGATGTCATCTATTTTCGTGCACCAATCACTACTTGCTGGAATCTCATCTGACAGTCTCACGGTTATTCTTTTAGACTAGTCCCAACAAGGTATCATAGGTAGTATTATGCACTATATGTATGCAAAATGCTTACGTGTCACTGTAATTAATGATAAAAGAGATTGTGTTGATATCATAGGTAGATACGATATCATAGCACATATAATTAGAAAAACTAATCTCAAATAAATCTTGTACACTATTTTACATTGAGATTCTACAAAACAATAAATATACTAAATCTATGGTACTACTAGATGATTCTATGCATTGTAAAGATGATATCATATACTAGTATTATATGCATGATACTATTATATGATACTCTCCATTGTGACTAGTCTTAAGCATGGGTGCACATTTGAATATCAGCCGCAAGATATCAAATTCGACCCTCTCCTTGGAATACTTTGATTTCCACGTCTTCGAGATTGATCAAGGAGATGGTTTGACTTCTCCGGTTCTTAGGCTCATCACAAGGACAATTTGCTGGGCATGTTTTTCCCCCTACAAGAAATGTGGATTAAACACAACCAGTATGAAACTCCACTTGACCTGGAGAAAAAGCAATTGACCAAAGGTATGAAACTCAATCGTGCCATTGTGTCTATTCTTCACTTTTAATCCCAAGACACAATACATGCATTGCCATATGTTTCTTGTTTATTACAAGTATTCGAAGAGGGGGTGATGGCTCCAAACATCTCCATACGGCTAACTTGCTCCTCATTGTAGTTCGAGCCCCCCCTTCGCACCTCCTTACTTGCCATGATTATCTGTCTGTTATTTTGATGGACATGTATGGTCGTACTTGCATTACAAGTTGAATACAAAAGATTCAGTTGAAAAATCTAGGAAGATGACCGTGGAACTTCCCTGACCCGTCCCCTCTCGCCCCCCCCCCCCCCCGAGGGTGACGGGTAGGGTTGCAAAAGCGGGGGCCGCTTTGGCCCGCAAAACCACCATGCATGTACAAATCGTTCTACAGCAGTCCATCTCGCTTTCAATTAAATTGTACTATTCGGAACACGAGTCCGCCCCGCTTAAGCTGCCTCCTGCAACCCTAGTGACGGGGTCTCCACCTCCCTTCGGCCATCCTTCTCCCCTCACCCCTTCTCTCCCTCGTCACCGCCGTCGGCAAGGTCCGTCGGGTGTGGCCCAGGTGGCGACGGCGGCATGTCCTACCCCATGGTGTAGGAGGCGGGGTCGAGGACCGTTCTCCATTGGCGGCGGTGCCTGCAGGGCGGCAGGAGTCGGGCAGCGGACGAGCCAGTTCGAGGTGGAGGCACGGTTGCAGGCTGTGGGGTGGCGCAGCAAGCAGCAGGCGGCATGTGGTGCTGGCCGAGCCCAACCGGCCTAGATCTGGGCCCTTAGGGCTCTAGATGGGTCAGGGGCGGGTTAGCCTCCCATGTTGCCCCGGATCTACAAGCGAGGCGGCAATTTGGCTAGGGTAGGGTGCAACGGTGACGGTGGCCAGCCCGTTGCAGCGTGGCTGCGGGTTTTACGAGTCTGTCGGGGCCCGGCCGGACCCTCTTGAGTTTGGTTTGCCCCTTTCGGGGCTTTACGGTTCCGTTGGACCCAACCGGACTTGAATGGGACTGGTGTACTAGTGGTTGCGTCCGGTCGACTACCTCCTTTGGCGATGGAGGTTGCCTCCCCCCCCCGCGGGTCGCGGTTCTGCTGACCCCAATTCGGCCCACTTCTAGCCTTCCTTCAGACCCCGCAATGATACTCTCGGTGAGACGATGATTGTGGCTTCATGACCGTGGTGGCACATGTTCGTTGACGGCAAGGTTGGTGCTGGCGAGGCCCCTACCTCGCGGGGCCCCCTTGCAACGGATCGCCCGAGGGTTGTGAGGAGGGCATCGGGAGAAATCCTTGTCGGCTGGTCCGACACCGACGCAGTGCCTCCCTCGGGTGGCATCCTGCCTCTGTGGAGGGTGTCGGGGCTACCCTTCCCCCACTTCCTTATGTGTGCCGAGGAAACCCTAGGACCGGATCTGGTCCGGGCAGCAACGATTGCTTTCCCTCTTGAGGGTGCCACTTGGTGCTTGACGAGTGGTTGCAATGAGCGTGGTGGAAATTCTTCGGAGGGTGCATCGATTGCGGGTCATCCTCATTTAGTTGATACGCTCATGTCTCCATTTTGTTTTCTTTTTGTTTCTTTTGTGCATGTGTCTGCTGCTGCCCCAGCATTTTATTTCATTTCGAAACTATCTAGGTTGTATCGTGTGGTTCCTGTATTAATATAGCGGGATGAAAGCCTATTTAGAGAGAGAGAGAGAGAGAGAGAGAGAGAGAGAGAGAGAGAGAGAGAGATGACCGTGAAGGTAATTATTCTACATTGGGAGGGGGAGGGGCGTATAAAACAATATATGTGTAAATTAACTTGGGATACTCCCTCATATTTAATAGGGTTAATTAGATAGATGCCACTCCAATTTCCGGTTTTTTGAGAAACACCACTGCAATTTTTATCTTTAGAAAAACGCCACTACAATTTTGTATATATTCGACAGATGCCATTATATGCATTTAAGCCCCTTTATTGGCCAATATATGCTCATATTTCTATCGTATATACGTATACATGTTTGGATCGACCAAAATTAGGTTTAGGCTGGAGAAACCATGCGGCAAAATTATAACTGATTACAACTGGAGATGTAAAAATAAATCTCACAGCTCCAAGCTAAGTTGCCAATAAATACATATGACATGCATATAGGAACATCAAATGGCTAATCATACGCATACATAAATCATAAATCTTATTACGGGAGAGAGGAGAAAGAAAGGTGTTTTCTTGAATCTAGGTTGGGCTAGTACTCGGAGCAAGTAGGAAGAAAGGTATTTTTCGGATTGTTCGTGACAGTCCGGTACTCTGGATTGGTCGTGTCAGTCCAATAGTCGTGATTTTAGTGGGGCCTACCATCTAGACGTACATACCAAAGAAATACTCGTGTATATTGGCTAGTATATAGGGTTAAATGCATATAATGGCATCTATCAAATATACATGAAATTGCAGTGGCGTTTTCCCAAAGATGAAAGTTGCAGTAGTGTTTCTCAAATAGCCATAAATTGGAGTGGCATCTATCTAATTAACCCTATTTAATATTATGAGATTTTGAGATCTGTTAGCAAACTTCATAACATTCTATGCATGTCCTTTAGTTGTCCACATAGTGTAGCCTTTTGACTGAGGCATTTTTTGATGCAAAGCTGATTTTAAATAATAAACTTTACTACTACCTATTTTCAATTGTTTACTATTTACCATGTGATAGTTGTGGACGAAGATCACAATTACCTCAAGCCCAGTTATGCTCTTTACTAACATGAGAAAAGATTTCTGGCAAAAAAAAAGACAACATGAGAAAAGATGGAAAAAGTGATTGCAATGGAGAGGAATGAATCATCCAAGTGCGCAAATTCAACCAAAACATTCTTTAACATTTTTTCATAAATTTTATATAGTTGTTTTTGAGAATTCTAATAATTATGGACCTTGTTATTAGCACTTTATTCAACAAGGTAGGTTACACGTGCATTGCACAAGCATGATTATTACCAGTGGTGTTGTAATTGAAAACTACTTTGATATTGTTTGTGACATCAATAGACCTTTTAGATTTGTTCTAGCTGGTGGAAGAAAGAGTCCACTACCTTCTTTTGCCATGTTCGATACAAATCTCGATTCACCGTTCAAGGAAAAAGTGATTGTCCATGCTGGGAGGTGGGATGATTATAACATGCGGTTTTAGTCGAGCATAGCAAAAGGCAACGACACTGTCCCTGATGGTTTAATTTAGTGCCTGGCGACGACTCTGTTGGTCATGTTCTGAAGGCGATTTTCTATGGTGAGATCGCTCGGTGGAGACAAATCCGAAGAACACACGATTGCAATCTATGTTTTCTTGTCCAAAGTTTCTGCTATTGAACTCATGGACTGAGTTGATAGTGCTTGTGTAAAATATAATCTCCTAACTTGGAGCTAATATAGGTTCTTGGTTCTTCGGGTCCTTTCCCCTTGTCAATGTTATAAACGCGACAAGAAGATAATAAAGAACAAAAAATAAATCACAGCAAGCGGACACAGATTTAACGTGAAAAAGCCTTTCCAACAAAAAAAAGAAAAAAAATCACGGAGGCCAACCAACGAAACTTCACTATATCGAGAAGTGTTTACACAACACCGGGTATTTTTATAGATACTCCTCTCAGCCCAAGCCTCCGGCGACGGAACTCGCTTTGCTCGTCAGAAGTTGGTTTTTTACTTTGTAGAGTTTAGATCAACATATAAGAAAAATTACACAGATAGCTGCCAAACAAGACGAAGAAAAAACAGGTCACAGAAAATGTAATCGCTGGTACATAGTTAACGTAGCTTCCGGGTTCCCTTTGTCATCAAAACAGAAATATACATACATAGACAAGTGCCAAGCGGGGACAAGAAAAGAACATGGTGACAGCTGAGAGAGAGAGAGAGAGAGAGAGAGAGAGAGAGAGAGAGAGAGAGAGAGAGAGAGAGAGAGAGAGAGAGAGAGCGTAGGTGCCTATCCACCACTTGACGTCGATCCCTTGTCCAGAAATAACACACACATGTAACCACAAGCGGGGCTATAAGAAGAAAAATTGCCATAGCTGGGAGACAACATGCGAATCCACGTGATGTGACGCCCATACCTTATCAAGATCATCCGTGGTCCGAGATCGACCAGCGCTGAAACTAACTGGAATATTCGTTTTATTTCTCCTAAAAAAACAAGAAATGGGGGACACGTGCGCCAGCTAGGGTGCAACGCATGATAGGGGTCGGGCCCAGTTAGATAGCTACGGTGCAACGCCATGATCGACGCCATCCTCTTCACCAGCAGCGAGCTACACTGCTTCGGGAGGAATGTGTCGCAGCTATTTATATACAGATGGATGATGCTTGGCTGTATAGATTACAGGAGGGAATCATCAGTCCATTGTGAGAGCTCACTCGCACCTCGATCGTCCCCGGATTCGACCATGTCGGCCACCAGGTTATAGCATATGCATCCATCCACTTGTTCATGTAAATCTCAATTTCGTGCTAGCCAGTAACCTCGATCGCGTGCCTTCCTGCTCTGTCTCCTCTCAGGGATCTTTGCAGGTTCTCCAAGAAAGGAGCTTGCGTGGAAGGAGACAACTCCCAGCTCTCCCACCACTCCACTGGTCAAGCTAACACCGTAATAAAGTTTCATCTCAGCACACATGCATGATCTGGTACCTTTCTTCTTGAATTGGTCTTTGAAGGTTTGATTCTTTGCCCAGGTTTGCGCCTTCTACCAGAGAGGCGCGTGCTCGAACGACGCCCGTTTCACGCACGACCACGCCGGAGTTTCGCATAGCAACCCCGTGTTCCAGCATGGAGGAGCTGGGGATGTCATGTGGGGGAACAAGAGGTCTGTGGCCGACCCGCACCAGGCCGTGCTGCACTAGCTATGAATAATCCGGAATCCAGATAATAGATACCTATTGCTTGCTTCTCATGTTCCAATTATTGGTGTGTCATGATTCAGAAAGTGGAAAGGTTTCGTCCCGTAGAAGGTTCTCCTGCCACTTCCAAATATTTAGAGTTGTAATAATTGGACTATATATGCCCACCCTCTCTCGATCTTCATCAATAAAGCAAGCACAAATTTATTAATCAATTGGAGGAAGACGGATCTCTAAATTGAGTGTGATTGGTGATTCATAAGTTGGGTGATGAGCTGGATTGTTTCTAAGTTGGATCAGGGAATAAATTCATCAATACAACAATGTCATCTCACTCTATATAGAACGGTGAGGCAATCTTAGGATCACAAGTCATAGTAAGTTTGGCAATTGCAAAGTAGTAACCAGTCGAAATAAAACAATGGTACATATCACTACAGCACGCGACGGCTACGCCGACGGCAAAAAGCCCTCGGCGTAGCCAGCTTTGCCGTCGGCATACGCTACGCCGAGGGCTGCCGTCGGTGTAGCCCCCTCAGCGAAGGTCTCCCTCGGCGGAGCAAAAATGGCCGTCGGCGTAGCAAACAACCGTCGGCGTAGAGCTACGCCGACGGCCTAGGCGGGCCCGTCGGCGTAACGGCCGTCGGCGAACGGCGGCGCTGCCGTTAGACGGCCGCTAACGGCGCACCGTATACGCGACGGCCCTACCCTCGGCGTACGGTGGCCACGTGGCACCCGCTGGGCCTCCCCAGGAGGGGGCTACGCCGACGGCCTCGCCCTCGGCGTATGTGGACGCGCGTCCACCGCCTGGGCCTCCCAGGCTGGCGCGAGGCTGGCGCTAGGCCGACGGCCTGCCCTCGGCGTAGGCGCAGGTGCTACGCCGACGGCAGACCATATGGCACATGGCAGAGGGCTACGTCGAGGGCATTTCCGTCGGCGTATGACATGCACAGGTTTTTTTTGAATTTTTCACAGCAGCAGCACTCACAGCAGCCATACATCATCCATACGTCCATGCATACATCCATACATCATCATCCATACAGCCATACATCATCCATACATCCATGCAATATATATTCCACACCAATTGAAACAAGATCACATATGCCATACATGTATCAACATCAGTCATACAAGATCATCCATACATTAGTCATACAAGATCATCGACATCATCACACATGGCTACAACTCTGGAGGAGAGGGGGTGTACCCGCGATCTCCCCTGGTGAAAAGTGGCGACCTCTGGCGAGGGTTGCGTCCAGTAGAAGCAGCAGAAGAGCCACCTGGCGAGGGAGTAGGAGAAGTGTGAAGCTCGGGAGAACCACCTGCAGAATGACCAGGAGATGGACCATTGTCATGAAGCGGTGTGATCTGACGCCCATCCGGCGAGGCGTGGCCAAAGTGCCGGTTCCCAGAAGCTCCCGTTCCCTACATGTTGCCTACATGTTAGCAACTTGCAAGGCAAAGTAAAGAGATAACCAGTGGGTTAGCAAAGAACTTACCGGTGTCGATGCGTAGTAGGTCCTAGCGAAGCTGTCCTTCGATTGCAAAAATGGCGCCGGACCTGGCATGGGAGGCACGGGCCCTAAATCTCTATTCTGGCCAGTTTGAATATTCACCATCATGTCCTGCAAGATAGTTTAGAAGTCAGGCCGTAGTACAACAAACGGGGGGAAGTGGGACTTGTATCTTTGGCAAAAATAAAGGTTCGGACTTACATTTACGTATTGCATGTAGATCGCATGCGCCTCCTGATGCTGCCGAAAGGCCACCTGATATTCCTCATAAACGGTATCTTAGGCCGCGTCTAACTCAGGCTACAATTTCAAATACAAGGAATCTCGTCAGCGGTTAGCCATGCAGGAACAAAAGTCATAAAGATGATGAGAACGACAAAAACTTACATCCTCGGCGGAGCGACGAGGCTGGCCACGAGGCGGGATAGGGGGGTCGTCGGTGGGGTAGGTAGCCTTGAGACGGCTGAAGCTCGTGCTGAGGGTAGGATTGATCTTCTTATTCAGAATCTTGAGGCGTCCATGCTGCAATCCGTGCCCCGACAGGACCAACGACTCCTCGTCGATCTCCGCGTGAATGGGGTCATCCACATGGGGGTGACGAGCCTTCACCATCGTGCTGTAGTTCCCCAAGTTGTTCTGGGCAGTGCCGAAGTACACGGGCAACGAGGGTTGAGGCTCCGAGTAATTGGGCTTCTTTCGCCGCATCATCTCATACATTGTGCCTCGGCCACCTGTATCGCGAAAAGAAATATTATGCATATGAAGTACAAACATGACGAGAAATACACGCAGGTCGTTCCATGTATATACGTACCACCTTCCCTTTGAAGCGGTCAAAGTTGCAGTTTCCCGCGCAGTGCGTTCCACCATCGCCTCGGTTATCCGCGTTCCGCCTCAACAAGGCTGCAAACTCCTCGACTTCTCTGAGCCACCTCGCCCTAACCAGCTCCTCCCATGCGAGTCGATGCGGCTCGGCCCAATCGGGGATAACCTGAAAATGCAATATTCAACTCCAGACAATGCAATGGCAACTTAGAAGCAATGTAGAATATCATTGACATTTTACTCACCGACATGTACTCTTCTGGCGTCATCGAGTACTCAGGATTAGGGTTCCTACCGACAATGTCTTCCTTCCTGACCCTCACGCCCCTGTCAGCCCAGAAGTGGCTAGCGGCCGTGACCTTCTGGTTGTACCACACCTGGGGGGTCAACTTCACACAAGCCCCAAGCAAAGTCCTCTACGCCTTCTCCTGGTCCTCCTCGGCCACACGGTAAAAGCACTTCAATCATGCATAAGAGTCATGAGTTAGCACGGTGGGGTCATCAAGTATGAACATAACTCGAGAAATATGCCTTACCCAAAACTTGGTGATGACAGCATCAGCAGCTGTCGTAAAGCCCGGGACACGGGTAGTCTGGTAGTCCGCCCAAGTAGTAGCTAGCTTCCTGTCACCCTCGTGGGTAATGTGATAGCCCGGCCAGAACTTCCTAATCAGAGCTCCAACGAGGCTGTTAGGAAGGCGAGCCTTGGTCCCCGGAGGAAATGTCCAATTGCTGCACAATAATAAACATTAGTACACAATAATTATTTATGACCAACATGAAATAAAATGTTTTAAATTGCCAAATTAGTACACTTACTCAAGGCCATCTGGAATAATAAGGGCTTTCGCCTCCTGAGTCCTAGGCTCAAACTTCTCATCAGGGACTCCCGATTCACCACGATTCCGCAATTTCTTCGGCCCCACCAACTCGCGGCTAGTGTCCGCCTCCGTATCGGTCCCCGCCTCCCTCTCGGTCCTCGCCTCCCTCTCGGACTCTGCCTCCCTCTCGGACTCTGCCTCCCTCTCGGCCCTGAAAGGCTACTCTGTCAGGAACAACTCAGGAGCCACGTCGCCAAAAGCAGAGGGTGGTGGGTCAAAGTCCATGCCTCCTCCCGTGGCACCTCGTCCTCGTCCTCCTCGACCTCGGCCTCGACCCCGTCCTCCGCCAGCAGGAGCAAGATCGGGGTAACGCGGATTGGGATTTGGCTGTCTCCCACTCCGTGTAGCTCTTTTCTTGCGCTGCTTCAGCGCATTAAGCAAGGACGAACTGGTTGCCTTGCCGCTGCTCATATTGTTCAATCACCTGCATTAAGTAAGAGAAAACAGTTAAGCACAAAGACATAATAAAATGTATACACAAAGAATAAAGGCATAATGCAATTAAGAAAACAGTTAAGCACAAAGACAAAATAAAATGCATTAAAAAATAAATACTCACTATCATTTTCATTCTCATTCTCATTCTCACTATCACTATCTTTTGAGTAGAAATCTGGATTCTCATCGAAGGGTGTAGGCTCATCATCATTGTCATTCTCGGTATGGAGCTTCTCGAGCATACTTATGTCATGTAGATTCACCACTGACTCACCCCGAGTTTCTACATCGTTCTCAAGGTCCTCAAGATCAACCGGTTCTAAATCAAAGTGTCCGAAGTCCTCTTGCTCTTGATAGAAAATTCCCTCGTACGTTACAGGGTTAATGTTGTTGTAATCGTCCTCGGAGGGAATCGGTAGGTTACCATGTGGCGATACCTGGAACACGACTTCCCAGCCCTGGAGTTCCGCTTTCTAGCATGGGTAGGGCAAATAATAAACTTGGTTGGCTTGGTGAGCAACAACAAAGACGTCGGCTCCGCTATAGGTGGATGAAGGCCTAACTTCAACTAACCCAATGGAAGGGGTACTTCTCAGTCCACCCCTTGGGTCAAACCAGTGGCACTTGAACACAACAAGATTGAGTTCGACATTCGTACGATTGAAGGTCAGCTCGTATACATTCTCTAACCTTCCGTAGTAATCAAGAGAATCGGCTCCTTTGGTGAACACCCCAGTATTTACCGTTTTTGCATTCGTTCGCCCTTTCTGGTGCGTCTCTGTATGGAAGCGAAACCCATTCACATCATACTTATCATACTTAATGACGACACTGTTACAACCTTGGGAAACACATTTCAGCTCATCTGACATCTCAACGTTGGGATCAGCTCCCTACAGGTACAAGAGGAATTTGTTGCGTTCAGTAGTTACGTGGAATAAGAGCGACAAGTCACATATTGCAAGGTAAGAGGGACAGGTTAGAAATTACTTTTTTCCATAAACCAGGACACAAAGTTTTTTATTTCCGGGAGCACCCTCTTTCAGTAGAGTGTCCAACTCCATGGGAGAGGGATCCGTCGGTCCCGGCCATTGTTCATCCGTGAAATTGCTAAGAAGGAGAAAATAAGCATTAGACGGAGACCGAGTTACTAGCTGCATAGAGAAATAGGGTGTTCACCACTTTACCTAATGAAATCGACCACTTCCTTCATGTTCATAAGCACATAGAGCATTATGCAATCCTTCTCTTCCTTCGGCAACCTATATTTTAGTCCTTTACCGGCCTTGCCACCGGGAAATTGGAATAGTTCGAGATTGGGGCCATTCTTGGGCAGTTTGACATTGTAACGAGAGACCGGGTTATGCATAGTGGGAACATCATCGGGCCAGTAGGTTGTCACGACGTCTGCCATCTCCCGAAGGCATGTTGCTTTAGCTATGCATGCTTCAATCTTGGCTTTGTTTCCAGTTATCTTTCGAATATACTTAAACTCTTTCTCAATACAAAATTGCCAACGAAATTGCACCGCCCCCCCAAGAGTGCCTCGTTCGTGAGGTGCACAATGAGATGTGCCATCGGAGTAAAGAAGCCTGGCGGAAAGATCATCTCCAAATTGCATAGCAACTCTGGCACCTGAACTTGCAGCTTCTCAATCACCAGAGGACATATCTGCTTAGCACATAGGGTGCGGAAGAAATGGCTCAACTCCGCAAGCACTCGCCATACTTTTTCGGGGATATACCCTCGAACCATCACCGGCATCAGCCGCTCAATCCATATATGATAGTCGTGACTCTTGATCCCGTTGACTTGTCCCGTCAAAAGATTGACTCCCTTACTTATATTCGAACAATAACCGTCAGGGAACATCACAACGTATTTGAGCCACCTAAATGATTCCTTCTTTTGGACATTATCAAGGCAGTAGTAGGCATGCGGCTTGAACCAATTCTTTCGACGGACAGTAGGAGGCTGCATGTGTAATCTCTTCCTATCACAAAGCTTCTCAACATCGACTCTAGCCTTGACATTATCCTTTGACTTCCCAGGAATGTTCAGGACTGTGTGAAAAAGGGACTCCCCGGCATTCTTTCCGGTGTGCATCACATCGATGTTATGGGGAAGTTCGAGGTCCTTGTAATACACGAGATTCGTTAAGGCTGCGACGTGAGTCCAATTATGCGTTACACCATATCCCGTGAATTGATGGCCAGTTCCCGGCGCCGCGGGCACGAGAGCACGTATCTCGGCATCAACAGCTGCACCCTCGAACTTTGGTACCTCTTTTACTTCATGCACAACTTTGCCCTTCTTGAAGTTCTTTCTATCTTCTCTGAACGAATGATTTCTTTTGAGGTACTGTCGATTCGTGTCAAACGCAACATATTTGCGACCCGACTTTAGCCAAAGGAACTCAAGTCGGTGCCTGCACACTAGGCATGGCCACTTACCAGTTGTACACCATCCGCACGTTAGGGCGTACCCGGGCATGTCATGCATAGTATATTGTAACCAAACTTTCATCAAAAAGTTTCTCTTTGATGCTCGGTCGTATGTCAACGTCCCGTGTATCCAAGAGTGGTTCAAATCATCCACAATCGGCTGCATGTAGACACTCAAGTTCTTCCCCGGATACTCAGGTCCTGGAATTATCAGCGACAAAAACATGGTCTTCCGTTGCATTAATACTCTGGGAGGGAGATTGAGCGGAATAACATACACCGACCAGCAGCTGTACGAGGCCGTCGACATACCATATGGGTTGAAGCCATCTGTTGCTATCGCAATTCTAACATTCCGAGCCTCTTCTGCCCACCGGGGGTATTTGTCATCGAAGTTCTTCCATGCATTACCATCAGATGGATGTCCCATCTTCTTCCGTCCGTGCTCGTCCTCGTATCTTTTCCCCTTCTTATGCCACGTCATCTGTTTGGCAGTCTCCTCGCTCAAGTAAAGCCGCTGGATTCTTTTTATGAATGGGAGATACCGAAGTATCTTCTTAGCGACCTTCGACTGCCTCACCTGACCATCCTTCCCCTTTATCTCTTCATATCTAGAGGCCTTACAAATGGAGCAGTACTTGTCACCCTCAAACTGTTTCCAAAACAAAAGGCAGCCTTTTGGACAACAATCTATCTTTTCATAATCCATGTTGAGCTCCTTCATGAGTTTCTTCGTTTCGTGAAAGGTTTTAGGCAGACAATGCCCTTCGGGCAACATGTTACCACATGTTCTCAGATTAGCTTCAAAGTGAGAACGGGGGCAGAGTACTGGCACTTGTCGGCTAGACACTGAGAGATGGCATCGAGCTGAGAAATCTTTGCACCCTCGTACAGAGGCCTCTTAGCCGCGGCCATCATATCAAGGAAGGCCTTCGCGGTTGGCTCCGGTTCCTCCGGTTCTAGCGGTTCCTCCGGTTCTGGTGATTCCTCCCGTGGAGGTGGCGAATTCGGCTGGTCGGCATCGATAAGATCATCTAGCATGTTTCTAATCCCATCGTGCTCATTGCCATTGAGCCGCTGACGCATCACCTCACCTCTGTCACGTTCGTACCGAGCAAAGTCGACTTGCGTGACATAGTTAGACATGTACCCATATTGCAGAAGGTGTTTGTACATGTCATCCTTTCCCTGACGATGACGCTTAGTGCAATGAGCGCAGGGACAAAGTGCCCGAACCATTGCCTTCGAACCACGCGCTAACTCATTCACTAAAAAATGAGTGTTCCGTACCCAATCGTATGTTTTATTAGTCGCACTAATACGGTCACTGTACATCCACCCATTATCAGCCATCCTCTTCTGCTTTGTTGGGAGACAAACAACAAATATAACATTTTATATCAAACAGGAGATTAAATGCTTCATATTTTTACGCATTCATCAACCTACATGTCTAATAGGAAAAGAGGGTCCTAACCAGCCGCCGGATCCGTAGATTGGGTAAGTTCTCCCTGGTTCTACCCCGATCCAAGCAGAATTTCGGCAGCACCTCCCCGCTGCTCTCCTGATACACGTCTCGACAAAAAGCCAAGAGGATGTGCATCCGGAGAACAACGAGGAGGCGCCACCGAAATCCTGTCTCGAATCGAGGTAGAGCTAGGGAGAACCAAACCCAACTACGAATCCGCCGACTGCCCGATAAAAGCCATAAGCGTTGCGGTCCAAAATATGCGAGACCACTAATGCATATTAAGTCGTGTAATGCCTATGGTCGGGATGACGCCTAGGTGACGCGACATACTTGGTGATCTAGACACGAAAATAAACCTAGGTACAAGAGAGGCGAACAGATTCTCACCCTCGAAGCGTGATCAAATCTTTGAAGATGATCTGGGACCCGCCGTCAAAACACTCCCCCCGCTCACCCTCCGGTAACTGCAAAAAACATGAGAAGATTGTTAAATATACAACATCTATTTAGCAATTTCTAATTCTAATTCTAATTCTATTTCTACTACTATTTCTAGCATTTCTAATTCTACTCCTATTTCTAGCAATTCTAGTTCCATTCCTATTTCTACTCACATACTACAAACTACTTCTATTTAGGGTTTTCATTCTACTCCTACTTCTTATCCTACATACTACAACTACTCCTACTCCTATTTATCATCACATAAATATGCATACAAAGTAAAAATAAAAAAATACTAACCTAAATTAACTACATCTACCAATACTAACAATACACCTAACTAACTACACCTAAATTACCAATACTAACCTAATGGGGGAGGGTGTGCTCGGTTGAGGGGTGGGCAGTGGGGGAGGGGAGGGGTAGTGGGGGAGGCGACGGGGCAGTGGGGGTGGCGGCGGGGCAGTGGGGGAGGGGTGGGGCAGTGGGGGTGGCTGGCGGGAGGGAGGGAGGGAGGGGGTGTTGGCTGGCGGCGGTGGCTTGGGAGAGGGAGGGGGTGCTGGCGTCGATGGCTTGGGGTAGGGAGGGGGTGCTGGCGGCGGCAGCTCGGGGAGGCAGCGGCGGTGGCCCGGGGAGGCTGAGGGGGCGGCGGCTCGGGGAGGCTGAGGGGGGGTGGCAGCTGGCGACGGCGGCTCGGGGAGGCTGAGGGGGCAGCGGCGGCGGGGACACGAGCAGAGGACCGGCGGCTGGCGGCGGGGTCGGGGGCGGGCGAGCGGGAGGTTGGGGATAGAATGGATTGGGGAGGAGTGGCCCAGGGGGGCCGCGGGCAGCCCTTAATGGATAGGGCTACGCCGACGGCCTGGAATACGTCGAGGGCAGCCGTCGGCGTAGCTAGGGCAATTTTTTTATTAATAAAATTTTTTACAAGAAACTTTATTTGATGTTTACTAATATAACAAATGAAAATATATTATTTGGTGTCTACTATTATAGAAGAAACATGCAAGTTTTCATCTGATTCCGTTTCACCTAAACAGGGAGATTCCCCCTTATATGGGTCCGGCGAAACCCTGATCTCTGTGCACACTCGGATCGTCTACCCCCCTAGACGTTCCTCTGACAGGGGTAGCCCGGCGTAGCTCTCTCTTGTTTTGTGTTTGTTTAGGTCATAGGGTGATGTAAAACCATGTTGGTTCACAAGTTGGGGCACTATCCTACCCGGTTTCACCTAAACGGGGAGATTCCCCCCTTATACGGGTACGGAACCTTCGCCTCTAGGTTAGAGCGCATGCATGCGAGGGGGGACACATGCAAGCACCTATACCAACCTCTCACCACACTCACACACATATGCTAGGGACACATGCAAGTTTTCATCTGATTCCGATGTTCTTGTGGTCTTCCTCCGGCGAAACCCTGATCTCTGTGCACACTCGGATCGTCTACCCCCCTAGACGTTCCTCTGACAGGGGTAGCCCGGCGTTGCTCTCTCTTGTTTTGTGTTTGTTTAGGTCATAGGGTGATGTAAAACCATGTTGGTTCACAAGTTGGGGCACTATCCTACCCGGTTTCACCTAAACGGGGAGATTCCCCCTTATACGGGTCCGGAACCTTCGCCTCTAGGTTAGAGCGCATGCATGCGAGGGGGGACACTTGCAAGCACCCCTAACAACCTCTCACCACACTCACACACATATACTAGGGACACATGCAAGTTTTCATCTGATTCCGATGTTCTCGTGGTCTTCCTCCGGCGAAACCCTGATCTCTGTGCACACTCGGATCGTCTACCCCCCTAGACATTCCTCTGACAGTGGTAGCCCGGCGTAGATCTCTCTTGTTTTGTGTTTGTTTAGGTCATAGGGTGATGTAAAACCATGTTGGTTCACAAGTTGGGGCACTATCCTACCCGGTTTCACCTAAACGGGGAGATTCCCCCCTTATACGGGTCCGGAACCTTCGCCTCTAGGTTAGAGCGCATGCATGCGAGCGGGGACACATGCAAGCACCTATACCAACCTCTCACCACACTCACACACATATGCTAGGGACACATGCAAGTTTTCATCTGATTCTGATGTTCTCGTGGTCTTCCTCCGGCGAAACCTTGATCTCTGTGCACACTTGGATCGTCTACCCCCCTAGACGTTCCTCTGACAGGGGTAGCCCGACGTAGCTCTCTCATCTTTTGTGTTTGTTTAGGTCATAGGGTGATGTAAACACAAGTTGGGGCACTATCCTACCCGGTTTCACCTAAACGGGGAGATTCCCCCCTTATACGGGTCCGGAACCTTCGCCTCTAGGTTAGAGCGCATGCATGCGAGGGGAACACATGCAAGCACCTGTACCGACCTCTCACCACACTCACACACATATGCTAGGGACACATGCAAGTTTTCATCTGATTCCGATGTTCTCGTGGTCTTCCTCCGGCGAAACCCTAAACTCTGTGCACACTCGGATCGTCTACCCCCCCTAGACATTCCTCTGACAGGGATAGCCCGGCGTAGCTCTCTCTTGTTTTGTGTTTGTTTAGGTCATAGGGTGATGTAACACATGTTGGTTCACAAGTTGGGGCACTATGCTACCCGGTTTCACCTAAACGGGGAGATTCCCCCTTATACGGGTCCGGAACCTTCGCCTCTAGGTTAGAGCGCATGCATGCGAGGGGGACACCTGCAAGCACCCATAACAACCTCTCACCACACTCACACACATATACTAGGGACACATGCAAGTTTTCATCTGATTCCGATGTTCTCGTGGTCTTCCTCCGGCGAAACCCTGATCTCTGGGCACACTCGGATCGTCTACCCCCCGAGACGTTCCTCTGACAGGGGTAGCCTGGCGTAGCTCTCTCTTGTTTTGTGTTTGTTTAGGTCATAGGGTGATGTAAAACCATGTTGGTTCACAAGTTGGGGCACTATCCTACCCGGTTTCACCTAAACGGGGTGATTCCCCCCTTATACGGGTCCGGAACCTTCGCCTCTAGGTTAGAGCGCATGCATGCGAGGGGGGACACATGCAAGCACCTATACCAACCTCTCACCACACTCACACACATATGCTAGGGACACATGCAAGTTTTCATCTGATTCCGATGTTCTCGTGGTCTTCCTCCGGCGAAACCCTGATCTCTGTGCACACTCGGATCGTCTACCCCCCTAGACGTTCCTCTGACAGGGGTAGCCCGGCGTAGCTCTCTCTTGTTTTGTGTTTGTTTAGGTCATAGGGTGATGTAAAACCATGTTGGTTCACAAGTTGGGGCACTATCCTACCCGGTTTCACCTAAACGGGGAGATTCCCCCCTTATACGGGTCCGGAACCTTCGCCTCTAGGTTAGAGCGCATGCATGCGAGGGGGGACACATGCAAGCACCTATACCAACCTCTCACCACACTCACACACATATGCTAGGGACACATGCAAGTTTTCATCTGATTCCGATGTTCTCGTGGTCTTCCTCCGGCGAAACCCTGAACTCTGTGCACACTCGGATCGTCTACCCCCCCTAGACGTTCCTCTGACAGGGGTAGCCCGGCGTAGCTCTCTCTTGTTTTGTGTTTGTTTAGGTCATAGGGTGATGTAAAACCATGTTGGTTCACAAGTTGGGGCACTATCCTACCTGGTTTCACCTAAACGGGGAGATTCCCCCCTTATACGGGTATAGAACCTTCGCCTCTAGGTTAGAGCGCATGCATGCGAGGGGGGACACATGCAAGCACCCATAACAACCTCTCACCACACTCACACACATATCCTAGGGACACATGCAAGTTTTTATCTGATTCCGATGTTCTCGTGGTCTTCCTCCGGCAAAACCCTGATCTCTGTGCACACTCGGATCGTCTACCCCCCTAGACGTTCCTCTGACAGGGGTAGCCCGGCGTAGCTCTCCCTTGTTTTGTGTTTGTTTAGGTCATAGGGTGATGTAAAACCATGTTGGTTCACAAGTTGGGGCACTATCCTACCCGGTTTCACCTAAACAGGGAGATTCCCCCTTATACGGGTCCGGAACCTTGGCCTCTAGGTTAGAGCGCATGCATGCGAGGGGGGACACATGCAAGCACCTATACCAACCTCTCACCAAAATCACACACATATGCTAGGGACACATGCAAGTTTTCATCTTATTCCGATGTTCTCGTGGTCTTCCTCCGGCGAAACCCTGATCTCTGTGCACACTCGGATCGTCTACCCCCCTAGACGTTCCTCTGACAGGGGTAGCCCGACGGAGCTCTCTCTTGTTTTGTGTTTGTTTAGGTCATAGGGTGATGTAAAACCATGTTGGTTCACAAGTTGGGGCACTATCCTACCCGGTTTCACCTAAACGGGGAGATTCCCCCCTTATACGGGTCCGGAACCTTCGCCTCTAGGTTAGAGCGCATGCATGCGAGGGGGGACACATGCAAGCACCTATACCAACCTCTCACCACACTCACACACATATGCTAGGGACACATGCAAGTTTTCATCTGATTCCGATGTTCTCGTGGTCTTCCTCCGGCGAAACCCTGAACTCTGTGCACACTCGGATCGTCTACCCCCCCTAGACGTTCCTCTGACAGGGGTAGACCGGCGTAGCTCTCTCTTGTTTTGTGTTTGTTTAGGTCATAGGGTGATGTAAAACCATGTTGGTTCACAAGTTGGGGCACTATCCTACCCGGTTTCACCTAAACGGGGAGATTCCCCCTTATACGGGTCCGGAACCTTCGCCTCTAGGTTAGAGCGCATGCATGCGAGGGGGGACACCTGCAAGCACCCATAACAACCTCTCACCACACTCACACACATATACTAGGGACACATGCAAGTTTTCATCTGATTCCGATGTTCTCGTGGTCTTCCTCCAGCGAAACCCTGATCTCTGTGCACACTCGGATCGTCTACCACTACTAGAGAAAAGGCTATAGGAGACATGCTTATGCGAGGCACATTTAGACATATGCGCCTCCTATAAAAATAGGCGAGGCGCACTTTGTGATATGCGCCTCTAGTATAAAAATAGGCGAGGCGCATATGATAAGAATGCGCCTCCTATAATCCTTGTACGGACAGAATCTAGCAGCCCCATATTATGCGAGGCGCATTCTAATCATATGCGCCTCCTATATATCAGATATGCGAGGAGCATATGGGCAAAATGCGCCTCGCATAAGTTGCGTGGACCCAGATGAAAATCGGTGGTCGAATATACAAGGCGCATATAGTCATATGCGCCTCCTATAGTTGACAATATGCGAGGCGCGTATTGTCACATGCGCCTCCTATACTCTGCCGGCCCCACCCCATCTCCTACCACAGCCACATGAACCCAGCCCTTGTGTCCACCTCGTCCCTCACCAACCATGTTCGCGACCCGTCCCTCGCTCGCTAATCCCCGCCGCCGCCAGGCTCCCTCGTCTTCCCTCGCTCGCTGTCCACCCTCGCCACATCCTCGTGGCCGCACCCGTAGCAAAGCTCCCCCGCCCCGAGCTTCTCCCCCGGATCCAAGGCCGCAGCGCCCCGTCGTCCGTCGCGCCGCAGCGCCCGCGTCTCCTCCCCCGCCGGGCGCCGGGTTTTCCACGCAGGAGGACGGCAGCGCTGCCCCGGTGGTCCGCCTCCGCCTCCTCCACGGGCAGCAGAGCGCGTCCGCGTCCGCCGCCGTCGTCTTCCTCTCTGGGCGGCGCCACGGCGGCGACGGGGAGGACACCAGGGATGAGGGAGCACGTGGAGGCGGCGTGGGAGATGGCGCGGCGGCCGGACGGCGGGCCGCCGAGGTGGTTCACACCGCTCGAGTGCGGCGGCGCCGGCCAGCGCGTCCCCGGCGCGCCCACGCTGCTCTACTTGCCCGGTACATACACGCATTTTCTCCCCTCCTCTGCTCTGCTTGCGTTGACAAATACTACCATCCCATGATTTCTCTCTATCGCCATCGGCGCTGTTTGAATATTCCGGTGCTTGGATATTATTTTTCCTACTTGTAGAAAACTGAGCTTGAAATATCCCCTAGTGGTACTAGTATGATACTGCCTCGCTTTATTTTTCATATCGCTTACGGTGTGCAACATGGCATGCACTTGTCATGAAAAAATTTGAGGTGGATGGTGACCACACAACAGGTGAGCCATCTGGGCCAAATTGGTTCTTCTTGTCATTCGTAGCAGCCAAATCTAAGGTGTGGATGGTGAATAAATCATGTTAGATGATGGTTCTGGAGCCTCTTAATATTAACCGTGCTACATCTGTGGTTTCTTTGGGTTGTTAATGGAGTGTCATACGTAGCAGCTACAATTGAACATGAATGGTGAATAATCATGTTGGATGGTTGTGTTTTGGAACCTCCATTATTTTTTGGGAGTGACCGATTTTCAAACCAATCAGGAGTTGGCATCTGTATGAATCAAAACTCAAAAAAAAATGAGACTGTCTGTTTTGTTTAGACCGGACAGACATATTTTTAGCGTCCTATTTAGTCTGCCCAACATCGAGCCCTAGCGGCTCAGTTTTGATTCTAAGCTTGAGTCTCAATAGTTTGTAGCTAAAAAGCCCCGCAGCAACTCTCATGCTATCATCTCCAGGAAAAACACACCAGCGACAAACAAAGCACCCAGTCTGCTCTGTTTTGAGCTAAGATCATGCATGGACACCAAACTAAATCTAGTTCTCGAAGAAGGATTAAATCAACATGTACTTGCAGCTCAATGTGTCCACTGTGGACTGAAGGAATAAAGTGCAAAACATAAAAAAGGTGTATAGTACTACTAGCTGTTTGGATTTCTCATGGGACATAATAAGAACACAGAAAGGAACAACTTTTATCTGAAGCTAGTGAAGGAGTAACCTAAAGGGATTCTGATACATCTGCTTTTGTACATGGTAATGCAAAAGATGCCATCAACACCTCATATGTCCTGTCTCGCAGATCGCATCAGTTATATACATACAACTGCATCCTTTAATTTGCATTTTTCTGCATCTGCTATGTCCCATAGTGATCTTGGTTCACTGGAAAGTGGAAATCATGTTTGTTGCTTCCCTGAAAATCATGTGCTTGAGAAGATCTGCAATGATGATATGCATTGAATCATCAGAAGTAAAAAAGTGCTGAGATCTGTTTAGAATATGGGTTACTTGAGCAAACCACGGTACTTTTCCGTATTCATCTGGTACCTCTTCACTTGCAGGTGTACTGATCAGGTACCTCTTTGTGCCGATTGAAACACATCTATTGGCTCCATGATTGTTCTAGTATACAGCACAATATCTATCGGTTCTTGTGTTGGCGTGTAAAATTACTAGCCTGGTTTGTGATCTCTGATTTCATTATTGTAATGTGCGCAATCATACTGTGAACATATATGTTTCGTAATATCATCTTTATTATGTGTAGGAGATGGCGAAGAAGTGTTATGTCGTGTACATCGGTCGGGTTCCAGGTGTGTACGAGGAGTGGAAAGACTGCCAGAAGCAAGTGAACAACTTCTCGGGCAACAACTACCAAGGCTATGAGAGTAGAGAGGTGGCGAAAGAGAAGTGGAGGAGGCATGGAAGGAAGAAGTGGAGGAACTTCCTCGTGATCACCACCTTGTTGCTCTTCATGGTAGGTTATGTGTTCTACTTCATCTAGGTAGAGCTACGTCGTTGGAGTTGTAATGTGATTATGAACTTGTACTCGGAGGTGTGAACTTGTGGCACAAACACTTGATGTATGAACTTGTATGTCATGATTGATGTGTAATGTATTGTATTCATGTTGGTTCTATTATGCTTTGGCAAATTGCAAGTTTCTGAAAAGTTATGTGCTCTTTATACTGTATTCTGGACTATATTGTATATTTGAATATCTGTATATTATTATTTATAGTGGTCAGTAAAACTTGAATTTTGAAAATATTACCGGAGGCGCATATAGGATACTATAGGAGGCGCATATACTATACATATCCGAGGCGCATTGTAAAACATATGCGAGGCGCATATGTTATGCGCCTCCTATAATTCACATATGCGAGGCGCATATCGATATGAGCCTCGCATAATAATATGCGAGGCGCATATCGATATGCACCTCGCATATGTGAAGTATAGGAGGCGCATATCATATGCGCCTCGCATAAAAAATACATGAGGCTTGAAGCTAGAGGCGCATATGATATGCGCCTCGGATAGGCTTTTAGGTGCGCCTCGCATAAGCTTTTCTCTAGTAGTGTACCTCCCTAGACGTTCCTCTGACAGGGGTAGCCCGGCGTAGCTCTCTCTTGTTTTGTGTTTGTTTAGGTCATAGGGTGATGTAAAACCATGTTGGTTCACAAGTTGGGGCACTATCCTACCCGGTTTCACCTAAACGGGGCGATTCCCCCCTTATACGGGTCCGGAACCTTCGCCTCTAGGTTAGAGCGCATGCATGCGAGGGGGGACACATGCAAACACCTATACCAACCTCTCACCACACTCACACACATATGCTAGGGACACATGCAAGTTTTCATCTGATTCCGATGTTCTCGTGGTCTTCCTCCGGCGAAACCCTGATCTCTGTGCACACTCGGATCGTCTACCCCCCTAGACGTTCCTCTGACAGGGGTAGCCCGGCGTAGCTCTCTCTTGTTTTGTGTTTGTTTAGGTCATAGGGTGATGTAAAACCATGTTGGTTCACAAGTTGGGGCACTATCCTACCTGGTTTCACCTAAACGGGGAGATTCCCCCTTATACGGGTACGGAACCTTCGCCTCTAGGTTAGAGCGCATGCATGCGAGGGGGGACACATGCAAGCACCCATAACAACCTCTCACCACACTCACACACATATCCTAGGGACACATGCAAGTTTTCATCTGATTCCGATGTTCTCATGGTCTTCCTCCAGCGAAACCCTGATCTCTGTGCACATTCGGATCGTCTACCCCCCTAGACGTTCCTCTGACAGGGGTAGCCCGGCGTAGATCTCTCTTGTTTTGTGTTTGTTTAGGTCATAGGGTGATGTAAAACCATGTTGGTTCACAAGTTGGGGCACTATCCTACCCGGTTTCACCTAAACGGGGAGATTCCCCCCTTATACGGGTCCGGAACCTTCGCCTCTAGGTTAGAGCGCATGCATGCGAGGGGGGACACATGCAAGCACCTATACCAACCTCTCACCACACTCACACACATATGCTAGGGACACATTCAAGTTTTCATCTGATTCCGATGTTCTCGTGGTCTTCCTCCGGCGAAACCCTGATCTCTGTGCACACTCGGATCGTCTACCCCCCTAGACGTTCCTCTGACAGGGGTAGCCCGGCGTAGCTCTCTCTTGTTTTGCGTTTGTTTAGGTCATAGGGTGATGTAAAACCATGTTGGTTCACAAGTTGGGGCACTATCCTACCCGGTTTCACCTAAACGGGGAGATTCCCCCCTTATACGGGTCCGGAACCTTCGCCTCTAGGTTAGAGCGCATGCATGCGAGGGGGGACACATGCAAGCACCTATACCAACCTCTCACCACACTCACACACATATGCTAGGGACACATGCAAGTTTTCATCTGATTCCGATGTTCTCGTGGTCTTCCTCCGGCGAAACCCTGAACTTTGTGCACACTCGGATCGTCTACCCCCCTAGACGTTCCTCTGACAGGGGTAGCCCGGCGTAGCTCACTCTTGTTTTGTGTTTGTTTAGGTCATAGGGTGATGTAAAACCATGTTAGTTCACAAGTTGGGGCACTATCCTACCTGGTTTCACCTAAACGGGGAGATTCCCCCCTTATACGGGTACGGAACCTTCGCCTCTAGGTTAGAGCGCATGCATGTGAGGGGGGACACATGCAAGCACCTATACCAACCTCTCACCGCACTCACACACATATGCTAGGGACACATGCAAGTTTTCATCCGATTCCGATGTTCTCGTGGTCTTCCTCCGGCGAAACCCTGATCTTTTTGCACACTCGGATCGTCTACCCCCCTAGACGTTCCTCTGACAGGGGTAGCCCGGCGTAGCTCTCTCTTGTTTTGTGTTTGTTTAGGTCATAGGGTGATGTAAAACCATGTTGGTTCACAAGTTGGGGCACTATCCTACCTGGTTTCACCTAAACGGGGAGATTCCCCCCTTATACGGGTACGGAACCTTCGCCTCTAGGTTAGAGCGCATGCATGCGAGGGGGGACACATGCAAGCACCCATAACAACCTCTCACCACACTCACACACATATCCTAGGGACACATGCAAGTTTTCATCTGATTCCGATGTTCTCATGGTCTTCCTCCAGCGAAACCCTGATCTCTGTGCACACTCGGATCGTCTACCCCCCTAGACGTTCCTCTGACAGGGGTAGCCCGGCGTAGCTCTCTCTTGTTTTGTGTTTGTTTAGGTCATAGGGTGATGTAAAACCATGTTGGTTCACAAGTTGGGGCACTATCCTACCCGGTTTCACCTAAACAGGGAGATTCCCCCCTTATATGGGTCCGGAACCTTCGCCTCTAGGTTAGAGCGCATGCATGCGAGGGGGGACACATGCAAGCACCTATACCAACCTCTCACCACACTCACACACATATGCTAGGGACACATGCAAGTTTTCATCTGATTCCGATGTTCTCGTGGTCTTCCTCCGACGAAACCCTGATCTCTGTGCACACTCGGATCGTCTACCCCCCTAGACGTTCCTCTGACAGGGGTAGCCCGGCGTAGCTCTCTCTTGTTTTGCGTTTGTTTAGGTCATAGGGTGATGTAAAACCATGTTGGTTCACAAGTTGGGGCACTATCCTACCCGGTTTCACCTAAACGGGGAGATTCCCCCCTTATACGGGTCCGAAACCTTCGCCAATAGGTTAGAGCGCATGCATGCGAGGGGGGACACATGCAAGCACCTATACCAACCTCTCACCACACTCACACACATATGCTAGGGACACATGCAAGTTTTCATCTGATTCCGATGTTCTCGTGGTCTTCCTCCGGCGAAACCCTGAACTCTGTGCACACTCGGATCGTCTACCCCCCCTAGACGTTCCTCTGACAGGGGTAGCCCGGCGTAGCTCACTCTTCTTTTGTGTTTGTTTAGGTCATAGGGTGATGTAAAACCATGTTGGTTCACAAGTTGGGGCACTATCCTACCCGGTTTCACCTAAACGGGGAGATTCCCCCCTTATACGGGTCCGGAACCTTCGCCTCTAGGTTAGAGCGCATGCATGCGAGGGGGGACACATGCAAGCACCTATACCAACCTCTCACCACACTCACACACATATGCTAGGGACACATGCAAGTTTTCATCTGATTCCAATGTTCTCGTGGTCTTCCTCCGGCGAAACCCTGAACTCTGTGCACACTCGGATCGTCTACCCCCCCTAGACGTTCCTCTGACAGGGGTAGCCAGGCGTAGCTCTCTCTTGTTTTGTGTTTGTTTAGGTCATAGGGTGATGTAAAACCATGTTGGTTCACAAGTTGGGGCACTATCCTACCTGGTTTCACCTAAACGGGGAGATAACCCCCTTATACGGGTACAGAACCTTCGCCTCTAGGTTAGAGCGCATGCATGCGAGGGGGGACACATGCAAGCACCCATAACAACCTCTCACCACACTCACACACATATCCTAGGGACACATGCAAGTTTTTATCTGATTCCGATGTTCTCGTGGTCTTCCTCCGGCAAAATCCTGATCTCTGTGCACACTCGGATCGTCTACCCCCCTAGACGTTCCTCTGACAGGGGTAGCCCGGCGTAGCTCTCCCTTGTTTTGTGTTTGTTTAGGTCATAGGGTGATGTAAAACCATGTTGGTTCACAAGTTGGGGCACTATCCTACCCGGTTTCACCTAAACGGGGAGATTCCCCCCTTATACGGGTCCGGAACCTTCGCCTCTAGGTTAGAGCGCATGCATGCGAGGGGGGACACATGCAAGCACCTATACCAACCTCTCACCACACTCACACACATATGCTAGGGACACATTCAAGTTTTCATCTGATTCCGATGTTCTCGTGGTCTTCCTCCGGCGAAACCCTGATCTCTGTGCACACTCGGATCGTCTACCCCCCTAGACGTTCCTCTGACAGGGGTAGCCCGGCGTAGCTCTCTCTTGTTTTGCGTTTGTTTAGGTCATAGGGTGATGTAAAACCATGTTGGTTCACAAGTTGGGGCACTATCCTACCCGGTTTCACCTAAACGGGGAGATTCCCCCCTTATACGGGTCCGGAACCTTCGCCTCTAGGTTAGAGCGCATGCATGCGAGGGGGGACACATGGAAGCACCTATACCAACCTCTCACCACACTCACACACATATGCTAGGGACACATGCAAGTTTTCATCTGATTCCGATGTTCTCGTGGTCTTCCTCCGGCGAAACCCTGAACTTTGTGCACACTCGGATCGTCTACCCCCCCTAGACGTTCCTCTGACAGGGGTAGCCCGGCGTAGCTCACTCTTGTTTTGTGTTTGTTTAGGTCATAGGGTGATGTAAAACCATGTTAGTTCACAAGTTGGGGCACTATCCTACCTGGTTTCACCTAAACGGGGAGATTCCCCCCTTATACGGGTACGGAACCTTCGCCTCTAGGTTAGAGCGCATGCATGCGAGGGGGGACACATGCAAGCACCTATACCAACCTCTCACCGCACTCACACACATATGCTAGGGACACATGCAAGTTTTCATCCGATTCCGATGTTCTCGTGGTCTTCCTCCGGCGAAACCCTGATCTCTGTGCACACTCGGATCGTCTACCCCCCTAGACGTTCCTCTGACAGGGGTAGCCCGGCGTAGCTCTCTCTTGTTTTGTGTTTGTTTAGGTTATAGGGTGATGTAAAACCATGTTGGTTCACAAGTTGGGTTACTATCCTACCTGGTTTCACCTAAACGGGGAGATTCCCCCCTTATACGGGTACGGAACCTTCGCCTCTAGGTTAGAGCGCATGCATGCGAGGGGGGACACATGCAAGCACCCATAACAACCTCTCACCACACTCACACACATATCCTAGGGACACATGCAAGTTTTCATCTGATTCCGATGTTCTCATGGTCTTCCTCCAGCGAAACCCTGATCTCTGTGCACACTCGGATCGTCTACCCCCCTAGACGTTCCTCTGACAGGGGTAGCCCGGCGTAGCTCTCTCTTGTTTTGTGTTTGTTTAGGTCATAGGGTGATGTAAAACCATGTTGGTTCACAAGTTGGGGCACTATCCTACCCGGTTTCACCTAAACAGGGAGATTCCGCCCTTATATGGGTCCGGAACCTTCGCCTCTAGGTTAGAGCGCATGCATGCGAGGGGGGACACATGCAAGCACCTATACCAACCTCTCACCACACTCACACACATATGCTAGGGACACATGCAAGTTTTCATCTGATTCCGATGTTCTCGTGGTCTTCCTCCGACGAAACCCTGATCTCTGTGCACACTCGGATCGTCTACCCCCCTAGACGTTCCTCTGACAGGGGTAGCCCGGCGTAGCTCTCTCTTGTTTTGCGTTTGTTTAGGTCATAGGGTGATGTAAAACCATGTTGGTTCACAAGTTGGGGCACTATCCTACCCGGTTTCACCTAAACGGGGAGATTCCCCCCTTATACGGGTCCGAAACCTTCGCCAATAGGTTAGAGCGCATGCATGCGAGGGGGGACACATGCAAGCACCTATACCAACCTCTCACCACACTCACACACATATGCTAGGGACACATGCAAGTTTTCATCTGATTCCGATGTTCTCGTGGTCTTCCTCCGGCGAAACCCTGAACTCTGTGCACACTCGGATCGTCTACCCCCCTAGACGTTCCTCTGACAGGGGTAGCCCGGCGTAGCTCACTCTTCTTTTGTGTTTGTTTAGGTCATAGGGTGATGTAAAACCATGTTGGTTCACAAGTTGGGGCACTATCCTACCCGGTTTCACCTAAATGGGGAGATTCCCCCTTATACGGGTCCGGAACCTTCGCCTCTAGGTTAGAGCGCATGCATGCGAGGGGGGACACATGCAAGCACCTATACCAACCTCTCACCACACTCACACACATATGCTAGGGACACATGCAAGTTTTCATCTGATTCCGATGTTCTCGTGGTCTTCCTCCGGCGAAACCCTGAACTCTGTGCACACTCGGATCGTCTACCCCCCCTAGACGTTCCTCTGACAGGGGTAGCCCGGCGTAGCTCTCTCTTGTTTTGTGTTTGTTTAGGTCATAGGGTGATGTAAAACCATGTTGGTTCACAAGTTGGGGCACTATCCTACCTGGTTTCACCTAAACGGGGAGATTCCCCCCTTATACGGGTACAGAACCTTCGCCTCTAGGTTAGAGCGCATGCATGCGAGGGGGGACACATGCAAGCACCCATAACAACCTCTCACCACACTCACACACATATCCTAGGGACACATGCAAGTTTTTATCTGATTCCGATGTTCTCGTGGTCTTCCTCCGGCAAAATCCTGATCTCTGTGCACACTCGGATCGTCTACCCCCCTAGACGTTCCTCTGACAGGGGTAGCCCGGCGTAGCTCTCCCTTGTTTTGTGTTTGTTTAGGTCATAGGGTGATGTAAAACCATGTTGGTTCACAAGTTGGGGCACTATCCTACCCGGTTTCACCTAAACGGGGAGATTCCCCCCTTATACGGGTCCGGAACCTTCGCCTCTAGGTTAGAGCGCATGCATGCGAGGGGGGACACATGCAAGCACCTATACCAACCTCTCACCAAAATCACACACATATGCTAGGGACACATTCAAGTTTTCATCTGATTCCGATGTTCTCGTGGTCTTCCTCCGGCGAAACCCTGATCTCTGTGCACACTCGGATCGTCTACCCCCCTAGACGTTCCTCTGACAGGGGTAGCCCGGCGTAGCTCTCTCTTGTTTTGCGTTTGTTTAGGTCATAGGGTGATGTAAAACCATGTTGGTTCACAAGTTGGGGCACTATCCTACCCGGTTTCACCTAAACGGGGAGATTCCCCCTTATACGGGTCCGGAACCTTCGCCTCTAGGTTAGAGCGCATGCATGCGAGGGGGGACACCTGCAAGCACCCATAACAACCTCTCACCACACTCACACACATATACTAGGGACACATGCAAGTTTTCATCTGATTCCGATGTTCTCGTGGTCTTCCTCCAGCGAAACCCTGATCTCTGTGCACACTCGGATCGTCTACCACTACTAGAGAAAAGGCTATAGGAGACATGCTTATGCGAGGCACATTTAGACATATGCGCCTCCTATAAAAATAGGCGAGGCGCACTTTGTGATATGCGCCTCTAGTATAAAAATAGGCGAGGCGCATATGATAAGAATGCGCCTCCTATAATCCTTGTACGGACAGAATCTAGCAGCCCCATATTATGCCAGGCGCATTCTAATCATATGCGCCTCCTATATATCAGATATGCGAGGCGCATATGGGCAAAATGCGCCTCGCATAAGTTGCGTGGACCCAGATGAAAATCGGTGGTCGAATATACAAGGCGCATATAGTCATATGCGCCTCCTATAGTTGACAATATGCGAGGCACGTATTGTCACATGCGCCTCCTATACTCTGCCGGCCCCACCCCATCTCCTACCACAGCCACATGAACCCAGCCCTTGTGTCCACCTCGTCCCTCACCAACCATGTTCGCGACCCGTCCCTCGCTCGCTAATCCCCGCCGCCGCCAGGCTCCCTCGTCTTCCCTCGCTCGCTGTCCACCCTCGCCACATCCTCGTGGCCGCACCCGTAGCAAAGCTCCCCCGCCCCGAGCTTCTCCCCCGGATCCAAGGCCGCAGCGCCCCGTCGTCCGTCGCGCCGCAGCGCCCGCGTCTCCTCCCCCGCCGGGCGCCGGGTTTTCCACGCAGGAGGACGGCAGCGCTGCCCCGGTGGTCCGCCTCCGCCTCCTCCACGGGCAGCAGAGCGCGTCCGCGTCCGCCGCCGTCGTCTTCCTCTCTGGGCGGCGCCACGGCGGCGACGGGGAGGACACCAGGGATGAGGGAGCACGTGGAGGCGGCGTGGGAGATGGCGCGGCGGCCGGACGGCGGGCCGCCGAGGTGGTTCACACCGCTCGAGTGCGGCGGCGCCGGCCAGCGCGTCCCCGGCGCGCCCACGCTGCTCTACTTGCCCGGTACATACACGCATTTTCTCCCCTCCTCTGCTCTGCTTGCGTTGACAAATACTACCATCCCATGATTTCTCTCTATCGCCATCGGCGCTGTTTGAATATTCCGGTGCTTGGATATTATTTTTCCTACTTGTAGAAAACTGAGCTTGAAATATCCCCTAGTGGTACTAGTATGATACTGCCTCGCTTTATTTTTCATATCGCTTACGGTGTGCAACATGGCATGCACTTGTCATGAAAAAATTTGAGGTGGATGGTGACCACACAACAGGTGAGCCATCTGGGCCAAATTGGTTCTTCTTGTCATTCGTAGCAGCCAAATCTAAGGTGTGGATGGTGAATAAATCATGTTAGATGATGGTTCTGGAGCCTTTTAATATTAACCGTGCTACATCTGTGGTTTCTTTGGGTTGTTAATGGAGTGTCATACGTAGCAGCTACAATTGAACATGAATGGTGAATAATCATGTTGGATGGTTGTGTTTTGGAACCTCCATTATTTTTTGGGAGTGACCGATTTTCAAACCAATCAGGAGTTGGCATCTGTATGAATCAAAACTCAAAAAAAATGAGACTGTCTGTTTTGTTTAGACCGGACAGACATATTTTTAGCGTCCTATTTAGTCTGCCCAACATCGAGCCCTAGCGGCTCAGTTTTGATTCTAAGCTTGAGTCTCAATAGTTTGTAGCTAAAAAGCCCCGCAGCAACTCTCATGCTATCATCTCCAGGAAAAACACACCAGCGACAAACAAAGCACCCAGTCTGCTCTGTTTTGAGCTAAGATCATGCATGGACACCAAACTAAATCTAGTTCTCGAAGAAGGATTAAATCAACATGTACTTGCAGCTCAATGTGTCCACTGTGGACTGAAGGAATAAAGTGCAAAACATAAAAAAGGTGTATAGTACTACTAGCTGTTTGGATTTCTCATGGGACATAATAAGAACACAGAAAGGAACAACTTTTATCTGAAGCTAGTGAAGGAGTAACCTAAAGGGATTCTGATACATCTGCTTTTGTACATGGTAATGCAAAAGATGCCATCAACACCTCATATGTCCTGTCTCGCAGATCGCATCAGTTGTATACATACAACTGCATCCTTTAATTTGCATTTTTCTGCATCTGCTATGTCCCATAGTGATCTTGGTTCACTGGAAAGTGGAAATCATGTTTGTTGCTTCCCTGAAAATCATGTGCTTGAGAAGATCTGCAATGATGATATGCATTGAATCATCAGAAGTAAAAAAGTGTTGAGATCTGTTTAGAATATGGGTTACTTGAGCAAACCACGGTACTTTTCCGTATTCATCTGGTACCTCTTCACTTGCAGGTGTACTGATCAGGTACCTCTTTGTGCCGATTGAAACACATCTATTGGCTCCATGATTGTTCTAGTATACAGCACAATATCTATCGGTTCTTGTGTTGGCGTGTAAAATTACTAGCCTGGTTTGTGATCTCTGATTTCATTATTGTAATGTGCGCAATCATACTGTGAACATATATGTTTCGTAATATCATCTTTATTATGTGTAGGAGATGGCGAAGAAGTGTTATGTCGTGTACATCGGTCGGGTTCCAGGTGTGTACGAGGAGTGGAAAGACTGCCAGAAGCAAGTGAACAACTTCTCGGGCAACAACTACCAAGGCTATGAGAGTAGAGAGGTGGCGGAAGAGAAGTGGAGGAGGCATGGAAGGAAGAAGTGGAGGAACTTCCTCGTGATCACCACCTTGTTGCTCTTCATGGTAGGTTATGTGTTCTACTTCATCTAGGTAGAGCTACGTCGTTGGAGTTGTAATGTGATTATGAACTTGTACTCGGAGGTGTGAACTTGTGGCACAAACACTTGATGTATGAACTTGTATGTCATGATTGATGTGTAATGTATTGTATTCATGTTGGTTCTATTATGCTTTGGCAAATTGCAAGTTTCTGAAAAGTTCTGTGCTCTTTATACTGTATTCTGGACTATATTGTATATTTGAATATCTGTATATTATTATTTATAGTGGTCAGTAAAACTTGAATTTTGAAAATATTACCGGAGGCGCATATAGGATACTATAGGAGGCGCATATACTATACATATCCGAGGCGCATTGTAAAACATATGCGAGGCGCATATGTTATGCGCCTCCTATAATTCACATATGCGAGGCGCATATCGATATGAGCCTCGCATAATAATATGCGAGGCGCATATCGATATGCGCCTCGCATATGTGAAGTATAGGAGGCGCATACCATATGCGCCTCGCATAAAAAATACATGAGGCTTGAAGCTAGAGGCGCATATGATATGCGCCTCGGATAGGCTTTTAGGTGCGCCTCGCATAAGCTTTTCTCTAGTAGTGTACCCCCCTAGACGTTCCTCTGACAGGGGTAGCCCGGCGTAGCTCTCTCTTGTTTTGTGTTTGTTTAGGTCATAGGGTGATGTAAAACCATGTTGGTTCACAAGTTGGGGAACTATCCTACCCGGTTTCACCTAAACGTGGAGATTCCCCCCTTATACGGGTCCGGAACCTTCGCCTCTAGGTTAGAGCGCATGCATGCGAGGGGGGACACATGCAAGCACCTATACCAACCTCTCACCACACTCACACACATATGCTAGGGACACATGCAAGTTTTCATCTGATTCCGATGTTCTCGTGGTCTTCCTCCGGCGAAACCCTGATCTCTGTGCACACTCGGATCGTCTACCCCCCTAGACGTTCTTCTGACAGGGGTAGCCCGGCGTAGCTCTCTCTTGTTTTGTGTTTGTTTAGGTCATAGGGTGATTTAAAACCATGTTGGTTCACAAGTTGGGGCACTATCCTACCTGGTTTCACCTAAACGGGGAGATTCCCCCTTATACGGGTACGGAACCTTCGCCTCTAGGTTAGAGCGCATGCATGCGAGGGGGGACACATGCAAGCACCCATAACAACCTCTCACCACACTCACACACATATCCTAGGGACACATGCAAGTTTTCATCTGATTCCGATGTTCTCATGGTCTTCCTCCAGCGAAACCCTGATCTCTGTGCACACTCGGATCGTCTACCCCCCTAGACGTTCCTCTGACAGGGGTAGCCCGGCGAAGCTCTCTCTTGTTTTGTGTTTGTTTAGGTCATAGGGTGATGTAAAACCATGTTGGTTCACAAGTTGCGGCACTATCCTACCCGGTTTCACCTAAACGGGGAGATTCCCCCCTTATACGGCTCCGGAACCTTCGCCTCTAGGTTAGAGCGCATGCATGCGAGGGGGGACACATGCAAGCACCTATACCAACCTCTCACCACACTCACACACATATGCTAGGGACACATTCAAGTTTTCATCTGATTCCGATGTTCTCGTGGTCTTCCTCCGGCGAAACCCTGATCTCTGTGCACACTCGGATCGTCTACCCCCCTAGACGTTCCTCTGACAGGGGTAGCCCGGCGTAGCTCTCTCTTGTTTTGCGTTTGTTTAGGTCATAGGGTGATGTAAAACCATGTTGGTTCACAAGTTGGGGCACTACCCTACCCGGTTTCACCTAAACGGGGAGATTCCCCCCTTATACGGGTCCGGAACCTTCGCCTCTAGGTTAGAGCGCATGCATGCGAGGGGGGACACATGCAAGCACCTATACCAACCTCTCACCACACTCACACACATATGCTAGGGACACATGCAAGTTTTCATCTGATTCCGATGTTCTCGTGGTCTTCCTCCGGCGAAACCCTGAACTTTGTGCACACTCGGATCGTCTACCCCTCCTAGACGTTCCTCTGATAGGGGTAGCCCGGCGTAGCTCACTCTTGTTTTGTGTTTGTTTAGGTCATAGGGTGATGTAAAACCATGTTAGTTCACAAGTTGGGGCACTATCCTACCTGGTTTCACCTAAACGGGGAGATTCCCCCGTTATACGGGTACGGAACCTTCGCCTCTAGGTTAGAGCGCATGCATGCGAGGGGGGACACATGCAAGAACATATACCAACCTCTCACCGCACTCACACACATATGCTAGGGACACATGCAAGTTTTCATCCGATTCCGATGTTCTCGTGGTCTTCCTCCGGCGAAACCCTGATCTTTGTGCACACTCGGATCGTCTACCCCCCTAGACGTTCCTCTGACAGGGGTAGCCTGGCGTAGCTCTCTCTTGTTTTGTGTTTGTTTAGGTCATAGGGTGATGTAAAACCATGTTGGTTCACAAGTTGGGGCACTATCCTACCTGGTTTCACCTAAACGGGGAGATTCCCCCCTTATACGGGTACGGAACCTTCGCCTCTAGGTTAGAGCGCATGCATGCGAGGGGGGACACATGCAAGCACCCATAACAACCTCTGACCACACTCACACACATATCCTAGGGACACATGCAAGTTTTCATCTGATTCCGATGTTCTCATGGTCTTCCTCCAGCGAAACCCTGATCTCTGTGCACACTCGGATCGTCTACCCCCCTAGACGTTCCTCTGACAGGGGTAGCCCGGCGTAGCTCTCTCTTGTTTTGTGTTTGTTTAGGTCATAGGGTGATGTAAAACCATGTTGGTTCACAAGTTGGGGCACTATCCTACCCGGTTTCACCTAAACAGGGAGATTCCCCCCTTATATGGGTCCAGAACCTTCGCCTCTAGGTTAGAGCGCATGCATGCGAGGGGGGACACATGCAAGCACCTATACCAACCTCTCACCACACTCACACACATATTCTAGGGACACATGCAAGTTTTCATCCGATTCCGATGTTCTCGTGGACTTCCTCCGGCGAAACCCTGATCTCTGTGCACACTCGGATCGTCTACCCCCCTAGACGTTCCTCTGACAGGGGTAGCCCGGCGTAGCTCTCTCTTGTTTTGTGTTTGTTTAGGTCATAGGGTGATGTAAAACCATGTTGGTTCACAAGTTGGGGCACTATCCTACCCGGTTTCACCTAAACGGGGAGATTCCCCCTTATACGGGTCCGGAATCTTCGCCTCTAGGTTAGAGCGCATGCATGCGAAGGGGGACACATGCAAGCACCCATAACAACCTCTCACCACACTCACACACATATGCTAGGGACACATGCAAGTTTTCATCTGATTTCGATGTTCTCGTGGTCTTCCTCCGGCGAAACCCTGATCTCTCTTCACACTCGGATCGTCTACCCCCCTACACGTTCCTCTGACAGGGGTAGCCCGGCGTAGCTCTCTCTTGTTTTGTGTTTGTTCAGGTCATAGGGTGATGTAAAACCATGTTGGTTCACAAGTTGGGGCACTATCCTACCCGGTTTCACCTAAACGGGGAGATTCCCCCTTATACGGGTCCGGAACCTTCGCCTCTAGGTTAGAGCGCATGCATGCGAGGGGGACACATGCAAGCACCTATAGCAACCTCTCACCACACTCACACACATATGCTAGGGACACATGCAAATATTCATCTGATTCCGATGTTCTCGTGGTCTTCCTCCGGCGAAATCCTGAACTCTGTGCACACTCGGATCGTCTACCCCCCCCTAGACGTTCCTCTGACAGGGGTAGCCCGGCGTAGCTCACTCTTGTTTTGTGTTTGTTTAGGTCATAGGGTGATGTAAAACCATGTTGGTTCACAAGTTGGGGCACTATCCTACCTGGTTTCACCTAAACGGGGAGATTTCCCCCTTATACGGGTACGGAACCTTCGCCTCTAGGTTCGAGCGCATGCATGCGAGGGGGGACACATGCAAGCACCTATACCAACCTCTCACCGCACTCACACACATATGCTAGGTACACATGCAAGTTTTCATCCGATTCCGATGTTCTCGTGGTCTTCCTCCGGCGAAACCCTGATCTTTGTGCACACTCGGATCGTCTACCCCCCTAGACGTTCCTCTGACAGGGGTAGCCCGGCGTATCTCTCTCTTGTTTTGTGTTTGTTTAGGTCATAGGGTGATGTAAAACCATGTTGGTTCACAAGTTGGGGAACTATCCTACCCGCTTTCACCTAAACGGGGAGATTCCCCCCTTATACGGGTACGGAACCTTCGCCTCTAGGTTAGAGCGCATGCATGCAAGGGGGGACACATCCAAGCACCTATACCAACCTCTCACCACACTCACACACATATGCTAGGGACACATGCAAGTTTTCATCTGATTCCGATGTTCTCGTGGACTTCCTCCGGCGAAACCCTGATCTCTGTGCACACTCGGATCGTCTACCCCCTAGACGTTCCTCTGACAGGGGTAGCCCGGCGTAGCTCTCTCTTGTTTTGTGTTTGTTTAGGTCATAGGGTGATGTAAAACCATGTTGGTTCACAAGTTGGGGCACTATCCTACCCGGTTTCACCTAAACGGGGAGATTCCCCCTTATACGGGTCCGGAATCTTCGCCTCTAGGTTAGAGCGCATGCATGCGAAGGGGGACACATGCAAGCACCCATAACAACCTCTCACCACACTCACACACATATGCTAGGGACACATGCAAGTTTTCATCTGATTTCGATGTTCTCGTGGTCTTCCTCCGGCGAAACCCTGATCTCTGTGCACACTCGGATCGTCTACCCCCCTAGACGTTCCTCTGACAGGGGTAGCCCGGCGTAGCTCTCTCTTGTTTTGTGTTTGTTCAGGTCATAGGGTGATGTAAAACCATGTTGGTTCACAAGTTGGGGCACTATCCTACCCGGTTTCACCTAAACGGGGAGATTCCCCCCTTATACGGGTCCGGAACCTTCGCCTCTAGGTTAGAGCGCATGCATGCGAGGGGGGACACATGCAAGCACCTATAGCAACCTCTCACCACACTCACACACATATGCTAGGGACACATGCAAATTTTCATCTGATTCCGATGTTCTCGTGGTCTTCCTCCGTCGAAACCCTGATCTTTGTGCACACTCGGATCGTCTACCCCCTAGACGTTCCTCTTACAGGGGTAGCCCGGCGTAGCTCTCTCTTGTTTTGTGTTTGTTTAGGTCATAGGGTGATGTAAAACCATGTTGGTTCACAAGTTGGGGCTCTATCCTACCCGGTTTCACCTAAACGGGGAGATTCCCCCTTATACGGGTACGGAACCTTCGCCTCTAGGTTAGAGCGCATGCATGCGAGGGGGGACACACGCAAACACCTATACCAACCTCTCACCAAACTCACACACATATGCTAGGGACACATGCAAGTTTTCATCTGATTCCGATGTTCTCGTGGTCTTCCTCCGGCGAAACCCTAATCTCTGTGCACACTCGGATCGTCTACCCCCCTAGACGTTCCTCTGACAGGGGTAGCCCAGCGTAGCTCTCTCTTTTTTTGTGTTTGTTTAGGTCATAGGGTGATGTAAAACCATGTTGGTTCCAAAGTTGGGGCACTATCCTACCCGGTTTCACCTAAACGGGGAGATTCCCCCCTTATACGGGTACGAAACCTTCGCCTCTAGGTTAGAGCGCATGCATGCGAGGGGGGACACATGCAAGCACCTATACCAACCTCTCACCACACTCACACACATATGCTAGGGACACATACAAGTTTTCATCTGATTCTCATGTTCTCGTGGTCTTCCTCCGGCGAAACCCTGATCTCTGTGCACACTCGGATCGTCTACCCCCCTAGACGTTCCTCTGACAGGGGTAGCTCGGCGTATCTCTCTCTTGTTTTGTGTTTGTTTAGGTCATAGGGTGATGTAAAACCATGTTGGTTCACAAGTTGGGGCACTATCCTACCCGGTTTCACCTAAACGGGGAGATTCCCCCTTATACGGGTAGGAACCTTCGCCTCTAGGTTAGAGCGCATGCATGCGAGGGGGGACACATGCAAGCACCTATACCAACCTCTCACCACACTCACACACATATGCTAGGTACACATGCAAGCTTTCATCTGATTTCGATGTTCTCGTGGTCTTCCTCCGGCGAAACCCTGATCTCTGTGCACACTCGGATCGTCTACCCCCCTAGACGTTCCTCTGACAGGGGTAGCCCGGCGTAGCTCTCTCTTGTTTTGTGTTTGTTTAGGTCATAGGGTGATGTAAAACCATGTTGGTTCACAAGTTGGGGTACTATCCTACCCGGTTTCACCTAAACGGGGAGATTCCCCCCTTATACTGGTACGGAACCTTCGCCTCTAGGTTAGAGCGCATGCATGCGAGGGGGGACACATGCAAGCACCTATACCAACCTCTCACCAAACTCACACACATATGCTAGGGACACATACAAGTTTTCATCTGATTCTGATGTTCTCGTGGTCTTCCTCCGGCGAAACCCTGATCTCTGTGCAGACTCGGATCGTCTACCCCCCTAGACGTTCCTCTGACAGTGGTAGCCCGGCATAGCTCTCTCTTGTTTTATGTTTGTTTAGGTCATAGGGTGATGTAAAACCATGTTGGTTCACAAGTTGGGGCACTATCCTACCCGGTTTCACCTAAACGGGGAGATTCCCCCTTATACGGGTAGGAACCTTCGCCTCTAGGTTAGAGCGCATGCATGCGAGGGGGGACACATGCAAGCACCTATACCAACCTCTCACCACACTCACACACATATGCTAGGGACACATGCAAGTTTTCATCTGATTCCGATGTTCTCGTGGTCTTCTTCCGGCGAATCCCTGATCTCTGTGCACACTCGGATCGTCTACCCCCCTAGACGTTCCTCTGACAGGGGTAGCCCGGCGTAGCTCTCTCTTGTTTTGTGTTTTTTAGGTCATAGGGTGATGTAAAACCATGTTGGTTCAAAAGTTGGGGCACTATCCTACCCGGTTTCACCTAAACGGGGAGATTCCCCCCTTATACGGGTCCGGAACCTTCGCCTCTAGGTTAGATCGCATGCATGCGAGGGGGGACACATGCAAGCACCTATAGCAACATCTCACCACACTCACACACATATGCTAGGGACACATGCAAATTTTCATCTGATTTCGATGTTCTCGTGGTCTTCCTCCGGCGAAACCCTGATCTCTATGCACACTCGGATCGTCTACCCCCCTAGACGTTCCTCTTACAGGGGTAGCCCGGCGTAGCTCTCTCTTGTTTTGTGTTTGTTTAGGTCATAGGGTGATGTAAAACCATGTTGGTTCACAAGTTGGGGCTCTATCCTACCCGGTTTCACCTAAACGGGGAGATTCCCCCTTATACGGGTACGGAACCTTCGCCTCTAGGTTAGAGCGCATGCATGCGAGGGGGGACACATGCAAACACCTATACCAACCTCTCACCAAACTCACACACATATGCTAGGGACACATGCAAGTTTTCATCTGATTCCGATGTTCTCGTGGTCTTCCTCCGGCGAAACCCTCATCTCTGTGCACACTCGGATCGTCTACCCCCCTAGACGTTCCTCTGACAGGGGTAGCCCAGCGTAGCTCTCTCTTGTTTTGTGTTTGTTTAGGTCATAGGGTGATGTAAAACCATGTTGGTTCCAAAGTTGGGGCACTATCCTACCCGGTTTCACCTAAACGGGGAGATTCCCCCCTTATACGGGTACGAAACCTTCGCCTCTAGGTTAGAGCGCATGCATGCAAGGGGGAACACATGCAAGCACCTATACCAACCTCTCACCACACTCACACACATATGCTAGGGACACATGCAAGTTTTCATCTGATTCTCATGTTCTCGTGGTCTTCCTCCGGCGAAACCCTGATCTCTGTGCACACTCGGATCGTCTACCCCCCTAGACGTTCCTCTGACAGGGGTAGCTCGGCGTATCTCTCTCTTGTTTTGTGTTTGTTTAGGTCATAGGGTGATGTAAAACCATGTTGGTTCACAAGTTGGGGCACTATCCTACACGGTTTCACCTAAACGGGGAGATTCCCCCCTTATACGGGTCCGGAACCTTCGCCTCTAGGTTAGAGCGCATGCATGCGAGGGGGGACACATGCAAGCACCTATACCAACCTCTCACCACACTCACGCACATATGCTAGGTACACATGCAAGTTTTCATCTGATTCCGATGTTCTCGTGGTCTTCCTCCGGCGAAACCCTGATCTCTGTGCACACTCGGATCGTCTACCCCCCTAGACGTTCCTCTGACAGGGGTAGCCCGGCGTAGCTCTCTCTTGTTTTGTGTTTGTTTAGGTCATAGGGTGATGTAAAACCATGTTGGTTCACAAGTTGGGGTACTATCCTACCCGGTTTCACCTAAACGGGGAGATTCCCCCCTTATACTGGTACGGAACCTTCGCCTCTAGGTTAGAGCGCATGCATGCGAGGGGGGACACATGCAAGCACCTATACCAACCTCTCACCAAACTCACACACATATGCTAGGGACACATACAAGTTTTCATCTGATTCTGATGTTCTCGTGGTCTTCCTCCGGCGAAACCCTGATCTCTGTGCACACTCGGATCGTCTACCCCCCTAGACGTTCCTCTGACAGTGGTAGCCCGGCGTAGCTATCTCTTGTTTTATGTTTGTTTAGGTCATAGGGTGATGTAAAACCATGTTGGTTCACAAGTTGGGGCACTATCCTACCCGGTTTCACCTAAACGGGGAGATTCCCCCTTATACGGGTAGGAACCTTCGCCTCTAGGTTACAGCGCATGCATGCGAGGGGGGACACATGCAAGCACCTATACCAACCTCTCACCACACTCACACACATATGCTAGGGACACATGCAAGTTTTCATCTGATTCCGATGTTCTCGTGGTCTTCCTCCGGCGAAACCCTGATCTCTGTGCACACTCGGATCGTCTACCCCCCTAGACGTTCCTCTGACAGGGGTAGCCCGGCGTAGCTCTCTCTTGTTTTGTGTTTTTTTAGGTCATAGGGCGATGTAAAACCATGTTGGTTCACAAGTTGGGGCACTATCCTACCCGGTTTCACCTAAACGGGGAGATTCCCCCCTTATACGGGTACGGAACCTTCGCCACTAGGTTAGAGCGCATGCATGCGAGGGGGGACACATGCAAGCACCTATACCAACCTCTCACCACACTTACAACCATATTCTAGGGACACATGCAAGTTTTCATCTGATTCCGATGTTCTCGTGGTCTTCCTCCGGCGAAACCCTAATCTCTGTGCACACTCGGATCGTCTACCCCCCTAGACGTTCCTCTGACAGGGGTAGCCCAGCGTAGCTCTCTCTTGTTTTGTGTTTGTTTAGGTCATAGGGTGATGTAAAACCATGTTGGTTCCAAAGTTGGGGCACTATCCTACCCGGTTTCACCTAAACGGGGAGATTCCCCCCTTATACGGGTACGAAACCTTCGCCTCTAGGTTAGAGTGCATGCATGCGAGGGGGGACACATGCAAGCACCTATACCAACCTCTCACCACACTCACACACATATGCTAGGGACACATACAAGTTTTCATCTGATTCTCATGTTCTCGTGGTCTTCCTCCGGCGAAACCCTGATCTCTGTGCACACTCGGATCGTCTACCCCCCTAGACGTTCCTCTGACAGGGGTAGCCCGGCGTAGCTCTCTCTTGTTTTGCGTTTGTTTAGGTCATAGGGTGATGTAAAACCATGTTGGTTCACAAGTTGGGGCACTATCCTACCCGGTTTCACCTAAACGGGGAGATTCCCCCCTTATACGGGTCCGGAACCTTCGCCTCTAGGTTAGAGCGCATGCATGCGAGGGGGGACACATGCAAGCACCTATACCAACCTCTCACCACACTCACACACATATGCTAGGGACACATGCAAGTTTTCATCTGATTCCGATGTTCTCGTGGTCTTCCTCCGGCGAAACCCTGAACTTTGTGCACACTCGGATCGTCTACCCCCCTAGACGTTCCTCTGATAGGGGTAGCCCGGCGTATCTCACTCTTGTTTTGTGTTTGTTTAGGTCATAGGGTGATGTAAAACCATGTTAGTTCACAAGTTGGGGCACTATCCTACCTGGTTTCACCTAAACGGGGAGATTCCCCCCTTATACGGGTACGGAACCTTCGCCTCTAGGTTAGAGCGCATGCATGCGAGGGGGGACACATGCAAGCACATATACCAACCTCTCACCGCACTCACACACATATGCTAGGGACACATGCAAGTTTTCATCCGATTCCGATGTTCTCGTGGTCTTCCTCCGGCGAAACCCTGATCTCTGTGCACACTCGGATCGTCTACCCCCCTAGACGTTCCTCTGACAGGGGTAGCCCGGCGTAGCTCTCTATTGTTTTGTGTTTGTTTAGGTCATAGGGTGATGTAAAACCATGTTGGTTCACAAGTTGGGGCACTATCCTACCTGGTTTCACCTAAACGGGGAGATTCCCCCCTTATACGGGTACGGAACCTTCGCCTCTAGGTTAGAGCGCATGCATGCGAGGGGGGACACATGCAAGCACCCATAACAACCTCTCACCACACTCACACACATATCCTAGGGACACATGCAAGTTTTCATCTGATTCCGATGTTCTCATGGTCTTCCTCCAGCGAAACCCTGATCTCTGTGCACACTCGGATCGTCTACCCCCCTAGACGTTCCTCTGACAGGGGTAGCCCGGCGTAGCTCTCTCTTGTTTTGTGTTTGTTTAGGTCATAGGGTGATGTAAAACCATGTTGGTTCACAAGTTGGGGCACTATCCTACCCGGTTTCACCTAAACAGGGAGATTCCCCCCTTATATGGGTCCAGAACCTTCGCCTCTAGGTTAGAGCGCATGCATGCGAGGGGGGACACATGCAAGCACCTATACCAACCTCTCACCACACTCACACACATATTCTAGGGACACATGCAAGTTTTCATCTGATTCCGATGTTCTCGTGGTCTTCCTCCGACGAAACCCTGATCTCTGTGCACACTCGGATCGTCTACCCCCCTAGACGTTCCTCTGACAGGGGTAGCCCGGCGTAGCTCTCTCTTGTTTTGCGTTTTTTTAGGTCATAGGGTGATGTAAAACCATGTGGGTTCACAAGTTGGGGCACTATCCTACCCGGTTTCACCTAAACGGGGAGATTCCCCCCTTATACGGGTCCGAAACCTTCGCCTCTAGGTTAGAGCGCATGCATGCGAGGGGGGACACATGCAAGCACCTATACCAACCTCTCACCACACTCACACACATATCCTAGGGACACATGCAAGTTTTCATCTGATTCCGATGTTCTCGTGGTCTTCCTCCGGCGAAACCCTGAACTCTGTGCACACTCGGATCGTCTACCCCCCCTAGACGTTCCTCTGACAGGGGTAGCCCGGCGTAGCTCACTCTTCTTTTGTGTTTGTTTAGGTCATAGGGTGATGTAAAACCATGTTGGTTCACAAGTTGGGGCACTATCCTACCTGGTTTCACCTAAACGGGCAGATTTCCCCCTTATACGGGTACGGAACCTTCGCCTCTAGGTTCGAGCGCATGCATGCGAGGGGGGACACATGCAAGCACCTATACCAACCTCTCACCGCACTCACACACATATGCTAGGTACACATGCAAGTTTTCATCCGATTCCGATGTTCTCGTGGGCTTCCTCCGGCGAAACCCTGATCTCTGTGCACACTCGGATCGTCTACCCCCCTAGACGTTCCTCTGACAGGGGTAGCCCGGCGTAGCTCTCTCTTGTTTTGTGTTTGTTTAGGTCATAGGGTGATGTAAAACCATGTTGGTTCACAAGTTGGGGCACTATCCTACCCGGTTTCACCTAAACGGGGAGATTCCCCCCTTATACGGGTACGAAACCTTCGCCTCTAGGTTAGAGCGCATGCATGCGAGGGGGGACACATCCAACCACCTATACCAACCTCTCACCACATTCACACACATATTCTAGGGACACATGCAAGTTTTCATCTGATTCCGATGTTCTCGTGAACTTCCTCCGGCGAAACCCTGATCTCTGTGCACACTCGGATCGTCTACCCCCCTAGACGTTCCTCTGACAGGGGTAGCCCGGCGTAGCTCTCTCTTGTTTTGTGTTTGTTTAGGTCATAGGGTGATGTAAAACCATGTTGGTTCACAAGTTGGGGCACTATCCTACCCGGTTTCACCTAAACGGGGAGATTCCCCCTTATACGGGTCCGGAATCTTCGCCTCTAGGTTAGAGCGCATGCATGCGAAGGGGGACACATGCAAGCACCCATAACAACCTCTCACCACACTCACACACATATGCTAGGGACACATGCAAGTTTTCATCTGATTTCGATGTTCTCGTGGTCTTCCTCCGGCGAAACCCTGATCTCTCTTCACACTCGGATCGTCTACCCCCCTACACGTTCCTCTGACAGGGGTAGCCCGGCGTAGCTCTCTCTTGTTTTGTGTTTGTTCAGGTCATAGGGTGATGTAAAACCATGTTGGTTCACAAGTTGGGGCACTATCCTACCCGGTTTCACCTAAACGGGGAGATTCCCCCTTATACGGGTCCGGAACCTTCGCCTCTAGGTTAGAGCGCATGCATGCGAGGGGGGACACATGCAAGCACCTATAGCAACCTCTCACCACACTCACACACATATGCTAGGGACACATGCAAATTTTCATCTGATTCCGATGTTCTCGTGGTCTTCCTCCGTCGAAATCCTGAACTCTGTGCACACTCGGATCGTCTACCCCCCCTAGACGTTCCTCTGACAGGGGTAGCCCGGCGTAGCTCACTCTTGTTTTGTGTTTGTTTAGGTCATAGGGTGATGTAAAACCATGTTGGTTCACAAGTTGGGGCACTATCCTACCTGGTTTCACCTAAACGGGGAGATTTCCCCCTTATACGGGTACGGAACCTTCGCCTCTAGGTTCGAGCGCATGCATGCGAGGGGGGACACATGCAAGCACCTATACCAACCTCTCACCGCACTCACACACATATGCTAGGTACACATGCAAGTTTTCATCCGATTCCGATGTTCTCGTGGTCTTCCTCCGGCGAAACCCTGATCTTTGTGCACACTCGGATCGTCTACCCCCCTAGACGTTCCTCTGACAGGGGTAGCCCGGCGTATCTCTCTCTTGTTTTGTGTTTGTTTAGGTCATAGGGTGATGTAAAACCATGTTGGTTCACAAGTTGGGGCACTATCCTACCCGCTTTCACCTAAACGGGGAGATTCCCCCCTTATACGGGTACGGAACCTTCGCCTCTAGGTTAGAGCGCATGCATGCGAGGGGGGACACATCCAAGCACCTATACCAACCTCTCACCACACTCACACACATATGCTAGGGACACATGCAAGTTTTCATCTGATTCCGATGTTCTCGTGGACTTCCTCCGGCGAAACCCTGATCTCTGTGCACACCCGGATCGTCTACCCCCTAGACGTTCCTCTGACAGGGGTAGCCCGGCGTAGCTCTCTCTTGTTTTGTGTTTGTTTAGGTCATAGGGTGATGTAAAACCATGTTGGTTCACAAGTTGGGGCACTATCCTACCCGTTTTCACCTAACCGGGGAGATTCCCCCTTATACGGGTCCGGAATCTTCGCCTCTAGGTTAGAGCGCATGCATGCGAAGGGGGACACATGCAAGCACCCATAACAACCTCTCACCACACTCACACACATATGCTAGGGACACATGCAAGTTTTCATCTGATTTCGATGTTCTCGTGGTCTTCCTCCGGCGAAACCCTGATCTCTGTGCACACTCGGATCGTCTACCCCCCTAGACGTTCCTCTGACAGGGGTAGCCCGGCGTAGCTCTCTCTTGTTTTGTGTTTGTTCAGGTCATAGGGTGATGTAAAACCATGTTGGTTCACAAGTTGGGGCACTATCCTACCCGGTTTCACCTAAACGGGGAGATTCCCCCCTTATACGGGTCCGGAACCTTCGCCTCTAGGTTAGAGCGCATGCATGCGAGGGGGGACACATGCAAGCACCTATAGCAACCTCTCACCACACTCACACACATATGCTAGGGACACATGCAAATTTTCATCTGATTCCGATGTTCTCGTGGTCTTCCTCCGTCGAAACCCTGATCTTTGTGCACACTCGGATCGTCTACCCCCCTAGACGTTCCTCTTACAGGGGTAGCCCGGCGTAGCTCTCTCTTGTTTTGTGTTTGTTTAGGTCATAGGGTGATGTAAAACCATGTTGGTTCACAAGTTGGGGCTCTATCCTACCCGGTTTCACCTAAACGGGGAGATTCCCCCTTATACGGGTACGGAACCTTCGCCTCTAGGTTAGAGCGCATGCATGCGAGGGGGGACACATGCAAACACCTATACCAACCTCTCACCAAACTCACACACATATGCTAGGGACACATGCAAGTTTTCATCTGATTCCGATGTTCTCGTGGTCTTCCTCCGGCGAAACCCTAATCTCTGTGCACCGTCTACCCCCCTAGACGTTCCTCTGACAGGGGTAGCCCAGCGTAGCTCTCTCTTGTTTTGTGTTTGTTTAGGTCATAGGGTGATGTAAAACCATGTTGGTTCCAAAGTTGGGGCACTATCCTACCCGGTTTCACCTAAACGGGGAGATTCCCCCCTTATACGGGTACGAAACCTTCGCCTCTAGGTTAGAGCGCATGCATGCGAGGGGGGACACATGCAAGCACCTATACCAACCTCTCACCACACTCACACACATATGCTAGGGACACATACAAGTTTTCATCTGATTCTCATGTTCTCGTGGTCTTCCTCCGGCGAAACCCTGATCTCTGTGCACACTCGGATCGTCTACCCCCCTAGACGTTCCTCTGACAGGGGTAGCTCGGCGTATCTCTCTCTTGTTTTGTGTTTGTTTAGGTCATAGGGTGATGTAAAACCATGTTGGTTCACAAGTTGGGGCACTATCCTACCCGGTTTCACCTAAACGGGGAGATTCCCCCTTATACGGGTAGGAACCTTCGCCTCTAGGTTAGAGCGCATGCATGCGAGGGGGGACACATGCAAGCACCTATACCAACCTCTCACCACACTCACACACATATTCTAGGGACACATGCAAGTTTTCATCTGATTCTCATGTTCTCGTGGTCTTCCTCCGGCGAAACCCTGATCTCTGTGCACACTCGGATCGTCTACCCCCCTAGACGTTCCTCTGACAGGGGTAGCTCGGCGTATCTCTCTCTTGTTTTGTGTTTGTTTAGGTCATAGGGTGATGTAAAACCATGTTGGTTCACAAGTTGGGGCACTATCCTACCCGGTTTCACCTAAACGGGGAGATTCCCCCCTTATACGGGTCCGGAACCTTCGCCTCTAGGTTAGAGCGCATGCATGCGAGGGGGGACACATGCAAGCACCTATACCAACCTCTCACCACACTCACGCACATATGCTAGGTACACATGCAAGCTTTCATCTGATTTCGATGTTCTCGTGGTCTTCCTCCGGCGAAACCCTGATCTCTGTGCACACTCGGATCGTCTACCCCCCTAGACGTTCCTCTGACAGGGGTAGCCCGGCGTAGCTCTCTCTTGTTTTGTGTTTGTTTAGGTCATAGGGTGATGTAAAACCATGTTGGTTCACAAGTTGGGATACTATCCTACCCGGTTTCACCTAAACGGGGAGATTCCCCCCTTATACTGGTACGGAACCTTCGCCTCTAGGTTAGAGCGCATGCATGCGAGGGGGGACACATGCAAGCACCTATACCAACCTCTCACCAAACTCACACACATATGCTAGGGACACATACAAGTTTTCATCTGATTCTGATGTTCTCGTGGTCTTCCTCCGGCGAAACCCTGATCTCTGTGCAGACTCGGATCGTCTACCCCCCTAGACGTTCCTCTGACAGTGGTAGCCCGGCATAGCTCTCTCTTGTTTTATGTTTGTTTAGGTCATAGGGTGATGTAAAACCATGTTGGTTCACAAGTTGGGGCACTATCCTACCCGGTTTCACCTAAACGGGGAGATTCCCCCTTATACGGGTAGGAACCTTCGCCTCTAGGTTAGAGCGCATGCATGCGAGGGGGGACACATGCAAGCACCTATACCAACCTCTCACCAAACTCACACACATATGCTAGGGACACATGCAAGTTTTCATCTGATTCCGATGTTCTCGTGGTCTTCCTCCGGCGAAACCCTCATCTCTGTGCACACTCGGATCGTCTACCCCCCTAGACGTTCCTCTGACAGGGGTAGCCCAGCATAGCTCTCTCTTGTTTTGTGTTTGTTTAGGTCATAGGGTGATGTAAAACCATGTTGGTTCCAAAGTTGGGGCACTATCCTACCCGGTTTCACCTAAACGGGGAGATTCCCCCCTTATACGGGTACGAAACCTTCGCCTCTAGGTTAGAGCGCATGCATGCGACGGGGGACACATGCAAGCACCTATACCAACCTCTCACCACACTCACACACATATGCTAGGGACACATGCAAGTTTTCATCTGATTCTCATGTTCTCGTGGTCTTCCTCCGGCGAAACCCTGATCTCTGTGCACACTCGGATCGTCTACCCCCCTAGACGTTCCTCTGACAGGGGTAGCTCGGCGTATCTCTCTCTTGTTTTGTGTTTGTTTAGGTCATAGGGTGATGTAAAACCATGTTGGTTCACAAGTTGGGGCACTATCCTACACGGTTTCACCTAAACGGGGAGATTCCCCCCTTATACGGGTCCGGAACCTTCGCCTCTAGGTTAGAGCGCATGCATGCGAGGGGGGACACATGCAAGCACCTATACCAACCTCTCACCACACTCACGCACATATGCTAGGTACACATGCAAGTTTTCATCTGATTCCGATGTTCTCGTGGTCTTCCTCCGGCGAAACCCTGATCTCTGTGCACACTCGGATCGTCTACCCCCCTAGACGTTCCTCTGACAGGGGTAGCCCGGCGTAGCTCTCTCTTGTTTTGTGTTTGTTTAGGTCATAGGGTGATGTAAAACCATGTTGGTTCACAAGTTGGGGTACTATCCTACCCGGTTTCACCTAAACGGGGAGATTCCCCCCTTATACTGGTACGGAACCTTCGCCTCTAGGTTAGAGCGCATGCATGCGAGGGGGGACACATGCAAGCACCTATACCAACCTCTCACCAAACTCACACACATATGCTAGGGACACATACAAGTTTTCATCTGATTCTGATGTTCTCGTGGTCTTCCTCTGGCGAAACCCTGATCTCTGTGCACACTCGGATCGTCTACCCCCCTAGACGTTCCTCTGACAGTGGTAGCCCGGCGTAGCTATCTCTTGTTTTATGTTTGTTTAGGTCATAGGGTGATGTAAAACCATGTTGGTTCACAAGTTGGGGCACTATCCTACCCGGTTTCACCTAAACGGGGAGATTCCCCCTTATACGGGTAGGAACCTTCGCCTCTAGGTTACAGCGCATGCATGCGAGGGGGGACACATGCAAGCACCTATACCAACCTCTCACCACACTCACACACATATGCTAGGGACACAAGCAAGTTTTCATCTGATTCCGATGTTCTCGTGGTCTTCCTCCGGCGAAACCCTGATCTCTGTGCACACTCGGATCGTCTACCCCCCTAGACATTCCTCTGACAGGGGTAGCCCGGCGTAGCTCTCTCTTGTTTTGTGTTTTTTTAGGTCATAGGGTGATGTAAAACCATGTTGGTTCACAAGTTGGGGCACTATCCTACCCGGTTTCACCTAAACGGGGAGATTCCCCCCTTATACGGGTACGGAACCTTCGCCACTAGGTTAGAGCGCATGCATGCGAGGGGGGACACATGCAAGCACCTATACCAACCTCTCACCACACTCACAACCATATGCTAGGGACACATGCAAGTTTTCATCTGATTCCGATGTTCTCGTGGTCTTCCTCCGGCGAAACCCTAATCTCTGTGCACACTCGGATCGTCTACCCCCCTAGACGTTCCTCTGACAGGGGTAGCCCAGCGTAGCTCTCTCTTGTTTTGTGTTTGTTTAGGTCATAGGGTGATGTAAAACCATGTTGGTTCCAAAGTTGGGGCACTATCCTACCCGGTTTCACCTAAACGGGGAGATTCCCCCCTTATACGGGTACGAAACCTTCGCCTCTAGGTTAGAGTGCATGCATGCGAGGGGGGGACACATGCAAGCACCTATACCAACCTCTCACCACACTCACACACATATGCTAGGGACACATACAAATTTTCATCTGATTCTCATGTTCTCGTGGTCTTCCTCTGGCGAAACCCTGATCTCTGTGCACACTCGGATCGTCTACCCCCCTAGACGTTCCTCTGACAGGGGTAGCTCGGCGTATCTCTCTCTTGTTTTGTGTTTGTTTAGGTCATAGGGTGATGTAAAACCATGTTGGTTCACAAGCTGGGGCACTATCCTACCCGGTTTCACCTAAACGGGGAGATTCCCCCTTATACGGGTAGGAACCTTCGCCTCTAGGTTAGAGCGCATGCATGCGAGGGGGGACACATGCAAGCACCTATACCAACCTCTCACCACACTCACACACATATTCTAGGGACACATGCAAGTTTTCATCTGATTCTCATGTTCTCGTGGTCTTCCTCCGGCGAAACCCTGATCTCTGTGCACACTCGGATCGTCTACCCCCCTAGACGTTCCTCTGACAGGGGTAGCTCGGCGTATCTCTCTCTTGTTTTGTGTTTGTTTAGGTCATAGGGTGATGTAAAACCATGTTGGTTCACAAGTTGGGGCACTATCCTACCCGGTTTCACCTAAACGGGGAGATTCCCCCCTTATACGGGTCCGGAACCTTCGCCTCTAGGTTAGAGCGCATGCATGCGACGGGGGACACATGCAAGCACCTATACCAACCTCTCACCACACTCACGCACATATGCTAGGTACACATGCAAGTTTTCATCTGATTTCGATGTTCTCGTGGTCTTCCTCCGGCGAAACCCTGATCTCTGTGCACACTCGGATCGTCTACCCCCCTAGACGTTCCTCTGACAGGGGTAGCCCGGCGTAGCTCTCTCTTGTTTTGTGTTTGTTTAGGTCATATGGTGATGTAAAACCATGTTGGTTCACAAGTTGGGGTACTATCCTACCCGGTTTCACCTAAACGGGGAGATTCCCCCCTTATACTGGTACGGAACCTTCGCCTCTAGGTTAGAGCGCATGCATGCGAGGGGGGACACATGCAAGCACCTATACCAACCTCTCACCAAACTCACACACATATGCTAGGGACACATACAAGTTTTCATCTGATTCTGATGTTCTCGTGGTCTTCCTCCGGCGAAACCCTGATCTCTGTGCACACTCGGATCGTCTACCCCCCTAGACGTTCCTCTGACAGTGGTAGCCCGGCGTAGCTCTCTCTTGTTTTATGTTTTTTTAGGTCATAGGGTGATGTAAAACCATGTTGGTTCACAAGTTGGGGCACTATCCTACCCGGTTTCACCTAAACGGGGAGATTCCCCCTTATACGGGTAGGAACCTTCGCCTCTAGGTTACAGCGCATGCATGCGAGGGGGGACACATGCAAGCACCTATACCAACCTCTCACCACACTCACACACATATGCTAGGGACACAAGCAAGTTTTCATCTGATTCCGATGTTCTCGTGGTCTTCCTCCGGCGAAACCCTGATCTCTGTGCACACTCGGATCGTCTACCCCCCTAGACGTTCCTCTGACAGGGGTAGCCCGGCGTAGCTCTCTCTTGTTTTGTGTTTTTTGAGGTCATAGGGTGATGTAAAACCATGTTGGTTCACAAGTTGGGGCACTATCCTACCCGGTTTCACCTAAACGGGGAGATTCCCCCCTTATACGGGTCCGGAACCTTCGCCTCTAGGTTAGATCGCATGCATGCGAGGGGGGACACATGCAAGCACCTATAGCAACATCTCACCACACTCACACACATATGCTAGGGACACATGCAAATTTTCATCTGATTCCGATGTTCTCGTGGTCTTCCTCCGGCGAAACCCTGATCTCTATGCACACTCGGATCGTCTACCCCCCTAGACGTTCCTCTTACAGGGGTAGCCCGGCGTAGCTCTCTCTTGTTTTGTGTTTGTTTAGGTCATAGGGTGATGTAAAACCATGTTGGTTCACAAGTTGGGGCTCTATCCTACCCGGTTTCACCTAAACGGGGAGATTCCCCCTTATACGGGTACGGAACCTTCGCCTCTAGGTTAGAGCGCATGCATGCGAGGGGGGACACATGCAAACACCTATACCAACCTCTCACCAAACTCACACACATATGCTAGGGACACATGCAAGTTTTCATCTGATTCCGATGTTCTCGTGGTCTTCCTCCGACGAAACCCTCATCTCTGTGCACACTCGGATCGTCTACCCCCCTAGACGTTCCTCTGACAGGGGTAGCCCAGCGTAGCTCTCTCTTGTTTTGTGTTTGTTTAGGTCATAGGGTGATGTAAAACCATGTTGGTTCCAAAGTTGGGGCACTATCCTACCCGGTTTCACCTAAACGGGGAGATTCCCCCCTTATACGGGTACGAAACCTTCGCCTCTAGGTTAGAGCGCATGCATGCGAGGGGGGACACATGCAAGCACCTATACCAACCTCTCACCAAACTCACACACATATGCTAGGGACACATACAAGTTTTCATCTGATTCTGATGTTCTCGTGGTCTTCCTCCGGCGAAACCCTGATCTCTGTGCACACTCGGATCGTCTACCCCCCTAGACGTTCCTCTGACAGTGGTAGCCCGGCATAGCTCTCTCTTGTTTTATGTTTCTTTAGGTCATAGGGTGATGTAAAACCATGTTGGTTCACAAGTTGGGGCACTATCCTACCCGGTTTCACCTAAACGGGGAGATTCCCCCTTATACGGGTAGGAACCTTCGCCTCTAGGTTAGAGCGCATGCATGCGAGGGGGGACACATGCAAGCACCTATACCAACCTCTCACCACACTCACACACATATGCTAGGGACACATGCAAGTTTTCATCTGATTCCGATGTTCTCGTGGTCTTCCTCCGGCGAAACACTGATCTCTGTGCACACTCGGATCGTCTACCCCCCTAGACGTTCCTCTGACAGGGGTAGCCCGGCGTAGCTCTCTCTTGTTTTGTGTTTTTTTAGGTCATAGGGTGATGTAAAACCATGTTGGTTCAAAAGTTGGGGCACTATCCTACCCGGTTTCACCTAAACGGGGAGATTCCCCCCTTATACGGGTCCGGAACCTTCGCCTCTAGGTTAGATCGCATGCATGCGAGGGGGGACACATGCAAGCACCTATAGCAACATCTCACCACACTCACACACATATGCTAGGGACACATGCAAATTTTCATCTGATTCCGATGTTCTCGTGGTCTTCCTCCGGCGAAACCCTGATCTCTATGCACACTCGGATCGTCTACCCCCCTAGACGTTCCTCTTACAGGGGTAGCCCGGCGTAGCTCTCTCTTGTTTTGTGTTTGTTTAGGTCATAGGGTGATGTAAAACCATGTTGGTTCACAAGTTGGGGCTCTATCCTACCCGGTTTCACCTAAACGGGGAGATTCCCCCTTATACGGGTACGGAACCTTCGCCTCTAGGTTAGAGCGCATGCATGCGAGGGGGGACACATGCAAACACCTATACCAACCTCTCACCAAACTCACACACATATGCTAGGGACACATGCAAGTTTTCATCTGATTCCGATGTTCTCGTGGTCTTCCTCCGACGAAACCCTCATCTCTGTGCACACTCGGATCGTCTACCCCCCTAGACGTTCCTCTGACAGGGGTAGCCCAGCGTAGCTCTCTCTTGTTTTGTGTTTGTTTAGGTCATAGGGTGATGTAAAACCATGTTGGTTCCAAAGTTGGGGCACTATCCTACCCGGTTTCACCTAAACGGGGAGATTCCCCCCTTATACGGGTACGAAACCTTCGCCTCTAGGTTAGAGCGCATGCATGCGAGGGGGGACACATGCAAGCACCTATACCAACCTCTCACCACACTCACACACATATCCTAGGGACACATGCAAGTTTTCATCTGATTCTCATGTTCTCGTGGTCTTCCTCCGGCGAAACCCTGATCTCTGTGCACACTCGGATCGTCTACCCCCCTAGACGTTCCTCTGACAGGGGTAGCTCGGCGTATCTCTCTCTTGTTTTGTGTTTGTTTAGGTCATAGGGTGATGTAAAACCATGTTGGTTCACAAGTTGGGGCACTATCCTACACGGTTTCACCTAAACGGGGAGATTCCCTCCTTATACGGGTCCGGAACCTTCGCCTCTAGGTTAGAGCGCATGCATGCGAGGGGGGACACATGCAAGCACCTATACCAACCTCTCACCACACTCACGCACATATGCTAGGTACACATGCAAGTTTTCATCTGATTCCGATGTTCTCGTGGTCTTCCTCCGGCGAAACCCTGATCTCTGTGCACACTCGGATCGTCTACCCCCCTAGACGTTCCTCTGACAGGGGTAGCCCGGCGTAGCTCTCTCTTGTTTTGTGTTTGTTTAGGTCATAGGGTGATGTAAAACCATGTTGGTTCACAAGTTGGGGTACTATCCTACCCGGTTTCACCTAAACGGGGAGATTCCCCCCTTATACTGGTACGGAACCTTCGCCTCTAGGTTAGAGCGCATGCATGCGAGGGGGGACACATGCAAGCACCTATACCAACCTCTCACCAAACTCACACACATATGCTAGGGACACATACAAGTTTTCATCTGATTCTGATGTTCTCGTGGTCTTCCTCCGGCGAAACCCTGATCTCTGTGCACACTCGGATCGTCTACCCCCCTAGACGTTCCTCTGACAGTGGTAGCTCGGCGTAGCTATCTCTTGTTTTATGTTTGTTTAGGTCATAGGGTGATGTAAAACCATGTTGGTTCACAAGTTGGGGCACTATCCTACCCGGTTTCACCTAAACGGGGAGATTCCCCCTTATACGGGTAGGAACCTTCGCCTCTAGGTTACAGCGCATGCATGCGAGGGGGGACACATGCAAGCACCTATACCAACCTCTCACCACACTCACACACATATGCTAGGGACACATGCAAGTTTTCATCTGATTCCGATGTTCTCGTGGTCTTCCTCCGGCGAAACCCTGATCTGTGTGCACACTCGGATCGTCTACCCCCCTAGACGTTCCTCTGACAGGGGTAGCCCGGCGTAGCTCTCTCTTGTTTTGTGTTTTTTTAGGTCATAGGGTGATGTAAAACCATGTTGGTTCACAAGTTGGGGCACTATCCTACCCGGTTTCACCTAAACGGGGAGATTCCCCCCTTATACGGGTACGGAACCTTCGCCACTAGGTTAGAGCGCATGCATGCGAGGGGGGACACAAGCAAGCACCTATACCAACCTCTCACCACACTCACAACCATATGCTAGGGACACATGCAAGTTTTCATCTGATTCCGATGTTCTCGTGGTCTTCCTCCGGCGAAACCCTGATCTCTGTGCACACTCGGATCGTCCACCCCCCTAGACGTTCCTCTGACACGGGTAGCCCGGCGTAGCTCTCTCTTGTTTTGTGTTTGTTTAGGTCATAGGGTGATGTAAAACCATGTTGGTTCACAAGTTGGGGCACTATCCTGTAGGGTTTCGTAGCATGGAAAACAAAAATTTTCTATCACATACAAACAAACAAGCCAAGATCTATCTACTAGATTGTAGCAACGAGTCGATGGAATAACTTACCCTCGAAGATTCCAAAGTGTTTAACGAGAGCGGATACTCGTGGGTGATGTAGTCGTACTCTTCCCGATCTCAAGATCGCGTAGACGATCCTTCCGGCGCTGCGTTCCGGTAGCGCTCCCGCAGTCGGTCACACGTTCGGTACTTGACGAAGACCTTCCTCTCCCTTGTTCCAGCAGGCAGCGGAGGTTGTAGCACTCTCCTCGCGATTCCGGCAGCACAACGGCGTGGTACCGGAAGTAGAGGGGAGATCTCGCAGGGCTTCGCCTTAAGCCGGAGCGAGTATGGTGGAGTATGAGAGAGCTCCTCGGCGATCTAGGGTTTAGACACACCAAGGAGGAAGTTCTAGAGCCGGCGGCTAGGGTTCCGGGGACCCCCAAGTCGGCGGCTAGGGCAAAACCCTAGGGGGCGGCGGCTATGGTGGGCTGCAGCTTCTAGGGTTTGAGGTGAGGGACTTGTGTGCTCTAGGAGGGGTCCCTGCCCCTCCTTATATAGGTGGAGGGGGCCGGCGGCCAAGGGGAGGGAGAGGAGTCCCTCCCCAACTCGGCTTGGAGGGGGCGCCGCCGGTTGGAGGAGGCATTCCCTCCCCAACTCGGTTTCCCACTTCCTCCTCTTTTCCTCTTTCCAAATTTAGCCGTTTGACTTTTCAATTTAGCCGTTTGACTTTTCAAACTAGGATTTGAATTAATCCTTTATTTGGAACAGCGATGACACTTAGTACATGATGCAATCATACCAACTTGATACAACACATTCATGTACCCTTCCCCTCCGGAGTGCCGGACATTCCGGAACATTCTAGAACATTCCTGATGAAAACACCGGAATCATTCCCCAACTCCGAAACGGGTCTTTCCTTATATGAATCTTATTCTCCGGACCATTCCGGATCACCTCGTGATATCCCGGATCCCATCCGAGACTCTGAACAACATTCGGTCTCTTTCTCATAATACCATAACTACTCAAACAACGTCGAATCCTTAAGTGTGTCTCCCTACGGTTCGTGAATTATGCGGACATGATCGAGACACTTCTCCGAACAATAACCAATAGAGGAATCTGGAAATTCATATGGCTCCCACATATTTCTACGATTACTTTGCGATCGAATGAACCACTTACATACGATACTAATTTCCCTTTGTCTCACGATAGTTTACTTATCCGAGGTTATGATCGTCGGTATCTCTGCATACCTAGTTCAACCTCGTTACCGATAAGTACTCTTTTCTAGTTCCCGTGATATGTGATCCCTTGTGAGCCAGTCACATGCTTGCAAGCTAATTGGATGACATTCCACCGAGAGGGCCTAGAGTATATCTATCCGTCATATGGATGGACAAATCCCACTCTTGATCCATGTGTCTCAACCAATACTTTCCAAACACTCAATGCCACCTTTATAGCCACCCAGTTACGTTGTGGTGTTTGATGTCATCAAAGCATCCATCCGGTAAAGGTGATATGCATGATCTCATGGTCGAAGGAATTAGGTTACTATGTATCAGAAAGCATATAGCAATTGAACTATTGAAATGACTTGATCTTTATGCTACGCTTATCTATAGGAGTATGTACATCATATCATTCTCCTAACGATATGATCTTGTTGTTGATAACATCTCAATGTTCATGATAGGGAAACCACGATCATTTATCAACCAACAAGCTAGTGATGTATAGAGGCTATACTAGGGACTTCAAATTAAGTTTACAAATCACACAAGTATCAATGTTTCCTTGTTAATACTATTATAGCATGAATGCAAAAATTTATCATAAACACAAAGATATAATAATAACTACATTTATTATTGCCTCTAGGGCATATCTCCAATAGTCTCCCACTTGCACTAGAGTCATCTAATCTAGATTACATGGTAATATACCGAACACCCATGGCAGTTTGGTGCTGGTCATGTTTTGCCCTCGGGAGAGGTTTAGTCAACGGATCCGCCACATTCAGATCTGTGTGTACTTTGCAAATATTTATATCCCCATGTTGGATATGTTCTCGAATAGCGTGAAAACGTAGCTTGATGTGCTTCAGCTTCTTGTGTGACCTTGGTTCTTGCGCATTGGCTATGGCGCCCATGTTATCACAGTAGATAGACATTGGGTCCAGCGCACTAGGAACCACACCCAGCTCTGTAATGAACTCTTTCATCCATATCGCTTCTTGTGAAGCCTCCGAAGCCGCCATGTATTCCGATTCAGTTGAAGATCTCGCCACAACGCTTTGCTTTGCACTCCTCCAGCTAACTGCTGCACCATTCAAAATAAATACGTATCCAGATTGTGATTTAGAATCATCAGGATCGGTGTTCCAACTAGCATCGGTGTAACCATTAACAACGAGCTGTTCATCACCTCCATAAGAAAGAACCATATCCTTAGTTCTTCTCAAGTACTTAAGGATGTTTTTGACCGCTGTCCAATGATCCACTCCTGGATCACTTTGATATCTGCTAGTTAAAGTAACAGCATATGCAATGTCGGGTCTAGTACATAGCATGGCATACATTAGAGATCCTATGGCTGAGGCATAGGGAGTCTTACTCATCCTTTCTCTATCTTCTGCCGATGTCGGACTTTGAGTTTTACTCAAGGTCGTATTGGGCAACATGGGCAAGAACCCTTCCATTCCAAATCTCTTTAGAACTTTGTCCAAATATGTACTCTGTGACAATGATATTTGGCGTTTCGATCTATCTCTATAAATCTTTATGCCTAATATGTAAGCTGCTTCGCCGAGATCCTTCATTGAAAAACTATTATTCAAATATTCCTTGACACTATTAAGAAGGTCTACATCATTCCCAATCAATAATATGTCATCCACATATAGTATTAAGAATGCTACAGAGCTCCCACTCACTTTCTTGTAAATACAAGCTTCTCCATAAGTTTGTATAAAACCAAAAATTTTGATCACCTTATCAAAACGTTGATTCCAACTTCGGGATGCTTGCTTCAATCCATAGATGGACCGTTGAAGTTTACATACCTTGTTAGCATCTTTAGGATCGACAAAACCTTTGGGTTGCATCATATACAACTCTTCATCAATATCTCCATTGAGGAATGCTGTTTTGACATCCATCTGCCATATCTCATAATCATAATATGCAGCGATTGCTAACATAATCCTCACAGACTTTAGCTTCGCTAGCGGTGAGAAAGTCTCATCGTAGTCAACTCCTTGAATTTGTCGAAACCCTTTTGCGACAAGTCGAGCTTTATAGACAGTAACATTACCATCAGCATCTGTTTTCTTCTTGAAGATCCATTTGTTCTCGACAGCCTTCCGGCCATCCGGTAAGTCCACCAAAATCCATACTTGGTTTTCGTACATGGATCCAATCTCGGATTTCATGGCTTCTTGCCATTTATTGGAATCTGGGCTCATCATCGCTTCCTCATATGTCTCGGGATCATCGGTGTTGTCCAAAAACATGACACTCATAACGGGATCATACCAATCTGGAGTGGTACGAGTTCTCGTTGACCTCCGAGGCTCTGTAGCAACTTCAACCGAAGTTTCATGATCATCATCATTAGCTTCCTCTCTTATTGGTGCAGGCACCACAGGAACTTCTTCCGGTGCTGCGCTACTCGCAATTTCGAGAGAAGGTTCGACAACCTCGTCGAGTTCTACTTTCCTTCCAGTCACTTCTTTCGAGAGAAATTCCTTCTCTAGAAAGGATCCATTCTTGGCAACGAAGATTTTGCCTTCGGATCTATGATAGAAGGTATACCCAATAGTTTCCTTCGGGTATCCTATGAAGACGCATTTTTCCGCTTTGGGTTCAAGCTTGTCCGGCTGTAACTTCTTTACATAGGCTTCGCATCCCCAAACTTTAAGGAACGACAATCTAGGTTTCTTCCCAAACCATAATTCATACGGTGTCGTCTCAACGGATTTAGACGGTGCCCTATTTAAAGTGAATGCGGCTGTTTCTAATGCATAACCCCAAAATGATAGCGGTAAATCTGTAAGTGACATCATAGAACGAACCATATCTAAGAGAGTTCGATTACGACGTTCGGACACACCATTACGCTGTGGTGTTCCCGGCGGTGTCAACTGTGAAAGTATTCCGCATTTCTTCAAATGCTCGCCAAACTCGTAACTTAGATATTCACCTCCACGATCAGAACGTAGAAATTTAATCTTCTTGTTACGTTGATTCTCTACCTCACTTTGAAATTCCTTAAACTTCTCGAAAGTTTCGGACTTATGTTTCATGAAATAGATATACCCATATCTACTCAAGTCATCCGTGAAGGTAAGAACATAACGATAACCACCGCGCGATGCTACACTCATTGGACCACACACATCGGTATGTATGATTTCCAATAAGTCCGTAGCTCGCTCCATCATACCAGAAAATGGAGTCTTAGTCATTTTACCCATCAGACATGCTTCGCATCTATCAAGTGATTCGAAATCAAGTGATTCAAGAAGTCCATCGGAATGGAGTTTCTTCATACGCTTCACTCCAATGTGACCAAGACGGCAGTGCCACATATAGGTCGAGTTATCGCTCGATTTCAAACGTTTAGCCTCAATGTTGTTGATATGTGTATTTCCACTATCGAGATTCAATAAGAATAGACCATCTATCAAAGGTGCATGTGCATAAAACATATTACTCATATAAATCGAACAACCATTATTCTCGGACTTAAACAAGTAACGGTCTCGCAATAAACAAGATCCGATATAATGTTCATGCTCAACGCAGGCATCAAATAACAATTATTTAAGTATAGAACTAATCCCGATCGTAGATGAAGGGGTAGCGTGCCGACCGCGATCACATCAACCTTTGATCCGTTTCCCACGCGCATCGTCACCTCGTTGTTCGCTAGCTTTCGTTTATTCTGCAGCACCTGTTTCGAGTTACAAATATGAGCAACCGAACCAGTATCAAATACCCAGGCACTACTACGAGTACTAGTGAGATACACATCAATAACATGTATATCAGATATACCTTTCTTCTTGATGTTGCTGTTCTTCAAATCCGCCAAGTACTTTGGGCAATTCCGCTTCCGGTGACCTTCTCCCTTGCAGTAAAAGCACTCAGTTTCAGGCTTGGGTCCAGCCTTGGTCTTCTTCGCCGGCGTGGTAACTTTCTTACCACCCTTCTTGAAGTGTCCCTTTTACTTAGACTTGCCTTTCTTGAATTTGGTGGTCTTATTGACCATCAACACTTGGTGCTCTTTCTTGATCTCCACTTCTGCAGACTTTAACATAGCAAACAGTTCTGGCAACTCTTTGTTCATGTTCTGCATGTTGTAGTTCATCACAAAGTTCCTGTAACTTGGTGGTAGTGGCTGGAGGACACGGTAAATCCCCAAAGCATTAGGAATCACTATACCCAAGCTTTGAAGTTTGTTTGCGTGCCCAGACATCTTAAGCACATGCTCACTGACGGAGCTGCCCTCTTCCATCTTGCAATTAAAGAACTTTTCAGAAGCCTCATAGCTTTCAATTGCCGCATGAGTCTCAAAAATCAATTTGAGATCCTCGACAATATCATATGGGTCTGACTCTTCAAACCTTTTCTGAAGCTCCGATTCTAAACCATACAAGATAGCACACTGAACTATGGAGTACTGATTCTTCCGAGCGAGGTAAACATTCTTTACTTCATCGGAAGCATCAGCTGCAGGTGGGTCACCCAGCGGTGCATCCAGCACATAGGTCAAATTACCAGCTGTGAGGACAATCCTCAAATTGCGGAACCAATCCGCGAAGTTGCTTCCATTGTTTTTCAACTTTTCTTTCTCTAGGAACGCATTAAAATTGATGGTAGGGGCTGCCGTTGATCTACAACATATTTGCAATAGTTTAGACTAAGTTTATGACAAATTGAGTTCAAATTAATTAATGAAATTAAACTAGGTGAACTCCCACTCAAAACAACATCCCTCACATTGTTTTAGTGATCACACGAACCAAATCCACTACATCAACACCGATCATCACGAGAGTTGATATAGTTTCAATGGCGAACAATCGTCATGTTCATCATATCTACTATACGATTCATGCTTTACCTTTCGGTGATCCGTGTTCCGAGACCATGTCTGTACATGCTAGGCTCATCAAGATCAAACCTTAGTTTCTGCATGAGCAAATCTGGCTTGCTCACGTTGTATACACTTGCGGAATCTAACACACCCGATCATCACGTGGTGCTTCGAAACAACAAGCTTTAGCAACGGTGCTAACTAAGGGTGAACACTTTATGACTTGAAATTCATGTGCATGAGGGATCATCTTATAATGCTACCGTCGTCTACTAAGCAATATAAGATGCATAAAGGATTAACATCACATGCAATTCATAATATGTGATATGATATGGCCTTTCTTCTTTGTGCTTCCGATCTCCATCTTCTAGCACGAACATGATCTCCATCATCACCGGCATTGCATCAAGGTCAATGACGCTTCTCCATGGTTGTCGTCCACCGGCTTTAACTATTACAACTACTTTGAATAGACACGCGGGTCTTAACATAAATTAAAGACAACCATATGGCTCCTGCCGGTTGCCAACTTACAATAAGGAACATTGCATACATCAAATATAATCACAATCATGGCCATATCACATCACTGCACACCCCTGCAAAACAAAGTTTAGACGCCTTTACTTTCTTTGCATGTTTTACGTGGTTTGGGGCTTTCTATAAGTGTCGTTCTAACTTACGAACATGAACCACAACATTGATACTAGTATTGTTAATCACCCGTTGTAAATTGGATCTTAACTATGCTAGGAGAAACAGGCACCCGCAAAGCCACTTATGCAATACAAGTTGCATGTCAAGCGTGGAGCAAGTCTCATGAACGATGTCATGTAAGGTTAGCCCGGGCCGCTTCATCCCAACATACCGCAAGATGCAAAGTACACAAGAAGCAATCGACAATAAAAGCATCAACGCCCACAATGACCATTGTGTTCTACTCGTGCAACAGATCTACATATAGACACGGCTCTGATACCACTGTAGGGTTTCGTAGCATGGAAAACAAAAAATTTCTATCGCATACAAACAAACAAGCCAAGATCTATCTACTAGATTGTAGCAACGAGTCGATGGAATAACTTACCCTCGAAGATTCCAAAGTGTTTAACGAGAGCGGATTCTCGTGGGTGATGTAGTCGTACTCTTCCCGATCTCAAGATCGCGTAGACGATCCTTCCGGCGCTGCGTTCCGGCAGCGCTCCCGCAGTCGGTCACACGTTCGGTACTTGACGAAGACCTTCCTCTCCCTTGTTCTAGCAGGCAGCGGAGGTTGTAGCACTCTCCTCGCGATTCCGGCAGCACAACGGCGTGGTACCGGAAGTAGAGGGGAGATCTCGCAGGGCTTCGCCTTAAGCCGGAGCGAGTATGGTGGAGTATGAGAGAGCTCCTCGGCGATCTAGGGTTTAGACACACCAAGGAGGAAGTTCTAGAGCCGGCGGCTAGGGTTCCGGGGACCCCCAAGTCGGCGGCTAGGGCAAAACCCTAGGGGGCGGCGGCTATGGTGGGCTGCAGCTTCTAGGGTTTGAGGTGAGGGACTTGTGTGCTCTAGGAGGGGTCCCTGCCCCTCCTTATATAGGTGGAGGGGGCCGGCGGCCAAGGGGAGGGAGAGGAGTCCCTCCCCAACTCGGCTTGGAGGGGGCGCCGCCGGTTCGAGGAGGGATTCCCTCCCCAACTCGGTTTCCCACTTCCTCCTCTTTTCCTCTTTCCAAATTTAGCCGTTTGACTTTTCAATTTAGCCGTTTGACTTTTCAAACTAGGATTTGAATTAATCCTATATTTGGAACAGCGATGACACTTAGTACATGATGCAATCATACCAACTTGATACAACACATTCATGTACCCTTCCCCTCCAGAGTGCCGGACATTCCGGAACATTCTAGAACATTCCTGATGAAAACACCGGAATCATTCCCCAACTCCGAAACGGGTCTTTCCTTATATGAATATTATTCTCTGGACCATTCCGGATCACCTCGTGATATCCCGGATCCCATCCGAGACTCCGAACAACATTCAGTCTCTTTCTCATAATACCATAACTACTCAAACAACGTCGAATCCTTAAGTGTGTCTCCCTACGGTTCGTGAATTATGCGGACATGATCGAGACACTTCTCCGAACAATAACCAATAGAGGAATCTGGAAATTCATATGGCTCCCACATATTTCTACGATTACTTTGCGATCGAATGAACCACTTACATACGATACTAATTTCCCTTTGTCTCACGATAGTTTACTTATCCGAGGTTATGATCGTCGGTATCTCTGCATACCTAGTTCAACCTCGTTACCGATAAGTACTCTTTTCTAGTTCCCGTGATATGTGATCCCTTGTGAGCCAGTCACATGCTTGCAAGCTAATTGGATGACATTCCACCGAGAGGGCCTAGAGTATATCTATCCGTCATATGGATGGACAAATCCCACTCTTGATCCATGTGTCTCAACCAATACTTTCCAAACACTCAATGCCACCTTTATAGCCACCCAGTTACGTTGTGGTGTTTGATGTCATCAAAGCATCCATCCGGTAAAGGTGATATGCATGATCTCATGGTCGAAGGAATTAGGTTACTATGTATCAGAAAGCATATAGCAATTGAACTATTGAAATGACTTGATCTTTATGCTACGCTTATCTATAGGAGTATGTCCATCATATCATTCTCCTAACGATACGATCTTGTTGTTCATAACATCTCAATGTTCATGATAGGGAAACCACGATCATTTATCAACCAACAAGCTAGTGATGTATAGAGGCTATACTAGGGACTTCAAATTAAGTTTACAAATCACACAAGTATCAATGTTTCCTTGTTAATACTATTATAGCATGAATGCAAACATTTATCATAAACACAAAGATATAATAATAACTACATTTATTATTGCCTCTAGGGCATATCTCCAACATATCCTACCCGCATTTACCTAAACGGGGAGATTCCCCCCTTATACGGGTACGGAACATTCGCCTCTAGGTTAGAGCGCATGCATGCGAGGGGGACACATGCAAGCACCTACACCAACCTCTCAAAACACTCACACACATATGCTAGGGACACATGCAAGTTTTCATCTGATTCCAATGTTCTCGTGGTCTTCCTCCGGCGAAACACTGATCTCTGTGCACACTCGGATCGTCTACCCCCCTAGACGTTCCTCTGACAGGGGTAGCCCGGCGTAGCTCTCTCTTGTTTTGTGTTTGTTTAGGTCATAGGGTGATGTAAAACCATGTTGGTTTACAAGTTGGGGCACTATCCTACCCGGTTTCACCTAAACGGGGAGATTCCCCCCTTATACGGGTATGGAACCTTCGCATCTAGGTTAGAGCGCATGCATGCGAGGGGGGACACATGTAAGCACCTATACCAACCTCTCACCACACTCACACACATATGCTAGGGACACATGCAAGTTTTCATCTGATTCCGATGTTCTCGTGGTCTTCCTCCAGCGAAACCCTGATCTCTATACACACTCGGATCGTCTACCCCCTAGACGTTCCTCTGACAGGGGTAGCCCAGCGTAGCTCTCTCTTGTTTTGTGTTTGTTTAGGTCATAGGGTGATGTAAAACCATGTTGGTTCACAAGTTGGGGCACTATCCTACCTGGTTTCACCTAAACGGGAAGATTCCCCCCTTATACGGGTACGGAACGTTCGCCTCTAGGTTAGAGCGCATGCATGCAAGGGGGGACACATGAAAGCACCTATACCAACCTCTCATCACACTCACACACATATGCTAGGGACACATGCAAGTTTTCATCTGATTCCGATGTTCTCGTGGTCTTCCTCCGGCGAAACCCTGATCTCTGTGCACACTCAGATTGTCTACCCCCCTAGACGTTCCTCTGACAGGGGTAGCCCGGCGTAGCTCTCTCTTGTTTTGTGTTTGTTTAGGTCATAGGGTGATGTAAAACCATGTTGGTTCACAAGTTGGGGCACTATCCTACCCGGTTTCACCTAAACGGGGAGATTCCCCCCTTATACGGGTACAGAACCTTCGCCTCTAGGTTAGAGCGCATGCATGCGAGGGGGGACACATGCAAGCACCTATACCAACCTCTCACCACACTCACACACATATGCTAGGGACACATGCAAGTTTTCATCTGATTCCGATGTTCTCGTGGTCTTCCTCCGGCGAAACCCTGATCTGTGTGCACACTCGGATCGTCTACCCCCCTAGACGTTCCTCTGACAGGGGTAGCCCGGCGTAGCTCTCTCTTGTTTTGTGTTTGTTTAGGTCATAGGGTGATGTAAAACCATGTTGGTTCACAAGTTGGGGCACTATCCTACCCGGTTTCACCTAAACGGGGAGATTCCCCCCTTATACGGGTACAGAACCTTCGCCTCTAGGTTAGAGCGCATGCATTCGAGGGGGACACATGCAAGCACCTATACCAACCTCTCACCACACTCACACACATATGCTAGGGACACATTGTAACACCCTCAGAATCGGCCCTATGCAAGTTTCAGCGAAATTCGCCAAACCCGCATAGAAACGATTCAAAGGTGCCACCAGGCACTTTCGTGCGGGTGGAAAGCGAAGTAATATCATTACACAACAGTCCTCGATGGGACCCATAGAACAGATATATATATAACAGCGACTCAAAGAGTCAAGAATACAGATATAATATATACAAAGATCCAAATCACCTTGAAAATGATAGAGCGTCCGACTACGGACAAGATGCAAATGGGGCTAAGAGCCCTGAAGAATAACCAATGGCGTCCATAACCCTGCCCAGGCCAAGCCGGAAGGGTAACCCTGCTAACGACGTCGATCTCAAAACCTGCTTAAACAAAAGGGGTGTCGACAAAGGGCAAAGGAAAAAGAGGAGCGTCAGTACTGAGGCCAGTACACGGTGAGACTAGAATTCAGCGGTCCTCGCCTACATAGGTATGGTGGACTGAGCGGCAGCGGCAGCATGCACTAAACAACCTATAGAGACTCGATACAACTGACGGTTATCAGAGAGGGGTAAGAATAACCTATTCGGGACCAACCTGATACTACCACCAAACAAACCCATCCTGGTGTTTCCCCCTCGAGACCAAACGAGGAAGTCAACCGAGGAACGCACACAGTTGGCAATTTTATTTATTCAGTTATCGTTGCAGCAATTACTAGTCAGGTATAGATATTCATCCTAATAAAATAAAGTAGTGGGCAGTTTTAGTTAACCATTCCGTGATAGTTGCGACACTTACTAGTCAGATACAATTAACATGAGATAACCCAAAACCCAGCAGTTGTTGGTACTTTTATTTAGCCATTCCGTTGTGGTGAAGCTGATTACTAGTCATATCGGATACAAGTCCTAGTAATAACAGTAAACTTTAGGTATAGTTGTCTATGATCAAGCACTGTGCTCCAAGTCGTCCATAACCGCAGACACGGCTTCTCGAAAAGATTAAACCCTGCAGGGGTGCACCAAAGTATCCACACGCACTTCGACCCTTTTTGCCAGATCAGTTAACATACACCCATCGGTATGTCGGCGGGGCCTAAGTCATGACGTTTCCCAGACCCAAAGCAAGCACGGGGGGCCACCCCACTAAGTACACCCGCAACGAAGTCGGCCGGTCTCCGAGACGGACTCAGGGTTTGCGACAGTGGCTGTAAACGACAGCAAATCCCCAAACGGGGACTGTCGATACCGCGAAAACACTCCGCTTCCAAAACAGTACAGCGTGCTCCTCACACAATCGTAAATAAAGCAGTAAAACATGGCATAAGTACAGGATAGTAATAAAGCCCCAAACTACTTGTGGCCCCCAGTACAATACTTTGAAATCAGGTACTAAATCGATGGGGGGCCCATATCTCCCCACATGTGGTTAGCGCGCTCGATCTCGGAACAGGTGTCAAGAACTCGGGGTCCTACGGGACACAAGTGGGCGGTCGGAAACCAAATATTATCTATCACCCACCGGTGCCTCTGCTTACCTACTTCAATTTTAGTTATTAAACAATAATTAAAGTGAATGATAATTAAAGCCATGATCATCTCCAACATTAAACATGCGGCAATTCTCCAACAACTGTGGTACTTGACGACACGCGACGGCACTTGAGCAAGCGACTACGACGCGCAGGTCCAACTATCTACCAAACAACAGGTAATAGGATGTGTCCAAGGCAATATAGGGCTGCAAGGGATATCACGGGCACGGGACTAGAGCATCGCAACACAGATAGCAATAGATCAACAGGAGGGAAATAATTACTATAAAAGTAAGATAGGTAGAAAGGGGGGAGATGCTCGCCTGAAAACATTGCCGAAGGTTCAACCGAAGATCGGGGCGAAGCTCACATCAACTCAACGGCCTTATCCGCGAAGAAGCAAAACACTAGAAGAAACACCGGATGCAACATTTAATACTACGGCAAAGATCGAGCATGATGCATGTATGATGTATGGCATGGCAAAGATGCGATGCAATTAGGTCATGTTAAGTGGAACCGGGGTCCCGACAATTAATTAGATGGTTCATGTTATTTATCTACCCCGCGAATTTAAATGTTGTTTAACAAGGCAGGATATATCACCGGTTCGCTACTCAAATTTAAATGAGGCCAATATAAGGCTAGATTTGCCCGCATATGGGCCCCATATTTAATTATGCAGTGAATCGGCATAAGGCCCCCAAACCAATGATATGATGCGAGCATGACAATTTAAGATGCAACAGTTGTATTATATTATAAAATAGGGTTTCGGGAAGGGTTCACACATTAGGGGGGGTCTCGACGAACTTGAGGTTCCGGGGTTCGGGGTCGGTCTCAGGGTCCAGGGTTCGACGGGTTCGGTCTCGGCGGGATCGTTCTCGGGTAGCGGGGCAGATCTTGTAGTGCTTCAGGTTCGGGTGCGGTTCTCGGCGAACTGGTCGGTTCCCTGTCGGAGGTCTTGGCGCTTCGGATCGTCTTCGGTTCGGGGCCTTAGGGTCTTGGGGTTCGCGTCCGTGTGGCGGTCTTGTTCCGTGTAGGCGTTCTCGAGGTCGATGGCGAACTTGTCCGGTACCGGGGTTCGGGTCCGGGAAGGAGTACTCGTCGCGTCGGGTTTCGGTGTTCTCGGACCGATTGAAGACCTTGGCGTACGGCGGTAGATCTTGTTGGTATCATTCCGAAGGACTCGTTGTTCTGCAGCGGAGATCATGGGGTCATCGGGTTCGGGCCTTGGCGTTTCACATCCTCGTGATGGTCTCGGGGCGTCGAATCCGGTAGGAGGACTTGGCGCGGCGTCGGGTTCAGGATGGGGTACCACATCGCCCAACAAGAAGAAGGGCACCAGATGCACTACTACCTCAGGCGATGTAGAACTTGGCAGCCAACACGCGCGCGGTGCAGCGAGCTCCTGGACAGGGAGGCGGACGCGGCATGGGCGTGTCGGCGACGGGTGGCGAGGAGAGCTCGGGCGGCGGAGGCAGAGGAGGCCGCGGGTCGGCGGAGGCTCGGTCGGACGACGGAGGCGACCGGCGGGGTGGAGCAGAGGCGGGGGGGAGCTTGGTGGAGGGGGCGCCGTGCTGCGGAGGCCAGACGAGGGAGGGGGTCGCGCGGGGCGAGGCTCTGCAGGGGGGGAAAGGCCGGACGGGGGGGCGAGCTCGTGGGTCGGGGGCCTCCCGGGGCGGCGGCGGAGGTTGACGGGGAGGCGAGGGGGCGACGCCGGAGGGGAACGCAGCGGCTGGATGGCGCGGGAGGGGCACGGGCGGGGCCGAGCGGGGCGGCCGGAGCACGCGGGCCCGCTGGCGAGCTCGGCGGCGGGGACGGGTCGGGGGCCTTCCGCGGCGGCCGGAGCGGGCGACGGTGCGGTCGGGGAGGGGGTTGCAGCGCGGAGGAGGCCGGCGGCGGAGGTGCTCGGGCTCTGTCGAGGGAGGTGGGGAGAGGGGAGCGTGCGGGAGCGATGGGTCATGGGGGTGGGGCCGAGGCCGGAGAGGTTGGCGGGCGGCGGTGGCGTGAGGGCCGGAGAGGCCGGCGGCGCGCGGCGCCTGGCGGGGCTCCAGCGACGGGGTGGCGCGCTCGGGCGAGGGGCGGGGGAGGAAGGAGAGAGGGAGGGAGAAGAAGCCAGAGGAGGGAGGAGGCGCGGGGAGGAAGAGGCTCGGGTGGGGAGAGGCGGTTCGGTCGGGGTGGGGCCCGGGGTGGGACACAGGCGGGTGGTGGGACTGGCAGGTGGGGCAGCGGGTGTGGGTGTGTGTGGTGTTGTGTGCGTTGGGTGTGTTGTGTGTGTGGCCTGAGAGGGAGAGGGAGAGAGAGAGGTGAGGTGGCGCGATTTGAGTGGTGGGGGGTTTGGGGAGGGGTGAGGTGGCGACATAGGATAGGTTGGGGTGAGGTGGAGGGGTTGTGGGTAGATTAGGTTGGGTAGCTTTAGGATTATGGGTGGGCCGTTTTAATTCCTGGGGGTGGTCGTTCGGGTCGAATCGGCCCGTTCGACTGCCCCCACTAAAATAAATAAATATTTTATTTATTTCAAACAAGGCTTTTGCAAACCGATAGCAGACAAAATAAAATAATCCGGTGACCCGGGTTTGAATTTGAAAACAAGACGGGGCGTTTTAGAAAACAAAAACAGGCTTTGCGAAAAATAGTTTTAGACAAACAATGCATGATGATGACGATGCAATGCACAAATCCAACGCGATTTTCTAGTAGTGGTTTTGCGGGATGCCACAATTCGACACCACTAACAATGGATCTCGCCCTCGAGATCCGCCTCATGGTACCGGAAGGAAGGTCGGCGGTCTGCGTCTTCTCGCTTCGTGTAGATCCTCGCGACACCACTAACAAGAGATCGTTGATCCTGTTCATCAAGAGAACACTCCGGATAGCAACGGACGAAGTTAAAGGTAAGGCCGCCTCTAACTTCCATGGAAGGAGTAGAATTGCATCGATCCACCATTCAATATACAGAGCAAATGATAAGAGTAGTGGTATGGTCGCGACTCCATCCCGCACTCAACGCATTACTATGTACTCGAATAACAGACTATGCAACCAACTCTCAGAATTCAGACTGAAGATCTCGACAAGCGAGGTTCGGAAACAAAGGAGTGATGCAGACTCTGCATCAGATCTGGCGTAGATGATGTCGTCGCGTCGGAAAACACCGGAAGGCACAAACAAGGAACAAAGAATGGTACCACAGACGAAGGATTCCTCGGGCAGCATGAACACCGGACGTAGCATCACCGTTACCAAAGGAGGAAGCGAAACCCTGAAGGTACGACGGAAACCCAACCCCGAGAATTCCTGGACTCGAAGAAAGAGACGAGAGCGGATTCAAAACACGTAGAGGTAAGAGGAGAACAGCAGAGGGGTAAGGAGTAAAATCAGACCTAATCAGAACTATCCAACCGATTTTGAAAAATAGTTTTGACACTCTACTTTGGCCGTTAGCTAGGTTATCCTACAGGCTGGACTTGTGGGGTATCGCAACTGCTGAGCTCTGATACCACTCTGTAACACCCTCAGAATCGTCCCTATGCAAGTTTCAGAGAAATTCGCCAAACCCGCATAGAAACGATTCAAAGGTGCCACCAGGCACTTTCGTGCGGGTGGAAAGCGAAGTAATATCATTACACAACAGTCCTCGATGGGACCCACAGAACAGATATATATAACAGCGACTCAAAGAGTCAAGAATACAGATGTAATATATACAAAGATCCAAATCACCTTGAAAATGATAGAGCGTCCGACTACGGACAAGATGCAAATGGGGCTAAGAGCCCTGAAGAATAACCAATGGCGTCCATAACCCTGCCCAGGCCAAGCCGGAAGGGTAACCCTGCTAACGACGTCGATCTCAAAACCTGCTTAAACAAAAGGGGTGCCGACAAAGGGCAAAGGAAAAAGAGGAGCGTCAGTACTGAGGCCAGTACACGGTGAGACTAGAATTCAGCGGTCCTCGCCTACATAGGTATGGTGGACTGAGCGGCAGCGGCAGCATGCACTAAACAACCTATAGAGACTCGATACAACTGACGGTTATCAGAGAGGGGTAAGAATAACCTATTCGGGACCAACCTGATACTACCACCAAACAAACCCATCCTGGTGTTTCCCCCTCGAGACCAAACGAGGAAGTCAACCGAGGAACGCACACAGTTGGCAATTTTATTTATTCAGTTATCGTTGCAGCAATTACTAGTCAGGTATAGATATTCATCCTAATAAAATAAAGTAGTGGGCAGTTTTAGTTAACCATTTCGTGATAGTTGCGACACTTACTAGTCAGATACAATTAACATGAGATAACCCAAAACCCAGCAGTTGTTGGTACTTTTATTTAGCCATTCCGTTGTGGTGAAGCTGATTACTAGTCATATCGGATACAAGTCCTAGTAATAACAGTAAACTTTAGGTATAGTTGTCTATGATCAAGCACTGTGCTCCAAGTCGTCCATAACCGCAGACACGGCTTCTCGAAAAGATTAAACCCTGCAGGGGTGCACCAAAGTATCCACACGCACTTCGACCCTTTTTGCCAGATCAGTTAACATACACCCATCGGTATGTCGGCGGGGCCTAAGTCATGACGTTTCCCAGACCCAAAGCAAGCACGGGGGGCCACCCCACTAAGTACACCCGCAACGAAGTCGGCCGGTCTCCGAGACGGACTCAGGGTTTGCGACAGTGGCTGTAAACGACAGCAAATCCCCAAACGGGGACTGTCGATACCGCGAAAACACTCCGCTTCCAAAACAGTACAGCGTGCTCCTCACACAATCGTAAATAAAGCAGTAAAACATGGCATAAGTACAGGATAGTAATAAAGCCCCAAACTACTTGTGGCCCCCAGTACAATACTTTGAAATCAGGTACTAAATCGATGGGGGGCCCATATCTCCCCACATGTGGTTAGCGCGCTCGATCTCGGAACAGGTGTCAAGAACTCGGGGTCCTACGGGACACAAGTGGGCGGTCGGAAACCAAATATTATCTATCACCCACCGGTGCCTCTGCTTACCTACTTCAATTTTAGTTATTAAACAATAATTAAAGTGAATGATAATTAAAGCCATGATCATCTCCAACATTAAACATGCGGCAATTCTCCAACAACTGTGGTACTTGACGACACGCGACGGCACTTGAGCAAGCGACTACGACGCGCAGGTCCAACTATCTACCAAACAACAGGTAATAGGATGTGTCCAAGGCAATATAGGGCTGCAAGGGATATCACGGGCACGGGACTAGAGCATCGCAACACAGATAGCAATAGATCAACAGGAGGGAAATAATTACTATAAAAGTAAGATAGGTAGAAAGGGGGGAGATGCTCGCCTGAAAACATTGCCGAAGGTTCAACCGAAGATCGGGGCGAAGCTCACATCAACTCAACGGCCTTATCCGCGAAGAAGCAAAACACTAGAAGAAACACCGGATGCAACATTTAATACTACGGCAAAGATCGAGCATGATGCATGTATGATGTATGGCATGGCAAAGATGCGATGCAATTAGGTCATGTTAAGTGGAACCGGGGTCCCGACAATTAATTAGATGGTTCATGTTATTTATCTACCCCGCGAATTTAAATGTTGTTTAACAAGGCAGGATATATCACCGGTTCGCTACTCAAATTTAAATGAGGCCAATATAAGGCTAGATTTGCCCGCATATGGGCCCCATATTTAATTATGCAGTGAATCGGCATAAGGCCCCCAAACCAATGATATGATGCGAGCATGACAATTTAAGATGCAACAGTTGTATTATATTATAAAATAGGGTTTCGGGAAGGGTTCACACATTAGGGGGGGTCTCGACGAACTTGAGGTTCCGGGGTTCGGGGTCGGTCTCAGGGTCCAGGGTTCGACGGGTTCGGTCTCGGCGGGATCGTTCTCGGGTAGCGGGGCAGATCTTGTAGTGCTTCAGGTTCGGGTGCGGTTCTCGGCGAACTGGTCGGTTCCCTGTCGGAGGTCTTGGCGCTTCGGATCGTCTTCGGTTCGGGGCCTTAGGGTCTTGGGGTTCGCGTCCGTGTGGCGGTCTTGTTCCGTGTAGGCGTTCTCGAGGTCGATGGCGAACTTGTCCGGTACCGGGGTTCGGGTCCGGGAAGGAGTACTCGTCGCGTCGGGTTTCGGTGTTCTCGGACCGATTGAAGACCTTGGCGTACGGCGGTAGATCTTGTTGGTATCATTCCGAAGGACTCGTTGTTCTGCAGCGGAGATCATGGGGTCATCGGGTTCGGGCCTTGGCGTTTCACATCCTCGTGATGGTCTCGGGGCGTCGAATCCGGTAGGAGGACTTGGCGCGGCGTCGGGTTCAGGATGGGGTACCACATCGCCCAACAAGAAGAAGGGCACCAGATGCACTACTACCTCAGGCGATGTAGAACTTGGCAGCCAACACGCGCGCGGTGCAGCGAGCTCCTGGACAGGGAGGCGGACGCGGCATGGGCGTGTCGGCGACGGGTGGCGAGGAGAGCTCGGGCGGCGGAGGCAGAGGAGGCCGCGGGTCGGCGGAGGCTCGGTCGGACGACGGAGGCGACCGGCGGGGTGGAGCAGAGGCGGGGGGGAGCTTGGTGGAGGGGGCGCCGTGCTGCGGAGGCCAGACGAGGGAGGGGGTCGCGCGGGGCGAGGCTCTGCAGGGGGGGAAAGGCCGGACGGGGGGGCGAGCTCGTGGGTCGGGGGCCTCCCGGGGCGGCGGCGGAGGTTGACGGGGAGGCGAGGGGGCGACGCCGGAGGGGAACGCAGCGGCTGGATGGCGCGGGAGGGGCACGGGCGGGGCCGAGCGGGGCGGCCGGAGCACGCGGGCCCGCTGGCGAGCTCGGCGGCGGGGACGGGTCGGGGGCCTTCCGCGGCGGCCGGAGCGGGCGACGGTGCGGTCGGGGAGGGGGTTGCAGCGCGGAGGAGGCCGGCGGCGGAGGTGCTCGGGCTCTGTCGAGGGAGGTGGGGAGAGGGGAGCGTGCGGGAGCGATGGGTCATGAGGGTGGGGCCGAGGCCGGAGAGGTTGGCGGGCGGCGGTGGCGTGAGGGCCGGAGAGGCCGGCGGCGCGCGGCGCCTGGCGGGGCTCCAGCGACGGGGTGGCGCGCTCGGGCGAGGGGCGGGGGAGGAAGGAGAGAGGGAGGGAGAAGAAGCCAGAGGAGGGAGGAGGCGCGGGGAGGAAGAGGCTCGGGTGGGGAGAGGCGGTTCGGTCGGGGTGGGGCCCGGGGTGGGACACAGGCGGGTGGTGGGACTGGCAGGTGGGGCAGCGGGTGTGGGTGTGTGTGGTGTTGTGTGCGTTGGGTGTGTTGTGTGTGTGGCCTGAGAGGGAGAGGGAGAGAGAGAGGTGAGGTGGCGCGATTTGAGTGGTGGGGGGTTTGGGGAGGGGTGAGGTGGCGACATAGGATAGGTTGGGGTGAGGTGGAGGGGTTGTGGGTAGATTAGGTTGGGTAGCTTTAGGATTATGGGTGGGCCGTTTTAATTCCTGGGGGTGGTCGTTCGGGTCGAATCGGCCCGTTCGACTGCCCCCACTAAAATAAATAAATATTTTATTTATTTCAAACAAGGCTTTTGCAAACCGATAGCAGACAAAATAAAATAATCCGGTGACCCGGGTTTGAATTTGAAAACAAGACGGGGCGTTTTAGAAAACAAAAACAGGCTTTGCGAAAAATAGTTTTAGACAAACAATGCATGATGATGACGATGCAATGCACAAATCCAACGCGATTTTCTAGTAGTGGTTTTGCGGGATGCCACAATTCGACACCACTAACAATGGATCTCGCCCTCGAGATCCGCCTCATGGTACCGGAAGGAAGGTCGGCGGTCTGCGTCTTCTCGCTTCGTGTAGATCCTCGCGACACCACTAACAAGAGATCGTTGATCCTGTTCATCAAGAGAACACTCCGGATAGCAACGGACGAAGTTAAAGGTAAGGCCGCCTCTAACTTCCATGGAAGGAGTAGAATTGCATCGATCCACCATTCAATATACAGAGCAAATGATAAGAGTAGTGGTATGGTCGCGACTCCATCCCGCACTCAACGCATTACTATGTACTCGAATAACAGACTATGCAACCAACTCTCAGAATTCAGACTGAAGATCTCGACAAGCGAGGTTCGGAAACAAAGGAGTGATGCAGACTCTGCATCAGATCTGGCGTAGATGATGTCGTCGCGTCGGAAAACACCGGAAGGCACAAACAAGGAACAAAGAATGGTACCACAGACGAAGGATTCCTCGGGCAGCATGAACACCGGACGTAGCATCACCGTTACCAAAGGAGGAAGCGAAACCCTGAAGGTACGACGGAAACCCAACCCCGAGAATTCCTGGACTCGAAGAAAGAGACGAGAGCGGATTCAAAACACGTAGAGGTAAGAGGAGAACAGCAGAGGGGTAAGGAGTAAAATCAGACCTAATCAGAACTATCCAACCGATTTTGAAAAATAGTTTTGACACTCTACTTTGGCCGTTAGCTAGGTTATCCTACAGGCTGGACTTGTGGGGTATCGCAACTGCTGAGCTCTGATACCACTCTGTAACACCCTCAGAATCGTCCCTATGCAAGTTTCAGAGAAATTCGCCAAACCCGCATAGAAACGATTCAAAGGTGCCACCAGGCACTTTCGTGCGGGTGGAAAGCGAAGTAATATCATTACACAACAGTCCTCGATGGGACCCACAGAACAGATATATATAACAGCGACTCAAAGAGTCAAGAATACAGATGTAATATATACAAAGATCCAAATCACCTTGAAAATGATAGAGCGTCCGACTACGGACAAGATGCAAATGGGGCTAAGAGCCCTGAAGAATAACCAATGGCGTCCATAACCCTGCCCAGGCCAAGCCGGAAGGGTAACCCTGCTAACGACGTCGATCTCAAAACCTGCTTAAACAAAAGGGGTGCCGACAAAGGGCAAAGGAAAAAGAGGAGCGTCAGTACTGAGGCCAGTACACGGTGAGACTAGAATTCAGCGGTCCTCGCCTACATAGGTATGGTGGACTGAGCGGCAGCGGCAGCATGCACTAAACAACCTATAGAGACTCGATACAACTGACGGTTATCAGAGAGGGGTAAGAATAACCTATTCGGGACCAACCTGATACTACCACCAAACAAACCCATCCTGGTGTTTCCCCCTCGAGACCAAACGAGGAAGTCAACCGAGGAACGCACACAGTTGGCAATTTTATTTATTCAGTTATCGTTGCAGCAATTACTAGTCAGGTATAGATATTCATCCTAATAAAATAAAGTAGTGGGCAGTTTTAGTTAACCATTCCGTGATAGTTGCGACACTTACTAGTCAGATACAATTAACATGAGATAACCCAAAACCCAGCAGTTGTTGGTACTTTTATTTAGCCATTCCGTTGTGGTGAAGCTGATTACTAGTCATATCGGATACAAGTCCTAGTAATAACAGTAAACTTTAGGTATAGTTGTCTATGATCAAGCACTGTGCTCCAAGTCGTCCATAACCGCAGACACGGCTTCTCGAAAAGATTAAACCCTGCAGGGGTGCACCAAAGTATCCACACGCACTTCGACCCTTTTTGCCAGATCAGTTAACATACACCCATCGGTATGTCGGCGGGGCCTAAGTCATGACGTTTCCCAGACCCAAAGCAAGCACGGGGGGCCACCCTACTAAGTACACCCGCAACGAAGTCGGCCGGTCTCCGAGACGGACTCAGGGTTTGCGACAGTGGCTGTAAACGACAGCAAATCCCCAAACGGGGACTGTCGATACCGCGAAAACACTCCGCTTCCAAAACAGTACAGCGTGCTCCTCACACAATCGTAAATAAAGCAGTAAAACATGGCATAAGTACAGGATAGTAATAAAGCCCCAAACTACTTGTGGCCCCCAGTACAATACTTTGAAATCAGGTACTAAATCGATGGGGGGCCCATATCTCCCCACATGTGGTTAGCGCGCTCGATCTCGGAACAGGTGTCAAGAACTCGGGGTCCTACGGGACACAAGTGGGCGGTCGGAAACCAAATATTATCTATCACCCACCGGTGCCTCTGCTTACCTACTTCAATTTTAGTTATTAAACAATAATTAAAGTGAATGATAATTAAAGCCATGATCATCTCCAACATTAAACATGCGGCAATTCTCCAACAACTGTGGTACTTGGCGACACACGACGGCACTTGAGCAAGCGACTACGACGCGCAGGTCCAACTATCTACCAAACAACAGGTAATAGGATGTGTCCAAGGCAATATAGGGCTGCAAGGGATATCACGGGCACGGGACTAGAGCATCGCAACACAGATAGCAATAGATCAACAGGAGGGAAATAATTACTATAAAAGTAAGATAGGTAGAAAGGGGGGAGATGCTCGCCTGAAAACATTGCCGAAGGTTCAACCGAAGATCGGGGCGAAGCTCACATCAACTCAACGGCCTTATCCGCGAAGAAGCAAAACACTAGAAGAAACACCGGATGCAACATTTAATACTACGGCAAAGATCGGGCATGATGCATGTATGATGTATGGCATGGCAAAGATGCGATGCAATTAGGTCATGTTAAGTGGAACCGGGGTCCCGACAATTAATTAGATGGTTCATGTTATTTATCTACCCCGCGAATTTAAATGTTGTTTAACAAGGCAGGATATATCACCGGTTCGCTACTCAAATTTAAATGAGGCCAATATAAGGCTAGATTTGCCCGCATATGGGCCCCATATTTAATTATGCAGTGAATCGGCATAAGGCCCCCAAACCAATGATATGATGTGAGCATGACAATTTAAGATGCAACAGTTGTATTATATTATAAAATAGGGTTTCGGGAAGGGTTCACACATTAGGGGGGGTCTCGACGAACTTGAGGTTCCGGGGTTCGGGGTCGGTCTCAGGGTCCAGGGTTCGACGGGTTCGGTCTCGGCGGGATCGTTCTCGGGTAGCGGGGCAGATCTTGTAGTGCTTCAGGTTCGGGTGCGGTTCTCGGCGAACTGGTCGGTTCCCTGTTGGAGGTCTTGGCGCTTCGGATCGTCTTCGGTTCGGGGCCTTAGGGTCTTGGGGTTCGCGTCCGTGTGGCGGTCTTGTTCCGTGTAGGCGTTCTCGAGGTCGATGGCGAACTTGTCTGGTACCGGGGTTCGGGTCCGAGAAGGAGTACTCGTCGCGTCGGGTTTCGGTGTTCTCGGACCGATTGAAGACCTTGGCGTACGGCGGTAGATCTTGTTGGTATCATTCCGAAGGACTCGTTGTTCTGCAGCGGAGATCATGGGGTCATCGGGTTCGGGCCTTGGCGTTTCACATCCTCGTGATGGTCTCGGGGCGTCGAATCCGGTAGGAGGACTTGGCGCGGCGTCGGGTTCAGGATGGGGTACCACATCGCCCAACAAGAAGAAGGGCACCAGATGCACTACTACCTCAGGCGACGTAGAACTTGGCAGCCAACACGCGCGCGGTGCAGCGAGCTCCTGGACAGGGAGGCGGACGCGGCATGGGCGTGTCGGCGACGGGCGGCGAGGAGAGCTCGGGCGGCGGAGGCAGAGGAGGCCGCGGGTCGGTGGAGGCTCGGTCGGACGACGGAGGCGACCGACGGGGTGGAGCAGAGGCGGGGGGGGAGCTTGGTGGAGGGGGCGCCGTGCTGCGGAGGCCAGACGAGGGAGGGGGTCGCGCGGGGCGAGGCTCTGCAGGGGGGGAAAGGCCGGACGGGGGGGCGAGCTCGCGGGTCGGGGGCCTCCCGGGGCGGCGGCGGAGGTTGACGGGGAGGCGAGAGGGCGACACCGGAGGGGAACGCGGCGGTTGGATGGCGCGGGAGGGGCGCGGGCGGGGCCGAGCGGGGGCGGCCGGAGCACGCGGGCCCGCTGGCGAGCTCGGCGGCGGGGACGGGTCGGGGGCCTTCCGCGGCGGCCGGAGCGGGCGACGGCGCGGTCGGGGAGGGGGTTGCAGCGCGGAGGAGGCCGGCGGCGGAGGTGCTCGGGCTCTGTCGAGGGAGGTGGGGAGAGGGGAGCGTGCGGGAGCGATGGGTCATGGGGGTGGGGCCGAGGCCGGAGAGGTTGGCGGGCGGCGGTGGCGTGAGGGCCGGAGAGGCCGGCGGCGCGCGGCGCCTGGCGGGGCTCCAGCGACGGGGGTGGCGCGCTCGGGCGAGGGGCGGGGGAGGAAGGAGAGAGGGAGGGAGAAGAAGCCAGAGGAGGGAGGAGGCGCGGGGAGGAAGAGGCTCGGGTGGGGAGAGGCGGTTCGGTCGGGATGGGGCCCGGGGTGGGACACAGGCGGGTGGTGGGACTGGCAGGTGGGGCAGCGGGTGTGAGTGTGTGTGGTGTTGTGTGCGTTGGGTGTGTTGTGTGTGTGGCCTGAGAGGGAGAGGGAGAGAGAGAGGTGAGGTGGCGCGATTTGAGTGGTGGGGGGTTTGGGGAGGGGTGAGGTGGCGACATAGGATAGGTTGGGGTGAGGTGGAGGGGTTGTGGGTAGATTAGGTTGGGTAGCTTTAGGATTATGGGTGGGCCGTTTTAATTCCTGGGGGTGGTCGTTCGGGTCGAATCGGCCCATTCGACTGCCCCCACTAAAATAAATAAATATTTTATTTATTTCAAACAAGGCTTTTGCAAACCGATAGCAGACAAAATAAAATAATCCGGTGACCCGGGTTTGAATTTTAAAACAAGACGGGGCGTTTTACAAAACAAAAACAGGCTTTGCGAAAAATAGTTTTAGACAAACAATGCATGATGATGACGATGCAATGCACAAATCCAACGCGATTTTCTAGTAGTGGTTTTGCGGGATGCCACACACATGCAAGTTTTCATCTGATTCAGATGTTCTCGTGGTCTTCCTCCGGCGAAACCCTGATCTCTGTGCACACTCGGATCGTCTACCCCCCTAGACGTTCCTCTGACAGGGGTAGCCCGGCGTAGCTCTCTCTTGTTTTGTGTTTGTTTAGGTCATAGGGTGATGTAAAACCATGTTGGTTCACAAGTTGGGGCACTATCCTACCCGGTTTTACCTAAACGGGGAGATTCCCCCCTTATACGGGTACGGAAACTTCGCCTCTAGGTTAGAGCGCATGCATGCGAGGGGGGACACATGCAAGCACCTATACCAACCTCTCACCACACTCACACACATATGCTAGGGACACATGCAAGTTTTCATCTGATTCCGATGTTCTCGTGGTCTTCCTCCAGCGAAACCCTGATCTCTGTGCACACTCGGATCGTCTACCCCCCTAGACGTTCCTCTGACAGGGGTAGGCCGGCGTAGCTCTATCTTGTTTTGTGTTTGTTTAGGTCATAGGGTGATGTAAAACCATGTTGGTTCACAAGTTGGGGCATATCCTACCCGGTTTCACCTAAACGGGGAGATTCCCCCCTTATATGGGTACGGAACCTTCGCCTCTAGGTTAGAGCGCATGCATGCGAGGGGGGGACACATGCAAGCACTTCATGTGGGCGTGGTGAGTGCTATTCAGAACCACATGTGATAATAACACTTACAAACATATAGAAATTTCTCGGGGTGTGAGAAGATTCGCAACGACATTTCATGTCGACGTGTAGACTGCTATTTAGAGGGTACGAAATTATCCAATTAATAAAAAAATATAAATAATTGATACAAATATAAAATAAATGAAAAATACAGAAGGCTATGCCGAGGGTGACCGTCGGCGTACGTTGCTGGTACGCCGAGGGTCGCCGTCGGCGTATACTATGCCGAGGGTCGCCGTCGGCCTAACGGACGGCACCGTTAGCGCGCCGTCCGTGCTGGCCGGCATGTGCCACGCATCCGCTTGCTACGCCGTGGGCCGCCACTACGCCGAGGGTGACCGTCGGCGTAGTGTATACTACGCCGACGGCTTGGCTACGCCGAGGGCTGGCCAGTTGGGCTGGCCTGGTCCGGTGCTACACCGACGGCCCCGACGTTTGGCCGTCGGCGTAGCAAACGGCCGTCGGCGCATCTGGCCATTCCTGTAGTATGTATTTAATGCTTTTCTTGAAGGGTTAAAAAGCAGTGGCAATGTGTGGCCCGTGGCTACAATTCAGTGTTTAATTAAGAGACCATGAGTACACCACTTCTAAAAATCCAACTCTCTCGAATCAGGCTTTCGCCCCGCTTTATAAATAAAGCAACATCCGTTCGGTCGGTACAACAACACAGCCGACCGCAGCCAAAGGGACAAAGAAAAGAAAAAGGGGTAGTACAACATCGCTGGGGCAACAGCACAAAAGCGCCCAAGAGAAAAGGCAAAAAACGGCCCGGAGGCCAGAGCGAGCGCTAGCGACCATCAGGCGACCCGAGCGGCAGCGAAGGGGGGGGCACCGAGAAGGGAAGTGATGCCGACCGCAGTGCCCGAAAGCGGTGTCGAAGTCGGCTCGATCACGCTGGCGCACCAGAGGAGACCACTGCTGAATGAAAGGAAGAAAAGCAAAAATAGAGTCAGAAGCGCGCGTGGGGTAGATCTTCTCAATCACCATCTTGTTCCGGACATTCCAGAGAGTCCAAGCGATGGCCACAAACACAAGCCAAAAGAGGCGGCGCCCGCGCCCGGCCCTAGTGGCCTGGGACTGGAGGAACTCCCCCAGATCCTGAGCCTGCCAGGCCGGCCCAAGGGCCTCCCGGACAAAGCTCCAAAGGAACTGGGCCGCCGAACACGAAAAGAAGATGTGGGTGCATGTCTCCGGGGTCCCACATAGGGGGCACCGGCCTGTGCCGGGGCCATTGCGCTTGGCCACCTCCACACCAGAAGGCAACCTGTCACGCAAAACGAAGATGCGAATACTAAGTGGGAGGGGGGCTTTCCAGAAAGGGGCTGTCCACCTCAGCTCCGGGCCCTGGAAGAGGGCCCGGTAGGCCGAGCCGACCGAGAACTCACCGGAGGGGAGGAGCCTCCAGGAGACCGTGTCGGGGGCGCCTGCCAGAGCAGCAGGGAGAGAAGCCATAAGCTGCCGGAACTCTGCTGCCTCAGTCGAGCTGAAGGCACGGCGGAAAAGGAGGTTCCAGCGATCCCCGCTGAAAGCCTCGGCCGTGAGGGCCGACGGGGCAGCGGAGATAGCAAAGATGGCAGGAAACCGGACCCCCAACGGGATCTGGGAAAGCCACGGGTCCAGCCAGAATCGGCAACCCTGACCATTCCCAACGGTGAAGTCAATGCCCAGCCCAATGAAATGCTTGATCTCCTGGATGGCACGCCAGAATTGGGAGCCCTCCCGGCGATCGCAAGCCAAGAGTGGATGGCCACAGAGGTACTTGGCCTTAATGAGCTGCAGCCAAAGGCCCTCCTCGCCTCTAAGAATGCGCCAGACCCACTTCAGCATCAGGGCGAGATTGAAGCGGCGAGAGTCCAGAAGACCAATGCCCCCAAGGGATTTGGGGGTGAAGACGTCCGCCCATTTCACCATATGGTACTTCTGGTGGCTGTCCCTAGCTACCCAAAAGAACCTAGACAACTCCTTGGCGAAGTCGGCATGGGTCCCCTCGGGGAGCAAGTACAACCCCATCTGGTACATAGGTAGACTCGAGAGACAGGAGTTGATTAGAACCGCCTTGCTACCCTTAGTCGTGAGTCGCGCTCGCCAGGGTTCCGCCCTCGAGCGCACCCTCGTGACCAAGGGTGACAGGTCCCGGATCAGCACTCGCGTCTCTCGAAGGGGCATCCCCAAATAAGAGATGGGGAAATCGGCCAGCCTGCAGTTGAGGTTGTCAGCAATCCGTTGGCGCTCATCATCTGAGTACCCCAGCACCACCACTTCACTCTTGTCAAAATTGACCTTTAACCATGACATGTCTTCAAAGCCGAGGAGAAGGAATTTCAAGTTGATGATGTCTGGATCTGATCCCTGCACCATGATCATCGTGTCGTCCGCATATTGGAGGTGGGAGACGCCCCCTCCAGGAATAAGGTGCCCTACCACACCAGAGATGTGGCCAGCGGTCTTGGCTCTATCCAAGATCTCTGCCAGGGCATCAACTGCCGCGTTAAACATGAGAGGGGAGATCGGGTCCCCTTGTCGAACCCCGCAAGAAGGGACAAAAAAGGGGCCAATCTCGCCATTGATGTTGATCGCTGTCCTCCCGCTCATCACGAATTGCATGATCCAGCATATCATGCAGTCGTCAAAGCCCCTCATCTCCAAAACTAACCTCAAGAAATCCCAATCCAGACGGTCATAGGCTTTCTGGAAGTCCAGCTTCAGGAAAACCCCTTTCTCACGTCGTGCTTTGACCTCATGAATGATCTCATGAAGTGAGAGTACATTGTCATGAATGAGGCGTCCCTTAAGGAACGCAAACTGGAGAGGGTGCGTGAGTCTCTCCATGACCGGGGCAAGCCGGATGGCACAAACTTTCGCAAAGAGCCGCTGGATGACATTAATGACCGTGATCGGGCAAAATTGGCGAATATCCATGGCCCCCTCAACCTTGGGAATCAGAGTAATAACACCAAAGTTCAGACGGGACAGGACATGACTAACGTCCCAGTAAAGAACTCCTGGAACATCGGCAGGATGACCGGCTGTAGCTGCTCCGAGAAGGTCTGGAAGAAGCTCACCGGCAGCCCATCAGGACCAGGAGCCGAGCCAGCCTTCATGGCTTTCAGGGCCTCAGCCACCTCCCCCGGGAGAAATGGACGGGTGAGGTCCGCATTCTCTGCAGGGGTGACTAAGGCCCCTACCGACCAAAAGTCAGTATTCAAGGAAAGGCCCGACGAGGGTGACGAAGAGAAGAGATCCTTATAGAATGCATAAATATGGGAGGACAAAGCCTGGGGGGACTCCAGAAGGGAGTCCCCCTCCCAGAGGCAAGGGATCGAGCACCGCCTCCTCCTGCCATTAGCGATGGCATGGAAGTAGGCAGTGTTCGACTCCCCCTGGACAGTCCAATTCTGGCGACTCCGTTGTCGCCAGAACGCCTCATCTCCCTTATAGATCTCCATGATGGTCTCAAGGGAGTACCTATGAGACCAGGCCTCGGCAGAGAGGCCTAAAAGATCGGCTTCCCGATCCAAGGCCTGGATCTCGCTCAAGATGGCGTCCTTTTGGGCCCTGAGCGCAGCCCCCACGTTAGCCCCCTAGCCCCTCATGAATTGGCGTGTCAATCTAACACAGTGGTGCCAGACATCCACTGCACAATAAGCACGAGGGGGGTGGCTGCCGCCGCAAGCCATTTGGCTCGGACCACCTCCACGAATCCCTGCTTCTGCAGCCAGAAGGACTCAAAGTGGAAGCGGTTGAGCCTTGGAGGGCGGCCCCCTCCGGAGGAGAGAAGGATGGGCGTATGGTCAGATCCAATCCGCGTGACAGCCTTCAACGAACAGAGGGGAAAGGCCACCTCCCAGTCGACCGACACAAAGACCCTGTCCAGGACGCACCGAACCGGATCCAGCTGCTTGTTCGTCCATGTGAATCTAGCACCCACCCGAGCAATCTCGCGGAGGGCGAGATCGGCAATATAGTCATTGAATAGTCGCATCCTAGGGAGGTCCACATTTGCCTAGCTCTTGTCGTCAGCGAAGCGGATAAGGTTGAAATCCCCGGCAATCACCACCGGTAACCCTGTCCGTTCCACTTTCGACTTGAGATCCTGCAGGAAGACAGCGGACCTCCGATGGTCCGCAGGGCCATAGACAATAATCATCTCCCAGCGGAAGGGAGATTGTCTATGGGTGAGTGTCATGCTCACAAAGAATTCCCCACGGTCCATATCCTCAACCTCGAAGGTATCCTCCTTGACACCAAGGAGAATACCTCCAGAGTGGCCCGAGGCCGGAAACCACGACCAAGAGAATCTGCAACGGCTCAGGGCCTCCAACTCCGCGATGGAGAAATCCTGGCGAATCGTCTCCTGCAGGCCGACAATATCCGGCGCTTCCAGTCGGATGTATTCCTTGATCTGGCGACGGCGACCCTCGTGACCGAACCCCCGGATGTTCCAGATGAACACCGGGAAGGCCCGCAGGAGGTCCATAGTGGACCTCAAGCCTGGGGGGTCCCCTTAGCGGGGACCGAGCGCGCACGACATGCAGGGGAGCGGAGCGGAGCAGCCTTGGGGGGTCGCCCCCGAGACCTAACCGGGGGGTCAGATCCCAGGGATACCTCCCGCACACCAGGCACCGGAGGGGGGGTCCTCACCGGGGCCGGGTCCCGCAGACCTAGCCTCAGTAAGGATCTGGGCGCGTTCCCGCTCCCGGGCGTCACGCGCCCGGACCGCAGCGATCGCACCCGCATACCCCTCCCGTGCCTGAATGACCGCAAGCTGCTCAAGGCGCGGCCCCTTCTCGCCGCGAAAGACTATCCCGCAGTCCTCCGCAACCTCGCCCAGGTGGGCGAGGGACACCTCTGAGAGAACACAGAAAGCAGAACCAGGAATACCGGACGGACCGGGGTCAGTAGGGACGGAAGAAGGAGTGGAGAAAGTACCTGAGAGCTCATCCCTGGCCACGACACGACGAGCGGCCCGCTCAAACATCCAACTCCACCACGCTTTTCGAATCAGCCTTTCGCTCGGCTATATTAATATAACAAATCACACGGTAAGCTCTACCACGCTAGCAGAGAGTAACACTTCGGTGTCTCATTTTATCCAATGGGACCACCGAGAAGAATTTTAAAATATATAAGATGGTGATATTAGGCCCGCATCGCAACAAGACGGTCTTCTTAAAATGCAATGACTGGAATCATGTTGATGCGCATCGACCCGGGGTACATACAAGGTAAGTCGGAACCAATTTTGGTCGGGTCACGCTCGCTGTGCTTTGAAAAATTTGGGACGCTAGGAACGCATCGGTTTTTAGAAACATTTATCAGTCTTCTTATGTACCATTTGTAATATTGCTACTGACATTACTCTTTGGTCCAACCGTTGTAAGAACGCTGTCCAAAAAGATCACCCCAGCATGTGGCGTGATTACATCTTCTCACATCGTTTGTGAGAAACCCTTGCTGCTGCTTGTTGAGATAATATATATTTAGGTGGGGATCCTCTCCCCCCACACCCCCCCCCCCCCCCCCCCCCCGGTTTGATTGTTTCAAAAATAAAAAAAAATGGTTAGATCTTGGAATTGAAATATAAATTTGATGTCTGCATAGAGAATGTTTTCAATGGCCAAAAAAATACACATGAACATCACAAAGTAATAAAAACAACAAAGTGCGCTCAACAGAAATTTGAATGGCAATCACAGAATTCTTTCGTATCTCAAAATAATGAAGAGCTAGCTAACAATTCTTTTTTCATATGAGATTGCTTCTTTAATTCAAACAAGAAAAATAACTCCAGTTAATCTAGTATTTCATTGGCTAATAAATACAGCATATATCTGGGTACCTGGGTACAAATTCCTCGTTCTGCCTAATGGGATATTTGCCAAATTCCGTTAACAAGTCACGTACACTAGTATATAATGGGCCTTTTAAGGACCCATATCGCACATAGAAGACCCTTTCTTTGTGTAGTGCAAAAGGTCACTGACATCCCAAAAATTTGACCATCTGCAAGTTTCTCCTGAGATGGTGCTTCGGAGCGTCGAAATCTCTCCAAACTTGCATGTGTGTATAAACTTACTGCAAGGTTGAAATAGCTAATACCCACCACCCGGATGTTGCTCTGTTCACTGACGTGCATTTTGACTTAGTTCTGGCACGGTGCTGGACCTAGAGTGTGAAACTCCCACTCAGGTTCACGGGAGGGAATCTTGAGAGAATCTAGGCAAAAAAAATGTTTTTCCTTTTTCTATGACCTAAATAAACACACACTAAGATAAACTTCTATTGGTTAACTGCGCTCGAAGTGATTCAAAGGGGTAAACGACATGGGCTCACGACCAAGCTAGGGTTTCGCCAGACACAATGCTTCAGAGTGTCGAAATCCCTACAAAACTTGCATGTGGCCTTAGAGCATCTCCGAGAGCCTTCCTATATTTTACTAGGATTGCTAAAAACTGTTTTTTTTAGCAATTTGGTCAAAAGAACTTGCTCCAGCAGCATTGCTATATGTGGTCCCCATGCCAAAAAATTTACTCAGCTGAGAAAAATGGCACCCTCGCTTGGCAAATTTGCAAAGTCTGGAGCGACTTGGTATATTACCGAAACCAACGCGGGAGAGAGCCAACCGCCCTGGCGGAAACTTCCCCGCGCGAGCCGCGGACACCGGACGCCTCCCCCATCACTGTTCTGGCCGTGTGCCGCCTCCCCTGCTGCCGTTCTGGCCGTGTGTCGCCTCCCCGTCACCGTTCGGGCCGTGCGCCGCCCTGCTGCCTCCCCAGCCGCCGAGTCGAGCTCTACATCGCCCGCCTCGCCCGTAGTCCTGGCAACCAATTCGGACCAGGGAGGCCGTCGCCGGTGCAGGGGAAGCTCGAGACGAAGCCCTGGTGCTCTCGCCCCCTCACCTTGCTCCTCGTCCCCTCTCCTCCTTGTCGTCCCCTCACCTTGGCCCTGCGCCGGAGGACGGCAACGCCCCCGCGTGCCTCTCCCTACCCCCCGCCCCCTCCCGGTCCCGTCAGAGAAGGACGCTCCCCCATCCTACTCGCGTGCCCCTCCCGCTCCCGTCGAATTTTGGCCTTGGATTTCCTGCTGGGAAGGAAGGATGGGGAAGAAGAGTAGAGGAAAAGGGAAGAGAGGAAGGAGAGACCCATTGACACGTGGGTTCCACAAATTTGGCAATTGCTATTATAGGAAGGCTAGCAAAGTAGATCTTTGTTTGGATTTCTAAACCATCTCTCCTCTTCCTATACTCAAATTTTAGCAATCCAATATACTAAGGCTCTTGGAGATGCTCTTACTATGTGTGTATAGACTTGTTGCAAGGTTGAAATAGCCAATACAGAACTTCCAGGTCTGACTCAGTTTGTGGACATCCATTATCACTTAGTTGTCGCTCAATGCTAAACATAGAGTGCGAAAGTCCCACTTCGGGTCCACGCAGTGGCGGAGCTACAGGCCGGCATGCCCGGACGGCTGCCCGGGCTCTAGCTGCTAATTAGCTTTGTGGTTTACAGGATAGAGCTAGCTTAAGTAAGAAATTTTTAGAACAAATCTTGGTCAATACAGCTGGATGCAAAGCCTGCCCAGGCTCAGTGATTGAGCCGGCTCCGCCACTGGGTCCACGGAAGGGAATCTTGTGAGAACCTAGGAAAAATTACTTCATGTTCCTATTACCTAAACAAATACAAACTAAGAGAAAAGTATGTTGGTTAATCACTATTTGAAGTGACTTAAAGGGGGTAGAAGACGCGGGGCCTATGGGTTAGGGTTTGGTGAGAGACGACTATTTGAAGCTTCGAAATCCCTCCAAAACATGGATGTAGCCCTAGAATTATTATAAGGTTGAAGAAAAATTTATTAAAAAAATATAATCAGTTTTTTATTAATCAGAGTAAATAATAGCGCTAGAATGTTTCATTCCAAACTGCTATCACGGGAGGCGGCACCCGCTGTAGGCCAAGGCGAAAGATTTCCTACTGCGGACGGGTGTCGCGCTGGCCCTTGTACACCGCGTCATAGGACGATGGACCGCATGCAAGAATTGGGCCCGTCGTCAGCGTATGCGGGTAGGACCACGCTCGGTGAGAGGCATTCCCGGCGTGACATGCTGTCGTACCCGCCAGATGATAGGCCCCGCGGGATCCGTCGTGGCGCCATAAGCCCATGTGGGACACGGTTTCTCGCGGTTGTGGGCTCCCCCAGAGCTGACGTGGTAGCATACACCCTAGACGAATGCGGTTTCTTGCGAACGCAGGGCCCGTCCAGAGCCAATGTAGCACCGTAGACTATAGCCGGCTGCTGTTCCTCCCGGCAGAGGGGCCCACAGACGTCTGATGTGGCATCGTAGGCCCTAGATGGCAGCGGTTTCTCATGTCGCGGGGGGGGGGGATATCTGATGTGGCATCATAGGCCCTAGCGATGGACATAGAGACGAACGGCCGAGGACACCATGGCCACGACACATAGGCGTGTACCGCCTCTCCCTAGGCTAGCCGCGCCCCTACCAATTTGCGGAGGCGGTGAATGGCCGCACCCACCACGGCCACAACCCCTAGGCATTCCCCTGCCCTTTGGAGCTCTGGCCATGGCTGCCTGCGTTGTAGTGTACTGACTTGTGGTCTATGCTCCCATGGCGGCGCCAGTGAGTCTTTAAATAGCCGGCGCATTGGGAAAGTGACAAGCGGCAGCGTTGGCGCATGGGGAAGTGGAGCCTTGGCGCGTAGGTAAGTGGGGAAGAAGTGGGGAAAATTGAAGTGGGAGAAAAGGGAAGCGCCATTAACACGACTCGTCAACTTTAGTGTAGATCTGCGTGGCGCGTGTCAGCGTCTAATAAGTAGGGTCGCCGGAAACCGGAAATGCAGTCACACAGCTGAACGGTACTCCCTCCCTTTTAAAATATAAGATTTTTTAGCTTTGTGAAGCTAATATATATCTTTTTTAGTATATAAATTCGAAGAGTTTTGAAGTGAACCTAGGTATTAATAGGGGTCTAGATTCAAACAGCGAGAGGAGGAAGAGACATTACAAACAGCGAGCCCTGCGACAAGACAATTGGAGGTGAAGACTAGAGACCGGGAGACGTGCGGCCGCTACGGACTCCAACCCAACCACGCAAGGTATGAATCCTGTTGGGTTGTGTAAAACAATGTGTTCGGGGAACTGCTCGACACCCTAAACGTGGGTGCGGCTGTCTCATTATATAGAAGTACCAAGAGGTACAGTACAAATCATATACAGTTATATATAGACACGCTACGTATATACAGTCTAACATCCTCCCTCAATCTTAACTGTGGCCTAAAGTACAAAGCAAGTTAAGATTGTGCCTACATCCTACAAAATGAGGCTGTGGAAGAGGCTTCGTAAAGATGTCAGCAAGTTAATCCTTGGAAGAGATGAACTTGATACGGAGTAGCTTCTATGCAACGCGTTCTCTGGCAAAGTGATAATCAACTTCGATGTGTTTCGTTCGGGCATGAAATACTGGATTCGAAGAGAGGTATGTAGCACCGATGTTGTCACACCAAAGTATCGGAGGCTGATCTTGAGAGACTCCCAACTCTCTCAACAAAGACTGTACTCATATGAGCTCAGCTGTGGCATTAGCAACCGCCTTATATTCAGCTTCAGTACTACTGCGAGATACTGTAGTCTCCTTGCGAGCATTTCAGGCGATCAAATTAGGACCAAAGAATACTGCATAGCCCCCAGTGGATCGCCTGTCATCAGGACTACCAGCTCAATCAGCATCTGAGAAGGCCGAAAGCTCACAAGATGGAGCAGGCTGAAGGAGCAATCCATACGAGGCGGTCAGACAGACATAGCGCAGAATCCGCTTCACAGCTGACCAATGAGACGTCCTGGGTGCATGAAGGTACTGGCATACACGGCCGACTGCATAAGAGACATCCGGTCTGGTGATAGTGAGGTATTGCAGACCATCAATGAGGTTGCGGTAATCAGTAACATCATCACGCGAAAGAGGATCTCCATCAAACGCAGACAACCGATCAGTGGCAGACATAGAAGTGGTAGCATGCTTGCACCACTACGGGACGCGCGGCGTAGGCCAAAATACCCTCGGCGTATGGTACGCCGAGGGCTGCCCTCGGCGTAGCCTCCTCGGCAAAGATCTTCCTCGGCGGAGCGCACTCAAGCCGTCGGCGTATCGAAATGCCGTCGGCGTAGCGGCCGTCGGCATAGCCTGTCGACCGGTTGCAAAAACATTTTTTTTAAAAAAATATTTTTTTTCACTATTTTTTTTTTGAAATTTTCTCAATTTTTTTATTCTTTGAAGTGTTTCACTTATTAATCTCCTACTTTGAACATTTTTAACACTAATTATATTTAATATTTGATTAAATTCCAGTCTTAGTCAAACTTCCCAGCAGGTCACCCATCCTAATACTACTCCAGCTTCAGCACGCTTAACTTCCTCGTTCCTTCAGAATCCGTTTCCGCAAAGTAATTCATACATTGGTATCAATACTATGATATCAATCCTATTAACTCTTATATCATCATGTCACATGTTTGTATTTTTTGAAATTACAAACAATTATTTAAGTAAATATTAATAAATAAGTAAAAATATTATTGAATTCAAATAAAAATATAATAATTTTATTTTTTTTGTATTTTTCTATTTAATATAGAATAATTAATATCTTTAAATCTGTAAATCGAAATTCAACAAATAATATGTCTAAATTGATCATAAAAATGAGAGGAATCCAAATATGATATCCATATCAACTAATCACAAGCCCTCCGTTTTTTAATTAGCTATTTGGTGGTTGCTTTAGAAAATTCCTTTTTTGCGCTCGGATAATGAAAAATGCCTTTTTGGTGCGATGAAAAGGAAAACTTCCATTGGATCTTTGATAAAATAGCATATTGTGAACCTAAAAATGTTTTTTTTTTAAAACATGAGCATCGGATCATGTACCTGTAGTTCATATCTGACCCACTTCCTACCGATTCGGCAGGAATTTGTCTTTTTCACCAAAGGTGGACGGAAAGGTTTCGGATCCCCCTGTTGGGACATTGCCTATATAAGGTGGTATAGTATTTTTGTAAAATGTGGTGGTAGTATTTTCAATTAGCCATTTGGTGGTTGCTTCACAAAACCGTTCGTTTTTTATGATCGGAAAATAGAAAATGGCTTTTTGGTGCGACGAAAAGGAAAACTTTGTCCTGCAACATTGTCCGCCATCCCATGATGCATGTGTATGCATAATATGGGCACATTATCACAAACTATGCCTTGATTCTAGCCATAACATTGATCATTTGACCCGAAAGCCAAAAAACCTCGAATGAGATATGTCATTTTGTGAAGGTTTTTTGAGACTTAATCAATATATCAAGTTTTCTATTTTTCCTTATAACTATGTCACATAATATGACACCACGCGAAGGTTTCGCATTGTTTCGATCGTTTTTGAATTTTTTATGCCCGTTTTAAACTATATGGGAAATGGCTTTTTGGTGCGACGAAAAGGAAAACTTCCTCCTGCAACATTGTTCGCCATCCCATGATGCATGTGTATGCACGATATGGACACATTATCACAAACTATGCCTTGATTCTAGCCATAACATTGGTCATTTGACCCGAAAGCCAAGAAACCTCGAATGAGATAGGTCATTTTGTGAAGGTTTCTTTGAGACATAATCAATATACCAAGTTTGATATTTTTCCTTCTAACTATGTCACATAATATAACACCACGCGAAGGTTTCGCATTGTTTTGATCGTTTTTGAATTTTTTATGCCCGTTTTAAACTATATATAATGTTTTATGTTTTACTAAATTTTTATTTATAAATGTGTAATATTTTAGTGTAGATAGATAGGTCTTATTTTTCTGCAAATTTTGATATATTATTTGTATTTTTCCGAATTAGAATGATTTAGTTATGATTTTTCAAAGTTTAATGAGATAAAATAAAAAATAGCTACGCCGAGGGCAGCCGTCGGCGTAGCATAGAATATGCCGAGGGCAATTTTACGTCGACGGCTACTTGACGGGGCTGGCCTGGACGATGGCTATGCCGACGGCCCCGACGTTTGGCCGTCGGCGTAGCGACTGGCCGTCGGCGTAGCTTCCCATTCCTGTAGTGCACTTCAACATACCAGTACGGCGCAACAAATCTAGAGAGTACTTATGCTGAGTGAGACCAGCATGTACATCGTGACCTCAGGACGCTGCAGAAGGAACAGTGATGTGTCAGCCGTGGAGGAAACAAAACCGTGAGCCCGAAGAACCGAGCCAAGGCGTGCATGCCATGTACGAGGAGCCTGCTTCAGTCCATAAAGAACCTTCACCAGGCGACAGAGATGTGAAGACGTGCAGGATCAACAAAACCTCCTCCTCTAGAACTCCGTGCAGAAAAGCGTTCCGCACATCAAGCGTTCTGCCCAATTCGGTTGGCCCAACTAATACTCCTTCAGTCCTTCTCCGCGTCTACGTATATTCATCCGATATTCTTGGGTCCATGGTTGGAGCGAGCCATGGAGAATTCAGGAAAAGCTGGCTTCTGGCATGTTCCGTCCGGCACCAGCAGGCACCCTGGGGACGATGCTTCTGTTCTGCTGTACGGCCTGACGGCGTCGTCGTCGCCGTCGTCTAGCTTCTTTGGCAGGTAAATCAATCAATCAATCTACATTAATATTGCGAAGACATTGCATCGCGTGGATGTTTCCTCGATCGCCGACGGAAGACTGAATTATTGGTATGTTGAGAATGCTTGCTCAGAGAATTTCCAAAAGGCCTGCTGGGCACGATCATAGTAGCTACATCTGCATTATGTATCGGTCTGGGTCTTTGGTGCATGAAGAAGATCGAAGAGCGTGCTGCTTCTGCTGCTGCTGCTGAGAGGTCTGCCCGCCCGTCAAAGATTGACTGGGTTGAAGCTGGTGTTGTCTCTTCGATCATCAGGAATCAAAACGGTTGTGGTAAGTGTCTTCGGCTTATTGCCCATTGCTACCGTATCTATTTCAGAATTGTTCTCTAATACATCACTTAATTTATATATCCTCTAAACTTATCAAACTGAAAATACAATTATGGCTAGGATTGGCTAATACCCCTTTGCTTAGGGGCATCGACCAATCCTGGCCGTTCTTGTGTTTTCAGTTTCGTATGTTTGAAGGAGGAGAGGGGGGACACCCAAGAAAAAGTGCACTTCACACTACTCTTTTCCACGACTTTATTTTTTGCACTTGTCCCAGGTTGCTGTTGGGCCATGGCTGCGGTTGCCTCGGTTGAAGCGCTACACTACCTCAAGACCACACAGTCAGTCTCCCTATCAGTTCAAGAGCTCATCGACTGCAACACAACAAACAGTGGTTGCAATGGTGGTCACCCTGAGCGTGCTCTCGCGTATATACAAAAGATATGGACTCTCGAGCGAATCCTCCTACCCGTACATTGCTTCGAGAAGTACTTCGGATTGCAAGAAGGATAGAACAGTAGCAGCAAGGATATCCGGCTTTCAGCGTGTTGGCTGCAACGAAGATGCTCTCGAGAAAGCAGTAGCCAAACAGCCTGTGGTTGTCCGTTTACAGTACACGACGGATCTATGGAATTATAAAGGAGGCATCATGGAGTATGAATCCTTCCCAGCAACTAAAACTAATCAGGGGCATTTCGTCTTGATGGTTGGCTATGGCACGGATCCCGATGGCACTAAGGGCGTGTTCGGGAATCGTCCAGCTTCCAGCTTCCCGTAACTCCACCGTGGAGCATCGCCGAACGTCCTAAATCCATGAAGCTGGATCCGGGAAGCTGAGCCAATATGCTGTACAAAACCAGGAGCAGCGATTTAGCAAATCCGCGGATCAGAAAAACGAGGAGCAGTACCTATTTACGGTTAGATGACACCGCTAAGTGATCCATCGAGCGAACCGGTACACTCTAGCGACATGTCTGTCTCCCCTCGACGCTAATTCAATATCGATCCCCATTGCTATCCTCCCCCTCTAAACTCGATTTCCAGCCATTCGGGAAGCCGTAGACCACCTCTGCCGCCCCGTTCATGTATTCAGGCCGGGACGTCGAGCTCGTTGGAGACGCCAACTACTACCTTTGCTTGACGAGATCCCGATCCCTCAACTTAAAAATTCGCCACGTGCGGATGAAGGAGGATGAGCCCAAGAAGCAGGCTGCCGTGGAGGACTTCCTGCTGCACGCCCACCGTGGCAAGGATGAGCTGGAGCGTCGCATCATCGTACGGCAGCACCAAATCCGCTCGTCTGCTCGCGAAGCTCGAAGGTTCGCTGGGCCGCGGCCATGGAGAGTCTAGGCGGAGCTTCGGGTCACAGAGCTCAAAGGTGCGCTGGGACGTGGCCATGGCGAGGCTTGAGGCGGAGCTCCTTTCCTGCTTGTGCGGGTCGCCGGTGTTTTGTGTGGACTTAGGCCACTTGGAAGCCTCACAAAATTTTGGAACCGGCTTCCCCAGAAAGCTGGGGGTAGGGTGGCTTTCGGAGAAGCCCCCAAAAGAACTGGGCCTTAGACAGGAGAGACGGAGGGTCTAGTTGGGCATAGACTAAAAGGGTCAAAGCTAAGCCACAATTTCTTCCTAGATGGGCTTGCAGCCCAGCACAACGATGGAGCTTAGCCGAACGTTTATTGCTCCTCGCGAGATGTTGGAGCGGTTCCTTGAAGCTGGATCGATGGATTTGAGAGAAGCCGGACTGTATCCGAACACGCCCTAAGTATTGGCGCTTCAAGAACTCATGGGGAGAGACTTGAGAGTTGGGGCGAAGGTGGCTTTGGGAGGATCCGCAGGCACGTTTCTAACAAACGAGGTGTCCTGGGTATGTTTATGCATCAAGGAGTGTATCCGGTGCTTAATAACTGACACATTTTGGTCGCACCTTTTTTGTTGTGAAATTTATCTATTGGGTGTTTAATAATGAGAGGATTTTTGTGTTCAAAAAGGGGAAAAGTGTATTTTAATTAAGTCTTAATATTTTTCTAAAACAATTGCAAACTAGTGTCTAAGTGGTCCTGTAAAGTATTGAAGAGAAGGTTTTTTGTTCGTGCTTTGCCCGGTCCCTGGAAAAAAGCAGGATTATCTTTGTTTTTAGGGAAAAAGCAGGATTATTTAGGGTTGAGAGACCGGACCTCCTGCCTATGCCCTACACACAGGCATAATATGGCCAAGTCATGTGTAGATTAAAGCCTCTCTAATTTGCCTGACTCGAAAAAAGGCAGACAAAAAAAAGATAATGCATCTAGCGTACTTGTATACAACGTGTGATTATTAAGCCCGCACCGCATAGTCCATAGTATATACCACATATATCAGAAAAAAAAAAGGATTGGGTCATTGAAAATTTCCATATAAATGTAGTGCAATGTTGTCCTCTCGAGACAAACTTAAATCTTGCCCCTAATCGGCGCCGCCAATTTGGTTCCGGTGATTCATCTTCTCTCATGTGTACGTGCTCGCTCTGCATGTTCTCATAGAGATAACTCCCACTTATAGAATACTTCTAGTGAATCCAAATCCACTTGAATGATTACTCTCTTTCTTAATGAATTGTTTTATAATCTTACTTATGACTCACTCACATTCTCCTCTATCACTCGTCACCAACATCCTTCTAGTAGATGTATACTTATTACTTCATTTTGATACCTCAAATATTTACTAGTCTCTTAGAGGAAGGATACTACTCCTAGAACTCAATGTTGTTCTGGTATGAGCTTGGTCACACAATCTTAACTTCAGCTACTTCCAGTAACTCATACGCCAACTTCACCTTACAATTATGTGACTTGTCATAACTAACCTAGGATAACATTTCTATACTAGGGTTTAATCGTGTTCTCTCTACCAGTGTCACTTATGTATCACATGAACATTCACTCTTATTGACTCAGGCACGATCATTATAATCCTTTGATAATTTATGGCTTGGGTTTCTAGTTGGATAATCAAGGATTTCATTAATACAACATTAAAGTTGTATTATAATTATCTTCTCAGAATTTCCATTTGACTAAGGGATATTATTCAATGGCTATGTCTACTTGATGCAATAATATTGCTTCTTGGTAACTATATCTTCAAAATTCATCCTTATGATCCTCTTTGTTACCACATATATCTTTATTTAAGATAACTCTTGTATTACCACATTGATTTGATTCTCTTCAAAGACTCTCATCCTATAGATGATATCTAAAACTAGCATAACTACTTACCTCTTCTTACTTCTTTCTTTAAAAGCTTTGAAATGAATGATATGACAAGACAAGAGTTGATAGATCAGGATGTGATAGATCAAGGATTGATCACCCATCATTGATGATCAATAGACACTAGAACATGGTTCAATAGAAATGATAATGCTTGGTATGGCAAGAAAGATAGGTGGTGAAGGGTCTTGGCTTGGTTTTCTTCTTACTCAATATGTGATAAGGAATTAATGTTTAAGAACTACCATGACGCACATGGTAGGATATACTATGTAAAGTATATATATCAAGATTGAGTTATTGAATTTCTTTACTTGAGTTATATTCTTAACTTGGTATCCATGAATTTTTGTAAAAAAATACCATGACATGTTCTCTAGAAGATATGATATTTATCATTAGTTAGTGTGTGGGTTTAGTTTTATTCCATTTGGTCTACCCATAGATCAAATTATCTTTACCCCAAATGAAGTTTTAGCAAAGGTCATATTGAAATTTATCGCAGTCAACTTGATGATCTACTTCATTTCCATCAAGTTAATAGAAGATTCAATCACTTTGACAAATTTTGAACAAAAGCACGAAACTTATTCAGATTTTTTATGCATGAATGCAATGCACACACCTCATCTCAGCTTATTTCTAATCTCTAATGCTGGGATGTCACAATTATGTTAGGGTTTTACGAGTCATCATAATCTTGGCCTTTGCGTCAGTGGAGATGGTATCGTGTATGATAAGTGATTTTTAGCCTTTTGTTCAACGACGAGATCTACTTCATGACGCCAATGGTAGTTCTTCAAGATAACATTTCTTTAGGTACCGTCCTTCAGATTTTGCCTCACTAGATCAATTCGTTTTTTTCATGGTTGCCACGAGGAGGCTTTTCCCTCGCAATATTTGTCCCGGCAGGTGATTCGTACTCTTGTTTTACAAGCGATAATAACCAGGTTGTTTAGTTACTTTTGATTGTAATACTGTTTTTGATTGTAATACTGGTGTTGGTCAGGGCCGTCGACAAGCACGTGCGAGCTAGGCGAACGAACAGGGGGCCCAAATCTTACTCAGGTACTACTCTGCTTCTTCACAATCAGTGGCGGAAGACCTAGTACTGCGAGTTCGAGCCGCCACCCTACAAGTTTTCTGGTTGTGCTCAACATATTAAGAGATCATAGAGAACGTTACAGCGCCGCCATGAAAGGGCTTCGTCAGTTCTTGCTTGCGATGGGCGCGATGGGAAAGACGGAAGGATGGAACGAACCGTTATTGGGCTGCTGGGCCAAATTATGTTAACTAAGAGACATGGGCAATTTGGACATAGTAGTGCCGTGGTGTTCCATTATAGGAAAATAGAGGGTGATGTCGTGATAAATACAGAACGTGGCAATGGACGGTGACTAGCCAGAGGACAAGACCCGGTGCTTGGAAGCTACACTCTTATATTTTTGTTGAGTAATGCTACACTTACGGATAAAATCCAACATAGCACCCGTGTGCGGTTCACATGTCATTGCGCAAGAAACTTTCCGTAGAAATTTGCCTATAAGTGTAGGATTACTGAATTTTGTTTCACAAAAAAAAGTTCATCATTAGTGACTATTGTCAAATCTAAAACATAATATACACAGGGGCCTCAAATTTGTGGAGACGGCCTTGGTGTTGGTACTCTTCTCGATATTGAATGTTTACACAAATGGCTACACGTGTGGCCTTGACATGCGACTCAAATAAAAATTATGGGAGAACCCCCATTAGTATTTACAGTTGTGGTTGGTCATTCGTCGGGAAAACTATAATATGGTGCGATCAACGATGAAAGAGTTTAAAGATCTCAAAGTTTTGCTATTTTTTTAGACTTTATTTTATAATCATTAGAGACAGTTTATGTATTTCTACTATATACTATTTGCAATTATAAATATATCACGGTATTGATGGTAAAAAAATACCCAGCCTGCCTATGGCCTAGACATGCCCAACTTTAATTTGCATGAGTTGGAAAAAGGCAGAAGAAGAAAAAAGATACAATCGCAATCCAGCATAGTACAACAAAGTCAACACGAAAGAATCTTTTTTACATCAGGAAAAAACAAAGGATTAATTAGACGAGATTGGATCAATGAAAATTTCCTTATAAATGTACTGCGATGTTGTCCCCTGGAAACAAACTCCCGGCCAGGGGATTCAATAATAATTTACACCTGAAATCTCGCCCTTAATTAATCGCCGCCGCGCCAATCTTTTTTCCGGTGATTCGTCATGCGCTAGCTCTCATGGCGAATACTCAGCCCGGTGCTCCCGATCGATCTTGGAGCAATCTGGGAAAGAGCCTCGGCATGAAGGCGACTAGTCCCATACTAGAATTTTTCTCAAGGTCGATGTGGGGCTTTATCTCATCGAGATCAAGGTTCCCAGTCCCAGCAATAATGGACGACAGTGGTGGAGCACCCAATGGCGGAGGCGGCGGCGGCGGAGGGGTCGACCTCATCAGCACCCTACCGGACGATCTGCTTGTCCAGGTCCTCGAGCGCCTCGGCAGCGCCCGCGCCGCCGTGCGTACAGGCCTCGTCTCCCGCCGCTGGCGCGACCTATGGACCCGCCTCCCCAAGGTCACCGTCGCCCTCCACGACGTCCCGCTCGGCTCGCTAGAGGACGAGCTCCGCCGCGCCGCAGATCGTCATCCTGGCACGTGCCACTACTACCTCCTCGACATCCGCGTCCCCGAGCAAGACGACGACTCGTGGGTCCCCGCCTCCAGCGTCTCCGCCCTTCTTGGCGCCGCCGCTGCTCTCTTGCCGGTGGAGCTGCGCCTCGCCCTCCCATTGAGATCCTTTCCCGAGGTGAACCTACCCCGCTTCTGCCGCGCCGCCTCCATTGACCTACGCGCGGCGCCGTACATTCGCTTGGCCCTGCCGGCTTTGGCCAGTGGCGGCGGGTTCACCTCGCTGAAGAGACTCTCCCTCTCGGGCTGCCATGTCGACCTCGCCGCCTTGATCCCTCGATGCCCCTGCCTGCGCGTGCTCACGCTCAACATCCCCTCCATGGGCATGGGCTGCATCACCATCCACTCGGCGTCGCTGCATGAACTCGCCGTCGAGAGCAGCGTCAAGGCATTGGTACACCATGTCGATGTCCAGGCCCCGGTGCTTAAGCAGTTGACATTCTCGTTCTGCGCCGGCGGAGACCTCGGGGTGTCCATGGCACTGTTGGCACCAACAGTACTGGAGAAGGTCGCATGGCACTGCTCCTACACCTGGGAGATCCACAGGCTCGGAATTTTCGGCCTTTTAGACGTGGGCTTATACACCCAAGATAGCCATGGACAGACCGACACATGTTCTTCACAGCAGCTCCCAATTGTCAATGTCCTGTCCCTGCACATGTGTGCCCAACTAGTATTTCCCATGCATCTCCTGCTTTGTTCAATTTACACCTTATTTGTGGGCTAAACTAAATTTCTCTCGGTTCTTCCACCAAATTGATTTTCCACAGGTTCCATTCAGTTCTTCAAATGCAGAGCTCAGATTTCCTGCAGAGATAAATAAACATATGATTACCAGCTTCTCTACTTTGGACTTACATCTTAGATCATATGGTCATGTGTTTGGAGCACTTGTGTTCCGTCTCCTTGGGATAGAGCGTATTCGTAAATCTATTCGGAACCTTAGGATCGTCCTACTAATATCCAAGGAGGTAATTTTTTCACTCTGCCTTTTTATTTTCATTATTTGAAATATATATATGCGGTACATGTTCAATAAAAATGTTGTAGGTACATCCGTGATCTATGGCCTCAATTGTGGGACATATATATACCAATATGCTATACTTTTATGCTAATCTAATTATGTCATAGGTGAAGGTTGCATGCCCAGCTGATTGTCTGTGTGATGAGCCTAAGGACTGGAGAACGTCATCAATCTCCTTGCCTGATCTTGAAAAGGTGGAACTTGGAGGTGTCCAAGGGAAGGATCATGAGATTGATTTCTTGAAAGTGATAATTAGACGTGCTCAACTGCTGAAAAGTTTCACTATGAAGCTATCAGAGGGTGTCACACCAAGTGCTGATTGGTGCACAAAAATAAACAACTTCGTCAAGGCGTACCCTAGTGTGGAATGCAAGATTGATCTTGGTCCAGGTAAGCAGTTCTGATGGATTGTTCAGTTACTTATAGATGCTTATTATCTTTGTTTTTATCTTTATCTAGATCTGAATTAATCAATTTTTGTTGTGCATGTATTTTTCTCTCGAACTTATATAATCACTTTATCTCGGTATCTTCAGTATCGTGCAAATTTCTAGGGTGGTTGGGATGTGCCAATGACATGGAAATTATTTGGATGTGCCAATGACATGCCAATTCCGTGCAAATTTCTAGAGACCCAACATCGACATTAAGCACCACCATCAACTGAATGCGATTATCTAGGGTTTCCCCTAGAGACTGTACTTTAGGCGTGACCGACATGCATCCCACAAAACCTAGCACTGCCATGGCCTCTAGAACTGGCGAAGACATTGACGACAAGGACAAGGGAGACGACCAACCCTGCTAGGGAGGCACGCTGCCACAACTAAATCTAGGGCTGCCGCCCTGGGTATAAACTCCGCCGCAGAAACGCAGGCCGGAGGCCTGTTGTCCTCCACATGACAGCTATCTCATGTGCCGCTCCCTCTTGTGTTTCCTCAAAAGTAATCTCTTTCTAAAAAAAGAGTCAAAAGACGATACTGATCAGTCATTGTAAATAGTTTTCTTGATTTTTAGATGAACCAATACAAAAAGTGGCAAGAAGCAAGGCAAACTAATATTTATTTTTGAACATAGTGCACAAATCAGAGCAATATGGTGACATTTTGAACAATGAGGCAATTATTTTTAGTTCGATGGATTCTATGAAAGGAGAATTATCCATGCCAACAGAACAATGATTGTTCGTGAACATTCAGCTATGACACTTCTATCTAACTCACATCTCCCGCCCCATATCTTGGACATATGGAGACCAGCCCCAGTGACCATTTGGCATCAATAGTCCCATAAGACCATAACCATCATAGAGCTAACATCTCATGACCGGATGACCCAAAGTTCATACGAATCAAAATTAAAACGATCCAACTGCACATGTTACATCGATAACGTGCATCATGGACCTCAAGGACTATAATTCAGAAGCGTAAGAAACGCCGATCATATGAAAGGGCACCTGATGTTGGTAACAATTGCACGGAGGCGTTGGTTTTTTCTCTCTGGTTTTTTCTGTATTTTTTGCCAAATCTGACCTTTTCACAAAACGTCAACCAAATCTGACTCGTGGGCAAAACTATTTTGGAATCTGATCTCTAGGGTCGGCGCCATTTAAAACAGCACCGAACTTGTGCAAATCGGTCATGGCGCCAACCTCTTTGGCATGCCTCCCAGCTGCTATGCGTTGGCACCGATCTGCATAACTTTGGCGCCGTTTTAAATGACGCCGATCATATGGATCAGATTTTGAAATAGTTTTGCCCAAGGGTTAGATTTGGTTAAAGTTCTTCAGTTTGGTCAGATTTGGCAAAAAAATAATTTTTTTCATGCGGGTCGTTCTTTAGATATTTTCTTCAGCCGCCACGCTACAACACCCGGTCCGCCGACGTCCACGTGCCCGTCACCACCAGGAACTCCGTCTTGCGCCGCAGTCCGCCACCGGGCCGGTTCGCCACACCAGACCGATGCACAAGCATGGAAGTGGTAGGATAACCACCGCCCTTCCTCGCAGCCGAACGCCATCCACAGCCACCAACCAGGCGCCACCGTAGCAGCGCTGAACCACCACCTCCCAGCGACGCTGGTGCTGCTGCCGGATCCGCTTGTTGCCGCCGCCGAAGACCTCAACGAATCCCGCAATCCAGCCATGGAGGGCCGCCCCACGCCGCCCTTGGTCCAGGAAGGGAAGAGGAGATGCATCGCCACCGCCACCCTCTGATGGCGGCGAGGGGAGGGAGGGGAGTGGGAGGGGGCTAGGTGGTGGCGCACTCTAGGGTTTCCCCATGGCACTCGCGGGGAGCATCACGGGGGGAGGGGTCATTTTTTCTTCGCCCCAAGAAAGCATATTTACCTACTATGAACGGACCTTAAGCAATTTAATAGTAAAGATAATGTTTTTCTAGTCCACTGAAGTCTGCTTATATCTGCACTCCAGTAATTGGATGAATATGCTATATTTTTGCTGAGTTTCTTGAGGAATATTACTGCTGAATTTGTGAATACATCTTCAGATTTTTATTTGTGAATAATTTAGTCTATGCTGGCTTCCTTTATTTGCTCAGTTGGTCACATTTTTTATGCATTCTTCTTTTTATATATATGCAAGAAACGACTTCATATTATCATGTTGAGATTTTGACTGAAATCAATATTGATTTTAGTTCTCGTATATGCATATATGATGCATTGTTAGTAACTTAGCATGCTCGCGGATGGAAGAGTTCTTTTTTTATCTTTCTGCTGTTTAAAAGTCTAAACTCGGCTGTTGTACATGTAGTTTTCTGTTAACTTGTATAGTCATATTATGTCATTGTCTTTCAGTTGAGCAAATGATAAGGCAGCTGGAATGTGTCAATGTTTCGGGTTGAGGCTCATTTATTTTTAGCTTGTTACGTGCTCCTTGTTTCCTGAGGAAATTAACGGTGTGATGGTCAACATGATTTGGCTATGTTTTTTTATGCTAGTGTTTTTTGTTAGTATCAGTTTTCTTTAATGGAACCAGGCTGAGAGGACTAAACCCTGATTTTATATATAAGTTTACATACCATCTGATTCAGTTTGCACGATATACATGTAGATGCTATACTGTTTTTCTTATGAGATGTGGTACTGTTTTTCTAGTCTGTTGAAGCATGCCTCTGCATGTACTCCAGTAATTAGCTGAACATGCTTTATTAGCTCTGATCATTCTGGATATTAGTCCTGAACTTATTTGTGAACATTTTAGTTTATTTTGGCTTTCTTAACTTAGTTAGCCTGCATTTTTCACTAGACATACAAAGACCGACTTCATATTTAAATGTCCAGATTCTGATTGGAACTTCTTTTATTTTACCCCTTGTGCATGCAGGGTCAACAGTTCGTAGCCAAAGTTGTCCATCGACATGATTCTCATCCTTGCACTCTGGGATTTGGGGTGCTCATTAAGTACTCTGTTATTTTGCTAGTGTAACGGAGCTACAAGCCAAGTGGTGCTCTCTTTATATAATTCTCGGAACGGTTGCTATGGCTTATGGTCATTACATATGAGACACTGTTGGTTGCTTTCCATGGGAATTAACAAGATCACTAGTGTTCTGAACTTATGTTGTCCAAGTCATGTTTCTTAAGTACTTATTTGCTGCACTCAACTTAAGTCTCCGGCTTATATTGCATAGCAGTGGCTTCTGCAAACTTTATGATCTGAAGCCTCGTGAATATAAGTCTATGGCTTATATTTGCTAGTTTCAGGATGTATCTGAATGTTTTTATCGGATGATGCTTTTTGTGCACCTCTCGAAATAGACTTTCGCCCCGCTTTATAAATAAAGCAACCACACTGATACAAGAGTTCGACCAACCAAGAATGCTGGGGCATCAGCTAAAACACGCCCAAAAAGGAAAGAAATGATGGAAACGACGATACGACGAGACTAGGGAGACCCGCCACCGTTGCGCCAACCGGAATAGTCCCACCACGCTTCAGACACACCGACACGCCTAGTACCAAGACAGCACCTTCAAGAAGGGAAACGCCATTGACACGGCGCTGCTGCCCGGGCCAGAACACTGGACCTAGGGTTTCCCCCGGCACTCGGAGTATAGTAGGTCGGGGATATCCGTGACGCCCTTCAAGAAGGAATGGCGCCATCCGAGGGTGGCACCGCGACGGAGACGGACCAGCCGACAGAGATTTCTCCCTAACCCCACCTACAAAAAACCCCGGGCGATACGGCGTGCCACCACCAGCTTCGTCGCCTACCAACTTGCGCCACCACGATCTTGCGCCACCATCGTCATCGCCTCATCGTGGATAAAGCAAGCAACCCGAAAACAGGGAAACGACATAGAACCGGCTAGGGACAGCAGCCCTGCGACCACGCGGGAGGAGCCCACCTCCACCACCAAAAGGCGGTTGCCGACCGGGCTGAGCAGCAGGGTCAAACCAGGCTTGGCGGGCCCGGCCGGGCCCCCGAAGGGCCCGTAAAGCCCCTGCCGCCTAGCTGCAACAGGCAGGCCGCTGTTCCGCTGTCCCCAACCTGATCACCGTCGTCGCCACCATGTTCAGAGGGCGCCTCTGCAGCAGACGCACCAGCCCATCGAACTCCAGATTGGGCCCGAAGGGCCCAGATCCGGGCCCGAAGGTGCCGGCGCCACTGCCTTGCCGAGGGCCCTGCCATGCCGACGCTGCAAGACGCCACGCCGCCGAGGAGAAGCAGCCGCGGACGCGCGGCCCACCTAGGCCCAGATCGGGCCCGGGGAAGACGCCACCGTCACACTCCCTGGCAGCTGCGCCACCGCCGCGCTGCGTCGCAGCCTCACCACCGGCGCCGCCGCCCAGCACCACCCGGAGGGCCTCCGGACCGTCGCCACCCCAGGGACACCGCCGCCGTTGAGGGAGGCCAGCCCCGACCAGCTCCAAGGCGCGGGGAAAAGAGGGCCGCCGGCGCCGGCGCCGCCCGGGCTTCGCCCGGCGACCCCTGCCGACGGCGGCGACGTGGGAAGGGGGAGGATGGGGAGGGTTAGGCGGGGAGAGAGGGTGCCGCGCCGTCGCCCTCGGGGGGACGAGAGCGCGGCCGCGAGAGAGAGGAGTCAGCTCTCTCATCGCTTTTTGTGCACCTCATAAAGGAAAAATAATTGAAAAGTGTATCTTGAAATTTCAATGGAAACTCTGTAACACCCGCCACTTGCAAGTTTTTATGTGTGCCTCCCATAAGTAAATCATGTAGCCAAATCAACTAAATTATACTCCTCTTCCTATTTGTTGTGGATGACGCGGTACAATAATGTCACACACAAAGTCGAACACTACGATCTGGTCCTAACACAGAGAATGTGTGACAGACATTAAGACAAGCACCAATATATGCTCTTTCCGTTTAGAAATACAAGTAACTTCGATTTGTCCAGATTTGCTTATATGTAGACGGGTTTTGTATACATGACACTAGTTTAGTTTGTAAACCGAATATATGACTCTAACCTGAGCTAACTAGTAATATGACTCTAACCGAATACGTACTAGAATGCTAATAATTAACTAAATTCAGTAGGACTCGGACGCAGACTACCTACTCTCCTATATACCCAAGTAAATCGTGAAAAACTACTAGCTAGCTAGCACCGACATAAAAGGAAAACCTACTATATACCGATCGAGGTAAAAATCGATAGAGTAAGCCATATGGACGGGAGCGGAGCACGCCATGGCTCCCCCCCTTCGGCTTCGCAGCCCCTGCAGCCAGCCACAGGCGCCGACCGCATCAGCTCTCTCACGGATGATCTTCTTCTCAACATCCTCTCCCACCTCGGCTATGCGGACGCCGCCGCGCGCAAAACCCTCCTCTCCCGTCGGTGGCGTGGCCTATTTTCACACCTCCCCTCCAGAGATCTCACGCTCTGCGACGTCCCGCTCGGCTCGCTCGAGGACGCGCTCCGCCATGCGGCTCTCCCAGAGGTGCGCCTCCTCGACATCACCATCCCCAAGAAGGACTGGAGGTTCTCGCCGGGCCTTTGCAGCACCGTCTCCTCGGTGCTCCGTGAAGCGGCGAGGCTGTTTCCGGTGCAGATCCGCTTCACGGTGTCCCCTAACCTGACGATCTCGCCGGGGGACAGGTGTGCGGCAGTGGATCTGCCCCGCTTCCAACGGGCCACCTCCATCGACCTGCGCGTGCCGCCGCACATTCCCTTGACCTACTCGCGGGTCAGCAATGGTTTCCCTCTGCTTGAGAGTCTCTCTCTCTCGGGCTGCCGCATCGACCTCGTGCCCCTGATCCCCCGCTGCCCGTGCCTGCGCGTGCTCACAGTTGCCGCCGGCGCACCCGGCAGCGGCGCCGACTTCACCATCCAGTCCTTCTCGCTGCAGGGGCTCGACGTGGACAGGACCAGCATGCCCACACACAGCATCGTCGTCCAGGCACCGGTGCTCAAGCGATTGACCATGTCCTTAAATGCCAGCCGTGAGCTCTCGGTGTCCATAGTAGCTCCAATTCTGGAGAAGATCTCATGGCGGTGCTCGTATGCCAGCGTGTTTCAAGGGCTTGGTCTCTGGCGTCTCTTGGAGGTGAGCCTCGAGACAGCCGAGGGACGCACACGGTCGGCTGCTTGTTGTTCGAATGCCGACACATGCTCCATGCTCCATAGTGTCAATGTCCTATCCTTGCGGATGTGCTGTTACATAGTATGCCCCTTCTTCTCCTACTCAATTCACCAACTAGATTAATAATCTTGACAATGATGTCATGCTGAATTGGTTTCTTGCAGGGTTATATGGGTTTTCCAGATGAAGATGTCCGATTTGCGACAGAGATATCCAAACATATGGTTACCGATTTCTCTGGTTTGGAGCTACATCTTACTACAAAGGGGCATGCATTTGGATCATTTGTGTGGCGTATTCTTGGGATGGGTCACATTGGTAAGGCTACACGAAGCCTTAGGATCGTCCTTCTGAATTCAGAGGTAATCTATGGTTGTGCTATACTACTCCCTCCGTTTTAAAATAGATGTCTTAGCTTTTTCAAAATTTAGATAAAATCTAGACACTATTTAATATATGTATTTTCATCCAACTTTTGACAAATCCAAGACATCTATTTTGAGACAGAGGGAGTAGTTGTGTTGGAGTATATATATATGGTACTTGTAGAGAAAAAGCTTCTATCATACAACGATCTCAAAAGTTTCTAATTGTATCTCAGGTGTGCAACTTCTATAATACTACATTGATGTGAATCACATTTGTTTTTTAGGTGATTGTAGCATGCACACCAAATTGCTCTTGCCATGGACCCTGGGACTGGAGCATGCAACCTGTGACCTTGCCAAATCTTGAAAAGGTAGTTATTGAAGGGTTTGAAGGGGAGGGTCATGATTTCGACTTCTTGAAGTTGGTGTTTAGATGCGCGCCGATGCTTGCAAGAGTGACTGTGAGGCTGCCAGATCAATGCATCCCAAATGGGGATTGGTGCACAAAACTACACGAAATTTTCATGGAGTATCCTTCTGTTGAAGGCAGCATTGATCTTATTCCTGGTACTTAAGCAAGTTCAGCATCTTTCCATGATTAGCTTATAATGCCACTCCTCGAGTTTTATACTAGGTAGTATTGGATAATGTAAATATGTTAGTGCTCATGTGTACATGTGGGGTGTTTTACCCCCGACAAGATCAATGCAATCAAGTGTGATGCCAGTCTCTAACATTGTACAATTAGCATGTCACTAGATGCGGTAATTTTCTTTTTCGTCATACAATTCCATTGAAGCATATACTCATGTTTGACCATTGATTGCCTCGTGCAATATTCCGCTCTGAATTATTTACAGTTCTAAACCATTATGGTCATTCGTGTCATGCAAATTTCTAGTGTAGTTATAATGTGTCCCTGACTTGCGAATTATTCACTCCAAGTTTGTGCGCCATATGTAGACAAAAAGTCTATACTGAAGTCTCTATTTTTTTCTAAAACAATGGCTAAGTAGTGTTTATGTGGTAATGAAGATGGTTTTCGATCATTCTTTGCCGGAAAAAGGGGGAATTATGTAGCATAATGTGCTAGTCCAAATTGGTTACGTTTGCACCTATGACAAAGCACATATTTTTTCAATGGGAATTTGACATGTTACGGTTTGCAGAGGGGGGGACCTTATCAGTGCCCTCCAAGAGGATTTGCTTCTCCCCGTCCTTGTCCGCCTTCTTTGCGCTCGCACCGCCGCGTGCACCAACCTTTTCTACCGCCGGTCATGTGGTCTTTGGACCCGCCTCCCTGACCTCACCTTCGCGACGTCATGCTCGACCCTCTCCTACACGTGCTCCAAGCTGGGGTGGTCGGCCTCGGGGTGTCCCTCCTCAACATCTTCTGCGTCGTCCCTATCGCCTCCCCCGACAACATGGCGGACCGTGCGCAGTTCAAAGATCGCGTCTCCTTGCTGCTCCACGCCACCACAAGGCTCTCGCCGATGGATCTCCACTTCATCGTCCGGCCAGAGCTTTCTATGCGTTGTTACATAGAATTCAATTCACAGTGCCACACTTGCACCACACCACCTTGATTGAGCTGCACGGGCTCGACCTCGACTCGCCGTGGTTCCTGGAGGATAGCTTCCCCGCGGTGGAGCAGCTGTGTCCCTCTCGATGTATAGCATAGGCCTCACCAATCTGGTCCTACGCGCTTGCGCGTGCTCAGGAAGCCCATATGGTACGCATTACACACAGACATCATCATCCTATCCACCTAGCTGTAGGAGGTCGACATGGATAGCTACATCCCATTTATGTCCCATATCCACATCGAGGCCCCTGCCCTCAAGAATTTGGCGCTGAATTTCTCCGTTGGCCGTGGGATCCTTATATAATGGCAGCACTCCAATTTTGGCACCAATGCTAGAGAAGATATCGCGGCGGTGCAGCTATACCACGGATACTGCTGGTCTTGGTCATTGGGGGTCTCTTTGCAGCTTCCTCACGTCCCTGTCCTCTCGCTCTATTCGTTCGCCGATGTATGTCTCTGGTCCTACTCAATTTACTGGATTTGCAGACCAAAAGTGAACCTATTCATGATGCACCACTTTGTTTTTGTAGATTTAACATAGTTTTCTCGAGGCAGCGGCGACAGAGCTAACAGCAGAGATAGTGAAACACATGATGAGCTGCATTTTGTATCAAGGAGGCATGTTTTTGGAGAATTTGCAGTGCATACTTAAGGTCGTCATGTTGAAATCATAGGTAATTCATCCCCACGCTTATATATTCTGAATAAATCCAGGTAGTACAATCTTAGCTAAGGTCTCGGTCGTGGAGTATCTATGATTTATACCTTTCTAGGATAAAAAAAGCATGCCCACTAAATTGCCCTTATGATGAGCCCACAAATGGGCGAAGCCAATCATTCTCCTTGGCCAATCTTGAAAATGTGGAAATCAATGGCTTCGAAGGAGAGGATCATGAGCTTGATTTCCAGGAACCGATATTGAGGTGTGTGACAATGCTGAAAAGAGTGACCGTGAGACCATCAGATGAGGTCACAACAAGTAACGATTGGCGCATAAAAATATATGACATCTTCAAGGTGTATCCCTTTGTGGAATGCGACATTGATCTTAGTCCTGGTAAGCAGGCTTTTGTATGCACAATTAGCTTTCTCCTAGATCCAGCAATACCTCTATTTGTACAGAGATTATAAGTTGAATTTTTTGGGTATTTCTGAGTGGTAGACGGGATTTTTTACAAGTTCTACTCAATTGCCTTTCTGTCAACGCCCGGATTTTTAATCCCAGATACTTATTATGCCATACATTGCAATCCCAGGATTACCATTTTTGCGAGACATAACAGATTGGATATCACAGTATATCATCCATTACAAACCATACATAAAGTCTTACAACAAAATAAAGGATCTCATGATCCATCTTAATACAATCATAGCAGCGGAATAACGTAATCATAACGGTAGCATGGGCGAATCTCCATCTTCATGATCACATAGGCAATGCTGACGATGGAAGATGATCCTAGTTGTCATAACCTTTCTGCTGTCCATCCTCCTGATAGTCCTCTTCATAGTCTGACCACGGAATAGCCAGGGACAAAGCCATGAGTACTCTTTAAGTACTCACAAACTAATACTAACAAGTGAAGTAGTTTTGAGTAGGAAGTCCTAGGCTCTAGGTTGTTTTGCAAAAAGCCAGATTTAGCTCTACTGAGTTCAGAAGCAAAGAAAGCTAGTTGAAAGTTTTATAACACCTAAGTGAAAACTTGAATTTCATATCACAACCCTGTTGTGGTCAAGTCAAAGTCATGAATCATTTCATAAGTCATTTTGAAAACATCTGACGACAGAACAGTATGGCCACTCCAACTGCCCATAACCGCGGACGCGGCTACTCGAATAGTTTGACACTCTGCAGAGGTGGTACACTTTCATCACAACATTCGATACATCCGTCAGGAATAATCCTAAATTCACCATACTCAATATGCGGATAATCAATCCTAACCTTTCAATTATACGCCCTAGTATAGGCACCTCTCCTGTGAGTTTGGCCTCCCAACCATGACCAACTGTCATCTTGGGAACTGCACAGGTGGACAATCTTCACAAGGTAGACTCAGCTCAAACCTTGGCCGCAAGGGAACCCATACTAAGGTATATAAATTTCCAGTCAAGCCCTACCCAAATTTCGGGTATTGTGGTTGTACGGTAAAATTGGAATGGTATCGCATCCAGACAACCATCAGTTTTATAAAGGGCTAAGGCTCATGCCTCAACATTTTCATCAAAATCATCTGGTGTTCAAGAACACATGTCAAAACATTTCATTAGAATGACTTATCATTCGGTTTTCATAACCATTTTCACCAAGTATTCCCATCTAAAGTGGATCAAGTTTTATGCTTAGAACTAGCATCTACAAGTGGGGGTAAACACTAATGAGGGGTGGTAATCAAGTGTGAATTATCTAAGTTCAATCTCATGCCTCAGGATGACATCAAGATTTATCTAACTTAGGTCAAGTTTTATGATCTTTATGCTACCTTTAATAATCTTTCTAAACCCTACAAGTCACTAAGTAATCTCTAATAGAAAGCTTTGATAAATAAATAAAATACTAAGCTTGCAAGTAAAACTAGGATGGGGTATCATCAAGTGGGTATAATCACAATTGATCTAACCAAGCATGCTTAATGCATTGCATAGGCTATCTAACTTTCATAGTTGCAAGTGTTAGCTTGCCTTGTGCAGAGCAGTGGTTGAAGTTCTCCTCGGCTTCTTCCTCGTAGTATCCTCCTTCCTCCTCGTATCCTTGGTCGGTACTAGCGTCTATAAATAAATACGAGGTACACAATCACCAAACAATACTTAACTACTTCTATTTATCACACCAAGGTTTTCACTAGATGATCTAGTATCATCACAAACATTACAATCATCAACGCGAGATTTTAATTATTTTATTTTTGGAAAAGTAATTTCTACTCATTGAAAAACTACTTAAGATTTAATATTCTCCAACTAAAACATAGGATCATGTTGACACATGTCATCACCATATATTTCAGTACATGGAGATGTGATTTAAAGTGGTGTCACAATTTAATAAGGTTTAACCCTTCTATTTTAATTAATAGGCATTCTTTTATTGCTTGTCCATTATTTCTGTAAGTAAACCTAGAGATTTTTATATATTCAGAAAGGTATTGTTAAATGTGATTTTTGAGAGTTGGAATCAACTCAAAAGCTTTTGTGGTTGAATTTTGAAAAATGTTTGAATGTAGAAAATCTTATGCCTTGTTATTTTTACCATGGGTGATCTACAAACCCAATTGGTTTGAATCCAATGGGCTTGGATTAAGAATTCCAGTACCTTCCTAACAAAATTGGTTTCATGCAATTTGGTTTAGTGAGTCGAGCTGGGCTGATTTTTGAATCTCGGTACAGAACTAGGTTTGAAACTAAATTGGAAAATCTAAATTCAAACTAACTGGGTTGCGCGGGATGCTAACTGGGCCGGCCCACTGTGCACAACGCACGCGCGGGTGGGTTTAAGTGAATGACCCCACCAGTCAGCGAGACAGGGGGTGCGAAGCGGTACAGGGCGATCTAGGTCGTGCGATCAAGCTCTAATCCAATGGCTGTGGTTCATCGTTCACGTCGGGCAACGCTGGCGAGACAGAACCCTAGCGCGGCCAGTGGGGGTCTACGAAGTCGACGACGGCGAACCTCCTGGTACTGGTTGCTTCTCCTAGGGCGACTCCAATCGCTGGCTCCTTTCTTCCTCCTCCGCGGCAGACTCCGGCCAAATTTCAGCGAGGTGCTGCTCGCCTTGCTCCGGGGGTGAGGTGGGGTGCTTCTGAGAGAGAGGGGAGTGAGATGGTGTGAAGAAATCGAGCGGGGGTGGCTTCTATTTATAGTGCCAGAAGGGGACCGACGGGCGCGGGTGGAGCTCGTCGTGGTCTTCAGCACAGCAAGCTAAAGGCATGGGCGACGATAGGAGGCGGTGTTGTGCTCCCTGGCGAAGCTCAACGGCATGGTCAAGCGGCGTGGGGTGGTGTGAGACGGTCGGAACATCGCGGCGCTCTAGGCAGGTCTGACGGGAAAATTCATGGCGCACTGGTTGTCCTGGTCACGTGGCGACGAACGGGCGTGTGAGGGGTGTTCCTGGGGTGGTGGTGATCACGCTTGCACGCGGCGAGGGCGGCGCGCGGTCTGTGGGCGTGTGTCCCGGGTGGCACGCTGGCGCGCTCTTGGCTCTCTAGCAGAGAGGCTTGGCATGCTCGGGTTGTGTGATCTAGTGGCTGGCAAGGCTCGGGGCTTGGACAAGGGGTGGCGGTGGACGGTGGAGTGCCTGCTAGACAAGGTTGGCGAGGCTAGTGAGGCTCCTAGCTGGCTGGCGACATTGGGGTGGCAAGGGTGCTCTCTGCATGCTTACCATTGATGGCATGGTCTAGTTTACAGTGAGCTAGAGGGGTTAAACACGTTAGATGATCTACTGAGAGTGTAGTGTGAGCTAGATAGGGAACAAGTTAGGCCAAAATTACTGCACACTATAGTGTTTAATGTTTGTTGGTTTGGTGTTTGCAAAGTGTTTGATGAAATGGCCGAAAGGTCAAGTGGAATTGGTTTGGTTGGTGTACTAGTTACATACTCAGTAGTCTCTGGTTAGTTGGAAAGGTCAAGTGGAATTAGTTTGGTTGGTTTTTGAGAATTGGGTGATCTTCCCATATGAACTAGATTCAGTTTTAAAATGTGATTTGAATCAAGTTGTCAAATGTTTCTATAAGTTTGAAAGGTGCGCTTTGATTCACTTTTACTTGGGCTAGTAAGGGGTGAAAAGAAATAGAAATATTTCTGTTTGAAATCTTGGACTAGAAATACTCAAAGTGGTCTAGTGAGCAAGATTGGCAAAAATGACCATTTGCCTTATTTGATTTGTTTTTTATTTTCTCTTGATTTGTTTTTGCTTGGAAATGATTTAGATGATGTTGTTTTCACCTTAAAACCATTCCTTGCTATTTAGATCAATCACACAAGTCCATTCATGCATTCATACAAACATCACATACACACATGCATTCATATGGATGTTAATTAATAAAAGTTTTTGTTAACTCTAACTTTGATGATTGGAATTGGATGATCATTATTCAATATTTTTGGGATGTTACACTTTCTGGTGGATTGGACTTTAAGAGGATATCACGTCTGCCGCGGGGTCAATTCGGGGGATCCTGTTAGGCGTTCGAGATGAGACTATGAAAGTCTTAGCTAGTTCGTTTGGAGATTTTTTTTATAAAACCCTATATACATGTAACAAGGCTGATGATTTCATATGGTCTCTAGTCGTTGTTTATGGAACCGCCCAAAATTTCTATAAATATGACCTTTTACGTGAGATCGTGAATCTAGTAAAAGATAATCCATACCCTATTATTATAGGTGGCGATTTTAATTTGCTACGATACCCTCATGAGAAAAGTCAGGGCCATTTTGACGAATATTGACCTTTTTTGTTCAATGCTTTCATAGACAACTTAGATTTAAGAGAGGTTACCATGTTAGGAAGACAGTTTAATTGGGCTAATAGTTTTTTGGAGTCAATATATGAAAAACTTGATAGAGTGCTTATGGATACCGAGTGGGAAGAGAAGTTCCCTATGGTAACTGTTCGTGCTTTAGAGCCTACTGAGGCTTTGTCGAATCATGCTTCTTTACTTTTATCTATTGGATCATCGCCATGAAAATCTAATCATGAGTTCAAATTTGAAATCGGATGGATGATTCGTGATGGGTTCTTTAAGAGGGTTAAGGCTATTTGGGAGAAACCTGTTAGTGGTCAAACGCCTATACTGCGATGGAATAATAAATATGTGTTTTACGTAAGTTTCTTCGAGGTTGGGCTAGACATACTCCTGGAATTCTTAAGAAAGAGAAAATACGCCTCTCATCTATCATTGATGACTTAGAAGCTTCTGTGAAAGTCAGCCTTTATCTATACAAGAAATTAAGATTAAAAGTCAATCGAGTGGGGATATAGCCAGACTATTGCATGAGGAGGAACTCAAATGATACCAACACTGTGTGAATACAAGATACATCCATGTTATTGCCAATGTAAAGCATAACACGAAATTTATTCACTCTTTGAACTAGGATGAGAGTATGATTGAGGGACATGAGCAACTAAAATCTTATATTACATCTTATTATAGATTCTTGTTTGCGGTTCCACCAGAAAACTCTTTTTCTATGGATGAGTCCCAATTGGCGGATATCCCACAGATTTTGATTGAGGAAAATAACTTTTTAACCGCCTTTTACACTGAGGATGAGGTTAAGAAAGCTGTTTTTAAAATAGAACATAACAAAACGCTAGGGACGGACGATTTTCCTGCAGAATTTTACCAAAAATTCTGGCAAGTCATCAAGAAGGACCTAATGAATTTTTTTGAGTTTTTTTATACGTCGGTCAATTGGATATTTTTAGACTAAATTTTGGCAATATAATTTTACTACCTAATTTTAATAAAGTAGAACGTATACAAAAGTATCGTCCAATCTGCCTTCTTAATGTTAGTTTTATTTTTTTTACAAAAGTTGTCACAATTAGACTAAATTCAGTAGATAACCATATTGTCCGCTCTTCTCATACCGCATTCATGCAAGATAAAAACATCCAAGATGGTATTGTAATCTTACATGAAACAATCCATGAACTACCAAAAAAATTAAATGGTGTATTGTTCAAGATTGACTTTAACGTATAACAAAGTTAATTGGTCTTTTCTCCAGCAAACACTCCACATGAAAGGTTTTCGAAGAAGTGACGCACTCTCATACAGTCTTTTATGTTTGGTGGTATCGTTGCCATAAAAAGACCAAGAAGAGATTGAGACAGAAGAATCCACTATCGCCATACTATTTAATATAGTGGCTATATGTTGGCTATCCTTATTGAGTGATCCAAAGATGATGGACAAATTGAAGGACTAGTTCCCCATCTTGTTGATGGCGGACTCTCTATTCTTAAATATGCTGACGATACAATTCTATTTATGAAACACGATTGGAGAAAGCTAAGAATCTAAAATTAATATTATCAGCATTCGAGTAATTCTCTAGATTGAAAATTAACTTCTATAAGAGTGACTTGTATTATTTTGGCGAGGCTCAAAATGATGCCCACCTTTATGCTAAATTTTTCGGCTGTGGCAGGGGCAACTTTTAATCAACTATCTAGGAATGCCGATTCACTATCGATGTCTCACAATTGCTGAATGTAAACTCGTTGAGGAAAGACTTCAAAAATGCCTTAATAGTTGGAAAGGTAAATTGATATCCCTTGGGTAAAGACTTGTAGTCATAGATTCATTACTCACCAACATGTTACTGACTTACTGTATATGATCTCATTTTGCTAGTTACCAAAAGGAATCTTGACTAAAGTGGATTATTTCCGATCAAGATTCTTTTGGTAGGGGGATAATAAAAAAATGAAATATCGACTGGCCAGATGGAATGTGATTTGCTGGCCGAAAGAATACGGTGAACTTGGCATAAATGATTTGCAAGTCAAGAATACCGTGTTTCTAGGTAAATGACTATTCAAACTATTGACTGAAGATGGTGTCTAGCAACCATTATATGGATGAAATATATGGGTTCCAAAGCTGTGTCTTAAATGGTTTGAAAACCTGGTGACTCACATTTTTTGGGCAGGCCTAATGGCATCTAAAAAAATATTTCTTCCGTTTTGGTGCTTTCAATATTAACGATGAATCGTAGATTAGATTTTAGGAAGATAAGTGGCTTAGCCAAACTTTTCTTCGTAAATAATATCCAGCTCTATATTCGATTGCTAGACACAAAGGGGATACTCATTTCACAGTAATGAAATCTAATCATCCTAATATGTCTTTTAGGATAAGTCTCATAGGACCTAGACTGGTATCTTAGAACAGTCTTTTATTACGATTATCCACGATACAACTGTCGGACGGTGTGGACGAGGTGAAATGTAAATGACTAGAAAGTGGTAAATTTTAAGTTGACTCATTTTATAGAGCATTGATTCAACATGATATTCTGATTGATGATATATAATAAAATTTGAAAAATGAAAATACCCTTAAATACAAAGATATTCACATGGTATCTTCGTAAGGGTGTGATTCTGACAAAAGATAATCTTGTAAAGAGAAATTGACATGGAAGTACGCAATGCGTTTTTTGTCATCATGATGAGACAATTCGTCATTTATTCTTTCATTATAAATTTGCTCGCTTTATATGGTCATTCATCCAAATAGCTTCTAATTTTTCTCCCCCATGTTCGGTGGACAATATTTTTGATAACCGGTTGCATGGGATAGATGATAGATACAAGACTTTCTTTAGTGTAGGAGCGTTTGCCATTATTTAGTCGCTATGGCTATGTAAAAATAACAATATTGTGTCTTCTCCCCTGCAGGTTATATATCGGGTCACAGCTATCCTCCGATCATGGACTACTCTCCAACTGATAGAGTTTCACGACTTGTTTGTGAAGGGATGTACGCGTTTAAAGGCCACAATGAGGGATATTTTCTCCCGATATGGACGGCCTCGTGATTTACGGATTGATCTCACATAGCTCGAGTTCGTTTTTATAGCGATTTATATAATATTTGTCTACTTTCTTTATTCTCTAGTTGTGTGATTTGTGCGGCTGTGCGTATCTTAGTTATGCAGATGCCGGATGTAAACATTACGCAAAGTAATAAAAGGGCTTATTTCCAAATAAAAAATCTTTGTACAAAGATACGTCCATGATGATGCCAAATGAAAAAATAGAATAAATGATTATAATACTTCTTATTAATGTGCTAGTAGGCCATATAATAGCCAAGAATTCTTTTGGTAGATTCGCTTGGCTTTAATGATCCATTTGCCTATTACCATAGCCATGGTCAGCGCAATAATTAAGGTCATGAAACCAGATCAAGGTTTTAAACTCAGTGGTTCCTTGTTTCTCCTCAAGTTATACTAGCGCTGATTCACTAGCTAACAAGTTTATTTCTATGAGATCTTAGGATCATATTGTCTGGGTTCTTAAATTAGACAATAGACATTAGTCGCACAAAAAAAATCATTCCCACACAGAATAATCACAACAATATTCACTAATAGATTGGGAATAAAATAGGAGAATAGCAGAATGATATAATTATAATTTAAATAAAGTTTATCTTGATATTACTATAGCAAACCACAATAAAGGGAAGATCAAATCCAGTACAAAGCAAAATATGAATAGTCTCAAACCCTAATCTTTCAAGTGTGGATATATCTCTCCTAATCTAGTGCAAAGGGGATTATGGAGGAGTGTTGATCTAGAGGTAGAGATTTTGGAGAGGATCGATGGAATTCTTTTTCTCCTTTAGATCTCTTCTTTCTCTGTTCTCGAATGGATGGTGGTGGCTGTGTTTGATTTTTATTGTTGCCTCCTTCACGAAAAGTGCTTACAATGATCAGGACAAGGTGGCTGCAGGTGGTACGGGCAATTTATTCCCATACTCATGCTTGTTAACACTTATGGAGGCTTGAATTAGGAGGCCTTTGACTAGTTGTATAGCTCACATATGAACTTGCATCGGTACCTTGACTAGTTGTATAGCTCACATATGAACTACATACTCTAAACTAACTGTGATTCCCATGCAGGCTCATTCAAAGGATACCTCGTTGATCAATAAGCCAATTGAGAACTATGTTCAGATGAAGATGATCCAAGGTGCTCATATTCCCGCTGCGTCGGTCTCTCCAACTATGATACACCGTGTTATTTGCCATCTGATGGAGCACAGTGGACATGCGTCAAGGTATCTTTCCATAACCCCTAATCGCAGGATGAGCTGGTTCATGGACTTACTGAACAAGCACTACCTCTGAGCATCGGACTATGTTGTTCGAGGAGGCTCTGGTTGCGATGTCGATGATGATGACTGTGATGTATATTTTGGAGTAGTTGGGCTGATGAACTATGGTTGCGGTGACCCCTGAGCTTTGGTCTATATATTTTGGAAGGTGATATTCAATTATAACCCCTCCGTTTGTGACGATCTTGTGCTGCATCATGGGCAATTGTTCGTGATCTCATAGTGCAGCACACACGTCCTGACTGATTATTTGGATTTAGTCTTAAGCTAGCTGTTATCTAAATTGCAATTGTCTGAACTTTGTTTTTCTGCCTTACTAATGTTGGGTAAGCTCACCTCACCAGCCAGGTGGTAAGGCTATCAGGGACAATACAGCTAGCCAAAAAAGTACTAATTTGTGGAAAACCAAGAATACATGGAACCAAACAATTGGCGCTTGGCTTCTCAACCTTTAGGGAAATGAAAATACACGAAACCAAACAAATGACCTTTTAGGCACGGGATGTTACATTGCCGCGCAGAGCTTCCGTGGAGCCATGATCTCTAGGTGTGACTAAAGGGGTTGGAGCAATCAAACACACCCATAGATGTCGATTGCAGTACTCTCTCCAATCCATATTAATTATCGTTGAATCAAATGTATATAGACATATTTTAGTGCTAGATACATCCAATTAATAACTATTAGAATTGGTGTGAAGGAGTATTGGATGGTTTTAAAAAACTCAAACTTAACTTGTCTATTTTATATGGATATAATTGGTTATAATCTTTCCATATTCCAAGAATCGAGACACTTCATGGTCCACTCACCACCATTCCTTGAATTCCTTAAATAAAATATACATACGGAGTATATAATATACTCCCTCCGTTTCAGGGTTTAAGGCGTCCTCGTTTTGTGTGTTTTTTCTTTGACCAAGAATTATTCTAAATACGTAAAGAGTTTTGGTATAAAACTAGTATCACTGGAAAGTATTTTCAATACGAATCTAACGGTACTAATTAAATACCGTATAATCAAGATTTTGTTGCTTAATTCTTTTGGTCAAATTTTGCTTTGGAAACTGAAACGGAGGGAGTAAATCCAACGAATTCCAATAAAGAAAAGCAAACTTCAACGCAGGTTTTAAAACGGAAGGAGGCGTGTCAACCGGTGAGGACAACTGTGGCCGCCACCTCTTCGCCGTCTCCGCCGCCGCCGCCTCCTCCTCCTCCTCCCCCTCCCCCGACCTCTAGGCTTCATCCCCGCCGCCTAACGCCAGGCAATGGAGGCGCCAACCGGCCTCCACAAGCTGCGGGGCCCGTCCCCCATCGTGTGGGCCATGCGCACCCGCGTCGCCCCGCCGCCGCAGCTCGCCGAGCCGATCCCCCGCCCCGTCTACCCGCCTCCTCCCCCTCCTAAGGCACCCCTGCCTCCGCTGCCGGAGAAGCGGCGCCGCGGACGCCCCCGCAAGTGCGACAGCCTCCCGCCGCCACCGGGTTTCGCGCCCTTGCCGGCCGCACGGCCGACCCAGGCTGCCGCTGCCCCCTCCCCAGGTGAGTCCTCCCGTGCCTGTCCCCGGTCATAGATGGATGCCCGTTTGGCGTCTGCTGAGATCTTCGTCGCGTGTTGCAGGGAAAGGGAAGCTAGATGGGCTCCAGCCGCACGTGCTCACCATTGCTGTGGGAGAGGTATTATCTGCTTGACTGATTTAATTCTGTTCATGTGCTGATGCTCGTAGAATCAGGAATCGTGGAACGGGTGGTGGAATTCATACAGTGATGTCACCATCCGTGCGTGCAGTCTGAGTAGGGAACAACCTTTTTGAACAAATTCCACTACGACCCCTGAAACAATGCCACCTGTGGCAATTTGATGATGCAAATTGTTTTGGTGCCTCTGCCCAGAAAATTGTGTGCTGAATAGACTATCTGGATTTTGTATGCCCCTCAATGGTGAAGAAATTTATTGTTAAAAGCCTTGAGTGTGCAATCTCCTGTAGAAATGTGTGTGTGCTGTGTATGGCATTACTGACTACTGATTGCTCTAGTGGCAGTTTATTTTGTTTTGCGTTGTTAACAACCATGTCATGGTTGTCACAAAATCGATTATCTCTGTTTGCGTTATAGGGGCTCGGTTGCAACCAGTTATTTCCAAAAAGGACTTATCTTTAGCTTTTGCTTCGGCATAAAGTTGCAAACAAGGCCATTGCTTACAAAATAGAGAGACCAACAGGGGAAGGAACCCCCGTGGCATTTTATTAAGAAAGAAGTGTGTGATACACACGTCCAAACCCAGGGGTCGAACCCCCGCCGGCTGGTATGAGCTACAGCTCTCCCGACACTGGGCTAACAGCCCGTCCACAAGGCCAGTGCTTACTGTTTAACATATTGATGCAAACGAACTTATTAGCAGAACCAACCACTGATGGCAAGAGGGGTGAGTGTGTGATATGCTGAAATCAGTAACCAATTAAATTGACACAGGAATTAAATTGTGTCTCTAGAAGGAAAGAAAAGCTAAAATCTCAAACTTAGTCAAGAGAAAAAGTGGGCATGTGGCTTTATCCAAGAAGATTTCACTGTTAACAGAACATTAGTACCATTTGTTGGCCCTCTCCCATGGGTTTCCTAGTGCTATGGTTGTGGACCACCTGAATGAACCTGTTAACATAGGACATACAATTTAGATGGACCTTATAATTGAGGACCTATGATTGTTTACCTCACATATTCTCTCCTCTAAAATGTGGCAAGAAATTTGGTTATCTTACAATGATTCTGCAGGATATTGTATCAAGGGCCATGGCGGTCTCACAGTTGACTTCAAAGGCAATTTGCATTCTTTCAGCTATTGGGGCTGTTAAGGAAGCTTTTCTACTCCAGCCATCTGGTGTCATTTTAAATCACAAGGTTTGACCATAGTTCCTCAAGATTTAATATTGGGAAAATTTGCCAGAGGACACCGTTATTTTTTGGCGTTTGCCAAAACACACCGCTGGAATGTGTCTTTGCTGAGTATCATTATAATTTCGTGGCACATTTGCCAGGATACACTGCATGCCGCAAATGGAAAGTTTGACTAATTTTATTGGAATGACCATCATATGTCCGGTTTGAACACTTTTTTCTCTAATTCAAATTCACCAAATCCAGCATATGCATATACCGAACATGAATTAGAAACTATACGTAAGTTCACATCAAGTTGGAACATCCAGGCCAAGTCGCCATCCATTGCAGCATGCAGCATCGTGGTTAAGAAAAAAATCAACGAGGGAATTGGGAAAAAGCTGGATAGTTTTTTCTATCTGAAACATCTTGTATTTCAATTAAAATTCTAGACATATTTGCAACAAGGTAAAAAGGTTATCTAAAACGTCAAACTTTCCGTTTTGGGCAGTACAGTGTGTTCTAGCAAATTGTCACGAAATAATAATGGTACTGGGCAAAGCCACATTCCAATAGTGTGTTTTAGCAAACGCCGGAAAATAACGGTGTCCTCTAGCAAATTTTCTCTTTAATATTTTACCGGTTACAGTTTTTTCTACATCAATAATAGCATACTAGTATGACATTTTAAAGATAGAAATGTGGGCGTAAGTTATTTTCATTACCAAATAAACTTTAATGTGTCAGAATTACCTGAAGAAGCTTGTGGGTTATGTTTCAGTTTTTTTCTTAGTTAAATTTGATTGTAGTGGTCCATGTCTCCTAGTGAGAGCAGTTCTTTGATCAGCATAGTTATTCCAATCAATATTGGTTTCCAATAACTCTTCATTCTATTTCTGCAGGGTCCTTTAGAAATCATCCGGTTGTCAGGATCCATTTTGACATCTAATGACCGTCCATGTCTACGTGTGACCCTTGCTTCTATGAATAGTTTTGTGATCAGTGGCACCATAGCTGGACCTCTCATAGCTGCATCACCCATTCAGGTATCTAAGGATGCTAGATTGTGTAAAAAAAATCCATTCGTCGCTACAAACCGCTATTTTAGCATTGAAACTTGTTGTGTATTTGTCGTGTAAGAAACATGCGAACAAGCAAGTGTTATCTGCTAAAAGTAGTTGCTTGTTTGTATTAGCATATAAGAATTTGCATTCTTCTGTTTTAGTCCTCTGGTTCATTGCCTGCATGGAACATACAAGTGATAACAGCAGACCTTTGTATTAGCATATAAGAATTTGCATTCTTCTGTTTCAGTCCTCTGGTTCATTGCCTGCATGGAACATACAAGTGATAACAGCAGACCTTATATTCATTAAGTTAATCTACTTCTTTCAGGCAATTCTTGGAAGCTTTCACAATGCTGCATCCTGGCCAAATAACGCACCAAGTGCCACCATTGCATGTAATCCTAACACTCAAGGTATGGTTGAAAATGGCAGCGCTCTACCCAGCGAGCGTTCCAATCCAGAATCCACGCCTTGTACTCCAGCAGAACAGAATGGATCGAATGAGATCGATATCAAGCCCTCTCTTGGAATGCTCAGCCCAGTATATGCAGCCTGTACTTCAGCAGAACCGAATGGATTGAGCGAGATCGATGTGAAGCCTTTTCTTGGATTAAATAACCCAATCGGTGGTTTATTTGCCCCTCAAGCTGATACAGAAGTGCGTGCTTTAGATAGTTAGCTTCTGTGGTCACCATGTAACTCTTTTTGAACCTGATCACCATGTAGTTCTGAGCTGTAGCTTTAGTCCAGAAGCATTCGTTTATAGAGTGAGTATCGTACCCTTTTCTTTTGTATGTTGATAGTTATGCTGGTAGTGCCGTGTGGCTCAAGTGCTAACGGGCACTTGCTTCTTTCCGTTGATTTTTTTTTTAATCTGTGTGAGGTTCTGAGAAAGAACGTTTGTTCCTGACCCCAATCGTACATGCTCTTGCACCATTTGGAAGGCAATTGTGGAGACTTGGAAGTATCGCCATGGACAAGAAGCATCAAAGGATCAAGGTCTTGTGTACCAGCCTGCTGGACAGATGAAATGGTCCCATTACTTGTCCGCCCACAGAACCAGTTCTGACAAGCATCAGTGTCTGGCGTTGCCTGGAGCCTCACCTGAGCTTTGTCACCGTCGTCACCTGCATATTATAACAATGATGCAAAATACTCAGCTACCAACTATATATTATCTCATCACACAGATGGCTGATGGGTGAGTGCAAGAATCTTGATGGCGACAGCAGCAGCATGAGCTGAAAAGGAGCATGAGCTGTTTGCTGTGTCCTGCAAGGTGATCTGTGCAGTGCGTCCATGGCATGCTGCTCTTCAACAAAATCAGCAGAGCAGCGGGTAACAAGATCCAACGGCAACGAGGGCCATAGCTGTAGGCGAACCACTACAACATCAATGAGTCCTCACCAAGAACCATCTGATCTGGTAAGGCATCAGTGTATGGGAGTCCAATTTGTCATCTCTAGCGGCAGTAGCAAAGCAGCTGTGGAAGGACAAGTTTAAGAATTCAGATCAGCAAGTAATTTCCAACCATATATATGCTCAGATAACGCCATCCCTGCATCACCAAGCTATCTCTAAGAAAAGGATGTTGCTTTCCATGTTGAGCTCACGTCCGTGAATCTAGAGAAGGTGACTACAGAAATGTTTGAACGGGTTGAGATGGTCAAATGGGCATTTGGCTGACAGTGCCCGCTCACGAAGAATATTGCTGGCCTCCCATGATCCTCGAAAAAAGCAGCATAAACTATTGCCGCTACCACTTCTTGGAGATGAAACCAGTCTTGCGTCGAATGCATGCAAAGAACCTTAAAAGGGATATATAGAATTCACTGTAATACAGACTACTGCTGGCGAGAAGAACAAGATGATGAGATTGAGATAAGACCGGCCTAGGACAGCTTAATTAATCGTGTTGCAACTCCTGGCTGGAAGCTGCAGATGGTCTCATGCCTGAACAGTGTGGCAGCAGGAGCAGGTGTACATAAATCGTCCCTTCACCAACACTAGTACTGCTAGGCCATGTTTACTCCTAAGGTATTTTAGGGATGGGAGAAGATTATTTTGTATCCTATTTTTTTTTCGATAGATCGTTTACTAGACCGGGTTTTGAGTGAATAATCCCGGAATATCCCACAAATCCCCTTTACATTAGTATATTTTTGACTAGATTAAAAACTCTTCATCATGGTAGAGTATTTTAAAAAGGGTATTTAAAAGTATTGGACGAACACCAAATCCCCGTATATCTCCGCCTATTTTAGAAATAAAAATACTTAGTGGGTAACAAGATCCGTGGACAGCGAAGCGCCTCTGTAAACAAACACCGAAACATAAAAGCTTCCCATCTTTCATCAAGCTCAATGAACCAGCTGATAAGCCATTCTTCATGATAACCCTGCCGCTCAGCTCAAGGATGACGATTTCTTCTCGTGTGGTATTTCTGCTGGAGCCGGCAGGATGATCCTTTTCTCTCTCTTGGTGGCCGGCCGCCCACCTCCAGGTACTGCTGCTCGCCGCGCTGGTTGTTGATCGGGGATCACATTGTGCTACTTCCTTCGGTCCATATTAATTGACTCATATTTGTTTAAATTTAAATGAATCTAGACACTATTTAGTATATAGATTTATTTATATTTTAATAAATCCAAGTCAATTAATATGGATCAGAGGGAGTAGTATTTAGTTCCTATTTCATATTTGATTTGACACAACTGGATAATCGCTTTTCGCTTCTCATTCATTGGACTCAAATTCTTCAACTTACTCGTAGTAGGAGCATTAAAATCATGGGTGCAGGGTGTCTCCATATGCAATAGAAATTCAAGCATGTTGTATTCCGTTGGTGCAAAATTTCGATGAATATGGGCTTGAGATTCCAACCATAGAGGTTGTGGGCGGAGCAGCTGATATTGGATCTACTGCGCTAGGCCACCCGGTGTGAGGGAGGGAGGGAGGGAGGGCCCACCCTTGCGTTGCGTGCCAGGGTACTCCGGTTCAGGATCAGGTTCTTCGGCGCTCCGTCCATTAGCTCGCTTCGTTCTGTCCACAGGCCTTGGGCCCATAGCCTCCTTCCCGCAGCAGCCCAAGCAACCCGGTTCAGAGGCCCAGACGGTCCATGACAGAATGCACGCACCAAGATCATTTTAATTTGTCCTACCATTCGAGTGTTCATTCACCTGGTCCTTGTTCGGTTCATACCAGACAGGCTTGCTGCCATGCAGAGTGTTGTTGCCAAGACTGTACGTCATGCTCCACCGGTTCTTCCTATCATTTTTCCATTGCACATATTTATAAATAATTGTTTTACTCCATTATAACAACTTATAATATTTAAGTCCTGTTTGGCATCAAAGTATTTTTAAAAGTATTAAGAGAATACTTTGGTTTCAGAAAAACTGAAGTATTAAATACTTTCAGTTGTTTGGACCCAACAAATAATATGATTTTGAAACTAAAGTATTCTCACTATGTTTTTTAAGTATTTGAGAAAGAGGGCCGACCGTCTTTTTTTCTAAAACCGAGAAAAGAGAAAGACTAGAGTATTGCTTTGCTAGGCATTAAAATACCATGGTATTGATATACTTTAGTTTTAGAAAAAATTTGTTACCAAACTAGGCCTTAACTCTTTTTCTATGTATGCTTTCACTTGCATTCCTCGCTTATAACTTCTCATGTTGTACCCATCAATATTAACCACGTAACCGCATTACTGGTAATGATGTGGAAGACCGGCATATAGGTCCCTCTTCCAGGGCCGGAGCTCCCTTGGACGACCCACCTATGGAAGGCACCTCTTCCCCTTAGCCCAGGGATCTTCTATGGCAGCTGCTACGAGATCGGCTTCCCACAAAGGTAGAGGTGTTGAAACGAAACAGGTCTGGCAACGGGCTGTGTCCATTATGTGGGAAGCCATAAACATACGCCCATATAATATTCACATGTCTAGCCGCTTAGTCTCTATGGAAATTTATCCGAGAAGCACTAAGATCTCGGCGAGTTCGTTGAGATGGAGGAAAACCGGCCTAGAAAGAGGCGCCACCTCTTCTGGATAGTGTTCGCCGCCCTTACCTGGACACTATGGAATATTCGTAATAATGATGATAGAAAGGATCTATCTGAGGCACACGTTTGACTCTGTTTTTTCTTTTCTTGCCTACCTTCAGCAGTAGTACCCACTATCTAAATAGCGGGACAGGGAGCACTTGGACAACATCCTCCAGGCCTTGAGAGCATTGACGCGGCGCTTCGCGGCTCCTGACCATTCTACCACCGAGGAGCATGTCTAGAAGGCGAGCTCTCCCTCATTTATTTGTTTTTGGTTTTGGGCAGTTTTGTTCTGTAGCCCCAGCGGACCTTTTCTCTTTTCTTTGGCGCTCCGGTGCTGATGCTACTGTGGATCTTTGTACATGGATGTTGCTTTATTTATAAAGCATGGAGAAAGCATGTTTCGAGTAACGATGTGGATGTGGAAGTGGGACAAGTGAGTTCTTACCTTTAGATCTCTATATTAACTATAAATTAAGTGGGAAATTAGGATAGATCACAAATCACACTTGTAACTTATCTCACTTGTTCCAATCAGTCTAGAGTTAGTAGTGAGATGTATAAATGATGATCGACTTGTCCCACTTCCATATCTCTAATTACTAAATTAGGATAGATCACAAATCACACTTGTGACTTTTTCGAAAAGGGGTATAACCCCGGCCTCTGCATCGGTTGATGCACACAACCTTTTATTAAAAGTTTGGTATCCAAAGTCGACAATTCACACCACGATTACAATTCATGGATCACACAAAGTCGACACATGAATCAACCAGTGGAAAAGACTAAATAGGCGACTAGACATCATGCTCCAGTCGACTAAAACGCAGCCAGCCAGACTGGCCAAAAATGTGCCCAGTGACCATCAGGAGACGGCTGCACCCAGTAGCCATGATATCCCGCTGGTCTTGCGGCGACAGGAGCGCCCAAAGCCACACCCAGTGTGCCACCATATGGATAACCTGCAAAAGATTTTTTTTGTTTTGTTAAAGATAATATCATTTCTGCATCTCCAAATAGACCAACATAAGGTTGAAACACCAATTCGAATTCGAGCCTTAGATGATTTATCAACACCATTCAACCAATTTCCAAACATATTTGTGCTATTAGTAGGAGGGGATAGATCATAAGCAAAATGAGTAATGCGCCACAAAAGGTGAGCAAAAGGGCAAGATATAAATAAATGTTCTATGGTTTCCTGTGCCCCATAGAAACAACCCTTAGCACACCCTACCCAATTACACTTGTTCCACTCAGTCTAGAGTTAGTATTGAGATGTATAAATGATGATCGACTTGTCCCACTTCCATATCTCTAATTACTAGTCTCTTCTTCCAAAAAAATAAGGCATAAAACTACTTAAGAATGTGTTTTCATAGTGTATCATTGGTATTTTAGTAACCGGCATATCTTTAGTATTGTCTCCGATCCAAACTAGACTCAGATTTATCTAGATTCGGATCCTGTTTTAGTGCTAGATACATCTGAATCTAGACAAATTTGAATGTATTAATTTGAATCGGAGGGAGCAGACAAAAGCTATAAATCGTCTATTTTGGAAAGGAAAGAGAAAGTTTTGATTTTAAAGTTTAATTTCATTGTTTTCGAAAATGAAGTTTAACGTTATTTTGGGAAGGAGTGAGTACAGATAAACTAATTGTGGTAGAACTATTGTTTTTATGGAAGTATTGTAATTTTCTAAGATATAGTTGGAGGAATTTGCAAAGTCTTTTTGCTAACCACAGGGCCGGTCCTGAGATTTTAGGGGCCGGGGCGAAACTAAAATTTCGGGCCCCCTCCTATTTTTTTTGATATACAAGAATGAAATGATGAAGAATAAATACTTCAAGTATACCCATTTGCAATATTTATATAAAAATAACAATGTTTATAATTACCTTCAAAATTTCTCCGTGTATTCCTAGAAGTGAAGTCGTTGATAATGAAATCAATATCAATCTCGTCTAATAATTTCTTCTCGATGCCGGATCATAAATAACCACACTAATTGGTTCCTTATCAACACTAACAGATTTTGTAGGAGACAAATCGAATGCGATATCATGATCACTTACATTGTTAATACCCGCGTTGATGTCATCGTTCTCCTCTGTACCGATCTCATCCTCTAGATTAATATTACTATGTTCCTCAACAAGAACAACTACCTCTGTTTCGGTTTACAAGTCTTGGGCGTACTTCTATGTCGCCAAATTGAGAAACTTAGTATGAGGTATATATTATAAAGCGTATATCATCGAAAACTTTAGACTTTGTATTTTTTAATGATATAATTTTTGTATTATATAATTTAAATTATATAGGTCAAATTTATAACCTAGATATACATGAATGACTTGTAAACCAAAACAGAGGAAGTAGTGCTAACTCAACTGGATTCCTCAAAGTGCTCCTGTTACTCTTTAAAAATTTATAAAAGGATCCTCTATGTGAGTCGATCAACTTCTGCTCTTCCTTCCTCTTTTTACTTTTCTTAGCACCGGAATAAGGTGCCATAACCAATTAACCACACTAAAAATATAAAGAAGAACTACTAAGTAGAACAAAAATTAGGGGCAACGTTAGACTGTAGAAGACTGAGATTAGAAATTTAGAATTCGGACCTGTAGACGCTGAACGGCCAAAGCGAGACGAGAGACAGGCCACAGGCAGATGCATAGGGCAAGGGGGCGAGGCGATAGACGACAATCGGCCAACAGGCGGCGGCTTGTTGCTTGCCGCGTGCGGGCCTTCCTACGATCGACATCGCAGCGTTGAGTCAAGATCGAGGCAGGAACCAGCGTGCGGCGTGCCTTCATATGATATGATTAAAGAGGATAGTTGATCTAATCGCAAGTTAGGTACGCGCTGCCATAATGGACTCCAAATCTGAAACGTATGTGGCCCAATAGAAAACTCTAAACTGCTACCTTTTTTATCTTTTCTAAGATCTATTTATAGCCTATATATACGACACATATCTGGAGAGGGCCCTCCAAAATTTTGGACCCGGGGCGGCTGCCCCTCCGGTCCCTCCCAAAGGACCGGCCCCACGTCCATGCCCAGGTCAAGCTGGAACTGGTCCACACCCTGCCCCCTCCTGGCAGTCGAAACTACAGTATATGGTATCTTCGTTAGCAAGCAAGTAGTCATTTCGTATTCCACACTATCGACGTCCCTAACACTTTAGTCACGATGTCCAACTAGACGATGACAAGTGGTGGAGCCTGTATTAGCGGCGAGTGTTGTCAAAGCTCATAAAAAACTGCAATGATGCAAAAAATTAGAAATTATAGGGTCATTTATGTTGTATTATTAGCTGAAGTTTCAATGCTAGCCAATTTTTTATGCGGTCGCTTGACCACATAGAGTTGGTGCAGCTCTGCCACTAGTCGATGACAAACATCGTAATGCTAAGAAAGCTCATCTTGCATCTCCCCATCATGAAAGCACTATATATCTAGAACATTCTATAATTTTCGGAAAACACGCAATCCACTATTGCAGTTTTTTTGATAAAAGAATATATAATAATATTGAAAAAATACCAGTTACACCCAGGCTCTACACAACAAGATGCTCGAAGACATCAAAGATGCACACATCCAAAAAGGAAAAAAAATACCTCGCAACGGTGATCAATCACCCGCATCAGCAATACTCTAACCATCACCAAGAACAACATCAGACTGAAAAAATAGTTCTCCATAATCAACGCCTCCAAAAAAAGTAAACAATGCACCAACGTTATCGTTGCTTGATCAAAGATCTTAGGTTTTTACCTTATACAAAATCCGAGTTACCAAAACCAATGCTTTCAATAAGTAGCAATAGCACATCTACAATTTTAGAAGTTTTTGTCACTCTGCCAGATTACTAGAGGCATGAACCTACTATCGAGCATAAATGCTCCCTCTTGGAGTCACAAGAAAATACTTGGCCAAAGTAACTACTAGAAACAGAGAGCATGCAAGATCACAAATAACATAGACATGATAGAAAAATTAATCAATCTGACATAGTACTCTATATCCATCGGATTCCAACAAACACAACATGTAGGATAACAATAAGATGATCTTGATCATGATAGGTAGCTCACAGGATCTAAAAATGATGACACAAATAGGAGAAATAACCATCTAGCTACTGCTATGGACCCATAGTCCAAGGATAAACTACTCACACATCACTCCGGAGGCAGGCATGGTGATGAAGAAGGCCTCCGGGATGATCTACCCTTTCCGGTAGGGTGCCGAGAAGAGCTTTAGATCCCTCCCGATCTAGAGACGATGGTGGCGGCGGCTAGAGGCTTTTTTGTGGAATTCTGATCGGGTCAAACCTTAGGGTTTTCATCTCGGCGGGAATATATAGGCGAAGGGGCAATGTCGGTGGAGCGCCAGGGGGCCATACCCTAGGGCGGCGTGCCCCCTGGTCGCGCCTGGGCCAGGTGTGGCCGCCCTGGGGTGCGCCTCCCTCTCTCCTCTGGACTCTGTCCCCGTATCTGAAAAATAGGAAGTTCGGCTTTTGTTTTGTCCAATTTCGAGAATATTTCTTTACTATGTTTTTCTGAAACCACAAACAACATAAAACAGGAAATTACATCTGTGACACTTGTTAATAGGTTAGTTCTAGAAAATGCATAAAAATGCCACAAAGTGCAAGCAAAACATAAATCAATTGGTGTAAAACAAGCATGGAGTATCAAAAATTATAGATACGTTTGCAACGTATCACTGTCCACTATAGTCATCCAATCACACCACGAGTGGGTAGGGTGCTGCTGGTTGGAGCATGATATAATCGATCAAATCTGGAAAGAGGGAGATGGAGGAGAGATGGGGTTGCGCATGGAGGACGACCGACTGCCGCTGTTGGGGTGGCTAGCGATGGCAGCGACGAAGGGATCTTTGCTGTGAATGGCTTGGGAGTGTGATGGCGGGGATGCCTCGGAATCGTCAGGAGGCAACTCGGAGGCTGCTGCTATTCTGTAAGGAGGAGGAGGCCTCTTCCAGTTACGGAATCCACCTTTGCAATTTTCCACTTATGGAAGACCGTTTTGTGTCATTGTGCAACCGAATGGGCAACCATGTCTATGATATTCTCATGGTTTGAAGAAACAAGTGAAATATAATAGTAGTTGCTTTGATAAATTAGTGATAATATATAAAGGAAGTGTTTCGCGGTCTTTCCAACAACATTTTTTACTCCAACAGTCTTGTTCCCATATATTAATGGCAATTACAAAAAATGTAACTTATGGGAACAAAAAATGTATTATTCTTGACCACAATTATGCCCATAGTCAGGAAAGTGACCACAAAAAATGTATCAATTTGTCTTAAGAGGCGGGACTAAAGATTTTGTCTGGTGTTTATTATTCTACACATGTCGTTAGATGTCGAATCTCCCATTTAACAACTAACACAATTATATCATAAAATATAAATTTAATCACAATAATAAAATTATAACAATAATGTATTTATTACCGCTTTTAAGCATATTTCAAAAACCATTCCAATCGCACAGAAAAAAGATTCATTGTTCTGCGCCTAGGCATTTAAAATCGACTGTTATCATCGCGATATAATTGTTTTTGAAAATTTAGGCCATTTATCATATATTTATATGTGATTTCCAAATATATCTTGAAATGCATTTTGCTATGCCCTTTTACTTGATTTCCAAATGTCTTTTTTACTTCATCATAATGCATTATAATTTTCTAATTTTATATTTATACAACGTTCCTAGTGTTCCAATCTGAATAAACCATCCTATCGCAATAATACTCCCAAATTCACAATGTGTTAGATGTATAAATGCATCATGACGCATACTTCCATAGTGCATTTGATTAGTATTGTAGATTGCTGATGCTTTTTTTCCTGTAAACCTGACTAGACAAATGAACGCTTGATTTGCGACAAATGGCATCATACTTTATATTTTCAGAAGGAGATAGTACATATTGGTGTCTATGTTTAATTTTATATGCATTACAGTGTTCATCGTTACAAATACACTAAAACATCACGGTATGATATTTTTGATGGAACTATGTAATTTTTTCCAAAATATAGCTGTTGAAATTTACAACATTTTTGTGCTAAACAAATCCAATCTAAACCTAAAGAAATCATAAAAATATTCTCAATACTAGATTGATCAGTTCGAGCTACTTAAACACATGGTAGGATTTTTTTTTTGTCGCTGAGCCTATTTTATAGTATTTGAGCATATCTTAAGAGAGTTCAAGAACATACAAGTCTATAAAATATCTAGAGGCTGACTACTCGTAGACAAATGGGGTTCATGTGAGTGTTTTATTTTTTCTGATGAACAAATCTAAGATATACATGCCCATATATGATACTATATCGACAACTCCAATTGTAGAAAAGTATGCTTGACACACGTTGCAGCGTACGTAGGCTCTGACCAGTGTGATTTTCTGTCATTGCAAAACGCACATAAGCCAACACTAGAGACAACTTTACGTCAGTTCACGCGCGCAAAGTCTATGTCGTTTGCAACTCCTAGATATTATTTACCGCGGATAGTACATGACGATGGCTGAGATTTCGAGTCGAAGCAGCTGAATTGGTATTTATATTTTGATTCTCACATCCTAACCATTATCAATTGGCTGCACGCCTAGTAATTAATCAATCGACTCAACTTCTTTCTTGGTCGAGCTGAAGCGGGGAGAGGTCCATGCTAGCTACGCCGTCTGCGCCCGCCCCTCATGTGCGTCGACTTGGTGCCGTCATCGCCGTCGGGCTCATCACCGGGCCGGTCGCCGTGTGGAACGTCGTCAAGCGGCCCTCTGCCACCTCCATTATGTTTGCCGCGTTCAGCACCTTCTGTTGCATCTTCAGTCTCATCTTCCGCTGCGGTGTCTGGCTGAAGCGGCCGCCATTGCCCCGGTCCACGGAAGAAGATCAGATCCCCAACCTTGCCTCGAGCTACGAGCACCGGGTAGAAGGGGGTGCCGCCGTTGAGTGCGCGGTGTGCCTCGGCGAGGTGGAGAAGGGGGACGCGGTGCCTGCACGTGTTCCACACCCAGTGTATCAACCGGTGGCTGCGCTCGCACGCGACGTGCCCGATCTGCCGGTGTAGCGTCATCCCTCCTCCGCCGGACCGGTTACAGGAGGTGGTGCTTGACGTCAGGCCGTGATTTAAATTCCGCTCCATCATCTAGTCTAGCTACTCCTACCTTGGAAGGGAATTCGGGAGTACATACGCATAATAATATAAAGAAATTTCAAACTCATACGCCCGTGAAAGTTATTATCGGCTACTAGTAGGGAAACCTAGACTTAATTTGCTTCTTCATCATGATGCTATTGATTCAGCAGTAGGATCTCCAGTGCATGTTTTTTCCCAAAATGTGCATCTGCCCATCGTGTCCGGAAAATATGCCCGCCAATCCAATGACCAGTGCAATCGTCAAAGCACAGTTAACTTGATGTGAAGTAGTGCTGACGTTAGCATGGCGTTGGCGTGACGTCAGCCACATGCTGTCCAGAAAAACTGAAATATTTTTTGTAACTTACGAAACTTATAGAATTTATTAAAACTTGTGAAACATTTATTATTATTTACAGACTGTTTCAATGATTCATTTTTGAAACTTATAAAACATTTTTTACTATTCACGGCATGTTTCAATGTTTCAATAATGTGTTTCAATGTTTTAATAATATTTCAGTCTGTTTTAATTAGCGATGTCAGCATGACATCACCCATGTGCGGGTAAAAAAACTAGACAAATGCACACCAATCCCCAAAAAAAAAAATAGATAAGACTACTTCACATGAAGTTAACTTTAGAAATGCTTTCCCGTCAAAGCACAACCAACTCTTTTCGAGAATAGATACCTATAAAAAAGGGCGAGAACCTGTTCTCGCGCCGGCGCCCGACACGTTGTTAGAGTTAATCTTTTCACACCCGTTTATACACTTACGGGAGCCTAGCGTGCATATATGTGTGCACCTTGCATGCATGTCTAGTAGTTTGGTTGAAGTAGTACTAGATGCATTAGGTGGAAGCATGCATAAGTTGTTAGGTGCACAACATTTTGGCTGTGTCGTGTGCTTCCTGGAGAGATCTCACGAGGTGGATTTAGGCACAAGGATAGGGACTTGACTCTTGAGCCAATGGATTGAGGTGTGGGAGTAGTGGCCGCATGTGCTTCGATCATACGTCTAGTTGGGTTAGTCCTTCACGGCTGCTTGTGTTCTGCTTATTCAAGGCACTGTGCTCTTTTGTTTGGTGCTTGTGTTCTGCCTATTCCTGTACTCTTTTGTTTGTTAATAAGGAGAGAGGAGGAAAAATGTGTCTTTGGGAAAGCCCTCGTGCTCTTCCTTGGTTGCGAGAAAGACAAGAGAGAGTGGGAGGAAGAAGAAGAGGGGATGCGAGTTGCAGCCCCAACAAAGATCATCTACCAGACTATGCATGACTTTGGCGTTGTGTTGGATTTCAGGAAAATGGTTTAATTCACCAAGCTTTCATTGGAATTAATGTAGGAATATACATAGGAAAAAAATGTAGCAATTAATCAAGAAAACATGATCATGAAACGCCACATAATCTAGTCCACGAGTTGAGATTAGGAATAACTTTGTGTTTATCTTTCTAAATGCGATTATGAGTTTTGTTTCAGATATCATATATAATAAGATAGTAGTTAACTAGTTATAGCAAAAAAAAACATTAGATGCAAATAAATAATAATATTTATTATTTTTTCGCTGGTGTTCGCTTCTTTTCTTTGCGGGAGGGAAAACTATTCTGTTAAGTGCTATTCTGGATGCAATCTTGTCCTACACTATGGGTGTTGCAAAGCTCCCTCCTTCTCAGTGTGGTTCTTGAAAGAACATTTTATAATCCCTAGTGTTTTGTGTGTTAGATAACAATATCAAGGATTATTTAATGTGTGTTGAAGTGTTGCAGCTATCTATGAGAAAAAGGGAAAAGGATTCTGCTTTTGGGGGGCGGATAATCCGCCCCTCCCTCTTCCCAAGTAGGCGGAAGCCCCAGAAGGGGGCGGAGTTTTGGCCGGAGTTTCCGGCCCCATCGGATAATCCGCCCCTCAGGGGGGCCGGATAGTCCGCCCCCTGCTCATCGCCAAGGCGCAAGCCCCAGAGAGGGGCGGAGTGTTGGCCGGACTTTTCGGTCTGGCCGGATAATCCGCCCCTCAGGGGGGCCAGATTATCCGCCCCCCCCAAGATCTTCACCAAGTTTCACAGGCGCTAGCCCCAGAGAGGGGGCGGAGTTTCCCCCGGAGAATCCGCCCTTGGGACGGAGTTTTCCCAGGGGCGGATAATCCGCCCCAAGTGGGGGGCGGATAATCCGCCCCCCAAAGTTGTGCAACGGCCAGATCTGGGGAGGGGGTATTTAAGCCAGCCTTCCCCCTCCTGCCAGAACTCTTGATTCATTCGAAAAAGACCAGATCAGATCTGAAAGCTTCATCCAAGAGAGCTCCACCTAGATCCACCCAAAGGCCCCATCCCTTGGGGAATCGAAGGAGGAGAACTCGATCTTCATCATCAGCAATCAAGCTCTTCATCTCCTCTCCATTCATTTGGAGAACCCCCGATCTAGTATTTCTTGCAAATACCTAGATCCTTGTTTTTTGTTTATATTGATAAACCTTGTTCTTGTGGCAGCTTGTTGTCATCTCGGGAGCCCCCAATTCGGTTGTGGGTGTTTGCCCCGATAGTGTTGTAAAAGGCACCGGTTCCCGCCTTGAAGGGATCCAATAGTGGAGAAGGTGGATCATGCCTCTCGTGGCGAGATCCATCGGAGAATAGGGTGATGCCTATTGTGGCGTGGTGGTCTTAGAACCGCCCACCCCTCCAACACAGATGTACTTCCCTTAACAAGGAAGGAACTGCGGTAAAACAAATCCCTGTGTCTCCGCGTGCTCCACTACGGTTTCCTCGCTCCTCTTTTTACGTGCTTAGTAGTTAGGGTTGCATATAGGGAAATTCTCGTAGTTGCATATCTAGAGAATTTACTTTGTGTCAAGCCTAAAATTGAAAAAGTATTAAAAATTGGTTAGCACCTATTCACACCCCCTCTAGGTGCCCATACGACCCATTTCAGTTCTTTCCTATGAAAATCCAAGGGTTGTGCATCCGTCGCCAAGTGTCGAGTGTAAACTACATCACATAACATGTGCGCATCCAAATCTCTACAAAAATGAACTTTATATCTCCTACTTCACACAATCAAGCCATCCAGGTGCAAAATATTGCACCAGTAGAAACCTTACAAGAGGAGCGCCGCTCTGATAATGTCGGAAAGGGGAAAATGAGATTACTCAAGATGCGATACCTATCTAACAAAATTGAGACATGATGCTTGGTCGAAGGACCTAGCCAATGATGATCTCCTTCTCCCTCCTCTCTGACCCCATCACAAATTGAATGAATCGCCCTTCGGTGCGACAACTCCTCCCCTTGCGGATTGACGCAGTTCCATGTTATCCATGCTCCACCGTCGCTTTGGACGACAAACTCGGACCACAACTGATGCTCGATGTATCTCCTGGCGAGTGTTAATGAGGGATATTGCTGGAACTGGAGGAGGGGAGAGTGATTCCGGGAGGGACGACAAATGTGAATGAGGATTTGGTCAGGGTTTGGGTGCATGTCCCGGAAATTTGAGAAGTCACCGCGTTAGGTTTTTTTCCGCCGCTCCACATTAGTTACTGTATAACCACACTCCACAGCAATTCGACGAGAGAAAAGAGCACTTTTCAAGACCGGGAGAGTGCTCGTGCAATTCATGTGCACAAGGAAAACACCAAATAGACAATAATTGAGTGTGCACAATCATTTATTGTGGACTTACATGCTCAATACTATACAAGTGAGTTGAAGTTTGTGTTGGAGATATGCCCTAGAGGCAATAATAAATAGAGTTATTATTATATCTTTGTGTTTATGATAAATGTTTACATTCATGCTATAATAGTATTAACAAGGAAACATTAATACTTGTGTGATTTGTAAACTAAAATAAGAGTCCCTAGTAAAGCCTCTTGTTAAACTAGCTTGTTGGTTAATAGATGATTGTGGTTTCCCTATCATGAACATTGAGATGTTATTAACAACAAGATCATATCGTTAGGAGAATGATATGGTGGACATACTCCTATAGATAAGCGTAGCATAAAGATCAAGTCATTTCAATAGTTCAATTGCTATATGCTTTCTGATACATAGTAACCTAATTCCTTCGACCATGAGATCATGCATATCACCTTTACCGGATGGATGCTTTGATGTCATCAAACACCACACCGTAACAGGGTGGCTATAAAAGTGGCATTGAGTGTTCGGAAAGTATTGGTTGAGACACATGGATCAAGAGTGGGATTTGTCCATCCATATGACGGATAGATATTCTCTGGGCCCTCTCGGTGAAATGTCATCCAATTAGCTTGCAAGCATGTGACTAGGTCACAAGGGATCACATATCACGGGAACGAGAAAAGAGTACTTATCAGTAACGAGGTTGAACTAGGTATGCAGAGATACCGACGATCATAACCTCGGATAAGTAACATATCGTGAGACAAAGGGAAATTGGTATCGTATGTAAGTGGTTCATTCGATCGCAAAGTAATCGTAGAAATATGTGGGAGCCATATGAATTTCCAGATTCCTCTATTGGTTATTGATCGGAGAAGTGTCTCGATCATGTCCGCATAATTCACGAACCGTAGGGAGACACACTTAAGGATTCGACGTTGTTTGAGTAGTTATGGTATTATGAGAAAGAGACCGAATGTTGTTCGGAGTCTCGGATGGGATCCGGGATATCACGAGGTGATCCGGAATGGTCCGGAGAATAAGATTCATATAAGGAAAGTCCCGTTTCGGAGTTCGGGAATGATTCCGGTGTTTCCATCGGGAACATTCTAGAAGGTCCCGGATTGTCCGGCACTCCGGGGGGGAAGGGGTACATGAATGTGTCATTACATGTTGGAATGATTGCATCATGTACTAAGTGTTCTTGCTGTCCCAAATAAAGGATTAAATTGAATCCTAAATTGAAAAAGTCAAACGGCTAGTTTGAAAGTCAAACGGCAGTTTTTGGGAAGTGGGAGGAGAGGAGGAAACCGACTTGAGGGAGGAGTCCTCCTCCCCAAGCCGGCGCCCCACCTAGGCCGAGTTGGGGAGGGACTCCACTCCCTCCCCTTGGCCGGCCAGCCCCTCCCACCTATATATGGAGGGGCAGGGCTCCCTCCCAACACACACAAGTTTCCTATCCTCTAAACTAAACCCTAGATCTAGACCCCGGTTTAGAGCTATTCGGTTTAGAGCCTTCTAATTGGTTTAGAGCCCTCTAATTGGTGTGTCTAATTACTAGACCACTAATAGCCTCTCTCATAAGCTCCACCATACTCGCACCGGCTTAAGGCGAAGCCCTGCGGGATCTCCCCTCTACTTCCGGTACCACGCCGTCGTGCTGCCGGAATCGCGAGGAGAGTGCTACAACCTCCGCTGCCTGCTGGAACAAGGGAGAGGAAGGTCTTCGTCGAGTACCGAACGTGTGACCGACTGCGGGAGCGCTGCGGGAACGTGGCGCCGGAAGGATCGTCTACGCGATCTTGAGATCGGAAAGAGTACGACTACATCACCCACGAGAATCTGCTCTCGTTAACCGCTTTGGAATCTTCGAGGGTTAGTTATTCCATCGACTCGTTGCTACAATCTAGTAGATAGATCTTGGCTTGTTTGTTTGTATGCGATAGAAAATTTTGTTTTCCATGCTACGAAGCCCTACAGTGGTATCAGAGCCGTGTCTATATGTAGATCTGTTGCACGAGTAGAACACAATGGTCATTGTGGGCGTTGATGCTTTTATTGTAGATTGCTTTGCGTGTACTTTGCATCTTGCGGTATGTTGGGATGAAGCGGCCCGGGCTAACCTTACATGACATCGTTCATGAGACTTGCTCCACGCTTAACATGCAACTTGTATTGCATAAGTGGCTTTGCGGGTGCCTGTTTCTCCTAGCATAGTAAAGATCCAATTTACAACGGGTAATCAACAATGCTAGTATCAATGTTGTGGTTCTTGTTCGTAGGTTAGAACGACACTTATGGAAAGCCCCAAACCACGTAAAATATGCAAAGAAAGTAGAAGCGTCTAACTTTGTTTTGCAGGGGTGTGCAGTGATGTGATATGGCCATGATTGTGATTATATTTGATGTATGCAATGTTCCTTATTGTAAGTTGGCAACCGGCAGGAGCCATATGGTTGTCTTTAATTTCTGTTAAGACCTGCGTGTCTATTCAAAATAGTTGTAATAGTTGAAGCTGGTGGACGACAACCATGAAGAAGCGTCATTGACCTTGATGCTATGCCGGTGATGATGGAGATCATGTTCGTGCTTGAAGATGGAGATCGGAAGCACAAAGAAGAAAGGCCATATCATATCACATATTATGAATTGCATGTGATGTTAATCCTTTATGCATCTTGTATTGCTTAGTAGACGACGGTAGCATTATAAGATGATCCCTCATGCACATAAATTTCAAGTTCTAAAGTGTTCACCCTTAGTATGCACCGTTGCCAAAGCTTGTTGCTTCGAAGCACCACGTGATGATCGGGTGTCTTTGATTCCGCGGGTGAATACAACGTAAGCAAGCCAGATTTGCTTATGCGGTAGCTAAGGTTTGATCTTGACGAGCCTAGCATGTACAGACATGGCCTCAGGAACACGGATCGCCGAAAGGCAAAGCATGAATCATATAGTAGATATGATGAACATGATGATTGTTCGCCACTAAAACTATATCGGCTCTCGTGATGATCGGTGTTGATATAGTAGTTTTGGTTCGTGTGATCACTAAAACAATGTGAGGGATATTGTTTTGAGTGGGAGTTCACCTAGATTAATTTAATTATTAATTAGAACTCAATTTATCATAAACTAAATCAAAGTGAATTTGCATAGTTGTTGTAGTCATTGGCATCCGTTTACCACCTTGCGCTTAGTTATAATTGAGATGATAGAACTATAGAATTCTGGTTAGTTACTTTACGAACTGGTATCGTATTGTATTGAAGTGTTAATCTAAAGTTTAAAAGTCCTATTGCAAACTTTCAGTAAGTTTCAGTTACTCCATGAAGTTTAATAATTAGTATTGAATCAAGAGTAACAATTCCAAATGTTAGTATATAAGTATCATGTTTGTCTCCATGATTCTTGATATTCAAAGATTGTCTTAATATCAAGGTTATCTAGGATCTGAAAGAGTTGTTTCAGAAACCATGATGTGTGGAAGATATTGTGATATCTGAAACGAAATTTTGGTTGCAACATGATAGAGTATAATATTGCAAAAGTCATGTTCTCATATTTGATGAGAATTTGCAAAAGGATGGAGACACTAGTTGTCCTAATCCTCCAAAATGTTTTGGAAAGCAACATTATACTCATAATTCATCGTTATAAGCTAAAAGTAGCTTGATCATGGACATTCCATGATAAGGTGAATATTTGATGTAGGTAAAATGTTTACTACACCAAGAGATTACTAAAGAAAGGAATTTGGAAGAACACCAAACATTTGATGATGGTGATCTACTTCAAAGTGCAAGTCCAAAGACATTTGTATTTAATTATACACGCTTTGGATTATGTGTCATATGTATGACTCCACTATTGATGTTGATAGATTCTTTCAAACAGAAAAGGAAATACTGAAAGAGAATCTCATAAATATATGGCAGAAAAGAAAAGACTGGAATTGTTCAGTTTAAGTATATAGATGATATACATGTTATGGCTATATTCTTTGATTGTTAAACGATGTGGTTCTTAAGTATTTTGATACTGAATTTGTTGGTGTGAATCGTCATACGAAACAACACAATTCATGAACTACAATGGCCTAAATAACTAGCAAAAGAATATGTGATGATGTTCATCGAGAACAAAATAAAGGGTTATTGTGTTGCTCGTTAAACATCAAAGCTTGCCTTCAAGATTTGTTTTATCAGGTATTATGAGAACAAAAGGGTTGTTCAAATAATTGCCGTAATCCATAAAAGATGGATGATTTACAAATCTCATTGGAGAAATCACATCCATAAAACTAGTGCTAAAAATGTCGAAAGACAAATTGATTGAAAGATCACTTAGGAAGTGACATCGCCGTTTAAATTATATTGGAAAGAAAACATGAAGAAAATCCATATGGATGGAATTTCGGAGTCTATTTGATTTTGATCAAATGACGCTTGTGAAACTTTCCTAGAGATAATTAAAACTTCGTTCATAGGCCAAAAAGGGAACGATGGACTAGCTTATTGGAACTTGTACATATTGTTGTATGAAGTCCATTATAGTCAAGAGCGATGGATTTCAACTTCATGTGCTTTCTCCGAAAATTTGAGTGAATATATGAATATTTACTTAATAAGGATGAAGTGTGAAATATTTGAAAAGTTCAAAGAATTTTAAGATGAAGTGCAAAATCATTGTAACAAGAATATAAATAGTTTATGATAAGATCATAAAGGAAGATATTTGAGTTACAAGTTTAGCATAATACCTAAGATTTAAGGAATCGTTCTGTGGCTTTGCATTTCCCGAAACACCATAAGAGTATGGAGCGTTCGAGATATGTGATTAAAACCTTGTTTGACATGGTAAGATCAAAAGGTGTAATTCATAAAACTGCCATTATATTTTAAAAGATTAAAAGCTTTAGAGACTACCGTTTTCCACTGAAAAGAGCTCCATCATAATCCGCTGAAATGACACCATATAAAGTTATGGTTTGGGATAAAACCCAAGTGGTCCTTTCTTAAACATTGGTATGCTATGCATTAAAGATGTTTGCAACCAAAGTCGGATAAATCTGTCTTTGTATTACTGTTAAGTATTCCTCCATAAACACCGGAGACAAAAGTGTTTGTCGCTTAGAACGTCAAGTTTCTTTGAGAAGGAATTTTTCGTGAAAAGTTAAGTGGGAGGACAATAGAACTTTGATAGGGTTAAAAGAACCTTAGCTATATGATCAGAGTTGCGCAGCACCGAAAAGTGTTCCGGAGGCAGCAACTAATGCTCATGGCTCATGTACCTCAAAAGGATGTGGTCATTGAGATCTAAGTTCCTATTGAAACAAGTAGGTCGAGTAAACAATCAAATACTAAGATTTGAGGGTTGAATCATTATTTGAGAATAATGAACGGACTACATGCAAAGAAGCGATGATGGGCCCTGACTCCGTCAAATGGCTTGAAGCCATAAAATCCGTGATAATTCCATACACGAGAAATCAAGTTTTGAACTTGAAGGTCCCTCGAGATAGGTGTAAGACCTTACAGTTGTGTTTGGATCTATAAAGAAATAGACATGGATGTTTCACATCTATAGTCGACATGTTGGGAGAGAGTTCACAACAATGTTCAAAGATTGACTATGACAAGATTTGATCTTTCATAGCGATATTTAGTCTATACGGATTAATATAGCAACCACTACATATAATTTTGTTATATGGTAGTTGAATAAACAAAACAAGTTCTTCTAATAGAATCGTTACCTAGGACATGTGCATAAACACGGTCCATAGGGTTTTGTCAATTCAAAGGATGCTAAAAGCATATGCAAACTTCAATGGTTAGAGTGAGCATAAGCGGAGTTGGAATCTTCACTATGATGAAACTGTTAAAAGGGTTTAATTTCATCAGAGACAATGAAGATGCTTGCATTTGCAAGAAATTAAGTGGGAGCGCTAAGACATATTTCTAATACATTATGTGGAGGACATATTGTTGATTAGAAATGGTGTATCTTTTATTAACACATATTAAGAATTTCATCCTGATGAAAGACTTAGGCAAAACCCAAATATTTGGCATCAATAGATGCTAATATGGTTGTGCCAGAAGTACATAAACGAGATATTGAATGAGTTCAATATAGAAACTACAAGAAAAGGTTCTTGTCGCACAGAAAGGATTGAAAGAGTTCAATGTTGATGATATATTCAAGTGTATTGACATTTGGTAAGTGAAACAAAGATTCAAGTATAGATTGATACTTGATATATGAAATCGCAAAGAGTGTTTATATCAATCATACTGTGGTATGTACAAATCCAGATATGTCCTATGCTCTAAAAGTTATGAGCATATACCAGAATGATTCATAAGATGATCATTGGACGATAGTAAGGATATTCTTATGATCTTTTGGAAGAACTAAGAGTATATTATTTGTAGAAGTGACAAATAGATGATTAGTTCATTGTAAAAGTACTACATTGATACTAGTTTTGTCACAGAGTACAAATTAAGTTTATCTCAATTTAAATTAAGGGTGGCACAATATAATGGAGAGTGAGTTCCATAATGGATTTGGATGAGTTCCAAAGTTAAGACATTGTGACAGATACTTCAACAAAAGGCTAAGTATATGACTGCTATTATAGCAGCAAAAGAGGGCATTTGTGTCAAGTAGTTTGTTATCAAACTAGGTGTAGTTCACAGCGGGATAATACTATGAAGATATATTGTGCGACAATATTATCAACATGTTTTAACCCCAAAGAACTAAAGGTCACACCGAAAGACCAAATTATACAAAGCCATCTCATTAGAGAATGAGTGATGCGTAGAGACGCAAAGACATGCAATTACACACGGACCTGGAAGTGTCAGATCCGGAGATCAGTTGACCACTAGCAATCGTGTACATACAACACCAGAAAGCCATAGGTGTTGAATACACAAAGGTTTGAAACTAGATTATTGACTCTAGTGCAAGTGGGAGACTGTTGGAGATATGCCCTAGAGGCAATAATAAATAGAGTTATTATTATATCTTTGTGTTTATGATAAATGTTTACATTCATGCTATAATAGTATTAACAAGGAAACATTAATACTTGTGTGATTTGTAAACTAAAATAAGAGTCCCTAGTAAAGCCTCTTGTTAAACTAGCTTGTTGGTTAATAGATGATTGTGGTTTCCCTATCATGAACATTGAGATGTTATTAACAACAAGATCATATCGTTAGGAGAATGATATGGTGGACATACTCCTATAGATAAGCGTAGCATAAAGATCAAGTCATTTCAATAGTTCAATTGCTATATGCTTTCTGATACATAGTAACCTAATTCCTTCGACCATGAGATCATGCATATCACCTTTACCGGATGGATGCTTTGATGTCATCAAACACCACACCGTAACAGGGTGGCTATAAAAGTGGCATTGAGTGTTCGGAAAGTATTGGTTGAGACACATGGATCAAGAGTGGGATTTGTCCATCCATATGACGGATAGATATTCTCTGGGCCCTCTCGGTGAAATGTCATCCAATTAGCTTGCAAGCATGTGACTAGGTCACAAGGGATCACATATCACGGGAACGAGAAAAGAGTACTTATCAGTAACGAGGTTGAACTAGGTATGCAGAGATACCGACGATCATAACCTCGGATAAGTAACATATCGTGAGACAAAGGGAAATTGGTATCGTATGTAAGTGGTTCATTCGATCGCAAAGTAATCGTAGAAATATGTGGGAGCCATATGAATTTCCAGATTCCTCTATTGGTTATTGATCGGAGAAGTGTCTCGATCATGTCCGCATAATTCACGAACCGTAGGGAGACACACTTAAGGATTCGACGTTGTTTGAGTAGTTATGGTATTATGAGAAAGAGACCGAATGTTGTTCGGAGTCTCGGATGGGATCCGGGATATCACGAGGTGATCCGGAATGGTCCGGAGAATAAGATTCATATAAGGAAAGTCCCGTTTCGGAGTTCGGGAATGATTCCGGTGTTTCCATCGGGAACATTCTAGAAGGTCCCGGATTGTCCGGCACTCCGGGGGGGAAGGGGTACATGAATGTGTCATTACATGTTGGAATGATTGCATCATGTACTAAGTGTTCTTGCTGTCCCAAATAAAGGATTAAATTGAATCCTAAATTGAAAAAGTCAAACGGCTAGTTTGAAAGTCAAACGGCAGTTTTTGGGAAGTGGGAGGAGAGGAGGAAACCGACTTGAGGGAGGAGTCCTCCTCCCCAAGCCGGCGCCCCACCTAGGCCGAGTTGGGGAGGGACTCCACTCCCTCCCCTTGGCCGGCCAGCCCCTCCCACCTATATATGGAGGGGCAGGGCTCCCTCCCAACACACACAAGTTTCCTATCCTCTAAACTAAACCCTAGATCTAGACCCCGGTTTAGAGCTATTCGGTTTAGAGCCTTCTAATTGGTTTAGAGCCCTCTAATTGGTGTGTCTAATTACTAGACCACTAATAGCCTCTCTCATAAGCTCCACCATACTCGCACCGGCTTAAGGCGAAGCCCTGCGGGATCTCCCCTCTACTTCCGGTACCACGCCGTCGTGCTGCCGGAATCGCGAGGAGAGTGCTACAACCTCCGCTGCCTGCTGGAACAAGGGAGAGGAAGGTCTTCGTCGAGTACCGAACGTGTGACCGACTGCGGGAGCGCTGCGGGAACGTGGCGCCGGAAGGATCGTCTACGCGATCTTGAGATCGGAAAGAGTACGACTACATCACCCACGAGAATCTGCTCTCGTTAACCGCTTTGGAATCTTCGAGGGTTAGTTATTCCATCGACTCGTTGCTACAATCTAGTAGATAGATCTTGGCTTGTTTGTTTGTATGCGATAGAAAATTTTGTTTTCCATGCTACGAAGCCCTACAGTTTGGAATTGACGAAATTGGAACCCGAAAAAGTGTTGAGTTTAGGATGGAACGGTGTACGTCGTTAGAGGTCTCAGTTACGTGTTATAAGGAGTGAGAAAGAGCCTCTCACGTGGCATAAAAGAGTTTGGTATGAGTCCGGTTGGTGTACTACACCATACCGGATCATACCTGGTATTATATGTCTAACTTCCCCCTTAATCTAAACCTGGGAGAGGTTTAGATTACGATTAAACTTTGATAATTTTTTGGAACACAAAGTTTTTGTAAAACCATTGGCAGTGTGATCCTTGCTTGAGATAAACCTGAAATCAAGTTGTTTTCTAGCAACCCTTTCTCGAACAAATCAGTAATCAATCTCAATGTGTTTTGTACGTGCATGGAAAACTAGGTTAGCAGATGTTGCACCAAGATTGTTACACCATAAACATGGTTTCTTCTTGAGTGAAATACGAAGTTTACAAACTAGTGCTTTAAACCATATTAGTTCAGCAGTGGCATTTGCAAGAGTCTTACTTCAACCTCGGTACTGAAACGAGATACAGTGGGCTGTTTTCTAGCACTCCAAGAAATAATATTGGGACCAAAAAATAGAGCAAACCCTCATGTAGAATGTATGTCATCTAAATCCCCTACCCAATCTGCATCTGAGTAGGCACTAACCAAGGTGGATTGAGACCTCTGAAAAGTAAGACCAACCTTGCAGGTGCCATGAATATACCTCAAAATTCTCTTGACAGCTATCAATATGCAGTTGTGGGAGCATGAAGAATCGACATACCTTATTAACTGAAAAACAAAGATCATATCTAATCAGTGTAAAGTACTGAAGTGCACGTACTATACTCCTGTAATGAGCAATGTCCTTAGAGCCAAGAGGAGTCCCATCTGTCGATGACAGTGAATCAGTCGTCGAGAGTGGTGTCGAACACGGCGTGCACTCACTCATGCCAACACGAGCCAACAAATCTGTAGCATATTTTTCCTTGGTCAATAACAAACCATTGGACTGTTGGTGAACTTCAAGTCCTAAGAAGAAATGTAAATCTCCACGATCCTTAAGAGAAAAGTCAGAACTCAAATGACGAAGAAGTGATGAGATGGCCAACTCAGAAGAGATTTTTACTATGATATCATCAATATAAATCAACAAAAATATAATAATACCTGACTTGTAAAGAAACAAAGAGTTATCAACCTTAGATGGAAGAAAACTAAGGGTACGAAGTTTTGAACTAAGACGAGAGTACCAAGCTCGAGGTGTCTGTTTTAGACCATATAATGATTTTTCAAGTTTGCAAATGTAATTTGGAGTAGCGGAAGACTCAAAACCTGGTGAATGTTCTATATAAACCTCCTCTTCCAGAACACCTTGTAAAAGCACATTATTGACGTCTAGCTGCCGTAAGGGCCATCCTCTAGAGACTGATATAGGCCAAACAAGTCTGATAGTAGCAGCCTTAACAACATGACTAAAAGTATCTTCATAGTTTATACCATACCATTGTTTAAACCCTTTTGCAATAAGGCGTGCTTTATACATGTCAATCGTGCCATCAACATTTTTCTTGATACAATAGACCCACTTTCAATCAATGATGTTCTTGTTTGAACTTGGTGGCACAAGATGCGAGGTGTTGTTGGAAAGAAGAGCATCATATTCATCTTGTATAGCATGTTTCCAATTCTCATTTGTAAGAGCTTCACAAAGATTCCTTGGTTCTCCTGTAGAAGTGAGCAAGGCATATCTAACAGTACCATCAGTGTATTTTTTCAGATGTCTGATACCTTTTTGCAACCGAGTTTGAACACCTGTTGTAGGAAGAGGTACAGAAGTGGGATGCACAGAAGGTCCTGAAGCCTGCTGATCCAAAACAGTGTCAGCAGAACAATCAGCAGATGATCCCATGCCGATTGCGCTGCCGGGTTCCGTCGACTGGTCGGGAGATGGCATTGATTGTTGTGGGGTCTGCGACGAAGACATTGGTGAGGGCGATGCGGGCAATGCGGTACTCATTGGCGACGTGGCGTCATGGGACTGGTGCAGGTCAGATGACGCGCCAGATCACACCGGGGATGCGGGGTCCAGCTGCAACGTGGCAGCCACGGACGGGCACAGATCCTCATGAGCGGGCGACGCTGTAGGGCGCGCATCAGGGCCTGACGGGGAGCGATCCAAGGTAGATTCCTGGACAGAATCAGCCTCGGGATTGCCTTTATTTGATTCTGTCTCTTGTTGTTGGCCTGGTTCATTATTTGATGTGAGATTTTCATCATTTTCTTCAGCATCTTGATCAGTATTTTCACTAGGTTGCAAGACAGGTTCCTCGGCAGCAACCTGTGGAGAATTAACAATAGGAACAACTAGCAAGTAATGTTCATTAGTATGCACACCCCTTTCAGTGGACACCGAGGAAGGATCATTTGAGGAGAGAAGAAGAATTTCTTCACGGATACGACGGCCAGCGTTGGGATGAAGTTCGGCAAAAGGGAAGATGTTTTCGTAACAAACAATATCACGAGAAACATAGACACGACAAGTGTTTACATCAAGATATTTTACTCCTTTGTGACGAAAACTATAACCAAGGAACACATAACGTTTGGAGCGGAAAGAGAGTTTGTGTTTATTGTATAGACGGAGATTGAGCTAACATGCACAACCAAAAACACGAAGTGGTGCATAATCAAGTTTGATTTGAAACCGTTTTTCCATAGGAGTTGCAAGTTTAAGAACCTTTGTGGATAATAAATTTATAAGGAAAGTGGCTGTGATAAAAGCATCATCCCGATATTTTAGGGGCATGGAGGCATTGACAAGTAAATCAAGGCCAACTTCAACTATATGACGATGTTTACGTTTAGCGGAACCATTTTATTGATGGACATGAGGATATGAAACATGATGAGCAATGTCTACTCATGGAAAGAACCCATTTAGCTTTTCATACTCTCCACCCCATTCTGTTTGCATGCTGAGAATCTTCCTATCAAACTAGTGTTCACATATTGTTGGAAATTATAAAACACTTGATACATGTCAGAATGTTTCTTAAGAAAATAGATCTAAGTGTACTTGCTAAAATTATCAATAAAGCTTATATAATATGCATGTTTTCCTACAGAAAGAGGAGCTGGTCCCCATACATCAAAGAATATATGTTCCAAAAGAACTATAGAAACGCTGGTGGAGACGGGATATGGTATTTGATGGCTCTTAGCCTGCTTGCATGGATCATAGATGTAAGAATTTATTTCAGGAGTATATAACAATTTATTTTTTAAGAACTTGCTGAACAATAAAGGATGAAGGATGCCGTAGACGACGATGCCACGTGAAGGATGAAGGCTTGATAGTGACAAAAGCATGTTTAGACGACAGGAACTAAGGGATAGAGGCCACCATGACAAGGACCTCTAAACATGATGTTTGCACGGAACAAAAGCGAGAGCTAGATGGCGTAATAATTGATGTTGTAGAACTCCTCAGGCGTGGCTGGCGGCTGAAACTTGTTCCTGTTCCGCAGCTCCGCATACTCCCGGTGTCGGAACCCTCTGTAACGCGGTGGCTCGCCGACTTTGTCCGTGAACTCGGGCAGCGGCTCGATCCACTTGTCGGCATCAATGCTGAGGAAGTAGACCAAGGAGTGCCTGTGCATACCCGGCTTCCTCACTACTCGGTGCGTCGCGCTCTTCAGCTTCTTGTTGGTCAGCACCTGAATGAGGTCGCCAATGTTGACAATGATGGTCCCATCGATGGGCTCGGCGGGGACCCACTCGCCATCCTTGAGGACCTCAAGGCCCCCGACGTTGTCCTGTAAGAGAAAGGTAAGGGCTCTTCCATCCTCGTGCTTGCTGAGGCCGACGCTCCCATCTTCCTCCGTTGCAGGGAAGTAGTGCAACGCCGCGATGAAATGGAAGCTGCTGTCGCTGTCGGTGTACTCCTGGAAAAAGCCAGGCCGGAGGCCCATGCCCTCTGCCAGTATCTCCTGGACGAGAATCCCCAGCTTGGCCAGCTTCTCGTGGCACTCATCTAGTGCCTCTCTGCAATCCAAATATCCAATCGACCAGTCAGTTGCAGATTTCATTTTGGCCCATCGAAATTTCGGAGGACAGGAGAAGGAACCTGAATTCGTGTGGGTCGGCTGGGTACAGGTTGTGGCCGAGATGCGGCTGATACATCAGTAGGTACTCTGCATTCTCGGGCGAGTGCGAGGGCAGCCGGAAGTACCCGGCCGGGATGGGCGTCGCGCTGCCGGTCTCCGCCGCCGCCTTGGCCTTCTCCTCGTCCGGGAGCGCAAAGAAGGCGGATGACAGCTCCAGAGAGCGTGACATGAGCTCCCGCGGCATGCCATGATTTACGACGCGGAAGAACCCGTACGTCCGGCACGCCTCAACTACCGCTTCTATGGCACTTGCTCGTGCAGCCCTGGCACCGTCGTCCTCCCGGTCACTAGTGAAGAAAGGCGCAAGATCCACCATGGGGAGCCCCTTGGCAGCTGCTGCCATGTCTGTCTACCCTCTTGCTCTTCTTACTTTTGCTCGTTGCAAACAAAGCAAGGATGAGAAAGCTCAGACGCCAAGGTTGTGTATTTATATATAGTGGAATGGAGACATGATTTATTCTTAAACAAGACAATTTATTTTATCATTTTCATTGATTATCGAGAAGTTTCGTTCCCGCTTACCCCGGTAATCTCTCTAATTCTACTCCCGCCTCCACTTTCTCCCGTATAATCGTCGGCAACGGTCATGTTCTTCCTATCACTCACAATGGCTCCGCCTCTTTTCCCTCCACCTTCGCCCTTCTTTCTCTCAATAATGGTCGTACTCGGATACTTCTCCACCGCAGTGATAGCCCCGGCGATTTGTACCCTGTTTGGTCGTCCTCCACCATCGCCAGCACCCCACTCGCCCTCTCCGCCGGTGTTGACCTATGACACGCCCGCCTCGGCCATCCTAGCTCCACCGCTCTTCGTCAAATACTACAAGTATTTGATTTTACTTGTAATAAAACGTATGCTCATTCTTGTGAAGCATGTTGTCTAGGCAAACATGTTCGTCTTCTGTTTAATTCTTCCTCCACAGTCGCGTCTTTTCCCTTTGAACTTATTCATAGTGATGTTTAGACCTCGCCGATTCCGAGTAATTCTGGTTATACCTATTATCTTGTGATTTTGGACGATTACTCGCATTTTGTGTGGACTTTTCCCCTACGCCGTAAATCCGACGTCCATGCCACTCTCATCGCTTTTTTCGCATACGCCTCCACCCATTCGGCCGCCCCATCCACGCCTTGCAAACTGATAACGACAAAGAGTTCGACAACATCACCATCCACACACTTCTCGCCTCCTATGGCGCCATCTTTCGTCTCACGTGTCCTTACACTTTCCAACAAAACGGTTGTGTTGAACGCATCCTTCGTACTCTCAACGACCGCGTGCGCACCCTTTTGTTCCATGCTTACATGCTCCCACGGTTTTGGTCGTATGCCCTCGCCACGACGACCCTTCTCGTCAACATCCGCCCTTGCCGCGTGCGTTGGCAATACACTCCGCACCATCTTCTCTTTGGTGTGCCACCCACCTACAATGATCTTCGCATCTTCGGTTGCCGCTGCTATCCTAGCACCGCCGCCACTTCCACTTTTTAAACAGTCTCCACGCATGTGTCATGCTCCTTCTTTGTTGATTATGAACTGTCCATAAATATACTATACAATCTAATATATACACATGGAACTGTTTATACATTTACACAATTATATATTAGCCAAAATCAAGAAAAATAAATCACATGGTTCTACATCCAAACAGAAATTAGAATTGGGTAGCACCCTCTGATTCCAACAGCATATTCCAAGCCACCAAACAACAAAATACGAATCAGCAGTCATTTCCTTTCTAGACATGATTTGGAATTCCTACCTAATTCATTTCCCGAATTCAATTCTTTTGTTTTACGGTGATTGGAGCGGAACTTTTCGTTCCGCCAAGTTTCGTCCGGTTCTGTTGCCTATGATTTTTTCTAGCCGTTGATTAAAACTGTTGATTACTTCTATCAAGCTTTGACATAGAATTCATTGGCCTCTAATTCAGATTTTAGAATAGAGGTGATGTGTGTGCATTCTTGATTTGACAATCGTACTCAGCCTCAGCCTCATCACCACCGCCATCGCACGCCCCTTCCATTCGAAGCCTGCATCCAACCTCCGCTACTTCCCTCACCCGCTCCGGCCCCCTAGGTGAGTACGTAGGTGGTCACAATGGCGGACCGGCTGGAGGGGAGGGGCAAGGCGGTCGAGCGGAGCGGGGGAGCCGGACTACGGAGATGGTGGCTCCGATCGAGGGGGAGGTGATCATAATGGCGGATCGAGGGGGAGGTGATCAAGCGGCATTGGGCGAAGGGCGTCGGGATCGGTGAAAGACCGAGGAGTGCGGCTGGCCTTGGGAGGGATCAGTCGGTTGTTGGGACATGTCCCTTCAGATGGAGTCGTGTTGACAGCCCAACATCAGCCTGTGAAAGTCCAACATGTTTCAACCGTTGATCGATGTTCGTATCCAACGGCTAAGGTGCTCCTTGGGAGAGGAATAGAAAATAAAACCCTAGCCATCCTTGGTAGCAGTGTGTGTATGAGTGAGAGACTCAATCAGAGTGTGAGCGAGTGAGAGAAGCAAGCCATCATGGCTGCTGCTGAAAAAGGATGAGAGAACACACAAGAAGACCACAACCTAGTGAGAAGAGAGGAAGAAGAAGGAGAGGTGATTTCTGTCCAGATTTCTGAGATCTGACCGGTCTATCTTCAAACTGGTGTTTGGAGGCCCAAACGTGCTTGGATTGGCTGCAAACTTGGTGATCTTGTTCCTTTCTTTGAGTAATTCGATTTGATTAGCTGGTTTGAGATTTGGGTGAGTGTAGCATCAGATTTGAAAGCGGTTTAGTTAGTTTGGATTGCTGCAGTTTTAGCACAGAGCAGTTTTGATAGACGAACAGTTTGAGCAGGCAAACGGTGTCCGATTGGCCTGAAATTTGACATGTATTTGGGTACTTGTATGTCAGCTCGTCTATAACCAAATTATCAACAACTCGTTGTAAATTAGATATTGACTATAGTAGGAGAGACATACACCCGCTAGCCACTTATGCGAAACTAGTTGCATGTCAAGCGTGGAACATGTTTCATATGCGAGGACATGTAAAGTTTGTCCGGGCCGATTTATCCCACTATGCCACCAATATCCAAAATACAACTAAGAAGCAATAACATGATCATCATCGCCCACATACTCATATGTGTACTACCCGTGCAAAGCATCTACGCATAGATCCGACTCTGATACCACTGAAGGGTTCGCAGCATAGAAAACAAAAAAATTCCTACGATGAGAACAACTATGTACCAAGATCTATCTACTAGATACAAGCAACGGGTGGATATACATCCATAGAATACATACCCTCGAAGACCGAATAGCATTAACGAGGTTGTACTCGTGGATGATGTAGTCGAACGCTTGACGATCTCAAGATCGAGAAGAAGTCCATGCGGTCCAGCACCATCCAGTCCAGCACCGCAAAGCAGTGGTGCATCCGTGATCGCACACACGTTCGAGTACCCCGACAACCTCCACGCCCTCGCTCCAGCGAAGCAGCGGAAGCAGCAAATCCTTCCAGAAAAAGCTACCAGGAACATGTATCTCGCTGATCCGAGACCATGGGGAAATTCTAAAGGGGGAGAGAGATCCTTCACGAGGAGGTGTGAGTGAGAAGTGAGAGGAGGGGCTCCTTTTATAGGAGGAGGGGGCAGCCCACTAGCCATGGACGGCGGCCAAGGTGATGCCCCCACCTCTTCCTCCATTCATGTGAGTGGAGCTCCACTCACACAAATGCAATCTCTCATTAAACAAAACTCCTTTATTTATTTATTCAGAATTTTGTTAATTAATCTAATTAACAAACATTCACAAAAAACCCTTATAACATTTCAATTTCACATGCAGAACCAGTTTCAGCAATTTCACATGCAGAACCAATTTCAGCAATTTCAACCGAAATGATTCCAGTGTCTAGTGAAATAAATTCCTACGCTTTCTTTTTATTTCTCTGGAATCTTATTTGCTCCAAATGGTGTCGGTATCCCTTAAGTGTGTCACCCTATGGTTCGCGAATAATTTAGACATGATCGAGACCCCTCTCCGATCAATAATCAGCAGCGGGACTTGGAGATCCGTACCGATTCCCGCACATTCAACGACGACTTCTGTGATCGTGTGAACCTTATACGCATGTAACTCAATCCCTTTGTCTCGCGATATATTTGTAGGGTTCGCAGCATAGAAAACAAAAATTTTCCTACGATGTGAACTATATACCAAGATCTATCTACTAGATACAAACACCGGGCGGATGTATATCCGTAGAGAACATACCCTTGAAGACCGACAAAGCTTAACGAGTTCAACTCGTGGTTGATGTAGACGATCTCTTGCCGATCTCAAGATCGAGAGGAAGTCCTAGCGCCGCAAATCAGCAGCGCATCCGTGCTCGCACACACGTTCGAGGCACCGAGCAACCTCCGCCTCCTCGCTCCAGCGATGCAGCGGAAGCACAACTCTTTCTTGCCGAATAGCCACCGGGAACATGTATCTCGCTAGTCCGAGACCATGGGGGATAAATTCTAGAGGGGGAGAGAGATCCTTCACGAGGAGGTGTGAGAGACAAGTGAGGAGGGGGGCTCCTTTTATAGGAGGAGGGGGGGCACCCAAGGGGGTGGCCGCCGGCCATGGGGCTGCCCCGTCCCCTCCTTCATTCATGTGGGTGGACACTCCACTCACAAAATGCCCTTTAAAATCCCTCCACTCAAATTCCCATTAAATTTCCACCAAATTTAATGCAAACTCTCATTAAATAAAACTCTTTTATTTTATTCAGAATTTTTTCAATTACTTTAATGACAAACATTCACAAATAACCCCTTGCTAGAATTCTATTTCACATGCATAACCACTTTATGCAATTTCACCCGAAAACCTGTTTCGGTATCTAGTGAAATAAATTCCTGCGCTTGTTCATTCTTTCGCATTGAAACATTTGCTCCAATTGGATGTCGGTGTCTCTTAAGTGTGTAACCCTACGGTTCGTGAATAATGCGGACATGATCGAGACCCCTCTCGGATCAATAATCAGAAGCGGGATCTGGAGACCCATACTGACTCCCACACATTCAACGATGACTTTCTTGTGATCGTCGGAACCTTTTACGCTAGTATATTAATCCCTTTGTTTCACGATATATTACATGTCCGAGATTCGATCATCGGTATCTCCATACCTAGTTTGATCTCGTTACCGACATGCACTCTTTTCTCGTTCCTGTGATATAACATTCTAGTGATCAAATCACTTGCTTGCAAGCTAATCAATGTGATATCACCGAGAGGGCCCAGAGTATATCTATCCGTCATCGGGATGAACAAATTCCACTCTCGATCCATGAGCCTCAACATAACACTTTATTAGTTCTGAATCCATCTTTTTAATCACCCTGTTACGGTGTGACGTTTGATGTTATCAAGAAACTCTTCCGGTGTTAGTGATTGCCATGATCTCATGGTCTAAGGATTAGGATCACTTCGTAAGTTGTTATAGCAATATAAACTCAATGACTTTGATCGTAATGCTATACTTCGGATGAATGTTCATCACACCATTACACTAATGTTGTGATCCCGTTATTAACAACATCCAATGTCCATGATCAGGAAACCTTGATCATCTTGTTAATCAACGAGCTAGTTTATGAGAGAGGCATAACTAGGAACTTTTTGTTTGTTTATTAAACACACATGTATTAACGTTTCCGTATTAATACAATTATAGCATGCAAAATAAACATCTATCATATACTTGGAATACACATAATAAACACATTATTATTGCCTCTCAGGGCATATTCCCTTCAGTCTCCCACTTGCACTAGAGACAATAATCTAGTTACATAGTGATAAATCTAACACCCATTGAGTTCTGGTGTTGATCATGTTTTGCTCTAGGGAGAGTTTTAGTCAACGGATCTGCTACATTGAGATCCGTATGTACTTTACAAATCTTTATATCTCCATCCTTGACATGCTCGCGGATGGAGTGAAACCGGCGCTTAATATGCTTGGAATGCTTGTGAGACCTTGGCTCTTTGGCATTGGCAATGGCACCATTGTTGTCACAATAGATCACCATTGGGTCCAACGCGTTTGCCACCACTCCTAGTTCGGATATGAACTCCTTCATCCAAACTGCTTCCTGAGCCGCTTCTGAAGCAGCAACATATTCGGCCTCCGTTGTTGATCCCGCTACCACAGGTTGTTTGGAGCTCCTCCAACTAACCGCTCCGCCATTCATGAGAAATACGTATCCGGATTGAGACTTAGAGTCATCCGGATCGGTGTCAAAGCTAGCGTCGACATAACACTTAGCGACGAGCTCTTCTTCACCTCCGTATACAAGAAACATATCCTTAGTTCTTCGTAAGTACTTAAGGATATTCTTGACCGCTATCCAGTGTTCCGAACCTGGATCCGATTGGTACCTACTAGTCAAACTAATAGCATGTGCCACATCCGGTCTTGTACATAGCATGGCGTACATTATAGAGCCTATGACTGAAGCATAGGGGACTTTGTCCATTATCTCTCTTTCTTCCGCCGAAGCCGGACTTTGAGTCTTACTCAATGTCTTGCCTTGCAACATAGGTAAGAACCCCTTCTTACTTCCGTCCATTTTAAACTTCTTTAAAATCTTATCAAGGTATGTACTTTGTGATAGCCCTATTAGGCGCCTAGATCTATCTCTATAGATCTTTATGCCTAATATGTATGACGCTTCACCTAGGTCCTTCATTGAAAATTTGCTATTTAGATAACTTTTAACACTGTTTAAAAGATCTATATCATTTCCGATCAATAATATGTCTTCCACATATAATATCAGAAATGCCACATTGCTCCCACTCACTTTCTTGTAAATACTAGCTTCTCCATAAGTTTGGACAAATCCAAACTCTTTGATCACCTCATCAAAGCGGAGATTCCAACTTCGTGATGCTTGCTTCAATCCATAGATGGATCGCTGAAGCTTGCACACCTTGTTAGCATCCTTAGGATCGACAAAACCCTTTGGTTGTATCATATACAACTCTTCTTCAATATTACCATTGAGAAACGCGGTTTTGACATCCATCTGCCATATTTCATAATCGAAATATGCAGCAATTGCTAACATAATCCTAACTGACTTTAGCATCGCTACGGGAGAGAAAGTCTCATCGTAGTCAACTCCTTGAATTTGTCGAAACCCCTTTGCGACAAGTCGAGCTTTATAGACGGTCACATTACCATCAGCATCAGTTTTCCTTTTAAAAATCCATTTGTTCTCCACGGCCTTTCGGTCGTGAGGTAATTCCACCAAGTTCCAAACTTGATTTTCATACATGGATTCCATCTCGGATTTCATGGCTTCTAACCATTTATTGGAATCCGGGCTCATCATCGCTTCTTCATACGTCGCAGGGTCATCATTTTCATCAACCATGAAATTCATGACAGGATTTCCGTACAGCTCGGGAGCTGCACGCGTCCTGTTTGACCTGCGAGGTTCGGTAGTACTCTCTTTCGGAGTTTCATGATCATTATCATTAGTTCCCTCTTCAACAGGTGGAGCCAACTCCGGAACAACTTCCGGCGCTGCGCAACTCGCCATACTTTGAAGAGAAGGTTCCACAACCTCTTCGAGTTCTACCTTCCGACTACTCACACCTTTCGCGAGAAACTCTTTCTCTAGAAAGGATCCATTCTTGGCAACAAAAACCTTGCCCTCGGATCTGTGATAGAAGGAATACCCAATAGTTTCTTTAGGGTATCCTATGAAGACGCATTTTTCCGCTTTGGGTTCGAGTTTATCCTGTTGAAGTTTCTTCACATAAACATCGCATCCCCAAACTTTAAGAAATGACAGCTTAGGTTTGTTTCCAAACCACAATTCATACGGTGTCTTTTCAACGGATTTAGATGGTGCCCGATTTAAAGTGAATGCAGCAGTTTCTAGTGCATAACCCCAAAATGACAACGGCAAGTCCGTCAGAGACATCATAGATCGAACCATATTTAATAAAGTACGATTACGACGTTCCGACACACCATTTCGCTGTGGTGTTCCGGCAGGTGTGAGTTGTGAAACAATTCCACACTCTTTCATGTGAGTGCTAAACTCGTAACTTAGATACTCACCTCCACGGTCGGACCGTAGAAATTTGATCTTTCTATTACGATGATTTTCCACTTCATTCTGAAATTCCTTGAACTTTTCAAAGGTTTCAGACTTGTGTTTCATCAAGTAGATATAACCGTATCTACTCAAATCATCCGTGAAAGTAACAAAATAACGATATCCACCTCGCGCCGACACACTCATTGGACCACATACATCAGAATGTATGATTTCCAATAAATCTGTCGCCCGTTCCATTGAACCGGAAAACGGCGTTCTAGTCATCTTGCCCATAAGGCATGGCTCACATGTATCAAATGATTCATAATCAAGTGATTCGAAAAGTCCATCCGAATGGAGCTTCTTCATGCGTTTAACGCCAATATGACCTAGACGGCAGTGCCACATATATGCGGATATATCATCATTAAGTTTAATCCTTTTAGCATCAACATTATGAATATGTGTAACATTATCATCGAGATCTAATAGAAATAAACCATTCATCATCGGTGCATGACCATAAAAGATTTCATTCATATAAATGGAACAACCATTGTTCTCGGATTTAAATGAATAACCACTTCGCATCAAACACGATCCAGATACAATGTTCATGCTCAGTGCAGGCACCAGATAACATTTATTCAAGTTTATAACTAATCCCGACGGTAAGTGGAGAGGCAGCGTTCCGACGGCGATCACATCAACGCTTGATCCATTGCCGACACGCATCTTGACCTCACCCCTTGCTAGCGGTCGCTTGTTCCGCAGCCCCTGATTCGAGTTACAAATAGTAGCAACTGGACCGGTATCAAATACCCAGGTGCTACTGCGAGCACTAGTCAAGTACACATCAATAACATGTATATCATATATACTTTTGTTTGCCTTGCCGGCCTTCTTGTCTGCCAGATACTTGGGGCAGTTGCGCTTCCAGTGGCCAGTCCCCTTACAATAGTAGCACTCGGAATCAGACTTAGGTCCAACTCGGGGTTTCTTTTCAGGCGCGGCAACAGGCTTGCCGCCCTTACTTCCCTTCCGTTTTCCCTTCTTGTCTTTCTTGAAACCAGTGTTCCTATTGATCATCAACACTTGATGTTCCTTTTTGATCTCCACTTCTACAGTTTTAAGCATTGACAGAAGCTCGGGGAGAGACTTCTTCATGCCTTGCATATTATAGTTCATCACGAAGCTTTTATAGCTAGGTGGCAGAGACTGCAGAACACGATGAATGCCTAAGTCAATGGGAATCGATATTCCCAAGGACACAAGCTTATCGGCGTAACCCGACATCTTGAGTACATGCTCACTAACGGAGCTGTGCTCTTCCATCATGCAGCTAAAGAACTTTTCTGAAGCGTTGTAGCTCTCTACAGCAGCATGTGTGTCGAAAATCATTTTCAACTCACCCATTGTATCAAATGCATTGCCGTTTTCGAAACGCTTTCGAAGTTCCGGCTCTAGCCCATACAATATGCCGCAATGAACTAAGTTGTGGTCCTCCTGACGAGTCTGATAGACATTCTTCTCCTCGTCAGGGGCATCATCAAAAGGTGGGGGGCCTAACGGCGCTTCTAGCACATATTGCTTTTGTACAACAGAGAGGAGAATCCTCAAATTCATGGCTACCGTTCGTTGCTAGTTTCTCTTTCTCCATGAACACATTGAAATTAAAAGCAGGTGGTGCCATCTACAACAGAATTTGTAAAGTTTAGACTAAGTGTATGATAGATTGAGTTCAACTAATCGAATGAACTCCCACTCAAAAACGACATCCCTCGTGCCTTTTTGGTGATTACATGAACCAAATCCACTACACCAAGTCCGATCATGACGTGAGTCGGTATAGCTTCAAAGGCGAGCATCAAATGGGCATCATATCAACTATATGACTCATGCTTAACCTTTCGGTCCGTGTTCCGAGGCCATGTCTGTACATGCTAGGCTCGCCAAGTTAGAACCTTAGTATTCGCGTGTGTAACTGTTTTACACCCGAAATATGGTCGTGGATCCAAGAACACCCGATCATCACGTGATGTCTTGGAGCGACGAAAACATAATCGGTGCATACTAAAGGAAGAACACATTCTTATCTTGATATTTAAATGAGGGATCATCTTATTATGCTAACAAAGCGCTAAACAAGCAATATAACATGCTATCAAACATCATATGTTTATTAGTGAAATTATATGGTTCCCGCAGATGATCTCTATCATGTGCATCGTGGTATGATCACTATCATACCTATATGTGTAAATCCAAGGTCTATGAATTTTACACGCTATGTGTGTTGTAAGAGTATCATCTCATACTTCTACTTACAACACTACCATATCATAACACTAGCCCAGCAACAATCTAAACTAGACGCCTCTAATTTATCCATTGCAAGTTTTACGTGGCTTAGGGCTTTCGAGATAGAACCGTTCTTACCTACGAACATGAACCACAACGAGGATAATCAAATTGTTGACAAATCGCTTGCAAAATAGATATTGACTATAGTAGGAGAGACAGACACCCGCTAGCCACTTATGCAAACTAGTTGCATGTCAAGCGTGGAACAGGTCTCATGTGCGAGGACATGTAAAGTTTGTCCGGGCCGCTTCATCCCACTATGCCACCAATATCCAAAATTACAACAAAGGAGCAACAACATGATCATCATCGGCCACATACTCATATGTGTACTACCCGTGTAAAGTATCTACGCAAAGATCCGGCTCTGATGCCACTGTAGGGTTCGCAGCATAGAAAACAAAAATTTTCCTACGATGTGAACTATATACCAAGATCTATCTACTAGATACAAACAACGGGTGGATGTATATCCGTAGAGAACATACCCTTGAAGACCGACAAAGCTTAACGAGTTCAACTCGTGGTTGATGTAGACGATCTCTTGCCGATCTCAAGATCGAGAGGAAGTCCTAGAGCTGCAAATCAGCAGCGCATCCGTGCTCGCACACACGTTCGAGGCACCGAGCAACCTCAGCCTCCTCGCTCCAGCGATGCAGCGGAAGCACAACTCTTTCTTTCCGAATAGCCACCGGGAACATGTATCTCGCTAGTCCGAGACCATAGGGGATAAATTCTAGAGGGGGAGAGAGATCCTTCACGAGGAGGTGTGAGAGACAAGTGAGGAGGAGGGCTCCTTTTATAGGAGGAGGGGTGGCACCCAAGGGGGTGGCCGCCGGCCATGGGGCTTCCCCCTCCCCTCCTTCATTCATGTGGGTGGACACTCCACTCACAAAATGCCCTTTAAAATCCCTCCACTCAAAAGTCCACTCAAATTCCCATTAAATTTCCACCAAATTTAATGCAAACTCTCATTAAATAAAACTCTTTTATTTTATTCAGAATTTTGTCAATTACTTTAATGACAAACATTCACAAATAACCCCTTGCTAGAATTCTATTTCACATGCATAACCACTTTATGCAATTTCACCCGAAAACCTGTTTCGGTATCTAGTGAAATAAATTCTTGCGCTTGTTCATTCTTTCGGCATGAAACATTTGCTCCAATTGGATGCCGGTGTCTCTTAATTGTGTCACCCTACGGTTCGTGAATAATGCGGACATGATCGAGACCCCTCTCGGATCAATAATCAGAAGCGGGATCTGGAGACCCATACTGACTCCCACACATTCAACGATGACTTTCTTGTGATCATCGGAACCTTTTACGCTAGTATCTTAATCCCTTTGTTTAACGATATATTACATGTCCGAGATTCGATCATCGGTATCTCCATACCTAGTTTGATCTCGTTACCGACATGCACTCTTTTCTCGTTCCTGTGATATAACATTCTAGTGATCAAATCACTTGCTTGCAAGCTAATCAATGTGATATCACCGAGAGGGCCCAGAGTATATCTATCCGTCATCGGGATGAACAAATTCCACTCTCGATCCATGAGCCTCAACATAACACTTTATTAGTTCTGAATCCATCTTTATAATCACCCTGTTACGGTGTGACGTTTGATGTTATCAAGAAACTCTCCCAGTGTTAGTGATTGACATGATCTCATGGTCTAAGGATTAGGATCACTTCGTAAGTTGTTATAGCAATATAAACTCAATGACTTTGATCGTAATGCTATACTTCGGATGAATGTTCATCACACCATTACACTAATGTTGTGATCCCGTTATTAACATCCAATGTCCATGATCAGGAAACCTTGATCATCTTGTTAATCAACGAGCTAGTTTATGAGAGAGGCATAACTAGGAACTTTCTGTTTGTTTATTAAACACACATGTATTAACGTTTCCGTATTAATACAATTATAGCATGCAAAATAAACATCTATCATATACTTGGAATACACATAATAAACACTTTATTATTGCCTCTCAGGGCATATTCCCTTCAATATTACATGTCCGGGATTCGATCATCGGTATCTCCATACCTAGTTTGATCTCGTTACCGACATGCACTCTTTTCTTGTTCCCGCGATATAACATTCTAGTGATCAAATTACTTGCTTGCAAGCTAACTAATGTGATATCCCCGAGAGGGCCCCGAGTATATCTGTCCATCGTCGGGATGGACAAATTCCACTCTTGATCCATGAGCCTCAACATAACACCTTCGTAGCACTGAACCCATCTTTATAGTCACCCTGTTACAGTGTGACGTTTGATGTTATCAAGATACTCTTTCGGTGTTAGTGATTGACATGATCTCATGGTCTAAGGATTAAGATTACTTCATATGCTGTTATAGCAATATAAACACAATGACCTTGATCGTAATGCTATACTTCGGATCAATATTCATCACTCCATTCCAATAATGTTGTGACCTCGTTATTAACAACATCCAATGTCCATGATGAGGAAACCTTTGATCATCTTATTAATCAACGAGCTAGTTTATAAGAGAGGCATCACTAGGAACATTCTATTTGTTTATTAAACACACATGTATTAACGTTTCCGTATTAATACAATTATAACATGCAAAATAAACATTTATTATAAATAAGGAATAAGATAATAACCACTTTATTATTGCCTCTCGGGCATATTCCCTTCAAGTCATTTGACCCGAAAGCCAAGAAACCTCGAACGAGATAGGTCATTGTGTGAAGGTTTTTTTGAGACATAATCAATATAGCAAGTTTGATATTTTTCCTTCTAACTATGTCACATAATATGAAACCACGCGAAGGTTTTGCATTGTTTGGATCGTTTTTGAATTTCTTATGCCCGTTTTAAACTATTGTCAAATTTGTCAAACGGCGGGCATGAAGATTCTTAGATCGGGGCTAAGACTCGCTAAACTTGAACTGGATATATGATGAAACAGCATATTATGAGCCTAAAAATGATTTTTGTAAAAAATCATGAGTATCAGATCATGTACATGTAGTTCATATCTGACTCACTTCCTACCGATTCAGTAGAAATTTGTCTTTTTCATCATGGATAGAAGGAAGGTTTGAGATCCCCCTATTAGGATATTGTCCATGCAAGTTGGTCTAGTATTTTTGAAAAATATGGCGGTAGAATTTTGAATTATCCATTTGGTGGTTGCTTCACAAAACCGTCGTTTTTGCACTCGAAAAATGGAAAATGACTTTTTGGTGCGACGAAAAGGAAAAATTCCTCCTAAAACATTGTTCGCCATCCCATGATGCACATGTATGCACAATATGGACACATTATCACAAACTATGCCTTCATTCTAGCCATAAAATTGGTCATTTGACCCAAAAATCAGTAAACCTCGAACGAGATAGGTCATTTTGTGATTTTTTTTGAGACATAATCAATATACCAAGTTTGATATTTTTCCTTCTAACTATGTCACATAATATGACACCACACATAGGTTTCGCATTGTTTGGATCGTTTTTGAATTTCTTATGCCCGTTTTAAACTATCGTCAAACTTTGTCGAATGGCGGGCATGGAGATTCTTAGCTTGGGGCTAAGACTCGCTAAATGATACGTCCAATTTGCATCATCATTCTATATCATAATTTGCCTCTATTCATTGATATATGTCTTATTATGAGGTGTTACTTATGTCTTTTCCTCTGTTTTTGCATGTTGGATCATTCTTGGAGGATGGACTGCCGGAGTCAGGTTTCTGATGGAAAAAGAGGTGTTTTGATGCAATTTCGCGAAGATCAAAAAAATACCAGAAAATTATTGGGAAATTATATTTTCCCAGAAGACGGAGGAAGCCAGAAGGGGAGGCGTAGCTGGGCCACAGGGGGCCCACACCCCCTAGGCATGGGCCCACCTTGCCCCACACCTAGGGCAGGTGTGGCCCACCTGGCCGGCTCCCGACTCCTCCCTCTCGCCTATATCTTCCTCACAAAACCCTAACACCAGGGGAGCAACCACAGAAAGATTTTCGCCGCCTCTGCGGGACGGAGAACACCGAGAGAGAAAGAGCTCTCCGGCAGACAGATTTTTGCCGGGGAAATTCCTTCTCGGAGAGGGGAGATCGTCACCATCAACACCGTCATCAAGCTAGGCTTCATCGGGATCATCATCATCATCCACACCATCATCTCCACCAGCACCATCATCACCACTCCGTCCTGCTGTAACAATCGTGTTGGATCTTGCATTAGTTCTTAGGGGAAACTTTCCCGGTGTTGATTACTATTGTAGTTGATGCTTGTGAGTGGAACCATTGGATTATTGTTTATGTTCAAATTCTTATCCATCACCATATCGTCTTTGATCTTGATCCATATGATGTCTTGTGAGTAGTTCGTTTAGTTCTTGAGGACATGGGAGAAGTCATGTTGTTAGTAGTGGATTTGTGTTGAGTTATTATTTAATGGTTTAGTATTTAAGTTGTGGTGCTATTCTTCTAGTGGTGTCATGTAAACATCGACTACATGATACTTCACCATTTATGGGCCTAGGGTAATGCATTGTGTATTTGGCTACTAATTGTGGGGTTGCCAGAGTGACAGAAACCTGAACCCCCGTTAGGACACCATTGCATAAGGGAGCATAGAATCTCAGAGTTTAAGGTTGTGGTTAGGTTTATATCTTAATTACTTTCCTGTAGTTGCGGATGCTTGCAGGGGTTTAATCACAAGTATGTATTAGTCCAAGTAAGGTCGTTACATTAGCACAGATTCAACCACAACACTTACAACACCGAAGAAGGGTACTCAGTTATTCGAAGCGAAAGCACTTGACAGAATTCCCATATGTCCCCGAGAACGTTTGGTCCTTATAAGTATTTCCACCGGCTTATCCTTTGCTAAGAAAGGATTGGGCCACTTGCTGCAGTTGTTCGTTGTCTTTATTACTTGCACTTTGTTTTGTTGCTTTACCAGAAAACCCCTAAAAATTTGTTTGCTAAGTATTTACAGAGATTTCCTGCTCCATACCACTAGTCAACACCTTATGCTCCTCGTTGGGATTAACACTCCTATTTATCAAAAGTACTACGATACACCCCATATCCTTGTGGGTCATCAAGACTATTTTCTGGCGCTGTTGCCGGGGAGTGAAGATCTATTGAAGAGTGGAACTGGTAAAGGTAATTTCTATTATGAGTATTTCTTTTTGTTTCTGTTTGTTACTCTGTTTCCAATATGGATAACCCACTTGGTTTTCTGTTTGGGAAAACTACTACCACTGTTAGGGTTGTTTAAGTGTGCATATATCACAACTGAACATGTGAAGAAGAAGTTACTCTCCATATCCTTGAAAGGGAGAGCTGAAGAATGGTATAAGCTGCTGAAGAATGGACAATCCATGGAATAGGAGGAAATGGCTTCTCTCTTTTATTCTAAATTCTATCCTCCCAGTGAAATTCATAAGGATAGGAATCTGATATATAACTTTTGGCCTCGTGATGGAGAGAGTACAGCTCAAGCTTGGGGAGATTGAAGTTACTAATGCTTAAATGTCCTATTTATGAACTCCCTAACAATATTATTATCAATAACTTTTATGCTAGGCTTTCTCTTCATGATAAAGATTTACTAGATGCTTCTTGTGCTGGATCATTCACATGTATGAAGGAAGAAGCTAAATGGGATCTACTAGACTGTATTCAAGAGAACACTGAAGCTTGGGAAAATGACAAAGGAAGAAAGTCAGGTATAAATTATGATTATGAATGCATTAAATCTTTTATGGGAACTGATGACTTCCGTGATATTAGTAATGAGTTTGGTATGGTTTCCCAAAGTATTGCAAATTGTTTTAAGGCCTTTGCCTCTTACATAGAAATTCCCAAAAAGAAGTGGAATAAGTACCATGCACCTTATAAAGATGTTGTTAGTCCTGTTCCTGTTAGAAGCACCGAAGTTTGTACTACTAATCATATTGTGCCTGAATCTTATGTTGAGAAAATACCTTTCCCAGCTAAGGTAAAGGAGTATTCTATGATAACTAGTGCAAATAATAAAGGTACTAAGAAAACTGTGGAGCCTGATGAGCAATTGAATATTGAACCTGTGATAGCCATTGTGAAAAATCTTGACGCTAGAAATATAGAGGATGAGCACATTGTCTTCTGTGAAGACGCTTCTAATATTGTCTCTTATCCTAGAAAATCTAGAAAAGCCAGTTTTCTTGTGCTTTCTGCTAAAATTGGTGATCATTTCTATTATGGTTTATGTGATATTGGTGCTAGTTCTAGTGCTATTCCTTATGAGCTTTACAGGGAAATTATGCATGAGATTGGTCCTTGTGAGCTTGAGTACATTGATGTGGTTATTCACCTTGCTAATAAGGAAACCATTTGCCCTATTGGTATTGTAAGAGATGTGGAGGTTCTCTGCGGTAAGATTAAGTATCCTGCTAATTTTCTAGTGCTTAATTCAGCAGCTAGCAAAACTTGTCCTATTATTTTTGGTAGAACTTTCTTGAACACTTGTGGAACTATTATAGATTGTAAGAAGGAGAAAGTTTTAACTAAGTTTGACGGAGATTCTTATGAGTTTAACTTTTCCAAATTTGCTAAAGCTCCTTGTGAAAGCAGCTTGCCTAATAAAGATTTCAGGATAGAACTACTTGCTTCTATTGATCCAGTTTATGACCATGGGCCTCTTTTTGATGACTGTAAGTATGCTCATTCTGATGATAGAGTTGTTTCCTATGATATTTATATTGTCAACTTTATTCAAAGTGCTACTGAAAGTTATTATGAGGGAGGGAAACATGGTTTTATGCTTCTCAATAATGTTAAGTTTCCCCGTTTTATGTTGAAAGCTTTGAAGTTGCATCTGTTCTGTCTTCCTATGATAATGGCTTTTTGTTTCAACAATTTGTTTTCTCATGATACCCCCATGCATAGGAAGTGGGTTAGACTCAAATGTGTTGGTTATTTGCTTCTTGATGCTCTCTTTCACTTCAAATATTTATCAGATATGTGAGCATCTTTGAACTTTCTAGCCTCACTTAAAGGCATTAAAGAAAAGTACTTGTTGGGAGATAACCCAAGAGTTTGGTTGAGTCTTCGAAGTTATTACTAACTGCTCCTTATCATTTTTGTTTTGGTTTTGTGTCAAATTCAACTACTTTTGAGAAGTGGAGGAGTTGTGAAAAGTGGCTGTCCTGGGACAGATTTTTGTGCTGCATTATAAAAATTCGTGAGGGAGCTCAGTACGACGGATGGAGCTGTATTTTTCTATGCTTGTTCTCCAAGTTGTTACCCAACTTTCATTAGTTTTGCACTTTTTGATTTGAGCAACTGAAGGTTTTCGAAAAAATCAATCTTTACCTGCTGGTCTTTTTTGACAGATTTCTATTATCATTTGCATTTGCCTCTTACAGAAGCCTTTGTTTTGATGGATTTCAGTTAAAGTGTGTACCTAAAGGTTTATTGTTTTTTCTTACACTAATGTTGCCATTGAAGTTTGTGTATTGCCTTGTGAGAAAAGGAATTTCTAGGAGAAGGAGAAAAGGAGTCTACAGAGTTTGTCTTTGAATAGGTAAAAGTGGTGAAAACAGAAGGTTCGTGAAACCCAATCTTTTTATATTTGTGATGTTTTTATTACATAAGGAAAGTTATGAGACGGAACAGAGGAGGAAAAGGAGGCCGGGGTGGCCAAACCCACCTCAGGCGCGGGCCCCAGCTGATCGCGCCTGGAGGGGGTGTGACGGTGACATCACTATGCATATCATTAGTTCTGTTTCTTCTATGGATGAGACTAGTTGGTTATTGCTATAAGCGGTTGCAGAGGAAATAGCAATTATGGATTCACTGCCCACATATAATTATCTTTCTCTTACAATTACATGCATATTTTATTATTATCTTTATTCCCATCAGATGTTTTGCACAGATACTGGTGAAACCGAAAGCCCTAGGCCCTCTCTCTCTTTCCATCATCAACAATAATCAAAAGATCGCAAACTCTTGGTCCGGTGAAAATACAAAAGTAATTCTAAAACTCTCGAAGGTCCGTTTGAGTAACTTCACTTTTCTTTCTGCTTTCCGAGGATTCGATAAACCTAGGTCTACTAGAAAAAAATAATTATACTACATCCGTAATCCGGATCGAAGGTATCAATAGACTTCGCACACGTATATGTAGGTAGGTGTTGTGCGAGGATGGGAGAGACTGTACCCACCTCAGTTGCATGCATAGCCTTCACACGCGTGCATGCGATAACCTTCACACGGTCCAGGGTTTCTCCAAAAGAGGGGCTCCTATGCCTCAGGGTCCCCAAAAGATGGGTTTCTAGGGTTTTCCCAAAAGAGGGGCTTCAGTTACTCGGGGTCCGTACAAATTGAGATACATCTTCACTATTTATTTTGTAGTTGTATATTATATGTGTATTTTGTTGTTTCTATTTTATATTTATGTTTTAGCATCGCGTTTCGGAAGGTTCACGTCGTTATTCTATGCGGGTGGCGCAGGATACCAAAATTTGAGGTACAATCTCCAAGTTATTTATAATTTATATATACATATACCATATATTAAGGCGCGCGGGATTCATGTCCGCTCAGCAATTAGATGAAAAGTGCGCGTAGATGAACAGTGTTTGGGCCGTTTTTGATCATTGATTTTCGATCACACGTCCATGCGTGTACTATTTATCATCTAATTTAGTCCAATCACGTGTCATGTCGTGTAGACGCAACTCAATTTTTCGGCTTTTTTTTTGCCCTAACCAATATACTTTTTACGTTCATCTTTTATAGCTATTCAGCTTAAATTTTTTGGTCCACATTTTTCGTCTGCCGGCGGTTCACGTCCACGCATGTATTATTCATCGTCTAATTTTGCCTAATCACGCATTTTTTATATTCATCTTTTTAACTATTCGACTTAAATTTTCTAGCCCACCTTTTCTATGGATCCGGATGAGTATTATTTATAATCTAATTTTTGCCAACGGCGTGACACGTCTATACGCAACACAATTTTTCTGCTAAAATTTTCTTGACCCAAACCAATATTTTTTGACGTTCATCTTCTCTAACTATTTAGCTTAAATATTTTGGTCCACATTTTCTGGCCGTTAGATCTGGCGGTCCGTATCCGCGCGTGTACTATTAATGTCCTAATTTTCCCAATCGCGTACCACGTCACAAACAATATTTTTTTATATTCATTTTTTTAACTATTCAGTTTAAATTTTTTAGCCCATCTTTTTTTTTCGTTCGATCCAATGGCCCATGTCAGGACATATACTATTCATTATGTAATTTTGCCCAATCATATGTCACGCTACATAAACGGAATACAACTTTTCGGCTAAAATTTTCTTGCCCTAGCCGATATTTTTTACTTTTATCTTCTCTTACTATTCGGCTTAGATTTTCTGGACCACCTTTTCCAACCAACATTTTTCTACTTAATTTTCAAACACAACGTTCTCGGATTTATTTTTTGGGGAGTTATTCTACGTCCATGATAATATATTTTTGGCTCTATTTTTTGATTATTCGAAGGTAATTTTCCAACAAAACTTTCTAGGCATAATTTTATTCGGTAATTAACTCATGACAAGTTTATGATGGTGTACGATTGTCTAAACCTTTGATAATCTTCCATTGGTGAGTAATTTTTTGACTGTAATTCACAATCGGCAATTCAATTTTGTTATACTTTTATTCGTCGATACTAATCACACCATTCGCCATCTCTTTTATCTACAAATAGTGCTATCATTGTCTTCTACCATAACTTTAAACAACAATAATCTCCAGCAGCAATTTTAATCGACTAATTCATGACATAGTCTCTCACGGGCGCGGGCGCGGCGCTCGCGCCATATTCCCTAGTTAAAATTATAGTGGGAAATACTTAAATCAACTATATGAATTGATACTTTGGGACAAAAAAAGAAAATAAAAAAACTTGGCCGCTAGGCCGACATCAGTGTCGTCGGCGTATACCATGCCCTAGCTAGGCCGACGGCAAAGCCGTCGGCGTTGCTGCATGCCCTCAGACAGGCCAGACCTCGGCCACATGGATTCCTATGCTGACGGTAGGACAGACACCGATGGTCACCATCGGTTGGTTATCGGGCTACACCGACGGCTGTCGTCGGCGCTTGTGGCCCTACATCGACGGGTTTCTAGGCCGTCGGCCGCGTACCCCAGCTGCCGAGACCGTGCACCTACGTACGCCAACAGGCCCGACATTTTGCCGTCGACGTAGAGTGCGGCCGTCGCTGTTTACAGTTATTCTGTAGTGTAACTACTACATCATGTACTTCAAGTTTTCTGGCATCGTGCCCAAGTCGATGAACCTTCTAGGACTCCATCTGTCACGTTGGTTAGGCCACCCATAGAGCCATAGCATCTAAACCAAGTGGGTCACCCTGATGCGGAGTATAATTGCCTGCTGTTGATATATCCGGAAAGTATAACCCGACACACATTGCTCAATTTTATAAGCACGGGAAATGTTTGTGAATGTCCAAATGGATAACGGCACGCAGATATCCTGATATGATCACGTGGAAGCTTTTTCTTTTACGGGGGATCACGTGGAAGCTTACCAATGATGACTTCTACAATTCAAAGAAAAAATGGTGACTTCTACGTACTAAGCAAGGTCGGTATATCAAATGCAATTCTTAGGACTGATCACAAACTTGCCGATGAGTTTGGAAACTCTGGGCACCGCCCAAATGAATATGTTTTTTATGGTTGATACATCAAAATCACGTGTGGATGGCAGATAGGCTTGAACAAAATCACGTGTGGATGGCAGATCGATGGACAACTACAAGTCACTTAGTTTCACTAGGAGGGAGTATAAAACTTCTCCTAATTCAATGAAAATGGATAACAATACGACAGATATCCGGATATGATCATGTGGAAGCTTTTTTTGGGGGGGGGGGGGGGGGGGGGGGTATCTTTTGCATGGTTAATACATCAAAATCAGCGCGCGTGTGGATGGCAAATAGACAAATACAAGTCACTTAGTTTCAGTTGGAGGGAGTATGAAACTTCTCCTAATAAATCAATGAAAATGGTAGTTTTTTGTGTTATTTAAAAAAAAACAAATCCTGCCTTTCATTCGACTATAAATACAACCTTGGCGTCTGAGCTTTGTCATCCTTGCTTTGTTTGCAACGAGCAAATAATAAGAGCAAGAGGGGAGATAGACACATGGCAGCAGCCAAGGGGCTCCCCATGGTGGATCTGGCGCCTTTCTTCACCGATGACGGGGACGAGGGTGCTAGGGCCGCGCGAGCAAGCGCCATAGAAGCGGTGGTTGAGGCATGCCGGACGTACGGGTTCTTCCGCGTGGTCAACCACGGCGTGCCGCGAGAGCTCGTGTCGCGGTCGCTGGAGCTGTCAGCCGCCTTCTTCGCGCTCCCGGACGAGGAGAAGGCCAAGGTGGCGGCGGAGGCCGGCCGTGGGACGCCCATCCCGGCCGGGTACTTCCGGCTGCCCTCGCGCTCGCCAGACAATGCAGAGTACCTTCTGATGTATCAGCCGCATCTCGGCCACAACCTGTACCCAGCAGAACCACACGAATTCAGGTCCTTCTCATCTGAAATTTCGATGGGCCAAAATGAAAGCTGCAAAACTGACTGATCTATTGGATTTCAGAGAGACACTAGATGAGTGCCACGAGAAGCTTGCCAAGCTGGGGGTTCTCGTCCAGGAGATACTGGCAGAGGGCATGGGCCTCCCGCCTGGCTTTTTCCGGAAGTACACCGCCGACAGCGACAGCAGCTTCCATTTCTTCGCCGCGCTGCACTACTTCCCGGCGACGGAGGAAGACGGGAGCGTCGGCCTGAGCAAGCACGAGGATGGCAAAGCCCTTACCTTTGTCCTACAGGACACCGTAGGGGGTCTCGAGGTCCTCAAGGACGGCGAGTGGGTCTCCGTTGAGCCCATCAACGGGACCATCATCATCAACATTGGCGACCTCATTCAGGTGCTCACCAACAAGAAGCTCAAGAGCGCGACGCACCGAGTGGTGAGGAAGCCGGGTATGCACAGGCACTCCATGATCTACGTCGTCAACGTGGATGCCGACAAGTGGATCGAGCCCCTGCCCGAGTTCACGGACAAAGTCGGCAAGCCACTGGTGCAGGTGGGACTGTAGGCGGAGGCCCGCATATGCCCGCACAGTCCCGCAATAGTTAAGTGGGTGTTCCGTGGGAGTTCTCTAAATTTATGCGTGTATCTACCATCCCACTTATGTCCACATATGCTCGTAAATATTAAATTATATACTTTTCTGGTCTTAAAATAGATGTCAAAATTTGATATATCTATATACTAAATAATGTCTAGATACGAATTTAGACAAATTTTTGACATCTATTTTAAGACATAGGAGTAGTTCTATGGAAAACAAAATGGTATAATATGATGTAGGGAGTTAAGCCATGAATGAAGCTAACGTGCTCATGGGGTCGAGCCCGCACTGATCTGTTGCATGTTGCTATCGGAGTCGCCACCTTGGAGCCGAGCAGGAGGGTGATCATCCTAGGAAGGTGACGCAGGTGACGCGTGTACATAACCCTGCCCACCAACATGGTCGCCGCGGGATCGACTAAGGCGGCGGATGTCATAAGCTCCAAGTCCAGAAACTAGATGCCATGGCGCGCAACTGGTACACCACCTAGCAGTCGCTGGCCAACCTCAATGGAGCGAGCTATGATAGAAATGCTAGCACCAAACTAAGTCGCAAACTAGGAACAATGTAGGGTGGATGTGGGATATCCCACTTATTTTTTTGCTTACCCGCGGGATGCCCGCTTAATCTTTTATGCGGGCTTGGAAAGCGGGTCCCGTGGGCAGACCACACCCACCTGCACCCTGAGCCACCGCACCACAGGGGGTTCCAGCACAGGGAGTACGTGGAGCTGCGGAAGAGGAACAAGTTCCAGCCGTCGGCCACGCCTAAGGAATTTTACAACATCAATTATTACGCCGTCTAGCTCTCGCTCTTGTTGCGTGCAATTTCTGTTAGAGATATGCCCTAAAGGCAATAATAAAAGTGGTTATTATTATATTTTTGTGTTTATGATAAATTTTTATATTCATGCTATAATAATATTAACCGGAAACATTAATACTTGTGTGATTTGTAAACTAAATTAGAGTCCCTGGTAAAGCCTCTTTATAATACTAGCTTGTTGGTTAATGGATGATCATGGTTTCTCGATCATGAACATTGAGATGTTATTAACAACAAGATTGTATCATTAGGAGAATGGTATGATGGACATGCTCCTATAGATAAGTGTAGCATAAAGATCAAGTCATTTCAATTGTTCGTTTGCTATAAGCTTTCTGATACATAGTAACCTAATTCCTTCGACCATGAGATCATGCTAATCACCATCACCGAAAGGATGCTTTGATGACATCAAACACCACACCGTAACTGGGTGGCTATAAAGGTGGCATTGAGTGTTCAGAAAGTATGTGTTGAGGCACATGGATCAAAAGTGGAATTTGTCTATCCATATGACAGATAGAGATACTCTGGGCCCTCTCGGTGAAATGTCATTCAATTAGCTTGCAAGCATGTGACTGGCTCACAAGGGATCACATATCACGGAAACGAGAAAAGAGTACTTATCGGTAACGAGGTTGAACTAGGTATGCAACGATCTCAAAGTAAACTATCGCGAGACAAAAGGAAATTGGTATCGTATGTAGGTGGTTCATTCGATCTCAAAGTAATCGTAAAAATATGTGGGAGCCATATGAATTTCCAGATTCCTCTATTGGTTATTGATCGGAGAAGTGTCTTGGTCATGTCCGCATAATTCACGAACCGTAGGAAGACACACTTAAGGATTCAATGTTTTTTAGTAGATATGCAATGTAAGTAGGGAAACTGAATGTTGTTCGGAGTTTCGGATGGGATCCGGGATATCGGAGAGGTTCTAGAAGGTTCTAGAAGGTTCACCGGACCAGAAGGGAAATGGTCCATGAATGTGTCATGGGCAAGTGGAATGATTGGATAATATCCTAGGTCACTTGGTTGGGCATTTGTGAGAGAGAATTAAAGCTCTAAATTAAAAGTCAAAAGGGAGGTTTGAAAAGTCAAACTGGAATAATAGTTTCCTAGTGGAAGAAGGAAAGAGTCCTTCCTTCTATCCAACTTGGGTTTGGGTATGGATTCAAACTCCCCTCTCCCAAGGCTTCCCCCTCTCATAAATAGAGGGGGAGGGCTGCCCCAAAGACCACAACACCAAGCCCTCCCCACCCGTGCGCCGCCGCTGCCGCCCACGCCGCCGTCGCGCCGCCGCCGGTCCGTCGCCGTCGCCCTAGCCACCGCCGACACCTCCTCCTCCTCTCCGGCCTTCTAAACCTAGATCACCAAAAACCCTAGATCCACCATAACTCGCTCCGGCTTAGGAGAAGCCCTGCGGGATCTTCCCTCTACTTCCGACACCACGCCGTCGTGCTTCCAGAATCGCGAGGGGAGAACTACAACCTCCGCTGCCTGCTGGAAAAAGGGAGAGGAAGGTCTTCATCGAGTACCGAACGTGTGACTGACTGCAGAAGTGCTGCCGGAACGCAGCGCCGGAAGTATCGTTAACGACTACATCACCCACGACAATCTTGAGATCTTGAGATCGACAAGTGTACGACTACATCACACACGAGAATCTGCTCTCATTAACCGCTTTGGAATATTCGAGGGTGAGTACTCTATCGTTGCTTCAATCTAGTAGATAGATCTTGGCTTGTTTGTATGCACGCGGTAGAATTTTTTTTGTTTTCCATGCTACGAACTCCTACATTGTTATCAGAGTCGTGTCTATATGTAGATCTGTTGCACGAGTAGAACACAATGGTCATTGTGGGCGTTTATGCTTTTTATTATCGATTGCTTCTTGTGTACTTTGCATCTTGCGGGATGGTGGGATGAAGCGGCCCGGGCTAACCTTACATGACATCATTCATGAGACTTGCTCCATGCTTGACATGCAACTTGTATTGCATAAGTGGCTTTGCGGGTGCCTGTTTCTCCCAACATAGTGAAGATTCAATTTACAACGGGTAATTAACAATACTAGTATCAACGTTGTGGTTCTTGTTCGTAAGTTAGAATGACACTTATTGAAAGCCCCAAACCACGTAAAACATGCAAAGAAAATTAGAGGCGTCTAACTTTGTTTTGCAGGGGTGTGCTGTGATGTGATATGGCCATGATTGTGATTATATATGATGTATGCAATGTTCCTTATTATAAGTCGGCAACCGGCAGGAGCCATATGGTTGTCCTTTAATTCCATTAAGACCTGTGTGTCTATTATTCAAAGTAGTTGTAATAGTTGATGCTGGTGGACGACAACCATGAAGCGGCGCCATTGACCTTGACGCCATGCCGGTGATGATGGAGATCATGTTCATGCTTGAAGATGGAGATCGGAAGCACAAGAAGAAAGGCCATATCATATCACATATTTTGAGTTGCATGTGATGTTAATCGTTTTATGCATCTTGTATTGCTTAGTTCGCGATGGTAGCATTATAAGATGATCCCTCTAGCAAAAAAATTCAAGTTATAAAGTGTTCATCCTTAGTAAGCACCGTTGCTAAAGCTCGTTGTTTCGAAGCACCACGTGATGATCGAGTGTGTTAGATTCTGCGAGTGTATACAACGGGAGCAAGCCAGATTTGCTCATGCAGAAGCTAAGGTTTGATCTTGACGAGCCTAGCATGTATAGACATGGTCTCGGAACACGGATCACCGAAAGGTAAAGCATGAGTCATATATCAGATATGATGAACATGTTGATTGTTCGCCATTGAAGCTACATCAACTTTCGTGATGATCGGTTTTGATGTGGTGGATTTGGTTCGTGTGATCACTAAAACAATGTGAGGGATATTTTTTTGAGTGGGATTTCACCTAGATTAATTTAAATATTAATTAGAAATCAATTTGTCATAAAGTTTGTCTAAACTATTGCAGATATGTTGTAGATCAATGGCGGCCTCTACCATCAATTTTAATGCGTTCCTAGAGAAATAAAAGTTGAAAAACAATGGAAGCAACTTCACGGATTGGTCCCGCAATTTGAGGATTGTCCTCAATGCTGGTAATTTTACCTATGTGTTGGATGCACCGTTGGGTGACCCACCTGCAGCTGATACTACCGATGAGGTAAAGAATGTTTTCCTCGCTCGGAAGAATCAGTACTCCATAGTTCAGTGTGCTATCTTGTATGGTTTGGAATCGGATCTTCAGAAAAGGTTTGAGAACCATGACCCACATGATATTGTCCATGAAATTAAAATGATATTTGAGGCTCACGCGGCAGTTGAGAGTTATGAGGCTTCTGAAAAGTTCTTTAACTGCAAGATGGAAGAGGGTAGCTCTGTCAGTAAGCACGTGCTTAAGATGTCTGGGCACGCAAGAAAACTTCAAAGCTTGGGTATAGTGATTCCTAATGCTTTGGGGATTCACCGTGTCCTCCAATCACTACCACCAAGTTACAAGAACTTTGTGATGAACTACAATATGCAAAACATGGACAAGTCGTTGCCCGAACTCTTCTCCATGTTAAAGTCTGCGGAAGTGGAGATCAAGAAAGAGCAGCAAGTGTTGTTGTTCAATAAGACCACCAAATTCAAGAAGCAAGGCAAGTCTAAGAAAAATGGAAACTTCAAGAAGGGCGGTAAAAAAGTTACCGCGCCAGAGAAGAAGACCAAGGTTGGGCCTAAGCCTGATACTGAATGCTTTTACTGCAAGGGAGAGGGTCACTGGAAGCGGAATTGCCCTAAGTACTTGGCGGATTTGAAGAACGGCAACATCAAGAAGAAAGGTATATCCGATATACATGTTATTGATGTGTATCTCACTAGTACTCGTAGTAGTGCTTGGGTATTTGATACTGTTTTGGTTGCTCATATTTGTAACTCGAAACAGGTGTTGCGGAATAGATGGAAACTAGTGAAGAACAAGGTGACGATGCGCGTTGGAAATGGATCAAAGGTTGATGTGATCGCGGTCGTCACGCTACCTCTTCATCTACCATCGGGATTAGTTTTATACTTAAATAATTGTTATTTGGTGCCTGCGTTGAGCATGAACATTATATCAGGATCATGTTTATTGCGAGACGGTTACTTGTTTAAGTCCGAGAATAATGGTTGTTCGATTTATATGAGTAATATGTTTTATGCACATGCACCTTTGATAGATGGTCTATTATTATTGAATCTCGATTGTAGAAATACACACATTAATACCATTGAAGCTAAACGTTTGAAATTCAGCGATAACTCGACCTATATGTGGCACTGTCGTCTTGGTCATATTAGAGTGAAGCGTATGAAGAAACTCCATTCCTATGGACTTCTTGAATCACTTGAAAGATGCGAAGCATGTCTGATGGGTAAAATGACTAAGACTCCATTTTCTGGTATGATGGAGCGAGCTACGGACTTATTGGAAATCATACATACCGATATGTGTGGCCCAATGAGTCTAGCATCGCGCGGTGGTTATCGTTATGTTCTTACCTTCACGGATGACTTGAGTAGATATGGGTATATCTATTTCATGAAACATAAGTCCAAAACTTTCGAGAAGTTTAAGGAATTTCAAAGTGAGGTAGAGCATCAACGTAACAAGAAGATTAAATTTCTACGATCTGATCGTGGAGGTGAATATCTAAGTTACGAGTTTGGCGAGCATTTGAAGAAATGCGGAATACTTTCACAATTGACACCGCCGGGAACACCACAACGTAATGGTGTGTCCGAACATCGTAATCAAACTCTCTTAGATATGGTTCGTTCTGTGATGTCACTTACAGATTTACCGCTATTGTTTTGGGGTTATGCATTAGAAACAGCCGCATTCACTTTAAATAGGGCACCATCTAAATCCGTTGAAACGATACTGTATGAATTATGGTTTGGGAAGAAACCTAAATTGTCGTTCCTTAAAGTTTGGGGTTGCGAAGCTTATGTAAAGAAGTTATAGCCCAACAAGCTTGAACCCAAAGCGGAAAAATGCGTCTTCATAGGATACCTGCGGTGACCCAGCATACCGCTGCATGATGTAGTACACTATAGTCGTTGAAATAATACCAATGAAACACCGTTCACTAGTATTACATCCCTTAGAGTGGTACAACAGAAACACAGCAGGTCCAATACATTGCCAAAGGTTACAACTCACTCGATACACAAGATCCAGAGAACACTCTAGGTTAAAGAGAGAGAAAGAAACTTCTTACCAAGAAGAATCAGAAATAAACAATTCATAAATATCATGCTAATAAGATTTAGCATCAAACTATTTGGCTTGTATTGCTGCTATTGCAATACTCTACAGAAGTAGGTTCTATGGCTAGAGATTATATTCCTATCTAATCAGTAACTTCGTCTGCAATTGAGTTGAGGTATATTTTGATTTTCTTGACTTCATTGAAGAACTTGAGCTTTTGATGATAATTCCTGGAGCATAACTTGATGTAGATGTTGTATGTACTGGCTTAGAATCTAGCAAGGGTTAAGAATATACGTTGAGTACGAGCATACTCAGCAAGTTCACTAGAAAAGGAGTGTTTGATGCATTATATCTATAGCCACAAACCATAGGTCGTAGGCAATGCAGGTTTTCGTAAACATTTCTTCAAAGGTTGTTTTTATTCTGAAAAGCTATATCCGGCAGCCTTCACGGGTTTACCAGAACTTTCATGGAGTTCCTTTCCCGCCGCGTTCGCAGCTCCTTCCCGGAATAGAGAGTAACAAGTTACAGTTCTTACACTCTGTAGAGGTGCGTCACTTTACCCATGAGATATCAACTCTTTGTTTGCACAACCGGGCAGCTTATTCCCGTCCACAATTCCATGATGTGGGGACCAGAAGATGATCCAAGCCAATCACTTCCCCCTTCGCGACCTCACATGCCTCCTTGGTGTACACCATGTCCACACATTGAATTACGGCAATGGTTTGTACAGACCGTTGGATGCCAGAACTATCGTGGGACATTGAGGGTTCCCACCCATATGCTGCATATCCTCTACGAATTACCAATTAATATGCATGCTACGAGTGATAACAGCCATGACCAGCACATCCAGCTACATGCGAGAGCAAGAAGATACATCTGACTTCTTTGTCCCATTCCAAATCTCATGGTTAACGCGTGATATAGGGCGCAAGAATCACTGACGACATTGGTTGTTAAGTCCTAGATAATATGCTCCTTTACCACCGAAACTTTCATAGTAGGTTATTACCTCATGGTAAATAACCTATAATCACATTATTATGAAAATAGTGTTTTCGGACCTTTTTCAAATGCAGGTGATGACAACACTGGATTTGTAAAATACTTTAGAGAAAATAACCAAAGGACATGAGCAAGTGTGAACTTGCCTTTTGTGATTGCAAGATTATGCACTCACGGTCTTCAAGACAATATAAGATCCAATATCTGAAATCAGCATCATTGGTCTGGTAAGGACTAATGTTTAAAAAAGCAAGATGCTTTTATGTATAAGTAATGTAATGCAAGTTGATAAACTTGAATCCCGGGGATAACGTTAATCTAGGGTTTGGATACTGGAAATGGTTTCTTTGGAATGTGTTGCCCTTTTTAGATTAAGTTTCACACCTGTGCTTCTTATTAAGGCTTGTGAGTAGGTGTGAAACAATATGTAATTACAATATTATAAAACAATGAGATACATATAAATGTGAAAGGCTACTCAAGATTGTTTACACTTTAATTGTTTATCTTCAAATTTTACTTTACCAGTAATGTCACTGATAAGGAACTTAAGTGTTTACAATCCGAAGTATGCAAGTAAAGTTTGAAACAATGTGATTGTGATTAATTGTCATCTGTTGATTATGATGAGAGTCCTTGAATTTGATTTGTTAAGAGTTGGAAATATTATTATAAGGTTTGTTGATTGAAGTGGCAAAACGAATAACTTTTGAAGAAAAGATTCCTTTTCTAAGGTCTCAACAATCTTTGTGGTTAATCAAATGTGGTCAAGGTTGTCTGTGCTTGCTTGAATAGTTTGGATTTGAGATGATTTATGACTTAACTATAACAAACCAAAGTTAACTATAAAGCATATAATAATGTCTTTAGTACTATCTACTTTTCTACGTAGCATCTGGTCTAAGAAAGTTAAAACCTGATGGATGTTTGGATAAGAATTGGTCCAGCAATTGATGCATCGTATCTTGTTAATTAAACATTAAAGGATAAGATTTTTAGTTAGGGCTCAATTCAAATATGAAAATTTAAAATGTTTTTTAGATATATTTAAAGTCATGTAGACTAAAGTTAAATTTAAAGACATAGATGGACTTAAGGTATATTGCTTATGATATTTGTATCTTCTTTACTTTATATTGTTTCCTTTAAAGTTAACTAGAAATGGGATTACTTCTATTTGAGTAGTGGATTCCTAACATTATAATGGAATAGAATCATTTACCTTTTTATAGATGAGTGGTTATAATTTATAAACAAGGAAATAATATTACTTAACTCCTTATGGATTCACTATAGAGTTTTGATATTTTTGTAAACTTGTGGTTGAAGTAAAATGGAAAATATTTAATTTAGTCACAAATTATTCTTTGCGGATTTTATAATAGATAAGAATCCTTTTAGAAAGTAATCTACACTTATGGTTGAAGGATAATTCAATAAAATTGTATTTAAAATGTGTTGAACCATTTTGACTTAATATTATCAATATTTAAGATTAATACTATTTACTAGACTCAATGGACTAATTTTAGAAATATTAACAAAATTTATTTTCCCTTATATGAATTAACAACTAAGGAAATAGGTTTAAATTCAAGTTGCTAAAGTGTTTTAATTTTTTATTTACCTCAAAAGTGGATTATTATATTTTTAAAATGTAGGTATTATTTTTGTGATCATTTTGGTATATTACATTTATTTTTATGATTTATAAATAATAAAATATGATTTTTATAACATTTATTATTTATAAATACTTAATAAATAATAAATATTTACTTAGGTGAAATAATAATGCATGATTATAGTTTTAAATTATAGTTCTTATTTTTCTAGGATTTTTGGTATTTTATTTATATTTTTAACATTTACCAATACTAAAATATGAATTATCAAAATATTAATACTTATAAAATCTTTATTAAATAATAATTATTTAAATTGTTAATATAATAATGTTTGATAATAGTTTAATGTTATAGATTTTATTTTTCTAAAAAAATTCATATATTAAAAATATTTTTCTAAATTATAAAATAAAAGATACTAAATTTACAAGATTTAATTACTTTATTTCAATTTCTGGAATGTTTATCTTTGAATTAATATTGTTTTAGCAATTTGCTAAATAGACACATAACCTTTTATACCGCACACATATCTAACCCTAGTCACTGACTAGTGGGCATGTGGCCACGTCATCAGCCACGCATCAAAGACTAAGTCAAACCGGCTGACTAGGCATGGGATGATGCGAGCATGACGTCACCGGAGCTAATCCTCTCAGATCGATGGTTGATATTGCGATTTGGTGCACGCGCGGGGCAGTGGTTATGCTTATCGGAAAGAGGGCACGACGGGGAACCTAACAGTGGTGGCGCCGCTAGTCAATAGTCGCCGGAAGTTGGGCAACAACGGCGATAGTGTCGGGTGCTGGTGGTGGGAGCGAACTAGAGCGAAATGCAGAGAATCAAATGTACTAGAAGAACTAGTGGCTCACCAGGATTGCGGTGGAGTGCATGGCGCGACCAGAGGTGGTCGGAATCGACGAGGACCATGGTGGCCGGACTTCGGGAAGATGATCTCGTGGCGTCGATTCCTGTCGCCCCACTTCGATTCCTTTGACCAAGAGGCTCAGAAGAACAAGGCAGGGATGGTTGCTTGATCAACGGAGGATGGGAGCGCTCGGAACACCGACAATCGATTTCTTTATTTTCTTTTTATAGATCCTTTTAATATTTTGTAAGGGCCTTTGTTATTAATTTTCTGTCCATAATAAACCATGGATTTAAATTATGATATTTCTTTATTTAATGATATAATTTAATTCTTGTTAACTTATAGTTTGGAGGGAAATTTTTATATTATGATCCTATATCATTATTTGTTGTATGAAATACAAAAGAATTAATATGGTTAATATTACTCCCCTGAATCTAGGAAAAATCAAGGTATATATATTTTATTATAGCTAATATAAGAGTTAAGGTTTGAATTAAAAATGCTTACCCTAGAGTTTAGGGTTCTTAATATACTTATATTCCTTTGTTGATGTGAGTAAAGATTTAATAGCTAAACATATTGTCTTTATGTTTGTGATCTTTAGTGATATCACCTTTTTAAAATATAAAGTTATTTTCTCGTATGGATCATGGAAAAGAGTTGATAAAGATAACTCCTAAGTACAAATGGTTATGATAATTGGGAATGACAGAGATGTGCTTAAGTGATTTGCCATAGAAGATATTCCTATAGAGCATTGTGAAAGTAAAAGGATTTGTCCAACAAATGAGATGGATGTTAGGCTTGATTATAGATTTAGGGTTTAGTGTTTACCAAGATTTCCTATCTTCCCTAATTCAGAATTCTTGACTTCTACTTAAAGAATTCCTTTCCTAGATATACTACTCCTTCATATCCATCATCATGTGCTAACATAATGAGCTCTGCTACACAATAATATTCTTATCCACCTTTAATACTTCTAAATCCATTTATAAATCCAATAAGCTTGACACTAAAAACCTTTCCTAATTCTCTTATATCTATACTTGGTTATATCTACTACTCTATTGCTGATAACCTCTAATTTAACAAATATTTACTTCTAAATCCATACATACTCTTCCTTAATCCTCCACCACCAACATTACTCTATAAATTCATTTATAATTATATATATATTAAGTCCTTCTTCACCTCAAGTGTTTAATATTTCCCAAGAGGAAAATACTAACTCTATAATTCAAAGCTGCTCTAACATCATCCTAACCATACTATCTTATCTCTACTTGACTCCAATATCTTATATTAGAGTTCAATCATGTTTTACCCACCAATGTGACTTATACAGGATATAAGCATTCTATCTTGGTGACTTAAGCATGATCATTATAATCCTTTGATCCTTTATGGTTTATGTTTCCAATTAGCTAATCAAGGCTTCATCAATATAACATTACAGTGGTATTGAAGTTATCTTCTTAATATCTCTAGTGGATTAGGGAATGTGTTCATGGACTATACCTACTTAGTCCCATAGGATTAATCTTCGGTGTCTATCTTCAATGTTCATTCTTATAATCCTATTTGTTACCATATAATTAGATCTTCCATATAACTCTTCTAGTTATTGAGTAGTGAGTTAACTCCTTCAGTTACCATATTGATTTGATTCCCTTTAATCACTCCCATGTAGGGGTTCGTAGCATGGAAAACAAAAATTTTCTATCGCATACAAACAAACAAGCCAAGATCTATCTACTAGATTGTAGCAACGAGTCGATGGAATAACTTACCCTCGAAGATTCCAAAGTGTTTAACGAGAGCGGATTCTCGTGGGTGATGTAGTCGTACTCTTCCCGATCTCAAGATCGTGTAGACGATCCTTCCGGCGCTGCGTTCCGGCAGCGCTCCTGCAGTCGGTCACACGTTCGGTACTCGACGAAGACCTTCCTCTCCCTTGTTCCAGCAGGCAGCGGAGGTTGTAGCACTCTCCTCACGATTCCGGCAGCACAACGGCGTGGTACCGGAAGTAGAGGGGAGATCCCGCAGGGCTTCGCCTTAAGCCGGAGCGAGTATGGTGGATTATGAAAGAGGGCTATTAGTGGTCTAGAGATTAGACTCACCAATTAGAAGGCTCTAAACCGCAGGCTAAAGCAATTAGAAGCTCTAAACCAAAACGGCTCTAAACCGGAGATTAGAGGTGGAAACTTGTGTGTCTAGAGGAGGGAGCCCTGCCCCTCCTTTTATAGGTGGGGAGGCGCGGCCAGGGGAGGGGCGTCCCTCCCCAAGTCGGCCTTGGGTGGTGTGCCGGCTTGGGGAGGAGACTCCTCCCTCAAGTCGGTTCCCAACTCCTCTTGCTTGTTTCCCACAGTTTCTTGTTTTGGCCGTTTGACTTTCAAACTGGACATTTGACTTTTCTGTTTTAGGATTCAATTTAATCCTTTATTTGGGACAGCAAGAACACTTAGTACATGATGCAATCATTCAATGACACACTCATGTACCCTTCCCCCCCGGAGTGCCGGACAATCCGGAACCTTCTAGAACATTCCCGATGAAAACACCGGAATCATTCCCGAACTCCGAAACGGGACTTTACTTATATGAATCTTATTCTCCGGACCATTCCGGATCACCTCGTGATATCCCGGATCCCATCCGAGACTCCGAACAACATTCAGTCTCTTTCTCATAATACCATAACTACTTAAAACAACGTCGAATCCTTAAGTGTGTCTCCCTACGGTTCGTGAACTATGCGGACATGATCGAGACACTTCTCCGAACAATAACCAATAGAGGAATCTGGAAATTCATATGGCTCCCACATATTTCTACGATTACTTTGCGATCGAATGAACCACTTACATACGATACCAATTTCCCTTTGTCTCACGATATGTTACTTATCCGAGGTTATGATCGTCGGTATCTCTGCATACCTAGTTCAACCTCGTTACTGATAAGTACTCTTTTCTCTTTCCCGTGATATGTGATCCCTTGTGAGCCAGTCACATGCTTGCAAGCCAATTGGATGACATTCCACCGAGAGGGCCCAGAGTATATCTATCCGTCATGTGGATGGACAAATCCCACTCTTGATCCATGTGTCTCAACCAATACTTTCCGAACACTCAATGCCATCTTTATAGCCACCCAGTTACGGTGTGGTGTTTGATGTCATCAAAGCATCCATCCGGTAAAGGTGATATGCATGATCTCATGGTCGAAGGAATTAGGTTACTATGTATCAGAAAGCATATAGCAATTGAACTATTGAAATGACTTGATCTTTATGCTACGCTTATCTATAGGAGTATGTCCACCATATCATTCTCCTAACGATATGATCTTGTTGTTGATAACATCTCAATGTTCATGATAGGGAAACCACAATCATTTATCAACCAACAAGCTAGTGAAGTATAGAGGCTATACTAGGGACTTCAAATTAAGTTTACAAATCACACAAGTATTAATGTTTCCCTGTTAATACTATTATAGCATGAATGTAAACATTTATCATAAACACAAAGATATAATAATAACTACATTTATTATTGCCTCTAGGGCATATCTCCAACATCCCATCCTATAGATGATATCAAATCTAGCATTACTACTTACCTCTTCTTACTATTTTCTTTATAGGCTTTAAGTGAATTCTTTGATATGGACAAGAGTTGATAGATTAATAATTAATGGGTTAAGAATTGGTAAATCAATAGTTGATTACTCAACTTTGATGAACAAAAAATATGAGAATAGGGTTTAATAGAGATGGTAAGGATTGATATGGAAAGAAAGATATGGGGTGAATGGTCTTGGCTTAGTTTCCTTCCTAACTAAAGAGTTAGGGTGAAGTGTTACCATGTTTCTCATGGTAGAATAGATAAGGGTTGAATAGGTCAATAGTTAGTTATTACATTCTTGTTACTTGATATTCATGAGTTATTGTAATGAATACTAAGATGTGATCACCTAGGGATCTAATTACAATCATTAAATGTGTAATGGTTTAATTTTATTATATTTGATCTACCCTTAGATCCAATCATGTTTACCCAAATAAGGTTTTAGCAAAGGTCATATTGAAACTTATCGCAGTCAACTTGATGATCTACTTCAATTCCATCAAGTTGAGAGAATCTTCAATCACTTTGACAAGTTTTGTTCAAAAGCGCGAAAATTATTCGGATTTTCTATGCATGAATGCAATGCACACATTTGGGTTCAGCTTATTTCTAAGCCCTAATGCTGGGATGTTACAATACCTGAAGGAAACTATTAGGTATACCTTCTATCATAGATCTGAGGGAAAAATCTTCGTTCCTAAGAATGGATCCTTTCTAGAGAAGGAGTTTCTCTCGAAAGAAGTGATTGGAAGGTAGAACTCGACGAGGTTGTTGAACCTTCTCTCGAACTTGAGAGTAGCGCAGCACCGGAAGTGGTTCCTGTGGCGCCTACACCAATAAGAGAGGAAGCTAATGATATTGATCATGAAACTTCGGTTGAAGTAACTACGGAACCTCAGAGGTCAACAAGAAATCGTACCACTCATGATTGGTATGATCCCGTTATGAGTGTCAAGTTGGTGGACAACACCGATGCCCCTGCGACATATGAAGAAGCGATGATGAGCCCAGATTCCAATAAATGGCAAGAAGCCATGAAATCCGAGATTTGATCCATGCACGAAAACCAAGTATGGACTTTGGTGGACTTACCGGATGGCCGGAAGGCTGTCGAGAACAAATGGATTTTCAAGAAGAAAACAGATGCTGATGGTAATGTTGTTGTCTATAAAGCTCGACTTGTCGCAAAAGGGTTTCGACAAATTCAAGGGGTTGACTACGGTGAGACTTTCTCACCGGTAGCGAAGCTAAAGTCTGTGAGGATTTTGTTAGCAATCGCTGCATATTATGATTATGAGATATGGCATATGGATGTCAAAACGGCATTCCTCAGTGGAGACATTGATGAAGAGTTGTATATGGTACAACCCAAAGGTTTTGTCGATCCTAAAGATGCTAACAAGGTATGCAAACTTCAATGGTCCATTTATGGATTGAAGCAAGCATCCCGGAGTTGGAATCAACGTTTTGATAAGGTAATCAAAAGTTTTGGTTTTATACAAACTTATGGAGAAGCTTGTATTTACAAGAAAGTGAGTGGGATCTCTGTAGCATTCTGAATACTGTATGTAGATGACATATTGTTGATTGGGAATGATGTAGACCTTCTTAATAGTGTCAAGGATTATTTGAATAATAGTTTTTCAATGAAAGATCTTGGCGAAGCAACTTACATATTAGACATAAAGATTTATAGAGATAGATCGAGACGCCTAATATCATTGTCACAGAGTACATATTTGGACAAAGTTCTAAAGAGGTTTGGAATGGAAGATAGCAAGAAAGGGTTTTTGCCCATGTTGCCCAATACGACCTTGAGTAAAACTCAAAGTCCTGCAACGGGAGAAGATAGAGAAAGGATGAGTAAGACTCCCTATGCCTCATCCATAGGATCTCTTATGTATGCCATGCTATGTACTAGACCCGACATTGCATATGCTGTTAGTTTGACTAGAAGATATCAAAGTGATCTAGGAGTGGATCATTGGACAGCGGTCAAAAACATCCTTAAGTACTTGAGAAGAACTAAGGATATGATTCTTTCTTATGGAGGTCATCAACAACTCGTTGTTAATGGTTACACCGATGCTAGTTGGAACACCGATCCGGATGATTCTAAATCTCAATCTGGATACATATTTACTTTGAATGATGCAGCAGTTAGCTGGAGGAGTGCAAAGCAAAGCATTGTGGCGAGATCTTCAACTGAATCGGAATACATAGCTACTTCGGAGGCTTCACAAGAGGCGATATGTATGAAGGAGTTCATTACAGAGCTTGGTGTGATTCCAGGTGCGCTGGACCCAGTGTCTATCTATTGTGATAACATGGGCGCCATAGCCAATGCGCAAGAACCAAGATCACACAAGAAACTGAAGCACATCAAGCTACATTTTCACGCTATTCAAGAGCATGTCCAAGATGGAGACATAAAGATTTGCAAAGTACACACAGATCTGAATGTGGCGCATCCGTTGACTAAACCTCTCCGTGGGCAAAACATGACCAACACCAAACCGCCATGGGTGTTCGGTATATTACCATGTAATCTGGATTAGTTGACTCTAGTGCAAGTGGGAGACTGTTGGAGATATGCCCTAGAGGCAATAACAAAAGTGGTTATTATTATATCTTTGTGTTTATGATAAATGTTTACATTCATGCTATAATAGTATTAACTGTAAACATTAATACTTGTGTGATTTGTAAACTAAATTAGAGTCCCCCGTAAAGCCTCTTTATAATACTAGCTTGTTGGTTAATGGATGATCATGGTTTCTCGATCATGAACATTGAGATGTTATTAACAACAAGATCATATCATTAGGAGAATGGTATGCTCGACATACTCCTATAGATAAGCGTAGCATAAAGATCAAGTCATTTCAATAGTTCGTTTGCTATAAGCTTTCTGATACATAGTAACCTAATTCCTTCGACCATGAGATCATGCTAATCACCATCACCGGAAGGATGCTTTGATGACATCAAACACCACACCGTAACTGGGATTTGTCCATCCATATGACGGATAGATATACTCTGGGCCCTCTCGGTGGAATGTCATCCAATTAGCTTGCAAGCATGTGACTGGCTCACAAGGGATCACATATCACGTGAACGAGAAAAGAGTACTTATCGGTAACGAGGTTGAACTAGGTATGCAGAGATACCGACGATCAAACCTCGGATAAGTAAACTATCATGAGACAAAAGGAAATTGGTATCGTATGTAAGTGATTCATTCGATCTCAAAGTAATCGTAGAAATATGTGGGAGCCATATGAATTTCCAGATTTCTCTATTGGTTATTGATCGGAGAAGTGTCTCGGTCATGTCCGCATAATTCACGAACCGTAGGGAGACACACTTAAAGATTCGATGTTATTTAGTAAATATGGAATGTAAGTAGGGAAACCGAATGTTGTTCAGAGTCTCGGATGGGATCCGGGATATCACGAGGAGATCCGGAATGGTCCGAAGAATAAGATTCATATAAGGAAAGTCCGATTCCGGAGTTCAGGAATAATTTTGATGTTTTCATCGGAGAGGTTCTAGAAGGTTCACCGGACCATAAGGGGAATGGTCCATGAATGTGTCATGGGTAAGTGGAATGATTGGATCATATCCTAGGTCACTTGGTTGGGAATTTGCGATAGAGAATTAAATCTCTAAATTGAAAGTCAAAAGAGAGGTTTGAAAAGTCAAACTGGAACAATAGTTTCCTAGTGGAAGAAGGAAAGGAACAATAGTTTCCTAGTGGAAGAAGGAAAGAGTCCTTCCTTCTATCGGATTTGGGTACGGATTCAAACTCCCCTCTCCCAAGGCTGCCCCCCTCTCATAAATAGAGGGGGTGGGCTGCCCCAAAGACCACAACACCAAGCCCTCCCCACCCGTGTCCGCCGCCGCCGCCCACGCCGACGTCGCCGCCAGTCCGTCGCCGTCGCCGCCAGTCCGTCGCCGTCGCCGCCAGTCCGTCGCTGTCGCCCTAGCCGCAGCTGACACCTCCTCCTCCTCTCCGGCCTTCTAAACCTAGATCGTCAGAAACCCTAGATCCACCATAACTTGCACCGGCTTAGGCGAAGCCCTGCGGGATCTTCCCTCTACTTCCAACACCACGCCGTCGTGCTGCCGGAATCGCGAGGGGAGAACTACAACCTCCGCTACCTGCTGGAACACGGGAGAGGAATGTCTTCATCGAGTACCGAACGTGTGACCGACTGCGGAAGCGCTGCCGGAACGCAGCGCCGGAAGGATCATCTACGCGATTTTGAGATCGACAAGTGTACGACTATATCACCCACGAGAATCTGCTCTCGTTAACCGCTATGGAATCTTCGAGAGTGAGTACTCTAATCGACTCGTTGCTTTAATCTAGTAGATAGATCTTGGCTTGTTTGTATAAATGTGGTAGAATTTTTTTTGTTTTCCATGCTACGAACCCCTACAATTTCGTATGTCCATTTTGGTCTTTCAATTTTCGTCAATTCCAAACTTCAATAAATGATTGTGCATATTTTGACTACTCAAAAAAGGAGTGCATATTTCGCCTCGATCTAACGGTGAAAAAAGTGGCAAAACAAACCCGGCGAAATAGATAGAAAAATAGTAAGGAGCCTAAACAAAATTAAGGTGGGACCGGAACAAAAAAAGCTATGTTATTTTGTTTGATTAGAGGTCGATCGTTCTAGTGCACACCGATGTTGGGGGAAGATACACAACCCCCGCTGCTTACGGTGAACGAGAGGATAGTTTCAATCAACATATATACAGCGGAAATAAAATAATAAGCACATGCACATGTGACACAAAGATTTACGTGGAAAAATATTCTCAAGGTGAGAAGGAAAAAACCATGGCTGTGGACCAACCGGTCCACGTGAGCTTCACTATGAGCAATCTAGATACAGAGTTTTCTCTAGAACATCTAGAGATATACAACAAACTCAGCATGTTGCCAACCGGCAACAACAACAACCCCTCGAGCGAAAGATTACAACAAAGCAGAGTATCTTAGTTTCTCTCCTCTTAGGTAATCAGCAAACTGCTCTTTAATCACAGATCCAATCAAAACCAAACTTGGTAGACAAGCTGGCATACAATATTTAAATATACACGCTTTGGACTGTGTGTCATGTATATGGCGCCACTTTTGATGTTGATAGATTATTTTAAAAGGAAAAGGAAATTCTGAAAGAGAATCTATAAAATGTATATGGCAGAAAAGAAAAGATTGGAAATATCCAGTTTAGGTATATAGATGATATACATGTTATGGTTGTATTCTTTTCTTGTTAAATTGCCATTATGCTTTCTCCGGAACTTCATATGATTTCTCCGGAAATTTGAGTGAATATCCACTTAATGAGAAAGAAGTATGAAATATTTGAAAACATTCATAGACTTTCAAGATGAAGTGGAAAAATCATTGTAACAAGAAAATAAATAATTTTTTATTTTATCATAAAGTATTTATTTGAGTTGCAAGTTTAGCAAAACACCTAGATTTGCATCTCCCGAAACACCATAGGAATATGGAGTGTTTGATATTTCTAATGAAACCTTGTTCGACATGGTTGGATCAAAGGTGTTATTTATAAAATTGCCAGTATGTTTTAAAAGATTAAAGCTTTAGAGACTACCGCTTTTACACTGAAAAGATCTCCATCTTGATCCGTTGAAATGACACCATGTAAGTTATGGTTTGGGGTAAAACCCAAGTTGTCCTTTCTTAAATTTTGGTATGCTAAGCATAAGTAAGATGTTTACAACCAAAGTCGGATGAGAATGTCTTTGTAGGTTATTTCGGATAACCATTGGGTATTACTCCATAACACCGAGGATAAAAGGGTTTGTCTCTTGAAACGTGAAATTTCTTGAAAAAGAAAATTTTTACAAAAAGTTAAGTGGGAGGACAATAGAACTTTGATAAGGTTAACGAACCTTAGCTATATGTGCTGAGTTGCGCAGCGCAGGAAAACGTTCTCATGTGCCTCAAAGGTTGCGATCACGGAGGTCTAAGTTCCTATTGAGCCAAGTAGGTCAGATTAACAATCAAATGCTGAGATTTTAGAGTAAATCATTGTTGTTTGACAATGATGAATCGACTACATGCAAAGAAGCGATGATGGGCCCTGACTCCGTCAAATGGCTTGAAGCCATAAAGTCCGTGATAGTTACATACACGAGAAATCAAGTTTTTTGAACTTGGAAGACCCTCCGGAAAGGTGTAAAAACCTATCGGTCGTATTTGGATCTATAAAGAAACAGACATGGATGTTTCACATCTATGAAATAGTCGACATGTCGTAAAGTATTTTACGACAGTGTTCAAGGAGTTGACTATGAAAAGATTTGATCTTTCATAGTGATATTTAGTCTAGACGGATTAATGTAGCAACCACTACATATAATTTTGGTATATGGTAGCTAAATAAACAAAACAAGTTCTTCTAATAGAATGGTTACCTAGGATGTGTACAAGACACGGTGCAAAGGGTTTTGTTAAATTCAAAGGATGCTAAAAGGGCATGCAAACTTTAATGATTGAAGTAAGCATCACGGAGTTGGACCCTTCGCCGTGATGAAACTATTAAAGGAGTTTTCATATGGAGACGATGAAGATGCTTGCATTTGCAAGAAATTAAGTAGGAGCGCTGAGACATATTTCTAATACATTATGTGGAGCACATCTTGTTGATTGGAAATGATTTATCTTTTATTGACAAAGGTTAAGAATTTCTTTTCGATGAAAGACTTAGGCAAAACCCGAATATTTAGCATGAATGTCTACATGGATAGACTGTGACGCTAATATGGCCGTGCCAAACGTACATATATGAGATATTGAAGGGGTTCAATATAGAAACGAAGAGAAAAGGATCTTGTCGCATGGAAAAGAATTGAATCAAGATTCAAGTGTATCGACACTTGATAAGTGAAACAAGATTCAAGTGCTTTGACACTTGATGAGTAAAATCACAAGAATATTTTAATCAATCATACCATGATATGTACACATCCAGATATGTCCTATGCTCTAAATGATATGAGAATATACCAGAATTAATCACAAGATGATCATTGGATGATAGTAAGGAAATTCTTATGATATTTTGGAAGAACTAAGAATATATTTGTGTAGAGGTGACAAACAATTACAAATAGTTCATTGTAAAGCGTTACATTGATACTAGTTTTGTCACAAGATACAGAATTAAGTTTATCTCAATTTAAAACTATGGGTGGCACAATTAAATGGAAAGGAGTTTCCATGAGTAATTTGGATGAACTCCAAAGTTAAGACATTGTGACGGATACTACAACAAAAGGCTAAGTATATGACTGCTACAGTAGTAGCAAAGGAGGGCATTTGTGTCAAGTGGTTTGTTATCAAACTAAGGTATGGTTCGCAACGGGCTAACACTAAAGATATATTGTACGAAAATAGTATCGACATTATTTAACCCCAAGGAACTAAAGGTCTCACCAAAAGATCAAATTTATACAATGCCATCTTATTGGAGAATGAGTGATGCGTGAAGATGCAAAGACATGCAAATACACACGGACTTGAAAGCGTCAGATACGTAGATTATGTTAACCACTTGCAATCACGTATATGGAACACCAGAAAGCCATAGGTGTTCAATATGCAAAGTTTTCAAACTATATTATTGCCTCTAGTGCAAGTGGGAGACTGAAGGGAATATGCCTGAGAGGCAATAATAAAGTGGTTATTATCTTATTCCTTATTTATGATAAATGTTTATTTTGCATGCTATAATTATATTAATACGGAAACGTTAATACATGTGTGTTTAATAAACAAATAGAAAGTTCCTAGTTATGCCTCTCTTATAAACTAGCTCGTTGATTAACAAGATGATTAAAGGTTTCCTGATCATGGACATTGGATGTTGTTAATAAAAAGGTCACAATATTATTGGAATGGTGTGATGAACATTCATCCGAAGTATAGCATTACGATCAAGGTCATTGTGTTTATATTGCTATAACATCATACAAAGTAATCTTAATCCTTAGACCATGAGATCATGTCAATCACTAACACCGGAAGAGTATCTTGATAACATCAAACGTCACACCGTAACAGGGTGACTATAAAGATGGGTTTGGTGCTACGAAGGTGTTATGTTGAGGCTCATGGATCAAGAGTGGAATTTGTCCACCCCAATGATGGAGAGATATACTCTGGGCCCTCTCGGTGATATCACATTAGTTAGCTTGCAAGCAAGTGATTTGATCACTAGAATGTTATATCACGGGAACAAGAAAAGAGTGCATGTCGGTAACGAGATCAAACTAGGTATGGAGATATCGATGATCGAATCTCGGACATGTAATATATCACGAGACAAAGGGATTGAGTTACATGCGTATAAGGTTCACACGATCACAGAAGTAATCGTTGAATGTGTGGGAATCAGTACGGATCTCCAGGTCCCGCTGCTGATTATTGATTGGAGAGGGGTCTCGATCATGTCTACATTATTCGTGAATCATAGGGTGACACACTTAAGGGATACCGACACCATTTGGAGCAAATAAGATGCCAGAGAAAGAAATAGAAAGCGTAGGAATTTATTTCACTAGACACCGGAATCGTTTCGGTTGAAATTGCTAAAACTGGTTCTGCATGTGAAATTGAAATGTTGAGTTTTTATGTGAATGTTTGTTAATTAGAGTAATTAACAAAATTCTGAATAAATAAATAAAAGAGTTTTATTTAATGAGAGATTGCATTAAATTTGGTGGAAATTTTATGGGATTTGAGTGGGATTTTGAGTGGAGGAAATGGAGGGGCATTTGTGTGAGTGGAAGCTCCACTCACATGAATGGAGGAAGAGGTGGGGGAACCACCTTGGCCGCTGTCCATGGCTAGTGGGCTGCCCCCTCCTCCTATAAAAGGAGCCCCTCCTCTCACTTCTCACTCACACCTCCTCGTGAAGGATCTCTCTCCCCCTTTAGAATTTCCTCATGGTCTTGGATACATGTTTCCGGTGGCTTTTTCTGGAAGGATTTGTTGCTTCCGCGCTTCGCTAGAGCGAGGGTGCAGAGGTTGTCGGGGCACCCGAATGTGTGTGCAATCACGGATGCACCACTGCTTTGCGGTGCTAGACTGGATGGTGCTGGACCTGCTGGACCGGATGGACTTCTTCTCGATCTTGAGATCGGTAAGCGTTCGACTATATCATCCACGAGTACAACCTCGTTAACGCTATTCGGTCTTCGAGGGTATGTATTCTATAGATGTATATCCACCCGTTGCTTGTATCTAGTAGATAGATCTTGGTACATAGTTGTTCTCATCGTAGAAAATATTTTGTTTTCTATGCTGCGAACCCTTCATGACTAATGTTATGGCTAGATTAAAGGCATAGTTTGTGATAATGTGTCCATATTGTGCATACATGTGCATCATGGGATGACGACCAATTTTTCAGGAGGAAGTTTTCCTTTTCGTCGCACCAAAAAGCTATTTTCCATTTTTCGAGTGCAAAAACAAGCGGTTTTGTGAAGCAACCACCAAATGGCTAATTCAAAATGCTATCACCATATTTTTCAAAAATACTAGACCATCTTGCATGGACAATGTCCTTGCAGGGAGATCTCAAACCTTTCCGTCTATCCCTGATGAAAAAGACAAATTCCTGTCGAATCGGTAGGAAGTGGGTGAGATATGAACTACATGTACATGATCTGATGCTCATGATTTTGTACAAAAATTATTTGAGAAAATTCCTTATTTGACACTACTTTTCATTACGATTCCTTAATTGACACTATTTTTTTTACTTCCTTATTTGACCATTTCTGTAATTTTTTTTTGCCTTATATGACACTTTAGTGTATTTTGAGAGCTAACGAGATTAACTAGGGATCTAAGAAGACGTTTTTGCCCCTAGTAAACAATATGATAAAATTACAAGAAATGTTGTTGTGCAATGGTGAAGCCAACAATTCAACACATGTGATGAAACCTACGCCGTAATTTGATGCCATATCCATGCACATAGTTTAGATATATAATTAGTTTTATATTAAAATGTTTTAATTCTATAATAATTAGAAAGATCCGGCCATCTATTTTTTAAAAAATTGAGAATTACAACCAATGAACTGTATGCCCCGGTCAGTTTACCTTCTCTACCGTCCGATTAATTTAAGTAAGGTTAGAGTTCCTCGCGGGCTGCGTGCGCGGCCGGCCCGTGTGTTCTGATCGGCCCATGTGTTTTATACACTGAATGAGACATGCAAAGCACTTGCTGCAGCCGAGACGGAGTTCCTGCTTCCGTATATATACGTACGTATGGTCACAGCTAGCAAGCATTTGGTTTTTCTGTTCCGCACGATGCTGCTCCGCACCCGGAAAAAAAGCAATGTACTGCTCCCCACACGCTCGCCTGACCGTGCTGCGCGGTTAAACACAAGGAAAGAATTTCGTGTTAAACAGGAACGAGTCAGACAAACCAGGGGCATTCGGGTCCGGCTGAAAAAAAAATAACGGAACCATCTAACGAAACTGATGGTAGTATCATGTAAGACAAAAAAAAATGCAAGTGGTTATATAAGGAAATAAAAAATATTCAGTGTCAAATAAGAAAACATATTGAGAAGTATTGTTAAACAAGGAATTTTCTCAAATTATTTTTAGGTTTACAATATGTTATTTTATCAAAGATTCATTTCAACTTTAGCGAGTCCTAGCCCGACACTGCTAGGAAACCAGCTATAGATAGACAAATCTTCCGTGGTGCATATATGTGACCATGCGTCACAAATAAACTCCAGTAACGCATTTTAGATAATGCGCCACAGAAGTCTTCACACTTCTGTGACGCATATAGGGAAACAATGCGCCACAGAAGTTTGGTGGGCCCGCCACCAGGGTTGGGCTCCCTCACTTTCTGTGGCACATATGTCCATATGCGCCACAAAAGTCCTCCCCCACCCGAAACGCCTTTTAACTTTTATAAAAAATAAACGAAAATGATAAAAAAATTTAAAAAATAATTCCTTTGAGATGTAGTTGTATTTTGGGGTATAGTTGTAGGGAAAATTGAAAAAGATGAATTTTTATGTAGTTTGGGAAAAAAGGTAACGGGACAGTAAAATGGCAATAACTGTTGCATACGATGTCGGAAAAAAAAGTTTAATATATCAAAATGATCATCTCAAAATTTCCTACTCGATTTCAACACCCGGAGGCGGTTGAAGTTTTACAGCTTCCCCAAGTTCAAAAGGAGTGTAAAGTTATGGCAGAAAGAAGATTTTTTCCTGCAAAAAAATAAAAAAAGGGGGAGAAACTTCTGTGGCGCATTTCTTCCATATGCGCCACAGAAGTCTTGGGAGGGATTCGAATTTTGAATCCCGCCACCACTTATCCCTCTTTTATCCTCTTCCACTCCTCCACCCTTCCCCTCCTCCGCCATTTGCCTCCTCTACTTCTTCTCTCCTTCTCCTCCCCTTCTTCCTCACCTTCTTCTCCTCCCTCCTCCTCCACCCCGGTGAGCTCCTCCTCCCTCCTCCACCCCGGTGAGCTCATCATCCTCCCTCTTCCACCCCAGTGAGCTCCTCCTCCTCCCTCCTCCTACCTCCACCTCGGTGAGCTCCTCCTCCCTCCTCCCTTCTCCACCACCCCGGTGAGCTCCTCGTCCGGCGACCTCCTCCTCCGGTGACCTCCTCCTCTGGCAGCCTCCTCCTCTCCTCCACCGGCGGCCTCCTCCTCTCCTCCACCGGCGATATCCACCTCCTCCTCCGTTGAGCCCCTCCTCCACCGGTGGCCTCCTACTCTCCTCCACCGATGACCTCCTCCTCCTACGGCCACCATCGGCCTCCTTTTCCTCCTCCGGTGACCCCCACCTCCGGCGATCCCCACCTCCGGCCAGATCTGGCCAATTTTTTTGAATTTTGAAAAAAACATAAGTGGCACATATTGGCAATATGCGCCATAGAAGTTTTTGAGACTTCTGTGGCGCTTTTCAATATGCGCCATAAAACTACACTTTAGTGGCGAGATAATAGTGGCGCATCCCATATGCGCCATAGAAGTCCCAAAATGATGCACTACTGATAGGTCTTTTCCTAGTAGTGCGAGCTAAGAATCTTTATGCTTGCCTTTTAAACGGGCAAATGAAATTATGGTAAGAATCACGACATAGTTTGTGATAAGTTGATATTGATATCATATTTGTATTCCTCTCATTTTTCTGATCAATTTAGACATATTATCTTTCTAATTCCGATTTATAGATTTAAAGATATTAATTATTCCATATTAAATAGAAAATACAAAAAATAAATCATTATATTTTTATTTGAATTCAATACTATTTTTTACTTATTCATTGTTGTTTACTTAAATAATTGTTTGTAATTTTAAAAAATAGAAACATGTGACATGATGATATAAGAGTTAATAGGATTGATATCGTACTATTGACAACAATGTACAAATTGCTTTGCGGAAACAGATTAGACACGAGAAAGTTAAGCGTGCTGGGTGGAGTAGCGAGGATGGGTGACCGACCGGGAAGTTTGATTAAGACTGCAATTTAATCAATAATTAAGTATAATTAGTGTTAAAAATGTTCAAAGCGAGAGATTAACGAGTCAAACAATTCAAAGATAAAAAATTTAAAAATTATTTTAGGCTATGCCGACGGCCTGACTCTCGCGTAGCAGGGCAACACGGCGGGCTCATTCTGCTCCTGTGCTAAGCCTGTGCTGACGGCCAGGCCGTTGGCGTAGCTTCAGGGCTGGGCCATTACCAAACGGTCGTCGCCTGATATCGTGGGGCCCGCTACGAGCGCTATGCCGAGGGGGCTTGATACATTGGAAACATATCTATAATTTTTGATTCTCCATGCTTGTTTAGTATCTACTTTGCTTTACTTGTCTACACTTTGAGGTGTTTTTTATATGTTTTCTGGTACTAACCTATTAACAAGTTGCAACAGTGCCAGATGCCTGTTTTCTGTTGTTTTTGGTTTCAGAAAAGTTAGTCAAGAAATATTCTCGGAATTGGACAGGACGAAGGACAAAGTCAATAACTTTCCGTGGGGAACAAGAAGTCTAGAGGAGAGCCCGAGGGGACGGACAGAGGGGCCAGAACCCGCCCCCAAGCGTGGGTGGGCCCTAGCCCGCGCCTGGCTAGGGTTTGGCTCCCCTGGTGGCCGCCCCGGTCTCCCCCTTTGCCTATAAGAAGCCCCCGATGCAGAAACTCTTAGTACCCGATCAATATTCCACAAAATCGTCTGTAGTCGCCGCCACCATCGTCCCTAGATCGGGGGGATCTGAAGCTCTTCCCGGCACCCTGCCGGAGGGGAGATCATCCCGGAGGCCTTCTCTCCGGTATGATTCGTGAATAGTTCCACCTTGGAATATGGGTCCATGTAGTAGCTAGATGGTTGTATCTCGTCCTTTGTGCTTTCATGTTTAGATCTTGTGATCTCCGTTCATGATCAAGATCAAATCTATTTATAATCATGCATGTTGTGTTTGCAGGGATCCGATGAATATTGAGATTATGTTAGTTTGATTGATGGTTCTATCTTTATGATTCTATCATGTCTATATTATTTGTGATCTTGCATGCTCTCCGTTGCTAGTGGTTATCTTTGCCAAGTAGTTGCTAGTGACTACAAGAGGGAGTATTTATGCTCGATAGTGGGTTCATGTCTCTAGTTTCCAAGGTAAGTGACAATAATCTCTTCGGTTGTAGATGTGCTGTTGCTACTAGGGAGAAAACAACGGTCTCTTATTCATGAAACATGTGGACTGTTTACCTTACACACTTTGCTTAAAGCAGTTGTCTGTTGCTTGCAACTTAATACTTGAGGGGGGTCGGATGATAACCTGAAGGTGGACTTCTAGTCATAGATGCAGTTGGATTACGGTCTATATATATTGTTGTATTGCCCAATCAACTTCATAGGATCTTTCTGGCTAGTAATTGCATTGTTATGCCTTGCTCAGTTCCTGTCAATTGCCTCGCTGTAATTTGTTTACCCTTCATGCCATGTTGTTTATCTAAGGAGAACACCTCTAGTGAACTATGGACCCCGGTCCAATATTTACCATTGATACATCTTCCACCGTTACTTGTTTACTTGTTGCAAATCATTACCTTCCACACCATACGTTTAATCCTTTGCTATAGCAAACCGGTGAGCTTGGCAACCTCACTGATTCGTTGGGACAAAGTCTTGAGTTTGTGTTGTGTAGGTCTCCACGTTGCTTCCAACACCTGTGTGACGTTTCCTTCCTTCTTCTGGTTCGATAACCTCGGTTTCTACTGAGGGAAATCTTGCTGCTGTACTTTCATACCTTGCTCTTGGGGTTTCCAACGAAACACTCTTCCTCCCTGTTGAGTGTAGCATCAAGACTCCTCTATGCCGACGGTCGAGGATCTACGCCGAGGGGTCTACGCCGATGGCCACCACCGGCACATCCTATGCTGATGGCAATATATGGCGCTGTGCCGATGGTAGCCGACTGTCGGCGCCTCGAATCTTTCATGTAGTGCCTCACTATTTTTCAACTCCCTCCGGCCCATATTAATTGACTAAAATTTGTTTAGATTTGAATAAATCTAAACACTATTTAATATATAGGTTCATCCAAAATTTGACAAATCAAAGTCAATTAATATGGATCGGAGGGGGTATCTCTTTCTGCCGGGTTTGTTTTGTCACTTTTTTTACCGTTAGATCGAGGGGAAATATGCACTCCTTTTTTGAGTAGTCAAAATATGCACAATCATTTATTGAAGTTTGGAATTGAGGAAATTCAAAGACCAAAATGGACATACGAAATTGCACGCAACAAGTTCGAGAGCTAGATGGCGTAATAATTGATGTTGTAAAATTCCTCAGGCGTGGCCGGCGGGTCGAACTTGTTCCTCTTCCGCAGCTCCACATACTCCCCATGCCGGAACCACCTGTAGCGCGGTGGCTTGCCGACTTTGTCCGTGAACTCGGGCAGGGGCTCGATCCACTTGTCGGCATCCACGTTGACGACGTAGATCATGGAGTGCCTGTGCATACCCGGCTTCCTCACCACTCGGTGCGTCGCGCTCTTGAGCTTCTTGTTGGTGAGCACCTGAATGAGGTCGCCAATGTTGATGATGATGGTCCCGTCGATGGGCTCAACGGGGACCCACTCGCCATCCTTGAGGACCTCGAGACCCCCTACGGTGTCCTGTAGGACAAAGGTAAGGGCTTTGCCATCCTCGTGCTTGCTCAGGCCGACGCTCCCGTCTTCCTCCGTCGCCGGGAAGTAGTGCAGCGCGGCGAAGAAATGGAAGCTGCTGTCGCTGTCGGCGGTGTACTTCCGGAAAAAGCCAGGCGGGAGGCCCATGCCCTCTGCCAGTATCTCCTGGACGAGAACCCCCAGCTTGGCAAGCTTCTCGTGGCACTCATCTAGTGTCTCTCTGAAATCCAATAGATCAGTCAGTTTTGCAGCTTTCATTTTGGCCCATCGAAATTTCAGATGAGAAGGACCTGAATTCGTGTGGTTCTGCTGGGTACAGGTTGTGGCCGAGATGCGGCTGATACATCAGAAGGTACTCTGCATTGTCTGGCGAGCGCGAGGGCAGCCGGAAGTACCCGGCCGGGATGGGCGTCCCACGGCCGGCCTCCGCCGCCACCTTGGCCTTCTCCTCGTCCGGGAGCGCGAAGAAGGCGGCTGACAGCTCCAGCGACCGCGACACGAGCTCTCGCGGCACGCCGTGGTTGACCACGCGGAAGAACCCGTACGTCCGGCATGCCTCAACCACCGCTTCTATGGCGCTTGCTCGCGCGGCCCTAGCACCCTCGTCCCCGTCATCGGTGAAGAAAGGCGCCAGATCCACCATGGGGAGCCCCTTGGCTGCTGCCATGTGTCTATCTCCCCTCTTGCTCTTATTATTTGCTCGTTGCAAACAAAGCAAGGATGACAAAGCTCAGACGCCAAGGTTGTATTTATAGTCGAATGAAAGGCAGGATTTGTTTTTTTTTAAATAACACAAAAAACTACCATTTTCATTGATTTATTAGGAGAAGTTTCATACTCCCTCCAACTGAAACTAAGTGACTTGTATTTGTCTATTTGCCATCCACACGCGCGCTGATTTTGATGTATTAACCATGCAAAAGATTCCACATGATCATATCCGGATATCTGTCGTATTGTTATCCATTTTCATTGAATTAGGAGAAGTTTTATACTCCCTCCTAGTGAAACTAAGTGACTTGTAGTTGTCCATCGATCTGCCATCCACACGTGATTTTGTTCAAGCCTATCTGCCATCCACACGTGATTTTGATGTATCAACCATAAAAAACATATTCATTTGGGCGGTGCCCAGAGTTTCCAAACTCATCGGCAAGTTTGTGATCAGTCCTAAGAATTGCATTTGATATACCGACCTTGCTTAGTACGTAGAAGTCACCATTTTTTCTTTGAATTGTAGAAGTCATCGTTGGTAAGCTTCCACGTGATCCCCCGTAAAAGAAAAAGCTTCCACGTGATCATATCTGGATATCTGCGTGCCGTTATCCATTTGGACATTCACAAACATTTCCCGTGCTTATAAAATCGAGCAATGTGTATCGGGTTATACTTCCCGGATATATCAACATCAGGCAATTATACTTGGCATCAGGGTGACCCACTTGGGTTAGATCCTATGGCTCTACAGGTGGCCTAATCAACGTGATAGATGGAGTCCCAGAAGGTTCATCGACTTGGGCATGATGCCAGAAAACTTTTTTTTTTTTTAAAAATGGACGTTTTATTATTCAAAGTAATGTTTATATCCGGCCTCTGCATAACTAGGATGCACACAGCCGAAGATCTTCTCAACTTACAACCAGTAGAAATAGTATAAAAAATACAAAACGTGTAGATAACACAATGGACCGTGACTATGATATTTCTATTCGTAGGTCACGCTGCCATCCATGTCTAGAGAAAATATTCCGCGCCGCGGCCTCCAAACGCATACACCCTTTCGCAAACAAGTCGCGAAACTCCATATGTTGAAGAGTTGTCCATGATCATAGGATCATCGTGGCTCAGAAGATAACCTGCAATGGAGAAGACACCATATTATTAAAAATCTTGTCATTCCTATATAGCCATATCGACCAAATAATGGCAAGCGCTCCCACCCTAAACACAGTCCCATATTTATCATCAATCCCATTCAACCAATTGCCAAAAACTTGAAGTACAAGATGTAATAGTTACACTATAGGAATAACTGTAAACGCCGACAGCCGCACTCTACGCCGCCGACAAAATATCGGGCCTGTTGGCATAGGTGCACGGGCTCCGCAGCCGGGGTACGCGGCCTTCGGCGTAGGGCCAGAAGCGCCAACTGAAGCCGTCGGCGTAGCCTAATAACCAACCGACGGTGACCATCGGTGTCTATCCTGCCGTCGGCGTAGGAAGCCATGTGGCCCAGGTTACCGGCCCGTCTGAGGGAGTGACACGGCGTTAAGGTGCGCAGCTACGCCAACGGCTTTGCCGTCGGCTTAGCTAGGGCACGTGGTATACGCCGATAGCAATGCCGTCGGCCTAGCGTCCAAGTTTTTTTCTTTTCTTTTTTTGTCCCAAAGTATCAAATTCATAAAGTTGATTTATTTATTTCCACTCTAATTTTAATGTAGATATAATTTATAAATAACTTGAAGATTGTACCTCAAATTTTGGTATCCCGCGCCACCCGCATATAATAACGACGCGAATCTTCCGGAACGCGATGATAAAACATAAATGTAAAATAAAAACAACAAAAACACATATAATATACAACTACAAAATAAATATTAAAGATGTATCTCAATTTGTACGAACCCTGAGTAACTGAAGCCTCTCTTTTGGGGAAACCCTAGAAACCCCTCTTTTGGGGGCCCTGAGGCATCGAAGCCCCTCTTTTGGAGAAACCCTGGACCGTGTGAAGGTTATCGCATGGACGCGTGTGAAGCAAAGGCATTCAAGTGAGGTGGGTACAGTCTCTCACATCCTCCCACGACACCTACCTACATGCACACGTGTGAAGGATATGCATGCAAGTGAGGTCGGTACCGTCTCTACCATCCTCCCACAACGCCTACCTACATATGCTAGGGCCACATGCAAGTTTTCTAGGGACCTCTAGGCAACGAAGCCCACCTTTCGAGTTTTATGGCACGGCCAAGGAGGATGGTGCTAACTACCTCTCGGCATTTAGTGGTTTTCATTCGTAGTTGGAAGACCCTAGATCCAAGGATACCGACGAGAGAGCGGTGCTCATGGCGGGGCGCGGCTGGGAGCACGGTCGTTTGAAGGTTCTCGATAGGGTGATCCCGCGAACTCCTGCTTTGAGCCTCACGCGGATCAAGGCTACCCTCACCGTCGATGACCCCGCTATCTCGCCTCCTCGATGGCCTTCCCGAGCGAACGACGATGTAAGTTTTTCTCATTTCCATCTGAAGGGAATATGCCCTGAGAGGCAATAATAAAGTGTTTATTATGTGTATTCCAAGTATATGATTGATGTTTATTTTGCATGCTATAATTGTATTAATACGGAAACGTTAATACATGTGTGTTTAATTAACAAACAGAAAGTTCCTAGTTATGCCTCTCTCATAAACTAGCTCGTCGATTAACAAGATGATCAAGGTTTCCTGATCATGGACATTGGATGTTGTTAATAATGGGATCACAACATTAGTGTAATGGTGTGATGAACATTCATCCGAAGTATAGCATTACGATCAAAGTCATTGAGTTTATATTGCTATAACAACTTACGAAGTGATCCTAATCCTTAGACCATGAGATCATGTCAATCACTAACACCGGAAGAGTTTCTTGATAACATCAAACGTCACACCGTAACAGGGTGATTATAAAGATGGATTCAGAACTAATAAAGTGTTATGTTGAGGCTCATGGATCGAGAGTGGAATTTGTTCATCCCGATGACGGATAGATATACTCTGGGCCCTCTCGGTGATATCACATTGATTAGCTTGCAAGCAAGTGATTTGATCACTAGAATGTTATATCACAGGAACGAGAAAAGAGTGCATCTCGGTAACGAGATCAAACTAGGTATGGAGATACCGATGATCGAATCTCGGACATGTAATATATCGTGAAACAAAGGGATTAAGATACTAGCGTAAAAGGTTCCGACGATCACAAGAAAGTCATCGTTGAATGTGTGGGAGTCAGTATGGGTCTCCAGATCCCGCTTCTGATTATTGATCCGAGAGGGGTCTCGATCATGTCCGCATTATTCACGAACCGTAGGGTGACACACTTAAGAGACACCGACATCCAATTGGAGCAAATGTTTCATACCGAAAGAATGAACAAGCGCAGGAATTTATTTCACTAGATACCGAAACAGGTTTTCGGGTGAAATTGCATAAAGTGGTTATGCATGTGAAATAGAATTCTAGCAAGGGGTTATTTGTGAATGTTTGTCATTAAAGTAATTGACAAAATTCTGAATAAAATAAAAGAGTTTTATTTAATGAGAGTTTGCATTAAATTTGGTGGAAATTTAATGGGAATTTGAGTGGACTTTTGAGTGGAGGGATTTTAAAGGGCATTTTGTGAGTGGAGTGTCCACCCACATGAATGAAGGAGGGGAGGGGGCAGCCCCATGGCCGGCGGCCACCCCCTTGGGTTCCACCCCTCCTCCTATAAAAGGAGCCCCCCTCCTCACTTGTCTCTCACACCTCCTCGTGAAGGATCTCTCTCCCCCTCTAGAATTTATCCCCCATGGTCTCGGACTAGCGAGATACATGTTCCCGGTGGCTATTCGGCAAGAAAGAGTTGTGCTTCCGCTGCATCGCTGGAGCGAGGAGGCGGAGGTTGCTCGGTGCCTCGAACGTGTGTGCGAGCACGAATGCGCTGCTGATTTGCGGCGCTAGGACTTCCTCTCGATCTTGAGATCGGCAAGAGATCGTCTACATCAACCACGAGTTGAACTCGTTAAGCTTTGTCGGTCTTCAAGGGTATGTTCTCTACGGATATACATCCGCCCGTTGTTTGTATCTAGTAGATAGATCTTGGTATATAGTTCACATCGTAGGAAATTTTTTGTTTTCTATGCTGCGAACCCTACAGTGGCATCAGAGCCGGATCTTTGCGTAGATACTTTACACGGGTAGTACACATATGAGTATGTGGCCGATGATGATCATGTTGTTGCTCCTTTGTTGTAATTTTGGATATTGGTGGCATAGTGGGATGAAGCGGCCCGGACAAACTTTACATGTCCTCGCACATGAGACCTGTTCCACGCTTGACATGCAACTAGTTTGCATAAGTGGCTAGCGGGTGTCTGTCTCTCCTACTATATTCAATATCTATTTTGCAAGCGAGTTGTCAACAATTTGATTATCCTCGTTGTGGTTCATGTTCGTAGGTAAGAACGGTTCTATCTCGAAAGCCCTAAGCCACGTAAAACTTTCAATGGATAAATTAGAGGCGTCTAGTTTAGATTGTTGCTGGGCTAGTGTTATGATATGGTAGTGTTGTAAGTAGAAGTATGAGATGATACTCTTACAACACACATAGCGTGTAAAATCTATAGATCTTGGATTTACACATATAGGTATGATAGTGATCATACCACGATGCACATGATAGAGATCATCTGCGGGAACCATATAATTTCACTAATAAACATATGATGTTTGATAGCATCTTATATTGCTTGTTTAGCGCTTTGTTAGCATAATAAGATGATCCCTCATTTAAATATCAAGATAAGAATGTGTTCTTCCTTTAGTATGCACCGATTATGTTTTCGTCGCTCCAAGACATCACGTGATGATCGGGTGTTCTTGGATCCACGGCCATATTTTGGGTGTAAAACAGTTACACACGCGAATACTAGGTTCTAACTTGGCGAGCCTAGCATGTACAGACATGGCCTCGGAACACGGACCGAAAGGTTAAGCATGAGTCATATAGTTGATATGATGCCCATTTGATGCTCGCCTTTGAAGCTATACCGACTCACGTGATGATCGGACTTGGTGTAGTGGATTTGGTTCATGTACTCACCAAAAAGGCACGAGGGATGTCGTTTTTGAGTGGGAGTTCATTCGATTAGTTGAACTCAATCTATCATACACTTAGTCTAAACTTTACAAATTCTGTTGTAGATGGCACCACCTGCTTTTAATTTCAACGTGTTCATGGAGAAAGAGAAACTAGCAACGAACGGTAGCAACTTTACCGAATGGGCCATGAATTTGAGGATTCTCCTCTCTGCTGCACAAAAGCAATATGTGCTAGAAGCGCCGTTAGGCCCCCCACCTTTAGATGATGCCCCTGACGAGGAGAAGAATGTCTATCAGACTCGTCAGGAGGACCACAACTTAGTTCATTGCGGCATATTGTATGGGCTAGAGCCGGAACTTCGAAAGCGTTTCGAAAACGGCAATGCATTTGATACAATGGGTGAGTTGAAAATGATTTTCGACACACATGCTGCTGTAGAGAGCTACAACGCTTCAGAAAAGTTCTTTAGCTGCATGATGGAAGAGCACAGCTCCGTTAGTGAGCATGTACTCAAGATGTCGGGTTACGCCGATAAGCTTGTGTCCTTGGGAATATCGATTCCCATTGACTTAGGCATCCATCGTGTTCTGCAGTCTCTGCCACCTAGCTATAAGAGCTTCGTGATGAACTATAATATGCAAGGCATGGAGAAGTCTCTCCCCGAGCTTCTGTCAATGCTTAAAACTGCAGAAGTGGAGATCAAAAAGGAACATCAAGTGTTGATGATCAATAGGAACACTGGTTTCAAGAAATACAAGAAGGGAAAACGGAAGGGAAGTAAGGGCGGCAAGCCTGTTGCCGCGCCTGAAAAGAAACCCCGAGTTGGACCTAAGTCTGATTCCGAGTGCTACTATTGTAAGGGGACTGGCCACTGGAAGCGCAACTGCCCCAAGTATCTGGCAGACAAGAAGGCCGGCAAGGCAAACAAAGGTATATATGATATACATGTTATTGATGTGTACTTGACTAGTGCTCGCAGTAGCACCTGGGTATTTGATACCGGTTCAGTTGCTAATATTTGTAACTCGAATCAGGGGCTGCGGAACAAGCGACCGCTAGCAAGGGGTGAGGTCAAGATGCGTGTCGGCAATGGATCAAGCATTGATGTGATCGCCGTCGGAACGCTGCCTCTCCACTTACCGTCAGGATTAGTTATAAACTTGAATAAATGTTATCTGGTGCCTGCACTGAGCATGAACATTGTATCTGGATCGTGTTTGATGCGAAGTGGTTATTCATTTAAATCCGAGAACAATGGTTGTTCCATTTATATGAATGAAATATTTTATGGTCATGCACCGATGATGAATGGTTTATTTCTATTAGATCTCGATGATAATGTTACACATATTCATAATGTTGATGCTAAAAGGATTAAACTTAATGATGATATATCCGCATATATGTGGCACTGCCGTCTAGGTCATATTGGCGTTAAACGCATGAAGAAGCTCCATTCGGATGGACTTTTGGAATCACTTAATTATGAATCATTTGATACATGTGAGCCATGCCTTATGGGCAAGATGACTAGAACGCCATTTTCCGGTTCAATGGAACGGGCGACAGATTTATTGGAAATCATACATTCTGATGTATGTGGTCCAATGAGTGTGTCGGCGCGAGGTGGATATCATTATTTTGTTACTTTCACGGATGATTTGAGTAGATACGGTTATATCTACTTGATGAAACACAAGTCTGAAACCTTTGAAAAGTTCAAGGAATTTCAGAATGAAGTGGAAAATCATCGTAATAGAAAGATCAAATTTCTACGGTCCGACCGTGGAGGTGAGTATCTAAGTTACGAGTTTAGCACTCACATGAAAGAGTGTGGAATTGTTTCACAACTCACACCTGCCGGAACACCACAGCGAAATGGTGTGTCGGAACGTCGTAATCGTACTTTATTAGATATGGTTTGATCTATGATGTCTCTGACGGACTTGCCGTTGTCATTTTGGGGTTATGCACTAGAAACTGCTGCATTCACTTTAAATCGGGCACCATCTAAATCCGTTGAAAAGACACCGTATGAATTGTGGTTTGGAATTTCTTAAAGTTTGGGGATGCGATGTTTATGTGAAGAAACTTCAACCGGATAAACTCGAACCCAAAGCGGAAAAATGCGTCTTCATAGGATACCCTAAAGAAACTATTGGGTATTCCTTCTATCACAGATCCGAGGGCAAGGTTTTTGTTGCCAAGAATGGATCCTTTCTAGAGAAAGAGTTTCTCGCGAAAGGTGTGAGTAGTCGGAAGGTAGAACTCGAAGAGGTTGTGGAACCTTCTCTTCAAAGTATGGCGAGTAGCGCAGCGCCGGAAGTTGTTCCGGAGTTGGCTCCACCTGTTGAAGAGGGAACTAATGATAATGATCATGAAACTCCGAAAGAGAGTACTACCGAACCTCGCAGGTCAAACAGGACGCGTGCAGCACCCGAGCTGTACGGAAATCCTGTCATGAATTTCATGGTTGATGAAAATGATGACCCTGCGACGTATGAAAAAGCGATGATGAGCCCGGATTCCAACAAATGGTTAGAAGCCATGAAATCCGAGATGGAATCCATGTATGAAAATCAAGTTTAGAACTTGGTGGAATTACCTCACGACCGAAAGGCCGTGGAGAACAAATGGATTTTCAAAAGGAAAACTGATGTTGATGGTAATGTGACCGTCTATAAAGCTCGACTTGTCGCAAAGGGGTTTCGACAAATTCAAGGAGTTGACTACGATGAGACTTTCTCTCCCGTAGCGATGCTAAAGTCAGTTAGGATTATGTTAGCAATTGCTGCATATTTCGATTATGAGATATGGCAGATGGATGTCAAAACCGCGTTTCTCAATGGTAATATTGAAGAAGAGTTGTATATGATACAACCAAAGGGTTTTGTCGATCCTAAGGATGCTAACAAGGTGTGCAAGCTTCAGCGATCCATCTATGGATTGAAGCAAGCATCACGAAGTTGGAATCTCCGCTTTGATGAGGTGATCAAAGAGTTTGGATTTGTCCAAACTTATGGAGAAGCTTGTATTTACAAGAAAGTGAGTGGGAGCAATGTGGCATTTCTGATATTATATGTGGATGACATATTATTGATCGGAAATGATATAGATCTTTTAAACAGTGTTAAAAGTTATCTAAACAGCAAATTTTCAATGAAGGACCTAGGTGAAGCGTCATACATATTAGGCATAAAGATCTATAGAGATAGATCTAGGCGCCTAATAGGGCTATCGCAAAGTACATACCTTGATAAGATTTTAAAGAAGTTTAAAATGGACGGAAGTAAGAAGGGGTTCTTACCTATGTTGCAAGGCAAGACATTGAGTAAGACTCAAAGTCTGGCTTCGGCGGAAGAAAGAGAGATAATGGACAAAGTCCCCTATGCTTCAGCCATAGGATCTATAATGTACGCCATGCTATGTACAAGACCGGATGTGGCACATGCTATTAGTTTGACTAGTAGGTACCAATCGGATCCAGGTTCGGAACACTGGATAGCGATCAAGAATATCCTTAAGTACTTACGAAGAACTAAGGATATGTTTCTTGTATACGGAGTTGAAGAAGAGCTCGTCGCTAAGTGTTATGTCGACGCTAGCTTTGACACCGATCCAGATGACTCTAAGTCTCAATCCGGATACGTATTTCTCATGAATGGCGGAGCGGTTAGTTGGAGGAGCTCCAAACAACCTGTGGTAGCGGGATCAACAACAGAGGCCGAATATGTTGCTGCTTCAGAAGCGGCTCAGGAAGCAGTTTGGATGAAGGAGTTCATATCCGAACTAGGAGTGGTGGCAAACGCGTTGGACCCAATGGTGATCTATTGTGACAACAATGGTGCCATTGCCAATGCCAAAGAGCCAAGGTCTCACAAGCATTCCAAGCATATTAAGCGTCGGTTTCACTCCATCCGCGAGCATGTCAAGGATGGAGATATAAAGATTTGTAAAGTACATACGGATCTCAATGTAGCAGATCCGTTGACTAAAACTCTCCCTAGAGCAAAACATGATCAACGCCAGAACTCAATGGGTGTTATATTTATCACTATGTAACTAGATTATTGTCTCTAGTGCAAGTGGGAGACTGAAGGGAATATGCCCTGAGAGGCAATAATAAAGTGTTTATTATGTGTATTCCAAGTATATGATAGATGTTTATTTTGCATGCTATAATTGTATTAATACGGAAACGTTAATACATGTGTGTTTAATAAACAAACAGAAAGTTCCTAGTTATGCCTCTCCCATAAACTAGCTCGTTGATTAACAACATGATCAAGGTTTCCTGATCATGGACATTGGATGTTGTTAATAACGGGATCACAACATTAGTGTAATGGTGTGATGAACATTCATCCGAAGTATAGCATTACGATCAAAGTCATTGAGTTTATATTGCTATAACAACTTACGAAGTGATCCTAATCCTTAGACCATGAGATCATGTCAATCACTAACACCGGAAGAGTTTCTTGATAACATCAAACGTCACACCGTAACAGGGTGATTATAAAGATGGATTCAGAACTAATAAAGTGTTATGTTGAGGCTCATGGATCGAGAGTGGAATTTGTTCATCCCGATGACGGATAGATATACTCTGGGCCCTCTCGGTGATATCACATTGATTAGCTTGCAAGCAAGTGATTTGATCACTAGAATGTTATATCACAGGAACGAGAAAAGAGTGCATGTCGGTAACGAGATCAAACTAGGTATGGAGATACCGATGATCGAATCTCAGACATGTAATATATCGTGAAACAAAGGGATTAAGATACTAGCGTAAAAGGTTCCGACGATCACAAGAAAGTCATCGTTGAATGTGTGGGAGTTAGTATGGGTCTCCAGATCCCGCTTCTGATTATTGATCCGAGAGGGGTCTCGATCATGTCCGCATTATTCACGAACCGTAGGGTGACACACTTAAGAGACACCGACATCCAATTGGAGCAAATGTTTCATGCCGAAAGAATGAACAAGCGCAGGAATTTATTTCACTAGATACCGAAACAGGTTTTCGGGTGAAATTGCATAAAGTGGTTATGCATGTGAAATAGAATTCTAGCAAGGTGTTATTTGTGAATGTTTGTCATTAAAGTAATTGACAAAATTCTGAATAAAATAAAAGAGTTTTATTTAATGAGAGTTTGCATTAAATTTGGTGGAAATTTAATGGGAATTTGAGTGGACTTTTGAGTGGAGGGAATTTAAAGGAGATTTGTGAGTGGAGTGTCCACCCACATGAAGAGGGGAGGGCAAGGGGGCAGCCCCATGCGCCGGCCACCCCCTTGGGGTTCCCCCCTCCTCCTATAAAAGGAGCCCCCTCCTCACTTGTCTCTCACACCTCCTCGTGAAGGATCTCTCTCCCCCTCTAGAATTTATCCCCCATGGTATCGGACTAGCGAGATACATGTTTCCGGTGGCTATTCGGCAAGAAAGAGTTGTGCTTCCGCTGCATCGCTGGAGCGAGGAGGCGGAGGTTGCTCGGTGCCTCGAACGTGTGTGCGAGCACGGATGCGCTGCTGATTTGCGGCGCTAGGACTTCCTCTCGATCTTGAGATCGGCAAGAGATCGTCTACATCAACCACGAGTTGAACTCGTTAAGCTTTGTCGGTCTTCAAGGGTATGTTCTCTACGGATATACATCCGCCCGTTGTTTGTATCTAGTAGATAGATCTTGGTATATAGTTCACATCGTAGGAAAATTTTTGTTTTCTATGCTGCGAACCCTACACCATCCTCTTTCTGACATTCGTTCCTGAGTGGCTAAGTTGAAGATATTCATTATTTTTGAAATTGTAGCCTGCTTTGGATGCAGCATACAAGGCTGCTCATGATGAACATTTGGTGGCGCTCGAGACGTGGGCATAGTGTCATGATGTTGTGAGTTTCAACCTTTATTTTTTCAAAAGATGACAAGTCCCGCTTTCTCTAGTTTGAAATTTTATTCCTACAACGCCTCACATCTAAACTATCTTGCAGGCTGACGAGAGGCTTTATGCCATTGGAAAGCGGGACATGCTACTGCCATGGCCAGCTAGGCCGGGGCCGCAGCCAATCTTATCATCAAAGGACAAATTCTCTTTAACCTTCTGCTTAGAGACCCCAATAAGTTATTTGCCAAACTAGTTTTTACCGCAAACCTATGCCTTGGTGGTTGCTAACTCTGGCTCAAACATGTAGGGACCGGGATGTTCCACCACTGGACACTTTGGTCGTGTTGTTGCCTCGCCAACTATCTCGCGCGCGATGACACCGGTTCATACCGGTCGTGCTTCTCCTGGTGCTTCCGCTGGTGGTGGTTCTTTTCCTTCTGCCGGTGGTGGTGCTTAAGGGAATATGACCTAGAGTAAAATAATAAAAAGTTTATTATTATCATATTCCAATAAGTTTGTAATAGTTTCATGTTGTGCTATAACTGTATCAAGTGGAAACATTGATACAGGTGTGATATGAAACATAAGTCCCTAGTATCCTTTATTACTAGTTCGTTGGGTAACATGATGATCAAGGTTTCCTGGTCATGAAGTGATAGCGCTGGTTGATAACGAGGCCATATCATTGGTGAATGATGTGATGGACATTCCTCAAAGATTGCGACACTTTCAAGTCACAAAGTTTATCGTTGCAATAGTCAGAAACAAAGTCTCCTTCTTCTTAGACCGTGAGACCATATCAAATCACTATCTCCCGAGGTTAATTTGATGGCATCAAATGTTACTCAGTGAAATGGTGATTATAAAGGTGTATGTTGGGTACCCGGAGGAACAGGTTGATGCCTATGCATCAAGACCTGGATTTGTTCACCCAGTGACGGGTAAGATACAGTTAGGCTGACTTAGTGATATTACATCCATAAATGTTGCAACATGTGACTATGTCACGGGGATGTAATACCGCGGTAACAAGTAAATAGTACTTGTCGGTAATGAGATCAAAAAAGATATGGAGATACCTTAACGATAGGATCTCGGACAAGTAGTATCAAAGTAACAAAGGGAAATGGACTCGACGTTTATGGTTCAATCGACATAATCAATCTGGAATGCACATGGATCATTATGGGCATCACGATCCCGATGTTGATCATTGGCGCAAGAGAGTGTAGGTCATGTTTGCAGCTGTTCCCGAGCCGTGAGAGGATCCACTTAAGGGTGCGACGAAATTGAGGTTTTCCGTAAGTTGGAATCATAGTAGAGAAAGAGAAAGACGGAATTGTTCCGAGGAGAAAGTTCTGAAGTTGTTCGGAAAAAGAAAAGAAATCGGAAAAGTTCCGGTGAGAGGACTGGAATTGTTCCGAGATGTTCCGAAGCTGTTCGGAGGATATAGAAGGGGAACCAAAGGGTGTTTCGGGTCGAATCGAATTTGGTAATATGTATTTACATATTAATTAATGTAAATAATATTAAATATAATATTAAAATCTGATTTAAATGGTTATTTCACTAATGAGGCAAATTTTCTAGGGAAAAGGGCCCATTGGGGAAACCAGAGGAGGGATGGCCACCCAGATGGGCCCTAAGGGCCCATGTGCCTAGGAGAAACCCTATGGCGCCTTGGGTTTGGGTTTTGGGGCGCGCGAGAGCTGCCCCACCCCTGGCCACCGCCTTATTCCCACTTTGCCGCCGGTTGGAAAGCTTGGGGGAGGGGCAAGGCTCTACCCACCCCCTTATATAAGGAGGCCCCCTCTCCTCTTTGGAGGCCACACCAATACGAGAGTTCCCATGAGTTGGGAACTCTCGTCCTCATCCTCTCCAATCTCTCTCTAGTTGTCTCCATGCGTTGGCACGTCACATGCCTGTTCGTGCAAGAGACGACACATCCTCGGCATACCGTTGCATTGCGGGGATTCCATAGCCGGAGATATACTTCCGCAATGTACTCCCGGCGTGATCGGGAAGACGAAGGTTCTCGTCGTATATTGTATGTGTACAAAGCCACGAGGTGCAACACTTGGGGAACTGTGATGTCGTAAGCCGGACTTCTGCATGGTGATGGTCCAAGGGGTGACGAGCATCACGACCTTGGGGTCGTCTACGAGCAATACTATATCAACCATGTTCCCCTCGGAACGTTAATCGCTTTTGGACTAAAAAGGTATGTATCTGAAACCTCTCGGTCGTTACTGCATTACTCGTAGATAGATTTTGGGCATTCTGGGTTCCCACGTAGTAAATTTTTTGATTTTCTGCACCGAACCCCAATAGGTTCTTCTCCTTCTTCCGGTGTTGGTTCAATGGTGGCTGCTTCACGTGGTCCTTCGCTTGTTTTCACGCGGGGAGACTTGGGTCTCTCTAGCTCTCTGGAGGTGTAGGTAACTTGTTCCTTTTGTATCGATACTAGCTATGTTATAGCTATAATATTTTGATGATGATGATCTTATGTTTGTGTCGATGTGCATGTGTTGTATACTGTGCATGGAATCTGGGGTTATTATTGCGGCGCTACGGGAGTTTTAAATATGCAGGGAACAAACCAAAACAGAAAAAAGAACTGGCAACCTCTTCTGTTGGAGATATGCCCTAGAGGCAATAATAAATGTAGTTATTATTATATCTTTGTGTTTATGATAAATGTTTACATTCATGCTATAATAGTATTAACAAGGAAACATTGATACTTGTGTGATTTGTAAACTTAATTTGAAGTCCCTAGTATAGCCTCTATACTTCACTAGCTTGTTGGTTGATAAATGATTGTGGTTTCCCTATCATGAACATTGAGATGTTATCAACAACAAGATCATATCGTTAGGAGAATGATATGGTGGACATACTCCTATAGATAAGCGTAGCATAAAGATCAAGTCATTTCAATAGTTCAATTGCTATATGCTTTCTGATACATAGTAACCTAATTCCTTCGACCATGAGATCATGCATATCACCTTTACCGGATGGATGCTTTGATGACATCAAACACCACACCGTAACTGGGTGGCTATAAAGGTGGCATTGAGTGTTCGGAAAGTATTGGTTGAGACACATGGATCAAGAGTGGGATTTGTCCATCCATATGACGGATAGATATACTCTGGGCCCTATCGGTGGAATGTCATCCAATTAGCTTGCAAGCATGTGACTGGATCACAAGGGATCACATGTCACGGGAACGAGAAAAGAGTACTTATCGGTAACGAGGTTGAACTAGGTATGCAGAGATACCGACGATCATAACCTCGGATAAGTAAACTATAATGAGACAAAGGGAAATTGGTATCGTATGTAAGTGGTTCATTCGATCGCAAAGTAATCATAGAAATATGTGGGAGCCATATGAATTTCCAGATTCCTCTATTGGTTATTGTTCGGAGAAGTGTCTCGATCATGTCCGCATAATTCACGAACCGTAGGGAGACACACTTAAGGATTCGACGTTGTTTGAGTAGTTATGGTATTATGAGAAAGAGACCGAATGTTGTTCGGAGTCTCGGATGGGATCCGGGATATCACGAGGTGATCCGGAATGGTCTGGAGAATAAGATTCATATAAGGAAAGTCCCGTTTCGGAGTTCGGGAATGATTCCGGTGTTTTCATCAGGAATGTTCTAGAAGGTTCCGGAATGTCCGGCACTCCGGGGGGGAAGGGGTACATGAATGTGTCATTACATATTGGAATGATTGCATCATGTACTAAGTGTTCTCGCTGTTCCAAATAAAGGATTAAATTGAATCCTAAAACTGAAAAGTCAAATGGCCAGTTTGAAAGTCAAACGGCTAAAACAGGAAACTGTGGGAAACAAGCAAGAGGAGGTTGAAACCGACTTGGGGGAGGAGTCCCTCCTCTCCAAGCTGGCGCGCCACCCAAGGCCGACTTGGGGAGGGACTCCCTCCCCTTGGCCGCCCCTCCCACCTATAAAAGGAGGGGCAGGGCCTCCTCCTCTAGACACACAAGTTCCTATCCTCTAATCTAAATCCTAGCCCTAGACTCCGGTTTAGAGACGCTTTGGTTTAGAGCTTCTAATTGCACTAGCCTTCGGATTAGAGCCTTCTAATTGGTGTGTCTAAACCCTAGACCACTAATAGTTCTCTCTCATACTCCACCATACTCGCTCCGGCTTAAGGCGAAGCCCTGCGGGATCTCCCCTCTACTTCCGGTACCACGCCGTTGTGCTGCCGGAATCGCGAGGAGAGTGCTACCACCTCCACTGCCTGCTGGAACAAGGGAGAGGAAGGTCTTCGTCGAGTACCGAACATGTGACCGACTGCGGGAGCGTTGCCGGAACGCAGCGCCGGAAGGATCGTCTACACGATCTTGAGATCGGGAAGAGTACGACTACATCACCCACGAGAATCCGCTCTCGTTAAACACTTTGGAATCTTCGAGGGTAAGTTATTCCATCGACTCGTTGCTACAATCTAGTAGATAGATCTTGGCTTGTTTGTTTGTATGCGATAGAAATTTTTTGTTTTCCATGCTACGAAACCCTACAGTGGTATCAGAGCCGTGTCTATATGTAGATCTGTTGCACGAGTAGAACACAATGGTCATTGTGGGCGTTGATGCTTTTATTGTCGATTGCTTCTTGTGTACTTTGCATCTTGCGGTATGTTGGGATGAAGCGGCCCGGGCTAACCTTACATGACATCGTTCATGAGACTTGCTCCACGATTGACATGCAACTTGTATTGCATAAGTGGCTTTGCGGGTTCCTATTTCTCCTAGCATAGTTAAGATCCAATTTACAACGGGTGATCAACAATGCTAGTATCAATGTTGTGGTTCTTGTTCGTAAGTTAGAACGACACTTATTGAAAGCCCCAAACCACGTAAAATATGCAAAGAAAGTAGAGGCGTCTAACTTTGTTTTGCAGGGGTGTGCAGTGATGTGATATGGCCATGATTGTGATTATATTTGATGTATGCAATGTTCCTTATTGTAAGTTGGCAACTGGCAGGAGCCATATGGTTGTCTTTAATTTATGTTAAGACCCGCGTGTCTATTCAAAGTAGTTGTAATAGTTGAAGCCGGTGGACGACAACCATGGAGAGGCGTCATTGACCTTGATGCAATGCCGGTGATGATGGAGATCATGTTCGTGGTTGAAGATAGAGATCGGAAGCACGAAGAAGAAAGGCCATATCATATCACATATATATTGAATTGCATGTGATGTTAATCCTTTATGCATCTTGTATTGCTTAGTAGACGACGGTAGCATTATAAGATGATCCCTCATGCACATGAATTTCAAGTCATAAAGTGTTCACCCTTAGTTAGCACCGTTGCTAAAGCTTGTTGTTTCGAAGCACCACGTGATGATCGGGTGTGTTAGATTCTGCAAGTGTATACAACGTGAGCAAGCCAGATTTGCTCATGCGGAAACTAAGGTTTGATCTTGACGAGCCTAGCATGTACAGACATGGTCTCGAAACACGGATCACCGAAAGGTAAAGCATGAATCATATAGTAGATATGATGAACATGACGATTGTTCGCCATTGAAACTATATCAACTCTCGTGATGATCGGTGTTGATATGGTGGATTTGGTTCGTGTGATCACTAAAACAATGTGAGGGATATTGTTTTGAGTGGGAGTTCACCTAGTTTAATTACATTAATTAATTTGAACTCAATTTGTCATAAACTTAGTCTAAACTATTGCAAATATGTTGTAGATCAATGGCATCCCCTACCATCAATTTTAATGCGTTCCTAGAGAAAGAAAAGTTGAAAAACAATGGAAGCAACTTCGCGGATTGGTTCCGCAATTTGAGGATTGTCCTCACAGCTGGTAATTTGACCTATGTGCTGGATGCACCGCTGGGTGACCCACCTGCAGCTGATGCTCCCGATGAAGTAAAGAATGTTTACCTCGCTCGGAAGAATCAGTACTCCATAGTTCAGTGTGCTATCTTGTATGGTTTGGAATCGGAGCTTCAGAAAAGGTTTGAGGATTCAGACCCATATGATATTGTCGAGGATCTCAAATTGATTTTTGAGACTCATGCGGCAATTGAAAGCTATGAGGCTTCTGAAAAGTTCTTTAACTGCAAGATGGAAGAGGGCAGCTCCGTCAGTGAGCATGTGCTTAAGATGTCTGGGCACGCAAACAAACTTCAAAGCTTGGGTATAGTGATTCCTAATGCTTTGGGGATTTACCGTGTCCTCCAATCACTACCACCAAGTTACAAGAACTTTGTGATGAACTACAACATGCAGAACATGAACAAGACGTTGCCAGAACTCTTTGCCATGTTGAAATCTGCAGAAGTGGAGATCAAGAAAGAGCACCAAGTGTTGTTGGTCAATAAGACCACCAAATTCAAGAAAGGCAAGTCTAAGCAAAAGGGACACTTCAAGAAGGGTGGTAAGAAAGTTACCACGCCGGCGAAGAAGACCAAGGCTGGACCCAAGCCTGATACTGAGTGCTTTTACTGCAAGGGAGAAGGTCACTGGAAGCGGAATTGCCCAAAGTACTTGGCGGATTTGAAGAATGGCAACATCAAGAAGAAAGGTATATCTGATATACATGTTATTGATGTGTATCTCACTAGTACTCGTAGTAGTGCCTGGGTATTTGATACTGGTTCGGTTGCTCATATTTGTAACTCGAAACAGGTGCTGCAGAATAAACAGAAGCTAGCGAAGAACAAGGTGACGATGCGCGTGGGAAACGGATCAAAGGTTGATGTGATCGCGGTCGGCACGCTACCCCTTCATCTACCATCGGGATTAGTTTTATACTTAAATAATTGTTATTTGGTGCCTGCGTTGAGCATGAACATTATATCGGGATCTTGTTTATTGCGAGACGGTTACTTGTTTAAGTCCGAGAATAATGGTTGTTCGATTTATATGAGTAATATGTTTTATGCACATGCAACTTTGATAGATGGTCTATTCTTATTGAATCTCGATAGTGGAAATACACATATCAACAACATTGAGGCTAAACGTTTGAAATCAAGCGATAATTCGACCTATATGTGGCACTGTCGTCTTGGTCACATTGGAGTGAAACGTATGAAGAAACTCCATTCCGATGGACTTCTTGAATCACTTGATTTTGAATCACTTGAAAGATGCGAAGCATGTCTGATGGGTAAAATGACTAAGACTCCATTTTCTGGTATGATGGAGCGAGCTACGGACTTATTGGAAATCATACATACCGATGTGTGTGGTCCAATGAGTGTAGCATCGCGCGGTGGTTATCGTTATGTTCTTACCTTCACGGATGACTTGAGTAGATATGGGTATATCTATTTCATGAAACATAAGTCCGAAACTTTCGAGAAGTTTAAGGAGTTTCAAAGTGAGGTAGAGAATCAACGTAACAAGAAGATTAAATTTCTACGTTCTGATCGTGGAGGTGAATATCTAAGTTACGAGTTTGGCGAGCATTTGAAGAAATGCGGAATACTTTCACAATTGACACCGCCGGGAACACCACAGCGTAATGGTGTGTCCAAACGTCGTAATCGAACTCTCTTAGATATGGTTCGTTCTATGATGTCACTTACAGATTTACCGCTATCATTTTGGGGTTATGCATTAGAAACAGACGCATTCACTTTAAATAGGGCACCGTCTAAATCCGTTGAAACGACACCGTATGAATTATGGTTTGGAAAGAAACCTAAATTGTCGTTCCTTAAAGTTTGGGGATGCGAAGCCTATGTAAAGAAGTTACAGCCGGACAAGCTTGAACCCAAAGCGGAAAAATGCGTCTTCATAGGATACCCGAAGGAAACTATTGGGTATATCTTCTATCATAGATCCGAAGGCAAAATCTTCGTTGCCAAGAATGGATCCTTTCTAGAGAAGGAATTTCTCTCGAAAGAAGTGACTGGAAGGAAAGTAGAACTCGACGAGGTTGTCGAACCTTCTCTCAAAATTGCGAGTAGCGCAGCACCGGAAGAAGTTCCTGTGGTGCCTGCACCAATGAGAGAGGGAGCTAATGATGGTGATCATGAAACTTCGGTTGAAGTTGCTACAGAGCCTCGGAGGTCAACGAGAACTCGTACCACTCCAGATTGGTATGATCCCGTTATGAGTGTCATGTTGGTGGACAACACCGATGACCCCGAGACATATGAGGAAGCAATGATGAGCCCAGATTCCAATAAATGGCAAGAAGCCATGAAATCCGAGATTGGATCCATGTACGAAAACCAAGTATGGACTTTGGTGGACTTACCGGATGGCCGGAAGGCTGTCGAGAACAAATGGATTTTCAAGAAGAAAACAGATGTTGATGGTAATGTTACTGTCTATAAAGCTCGACTTGTCGCAAAAGGGTTTCGACAAATTCAAGGAGTTGACTACGATGAGACTTTCTCACCGGTAGCGAAGCTAAAGTCTGTAAGGATTATGTTAGCAATCGCTGCATATTATGATTATGAGATATGGCAGATGGATGTCAAAACAGCATTCCTCAATGGAGATATTGATGAAGAGCTGTATATGATGCAGCCCAAAGGTTTTGTCGATCCTAAAGATGCTAACAAGGTATGCAAACTTCAACGGTCCATCTATGGATTGAAGCAAGCATCCCAAAGTTGGAATCAACGTTTTGATAAGGTAATCAAAAGTTTTGGTTTTATACAAACTTATGGAGAAGCTTGTATTTACAAGAAAGTGAGTGGGAGCTCTGTAGCATTCTTAATACTATATGTGGATGACATATTGTTGATTGGGAATGATGTAGACCTTCTTAATAGTGTCAAGGAATATTTGAATAATAGTTTTTCAATGAAGGATCTTGGCGAAGCAGCTTACATATTAGGCATAAAGATTTACAGAGATAGATCGAAACGCCAAATATCATTGTCACAGAGTACATATTTGGACAAAGTTCTAAAGAGGTTTGGAATGGAAGAAAGCAAGAAAGGGTTCTTGCCCATGTTGCCCAATACGACCTTGAGTAAAACTCAAAGTCCGACATCGGTAGAAGATAGAGAAAGGATGAGTAAGACTCCCTATGCCTCAGCCATAGGATCTCTAATGTATGCTATGTTATGTACTAGACCCGACATTGCATATGCTGTTAGTTTAACTAGCAGATATCAAAGTGATCCAGGAGTGGATCATTGGACAGCGGTCAAAAACATCCTTAAGTACTTGAGAAGAACTAAGGATATGGTTCTTTCTTATGGAGGTGATGAACAACTCGTTGTTAATGGTTACACCGATGCTAGTTGGAACACCGATCCGGATGATTCTAAATCACAATCCGGATATGTATTTATTTTGAATGGTGCAGCAGTTAGCTGGAGGAGTGCAAAGCAAAGCGTTGTGGCGAGATCCTCAACTGAATCGGAATACATGGCTGCTTCGGAGGCTTCACAAGAAGCGATATGGATGAAAGAGTTCATTACAGAGCTGGGTGTGGTTCCTAGTGCGCTGGACCCAATGCCTATCTACTGTGATAACATGGGCGCCATAGCCAATGCGCAAGAACCAAGGTCACACAAGAAGCTGAAGCATATCAAGCTACGTTCTCACGCTATTCGAGAACATATCCAAGATGGGGATATAAAGATTTGCAAAGTACACACAGATCTGGATGTGGCGGATCCGTTGACTAAACCTCTCCCGAGGGCAAAACATGACCAACACCAAACTGCCATGGGTGTTCGGTATATTACCATGTAATCTAGATTAGATGACTCTAGTGCAAGTGGGAGACTGTTGGAGATATGCCCTAGAGGCAATAATAAATGTAGTTATTATTATATCTTTGTGTTTATGATAAATGTTTACATTCATGCTATAATAGTATTAACAAGGAAACATTGATACTTGTGTGATTTGTAAACTTAATTTGAAGTCCCTAGTATAGCCTCTATACTTCACTAGCTTGTTGGTTGATAAATGATTGTGGTTTCCCTATCATGAACATTGAGATGTTATCAACAACAAGAGCATATCGTTAGGAGAATGATATGGTGGACATACTCCTATAGATAAGCGTAGCATAAAGATCAAGTCATTTCAATAGTTCAATTGCTATATGCTTTCTGATACATAGTAACCTAATTCCTTCGACCATGAGATCATGCATATCACCTTTACCGGATGGATGCTTTGATGACATCAAACACCACACCGTAACTGGGTGGCTATAAAGGTGGCATTGAGTGTTCGGAAAGTATTGGTTGAGACACATGGATCAAGAGTGGGATTTGTCCATCCATATGACGGATAGATATACTCTAGGCCCTCTCGGTGGAATGTCATCCAATTAGCTTGCAAGCATGTGACTGGATCACAAGGGATCACATATCACGGGAACGAGAAAAGAGTACTTATCGGTAACGAGGTTGAACTAGGTATGCAGAGATACCGACGATCATAACCTCGGATAAGTAAACTATCGTGAGACAAAGGGAAATTGGTATCGTATGTAAGTGGTTCATTCGATCGCAAAGTAATCATAGAAATATGTGGGAGCCATATGAATTTCCAGATTCCTCTATTGGTTATTGTTCGGAGAAGTGTCTCGATCATGTCCGCATAATTCACGAACCGTAGGGAGACACACTTAAGGATTCGACGTTGTTTGAGTAGTTATGGTATTATGAGAAAGAGACCGAATGTTGTTCGGAGTCTCGGATGGGATCCGGGATATCACGAGGTGATCCGGAATGGTCCGGAGAATAAGATTCATATAAGGAAAGTCCCGTTTCGGAGTTCGGGAATGATTCCGGTGTTTTCATCAGGAATGTTCTAGAAGGTTCCGGAATGTCCGGCACTCCGGGGGGGAAGGGGTACATGAATGTGTCATTACATATTGGAATGATTGCATCATGTACTAAGTGTTCTCGCTGTTCCAAATAAAGGATTAAATTGAATCCTAAAACTGAAAAGTCAAATGGCCAGTTTGAAAGTCAAACGGCTAAAACAGGAAACTGTGGGAAACAAGCAAGAGGAGGTTGAAACCGACTTGGGGGAGGAGTCCCTCCTCTCCAAGCCGGCGCGCCACCCAAGGCCGACTTGGGGAGGGACTCCCTCCCCTTGGCCGCCCCTCCCACCTATAAAAGGAGGGGCAGGGCCTCCTCCTCTAGACACACAAGTTCCTATCCTCTAATCTAAATCCTAGCCCTAGACTCCGGTTTAGAGACGCTTTGGTTTAGAGCTTCTAATTGCACTAGCCTTCGGATTAGAGCCTTCTAATTGGTGTGTCTAAACCCTAGACCACTAATAGTTCTCTCTCATACTCCACCATACTCGCTCCGGCTTAAGGCGAAGCCCTGCGGGATCTCCCCTCTACTTCCGGTACCACGCCGTTGTGCTGCCGGAATCGCGAGGAGAGTGCTACAACCTCCGCTGCCTGCTGGAACAAGGGAGAGGAAGGTCTTCGTCGAGTACCGAACGTGTGACCGACTGCGGGAGCGCTGCCGGAACGCAGCGCCGGAAGGATCATCTACACGATCTTGAGATCGGGAAGAGTACGACTACATCACCCACGAGAATCCGCTCTCGTTAAACACTTTGGAATCTTCGAGGGTAAGTTATTCCATCGACTCGTTGCTACAATCTAGTAGATAGATCTTGGCTTGTTTGTTTGTATGCGATAGAATTTTTTTGTTTTCCATGCTACGAAACCCTACATCTTCGCCGACGGCAGGGTTGACCATATGGCACCGTTTGGTATTGGGACGACGGGAACGCCATCGGCGTAGACGCTTCTGCGGCCCAGCGAGCCCATCTAGGCCGACAACAATGCCGTCGGCGTATCTCCCTACCTGGCCTAGCGAGCCTACTTGGGCCGATGCTGAGGTCGTCGGTGTAAGAGCCTCATAGGCGATTGCAGGGGCGTCACATGGCGGCCTTGGCCGACGGCAATGTCATCGGTGTATATCGCCTGGAGCTAACGGCCGCCAGCTGCACTAAGTGGGTCCCGCAGAGCCTACGCCGACGGCACATACACTGATGGCTACGTATAGCCGTTGGACAAGGGATATACGCCGAAGGGGTGCAGTACGCCAACGGTGACCGGGTCTATGCCTATGGGGCAGTACGCTAACATGTATATATCGTCGGCGTAGCCTACGCCGACGGGGATTAGGGTCTACGCCGACGGGGGCTGGCCTTCGGCACTAATCGCGTTTCATGTAGTGTTACCGACTATGTTTTAATATACCGTAGCCGAATAGGATTACTCCATGTAATCTCTATGTCGTATGACTATGTAAGCCGTCATACGGGCAACCCTTAGGGAAAGATCAGTCTCACAACTCACATAGGTGAACCAACATCAAACACTCTGTGACCTCTAGCTTTGACTATTATAGTGGATTGATTGCAGGAATAGGATCCGACCACCGTAGTCAAATCTGAATATGGATAAACTTATGTGCTCCCCGTACTCGACATCCTCACATATGACACCCCCTCTCTTTCCATGCCTCTAGGAACCCCTCATGGTGTACTTGTCCTCAATACGACAGACAATTTGCGTCCATAGTGGGCCAGCGACTAATGGGTCTGTTGCATGAAAAACAATATTTTTTCCTGCGGAAGAAACTCAACAATATCCGATCTACAAGATGTAAGCAATGAGGGATAGATCTAATCTACTTACCCTCGAAGATACACAAGTATTTAACGATCGAGTGATTGTGGATGATGTGGTCATACACTTGCGTCGGTTCAAACCAATAAAGTTCTGCGATCCGGCAGCACCTCCGCGGTATCCACGTTCCAGTTTAGTGACGTTTCCTCGTCCTTGATCCTGCAAGCGAGGAAGAAGAGCTTCGCGAGATCTGAGCAGCACAACGACGTGGATGCTATGGTGTAGGGGAGTTGTAGCAAATTATTATTACTTATTCATTTTCGTTTAATTAAATAATTGTTTCAAATTTTAAAAATAAATGCATGTGACACCATGGTCCAAGGGTTAATAGGATTGACATCGTAGTATTATTAATAAGGTCTTATCGGAAGCTCATCCCAAAGAAACAGAGAAGTTGGGCTGGAGTAGTGTGAGGATGAGTGACCGATAGGAAAATTTGACCATGAGTGCAATTATTTGATCGGAGATTAAACATACTTAGATTTTAAAAAAGACATAAAAAAGACGCTTGTGAGATTAACGAGTCAAACAATTTAAAGAAAATAGTTGTGAGATTAACGAGTCAAACAATTCAAAAAAATAAAATCAATTTAAATAAATTGAGAAAAAACTAGGCCGAAGGCAATGCTGTCGGCGTAGCTTCCGCTAGAACAGACGGCTATCAACCGTCGATGTGGGTCCCGCAGGCGCTACGCCTTTCTTATGTCTACGGGACAAGATGCCGATGGCAACCGTTGGCTGGCGTAGCCTACGTCGACGACAATCGTGGGATACGTCGACAGAATTTGGCCGTCAGCGCGTGACTTATTTCCTATAGTGCAACAAGGAAGGATCAATGCGTCTTGACGAAAGAGTCAACACGGACTTTTGGGTCCAGATCTGGTACAATGCCGAATGAGGATTTACCTAGTTTTGGAGGTGCAACTAGACTAGGATTCCGTCTTTAAAACGTGTATATTTGCTGTACACAACTTGTATGAGAAGTCTATACATGTGAGAGGCAACGACCGATTAAAATTAAGAAAACAATCGGCAAATATCAATACTTCTACTATTACTCTCAAACCCTCGTTCCTGCTTCCATTTCTTCGACGACTTCACATATTTCGTTCGTTAAATCGATAACCTGAGCCGAGAGCGGTCAGGCCGACTTACCTGAACCCATGGTCGACAGCATCATGACAGGGTCCCTCTCGAGAAACCAGGGCTTCGGGTGTAAAAAAGCATTAGCCGGATTGTCTTGTGTATCCTCCTCGAAATAGGCTTTCGTCCCGCTTTATAAATAAAGCAACCGTCCATCACAAATATCACAGTACAAAGACACACATGTCTTGTGTATCATGCTTGCGGCTAGTCTACTTTGACGTGAGAATTGCGGAGCATCTCCGGTGCGTGACGTCAATGGTGCATGAGGTCGTGCTAGCTAGTATAAAGTCGGATTTTGTACTGTCTTTTCCCAAGGCGGCAGATTTTTTGTCTAACAAATAATAAATAAGAAGTATTTTGAGATGAAACTTTACACAATGATAGTTCGAACACATAATTAGCTATATCCATATACATTTGTTTTCTGAATTTTTTGTAACAGGAGCGAATCCATGTGTTTGACGAAGCTTCAAAAACAGGGCTCCATGCATGTAGCCTGCGAAGCCATCACACGCCATTCTCGTTTATTGCATGCATGGTTTTATAGAAAACAACTCTGTTCATCTTTCCCATTATTTTCTTTGAATGGTACAACAGACTCGTGTGTGACTGTTAAGCTGTACTCAGCTCATAATATATGGCATGGAGGATTAGTATGGATGCTGCACAAAACGTGTCAGTAGTATCTCGATGAACAGAAAATTATGACGGCTCCAGGACTGCGAGTGGTAGAGTCTTGTCTGGTAACGCCGAGCGACGAGACACCGCGTGGAGGGCTCTGGCTCTCCTCCCTAGACCTGGTGCTGACCAACCGAGGCCATACCCCGCTCGTCTACGTCTACGGCGCCACAGACGACGCCGACGATGGCTTCTTCTTCAACGTGGGCAGCAGGCTCAAGGAGTCCCTGGCGAAGGCGCTGGTGCCCTTCTACCCTCTCGCTGGCCGCCTCGGCGCGAATTCCGAGGACGGTCGCGTCGAGATCAACTGCAACGGGGAAGGCGCGCCCTTCGTAGTGGCCCGCTCCGACAACCACACCGTGGAGAGCTTGATTGCCGACCCCTCGCCGTCGCCGGAGCTAGCGATGCTGTTCAAACCTCACGCTGAGCCGACCGTTATGCTGGCCGTACAGGTGACCTTCTTGAGGTGTGGCGGCGTGGTATTAGGCATGTCCATGCACCACGCCGCGGTGGACGGTTCCAGCATGGCCCACATCATCCGGACGTGGGCGAACTACTGCAGGGACGGCGACGGCGCCGCGATAGAGCTCCCGTGCCACGACCGCGCTCTCCTCCGCGCTCGGTCGCCGCCCTTCGTCGCCCACCCCGCCGAGACCATCCCCATGCTCTGCGGCGGCGGCGGCCTAACCATGACCACGCATGCCGAATCGCTTGTCGCGTCCAAGGTATTCGCCATCTCCAGCGAACAGCTGCGCGCCCTCAAGCGACACTGCGGCGGCGCCAGCACGTTCTGCGCCCTCAGCTCCCTCGTGTGGAGGTGCGTCTGCGTCGCCCACAGTCTGGACCCGGACGCCACCGCGCGTATCAACTTCCCTGTGGACATCAGGCGTCGCCTTACGCCGCCGCTCCCCGTTCGCTACTTCGGCAACGGGGTCGTCAACGTGTTCGTCACCGCGGCTGCCAAGGACGTCGTGTGGGGGACGCTGGCCTCCGTGGCGGGCCGGGTGAAGGCCGGCACGGACAGGCTCAACGATGACGAGGTGCTGAGGTCTGCGGTCGACTACTTTGAGATGGCGGCCAGCGCGCGGCTGCCGGAGGACATGGGGAACCTGCCGGAGACGGTGGTGCGGGTGAACAGCTGGTTCCACCTGCCCATGTATGAAGCGGACTTCGGCTGGGGAAAGCCACGTGTGTCGATGCGGGCGGAGGCCGTCCGCGGCGGCTGGGTCTACCTTCTGCCGGAGACAGGTGGCCACGGCGGCGGTGCGGGACTGCTCGTCTCGTTGGAGCCGAGGATTCTCAGCAAGTTCGAGCGAGCGCTTACACTGGCTGTATGCCAAGTTATGGCAAGCGAAAAAAGTGCTAGGCTGTGAGCGAGTGACACATCTGCTTGCTTGTCTACGTCGATCTCTTCCATGCTTTGCATGTGTATGTCCGCTACTCTTCATTTTTCGTGATTCGTGATGTAATTGTACACCCTCTAAGTATCACAGATTTATCTAAATACTTAGGTATCAGACACGTTTAGTGTATTGACACATACATATCTAAATAAATCTGTGACACTAATTTGGAACGAAGGGAAATACACGGAAATTCGTTTCAGCTCTCACGTGTCACTACGGGTAAAATGTTCGCTGCCGTCGACCCAGCTCTTTGCCATGTGCCGTGTGTAAACCAAGAGGAACACGGCAAAGAACAGGTGCACGGCAAACTGCAGAAAAAGAACACGGCAAAGAAATAAACACGGCAATGGACAGACGAGAACACACGGCAAAGAAAATAATCACGGCAAAGTCAATGAAGACACACGGCAAAGATATATTCACGGCAAAGAAGTGGGCCCCGTGGCCTCACAGGGTCACCCGCCGGCAGGGGCTGACGGAAGAATCTTTGCCGTGTGCCCTCGCCGTCAGGTACACGGCAAAGATAATCTTTGCCGTGTGTATTCTTCTGTATACACGGCAAAGCATTTTTTTTCACCTTTTTCTTTTCTTTAATTAGCAAGGCTTTTATTACATATATGTTAGGTGATATTATTTCATAGGATCATGAGCACACACATATGATCATAGGTTATTGTGGTCTTGATCACTATATACATGCCCCTCCCCCCCCTTATACGGTCCGGTTTCACCGGAACGGAAAGATTCCCCCTTATATAGGTCTAGAACCTTCGCTTTTAGGTTAGAGCGCATGCATGCGAGGGGGGACACATGGAAGTACATATACCAACCTTGCACCACACTTACACACATATGCTAGAGACACATGCAAGTTTTCATCTGATTCCAACATGCTAGGGACACACACGGCAACAAGCATGCACACGGCAACGATGATCAACACGGCAAAGGTTGAGGCACACGGCAAAGAAAGAGGACACGATAAAGAGAAGACACACAGCAAAGAACGAATACACGATAAAGAGTCATCACACACGACAAAGGAGGAACACGGCAAAGATGTGTCGGCTCCGTCAGACGGACGGAACCGTCAAGTACTTTACTTTGTCATGTCGATGTAGTAAACACATAGCAAAGGCTCTGCCGTGTTCCGGGCGCAAAGACACACGGCAAAGGGCATTTGCCGTGGCTATCGTTGCCGTGTGGCTTTTGCCGTGTGCATACACACGGCAAAGGCTTCGCCGTGTTCCGATAGGCCTTTGCCGTGTCTTTTTCCCACATGGCAAAGAGCCTGTGTGCCGTAGTGTGTAGATGCTCCCCATTTTTGGTGCAATCACGTCCAGTGTGTTTCAACATTTGTAAATGTATTCATCCAAGTATTCTATCTGTATCTCAGTTTTTTGAACAGTGACCAGGCCATATGCATAAATAATCAATGTGTGCTGCGCCCTACTAGAAAGTACACAAGAGAGGGAACTTGCTTACCATCATCTTACGAATAACCTGACGCACCATGGCGGCAGAGCATATACAGATGAGCCAGCGCATGTGATGTGAGGGGCCCTAACGATGCCTCTCCTTTCTGTTATTTGCTTTCCCTGACTGTTGTGGATGAAGAATATGACATATGGGCCTACTTTGTCAGTGAGAGCAAAAAGTTAGTTTAAGATTTTTTAATTTTTTACATTCAAAACAATTCACGGTTCAAAATAGACCGGGATTCAAGAGTCTGGTGTGCCAATTTCCGGGATTTCAAGTTTGAGGTTTAAATTATCTTTATCTTTAAGCTACAAGTTCAAGGTTTGGTTTTGGATTTTTTTCCCATCACCTGAGTGCTCTCCTGCTGCACGCCCTGACCACGCTCTCTGCTGCGTCATTGCCATCCGGCTCAGCTATCGCTGCTACATTACTTAGAGCATCTCCACCCGTCGGCCGAATTCAGGCTGAAATCCGGACCAATCTTTGGCCGGACGGCGCAAGTTTTCTGCCTGGGTATGCGCAGTTTTCCACTCGCTTACCCAGGCCGACTTCCCGGGTCACCCGTTTCTGCTCAGATTCGGCTCAAGTTCGTCCAAATTTCTGCATAGTTCGTCAGACGATGAATACAAAACACTTTAAACCAAAGTTTGGTGAAATTTTAATCAGAGTTCGGCGTAAATGTAAATATAGTTCGGCCTACAATAAAAGTACAACATATTTCGGCCAAGTTCGGCCAGTTCATGGCCAAGTTCGGCCAGTTCATGCTCAGCATCTACGTCGTGTTGCCCCTCCGTATCCATAGGTGCTCGACAAGATCATCCTGCAACTCCTCGTCGTCGGAATCCATGGCGAGTATCTCATCCTCGTCAGAGTCAGTGGACAGTACCTCGTCGCCGTCGGAGTCCATGGCCGAATCCGGTCAAATGTTGAACACCTGTCGGGCGTGGTGGTGGGCGCACGGAGCGAAGCAGAGCTACGGCGAGGCTAGGTCGGCGAAAGCGGCGGCGAAGAAGGCGTGGAGGTGGCGGCAACAACGGCGAGCGTAGCTAGAGGCGTGGGCATATCTCGACGCGGGGGAGATCCGCCGGCGAAGTCATGGCGACAGAGCTCTTCGCGGCAGTCTGAGCGAGTGGAGTGGGTGGGAATGAGACTGTCTCGCCGACAGAGCTGACCCACGCCCTTTTTTGTGGCGTCCGGCGTCCCCAGGGCGTACCCGGGAACCTGGGTTCGGCCTGGATAGACCGGACCAAAACACGCCGAAATCCGGACAAAAATAGGTCCCTAGGTACGCGACTGGACCAATTTTCGGCGTCCGGACTGAATTTAGCGTCCGGATCGACGTCGTGGGTAGGCAAGTGGAGATGCTCTCAGCGTACGCAGTATCAATACGGGAGCTCGCTCGCTTTTTACATGCATTTACTTTGGGTCTTCAAAGCAGGGATAGCTCTGACACACACAGTTCTCTAAATAACACGATTGTTCCAGCAAGGCAGGAGCATCTAGACCTGGGAGACAAACGCCAGCCCAGGAAATACGAAACAAATATCTAGGCCTAAAAAACTATAGGAAGCTATATATCTAAGCAATGTATTAGTTTTTTTTCGAAACGGGGAACCGAGTCCCGGCCTATGCATCAATAGATGCACACAGCCGTTTTATTGCAAAATTCGAAGGTTTTATTTATTACAATCATGGATCAGCAATGGTTGAGACAAGTATCAACCAACAAAAAATAAAAAGCAACAAGTAGCTATCCATTCTGCAGACGACTAGTGTGTCCCCACCCAGTAGCCTGGAAATAAAAGTCCTGAGCGACCGTCAGCAGCTGGCCACATCCAGTATGCATGACCTCCCGCTGATCCGCTGGGAGTATGTTGGACCAAAGTTGAATCCAATGCGTCGCCACTCGAATAACCTGCAAAAAATTAGTACTGGTTTGCTTGTTAAAAACCAAGTTATTTCTGGACGTCCATATGGACCAACATAAAGCTGATATTCCAATTCGCATGCGAGCTTTGTTTTTCTTATCAACCCCATTTAGCCAATTTCCAAACATATTGAGAACATTGGAGGGTGGAGATATATTGTATGCAAAGTAAACCATACGCCAAATAATACGAGCAAAAGGACAAGTAATAAATAAATGTTCAATGGATTCCAGTGAATCACAGAAGCAACATTTTTGACTTTCAAGCCAATTTCGTTTGGCTAGGTTGTCCTTTGTTAATAAAACTTTATTTTTGAGGAACCACATGAAATTTTTTATTTTTAGAGGAATTTTTAGCTTCCATAAGTATTTATGCAAAAACCTTGTATGTCCGTTCATTTGATCAAGGTACATGGATTTGACTGTGAAAACACCTGTGGAAGTAAGTTTCCAAGTAAATTGATCAGGAGTATCATTAAGGTTTACCATCATTAGTCTCTGACATAAGTGTAACCATTGTGTCCACTTGTTGCCAGTCAAAACTCTCCTAAAACCAATGTTTAGAGGTGTTTGTTTAAGGACATCCGCCACCAGAACATGATTCCTTTGTACAATATTGTACAGTGTCGGATATTGTTGTGCTAATGATGTGTCACCCAACCACACATCTTCCCAAAAGTGTACATTTTCGCCATCTCCAATTTTGAAGCAGCCATTTGTGAAGAACATATCCTTCAAATTCATTAGGCCTTTCTAAAAGGGGAAGTCAGTTGGTTTGGCTTCTACTTGTGACAAAGTTTTACTTTGTAGGTATTTATTGTGTATCATTTGTTGCCACATTCCTTCTTCTATAAGTAGTTTAAAAAGCCATTTGTTAAGTAAACACTTGTTTTTATCTCAAGGACCTCGATTCCTAACCCTCCTTGATCATTTGGACGACAAATAATGTTCCACTTTGATAATCTATATTTCTTCTTGACATCATCACTTTGCCAGAAGAACCTAGATCTATAGAAATCCAAACGCTTTCTTACTCCCTTAGGTATTTCTTGGAAAGAAAGCATGAACATTGGTAAGCTAGTCAGAACCAAATTAATTAATACTAACCGAGCCCCATAAGAAAGTAGTTTGCCTTGCCAACAACCTAGCTTAGAGATAAAACGACTTTCCACCGGATTCCACTCGGAGTTTCGCAATTTCCTGTAATGAATAGGTACACCAAGATACCGCAAAGGGAGGGAACCTGTCTCGCAACCAAAAATCTGCTTGTACTCATGTTCCATATCCTTAGCTTTGCCAAAACAGAAAATTTCACTCTTATGAAAATTAATTTTCAATCCCGATAATTGTTCAAAAATGCAACGTATTAGCTTCATATTAACAGCCTTTTCCATCTCATGCTTCATAAATAGTATGGTATCATCTGCATACTGAAGAATGGATACACCTCCCTCAACTAGATGAGGTACAAGACTACCCACTTGCCCATTCGCCTTTGCACGGGCAATAAGAATAGCCAGCATATCAGCAATAATATTAAAAAGCATTGGAGACAAAGGATCACCTTGTCTCAATCCTTTTCATGTTTGGAAATAATGGCCAATATCATCATTTACCCTTATTCCAACACTACCACCTTGCACAAAATGTTTAACCCACTCACACCATTGTGGATGAAAACCTTTCATGCGAAGGACTTGCTGCAAGAAAGGCCATTTTACCTTATCATATGCCTTTTCAAAATCAATTTTGAAGAGAATACCATCTAGCTTCTTACGATGAAGTTCATGAATGGTTTCGTGCAAGATAACTACTCCTTCAAGGATATGTCGTCCTAGCATGAAGGCAGTTTGGGTTGGTCTAATTACCTTATGAGCCAAGTTCGTAATGCGATTAGTTGCCACTTTAGTAAAAATCTTGAAGCTAACATTTAGAAGACAAATTAGTCTATATTGCTGAATTTGTACCGCATTCTCCTTTTTTGGTAACAGGGTAATCACCCCAAAATTCAACTTGAACAAGGGTAATTCTCCCGTATGCAATTGCCCAAAAAGTGCCATGAGATCGTTTTTAATGACATCCCAAAATGTTTGATAGAACTCAGCAGGAAACCCATCTGGTCCTGGAGCTTTATTATGTTTCATTTGAGAAATAGCATCCAAAACTTCTTTCTCAGTGAAAACCGATGTAAGGATATCATTCTCTTCAGCTGATATCTGTGGAATATCCTCATCCTGTTCTTCCATTAAAGAAAAACTATTATAAGTTGGCTCTCCAAAAAGCCTTTTATAGTACTCTGTGATATACATTTTTAAATTATCTTCCCCTACAATGGTTCCTTCATCTTGTTCAAGTTGAAAAATCTTTTTCTTTCTATGCTTGCCATTTGCAATTAGGTGAAAATATTTTGTATTATTCCCCCCTTCTTGAACATGTTTTACTTTAGCACGCTGAGCCCATTTAGTCTCTTCATCGCGCCTAAGTTTGTTCACACATTCGTTCACATTTTTTAACCTCTCTTTTTCAAGTCCATTCAATGGACTAGTTTCAGCTTTTATATCCAGTTCATCAATGATGGATAATAGTCTTTCTTTCTCTTTTTTGTATTGACCACTTATATTTTTTGCCCATCCTTTCAAGAATCGACGCAAATGTCTAATTTTATTTTGCCACTTCTGAATTGGAGTATACCCACTAGATACGGATTCCCATTCAGTTTTTAGAATCTCATCAAAACCACCTTGCCGCAACCAGGATAGCTCAAAAGAGAAACGGGCTTTATTACCAATATGTGCGTGGTGCCCAGAATCAATAAGTAACGGTGTATGGTCAGATCCTGAACGCGTTAACGCTCTTACCGATACTAATGGAAATTTTTGCTCCCACTCCACGCTTGCAAGGATACGATACAACTTTTCATAAGTCGGGTTATCCCTACGATTAGCCCATGTAAATTGCCGACCGGAGAGCGCAATCTCTCTAAGGTCAAGACTCTCGATGATAGCATTAAACATAAAAGGCCACCGATGATTAAATTTATCAGTACTTTTTTCTTCTTGTTTACGTAAGATATTGAAATCACCCCCTAGCAGTATAGGAAGTGACTCCGTCTCACACAAACGCACTAATTCGGACAAGAAATCTGGTTTATGTGAATTTTGCGCAGCTCCATACACTGGAAAAAAACCCCACTCAAACCATCATATTTAGACCTCATGTGTAACTTAACACAAAAATCTCCTGTATCGACATTCTTGACTTGAAGTGTTTTCGTGTTAATACCTACCAGGATTCCGCCTGATCGCCCATGTGGCGGTAGACAAAACCAACTGAAGTCTCTTCCTGCGGCTAGGTGTTTTAAGAAAGGTACCGTAAAATTAGACCTACCCGTTTCCAACAGCGTAATGAAGTCTAAATGGTAGTCTCTTATAGACTCATGAACAAACAGGTGTTTTCTGGGTCCCTAAAACCCTCACTATTCCAAGTCATTCCTTTCAAACCTGAAATTATGATCTATTGGGCTTAATTTTAATCCACGTGCTTCTGCGCAAATTTGTCCTATCATAAGACCGTCGTCTACGAGCACGTGTAACCTTCTTTTCACATTGAGCAACATACTCATGAAGGTCATCATAACTCGTGTTTTGTCATCGATCAGATCTTCACAAAGATCAGATACGTGTGATACAACCAAGTTAATTCTAAAACCCGTTCCATCCTCCACATTTGCCTCCTTTTTTCTTTAAAATAACTAGTGAGCGTTCAACCTTATTTTCAATTATTGTTTTTGCTGCCGCATACTGCACGTTTTCATTAGTGCCCATAGACACCCCAATTCTATTAGCCCTCTCCACTATCTCCACTTCTGAAAACGATAAAACGGAAAATTTATTATTTAAATTCTTACCTCTGCTGAGAAGATCATCACGGCGCTGAGCGAGCAGCATTGCTCTCTCCAACTGGGTAGCATCCGCGAGGGGTTGTGCCTGGATCCTCCCGCTTGAGCGCAGACCCATCGGTGGTGGCACTCCTCCGAAAGCAATGATCTGTCCCCAGTTGGCTGCGGCACCGTGCAGCTCGTAGCTGAGAGAATATCCTGGCCTTGCATCATTGTCTCTGCCTTGGTGAGTCCAGATGCTGCCGGTCCCATGCCAAAAACCCAGCAGGGGTTCTAGGTGAGACTGCAGCGCCCCTGGTACTTATCGAAGTAGGTGTAGACATCAAAAAACATTTCTTTCATTTTGGTGCTTTCAAGATTAAGAATGGATCACAGATTAGGTTTTGGGAAGATAAGTGGCTTGGCCAAAATACTCTTCGCGAACAATATCTAGCTCTATATTTGATTGTTAGACACAAAAGGGATACAATTTCCACAGTGATGAAAGACAATCCTCCTAATGTGTCTTTCAGAATAAGTCTCATTGGGCCTCGACTGGTATCTTGAAACAATCTACTATTACAATTATCCACGATACAATTGCCGGACGGTGTTGACGTGTTCAAATGGAAATTACTAGAAAGTGGTAAATTTTCTGTTGGATCACTATATAGAGCTTTGGTCCAACCTGATATCCCGATCGATGATAATAGTAAAATTTGGAAATTCAAAATACCTCTTAAGACGAAGATATTTGCATGGTATCTACGGAAAGGGGTAATTCTAACAAAATATAATATTGCAAAGAGGAATTGGCATGGAAGTACACAATGCTTTTTTGGTTATCACGATGAGACAATTCGTCATTTATTCTTCAATTGCAAATTTGCTCGCTCTATATGGACATTTATCCAAATAGCTTCTGGTTTATCTCCTCCATGTTCTGTAACCAATGTTTTTGGTAATTGATTGTATGGAATTTTTGATAAGTACATAACTTTGTTTAGGGTGGGAGCGCTTTCCAATATATGATCCCTATGGCTTTGTAGAAATGACAAGATTTTGAATAACATTATGTCTTCTCCTCTATAGGTTATTTATCGAGCCACGGCTATCCTCCAATCATGAACTATTCTTCAACGCATGGAGTTTCGAGACTTATTTGTGGAGAGATGTATGCGATTGGAGGACATGGCGAGGGATATTTTCTCCCGACATGGATGGCCGTGTTATTTGAGGATTGATCTACCTTAGGTTAAAGACAATTATTTCGATAGTAACTTTTTTTAATGCTTGTCAACTTTTTATTCCCCAGTTTTGTCGTTCGTATGGCTGTGTGCATCTTGCACTACTGGAAAAACCCTCTTCTGTTCGACGTGAACAGTTCCAGCAGTCCCGGCCTGTCATAGCCCGCGACTAGTGCTAACACTAGTCCCGGGCCGTGAGGCCTCTAACGGCTAGAAACGGCTGTAGTCAGTAGTAATGGGCCGGACCACATCTCTAGTCCCGGTCCGTAATACGGCCCGAGACTAATGACCTGGAGCGGGCCAGTTGGTCTTTTAGTGGACTATTAGTCCCGGGTCGTATCATGGCCCGGGACTAGTTGTCCACCAGTATATATTCTGCTTCCTGTCCTGCTGCCCTAAAGCATATGGTGGCCATTTTTCTCAAAGAAGCAAGCGAGTTCATGCCATTTTTTTCTCAAGATTTGTCAAGATTTAGTTTGCAACCCCTAAATCCAAAGCTTTAAAAGGTTAGAACTTCATTCTTTCATCTCTTATTGCTACTTTAGCTCTATAATGCTCTAGAAGTATATATAGAGATATGGATTAATGCATGCATGCTCTAGAAGTAGAAGGATTTTGATATATATATGTGTAACAAATTTTGATTAGGCACATACTTACTGAAAAATGAAATGTGTAATTTTAGAGTTTCAGAGCTTAGAATGGAACGAGCTTTTCACTGATAGAACAATAATAAAAAAAACTCCACATTTATCATGTTGATTGTTTTCTCCAATTCACAAATTGGTGCATGTAAATTTTTCAAAATTCAAAATTAATGCTCTAGAAGCTCTCAATATAACTTGTAATAATTTTATCATGTTGTGTAATGGTTTTTGATATACTTTTATTATAATGCAGATGGTCCGTCAATGGATGTACAGTACTGACCGACGCTCTGGTGAGTTCATTAATGGCATGCATGAATTCATCTATGTTGCTGATGCAAACAAGTGAAATGGTTTTGTATTCTGTCCATGTAGTGGATGTAGGAATCAGAAGGATTACTCTGACTCAAAAACCCTTCACATCCACCTATTGAAGTCCGGCTTCATGCCCAGTTATAATTGTTGGACCAAGCACAGAGAGAGAGAGGTTATAATGGAAGACAATGAAGAAGAGGAGGAGGATGACAACTATCATAGTTTTCCTGAGTACGGAGATATTTCCATGGGAGATGCTGAAGGGGAGGATGAAGAAGAGACACATGATGAACCCGCTGATGATCTTGGTTGGACCATTGCCGATGCACGAAGAGATTGTGAAACTGAAAAGGTTAGGGAGAAGTTCAATCACATGTTAGAGGATCACAAAAAGTTGTTGTACCCAAATTGCGAAAATGGTCTGAAAAAGCTAGGCAGCACACTGGAATTGCTGCGATGGAAGGCTGGGTGTGCTATAACTGACTCCTCATTTGAGAAGTTGCTGAAAATGATGAAGAATATGCTTTCAAAAGATAACATATTGCCCGCCAGTACGTACGAAGTAAAGAAGGTTGTCTGCCCTTTAGGTTTAGAGGTTCATAAGATACATGCATGCCCTAATGACTGCATCCTCTACCGCGGTGAAAAGTACGAGAATTTGGATGCATGTCTGGTATGCACTTCACTTCGGTTTAAGATTAGACGAGATGACCCTGGTGACGTTGAGGGCGAGCCCCCCCGGAAGAGGGTTCCTGCCAAGGTGATGTGGTATGCTCCTACAATACCACGGTTGAAACGCTTATTCAGAAACAAAGAGCACGCCAAGTTGTTGCGATGGCATAAAGAGGAACGTAAGTCAGACGGTATGTTGAGACACCCCGCTGATGGGTCGCAATGGAGAAAAATCAATAGAAAGTACCCGAACTTTGCAGATGACGCAAGGAGTTTAAGGTTTGGTCTAAGTATAGATGGCATGAATCCCTTTGGGGAGCAGAGCTCAAGTCACAACACCTGGCCCGTGACTCGATGCATCTATAACATTCCTCCTTGGTTGTGCATGAAGCGGGAGTTCATTATGATGCCAGTGTTGATCCAAGGTCCGAAGCAACCCGGCAATGACATTGATGTGTACCTAAGGCCATTAGTGGAAGAACTTTTATAGTTGTGGCACGAACCCGGCATACGCGTGTGGGACGAGCACAAGCAGGAAGAATTTAACCTCCAAGCATTGCTTTTCGTAACAATCAATGATTGTCCTGCTCTTAGTAACCTTTCAGGACAGTCCAAAAAGGGATACAATGCATGCACACACTGTTTAGATGAGACTGAAAGTATATATTTGGAACATTGTAAGAAGAATGTGTACAATGAGCATCGTTGATTTCCTTTGGCCAAGCATCCCTTAAGAAAGAAAGGCAAGCATTTCAATGGTCTAGCATGTCACATACGAAGCCAAAGGAGCGTACTGGTGCTGATATATTTGATATGGTCAAAGATTTGGATCAAATAGTAACCTTTGGAAAGGGTCCTGGCGGAAAATCTGTTCCGAAGGACGCTGAAGGACACGCACCCATGTGGAAGAAGAAATCTATATTTTGGGAGCTACCATATTGGAAATTCTTAGAGGTCCGCTCTGCAATCGATGTGATGCATGTGATGAAGAATCTTTGCGTGAACCTGCTAGGCTTCTTGGGCGTGTATGGGAAGGCAAAAGATACACCGGAAGCACGAAAGGACCATCAACGTATGAAAGACCTAGATGGCCTGCATCCAGAATGGTTTCAAGGTCATGCCAGCTATGCTCTTACCAAACAAGAGAAAGAAATATTTTTTGAATACCCAAGCAGTATTAAGGTCCCGTCTGGCTTCTCGTCGAATATAAAGGGAATAATAAATATGGCAGAAAAAAGTTCCAAAACCTAAAGTCCCATGACTGCCACGTGATTATGAAGCAAATGCTTCCGATTGCATTGAGGGGGCTTCTACCAGATAATGTTCGAGTACCCATTGTGAAGCTATGTGCATTTCTCAATGCAATCTCTCAGAATATAATCAATCCTGAAGATCTACCACGGTTATAGAATGATGTGGTCCAATGTCTTGTCAGTTTTGAGTTGGTGTTCCCACCATCCTTCTTTAATATTATGACGCACCTGCTGGTTCACCTAGTCGAAGATATTTCCATTCTCGGTCCTGTATTTCTACACAATATGTTTCCCTTTGAGAGGTTCATGGGAATCTTAAAGAAATATGTTCATAACCGTGCTAGGCCAGAAGGAAGCATCTCCAAGGGCTATGGAATAGAGGAGGTCATTGAATTTTGTGTTGACTTTGTTCCTGACCTTAAGCCGATTGGTCTTCCTCAATCGCGGTATGAGGGGAGACTGAGTGGAAAGGGTACTCTAGGAAGGAAATCAATAATATGTAGGGACAAACATTCTTACACCAAAGCACATTACACCGTTCTACAGAATTCTATCTTGGCAGCCACATATATCGAGGAACACAAGAAAATCTTACGCTCCAACAACCCTGGAAAGCATGACTCTTGGATTAGAGATGAACACATGAAGAGTTTTGGCGGTTGGTTGCAACATCTCATAAAAAACAACACTCTTGGAGATCATCTATACTTATTGTCTAGGTCACCATCTTCGACTATATCCACTTTCCAAGGGTACGAGATAAATGGGTATACATTTTACACGATTGCCCAAGATAAAAAGAGCACCAACCAAAACAATGGTGTCCGCTTTGATGCAACAAACAACAATGGGTCAAAGACCACATATTATGGTTACATAGAGGAGATATGGGAACTTGACTATGGACCTACTTTTAAGGTCCCCTTGTTTCGGTGCAAATGGGTCAAGCTGACAGGAGGAGGGGTTGAGGTAGACAAGAAATACAGAATGACATCGTTGAATCTCAACAATCTTGGGTACTTAGACGAACCATTTGTCCTAGCCAATAATATGGCTCAGGTTTTCTATGTAAAGGATATGTCTACCAAACCTAGAAAAAGAAAAAATAAGAAAAAAAAATACATCAGACGATGAGCCAAAGCGCCACATAGTTCTTTCAGGAAAAAGAAACATCGTGGGAGTGGAGGACAAGACAAACATGTTAGAAGATTGTGATAAGTTTCATGAAATTCCGCCCTTCGCGGTGAAGGATGACCCAAGCATCATGTTAATGAATGAAGATGCTCCATGGATACGGCGGGATCAGAAAGGAACACACGCGAAGAAATGATGTGTAATAATTGTAACATTTTATGAGTGAAGATGCTCCATGTGTCCATTTTTATAGTGTTGTCTTCAAACCATCTTGAGTGTGTTAGTCCTGTTTTGTGGCTGGACCGAGAGTAAAGGGGGGTCTTTAGTCCCGATTCGTACTTACCATTAAGATCTGATCTCCAAAAGTGTGAGGTCACATATTAGGGAGTGCCTCTATGACCAGTTTCTTGGAGATGTCGGAGGACTGGGCTCTGGCGGCATCTCCCTGAAACTGGCCGTAGTGGTGTCCCTGCTCTCGAAAACCATCTTGCAGCTTGTAAGTTCTCTAACTAGATCAATACGCCTGGGATCTAACTAATTTCACATATTAGGGAGTGTCTCTAGGACCAGTTTCTTGGAGATGCCGGAGGACTGGGCTCCGGAGGCATCTCCCTGAAACTGGCCATAGTGGTGTCCCTGCTCTCGAAAACCATCTTGGAGATGCCTCAAACTGAATGGAGGACTGATCTCACAAGGATGCCTATTTATAGTACAAGCAGCTCGGCATAGTGTCGACACTCATGACATAATGTCGACACTCACCCCCTATTATTAGTGCTGACTCATGTTTTGTCCCGGTTGGTGTCTCCAACCGGGACTAAAGGTTCATCTTTTGTCCCGGTTGGTGACACCATCCGGGACAAGGTACAAGCCACACGACATAATATCGACACTCACCCCTATTATTAGTGCTGCCTGGCCCAGTCTGCCGCAATCCCTTCAGTCGCGGTTGGTTTCTCCAACCGGGACTAAAGATGAACCCTCTCTTTATAGGCATTTCCCTCTATTTATAGGCCGCTCGATCGAGTCTGCCCGCCCTTTCCTCTATTTATAGGCTGCTCTATTTATAGGCCTTTTCCTCTAAATACAACAACATCTTCATATTTAGGTAACACTCAAGACATTTATTAATATTAAAAACTGGGACTAGCTAACACTCAGGACTAAATCCACCCCTTTTAGTCATAATCATGCCTAGTCCTATAGTATGCAGCTTTAGGGTCTTCTTTGTCATTATCATCATCTTCGTCATCGTCACCTGCCACTCCGGGGATCCTCAGCCCAGCCATGGCATATACCAGGGGCCACTCCGGCCTCAGATTCACGGCGGGCGGGGGAGGGGTCTCCTAGAAGATGATGCCGCTACCGCCGGGCAGGGGAGGGGCCTTCTTGTGGCTCTGTGGCGGGTGTACTTGTGGGCACCGCAGGCGAGGATGGTCTCCCCCGGTGATGTAACGCATCACTCCGATGATAGTACGGTTCGCCCACCACAGGCAGCGACCGACTTCGTTGTGGTTCACCGGGGGCGGGCCATCACCCTCGTACCTGGCGAGCTCCCTTTCCCGCCTATTAGCGAAGAAGGCATTCCAGGTGTCGTAGTTGTCGGGATCCTATTGGGGATCCATCCGCTGTGCGTGAGCTCGTGGTAGGAGTGGTTCGTGATGGTTTCCTGGCGTGCGAAACCTTGAGGGACAGGAGGGACAGGAACCCTTCCAGTGCTCAGCATCCAGCCGGCGGGTGGCCGGTAGCCCGACGGACAAGGGTACCTGGAGGCGCACATCACCTCGGTCTCCTCGAGGGTCATAATGGCCCAGTAGGCGTTGTCCATTGTTCTAAGAGAGGAAGGTGTGGATGTGTGGATAGCCATAGCGCGATCGCCCTATATATAGAGGGAAATGGTGGGAAAACTTGGCGGGAAGCTTTGGGAAATGGCGGGAAATATCTTTAGTCCCGGTTAGTGACTACAACCGGGACTAAAAGCTCTCGTAAAAAGGAAAGGGTGGGAAAACTTGGCGGGAAGCGGTGGGAAATGGCGGGAAATATCTTTAGTCCTGGTTAGTGACTATAACCGGGACTAAATGGATATTATATTAAGATTATTTATATTTTTCTGAAAATAATAGACATATTATTTGTTTTATTTGGATTTTTACAATAAAAGATATGATTTTCCAAAGTTTTATATTTGATTTGAATTAAAAAAGTTACAAATGACATAATTTATAAATGTTGCAAACAAATGTATGGATATTATATTAAGATTATTTATATTTTCCTGATAATAATAGACATATTATTTGTTTTATTTGGATTTTTACAATAAAAGATATGATTTTCCAAAGTTTCATATTTGATTTGAATTAAAAAGAGAAAATTTACAAACGAAATAATTTATAAATAATGCAAACAGATGTATGGATATTATATTAAGATTCTTTATATTTTTCTAAAAATAATAGACATATTATTTGTTTTATTTGGATTTTTACAATAGGAGATATGATTTTCCAAAGTTTTATATTTGATTTGAATTAAAAAAGAAAAGTTACAAATGACATAATTTATAAATGATGCAAACAGACGTATGGATATTATATTAAGATTCTTTATATTTTCTTGATAATAATAGACATATTATTTGTTTTATTTGGAGTTTTATAATAGGTGATATGATTTTCCAAAGTTTATATTTGATTTGAATTACATAATTTTTTTACAAATGACATAATTTATAATTGAACAAACACATGTATGGATATTATATTAAGATTCTTTATATTTTTCTGATAATAATAGACATTTTATTTGTTTTATTTGGATTTTTATAATAGGAGATATGATTTTCTAAAGTTTATATTTGATTTGAATTAAACAAAAGAAAATTTATAAAAACTACACTAGTCGCGGGACGTGGCCGGACCCGGGACTAGAGGGTGCCTGCACGCGCGATAACGAAGCGACCGAAAAAACCCTCTAGTCTCGGGCCGTGGCTTAACCCGTGACTAAAGGGTGGGTCCCTTTAGTCACGGGTTAAGCCACGGCCCGGAACTAGAGTCTTTAGTCGCGGGTTAAGCCACGACCCGGGACTAGAGTCCCTCTAGTCGCGGATGGTGGCTTAGCCCGGGACTAAAGGTGCGTTCGTATATATTCCGCGCGCCAGGGGAGGTGCTGCCCAGCACTTAGCATTTCTCGACGAAGCAGACAAAGACGAAGCACACAGGCGATACATCGAAGACGCAGGGGAGGTGCTGCCCGGCCGCCGAGTCCACCATGCCGCCGCCCTCGTCTCCGGCCGTGCATGCTCTGGCGCTCCGCCGTTTCGTACGTGCTGCCGCGCGCGCGCCTCGCCGTGCCGCCGTCACGTGTTGCCGCCGGCGTCGGTGAGCTCGAGGCCGGGTGGTTTTTTTTTTATCACAAGATATTAGCTAGGGTTATTAGAATTATTGTTTTAGTTAGGATTAGGATTATTGTTTTAATTATTAGGATTAGGATTATTTTTTTAGTTATTATTGTTTTAATTAAAATATTATAATTATAATTAGGATTAGGATTATTTGTTTTAGTTATTTTTTGTTTTAGTTATTAGGATTATATTGTTTTAGTTATTTTTTTGTTTTACCACAAATAATATTAGGGTTATTTTTTTGTTTTAGTTATTAAGATTATTGTTTTACCACAAATAATATTAGAATTTTTATAATTAGGATTATTGTTTTATCACAATTAATATTAGGGTTTTTTGTTTTAGTTATTAGGATTATTGTTTTACCACAAATAATATTAGGGTTTTTTGTTTTAGTTATTAGGATTATTGTTGTATCAAAAATAATATTAGGGTTATTAATTAGGGTTATTGTTTTTTGTTTTAGTTATTAAGATTATTGTTTTATCACAAATAATATTAGGTTTATTAATTAGGGTTATTGTTTTTTTGTATTAATTATTAGGCTTATTGTTTTACCGCAAATAATATTAGGGTTATTAATTTGTGTTATTAGGGTTATTGTTTTTTGTTTTAGTTATTAGGTTTATTGTTTTTTCTAACCTGTTTAACTCTCTTTCTGTTATAGATAATTAAGTCATGGATCCATCCGAAGATCCTGGTCGCATTGGTGAAGGTTTTCTTCAAGGCATGATAAGAGGTGAAATTCCTCTTAATATTACTACCGGTGAAGATATTTTGCTCGAGGAAGAGATATCCTCATATCTGAATCTATCCGGTGATGGACTAGAGGAAAACCTAATGTACCAAGGGGAAGACCAGATGGACGAAGGGCAAACAAATAACAACAATAATGATGGCCCCTCTACAGGATCCGGCGAGGTACATTTATATATATAAAGCCTCGTGTTACCTATATTCATTAACTGATATAGATATATATTAATCACTCTCTCTTCTTCTTTTAGCCCACCGGATCAAAGAATTCGACAGCTCGAACGAAACGAGGGCCAAACAAAAAGTTGGATGGTAATCAGAGGTTCGCCATCGAGGAAATAGATGATAATGGTGAACCGATTGCTCTAGAGAAGCACCGGGGAATGTTTATAAATCAATGGGGGGGGGTGCTTGTTAGGGACAACCTGCCGATCACCATCCAAGAATGGAATCAGTCAAAGAAACCCGGTGAAGAATCCAACATCTATGTCACCGATGATGCCAAAGATGACCTTTGGCAGAAGCTCATAGCGCATTTCATACTACCTCCAGAGTATGAAGAATTTGAGGTAGATGGTATTACCCCAAGGTCGGGTGGGCTTGAAAATAGAGCAAAATTCAAGGAGTGGGCTCTGAGCAAGATGGCTGAATTGTACCGGAACCACAAGAAAAGTTTATACGCAAAATATGTCACGAAAAAGAAAACTCCAGACTTCAAAGGAGTAAACGAGAAGTTGAGAGAATAGTGGCCCGATTTTGTACAGTACAAGCAATCTGATAAAGCAAAGGCAAAGTAGGCAACGAACGCATTAAATGTTGCCCAAAAGAAATACCATCATAAAATGGGGACAGGCGGCTACAAGAGTGCCGTCCCTAATTGGGAAACTATGGAGAAGAAAATGAGGGATAGAGGCGTCACTCCTGGTACAGATGGATGGCCCGAGAGGTCAAAGCATTGGCGGTACAGGCACGGGGGATCGTTGGACACAGAAACAGGGAAGACATTATTACATGAAAGAATTCTAAAACCCTCCCAAGACCTTGTTCAAGCAATGAACGATGCTCAATTGGGATTGTTCCATCCCGAGAGAGAGAGAACGACGAGCTGACACGTGCCCTAGGGAATCCTGAAAAGGGAGGACGAACACGAGGCAAAGGCGCCGATGTCTCGTGGAAGAAAGGTTTTCCTCAGTACGATGCCAGTTACAGAAGCCGTCAGAGAAAGAAGGACTGGGAGGCATACCGGATCTCCAGGGTAGAACAGGACCTAGCTGGTCTGAAGAACATCATGCAAGAAATTAGACAAAGGCCGCCGTCGTCAACTCACCCGCAGGCTGATGATCCTGCATTGGATCTTAGCCAGCGGAGAAGAAGCGTGGATCAAGCACTATTGGATGATGCACCGGCTCCTCACTACCCCGTGGATGATGTCAGAGAGATGGCAAAATGTGAGCTACATCAGCCAATGAACAACCTGTCCTTCAAGGTGGCGATCGACACTGCTTTACCTTGTCTACCTGGAGCACTCCACCGTTCACTTCCGATTCCACCAGGCTATGATCGTGTCACGGTGGATGACATAGTGGAGGATTTTGCGGACCTAGAGATTGAAATCGCTACGCCTTAAGGCCTTACAAAACTAGGAGATGTCAAGCGCAACATCATTCTATGGAAGAAGAAGTACATCAAGTTTCCAGGCTCGGCGCTAAGGCCACCGACTCCAAGGAATCCAAGTCCACTCCGCATCGAATATCGTCAACCTCCAAGTCCACCCCAACCCGATTATCGTCAATCTCCAAGTCCACCCCACCCCCCTGACGATCGCCGCAGCAGGAGTACATTAACTCGATCTCCGCCTCTGCGCAATACTCTATATCCGCCTCCGCCTCCATGCAATACTACTACCTCGTCAAAGAAACGGAAGTTCGACGCTCCCCCGCGCCTCACATCAAAGAAAGGTCAAACGGCGAAGATAGTCGACATCCTGCCAGCTCTTCCAAAGAGACCTTATGACAAGACCGATAAGGAAACTAACGCGGATGTGGCTGCCCAAGTTAAGGCGCATTTTGCACCCAAAAAGCCTGAGCCAAAGCCGGTATATGATGAAAAAACCAAAAAGTGGGCTGAGTCCTTTCTTGAGCAACCATCCCAGATATCGATGAATCCGGAATCAGACTATGACCGGGAGATTATTAAGCAAGCACAGAAAAAATAACAAGTGCAAAAAGCGGGAAGCAAGTTGCCCAGCTCGGAGCACAGAAGAATCAATCGGTCGCGCCGCTCAAAGTCATTTCAGACCTTGACAAGGCCTTCAGGGCTGAAATGGATTTGGACATGCAAATAATGGACCCCAGAGCCCATAATAATGCTGCACTAATGGGAATCACTATATCGCAGGCCAAAGCACTTGCTACCGATGCAAAAATGTCTCTTGGTCAATATTTAGGCTATGAAGATACGCCAGTGGGTCAGATAGTACGGAAGTATGTCCAAGGAGAGCCTCTAGTCAGTAATGAGGAGCTCGCACGTCTATCCACACATATGCGAAATCTGCACGAATGGTACATGTCGCAAGCAGAAAAAAAGCATCAGAAAGATTGGTTTGCGGTGGACGTTAGAAAGGAGCATCACTTCAAACCATACTCGATACATGTTCAAATGACCGAACTGTTTTAGTTATACAACCAGCGCGCCCTCGACAAATCTATCATTGGTTGCTACTGTGTGTAAGTGATTTATTTCTATAATTAAGTTTGTAGCTCAGCTCGTTCATTGCATTTAATATATTATCCTAACTATATATCCTTTTGTATGATATTATATTCTGAAGAATGAAGATGCTTGAATGCAAAAGAGCTAGAAGATACGACATTGGGTTCATTGACCCATATATCATTAATGAATATACGTTAAAAAATCACCCCAAGGACGTGGAGGAAGACCTGTGCAGGTTCTTAACCGAGAATAATTTTGTTAAGAAAATACTATTTCCTTACAACTTCAAGTGAGTGTTTATATCTTGTACACATTTTATTTTTTCTTACTCGATGAGCTATGCATGTATGCTTATGTAAACGTCCGCAGATTCCACTGGATCTTGCTAACTATTCAAGTTGACAAGTCCCTAGTTGAAGTCCACGACTCATTAAGTTGGGACCAAGAGAAGTGAAGCTACATGAAAACAATGCCCCATAAGTAATTTCAATCATTATCGCATTATATCAGCCTCTTTCATTCATTTCTTGATATCAAGTAACTAATAACTTCTTTGTTCGTTTTCTTTGCCGAGTAGGTGTTGGACACGGTTCAGACAGAAAATACCAGGTGCATTCAAAGAGGAGCTAACTTATAAAATGGTGAAGAGTTTACAACAGCCACCGGAAACTCATTTATGTGGATACTACGTCCGCGAGTACATCCGCGAGTTGACCAGTGAGCGGAAAGTTGACTCACATTATATTTATGGTTTGCGGGAGAAACTAGAGCCAGACCAGCGCATAAGAGCAATTCAAGAGGAGCCGGCGGGATTTATGATGAAGAAAATCCTTGATGTACATGGAGAGCATTATGCGGATGACATGGAACTCGATTTGCCTTAGTGATCTCCATGTAGCTGATATGATATATATATTCATCAGTGACCATGTAATTTCAAAATATTTCTTCCTTTTGATATATATATCATCAATGTATGCTTGCAAGGGATGGATTAATTATATAGATGAATCGGTGTACTGTGTATGTACTAGCGTAGAATATGTGTACTTAAATATATGTTTTAAATTATAGTGAAACACAAAACGGAAAGGAACAAAATGGCAAAAAAAAGAAAATACACAATCTCTGCCGCGGCAGAGAAACACACAATTCTCTGCCGCGGCAGGGAATCTTATAGTTCCGGGTGGTGTTACGGCCCGGGACTAGAGTGTTTTCGCCCCCCCGCGGCGCTGAAACAGCAGGCTGTTATCAGTCACGGGCCGTAGCGAGTCGGGACTAGAGGGGGGGCCTTTAGTCCCGTTTTCGCAGTTCCGAGCCCAAAACCGGGACTAGAGCCAGTTGCGGCCCGGGACTGGAGGCCATTTTTCCACCAGTGTTAGTTATGCAGATACCGGGTGTAAGCATTAAACATTTTATATTAATAAGTACGCCCATTTCAAAAAAAATCTAAGCAATGGATGTGAGTCTGACCTTCGAATTGATTCTTCATGATCTTAGATGTTTGTATTCTCCCGATGGTCATATGTATTTCTCATGTTTTTCTTATTTCTTGCTCATGTTTCGTGTGTATACATCTTAATTATGTAGAGCTAGATGTAATGGGAAAACCTTGTAACTAATAAAGCGTCCTTCGTCAAAACAAAATCCAAGCAAAAAAAAAAAGATTTCATAATTGCTCATATGTTATGCGTGTGTGACCCACGTACGTTACAGATAATTTGGAATCACCTAAGAAAATTGAAGCCAAATTCTGCCTCCTGTGAGATTTTGCGATGACCACACTGTGACTGCCGTAAGGATCTATTTTTTTTGAATAAGTTCGACTTTTGTTGTTGCACGTGGCAGCTACCGTCAAAAGTTTTTTTTTAAGATAACAACTAATGGCATTCAATCATGGCGAAACCGATTACAAACGATACCAAAAAAAAGGAAAATACAATATGGACCCAGAAGACCCGACACCGTACTCCCAAATCGCAATCAAGCCCTTCATCCTCATCGTCACCACCCAGATACACGGACCGGATCCGGAAGCCGCCCATCTTCAGACACCATCGAGTCACCGCCACCACCTTCGCCGCATTGGGCTTTGAACACCGCAGGAGTGCCCACCCCGAAGGGTGAGAGCTAATGATCTTTTCCAGACCATCGGCCAGGCAGGATATGGTGGAGACCAAGCGGTTCCTCCAATCCAAGGTCCCCGAGCAGTAGGTACCAACCATCGACGCCACACCTAGCCGCCTCCTCCCCTCGCTACCATGTCCGGCCGGAGGAAATTGCAAGGCGCGACAATCGCATCTGAAAAAAAAGACCCAAAACAACCCTAACGAGGAAGGAGGTTGTACCATCCTCTTCCCCTCCCTCGCCATCACAGCCGGCCGAGGGGAAGACAACAGCAGCAGCATCCTTCCGACTCCCGAAGCTCCACGGCAGAGTCAAAAAAGACCACACCCGGAGAGACCACCCTCCCCAGATCCGCTAATCTGAGAGGATACCTGGCCAGTAGCTCGCCGACGCCGCCACAAGTAGCCTTGCCGAGATGGGTATCGAGCTCCGACACCCTTATTCTGACGTGACGCCGCCTGCGCCATCCCGACGACGTCTCCCAGCACCCTAGCAGATCTCCGGCCCTCACCACCGGCGGTCCACCGAAGCTCCGCCTCCATGGAACCACCGCCGCTGGGGACCATAACCGCTCGCCCACCGGAGCAAGGTCCACTACTAGGAAAATGGCTATAGGCAATCAGCACATCCGTGGCTCACATGGTTGAAGTGCCCCACGGCTAAAACAAGCGTGGCTCACCTATGGACAGTGCCCTACTAGTAACTAGAACAACCGTGGCGCACATGACATAGTGCACCACAGATATGTGTGGGTCAGGGCCCTGTTGGCCGCACGCCAAACATCCGTAGCGCACATAGGGTAGGTGCGCTACGGTTGTTAGTGTCAACCGTGGCGCATATGGAGGGGGTGCGCTACGCCTAAGCGCATGCCCCTCTCTGCTGTGAAACTGCCAGACACATCCGTGGCGCACTATGGCATGTGCGCCACGGATGTATAAACTTAGTAGTAGGGCACCTTGCCCTACTGCCCTACGCCTAACTATCCTGCACCAACTCCACAAACACCCCACCACCCCCCCCCCCCGTGGATCGCCTTTTTAGGCTTTGCAAAAAATAAAAGAAAATGATAAACACTTCAAAAAAATAAATCCTTTCATATTTAGATAGGTAATGTGGTATAGCTTCTAGTAAAATTAACAAACATGAGTTTCGACTTTATTTGCAAAAAAAAGTCATGCCACGGTAAAAAGTCCGTAACTTTTGCATACGATATCGAAAAAAATCGTATAATATACCAAAATGACGAGAACGAGATTTCGCATCCGCTCGCAACGACCTTTGGTCGTTTAGCGATTTTTTAGATTTTCAAAATTCGAAAAGAATAAAAAGTTACGGTTAAAAGACCGTTTTTTCCTGCAGAAAAAAAATAGAGGGCGACTTACCCGTAGCGCACCACCACCTAGTGCGCCACGGATAAGCTTGGGCGGGATTCAAATTTGAATCCCAACCCCGCCCTCCTCCCTTTTCCTTTCCCCTTCCCCTTTTCCCTCTTCCTCTCCCTTTCCCTTCTCCTTCTTCCTTCTTCCTTCTCCCTTCTTCCTTCTTCCTTCTCCTCCTTCCCCTTCTCCTCTCCTTGCAGTGACGGCGCGATGTCCGCCTCCTTCTCCTCCTCCTCGCAGTGACAACGAGCGACGGCGGTGCAACGGTGGCCTCCTTCTCCTCCTCCTCGCAGTGACAACGGGCGACGGCGGCATCCTTCTCCTCACCGACCTCCCTTCCTCCCTCTCTTCCTCCATATCTTACTTCCTCCCTCTCTTCCTCCATCTCTTCCTTCCACCCTTTCTTCCTCCATATCTTACTTCCTCCCTCTCTTCCTTCCACCCTCTCTTCCTCCATCTCTTCCTTCCTCTCTTCCTACCTTCCTTCCTCCAACCACACCCTTTCTACCACCTCGACGCCGGCGAGGACTAGAGTGGCCACGACCCCTCCCGCACCTCCCTGCCACGGCCATGCTCCGGCGAGGTGACAGGCGGCGATGCACGGACCCGATTGCTTTTGCAATTCAAAACGAGGGTGTTTTTTGCATTTTTTTTTGTTTTTTGAAAAACACATCTGTGGCGCACCCTGTACCCCTACCCGTGGCGCAGCTGGTAGTGCGCCACGCCTATCTCGATATAACCGTGGCGCACCATGCAGTGCGCCATGGCTACGAGATAGCCGTAGCACGAGGCCCGTGGCGCACTGCTAGTGCGCCACGGAAGGCCTTTTCAGGTGCGTCACGAATAGACGTTTTTCTAGTAGTGGTCTCCACGCAGTAGCCGCCGCACCAGCATGCGCCTCGCCAGCGCCCAGGCTTTGCCTAGCGACGCCATCCGGCGGTGGTGGGGAGGAGGAGGGAGGGTGATAGGGGAGGCCTCCGGTGGCGGTTAGGGTTTGTCCCCGTCGCTCGCGCGGGGGGCGACGTGGGACGGGTTAAGTATGCCGTTTATGATTACACAGCTACCATCAAAGGTTGCGCCGGTGCATGGAAACCATCACGAAGCAGCCATCCGAGCTCAAATTTGAAAGGACGGCCACATTGTTGAGATGGTAAACCTGTAGTTAGCAAAATAGGAGCATGATCAGACAGAGCCTCAATACGTTCTAGAGCGCGTACCGAGACTAGAGGGAAGTGGTATTCCCAATCTGAGTCCATCAGTACACGATCAAGTTTTTCATATGTTGGTTCCGGCAATGAATTAGCCCAAGTAAAACTATGACAATCGAGGCTGTGTCAAACCAACTCCACCCAAAGCCAAAGATGCAGTAGTGGAGATCATCCCAAGCCGCTGAAAGTAAGAGCGAGAGATCCGAGCAGCAGCAAAAATGGCTTTACACCTGGGAGTCTGAGGGCTATGATTGAATGGCGTAACCGCAAAAACTAGCAAAGAAGCAACCTCGTTGACCTGAGGACCTCCCACAGCTGACAGGGAACCCACATTATCAATTTCCATCTGATTCCCGTGAGCCCGAGCAGTGGTATCATTAGTATAAGGGTCCTTCTCCTTCTGTCCAGTATCGTCGTCCTCATATGAATCATCTCCCTTACGCCTCCAGAACAGAGGGGTAAAAGTAGGGTCAGGGGAGAAGTCTGGAGACTCCAGACGAAAAGTAAAGTCATATCCCTTCAGCTTCAGAGTATCCGTAGTACCAATGTAAGGACCTTTAGTATCCACACACTTCTGCAGCGCATTTGGGTTCATCGTTGCCACACAAATACGCACAATATTGCGACTATAAAGCGTCGGTAGATCTACATCCACTGTCGCACCCAGAAGAGGTCCAACCGCCCATAGGCCATGGAAGTGTCGGATGGTATGAGGAACACCCTCCACATGAACCCACACCTGAGGCAATACAAACTTCGGCTGAATATCCTGCATCTCTCAAACACTCATAACAATCCGAGCATTGTGGGAAGGGACGGGCATCTGTATGCCATTAACACGTTGTAAGTCGTCGAAAGAGGGGAAGCTTACAAGAAATGAATCATCATCATGCGGAAGGGCCTCCCATTTCCACTGCGTGCTGAGAGGGAAAATACGTGTCATCTGACACTCAATGACAGCCGCAGGCACCACCCCGCCAACCATAGTCACCTTAGCTGTAGGTGTGCACTTTGGAGCCAAATTTGCCTTGAAAATGCTATCAGGCAACTGATTGAAAAGTGTATCTTCGTACCATTCCCTGCCACGATCATCATAGGCTTGGGCAATTTCAGCGTTGGACACTTGGCGTTGGGATGAGCAGAATTATTTCAAACTAAGCAGTAATGTTGAATCAGACAGTTTTTGGAAGAATGAGAATCTCCAGAACATTTCCAGCACTTCACCATCTTCTTTGTCTTGCTCGGATCAGCCGGACCAGAAGAATCCACTACAGCAACAACGGGTGTTGAGACAGTAGAAAACAACGGCGCTGGCATGCTCACGGCAGGGGGAACAAACATCATGCCCGGTATCTGGGGCATCTACGGAGGCTGAAACTGAGGCTCGAAAAGCTGTTGCGTAGGCACCGCCGGTGGCTGTGACTGGGGTACATGCACATTCTTCTTCTTCTTTCTCTTATTCCGAGTCACCACCGGATCAGAAACATCAGCGGGAGGTTGCGCAAATTGCGGGAACATCTGCGCATATTGCTGAGGCAGAATTATTGGTGGGTAGACAAGCCTATTAAAATTCATCGGTGGCTGGAAGAACTGCCCCGGAGACTGAGCCGCGAACCCCGAAGGACTCGTAGGTCTGAACGTAGGTTGAAGAGGCCTGAACGGGATTTGATTAACCATCCCCGTTTGAGCACCTCCTGGAAGATTAGACGCTGGCTACTGCAATGGGATGAGCAGGTCTGCGTCCCACCGGAGGCGTCAGCGCGGCCGACGCAGCGCTTCCAAGCCCTGCCGACACAGAAGGCTGGATTACACCGGCCATGACAGCGCGAGCGAAAGACGACCTTCCCGACGACCAGGGGTTGCGGGTGGAAGCGCAGACCAGGCTTGATGATGGCGGCGGCGCAGCAACAAGGACGAACAGTTGGGTGGGCGATGATGATCGAATAACAAAAAGATCGAGGGGTATAGGCCTCCGCAGTCTCGTTGCTTGTCTATGGGCCGGCCCCGACTCTGCCAGGTCTCCAACACGGACCGATCGAGGGACCCGGGAGCCGCTAGGCACAGACCGATCGGGGGACGGTTCCTGGGATCCCGCGACAGTGGGCCCACCCGTCTTTGCTACGTCTGCCGCGATTGATGGGAGGAAATCCGCGAGCACCGGGGTCGGCATGATCCACCTTCTCGGCAGCGGTCCAAGCCACGGCCCCATGCGTGGCTTGTGCGACAACCTCAACCCCGTCGGTGATGACGATGAGCACTGATGGTTACCCGTCGCCACACCAGACGCCGGAGGCGAGAGCGATCTTGCCCTAGCCACTTCAGCAGACCCGGACGAACGCCGCCCCTTCTGGAGATCCCAGTAGTGCGAGGACTGGGAAGGGTACCCGCATCCTCCCAGAATGACTGCAACGAACTCCGGCGATCTTTCCGATGAGTCACTTTCGTCCATTCCTTATCCTCCAGAAAAACCTCCTCTGCCACTTGGATCGCAACATGATCCTCGCCGAGATCCACCAGCCCACTAAAACGGCTGCCAGGGACAGCGGCAACAACCGACATGCGGCCAGCAGGCAGCGCCTCCAAGGCGACCTCCGGCGGAGGCGGATGATGGCGGCGGGGGATCAGGTCAAGGAAAAGCTCCCGTGAACTCCATTTATGATCTAATGGTTTGATTGATCCAGTTTTGCTCTGTCCGACTGACTGCTAGAAGGTGTTTGGTTGATGTGGGGCCGGTGGGGAAGGGGGAGTTGGATATGAGGCCATGACTCTGAGGATAAGAAGGAGTTTTTTTTATGGAACGGCCTCTAAGGGCCCGGGAGATTCATTCCAGCGGTGGGTGTACAGATACAAGGGGGTCCAGAAAGAAAAAAAGAATTACAAACTGCCCCCGACAATTTATATCATAGCTACCGCCGGCGACTGGCAATGACGAAGGAGCACCACCTCTGCTCCGGCCGGGGACGAGACCACTTGGCTGGGCGAGGGACTTCAGTGCAGCTCCGCCGCTGGGGAAGATCCTCCCGAAGAGGATAGAGGAGCTCGCGCAAGAATTGCCGAGCATAGAGTGGTCACCCATCTGACCAGGGATAACATCGACGGTCCATCGTCGTCTCTTGGAAGACGTCGCGGGGAGAAGAATCTCCAAAAGCTCCCCAGAGCACCACACGGTATCAGCAGCACACCGCACTCTCACGTTCACCTCCTCGCCGCCACGGCAGGCCAGATGAACCCGAGCAACAGTAGGGCTGCTGACAGCAGCGCATCAGCTGCGCGAGATGCGGAGGGAGATGGCCGTCTGCCTCTGCTTTTCCATCTTGATCTCCTCGCCGCCACGACCGGCCGGAAGAAGACAGAAAGCAGCAGGAAGCCAGAGCAACCGCATGCCGGCGTCGCGCGCATACGCCAGCACGAGAACTCCCAAGCCGCCTCCAAAGCCGAGCGCCACCGAGCTCCACATCTTCTTCCCCTCTCCACCACGGCCGGTCAGCGGAAAGATGTGGGAGCCAAATAGCGACCCAGGCTAAGAGGCAGAGAGCCCAAACTTTATTAGCTGATGCCGTGGCCGCCGTCGCCTGCCACAGCTCCGACCGGAGGAGCCTGAGGACATCGATGAGCAGCCCTAGAGCCAAGATCCAGGCAAGATCTAGAGCTCCGCATCCGGGCAAAGAGCCCACTACCGGCACAAGGCCAACAACAAACCCTACTCTAAATCCTAAAGCTACTCCGGCGACCCTCCTCCGCCACCTCCTGTCGGCTACTCCGGCGAGAAGGGCTCGGGAGAGCCCCGTTCTCTCTCGCACGACTCTCAAAGCAGCTGGGGAGGGGGAGAGGAGAAGTCTGTAATGCGCCGGCTTTCTTCGGATAAGAAGGAGGTGGAAAGTTGTTAGATCTTGGGAGGTGAAAACCATAAAATTTCATTACAATAATATTTTGGTGATGAGACTGAGAGCTGTCGATCTCGGTGACATCAAACACTGTTGCGGAAAATAGCTGCGTGGCATATGACTAGTATGCTTGTGCAAATTTGTTCCATGTACCTTTTAGGGAAATTTTGTTCCATGTATCAAAGGAACCTAGTAAATCTTATGAGTAATCCAAGATCAAAACTGAGTAAACATGCGGGATCACATGTCAGATATGTATACTGTAAAAAAGTGAAGTTTATTCCAAATAAAAGTAGCGCATGGGAATTTGCTACTCACTTACAACCAACGATGACTTAATTAAAAAAACGATTGATAGGTACACAAGCATACAGGTATAACCGAGCATAAATAATGCTGATGTTCTTCATACGCAGGTGGCGGCGCAGTTGCTGTTGCAGTCAGCCGCGCACTGCTTACCAGATTGCCTCATGCAGTCAGCGCATGATGAGCTGCTGCCGGAGCAAGAGTTCTGGCACGAACGGGCTGCCATGCCATCGTCGCAGTTGCAGCTGCCGGTGCCGGTGCCGGCACACCTGGCCTTGCACTTCTTGATCTCGGAGGACATACAGTCCTCGCAGCTGGGAACGTCGCAGTACTTGCTGCATTTTGGGGGAACGGAGACTCTGCATGACGAGATGCAGTACGGGCCACAGTCCTTGCATCGCCGCCTCACCGGTGCCGGTGCCGCCTCAAAGGAAGGCAGGACCAGCATGGCTAGGACCGCAGCAACGACAATGGCAGCTTTGAGAGCGCGAGTGGCTGAGCCTGAAGCCATGTTGCAGAAGAAGAAGAAGAAGAATGTGAAGATCGACTAGGTTGTGTGGTGTGCTACGAAGGAGCTAGCACAGTGATGATGCTACTTATAGGCACCCTTTTCTTGTGCAACATCCATTATAGTAATTTTTATTTCACCTAACAGGTATGGCACTTGGTACGATAGGATATTTAAAATAAACGGCACCGTCATGTGTATAGCAGGTACGGCCAAGATCCATGGCTGATCGTTATTGATTGCCCATGTGTATGTGTTCGGTGATCATTATTATTTTATAGATTCGTGTTTCACGAGAGCAATGGAGCTGGGAATATGGCACCGACACCAAACATTGCATTTTCATTATGACTTTTACAGATTGGCGACAATTAATGGAGAAAATCCTGAGCAATAATCGCGAGATCGACTTCCGGTTTGAATCAGTATGGTTATTGTAGAATGATAGAGATTGACGTAATATGTTGGATGTATTATTGAGCTTTATAGACAAGTATATATACAAATCAAGTTAGATTAGAGTCCTAACTATTCTAAACTATCATAACAACCGTGTCCATATAATACTCTAACATCCCTCGCATCGTAGAGGTAGCGTCCCAGTTGTAGAGAAAGCTGATGATGCTCAAGCGATGTGGTAGCCCTTGTGCCGGTGTTGAGGGAGCCGGGAGCGTTGGGCGGTGCCGAGGTCGGGGTAGCCGTTCCGAGGGGTCGTTGTGGTCGATGTATTGGTCAGGGATGCCGCACATGAAGCCGCGTGCGCATAGAGGGCGCCGTGGTGCTGATGACGGAGATGTGTCGAGGGTCTCTGGAGGCTTGCCGAGGGTCCGCGGAGGCTTGCCGAGGGTCGATGCAGTCCGAGCCGTCAAGGACGAGGTGTAGCCATAGTTTTTTCTAGAACTAGGCGCACGCCGGGGATGAATGCACACTCTGGTTTTGCCACAACCGAGTATGCAAAGAAGAACTCGTCGGTGACGCGCTCGAGGCAGTCGTAGAGGGGTAGATGCCAAAGAAGACGTTGTCGGGGGAGGCGGTGGGGACGATGCAGCAGATGTCGAGGAGGGACCCCTCGAGGCCGACCACCGCGTCTTGGAGCACGTGTAGGAGAGGGTTGAGCATGACGCTGTGAAGGTGAGGTCAGGGAGGCGGGTCCAAAGGCCGTGCCACCGGCGGGAGAAGAGGTTGGTGCATGCGGCGGTGCACGGCACAGCAAAGGCGGACGGGGATGGGGAGAAGCAAATCCTCCTGGAGGGCACGGATGAGGTCCCCCCACCCCCCCTCCCCCGGGGCAAACCGTAACATGTCAAATTCCCATTGAAAAAATATGTACTTTGTCATAGGTGCAAACGTAACCAATTTGGACTAGCACATTATGCTACATAATTTCCCCTTTTTTTCCTGGCAAATAATGATCGAAAACCATTTATTCAAATCTTCTAAATTACCATAGTTATTTTTTTGAGAAAAAATTACCATAGTTCATTTCCACATAAACACTACTTTGCCATTGTTTTAGAGAAAAAACTTGCAAGTGGGTGTTACAGACTTTTCGTTGAATTTCTAGGTACACTTTTCAATTATTTTTTCCTTTAACATGGGGTGCACAAAAAGCATCATCGGATAAAAAGTTTTAGATACAACCTGAAACTAGTAAATATAAGCCATAGACTTATATTCATGAGGCTCAAGATCATAAAGATTGCAGAGAAGCCACTGTTTTGCAATATAAGCCGGAGACTTAAGTTGAGTGCAGCAAATAAGTACTTAAAAAACATGACTTGGACAACATAAGCTCAGTACACTAGGGATCTTGTTAATTCCCATGGCAAACAACCAACAGCGTCATATGTGATGACCATAAGCCATAGCAACCGTTCTAAAATTATATAAAGAGAGCACCACTTGACTTGTAGCTCCATTACACTAGCAAAATAACAGAGTACTTAATGAGCACCCCAAATCCCGAGTGCACGGATGAGAATCATGTGGACGCACAACTTTGGCTACGAATTGTTGACCCTGCATGCAGAAGAGGTAAAATAAAAGAAGTTTCAGCCAGAATCTGGACATGTAAATATGAAGTCGGTGTTTGTATGTCTAGTGAAAAATGCAGGCTAACTATAAGTTAAGAAAGCAAATATAAACTAAAAAGTTCACAAATAAAATCAGAAATAATTTCCAAAAAGATCAGAACTAATAAAGCATGTTCAGCTAATTACTGGAGTACATGCGGACATTGACTTCAATAGACTAGAAGATAGTCCCACATCTCATAAGAAAAACGGTTTTGCTAAGTCACAGCTAGCTGTGACATAGCTTAGGATATAGTCAAATTTTTAACCGTTCAACTTAATACGGAGATTAGTGCAACCTGGCCCAAAAATCGACCGCGTGCACAGCCAGCTTCGGAGTGCAGCGAGCTTATTTTCTGAGCCAACGACCGTCCAGCTGCATGCATGCATACTCTCTCCCTAGCTAGCTTATCTCATCGTGCATGTCCTACTAGACCTTTTGCTATATGCAAACGCGAAGCTTATGTTACATGGAGTAGCTAGCCAAGCCACTAGTACAAGCTAACTAACCTTTTTTTGTACGTGTTTTTTTTACCAAGATTCGTTGTTTTTGTACTTATGAGCTTTTGCGCATGTGGATTTTTTCAAAATATTTATATATACATACACATTTAAAGATATTTTTAATTTTTTTTTGGGTTTTAATGAGTTGCAATGGGATTTGTTTTCAGTTGCAAGTAAGGTTGTAATTGTGATTTTTTCAGTTGCAACTGTGATTTCCTAGTTGCAAGTGCGATTGTAACTGTGATTTTTTCCGAATTGCATGTGGGGTTGCAACTGTGATTTTTCTAGTCTCAAGTAAAGTTGCAATAGAGATACTTTTCAGTTGCAAGTAGGGTTGCAACTGATGTTTTCTCCAGTTACAAGTGGGGTTGCGACTAAGATTTTCAGTTGCATTTGTGATTGTAACTGATATTTTCTAGTTAATAATTAAGTGAGTTTTTTATTAAATGTTAATTGTAAGTGAGTCTTTTTCAATTGCAAACGAGGTTGTAAGTGAGTTGTTTTTGTAGTTGCAAGTGAGATTGTAACTAAGTAGTTTTTTCCGTTGTAATTATGGCTGCAACTGAGTTTTTTCAGTTACAAATGAGGTTGCGAATGAATTTTTGTCTCTGTTTTAAAATATATACAATGCTTACGTAGACTATTTTAGCCTAACAAAACATATTTATAATCAAAGTAGAATTTTTATAAGTGAAGTTGATTTTTCTCTACTAACTAAAACAACACGTATATACATGGTAAAAAGAAGAAATCCTACACGTGGTAAATAGAAGAAATCCCAAACAAGCAACGAGAACGTAAGCTAGACCATCAGCCACGTAGAGTAGCAAGAAGCAAGCCATGGACGGACAACATGCACCAGCAAAAACGGCAGTGCACGAGGTGGTCTATGCATGCAGCGATCAAAAGCAGCAGCGCGCATACAAACTAGTATGGGCTAAAGTCTTGTGAGAATCGGCTAACGTCAGACGTAACTGAAGTCAGAGTCGACTGGGGCATAGAGACTCCCTAAGAAAAATAGTATAGCATCCGACATGTTTTCTCTTGATAAATGTCATTTTTATTACTTAAGCATTACACCTGGCCACTGCATAACTGAGGTTCGGGCGAGAAGAGAAGTGATGGCTCCTGAAGGCAATGCCTTGGCGATGGCTGTGGCGACCGTGTGCTGGTAGCGCGCCGTAGGATCTCACCGCCGGCGCCCCCCCTCCCGCTCCCTCTCCGGTGGCCATGGCGTACCCTGAACCCGCATGCCCCCCTCCCCCCTCCCCCCCGCCCCCGAGTCGATCCATGGCCGTCGTTGGTAGGACGTGGCTGACGAGGTTGACGAGGATGAGGCCGTGAGGGTGGAGGTGGCGCGACGCTCTTTGCCGCCGGACCTGCCGACACCGGCGGATTTTATGGCCGTCGCGCGACCGGGACGCAGCTCCAGGCGGAAGGGGGCTCGCCAGAGTTGGCGAACCTTGCCCTTGTGCCGGTCGGCGCCGGCGAGGATGGGGGCCGGGGGTCGGGAGGCGCGACAGCGGTTTCTGTGCGCGGCGAGAACAGCCTTTGCAGGGGAAGGTATGGCCATGGGGAGCTGCCCCGGTGCCGTCGAATCCCCTGGGGGCTCGTCTCCTGCTCCTGGATCACCGGCGCGGGCTCCGCCGCTGCCCCCTGCGAGAGAAGAGGAAGGAGGTGCCTTCCCCTGCCCCCAGTCCAGCGTGGTCCTTGTTGGGCCGAGGCGGAATGGGCCCTTGGCGGGGGGCTGTTCTCTCGACGGCCCAATTCCGGTGTGGAGAAGTCAATACTTTTGGGCCGTCGCGGACGACCAGCGGACTGGGCCGCAGGGTAAAAAGTGGCCAGCGGGGTCTGGTTATGGATCCACAAAGGGGCCACGTCCCAAACCCTAGCCAATCCTGCAACCCACGAACAGATACACCGCCACGCTCCTAGGGCTCACGTCGTTCGCCAGGCACAGACGCCGCCTACGCTGCCCATCTCCTTCGCCGATGCCGTGATGAAGCGCCACCGGACCACCTCCTCCCCGAGTGAATCCCCGTCGCCCCGCCATCATCGCCGCACTCGGCCTCCTTCCCCCGCGCCCCGCCCGCCATCTGCTGAACAGTACAGGTCGCCGGCCCGTTGATCCCCAGCCAGGCGTTCCCCCACCCGTCAAGGAGAGGTCGACTCGCGCCGGGACGGACGTGAGGGACGACCGGCGGGTCACAGGGAGCCTCCGTGCGCCGCCTACCGTACTCGATCGCCCCTGCATTGCTCCCCATGAGGTCGGTCGCCGGCGTGTGGCCGGTCACCAATCCGCAGGGGGCCCTCACCGGAGGCACAATGCCGTGAGAGGGATCTCCGCGAGCGCCGCGCGGCTGGTTCGGGACAGGAGGACCGGGTGCCTAGGGGGTCGGTCTGGTAGAGAGGGTGAGCTTGCTCGCGCCCATAATGCTCGACAGACTGTGGCACCGGCGGGGCGAGCTCCGAATGCGCCAAATGCGCAGCCCGTGCTCAAAAAGAAGAAGAATAAGAAGCGACGGAAGACGATGCAGGGTGCTGGTTCCGGTGTCCCGGAGGGTGGTGCTGGCGTGGGAGGGGGCCAGATTGGGCACCCACCCATGCCGCAACCTACGGGGGCGACGTCCTCAGTGGTTGGGGCTACTCGCCCGAGATCGCCGACGCGCAACAAGTGCTTCAACTGCGGGGAGGTCGGCCACTTCCGTTACGACTGCAAGGAGCCTGAGCACTGTTTGTTTTGTGGTGACCCCTCGCACTGTGTCCTAGACTACACTACCTAGTCTCCGCACGCGAGCGCAGTACCATGGAGCTCCTCGGCCACGGGATTGACCTGGGCTTGGGATTCTACTTCGTGGATCTGGGGAAGGTGGAGCTGTCTATTCCCCAGAACCTAGCTGAGATTCGCGTGCTACCGAACCAGGACCCTCCCCTATCGGTTGAGGTTACTGAGGACATCATCCATGCAGAGTTGAGGTCGTTTGACTCTGACTTTGTGTGGAACGTGAGGGAGACTACCCCCATGGTGTTGTCGGTGATCTTCCCGTCGCGCGAGGCGCTGCGTGCCCTCTCTTGGGGCCAGTCGACGTTCCTCCCCATCCACAACATCAAGGTGTCGATCCGTGAGTTGTGTGTGCACCCTGATACCATTGCAGTTCTCTTGACCGTGTAGGTGCACATCCATGGCATCCCTGAGGAAGCAAGAAAGGAGAAGTACATCAAGCTTATTACCCAGGCCATTGGCAATTTTGAGGATTTGGATGAGGCTTCCCTCCGTAGACAGGGACCGGTGCGGGTTCAGGTCCGCCACCCGGACCCGGCCAAACTGGACTTGATCCTCCCGACCTTCTACTTCGGTACTCACGGCAGGACCCTGTCAGTGGAGCTGGAGCGAGAGGAAGTGGGCTCGCGCTCGCCGTCTCCGAACATCTCTAAGCACCGCCGCCCACCTAGGGAGTGGGACGCTGACCCGTCCAGTGAGGAGGACTCGGAGGAGGACCTAGAACCCCCCCCCCCGCACCTGCGGCGTTGGACCTCCCCCCGACGACTGCGGGAGGCGCGGCCCCACCTACTGCTGCTCTTTCCTTCGGCCCGGTTCTTTCTGAGGCCCTCCGCCCGGTGGACGTCCCTAGGTGCCTTCGCCCAGACCCTCTGATCTTGGAGGAGGTGGTCCTGGCCCCCTACGGGACGAACATGGGCGAGGGGCTGGAGTCCCTTGGTATCTCTGGATGGGCAGCCCGGCAGTCTGCGTCCCGCTCTAGCCCTCCTGTGGCTCGGACCTCTCCTAGCGTGGGGATGGTGGTGGCTCTGCCGTCCTCGCCTCACTCCCCCGTGACGGTGTGCTACACCCTCTCCCCGGGTTCTCCTCCCACTTCTCCCAAGCGGTCGCAGGCCGGGGCCCAGCGTCGCCGGAATCCCTGGCATGTGGGTCGCTCTCGGTCTTCCCCGACACTCCTGAGGCGACGGCCAACATCCACCCGTCCCATCGCCCGAGCGCCCCCCTCCTCCCCCTCTCGCGCCAGCGTCAGGCTCGCCACTGTGAGAGCCAGGGCTAGCGGCGAGGGGAGGGAGCCGACGGTTCTCGAGCAGGCGGAGGCGCTAGCGGCGACTCGCAACCTTGACCCTCGTACGTCCTGTCTCCCCTTCCTCCTCTCCTCCTACTTCCTCTCCTCCTTCCGGATCCAGGTTTTCGATTTTGGAAAATGTCCTAGAGGAGCGGTTAGATGCTGTGGCCAGGGACAGCGGGATCGTATTCAGAGGGGAATGCGGTCCTCGCCTGGAACAGATTGCGGCCCTAAAGGCGAAGGAGGTATATGATGGAGTACTGGCGGCCTCTCGTGCTCAGGCGGAGAAAGAGAGGTAGGATAGTCTCCAGGCTACCTCTAGCTCTAGGCTGCAGGGCCTGGTGACTAGAGGGGGCAGCCCTCCTCGGCCGTTGCCGGCGGAGACCTCCCTCACGACCCCCCTAGGCGGGGCGTGTAGGGTTTCGTAGCATGGAAAACAAAAAATTTCTACCGCATGCACACAAACAAGCCAAGATCTATCTACTAGATTGTAGCAACGAGTCGATAGAAGCACTCACCCTCGAAGATTCCAAAGCAGTTAACGAGAGCAGATTCTCGTGGGTGATGTAGTCGTACACTTGCCGATCTCAAGATCGCGTAGACGATCCTTCCGGCACTGCGTTCCGGCAGCGCTTCCGCAGTCGGTCACACGTTCGGTACTCGATGAAGACCTTCCTCTCCCTTATTCCAGCAGGCAACGGAGGTTGTAGTTCTCCCCTCGCGATTCCGGCAGCACGACGACATGGTGTTGGAAGTAGAGGGAAGACCCCGCAGGGCTTTGCCTAAGCCGGTGCGAGTTATGGTGGATTAGGGTTCCCCGGAGATCTAGGGTTTAGAAGACCGGGAGGAGGAGGAGGTGTCAGCAACGACGGACCGGCAGCGGCGCGAGGCGGCGGTGGCGTGGAGGCGCAGGGCGGCACGGCGGCGGCTCGGGTGTGGGGAGGGCTTGGATCTTCTTATGGTGTTGGGGCATCCCTCCCCCTCTATTTATGAGACGGGGGCAGCCTTGGGAGGGGTGGGTTTGAATCCAAACCCAAACCCAAGTTGGATTGAGAGAAGGACTTATTTCTTCTTCCACTAGGAAACCATTGTTCCAGTTTGACTTTTCAAACTTCCCGTTTGACTTCCAATTTAGAGCTTTAATTCTCTCTTGCAAATGCCCACACCAAGTGACCTAGGATATGATCCAATCATTCCACTTATCCATGACAGATTCATGGACCATTCCCCTTCCGGTCCGGTGAACCTTCTAGATCCTTCTAGAACCTCTCCGATGAAAACATCGGAAACTTTCCCGAACTCCGGAATCGGACTTTCCTTATATGAATCTTATTCTCCGGACCATTCCGGATCTCCTCGTGATATCCCGGATCCCATCCGAGACTCCGAACAACATTCGATATCCCTATTAACATTCCATATCTACTAAACAACATTGAATCCTATGGTTCGTGAACTACGCGGACATGACCGAGACACTTCTCCGATCAATAACCAATAGAGGAATTTGGAAATTCATATGGCTCCCACATATTTCTACGATTACTTTGCGATCGAATGAACCACTTACATACGATACCAATTTCCCTTTGTCTCACGATAGTTTACTTATCCGAGGTTTTGATCGCCGGTATCTCTGCATACCTAGTTCAACCTCGTTACCGATAAGTACTCTTTTCTTGTTCCCATGATATGTGATCCCTTGTGAGCCAGTCACATGCTTGCAAGCTAATTGGATGACATTCCACCGAGAGAGCCTAGAGTATATCTATCCGTCATATGGATGGACAAATCTCACTCTTGATCCATGTGCCTCAACACATACTTTCCGAACACTCAATGCCACCTTTATAGCCACCCAGTTACGGTGTGGTGTTTGATGTCATCAAAGCATCCTTCCGGTAATGGTGATTAGCATGATCTCATGGTCGAAGGAATTAGGTTACCATGTATCAGAAAGCTTATAGCAAACGATCTATTGAAATGACTTGATCTTAATGCTACGCTTATCCATAGGAGTATGTCCATTATACCATTCTCCTAATGATATGATCTTGTTGTTAATAACATCTCAATGTTCATGATCGGGAAACCATGATCATCTATTAACCAATAAGCTAGTATTACAAAGAGGCTTTAATAGGGACTCTAATTTAGTTTACAAATCACACAAGTATTAATGTTTTCGGTTAATACCGTTATAGCATGAATGTAAACATTTATCATAAACACAAAGATATAATAATAACCACTTTTATTATTGCCTCTAGGGCATATCTCCAACAGGGGGAAGAGAGGGAGGCCTCCCAAGCCTATGTCCAGGCCCTCGATAGGTGGTAGGGCCCGATCCGTCCCCGTAAGGGGATACCTCCTGATGGTGTTTCCCAATGAGTCACCCGATCTTCCTCTTCGATTGGAACATCAGGGGCTTTGTGAATGACGGTCGCAGACAACAACTGAGGGACTACTTGAGACAAGAGGATGTTGACATTGTGGGCCTTCAGGAGACGATTAGACAAGACTTCTCGATCCCTGAGTTGCAGGGATTGAGCCGCCACAGGTTTATCTTGCACTGGTTGCCGACTAATGGCCACTCGGGGGGATCCTCCTAGGAGCCAAAGAGGATACATTCGAGGTGGAGGACATGGACCATGGGGAATTCTTTGTGAGTATGGCACCCACCCATAGACGATCTAACCTCAGTTGGGAGGTGATCATTGTCTACGGCCCTGTGGACCATCGTCGCTCCCCGGATTTCTTGGCTGAGCTCTCAGCTAAGGTGGGGAGATGTACTAGCCCTGTGGTGGTGGCGGGGAACTTTAACCTGATTAGGTCCCAGATGAGAAGAGTTCCAATAATGTGGACATCTCTAGGATGCGCATGTTCAATGACTGCATTGCTGATCTCGCCCTACGAGAGATCCCCTGTGTGAGGGGCAGGTACACCTGGTCGAACAACCGGTTGGACCTGATCAGGAGTGTGCTGGATCGGGTCCTGGTATCGGTGGATTGGGAGCTGGCCTACCCCTTGTGCTCCCTGCGAGCGGTTACAAGGGTTGGATCTGACCATAGTCCGCTCCTTCTCTCGACTGGTGGAGGTGCTCCGCCAAAGCTCAGCCGCTTCCACTTCGAGAACTTCTAGCTATAGCAGCCAGGGTTTGTGGAGATGGTCCGGGCCAAGTGGATCGCGGCGACGGTGTCAGTTCAGAGAGCGCGCACGGCGGTGGATGTTTGGCACTCCTGTGCTCTGCTGGCTCGCCAGTTCATGTGTGGGTGGGGGGCTAACCTTGGCGCCGAGCTGCGGGGCAAGAAAGGGGACCTCCTCACGGCCATCCAGGACTTAGATTAGGCCGCAGACACGGCAGGCCTCTCTATGGAGGAATGGCTCCAGCGGTACGATCCGGAAGATTCGCTCATGGAGATTTTTCGGGGGAAGGAGACATTCTGGCGGCAACGGAGCCGCCAAAACTGGCTCCTCAAAGGGGATGCGAACACCGCCTACTTCCATGCCATTGCTAATGGCAGACTTAGGAAATGTTCTATCCCCTGCAAGGGCGGATCCAAGATTTGGACTTAGGGGGGGCGAGCCATGAAACCTACGAGGTAGCCAATGCTTTCAGACGGATCATTGGCCCAAAAAGAGAGAGCGTTATCATTGAAAGCAAGTCCGACCACCTCAATAAGGTTGAGAGACGACTTACGCCTATTCCTCTCTTTCACAAAATGGTTTACATCGGCCGATCACAATGACACCGCTAGGTCAAGTATACTAAGTATCAAGTTTATAACAAAATTGAATATCAACATATGTTGGGCATAAGCAAAAAGAATATATTACCATAAAGTTAAAATTGGCAAGCAATACCAACAAGGTTACAATGTTTCACTAGTTTAAATATACCTAAAATTTTACCACCGACTGAATCCCAAATTTGAGGAGCACTAGACCAGGTTAAAGACCAAACTAATTGGAGGGGAAAATCGATCTAGTATATTTTCTCGTCGTTTTTAACTAACAAACTATAGCTAAAGCCTAAATTTTACCTAAAAAAATTAAAAGAGTAAGATCATATTTAGCAGTACTATGTACAATACAGTCTACCTTAACTAATATGGTGATTAATTCATGGGACGGTGAATGAGGTACCTGGCGGAAGATCAGGAGCGGCCGCCAGACTACTCAACTTCCCGAAGAAGTTGTTAATCAAAGTCCAACCTTGCCAATGATAGAGCGGCGGCAGAAGTCCTTGCACTATGAGATCTCTCGCACAATCGATCAATCTAATTAGATGCGAGGGAAGTGGAAAAGGAGCTCCAACGCTAAGAAGTATAGGTGGGCTACTTTTTTACCTATTGGGCTTCAGTTCATGAACAAATATTTGAATTTGGGCTTAAGCATGATTAGCTATCGGCATTAGTATGTACAATCATCATGACCTAATACTAATAGTCGGCCCTGTATATTCTTGAGGGGGGCGAACGGTTAGGGGGGGTCTGACCCGTGCTAGCTCCCCCCTTGACTCCGCCCCTGATCCCCTGCCTCTGGGATGGTGGCCGTCTCTTGGAGGAGGCCAAGGATGTCACCTCCCATATTTACTCCTTCTACAAGGAGCTTTTTTCTGCTGGCACCCGGACCGAGGTCGCGTTAGCCGGGGACTTTTGGCCAGAGGGGGCCAGGGTCTCCGACGCGGATAACTTGGAGCTCATGCTTCCGTTCTTGCCAGCGGTGGTCGAGCAGGCCATCATGGAGATGAAGGCTAACTCGGCCCCGGTCCCGGATGGCTTCCCTGTTATTTTCTTCCAGAAGTTCTGGGAGAGTATCCAGGGGGTTGTTATGCCCATGTTTCAGGAGTTCTATGTCGGGACCCTCGTGATGTCGCGACTAAACTTTGGAGTTATCACCTTGATCCCCCAAGGTGGTGGGAGCCACGGATATTCGGCAGTTTAGGTGGATCACGGTGATCAATGTAATCCAAAGGATTATGTCCAAGGTATGTGCCCGTAGGTTGGCTCCTCCCATGGAGCGCCTGACGCACCCATACCAGTTTGCCTTCCTTAAAGGCAGATTCATTCATGATGAGATCCTGGCACTCCATGAAATTATTCACGAGGTGAAGGTCCGTCGCCGTCGGGGCGTTTTCCTGAAGCTGGACTTCCAAAAGGCGTATGATAGGCTAGATTGGGCCTTTCTTCGCCAAGTCATCCAGCGTAGGGGCCTTGATGATCGCATGATAGGGTGGATCATGCAAATCGTCATGAGCGGGAACACGGCAATAAACGTTAATGGGGAGGTTGGTCTTTACTTCAAACCCACGTGTGGGGTTAGACAAGGGGACCCGATCTCACCAATCTTGTTTAATGCTGCGGTAGATGCCCTGGCGGAGATCATGGAGAAAGCCAAGATCTCCGGCCACCTTATACCTGGAGGGGGAGTTACCCACCTCCAATATGCGGATGACACCATGCTTATGGTGGAGGGGTCGGATCAGGATATCATCAACCTGAAATTCCTGCTCCTATGCTTTGACAAGAGTGAAGTGATGGTACTGGGATACCCCTTGGACGAGCAACAGCGGATTGCTGATAACCTGAATTGTCAACTGGCAACCTTCCCCCTGAATTACCTGGGGATGCTAGTCAGGGACACCAGGGTCCTTTCTAGGGACCTGGAGCCCCTGATGTGTCGGGTTAAGGCGAAATCCGAACCATGGCAAGACAGGTTTACTTCCAAGGGGAGCAAAACCATCCTCATTGACGCATGCCTCTCCAGCCTCCCCATGTATATCATGGGGTTATATATCCTTCAGGAAGGCGTGCACGCCAACTTTGACAAGGAGCTCTCTTGGTTCTTTTGGATGGCGAATGACGGCCACCAAAAGTACCATATGGTTAAGTGAGCGGACATCTGCGCCCCCAAGGATCTTATGGGCATTGGGATCACCTCCTCTCACCATATGAATGTGGCCCTGATGTTACTGTTGGAATTATGCCCTAGAGGCAATAATAAAGATGTTATTATTATAATTCTTGTTCATGATAATGTTTATATTCCATGCTAGAATTGTATTAAGCGGAAACTTTAATACTTGTGTGGTTTGTGAACAACACCGTGTCCCTAGTACGCCTCTAAGGACTAGCTCATTGATTAATGATGGTTAAGGTTTCCTAACCATGGACATGAGTTGTCAATTAATAATGAGATCATATCATTGGGAGAATGATATGGTGGACAGACCCAAACTAAGCGAAGCAATTAGATCGTGTCATCGTGTTCGTCTTTGCGAAGCTTTTCTTATGTCAAATATTGTATTCCTTAGACCATGAGATAATACAACTCCCTGGTATCGGAAGAAAGCTTTGAGGTCATCAAACGTCATCCTATGAGAGGGTGATCATAAAGGTGTCTCTCAGGTGATCGGAAAGTATCTGTTGGGTTGTATGTATCGAGATGGGATTTGTCCCTCCCAAGTCGGAGAGATATACTTCGGGCCCACTCGGTCATTGATATCAACACCGCTTGCAAGCATGTGGTTAAGGAGTTAATCACAAAGTGATATCGGATTACGGAACGAGTAAAGTACTTGCTGTGAACGAGATTGAACTAGGTATGACGGTACCGACGATCAAATCTCGGGCAAGTAAAATATCACGAGACGAAGGGAATATATATATGGGATTGATTGAATCCTGGCATCGTGGTTCATCCGATATGATCATCGATGAATGTGTGGGAGTCAATATGGGTTTCCAGACCCCGCTGTTGATTATTGATAGAAGATCATGTCTGCATATTCTCGAACCCGCAGGGTCACACACTTAACGTGTCTCGACGCTAGGATAGATTGGATAATTGGTTTATGAGTTTTTTTTTCGGAGTCTCGGATGGGATCCGGGACATCACGAGAGGTTCCGGAGTGGTCCGGAGAATAAGATTCATATAAGGCAGTGCAGTTTTTGGAGTTCGGAATTGTTCCGGGTTAATCGGTATTGTACCGGAAGCTTCTAGAACCTTCTGGAAGGGGACCAACGTGGCCCCACCTTCCGGGAGGGGGCATGGGCCTATGAGGGAGTGCCCTGGCAGCATTGGGCCAGGGGCACAAGGCCCCATAGGGCCCAGCCGGCCAAAGAGGGTTTAAACCCTAGATAGAGCTTCTAGAAGGGGGGTTTCCTTGCCCCCCACTCCTCCTCCTTTGGGGCCGCCGGTTTGGGCTTGGGGGAGGGGCTAGGGCTGCGCCCCACCCCTCTATATAAAGAGGGCTGGGGGCGCACCACCCCCCACTGTAGGGTTCGCAGCATAGAAAACAAAAATTTTCCTATGATGTGAACTATATACCAAGATCTATCTACTAGATACAAACAACGGGCGGATGTATATCCGTAGAGAACATACCCTTGAAGACCGACAAAGCTTAACGAGTTCAACTCGTGGTTGATGTAGACGATCTCTTGCCGATCTCAAGATCGAGAGGAAGTCCTAGCGCCGCAAATCAGCAGCGCATCCGTGCTCGCACACACGTTCGAGGCACCGAGCAACCTCCGCCTCCTCGCTCCAGCGATGCAGCGGAAGCACAACTCTTTCTTGCTGAATAGCCACCGGGAACATGTATCTCGCTAGTCCGAGACCATGGGGGATAAATTCTAGAGGGGGAGAGAGATCCTTCACGAGGAGGTGTGAGAGACAAGTGAGGAGGGCGGCTCCTTTTATAGGAGGAGGGGGGAACCCCAAGGGGGTGGCCGGCGCATGGGGCTGCCCACTTGCCCTCCCCTCTTCATGTGGGTGGACACTCCACTCACAAATCTCCTTTAAATTCCCTCCACTCAAAAGTCCACTCAAATTCCCATTAAATTTCCACCAAATTTAATGCAAACTCTCATTAAATAAAACTCTTTTATTTTATTCAGAATTTTGTCAATTACTTTAATGACAAACATTCACAAATAACCCCTTGCTAGAATTCTATTTCACATGCATAACTACTTTATGCAATTTCACCCGAAAACCTGTTTCGGTATCTAGTGAAATAAATTCCTGCGCTTGTTCATTCTTTCGGCATGAAACATTTGCTCCAATTGGATGTCGGTGTCTCTTAAGTGTGTCACCCTACGGTTCGTGAATAATGCGGACATGATCGAGACCCCTCTCGGATCAATAATTAGAAGCGGGATCTGGAGACCCATACTGACTCCCACACATTCAACGATGACTTTCTTGTGATCGTCGGAACATTTTATGCTAGTATCTTAATCCCTTTGTTTCACGATATATTACATGTCCGAGATTCGATCATCGGTATATCCATACCTAGTTTGATCTCGTTACCGACATGCACTCTTTTCTCGTTCCTGTGATATAACATTCTAGTGATCAAATCACTTGCTTGCAAGCTAATCAATGTGATATCACCGAGAGGGCCCAGAGTATATCTATCCGTCATCGGGATGAACAAATTCCACTCTCGATCCATGAGCCTCAACATAACACTTTATTAGTTCTGAATCCATCTTTATAATCACCCTGTTACGGTGTGACGTTTGATGTTATCAAGAAACTCTTCCGGTGTTAGTGATTGACATGATCTCATGGTCTAAGGATTAGGATCACTTCGTAAGTTGTTATAGCAATATAAACTCAATGACTTTGATCGTAATGCTATACTTCGGATGAATGTTCATCACACCATTACACTAATGTTGTGATCCCGTTATTAACAACATCCAATGTCCATGATCAGGAAACCTTGATCATCTTGTTAATCAACGAGCTAGTTTATGAGAGAGGCATAACTAGGAACTTTCTGTTTGTTTATTAAACACACATGTATTAACGTTTCCGTATTAATACAATTATAGCATGCAAAATAAACATCTATCATATACTTGGAATACACATAATAAAAACTTTATTATTGCCTCTCAGGGCATATTCCCTTCAGTCTCCCACTTGCACTAGAGACAATAATCTAGTTACATAGTGATAAATCTAACACCCATTGAGTTCTGGTGTTGATCATGTTTTGCTCTAGGGAGAGTTTTAGTCAACGGATCTGCTACATTGAGATCTGTATGTACTTTACAAATCTTTATATCTCCATCCTTGACATGCTCGCGGATGGAGTGAAACCGGCGCTTAATATGCTTGCAATGCTTGTGAGACCTTGGTTCTTTGGCATTGGCAATGGCACCATTGTTGTCACAATAGATCACCATTGGGTCCAACGCGTTTGCAACCACTCCTAGTTCGGATATGAACTCCTTCATCCAAACTACTTCCTGAGCCGCTTCTGAAGCAGCAACATATTCGGCCTCCGTTGTTGATCCCGCTACCACAGGTTGTTTGGAGCTCCTCCAACTAACCGCTCCGCCATTCATGAGAAATACGTATCCGGATTGAGACTTAGAGTCATCCGGATCGGTGTCAAAGCTAGCGTCGACATAACACTTAGCGACGAGCTCTTCTTCACCTCCGTATACAAGAAACATATCCTTAGTTCTTCGTAAGTACTTAAGGATATTCTTGACCGCTATCCAGTGTTTCGAACCTGGATCCGATTGGTACCTACTAGTCAAACTAATAGCATGTGCCACATCCGGTCTTGTACATAGCATGGCGTACATTATAGAGCCTATGGCTGAAGCATAGGGGACTTTGTCCATTATCTCTCTTTCTTCCGCCGAAGCCGGACTTTGAGTCTTACTCAATGTCTTGCCTTACAACATAGGTAAGAACCCCTTCTTACTTCCGTCCATTTTAAACTTCTTTAAAATCTTATCAAGGTATGTACTTTGCAATAGCCCTATTAGGCGCCTAGATCTATCTCTATAGATCTTTATGCCTAATATGTATGACGCTTCACCTAGGTCCTTCATTGAAAATTTGTTGTTTAGATAACTTTTAACACTGTTTAAAAGATCTATATCATTTCCGATCAATAATATGTCATCGACATATAATATCAGAAATGCCACATTGCTCCCACTCACTTTCTTATAAATACAAGCTTCTCCATAAGTTTGGAAAAATCCAAACTCTTTGATCACCTCATCAAAGCGGATATTCCAACTTCGTGATGCTTGCTTCAATCCATAGATGGATCGCTGAAGCTTGCACACCTTGTTAGCATCCTTAGGATCGACAAAACCCTTTGGTTGTATCATATACAACTCTTCTTCAATATTACCATCGAGAAACGCGGTTTTGACATCCATCTGCCATATCTCATAATCGAAATATGCAGCAATTGCTAACATAATCCTAACTGACTTTAGCATCTCTACGGGAGAGAAAGTCTCATCGTAGTCAACTCCTTGAATTTGTCGAAACCCCTTTGCGACAAGTCGAGCTTTATAGATGGTCACATTACCATCAACATTAGTTTTCCTTTTGAAAATCCATTTGTTCTCCACGGCCTTTCGGTCGTGAGGTAATTCCACCAAGTTCCAAACTTGATTTTCATACATGGATTCCATCTCGGATTTCATGGCTTCTAACCATTTGTTGGAATCCGGGCTCATCATCGCTTCTTCATACGTCGCAGGGTCATCATTTTCATCAACCATGAAATTCATGACAGGATTTCCGTACAGCTCGGGAGCTGCACGCGTCCTGTTTGACCTGCGAGGTTCGGTAGTACTCTCTTTCGGAGTTTCATGATCATTATCATTAGTTCCCTCTTCAACAGGTGGAGCCAACTCCGGAACAACTTCCGGCGCTGCGCTACTCGCCATACTTTGAAGAGAAGGTTCCACAACCTCTTCGAGTTCTACCTTCCGACTATTCACACCTTTCGTGAGAAACTCTTTCTCTAGAAAGGATCCATTCTTGGCAACAAAAACCTTGCCCTCGGATCTGTGATAGAAGGAATACCCAATAGTTTCTTTAGGGTATCCTATGAAGACGCATTTTTCCGCTTTGGGTTCGATTTATCCGGTTGAAGTTTCTTCACATAAACATCGCATCCCCAAACTTTAAGAAATGACAGCTTAGGTTTGTTTCCAAACCACAATTCATACGGTGTCTTTTCAACGGATTTAGATGGTGCCCGATTTAAAGTGAATGCAGCAGTTTCTAGTGCATAACCCCAAAATGACAACGGCAAGTCCGTCAGAGACATCATAGATCGAACCATATCTAATAAAGTACGATTACGACGTTCCCACACACCATTTCGCTGTGGTGTTCCGGCAGGTGTGAGTTGTGAAACAATTCCACACTCTTTCATGTGAGTGCTAAACTCGCAACTTAGATACTCACCTCCACGGTCGGACCGTAGAAATTTTATCTTTCTATTATGATGATTTTCCACTTCATTCTGAAATTCCTTGAACTTTTCAAAGGTTTCAGACTTGTGTTTCATCAAGTAGATATAACCGTATCTACTCAAATCATCCGTGAAAGTAACAAAATAACGATATCCACCTCGCGCCGACACACTCATTGGACCACATACATCAGATGTATGATTTCCAATAAATCTGTCGCTCGTTCCATTGAACCGGAAAACGGCGTTCTAGTCATCTTGCCCATAAGGCATGGCTCACATGTATCAAATGATTCATAATCAAGTGATTCCAAAAGTCCATCCGAATGGAGCTTCTTCATGCGTTTAACGCTAATATGACCTAGACGGCAGTGCCACATATATGCGGATATATCATCATTAAGTTTAATCCTTGTAGCATCAACATTATGAATATGTGTAACATTATCATCGAGATCTAATAGAAATAAACCATTCATCATCGGTGCATGACCATAAAAGATTTCATTCATATAAATGGAACAACCATTGTTCTCGGATTTAAATGAATAACCACTTCGCATCAAACACGATCCAGATACAATGTTCATGCTCAGTGCAGGCACCAGATAACATTTATTCAAGTTTATAACTAATCCCGATGGCAAGTGGAGAGGCAACGTTCCGACGGCGATCACATCAACGCTTGATCCATTGCCGACACGCATCTTGACCTCACCCCTTGCTAGCGGTCGCTTGTTCCGCAGCCCCTAATTCGAGTTACAAATATTAGCAACTGAACCGGTATCAAATACCCAGGTGCTACTGCGAGCACTAGTCAAGTACACATCAATAACATGTATATCATATATACCTTTGTTTGCCTTGCCGGCCTTCTTGTCTGCCAGATACTTGGGGCAGTTGTGCTTCCAGTGGCCAGTCCCCTTACAATAGTAGCACTCGGAATCAGACTTAGGTCCAACTCGGGGTTTCTTTTCAGGCGTGGCAACAGGCTTGCCGCCCTTACTTCCCTTCCGTTTTCCCTTCTTGTCTTTCTTGAAACCAGTGTTCCTATTGATCATCAACACTTGATGTTCCTTTTTGATCTCCACTTCTGCAGTTTTAAGCATTGACAGAAGCTCGGGGAGAGACTTCTTCATGCCTTGCATATTATAGTTCATCACGAAGCTCTTATAGCTAGGTGGCAGAGACTGCAGAACACGATGGATGCCTAAGTCAATGGGAATCGGTATTCCCAAGGGCACAAGCTTATCGGCGTAACCCGACATCTTGAGTACATGCTCACTAACGGAGCTGTGCTCTTCCATCATGCAGCTAAAGAACTTTTCTGAAGCGTTGTAGCTCTCTACAGCAGCATGTGTGTCGAAAATCATTTTCAACTCACCCATTGTATCAAATGCATTGCCGTTTTCGAAACGCTTTCGAAGTTCCGGCTCTAGCCCATACAATATGCCGCAATGAACTAAGTTGTGGTCCTCCTGACGAGTCTGATAGACATTCTTCTCCTCGTCAGGGGCATCATCAAAAGGTGGGGGGCCTAACGGCGCTTCTAACACATATTGCTTTTGTGCAGCAGAGAGGAGAATCCTCAAATTCATGGCCCATTCGGTAAAGTTGCTACTCTTCGTTGCTAGTTTCTCTTTCTCCATGAACACATTGAAATTAAAAGCAGGTGGTGCCATCTACAACAGAATTTGTAAAGTTTAGACTAAGTGTATGATAGATTGAGTTCAACTAATCTATATTATGAATGAACTCCCACTCAAAAACGACATCCCTCGTGCCTTTTTGGTGATTACATGAACCAAATCCACTATACCAAGTCCGATCATCACGTGAGTCGGTATAGCTTCAAAGGCGAGCATCAAATGGGCATCATATCAACTATATGACTCATGTTTAACCTTTCGGTCCGTGTTCCGAGGCCATGTCTGTACATGCTATAGGCTCGCCAAGTTAGATCCTTAGTATTCGCGTGTGTAACTGTTTTACACCCGAAATATGGTCGTGGATCCAAGAACACCCGATCATCACGTGATGTCTTGGAGCGACGAAAACATAATCGGTGCATACTAAAGGAAGAACACATTCTTATCTTGATATTTAAATGAGGGGTAATCTTATTATGCTAACAAAGCGCTAAACAAGCAATATAAGATGCTATCAAACATCATATGTTTATTAGTGAAATGATATGGTTCCCGCAGATGATCTCTATCATGTGCATCGTGGTATGATCACTATCATACCTATATGTGTAAATCCAAGGTCTATGGATTTTACACGCTATGTGTGTTGTAAGAGTATCATCTCATACTTCTACTTACAACACTACCATATCATAACACTAGCCCAGCAACAATCTAAACTAGACGCCTCTAATTTATCCATTGCAAGTTTTACGTGGCTTAGGGCTTTCGAGATAGAACCGGTCTTACCTACGAACATGAACCACAACGAGGATAATCAAATTGTTGACAACTCGCTTGCAAAATAGATATTGACTATAGTAGGAGAGAGAGACAGCCGCTAGCCACTTATGCAAACTAGTTGCATGTCAAGCGTGGAACAGGTCTCATGTGCGAGGACATGTAAAGTTTGTCCGGGCCGCTTCATCCCACTATGCCACCAATATCCAAAATTACAACAAAGGAGCAACAACATGATCATCATCGCCCACATACTCATATGTGTACTACCCGTGTAAAGTATCTACGCATAGATCCGGCTCTGATACCACTGTAGGGTTCGCAGCATAGAAAACAAAAAAATTTCCTACGATGTGAACTATATACCAAGATCTATCTACTAGATACAAACAACGGGCGGATGTATATCCGTAGAGAACATACCCTTGAAGACCGACAAAGCTTAACGAGTTCAACTCGTGGTTGATGTAGACGATCTCTTGCCGATCTCAAGATCGAGAGGAAGTCCTAGCGCCGCAAATCAACAGCGCAGCCGTGCTCGCACACACGTTCGAGGCACCGAGCAACCTCCGCCTCCTCGCTCCAGCGATGCAGCGGAAGCACAACTCTTTCTTGCCGAATAGCCACCGGGAACATGTATCTCGCTAGTCCGAGACCATGGGGGATAAATTCTAGAGGGGGAGAGAGATCCTTCACGAGGAGGTGTGAGAGACAAGTGAGGAGGGGGGCTCCTTTTATAGGAGGAGAGGGGAACCCCAAGGGGGTGGCCGGCGCATGGGGCTGCCCCCTTGCCCTCCCCTCTTCATGTGGGTGGACACTCCACTCACAAATCTCCTTTAAATACCCTCCACTCAAAAGTCCACTCAAATTCCCATTAAATTTCCACCAAATTTAATGCAAACTCTCATTAAATAAAACTCTTTTATTTTATTCAGAATTTTTTTCAATTACTTTAATGACAAACATTCACAAATAACCCCTTGCTAGAATTCTATTTCACATGCATAACTAATTTATGCAATTTCACCCGAAAACCTGTTTCGGTATCTAGTGAAATAAATTCCTGCGCTTGTTCATTCTTTCGGCATGAAACATTTGCTCCAATTGGATGTCGGTGTCTCTTAAGTGTGTCACCCTACGGTTCGTGAATAATGCGGACATGATCGAGACCCCTCTCGGATCAATAATCAGAAGCGGGATCTGGAGACCCATACTGACTCCCACACATTCAACGATGACTTTCTTGTGATCGTCGGAACCTTTTACGCTAGTATCTTAATCCCTTTGTTTCACGATATATTACATGTCCGAGATTCGATCATCGGTATCTCCATACCTAGTTTGATCTCGTTACCGACATGCACTCTTTTCTCGTTCCTGTGATATAACATTCTAGTGATCAAATCACTTGCTTGCAAGCTAATCAATGTGATATCACCGAGAGGGCCCAGAGTATATCTATCCGTCATCGGGATGAACAAATTCCACTCTTGATCCATGAGCCTCAACATAACACTTTATTAGTTCTGAATCCATCTTTATAATCACCCTGTTACGGTGTGACGTTTGATGTTATCAAGAAACTCTTCCGGTGTTAGTGATTGACATGATCTCATGGTCTAAGGATTAGGATCACTTCGTAAGTTGTTATAGCAATATAAACTCAATGACTTTGATCGTAATGCTATACTTCGGATGAATGTTCATCACACCATTACACTAATGTTGTGATCCCGTTATTAACAACATCCAATGTCCATGATCAGGAAACCTTGATCATGTTGTTAATCAACGAGCTAGTTTATGAGAGAGGCATAACTAGGAACTTTCTGTTTGTTTATTAAACACACATGTATTAACGTTTCCGTATTAATACAATTATAGCATGCAAAATAAACATCTATCATATACTTGGAATACACATAATAAACACTTTATTATTGCCTCTCAGGGCATATTCCCTTCAGTCTCCCACTTGCACTAGAGACAATAATCTAGTTACATAGTGATAAATCTAACACCCATTGAGTTCTGGTGTTGATCATGTTTTGCTCTAGGGAGAGTTTTAGTCAACGGATCTGCTACATTGAGATCCGTATGTACTTTACAAATCTTTATATCTCCATCCTTGACATGCTCGCGGATGGAGTGAAACCGGCGCTTAATATGCTTGCAATGCTTGTGAGACCTTGGTTCTTTGGCATTGGCAATGGCACCATTGTTGTCACAATAGATCACCATTGGGTCCAACGCGTTTGCAACCACTCCTAGTTCGGATATGAACTCCTTCATCCAAACTACTTCCTGAGCCGCTTCTGAAGCAGCAACATATTCGGCCTCCGTTGTTGATCCCGCTACCACAGGTTGTTTGGAGCTCCTCCAACTAACCGCTCCGCCATTCATGAGAAATACGTATCCGGATTGAGACTTAGAGTCATCCGGATCGGTGTCAAAGCTAGCGTCGACATAACACTTAGCGACGAGCTCTTCTTCACCGCCGTATACAAGAAACATATCCTTAGTTCTTCGTAAGTACTTAAGGATATTCTTGACCGCTATCCAGTGTTCCGAACCTGGATCCGATTGTTACCTACTAGTCAAACTAATAGCATGTGCCACATCCGGTCTTGTACATAGCATGGCGTACATTATAGAGCCTATGGCTGAAGCATAGGGGACTTTGTCCATTATCTCTCTTTCTTCCGCCGAAGCCGGACTTTGAGTCTTACTCAATGTCTTGCCTTACAACATAGGTAAGAACCCCTTCTTACTTCCGTCCATTTTAAACTTCTTTAAAATCTTATCAAGGTATGTACTTTGCGATAGCCCTATTAGGCGCCTAGATCTATCTCTATAGATCTTTATGCCTAATATGTATGACGCTTCACCTAGGTCCTTCATTGAAAATTTGCTGTTTAGATAACTTTTAACACTGTTTAAAAGATCTATATCATTTTCGATCAATAATATGCCATCCACATATAATATCAGAAATGCCACATTGCTCCCACTCACTTTCTTATAAATACAAGCTTCTCCATAAGTTTGGAAAAATCCAAACTCTTTGATCACCTCATCAAAGCGGAGATTCCAACTTCGTGATGCTTGCTTCAATCCATAGATGGATCGCTGAAGCTTGCACACCTTGTTAGCATCCTTAGGATCGACAAAAACCTTTGGTTGTATCATATACAACTCTTCTTCAATATTACCATCGAGAAACGCGGTTTTGACATCCATCTTCCATATCTCATAATCGAAATATGCAGCAATTGCTAACATAATCCTAACTGACTTTAGCATCTCTACGGGAGAGAAAGTCTCATCGTAGTCAACTCCTTGAATTTGTCGAAACCCCTTTGCGACAAGTCGAGCTTTATAGATGGTCACATTACCATCAACATCAGTTTTCCTTTTGAAAATCCTTTTGTTCTCCACGGCCTTTCGGTCGTGAGGTAATTCCACCAAGTTCCAAACTTGATTTTCATACATGGATTCCATCTCGGATTTCATGGCTTCTAACCATTTGTTGGAATCCGGGCTCATCATCGCTTCTTCATACGTCGCAGGGTCATCATTTTCATCAACCATGAAATTCATGACAGGATTTCCGTACAGCTCGGGAGCTGCACGCGTCCTGTTTGACCTGCGAGGTTCGGTAGTACTCTCTTTCAGAGTTTCATGATCATTATCATTAGTTCCCTCTTCAACAGGTGGAGCCAACTCCGGAACAACTTCCGGCGCTGTGCTACTCGCCATACTTTGAAGAGAAGGTTCCACAACCTCTTCGAGTTCTACCTTCCGACTATTCACACCTTTCGTGAGAAACTCTTTCTCTATAAAGGATCCATTCTTGGCAACAAAAACCTTGCCCTCGGATCTGTGATAGAAGGAATACCCAATAGTTTCTTTAGGGTATCCTATGAAGACACATTTTTCCGCTTTGGGTTCGATTTATCCGGTTGAAGTTTCTTCACATAAACATCGCATCCCCAAACTTTAAGAAATGACAGCTTAGGTTTGTTTCCAAACCACAATTCATACGGTGTCTTTTCAACGGATTTAGATGGTGCCCGATTTAAAGTGAATGCAGCAGTTTCTAGTGCATAACCCCAAAATGACAACGGCAAGTCCGTCAGAGACATCATAGATCGAACCATATCTAATAAAGTACGATTACGACGTTCCCACACACCATTTCGCTGTGGTGTTCCGGCAGGTGTGAGTTGTGAAACAATTCCACACTCTTTCATGTGAGTGCTAAACTCGCAACTTAGATACTCACCTCCACGGTCGGACCGTAGAAATTTGATCTTTCTATTACGATGATTTTCCACTTCATTCTGAAATTCCTTGAACTTTTCAAAGGTTTCAGACTTGTGTTTCATCAAGTAGATATAACCGTATCTACTCAAATCATCCGTGAAAGTAACAAAATAACTATATCCACCTCGCGCCGACACACTCATTGGACCACATACATCAGAATGTATGATTTCCAATAAATCTGTCGCCCGTTCCATTGAACCGGAAAACGGCGTTCTAGTCATCTTGCCCATAAGGCATGGCTCACATGTATCAAATGATTCATAATCAAGTGATTCCAAAAGTCCATCCGAATGGAGCTTCTTCATGCGTTTAACGCTAATATGACCTAGACGGCAGTGCCACATATATGCGGATATATCATCATTAAGTTTAATCCTTTTAGCATCAACATTATGAATATGTGTAACATTATCATCGAGATCTAATAGAAATAAACCATTCATCATCGGTGCATGACCATAAAAGATTTCATTCATATAAATGGAACAACCATTGTTCTCGGATTTAAATGAATAACCACTTCGCATCAAACACGATCCAGATACAATGTTCATGCTCAGTGCAGGCACCAGATAACATTTATTCAAGTTTATAACTAATCCCGATGGCAAGTGGAGAGGCAACGTTCCGACGGCGATCACATCAACGCTTGATCCATTGCCGACACGCATCTTGACCTCACCCCTTGCTAGCGGTCGCTTGTTCCGCAGCCCCTAATTCGAGTTACAAATATTAGCAACTGAACCGGTATCAAATACCCAGGTGCTACTGCGAGCACTAGTCAAGTACACATCAATAACATGTATATCATATATACCTTTGTTTGCCTTGCCGGCCTTCTTGTCTGCCAGATACTTGGGGCAGTTGTGCTTCTAGTGGCCAGTCCCCTTACAATAGTAGCACTCGGAATCAGACTTAGGTCCAACTCGGGGTTTCTTTTCAGGCGTGGCAACAGGCTTGCCGCCCTTACTTCCCTTCCGTTTTCCCTTCTTGTCTTTCTTGAAACCAGTGTTCCTATTGATCATCAACACTTGATGTTCCTTTTTGATCTCCACTTCTGCAGTTTTAAGCATTGACAGAAGCTCGGGGAGAGACTTCTTCATGCCTTGCATATTATAGTTCATCACGAAGCTCTTATAGCTAGGTGGCAGAGACTGCAGAACACGATGGATGCCTAAGTCAATGGGAATCGGTATTCCCAAGGACACAAGCTTATCGGCGTAACCCGACATCTTGAGTACATGCTCACTAACGGAGCTGTGCTCTTCCATCATGCAGCTAAAGAACTTTTCTGAAGCGTTGTAGCTCTCTACAGCAGCATGTGTGTCGAAAATCATTTTCAACTCACCCATTGTATCAAATGCATTGCCGTTTTCGAAACGCTTTCGAAGTTCCGGCTCTAGCCCATACAATATGCCGCAATGAACTAAGTTGTGGTCCTCCTGACGAGTCTGATAGACATTCTTCTCCTCGTCAGGGGCATAATCAAAAGGTGAGGGGCCTAACGGCGCTTCTAGCACATATTGCTTTTGTGCAGCAGAGAGGAGAATCCTCAAATTCATGGCCCATTCGGTAAAGTTGCTACTGTTCGTTGCTAGTTTCTCTTTCTCCATGAACACATTGAAATTAAAAGCAGGTGGTGCCATCTACAACAGAATTTGTAAAGTTTAGACTAAGTGTATGATAGATTGAGTTCAACTAATCTATATTATGAATGAACTCCCACTCAAAAACGACATCCCTCGTGCCTTTTTGGTGATTACATGAACCAAATCCACTATACCAAGTCCGATCATCACGTGAGTCGGTATAGCTTCAAAGGCGAGCATCAAATGGGCATCATATCAACTATATGACTCATGTTTAACCTTTCGGTCCGTGTTCCGAGGCCATGTCTGTACATGCTAGGCTCGCCAAGTTAGAACCTTAGTATTCGCGTGTGTAACTGTTTTACACCCGAAATATGGTCGTGGATCCAAGAACACCCGATCATCACGTGATGTCTTGGAGCGACGAAAAAATAATCGGTGCATACTAAAGGAAGAACACATTCTTATCTTGATATTTAAATGAGGGATCATCTTATTATGCTAACAAAGCGCTAAACAAGCAATATAATATGCTATCAAACATCATATGTTTATTAGTGAAATGATATGGTTCCCGCAGATGATCTCTATCATGTGCATCGTGGTATGATCACTATCATACCTATATGTGTAAATCCAAGGTCTATGGATTTTACACGCTATGTGTGTTGTAAGAGTATCATCTCATACTTCTACTTACAACACTACCATATCATAACACTAGCCCAGCAACAATCTAAACTAGACGCCTCTAATTTATCCATTGCAAGTTTTACGTGGCTTAGGGCTTTCGAGATAGAACCGGTCTTACCTACGAACATGAACCACAACGAGGATAATCAAATTGTTGACAACTCGCTTGCAAAATAGATATTGACTATAGTAGGAGAGACAGACAGCCGCTAGCCACTTATGCAAACTAGTTGCATGTCAAGCGTGGAACAGGTCTCATGTGCGAGGACATGTAAAGTTTGTCCGGGCCGCTTCATCCCACTATGCCACCAATATCCAAAATTACAACAAAGGAGCAACAACATGATCATCATCGCCCACATACTCATATGTGTACTACCCGTGTAAAGTATCTACGCATAGATCCGGCTCTGATACCACTGTAGGGTTCGCAGCATAGAAAACAAAAAAAATTTCCTACGATGTGAACTATATACCAAGATCTATCTACTAGATACAAACAACGGGCGGATGTATATCCGTAGAGAACATACCCTTGAAGACCGACAAAGCTTAATGAGTTCAACTCGTGGTTGATGTAGACGATCTCTTGCCGATCTCAAGATCGAGAGGAAGTCCTAGCGCCGCAAATCAGCAGCGCATCCGTGCTCGCACACACGTTCGAGGCACCGAGCAACCTCCGCCTCCTCGCTCCAGCGATGCATCGGAAGCACAACTCTTTCTTGCCGAATAGCCACCGGGAACATGTATCTCGCTAGTCCGAGACCATGGGGGATAAATTCTAGAGGGGGAGAGAGATCCTTCACGAGGAGGTGTGAGAGACAAGTGAGGAGGGGGGCTCCTTTTATAGGAGGAGGGGGGGAACCCCAAGGGGGTGGCCGGCGCATGGGGCTGCCCCCTTGCCCTCCCCTCTTCATGTGGGTGGACACTCCACTCACAAATCTCCTTTAAATACCCTCCACTCAAAAGTCCACTCAAATTCCCATTAAATTTCCACCAAATTTAATGCAAACTCTCATTAAATAAAACTCTTTTATTTTATTCAGAATTTTGTCAATTACTTTAATGACAAACATTCACAAATAACCCCTTGCTAGAATTCTATTTCACATGCATAACTACTTTATGCAATTTCACCCGAAAACCTGTTTCGGTATCTAGTGAAATAAATTCCTGCGCTTGTTCATTCTTTCGGCATGAAACATTTGCTCCAATTGGATGTCGGTGTCTCTTAAGTGTGTCACCCTACGGTTCGTGAATAATGCGGACATGATCGAGACCCCTCTCGGATCAATAATCAGAAGCGGGATCTGGAGACCCATACTGACTCCCACACATTCAACGATGACTTTCTTGTGATCGTCGGAACCTTTTACGCTAGTATCTTAATCCCTTTGTTTCACGATATATTACATGTCCGAGATTCGATCATCGGTATCTCCATACCTAGTTTGATCTCGTTACCGACATGCACTCTTTTCTCGTTCCTGTGATATAACATTCTAGTGATCAAATCACTTGCTTGCAAGCTAATAAATGTGATATCACCGAGAGGGCCCAGAGTATATCTATCCGTCATCGGGATGAACAAATTCCACTCTCGATCCATGAGCCTCAACATAACACTTTATTAGTTCTGAATCCATCTTTATAATCAGCCTGTTACGGTGTGACGTTTGATGTTATCAAGAAACTCTTCCGGTGTTAGTGATTGACATGATCTCATGGTCTAAGGATTAGGATCACTTCGTAAGTTGTTATAGCAATATAAACTCAATGACTTTGATCGTAATACTATACTTCGGATGAATGTTCATCACACCATTACACTAATGTTGTGATCCCGTTATTAACAACATCCAATGTCCATGATCAGGAAACCTTGATCATCTTGTTAATCAACGAGCTAGTTTATGAGAGAGGCATAACTAGGAACTTTCTGTTTGTTTATTAAACACACATGTATTAACGTTTCCGTATTAATACAATTATAGCATGCAAAATAAACATCTATCATATACTTGGAATACACATAATAAACACTTTATTATTGCCTCTCAGGGCATATTCCCTTCACCCACACCTTCCCCTCCAACCCTAGCCGCCCTGCTGCCCTTCCTCTCTCCCTCCCGACTGTTTGTAGGTGAAGACCTGCTGCAGAAATTCTCCACCATATACACCACGCCGTCGTGTTGTAGATCCAATCTGTCTCTCCACCATACTTTCTGGTCCAAGGAAGGAGGAGACGTCGAGGTGCTGCACGTGTGCATCTCACGGAGGCACCGCCACTTGTGGTGCTAGATCGGATCGGATCGCGAGGAGGAGAAGCGAGTACGACTACATCACCCACGTTCCGAAGAACATTCCGCTGTGCGAATCTTCAAGGGTATGAAGATATAATCCAATCTCTCTTGTTGTTTGCATCTCCTAGATTAGATCTTGGCTTTCCCTCTGTTCGCATCCGTAGAAAATTTTGATTTACTATGCCGCGAAACCCAACAGTGGTATCAGAGCTAGATCTATGCGTAGATGTGTTTCACGAGTAGAACGCAACATGGTTGTTGCGGGCGTTGATGTTTTCTGTTGCAAGCCTCTTGTTTGTGTTCTTCTTATGACGCGGGATAGTGAGATTGAAGCGGTCCAGGCCAACCTTACGCGACGTCGTTCGCGAGACCGGCTCCGCACTTGACGTGTGGCTTGTTCCACACATGCGGCTGGTGGATGCCAGTTTCTCTCACTATATTTGTCATGGGATTAACACCGGAGTTTGGCAACCATAATATCACCGTTGTGGCTTTCCGTAGTTAAGAATCGTTCTTAGCATCTACTCCCATAAGCCACGTAAAACATGCAACAAAAAAGTAGAGGCGTCTAACTTGTTTTGCAGGGAGTGTTTTCTGTGATATGGTATGGCCCAAGATGTGATGTGTATAATGTATGCGATGATCATGTTTTGTAATGTTTCACGACTTGCATGTCGATGAGTACACAACCGGCAGGAGCCATATGGTTGTCTTTATAATTGTGTATGACCTGTGTGTCAACTTCTTATGCGCCATGTAATAGTTTCACTTTATCGCTAAGTAGTTAGCAATAGTTGTAGTTGCTATTCGTGGTGGAGGCAATCATGGTGGAGTGATGGAGATCATGCCGGAACGCACAAGATGGAGATCATTGCGCGAAGATTGGCTATACCATGTCACATAAAGTTATATGCATGTGATGTTTATCCTTTTATGTATCTTATTATGCTTAGATCGCGACGGTAGCATTATAAGATGATTCCTCACTTAAGGATCAAGATAAAAACTGTGTTCTCCCCAAGTATGCACTGTTGCGAAAGTTCGTCGTGTCCAAGCATCACGTGATGATCGGGTGCTATAGACTCTATGCTCACATACAACGGGTGCAAGCCAGTTTTGCACACGCGGAAATACTTGGGTCTAACTTGACGAGCCTAGCATGTACAGACATGGCCTCGGAACACATGAACCGAAAGGTTAAGCATGAGTCATACGAATTATATGATCGACACTTCGTTGTCCACCATTGAAACCACATCTCTTCTCGTGATGATCGGATTAGGTGTGGTGAATTTGGATCATGTTCACTAAACAACTTGAGGGATGTTGAATTTAGTGGGAGTTCATCTGGTAATTTGATTAAGTTGAACTATTTATCATGAACATAGTCTAAATTGTACTTACAAATACTGTAGATCACATGGCTAAGTCCAATTTCAACTTCAACGTTTTTGCTGAGATAGAAAAGCTTAGAAACAATGGGTCTAACTTCACCAACTGGTTCCGCATTCTGAGAATCATTCTCGCTGGCGGACAAAAGGACTATGTCCTTGAGAAAGCGCTAGGTGACGCCCCTGCTATAGATGCGCCGGCTGATGAGAAAGCTGTTTATCAGTCACGCAAGGATGATTATGATTTGATTAAGATAGCCATGTTGTATGCTATGGAATCGGATCTTCAAAATCGTTTTGAGGAGTTCGCCGGGCCCTTTGAGATACTTTAGGAGCTGAAAACTATGTTTCATACTCAGGCCCGTTCTGAGAGATATGAGATCTCTAAGAAATTCTTTAACTACAAGATGGAGGAAGGGAGTTCCATTAGTGAGCACGCCATTAAGATGTCGGGCTACACTCAACGCCTTGGGCAACTGGACTGCAAGATTCCAGAGGAGCTCAAGATTGACAGAGTTCTGCAGTCACTCCCTCCTAGCTACAAAAGTTTTGTAATTGCTCACAATCAGATTGGTTCCACTGATATGATCACTGAGCTCTTCGCTAAGATGAAAGTAGCGGAGGTGGACATCAAAAGGAATAATCATGTGTTGATGGTTAACAAGCCCCCCACCTTCAAGAAAGGTAAGGGTGCAAAGAAGCCCTTCAAGAAAGGCAGCGGCAAGCGCGTTGCCCTGCTGAGAAGAAGCTCAGGTCTGGTCCTAAGCCGGACACTGAGTGCTTCTATTGCAAGGACAAGGTTCACTGGAAGCGCAACTGTCCGAAGTACTTAGCGGACAAGAAGGCTGGCACCATCAAAGGTATATTTGATATACATGTTATTGATGTTTTCCTTACTAGTCCTCGTTGTAGTGCCTGGGTATTTGATACCGGTTCAGTTGCTAATATTTGTAACTCGAAACAGGAGCTACGGAATATACGGCGGCTTGCGAGGGATGAGGTGATGATGCGCGTTGGCAACGGATCAAGAGTTGATGTGATGGCCGTCGGCACGCTCTCCTTAGTTTTACCTTCGGGATTAGTTTTAAACCTCAATAAATGTTATTATGTGCCTGCGTTGAGCATGAACATTATTTCTGGATCTTGTTTATTGCATGACGGTTATTCATTTAAATCGGAGAATAATGGTTGTTCTATTTACATGAGTAACATCTTTTATGGTCATGCACCTATTGTGAATGGTTTATTTCTACTAAATCTCGAAAGGGATGAAACACACATCCATAACATTGAGGCTAAGAGATGCAAAGTAGATAGTGATAATACTACTTATTTGTGGCACTGTCGTCTAGGTAATATTGGTGTAAAGCGCATGAAGAAACTCCATTCTGATGGACTTTTGGAGTCTCTTGATTTTGAATCATTTGACACGTGCGAGCCATGCCTCATGGGCAAGATGATCAAAACCCCGTTCTCCGGTATGATGGAGCGAGCAACGGACTTGTTGGAAATCATACATACCGATGTATGCGGACCGATGAGTGTTTCGACGCGCGGTGGATATCTCTACTTTCTCACTTTTACCGATGACTTAAGTAGATATGGGTATATCTATTTAATGAAACATAAATCTGAAACGTTTGAAAAGTTCAAAGAATTTCAGAATGAAGTGGAGAACCATCGTAACAGAAAGATTAAGTTTCTACGATCCGATCGTGGAGGTGAATATTTGAGTTATGATTTTCTTACGCATCTTAAAGCAAGTGGAATCGTTTCACAAATCACGCCACCCGGAACACCACAGCGCAATGGTGTGTCTGAACGCCGGAATCGAACCTTATTAGATATGGTCCGATCAATGATGTCTCTTACTGATTTGCCGTTATCATTTTGGGGTTATGCATTAGAAACCGCTGCATTCACTTTAAATAGGGATCCATCTAAATCCGTTGAGACGACACCGTATGAACTATGGTTTGGTGCTAAACCTAAGTTGTCGTTTCTTAAAGTTTGGGGATGTGAAGCTTACGTCAAGAAATTGATGCCGGACAAGCTCGAACCCAAAGCGGAGAAATGCGTCTTCATAGGATACCCTAAGGAAACTATTGGGTATACCTTCTATCACAGAACCGAAGGCAAAGTGTTTGTCGCAAAGAACGGTTCCTTTCTTGAAAAAGAGTTTCTCTCGAAAGAAGTGAGTGGGAGGAAAGTAGAGCTAGACGAGGTTATTGAACCTTCTCTTGAATTGGAGAGTAGCGCAGCACCTGAAATTGTTCCAGTGCCGCCTGCACCAACAATAGAGGAAGCTAATGACAAGGATCATGAAGCTTCGGACGATGCTGCTACTGAACGTCACAGGTCGACAACGTCGCGTGCCCCTCCTGAGTGGTACGGCAACCCTGTCTTGACTGTCTTGTTAGTAGAAGACAGTGAACCTACGAACTATGAGGAAGCGATGATGAGCCCAGACTCTAAGAAATGGCTAGAAGCCATGAAATCCGAATTGGGATCCATGAGCGAAAACCAAGTATGAACTTTGGTGGACCCTCCTAGCGACCGAAAGGCCGTTGAGTGCAAGTAGATCTTCAAGAAGAAAACGGACGCGGATGGTAATGTTACCGTCTATAAAGCATGGCTTGTTGCAAAAGGTTTTCGACAAGTTCAAGGTGTTGACTACGATGAGATTTTCTCTCCCGTAGCGATGTTTAAGTCCATTCGGATTTTATTAGCAATTGCTGCGTTTCATGATTATGAAATATGGCAGATGGATGTCAAGACTGCGTTCCTCAATGGCAACATTGATGAAGAGTTATATATGATGCAACCCGAAGGTTTTGTCGATCCTAAGGATGCTGATAAAGTATGCAAACTTCAACGTTCCATTTATGGACTGAAGCAAGCATCTCGGAGTTGGAACCTTCGTTTTGATCAACTGATCAAGATCTTTGGATTTGTTCCAAATTGCTACGAAGCTTGCATCTACAAGAAAGTGAGTGGGAGCTCGGTGACATTTCTGGTACTATATGTGGATGACATATTGATTATTGGAAATGACATTAACATGCTTAACGATGTGAAGAGTTATTTGAACAAGTGTTTTTCAATGAAAGACCTAGGTGAAGCTGCTTATATATTGGGCATCAAAATCTATAGAGATAGACAAAGACGCCTGATAGCTTTAAGCCAGAGTACATACCTAGACAAAGTTCTGAAAAGGTTCAGAATGGATAAGGCAAAGAAAGGTTCAGTGCCTATGTTGTCAGGTAAGATATTGAGCAAGGCTCAGTGTCCAGCTACGGCAAATGATAGGGAAGCTATGAGAAAAGTGCCTTATGCCTCGGCCATAGGTTCTATCATGTATGCCATGCTGTGTACTAGACCGGATGTGTCCAATGCTCTTAGTTTGACGAGCAGATATCAAAGTGATCCAGGAGTGGAACACTGGACAGCCGTGAAGAACATCCTAAAGTACCTAAATAGAACTAAAGAAATGTTCTTAGTCTATGAGGGTGATGAACAGCTCGTCGTAAAAGGTTACGTCGACGCTAGTTTCGACACCGACAAGGATGATTCTAAATCTCAGACAGGATACGTGTATATTTTGAATGGAGGAGCTGTGAGCTGGAGAAGCTGCAAGCAAAGCGTGATCGCGGGATCTACAGTAGAAGCGGAATACATGGCTGCTGCAGAAGCGTCAAGTGAAGGAGTTTGGATCAGGAACTTCATCACCGAGCTTGGCGTGGTTCCAAGTGCATTGGACCCACTGGAGATATTGTGTGACAACACTGGCGCCATAGCACTCGCTAAGGAACCAAGATATCATTCAAAGACCAAGCATATCAACCGCAAGTTTCATATAATCCGAGATTATATATCAGATGGAGATCTGAAGATTAGAAAAGTACATACAGCTCTGAATGTCAAAGATCCATTGACTAAACCTCTTCCACGAGAAAAACATGATCAGCACCTCAGTGCCATGGGTGTGAGATTGTTGCCAAATGTAAACTAGATTATTGACTCTAGTGCAAGTGGGAGACTGTTGGAATTATGCCCTAGAGGCAATAATAAAGATGTTATTATTATAATTCTTGTTCATGATAATGTTTATATTCCATGCTAGAATTGTATTAAGCGGAAACTTTAATACTTGTGTGGTTCGTGAACAACACCGTGTCCCTAGTACGCCTCTAAGGACTAGCTCATTGATTAATGATGGTTAAGGTTTCCTAACCATGGACATGAGTTGTCAATTAATAATGAGATCATATCATTGGGAGAATGATATGGTGGACAGACCCAAACTAAGCGAAGCAATTAGATCGTGTCATCGTGTTCGTCTTTGCGAAGCTTTTCTTATGTCAAATATTGTATTCCTTAGACCATGAGATAATACAACTCCCTGGTATCGGAAGAAAGCTTTGAGGTCATCAAACGTCATCCTATGAGAGGGTGATCATAAAGGTGTCTCTCAGGTGATCGGAAAGTATCTGTTGGGTTGTATGTATCGAGATGGGATTTGTCCCTCCCAAGTCGGAGAGATATACTTCGGGCCCACTCGGTAATCGATATCAACACCGCTTGCAAGCATGTGGTTAAGGAGTTAATCACAAAGTGATATCAGATTACGGAACGAGTAAAGTACTTGCTGTGAACGAGATTGAACTAGGTATGACGGTACCGACGATCAAATCTCGGGCAAGTAAAATATCGCGAGACGAAGGGAATATATATATGGGATTGATTGAATCCTGGCATCGTGGTTCATCCGATATGATCATCGATGAATGTGTGGGAGTCAATATGGGTTTCCAGACCCCGCTGTTGATTATTGATAGAAGATCATGTCTGCATATTCTCGAACCCGCAGGGTCACACACTTAACGTGTCTCGACGCTAGGATAGATTGGATAATTGGTTTATGAGTTTTTTTTCGGAGTCTCGGATGGGATCCGGGACATCACTAGAGGTTCCGGAGTGGTCCGGAGAATAAGATTCATATAAGGCAGTGCAGTTTTTGGAGTTCGGAATTGTTCCGGGTTAATCGGTATTGTACCGGAAGCTTCTAGAACCTTCCGGAAGGGGACCAACGTGGCCCCACCTTCCGGGAGGGGGCATGGGCCTATGAGGGAGTGCCCTGGCCGCATTGGGCCAGGGGCACAAGGCCCCATAGGGCCCAGCCGGCCAAAGAGGGTTTAAACCCTAGATAGAGCTTCTAGAAGGGGGGGTTTCCTTGCCCCCCACTCCTCCTCCTTTGGGGCCGCCGGTTTGGGCTTGGGGGAGGGGCTAGGGCTGCGCCCCACCCCTCTATATAAAGAGGGCTGGGGGCGCACCACCCCCCACACCTTCCCCTCCAACCCTAGCCGCCCTGCTGCCCTTCCTCTCTCCCTCCCGACTGTTTGTAGGCGAAGCCCTGCTGCAGAAATTCTCCACCATATACACCACGCCGTCGTGTTGTAGATCCAATCCGTCTCTCCACCATACTTGCTGGTCCAAGGAAGGAGGAGACGTCGAGGTGCTGCACGTGTGCATCTCACGGAGGCACCTCCACTTGTGGTGCTAGATCGGATCGGATCGCGAGGAGGAGAAGCGAGTACGACTACATCACCCACGTTCCGACGAACGTTCCGCTGTGCGAATCTTCAAGGGTATGAAGATCTAATCCAATCTCTCTCGTTGTTTGCATCTCCTAGATTAGATCTTGGCTTTCCCTCCGTTCGCATCCGTAGAAAATTTTGATTTACTATGCCGCGAAACCCAACAGTTACGGTGGGTCTGGCGTATCCTGACCGGCGATGGAGGCCTCTGGCTGCAACTAGTTAAAGCTAAGTACCTGCATGGACGCCCACTTCTGGCTTGTTAGCGCCGGGAGGGATCTCAGTTTTGGAGATCTATCCAGGACATCAAGCCGGCGATCCGGAAGGGGCTCTCTTTTTCCATTGGGAATGGGAGAAGCACCATGTTCTTGCTCGACCCTTGGGTGGGAGGGCGCCCCTTGCGCCACGAAGTTCCTGAGTTGTTCGCGATCTGTGTGGACCCACTGATCTTGGTGGTTGATGCTTTCCAGGATGAGGTCTGGCAAGTTGCTTTCCGCCGGAACCTTGGGGCAGCCGAGCGGGCGCCGTGGGAGGGACTTAGGGACAACCTCCCATTGTCGCTGTCCAAGTCCCAATCCTCGGATAGTTTGTCTTAGCACCTCTCGCCCTCGGGCGTTTTTTCGGTGGGCTCCATGTATCGGGCCCTGTTTGGTGGGCCTTCCATTCCCTGGACGGCCCCTCTTTGGAAGGCACCCCTTCCTTTAAAGATCAAAATCTTCCTCTGGCAGCTATTGCGTGATCGGCTTCCCTCGGGTGTGGAGGTGGCCAAGCGTCATGGCCCAGGGAATGGGCTTTGTCCCCTTTGTGCGGTCCCGGAAACGGGACACCACATATTCTTCTCCTGCCCCGCAGCTCGCTTCCTTATGAACTTCACCCGGGAGGCTCTGGGGCCTTCATGGCAGGCCTCAGACCTAGGGGAATTTCTGGAAGCCAATGCAAACCAAACCAGCAGGAGGAGGCGCCTCTTCTGGTTTATGTTTGCAGGGATGACCTGAACTCTTTGGACCATTTGTAACAAGATGGTCATCGAGTGTGTCTTTCTTCGCCGTGCCTCCGACTCAACCTTCAAATTTTTGGCTTTTTTGCAGCAGTGGTACCCGTTGAGTAGGCAGCGGGACAGGACGCGATGGGATGATCGAGCACCTGATTGTGGCGGCACGCCAACTTGCTTCCCCTCCTGGCCGTTGAGCGTGTCTTCTGGGCACGCGTGTATCTGTGTGTGTTGTACACTGTTTGTTGTGTGTGGTGTTGGGAACTTGTGGCCACTCTTGGTTTCGCTTGTACTGGATGATGCTTGGATGTTGCTTTATTTATAAAGCTGGGCGTATGCCTGTTTCGAGGAAATATCAGTCCACGGTAGCATAAGAAAATAAAATAGGTGAATTACATATCATAATAAGAAATTGCAAGACACCTAAGATGGTGGAGGCCGATCCAAAAATTATGCGACCATCCATGTCAAAAGAATAAGTCCCTCGTCCTATCCTCCAGGCATGTTAGCATCTGACATGCATGCATAAGTTCAGTGCACCAGTGATCTTGTTAATTCCCTCGGCAAACAACCAACAATGTCATATGTAATGACCATAAGCCATAGCAACCGTTCCGGGAATTATATAAAGACAGCACCACTTGGCCATTAGCTCCATTACACTAGCAAAATAAGAGAGTCTTTAATGAGCACCCCAAATCCCGAGCGCAAGGATGCGAATCATGTCGACGCATAATTTTGGCTACAAAATGTTGACCCTGCATGCAGAAGTAAAATAAAAGAAGTTTCAGCCAGAATCTGGACATGTAAGTCGATCTTTGTATGTCTAGTGAAAAATGCAGGCTAACTAAGTTAAGAAAGCAAATATAAACTAAAAAGTTCACAATAAAATCAGAACTAATATCCAGAATGATCAGAACTAATAAAGCATGGTCAGCTAATTACTCGAGTACATGCAGAGGTAGACTTCAATAGACTAGAAAACATTACCACATCTCATAAGAAAAACAATATAGCATTTGACATGTTTTCTCTCAACGAAAGTCATTTTTATTACTTAAGGAGTTTTAAGCATTACACCCGTCCACTGCATAACTGAAATACACACAGTCCACGGTTGCATAAGAAAAGAAAATATGCAAATTATATATCATAATAAGAAATTGCAAGACGTCTAAGATGGTGGAGGACCGATCCGAAGATTACGCGACCATCCATGTCAGGTGAATAAGTCCCTCGGCCTGACCTCTAGACATGTTAGCATCTGACATGCATGTCGTGCAAACTGAATGAGATGGTATGTATACTTATATATTAAATAAGGTTTTAGTCCTCTCAACCCGGCTCCGTTAAAGAAAACTGATAATAAGAAAAACACTAGCATAAAACAGAGAAACGTTGCCAAACGATGTAGACCATCACACTGTTAATTTCTTCAGGGAAAAAGGAGCACGTAACAAGCTAAAAATAAATAAGCCTCAAGCCGAATAATTTCCAGGTCATTGACACATTCCAGCTGCCTTATAATTTGCTCAAATGAAAGACAATGACATAACATGACTATACATGATTAACGGAAAACTACATGTATAACAGCTGACTTTATACTTTTAAACAATAGAAAGATAAAAAAACTCTTGCATCCATGAGCATGCTAACAATGCATCAGATCTTCATACCAAAACTAAAATCAATATTGCCTTCAGTCAAAATCTCAGCATGGAAATATGAAGTATTTTCTTGCATGTATATATAAAGAAGAATGCATAAAAAAAGGTGACCGGCAGACCAAATAAAAGAAGCCGACATAGAATAAAATATTCATGAATTAAAATCTAAAGATGTATCATAAATTCAGCTGTAATATTTCCTAAAAAACTCAGTACTAATATAGCATATTCGACGAATTACTGGAGTGTGGAGTGGTCTACAAAACATTATATCATCTAATTAATATGTGTATGAGTATATCGTGCATGCTGAAGTAGAAGACGGCCTCCATTAAAGGTAAACCGAGCCTAAGCAAAACACTAGCACAAAGACAGCCAAAACATCACCGAAGCATGTCCCATGATGGTACCCATTTCTTTGCCAAGCAAAGAGGGACCGTAGCAATATAAACCTACGTTAATCTCAAACGAGTAATTGCCATGTCATTGGCATATCCCACGCCCACCCTAGAAATTTGCACGATATTGAAGATATTTTTGGAAATGGGCACGATATTGAAGATACCGAAATAAAGTAATAATATAAGTTCGAGAGAAAAATACATGCACAAGAAAAATGGATTAATTCAGATCTAGATAAAGATAAAAAATATAATAAGAATATCTATAAGTAAGCCAACCATCCATCAGAACTGCTTACCTGGACCAAGATCAATCTTGCATTCCACGTTAGGATATGCCTTGACGAAGTTGTTTATTTTTGTGCACCAACCAGCACTTGGTGTGACACCCTCTGATAGCTTCATAGTGAAACTTTTCAGCACTCGAGCACGTCTAATTATCACTTTCAAGAAATCAATCTCATGATCCTCCCCTTGGACACCTCCAAGTTCCACGTTTTCAAGACCAGCCAAGGAGATTGATGACGTTCTCCAGTCCTTAGGCTCATCACAAATACAATCTTTTGGGCATGCATCCTTCACCTATGACATAATTAGATTAGCATAAAAGTATAGCATATTAGTATATATGACCCACTATTTGAGACCTTAAATCACAAATGTGCCTACAACATTTTTTATTGAACTCGTACTGTGTATAGTATATTCCAAATGATGAAAATAAAAAGGCAAAGAAAAAAAATTACCTTATTAGATATTAGTAGGATGATTCTAAGATTCTGAATAGATTTACGAATACGCTCCATCCCAAGGAGACGGAACACAAGTGCTCCAAACACATGACCATTGGATCTCAGATGTAAGTCCAAACTAGAGAAGCTGGTAATCATATGCTTATTTATCTCTACATGAAATCTGAGCTCTGCATTTGAAGAACTGAATGGAGCCTGCAAAATCAATTTGGTGGAAGAACCAAGAAAATTTTAGTTTAGCCCACAAATAAGGTAAATTGGACAGGCAGGCAGGAGATGCATGGAAATACCAGTTGGGCACACATGTGCAGGGACAGGACATTGACGATTGGGAGCTGCTGCTGTGAACATGTGTCGGTCTGTCCATGGCGGCTATCTTGGGTCTTTATTAAGCCCACCTCCGAAAGGCCGAAAAGTCCGAGCCTGTAGATCTCCCAGGTGTAGGAGCAGTGCCATGCGACCTTCTCCAGTACTGTTGGTGCCAACAGTGCCATGGACACCCCGAGGTCTCCGCCGGCGCAGAATGAGAATGTCAATTGCTTAAGCACCGGGGCCTGGACATCGACTCGGTGTACCAACGCCTTGACGCTGCTCTCGACGGCGAGTTCACGCAGCGACGCCGAGTGGATGGTGATGCAGCCCATGCCCATGGAGGGGATGTTGAGCGTGAGCACGCGCAGGCAGGGGCATCGAGGGATCAAGGCGGCTAGGTCGACATGGCAGCCCGAGAGGGAGAGTCTCTTGAGCGAGGTGAAGCCGCCGCCACTGGCCAATGGCAGGGCCAAGCGAAGGTACGGCGCGCGTAGGTCAATGGAGGCGGCGCGGCAGAAGCGGGGTAGGTTCACCTCGGGAAAGGATCTCAATGGGAGGGCGAGGCGCAGCTCCACCGGCAAGAGAGCAGCGGCGGCGCCAAGAAGGGCGGAGACGCTGGAGGCGGGGACCCACGAGTCGTCGTCTTGCTCGGGGACGCGGATGTCGAGGAGGTAGTAGTGGCACATGCCAGGATGACGATCTGCGGCGCGGCGGAGCTCGTCCTCTAGCGAGCCGAGCGGGACGTCGTGGAGGGCGACGGTGACCTTGCGGAGGCGGGTCCATAGGTCGCGCCAGCGGCGGGAGACGAGGCCGGTACGCACGGCGTCGCGGGCGCTGCCGAGGCGCTCGAGGACCTGGACAAGCAGATCGTCCGGTAGGGTGCTGATGAGGTCGACTCCTCCGCCTCCGCCATTGATGCATTCTCCACTCTCGTCCATTGCTCGGAACCTGCTGGATCTCGATGAGATACAGCCCCACATCGACCTGGAGAAAAATTCTAGTATGGGACTAGTGGCCTTCATGCTGAGGCTCTTTCCCAGATTGCTCCAAGATCGATCGGAAGCGCGGGGCTGATTATTGGCCATGAGAGCTAGCGCATGACGAATCACCGGAAAAAAGATTGGCGGCGGCTGATTAATTTCAGGTGTAAATTATTGAATCCCCCGGCCGGGAGTTTGTTTCCAGGGGACAACATTGCAGTACATTTATAAGGAATTTTTCATCGATCCAATCTCGTCTAAATAATCCTTTGTTTTTATGCAGACTTTGTTATACTATATGCTAGACTAGACCATAAAAAGTGCGTGCTGCCACGTCCGTCCAGGAATGAGTAATAGAAATGTTAAGAAAGTTTGAACAGTGAGATAATTTTTAAAAATCTAATTTTTTTGAATTACAATGCCTTGATACAAGTGATGACGGTATTTATATCAACACGGAATCAATATACTCACATCACAATACATATAAGTTGGAAAACATTGCAATAAATGTCACACACCTCTAACATAGATTTCTCTCTCCAGGAAAGGTCGGGTCGATAATATTTTTAGAGGCACACTAACAAGTCACCTGCATTATGCGTATTATTTCAACTTGCTAGTAGTAGTAGGAGATACGAGGAGGAGTTGCATATCACAGTAGATGGTCAACTCCTGTCTCACATAGTTGGTGAAGTATCAGAAGTGGGATTTGATGAGACTGGACTGAGTTCATTATATGAGCTTACAGCTTCTGGTCGGAAATTAAGGAGCCAAAAATCTCGCAATAGGTCACCCGTATCCAAACATCCAATTGTTTTTCAATGAATGGCATGTTCTCAAATAGCAGAGGTCTTTGTGACTTGGCTAAATATTTATTCTTTGCCGATTGTGTGAGAGATCATAAGTTGGATTTTTTGGGTATTTCTGAGACTGGTAGACGTGATTTCTCACAAGATCAACTCAATGACCTTTCTGGTGGAGTAGACTTTACGTGGGTATCACGTCCGCCGCATAGGAGATCCGGGGAAATCCTATTAGGCGTCAGATCGAGATGGGACTATGAAAGCTTTAGCCAGTTCGGTTGGAGATTTCTTTATTGAACTCCATATCGTAACAAGGCTAATGATTTTGTTTGGTCTCTAGTCACTGTCTACGGGACTGCGCAGGATGTTTATAAAGCTTACTTTTTACGCGAGTTGGTCAATCTGGCCAAGGAGAATCCCTATCCTATCCTTATAGGTGGAGATTTTAACTTGCTAAGATTCTCTCATGAGAAAAGTCGGGGCCTTTCATGTTTAATATTGTCATTGACAGTTTCGACTTAAGAGAGGTTATTATGTTAGGAAGACATTTTACTTGGGTAAATAGTCTTTCGGAGCCTACATATAAAAAATTGGATAGAGTACTTATGGATACCGAATGAGAAGACAAATTCCCTATGATAAATGTTCGTGCTCTATAGCGTATTGAGGCTTTGTCGGATAATGCTCCATTACTGTTATCTATCAGAACACCACCATGAAAATCCAAAAACAGTTTCAAGTTTGAACTTGTATGGATCGATCGTGATGGTTTCCATGATTTGGTGAAGGTTATTTGGGATAAACTGGTTAGTAGTCAGACACATATACAACAATGGAACAAAAAAATACATGCCTTACGCAAATTTCTTTGTGGTTGGGCCAGATATACTGCTGGAATTCTTAAGAAGGAGAAAATACGCATTTCATCTATTATTAATGATTTAGAGGCTTCAGCGGAAGTTAGGATTTTGACTACACATGGGATTGAGCTTAAAAACCAATCGAATGCGAAAATTTCCAGACTTATTCGCGAGGAAGAAGTCAAATGATACCAATGCTCCAAAGCTAAATTCATCCTTGAAGGAGACACGAATACAAGATACTTTCATGTTGTTTCCAATGGCAAGCATAATAAGAAACTTATTCACTCTTTAATTCGGGATAAAAGTACGATTGAAGGTCAGGAGCATCTAAAATCTTATATTACAAGCTATTATAAATCCTTGTCCGAGGCATTGTCGGAAAAGTTCTTTTCATTGGATGAGTACCAGATAGAGGATATTCCCCATGTTTCCGTTGAGGAAAATAGCTTTCTGACCCCCTTCGTTATTTGGAGGAGGAGGTCAAGAAAGCTGTTTTTCAAATGGAATGTAACAAAGCTTCAGGACCTGGTGGATTTTCAGCGGAATTTTATCATAAATTCTGAGAAATTATCAAGGGGGATCTGGTGCAATTGTTTGAGTTTTGCATGTTGGTCAGCTACACCTTTTTAGACTTAATTTTTTAATTTTATTACCTAAGGTTAATAATATAGAACATATATAACAGTATCGTCCAATCTGCCTTCTTAACATCAATTTTATTTTTTTTACAAAAGTTGCTACGATTAGACTAAACTCAATAGCTAATCATGTTGAATGCCCTTCTCAAATTCTTTCATGCAAGGGAGAAACACCCTAGATGGTGTAGTAATCTTGCATGGAACGATCCATGAATTACACTCAAAGAAATTAAATGGGGTATTGTTCAAGATTTATTTTGAGAAGGCATATGATAAAGTTAATTGGTCTTTTCTCCAGCAAACACTCCGTATGAAAGGATTTTTGAAGGAGTGGTGTGCTCTCATCCAGTCTTTTGTGTCTGAAGGAAGTGTTGCGATAAATGTCAATGATGACACTGGCAAATAATTTCAGACCAAAAAGGGCCGAGGCAAGGGGATCCACTATTTCCTATACTATTTAACATAGTGGCTGATATGTTGGCTATCCTTATTAAAAGAGCCAAGGCTGATGGCAAAATTGAAGAATTAGTTCCACATATGGTTGATGGTGGAATCTCTATTCTTCAATATCCCGACGATACAATCTTATTTATGGAGCATGACCAGGAGAAAGCTAAGAATCTAAAATTAATATTATCAGCATTTGAGCAACTCTCAGGATTGAAAATTAACTTCCATAAGAGTGACTTGTATTGTTTTGACGAGGCTAAAAATGATGCCCCACCTATATGCCGAACTTTTCGGTTGTAGCCAGGGGCAATTTCCAACCAATTATCTGGGAATACCGATCCACTATCGGCGTCCCACGATTGCTGAATGGAAACTCGTTGAGGAAAGACTTCAGAAATGCCTTAATATCTAGAAATGTAAATTGATATCCCTTGGCGAAAGACTTGTACTCATAAATTCAGTACTCACCAACATGATATTATATATGATCTCGTTTTTCCAGCTACTAAAAGGTGTCTTAACAAAAGTGGATTATTTGCGCTCAAGATTCTTTTGGCAAGGGGATAGTGATAAAAAGGAATATCGAATAGCCAGATGGAATGTGGTTTGCCGACCCAAAGAATACGGTGGAATGGGTATACATGATTTGCAAGTCAAAAACACCGCGATCCTGGGTAAATGGTTTTTCAAACTTCTTACAGAAGAAGGGCTCTGGCAAACCATTCTATGGAGGAAGTATGTTGGCTCCAAAGCTGTGTCTCAAGTGGTTTGGAAACCTGGTGATTCACACTTTTGGGCTGAACTAATGGCATCCAAAAAGCATTTCTTTCGGTTTTGTGATTTCAATATTAAGGGTGGATCACAGATTAGGTTTTGGGAAGATAAATGGCGTGGCCAAACTTCTCTTCGTGAACAATATCCGGCTTTATACTCGATCGTTGGGCACAAATGGGATACACTTTCCACGGTAATGGAAACTAATCCTCTTAATGTGTCTTTCAGAAGAAATCTCATAGGCCCTAGACTAGTGTCTTGGAACAATCTTTTATTAAGATTATCCATGATACAACTATACGAGGGTGTGGTCAAATTCAAATGGAAATTACTACAGAGTGGTAAATTTTATGTTGTTTCATTGTATAGAGCTTTGATCCAACCTGATATTCCTTTCGATGACAATAGTAAACTTTGGAAGATGAAAATACCCCTTTGATGTCTACACACGCTTATATTATTGTAGACAGTGTTGGGCCTCCAAGTGCAGAGGTTTGTAGAACAGCAGCAAGTTTCCCTTAAGTGGATCACCCAAGTTTTATCGAACTCAGGGAAGAAGAGGTCAAAGATATCCCTCTCAAGCAACCCTGCAATTAAGATACAAGTCTCTTGTGTCCCCAACACACCCGATACACTTGTAAGGTGTATAGATGCACTAGTTCGGAGAAGAGATAGTGAAATACAAGTAATATGGATGATTATAAGTGGTAATTGCAATCTTAAATAAAAATGGCAGCAAGCAAACATGTAGCAGGACTGATTATAAACGGTGTTTTAATGCTTAAAAACAAGGCCTAGGGATCATACTTTCACTAGTGGACACTCTCAACAATGATAACATAATTGAATATATAAATATCTTCTCTTCGGTTGAATAACGAACACCAATTCACCGCGTAGGGTTATAAAATCACACCTTAAAGTTCTCATTCCCCATGTAGGTAACCCCACACTATCACCTTGAGCGCTAGATGGTTCTAGAAAAACACCACAATTTCATAGAGACATCCAACTCAAATTATAACTTATGGTAAGTATTTCTATAATCTTTAGCCTAAGAGGCACACATGGTGCGCACACTGTCACCTTCACACACACGTGGGACAAGGTGTCTCCGGAGATCATATGAAGAAAGGCACTTGAGTAGCATAATAAACAAAGAGTAGCATCTACTTATTCAACTAGATTACAAATCTCATGATCACAATAAGATCACACCATGGAGAGAGAGATGAACACATAGTTACCGGTAGATCCCTTAGCCTCGGGGAAGAACTACTCCCTCCTTATCATGGGAGTCAGCAACAACGATGAATATGGAGGTGGAGTCGATGGAGATGGTTCCGAGGGCAATTACCCATCCCGGCAGGGTGCCGAAACAGAGAATTATGTCCCCCCGAATCTCGTCTTCGGTGGCGGCGGCACTGCGGACTTTTTTATGTAATTATGATCTAGTGTTTAGGGTTTTCGTCTAGGGGGGTTTATATAGGCGAAGGGGCGAGGTCGGTGGAGGCTCGAGGGGCCCACACCATAGCCAGGCGCGGCCAGGGGGACCCGCTCCACCCTATGGTGTGGCCGCCTCGGTTCCCTCCTCCGTCTATACTTTCGACTACGTCTTCGTGTCGTAAAAAATAGGAGGTTTGGCTTTCGTTTCGTCCAATTTAGAGAATATTTCCTTTGGTAAAAACCTGGAATAGAAAAACAGCAGAAAATAGGAACCGGTACCATGGCATCTTGTTAATAGGTTAGTTCAAGAAAATGCATAAAAATGACACGAAGTGCAAGCAAAATATAAATAAATCGGTGTAAAACAAGTATGGAGCATCAAAAATTATAGATACGTTTGGAACATATCACCCTTAAAACGAAGATTTTCGCTTGGTATCTCCGTTAAGGGGTCATTCCCACAAAAGATAATCTTGTTTGAAGAAATTGGCATGGAAGTACATAATGCATTTTTTGTGACCATAATGAGACAATACGTCATTTATTCTTCCAATGTAAATTTGCTCGTGCTATATGATCAATCATACAAGTAGCCTTTGGTTTATCTCCTTCATGTTCATTAGTCAATTTATTTGAAACTGACTAAATAGGATTGATAATAAATATGGGGTTTATTTAGGGTGGGAGCGCTTGCATTATTTTGTCGCATTGGCTATGTAGAAATGACAAGATTTTTAATAACATTGTGTGTTCTCCCCTGTAGATTATCTATCGTGACACGGCTATACTCCGATCATGAACTACTCTCCAACGAATAGAGTTCCGCGACTTGTTTGCGAAGGGCTGTACGCGATAGGAGGACACGGCGAGAGATATCTTCTCCCGACATGGATGGCAACATGATCTACTGATAGATATGCCATAGCGTGTTTGGAGGACTTCATTTTTTACCATTATTTGTAATTCTGGTGTTTTTGCTTTGGTCTCGAGTTGTGTGGTTGATCGGCTGTATGTATCCTAGTTATGCAAAGACCGGGTGTAAACTTACTGATAAGTAATAAAGCGCTTATTTCCAAAAAAATACTGCAATAATTACTTTAGCTCATTTGTTCCATTACATTACTTAAACAAATTATGGTACAAAATATAAATGCTAATAATACAAGATAACAGGAGAGTCAAATGAAAGTTTTAGATTATTCACTACGGCACACAGGCTCTTTGCCGTGTGGACAAAAAGACACGGCAAAGGCCTTTCGGAACACGGCAAAGGCTTTGTTGTGTGTATACACATGGCAAATGCCACACTGAAATATTCGCCACGGCAAAGACCCTTTTTCGTGTATTTTCTAAATAAGACACGGCAAAGCCTTTACTATGTGTCTTACGCATATACATGACAAAGTAAAGTGAGATGACGGTCCCCGCGGAGATGACGGTGTCTATTCTTTGTCGTGTGTCACCTCAAAAAGTATACGTCAAAGAAGCTGTCTTTGTTATGTGTCTACTCGAAAGTACACGTCAAAGAAGCTGACTTTGCCGTGTGTCTTGTGAAAAAGTACACGACAAAAAGACTGCCTTTTTAAATAAAATGAAAAAAAATCAATTTTGTTTCAATTTCTTTGAATATTATTTACTTGATAATCTCATATAGGATATTTTAACCCTTTGTATGCTTAATATTAGGTCAAATTGCACTCATAATCAAACTTTTCCTTCGGTCACCCATCCTAACACTACTCTAGCTCTAGCAGGCTTAACTTCTTCGTTTCTTCTGAATAAGCTTCCGAGAAATAAATCATACCTTGTCAACAATACTTTCATATAAATCCTATTGACTCTTGAACCATGATGTCACACATCTCAGTTTTAGATTCCAAACAATTATTTAAGTAGACAACAATGAATAAGTAATAATAATATTGAATCCAAACAAAAAATAAAATGATTTTACTTTTTTGCCTTTTTCTATTTAATATGGAATAATTCATATATTTAAATCTGTAAATCGGAATTCAACAAATAAAATGTCTAAATCGATCAGAAAAATGTGAGGAATCCAAATATGACATACATATAATATTTTTAAAAATGTGGTGGTAGCATCTTGAATTAGCCATTTGGTGGTTGCTTCACAAAACCCCCTTTTTGTGCTCAGAAAATGGAAAATGGTTTTTTGGTGCGATGTAAAGGAAAACTTCCTTCTGCAACATTTTTCTCCATCCCATGATTTAAATGCATGGACAATATGGGCAGATTATCACAAACTATACATTGATTCTAGCTATAATATTGGTCATTTGATCTGAAAGCGAGGAAACCTCGAATGAGATAGATCATTTTGTGAAGGTTTTTTGATACATAATCAATATATCAAGATTGATATTTTTTCCTCCAACTATTTCACATAATATGACACCACACGAAGGTTTCGCTTTGTTTCGATCGTTTTTGAATTTTTTTATGCCTCTTTTAAACTATCGACAAACTTTGTCGAACGACGAGTATGAAGATTCTTAGATCGAAGCTGAGCCTCTCTAAACTTGCATTGGATCTCTGATGAAATAGCATATTGTGAACCTAAAAATGATTTTTGTAAAAAAGAATTCATGTACCTGTAGTTATATCTGACACACTTCCTACCGATTCGGCAGGAATTTGTAGTTTTCACCTAAGGTGGACGGAAAGGTTTGAGATCCCCCTGTTGGGACATTGTCCATTTAAGGTGGTCTAGTATTTTCGAAAATAGGGTGGTAGCATTTTGAATTAGCCATTTGGTGGTTGATTCACAAAATCCCCCATTTTTTGCGCTCGGAAGATGGAAAATGGCTTTTTTGGTGCGACGAAAAGGAAAACTTTCTCCTGCAACATTGTTCCCCATCCCATGATGCACATGCATGCACAATATGGGCACATTATCATAAACTATGTCTTAATTCTAGCCATAACATTGGTCATTTGACCCGAAAGCCAGGAAACCTCGAATCAGTGTGCAACAATCTCTACATAGGGTGAATCAAATACAACACCTTCTTAATGTGGCACAACAATGCCAAAACAAGCTCAGTAGTACAAGCTCGAGCATCTGTCTCTACAATAGGTAAAACATCCAACTCTAAGTCAAAGGATTCTCGTGGCACAACAATGTACGCTAGAGGCTATTCCTTACCAGCTCCAGACAGGGCAGTGGTTATTGGATCGAGGGAAGGGAGATCCGGTTGTGGCAGGGGCAGGGGGTGTGGGTGTTAATATAACCCTAACATGGACGTGAAATGAGAATACGGTATGGAAAAAATGAAATAAGGTATAACCCGGCAGGGGGTTCAAACCGCACATTTAGCTCTTATTTCCTTCCCCTTTTTGGAATTTTGCATTTTTGTGTTTAAATATGGTTCATTGCCCATCGCTCTTGGTCCGGTTATCCTCCCACCCCCTCCCACCCCGAAGAAGCCATACAGGCTCTCTCCACTGTCCCCGCCTCTCTGTGCTCTATTAGGTGGATCACCACGTCGGTCCTCAATCTCTCCTTCAATCATCTTCATTTGGCTCCGCCACGTTGGGCCGTCACCGGTTACCTTCCGTGGCATCCAGGTATGCCTCTCTTTTCTGGCATGCGCAAAGGAGGGGGTTGGAGAAGTTAAGGATCAAACCTAGGGTTTTGCTCTTCTTCTCTAATTCATTTTGGATTTTAGGTGGTAAGATAGATCTATAAAGTAATAATACTCCTAACAGGTCAGTATTTTTCTTCTTATTATAGTGGATTTATGTATAACAAACGGCTGGGGCAATTGCTGTGTTTTGAGGCATCACCTGAAGGCAAATTTAACCTTGCTACCATTAGAACAGTTGATTTGTGCCATTATTTTACATGAATACTAAACCTATGGCCGACGTGTGTTTGTACACTTGTGCGTATGACCAGTTCGATAGTGCCAAGCTAATTAAACAGATCAACCTCATCCGTCCATGCGCTCTCCTTGGTCTTGTTTCATTGCAATTACTCCTTTCGTTTAGAAATATAAGACGTTTTAGCTTTGTGAATCAAATGTATCTAAACATATTTTGGTGTATAGATTCGTAGAGGTTTGAAGTTAACATATACACTAAAAACGTCTAGATACACTAGTGGGAACAGCCCCATTGGTCCCGGTTGGTAAGGGGCTTTAGTCCCGGTTACCCAACCGGGACGGGGCAATCGGGACTAAAGCCCCAACCTTTAGTCCCGGTTGCCCCACCAACCGGGACAAAAGGGGGTACACATGGCCGCGGCAGAAGGAGAGGGGGGTGGAGCAACCGTCCCGGTTCGTAACATGAACCGGGACAAATAACCCTCTGCCGCGGCAGAGATTTGACACATTTCTCTGCCGCGGCAGAGAATTCATTTTGGCAATTTTTGTTGCCGCGACAGCATTTTGGCCACTTTTGTGCCGCGGCAGAGAATTCATTTATGTTGTTTTATTGTTTATTTAGTGTTTTGCACTCATCAATGAAGGAACCATTATATTACACAAGATCATCATGACAATATTACATTCGATACACGGATCGAGTTCATGCAGTACATACAAAAGTTGCTCTTTGTACAATCCCTATTGTTTATACACACCCGAATAGTATTCCCCTTTTGGGTTTAGGACTTCTGCATCAAAGAATCCCGCCAATTCCTCCTGAATTGCTCGTACGCGATCCTTTGGCAGAAGACCGTCCCGTAGATGTTCGATCTGATTTAAAAAAAGAGTCAGCCTATATGAATGAAACTAAACACAATTTCTTAGCTTATTCATTGCAGACATTTTCTTAGCTTCTGCGGATGTCTTGTAATTCACAAACTCAGCCCAGAATGGTTTTATCTTCTCAAACTGAATCTTCTTGAAATCCAGAGTCTTCTCTTTCACGACATAGTCAAGGTGCAATCTTTTCTTCCAGTTGGTGAAACACTGGCCCATCTTCTTCAAAGCCCACTCCCCGACCTTAGCTTCCATGGCTCTCCCATGTTCTAAGGCGTCCTCAACTGGATCCTCCGCATTTGGATCCATCTCTATCTTCGGTAGTTTGAAACTAATCATGAGCCTATTCCACAGTAAATCTTTGGCCTTGTTAGGGACAAATAAACATGTTCCCTCTTCTTCCGCATCAGCAGGCCTATTCCAATTTCGAATGGTGATCGGGATTAAGTGCCTAACGATTACTCCGCATTGTGCCACAAATTTGTTTGCGACAACTTCGGGAGCTGTCGGTTTGCCGTCTTCAGCGATATCTTCGATCCTGAACCTCTCATGGTCTCCCAACTTTTTGGTTGGGCCTCGGCTGCTCTTTTCAGTAGATTTCTTCGATCCGGAGGGCTAAAAGAAGAAAGATCGTCATTACTATTTCTATATAGATAGCAGATGATTAATTAATGAATTAATTATATTACATGCACCTCGCCGAAGCGGTCGTCTTCTCGATCACACAAGGCATCGCCTTCTCCCTCACGGAAGGCATCACCTTCAACCTCAAACAAGTCGTCTCTTCCGGAAAAAAGAGGATCACCCTCACCGGAGTTGTTCAGAAACGTCGATACATCTAAATTTTCTTCCCCGCGGATCACACCTTGGATCAACTCTTCCTTTTCTTCGTCTCTGTCGTGTGGGTCCATATTTTCTGCATAGGTGGAAAAACATATAAGTTAAAGCGGATAAGGTAGAATCTTAGGTACGGTGTTGAGAGATATAAACCCTAATTCAGAGAAACCCTAATATATACATACACAATAATAAAAATGAATTTACAATATTAGAAACCCTAATTCGGAGAAACCCTCGGGCTCGGGTCCTATCGCGAAGAACCAATACCGGAAAGAAAGGCAGCAATCAATACATGGCATAATACAATGCGCAATCAATATGTACATCAGCACAGGGGGTAGTTTTTCATCGGGTCTGGGGCTACCCATAGTGACTGACCAGTGGGGCTGAAGACTAATAATACCTAACTAATTAATAAACCTAATAATACCTAACTAATAATAAGCCTAATAATCCAAACTAATAAACCTAATATGCTAGGAGCAGTGGATCAGGTAATATAAGCTCAAAGGGAGTAATGCAACAGATAGGACACTCTATCTATCGATAAAAGACCACAGTAGAATTGTATGCATCATGGCAAGAATAGAAATGCTTTCGAAATCATAGGATTATATCATGGTAGGGCTATGCTTGCCTTTGCCTGTTGATAGCCGAAAGCAGAGCTTCAGGATCCTTGTACTTGACTTGATTACAGTTGGTCAAGTATTTGTCTTCGAGCTTCGACGGTGTTGATCTCTGGCTTCGATCTCGATCTCGATATCGTATTCTACTGGGAAGAACCAAACACCGGAAAGAAAGGGAAACAATCAACACATGGCATCGATGCAATGCCCAAGCAAGTATGATGATATGACAAGTTAATTTGCATTGGAATGTAACCCTAAGACATGCTCGACGATTTAATCGGGGTTCCGAGGGGTGAAAACCCTAAATCGGGGAAACTCCAGAACATATGAGAGGGGTGCAATTATTCTTATAATTATACTTGTCATTTAAGTTGTTGAACAATGCATGATTATAGGTTAAATAGATAGGTTTCATTTTTCTGAACAATTTGATATATTATTTGTATTTTTCTGACTTATAAACAATAAGTTATTGATTTTACAATATTAAATCATTTTATGGAATTAAAAACAAAAAGGCAAATAGTTTTTACACCGGGGCGACCCCTAGCCAGTCAGACTGACAGAAGGGCCCCAGTGCCAACTCAGCCTCCACGCAAGCAAGCAGGACCCACCGCATGTTTGACCGCGCTGACCCCGCCCGCTGATGTCACCAGGACGTCAGCGTGACGTCATGCACCGGGGATCAGCCCCAGATCATCAACGGGAAGGGAGCTGGAGCGTGGGCGGACAAGCGGGAGCGGGTGCGATGGATGCGGGCTAGCGTACCGAGCCGTTTAGTGGTGGCGCCACTCCGGATTGGTCGCCGGAACAGGAAGTACGACAGCGGCCGACGGCGGTGGCTTCAGGTAATCGGCGCGGAAGCAATATAGAGAGGAAGAGGAAGAACGGAGAGGACTGTGAGGTGGAGGGGTCAGCTCGGACACGGCCTAAATCATCGAGAACAGCGGTGGCCAGGCTTCGGGGAGGAGCTCCCGATTGCGGTGGTTACGGGCGCCCTTCATCGATTCTGTTGGAGGGGAATACCGGCACGGGGAAGCGAAGCTCGAGGCGTCCTCGGATGAAAGAGGGGAGGCCGGAGATGGTGGGGCTACGGCGAGCTCGATTCCGGCCGGCGTCGGTGACGGAGAGGACGTGCTCGATTTCGGCGGGAGAGGGAAAGACTGCAAGCGAGCTTCGGTGAGGAGGTTCTTGGCGAGGAGGCGGAGGCGGAGCAGCGGCAGCGGCCGGTAGGGTGTGTAGGGCGGCGGGGCAGTCTGACAGCGTCGCTTCAGTCCCTGTGCGCGAGAAGAGATTGTGAGATGGAGAAGAAGAAGAGGAGGGTCACCCAGTTATTAACCAAAGGACCTTTTGTCCCGGTTGGTGGCTCCAACCGGGACTAAAGGGTCATACGTCCCGGTTGGAGCCACCAACCGGGACGTATACTCCACTTTTTTCAGCAGACCAAGGGTTGGCGCGCACAGGGGTCTTTAGTCCCGGTTGGTGGCTCCAACCGGGACATATGACCCTGTTTTCAAATTTTTTCAGGAATTTTCTCTCTGTTCCCGTCTTATTTTTTATTTTGGGGTTTAAATTTGTAATGTTTTTTAAATGATAATTACTTTGGAATTTAGAAGAACTTTAAACATAAAAAGTGTTTGATTTGAATAGCTAATTCAAAAGCATTTTCTGTTTTTAAAAATAATTAATGGAACCATTAAACTATGAACCATTTAAAATTAAAAATGAATTAACTTATTTTTTTTGAATATTAATTTGGAATTTAGAAAAACTTTAAACATAAAAAGTGTTTGGATTTGAATAACTAATTCAAAACCATTTTCTGTTTTTAAAAAATATTTAATGTAACCATTTAAAATATGAACCATTTAAAATTAAAAATGAATTAACTTATATTTTTTGAATACTAATTTGGAATTTAGAAAAACTTTAAACATAAAAAGTGTTTGGATTTGAATAACTAATTCAAAACCATTTTCTATTTTTAAAAAATAATTAATGTAACCATTTAAAATTAAAAATGAATTAACTTATATGTTTTGAATATTAATTTGGAATTTAGAAAAACTTTAAACATAAAAAGTGTTTGAATTTGAATAAATAATTCAAAACCATTTTATGTTTTAAAAAAAATTAATGTAACCATTTAAAATTTGAACCATTAAAAATAAAAAATGAATTAAATTATATTTTTTGAATATTAATTTGAAATTTAGAAAAACTTTAAATATAAAAAGTGTTTGGATTTGAATAACTAATTCAAAACCATTTTCTGTTTTTAATTTGGATTTGAATTAACTTATATTTTTTATATATTAATGGGCGGAAAGAAAATTTTATTAGTATAGAAGTGGAATTAAAGTACATAACGCAACTAACACAAAGTTACATAGAAGAACTGAAAATTAAGATACATGGCCAGATTAAGCCACAATCGGCTGAACTTGTTTTGCAATGTTGGAGTGATTCAGTCATGCTCCTGCCTACACCTGTAATACTCGCCACTGTAGTCGTCATACTCGCCGCGGCCGTCGTCGCTGTCGTCGTCGGGGTCGCCGTAGTTGAACCTTGAAGGCTGAGTACGATGGGCTGGACTTGAGGGTTAGAGTCGGCGGCCGTGTCGTAGGCCATGACGCTCTGGAGAGTACGGCCGCGCGACCACAGCCGACGGCCGGCCTCGTTGAAGTTCGGAGGAGGTGGGCCGTCCTCATCATGCCTGGCGAGCGCCCTCTCACGCCGATCCACGAAGAAGGCTTCCCAAGTCGGGAAATAGTCGGGATGCCATGTGGGATTCCTCCGCTGCTCCGGCGTGAGCTCGAAGTAGTAGTGGTTCGTGATGGCCATCCGACGCGCCACACCTAGAGCGACAGGAGGAATCGGCACACCTCCGGCGCTTAGCATCCAGCCGACGGGGACATAGTAGCCTGGTGGGAAGGGGTAGTTCGAGGCGCAAAGCGCCTCCGCCTCCCTGGGAGTTAGTGCTACGGTGGAAGTCATGGGAAAGAGTGATGAGGATGCATATATGAGTCTAGAGATGTGCAATGACAATGGAGGCCAACCCTACATATATATATAGTGAGAAATGGCAGGAAGATAACTAGAGGGAAGAACTGGCGAGAAAAACCTGCGGGAAGAAATGGCGGGAAGAACTGGCGGGAAGAAAAATGGCGGGAAGAAATGGCGGGAAGAAAAATGGCTCATTTAGAACTTGCATTGGATCTCTGAAGAAACCACATATTGCGAGTCTAAAAATGATTTTTTCAAAAAATCACGGGTGATAGATCATATACCTGTAGTACAAACCGGACCCACTTCCTACCGATTCGGCAGACATTTGTCCTTTTTACCCGGGATGGACGAAAAGGTTTGAGATGTCCCGGTTGGGAGATAGTCCATGTAAGGTGGTCTAGTATTTTAGGAAAATGGGACGGTAGCATTCTGAAACAGCATTTGGTGGTTACTTCACAGAACGACCCGTTTTTTGCGCTCGGAAAATGGAAAAGGTCTTTTCCGCGCAACAAAAAGGAAAACTTCCTCCTGCAACATTGTTCTCCATACCAATGTCCACATGCATGCATAATATGGGCACAGCATCACAAACTATGCCGTGATTCAGCACATAACATCGGTCAATTGGACCGACAGCCATGAAACCTCGAACATGATAGGTCATTTTGTGAAGGTTTTTTCGAGACATGATCAATATACCAAGTCTGGAATTTTTCCTTTCAACTATGTCACATAATATGACACCACGCGAAGGATTTTCATTGTCGGATTTTTTTTGAATTTCTTATGCCCGTTTTGAATTTTTTGAATTTCTAACTATGGTCGAACCGGCGTGCATGAAGATAGGGGACGGGCATCGTTAGAACTTGCATTGGATCTCTGAATAAACCACATATTGCGAGTCTAAAAATGATTTTTTCAAAAAATCACGGGTGATAGATCATGTACCTGTAGTACAAACCGGACCCAATTCCTATCGATTCGGCAGACATTTGTCCTTTTTACCCGGGATGGACGAAAAGGTTTGAGATGTCCCGGTTGGGAGATAGTCCATGTAAAGTGGTCTAGTATTTTAGGAAAATGGGACGGTAGCATTCTGAAACAGCATTTTGGTGGTTACTTCACAAAACGACCCGTTTTTTGCGCTCGGAAAATGGAAAAGGGCTTTTCCGTGCGACAAACAGGAAAACTTCCTCCTGCAACATTGTTCTCCATACTAGTGTCCACATGCATGCATAATATGGGCACAGCATCACAAACTATGCCGTGATTCAGCACATAACATCGGTCATTTGGACCGAAAGCCATGAAACCTCGAACATGATAGGTCATTTTGTGAAGGTTTTTTCGAGACATGATCAATATACCAAGTCTGGTATTTTTCCTTTCAACTATGTCACATAATATGACACCACGCGAAGGATTTTCATTGTTCGGATTTTTTTTGAATTTCTTATGCCCGTTTTGAAATTTTTGAATTTCTAACTATGGTCGAACCGGCGTGCATGAAGATAGGGGACGAGCATCGTTAGAACTTGCATTGGATCTCTGAAGAAACCACATATTGCGAGTCTAAAAATGATTTTTTCAAAAAATCACGGGCGATAGATCATGTACCTGTAGTACAAACCGGACCCACTTCCTCCCGATTCGGCAGACATTTGTCCTTTTTACCCGGGATGGACGAAAATGTTTGAGATGTCCCAGTTGGGAGATAGTCCATGTAAGGTGTTCTCGTATTTTAGGAAAATGGGACGGTAGCATTCTGAAATAGCATTTTGGTGGTTACTTCACAAAACGACCCGTTTTTTTACGCTCGGAAAATGGAAAAGGGCTTTTCCGTGCGACAAAAAGGAAAACTTCCTCCTGCAACATTGTTCTCCATACCAATTTTCACATGCATGCATAATATGGGCACAACATCACAAACTATGCCATGGTTCATCACATAACATCGGTCATTTGGACCGAAGCCATGAAACCTCGAACATGATAGGTCATTTTGTGAAGATTTTTTCGAGACATGATCAATATACTAAGTCTGGTATTTTTCCTTTCAACTATGTCACATAATATGACACCACGCGAAGGATTTTCATTGTTTGGATTTTCAATATACTAAAGGTTCATCTTTAGTCCCGGTTGGAGGGATTTCGGCAGGCTGGGCCAGGCAGCACTAATGATAGGGATGAGTGTCGACATTATGTCGTGTGGCGTGTACCTTGTCCCGGATGGTGTCACCAACCAGGACTAAAGATGAACCTTTAGTCCCGGTTGGAGACACCAACCGGGACAAAACACGAGTCAGCACTAATAATAGGGGTGAGTGTCGACATTATGTCGTAAGTGTCGACACTATGCCGAGTTGCTTGTACTATAAATAGGCATCCTTGTGAGTCTAGTCCTCCAGCCAGATTGAGGCATCTCCAATATTGTTTTTCGAGAGCAGGGACACCACTACGACCAGTTTCAGGGAGATGCCGCCGGATCCCAGTCCTCTGGCATCTCTAAGAAACTGGTCATAGAGGCACTCCCTAATATGTGAAATTAGTTAGCTCCCAGGTGTATTGATCTAGTTAGAGAAGTTACAAGCTGCAAGATGGTTTTCGAGAGCAGGGACACCACTACGACCAGTTTCCGGGAGATGCCGCCGGATCCCAGTCCTTCGGCATCTCCAAGAAACTAGTCATAGAGGCAGTCCCTAATATGTGAATTAGTTAGCTCCCAGGTGTATTGATCTAGTTAGAGAAGTTACAAGCTGCAAGATGGTTTTCGAGAGCAGGGACACCACTACGACCAGTTTCAGGGAGATGCCGTCGGATCCCAGTCCTCCGGCATCTCCAAGAAACTGGTCATAGATGCACTCCCTAATATGTGACCGCGCGCGTTTGGAGATCAGGTCGTAATGGTAAGTACGAATCGAGAAACTTCTTCATAGTCCCGATCCAGCCACAAAACGGGACTAACACTCAAGACATTTATTAATATTAAAAACTGAGACTACAAAACCGGGACTAATGGCCCCACTATATATAGTCCCGGTCAAGCCACAAACCGCGAAAGATATCCTTCGGTCAAGCCACAAACCGCGAAAGACATGAACTAGAGTTACATAATATGAGCATAAACTTCTTGGCATATGTCCTTCCTTATGATCGCTTCAGACGTAACCATGGAGCATCTTCTTTACTTAACGGAATGCTTGGGTCAGTTTTCACTGTGAAGGGCGGAATTTCATCAAACTTATTATAATCTTCTGACATGTCTGTCTTGTCCTCGATTCCCATGATGTTTCTTTTCCCTGAAAGAACTATGTGACGCTTTGGCTCATCATAGGATGTATTCGTTTGCATATTTTTTCTTTTTTTTTGGTCTAGAGGATATGTCCTTCACATAGAAAACCCGAGACACATCATTGGCTAGGACGAACGGTTCATCTCTATAACCAAGATTGTTGAGATCCACTGTTGTCATTCTGTACAACTGGTCTATCTTTACCCCTTCCCCATTTAAGTTGACCCATTTGCAGCGAAACAAAGGGACCTTAAAAGAGACTCCATAGTCTAGTTCCCATATCTCCTCTATGTAACCATAGTATGTGTCCTTTTGTCCATTCTCGTCTATTGCATCAAAGCGGACACCACTATTTTGGTTGGTGCTCTTTTTATCTTGGGCGATTGTGTAGAATGTATTCCCATTTATTTCGTACTCTTGTAAATTCAATACAGTAGAAGATGGTGACGCGGCCAACAAGTATAGCTGATCTCCAACAGTGGTGTCATTCAAGAGATGTGTCTGCATCCAACCACCGAAAGACTTCATGTGTTCATCTGTAATCCATGATTTAGGCTTCCCCGAGTTTTTGGAGCGTACAATATTCTTGTGTTCCTCGATATACGGAGCTGCCAAGGTGGAATTATGTAGAACTATGTAGTGTGCTTTAGTGAAAGAATCCCCGTCCCTACATATCATTGCTTTCTTTCCCATCGTTCCTTTTCCACTTAGTCTTCCCTCATGCCGCGAGTCAGAAACACCAATCGGCTTAAGGTCAGGAATAAAGTCAACACAAAACTCAATGACCTCCTCTGTTCCATATCCCTTGGAGATGCTTCCTTCTGGTCTACCACGGTTGTGAACATATTTCTTTAAGACTCCCATGAACCTGACCGAGAATGGCAATCTCTTCCACTAGGTGAACCAGGAGATGCGTCATAATATTGAAGAAGGATGGTGGGAACACCAACTCAGAACTAACAAGACATTGTACCACATCCTTCTGTAACCTTGGCAGAATATCTGGATTAATTACCTTCTGAGATATTGCATTGAGGAATGCACATAGCTTCACAATGGGTACTCGAACATTTTCCGGTAGAAGCCCCCTCAATGCAATCGGAAGAAACTGCGTCATAATCACGTGACAGTCATGAGACTTCAGGTTTTGGAACTTTTTCTCTGCCATATTTATTATCCCCTTTATATTAGATGAGAAGCCAGACGGCACCTTGATACTGTAAAGGAATTCAAAAAATATTTCCTTCTCTTCTTTGGTAAGAGCATAGCTGGCATGACTTAAGTGACGCCCTTTATCCGTCTTGTTCTGTGTATGCATGTTCTTTGGGTCTTTCATAATTTGTTGGTACTCCCGTGCTTCTGGTGTATCTTTTGTCTTCCCATACACGTCTAGGAATCCTAGCAGGTTCACGCAAAGATTCTTCGTCACGTGCATCACGTCGATTGAAGAGCGGACACACATGACTTTCCAATATGGCATCTCCCAAAATATAGATTTCTTCTTCCACATGGGTGCGTGTCCTGTAGCGACGTCGTTCGGAACTGATTGACCACCGGGACCCTTTCCAAAGATTACTTATATGTCCTTGACCATACCAAATACATCATCACCAGCAGGGAGTTCAGGCTTCTTCTGGTGATCTGCCTCACCTTTGAAATGTTTGCCTTTCTTTCTTATGGGATGATTAGTCGGAAGAAATCGTCGATTCTCCAGGTACACAACCTTCTTGCATTTATGCAAATATGTACCTTCAGTCTTATCTAAACAGTGTGTGCATGCCTTATATCCCTTGTTTGTTTGTTGTGAAAGGTTACTAAGAGCAGGCCAATCATTGATGGTTACGAAAAGCAACCCACGTAGATCAAATGGCTCCTGCTTGTTCTCATCCCACGCACATACACCTGGTTTGCCCCACAACTGTAAGAGTTCTTCAACTAATGGCCTAAGGTACACATCAATGTCGTTGCCCGGTTGCTTCGGGCCTTGGATAAGCATTGGCATCATAATGAACTTACGCTTCATGCACAACCAAGGAGACAGGTTGTAGATACATAGAGTCACGGGCCAGGTGCTGTGACTGCAGCTCTGCTCCCCAAAAGGATTCATGCCATCCGTACTTAGACCAAATCATAAGTTCCTTGCGTCACCTGCAAAGTCTAGGAAGTCTCTCTCGATTTTTCTCCACTGTGACCCATCAGCAGGGTGTCTCAACTTCCCGTCTTTCTTACGGTCTTCTTTGTGCCATCGCAACAACCTGGCATGCTCTTTGTTTCTGAACACGCGTTTCAACCTTGGTATTATAGGAGCATACCACATAACGTTAGCAGGAACCCTCTTCCGGAGGGGCTCTCCCTCAACATCACCAGGGTCATCTCGTCTGATCTTATACCGCAATGCATTGCAAACCGGACATTTATCTAAATTCTTATACTCCTTACCATGGTAGAGGATGCAGTCATTAATGCATGCATGTATCTTTTGCACATCTAATCCTAGAGGATAGAGAGTTTTATTTGCTTCGTAGGTACTCTCGGGAAGTTCGTTATGTTTTGGAAACTTCGGCTTCATTATTTTCAGCATCTTTTCAAATGAGGAGTCAGTTAGACCACACTCTGCCTTCCATCGCAACAATTCCAGTGTGGTACCGAGCTTTGTGCTGCCATCTTCACAATTTGGGTACAACAATTTATTGTGATCTTCTAACATGCCCTCTAACTTCAACTTCTCATTTTCTGTTTCACAGTCTCGCTTTGCATCCGAAATGACCCTACCAAGTTCATCCGCCGGCTCATCTGATGCCCGTTCTTCACCTCCTTCCTCTCCATTGTCTTCCATTGCAGTATCACTGTATTCAGGAACATATGATGATAGTTGTTATCATCATCTTCTTCTTCACCATCTTTCATCATAACCCCTCTTTCCCCGTGCTTGGTCCAGCAATTATAGTTGGGCATGAAACCTTTCATAATCAGGTGGCTGCGAATGATTTTCGAGGAAGAGTACTCCTTGTTGTTGCGACATTGAACACATGGACAATGTATAAAACCATTCTCTTTGTTTGCCGTAGGCACGTCGATAAATTTATCCACGCCTTTCATATACCCGGGTACACGCCGGTCACCGTACATCCATTCCTGACCGTTCATCTGCATCATATAAGTAAGTTTATCAAAAACAGGACATCATAAATAGTGAAATGACCAATTCACATCGACACATGCATTGTATCAATGACGGATAAAAAATAATATTGCTAACCTCGATCGAGGGAAATAAAGAGGAGAAAGCTCAAGTGCGTCTCGGACACCTTCTATATTTTTTTTCTATGAGAAATTGAACGGGATCATTTACTCAAATATTTTATCAAACGCCTTGAATGCATGCATAGGGAAAAAAACTAGCACACCCCTCACACCTTCCACCAAGAAAAAACAGAGTGGAGGCAAAGGGCTGGGACGTTGCATTTATAGAGGGCGGGAGCATACGTCCCGGTTTGTAACACAAACCGAGACTAAAGGTGTGTGCCACGCCACGTGGCTGACGTATGTTCCCCTACCAACCGGGACGCATGCCTCCCGGCCCCATGCCCGCTCGAATCGGGACGCGTGCCAGCATTAGTCCCGGTTCGTGGCGGAACCGGGACTAATGCTGTTAGGAGGCACGAACGGATAGCCTTTTTCTACTAGTGATACATTCATTTCGCAAAACTAAAATGGTTCATATTTCTGAACAGAGGCCGGAGGGAGTACATACAGATCAACCTCCTCCGTCCATGTGCTCTTCATGTTCGTCGTTTCCTTGTTGCAATTACTGTACGCAGCATGCACCTGTTTTTGTTCGTTTTCTACTTGTATTGGAGTTAATATTGGCCCATAAAGCACCCTCTTTACACTAGTAGAAAAAGAGTCATTCGTCCATCTTAGTTCAGAGCATTAGTCCCGGTTATAGTTGGACCCGGGACTAATGTGAGCATTAGTCCCGGTTCCAACGGCTAGAACGTCAGCAATCTTTAGTCCCGAGTCAAACGGGACCTTTAGTCCCGGTTCGTATCACCAACCGGGACTAAAAGGGGTGCCCCGGTGTCAATCCCTTTAGTCCCGGTTCGTATCACCAACCGGGACTAAAGGTGTGACCTTTAGTCCCGGTTCGTATTACCAACCCGGACTAAAGGGATTGGCACCGGGGCACCCCTTTTAGTCCCGGTTGGTGATACGAAACGGGACTAAAGGTTATAAAAAAATTTAAAAATAAAATCCTTCGAACTGTAGTTAGGCCATGTACACTGCCAGACGTTTAGATAGACGTTTAACTGATTAAAAACAATACGTACGAAAAAGAAAATTAGGCAAGCGCCCTTGTCCCTTATCGCGTGGCGTTAAACCCGGGCGCTAAATAGAGTTTGTTTTTCGCGTCCGTACAGTCCGCCGCAGGAAAAATTAGACGTTTCCTTATATTAAGTGATTTAGTTGTTACAAACATTAACAAATATAAATTTCAACATAATTTACAAAAAATGTTTTAAAAATTCAAATGGCCATAACTTTTGTATACCATGTAAAAAAAGTACAACCTATCAAAACGTGCAGAAAAAATTATTTCAGAAATTAAATTATTTTAGTATTTTATGTCATATTTGAATTCCTCGCATTTTTCTGATAATAATGGATATATTATTTGTTAAATTTCGATTTACAGATTTGAAGATATTGTTTATGTCATATTAAATGAATAAATGGCAAAAATGAATAAAATATTAATTTAATTAGTTTTTACTTTTATTAGAATAAAATGTTATTATTAATTATTTATTGTTGTTTACTAAAAATAGTTGTTCTTAATTTCAAAAAATAAAAACGTGTCACATATCGATATGAGTTAATAAGATTGATATACTAGTCTTGACAACAAGATATAATGGTTCTTCGCGCAGGTGGGAGAGATGGAATGAAGAAGTTAAGCGTGCTGGGGGTGGAGTAGTGCTAGGATGGGTGACCGGATGGGAAGTTTGACTGTAAGTACGATTTGAACTAAGATTAAGTATAATTAGTGTTAAAAATGAGAGATGTGGGAGATTAACGAGTCAAATAATTCAAAGGTTTAAGAAAAAATTGAAAAAAAATCAATTTTTTTTAAAAAAAAAACTTTTAGTCCCGATTCGTATTACAAACCGGGACTAAAGGTCCTGCACACTCGACGCGGCCCCGTGAGTGCCTTTAGTCCCGGTTTGTGACCGAACCGGGACTAAAGGGGTTTTGTCCCGGTTAGGAAACCGGGACTAAAGGCCTTTACAAACCGGGACCGATGGCACGTTTTCCACTAGTGTTAATTGCTACGTGGCTGTATACTGCATGTCACACCCTCTTTAATTGCTTCGTTGTCTTTTGTGTTTCTTGGCTATATAAAACGCAAGGTAAAACACGTAGACTGAGGCAACATCTGTTGTGTAGTAAACATAGTATAAGAGCATCTTCACTCGCCTGCCCAGGACGCCGATCCGGACGTCGAAATTCAGTCCGGACGCCGAAAATCGGCCTAGTCGCGTACCAGGGACCTGTTTTCGTCCGGATTTGGGCGTGTTTTGGTCCGGCCTACCCAGGCCGAACGCAGGTTCCCGGGTACGCCCTGGGGACGCCGGACGCCGCAAAAAAGGGCATGGGCCAGCTTTGTCGGCGAGACAGTCCCATTTCCACCCACTCCACTCGCCCAGACTGCCGCGAAGAGCTCTATCGCCATGACTTCGCCGGCGGAGCTCTCCCGCGCCGAGACATGCCCACGCCTCTAGCTACGCTCGCCGTCGTTGCCGCCCAGCTCCACGCCTTTTCCGCCGCCGCTTTCGCCGACCTATCCTCGCCGTAGCTGTGCTTCGGCTCCGTGCGCCCACCCCCACACCCGCTAGGTGTTCGACATTTGGCCGGATTTGGCCATGGACTCCGACGGCGACGAGGTACTGTCCACTGACTCTGACGAGGGCGAGATACTCACCATGGATTCCGACGACGAGGAGTCGCTCGCCGAACTCCTGGAGGAGGAGAGCGCCGAGGTCGCCGAAAGTGAAGAGCACTTGCAGATTCTCTCATCGCTCGCCCAGCTGTACATGCAGATGGCGAAGCTGAAGCGCGGTGGTTCGGCGCCAGGTCGCATGAAGTGCAAGGCGAGACAGAGGATAGAGGGCTATTGCATGTTGTACGCCGACTACTTCGCCGACCAGCCACTCCATGGAGAGAACGTGTTTCGCCGCCGTTTCAGGATGAGCCGGAAGCTCTTCCTCAAGATCGTGCATGCCATCCGGGAGTTCGATCCATATTTCCTTTGCAAGAAGGACTGCACCGGCTTGGTTGGGTTTTCGTCGCTTCAGAAGTGCACCATGGCGATGAGGTTGCTTGCATATGGAGCGCCGGCTGATGCTGTCGATGACTATCTCCGCATCGCCGAGTCCATCGCCCTTGATTGCTTGTACAGGTTCTGCAGGGCAGTGATTGCAGTGTTCGGGGAACAGTACTTGAGATCACCCACTGTTGAAGACACTGCTCAGATCCTCGCAGTCAATGAAAGTAGAGGATTTCCTGGTATGCTTGGAAGCATAGATTACATGCATTGGGAGTGGAAGAACTGTCCATTTGAATGGCAAGGAATGTACAAAGGCCACAAAGGAGGATGCACTGTGATACTTGAGGCAGTTGCTACACATGATCTTTGGATCTGGCACTCCTTCTTTGCCATGGCAGGATCGAACAACGACATCAACGTCCTCAGCTCCTCAACTGTCTTTTCCAAGCTTGTTAAGGGTCATGCTCCTCCTGTGGAATTTGAGATCAACGGACATCACTACAACAAGGGATACTATCTAGCAGATGGCATCTATCCAAGATGGCCAACATTTGTGAAGACTATCTCAGACCCAATGCTCCCCAAGCATTCTTACTTTGCCAAGAAACATGAAGCTTGCAGGAGGACATGGAGCGGGCATTTGGTGTGCTCCAGCAGGGGTTTGCAATTGTCCGGTTCCCTGCTATGACCTGGTTCAAAGATCAGATGTGGGAAGTGATGAACTTATGTGTGACCTTGCACAACATGATCATTGATGATGAGAAGAAGGATCCAATGATTTTGCTCGAGGAGGACGAGCCATACCATCTACAGGGTCCTCTTGCCGAGCCTGATCATCAGGTGCCTCCAACATGGGCTGCATTCATCGCAATGTTAGGAGATCCGAGATCCGGCGATACATCAACAGCTGCAGGATGATCTTGTCGAGCACCTATGGATACGCAGGGGCAACACGACATAGATGCTGAGCAAGAACTGGCCGAACTTGGCCAAAATATGTTGTAATTTTATTGCAGGCTGAACTATGTTTACAGTACGCCGAACTCTGTTTAAAATTTCGCCGAACTTTGGTCTTAACGTGTTATGTATTCATCGTATAACGAACTATGCCGAAATTTGGACGAACTTTAGCTGAATTTGAGCCGAATTCTAGCGGAAACGGGCGACCCGAAAACTCGGCCTGGGTAGCGGGAAACTGGGCGTACCCAGGCCAAAAACTTGCGCCGTCAGGGCGAAGTTTGGTCCGAATTCCGTCTGGATTCGGCCAATGAGTGGAGATGCTCTAATACTAGTATAGTTTGGTTGGAGAGCTAGCCATGGCGCCGGCGGCGATGTCGGTGTTAGATATGATGCGGCCGCAGCGGGCGGAGGGCCCGGCGACGGTGCTGTCCATCGGCACCGCCACACCCACCAACTGCGTCTACCAGGACGACTACCCGGACTACTATTTCAGGGTCACCAACAGCGACCACCTCCCCGACCAAAAACACAAGTTCAGAAAAATATGTAAGTCAAGAAACAGTGACTGTCGAATAAGATTTACTCCTTCATTCCGTCTCATAGTACAAGATGCGATTATTATCTGTAATAGCATCTTATAATATGGTGCTAGTCGAGTCAAAATTAGAATTATAAGAAATTCACCATATATATGCATTTAGCACATCAGTTTTCGTCTGTTATCTTTTTATCCTTTTGAAAAGTCGTCTGTTATCTTTTCATGTGTAGTACATGTCAAATACTGAATAAGAAGTTCCACACACCAAGTTAACTCTTGTATTAATTGTGCATTTTTGCAGGTCAAAGGTCCATGATCAGGAAGAGGCACATACACATGACCGAGAAGCTGCTAGAACAAAACCCCGAGATGCGCACATTTGACGGACCGTCGCTTGACGCACGCCAGTGTATCCTCGCCAGTGAGATCCCTAGGCTCGGGGCAGCAGCAGCTGACAAGGCAATCAAGGAGTGGGGCCAAACCACTATCAAAGATCACGCACCTCGTGTTCTGCACCCGACAGGCTGTGGACATGCCAGGCGTCGACTACCAAATGGTGAAGATGTTGGGCCTCAGATCGTCCGTGAGACGTGTCATGTTGTACCAGCAGGGCTGCTTCGCCGGCGGAACGGTTCTCCGCGTGGCAAAGGATCTCGCGGAGAACAACCTTGGAGCACGTGTGTTGGTGGTCTGCTCGGAGATCACGGCTGTTACCTTCCGTGGGCCCTCCGCCACTGGATCCCACCTCGACAACCTCGTCGCCCAGGCGCTCTTCGGGGATGGTGCCGCTGCGGTGGTTGTCGGCGCCGACCCCGAGGAGCCCGTGGAGAGGCCGCTCTTCCAGCTGGTCTCGGCAAGGCAGACCATACTGCCAGATTCCGATGGCCTTATCGGAGCCACCCTCCGAGAGGCTGGGCTGACTGTGCACATCCACAAGGATGTGCCCACGATCATCTCAAAAAACATCGAGAATGCATTGGTTGATGCTTTCTCCCCTGTAGGAATTGATGATTGGAACTCTATTTTCTGGGTGGCACACCCAGGCGGGCCAGCAATCCTGGACATGGTTGAGGCCAGGCTGAGCCTCGACAAGAAACGGATGGAGGACACTCGACATGTGTTGTCCGAGTACGGCAACATGTCGAGTGCTAGTGTGCTCTTCATTCTCGATGAAATGCGTAAGCGCTCTGCGGAGGATGGCCATGCCACCACAGGCGAAGGTATGGACTGGGGCGTACTTTTTGGAATCGGCCCCGGCCTGACCCTTGAGACCATTGTCTTCATAGTTGTCTCTACCCTAGTTGACACATGATACAAACCAAATGAGAATGTGTGGTGGCATGCTTCCCCTGATATGAGAGTGTGCGTTGCATAGATTACCTTAGCATGGCGTGTTTTAGAATCTAAAAATGCCAAGGAGTTATATGTTGTGATGATATATGGTTATCTTTGTAACCTTCTATTGAAAAGTAGGCATTAAACACCACGGGAACAAACAGCGACCCCGTTCAACATCGAGAGGGAATAGTCGGGGCCCTCGGAATAGCTCGCATAGTGCCTACAGATGGAAAAAGCCCGTCGGCATAGATGAGAAACGCCAAGGGGACCTAACCTTCGGCATAGATAGAGCACCGCCTAGGGCCACCATCGGCACAGGCTAGCCATAGGAATATCATGCGTCATATCGTACGCTGGCGACTAATACCTTCGATTCAGATTTATGAATGCAGTATAGTATTTTTTTTCCTAGTAGACCTAGGTTTAATCTAACCTTAGAAAACAATGCTAAAAGGAAATTAAATAAGAAACGTCTACACGACTTATTTGTTCGTTTTACTTTCGTTTACTGGACCTTTCTAGTTTACTTTAGAACATGGTTTGTGTCAATAGATGGAGATAGGATAGGGTTGAAGATTCACCTATAACTGCACATCATATGGGATAAAGATAGTAATACACATATTCATGTGTAATAATTTAATAAAGATAAAATTTATGGGCAATACATCTTGATATACTATAGGCCATGCGAGTCACAGACATAGCAATAGTCTTTTGATCCAACCATTGCCCTACAAAATACCGGGGTACCACAATTATTAAGTGAAAACACAGATCAAAGCCTTAAAAGTGATGTTGCCGTTGTTCCCAATGGATCATAAACAAAGACCGTACTCTCTTTTTTGTCACTGGGTTTTCTACGAGATCGCCACGCACCAAGTATCTCACCTCAAGTCTTTATTAATCTCTGAGATCTTGGATACCTACAATTCCATAGATCGAGACAAAAAACAAAGAAACAAAAGTACAAATCTCTATTCAATTAATATACAATACTTTCATGAATTAGATGTACATAATCGCTGTGAGGTTTTACCCTAACCCGCAGCCCGTGAGGACTACTCACTTATAACAATAAGATCAAGGATAGAAAATATTATGAAAAATACATAGATTGAAATCAAATATTCATATAATGGTCGCTGAATCACAAGGAAATCTCAAGTACAAGCTAATGGCTATGGCTATGGAGAAGATGGTGGGTGGAGAGGATGAACTATGGTGGTGGATCTCCTTTGGTGGTGTTGTGATGCAATACTAATACGTCCAAAACGTATCTACTTTCGCGAACACTTTTTCTATTGTTTCTCCTCTAAACTTGTATGATTTGGATACAACTAACACGAATTGACGCTGTTTTCAGCAGAATTACCTTGGTGTCTAGTTTTTGTGCAAAAAAACAACTATCAGGAAAAATCTCGGAAAATATGCCAAAAATCCTATTTCACCAGAAGACTCACGGAGACAGAAGACGAGGCGGAGGTGGGCCACGAGGGGCCCACACCCCCTTGCCGCGCGGGCTGGGCCTGGCCGCGCCTGAAGGGGGTGTGGCCGCCTCGGGCACCCCCTCGGCCTCCCTCTTTGCCTATAAGATGCCTCTTGACCTAAAAAACGAGGGGGGTTCGACGTTTTTATAAAAAGAGTTCCGTTGCGTCTCCACCACCAGAATCCGTGATTCGGAACTAGAAACTCCGTTCTGGCACCTTGCATATTTCCCCCATCAACCATCCATATTTCCCCCATCCATGAGTGAATAATCCCCTGCTGTAGGCTATGGGGATGGTAGGGATTGGATGAGTTCTATCATGTAATCGAATAAGATTATTAGGGCATGGTGCTTAGTATCTCTATTAGTGCTATTTGACTTTGTTGCAACTTGTTGTGCTTAATGCTTGTCACTAGGGTCCGAGTGCCATGATCTCAAATCTAAACTTATTATTGATTCATGATGATAGTATTGTTTGTAATATTATCTGCAAGTTGTGTACACATATCATTGTCCGGATCCAAAGGCCCCGAAGTGACAGAAATTGGGACAGCCAGAGGGGATGGCTCTGATGTGAGGATCACACGTGTTCACGGAGTGTTAATGCTTTGCTCCGGTGCTTTATTAAAAGGAGTACCTTAATTGCTAGTAGATTCCCTTGAGACCCCACTGCAACGGGCTGGTTGGACACAAGATGTTGTGCATGTTCTCATTGCAAGCACGTATGACTATATATGGAACACATGCCTATGATTGTTTAGTACTTGGATGCTTTATCTTATTTATCTGCAAATGCTCTAGATCTTGAAGTTACATGTTTAGACTTGTCCATGCAACGCCCATCCATCCATCCCTATGCCTACCGCACTCATATCCTACGGTTTGCTACTATTGTTACTATTGCCTTTGTTTACTGCTATTGTTACTTTGCTTTTGCTATTACAAAACTGTTGCTACTGATAAACTACTGTGAGCAAGACTATTTCTAGGTGTAGTTGAATTGACAACTCAGTTGTTAAGGCTTGCAAGTATTCTTTGTCTCCCCTTGTGTCTAATCAATAAATTGGGTTATACTACCCTCGAAGACTGTTGCGATCCCCTATACTTGTGGGTCATCAAGACTATTTTCTGGCGCTGTTGTCAGGGAGCATAGCTTTATTTGTAAGTTCAGTTGGATCTATTATTGTTCACTACTATTCCTTTCATCATGGAGAAGTCTCGTGATGGAAAGTTTCCTATTTTTTACCATCCACTACAAGAAGAGTTACAATCCTAAACACCTCTGTTGCTCTTGATTCACCGTCTGTTATAAGTAAGCCTGTTACACCACCACCACATACACATGCTACACACACTACTACTACTGCTGAATCTGAAATTGCTTCTGATACTCATGATGTTACTTTTACTGTGCTTGATGCGAGTGGTTTATTAGGTCCTTTCCTAGATGCTACTATTGCTAGAACTATTTTGGGAAACACTGAAACTCCTAGTGAAGACATTATTACACCTGTTAGCTCACCTGAGTCTAGAGAGAGATATGATATTAATGATGGTTACATTGAATTGACTCATGAATTTATTGAAGAGTGTCGAAATACACACAGTGCTAGTGCTATTAGGAGTCTCCTTGAGAGACGTACCATTATACCTAAACTATCTCCTGATGCTAAGTTTGCTACTTCTCTCATAGACATTAAAGATAAAGATTATGTTTCTCTCTTGATTTATCCTATATAAACATTGTTGAGAAAGAACCTTTTTGTGGGACTAAAAATGAAAGTGATGTAGCTCATATGAATGAGCTTTCCACTATGAGTGCTTTATTTTCTGATGATGTTAAGATGCACAAGTACTTTGTTACTAAAATCTTCCCTTTTTCACTAAAAGGGGAAGCTAAAGCTTGGTTTAATAGATTACCTCCTGGATCCATTGATAGTCCTGATTGTTTTATTACTTCTTTCTTTCAGAAATATTTTCCTCCTAGTGCTAGACATGCTGCTTTGCAGAAACTTTTTTATTTTAAACAGGGAGAAGAAGAGAAATTGCCTGAGTCATGGAAAAGGTTCTCTGCCTTGATTCATGCATATCCTGGATGTCGATTTCCTAAAAATGAGCTTCTTGATATTTAATATAATGGACTAACTGATGATTCTAGGACATACCTAGATAGTTTTGCTGATTGTGTTTTCAGGAAAAGAACTCCTGCAGAAGCTGAAGAATTAATGGCTAAAATAAGCAAGAATTATGATGATTGGACTTCAACTTAGCTAATTACACCTGAGCCTACTACTCCTGAACCAGTTCCAACCCCAACACCAAAGAAGAGGGGAGTGATTGCATTAAATGATGAAGTGATGAAAGAAGCTAAGAAATCTCTTAAGGAGAAAGGTATTAGATCTAAAGATGTGAAGGATCTACCTCCTAAAGAAGAATTATGTAAGCCAATTCCCCACTCATCCACTATTGAGGTACACTCTCTCCAACACTTTAATGAAGGTGATATTCCCTATGGTAAACCACCTGATCAATGCTTAGAGGAACTTGACATTTTTATTGTTAAACAAGGTAATTTTAATAAACAAGTTCAGAATCATTATTTGGAAAACTATAGAGCTATTAATGGTTTGAAAGATATTGTGGAAAGAACTTCTAATGATATTAAAATGCTTGTTAAACACTTCCAAATGGTTTAAACTCAAATTGATCAACTTGCTAAGGTACAAAAAGATACGCTAGTTAAAGCCTCAAGAGAGAAACATGCTTATGGAATTAGAACTAGGAGTGGTACAGCCACTCAAGATCCTTTATATCCTGAAGGACACCCTAAAAGAATTGAGTAGGATTCTCAACAAGTTGAAAATAGTGGAGATCCTCATAAGAGAAAGAAAAATAAACGTAAAATAGTTGAGGAACCTCCTAAACCTGCTATAGATCCTAATAGTATATATGTCTCTGATGCTGAAACTGAAAGTGGAGATAAAAATGATGCTCTTGATAAGGAAGAAACTGAGGAAGAACCTAAGAAGCACACTAAGAGCACTAGGTACACTAAAGAAGACTTTATTGCTAATAAACATGGTAGATAAAGAGAACCTTGGGTGCAGAAACCTATGCCTTTTCCTAATAAGAAACACAAGTCAAAGGAGGAAGAACACTGATACGCCCAATTTGCATCACCATTCTATATCATAATTTACCTCTATTTATTGATATTTATATTATTATGAGGTATTACTTATGGCTTTTCATCTGTTTATGCATGTTGTATGATTCTTGGAGGATGAACTTCCGGAGTCGGATTCTGATGGAAAAGAAGGCGTTTCGGTGCAATTTCGCGAAGATCAGAAAAATACCAGAAAAATATGGAAACATATTATTCTCCCAGAATACGAAGGAAGCCAGAAGGAGGAGCGACGAGGGGCTGCAGGGGGCCCACACCCCCTAGGCGCGGGTCCCCCTAGGCCGCTCCTAGGGCAGGTGTTGCCCACCTGCCCGGCTCCTGACTCCGCCCCTTCTCCTATATCTTCCCTACGGAACCCTAAGCCTAGGGGAGCGACCACAGATAGATTTCTGCCACCTCTGCGGGGGCGGAAAACACCGAGAGAGAAAGATCTCTTCAGAAGACAGATTTCTGCCGGGGGAATTCCTTCCCGGGGAGGGGAGACCGTCGCCATCAACACCATCATCAAGCTAGGCTTCATCGGGATCATCATCATCATCATCATCCACACCATCATCTCCACTAGCACAATCATCACCACTCCGTCCCGCTGTAACAATTGTGTTGGATATTGCTTTAGTTCTTAGGGGAAAATTTCTCGTTGTTGATTACTAATGTAGTTGATGCTTGTGAGTGGAACCATTGCATTATTGTTTATGTTCAGATTGTTATCCATTACCATATCATCTTTGATATTGATCCATATGATGTCTTGTGAGTAGTTCGTTGTGTTCTTGAGGACATGGGAGAAGTCATGTTGTTAGTAGTGAATTTGTGTTGAGTTATTATTCAATGGTTTAGTATTTAAGTTGTGGTGCTATTCTTCCAGTGGTGTCATGTGCACGTCGACTACATGATACTTCACCATTTATGGGCCTAGGGGAATGCATTGTGTATTTGGCTACTAATTGTGGGGTTGCCGGAGTGACAGAAACCTGAACCCCCGTTAGGACACCTTTGCATAAGGGAGTGTAGGATCTCAGAGTTTATGGCTGTGGTTAGATTTATATCTTAATTACTTTCCTGTAGGTACAGATGTTTGCAGGGGGTTTAATCACAAGTATGTATTAGTCCAAGTAAGGTCGGTACATTAGCGCAGGTTCACCCACACAACACTTACAACACCAGAGAAGAGTACTCAGCTATATGAAGCGAAAGCACATGATAGAATTCCCATTTGTCCTCGAGAACGTTTGGTCCTTATAAGTATTTCCATCGGCTTGTCCTTTGCTAAGAAAGGATTGGGCCACTTGCTGCGTTTGCTTGTTGTCTTTATTACTTGCTCCTTGTTTTGTTGACTTATCAAAATACCACTAAAAATCCGTTTGCTAAGTATTCACAGGGATTTCCTGCTCCATACCACTGTTCAGCACCTTCTGCTCCTCGTTGGGATCGACACTCCTATTTATCGAAAGTACTACGATACACCCCCTATACTTGTGGGTCATCAAGACTATTTTCTGGCGCCGTTTCCGGGGAGCGAAGCGCTATTGAAGAGTGGAACTGGTAAGGGAAACTTTTACTGTGAGTATTGCTCTTATTACTGCTTGTTACTTTGTTTCCAATATAGATAACCCACTTGGTTTTCTGTTTGGGAAAAATACTACCACTGCTAGGGTAGTAGATGAACCACCACCTGTTGAGATAGATCCTTTTAAGATACCTACAAGTGTTGTTAATCGTGTTATGGATAATTATTATTTGGGGATGGAACTGTCCATCCTGGTGATCACTTGCTTTTTATCCATGAATTATGCGGGTTTTTTAAGTGTGAAGGTATCACAACTAAAAAAGTGAAGAAGAAGTTACTCTCCATATCCTTGAAAGGGAGAGCTGAAGAATGGTATAAGCTGCTGAAGAATGGACAATCCATGGAATGGGAGGAGATGGCATCTCTCTTTTACTCTAAATTTGATCATCCCAGTGAAATTCATAAGGATAGAAATCTTATATATAACTTTTGGACTCTTGATGGAGAAAGTACAGCTCAAGCTTGGGGGATATTGAAGTTGCTAATGCTTAAATGTCCTATTCATGAACTCCCTAACAATATTATTCTCAATAACTTTTATGCTAGGTTTTCTCTTCATGATAAAGATTTACTAGATGCTTCTTGTGCTGGATCATTCACATGTATGAAGGAAGAAGCTAAATGGGATCTCCTAGACCGTATTCAAGATAACACTAAAGCTTGGGAGAATGACAAAGGAAGAAAGTCAGGTATAAACTATGATTATGAAAGCATTAAATCTTTTATGAGAACTGATTACTTCCGTGATATTAGCAATGAGTTTGGTCTTGATTCCCAAAGTATTGCCAACTGTTTTAAAGCATTTTCCTCTTACATAGAAATTCCCAAGAAGAAGTGGAAAAAGTACCATGCTCCTTATAAAGATGTTGTTAATCATGTTCCTATTCGAAGTACTCAAGTTTGTACTATTAATCATATTGTGCATGAACCTAATGTTGAGAAAATGCCTTTCCCAGCTAAGGTAAAGGATTATTCTATGATCATTAGTGCAAATAACAAATGTACAATGAAAACTGTGGAGACTGATAAGCAATTGAATGTTGAACCTATGGTAGCTATTCTGAAAGACCCTGTCACTAGAAATATAGAGGATGAGCATATTGTCTTCTATGAAGACGCTTCTAATATTATAACTCATCCTAGTAAGGCTAGAAAAGCTAGTGTTCCTGTGCTTTCTATTAAAATTGGTGATCATTGCTACTATGGTTTATGTGATATTGGTGCTAGTTCTAGTGCTATTCCTTATGAGCTTTACAGGGAAATTATGCATGAGATTGGTCCTTGTGAGCTTGAGGACATTGATGTGGTTATTCATCTTGCTAACAAGGAAACCATTTGCCCCATTGGTATTGTAAGATATGTGGAGGTCCTCTATGGTAAGATTAAGTATCCTGTTGATTTTCTAGTGCTTAATTTTGCAGCTGGCAAAACTTGTCCTATACTTTTTGGTAGACCTTTCTTGAACACTTGTGAAGCTATCATTGATTGTAAGAAGGAAAAAGTTTCAACTAAGTTTGACGAAGATTCTTATGAGTTTAACTTTTCCAAGTTTTCTAAAGCTCCTTGTGAAAGGAGCTTGCCTAATAAAGATTTCAGGATGGAAGAACTTGCTTCTATTGATCCAGTCTATGGCCTTGGACCTCTTTTTGATGACTGTAAGTATGCTTATTATGATGCTAAAGTTGTTGCCAGTGATAGTTATATTGTCAAATTTATTCAGAGTGTTATTAAAAGTTATTATGAGAGAGGGAAACATGGTTTTATACATCTCAATAATGTTAAGTTTCCCCGTTTTATGTTGAAAGCTTTGAAGTTGCATCTGTTTTGTCTTCCTATGCTAGTGAATTTTTGTTTCAACAATTCGTTTTCTCATGATACCCCCATGTATACGAAGTGGGTTAGACTCAAGTGTGTTGGTTATTTGCTTCTTGATGCTCTCTTTCACTTCAAATATATATCTCCTATGTGAGCATCTTTGGAAGTTTCAAGCCTAACTTAAAGGCATTAAAGAAAAGTACTTGTTGAGAGATAACCCAAGAGTTTTGTCGAGTCTTGGAAGTTATTACTTCAGCAATAACCGCTCCTTATCCTTTTTGTTTTGGTTTTTGTGTCAAGTTCAACTACTTTTGTGAAGTAGAGGAGTTGTGAAAAGTGGCTATCCTGGGACAGATTTTTGTGCTGCATTGTAAAAATTTGTGACGGATCTCAGTACGTCGGATGGAGCTGCATTTTTCTGAGCTTGTTATCCAAGTTGTTACCCAACTTTCATCAGTTCTGCACGTTTTGATTTGAGCAACAGAAGGTCTTCGAAAAAATCAATCTTTACCTACTGGTCTGTTTTGACAGATTTCTGCCATCATTTGCATTTGCCTCTTACGAAGCTTTTGTGTTGATGGGTTTTCAGTTGAAGTGTGTACCCAAAGGTTTATTGTTTTTGCTTACACTGATGTTGTCATTGAGTTTGTGCAAGGGTTTTGTATGAAGGAAATTTTCAGGAGAAGGAGAAAAGGAATCTGCAGAGTTCGTCTTTGAATAGGTAAAAGTGGTGAAAACAGAAGGTTCGTCAAACCCCAATCTTTTTATATTTTTGATGTTTTTAATACATAAGGGAAGTTACGAGACGAAATTGTAGAGGAAACGGAGTCTGGGGTGGACAAACCCACCCCAGGCGCGGGCCCATCCTGGCCATGCCTGGAGGGGTGTGCCACCCTCGAACTCCATCTCCGCCTCGTTTCCGTGTCAGTACCTTCCCTATGCTTTGAAACTTCGTAATATATAACCCCTCGGATCCCCCGAGGTTCGTGCATCGTGTTCTCGTCGTGTTTTCATTTTGGTCTATTTCTGTCAGGAAATCTTCTCAAGTTTAGAGCACCATGGTCTCTGCCAACGGTAAAGGCAAGAAGCCCGAGGAAGAAGAACCTCAAGTCCCCAAGGAGGAGGAGATTTCGGTAGGGTATGAAGGTGACATGGAGGAGGAAAAGCAACTAGACACTCGCGCTACCGTCACAAGCATTGGATTGGTAGCAAAACCCACCAAGCTTAAGCGGACAACACGGATGTCTATAGGAGGGAAACCTCCACGTCTTATCTACAATCCACGATCATCTCCTCCAAGTACCAAGAAACCCTTCCACACTCTTATAAATGAGCGTGAATTTCAATATGTGCCCAAAGTAAACTTGCCCTTGATGTGGGATATGCCTTGTTCTGACCGTGCAGGGGAGGAACACACTAAGAAGGAAGAGTGGGGAAAGAATAATAAGGACTGGAACTCTCGGTCCGATATGATCATGAACCGCATTGAGCAAAACTCGGAGTTGATTCGTACTCTAACCTTTGAGATTGAGGAGTTAAGAAAGCTTATTGAAGAGCTTATCAAGAGAACACCACCACCACCGAAGGAGTAATTCATCATCAGGTTTTGGCATCCCCTTGGCTTGTTCCAAGCTTGGGGGAGTGCCGCGGTATCACCACCATTATCTTTTATCTTTTACCTTTTTAGTGGATTCATATCTATGGTAGAGAGGTTATCTTATATTTTGGTTTGCATGTGGAAGTATCTCTCCTTTAGTTGATTATCTATGTATCCCTTGGTGTGGGTGCCTTTATTGGAATATTAATGAGAAGTCTCATCTTTTACTTTTTGCACTTCTTATTTTAGTTTGCAATCTCTATTATATGATGGATCTTGTTGATCAGTATTGGCATCACTTTGGGAGCATCAAGTAACTCTAAATTGGTTTTGGAAAACCGAGCTCTATTCAGTAGAAACACTTTTTGAGGTTTGAAAGAAAAACAGAAAAAGCTTACAGGTATTTTTTATCATTTATTTTCTTTCTTGTTGGCACATAAGCTTAGTATTATTTATTTAAGATCTTTTGTGTCTTCAAGGAAAATTGCATGTTTGGCTTTATCTCTTGTATGTTTGCTTGTTTCTTTCAACTCTCTTGCTTGCTACCCAGCCTTTCTAGCCAAAAACCTGTTTTGAGAAGGCATACTTCTGATGTTTCTAAATCCCTTTGAACCAAAATTTTTGCCACTTGTGTCCACCATATCTACCTAGTAGCTTTTGCTATTCCAAGCAAATTCTCAAGCTTCATATATCTTTCGAATTAAAAAGTATTTTGTTATGTGAAAACTAGTTAGTAAGGCTCTCACGAACTTGATGGCACACCTTATTTTCTTGCCCCTAATAGACTTGAACCATTGTGCCATCGAAGTTGTATATGCTTGCATCTATACGTTGGAATTAGCAGAACCGTGTTGTCACGGGGAACATTTTCAACATTGCACTTGTACTCTGTACACAGTTGATATCGTGCCCTTTTGTCTATGGATGTCAACGGTATTAAATAAAGATGGAACTTGTAAGTCCATGAAGTCTGTATTTTGTGTTAGTTAGAGAAAAGCCTGGGCCGCTAGCCTAAGCCATGACTAATCATGGTGGAAACTTGTAGCATCACCATAGTGAGCTACCTATGAAGCATCCTCAATAAAAAGCTATGCACATAGTAAATAAAAACATCGCTAAGATGCTCATTGTCTGCTTGCCTTGTCAGTCTGGAGCTCCTGTACCATGTGCAAGGGGTACCTCATTGGCGGTTCTCAATGATATTCAAATACTTACAATGTCAAGAACTTAGCTGTGACTAAAGTTGAGTAGCATGAGGAGTGGCCCTCATATTCAAGGGACATGAGATTGCCAACTTATATTTCGTCAAGCATATACTCCATCTTTGTGCACTTTAACTTTACTCATCTCAAGATGCCTATGATAGGGGCAATGAGGGCTCAAAGCTAGTAAGTACCATAATATTTTGGAAGCTCTTTATGACTTGTAATCCCTGTTTCCCTCTATAAAGGGACCTTTCTCCCACTTCCAAGTTGAGTTAGTAAACCTACTTCCTCTCTATCTCCAGCAAGCATTTGAGTTGTTGTGTTTCAAGCATTCATATAGTGATTTACTCAATCATGTTCTTTATCTTCCTTGTTTGCACAAAACTCTTATCTATTGAGTATTACTTTGAAAGCCTTCACTTGTGAAAAACCTTTTTGAGCAAAGAGTGCTCCTGTTTTGAAACTTCTACAAAAAGCTTTTTGTGAAACTGTTTGCCAGGTGTTCTCTGACCAAGAACAAGTTTGCCAATTTCAATTATGATTTATCTTTATGCATCTCTATTGTGACTGTTGTACTTGGTTGCAAGCTAAGTTATATAATGGTGAGTTGTTTTCTTCTATGAGTTGTGCAATGGTAAGCGTGATGCTTCTTGTTCATATTCTTTTATCAACACTTCACTCCATAAACCTGTGGACATGTTTACTGAGCTCGGTTTTTGCTTGGGGACAAGCGAAGGTCTATGCTTGGGGGAGTTGATACGCCCAATTTGCATCACCATTCTATATCATAATTTACCTCTATTCATTGATATTTGTCTTATTATGAGGTATTACTTATGGATTTTCATATGTTTATGCATGTTGGATGATTCTTGGAGGATGAACTGCCGGAGTCTGGATTCTGATGGAAAAGAAGGCGTTTCGGTGCAATTTTGTGAAGATCATAAAAATACCAGAAAAATATGCAAACATATTATTTTCCCAAAAGACGAAGGAAGCCAGAAGGAGGAGCGAAGAGGGGCCGTAGGGGGCCCACACCCCCCTAGGCGTGGCCCCTCCCTAGGCCGCGCCTAGGGCAGGTGTGGCCCACCTGCCCGGCTCCTGACTCCGCCCCTTCGCCTATATCTTCCCTACGGAACCCTAAGCCTAGAGGAGCAACCATAGATAGATTTCTGCCGCCTCTGGGGGTAGAAAACACCGAGAGAGAATTCTGCCGGGGGAATTCCTTCCCGGAGAGGGGAGACCGACGCCATCAACACCATCATCAAGCTAGGCTTCACCGGGATCATCATCATCATCATCCACACCATCATCTCCACCAGCACCATCATCACCACTTTGTCCCGCTATAACAATTGTGTTGGATATTGCTTTAGTTCTTAGGGGAAACTTTTCCAGAGTTGATTACTATTGTAGTTTATGCTTGTGAGTGGAACCATTGGATTATTGTTTATGTTCAGATTGTTATCCATTGCCATATCATCTTTGATATTGATACATATGATGTATTGTGAGTAGTTCGTTGTGTTCTTCAGGAAATGGGAGAGGTCATGTTGTTAGTAGTGAATTTGTGTTGAGTTATTATTCAACGGTTTAGTATTTAAGTTGTGGTGCTATTCTTCTAGTGGTGTCATGTGAACGTCGACTACATGATACTTCACCATTTATGGGCCTAGGGGAATGCATTGTGTATTTGGCTACTAATTGTGGGGTTGCCGGAGTGACAGAAACCTGAACCCCCGTTAGGACACCTTTGCATAAGGGAGTGTAGGATCTCAGAGTTTATGGCTGTGGTTAGATTTATATCTTAATTACATTCCTGTAGGTACAGATGTTTGCAGGGGGTTTAATATAATCACAAGTATGTATTAGTCCAAGTAAGGTCGGTACATTAGCACAGGTTCACCCAGACAATACTTACAACACCAAAGAAGAGTACTTGGCTATATGAAGCGAATGCACTGGACAGAATTCCCATGTGTCCTCGAGAACGTTTGGTCCTTATAAGTATTTTCACTGGCTTGTCCTATGCTAAGAAAGGATTGGGGCACTTGCTGCGTTTTCTTGTTGTCTTTATTACTTGCTCCTTGTTTTGTTGCCTTATGAGAAAACCAACTAAAATCCGTTTGCTAAGTATTCACAGGGATTTCCTGCTCCATACCACTGTTCAACACCTTCTGCTCCTCTTTGGGATCGACACTCCTATTTATCGAAAGTACTACGATACACCCCCTATACTTGTGGGTCATCAAAAACTATAACAAGTTTTGTGACTAGATGAAACCTTTGTTTTTGCAAATTCCTTTGACTGATGCTATTAAGTTGCCTCTTTATTCAAAGTATATGAAGGTTATTGTCTCTAATAAAAGGAAGATTCCTAATGAGGAAATCTCTACTTCGCTTGCTAATTATTCCTTTAATGGTGAGGTTCCAAAGAAACTTGGTGATCTAGGTATTCCAACTATTCCTTGCTCTATTAAGAATAATTATGTTAGAAATGCTTTATGTGATTTGGGAGCTAGAGTTAGTGTTATGCCATTTTCTCTCTACAAGAGACTCCAGCTAGAAAAGTTGATACCAACTGATATATCTTTGCGAATGGCTGATAAGTCAACTACTATTCCTGTTGGTATATGTGAGGATGTTCCTGTTCAAGTTGCTCATAATTGCATGGTTTTAACTGATTTTGTTGTGCTTTAAATGCCTAAAGATGATAATATGTCCATTATTCTTGCGAGACCTTTTCTTAATACTACAGGTGCTGTCGTCAATTGCAATCAAGGAAAAGTAACTTTTAATATTATTGACAAAGAGCATACTGTCTATTTCCCCAAGAAGATTGATAAGAGCTATTGCCTGAATTCAATTGAAAATATTAAAAGCATCAAAGTTGGAGAAATATATTGTCCCATTCCACAAGAAAGTTTTGAAACTATAATGATTGGGACTATTGCTATCAAGTTTGAGGTAACATAATCATTTTGTGGAATGAAAAGTCATTTCATTTGAAATTTTTTGGTAAAAAGACTTGATCAACCTTGTTAACAAACGGATTTTAATGAACAAAACAATGCTTTCATAGTGGTTATATTTGCTCACCTTTATTTTTCTCCTCTCCAATCTTTGCTCTTTCTCTTGTTAGATTTAGTTTTGCTAGTTATTTGCTTGTTAGAGTGTCTTAGAACTTCTGTAGTTTTGGTTTTGGTTTGTTTTTTGCTTCTTCTAAAAATCTTTTTCTGCGAGAAAATCAATTTTCATAACCTGCAAATTGGCCAAAAATAAAGTTTCCCGAAAAATTCCAGAAAATTCATATTAAATTTTTCCTCGAAAAAAGGGGCAGAGGGGCACCTGGAATGGCCTAGGGGGACCCACCAGGCCAGTACACCCCCTGGTGGCATGGCCAGCCCTAGGGCGCGCCAAGCCTGGGTGGGGTCCACCTGTGGCCCTCCAAAGTGTCTCCTCCTAGCCACTTCTTTCTCTCTCCTGAAAAGCACCAGAAAAATTTCTCAAGCTCGAGTTCCTGCTGTTCTTGCTCCCGATTTTCGATCTCCTTGCTCAACCCATCTTTGTTGCTGATTTTTGGAGGGATTGCTCTTCGATATGTGCCTCTTCCGCTTGGCCAATTAAATTTTTGATTGGTGGATTGTATCTTGAGTATTTTTCTACTGCAGGTGACAGGTTGTGTGAGCTTGCATGCTTGTTCTTTGCTTAGATATTTCATTTTGATGCATGTTTAGCCCTTTAGCAAGTTCCTATAGTAGTTCCTCGTCATTTATCAACTTGGAAATCACTTGGTTTGATGTTTGTCTAAAAATTTCAGAAAAGAAGATGAGTGCTTACCAACTGAATCAACATGAATTGATGGTACCTGAGCCAATGCAAGTCCATCGTGAGGAGGAAGTTTTCCCTTCCATATATCCATGCCCTGAATTTATGAGAGCTGCGGGAATCTTTCAGGATTTCCAAACTATGGTTTCTAATGCAGGGTTGGAACACTTCGTACATTGGAGAAGAACCATATCAATATGTTAAGCTAACCATAGCTGTGGTGCAGGACTTTCGGTTTAGTTGGTCCTTTTCTAATCCCATTGTCCACTATAAAATTTACATTATAGCTGTCGACATGCCTTGTTGATTTTTGTGCAGCTATTAGAGTTCCACTGTGGGACTCTTGTGAGAAGATTAGGGAGAGGCCCAAGCCACTCATGGATTTATATGCTGAAATTTGCCAAGGTTGCGACATCTCAAAGCAAAGTGGTAAAATTCGGAACATTCAGTTCCTATCCATTAGATATTTTGCCTATTTCATTACCAAGTGTGTACTTGCTAGAAAGACTGCTAGAAAATTATCTTCATTTGATCTAGCTTTTATCTCAGCTGCTTTGAAAAGGGATAGATCTTATAACTTGGGTGCTTTGATAGCTTACCATCTTACCACTAACCGTGAGAAAGTTGGAATTTGTGGAGGTCTCATTTCCTCTCGTTTGCTAGCTTTTCTTGGTTTAGAGCCTCACCATTCAGATTATCAGTTCCCCATAGAGAGACTTGATCTCAATTCTATGATTCAGTATAATTTTGTTTCTTCTTGGGCTACTTTGAGAGATTTATCGTATGATATATCCTTTGTCAAGCGTGGTTGGAGAGGGGGTAGGACTAAGAAGGTAGTTTCTTTGCCTGCACCTGCTTTGTTTAATTTTGATAACTGGCAAGGATGGTCACTCACGGAGGAAGAACTTGACACATACGTGGCGGAGCTCTCCCAGCAAGAGTAGAATGTTGGAGAGGATGCCGAAGATGATTCGGTTTAGCCCTCCAACATGGGGGAGTCTTCATACCAGTAGCCCTCCTATGATTGGAGTGCATCTTCTTCTTCACGAGGGCCAGATTATGATCATTTCCACAATGACCCACCAGCTTGGGGTTACTACCCGCGCTATGGAGCCCCACTTAGGCCAAAAGCCTAAGCTTGGGGGGAGGTATACCGACAACACACTCATATATATATCATGTTCAGTCGGTTCTTTGTATATCCATGTTTTGCTTTCTCTTTGGTTTTTGTTTCTACTTTCCTAAAACACAAAAAGACCAAAAATATTTTTGTTGTTTCTCTTGGTTTGTTTCTTTGCTTTTCAGCTTTGGTTTGCCTTAAGAAAAATCCAAAAAGATTTTGCTTTGTTTGTTTTTGCTTTGAGTGCTTGCTTTGAAAAATAGAAAACACCAAAAATATTTGTTGTTCTTCCTTGGTTTTGTGAAGTTCTTTGCAGGGTTCAGCGGTCCTCAGTGGAGTTTGGTTTCATGTTATTATTCAAACCACACAAGCGAAGGGCAATAATGAAGATTAATGATAACTTGAGGTGTGGTAAGAGGCTGGTAATGAACTCTATTTGTTTTCATTTTTTTACATATACTCATCATTGTGGGCATGCTTAGTCTGTTCATGTAAGGTGTATGTTATTTATGGATGCTTAGTAGTTCTTGCTCTCATATGATTAGCTCCAGCTTGCTAATAGTTTGTAGCATGTCATATGAATATTTGCTTGCATTGTTCTATTCATAACTTGGTATGATATTGTGGTATCCTCCTCTGAATGTTTCATTTGAATCGACTTGGCACATGCTCGCGTGTGCATATGACTGAAACAATAGTCAGTTAAGCTTTGATGATTTATTTTGCCTCAGAGTTCTTGTATCACTTTTATGCCATAATTAATTCTGTTTTGTTGCAAGCATGATTATAACAGTTATTGCTCTCTCGTTTGTCGCTCCATCTCTATTGCTAGCCTTCACTTGCACTGAGAATGAGCTCTACTTGTGCATCCAACTCCCCAAAACCAATATTACCAAAACTGTCCACCATACCTACCTACTAGCATCATTTGCTATTCCGTGCATATTTATTATGCCTTGTTTTCTTCCAAATAAAATATTTGCTTGTTATGAGAAAATTAGTTAGTAAAGCTCTCACGGACTTGATGGCACACTTTATTTCTTGCACTTAATAAACCTAAACCATTGTGACTGTCCATGAAAGCTATATGCTTGCAAATTATAGGCTGGGAGTTAGCAAAACTGTGCTGTCACAGGGAACACGTTTAACACTTGTATTTATATACCCAATTGATATCATGCTCTTTTGTTTACGGATGTCGTCGGTGTGAAATAAAAGGGGAGATTGTAAGTCCATGGAGTTATGTATATGTGTTAGAGAAACGTCTGGGCCGCTAGCCTAAGCCATGCCTAATCATGGTGGAAAATTGCAGCATCACCATAGTGAGCAATCTATGAAGATTTCTTCTTATATAAAAAGAGAGACATACAGAAAAGAGGAAAGAGAGAAAAAGCACAATTTTCCCATGGTAAATAAGAAGATTGCTGAGATGGTCATTGTCTGCTTGCCTTGTCATTTTGATTATGGGATAGCTCCTATATCATGTTCAAGGGGTACCTCGTTGGCGGTTTTCTATGATACGCATGTATTTACTATGACAGGAATTTACCGGTAACTAAAGTTGAGTAGCATGAGAAGCGGCCCTTGTACTCAAGGGACATGAGATTTCCAGTTTATGGTTTGTCAAGCATATAACTCATATTGGACCTCACTTTCACCTTAACCATTTAAAGATGCTTATGATAGGGGCAATGAGAGCTCAAATCTAATGAGTACCATACTTTCAGCATTTGGAAGCCTTTCAAACTTTTCAAAACCTTTTCACTTCCTTTTTGAGTCACCACTTATTTTATGAGCACCTTGTTGAGAGCATAGTTTTCATTCTTAGTGTAATGTGCTTGTCTCAAAACTTGGTTAATTATGTCATAACTTTGATGCCTATATCTCTGATATCTTTACTTCTAGTCTTCACTTGAACTTCAGAGGTGCCTAGCATTCATGTTTTGCTCTACCATCAAAGGCAAGCGAGATACCACTCTATCATACCATCTTATGAGCATTGCAATGTTGCTTATGTTTATGTTTTATGCTACTTACTATTATTGAGTTGGAATCTCTTCATAGCTTGGAATGACTATTGAGAAGACTTAGTTGCATACTCCTTATTATGAATTGTGTAAGTATCTACTCATGTGCTGAGAATATTAACATCATATGAAGCAAATTTGTTCGTGAAAGTTTCTTTTATCGCACTCAGTTTACAACTGAATTGCTTGAGGACAAGCAATAAGCTAAGCTTGGGGGAGTTGATACGTCCAAAATGTATTTACTCTGCTAAACACTTTTGCTATTGTTTCTCCTCTAAACTTGTGTGATTTGGATACAACTAACACAGACTGACGCTGTTTTCAGCAGAATTACCTTGGCGTCTAGTTTTTGTACAGAAAATCAAATATCAGGAAAAATTCCGGAAAATATGCCAAAAATCCTATTTCACCAGAAGACTCGCAGAGCCAGAAGACGAGGCGGACGTGGGCCACGAGGGGCCCACACTCCCTTGCCGCGCGGGCTGGGCCTGGCCGCACCTCGAGGGGGTGTGGCCGCCTCGGGCACCCCCTCGGCCTCCCTCTTTGCCTATAAGATGCCTCTTGACCTAAAAACCGAGGGGGATTTGACGTTTTTCCAGAAAGAGTTCCGCTACGCCACCACCACGAGAATCCGTGATTCGGAACCAGTAACTCTGTTCTGGCAAACTGCCGGAACAGGGAATTTGGAGAGGATCATCGCCATCATCATCAACAACGCCTCTCCATCAACCATCCATGTTTCCCCCATCCATGAGTGAGTAATCTCCCACTGTAGGATATGGGGATGGTAGGGATTAGATGAGTTCTATCTGTAGGGTTTCGTAGCATGGAAAACAAAAATTTTCTATCGCATACAAACAAACAAGCCAAGATCTATCTACTAGATTGTAGCAACGAGTCGATGGAATAACTTACCCTCGAAGATTCCAAAGTGTTTAACGAGAGCGGATTCTCGTGGGTGATGTAGTCGTACTCTTCCCGATCTCAAGATCGCGTAGACGATCCTTCCGGCGCTGCGTTCCGGCAGCGCTCCCGCAGTCGGTCACATGTTCGGTACTCGACGAAGACCTTCCTCTCCCTTGTTCCAGCAGGCAGTGGAGGTTGTAGCACTCTCCTCGCGATTCCAGCAGCACAACGGTGTGGTACCGGAAGTAGAGGGGAGATCCCGCAGGGCTTCGCCTTAAGCCGGTGCGAGTATGGTGGAGTATGAGAGAGCTCCTCGGGGATCTAGGGTTTAGATGCACCAAGGAGAAGGGGCTAGAGCCGGCGGCTAGGGTTCCGGGGACCCCAAAGTCGGCGGCTAGGGCAAAACCCTAGGTGGAGGCGGCGGCTATGGAGGGCTGCAGCTTCTAGGGTTTGAGGTGAGGGACTTGTGTGTTTAGAGGAGGGAGCCCTGCCCCTCCTTATATAGGTGGAGGGGCCGGCCACGCCAAGGGGAGGGAGGGGAGTCCTTCTCCAACTCGGCTTGGAGGTGGGCCGCCGGTTGGAGGAGGGATTCCCTCCCCAACTCGGTTTCCCTCCTTCCTCCTCTTTTCCACTTTCCAAAACTTGCCGTTTGACTTTCAAACTAGCCGTTTGACTTTTCAATTTAGGACTTGAATAAACCCTTTATTTTGGACAGCGAATACACTTAGTACATGATGCAATCATTCCAACTTACAATGACACACTCATGTACCCCTTCCCCTCCGGAGTGCCGGACATTCCGGAACCTTCTAGAACATTCCCGATGAAAACACCGGAATCATTCCCTAACTCCGAAACGGGACTTTCCTTATATGAATCTTATTCTCCGGACCATTCCGGATCACCTCGTGATATCCCGGATCCCATCCGAGACTCCGAACAACATTCAGTCTCTTTCTCATAATACAATAACTACTCAAACAACGTCGAATCCTTAAGTGTGTCTCCCTACGGTTCGTGAATTATGCGGACATGATCGAGACACTTCTCCGAACAATAACCAATAGAGGAATCTGGAAATTCATATGGCTCCCACATATTTCTACGATTACTTTGCGATCGAATGAACCACTTACATACGATACCAATTTCCCTTTGTCTCGCGATAGTTTACTTATCCGAGGTTATGATCGTCGGTATCTCTGCATACCTAGTTCAACCTCGTTACCGATAAGTACTCTTTTCTCGTTCCCGTGATATGTGATCCCTTGTGAGCCAGTCACATGCTTGCAAGCTAATTGGATGACATTCCACCGAGAGGGCCCAAAGTATATCTATCCGTCATATGGATGGACAAATCCCACTCTTGATCCATGTGTCTCAACCAATACTTTCCGAACACTCAATGCCACCTTTATAGCCACCCAGTTACGGTGTGGTGTTTGATGTCATCAAAGCATCCATCCGGTAAAGGTGATATGCATGATCTCATGGTCGAAGGAATTAGGTTACTATGTATCAGAAAGCATATAGCAATTGAACTATTGAAATGACTTGATCTTTATGCTACGCTTATCTATAGGAGTATGTCCACCATATCATTCTCCTAACGATATGATCTTGTTGTTGATAACATCTCAATGTTCATGATAGGGAAACCACAATCATTTATCAACCAACAAGCTAGTGATGTATAGAGGCTATACTAGGGACTTCAAATTAAGTTTACAAATCACACAAGTATCAATGTTTCCTTGTTAATACTATTATAGCATGAATGTAAACATTTATCATAAACACAAAGATATAATAATAACCACATTTATTATTGCCTCTAGGGCATATCTCCAACAGTCTCCCACTTGCACTAGAGTCATCTAATCTAGATTACATGGTAATATACCGAACACCCATGGCAGTTTGGTGCTGGTCATGTTTTGCCCTCGGGAGAGGTTTAGTCAACGGATCCGCCACATTCAGATCTGTGTGTACTTTGCAAATCTTTATATCCCCATCTTGGATATGTTCTCGAATAGCGTGAAAACATAGCTTGATATGCTTCAGCTTCTTGTGTGACCTTGGTTCTTGCGCATTGGCTATGGCGCCCATGTTATCACAGTAGATAGACATTGGGTCCAGCGCACTAGGAACCACACCCAGCTCTGTAATGAACTCTTTCATCCATATCGCTTCTTCTGAAGCCTCCGAAGCAGCCATGTATTCCGATTCAGTTGAAGATCTCGCCACAACGCTTTGCTTTGCACTCCTCCAGCTAACTGCTGCACCATTCAAAATAAATACGTATCCAGATTGTGATTTAGAATCATCCGGATTGGTGTTCCAACTAGCATCGGTGTAACCATTAACAACGAGCTGTTCATCACCTCCATAAGAAAGAACCATATCCTTAGTTCTTCTCAAGTACTTAAGGATGTTTTTGACCGCTGTCCAATGATCCACTCATGGATCACTTTGATATCTGCTAGTTAAACTAACAGCATATGCAATGTCGGGTCTAGTACATAGCATGGCATACATTAGAGATCCTATGGCTGAGGCATAGGGAGTCTTACTCATCCTTTCTCTATCTTCTGCCGATGTCGTACTTTGAGTTTTACTCAAGGTCGTATTGGGCAACATGGGCAAGAACCCTTTCTTGCTATCTTCCATTCCAAATCTCTTTAGAACTTTGTCCAAATATGTACTCTGTGACAATGATATTTGGCGTTTCGATCTATCTCTATAAATCTTTATGCCTAATATGTAAGCTTCTTCGCCAAGATCCTTCATTGAAAAACTATTATTCAAATATTCCTTGACACTATTAAGAAGGTCTACATCATTCCCAATCAACAATATTTCATCCACATATAGTATTAAGAATGCTACAGAGCTCCCACTCACTTTCTTGTAAATACAAGCTTCTCCATAAGTTTGTATAAAACCAAAACTTTTGATTACCTTATCAAAACGTTGATTCCAACTTTGGGACGCTTGCTTCAATCCATAGATGGACCGTTGAAGTTTGCATACCTTGTTAGCATCTTTAGGATCGACAAAACCTTTGGGTTGCATCATATACAACTCTTCATCAATGTATCCATTGAGGAATGCTGTTTTGACATCCATCTGCCATATCTCATAAACATAATATGCAGCGATTGCTAACATAATCCTCACAGACTTTAGCTTCGCTACTGGTGAGAAAGTCTCATCGTAGTCAACTCCTTGAATTTGTCGAAACCCTTTTGCAACAAGTCGAGCTTTATAGACAGTAACATTACCATCAGCATCTGTTTTCTTCTTGAAGATCCATTTGTTCTCGACAGCCTTCCGGCCATCCGGTAAGTCCACCAAAGTCCATACTTGGTTTTCGTACATGGATACAATCTCGGATTTCATGGCTTCTTGCCATTTATTGGAATCTGGGCTCATCATCGCTTCCTCATATGTCTCAGGGTCATCGGTGTTGTCCACCAACATGACACTCATAACGGGATCATACCAATCTGGAGTGGTACGAGTTCTCGTTGACCTCCGAGGCTCTGTAGCAACTTCAACCGAAGTTTCATGATCACCATCATTAGCTTCCTCTCTCATTGGTGCAGGAACCACGGGAACTTCTTCCGGTGCTGCGCTACTCGCAATTTCCAGAGAAGGTTCGACAACCTCGTCGAGTTCTACTTTCCTTCCAGTCACTTCTTTCGAGAGAAATTCCTTCTCTAGAAAGGATCCATTCTTGGCAACGAAGATTTTGCCTTCGGATCTGTGATAGAAGGTATACCCAATAGTTTCCTTCGGGTATCCTATGAAGACGCATTTTTCCGCTTTGGGTTCTAGCTTGTCCGGCTGTAACTTCTTTACATAGGCTTCGAATCCCCAAACTTTAAGGAACGACAATCTAGGTTTCTTCCCAAACCATAATTCATACGGTGTCGTTTCAATGGATTTAGACGGTGCCCTATTTAAAGTGAATGCGGCTGTTTCTAATGCATAACCCCAAAATGATAGCGGTAAATCTGTAAGTGACATCATAGAACGAACCATATCTAAGAGAGTTCGATTACGACGTTCGGACACACCATTACGCTGTGGTGTTCCTGGCGGTGTCAATTGTGAAAGTATTCCGCATTTCTTCAAATGCTGGCCAAACTCGTAACTTAGATATTCACCTCCACGATCAGAACGTAGAAATTTAATCTTCTTGTTACGTTGATTCTCTACCTCACTTTGAAACTCCTTAAACTTCTCGAAAGTTTCGGACTTATGTTTCATGAAATAGATATACCCATATCTACTCAAGTCATCCGTGAAGGTAAGAACATAACGATAACCATCGCGCGATGCTACACTCATTGGACCACACACATCGGTATGTATGATTTCCAATAAGTCCGTAGCTCGCTCCATCATACCAGAAAATGGAGTCTTAGTCATTTTTCCCATCAGACATGCTTCGCATCTTTCAAGTGATTCAAAATCAAGTGATTCAAGAAGTCCATCGGAATGGAGTTTCTTCATACGCTTCACTCCAATGTGACCAATACGACAGTGCCACATATAGGTCGAGTTATCGCTCGATTTCAAACGTTTAGCCTCAATGTTGTTGATATGTGTATTTCCACTATCGAGATTCAATAAGAATAGACCATCTATCAAAGGTGCATGTGCATAAAACATATTACTCATATAAATCGAACAACCATTATTCTCGGACTTAAACAAGTAACCGTCTCGCAATAAACAAGATCCCGATATAATGTTCATGCTCAACGCAGGCACCAAATAACAATTATTTAAGTATAAAACTAATCCCGATGGTAGATGAAGGGGTAGCGTGCCGACCGCGATCACATCAACCTTTGATCCGTTTCCCACGCGCATCGTCACCTCGTTCTTCGCTAGCTTCCGTTTATTCTGCAGCACCTGTTTCGAGTTACAAATATGAGCAACCGAACCAGTATCAAATACCCAGGCACTACTATGAGTACTAGTGAGATACACATCAATAACATGTATATCAGATATACCTTTCTTCTTGATGTTGCCGTTCTTCAGATCCGCCAAGTACTTTGGGCAATTCCGCTTCCAGTGACCTTCTCCCTTGCAGTAAAAGCACTCAGTTTCAGGCTTAGGTCCAGCCTTGGTCTTCTTCACCGGTGTGGTAACTTTCTTACCACCCTTCTTGAAGTGTCCCTTCTGCTTAGACTTGCCTTTCTTGAATTTGGTGGTCTTATTGACCAACAACACTTGGTGCTCTTTCTTGATCTCCACTTCTGCAGATTTTAACATAGCAAACAGTTCTGGCAACTGCTTGTTCATGTTCTGCATGTTGTAGTTCATCACAAAGTTCTTGTAACTTGGTGGTAGTGATTGGAGGACACGATAAATCCCCAAAGCATTAGGAATCACTATACCCAAGCTTTGAAGTTTGTTTGCGTGCCCAGACATCTTAAGCACATGCTCACTGACGGAGCTGCCCTCTTCCATCTTGCAGTTAAAGAACTTTTCAGAAGCCTCATAACTTTCAATTGCCGCATGAGTCTCAAAGATCAATTTGAGATCCTCGACAATATCATATGGGTCTAAATTCTCAAACCTTTTCTGAAGCTCCGATTCCAAACCATACAAGATAGCACACTGAACTATGGAGTACTAATATTTCCGAGCGAGGTAAACATTCTTTACTTCATCGAAAGCATCAGCTGCAGGTGGGTCACCTAGCGGTGCATCCAGCACATAGGTCAAATTACCAGTTGTGAGGACAATCCTCAAATTGCGGAACCAATCCGCGAAGTTGCTTCCATTGTTTTTCAACTTTTCTTTCTCTAGGAATGCATTAAAATTGATGGTAGGGGCTGCCATTGATCTACAACATATTTGCAATAGTTTAGACTAAGTTTATGACAAATTGAGTTCAAATTAATAATAAAGTTAATCTAGGTGAACTCCCACTCAAAACAATATCCCTCACATTGTTTTAGTGATCACACGAACCAAAACCACCACATCAACACCTATCATCACGAGAGTTGATATAGTTTCAATGGCGAACAATCGTCATGTTCATTATATCTACTATATGATTCATGCTTTACCTTTCGGTGATCTGTGTTCCGAGACCATGTCTGTACATGCTAGGCTCGTCAAGATCAAACCTTAGTTTCTGCATGAGCAAATCTGGCTTGCTCACGTTGTATACACTTGCAGAATCTAACACACCCGATCATCACGTGGTTCTTCGAAACAACAAGCTTTAGCAACGATGCTAACTAAGGGTGAACACTTTATGACTTGAAATTCATGTGCATGAGGGATCATCTTATAATGTTACCGTCGTCTACTAAGCAATACAAGATGCATAAAGGATTAACATCACATGCAATTCAATATATATGTGATATGATATGGCCTTTCTTCTTTGTGCTTCCGATCTCCATCTTCAAGCACGAACATGATCTCCATCATCACCGGTATTGCATCAAGGTCAATGACGCTTCTCCATGGTTGTCGTCCACCGGCTTCAAATATTACAACTACTTTGAATAGACACGCGGGTCTTAACATAAATTAAAGACAACCATATGGCTCCTGCCGGTTGCCAACTTACAATAAGGTACATTGCATACATCAAATATAATCACAATCATGGACATATCACATCACTGCACACCCCTGCAAAACAAAGTTAGACGCCTCTACTTTCTTTGCATATTTTACGTGGTTTGGGGCTTTCAATAAGTGTCGTTGTAACTTACGAACAAGAACCACAACATTGATACTAGTATTGTTGATCACCCGTTGTAAATTGGATCTTAACTATGCTAGGAGAAACAGGCACCCGCAAAGCCACTTATGCAATACAAGTTGCATGTCAAGCGTGGAGCAAGTCTCATGAACGATGTCATGTAAGGTTAGCCCGGGCCGCTTCATCCCAACATACCGCAAGATGCAAAGTACACAAGAAGCAATCGACAATAAAAGCATCAACGCCCACAATGACCATTGTGTTCTACTCGTGCAACAGATCTACATATAGACACGGCTCTGATACCACTGTAGGGTTTCGTAGCATGGAAAACAAAAAAATTCTATCGCATACAAACAAACAAGCCAAGATCTATCTACTAGATTGTAGCAACGAGTCGATGGAATAACTTACCCTCGAAGATTCCAAAGTGTTTAACGAGAGCGGATTCTCGTGGGTGATGTAGTCGTACTCTTCCCGATCTCAAGATCGCGTAGACGATCCTTCCGGCGCTACGTTCCGGCAGCGCTCCCGCAGTCGGTCACACATTCGGTACTCGACGAAGACCTTCCTCTCCCTTGTTCCAGCAGGCAGCGGAGGTTGTAGCACTCTCCTCGCGATTCCGGCAGCACAACGTTGTGGTACCGGAAGTAGAGGGGAGATCCCGCAGGGCTTCGCCTTAAGCCGGTGCGAGTATGGTGGAGTATGAGAGAGCTCCTCGGGGATCTAGGGTTTAGATGCACCAAGGAGAAGGGGCTAGAGCCGGCGGCTAGGGTTCCGGGGACCCCAAAGTCGGCGGCTAGGGCAAAACCCTAGGTGGAGGCGGCGGCTATGGAGGGCTGCAGCTTCTAGGGTTTGAGGTGAGGGACTTGTGTGTTTAGAGGAGGGAGCCCTGCCCCTCCTTATATAGGTGGAGGGGCCGGCCGCGCCAAGGGGAGGGAGGGGAGTCCCTCCCCAACTCGGCTTGGAGGTGGGCCGCCGGTTGGAGGAGGGATTCCCTCCCCAACTCGGTTTCCCTCCTTCCTCCTCTTTTCCACTTTCCAAAACTTGCCGTTTGACTTTCAAACTAGCCGTTTGACTTTTCAATTTAGGACTTGAATAAACCCTTTATTTTGGACAGTGAATACACTTAGTACATGATGCAATCATTCCAACTTATAATGACACACTCATGTACCCCTTCCCCTCCGGAGTGCCGGACATTCCGGAACCTTCTAGAACATTCCCGATGAAAACACCGGAATCATTCCCTAACTCCGAAACGGGACTTTCCTTATATGAATCTTATTCTCCGGACCATTCCGGATCACCTCGTGATATCCCGGATCCCATCCGAGACTCCGAACAACATTCGGTCTCTTTCTCATAATACAATAACTACTCAAACAACGTCGAATCCTTAAGTGTGTCTCCCTACGGTTCGTGAATTATGCGGACATGATCGAGACACTTCTCCGAACAATAACCAATAGAGGAATCTGGAAATTCATATGGCTCCCACATATTTCTACGATTACTTTGCGATCGAATGAACCACTTACATACGATACCAATTTCCCTTTGTCTCGCGATAGTTTACTTATCCGAGGTTATGATCGTCGGTATCTCTGCATACCTAGTTCAACCTCGTTACCGATAAGTACTCTTTTCTCGTTCCCGTGATATGTGATCCCTTGTGAGCCAGTCACATGCTTGCAAGCTAATTGGATGACATTCCACCGAGAGGGCCCAGAGTATATCTATCCGTCATATGGATGGACAAATCCCACTCTTGATCCATGTGTCTCAACCAATACTTTCCGAACACTCAATGCCACCTTTATAGCCACCCAGTTACGGTGTGGTGTTTGATGTCATCAAAGCATCCATCCGGTAAAGGTGATATGCATGATCTCATGGTCGAAGGAATTAGGTTACTATGTATCAGAAAGCATATAGCAATTGAACTATTGAAATGACTTGATCTTTATGCTACGCTTATCTATAGGAGTATGTCCACCATATCATTCTCCTAACGATATGATCTTTTTGTTGATAACATCTCAATGTTCATGATAGGGAAACCACAATCATTTATCAACCAACAAGCTAGTGATGTATAGAGGCTATACTAGGGACTTCAAATTAAGTTTACAAATCACACAAGTATCAATGTTTCCTTGTTAATACTATTATAGCATGAATGTAAACATTTATCATAAACACAAAGATATAATAATAACCACATTTATTATTGCCTCTAGGGCATATCTCCAACACTATCATGTAATCAAATAAGATTGTTAGGGCATGATGCCTACTATCTCTATTAGTTCTATTTGACTTTTTTGCAACTTGTTGTACTTAATGCTTGTCACTAGGGCCCGAGTGCCATGATCTCACATCTGAACTTATTATTGATTCATGATGATAGTATTGTTTGTGATCTTATCTGCAAGTTGTGTACACATATCATTGTCCGGATCCAAAGGCCCCGAAGTGATAGAAATTGGGATAGCCGAAGGGGATGGCTGTGATGTGAGGATCATATGTGTTCATGGAGTGTTAATTCTTTGCTCCGGTGATCTATTAAAAGGAGTACCTTAATTGCCATTAGATTCCCGTGAGGGCCCGCTGTAACGGGCTGGCTGGACAAAAGATGTTGTACAAGTTCTCATTGCGAGCACGTATGACTATATATGGAACACATGCATATGATTGTTTAGTACTTGGATGCTTTATTTTATTTATCTGCAAATCCCTAGATATGGAAGTTACATGTTTAGACTTCTCCATGCAATGCCCGTCCATCCATCCCTATGCCTACCGCACTCATATCCTATTGTTTGCTACTATTGTTACTATTGCCTTTGTTTACTGCTACTGTTACTTTGTTTTTGCTATTACAAAACTGTTGCTACTGATAAACAACTGTGAGCAAGACTATTTTCAGGTGCAGCTGAATTAACAACACAGTTGTTAAGGCTTGCAAGTATTCTTTGTCTCCCGTTGTGTCGAATCAATAAATTGGGTTATACTACCATCGAAGACTATTGCGATCCCCTATACTTGTGGGTCATCAAATACCACGACGCTCCCTTGCCAAGAAATCTATTGTAGTACCATAAAGGTCATCAAAACCATGAGGAGCTGAAGGTATTCGTTAGTAATTTTAATAAGTAAAACAATAAAATATGCAATGTTTTTATGTTTTTAAGGTTTATAGTTTGTAGAAAAGTACATTGCTATAAAGTAAATTGCAAGTAAGTAAATGCTTTTTTAGAGAAAGACCAACCCTCTATGCAGTAAAAGGAAAATATCAAGTATTATTATTATGTTCTTATATGAGACAAACATTCCCGAGGGAGGCATGGATTTTCTTAGCAAAATGATTTCTACAACAACATGTTAAGCATTTTGTAAAGTTTAATTCTCGTCGGATAGAACCTAAAATAGGTATAGCCATATACATGTGCACATAAACAGCTAATGATTAGTTCTAAGGCCATCTACATGTGCAAACAAAGAATTTATTAAGACATAAAAGTCCGACCACTCCTTTACATTCCAAGGTTCCTGATCAAGAACTCCCTAATGAAACTCCAATACTCAGGAAATGGTTTCTGTCATTCTGTGCCTCCCTACGTACTCTCTGCATTACAGTGAAGTGCAGACCCATGAGCCCATGAAGGTGAAGTAATATGAGGTCGAGATTCGCATATTACCATGATAAAACCACAAAAAAGATTAAAACATGTCCAAATAATCATTGCATACTATATAGAAATTATAGCTAATTCATCCTAAGCCCTAAGGAACATGAGGAACTACTCACAATGGTAAAACATGATATGAATCAGTGGCATATGAAATACAACACAATCTGAAAATATAAATTACCAAAAAAGAACGACAAGTTAATAAGCACAATCATGCACATGACACTAGAACAATATCCAGGGTTTAATCTTCCAGAAATTATGAGGGGAGTGTTGTCGATCTCAAGATGGAGATAGTGCTGATGTTGGGCCTGATGAAGACGATGATGGAGAGTCACCCCTACGCACATGAGGAGTGGTGATGACGATGGCGTCGATTTCCCACTCTCCAGCGGCCTCAGAATAATAGAATCTGCCCTCCTCCATTGACGACTCTGTAAATCTTGGGAAAATTATGGCATAGATTTTCTGTCGAGACAGATGCGTGGTAAAAAGGGATATTCGAGATGATGTTAGAGGCCCAAATAGGATTGGATGGCGCGGCCCAGTAGGGTGGCTGCCCCACATGGACTTATTTGTCCCTCGTGGATCCTCTCGTGTGGTTCTAGTGCCCTAGGTCCTTCTCCCGATGAAAAAATTTCATTGTATTTTTGTTTCAATTAATTGGTATCCAGAAGGATCTTGAAAAATCAAAATACGAAAAAAAAGGTTTTCTGCCGCTCAAAAATTAAATACCAATAAAGGGACTTTGTAGAAAAATCCCATAAATCATCTAAAAATACATAAACAATGGTGAAATTAAACATGTGGATTTTATGATGATACAAAATGCAAGTATCAGTACCATACATAGAAAATATAACATTCATGCATCTTTGAACATTAGCAGGAGCATTACATAAACCAAAGGGTATTTTCGTATAAGCAAAAGTACCGAATGGTGAGAGTAGGTTTGCCAGAATTACTTTGGATGGATCCATATCGACTTCTAGAGCTAAACATGCACCTCCTCCTCCTCCCCTCCAGGAAGGTAACACCCGCACCCACCTCCTGGCCCCTCCTCCTCCCGCACCCTCGCGGCGGCTACGTGCCGTTCCGGGCGGCCTCCCCTCCCCGCCCTCCCTCCCGTGGTCTCTCCTCCCCGCCGCCGCCGCTCGGATCGTCGCCAGGCAAAGACCTGGGGGCGTGGCGGCGTCGTCCCTGATCGCGATCTGGCGGGAAGGCGGCGACATCCGTCCCGGCTGGTTTGGCGGTGGTGTTGCGGCGAGCGGCGGCCGGTGATCCTCGGCCCATATGGCGGCAGGCGGCAGCGGGGATCTGAGCCTAGCTGTGATCTGTCCCGCCCGTTGTCCTCGACGCCGGCGCCCAGGCGACCCGGGCCTTGTCCATGACACTAGGGCGCTTAGGGCATCTGCCCCCGGCATGGTGGTGGTGGCCTCTTTCTCCGTCGGAATGGTCGGCCGGGTCGTCTTGCCGCCTTGCTACGGATCCTGCTAGTTTCTGGCGGGTGGCGTGGAGGCTGCTGGCTCGGTTTTAATAAAGGAGGTGGTCCCGTATCCCTCTCAAGCCAAGACGATGTGCGGATGTTGGTCTCCATTGATCTGGTTTCTGTGTCTTGTTCCGTAAGGCTCCACAGGCAAACTCCATAAGTTCTATCATGCCGTGATTTTGCTGGAACGATTGAATTCGGTCGTACGCACCCATGTTTTACCCTAACCGTTTGGTTTCAGAGTGTGTGCTTCGAAGCTTTGTTGGCTGTTATTATCATGGGGCATGTTCGTTCCATGGTGGTGACGGAGAAAGTCATGGATACCAAGATCTGAGGACAGACAATGGTGGTTCGAGTCTAGGTGGTGATAAGGAATTGGCTAGGTGACTTGTGAATTGGAGAAGTGACATGCAAGTGCAGGCAACTGCACAAGAGAGGTTCATGGTCCTACCTCTCAGGGTGAAAACCTAGGGTCTGGCCTTAATTGGTTGTGCCTGGCAATGGTATTGTTGAAGGTATTGTTTTGATAGCACGGACTTTCTTTAGGGTGAAAACCTAGATCTTTGATCGGACGATGACGGTGTTTGTGCACTTTTCCCTTCTTGGAGGCGTCGTTTTTGGAGAAGTTGGACTTCTGGTGCTGTCTTGATGATGGTAGTACTGCTGTTTTAATGAATGAGTCACTATAACGGGACTTTTCTTTTTGTAATTCTTTTTTTTGGTTATGTGCATCCGTGTGGCCGCTAGGGCAATGCGTTGTTATAGCGGCTGGGTGTAATTGGTATCATCTGATATTAATATATGCTCCTTTCCAAAAAAAAAACTAAACATGCACGCTAATTTGTCATATCCGACAATCCATATTCGTCTTAACTTTGGGGAAATAATTTTGATTTTGATCGATTGTTTCAAGTCCGACTCTTCATGCTTTCTTACTTTCCTTGCATAAAACGATGTAACAATTGTTTGATGGGAAATGATCAGGATCCCCCGGACTCGATATCGTCTCGGGTAGTGCCCTTGGACCGCTGCTGCCCTTCCGACGGACCTCTCCTCACCAGCCGCGTTTCCGCTGCAGGCCACATTCCTGCAGCGAGCTAGTTGTCAGGGGTGTACCCCCAGGTACCCCAGAGTTGGTGTATCGAGTTATTCGATAGAGTGCTAAATTAGTCAATTAAGAGACATGAAATATAAATAGAATAGAGAAAAAGAGAAGAAAAGTGCACTTGGGCTGACTCAGCACTTATTCGGCCCAAGTGAGAAACTCCCAGGACCAGCTCTACACAAAACGGGCTGAATTATAGCCACATGAGCCGAGTCAGTCAATATGAAAAGCCAAAATTAGGTCATCCATGCCGGGTGGGCCGAACGAATCACCTCGGCCCACAACGCTACCTCCTCACATCACCGAACCAACGTCCCCTCGACAGCAAACCCCGCGTGGGCCGGCGTCCTCCATGGCAGACCAACACGCACTGAGGTTCCCCGTCGCAGGAGCGCCTCCCGCGGCTGGGCCGGCAGGAGAAGCGCGGCCCACCGTGGAGTCTTGTTCAGCACCAACCGGTCGCCGACATGCCACCGGTCCATCGAGCCACCCCGGGTGGGCCGATACAGGCTTCGTCGGCCCACCACGGAGCTGCAACCACCGAATCACCAGGTAAACCTGGCTAGGATACACCTCACCGCCCCGCCTGGGCCGAGATTAGTGACCCAGCTGGGCCATAGCAGATCAATCCGGCTGGACACCCATTGTGCAACCAGGCTGGGCCTTTAAATATAATTCGGATGGGCCATTACAGAACCAGGCCGAATCAGTTTGACCTAGGTCCGAATTTCCACTTGACCCAAGGCATTTGGGCCGAGGTAAAATGGCCTAGACGTCATATTATTCGTCGTCTCCAGATGTATCCACACACTGGTGGAAAAAGGGCCTCCAGTCCCGGGCCGCAACTGGCTCTAGTCCCGGTTTTGGGCCCGGGACTGCGAAAACGGGACTAGAGGCCCCCCTCTAGTCCCGGCTCGCTACGGCCCGCGACTGATAACAGCCACGTGGCTGTTTCAGCGCCGCGGGGGGCGGAAACCCTCTAGTCCCGGGCCGTAACACCACCCGGGACTAGAAGGTTTCCTGCCGCGGCAGAGAATTGTGTGTTTCTCTGCCGCGGTAGAGATTGTGTATTTCCTTTTTTTTGCCATTTCGTTCCTTTTTTGTTTTGTGTTTCACTATAATTCAAACATATATTTGAGTATACATATTATATGCTACTACATACACACTACACGTCGATGCATTTATATAATTAATCGATCCCTTGCAAGCATACATATAATCAATCATATCAAAAGGAAGAAATGTTTTGAAATTACTTGGTCACTGATGAATATATATATCATATGAGCTACATGGAGATGACTAAGGAAAATCGAGTTCCACATCATTCGCATAATGCTCTCCATGTACATCAAGGACTTCATTCATCATAAATCCTGCCAACTCCTCTTGAATTGCTCTTATGCGTTGGTCTAGCTCTAGTTTCTCCCGCAAATCATAAATATAATGTGAGTCAACTTTCCTCTCACTGGTGAACTCGCGGATATACTCGCAGACGTAGTATCCACATAAATGAGTTCCCGGTGGCTGCTGTAAACTCTTCGCCATTTTATAAGTTAGCTCCTCTTTGAATGGACCTGGTATTTTCTGTCTGAACCGTGTCCAACACCTGCTCGGCAAAGAAAATGAAGAAAGGAGTTATTAGTTACTTGATATCAGGAAATGAATGAAAGAGGACGATATAATGCGATAATGATTGAAATTACTTATGGAGCATTTCTTTCATGTCGCTCCACTGCTCTTGGTCCCAACTTAATGAGTCATGGACTTCAACTAGGGAGTTGTCAACTTGAATGTTTAGCAAGATCCAGTGGAATCTGCGGACATTTACATAAGCATACATGCATAGCTCATCCAGTAAGCAAAAATAAAATGTGTACAAGATATAAACACTCACTTGAAGTTGTAAGGAAATAGTATTTCCTTAACAAAATTATTCTCGGTTAAGAACCTGCACAGGTCTTCCTCCACGTCCTTGGGGTGATTCTTTAACGTATATTCATTAATGATATATGGGTCAATGAACCCAACGTCGTATCTTCTAGCTCTTTTGCATTCAAGCATCTTCATTTTGCAGAATATAATATCATCATACAAAAGGATATATAGTTAGGATAATATATTAAATGCAATGAACGAGCTAAAGCTACAAACTTAATTATAGAAATAAATAACTTACAGACAGTAGCAACCAATGATATATTTGTCGAGGGCGCGTTGGTTGTATAACTGAAACAGTTCGGTCATTTGAACCTGTATCAAGTATGGTTTGAAGTGATGCTCCATTCTAACGTCCACCGGAAACCAATCTTTCTGATGCTTTTTTTCTGATTGCGACATGTACCATTCGTGCAGATTTCGCATATGTGTGGATAGACGCGTGAGCTCCTCATTACTGACTAGAGGCTCCCCTTGGACATACTGCCGTACTATCTGACCCACCGGCGTATCTTCATAGCCTAAATATTGACCAAGAGACATATTTGCTTCTTTAGCAAGTGCTTTGGCCTGCAATACAGTGATTCCCATAAGTGAAGCATTATTACGGGCTCTAGGATCCATTATTTGCATGTCCATATCCATTTCAGCTCTGAAGGCGTTGTCGAGGTCTGAAATGACTTTGAGCGGGGCGACCGATTGATTCTTCTGTGCTCCGAGCTGGGCAACTTGCTTCCCGCTTTTTGTACTTGTGATTTTTTCTTCTGTGCTTGCTTAATAATCTCCCGGTCATAGTCTGATTCCAGATTCATCGATATCTGGGATGGTTGCTCAAGAAAGGACTTAGCCCACTTTTTGGTTTTTTTGTTATATACCGGCTTTGGCTCAGGCTTTTTGGGTGCAAAATGAGCCTTAACTTGGGCAGCCACATCCGCGTTAGTTTCCTCATCGGTCTTGTCATAAGGTCTCTTTGGAAGAGCCGGCAGGATATCGACTATCTTTGGCGTTTGACCTTTCTTCGATGTGGGGCGCGGGGGACCGTCGAACTTCCGTTTCTTCGACGAGGTAGTAGTATTGCACGGAGGCGGAGGCGGAGATCGAGTTGATGTACTCCTACTGCGGCGATCGTCAGCGGGGTGGACTTGGAGGTTGGCGATAATCGGGTTGGGGTGGACTTGGAGGTTGGCGATAATCGGGTTGGGGTGGACTTAGAGGTTGACGATATTCGATGCAGGGTGGACTTTGATTCCTTGGAGTCGGTGGCCTTGGCGCCGAGCCTAGAAACTTGATGTACTTCTTATTCCATAGAATGATGTTGCGCTTGACATCTCCTAGTTTCGTAAGGCCTTCAGGCGTAGCGATTTCAATCTCTAGGTCCGCAAAATCCTCCACTATGTCATCCACCGTGACACGAGCATAGCCTGGTGGAATCGGAAGTGAATGATGGAGTGCTTCAGGTAGACAAGGTAAAGCAGTGCCGATCGCCACCTTGAACGACACGTTATTCATTGGCTGATGTAGCTCACATTGTGCCATCTCTCTGACATCATCCACGGGGTAGTGAGGAGCCGGTGCACCATCCAGCAATGCTTGATCCTCAGCCCGAACCTCCGTGGAATCCACGTTGCTTCTCCGTTGGCTAAGATCCAATGCAGGATCATCAGACCGCGGGTGAGTTGACGACGGCGGCCTTTGGATAATTTCATGCATGAGGTTCTTCAGATCAGCTAGGTCCTGCTCTACCTTGGAGATCCGGTCTACCTCCCGGTCCTTATTTCTCTGACGGCTTCTGTAATTAGCATCGTACTGACGAAACCCTTTCTTCCACGAGACACCGACGCTTTTGCCTTGTGTTCGTCCTCCCTTTGTAGGATTCCCTAGGGCGCGTGTCAGCTCGTCGTTCTCTCTCTCGGGACGGAACAATACCAATTGAGCATCGTTCATTGCTTTAATAAGGTCTTGGGAGGGTTTTAGAATTTTCTCATGAAATAATGTCTTCCCTGTTTCTGGGTCCAAGGATCCCCCGTGCCCGTACCACCAGTGCTTTGACCTCTCGGGCCATCCATATGTACCAGGAGTGACGCCTCTAGCCCTCATTTCCTTCTCCATAGTTTCCCACTTAGGGACGACACTCTTGTAGCCACATGTCCCCATTTTATGATGGTATTTCTTGTTGGCAGCATTTAACGCGTTCTTTGCCGACTTTGCCTTTGCTTTATCAGATTGCTTGTACTGTACAAAATCGGGCCACTATTCTCTCAACTTCTCGTTTACTCCTTTGAAGTCTGGAGTTTTCTTTTTCACGACATATTTCGTGTATAAACTTTTCTTGTGGTTCCGGTACAGTTCAGCCATCTTGCTCAGTGCCCACTCCTTGACTTTCGCTCTATTTTCAAGCCCACCCGGGCTTGGGGTAATACCATCTACCTCAAATTCCTCATACTCTGGAGGTAGTATGAAATGCGCTATGAGCTTCTGCCAAAGGTCATCTTTGGCATCATCGGTGACATAGCTGTTGGATTCTTCACCGGGTTTCTTTGACTTATTCCATTCTTGGATGGTGATCGGCAGGTTGTCCCTAACAAGCACCCCGCATTGATTTATAAACATCCTCCGGTGCTTCTCTGGAGCAATCGGTTCACCATCATCATCTATTTCTTCGATGGTGAACCTCTGATTACCATCCAACTTTTTGTTCGACCCTCGTTTCGTTCGAGCTGTCGATTGCTTCGATCCGGTGGGCTAAAAGAAGAAAAGAGAGTGATTAATATATATCTAGATCAGTTAATGAATAGAGGTAACACGAGACTTTATATATATATATATATATATATATATATATATATATATGTACCTCGCCGGATCCTGTCGAGGGGACATCATTATTGTTGTTATTTGTTTGCCCTTCGTCCATCTGGTCTTCCCCTTGGTACATTAGGTTTTCCTCTAGTCCATCACCGGATGGATTCAGATATGAGGATATCTCTTCCTCGAGCAAAATATCTTCGGCGCCGGTAGTAATATTAAGAGGAATTTCACCTCTTATCATGCCCTGAAGAAAACCTTCACCGATGTGACCACCATCTTCGGATGGATCCATGACTTAATTATCTATAACAAAAAAAAGAGTTAAACAGGTTAGAAAAAACAATAATCCTAATAACTAAAACAATATAATCCTAATTATAATAATCCTAATATTATTTGTGCTAAAACAATAATCATAATAACTAAAACAAAAAAATAACCCTAATAAAACAATAAATAAAACAATATAATCCTAATAAATAAAACAAAAAATAAATAAACAATAATCCTAATCCTAATTCTAATATTTTAATTAAAACAATAATCCTAATACTAAAACAAAAAACCCTAATATAAAAAAACTATAGAAACAAACTATAACAAAAAACCCTAATAAACCTAATTATAATAATCCTAATACTAATCCTAATAACTAAATCTTAATTATAATAATCCTAATTATAATCCTAATTATAATAATCCTAACTATAAAAAAACTATAGAAAAAACTATAACAAAAACCCTAATAATCCTAATTATAATAATCCTAATAATCCTAATTATAACAATCCTAATAATATTAATTATAATCCTAATTATAATAAACCTAACTATAAAAAAACTATAAATAACTATACAAAAAACTATAACAAAAAACTATAAAAAAAAGTATAAAAAAATCACCCGCGCGCGCGGCCTCTCGATCGAGCTCACCGACGAGGGGCGGCACGCGCGCGGCAGCGAGGCGGCACGCGCGCGGAGAGGCAGCCGGCGTCACGCGGCGGCACGTCACGACACGGCGGAGCGGCGGCGGCGGAGATGGTGGCAGAGCGGCACGGCGGCGGTGGAGCGGAGTGGCACAGCGGCAGCGGACATCACCTCCCCTGCGTGTTCGTGTTCGTCTCTGCGCGCGTGCTTCGTCTTCGTCGAGGAATGCCAAGTGCTGGGCAGCACCTCCTGGCGCGCAGAATATATAGGGACGCCCCCTTTAGTCCCGAGCTAAGCCACGGGACGGTACTAAAGGGTCTTTAGTCCCGGGTCGTGGCTTAACCCGCGACTAAAGACCCCCCCCCCTTTAGTCGCGGGTTAATCCACGGCCCGGGACTAAAGGGTTTTTTCGGCCGCTTCGTTTTCGCACGCGCAGGCACCCTTTAGTCCCGGGTCCAGCCACGACCCGCGACTAATTGTTTTTTTGTAAATTTTCTTTTATATTCAAATCAAATATAAAAACTTTGGAAAATCATATCTTTTATTATAATAATCCAAATAAAACAAATAATATGTCTATTATTATCAGAAAAATATAAAGAATCTTAATATAATATCCATTTATCTGTTTGCATCATTTATAAATTATTTCATCTGTAAATTTTCTTTTTTAGTTCAAATCAAATATAAAAACTTCGGAAAATCATATCTTTTATTGTAATAATCCAAATAAAACAAATAATATGTCTATTATTATCAGAAAAATATAAAGAATCTTAATATAATATCCATTTATCTGTTTGCATCATTTATAAATTATTTCATTTGTAAATTTTCTTTTTTAATTCAAATCAAATATAAAAACTATGGAAAATCATATCTTTTATTGTAATAATCCAAATAAAACAAATAATATGTCTTTTATTCTCAGAAAAATATAAAGAATCTTAATATAATATCTATTTATCCGTTTGCATCATTTATAAATTATTTCATTTGTAAATTTTCTTTTTTTAATTCAAATCAAATATAAAAACTTTGGAAAATCATATCTTTTATTGTAATAATCCAAATAAAACAAATAATATGTCTATTATTATCAGAAAAATATAAAGAATCTTAATATAATATCCATTTAGTCCCGATTGTAGTCACAAACCGGGACTAAAGATATTTCCCACCGCTTCCCGCCAAGTTTTCCCGCCCTTTCCTTTCTACGAGAGCTTTTAGTCCCGGATGTAGTCACTAACCGGGACTAAAGATATTTCCCGCCATTTCCCAAAGCTTCACGCCAAGTTTTCCCGCCCTTTCCCTCTATATTTAGGGTGATCGCTCCATGGCTATCCACACATCCACACCTTCCTCTCTTAGAACAATGGACAACTCCTACTGGGCCATTCTGACCCTCGAGAAGACCGAGGCGCTATCCGCCTCCAACTACCCTTGTCCGCCGGGCTACCGGCCGCCCGCCGACTGGATGCTGAGCGCTGGAGGGGTTCTTGTCCCTCCTGTCCCTCAAGGTTCCGCATGCCAGGCGGCCATCACAAACCACTTCTACCACGAGCTCATGCCGGAGCAGCGGATGGATCCCCAGTAGGATCCCGACAACTACGACACCTGGAATGCCTTCTTCGCTAATAGGAGGGAAAGGGAGCTCGCCAGGTACGAGGGTGATGGCCCGCCCCTGGTGAACCACAACGAAGCTGGCCATCGTCTGTGGTGGGCAAACCATACTATCATCAGAGTGATGTCCTACATCGTCGGGGGACACCATCCTCGCCTGCGGTGCCCACGAGTCCACCCGCCATAGAGTCATAAAAAGGCCCCACACCGGCCCGGCGGTAGCAGCATCGTCTTCCAGGAGACCCCTCCCCCGCCCGCCGTGAATCCGAGGCTGGAATGGCCCCTGGTATATGCCATGGATGGGCTGAGGATCCCCGGAGTGGCAAGTGACGAAGACGATGATGATGACAATGACAAAGAAGACTGTAACATCCCTAAATTCTTGTTTCAAAGCTCATTTATGTCATCCTTGCATCCATCATCATTTAGGGTTTTTCTCAAAACATTTCAGAAAACAGAAACATATGGTGTCATGATTTTATGTGGACAGACTTATTTTAAATGGCCAACACCACTTGTAAGTTTGGTTGTTGTGAACCAGGAAGGTTACCTTCTATGAGCATAGGATTTAAGTGTAAATTTAAAACCAAAATTTTCAAATAGAAATAGGTTCCAAAAACCATTTTCAAATTTTAAACCAAGTGCCTAGCCTCTGATATTTTGATCCCCAAGCTTGACCAATCCTTTACAAAGCTACCCCATGGCTATATGACCATTTTGAGACTACTGCTCACTACAAAAATCCCAGGAAAATTTGAATTCAAATTGAACTTGATTTCATTTGAAAAACTATCCAGAAAATCAGAATAGAAAAGGAAAAGAATTAAACAAAGGAAAAGGGCCACGCGCCAGGTTTTAAGCCCAGCATCGATTCGAGCCCAACAAGCCCACCTGGGGGTTTTCTTTTCCTCTCGCACGCGCCAGCGCACCCAGACGGTCACTGACGACCGGACCCCACCCTCACTTCGCGCACATCGCTGACGAGCGGGCCCTGCCCATGCTGTCCTCGTCTTCCCCAAACCTCGCCCGCGACCACGTCGCAGCCGCAGTCATGGCCGGTAATGGCACGGCATAATTGGGCATTAATCCGCGAACGTTTCTTGTCGAGGCCCCGGCTATAAGATCCCCACCTCCTAGCGACTATTTTCCCCCAGTCAATTCTGCTTCCACGCCACCAGGCTGCCCACGACTCACACAAAACCGCCGCAGACAGAGCTTGCTCCGGCGAACGATTTCGGTGAGATCCGTGCGCCCCTTCTTCTCTGATTCGTTCGAGCCACTTCGCAATCTCCTTGCACACCTCCTGACCCCACCAGTTCATCCTGTATTGCCCCAGGTCGCCGTTCCCGCTCGACGCCGCAAGCATCTGACGACCACCTCGACTTCGGCGACCAAAATCCGTAAGTCCCGTGCGCCCCTTCACTTCTGACTCACACAAGATTGTTCGCCACGTTCTTGCGCATCTTCTAAACCCCCTGGCTTGTGTTAGGGCGACGCGGAACCTCGGCAACTACTCCGACAACAACCACCCGACTCCGTCCGTAACTCCGACGAGCAATCCTCGCCGTGACAGCGCGCCCCTCCGCAAACTAGTACCACGTTGAGTTTCTGCACGCCCTTGCGGATATGGTAAGCACCTTCTTGCATCCTGGAACGAACTGGAACGCTAGCGCCGCCGTAGACCGAGCGCTCCGCCGCTCGCCGACGCCGCGCGCCGCCAGGACATGGTAGCTTGCTCGCGTGCCATTGGATCTTGATCCAAGCGTTAGGATAGAATCATTAATCGGCGAAGAGGTACGCGATCTGGAGCGTACGATCTATTTAGATCCTGCGGCTAAAGAGCTCGATCCGGTGCGAACCGGTACGCACAAATCATAACGCGACGCGTGGCAAGGGTTAGAACTAAAAACAGAATTAAAACCAGAATTTGATTCAAATTTCAAATTCTTATAACTTTTGATTGCCACGTTGGAATTTTGCAAACTGTATACCGTTGGAATCAGTGAAACAAGACCTTTCTGAATATCCAATGTGTTTAACAAATAGTAACAGTTAAAATGACTTTATTTGTAGAAACATATTTAAGGCTATTTTAAGTATAGATTTATTTTGGTAAATTGTATTAGTGCCAAATAAGTTTAGTTGGAAAACTTGTGACTTGTTAAGTTTCTGTAAACTTGTGCATGCTTGGTAGAATTTTCAAAATCACCACTTGGTAAATTCTTGCATGCATGCATTCATATTATTTTTGATTGAATATAATTGTGTGTAATTGTATGCTATAATTTTGTGTAGATTTTGCTAGTGATTGTGATTGTGAAGAGTGCTACTCTCCCCACTACCAAGGCAAGTGATATTTTCATGAATATTTCTATCCTATGTTTTGTACTAGCATTAGATATTTTTGCTAAGTCTTGCATGCTATTTTTGCCTAATGCCAAGTTGGGGAATCCTAAGTAGTGTAGAATTGTAGAATTGCTAGGGAATATTCCTAAGTTAAATTATCATACCATGCTTAGCCTAGCTATTTAGCAAACAAGGGTTGGTAAAAATCTATACTCACTATGATGAAAATATTTCTAAGTCATGAGACTTATGTTTTCCTAATAAAACAACTAAGTCAAATGAACCTCCTGGGTGGAATGGAAGGATTGGGTTATGTTGAGTGGTTACACAAGGCCATGGACTTGGGTTGTGTATCTCACTTGTGGTATGCCACCCAGGCACAAAGGGATTTGGAGGCCAAGTGTTGAGAAAGCTTTCAGTGCAACCACTTGGCAAAATGGGCTCTGCCTTGATCATATAGGTAGCTAGAACTTAGTCTTTTGGACAGTTGGTGGTAGAAGGGATTGATAGGTTGGAACGCGTCCATTTGACTAAGGAAAAGCTTCTGAAAGGTCCTGTCTTGGGAAACCAAGTCTCGTGGGGAAAGTGCACAACCTCTGCAGATAGAAAACCTAAGTATTTAGCCTAGTCCAAGGCAATGGACAACTTGAGCATCAAGACATGGAAGCTACAAGAATCTCATCACTCCAACTTCTAAGTAAAATTTGTGGGTGAACAAGGGTAAAGGACCCCAATGTCTATTGGTGGGTTCTTGGGAAGTTTTTGATAAATAAAAACTTAGTGATTTCAACTAATAGGTAAAACCTATTTTCAAGCAAAGCAAGCCAAGCTACACTTAGCCAAAATGCATATAGTAATATAGTCCACTAAAAAATATACTAAGGTATCACTTGCCAATACTATTCCAAAGTATTGACCCTCTGTGGCTGTAACTTGTGATGTTGCAGGTTACTCTGATGATGAGTAGGAGTCATGAGTCTACACTCAACATGCTTGCCTGTGGCACATGAAGATGAAGACTTATGTTTATTTACTTATTCCTTAAACTCTTGTATTAGGCCTATGGCCCTGAGTTGTAAAAGATTATGTTTTATCTCTGGAATGAGTGTAATAAACGACCTTTGTATCTGTGTACTTCATCTTAAACTGTGGATGCTAGCATTGATCTAGGGACTAGCATTGCAATCACAGGGATCCATTCCTTTATAAAGGAGGGGTCTAACAGATGGTATCAGAGCACTGTGTTGCCTGTAGGATTATGACCCTAGGATTGGAAAACCACTAAGGAAAATTTTTCAACTACTTCTACACTTGTCTATTCTTCTCGTAAAACTTTTCTAATCTTTTCATTCTCAACTCCATTTGTAGATGAACTCCATCAACGAAGCCGTGAAGAAAGGACCACTCATGACCATGACCTTGGAGTGTGAAACTGAGTTTCCCAAGATTCTCAAGGACCTCATGGTGGCAATGGAAGCACATGGAGCAGCTATTTACAAAGGCTTTCCAGTGATGGATGAAGGAGTGGAGTATTGGTGGGTGCAACTTCACTTGTACAAAAACAAGGAAGACAACCACAAGGAAAGGGGATTCTGCATGTACACCAACACTATAATGCACACCACATTCTTTGAGTCAGCCAGAGATGCAGCTTGGAGGACTATCAAAGAACTAAGTGCTAGAGTCAAGTGCAGGGTGCTCAACCTCAAAAAAGACTTAGAGAAGGAGAAAGAACTTACCCAAGAGTTGGAAGCCACCAACCAAGAGTTAAGGGGAGATATAATAGACTTAGTGATGGAATCATGTGAACAGGATAGGTGGATTGCCTCTAGGAACATTGTGATAGCCACCAGATCCAGTGAGATAGGATTGTGAGCACACTTCGTTAGTTGCACCACCATCTATCACATTATTTTCCAAAATGATACCTTAAATAAGTTTGGACCTTGATTGATGTAATGGATTCATGTATGCATGACTTGCGTGATTTTGTGTTCTAAGGATGTGTATGTGATGTTTGTCTTTGTTTATCTTAAATTGTGTTGTTCTAACTTTTCAATCTAATAAATAGATGCCTATTACCATCGGCACTGTGGAGGAGTTCCAGGTTACCCGTTTCGGTCCACGTATCATTGAGCTTACCACTTTGCTCGATCTCCCTCTTCCCACCATCACGGTGTACCCACTCACCAAGTTCGAGAGGAAGGACCTCTGGGGCTTCAAGGTGAACCAGCCCGGACGCCAGACAGAGCCCACTACAGAGGCCATCGTCTTCAAGCTGATGCACGACGACAGGGAGAGAGGCATGGAGGTAGTCATGCAGGACCTGATAGGACGTCTATTAGGCCGTCACTCCCGACAGGTTAGGGGCACTCACTTCCATGTCTTCGGAAGACGTGATGTTGATGGAGAGTCCATCGACTTTGAGGACGACTCGAGGGACGTAGCGGAGCCGATACGTCTCTATCTCCAGGACTTAGAGTCTCTTATCAGGCACGTGGACACGGACAGGACGAACGTCATGCTCAGCAATGACGAGCTTCAGGTGCAGCTACGCGAGAAGGACAAGCTTTTCGCATAGCAGGACGAGATGATCAAGGAAATGGAGACAAAGTTCGAGGCCCAGGACCGCAAGTTCAAGAGTCAGGAGAAACGTGTCCAGGATAGGAACAAGAAGATCCGGGACATGACCGAGGAACTGAAGTCCAAGGATTTCGAGCTAGAGCAGCAGCAGATGGTTATTGAGAGGCTTCGCTCCCAGAAGAGGGCTCTCAAGGCCAAGGTCGATTCCTTGACCACTACTATTGAGGAGAACAAGACCGCGATGGAGAACGCAGGTCTTACCTTCGTCGAGGAGGAGATTGATGCTGATGAGTAGACTTGACTACTCATTTATCTTTCATTATCATACTTGTTATTTGTGAACTTGTTATTGGACCATCCGACATGTGGATGGCTTGCCTCTTGTGTGTTTTATTTCATGAACTTATTATCTGGTTGTTGAACTTTTATTCTTGAGTTGCATGCTATGTGTCTGCTTGTGATGTATTGTGCATAAAACATCTATGGGTATCTCATTCTTATCTATTTGAACAAAACCACAGATGCCTCCCCGTCGCGCAAACCCCAACCCCAACAACATCACCCCGGAAATGCAACAAATGATGAATGCGCAAACACAGCTTATGTAGATGATGACAACATTCATCCAAAACCAGAATAACAACAACAACAACAACAACAACAACAACAACAACAACAACAACAACAACAACAACAACAACAACAACAACCCCAATAACAACAACAACAACAACAACAACAACAACAACAACAACAACAACAACAACAACAACAACAACAACAACAACAACAATAACAACAACAACAACCCTCCGGGTTTTGATATGCTCACCAGATTTCTGCGTTTGAGGCCAGCAAAGTTTTCGGGGACAACTGATCCCATGGTAGCCAATGATTGGCTACGTTCCGTGAACAAGGACTTAGTGACCGTGGGCTGCACGGATGCTGAAAAAGTCAGGTTCGCAGCACATCTGTTGGAAGGACCAGCCGCCACATGGTGGGACAACTTCCAAATCACCACTCCTATTGATGAGGTGACTTGGGCTATCTTTGAAGATGGCTTTCGCACTGCTCATATCTCATCGGGAATGATGAGCCTGAAAAAGAAAGAGTTTCACAACCTGAAGCAGCGCCACCGCAGCGTGGCTGAATACATAGAAGAGTTCAACAATTTGGCACGCTATGCACCGGATGAGGTTGACACAGATGCCAAAAGAAAGGAAAAATTTCTGGAGAGCTTCAATGATGAGCTGAATCTGCAGCTGTCTGTGGCATATGTTCCAACTTATCAGTCTTTGTGTGACAAGGCTGCTATTTTGGAGAGTAAAATGAAGCAAGTCGAGAGTAGGAAGAGGAAACACTCCGACAAGCACAGCTCGGGATCGTCTCACAAACGATCTCACTATGATGACAGTGGCAGCTCAGGATCCCATAAGCATGGGAAATTCAACAAGCACCACAACCACAACCGTCATGACAACAAGCATCACCGCAGTCATGACAATGACAAGTACAAGAACAACAAGGGTGGACATAAGAGCCACTATAGTGGAAATGGTAGTGGAAGTGGAAACCAGCCTCCTAAAAAGGACATCAGTCAGGTTGAGTGCTTCAAATGCAAGAAGCTGGGGCATTATGCTAATGAGTGCCCTGAGAACAAAGTTGAAGGACCTAACAAGCCAAATCCTTTTCAAAAAGGACAGGTTAACCACATCAATGTGGAGGAGGTCTATGAGGAGCCTGATGCCGTTGCTGGTAAGTTCAAACTCAATTCAATTTCAGCATTTGTACTCTTTGATACCGGTGCATCTCATTCATTCATATCAAAGGCATTTGTTGAAAGAAATGAACTACCGGTAGAAACCATTGGGTGTCCTATAAGAGTAAGTTCTCCGGGTGGAGAAATGATAGTAAACTCAGGATGTCATGACTTAGTCATAGAGTTTGGAAAACATAAGTTTCCAGTGAACCTAATAATCCTGAATTCCCAAGGATTGGATGTGATTTTGGGTATGGATTGGATGGCTAAGTATGAGGGAGTACTAGATTGTGCCAATCATACAGTTACACTCACAACCCCAGAAGGGAAAAGATTAAAATTCAGGTCAAACTTTGAATCCAAAGGAAGTAAGCTGAATTCTCTTAAGGGGGTTAGCATGGATAGTGTACCAATTGTGTGTGAGTATCCGGATGTGTTTCCGGAAGAGTTGCCAGGAATGCCACCGGATAGAGATGTGGAGTTTCTGATAGATTTGGTACCAGGTTCTGGACCAATAGCTAAGAGACCATACAAAATGTCAGTTGATGAATTGAAAGAGCTCAAGAAGCAACTAGGAGAACAGTTGCAGAAAGGGTTTATTCAACCAAGTTCTTCATCTTGGGGAGCTCCAGTTTTATTCATGGAAAAGAAGGATAGAACACAAAGATTATGCATTGACTATCGTTCACTCAACGAGGTAACCATCAAGAACAAATATCCTTTGCCAAGAATCAACGACTTGTTTGATCAGTTAGAAGGAGCATGTGTGTTCTCGAAGATTGATCTTCGGTCAGGCTATTTTCAACTCAAAATAAGAGAGCAAGACATACCTAAGACAGCATTCACCACAAGGTATGGATTGTATGAGTACACTGTGATGCCTTTTGGGTTAACCAACGCTCCAGCATACTTCATGAATATGATGAACAAGGTGTTCATGGAATTTCTTGACAAGTTTGTTGTCGTTTTCATCGATGACATCTTGGTCTACTCCAAGAGCAAGGAAGAACATGAAAGACACTTACGCTTGATACTTGAGAAACTGAGGGAACATAAACTTTATGCCAAATTCAGCAAGTGTGAGTTCTGGTTAGAGGAAGTTGGTTTTCTTGGTCATGTTATGACAAAGGATGGTGTGGCAGTTGATCCTGCTAAAGTTTCAGCTGTGACAGAATGGGAATCTCCCAAGAATGTGAAAGAAGTTCGTAGTTTCCTCGGCTTAGCAGGTTACTACAGAAGGTTCATTGAAAATTTCTCGAAGGTTGCTAAGCCAATGACAGAATTGTTAAAGAAGGACAAGAAATTTGCTTGGTCTGAAGGTTGTGAAGTCAGCTTCCAAGAATTGAAGAAGAGACTTGTAACAGCACCAGTTTTATGTCTACCGGATTTGGAAAAGGATTTCCAGGTATATTGTGATGCGTCTCATCAAGGTTTGGGTGCCGTATTGATGCAAGACGGTAAAGTTGTGGCCTATGCTTCGAGACAACTCAAAACTCATGAAGTAAACTATCCTACTCATGATTTGGAGTTAGCCTCTGTCGTCCATGCACTCAAAACATCGAGACATTACCTTTTAGGAAAGCGTTGTGAAGTATTCACCGATCATAAGAGTTTGAAGTATATCTTCACCCAGAAGGAAATCAATATGAGACAAAGGAGATGGCTAGAGCTTATCAAGGATTACGACTTAAGCTTGCAATACCACCCCGGTAAAGCAAATGTAGTAGCAGATGCTCTAAGTCGTAAGACGTTTGTAAATGGCCTTACCAAAGGTGAATTGCCAGATGACTTGTGTAAGCAATTCACAGAACTCAGATTGGAGATTGTGCCAGAAGGACATCTTATGTCTTTGGATGTTCAACCCACTCTGTTGGATAAGATCAAAGAAGCCCAAAAGATGGATAAAGAAATTGAAGAGATTAAGGAAAGGATTAGCCAAGGGAAAGCTAAAAGTTTCCATATAGACAAACAAGGTACTTTATGGCATGGGAAACGTATTTGTGTTCCACAAGACACGGAGTTGCGGAAACTGATTTTACAGGAAGCCCACAACTCTCCGTATTCTATTCACCCGGGAAACACCAAGATGTACATGGACATGAAAGAAAGATTTTGGTGGAACAATCTGAAAAGGGACATCGCCGAGCATATTGCTTTGTGTGATGTATGTAGCAGAGTAAAAGCGGAGCATCAGAAACCAGCAGGTTTGCTTCAACCACTACCTATTCCTGAATGGAAGTGGGAAAATATTGGTATGGATTTCATTACCGGATTACCAAGGACCAGGTCGGGATATGATTCCATATGGGTAGTAGTGGATCGCCTAACTAAAGTGGCTCATTTTATACCCGTGAAGACAACTTATACAAGTGCCAAGTTAGCAAAGATCTACATGAGCAGAATTGTATGCCTTCACGGTGTGCCTAAGAGTATTGTGTCAGATAGAGGAACTCAGTTCACTTCTCATTTTTGGAGACAGCTTCATGAATCCTTAGGAACGAGGTTGGAATTCAGCACTGCTTTTCATCCTCAAACTGATGGACAAACAGAAAGGACTAACCAAATTCTTGAAGACATGTTGAGGGCATGTGCTTTAGACTATGGAGCAAGTTGGAATGAAAGTTTGCCTTACGCAGAGTTCTCTTACAATAACAGTTACCAATCTAGCATTGGGATGGCACCATTTGAGTTTCTCTACGGAAGGAAGTGTACCACCCCATTACTATGGAATGGTGTGGGAGAAAGAAGTTTATTTGGACCTGATCTTATCAAAGACGCCGAGGAGAAAGTCAAATTGGTCAAGGACAGGTTGAAGATAGCACAGTCCCGACAGAAAAGCTACGCGGATTCTAAGCGTAGAGAAGTCACCTACGAAGTTGGGGATAGAGCTTATCTTAGAGTATCACCACTTCGTGGAGTGAAAAGATTTGGAGTCAAAGGAAAGTTGGCACCAAGATATGTTGGGCCATTCAAAATTCTAAGTCGCAAGGGAGAAGTTGCATATGAAGTTGAATTGCCAGAGTCTCTGTCAGCTGTCCATAATGTGTTTCATGTGAGTTAGCTTAAGAAATGTCACCCAGAAATGGAAGAATCATCTTTGAAGGATACCATACCCTTGGAAGAAGTCCAGCTAGAAAGTGATCTCACCTATGAGGAAAAGCCTGTCAAGATTCTTGAGACCGCAGAAAGAGTCACAAGGACTAAAACTATCAAGTTTTGCAAGGTGCAATGGAATCATCATTCTGAAGAAGAAGAAACATGGGAAAGAGAAGATGATCTTCGGAAAGACCACCCTCACCTATTTGCTAGCCAATCCGAATCTCGAGGGCGAGATTCATCTTAAGGGGGTTAGATTTGTAACATCCCTAAATTCATGTTTCAAAGCTCATTTATGTCATCCTTGCATCCATCATCATTTAGGGTTTTTCTCAAAACATTTCAGAAAACAGAAACATATGGTGTCATGATTTTATGTGGACAAACTTATTTTAAATGGCCAACACCACTTGTAAGTTTGGTTGTTGTGAACCAGGAAGGTTACCTTCTATGAGCATAGGATTTAAGTGTAAATTTAAAACCAAAATTTTCAAATAGAAATGGGTTCCAAAAACCATTTTCAAATTTTAAACCAAGTGCCTAGCCTCTGATATTTTGATCCCCAAGCTTGACCAATCCTTTACAAAGCTACCCCATGGCTATATGACCATTTTGAGACTACTGCTCACTACAAAAATCCCAGGAAAATTTGAATTCAAATTGAACTTGATTTCATTTGAAAAACTATCCAGAAAATCAGAATAGAAAAGGAAAAGAATTAAACAAAGGAAAAGGGCCACGCGCCAGGTTTTAAGCCCAGCATCGATTCGAGCCCAACAAGCCCACCCGGGGGTTTTCTTTTCCTCTCGCACGCGCCAGCGGACCCAGACGGTCACTGACGACCGGACCCCACCCTCACTTCGCGCACATCGCTGACGAGCGGGCCCTGCCCACGCTGTCCTCGTCTTCCCCAAACCTCGCCCGCGACCACGTCGCAGCCGCAGTCATGGCCGGTAATGGCGCGGCATAATTGGGCATTAATCCGCGAACGTTTCTTATCGAGGCCCCGGCTATAAGATCCCCACCTCCTAGCGACTATTTTCCCCCAGTCAATTCTGCTTCCACGCCACCAGGCTGCCCACGACTCACACAAAACCGCCGCAGACAGAGCTTGCTCCGGCGAACGATTCCGGTGAGATCCGTGCGCCCCTTCCTCTCTGATTCGTTCGAGCCACTTCCCAATCTCCTTGCGCACCTCCTGACCCCACCAGTTCATCCTGTATTGCCCCAGGTCGCCGTTCCCGCTTGACGCCGCAAGCATCTGACGACCACCTCGACTCCAGCGACCAAAATCCGTAAGTCCCGTGCGCCCCTTCACTTCTGACTCACACAAGATTGTTCGCCACGTTCTTGCGCATCTTATAAACCCCCTGGCTTGTGTTAGGGCGATGCGGAACCTCGGCAACTACTCCGACAACAACCACCCGACTCCGTCCGCAACTCCGACGAGCAATCCTCATCGTGACAGCGCGCCCCTCCGCAAACTAGTACCACGTTGAGTTTCTGCACGCCCTTGCGGATCTGGTAAGCACCTTCTTGCATCCTGGAACGAACTGGAACGCTAGCGCCGCCGTAGACCGAGCGCTCCGCCGCTCGCCGACGCCGCGCGCCGCCAGGACATGGTAGCTTGCTCGCGTGCCGTTGGATCTTGATCCAAGCGTTAGGATAGAATCATTAATCGGCGAAGAGGTACGCGATCTGGAGCGTACGATCTATTTAGATCCTGCGGCTACAGAGCTCGATCCGGTGCGAACCGGTACGCGCAAATCATAACGCGACGCGTGGCAAGGGTTAGAACTAAAAACAGAATTAAAACCAGAATTTGATTCAAATTTCAAATGCTTATAACTTTTGATTGCCACGTTGGAATTTTGCAAACTTTATACCATTGGAATCAGTGAAACAAGACCTTTCTGAATATCCAATGTGTTTAACAAATAGTAACAGTTAAAATGACTTTATTTGTAGAAACATATTTAAGGCTATTTTAAGTATAGATTTATTTTGGTAAATTGTATTAGTGCCAAATAAGTTTAGTTGGAAAACTTGTGACTTGTTAAGTTTCTGTAAACTTGTGCATGCTTGGTAGAATTTTCAAAATCACCACTTGGTAAATTCTTGCATGCATGCATTCATATTATTTTTGATTGAATATAATTGTGTGTAATTGTATGCTATAATTTTGTGTAGATTTTGCTAGTGATTGTGATTGTGAAGAGTGCTACTCTCCCCACTACCAAGGCAAGTGATATTTTCATGAATATTTCTATCCTATGTTTTGTACTAGCATTAGATATTTTTGCTAAGTCTTGCATGCTATTTTTGCCTAATGCCAAGTTGGGGAATCCTAAGTAGTGTAGAATTGTAGAATTGCTAGGGAATATTCCAAAGATAAATTATCATACCATGCTTATCCTAGCTATTTAGCAAACAAGGGTTGGTAAAAATCTATACTCACTATGATGAAAATATTTCTAAGTCATGAGACTTATGTTTTCCTAATAAAACAACTAAGTCAAATGAACCTCCTGGTGGAATGGAAGGATTGGGTTATGTTGAGTGGTTACACAAGGCCATGGACTTGGGTTGTGTACCTCACTTGTGGTATGCCACCCAGGCACAAAGGGATTTGGAGGCCAAGTGTTGAGAAAGCTTTCAGTGCAACCACTTGGCAAAATGGGCTCTGCCTTGATCATATAGGTGGCTAGAACTTAGTCTTTTGGACAGTTGGTGGTAGAAGGGATTGATAGGTTGGAACGCGTCCATTTGACTAAGGAAAAGCTTCTGAAAGGTCATGTCTTGGGAAACCAAGTCTGGTGGGGAAAGTGCACAACCTCTGCAGATGGAAAACCTAAGTACTTAGCCTAGTCCAAGGCAATGGACAACTTGAGCATCACGACATGGAAGCTACAAGAATCTCATCACTCCAACTTCTAAGTAAAATTTGTGGGTGAACAAGGGTAAAGGACCCCAATGTCTATTGGTGGGTTCTTGGGAAGTTTTTGATAAAGAAAAACTTAGTGATTTCAACTAATAGGTAAAACCTATTTTCAAGCAAAGCAAGCCAAGCTACACTTAGCCAAAATGCATATAGTAATATAGTCCACTAAAAAATATACTAAGGTATCACTTGCCAATACTATTCCAAAGTATTGACCCTCTGTGGCTGTAACTTGTGATGTTGCAGGTTACTCTGATGATGAGTAGGAGTCATGAGTCTACACTCAACATGCTTGCCTGTGGCACATGAAGATGAAGACTTATGTTTATTTACTTATTCCTTAAACTCTTGTATTAGGCCTATGGCCCTGAGTTGTAAAAGATTATGTTTTATCTCTGGAATGAGTGTAATAAACGACCTTTGTATCTGTGTACTTCATCTTAAACTGTGGATGCTAGCATTGATCTAGGGACTAGCATTGCAATCACAGGGATCCATTCCTTTATAAAGGAGGGGTCTAACAAAGACCTTGAAGCTGCGTACTATAGGACTAGGCATGATTATGACTAAAGGGGGTGGCTTTAGTCCTGAGTGTTAGCTAGTCCCGGTTTGTCCCGGTTTTTAATATTAATAAATGTCTTGAGTGTTACCTAATAAATAGAGGGAAATGCCTATAAAGAGAGGGTTCATCTTTAGTCCCGGTTGGAGAAACCAACCGCACTGAAGGGATTGCGGCAGACTGGGCCAGGCAACACTAATAATAGGGGTGAGTGTCGACATTATGTCGTGCGGCTTGTACCTTGTCCCGGATGGTGTCACCAACCGGGACTAAAGATGAACCTTTAGTCCCAGTTGGAGACACCAACCGGGACAAAACATGAGTCAGCACTAATAATAGGGGTGAGTGTCGACATTATGTCGTGAGTGTCGATATTATGCCGAGCTGCTTGTACTATAAATAGGAATCCTTGTGAGTCCAGTCCTCCATCCAGTTTGAGTTATCTCCAAGATGGTTTTCGAGAGCAGGGACACCACTACGGCTAGTTTCAAGGAGATGCCGACGGAGCCCATTCCTCCGGCATCTCCGAGAAACTGGTCATAAAGGCACTCCCTAATATGTGAAATTAGTTAGCTCCCAGGCGTATTGATCTAGTTAGAGAATTTACAAGCTGCAAGATAGTTTTCGAGAGGAGGGACACCACTACAGCCAGTTTCAGGGAGATGCCGCCGGATCCCAGTCCTCCGGCATCTCCGAGAAACTGGTCATAGAGGCACTCCCTAATATGTGACCTCACGCGTTTGGAGATCAGATCTTAATAGTAAGTATGAATCGGGACTAAAGGCCCTCCTTTAGTCCCGGTCCAGCCACAAAACGGGACTAACACACTCAAGATTGTTTGCAGACAACACTATAATAATGGACACATGGAGCATCTTCACTCATAAAATGCTACAATTATTACATATCATTTCTTTGCGTGTGTTCCTTTCTGATCCCGTCGTATCCATGGAGCATCTTCATTCATTAACATGATGCTTGGGTCATCCTTCACCGCGAAGGGCGGAATTTCATGAAACTTATCACAATCTTCTGACATGTCTGTCTTGTCCTCCACTCCCATGATGTTTCTTTTTCCTGAAAGAACTATGTGGCGCTTTGGCTCATCGTCTGATGTATTCTTTTTCTTATTTTTTATTTTTCAAGGTTTGGTAGACATGTCCTTCACATAGAAAACCTGAGCCACATCATTGGCTAGGACGAATGGTTCGTCTAAGTACCCAAGATTGTTGAGATCCAACGATGTCATTCCGTATTTCTTGTCTACCTCAACCCCTCCTCCTGTCAGCTTGACCCATTTGCACCGAAACAAGGGGACCTTAAAAGTAGGTCCATAGTCAAGTTCCCATATCTCCTCTATGTAACCATAATATTTGGTCTTTGACCCATTGTTGTCTGTTGCATCAAAGCGGACACCACTATTTTGGTTGGTGCTCTTTTTATCTTGGGCTATCGTGTAAAATGTATACCCATTTATCTCGTACCCTTGGAAAGTCAATATAGTCGAAGATGGTGACCTAGACAACAAGTATAGATGATCTCCAAGAGTGTTGTTTTTGATGAGATGTTGCAACCAACCGTCGAAAATCTTCATGTGTTCATCTCTAATCCAAGAGTCATGCTTTCCAGGGTTCTTGGAGCGTAAGATTTTCTTGTGTTCCTCGATATATGGGGCTGCCAAGATAGAATTCTGTAGAACGGCGTAATGTGCTTCGGTGTAAGAATGTCCGTCCCTACATATTATTGATTTCCTTCCTAGAGTACCCTTTCCACTCAGTCTCCCCTCATACCGCGATTGAGGAAGACCAATCGGCTTAAGGTCAGGAACGAAGTCAACACAAAATTCAATGACCTCCTCTGTTCCATAGCCCTTGGAGATGCTTCCTTCTGGCCTAGCACGGTTACGAACATATTTCTTTAAGATTCCCATGAACCTCTCAAAGGGAAACATATTGTGTAGAAATACAAGACCGAGAATGGAAATCTCTTCGACTAGGTGAACCAGCAGGTGCGTCATAATATTGAAGAAGGATGGTGGGAACACCAACTCAAAACTGACAAGACATTGGACCACATCATTCTGTAACTGTGGTAGATCTTCAGGATTGATTATCTTCTGAGAGATTGCATTGAGAAATGCACATAGCTTCACAATGGGTACTCGAACATTATCTGGTAGAAGCCTCCTCAATGCAATCAGAAGCATTTGCGTCATAATCACGTGGCAGTCATGAGACTTTAGGTTTTGGAACTTTTTTTTTGCCATATTTATTATACCCTTTATATTCGACGAGAAGCCAGACGGGACCTTAATACTGCTTAGGCATTCAAAAAATATTTCCTTCTCTTTTTTGGTAAGAGCGTAGCTGGCATGACCTTGAAACCATTCTGGATGCAGGCCATCTGGGTCTTTCATACGTTGATGGTCCTTTCGTGCTTCCGGTGTATCTTTTGTCTTCCCATACACGCCCAAGAATCCTAGCAGGTTCATGCAAAGCTTCTTCGTCACATGCATCACATCGATTGCAGAGCGGACCTCTAAGAATTTCCAATATGGTAGCTCCCAAAATATAGATTTCTTCTTCCACATGGGTGTGTGTCCTTCAGCGTCCTTTGGAACAAATTTTCCTCCAGGACCCTTTCCAAAGGTTACCAGTTGATCCAAATCTTTGACCATATCAAATATATCAGCACCAGTACGCTCCTTAGGCTTCGTTTGGTGACATGCCAGACCGTTGAAATTCTTGACTTTCTTTCTTAAGGGATGCTTGGCCAAAAGAAATCGACGATGCTCATTGTATACATTCTTCTTACAATGTTCCAAATATATACTTTCAGTCTCATCTAAATAGTGTGTGCATGCATTGTATCCCTTGTTTGACTGTCCTGAAAGGTTACTAAGAGCAGGCCAATCATTGTTTGTTACGAAAAGCAATGCTCGGAGGTTAAATTCTTCCTGATTGTGCTCATCCCACACGCGTATCCCGGGTTCGTGCCACAACTGTAAAAGTTCTTCCACTAATGGCCTTAGGTACACATCAATGTCGTTGTCGGGTTGCTTCGGACCTTGGATCAACACTGGCATCATAATGAACTTCCGCTTCATGCACAACCAAGGAGGAAGGTTATAGATGCATAGAGTCACGGGCTAGGTGCTGTGACTGGAGCTCTTCTCCCCAAAGGGATTCATGCTATATGTACTTAGACCAAACCTTAAACTCCTTGCGTCATCTGCAAAGTCCGGGTACTTTCTATCGATTTTTCTCCATTGCGACCCATCAGCGGGGTGTCTCACCATCCCGTCTGACTTACGTTCCTCTTTATGCCATCGCAAAAACTTGGCGTGCTCTTTGTTTCTGACTAAGTTTCAACCGTGGTATTATAGGAGAATACCACATCACCTTCGCAGGAACCCTCTTCCGAGGGGGCTCACCCTCAATGTCACGAGGGTCATCTCGTCTAATATTATACCGAAGTGAAGTGCATACCGGGCATGCATCCAAATTCTCATACTCCTCACCGCGGTAGAGGATGCAGTCATTAGGGCATGCATGTATCTTCTGAACCTCTAAACCTAGAGGGCAGACAACCTTATTTGCTTCGTACGTACTGGCGGGCAATACGTTTTCTTTTGGAAGCATATTCTTCATCATTTTCAGCAACTTTTCAAATGAGGAGTCAGGTATAGCACACTCAGCCTTCCATCGCAGCAATTCCAGTGTGTTGTCCAGCTTTTTCAGACCATTTTCGCAATTTGGGTACAACAACTTTTTGTGATCCTCTAGCATGTGATTGAACTTCTCCCTATCCTTTTCAGTTTCACAATCTCTTCGTGCATCGGCAATGGTCCGACCAAGATCATCAGCGGGTTCATCATGTGTCTCTTCTTCATCCTCCCCTTCAGCATCCCCCATGGAAGTATCTCCGTACTCAGGGAAACCATGATAGTTGTCATCCTCCTCCTCTTCTTCATTGTCTTCCATTATAACCCCTCTCTCTCCGTGCTTGGTCCAACAATTATAACTGGGCATGAAGCCGGACTTCAACAGGTGGCTGTGAAGGGTTTTTGAGTCAGAGTAATCCTTTTGATTCCTACATCCATTACATGGACAGAATACAAAACCATTGCGCTTGTTTGCATCAACAACACTGATGAATTCATGCACGCCATTAATGAACTCGACAGAGCGTCGGTCAGTACCGTACATCCATTCCCGGACCATCTGCATTATAGTAAAAGTATATCAAAAACCATTACACAACATGATAAAATTATTACAAGTTATATTGAGAGCTTCTAGAGCATTAATTTTGAATTTTGAAACATTTACATGCACCAATTTGTGAATTGGAGAAAACAATCAACATGATAAATGTGGAGTTTTTTATTATTGTTCTGTCAGTGAAAACCTCATTCCATTCTAAGCTCTGAAACTCTAAAATTACACATTGCAATTTTCAGTAACTATGTGCCTAATCAAAATTTGTTACACATATATATCAAAATCCTTCTAGCTTATTCTAGAGCATGCATGCATTTGATCCATATCTCTATACTTCTAGAGCATTATAGAGCTAAAGTAGCAATAAGATATGAAAGAATGAAGTTCTAACCTTTTAAAGCTTTGGATTTAGGTGTTGCAAACTAAATCTTGAGAAAAAAAATGGCATGAACTCTCTTGCTTCTTTGAGAAAAATGGCCACCATATGCTTTAGGGCAGCAGGATAGGAGGAGAATATATAGTCGTGGACAACTAGTCCCGGGCCGTGATACGACCCGGGACTAATAGTCCACGACATGACCAGCTGGCCTGCTCCAGGTTATTAGTCCCGGGCCATATTACGGACCGGGACTAATGACCTGGTCCGGCCCGGGACTAGTCACTACGGCCGTTTCTAGCCGTTAGAGGCCTCACGGCCCGGGACTAGTGCTCCCACTAGTCGCGGGCTGTGCCAGGTCGGGACTGCTGGGCTTGTTCTGATCGAACCGAAGATGGTTTTCCTAGTAGTGACAACTTCCACATCGACTCACCATCGAGCCATGACAAGTCCAATAAGTATCATGCCAGTCTTGGGACGCCCATGGCTCAGACTGGCACATGCAATAAGGAATATACCATTGGCGTCCAAGAATATTCCCGTGGTATCAAAGAACATGCTGGGGAATATGCCTTGGCATCTCCAAAGATGCCAAGGCATATGCTGAGCATCTAAGAAGATGCCGGGAATATGCCACACAGATGCCAAGCGTGGGGAACAAGTCTTGTCCCCTGGGCTCCCCTTTATAAGGAGCACCAGGGGGATCGTTCTCAGGGAGGCCCCGGAGGGCTCCTCTCCTCTCTGCTCACTAGGAGCTCTCCTTCTTCCTCCTCCTCCACTCTCACAGAGAGATCTAGATAGAGGCATAGGAAATACAGCTCAAGGAGCATGATTGTAGCCACAAGTATGGCAAGATTATAAGAGATTAAATGTAGAGAAAGGGGTGTTATCTCCACACGAGAGCCTCAATCCTAGATACATTGTATTTTTCTTTGTTCATATGAGTGTGGTCTTCACTGCATCATCCCTCCTCGGATTCCTCCACGTCCATCGGCCCCAACTTTAGCCTACCCATGGCATATACCGTGATACCACCACGATATTTGGCGCCCACCGTGGGGCCTCTTAGTGGCGTTGGTTGGGTTTCCATTCGGACGGGAGCATCTTCATCAACCTCTTCCTCTTAGAGCTCCTTCAGCTCCTCCAAGCGAACAGAGAACAGAGAGGTAAGCACAGAGGCTCTCCAAGTCTGACTCAGCAAGGCAGGTAAGACTCAGCAAGAATGACTCAAACTCTTCTCCAAGCATACTCTAAGTACCAGGTAACTCAGCAGGGTAGGTATGACTTAGCGAGAATGACTCAAACACTTCTCCAAGTATACTGTAAGTACCAGATAACTCAGCCACCAACACTTGATCCTTCACCCCGTGGAGAAAATAACTTAACCCAGGGACTAGCCAACGTATCCGTAGAGTCACCTTTAGATTGAGAGAATTATGTTGATTCAGATTAGTATTTGACTAGCTTATTTATACTTCGGATAGAATTTGAGTCAGCTTATTTATAATTCGGATAGAATTTGAGTCAGCTTATTTATAATTCGGATAGAATTTGAGTCAACTTATTTATAATTCGGATAGAATTTGAGTCAGCTTATTTATAATTCGGATAGAATTTGAGTCAGCTTATTTATAATTCGAATAGAATTTGAGTCATCTTATTTATAATTCGGATAGAATTTGAGTCATCTTATTTATAATTCAGATAGAATTTGAGTCAGCTTATTTATGATTCGGATAGAATTTGAGTCAGTTTATTTATGCTTTGGATTAACCTTTAACTCAGCTCACAAGCTTATCGATGATTCAGATAGAATTTGAGTCAGTTTATTTATGCTTTGGATTAACCTTTAACTCAGCTCACCAGCCAGCTTATTGATTATTCGGATATAATTTGAGTCAGTTTATTTATGCTTCGGATTAACCTTTAACTCATCTTAGTATCTTATCTCTGATTCGGACTAACATTTGATTTAGCTTGTCAGGGTATATTATAATTCGGATTTGTATTTGGACTCGGCGTACTAGCTTATCTCTCATTCGGACTAAAGTTTGATTCAGCTCGCCAGATTGCCAGGTTATGTTATGACTCAGATTGATATTTCACTATCTTGCCAGGTTATCTCGTATCACGGATAACTATTTGCCAGCTCATCACATCTCGAATCTATATCTCATATCAACATCTTGAATCCGTTCTCTCAGTTATTAGCCCTATTATCATATCCCAAAACTTTTCTCGGATCCATATCAAAGGCAAATTGACATCATCTCATGGGATCAAATTATATCTTGGGAAATAGATGACTCGGATTTGAGTCATATACCTCGGATTTGAGTCAGATGACTCAGATTCGAGACATAAGTCAAATATGAGTAAAATAACTCGGATTTGGAATCAGATGACTCGAATTTGAGTCATATAACTCGGATTTTGATCCAGATGACTCAGACTTAAGACATAAGTCAATTTTGAGTAAAATAACTCGGATTTGAGTCATATACCTAAAATTTGAGTCAGATGACTCAGACTTAAGACATAAGTCAATTTTGAGTAAAACAACTCGGATTTGGAAACAGATGACTCGGATTTGAGTCATATACCTCGGATTTGAGTCAGATGACTCAGACTGACATAAGTCAATTTTTAGTAAAATAACTTGGATTTGGAAACAGATGACTCGGATTTGAGTCATATACCTCGGATTTGAGTCAGATGACTCACACTTAAGACATAAGTCAATTTTGAGTAAAATAACTCGGATTTGGAAACAGATGACTTGGATTTGAGTCATATACCTCGGATTTGAGTCAGATGACTCAGACTTAAGACATAAGTCAATTTTGAGTAAAATAACTCATATTTGGAAATAGATGACTCGGATTAAAACTTACCAAAAGAGGTTAAAAGACCAGTGCCAAAAATGGCCAGAAGTCATAACTTACCCAAAGAAGTTAAAAGACCAGTGCCAAAAATGGCCAAAAGTCAAAACTTACCCAAAAGGGTTATGGCCAGTGCCCAAGAAGGACAGAATTCAAAAACTTACCCAAAAGGGTTATGACCAGTGCCCAAGAAGTCCAGAAGTCAAAAAAAACTTGCCCAAAAGGTTTATGACCAGTGCCCAAGAAGGCTAGAAGTCAAAAACTTGCCCAAAAGGGTTATGACCAGTGCCGAAGAAGGCCAAAAGTCAAAAACTTGCCCAAAAGGGTTATGAGCAGTGCCCAAGAAGGCCAGAAGTTAAAAACTTACCCAAAAGGGTTAAGACCAGTGCCCAAGAAGGCCAGAAGTCAAAAACTTGCCCAAAAGGGTTATAAGACATAGAAGTATACGACCAAGGTACAATAAGTCAAAAAACAACTCTGGGAATATTTAATTTAAAGCCTATGAGTGACTCCATGAGTCTCACATAGCCTCGGGGACTAATGTCGGGGGTGTACCCCCAGGTACCCCAGAGTTGGTGTATCGAGTTATTCGATAGAGTGCTAAATTAGTCAATTAAGAGACATGAAATATAAATAGAATAGAGAAAAAGAGAAGAAAAGTGCACTTGGGCTGACTCAGCACTTATTCGGCCCAAGTGAGAAACTCCCAGGACCAGCTCTACACAAAACTGGCCGAATTATAGCCACAGGAGCCGACTCAGTCAATATTAAAAGCCAAAACTAGGTCATCCATGCCGTGTGAGCCGAACTAATCACCTCGGCCCACAACGCTACCTCCTCACATCACCGAACCAACGTCCCCTCGACAGCAAACCCCGCGTGGGTCATCGTCCTCCATGGCATCCCAACACGCACCGAGGTTCCCCGTCGCAGGAGCGCCTCCCCCGGGTGGGCCGGCAGGAGCAGCGCGGCCCACCGCGGAGTCTTATTCAGCACCAACCGGTCGCCGACATACGACCGATCCATCGAGCCACCCCGGGTGGGCCGATACAGGCTTCGTCGACCCACCATGGAGCTGCGACCACCGAATCACCAGGCAGACCTGGATGGGCTACACCTCGCCGCCCCGCCTGGGCCGAGATTAGTGACCCAGCTGGGCCATAGCAGGTCAATCCGGCTGGACACCCATTGTCCAACCAGGCTGGGCCTTTAAATATAATTCGGATGGGCCATTACAGGACCAGGCCGAATCATCTTGACCTAGGTCCTAATTTCCACTTGACCCAAGGCATTTGGGCCAAGGTAAAATGGCCTAGACGTCATATTATTCGTCTCCAGATGTGTCCACAACTTCCACAGCGACTCACCATCGAGCCATGACAAGCCCAATAAGTATCGTGCCAGTCTTGGGACGCCCATGGCTCAGACTGGCACATACAATAAGGAATATACCATTGGCGTCCAAGAATATGCCCGTGGCATCAAAGAAGATGCTGGGGAATATGCCTTGGCATCTCCAAGGCATATGCTGAGCATCTAAGAAGATGCCGGAAATATGCCACACAAATGCCAAGCGTGGCCAACAAGTCTTGTCCCCTGGGCTCCCCTTTATAAGGAGCACCAGGGGGATCGTTCTCAGGAGGCCCCGGAGGGCTCCTCTCCTCTCTGCTCACTAGGAGCTCTCCTTCTTCCTCCTCCTCCACTCTCACAGAGAGATCTAGATAGAGGCATAGAAAATACAGCTCAAGGAGCATGATTGTAGCCACAAGTATGGCAAGATTATAAGAGATTAAATGTAGAGAAAGGGGTGTTATCTCCACACGAGAGCCTCAATCCTAGATACATTGTATTTCTCTTTGTTCATACGAGTGTGGTCTTCACTGCATCATCCCTCCCCGGATTCCTCCATGTCCATCGGCCCCAACTTTAGCCTACCCATGGCATATGCCGTGATACCACCACGACACTAGTCGCCCTGCCCCGCTGGTGTCCTGCCTCACCGAAGTCCGGCCCGTGCACCGCCCGTCTTGATTCTGCCTTCTCTCCGGCGCAGCTGCTCTTTTGTCTCTGGTCCTCTTCATCTCTGTCCCGGCCGCCACCGGCAGCCGTGCTTCACACGTCCTTTGTTTGCTAGCAGGAAACCAGGATGCTCCGTCTGCGAGTCGGCCTCCTCTATGCTCGTTTTGTTTTCTTCTCATGCCCACTGTTATTCGTCGTATGTGCTCTGTGCGTATGAAGCCATATGGTCACCCCTTGCCTTGTTATTCGTCGTCGTCCCACTCACCTCAAACACATCAACCCGTCCCTATACCCCCACACTCACGCACGCAGCGCGCGCAGCGGAAGCACACGCGCACGCAACCAACCCCACCAAACACAAACACACCGTCACGCTACGCTCGACACGCCCTGGTGGCTTTGCTTCCGACGGTGGACGGTGTTGCTACCGAAGGCAGACGAAGTTGCTATAGGCGGTCTCGACAGTGCGGGTCGCGTTTGTGAATTTGCTGTATAACTATTTTTTTTGCTATCTCTGTTTTTTTATTTTGCTACAATACCATAAAATTTTTGCTAGAAGTTCTCCGAAGAGGTCTTCCGGCTAAATTCTTCGGCGATGTTTCCGACGAAGTAGGTTTTTTGCTACATTAGAAGAACTTTATTGCTACAACCGTCTCATGTTTTTGCTACAACAGTGTCAACTATTTGCTACAAGATCTCCGGCGAGAGTCACCGGCGAGTTTTTTCCGACGATGTTTCTGGCGAAGTCGGTTTTGCTGCATTAGCATAATTTTTTGCTGCATGGTCTCCGGCAAGGTCTCCGGCGAGGTCTCCGGTGAGACGTTCTATTTCTAAAACGAACCTTTTTTGCTTCTGAAGCAAAAGCGGGGACATAAGTACCAAAAGCGAGCCGTTTTGTAGCAAAAACAGGATTTGAGACGATTTTTTGGACACGTGTCACGCAGGGGAGGAGGACGATGGGAACTCCCCATCGTCCGGGGATGCCCAGCAGTTTCCTTGTTTGATAGGCTGCAAATTTCAGACGCACTTTTTTTCTTTAACAGGGTATCTAAGGGAACTGAAAGGTTTTAATGAGGCAACTTGCATGCTTAATATAAGATGTTTCAAAAAAAAAAAACGAGGCGCACACCAGCGGATCGGATCTCTCTAGTCTCGGGCAGGCCATTGCGGCATCGAGTAAAATCTGATATTCCTTGCTGTGGAATCTCCTTTTTTTTCCAAAGTAAAAGAAACTTCAAGTACCCATCGAGATCTCGCTTCATTGCCTGGACGTAAATTAAGGAGCCGCCTCCAAACAGGCGACGTACGTACGTACGTAGCAGATCGATGGGGATCAGCTGTGGCTCATTGCGGTGCTGCAGCCTTGATCTCCACCGACAACAGGAGGAGCAGCCATCAGGCGAGAGCGAGACGCCGGTTTTCCTGCCCAACGACCTCATCTTCAACATCCTCTCTAGGGTCCCGGTGAAGGCCCTGTGCCGGCTCCGATGCGTGTCGAGGGAGTGGTGCGCCCTCATCTCCGGCCCCGATTTTTCCGCCGCGCATAGGTGTGCGGAACAGCTCCTCGTCCTCACCTCCTTCTCCGACCTATCGCTGAGGCTGATCGACATGGACGGCTGCCTCGTGCGGGTGATCAAGAACATTGGTAAATATTGGACACCCGTCTGCACAGGCCATGGTGACGCCTTATGTGTCATGGGCTATCTTGGAGACATGGGCTCCGCTGCCGGGGTGATTGATCTTTCTACCATGAAGCTGCTCGCCACCTACCTCGGTACAACTGGCCACAAACCCTGGGGCTTGGGCCATGCCGTGCCGTCCGGTGTGTGCAAGGTGGTGCGCTTTACATCAACACACCAAAGTGAGGTCTTCACGATAGGAGATAATGGTGCCGGCGGCTGGAGGAAAGCACACCCATCCAGGACCGGGAACGGGAACGTCGTCTATTACAGCTTTAGCCTAGACACTGTAGTGGCCAATGGTGTGCTTCATTTCGTCACAGCAACGGGGCCTGATGGACACATTAGCGTGCTCCGTTTCGACCTTGAGAGGGAGGAGTGGAAGGAGAGTAGGAGACTATCAAAGGACCACCAAATGTGAATATCAGGCCAAGCATTATCAGATTGGCCGAACTCAACGGCGCCTTCTCTTTAGTCCAACCAGATAATATCCGGTCAGAAGATATCCCTGGACGTATCAACATATGGCTACTACTTGGTCCCGACAACAACAACAATAACAACAACAACAACAACAACAACAACACATGGGTCAAGAGGTACACGATTCCCTTCGACCCAGCCAAGTACTACCACATGGCGCCTTTGAGAGTGATAGATGATGGGTCCAAGCTGCTCCTCCGTTTGATCACTTGCAAAGGAACGGCGCCGGTTCTGCACATCTACGACTCCCTTACCGGGACATGCACAGATGCAACAAAAAACTTGCTCCGTGGCCACATATCCACTGACAGCTACAACATCAGCATCGGCCTTTGCAACATGCGGCTAGAACATTTTGTCCCGTCCAAGATCAAGCACCGTTCTACTTTATCTCAAGTATTTATTTAGAGCAATACACACAAGCGCACTATAAGTACTGGCTTCATCTCTTAAAGTTATATATAGTTGATACCAGCTGATGTCTTAGACAGTACTCGTGTCCAGTGAGGAATAAAGAACCGAGTTTCTGCACATGATATCTATACTTCTTAATGTGGGCTCTGAATCAACAGATCCTGCTAGGAGCCATCCGGTTTCGGTACCAGCGTTGCCAGGATTTATATATATATAGCCTATGGTTACACTTTTTTCTTGTTCACCCTATTTCCTTGATAGTATACATTGAATTTTACCATGCCACAAAAATCTTCTTCAGAAAAAGAAAACTATGCTATGGAAGACTTGGTTCTTCTTTTCTGAATAATTGTTTGTCCGATCAAATATTCTAGTGTTGGAATGTTCTTTTTTACTTGACAGTACAAGTGGTAGCTGTAGTGCAGCATGCCTTTTGTACTAGAGTACGTGCAGTTATCTCTGTCGTATTGTATCTTATTCAAACTGGATTTATAGTTTCCTATATTGTTCTTGTGTAGAACAATGGCCGTCAGTTCAGCCACTTGTATGTGACTCTCTGGCAGTGGCGTCCGTCTTGTTCTTCATGGACGACTTTTTCAGGTTTAGGTGAGGTTTTTAGTTGCTCACCTTTTTCCTATACGTTCTCTGGGTGATCCGGCCATGAAGCCAATGAAAATGCTGGTTTAGTTACTTATTTGTTCATGGCACTAATAAGCTCTACCAGATTTGTGTGTTAGATCAACCTATCAATGTTCTTTTCTTGACCAATCTGTTCATAAATTTTGATGAAAGCGAGAGTGTTTCTTCTGTATGGTTGTATGTTCCTCATACTGATCATGATGATGGTAGAGTGACAAGGGGCTCAGTAAGGCTCAGAGAAACCGACACATGATGATAAGAAAGCATCACCAAGTACATCAACACGTGTTAGATACATGTAATTCTAGAAAAATCTAAGTTACTTATTTCCGGACAGAGGAAGTACTCCCTCCGTACCAAAATAGATGTCTCAAATTTGTCAAATTTTTGATAAATCTAGACACTATTTAGTATATAGATTCATCCAAAATTTGAAAAACCTAATCTGGAACGGAGGGAGTACAAAATTTCAAGCTTGACGGAAGTTTATTTGCCACAAATCATGTTTGTCATGGCAAGAACGGTCTAGCTGCTGATATTCCCTCCATTCATACTTTATACTTAAATTAAACATATGCAAATCAGGAGATCACGCCATGCTATCAGAATATTGGTATGCCATTATTTATCTTAATTAAAGAGACCACATTCTATATAAGTCACAAATTACATTCAAATTTGTACAATATAACATTGACCCATTTTATTTCTACAAAATTCTGTAGCAAGGCGCGGGGTAATTTCGAGTAGTAACTTAGGGAGAATCAAACTGAAATGCAAAAGAAAGCGGAGTACAGCGACAAGTTTGAGTCTGCAATCGAGGAACAGCCTCGATGTTTGGTGCGAAACGGCTTCATGCCACTTGAATCTGCACCATGCGATCATTTTAAATGAAAGAGTGAATTTCACTTTTTACCCTCTGCTTATGCATTTGTGACACTAATTATCCTATGTAGTGGAAATTTATCTAAATTATCATGTTTGGAAACTTTAAAACCTCATTTTATGATGCATATCTATTGGGCAAGGTGTGAGGTGACGATTGAACTTCGAAATTATCGAGATGGCAACAAAGAATAGAACATTTGCACTAGTAGAAAAAGAGGCTTCGATTCGATCTAGAGTCTGACACTAGTCCCGATTTATTACGGGCCGGGACTAGTACGAGCACTAGTCCCGGTTCGTACCGTTTTCAGTGGTCAGGAGCCCGAGAAAACTCTAGTCCCGGGTCATTCTGGACCTTTAGTCCTGGGTCGTGATACGGTCCGGGACTAAAGGTGTGCAGGCGCGGGCAACAACCTTTAGTCCCGGGACATGATACGGCCCTGGACTAAAGGGGTGCGAACGCGGGCAAATTAAAATTGCTATAACTTTTGCGTACGATGTCGAAAAAAAATGTACAACCTATTAAAATGTGTGGAAAAAAAAGAGTTTGATTTTAACAACCTTATTTGGATTCCTCACATTTTTAGATTTTTAAAATTATAAATAATGGATTCCTCACATTTTTCTGATTCTTTTACATTTTTAAAATTTGAAAAGCGAAAAAAGTTATTTAAAATTTTTAATTATTTAGCAATTTTTTATTCCATATTTTGATTCCTCACATTTTTCTGATAATAATGAATATATTATTTGTCGAATTTCGATTTACAGATTTAAAGATATTATTTATGCCATATTAAATGAATAATGGCAAAAAATAAATAAAATATTATTTTATTTAGTTTTTTACTTTCATTATATTAAAATGATATTATTACTTATTCATTGTTGTTTACTAAAATAGTTGTTTGTTGTTTTAATAAATAAAGATGTATGGCATATTGATATGAGCTAATAGGATTGATATGATAGTGTTGACAACAAGGTTCAAAAGGACTTCGCGCAAGGACATCCGGATGGAACAGAGAAGTTAAGCGTGCTGAGGGTGGAGTATTGCTAGAATGGGTGACCGAATGGGAAGTTTGACCACAAGTATAATTTGACCTAAGATTAAATATACTTAGTGCTAAAAATGTTCCAAATGAGAGGATTACGAGTCAAACAATTCAAAAGTTTAAGAAAAAATTAAAAAAAATATTTGAAAAAAATATTTAAAAAAAATATTTGAAAAAAGATCTTTAGTCCAGGGCCGTATTACGACCCGGGACTAAAGGTCCTTCATCCCCCGTAGCAAAAAAGGGCTATACGGTGGCCTTCTAGTCCCGGGTTGTAACAAACCGGGACTAGAAATAGGGGCCTTTAGTCCCGATTTCGCAGTCCCGGTTGCAAAATCGGGACTAAAGGCCCTTACAAACCGGGACTATAGGCCCTTTTCTACTAGTGTTGGTGCAGAGAAGGGTAGATATGATCGACGATGAAGTCCTCTGATCTTGACATATTTTATAGCGGCACATCGTCCTAACATGTCAGCATTATCCAAGAACACATGTTGAATTCTAAAACAGAACAAAATCATGCTTAAAATTTTCTTAAATAGGATATTCGGTTACAACTTCTACTAAATGGGGTAATTAGTGTCTCAACTATACAAATAGAGGGTAAAAGGTGAAATTCATTCTCAATAAAACAATGTCCAGCGTCGTGAGCCATCTTATAACTAAACTGTGAAACTTGACCCCTAGTTGTTCGTCACTCTTATCTGAAGTCAAGCCGATCATGACACTTACAATTGCGAAAATACAACTCTACATATACGTGGGCGTCCTGGCCGGGCTTATCCTGGACGTCCATTATGACTTTTTATATTCGTGCAAGAAGTTTTGTAATTTTCTGAAAACACCCTAGAAAATCCGTCCTTTTAATAGGAAAATCCCTCCCTTTTGTGGCATCCTGCAAAACCATTACTAGAAAATCGCGTTGTTTTTGTGCATTGCATCATCATGACCGCATGCTCATGTCATCATACCACCTTGCATTTGAGCATCGTCAGCATCTTGCATTTGTTCGCATAAAACTATTTTGGGAAAAACCTGTTTTTGGTTTCTAAACGCCCCGTCTTTATTCAAACGCAAAACCCGGGTCTCCGGATTATTTTATTTTGTCTGCTATCGGTTTGCAAAAGCCCTGTTTGAAATAAATAAAATATTTAATTATTTTAGGAGGGCAGTCGAACGGGCCGATTCGACCCGGACGACCACCCCCAGAACAAATCGGTCCACCCAAAAATCCCTAGTCTACCCAGACCTATTCTACCCACCCCTCCTCCACCTCACCCCCACCAATCTCTGGATGCCACCTCACCTCCCTGTCCTCACTCCACCACTGCCAGCTCGCCACGTCAGACTCTCTCCCTAGCCCCCTCTCTCTCCTCTCTCTCCCTCCAGCCACTCTCCACTCACCCCGCCCTGGGTCCCACCTGCAGACCCACCCGACGCGCCCATCTCCCCCCCCCCGGATCCCACCTCCCCCAGACCGACTCTCCCTCTCTGTCCACAAACCGCCCCGGGTCCCACCACCTGGCCCACCCCCTGGCCCCGCGTGTCCCGCCCCCCACCTGTCCCGCTCCTCTCTCTCTCCTTCCTCTCTCACCCGACGACCCCGCGCTGCCCTCCCTGCAACCCCGCCGTCGGCCCTCCCCTCCCTCTGCTCCGGTCGAGCGTCGCCCTCCCCGCCTGCCTTCCTCTCCCGAGCGCGCCTGCGCCGCCAAGCAGAGCTCCGCCGCCCGCTCCTCTCTGCCTCGGTCCCGCCGGCCCCCTCTGCACCTCCTCTCCACCGCCTCCCCGCCGGGCTCGCCGGTCACCTCCTCGCGTCGCCGGACCGCCCCTCGAGCTCCTCTCCCCGCCGGCGCCATCGCACGGCCCCCCTCCGCGCGCGACGGCCGCCCTCCGACCCGCTCCCCGCATCCCCCGTCGCCTCCTCTGCGCCTCCCAGGCAGACGCCGCCGTGCCGCGCGGGCCGCCGTCGTCCGCCGCCGCTCAGAAGCCCGCCTCCGGCCGCTCCCACCGTCGACCTTCGCCGCCGCCTGGGCGCGACCGCGTCGCCGCCGACCCTGCCTCCGCGCCCGTTCGACCCCGACCCCGCGGGCCCGAGCTGCTAGTCGCCCCCGCCGAGCCTGTCCGCCCCGTCCTCACGCCGTCGATGCCGGCAGCGAGCCCGCCGCCCGAGACCGTCCTCCTCCGGCCCGAACTTCCTCCTGCTCAAGCACGTCCCCGTCCCCGTGCCGTCGACGTGACCCTGCGTCGCCTCTGTCAAGTACCGCGCATCCTCTATGAGCTCCTGCGAACATTCGTAGGGAGGCAATACAAGATCAACACCGACCCGGCCAAGCCCGACGAAACAACGGCACCGTACCCGAGTCCGATGACCGAGGCCCCGAAGGCATCTCCTCCTTGGAACGTGAAGGCAATGCCGCTCGAGTACTCCTTCCCGGACCCGATGACACGCAGCTCCCCTTTCCGGACCCCTCGAAACGCCAAGATCGCTGCAAGGACGACAAGTTCTACTTCCGAACGACAAGACCGGTCGATCCGTGGACCCAACAAGATCGACCGCTTGGAACCAAGATCTCCGGAACGTCACGACAAGTTCTCCGTCTTGTATCCGATGGTCGAGACCCCGAAGCCCCGACGCCCCGGACCCCGAAGACCGATCCCCGAGACCGAAACCTCGGCACACCAAGATCTTCTCCTCGGAACTCCATGACCGCCGACAACATGGCCCGACCACCGCGAATGCGCCAAGATCTACCCCGTTACCCGAGAACGATCCCGCCGAGTCCGAACCCGTCGAACCCTGGACCCTGTCGAACCACGAACCCCCGGAACCCCAAGTTCGTCGAGACCCCCTAATGTGTGAACCCCTTCCCGAAACCCTATTTTATAATATAATACAACTTGTCGCATATTAATTGTTCGTGCATGCATCCTTGTCATGTGGTTTGGGGGCCTTATGCCGATTCACTGCATAATTAAATATGGGGCCCATATGCGGGCAGATCTGGTCTTATATTGGCCTCATTTAAATTTGTGTAGCGAACCGGTAACTTATTTTGCCATGTTTAAACAACATTTAAATTGCGGGCAGCTAAATAACTTGAATCGTTTAATTAATTGTCGGGACCCCGGTTCCGCTTAATATGACCTAATTGCATTGCACCTTTGCCATGTCATGCATCATACATGCATCATGCCCGATCTTCTGCCGTCGTATTAAATATTGCATCCGGTGTTTCTTCTAGTGTTTTGCTTCTTCGCGGATAAGACCGTTGAGTTGATGTGAGCTTCGCCCCGAGCTTCGGTTGAACCTTCGACAATGTTTTCAGGCGAGCATCTCCCCTTTTCTGCCTATCTTACTTTTATAGTATTTATTCCCTCATGTTGATCTATTGCTATCTGTGTTGCGTTGCTCTAGCTTTCGTACCCGTGATATCCCTTGCAGCCTTATATTGCCTTGGACACATCCTATTACCTGTTGTTTGGTAGATAGTTGGACTTGCGCGTCGTAGTCGCGTGCTCAAGTGCCGTTGCGTGTCGTCAAGTACCACAGTTGTTGGAGTATGGCCGCATGTTGGATGTTGGAGATGAGCAGGGCTTTACTTATTGTTCACTTTAATTACTGTTTAACAACTAAAATTGAAGTAGGTAAGCAGAGGCACCGGTGGGCAATAGATATTATTTGGTTGTTAACCGTCCACTTGTGTCCCGTAGGACCCCGAGTGCTTGATACCAGTTCCTTGATTTATCGCGCTATCCACATACGGGGAATTATGGGCCCCCCTGAGCCAGAGCTTAATTCATTCTTATTTCTTGGGGCCACAAACTAGTTTGAGGTTTTATTTACGATCCTGTACTTATGCCATGCTTTACCGCTTTATTACGATTGTGCGAGGAGCACACTGTACTGTTTAGGTAAGCGGAGTGTTTTCGCGGTATCGACAAGCCCCGTTTTGGGGTTCCCAGTCGTTTACAGCCATTGACGCAAACCTTGAGTCCGTCTCGGAGTCAGCTAGCTTTGTTGCGGGTCTACTCAATGGGGTGGCCCCCTGAAATATTTCTGAATCCTGTGATTGCTTTGTCATGAAAGCCTCGTTGGGTTTTGATTTGGTTTTTCCGAGGTTGATCGTGTGTGTGTTGCTATTGGTGCACCCCGGCCGGGTTAAAACTTTCTGAAAGCCGTGTCCGCGGTTATGGACGACTTGGAGCACAGTATCTCGATCATAGACAACTATAACTAAAGTAGTGCTATAAATTTGACTTTATAATGACTAGTAAGCAGCTTCACTATAATGGAATGGCTAAATAAAACTGCCAACAATTGCTTGTTTGGGTGTCGCTTGCGACCATTGTATCTGACTAGTAAGTATTGCAACTACAACGGAATGGCTAAATAAAAGTACCAACAACTGTTGGGTTTTGGGATATCTCATGCTATCGTATATTTGACTAGTAAGTGTCGCAACTACAACGGAATGGTTAAATAAAACTGCCCACTGTTTAATTCCTCAGGACGATTATCTATACCTGACTAGTAATTGCCGCAACGATAACCGAATCAATAAAACTGTTAACTGTGTGAGTTCCTCGGTTGACTTCCTCGTTTGGTATCGAGGGGGAAATACCAGGATGGGTTTGTTTGGTGTTGGATTCAGGTTGGTTCCGAATAGGTCTTTCTCACCCCTCTCTGATAGTCGCCAGTTATATCGAGTCTCTATAGGTTGTTTAGTGCATGCTGCCGCTGCCGCTTCAGTCCACCATACCTATGTAGGCGAGGACCGCCGAATTCTAGACTCGCCGTGTACTGGCCTCAGTACTGACGCTCCTCCTTTTTCCTTTGCCCTTTGTCGGCACCCCTTTTGTTTAAGCAGGTTTTGAGATCGACGTCGTTAGCAGGGTTACCCTTCCGGCTTGGCCTGGGCAGGGTTATGGACGCCATTGGTTATTCTTCAGGGCTCTTAGCCCCATTTGCATCTTGTCCGTAGTCGGACGCTGTATCATTTTCAAGGTGATTTGGATCTTTGTATATTATATCTGTATTCTGGACTCATGGAGTCGCTGTTATATATATCTGTTCTATGGGTCCCATCGAGGACTGTTGTGTAATGTTATTACTTCGTTTTCCACCCGCACGAAATTGCCTGGTGGGCACCTTTGAATCGTTTCTATGCGGGTTTGGCGGGAATCGCTGAAACTTGCATAGGGCCGATTCTGAGGGTGTTACAGAGTGGTATCAGAGCTCAGCAGTTGCGATACCCCACAAGTCCAGCCTGTAGGATAACCTAGCTAACGGCCGAATTAGAGTGTCAAAACTATTTTTGCAAAATCGGTTGGATAGTTCTGATTAGGTCTGATTTTACTCCTTACCCCTCTTCTGCTCTCCTCTCACCTCAGCGTGTTTTGAATCCGCTCTCTTCTCTTTCTTCGAGTCCAGGAATTCTCGTGGTTGGGTTCCGTCGTACCTTCAGGGTTTCGCTTCCTCTTTTGGTAACGGTGTTGCTACATCTGGTCTTCATGCTATCCGAGGAATCCTTCGTCTGGTGGACTTCTCTTGGTTCCTTCTCGTGTCTTCCGGTGTTTTCCGACGCGACGATATCATCTACACCAGATCCGATGCAGAGTCTTCATCCCTCCTTTGTTTCCGAACCTCGCTTTTCGAGATCTTCAGTCTGATTCCGAGAATGGTTGCACGCTTTTCCACTGATTGTGCGGAGTAATAGTTTGGGTGCGTGATGGATTGGCCCCCATGCCGACTACCCCTTCTATTCGCTTTTGTACATTGAAGTGGATGAGAATGCATCGGTTCCCTCTTTCCATCGAAGCTAGAGGTGGCTTTATTTGTTGATACCTCTACCTTCAACCTTTTGTTTCCGGAGTGTTCCCTCGACGATCACGGACAACGACCTCTTGTTAGTCGTGTCGCGAGGATCTACACGAAGCGAGAAGACGCAGAACGCCGACCTTCCTTCCGGTACCACGAGGCGGATCTCGAGGGCGAGATCCATTGTTAGTGGTGTCGAATTGTGGCATCCCGCAAAACCACTACTAGAAAATCGCGTTGTTTTCTGTGCATTGCATCATCATGACCGCATGCTCATGTCATCATGCCACCTTGCATTTGAGCATCGTCAGCATCTTGCATTTGTTCGCATAAAACTATTTTGGGAAAAACCTGTTTTTGGTTTCTAAACGCCCCGTCTTTATTCAAACGCAAAACCCGGGTCTCCGGATTATTTTATTTTGTCTGCTATCGGTTTGCAAAAGCCCTGTTTGAAATAAATAAAATATTTAATTATTTTAGGGGGGCAGTCGAACGGGCCGATTCGACCCGGACGACCACCCCCAGAACAAATCGGTCCACCCAAAAATCCCTAGTCTACCCAGACCTATTCTACCCACCCCTCCTCCACCTCACCCCCACCAATCTCTGGATGCCACCTCACCTCCCTGTCCTCACTCCACCACTCCCAGCTCGCCACGTCAAACTCTCTCCCCAGCCCCCTCTCTCTCCTCTCTCTCCCTCCAGCCACTCTCCACTCACCCCGCCCTGGGACCCACCTGCAGACCCACCCGACGCGCCCATCTCCCCCCCGGATCCCACCTCCCCCAGACCGACTCTCCCTCTCTATCCACAAACCGCCCCGGGTCCCACCACCTGGCCCACCCCCTGGCCCCGTGTGTCCTGCCCCCCACCTGTCCCGCTCCTCTCTCTCTCCTTCCTCTCTCACCCGACGACCCCGCGCTGCCCTCCCTGCAACCTCGCCGTCGGCCCTCCCCTCCCTCTGCTCCGGTCAAGCGTCGCCCTCCCCGCCTGCCTTTCTCTCCCGAGCGCGCCTGCGCCGCCAAGCAGAGCTCCGCCGCCCGCTCCTCTCTGCCTCGCTCCCGCCGGCCCCCTCTGCACCTCCTCTCCACCGCCTCCCCGCCGGGCTTGCCGGTCACCTCCTCGCGTCGCCGGACCGCCCCTCGAGCTCCTCTCCCCGCCGGCGCCGCCGCGCGGCCCCCCTCCGCGCGCGACGGCCGCCCTCCGACCCGCTCCCCGCATCCCCCGTCGCCTCCTCTGCGCCTCCCAGGCAGACGCCGCCGTGCCGCGCGGGCCGCCGTCGTCCGCCGCCGCTCAGAAGCCCCGCCTCCGGCCGCTCCCACCGCCGACCTTCGCCGCCGCCTGGGCGCGACCGCGTCGCCGCCGACCCTGCCTCCGCGCCCGTTCGACCCCGACCCCGCGGGCCCGAGCTGCTAGTCGCCCCGCCGAGCCTGTCGGCCCCGTCCTCACGTCGTCGATGCCGGCAGCGAGCCCGCCGCCCGAGACCGTCCTCCTCCGGCCCGAACTTCCTCCTGCTCAAGCACGTCCCCGTCCCCGTGCCGTCGACGTGACCCTGCGTCGCCTCTGTCAAGTACCGCGCATCCTCTATGAGCTCCTGCGAACATTCGTAGGGAGGCAATACAAGATCAACACCGACCCGGCCAAGCCCGATTGAAAGGATACGGATGTCGCCTAGAGGGGGGGGTGAATAGGCGATTACAACTTTTCCTAGAGTGGCTCAACAAAGGCGGAATAAAACTAGTGTTTACCTTTTTAAGCACAACCTAGAACAACTAAGGTTCACCTATGTGCACCAACAACTTATGCTAAGCAATACAAGCAACAAAGTGATAGCAAGATATATAATACTTCAAGCACGAAGGCTATCACAATGTAAAGTGCATAAGTAAAGAGCTCGGGTATAGAGATAACCGAGGCACACGGGGAGACCGATATTTTACCGAGTTCCTCCCAACATGGAGTACGTCTCGTTTGGAGAGAGGGTGGTATCAAACCACCAACGCCACAAAAGGCCTCCCTTATTCTCCGGTGAATCTCACCCCAACGGGATCGATCCACGCTTCCACTATCGGTGCACTTGTCGGTGGCAACCGGAACCTCTCACAAGGTTGGGGCACTTCTCCACAACTTAATTGGAGGCTCCCAACAAACGCCACCAAGGCCACAATTCCACCAAGGCCACAAACCGTCTAGGGTTCCAAGAACCCAAGAGGGACAAGCTCCAATGAGTAACTCAAATTAAATCCTCCAAAGAGAACTCAAACCGATGCACCAAATGCAAATGGCAAGAACACCACAAAGGTGCTCAAATCCCTCTCTCCCAAATTCCACCAAAGCTACAAAAGCTTATGGGGAATAAGAGAGGAAGAACAATGGAGGAAATCCACAAAAGACTCCAAGATCTAGATCCCAATATGTTCCCCTCACTTAGAGGAGAGATTGATTGGTGGGATTGTAGATCTAGATCTCCTCTTTCAAATCCCTCAAGAATATGCAAGAATCATTGGAGGGATTGAGAGAAAGCAAGCTCAAGAAGGTCAACAATGGAGGGGAAAACTTGCAAGAAATCGTTTTCAACCATTGGGGAAGAAGGCCCCTTAAATAGGTCCCCCAAAAATCCAACCGTTGAAGCCAAAAAAGCGCAAAACCCGGTACTACCGGACATTCCCGATACTACCGGACATTCCCGATACTACCGGACAATCCCTGGGGATCCCAGGTCGCCAAACGCATTTTTTTCAGTACCGACCGGTACTACGGAGCGGTACTACCGGACCTCCGGTACTACCGGACCCTGGTCCGGTACTACCGGTCATCCCTGAACGAAAACGGCCATAACTTTTGCATCCGGACTCCGATTTTGATGATCTTGGGCTCGTTTCGAAGAGGACAACAAGCTATAAAAGATAATGCAAAGAAACATTATATTCCAGCAAGGGAGGATAGATCCAAATGACGAAAGGTTTAACCTCTATCAAAAAGATGAACCGATAAAACCTCCAACATCAAAAACGTAATAGAAAATGCATATGAAATCCGTTTTCGATGAACGAGAGCTTGTCATGGAGATTAACACAAGCTCTAAATCCTCACATGAGTAAGAACCAAATAATGGAAGGTTTTACCTATCTCTAAAACACAAACCGGTAAAACCTCCAAGATCAAAACGCAATAAGATATAAAAGGGAAATCTGTTTTTGATGAACTAGAGCTTGTTATGGAGATTACCACAAGCTCTATATCCTCACATGGATAAGACCAAATAACAACCAAATATGATGATGCAAGTATGCAAAGGTTTGATCTCTCTCCGAACGATGTGACCGAGTTACTCATTCGAGAGCCCCTCTTGATAGCACGGTTATCTATCCTAAACCCGGTCTCCCACACACAACATGAGACCGGCAAAAGGGAAAACTATCAATATTATACCTTTGCCTTGAGCAATCCACTTGAGATCGATGTAGACGATCTTGTCCTTCTCAAGATGGACACCTTTCTTGATTCCTCATCATCGATCCATGATCACCGAGGATGGCAAGCATCAAACATGAGATCTTCTATAGATGGCGCATTTTGAGCTTGCACAACACATCTTCTTCTCATTTCATCTATCTTGAAGTCAACACATGCTCCAAGCAATGCAAATGGAAAAATCCTACAAGTACAACTTAATACACACATTAGTACATAAAGATTGTCATTAATTACCAAAACCACACATGGGGGCGCAACATGTTCTTTCACCGATGAAACAACGGCACCGTACCCGAGTCCGATGACCGAGGCCCCGAAGGCATCTCCTCCTTGGAACGTGAAGGCAATGCCGCTCAAGTACTCCTTCCCGGACCCGATGACACGCAGCTCCCCTTTCCGGACCCCTCGAAACGCCAAGATCGCTGCAAGGACGACAAGTTCTACTTCCGAACGACAAGACCGGTCGATCCGTGGACCCAACAAGATCGACCGCTTGGAACCAAGATCTCCGGCACGTCACGACAAGTTCTCCGTCTTGTATCCGATGGTCGAGACCCCAAAGCCCCGACGCCCCGGACCCCGAAGACCGATCCCCGAGACCGAAACCTCGGCACGCCAAGATCTTCTCCTCGGAACGCCATGACCGCCGACAACATGGCCCGACCACCGCGAATGCGCCAAGATCTACCCCGTTACCCGAGAACGATCCCGCCGAGTCCGAACCCGTCGAACCCTGGACTCTGTCGAACCCCGAACCCCCGGAACCCCAAGTTCGTCGAGACCCCCTAATGTGTGAACCCCTTCCCGAAACCCTATTTTATAATATAATACAACTTGTCGCATATTAATTGTTCATGCATGCATCCTTGTCATGTGGTTTGGGGGCCTTATGCCGATTCACTGCATAATTAAATATGGGGCCCATATGCGGGCAGATCTGGTCTTATATTGGCCTCATTTAAATTTGTGTAGCGAACCGGTAACTTATTTTGCCATGTTCAAACAACATTTAAATTGCGGGTAGCTAAATAACTTGAATCGTTTAATTAATTGTCGGGACCCCGGTTCCGCTTAATATGACCTAATTGCATTGCACCTTTGCCATGTCATGCATCATACATGCATCATGCCCGATCTTCTGCCGTCGTATTAAATATTGCATCCGGTGTTTCTTCTAGTGTTTTGCTTCTTCGCGGATAAGGCCATTGAGTTGATGTGAGCTTCGCCCCGAGCTTCGGTTGAACCTTCGACAATGTTTTCAGGCGAGCATCTCCCCTTTTCTGCCTATCTTACTTTTATAGTATTTATTCCCTCCTGTTGATCTATTGCTATCTGTGTTGCGTTGCTCTAGCTTTCGTACCCGTGATATCCCTTGCAGCCTTATATTGCCTTGGACACATCCTATTACCTGTTGTTTGGTAGATAGTTGGACTTGCGCGTCGTAGTCACGTGCTCAAGTGCCGTTGCGTGTCGTCAAGTACCACAGTTGTTGGAGTATGGCCGCATGTTGGATGTTGGAGATGAGCAGGGCTTTACTTATTGTTCACTTTAATTACTGTTTAACAACTAAAATTGAAGTAGGTAAGCAGAGGCATCGGTGGGCAATAGATGTTATTTGGTTGTTAACCGTCCACTTGTGTCCCGTAGGACTCCGAGTGCTTGATACCTGTTCCTTGATTTATCGCGCTATCCACATACGGGGAATTATGGGCCCCCCTGAGCCAGAGCTTGATTCATTCTTATTTCTTGGGGCCACAAACTAGTTTGAGGTTTTATTTACGATCCTGTACTTATGCCATGCTTTACCGCTTTATTACGATTGTGCGAGGAGCACACTGTACTGTTTAGGTAAGCGGAGTGTTTTCGCGGTATCGACAAGCCCCGTTTTGGGGTTCCCAGTCGTTTACAGCCATTGACGCAAACCTTGAGTCCGTCTCGGAGTCAGCTAGCTTCGTTGCAGGTCTACTCAATGGGGTGGCCCCCTGAAATATTTCTGAATCCTGTGATTGCTTTGTCGTGAAAGCCTCGTTGGGTTTTGATTTGGTTTTTCCGAGGTTGATCGTGTGTGTGTTGCTATTGGTGCACCCCGGCCGGGTTAAAACTTTCTGAAAGCCGTGTCCGCGGTTATGGACGACTTGGAGCACAGTATCTCGATCATAGACAACTATAACTAAAGTAGTGCTATAAATTTGACTTTATAATGACTAGTAAGCAGCTTCACTATAATGGAATGGCTAAATAAAACTGCCAACAATTGCTTGTTTGGGTGTCGCTTGCGAGCATTGTATCTGACTAGTAAGTATTGCAACTACAACGGAATGGCTAAATAAAAGTACCAACAACTGCTGGGTTTTGGGATATCTCATGCTATCGTATATTTGACTAGTAAGTGTCGCAACTACAACGGAATGGTTAAATAAAACTGCCCACTGTTTAATTCCTCAGGACGATTATCTATACCTGACTAGTAATTGCCGCAACGATAACCGAATCAATAAAACTGCTAACTGTGTGAGTTCCTCGGTTGACTTCCTCATTTGGTATCGAGGGGGAAATACCAGGATGGGTTTGTTTGGTGTTGGATTCAGGTTGGTTCCGAATAGGTCTTTCTCACCCCTCTCTGATAGCCGCCAGTTATATCGAGTCTCTATAGGTTGTTTAGTGCATGCTGCCGCTGCCGCTTCAGTCCACCATACCTATGTAGGCGAGGACCGCCGAATTCTAGACTCGCCGTGTACTGGCCTCAGTACTGACGCTCCTCCTTTTTCCTTTGCCCTTTGTCGACACCCCTTTTGTTTAAGCAGGTTTTGAGATCGACGTCGTTAGCAGGGTTACCCTTCCGGCTTGGCCTGGGCAGGGTTATGGACGCCATTGGTTATTCTTCAGGGCTCTTAGCCCCATTTGCATCTTGTCCGTAGTCGGACGCTGTATCATTTTCAAGGTGATTTGGATCTTTGTATATTATATCTGTATTCTGGACTCATTGAGTCGCTGTTATATATATCTGTTCTATGGGTCCCATCGAGGACTGTTGTGTAATGTTATTACTTCGTTTTCCACCCGCACGAAAATGCCTGGTGGGCACCTTTGAATCGTTTCTATGCGGGTTTGGCGGGAATCGCTGAAACTTGCATAGGGCCGATTCTGAGGGTGTTACACCTTTTTATAGAACAAGGTTCATGCTTTTCTATATATCTCATTCTGAAGCCGCATCCATAAATCCAAATCCATTGGTCAACACAATTATGTTGGAAATTACGAAATTAAGGATGAACGCCTAAATCAATGAGATTATGTTTAGCAACTATGGAGAAACACCTAATTTCCTCTTCCACCGGTCGGCTAGACCTCGTCGAACAACGTGGCGGTGTAGGGGTCCTGGGCCTGATCTCCGTTTCCCGCGGCCGGAGGAGTAGGTGCGCAGGCGGAGGAGGAATGACGGTGCACGAGGTCGTCGGTCGGAACTAGAGATGTGGAAGACGAGATGTCCTTGTACACTTTGCATGTCTATAGGAGACGATACGTGCTTTGTACAGTTTGGTTTCTATAGGCTGATGGTGGTAAGATTGGACAACACGAATCTTAAATACAGTTTGGACGGTGAAGATAAGCCCGGAACCCCACACCGTGGTAGAATCGCTACGTTGTCCCAAGTGACATGTGCCTGATCAGGTGCGAAACGGCTTCATGCCACTTGAATCTGAGCCATGTGATCATCTTAAACGGTGACTGAACTGTGAAACTTGACCAAGAACTGTTGGTCCCTGATCTTATCTGAAGTCAAGCCGATCATGACACTCGCAATATAATTGACGTGTCTGATATGGACGTCCGGCCGTAATTGAAATTAGCACTTTGGAAGGAATTCAGGAGTACATACCCATACAGAAATTTCGAAGTCATATTCCCGTGATAGTTATTAGAAGCTAGGAAAACCAACACATTCACTACCGGAAAAAATACCGTTGCTGTGTAGACACGGCTTTCAAATGAACCCGAAAATGGCAAAGTTTGTTTTTGTCATGTATAATCCAGAAAGCACACAACAAAGTACACAAACACAGCAAATTTCTGAAAAGGAACACAACAAAGAAATATACACGGCAAAGACGCACAAGGAAACACGGCAAAGAAAACACACTCGGCAAAGTGGACAGCAGCACACGGCATAGGTGTCGTCGGGGCAACGAGGTGGAACCCACGACCCCACAGGTCCACTTGACAGGGAGAAGCTAACGGCTGCAGACGGTGTCATCTTTATCGTGTATACTTGTCGGCCCTTTGCCATGTGTATCACGTTCACGCGCTAGCTCATCCCATTAAATTTGGTATCTAACCTTTGCAAGTAATTTTTAGGAAGAAAATTTAAGCAAATCAAGAAACGAGAACTAATTAACTACCATCAGGCTGACTTGGAAAATGTTTTTATGAGATCTAGTTCACAAATTTGAAGACGTGGACCAACTTCAGCAAACAACATGTGTCTAAAATAGAGAGAAAAATAAGATTACAACTGTTTTCTAATCTAAATTGCCGCGTGCCAATTATGCAAATTGGTATACCTATAGAGTAGATCCGTAGAATTATTTTCCGCCTTGTGCATTACTTATCCCACGATATAATAGATACAGTGAATTAATTAATTACTAGTAGTATATATTCTCTACAGGCTGGAGTATATTGCAAGATCTTGCCGAGTAAATGCATATATATCCTAAAAACGACAGGGAAATAAATTAAATTAAATTTGGTAGTATATGATCAATCCTACGTACCGTCCATATAAACTCCACGATCGTAGATGCAAGCTGAAGCAAGATTTCACATCCCACCACCAAAAAAGCTAGCACGCACGATGATGCAGCCCCTCGCCGCTGCCCTCCTCCTCGCCACCGCTGCCATGGCAGCTGGTGCCTCCCCTCCCTCCATCATCAACGCGACATGCTCCTCCTTGTCCTACAACGGTTACCCCGGCTACGACTACTGCGTGAACGTGCTCTCCTCCTCCGGCCCGTCCGCCTCCATGGATGGCCGCGGCCTCGCCGTCATCGCCGCTAACGCCACCGAGCACAACATCACGGCCACGGTGGGTCTCATCGACGACCTGCTCGACACCCTCCCCAAATGCTCGGGGTTATACAGGCACCAGATGGGCGACAAGATTGCCAGCGCCCTCGCCGATCTCGTCGCCGGGAAGCAGCCGTCGGACAGCTTGTACATGGACGCCCACGATCAGGGCCCTGTCAACTGCTTCTTCGCCCTTACCTATCCAAGGCCGGGCTTCCCCAGGCCCATTGACCCTCTGGCGCAGGAGAACCAGGCCAACATGGACTTGGTCTTTTTCGCCATGAGCGTCGCGATGCTCATCCCCAATAAGTCCTCCTCCTCCTCCTCCTCCTCCTCCTCCTCCTCCTCCTCCTCCAGATCATCAGATTCAGACCCCCCTGCAGCTGCCATCATCAACGACACATGCTCCTCCTTGCCGTACCCCGGCTACAGATACTGCGTCGAGGTGCTCTCCCCCGGCTTGGCATCGGGCGCCAGGGACACGCGAGATCTCGCCATCGTGGCCACCAACGCCGTCCTCCGCAACATCACGTCGACGCTCAGCCTCATCGACGGCCTGGTCTCGGATGCCGCCCACTGCAAGGTTTCCTACGGCGACCGCATGGGCAAGACCGTGGCCAGTGCCCTCGGCGATCTCGTCGCTGGGCGCGCCATTGCCAGAGCGGCCAGCAAGCTGGACGGCGCCTCGCGTCATACGACAGAGTGCGACCTGGTGATGTCCAAGAGGAGGGGCGTAGAGAACAATGTCCTGCACGAGGACAACGTGGAGAACTTGGTGTCTGCGCAATTTGCAAGCAACGTCGCCGCCATGTACGCGGCCAATTGATCCAGCTTAGCTATTTTAGTAGTAGGACTTCTTTTTTTAGATCAAATAAACGACGAATTGAATGATATAGATGGATCAATAGCTAGGTAATGTTACAATTGCGACAAGAAGATAACGAAGAACGAAAACGAAAAACACAGCAAGGGGACACAGATTTAACGTGAAAAAACCTCTCCAACAAAAAGAGGAAAAAACCACGGGCGCCAGCCAGCGAAACTTCACTATATCGAGGAGTGTTTACAAATGCCGGGGATTTCACAGATGCAACTCCTCCAACCGGCGGCTTACAAGAGGTTTATATATCGGTGGAAACCTAGGTATTCGACGATCCGTATCTAGGTTTCCCCCGGCTACAGATACTGCGTCGAGGTGCTCTCCCCCGGCTTGGCATCGGGCGCCAGGGACACGCGAGATCTCGCCTTCGTGGCCACCAACGCCGTCCTCCGCAACATCACGTCGACGCTCAGCCTCATCGACGTCCTGGTCTTAGATGCCGCGCACTGCAAGGTTTCCTACGGCGACCGCATGGGCAAGACCGTGGCCAGTGCCCTCGGCGATCTCGTCGCTGGGCGCGCCATTGCCAGAGCCACTCGTCAGAAGTTGGTCTATACTTTGTAGAATTTGGATCAACATATAACAAACTCCACCTTGAGACAAATTCCTCCTTGTAGCATCAACAGCAACCATCTTCCTGAACAAACAAAGCAAATACTTTCGGCGCCAATAGCCACTTGGGCTAATCAGTTAAACCAACTAAGTTCGAGCAAAGCTCAAACTTAGCAACAGAAACATATTTTGTCATCATATAAGCAGGATTATCATGAGTGCTGATCTTGCATACCTTTAATTTACCTTGAGCAACAATGTCTCTAACAAAATGGTACTTGACATCAATGTGCTTAGTTCTCTCATGGAACATCTGGTCTTTTGTAAGGTATATGGCACTTTGACCGTCACAAAACAAAGTAATGCAAGAATCATCTCCACAAAGCTCAGCAAACTAACCTTTCAACCAAACAGATTCTTTGCAAGCTTCAGCAATAGCCATGTATTCAGCTTCAGTAGTAGATTGTGCAACAACAGCCTGCAATGTATCCTTCCAGCTAACAGCACAACCACCAACATTAAACACATAACCTGTGAGGGATCTTCTCTTATCCAAATCGGCAGCAAAATCTGAATCCACATAGCCAACGAGTCCCTCACCGGTCCTGCCAAACTTTAAACAAGCATTGGAAGTGCCAAGAAGGTACCTGAAAACCCACTGAACAGCCTTCCAATGTTCTTTACCAGGATTAGCCATGTATCTACTTATCAAACTCATAGCATATGATAAATCAGGACGAGAACAAACCATGGCATACATCAAAGAACCAACAGCACTAGAATATGGCACCTTTGACATGTACTCAAACTCTTCATCGGTAGTAGGACATTGAGAAACTGACAATTTAAAATGAGGAGCAATAGGAGTACTAACTGAGTTGGCACCATCCATATTAAAACGATGAAGAACTTTCTTAATGTAACTTTGCTGACTAAGAAATAACAAACCAGATTTTCTATCTCGGGTAATCTCCATACCTAAGATCTTCTTAGCAGCACCAAGATCCTTCATCTCAAACTCACTACTTAGGTGTGCCTTCAAAGTAGTGATTTTTTTCATGCCCTTGGCAGCAATTAACATATCATCAACATATAGCAGCAAGTATATAGGTGACCCATCAACAAACTTGATATAAACACAACTATCATATTTAGACCTCTCAAAACCATGTGAGATCATAAATGAATCAAACCTTTTATACCACTGTCTTGGAGATTGCTTTAAGCCATAAAGAGACTTCTTTAATTTGCACACAAAATCCTCTTTACCAGGCACTATGAACCCTTCTGGTTGGTCCATGTATATTTCCTCATCAAGCTCTCCATGCAGAAAAGCAGTCTTGACATCTAACTGCTCAAGCTCAAGATCACGCATAGCCACAATACTAAAGAAACCCACTTCTCACGGTCAACGGATGCAATGGCTTCATTATATGTAGCAGGTTCAGAATCGTTCTCCCACTGTTCAGCACAACTCAAAGCATAATGTACAAGATTACACTCTTCAATTAAACGAGGACGAGGATCACATTTACGCCTCGGTCTATCAGCAGCAATGGACTCATGTGGCTGCTGCAAAACAGTAGGTGAGTGCTGAACAACAATATCATCAATGTTTTCCTCATGTGTATCTTCAACGATAGCATCAGTATCAACAGTTTTCTGCAGGTTCTCCACCTGCACATTAACTCTCTCCTCTCCAACAGCAACAGGAGAGGTATCTGATGGCAAGCTATCATGATACATAACGAACTCATTGAAAACAACGTTTCTACTTAGCAAAATCTTTTTAGTTTCAGGATTCCATAGTTTATATGCTTTAACTCCTGAACCATAACCAAGGAATATGCACTTAACAGCCCTAGGCTCTAACTTTCCATTATCAACATGAGCATATGCAGTGCAGCCAAAAACTCTCAACTGTGAATAATCAGCAGGCGAACCTGACCATACCTCAGTGAGAGTTTTCTTTTCAAGTGGAATAGAAGGTGACCTGTTGATGAGGTAACACGCTGTGTTGGCTGCTTCAGCCCAGAAACGCCTATGCATACCTGCATTAGACAACATACAACGAGCCCTCGAGATGATGGTTCTGTTCATGCGCTCTGCCACGCCATTCTGCTGAGGAGTATATGAGATGGTGTGATGCCTGATCATGCCATCGTTACTGCAAAACTCCTCAAACTCATTAGAACAAAATTTCATACCATTTTCAGTACGTGGCCCAAGCCTCCGGCGACGGGCCTCGCTCCACTCGTCAGAAGTTGGCCTATACTTTGTAGAATTTGGATCAACATATAACAGGTAACGCGTGCCAGATGCCGGTGCTAAATGTAAGGCCCGCGCTAGGCGTTCCCGCATGTAGGGGTGGGCGTTCGGTCATGACCGGAAATTCGGTCTTTGCGTATCGGTCTATTTTGAAATCGGTTTTTAAACAAATAAAAATCAAAATTTACTTGCTATTTTTACTAATCGACAAATTCGGTTATCCGATAATTCGGGTTCGGTTTCGGTCATGACCGAATTGTGTAGTAGATATTATCAAATACAAAAGTTTGATAATATTTGCTAAACCATTTGGTACTATGTAAGTTGTAATTTGACTATAAAATACACTTCATATAGTCATATTAATTTGTAGAAACTAACATTGAATAATATTAAATTTGGCTTAGTCGAGGAAGATAAATCTATAGTTATAAGCAATTAGGTCTTTGGAACTACGCCACTCTCACCTAAAATTCGGTCAGTTTGGTCTATTCGGTTACCAAGAACTAATGACCAAATTTACCGAAGAAAATTCGGTCTACAAAATTTGCTAACCAATTTTTTGATTGGTCCTTTCGGTCTCGGTCTATTCGGTTTCAGTCTCGGTCTTTTCGGGTTTGGTTTTTGGTTATCGGTTTTTCTGCCCACCCCTACCCGCATGGTCCTGCTTCTCGTGCTGACACGTGTCCCCAAAAGTCGTACCAAATCCCGTTTTTCTGCAAAACACTCCTTTTTGCTATAAATGTTCGTGATTTTGCTTTCAAAGCAAAAAAAATGGTTTGTTCCAGAAAATAGAACGTCCCGCCGGAAACCATGCAGCAAAAATATTATACTAATGTAGCAAAAACCGACTTCGCCGGAGATATTGCCGAAAAAAAAACTCGTTGGTGACTCTTATCGGACGCCTTGTTGCAAAAAGTTACACTTGTTGTAGCAAAATCACAAGACGGTTGTAGCAACAAAGTTCTTTTAATATAGCAAAAAACTAACTTCGCTGGAGACACCTTCAGAGACCTCGTAGCAAAAGTTTTACGCTATTATAGCAAAATTAGAGAATGGTGGTAGCATAACAAATGTGCTAATGTAGCAAAAACCCGACTTCGCTAGAGACTCGTCAGAGAGTTTTGCCAGAAGAGCACACTGGAGACATTGTAACAAAAAAATTATGTAACTGTAGTGTTTAGAGAACAACTATTGTAGAAAAAACCATTTTGGTATGTAGCAAAATCCCATCCCTGAAAAAATTCTCTATAAATGCAAAATCTAGATTAGCAAATATAGGGACTTCGGTAGGAAATCCAGGGCTCGCCGCCCTTGCGTTGGAAGAGTTATAGAGCGGGCACCATGGGAGCTGCTGGGAGGGGCGGCTGCCATGGGAGGCAATGTAGCAGGCGGCTCCCATGTGTGTGTGTGGTGGGGGGGTCGTCATCAATGGCACCGTCGTAGGAGCGTGTGTGCTAGACTCGAGGCCCCTTGAAGCATTTAGGGGCCTGGGCGTCTGCCGGCGGGGCACTGGAGGTGGTCGAGAACTCGGCGATGGGAGCATGTACGGGGCAGCCTCCTGTGGTCGCCGTTGTCGGAGCAGAGTCAGGACTGGCTGAAGTAGGTAAGGCGGGCCGGAGATGGAGAGGAGCGGGATACATGAAGCGGCAGGGAGAAGGACGATAGGAAGGAGGGTATAAGGTTCCACCACATGCGAGTGGAGAAGCGGCATGACAATTCGGACGATGGAAACATTCCATCGTCCAGACGATACTATCATTTTCCTAAATGTAATCTGTTCTGCTCTTCTCATGTTTCCTAAAATGTGTAGGTTTTTGCCCGTCTCCCACGACGAAGAGTGCATCCTTGTGAATGGAATGTTTTATATCATGGATGGCTCGTCAGAACTAAGAGCGCTCCCAGCGCTAACAAGCCATCAGGGGCCAGCCCTTGAGATACTTGGCTTTAATGTGTTGAGGCCACATACCTCTATCGTCTTGGTGGATTCACCAAACCCACTTTGGTGATAGAGCCACATTGAAGCGGCGCGAGTTAAGAACTCCTAAACCCCCACGAATCTTGGGGGTGCAAATGTCCATCCATTTCACCATATGGTATTTCTGGTTCCCATCCCTGGCTACCCCCAAAAACCTGGACACCTTTTTGACAAAGTCGGCATGGGTCCCTTCGGGTAGGAGATAGACTCTCATTTGATACATGGTGAGGCTGGGCAGGCACAAGTTGATTATGATAGTATTAATCCCCTTGGACGCGAGACGAGTCCGTCATGATTCGGCCTTAGACCAAACATTCGTGACCATGGAAGCAAGGTCCTTGATCAACACCCTAGTATCTGTAATTGGCATCTCCAGGTAGGTAATAGGGAAGTCTGCCAGCCCTGCAGTTAAGGTTGTCTGCATTGTGTTTCCTATGCTCGTCTGAGAAATCCATAATCATGACCTCGCTCTTGTCGAAGTTAATCTTGAGTCCACGTGTATCTAGCGCCCATCCGCACGATCTCTCTAAGGGCGAGATCGGCAATGTAGTCGTTAAACATGTGCATCCGTGGTAGGTCCATGTTTGCTGAGCTCTTGTCGTCGGTGGACCGGATAAGATTGAATTCCCCAGCTATGATGACTGGAATCTCAGTTCGTTCCACTTTTGACTTGAGATCCTGCAGGAACTTGGCGGACCTCCGATGGTCCATGGGGCCATAAACAGTGATCACCTCCCATTCGAGGTGCCCTTGTCTATATGTGATGGCCATGCTAACAAAAAAAATCCCCGCAGTCCATATCATCTATCTCGAAAGTATCCTCCTTCATGCCAATGAGGATACCTTCCGAGTGGCCATTGGCCGGCAGCCAGGACTAGATGAACTTATGGAAACTCAACCCTTCTAACTCAGCAATGGAGAAGTCCTGGTGAATCATCTCTTGAAGGCCGACAATATCCTGCTCCTCTTAACGTAAGTATTCCTTGATCTTTCTATGGAGGCCCTCGTGCCCGAACACCCTGATGTTCTAAATGAATGTTGAAATATAGGATGAGATTTAGGCCCATCTAACAATTTCAGCAAAATCCCTAAGGGCCCATTCATGGAAAAGGAGTGGTGTGAGTTTAGTCCCACATGACTAGTTGGGAGAGATTTTCACCAACTTATAAGGTGAGCTCTTCTCCCACTAGTATGACTTGGTGTGAAGAGAAGAGAGGCGTTCTACACGCGTGCTCCTCCTATGCCGCCCGCCTCGGCACGCTATGCTACCCTGAACTACTCTCCCGTTGGACGGTGTAGGGCTATAACAACACTCCTTAAAGTTCGCATTCCCCATCTAGGTAACCCCACACTATCACCTTGACGCTAGATGGTTCCAACAAACACCACAATTTCATAGAGACATCCAAGTCAAATTATACTCATGGTAAGTATTTCTGTAACCTTTAGCTAAAGTGCCACACGATGTGCACACTTTCAACTTCACACACGTGGGAATAAGCGAAAATTACATTAATTAAAGCACTTGAGTAGCAGAATAGCATCTACTTATTCAAATAGATTACAAATCTCATGATCACAATAAGATCACGCATAGAGAGAGAGAGAGAGAGAGAGAGAGAGAGAGAGATGAACACATAGCTACCGGTAGAGCCCTTAGCCTCGAGGGAGAACTACTCCCTCCTCATCATGGGAGTCAGCAACGGCGATGGAGATGGTGGTGGAGTCGATGGAGATGGCTCCAGGGACAATTCCCCGTCCCGACATATGGCTCCTAAACCCTAAACCCACCACCAAAGCTAGCACGCACAATGATGCAGTCCCTCGCCGCTGCCCTCCTCCTCGCCACCGCTGCCATGGCAGCTGGTGCCTCCCCTCCCTCCATCATCAACGTGACATGCTCCTCCTTGTCCTACAACGGTTACCCCGGCTACGACTAGTGCGTGAGAATGCTCTCCTCCTCCGTCCCGTCCACCTCCATGGATGGCCGCGGCCTTGCCGTCATCGCTGCTAACGCCACCGAGCACAACATCACGGCCACGGTGGGTCTCATCGATGACCTGCTCGACGCCCTCCCCAAATACTCGGGGTTATACAGGCACCAGATGTCCGACAAGATTGCCAACGCCCTCGCCGCACTCGTCGATGGGCAGCAGCTGTCGGACAGCTTGTACATGGACGCCCACGATTAGGGCCCTGTCAACTGCTTCATCGCCCTTACCTATCCGAGCTCGGGCTTCCCCAGGCCCAGTGAGCCTCTAGCGCAGGAGAACCAGGCCAACATGGACTTGGTCTTTTTCGCCATGAGTGTCGCGATGCTCATCCCCAATAAGTCCTCCTCCTCCTCCTCCATATCATCAGATTCAGACCCCCCTGCAGCTTCCATCATCAACGCCACATGCTCCTCCTTGTCGTACCCCGGCTACAGATACTGCCTCTATGTGCTCTCCCCCGGCTTGGCATTGGGCGCCAGGGACACGCGAGATCTCGCCATCGTGGCCACCAACACCATCCTCCGCAACATCTCGTCGACGGTCAGCCTCATCGAAGGCCTGGTCTCCGACGCCGCCCGGTGCAAGGTTGCCTATGGCGACCGCATGGCCAAGACCGTGGCCAGCGCCCTCGGCGATCTCGTCGCTGGGCGTGACCTTGCCAGAGCGGCCAACAAGCTGGACGGCGCCTCGCGTCATACGACGGACTGCGACGTGGTGATGTCAAAGAGGAGGGGGGTCGACATGAATGTTCTGCACGAGGACAACACGGAGAATTTGGTGTCTGCGCACTTTGCATGCAACGTCACTGCCATGTATGCGGCCAATTGATCCAGCTTAGCTATTTTAGTAGTAGGACTTTTTTTTAGATCAAACTAATTGAATGCCCGTGCATCGCTACGATCTCTTACAATTTCAAAAAGTTCAAAGTTTCTGCTTTGTGACCATGCGCTTGCTACGATCAATAATGCACCTAATATGTAGAGAATTTTTTTGAGTGATCAATTAAATATTTGTACCAATGGAAAGAATAATAATAAAAGAAAAAAAAACATCACACAGCTGAAGAATGCATGATAGATGGATCAATAGCCAGGCAACGCGTGCCAAATGCCGGTGCTAAATGTAAGGCGCGCTCGGCAAAAATCACATCAATAACCTATTTAAAGAAAGAAGACAAAAAATAACCCTCTTTTCAAATGATTTATCGGATCTAACCTAATCTCATGGCGCCGTACGGGAGGGAGCCATGGTCGTAGCCACGACGCCATGACCAACGGCGCCATGCGCCTATGGCGCTCCTCCCTGTTGCGCCATCCTGACGAATGACGTGGCAGACTACGTGGCAGCTGGGCCCACTGGCGTAAGTATGGCGCCATCCCCCACGGCGCCATACAAGTGAGGATGGCTCCACCCGTGATGGCGCCATGCCCCCTGACCTTATAACCAGCCCAGACCGCGGGGTGGCTGTCCAAACCCGACCCCAAACAGTTTTCTTCTTCCCCTCTCGACCTCGAACAGACCTCTCTCTTGTTCTCTCTCCCCCAACTCATCTTCCCTTCAAATCCTTTCAAATCGGCATTGTTTCTTTGTGGATTTCATCCCCCCTTGTCAGCAAGAGGTAATCTGCACCTCCCCCTTTGTTTTGGTCCAATTAGATCTGTGCAATTTGGTGGAACTTTGGCAAAAATGTTGGAACCGTAGATGTATCATTTGAAGTGAAAACTATGGTTTAGGGTTGCATTGTTGAGTAATGATTGTTGGAGCTATGGTTTGTAGTCATTATATGTAGAAATTGTAGGCTAGGGTTAGGGTTTTGGTACATTTGCTTGAGTTAGGGTTTGTATGTTAGGGTTTTCCTTATTAGGGGGTTGCTATGGTGGGTAACTTTATTAGTTGGTTGTAACGGTTGGTGGTAACCTACTTGTTTTTGATATGTTGTGGTTGTGTTCAATGTTTTTAGATGGCAAGGATCGTTAATGTTCATCATGTGGACAAGGCGGCTTTCTTAAAAGGCAATGCCGAGTGTGATCCGGAGGAGGTAGTCATGGTGTTTGGCACTATTCCTACATATGCCGAGGTTGTGGAAAGAGTGAGGAATGATTTGAAATGGATGGACCCTAGTGATGTGTATGAGTTGGTTGGAAGGTATAATGCCGGATTTGGCCATCACAATAGATTGAAGATAATGCCTATCAACTCCGAGTTGAATTGGAGTGCATATAAGGAGAAAGTGGCAGAATCTGAAGATAAGTCACTCGAGATATTTGCCACAAGAAAGGTTGCGGCTCGGTTGCACATTGACTTGAACCGGCATGCTTCCATGAGCCCAGCTCGAGGTGAGCCACATGTGTATGACACAACAATGAGCCAACCTCCATTGAGCCCGGTCCGGGTAGAGCCAAACTACGATGACACAACAACGAGGCAACCTTCCATGAGCCCTGTTCGCAATGACAACTATGAAGCACCTCAAATGGAGGATGATGACTTTGAGGGTGATGAGGTTGAGTATAGGCTTCGTGACAATGAAGTAGGAGATGTGGAGGCAAATTGCGATGAGGAGGACATGGACCATGATCTCCCTTATTTGAGGTTTCATGCATCAGACTCCGAGGATGAAGGACCGGATGAAGATGTGGATGAGGATGGTCTAACAGTTAAATTCACCGAAGCTCACAAAAAAGTAGTAGGTCGGGATCATCGTCCTTCATTGTTCCGTGATGTTAGCCTTGCGGATGAGGCCCAAGTTGACAGTGGAATTAGTTGAGTGCTCGAGCCACGAGCACCTTCTAAAAAGGACTTGAAGCCGAAAAAGTACGGGATAAATCCCGGGGTGAAGTTTGACAGATGTGGATCAAGGACTACGCGGTGAAGTACCACCGACCGTACAAGGTGGCTCACTCGGACACTAAGGTGTGTTACACAGTCAAGTGTGAGAAGCAAGGATGTCCATGGGTTGTTCGCGTACGACCATTGAGGGGCGGGCCACAATGGACCATTGTAAGTTGTCAGTCCATTCATATGTGTGATGACAAGTTCATCAAGGATGGAAAAGTTGTCAAGGATGACCATCGGCAGCTGACCTCCGATTTCATCGCGTATAGAGTTGCAAATAACATAAGGTCTCTCCCAACATATACTATTAAGGGTGTCATAGATTTGGTTAAAGAAGTATTCGGTTATAAAGTGAAGTATGGTAAGGCGTGGAAGGCCAAACAAGCCGCATTTAAGATTTTGTATGGTGATTGGGAAGAAGCATACAACCGCCTCCCTAGGTTGTTGGTAGCAATGGCCGCAAGGAACCCAGGAATGTATTATGTGGTGGAGCCTCTTGGGTTGGTGACTAGGTTGTACAATGGTGCCACTGTCCGAGTATTTGGCCATGCATTTTGGACATTTGGCCCATGCATCAGGGGATTCAAGCATTGTCGTCCTGTTATGTCCGTGGATGGCACATTTTTGACCGGCAAGTTCAAGGGCACACTATTAACTGCCATATGCCACGACGCAAACAACCGGGTTTTACCTTTGGCTTTTGCCTTGGTTTCGGTGGAGAACAACGACAAATGGGAGAGGTTTTTCCATATATTGAGGACCAAGGTTATAGAACCTGATAGAGAGGTTTGCATCATCTCAGATCGCCATCAAGGAATACTCAATGCAGTCGAGAAGGACATTCCCGGGTGTGCTCGTATCCACCATCGATGGTGCATGAGGCATTTCGTGTCGAACTTCTATAGAGCATGTGGCAACAAGGAACGTGCCGACGATCTACAAGATTGTTGTCTTGCCTTCACCGCTCGGAATTTTCAAAAATTATATGATAGATTGTATTGTCTCACAGATGATGGTGGCAAAGAGTTTCTCAGAAGGCACCTTAATGAACGGACAAAGTGGGCAAGGGCTTATGACTATGGCGGCAAGAGATACGGTGATTCCACCAGCAACATGGCGGAATGCTTCAACAAAGTACTTAAAGGTGTGCGTCAATTGCCTGTGACTGCTATAACGGAGTACACATTTCAGAAGTTGAATGAATACTTTCTAAAGTATAGTGCTGAAACGGATAAGCAAATCGCTGGGGATAACAAGAAAAAAAAGTATGAGTACCCACCATTGGTTGATAATTGGTTGGAATATCAATCAAAGAAAGGGGATACACAAACGGTTGAATGTTTCGACAACCAAGAACTGATTTACCAAGTGAATGAGCACGGAGGTAGCACAAGGGGAGGTGTGCAACATGGGGGACTGTCCTATAAGGTGTGGCTACGCAATGGTTATTGCTCCTGCGAGAGGCCGACATTGTACCATCCCCCTTGCTCACACGTGATGAAGGCGGCATATGAACGAATGGTGGGTCTTAATCATCCGGATACAATCAATTCACCATCACTGATATTACTATGATGACACACATAAGCAATTACCATCTTAAGCTATATAGATCACTCACCCGTGCAACACTATGCTAGTGTCCTTATATGGCGGAGGGGTGAGATGAAATAAACCAAACTGCATCATCACTCGATCTAGAAGGTGCCATTCAATAGCATAGACGCATATTAACTGAACCCGCATCATCCAAAGATGTGCTTCTTCGAGACACTTGGGGTTCAGGTCGAACCAAACAATAGTACCCACGTGCCCTCGAGTTCCATATGGCTCCCATTCCACCTACATGGAATACAAAATTAGCATATCGAGTTGGTCCATACAAGTAAAAGTACATGTGGCAATTAGAACACAAAGGAATAGATTAATTTCTCCGGAGTTAGCAAGTCGATTTGGTTAGTATATCTCAAATAACATTCTTCAGTTTCACCATGGGATGGCTCGGTATTATCCCACAAGTAAGTCCATGTAGGTCGCCGAATACGGGTACCACCGACATTGCCCCATGGTTGTTCCGTCCTGTGGATGGGGCGCCTAACCGGAATGCGACACCACGACCATATCGTGAGTAGCAACATGGGCCCACCAATACATGCTCCTTTGTTTGTCCTACAACACGCCTCGCCCAACTGAACATAGAGAGAGCTATGTAAATACCAAACTCAAACAACATAGGAGTGATGCAAATATAAGAAGAGCCACATATATACCTGTCGATATAAATAAGCGAGAGCCGCCGAACCCCAGCTGTGCTTAGAGTCCCATAACATAAATAGACAAAGCCACATGTAGGATGTGTTTCTTCCTGTGTCGTCCGAGAAAAGAGTCCTACTAACAACGTATCACAAATATGCCCGAGCATACCTCTCAACCACCACATCATCGGCATCCTCGGGGCACTTCTTAAAATGTTCTTGTATCCATTTGTAGGTAGCCCCAGCGGACATCTTCTCGGTTGTTGGCACATCACCAATTAACTCCATCATCCCTTCACGCCAATTCTTCGAATCTGTGCTCATAAGAATAGGCTGTCCTTTGATGGGAAGCGCCAGGATCATGGAGACATCTTGCAAAGTCACCATCATCTCACCACAAGGGAGGTGAAATGAATGTGTCTCGGCTCTCCATCTATCGACAAGAGCCGTGATCAAACATGGGTTCATATGTGGCGTTGAACGAGACACAAGCTGGGCAAAAGGAAGGAGGCCAGTCCTTTTGACCCAAGGCGTGTACCGCTCGTCATAAGGCATCTTCTCGCTATGCACCTCATGCGACCTCAGGTGCAACCATTTGAAAACTTTCTTCTTCTCCGCCATGAACATACCACGGTGCCTTGAATCGTAATGCCCATTGAGAATAGATTCGTTCTCCATCCTACATATGTGAGCAAATAGATACATGAGCAAAATCAATGTATGTGAGCAAATAGATATATGAGCAAATATATATGTGATAAAATAGATATATGAGCAAATATATATGTGAGCAAATTATTGCCTTATGGTGCATTTTAGCCACCACACTAATTTTGATTCTAACCACTCTTTTACTCTCCCCTCCTCTCCCACCCCTCCCTCCGATGAGAGTCGTTAAAGCGGCGCCGGGCAGATCCCGAGCTGCTCGCGGCGGTGTTGCCGGCCGGCGAGGGCGAAGGAGATGCGCTGTATTAGGTTTAGGTAGTAGTGGTAGGTTGTTTTCCCCCGTCGTGGGTGAGTGTGGGAGTAGAGAACCAGGCCCTGCCGGCCGGCTTGGTTGCGTGCCGATGTTTCTTCCCGCCGTCGCACTCCTCTGGTGGCAGGAGGCGTTGTGGACGGTGGCGAGGACGTCGGAGATCTCCGACAATAAGGCCTGGCTGGGGAGCTTTACCGTTGTGGCGTCTGGACACGATGCTAGGCGGGTGCCATGGGATCTCATCAATCTGCTTCCGAGGTGGAAGATGGAGGAGGTGGTGATCTCTGCGAGCTTCTTTAATAAGCGTCTGGTCCTCATCCTGGACGGAGCCTCTCTTCTCCTCTTGTCCCTGGCCGGCCGTGGCGGTGAGGGGGGACGACAGGAGCTGACTGAAGCTTCTGTTCTGGGACGAGGATGGGGAGGCCTGCGGCGGCGGGCCTCGATTCTGCAGATCTCGAGCTCTCCAAGCGGCACCAGTAGGCAGCCGCTATCCATGGCCATAGGACTGGCTGTATCTTCCTCCACAGAGAGGATCTCCTCCGTCATCGTCCTGGCGTTCTTAGCCTCTGCAAGCCCAAGTGGTCTTGTCCCCGGTGCAGGCAGAGGTGGCCAGGTGCGGCGGCGCTTCGTCGGCGGTCAAGGGCTTGATTGCTTTCAGGCAATCGTTTGTAGGGTGCTTAGTGCAAGTCTTCAAAGGCCATGTGTAATTTTTTTCTTCTTTAGGGCCGTATCCGCAAATTGTACCCACCGCTGTTGACTTTATGCAGAATCTGGGACCTTCCGGTCCCTTCCCAGTTCAAAAAAAAAATTCCTCATCTATGTGAAACAACACAACATATATATGAAGTAGGGTTAACATATGGAGGTAATGTGATGATTTCAACCATTCTCTACAAACTAGGGTTTACAATAAGAGGGGAAATTTTCCTAGGAATCAATCATCCAACCATATACATGAGAAATCACCAACAAAATCGAAAATATGTGATGAACTAGGGTTAAGGAAAGGGGGGTTGGGATGATTTCAACCAATAAAGTGAGGGGAATATAAGGAGAATACCTTGAGGATTGCAATGGGAAGGAAATCCACCAAAAATTTCTCCAGATTAGCTTGGTTTTGAGGTCCGATTTGAAGAGGGTTAGAGGGGCGGCGGCGGCGCCATGCCCTCTGTCTCCTGCGTCGGTTGCGATGAAGAGGTAAGTGGGAGTCGGGGAGGAGAGAGGGACACGACGCTGGTAATAGGTCAGGGGGCATGGCGCCGTAACGGGTGGAGCCATCCTCACTTGTATGGCGCTGTGGGGGATGGCGCTATCATTTTCCTAAATGTAATATGTTATGCCCTTCTCATGTTCCCTGAAATGTGTAGGTTTTCTCTCGTCTCCCACGATGAAGAGTGCACCCTTGCGAATGGAATGTTTTATATCATGGATGGCTCACCAGAACTAAGAACGCTCACAAGACATCAGGGGCCAGCCCTTGAGGTACTTGTCTTTAATGTGTTGAAGCCAAATGCCTACATCGTCCTGGTGGATTCGCCAAACCCACTTTAGTAATAGAGCCACACTGAAGCAGCGTGAGTCGAGAACTCCTAAACCCTATGAATCTTGGGGGTGCAAATGTACACCCATTTCACCATATGGTATTTTTGGTTCCCATACCTGGCTACCCAAAAGAAACTGGATGGCTTTTTGGCAAAGTCTACATGGGTCCCTTTGGGTAGGAGATAGAGTCCCATCTGATACATGGTGAGGCTGGACAGACACAAGTTGATTATGATAGTATTACTCCCCTTGGACATGAGACGAGTCCGCCATGGTTCAGCCTTAGACCAAACCTTTGTGACTAGGGAAGCAAGGTCCTGGATCAACAACCTAGTATCTCTAATTGGCATCCCCAGGTAGGTAATGGGGAAGTCTGCCAGCCCTGCAGTTAAGGTTGTCCGTGTTGTGTTGCCTGTGCTTGTCTGAGAAATCTAGAATCATGACCTCTCTCTTCTCGAAGTTAATCTTGAGTCCACATGTATCTAGCGCCCATCTGCACGATCTCTTTAAGGGCGAGATCGCGATATAGACGTTAAACATGCGCATCCGCGGCAGGTCCATTTTGTTGAGCTCTTGTTGTCGGCGGATCGGATAAGATTTAATTCCCCAGCTATTTATGACTGGAATCTCAGTTCGTTCCACTTTTGACTTGTGATACTGCAGGAACTCGGTGGACCTCCGATAGTCTACGGGGCCATAAACAATTATCACCTCCCATTTGAGGTGAGCTTGTCTATGTGTGTGGACCATGCTAACAAAAAATCCCCATGGTCCATATCATCTATCTCGAAAGTATCCTCCTTCACTCCAATGAGGATACCTCCCGTGTGGCCATTGGCCGGCAGCCAGGACTAGATGAACTTATGGCAGCTCAAACCTTCTAACTCATCAATGGGGAAGTCTTGGTATCTTGAAGGCCAACAATATCTGGCCCCTCTTGACGTAAGTATTCCTTGATCTGTCTACAGCGGCCCTCGTGCCCGAACCCCCCATGTTGTTCCAAATGAATCCTCGGATGGCTCGGAGAATGTTCATCACTGGTGGATCAGTTCTGGGGGCCCCAAAATTTGGGGGACAGACGGGCACGGCTAGAGGGCTGGAGTTTTGAGCTCTCTTTAGGGGGCCTCCCACGTGATCTCCCTGGCGAGTGAGTCCTATGGGTGGCCGCCTTATCATCGGGCGCATGAGGTAGATCCCTGATGTCTACGCACTTCTATTCTTGTAGACAGTTGTTGGGCCTCCAAGTGTAGAGGTTTGTAGAACAGCAGCAAGTTTCCCTTAAGTGGATTACCCAAGGTTTATCGAAATCAGGGAGGAAGTGGTCAAAGTTATCTCCTCTCAAGCAATCCTGCAATCAAGATACAAGAAGTCTCTTGTGTCCCTAACACACCCAATACACTTGTTAGGTGTATAGGTGTGAAATGGATCGTATGGGCACCTAGAGGGGGGGTGAATAGGTGCTAACCAATTTTTAATACTTTTTCAATTTTAGGCTTGACACAAAGTAAATTCTCTAGATATGCAACTACGAGAAATTCCCTATATGTAACCCTAACTACTAAGCACGTAAAAGAGGAGCGAGGAAACCGTAGTGGAGCACGCGGAGACACATGGATTTGTTTTACCGCAGTTCCTTCCTTGTTAAGGGAAGTACATCTGCGTTGGAGGGGTGGGCGGTTCTAAGACCACCACGCCACAATAGGCCTCACCCTATTCTCCGATGGATCTCGCCACGAGAGGCCTGATCCACCTTATCCACTATTGGATCCCTTCGAGGCGGGAACCGGTGCCTTTTACAACACTATCGGGGCACACACCCACAACCGAATTGGGGGCTCCCGAGATGACAACAAGCTGCCACAAGAACAAGGTTTATCAATATAAACAAAAACGAGGATCTAGATATTTGCAAGAAATACTAGATCGGAGGTTCTCCAAATGAATGGAGAGGAGATGAAGCGCTTGATTGCTGATGATGAAGATCGAGTTCTCCTCCTTCCATTCCCCAAGGGATGGGGCCTTTGGGTGGATCTAGGTGGAGCACTCTTGGATGAAGCTTTCAGATCTGATCTGTTCTTTTTCGAGATGAATCAAAAATTCTGGTAGGAGGGGGATGGCTGGCTTAAATACCCCCTCCCCAGATCTGGCCGTTGCACAACTTTGGGGGCGGATTATCCGCCCCCTGGGAAAACTCCGCCCCAAGGGCGGATACTCCGGGGGAAACTCCGCCCCCTCTCTGGGGCTTGCGCCTTGGTGAAGCTTGGTGAAGATCTTAGGGGGCGGATAATCCGGCCCCCCTGAGGGGCGGATTATCCGGCCAGACCGGAAAGTCCGGCAAAAACTCCGCCCCCTCTCTGGGGCTTGCGCCTTGGCAAAGAGCAGGGGGGCGGATTATCCGGCCCCCCTGATGGGGCGGATTATCCGGCGGGGCCGGAAAATCCGGCCAAAATTCCGCCCCCCTGATGGGGCTTGCGCCTTCTTGGGAAAAGGGAGGGGCGGATTATCCGCCCCTGGTGGGGCCGGATTATCCGCCCCCAAAGGCAGAGTTCTTTTCCCTTTATTCTCAAATAGAGCTGCAACACTTCAACACACATTAAATGATCCTTGGTATTGTTATCTAACACACAAAACACTAGGGATTAAGAAATGTTCTTTCAATCTCCCCCTTTTTGGTGTTAGATGACAATACTAGGATTTGCAATAAAACCGGCAAATGCCACCTTAAATAATGAAAGACGCTCCCCCTAGATGTGTGCATATTTAAGATTTGCATTTGAATACAAATACACACACTAGGGAGAACACTACTTTAAGGTTTGGGAAAAAATGTCATACCACCGGAATGAGAATATAGCCAAGGCATACATAGATAATCCCATGAATCCATATGCTCCATAATTCCAGAATTCCATGGGGTCCATGATAGATAAATCCAGAATTCCATGAATACCAAACATAGTACCAAACTGTGGAGTACGACATAGTCTTACACAAACAACCACAAATAGCAACTGAGTTCACCCTAGAAAAAGGACACAAGCAAGCAAATAAAAACGACTAAAATCGAAAAGCTTGTGCCCAACCCTTGCAAATCCACGAGACCTAATAGAACTACTTCTCCCCCTTTGGCATCGAAACGCCAAAAAGGAAGAAGAGCGATGCTAACGCCCCTGGACACCCAGAATTCACACCCAAATTTGCAAGAATCAGATCAATCAAAAGCCAAATTTGAGTGTGTTTTCCATAAGAACAAAAGATATGCAAGAAAATCCAACGAGACCCATGAAAAACCAACTCTTCTCGAGGAAGAGGGCGGTGGCCGAAGCCACCATGTTGGAGCGCATGGCATGACACCGTGAAGATGTATCTTGAGTTTAAAACCAATGCTCATCGATGACCCATTTATCACAAAATGATATTAAGGGAAATGATTTTACTTGCTTTTGGCATTATGGGGGGAGGGTTGGCCCAATAAATTAGGACCACACTCCCCCTATGTCTATGCCCGCATCTAAACCAAATACATGAATAAGCGCAAGTGAGTGTGCAAGGGTAGTCAAGCCAAGCTCCTTGAATCTATGATATTTAGCTCATTCCTCAAATAACAAAATCTTGCTTCATCAAGAGGCTTCGTGAAAATATCAGCAAGTTGGTTCTTCGTGCTCACAAAGGATAGAGCAATATCTCCACGAGCAACATGATCCCGAATAAAGTGGTTGCGAATCTCTATATGTTTTGTTCTTGTATGCTGCACGGGATTGTAAGCAATTTTGATAGCATTTTCATTGTCGCATAAAAGAGGCACTTTGTCACAATTGACACCATATTCCTTTAAAGTTTGCCTCATCCATAACAATTGAGTACACGCACTTGCAGCAGCAACATATTCAGCTTCGGCGGTTGAGAGTGAAATACAATTATGTTTCTTTGATGACCAACACACTAGAGACCTGCCCAAGAATTGGCATGCACCAGAGGTTGATTTCCTATCATCTTTGTCACCAGCCCAGTCTGAATCAGTGTAACCACATAGAGAGAAACTTGAACCCTTGGGATACCATAACCCAAAATTTGGGGAATGAACCAAATATCGGAAGATTCGCTTGACTGCCACTAAGTGGCTTTATTTAGGAGCGGCTTGGTACCTTGCACACACTCCTACAATTAACACGATATCAGGCCTAGATGCGCAAAGGTAAAGGAGAGAGCCGATCATGGATCGATATACCTTTTGATCCACGTCTTTACCCTTGGGATTGAGCTCAAGATGACACTTTGTTTGCATAGGGGTAGCAACGCCATTGAGATCCGTCATCTTGAACCTTTTGAGCATGTCTTGGATGTACTTAGCTTGATTAATAAAGGTTCCCTCTCTAAGTTGTTTGATCTCAAATCCAAGAAAGAACCTGAGCTCACCCATCATGGACATCTCAAACCTGTCAGTCATAAGCTTTGAAAATTCATCGTTAAAAGCCTGGTTAGTAGAGCCAAAAATAATGTCATCTACATAAAGTTGGCATACAAAAAGCTCCCCATTAACCTTCTTAGTAAAAAGAGTGGGATCGATTTGCCCAACTTCGAATCCACGGTCTAGCAAAAGCTCTTTAAGGTGCTCATACCACGCACGTGGGGCTTGTTTAAGGCCATAGAGTGCCTTATCGAGTTTGTAGACATGGTTCGGAAATTTGGGGTCCTCAAACCCCGGGGGCTGCTTGACGTATACTAACTCATGTAGAGGACCATTAAGGAAAGCGCTCTTAACATCCATTTGTTGTAATTTAAAATTATGATGGGCTGCATATGCAAGAAGGATACGGATGGACTCAAGGCGAGCCACAGGAGCGTAGGTCTCGCCAAAATCAATTCCTTCCACTTGAGAGAATCCTTGAGCCACGAGTCGTGCTTTATTCCTCACAACAATGCCATTTTCATCATGTTTGTTCTTGAAGATCCACTTGGTGCCGATAACATTGCGGCAATCCTTTGGTTTTTCTACGAGCTTCCAAACTTTGTTGCGTTCGAAGTTATTTAATTCTTCATGCATTGCGAAAACCCAATCGGGGTCTTCAAGAGCATCAAAAACTTTCTTCGGTTCAACCATGGAAATGTGAGCTTGATTATCACAGAAGCTTGCAAGCTCTCTTCTAGTGGATACCCTTCGTCGTAGATCACCCACAACCTTGTCAAGAGTGTGACCTCTTAGTTCAAGGTTCCGATCAGCACGAGCCTTGCGACGAGCCTCAATGTCCTTATTGTTTCTAGGAGGAGTGGATTCAATAGTTGTATCCTTGTCTTGATTACTGCTCTGCCCTTGATCTTGGTCACTGTTACTGCCAGAAGATTGTTGCTGAACATTTTCTTCAGGCCCGGATAATCCGCCCCTTGGAGGGGCCGGACTATCCGGCCTAGGAGGTGAAGTACCAGAACCATCTTCCTGAGAAAGCCTGACAGGAGTTGGAGACCCAGGGCCGGATACTCCGCCCCTAGGGGCCGGAGAATCCGGCCTGGGAGCTTCAGAGTTGTTGACTTCTCCTTCGGATCCTCTGGAACGAATTGGAGTGCCAGGGGCGGATTGTCCGCCCCTTGGAGGGGGCGGATAGTCCGGCCTGGGACTACCAGCTTGTCCAGGGGACAGATGGTCTTCAGCAGATTGTGGTGTTGGTGTAGGATTGTCTCCAACAGTAGGAGCTTGTTGATCTTGTTGAGATGAGGGCTCCACATGTGTGGAGCATTGTCCTTCCCGATCCGCCACAAGGGGTTCCTCAATGGGGCGGAAAAATCCCACGCCCATTCTTCTTATGGCATCTTGGGGTATTTCAACATCTGCATCACAAACATCAACTTGCCCTACAAAGGAGCCGTTATTTTCATCGAACTCCACACTACAAGATTCTACAACAATCCCAGTGAGCTTGTTGTAGACTCTATAAGTGTGGGATTCGGCACCGTAACCAACAAAAATACCTTCTAAAGCCTTGGATTCAAATTTTGACAAACGGACACCTTTAATAAGAAAGAAACACTTACACCCGAATACCCTGAAGTATGAGATGTTGGGTTTGTTACCGGTAAGTATTTCATATGGGGTCTTGTCCAAGATCTTCCGAAGGTAGAGCCGGTTTGATGAGTGACAAGCAGTGGATATGGCTTCAGCCCAAAAATTATAAGGAGACTTGAATTCAGCTAGCATAGATCTTGCCATATCCATCAAAGTCCGGTTCTTCCTCTCGGCTACACCATTTTGTTGAGGGGTGTACGCAGCGGAATATTGGTGTCTAATCCCCTCTTCGCTAAGAAACTCGTTTAAAGTGTAGTTCTTGAATTCTGAGCCGTTGTCACTTCTAATTGCCAAGATGGGAACATTGTGTTGACGTTGAACTTCATTGGCAAAGTCGATGACAGTTTGTTGAGTCTCACTTTTCAGCTTGAAAAAATATACCCATGTATATCTTGAGTAATCATCGATGATGACCAAGCAATATTTCTTCCCACCAAGACTTGCATGAGAAGGAGGACCAAATAAATCCACATGAAGTAATTCCAAGATCCTCTTTGATGACACAATAGTCTTCCTCTTGTGGGGAGAATCATGCATTTTTCCTTCAACACAAGCCCTGCAAACACGATCTTTGGCAAAAGAGACATTGTCTTTTAGTCCAAGGATGTGGCCACCCTTTTGGAGACTTTGCAAATTCTCATGTTGACATGGGCTAAACGGCGATGCCATAGCCAGCCCACGTCGGCCTTTCCGAATAGACACATCGGACCCGAAGTGGTTTTCCCCGAGAAGTCCACCACATACAGGTCATTTTCGACGTATCCAACGAAAGCGACCTTTAGAGACTTGCTCCATAAGAGTACCACCAAATCATCATCGATAAAAACAGCAAAACCCATCTTGCCAAGGGCACGAACAGAAAGAAGATTGTAGCCAAGGGTCTCAACAAGCATGACGTCCACGAGAGAGATATCGTGGGCAACCACAACCTTGCCAAGACCCAATACCTGAGATTTAGACTTATCACCATAGGAGACTGTGATATTATCAAGATTTGGACGCATCTCCGTGATGATCTCCTTGCTTCCGGTCATATGACTAGTGCAGCCACTATCCAGCACCCATTTCGACCCACCGGAAGCATAGCCCTGCAAGAAAATTACTTCTTGGTTTTAGGTACCCATTTTTAAATGGGTCCTTTCATGTTAGTAACAAGGGTCTTTGGGACCCAAATAGACCAAGCAATATATTCATCAAAAGGACCAACATAATAAGCATAAAGATCGCCATAGTCATCACAAAAGAGTTCATAATTCAGATTGTGAGACCCTGCAAAACCAATATTATTAGTCTTGTCTTTTGTGACAACCTTCTCAGCAGTGCTTGTCTTTAATTGCACATTCTTGGTCTTGTTCTTCTTGGTTTTCTTCTTCTTGGACTTGGTGACATACCCAAGTCCCTCTTTACCATGATTTGACCTTTGCTTGCCAAGGACTTCATCAAGCACACCTTTGTCCTTTGTAGTGCTGTCCTTGATCACTCCTTTTTCCACACTAGCATTTTTCTTGTTACTATATGTTGAGTTGGACGAGCTAGGAGTATCATATTCGGCCAATCGACTTTGAAGCTGATCATGTGACTCATTGAGAATAGAGAAATCGTTTTTCAACGCCTTGTGAGCATTGTCAAGTTTCTCCAATTCCTCGGAGAGTCTATCATGAGCAGGCCCAAAGTCAATCCTTTCCTTCTTTAACTTCTTTGCCTTGGTGACAGCATTGTCACGTTCCTTAACGAGTTTAGTCACAATTTCTTCATGTGACTCTTCCATAGACTCAAGCCTCTCTTCAAGAGAGACCCGAGCTTCTTCTTCCACTACAAGAAATGTGTCAGCCTGTGACGTTTTGGTAGTGACCATCTACAAAATCGTCTTAGATTTATGAAGATTCCGCTCAAACTGCTTGGGAGGGTCAAAGCCTTAGTAAACTATGATGATTTTGCTCAAAACGTCGTAATTCCTTTAAATGAAATCGTCATAATAGCTAGGGAGATCTAAATATAGAGGATACCAACATGGACCGTTGGATCTAAATAACATGGACGGATAGGATGCTAATATGCAGGAACTTGTACATGGATCGATGACATGGCACCAAATATTTTGACATCGCGCGTACACACACGAAATATTGCGCGCGTCCCCCAACCCAAACCGAACCAAAACCGGCCGAACCAAAACCAAAACTGCCACATCCTATCGTCTCCAGTGAGATTCCCAACCCTAAACCTATCGTCTCCAGCGAGATCCGCGCGCCGTCACTCTACCTTATCCAGCGAGATCCGCGCTCCGCCGCTCTTCCCGCTCGTTCCAGCCAATCCCCTCCTTCTCCAGCGAGATCCCCAGCCTCGCCATGTCCCCTCTGCTGGCACCTCCTGCCCTCTCCTCGGCGCAAATCTTCGCATCCCACCCAGATCCCTGACGCCCCTCCTCCCCCTCCACACCACCTCCGCCCCTCACCCTCGACCCCCATCTCCCCTCACTGGATTTAACACTGCGCCCAACCCCATCCATATCGATCGAACCCTAGCTTCTCCTCTGGCGATGACGACGAAGCCCTGACCTCCCTCGCTATGGATGGAAGCTCCTCCATGGCCACGTTCTGCAGCTCCCTCTAGCCCGGACTACCCCGTGCGATCTGTACTCCGGCTACCCTCGAGAACCTCCTCCGCCTCCCCTGCTCGCGCCCGCAGCAACCGCGTGATCTGGACTCCGGCCAGGCCCTCCGTGTCCCCATGTTAACTGCCATCAGGATATGCCCGACGCGAAAGGAGTCCCATGGGATCAACGTCAGGGCCACCACAGTCGTCGCCCCCAAGGTGCGTGTTGCCGTACAACCATGATGTGCTGGTTATTTGGTTCTCATGTGCTGTTAGCTAGCAGGGGATCCGCTCAGTTAATTGTAGAAAGCTATGGTGAATAAAGCAGGGGAGCCTAAAAAGCAGTTTTGTAATACTCTTTGGCCCACTCTTAGGGTTTTAGTTGAGCCTCTAGTTCTAATCAGTATTTGCTAATTGGTGAGTATTCCTGTGGATCTAAAGTAATCTTCTTGTGGATCTGAAATAATATGGTTCAATTATCTTGTATGTTTTGTTTGATGTTTAGTGAATACCAACAAGTTCATACTAATGTTAATATATGTTCTGTACATCTGTTTATATTAACATGTAAATTAAGTGGGAATGAAAAATTCTATTTTAGGTTACTATGTAGATCACCCTTCAATTATGTTATAATAAAAAAATTCTCCCTTTATGCCTTTCTTCTCATATGATAGGTAGCTGTAGCTAAAGGTAGAACTGTTGGTGGTCTACTGCTTACTGATAGTGTCAAGGAGAAACCATGAATCAGAACGGTCGGTCAGCCTTTATCTTATTTGTTCTCTTGGACAATCTTGTTATCAGTATGATGCGTATGGTCTAACCTGCACTTTTGGACTTTCATGTTAGACCTATACCTTCACATCCAGTCAAAATTAAATTTATTTGAGCTAATGATGCATTCATTTGTTGTGGGCAGGCCATTGCCATTGGTCCTGGTCCAGGCCATCTAGACGAGGACCTGCGAGGCGTCTGGGCTCTGCGAGGTGTTGGTCCTGCTGGCAGGCGATGAGCGGAAGGATATAGTCTCCACTTCAGTCCACCACCATCGCCGGCGCAACACGCTAGAAAGGTCGTGCTTACCTGCTTCAGGCCTGTTATCGAGAGCCTGCCATCTTCCTCGACCCATAGAACAAGGAATCTTCGGTGAGTAATCATGTCCTGCCTACTAACCTTTCTTCCAACGGATAGTCCTGTCCTGCACTGAACTTTCCCATGCTTTAAGAGTATGATTTTAGATATGACACAGGAAAAGCTGGGCCAGTTTTGATGTAAGATGTTCATATTGAACTGTGGTAGTTTGGCCTTGTGCTATGCTGATTTTCAGAAGAAACTTTTTACCTTTTAGTTTGCTGAGATAATAAAACTACCTCTGTTATGTATATAATGGTACATCTTATATTTTGAATCAGGTAGTGAATTATTTTACCTTGGTTGAACTCCAACATTTGTGACAGTTCAGCTGAAGGATGTTAGGAGTAGATTGAATCACGGATGTTAGGAGTATATTAATCAAAAGTGTAAGCAACTGGTTCTTGACTAGAAACACCTATAGACCCAACTGAAGTAGGAGTACATGCATTAGTTTTGTTTGTGTTGGTAATATAGAGTTATTGTGTATGCACTTTATGTTTTTGAAACCACTGAACAGGAACATATATATATCCTAAGGATTATCCTTTCAGGTACCTCGTACTAAGATATGGCATACTTTGAATGCTACCATAGCTGCTCCCGACATCCAACCGAACAAAACGCCTCTTTCTTCCCCAGCCACAACTCCGACCTGCACCTCCTGCTCCTTCATGACCAGGCTGCGGGACTCTGGCTGCTCCCGCCAGTCGGTGGTTCTGGCTAATCCGGTACAAGGACGAGGAGTCCGATATGCTGATGCTGCTATGCTCTGATGACAGCGGCGATGCACAGGCTTCTGCTGCCGCCGACCAAACCCCTAACTCCATGCCGGTGAGCTCTAGGATGGTGCAACCTCCCTTTATCTCGTGTTTGATCCTAGTGTTTGCAAGAGTTTTGTCCAGCAAGATATATCCGATACAAGTCCAGGAATGATTACTAGCTAACTTAGCCTAGCGATGCAAGTTTCTCTACATTTCTAGCTAGCTAGCTAAGTTTGTTTTATGTATTTCCAATACTGTTTCTGCAGAACACTTAGTTCTATAAAATATCAATGAAATGTTGTATTCCCAATTAAATTGATGCTGCTTAATCATAGTTCCTTCTCAAACTGTTCCATTCTCCTAGCGTGTTTGTGTTTATGCCTAGTAGTGTTTGCGTTTAGAACAAGAATAATGGTGAAACTGATGGACTTGCTATCAGTTTGTAATTGCTATTGGTAGGCTACTGACCATGCCTATTTGAACTGTTGATCTGATAAGCTTACTACTATGCTTATTTTGTTTATACTGTGTGTGTATTAGTAGGCAGTGGGTTGCAGAGGAGCTACATCCGTGAGCTCACGATGGATACATGATAGCTGCCCAATACCGGACTAGCCAAGATGGAGTTTCGAGGGCTGACGTAGGTGAACCCCTTAAGCGATTTAATTTTCGTGCTGCTCATTTGTTTTGTTCATGATGATGATCTTTTCCATTGTACCTGAAACCAACAGTTCCCAGCTTAATAAAGAAACTATATTATCCTGCTGCATACCACTCTTACATGCCGCCTGAATGCATGATTATGAATTTCAGTCTGTGAAAACATGTCTAACAATAAAACATAGGTATGTAAAAAATGGTCTGTTGCAAAACAGATTAATAGTTGCTAGCTCCACGCATTGTCTACAACATGTTCTACTCCTTGTTTTGCTTTATAGTCAGTACTATGGCCAGCTTCTTAGCTCTAATGGTAGTTGCATCACCTATCTTATTACTGTGATTCATGTATTGATTATTCTTCTTCTTTACTGTTCTACTGTGATCACTGTGATTTATTTTTTGAGCGAGTATGTCCCAAACTATGATGTGTTTAATGTGATATTGTTGCTACTATTAAGATGGTTATATTGATGCTGATCTTATTCTCCTTCCTTTATTATTTCAGGATTCCTACACCGAATGGTCCAGCAGCGGGAAGAAGAGTGCGGTGTCTGCATGGGACGGCTAGACGTCCGGGCCTTATCGTTAAAATCTAAATGAAGATTTTGTTCTGCTTTTAACTTGCATCATTATCAGATTGTTTGTGTGTTTTGTGTCTGCAGGGAGGGGTTTAGGAAGGACTACAAGGAGAAGCACCCCAACAACAAGCTGGTCCCTGTGGTAAGCGACTCTCTTCCCCTTGCATCTATATATTCTTGTTGGTTGATTGATGCATCTGGAAACTTAATCTCTTAGGCAGTTAGATACTATTTTGATTCATTATGAGAAGAAGAAATATATGGTTAGTAGTGTGTTATTGATAGTAATCTGCCTAGGTGGAATGTTGAGACAATTCAGACTAGGTCGGATCTCATCTGCTAAGTTTTTAGTGGTGATTCCATCCTATAGTAGTATAAGAACTGATTACTATCATGACTCATATAGGACGCTTTGATGTTATAACTTCATCAATAGAACACAACAAATTTGGAAGATTCCTTGTTATCCCCTAGTACAAATTCCATCGTTTCCATTGCTTTGTACATGCGCATTTTGGTGATTTGTTCCTGTGCTAATGGTACTTAGCTGTTTGAAATGCAAGGCTGTTGATTGGTTGACCTGCTGAAAGACGGCCGAGGTCGAGTACACAAAGAAAATCGTCTTGTTTACAAGAGCTATGTGCTGAAGAAGTTCCAGAGTACCTGCTAAGAGTTTAATTTGTAGATTCCAGGGTATGAAATTCGATGGTTGAATTGGTTGTGAAGTAAAGTGGGAATTCCATGTGTGTATAACTGTGCTGACTATCATACTGTGTATTGTCTCCTATTTAAAGATTTTCATCTATTTTCTTTCTGCTTTTTGATTGGAATATTGATTGTTAATTAGCCGTGAAAAAACCAAAACCTGACGATTGGGACCATCTCTCGAAGGTACTGACAACTGGGACCAACTCTGGAAGGAACTGACAATTTGGACCTGCTTGACAAAAAGGCCGAAAATAGAAATAAATAGTCTGTAAAAAGGCCTAAAATTAGAAAATAATTGATGGGTCGTGCCCATGTAACGGACGTGAATTGATAGAAAAAACATAAACAAACCAGAATTTGCTGGGCTAGGACCATATACACCATCAAAGTGGACTGGGCTGATTTTGATTTAAGACGATTTAGTTTCGTCATAATTTTGCCACGTCGGATCAGCCACATAGGATCTGACCTGGCGATGCTAGACCGCCCGTGACGATATGGGATCGTCATAACAGTTATGACGATCCAATATCGTCATAGACGGTTATGACGATTTCACCAAAATCGTCGTTATAGTTCATTTGCGACGCTCAGCTTTCGACGATCTCAAAATCGTTATAGAATCGTCATAAACAGACTACTATGACGATTTCGTGACGAAAATGGAGGGTCATATATAGCTAGATTCCTTGTAGTGTTCTTCTTCAAGAGCATTTTTTAGGGATGCAATTTCCATTGCATCCTTCCTTTCAATTCTGCCCTTTTCTTCGAGGAGTGCTTCGTTTTGGGCCAGCTGATCCATAAGAGCCTCAAAACGAACTTTGTGCTCACCTTGCAGGTTAGTAAAGAAATAATCCAAAGCAATAATCTCTTCTTTAACCTTAAGACTAGCAGGATCATCCATGTCTATCATAGCCTTGGGAAAAGAAGAGTTAGAAGAAGTTACCTCGGAGCTTCTTGCCATGAGGCAAGTAGCATTCTTGTTGATGATGTTTTCGTTCGGAGAGTCGAAGAGAGATGTTGATGTAGATGTGGTGGCTATAGCAGCCACCTCTTGAGACCTATCGTCCTCGTCCTCATCTTCACTCCCCGATGAATATTCTTCTTGAGCCACTAGAACAATCTTTGGTTGCTTCTTGAAAGGAGCATTCTTCTTTACAAATTGTTTCTTACGTGGAGCTTTTAATTTGTCCTTGAAAATGAGTCTTCCTCCATTATCCTCTCTACTTTGATATGGACACTCAGCTACGAAGTGCAGCCGGTCACCACAATTAAAGCATGTTCTCAGCTTGGGACCATTTTCTTTTCTTCCATAGGCTCCACTCTTGCGATCTAGTTCAGCTTTAGCCTTAGCTAGATCTTTCCAAAAGTTTCTTGCATAAAGAGCCAAGTATTGTCCGTGGATCCTTTTTATATCTTTGGGACAGTCCAGACCTTCTACCGCATATTCATCATGATCAATCACACTAGTCTTCAAGGCCATGTTGACCCCCTTTTGCATCCCCATAGCTCGAGCACAAGCATCTTCGGCATTCTTGGCAGCCACTTTGAAGGCGGCCATTTCTTGCATTACCTCATTGGATGACATGAGATGATAGTTATGCCTACCTTGGAGACTTTTCAAATCTGTGGGCTCAAATGGCATAAGAGCACTGACATACTTGCGCTTGATCCAAACATCATCAACATGAGTTGCACCGTGGTTTCTGAAGGTTGTGGCTATTGCCTTGAGCCTCCTATACATGTCCTCGTGGTCTTCTCCATCCAGCATATAAAATCCTTCAGCTTCATTGCTCAAGGCATCATATCTATTCCTTCTCATACTTTCATTTCCGATGAAGAGCTCGGTGAGAGCATCCCAAGCTTCTTTAGCCGTGCTAAGATGCTGAATGTGTGGCATGTCTTTTTCACCCACACCAAGCTGTATCATGTGTAGAGCTGTAGCATTGAGTTGGCTATCGACCACTTCTCTTCTTGTGAGATTGTTAGGATTTCCAACATGAAGACCATTTTCGATGATCTTCCACAACTCTATGGAGGAACTGCACACATGAGATTTCATCAAAAATTGCCATTGAGAGAAAGTAGATGCTGAAAGTTTGGGTGGATCACCCCTATTATGTATATGTGGGTGAGGAATAGGCGGATCAGGGGAATACACATGAGAAACCTCATTGTATCCATCCTTACCGCTATCCTTTTTCGAGGAGGAGCTCTTGCTAGTATCATCACCTACCACTTCGTTATCTTTGGAAACAGTTTTACCCGTTTCCTTGGATTGCGGAGTGGTATCCTCAGAGTTAGATGGAGGTGATGCTGCGGATGTGGAGAGACGCATTATCAATTGACGCATCTCTTCCATCTTAGCCTCCATTGAACTCACCAAGGTTGTTTCCAACGTCTTGAGATCGTTCATGGTGACTACCTCCGGAGCATCACTCCCATCTCCCTTGGAACCCATACTTCTCTTAGGCGGTTAAGCCCGAAATAAGAGCCGAGGCTCTGATACCAATTGAAATGGATCGTATGGGCACCTAGAGGGGGGGTGAATAGGTGCTAACCAATTTTTAATACTTTTTCAATTTTAGGCTTGACACAAAGTAAATTCTCTAGATATGCAACTACGAGAAATTCCCTATATGTAACCCTAACTACTAAGCATGTAAAAGAGGAGCGAGGAAACCGTAGTGGAGCACGCGGAGACACAGGGATTTGTTTTACCGCAGTTCCTTCCTTGTTAAGGGAAGTACATCTGCGTTGGAGGGGTGGGCGGTTCTAAGACCACCACGCCACAATAGGCCTCACCCTATTCTCCGATGGATCTCGCCACGAGAGGCCTGATCCACCTTCTCCACTATTGGATCCCTTCGAGGCGGGAACCGGTGCCTTTTACAACACTATCGGGGCACACACCCACAACCGAATTGGGGGCTCCCGAGATGACAACAAGCTGCCACAAGAACAAGGTTTATCAATATAAACAAAAACGAGGATCTAGATATTTGCAAGAAATACTAGATCGGAGGTTCTCCAAATGAATGGAGAGGAGATGAAGAGCTTGATTGCTGATGATGAAGATCGAGTTCTCCTCCTTCCATTCCCCAAGGGATGGGGCCTTTGGGTGGATCTAGGTGGAGCACTCTTGGATGAAGCTTTCAGATCTGATCTGTTCTTTTTCGAGATGAATCAAGAGTTCTGGCAGGAGGGGGATGGCTGGCTTAAATACCCCCTCCCCAGATCTGGCCGTTGCACAACTTTGGGGGCGGATTATCCGCCCCCCACTTGGGACGGATTATCCGCCCCCTGGGAAAACTCCGCCCCAAGGGCGGATACTCCGGGGGAAACTCCGCCCCCTTCTCTGGGGCTTGCGCCTTGGTGAAGCTTGGTGAAGATCTTGGGGGGCGGATAATCCGGCCCCCCTGAGGGGCGGATTATCCGGCCAGACCGGAAAGTCCGGCAAAAACTCCGCCCCCTCTCTGGGGCTTGCGCCTTGGCGAAGAGCAGGGGGGCGGATTATCCGGCCCCCTGATGGGGCGGATTATCCGGCGGGGCCGGAAAATCCGGCCAAAATTCCGCCCCCCTTCTAGGGCTTACGCCTGCTTGGGCAAAGGGAGGGGCGGATTATCCGCCCCTGGTGGGGCCGGATTATCCGCCCCCAAAGGCAGAGTTCTTTTCCCTTTATTCTCAAATAGAGCTGCAACACTTCAACACACATTAAATGATCCTTGGTATTGTTATCTAACACACAAAACACTAGGGATTAAGAAATGTTCTTTCAAGGTGCACTAGTTCGGCGAGGAGATAGTGAAATACAAGCGGTAACGGTGCCAGAAAATAGCTTCTGACTTGTTGTTTACGTGGGGTAACGGTGCCAGAAAAGAGCTAATGGCGTGGAGGAAAGGTAAAAGCCCAAAACCTCCCTGACAAACGGAACAAAGATGGAAGCAAGCAAACATGCAACAGATCTAGTAACAAATGGTGTTTCAATGCTTAGAAACAAGGCCTAGGGATCATACTTTCACTAGTGAACACTCTCTCATATAAATATCCTCTCTTCATGATACTACTCTTAACTACTCTCCGGTTGGACACTCTAATCCAAGGTAGGGCTATAACAGCACACCTCAATGTCCGCCTTCCCCAATCTAGATAACCCCACACTGTCACCTTGAGCACTGGATAGTTCCAACAAACACCACAATTTCATAGAGACATCCAACTCCAAATATAACTCATAACAAATATTCAATCTAGCCAAAGTGCCACCCACGGTATGCACGTTGTCACTTTCACACACGTGGCGAAAAGCATAGATCTATTAAAGCACAAAGAGTATTTATGTAGACTCAAACCTAAGTGCCACCATGGCGTGCATGCTGTCAATTTCACACACATGGGGAGAGCAGAGATCTAATGAAGCACTCGAGTAGCAAGGTATATCTACTTGATTACAAAGCTCATGACCACAAGATCATGCATAGAGAGAGAGATGAACACATAGCTAGCGGTAGAGCCCTTAGCATCGAGGAAGAACTACTCGCTCCTCATCATGGGAATCAGCAACGGCGATGAAGATGGCGATGGAGATCGATGGAGATGGCTCCGGGGGCACTTCCCCGTCCGGCAGGGTGCTGGAACAAGGACTTTCTGTCCCCCGAATCTCCCCTTCGGTAGCGGCGGCGCTACGGAGGTTTTCGTGGATTTCTTCTGGTTGTTTTAGGGTTTTATCATCGGGGGGCTCTTATAGGCGCAGGAATCAAGGTCGGTGCGGGTCCAGGAGGCCCACACCCCCTCCAGGCGCCCCCAGGGCTTGCCCGCGCCTAGGGGGTTTGGCCACCCTGTGCCCCCCCCCTCCGGCTCTGCTTCGTGGTTCCGTGTTGCTTTGGGAAAAATAATAACTTTGGCTTTTGTCCCGTCCAATTCCGAGAATATTAATTTTTTGCCTTTCTGGAACCAAAAATAGAAGAAAACAGGCAATTGGCACTGTGACAACTTGTTAATAGGTTAGTTCCAGAAAATATATAAAAACACGTCAAAGTATGGACAAGTAAAGCAAAGTAGATACTAAACAAGCATGAAGCATCAAAAATTATAGATACGTTTCCAACATATCAAGCATCCCCAAGCTTAACTCCTGCTCGTCCTCGAGTAGGTAAGTGATAAACAGAATAATTTTTTAGGTGACATGCACCCTCACAATAAAGATCCAACTATTTGCAAGCATTGAAAGTTGGGATCAAAGAACTCTAAACATGTGCATGAAAGAATGGATTTCTAACAATAGGACATAGTAACTATGCATGCAACATGAAGGCTACAAACAAAGATCATGAATAACATGCATTGAAAAACATTTGTTTGTTTCACATATAGAAAATATAGCATAGTGGTAATCAGCTTGTCTCTTATAGAGTAGCAATATAGATGCATATGACACCTTCAACATTCACAAGGGTGACTAGAAACAAATAGCACAAGAACAAGTAATATCACAATATGCATCAATTAATAAGCTTTGGAACACTGCACATAGAATGACAACTATGCTCTCTTAATGGTGCCTAAAGGTAGAAGGTGGAGACTCAATAGTGGTGAAAGAAAGACCGTTTATAATGGAAGCATGGATTTCAAGTTTCAAAAAGAGCTTCCAAAAATTATGGTACTTGTTAGCTTTCAGCCCTCATTGCCCCTATCATAAGCATCTTGAAGTGGTTAATGTTAAAGCGGCAAAGCTGGAGTATATGCTTGACAAAGTATAAGTTGGCAATCTCATGTCCCTTGAATACGAGGGCTACACCTCATGGATACTCAACTTAGGGCCCAGGCAAGTTTTTGTCACTGTAAGTATTTGCATATCATTGAGAACCGCCAACGGGGTACCACTTGCACATGGTACAGGAGCTTTCCCATAACCAAAATGATAAGGCAAGCAGAGAATGAGCATCTCAGCAATCTTTTTATTTACCATATGCATAGCTTTTTATTGATGATGCTTTATAGATAGCTCACTATGGTGATGCTGCAAGTTTCCACCATGATTAGGCATGGCTTAGGCTAGCGGCCCAGGCATTTCTCTAACACAGAATACAAACTCCATGGACTTACAAGTTTCCACTTCATTTTACACCGGTAACATCCATAGACAAAATAGCATGATATCAATGGAGTACAAAAGTACAAGTGCAATGTTGAAAACGTTCCCCGTGACAGCACGGTTCTGCTAATTCCAACTTATAAGTGCAAGCATATACAACAAAGTTGTCACAATGGTTCAAGTTTATTAGGGGCAAAGAATAAAATGTGTCATCAAGTTCGTGAGGGCTTTAATCACTAAGTTTTCACATAACAACATAATTTTTAATTGGAAGATAGTTGAAAACAAGAATATACTTGGAATGGTGTAACACACCATGCATAGGAGTTTATAGTGGACACTTTGGAATAACTTGGTTTCTTGGGAGTTGGAAACATGAGTAGAACTTACTCATACAAGTGGAGGCTAGCAAAAGACTGGGAGCAACCAACTAAGAGAGCATAATGGCCATAATCATGCAATGCAACAAAGCAAACTAATCAAAGCAAAAAGTGGTACTACAAGTCAAGGTATAAATGATAATAGAGGCTAATGGTAACTTGTCATAGTCATAACATGGTGTAAGCATGTGCCAAGTCAACCCAAGCAAAACATCAAAGGAGAATACCACAATACTATGCTTTTGCATGCTAAAACAACGCATAATTTCTTCAAGACACACTAAGCAATCCCAATTGTTTGGAACAAGACATGCTACAACAATAATCACTAAGCATAATGCAAAAACAACACCTAGCATGTCATGCTAAAGTCTAAGTCAGAGTCAATGCAAGCCCACTTTTGTACCACTATTCAAGCTTCCTTGGTCACGAAGGTTCGGTCTAAGGCTGAACCATGGCGTACTCGTCTCACGTCCAAGGGGAGTAATACTATCATAATCAACTCGTGTCTGTCTAACCTCACCATGTATCAAATGGGACTCTATCTCCTACCCCAAGGGACCCATGCAGACTTTGCCAAAAAGCCGTTCAGGTTCTTTTGGGTAGCCAGGTATGGGAACCAGAAATACCATATGGTGAAATGGGTGGACATTTGCACCCTCAAGATTCTTGAGGCTTTAGGAGTTCTTGAATCGTGCCTCTTCAATGTGGCTCTATTACTAAAGTGGGTTTGGCGAATCCACCAGGACGATGGAGGCATGTGGCTTCAACTCATTAAAGCCAAGTACCTCCGGGGGCCCTTGATGGCTTTTGAGCGCTAGGAGGCTCTTAGTACTGGCGAGCCATCCATGATATAAAACATTCCATTCGCAAGGATGCACCCTTCATAGTGGGCGACGGGCGAGAAGTGCTTTTTTGGCTAGATCGCTGGTTACAAGGAGTGCCCATATGCCAGGAATTCCTAGCCTTGTTCTCCATATGTGCAGTCCCCACAATGTTAGTGACCGAGGCGGGACATGGAGGCAACTAGAATATCCCATTCCGAAGGACCTTCAATAAGGCTGAGGCCGCTAATTTCCTTCTTGTGCTGCGCGCGCGCTCTACCATCTCTGCCTTTTTTTTCTGTTTGAGCCTTGGGCGTTGTTGTGTTGTTGTCCCAGCGGATCTTTTTTTCCTTTTCTTTTGGCACCTCGGCGCCGGTGACTTTGTCAAACCTTGTGCTTGGATTTTTCTTTATTTATAAAGAGAGGGCGGACCCGTTTCGAGGAGGATTTGTGTATATTCACATGTATCAACACGTATATATGTAAATCTAGAAAAATTCAAGTTACTTATTTCCGGACAAAGAAAATAAGATTTCAAGCTTGATCAGAAGTTATTTGCCAAAAATCATGTTTGTCATGGCAAGAACGGTCTAACTGCTAATATTCCCTTCATTCATACTGTATACTGAAATTAAACATATGCAAATCAGGAGATGACGCCATTCTATCAGAATATTGGTATGTCATTATATTTATCTTAATTAAGGAGAGCACATTCTATATAAGTCACGAATTACATTCAAATTTGTACAATACATTTAACATGGACCCATTTTATTTCTACAAAATTCTGCAGCAAGGCGCAGGGTAATTTCGAGTAGTAACTTAGGGAGAATCAAACTAAAATGAAAAGGAAAACGGAGTACAGCGACAGGCCTGAGTCGAGTTGATAGCATAAAACTACCTCTTTGTATGTCGATTTTCCCAATTCATACCACTCGCCTTCGAAATCGCATAAAACTACCACACTGGTTCTTGATTGTCGCAAAAAGGACTGATTGTTGTCTAAACACGAATTGACACGATTTAAGACAGGCGGGCCCATCCGTCAGACTGACGTGGCAGTGCAAGACGGCGTACCGTCTGTCGTTTTGCATGCAGGTCCTCAAGTTTTGACAGAAAATTGCGCAGAAGTCGCTGGCACTATTAAAACCTTCATAACTTTTGAATACGAATTCAAATGGAAAAGGTTTAAATACAAAAAGTGCTCAGAATTGTTTGAATCTTTTTTTAAAACTTTAATTATTATTTTATATAATTAAAAAATACAAAAATATAAAATTTATTTTATTAATTATACAAAAACTTTGGAAATTTATAACTTTAACTATATAACTCCAAATAATATAAATAATATGTCTAAATTTATTAGAAAAATCCAAGGAATCCATTTCTTATATTTATAATGCATGAATCATAACCGTTCCTCTCAGATATTTTGATTATGCAAGTAATCATAATAATAAATGTGTGTCGTTTTATTTATTCTTGCATATTTGTAGATGCACTAGAAAATTATAAAATATCATTTTCTCCTAAAAATTCAATAGGTGAAATAGAGAGACTTTATAGACTTGAAATAGGATGTTTGGCATGATTTATAAGATGCAGTCTTATGAACGCTACGCAAATCTCAATTTATAGAAATTGGGATGTTACAGAAACGGACTGTTATCTACATTGATGCCTTTCAAGCCAAATGACCATGCTCATAGCCATCCACATGGCATAGTTTTTGATAGTGTGCTCATACTTTGGTATAGAGGTGCATCTTGGCATGAAAGAAAATGTTGCCAAAGGAAATTTACACATAGGCCACTGGAAACATGTAGAAGGCAGGAAAATTAGTTTCACGGGAAAATTCCAACAAAAATATATAGGTGTTCCTATATAGTACACCTATATGTGTAATAAGTTAAATAAACTAGTATTAAATTTAAAACCACGCAGCTAAAATATAGCGTAGAGTTAAGATGAGATGCAGGTCAGAGTCACGGGCGGTCTCATCCGCACAATTAATCGTTACATCCAGGCAGCGAAAGCTCGGTACTACTGCTAGTTGAATGCGGGCGCACTAGCTAGGGCAGTACGTAGAGGTAGAGCCATATTTGAGCATCGCGATAGAGTATGGGGCGACCATACGTATCTGGTGCGGCGCGGAACGATGTACCCAGGGAGTGAGAGAGGGAGCGAAAAGAAGCATGCATGCATGCATGATAGTGTAGTCTCCGCCCCTACGTTGCATGCAGATGTTCTTGTTGTGAAGTTGTTGCCAATGCCACTGGTCACACATGCCTCGATGAAAAGATGGTCACGATGTGCCATTGTTGAAACGTGTTTTCGGCCAAATAAAAATGCACCTGCCAAGAGACGATCACACAGAGAAGAGAAGTTGGGAACCACAAGAAAAAGCTTGACGGGTGCGCGTGTGTGTGCGTGCCCAGGAACGGTAGGCGCTGCGTGCTCCACCACGACGACGGCACCGACCAAAGGTGCCCCAAGAGGACCTAGTGAATCACACCGCCATACGTACAATCGATTAAAATACTATTAGAGTAGCCAGCTACCACGCACGTATATTGCGCATACACATAGCCTTTGCTCGTTTCGACTTCCGAGATCTCCCATTTTTAGTGCATCTACAAATATACAAGAATAAATAAAACGACACACATTTATTATTATGATTACTTGCATAATCAAAATATCCGAGAGGAACGGTTATGATTCATGCGTTATAAATATAAGAAATGGATTCCTTGGATTTTTATAATAAATTTAGACATATTATTTATATTATTTGGAGTTATATAGTTAAAGTTATGAATTTCCAAAGTTTTTGTATAATTAATATAATAATTTCTTATAATTAATAAAATAATTTTTATATTTAAATTATATAAAATAATAAATAAAGTTTGTAAAAAAGATTCAAACAATTTTGAGCACTTTCGTATTTAAATTTTTTCCATTTGAATTCGTATTCAAAAGTTATAAAGGTTTTAATAGTGTCAGGGACTTCTGCGCAATTCTTTATCAAAACTTGAGGACCTGCATGCAAAACAGTAGACGGTACGTCGTCTCGCGCTGTCAGCCTGACAGGTGGGCCCGCCTGTCATACAAAGTGGTATGAATTGAAAAAATCGACATACAAAGTGGTAGTTTTATACTATCAACTGTGAAACTTGACCAAGAGCTAGCTGTTCGTCCCAGATCTTATCTGAAGTCAATTTAATTGACATGTGCCTGAGCTGGAAAGGAATTCAGGAGTATACGTACCCAGAAATTTCAAACTCATATACCCGTGAGAGTTATTAGAAGCTAGGAAAACCTACACATTTCAGGAAACAGGCAGAAACGATTACATTTAGCACCGGCGTCTGGCACGCATTGCCTAGCTATTCATCCGTCCATCTTTCAATTCAATGTTGGAAAAATCTAAAGACAAGCGCCGCACCGCGCGTGCTCCTGTGCGGCGGTGTCATGATTCGGAAAATACATTGTGAGATGCTCTGGACCACTCAAACTCTCTCTCTCTCTCATTCTCTCTCTCTCTCCCCAAAACAACCACCGGAAGTAAAGCTGAGACGCGAGGAAATTCGGTGAGTGAGAGGAGGCCACCGCCGGGGGAGCACGCCGCCACCGAGCAGCGGGCGCCCATCGCCAGCGTGAGGACGCCGACAAGGCCTAGGACGTGGGGGCGCCGTCAAGGCCAAGCACATGTGTGGAGGCTGCCGCAGATGAGCGCGCGTCAAGGGAGGCCGACGCCGCCAAGCATGCGAGGAGTAGGCGCTCGTGGCTAGCTCAAGGACGCCGACGAGGCCGAGCATACCTCGTGGGAGGATGGAGTCTACGAGTGAGCATCGGGGAGGCCACAACCAGCAAGCGGGATGACGAGGCTTCCGTCCCCGAGCACATCAGGAGGTGGTTGCTGCACGAGCACGCAGCGGCACGAGGTCTTCCCCATCGAGGACGCAGCACGGAGCCACTACAGGTGAGCACAAGGGGGCACGGGCGAGGATGTGGCATTTATCCTCTAGCTCGAGGAGAGGCGAGCCGCTGCCGATGGGTGCAGCCGCGCAGGGAGGCACGCGCGAGAGGATAAGGCGTCCGTGGCAAGTGCGGGGAGGCCGTGGCCGAGGTGCCACCGAGCATACAGCATGGAGCTGCCACAGGCGAGCACGGAGCAAGCAAGGACGCTATCGGCGATGAGCACATGGAGGCCTGTTCACGATGAGGATTCCAGTGGCAAGCACACCGCATGCCTGAGTTCTCTTCTCCATCTTTGTAGGCTTTGTTTCATCTCTTGATTGTTTTTTATTGGCAATCAAGTAAAATTTATCTAGCAATCGTCCGGTGTAATCTGGTAGTACCGCAGTACTATATTTGTTACATTTTGCTTTGATATAACTTCACTTTAATTAAAATCTGGCAATCAAGTAAAATTTATCTGGCAATCATCCCGATGTAATCTGGTAGTAGTACCATAGTACTATATCTGTTACATTTTGTTTTGATATAACTTCACCTTAATTAAAACCTGGCAATCAAGTAAAATTTATTTGACAATTATCCCTAGATAATCTGGCAAGTAGTACTGTGTATCTTTTTGTAATTTTCTGTATGACTTCACCTTAGTTAATAAATGGGCAACAAAGTGTAATTAATGTGGCAAACATTCCTAATTAATCTGGTTCCAATCAGCGTCCACCTATGTCCCAACAATCTCTCTAAAACGCAGCAACAATTGAAACTGGCCACTAAGGCTTAATTTGTCTCACAATTAGTAATCTGACAATTAGGCTTAATTAACCTGGCGGGTAGTGACAATTAAATCTGACAGCTATGCATAATTAACTTGGCAATTAGTAGTAATCTGACAACTAGGACCTTAATCTGGCAATTACTAACACTATAGACAGAGTAGTGATCTGAATAGTAATAGAGACATGTGTGTAGTAGTAATATCGCAGTGAGAAATAGAAAGGTGGGGCTGCAGCAATTAGAGGAGAACCATGTCAGAAATTTGGCCTCGTCCAAAATATGTGGTTGAGAGTATTTTAGTTGCTTTGCTTTTTGGTCTTAACATGTGAGCGATGACGTCTGCATGTACTATTGTCACAAGAAATTGGAAGTGACCAGATGGGACCGATGGGTTGTCCCCGCGTGGAATCATACGAATAGGAGCCGCCGCACGGTAAGACTTTTATGCGGCGCCGCGCTATAGCAATGTCATTCAATGTTTGCCGCCCATGGTGACGTTATTTGATCTCAAATAAAAAGGTCCTACTAAATTAGCTTATTAGCCGCGCGCGTACATGGCGGCGACGTTGCTTGCAAATTGCGCAGACACCAAGTTCTCGGCGTTATCCTCGTGCAGGACATTCTTGTCGACCCCCCTCCTCTTGGACATCACCACGTCGCAGTCCGTCGTATCACGCGAGGCGCCGTCCAGCTTGCTGGCCGCTCTGGCGAGGGCACGCCCAGCGACGAGATCGCCGAGGGCGCTGGCCACGGTCTTGCCCATGCGGTCGCCGTAGGAAACCTTGCACTGGGCGGCGTCCGAGACCAGGCCGTCGATGAGGCTGGCCGTCGACGTGATGTTGCGGAGGATGGCGTTGGTGGCCACGATGGCGAGATCTCGCGTGTCCCTGGCGCCGGATGCCAGGCCGGGGGAGAGCACGTCGATGCAGTAGCTGTAGCCAGGGTACCCGCCGTACGACAAGGAGGAGCATGTCGCGTTGATGATGGCGGCAGGCGGATCTGGCGATCCGGAGGAAGACTTATTGGGGATCAGCTTCGCGACGTTCATGGCGAAAGTGACCAAGTCCATGTTGGCCTGGTCCTCCTGCGCCAGAGGGTCACTGGGCCTGGGGAAGCCCGGCCCCGGATAGGTCTCGGTGAGGGCGATGAAGCAGTTGACAGGGCCCAGATCGTGGGCGTCCATGTACAAGCTGTACGTGCTGTCGGTCGGCTCGTGCCCGGCGACGAGATCGGCGAGGGCGCTGGCAACCTTGTCGGCCATCTGGCGCCTGTATAACCCCGAGCATTTGGGGAGAGTGTCGAGCAGGTCGTCGATGAGACCCACCGTGGCCGTGATGTTGTGCGCCGTGGTGTTAGCGGCGATGACGGCGAGGCCGCGGCCGTCCATGGAGGCGGACGGGCCGGAGGAGGAGAGCACGCTCACGCAGTAGTTGTAGCCGGGGTAACCGCTGTAGGACAAGGAGGAGCATGTCGCGTTGATGATGGCAGGAGGGGAGGCGCCAGCTGCCGTGGCAGCGGCGGCGAGGAGGAGGGCAGCGGCGAGGAGGAGGGGCTGCATCATCGTGCGTGCTTTGGCGTGGGATGTGAAATCTTGCTTCAGCTTACATCTACGATCGTGGAGGCTCTTTATATGGACGGTAGGATTGATCGTATACCAAATTTAATTTCATTCCCTGTCGTTTTTAGTACGAGATATTTATGCATTTATTCGGCAATATCTTGCAAAGAAACTGCAATATATACACGTAATAATTAATTATTAATTGCCGTATCTACCATCACTGCCAGCCAATCTGCATAGAACTCCTCTGATGCCCTACAATTAATTGAGATTACGTGCAGCGTGATATCATGAGAACCACCAGCCTGACGGTAGTTAATTAGTTGTCCTTCCTTGATTTGCTTCCTAAAAATTACTTCCAAGGTTACATTACTACCAAATTCAGTTTACTTCCTTGTCGTTTTTGGGATACATTTAGGACGCGCCCTAGGAGGCTGGCGCCTGCCGGTTTTAGCTATTTGGCTGGCGTTTTGACGTTCACCCGTAATTGCTGTGTCGCTGTGTCACCAGATTTTTTGGTTCGCTTCGGCAGATTTTTCGGTTCGTTTCGGCAGGGTGAGCGCGGCCACGCGCGGGCGAGGTCCAGATGCATGTGCCACTCCGATTGATCTCTCTAGCTCAATGAAAACACTCGAATTCAAAATATTTTATTGCTCAAACCGTTAATCTGATTAAAATTTTGTTTTCACCGTTAGACTAGTCGCGACGAGATCTTCGAAACTAGATCTCATGTTGATATGTTTTGACAACTTTTTTTTGGACCCAAAAGTTATCCATACTGTTGTATGTAAGTTACCCACCATGTAACAAGAAATAACCCACCCCTTCTGAAAAGCTGTGTAACTGTATTTTTTGCATGTAATACAAAACTACTGCTTACATCTCCACGCCACCCACCCCAAATGACTGTCGGAGAACCACCTGGTCGCCACAACCCTGCAGCACCACAGTGGAGGGGGAGAAGATGGACATCACCGTCTCCTCGAGTTTTCGCTAACATAGGACAGTGCTGACACCGCCGCCTCCTCCTCACCTCACGAGCTTAGCCCGTCGGCGCCCTCGGCGGTGTCAGTAGCAGAGTAGGAAGGTGTGAGGGGTTCAAGGTTAGCAGGAAGGGACTCCTGGAGGCAACGCGGCGCTGTCGAACGAGGGAGGAGGGTTATAGGAAAGGGACGGCTACAGTATTACATACCTTAGTATTTAAGAGTTACCCACATGAATATAGTAGATAGCTATTCCATATGCTCTATTTACATACCGCAGTATGTAAAAGTTACCCACTTGTTAACACTAAATCTATCCAACTACTGGTCTTAAACTTATTCATTCTAGTATAAGTTATCCATATATTATTTCTAAAAGTTATCCATCTATTAGCATTAAAGTTACCAATATCTTAGCACTAAACTTATCCCATGCTATAGCAAAAGCAACACATACTAATATGTATAAGTTATCCACCTATTAGCACTAAAGTTATCCACCCTTAGCACTAAAAGTTACCCCTGTTAACATCAAACTCACGCTCTGCTATAAGAAACAAGTGACTCATCTATTAACATTGAAGTCATCCATAAGCTATTCCATATGCTCTATTTACATACCGCAGTATGTAAAAGTTATTCACCTGTTAACACTAAAGTTATTCAACTACTGGCCATAAACTTATCCATTCTAGTATAAGTTACCCACATGTTATCGCTAAAAGTTATCCATCTGTTAGCACTAAAGTTACCCATATCTTAGCAGTAAACTCACACCATGCTATAGCAAGAGTAACACGTACTAATATGTATAGGTTACCCACCTATTAGCACTAAAGTTATCCATCCTTAGCACTAAAAGCACCCCTGTTAACACCAAACTCACGCCCTGCTATAAGAAACAAGTGACCCACCTATTAACATTGAAGTCATCCATGAGCTATCAACATGCTCTATTTACATACCGCAGTATGTAAAAGTTACCCACCTGTTAACACTAAAGTTATCCAATTACTTGCCCTAAACTTATCCATTCTAGTATAAGTTATCCACATGTTATTCCTAAAAGTTATCCATCTGTTAGCACTAAAGTTACCCATATCTTAGCACTAAACTCACATCATGCTATAGCAAAAGTACACATACTAATATGTATAGGTTACCCATCTATTAACACTAAAGTTATCCAGTTGTTAACATTAAAGTTACCCACATATTGGCGCTGAACTTACCCCGTGCTATATAACAAAAAAAGGTACATCCTAGTGTGTATTAGTTAACCATCTGATAGTACTAAAGTTATCCACCTGTTAACACTAAAGCTAACCGAACCGACGGTTGCCGGGCTCGGAGGCCTCGCCGGGAGATGGCATAGAGCTCCCCTTCATTTCCCAGATAATCCTCGCACAGCAGCTCCAGCGCCGGGAGATGACGCAGAGGTTGGGAGGGAGAGCCGGCGGCGACGCAGGAGCAGAAGAAATTGGATCGAGTTGAGGGGCGAGGTTGGGAGGGAGTGCCGGTGACGGCGTCGGTGCCGCGGGCGGGACGGGCGTTGGCGGTGCAGGCAGGGGTTGGGGTTGGGAGAGAGAAAATGCATAGAGGGGTGCTCCGTCGATGTGAGACCCAGGCGCATGGCTCAATGTGATTGATAGGAAACCCATACCAACAAGTTGCAAATTCTTTTCCGGAAGATCATTCGAAAAGAACTCAAAGGTTAAGCGTGCTTGGCCTAGAGAAATTCTAGGATGGGTGACCGACCGGAAAGTGGGTAACCGGGTGCGCATGTGTGAGGATAAAGTGCGCAGAAAAGACTAGTGTTGGTCAATGGGCTAGTCTAGAGATCCTATTGGGCTGCCAGAAGAGACAGCCGTCGGTCCGGAGTGATCGGGGTGTTACAGTCGAGGAAGGAGTAAATTATGGGCGTACCCAGCTGTATACCACATGAAGTGCTCACGGGTGTATTCTTTTTGTATGGGCCATTCGATCTGGATCGGACACGCCATCTTGTAAGGCTCTGTCTAGATACCCGCCGCGCAGTAAGTACTAATGACATCATTAGTTTCATACTACATGAAAAAAATACATCCACACATCTCTATTTAAAAATGAGGATTATTTACTTGTTCATGGTGGGTAACATACATACAACGGGATGGGTAACTTTTGAGTATGAAAAACAAGTTATCGAAACATATTAATATGGGATCTTGTTTTGAAGATCTCGTCGCGCGTAGTCTAACGGTGGAAACGAATTTTTAATCGGATAAATGGTTTGAGCTATAAAACTGTTTAAATTCGAATTTTTGTATTGAGCTGGTTGCCGATCTGAACAATCCGTGCGTGTCTGGATATGACGCTCCGTGTTGCCTCGCTGGCTGTATAGAAAAACCGTACATTTATATCTTTGGCAACATCTTTCCATTAAGGAAAATGATATGGATCCCCCGGACGATGGGGTTCCCATCGTCCTCCTCCCCCCAAAATCGCCTCAAATTTTATTTTTGCTGCAAAACGGCCCGTTTTTGTTACATATGTCTCCGCTTTTGCTTCCGAAGCAAAAAAAGGTTCATTTTAGAAATAGAACGTCTCGCCGGAGATCATGCAGCAAAAAAATTATGCTAATGCAGCAAAACCGACTTCGCCGGAAACTTTTTTTGCTGCATGGTCTCCGGCGAGGGTCATCAACGAGTTGTTTCCGACGATGTCTCCGGCGAAAACGGTTTTGCTGCATTAGCACAATTTTTTTGCTGCATGGTCTCCGGCGAGGTCTCCAGTGAGGTCTCCGGCGAGACGTTCTATTTCTAAAACGAACCATTTTTTGCTTTGGAAGCAAAAGCGGGGACATATGCAGCAAACGCGGGATGTTTTGCAACAAATGGACACGTGTCAGCACGGGAAGCAGGACGATGAGAGCTCTCCCATCGTCCGGGGGACGCCTAGCAGTTTCCTTCCATTAACCCCTCTCCAAGAATACTGCAACGACTCCAGCCTATACTAGATTTTTCCATTACTAAGTATTTTTTGTATCTATCATGCTTGCATGCCAGACTGTGTAAACTTTTTTGACCCATACAAACCAAACAAGCCTAAATTTTGTAAATGAATGAAATAGATGATTTTTTGTAAATGTTTATAACAAGACACACCACTACAAGAAAGAAACAAGGCGCTTACGACCAGCTTCTATGCCGACGGCTATTTGTCGGGGTCGTCGGCGTAGGCCCCGAGGCGGGCAACCGAGCAAACCAAGCTGTCGACTTAGTTTTGCCGTCGTCATAGAATGGGATAGGCCGACGACAGCCGTCGACATAGTGGGTTGGCCGGGACAGCGATGCGATAGCGTCAAGGCTACGCCGATGGCTAAATCATCGGCCTAGATTTCAGCCGTCAGTATATCTATTTTCCCTTTTTGCCATATTAATCTTTAAAAAATCATAACTAAATCATTCCAATTCAGAAAAATACATATAATATATCAAAATTTGTAGAAAAATAATATATATCTAATTAAACTCAAATATTACATATTTTTGTTAAATAAAATATAAAATATTACATATACCTTTGTATAACACATTTTCCATTTTTCGAGTGCCAATAACATGGTGTTTTTTAAGCAACCACCAAAGGTATAATTCAAAATGCTATCACCCTATTTTTTAAAAATACTAGACCACCTTACATGAACAATGTCCTAACCAGGTTATCTCAAACATTTCCGTCCACCCCAGGTAAAAAAGATAAATGTTTGCCGAATCGGTAGGAAGTGGATCCAGTTTAAACTATAGGTACATGATCTAATGCTCATAATTTTTGCAAAAATCATTTTTAGACTTATAATATGATTTTTCTTTAGAGATTTAACGCAAGTTTAGCGAGGCTCATCCCCTAGGTAAGAATCTTCACGGCCGTCGTTTTGACCATAGTTTGAAACTGGTATAGGAAATTCAAAAATGTGGTGTCATATTATGTGACATAGTTGCAAGAAAAAATACCAAACTTGGTATATTGATTGCATCTCAAATAAACCTTCTCAAAATGAGCTATCATGTTCGAGGTTTTATGACTTTCGAGCAAAATGACCAATGTTATGGCAGAATCGCGGCGTAGTTTGTGATAATGTGTCCACATGGTGCACGCATATGCATCATGGGACGGCGAACAATGTTTCAGGAGGAAGAGTTCATTTTTCTCGCACGGAAGTCATTTTCCATTTTCTGAGTGCAAAAAATGGGGAGTTTTGTGAAGAAACCACCTCATTTTTCAAAAATACTAGGCCACCTTAAATGGAAAATGTACCAACTGGGGTATCTCAAACATTTCCGTCCATCCCTGATAAAAAAGAAAAATTGTTTGCCGAATCGATAGAAAGTGTCCGATTTAAACTACGGGTACCATGATCTAATGCTCATGACTTTTTTCAAAAATCATTTTTATAATCACAATATGATGTTTATTTAGAGATCCAATGCAAGTTTAAAGAGGCTCATCCCTTACATAAGGATCTGCCTACCTGTCGTTTTGTTCATAGTTTGAAACGGACATAAGAAACTCAAAACCGGTCCGAACAATATAAAACATTCGCGTAGTGTCATTAATTATGTGACATAGTTGCAACGGAAAATCCAAACTTGATATATTAATTGTATCTTAAAAGAACCTTCTTAAAATGAGCTACCATATTCGAGATTTTATGGCTTTTGGACCAAATGACCAATGTTATAGCCAGAATCGTGGCATGATTTATGATAATATGTCCATATTATGCACACATGCGCATCATGAGATGACGAACAATATTGTAGGAGAAAGTTTTCATTTTTGTCACACTAAAAATTTATTTCCAATTTACATGTGTCAAAAACAGGGTGTTTTATAAAGCAACCACCAAACAATTTTTTTAAAATGGTAGACTGTGCGCCACTAAATTAAGGAAGGATCGCAAAACAAACTCTAGTTCGCCTGCTCATTCAAGATAGGTAGTACGACTACAAGATGAAACAACAGGCCGAGACGTGCGCATCTCACTCCGAGAATGATTTCATATATTATTGTGGCATAGAGTTTTGCTTCAGTATCCTCCCCCTCCTAAACTTAAAAAACTGAAAACACAAGGACAACAATAATTAGCCGATATCCCCCATGCCCTCCGAAACAAATGTGTATTAGTTAATTCTGGCCGTTTTTGTGTTTTTAGTTTCTTAACTTTTGGAGGAGGGGAGGGCAAAATTAAGAGTTTGTCTTGGGAAATATTTTGTAGCATATTCGTTTGCAACAAAAATAATCGTCTATTTCAACAAAAAAATTATCAATTACAACAAAAAAAACTTTATTATCTATTTCAACAATTTTTATTAATTTCAGGTAAAACATTACAACATTTTGGTTGTGCTTTCATAATAAAATACATGCGTGTTTTTACCATGTGCAAGCACGTATACAACATAGAAAAATTCGGGGCAAACAGAATGTTGAAACTATGCATGTTGGGCTTGCTAGTAGCTAAGCCAAAATATGCATGTTGGGCTAGTTGATTTGGGCGAAAGATGGCCCAAAAGGAAGAAGATGGGTCACGAAGGACGAGTTTCCTGATGTAGAATGTTTCCCTTATTTGACATGCCACAGTGTTTGAGTAATTTCGTTGTCGGCATTGGAATTATTTGTCCACGAAAGTCAAAAACCACTGGCCGGTACGTGTCCATACTAAAGACCATGCATGCATGCATAAACAAAATCAAGCTATATATGGGAAGTATAGTTGACTTCTCCAACTCCCGCTCTAATGCCATGAAAATAGGACAAACTATACATCATCAGCTTGACTCCCAATATCAGCGAATTCCAGCTAGTAGCCCAAGAGTTGCGGCAGTTGCGCAAAATCCGTGTTCTTAGCTTGTTTAAAAATATCGAAGGCCACCAAGTATTATGGGCACAATTCAATAATGTTCTAGAGACAATACAGGAAGTTGTGCGTGTCCGGCGTATATCTCGGCCAAAATTTTGTTCCTTAGAGCACAGAGAATCAGAGCATGAATTAAATGACTTTGACAGTATCATACATATCCTAACCTCCTTGTAAATAAGATTATACTATGTCATTTTACAATGAAAACAAGGTTAATGCTCGCGGACTACTCATGCCATAATTTAGATTTCCAAAGTAAAGAGACTAGTCCTAGAATGATTTGATATATCATTGCAGAGTGATCACTATGCGGACGGGGGCTACGCCGACGGCTGTTCTTAGCGTAGCCTATGCAGAGGGCCTTCGTGACTGCGCCGAAGGAGACCTTGCCGAGAAAGCTACGCTGACGGTGGCCCTTGGCGTAGGCTACACCGAGGGCTATATGGCCTACGCCAACGGCTTTTGGCCGTCGGCCTACCACGCGATTCCTTTAGTGCTTTGATACAAAGATGGTTTTTGTTCAGTGACAAAGAGCTAGCTGCCACAGAGTTCCATCTAATTGTTTTGTCCCTGTAGATCGAGTAATTGCTTTGTTGGCACTGGAAATATTGGTAAGTGAAAAAACAAAAATCAGTGGCCGTTATACTTAGGTTTCGAATAGACGGATGTGTGCCTACCGAAGCATAAGCCAAACTAGCTATGGAACTTGGAAGTTATACTTGACTTCTCCTGCACCCTAAATAATATGCAAAATTCGCAAGCTATGCATCTACAGTGCTGTACTGCTATACGTGTCCATGCATGGTACCATACAAAGAAGCAACTATATCAGGTTTGAAAATCAAGGAATTCTAGTGAGTTCCCCGTATCTCATGTGAGTGCAGCTTATTTTAAAATATCAAAGTCCATCTATGGATCCATCGTGGCATCAACACACCACTTACATGCATGTGCAGTTGGGCTATAAATACCACTCCAAACCCATCACAACTCCATCACACAAAGCCTCGTCGTCCAACAAGATCGAGATCACTAACTAGCACCTCTCGAGCAATCATAGTTGCAGCAATGGCTCTGTCGTCCAAGAAGCTGGTCTTCCTGCTCTTAGCCCTGAGCCCGATGATTGCCGCCGTGAATGGCTGCGCTCCGCACTGCCCAACCCCTGCCTCGCCTCCACCGCCAGCATCGGCATCCCACGGCGGCACCTGCCCGATCAACACGCTGAAGCTGGCGGTGTGCGCCAACGTGCTGAACCTGCTCAAGCTACACCTTGTCGTGCCGGCGAATGAGCAGTGCTGCCCGCTCTTGGCTGGGCTGGTGGATCTTGATGCCGCCGTGTGCCTCTGCACGGCCATCAGGGCCAACATCATGGGCATGATCAACCTCAACGTGCCCGTCGACCTGGTGCTCCTGCTCAACCAATGTGGCAAGACCTGCCCTCCCGGCTTCAACTGCCCTCTCTGATGGATCCATCCACCCGAATACATGCATCCAAGCATGAACCTATATATATGTATACTCTTTACTTGTTTCTGTTCTACTCATGTATGTGTTCGGTCTCGTGGGTAAAAGTGTGTCTTGTTGTGGTGTCTAAATAAACCGAAATATTGTATCGGTTGTGTTGCAGTTATGAATCTGAAGAAAAAGTGTGTTCAAGTTTTGTGTTCACTGGATCGAACTGTATGACTCACGATCCGGGTTAAGGGGCCACATGCTTTTGCACTCAATGTTGCATGAGATGATTTAAATTTGATTTTATTGAACCATATATAGGACTTATTATACTCGTTAACGAATAGGAGCCCAGTTAGTCTAGCTCATTTCTTGTAGTGGTTGTTGCACCCCCATTAGTGTTGTAGCCATCGTGTTGCTGTTTTTTGGTGTTGCCTGTGCCTTCGTGACCATCACCGTAGCCACGTCCTCCACCACCATACGGGTTAACTCCGCGATCACTAGTGGAAACCGTTCCATGTGTCCCGGTTGGTAAGGGCATTTAGTCCCGGTTATCCAACCGGGACGGGGCAATCGGGACTAAAGCCCTAACATTTAGTCCTGGTTGCCCCACCAACCGGGATAAAAGGGCGTACACGTGGCCGTGGCAGAGGGCGAGGAGAGAGGAGAAACCGTCCCGGTTCGTAACACGAACCGGGACAACACTAGTGGAAACAAGGTCTTTTGTTGATCCCGAATAAGGGCTTTAACACCGGTTCTTCTACGAACCGGTGTTAAAGGGGGGGCCGTACCAGCGTGGCCCCTGCGGCAAAAAAGGAGCCCCCCTTTAACACCGGTTCATGCCACGAACGGTGTTAAAGGACCCTGCAATAGGTGGCCCGCGCAGCCCCCCCCCCCCTTTAACACCGGTTCGTGGCTTGAACCGGTGTTAAAGGGGGGCTATATAAGACACCACCCCAGCCCACACACACCCCACTCTTCCATTCTTTCACATTTTGGAGCCTAGCAAGAGGGTGTGAAGAGTGCTAGTTTTTTTTTCATATGCACAAGAGGTGTTCGGTGAAATGCCCGAGAGCTCAAAATAAGTTTTCTTGTTGCTCTTTCCGTCTCGGTCGAGGTCGGCAACTATCCTTTCATGTGTCATTGATGTACTATATATATAAATGGTCATCTCCCTATTATTTTTTGATATATACTACTTATTAATGCAGATGAACCGGCAATGGATGTACGGTGACCGCCGCACTTCCGAGTACATTACGGGCCTCCAAAATTTTATCGTTGTGGCTAATGCAAACCGTTGTCACAATGGTTTTATGTGTTGTCCGTGTGTTCACTGTCAGAACAAGAAAGACTACTCAAATACCAGAACCATTCACGCCCACCTGCTTCGATCCGGTTTCATGCCCAGCTATAATTGTTGGACCAAGCACGGAGAAAAAGGGGTTGTGATGGAAGACAACGAAGAAGAAGAGGATGATGACAACTATCATAATATGTATCCTGAATATGATGATAATGCAACGGGGGTAGATAATGAAGATCAAGAGGGAGCAGATGGGCCCGCTGATGACGATCTTGGTCGGGCCATTACTGATGCAAAGGAAGAATGTGAAACTAAAAAGGAGAAGGAGAAGCTGGAGCAGATGTTAAAGGATCACAAAACATTGTTGTATCCAACTTGCGAAGATGGCCATAAAAAGCTAGGTGCCACACTGGATTTGCTGCAATGGAAGGCAGAGAATGGTGTGACTGACAGCGCATTTTCAAAGTTGTTGGTAAAAATGAAGAATCTTCTTCCAAGAAATAATGAGTTGCCCGACGGTACATACCAAGCAAAGAAGGTTGTCTGCCCTCTAGGATTAGACGTGCAGAAGATACATGCCTGCATTAATGACTGCATCCTCTACCGCGGTGAGAAGTACGAGAATTTGGATGCATGCCCGGTATGCACTGCACTGCGGTATAAGATCAGACGAGACGATCCTGGCGATGTTGAGGGCGAGGCCCCTAGGAAGAAGGTTCCTGCCAAGGTTATGTGGTATGCTCCTATAATACCATGGTTAAAACGTCTCTTCAGAAATAAAGAGCATGCCAAGTTGTTGCGATGGCACATGGAAGACCGTAAGAAAGACGTGATGTTGAGACACCCCGCTGATGGGTCACAGTGGAGAAAAGTCGAGCGAGAGTACCCGGACTTCGCACGTGACGCAAGGAACTTAAGGTTTGGTCTAAGTACAGACGACATGAATCCTTTTGGTGAGCAGAGCTGCAGTCACAGCACCTGGCCTGTGACCCTATGTATCTATAACCTTCCTCCTTGGTTGTGTATGAAGAGGAAGTTCATTATGATGCTAGTGCTCATCCAAGGCCCGAGGCAACCCGGCAACGACATTGATGTGTACCTAAGGCCATTAGTTGAAGAACTTTTATAGCTGTGGGCCAAACCAGGTGTACGTATGTGGGATGAGCACAAAGGGGAGCCATTTGACCTACGAGCATTGCTTTTCGTAACCATCAATGATTGGCCTGCTCTTAGTAACATTTCAGGGCAGACAAACAAGGGATACAATGCATGCACACACTGTTTAGATGATACTGAAAGTGTATATTTGGATAAATGTAAGAAGGTTGTGTACCTAGGGTATCGCCGATTTCTTCCGAACCTGCATCCAGTAAGAAAGAAAGGCAAGCATTTCAAACGTCTGGCAGAACCCCGGAGGAAGCCTGTCCTCCGTACCGGTGAGGAGGTATTTGGTATGGTCAAGGACCTAGAAGTAATCTTTGGAAAAGGTCCTGGCAGTCTATCTGTTCCGAATGATGATGCCGGACACGCGCCCATGTGGAAGAAGCAATCTATATTTTGGGACCTACCCTACTGGAAAGTCTTAGAGGTCCGCTCTTCAATCGACGTGATGCACGTGACGAAGAATGTTTGCGTGAACCTGCTAGGCTTTCTAGGAGTGTATGGGAAGACAAAAGATACACCAGAAGCATGGCAGGACCAGCAACGTCTGAAGGCCCCTGAAGAGCCTATGCATCCTGAGAACGATAAGGGTAAACGATGCCACTTAACTCCTGCCAGCTACACTCTTACCAAAGTAGAGAAGGAAATCTTTTTTGAATGTCTGAGCAGTATCAAGGTCCCGTCTGGCTTCTCGTCGAATATAAAGGGAATAATAAATATGGCAGAGAAAAAATTCCAAAACCTGAAGTCTCATGACTGCCACGTGATTATGACACAATTGCTTCCGATTGCATTGAGGGGGCTTCTACCTGAAAATGTTCGAGTACCCATTGTGAAGCTATGTGCATTCCTCAATGCAATATCTCAGAAGGTAATCGATCCAGAAAGCCTACCAGGGTTACAAACAGATGTGGCCCAATGTCTTGTCAGCTTTGAGTTGGTGTTCCCACCATCCTTCTTCAATATTATGACGCATCTCCTGGTTCACCTAGTAGAAGAGATTGCCATTCTCGGTCCTGTATTTCTACACAATATGTTCCCCTTTGAGAGGTACATGGGAGTCTTAAAGAAATATGTTCATAACCGTGCTAGGCCAGAAGGAAGCATCTCCAAGGGCTATGTAATAGAGGAGGTCATTGAGTTCTGTGTTGATTTTATTCCTGACCTTAAGGCGATTGGTGTTCCAGAATCACGACATGAGGGGAGACTGCGTGGAAAAGGCACCCTAGGATGTAAAGCAATGATATGTAGGGACGGGCATTCTCTCAATCAAGCACACTACACGGTTTTACAAAGATCTATCTTGGTTGCCCCGTATATCAATGAACACAAGAATTTAATACGCCTCAAACACCCGGGGCAGTCTGATGAATGGATTATAAGTGAACACATGGCGAGTTTTGGCGGCTGGCTGCAAAGACTTCTCACGAATAACACCACTATTGGGGACCAGCTGTACTTGTTGGCCAGGACACCATCTTCGACTGTATGTACTTTTCAAGGGTACGAGATAAATGGGAATACATTTTACACGATAGGCCAAGATAAAAAGAGCACCAACCAAAACAGTGGTGTCCGCTTCGATGCAGCAGAAGACAATGGGAAAAAGACCACGTATTATGGTTTCATAGAGGAGATATGGGAACTTGACTATGGACCTAATTTTAAGGTCCCTTTGTTTCGATGCAAATGGGTCAAGCTAACAGGAGGAGGGGTTGAGGTAGACAAGAAGTACGGAATGACAACGGTGGATCTCAACAATCTTATGAAGGTAGACAAGAACTTAGACGAACCATTCGTCCTAGCCAATGATGTGGCTCAGGTTTTCTATGTGAAGGACATGTCCTCTAGACTAAAAAAAGAAAAAATATGCAAACGAATACATCATATGATGAGCCAAAGCGTCACATAGTTCTTTCAGGGAAAAGAAACATCGTGGGAATCGAGGACAAGACAGACATGTCAGAAGATTATAATAAGTTTGATGAAATTCCGCCCTTCACGGTGAAAACTGACCCAAGCATTCCGTTAAGTAAAGAAGATGCTCCATGGTTACGTCTGAAGCGATCATAAGGAAGGACATATGCCAAGAAGTTCATGCTCATATTATGTAACTCTAGTTCATGTTTTTAATATTAATACATGTCTTGAGTGTTAGTCATGTTTTGTGGATGGACCGGGACTATGAGAAGAAGTTGTCCCGATTCGTACTTACCATTAAGATCTGATCTCCAAACGCGCGCGGTCACATATTAGGGAGTGCCTCTATGACCAGTTTCTTGGAGATGCCGGAGGACTAGGCTCCGTCGGCATCTCCATGAAACTGGCCGTAGTGGTGTCCCTGCTCTCGAAAACCATCTTGCAGCTTTGTAACTTCTCTAACTAGATCATGTTCGTCCATCATGTTCCTTATTTCCAAGGACGAGTGTGAGCTCATCATTCTCTCTATCGGGAATGAAGTCCCCATCTTTAACAGCCTTTACTGCTTTTCTCATCTTCTCGATTGGCAAGGGGTCTTCTTTATGTCGTATGTTATATATACACTTCTCTTCTGAGTCCAACGTGCCCCCATGCCCGTAAAACCAATTCTTTGCACGTTCGATCCAATCGTCTGTCTCTGGGATGATCTTTTTAGCACGCAGTTCATCCTCAAGTTTCTTCCACTTAGGAATGCCAGCCCTATAGCCACCTTGCCCCATAGTATGGTGATACTTCTTGTTAGCAGCATTCAGCTTATTCGTTGCAGACATTTTCTTAGCTTTTTCTGATGTCTTGTAATTCACAAACTCAGCCCAGAATGGTTTTATCTTCTCAAACTGAATCTTCTTGAAATCCGGAGTCTTCTCTTTCACGACATAGTCAAGGTGCAATATTTTCTTCCAGTTGGTGAAACACTGGGCCATCTTCTTCATAGCCCACTCCATGACCTTAGCCTCCATGGCTCGCGCATGTTCTACGGCGTCCTCACTGGATCCTCCGCATTTGGATCCAGCTCTATCTTCGGTAGTTTGAAATTAACCATGAGCCTCTTCCATAGCAAATATTTGGCCACGGTAGGGAGCAATAAAGACGTTCCCTCTTCTTCCGCATCAGCATGCCTATTCCAATTTCGAATGGTGATCGGGATGAAGTCCCTACCGATTACTCCGCATTGTGCCACAAATTTGTTTGCGACAACTTCGGGAGCAATCGGTTTGCTGTCTTCACCGATATCTTCGATCCTAAACCTCTCATGGTCTTCCAACTTTTTGGTTGGGCCTCGTCCGCTCTTTTCATTAGATTTCTTCAATCCGGAGGGCTAAAAGAAGAAAGATCATCGTTACTATTTCTATATAGATAGCAGATGATTAATTAATGAATTAATTATATTACATGCACCTAGCCGAAGCGGTCGTCTTCTCGATCACACAAGGCATCGCCTTCTACCTCGCGGAAGGCATCACCTTCAACCTCAAACAAGTCGTCTCTTTCGGCAAAAAGAGGATCACCCTCACCGGAGTTGTTCAGAAACGTCGATACATATAAATTTTCTTCCTCGCGGATCACACCTTGGATCAACTCTTCCTTTTCTTCGTCTCTGTCGTGTGGGTCCATATTTTCTGCATAGGTAGAAAAACGGATAAGTCAAAGCGGCTAAGGGAGAATGTTAGGTTCGGTGTTGAGAGATATAAAACTTAATTTGGAGAAACCCTAATATATACATACACAATAATAAAAATGAATTTACAATATCAGAAACCCTTATTCGGAGAAACCATTGGGCTCGGATCCTATCCCGAAGAACCAATACCAGAAAGAAAGGCGGCAATCAATCAACCCTCGGGTTCGGGATGCCCTGGCGAGGACACACCATCTAACCCTAGGTGCAACATCGGTTCAACTAGGGTCTATGACAACTAATATCATGGCTAAGCATCTACAATACGATGGCTATCAAGAAATCAACCGGGGTCTATGACAATTCTATTGGGCTATCAAATAATCGTTCACACAGTCGTCGCAATCACAATAATCACACTCCGGGCAATCTATCACGCAAAACAATAGTTGCAATCAATCATACAGTACATCAACACAACAAAATAGTCTTCATGTATTTTAGAAAAGAGAAACAAGATCAAAAGCTTCCCATAAACATTTTCCATTAAACAAATAGGCTTTAAATAGGCATTAATGAATTCTGAATACTTTTAGTACAGAATAGTTTCATAGCTAATGAGAACCATTCTATTGTATAGGTAATGTTCATAGCTTTCATTTGCCACTGGTTTCACCCTAAATTGATTTACAGATTAAAAGTTATAGTCAAAATACTCATTTAATGGATTTAATAATAGGTAATTATTTTGTACTATAACAAAATCAACTAATGCTATAGTGACCTAGATTACAATTTTCTGAATCCATAGACACCAAATTTGCCAATTTTGGAGTTGTGGATATTTTCCTATGAATTATTTACCATCTAATAGATTTAAATATTCCAGAAAATAAAAAAAACAATTCTCAAACCCTATCTGGGCCGCAGCCCAGCTCCCTCTCTCCCATGGCACGCGGAAGATAGTAGCCAGCAGCAGCCCGTCTCTCAACCTTTTTCGTGGCCCACTCTCGGCCCAAGGTCAGCCCGCAGCCGGCCCATACCGCTTCCTCGTCGTCTTCCTCGCGAGCCCACTCCCGTCGTCGTCTTCCTCGCCGGCCAAGCAGCTCACTGGCACATCAGGGGCCATCTCCGTGCGCCGTGATGTGTGGTGCCATCGTGATGCTCCCCATCGCCCCCTACAGTCTACAAGTACCCAGTGCGTCGGAGGACAGTGCGTCCGCGGATAGCGTCGGGGCGCGCGCGGACGGAGCAGAGAGAAAGGAGGGAGCGGCGGCGCACCTTGGTGGTAGTGGCGACCGGGCCAGGCGCGTTGGCTGCAACAGCGGCACAGTGGTGGCCTCTGCTGCTTGCGCGGCAACGGCAACGGAGGCGCGGCAACGGCGGCGCGTGCTCGAGCCCTCTGCTTGTGCGGACGGAGGCGGCCAGGGCGCACGCAGACGGAGGAGGCCGGGGCGCACGCGGACGGAGGCGATGGTGTGGCGGCGGCGAGCTTTGGCAGCCTGCCGGCGTTGTTGGGGTTTCCTGTGCGCGATTCAATGAACAAGATGGGGAAAAAGAAAAAGAGGCGCGCAAGTTATAAAGGAGGGAGTATACGTCCCGGTTGGTGGCTTCAACCGGGACTAACCAACCGGGACGTATACTCCACCTTTTTTTTATCAGCCCAAGGGGCGTGCGCAGGGGTCTTTAGTCCCGGTTGGTGGCTCCAACCGGCACGTATGACCCTTTTACAAAAAAAATCAGGAATTTTCTTTCTCTTCCCGTCTTATTTTTTATTTTAGGGTTTAAATTTGTAATGTTTTTTAAATGATAATTACTTTGGAATTTAAAAAAAATTAAACATAAAAAGTGTTTGAATTTGAATATATAATTCAAAACCATTTTCTGTTTTTAAAAATAATTAATGTAACCATTTAAACTATGAACCATTTAAAATAAAAAATGAATTAACTTATATTTTTTGAATATTAATTTGAAATTTAGAAAAAATTTAAACATAAAAAGTGTTTGGATTTGAATAAATAATTCAAAACCATTTTCTGTTTTTAAAAATAATTAATGTAACCATTTAAAATTAAAAATGAATTAACTTATATTTTTTGAATATTAATTTGGAATTTAGAAAAACTTTAAACATAAAAAGTGTTTGGATTTGAATAGCTAATTCAAAACCTTTTTTTAAATAATTAATGTAACCATTTGTTGGAATTATGCCCTAGCGGCAATAATAAAGATATTATTATTATAATTCTTGTTCATGATAAAGTTTATATTCCATGCTAGAATTGTATTAAGCGGAAATTTTGATACTTGTGTGGTTTATGAACAACACCGTGTCCCTAGTATGCCTATATGGACTAGCTCATTGATTAATGATGGTTAAGGTTTCCTAACCATGGACATGAGTTGTCGATTAATAATGAGATCATATCATTGGGAGAATGATATGATGGACAGACCCAAATCAAGCAGAGCAATTAGATCGTGTCATCATGTTCATCTTTGCGAAGCTTTTTCTTATGTCAAATATTGTATTCCTTAGACCATGAGATAATGCAACTCCCTGGTATCGGAAGAAAGCTTTGGGGTCATCAAACGTCATCCTATGAGAGGGTGATCATAAAGGTGTCTCTTAGGTGATCGGAAAATACTTGTTGGGTTGTATGTATCGAGATGGGATTTGTCCCTACCAAGTCGGAGAGATATACTTCGGGCCCACTCGATAATCGATATCAATACCGCTTGCAAGCACGTGGCTAAGGAGTTAATCACAAAGTGATATCGGATTACGGAACGAGTAAAGTACTTGCTGTGAACGAGATTGAACTAGGTATGCCGATACCGACGATCGAATCTCGGGCAAGTAAAATATCGCGTGACGAAGGGAATATATATATGGGATTAATTGAATCCTAGCATCGTGGTTCATCCGATATGATCATCGATGAATGTGTGGGAGTCAATATGGGTTTCCAGACCCCGCTGTTGATTATTGATAGAAGATCATGTCTGCATATTCTCGAACCCGTAGGGTCACACACTTAACGTGTCTCGACGCTAGGATAGAATGGATAATTGGTTTATGAGTTTTTGAGTCTCGGATGAGATCCAGGACGTCACGACAGGTTCCGGAATGGTCCGGAGAATAAGATTCATATAAGGGAAAGCAGTTTTTGGATTTCAGAATTGTTTCGGATTGTTCGGTATTGTACCGGAAGCTTCTAGAACCTTCCGAAGTGGGACCAACATGGCCCCACTTGTTGGGAGGGGGCGTGGGCCTACGAGGGAGTTCCCTGGCCGCATTGGCCAGGGGCACAAGGCCCCATAGGCCCAGCCGGCCAAGCCCTAGGGGAAACCCTAGGGAGAGCTTCTAGAAGGAGGGGGAAAACTTGCCCCCCCACTCCAACCCTTGGGGCCGCCGCCCTAGGGCTTGGAGGAGGGGCCAAGGGGGCCGGCCAGCCTCCTATATACTGAGGGCAGGGGCGCAGCCCTCCCTCCCACTCCTTCAACCCTAGCCTCCATACTGCTGCCCTCCAGATCTCTCTCTCTCCCGACTGCGCGTAGGTGAAGCCCTGCCGCAGAAACTCTCCACCTTTGCACCACGCCGTCGTGTTGTAGATCCAATCTATCTCTCCACCCCACTTGCTGGACCGAGGAAGGATGAGACGTCGAGGTGCCGTACGTGTGCATCTCTCGGAGGCATCGCCACTTGCGGTGTTGGATCGGATCGGATCGCGAGGAGGAGAAGCTAGTACGACTACATCAACCACGTTCCGTTGAACGTTCCGCTGTGCGAATCTTCAAGGGTATGAAGATCTCATCTATCCCCCCTCGTTGTTTGCATCTCCTAGATTAGATCTTGGCTTTCCCGTTCGCATCCGTAGAATTTTTTTGATTTACTATGCTGCGAAACCCTTCAGTGGTATCAGAGCCAGATCTATGCGTAGATGTGTTTCACGAGTAGAACACAACATGCTTGTTGCAGGCGTTGATGTTTTCTGTTGCAAGCCTCTTGTTTGTGTACTTCTTATGACGCGGGATAGTGAGATCGAAGCGGTCCAGGCCAACTTTACGCGGCCTCGTTCGTGAGACCGGCTCCGCACTTGACGTGTGGCTTGTTCCACACATGCGGCTGGTGGATGCCAGTTTCTCTCACTATAGTTGTCATGGGATTTGCACCAGATGTTGGCAACCATAATATCACCGTTGTGGCTTTCCGTAGGTAAGAATCGTTCTTAGCTTGTTACTCCCATAAGCCACGTAAAACATGCAACAACAAAGTAGAGGCGTCTAACTTGTTTTTGCAGGGAGTGTTTCTGTGATATGGTATGGCCCAAGATGTGATGTGTATGTTGTATGCAATGATCATGTTTTGTAATGTTTCACGACTTGCATGTCGATGAGTTCACAACCGGCAGGAGCCATATGGTTGTCTTTATAATTGTGTATGACCTGTGTGTCAACTTCTTATACGCCATGTAATAGCTTTACTTTATCTCTAAGTAGTTAGCAATAGTTGTAGTTGCTATTCGTGGTGGAGGCAATCATGGTGGAGTGATGGAGATCATGCTGTCACGCACAAGATGGAGATCATTGCGCGGAGATTGGCTATACCATGTCACATAAAATTATATGCATGTGATGTTTATCCTTTTATGTATCTTATTATGCTTAGATCGCGATGGTAGTATTATAAGATGATTCCTCACTTAAAGATCAAGATAAAACTGTGTTCTCCCCATGTATGCACCATTGTGAAGGTTCGTCGTGTTCAAGCATCACGTGATGATCAGGTGCTATAAACTCTACGTTCACATACAACGGGTGCAAGCCAGTTTTGCACACGCGGAAATACTTGGGTTTGACTTGACGAGCCTAGCATGTACAGACATGGCCTCGGAACACACGAACCGAAAGGTTAAGCATGAGTCATATGAATGATATGATAGACACTTCGTTGTCCACCATTGAAACCACATCTCTTCTCGTGAAAATCGGATTAGGTCTGGTGAATTTGGATCATGTTCACTAAACAACTTGAGGGATGTTGAATTTAGTGGGAGTTCGTCTAGTAATTTGATTAAGTTAAACTAGTTATCATGAACATAGTCTAAATTGTACTTGCAAATTTTGTAGATCAAATGGCTAAGTCCAACTTCAACTTCAACGTTTTTGCTGAGAAAGAAAAGCTTAAGAACAATGGGTCTAACTTCACCAACTGGTTCCGCAATCTGAGAATCATTCTCTTTGGCGGACAAAAGGACTATGTCCTTGAGAAAGCGCTAGGTGACGCCCCTGCTGTAGATGCGCCGGCTGATGAGAAAGTTGTTTATCAGTCGCGCAAGGATGATTATGGTGTGATTAAGAGCACCATGTTGTTTGCTATGGAATCGGACCTTCAAAATCGTTTTGAGGATTACCCCGGGCCCTTTGAGATTCTTGAGGAACTGAAAACTATGTTTCAGACTCAGGCCCGTTCTGAGAGATATGAGATCTCTGAGAAATTCTTTAACTGCAAGATGGAGGAAGGGAGTTCCGTTAGTGAGCACGCCATTAAGATGTCGGGCTACACTCAATGCCTTGAGCAACTGGACTACAAGATTCCAGAGGAGCTCAAGATTGACAGAGTTCTGCAATCACTCCCTCCTAGCTACAAAGGTTTTGTAGTTACTCATAATCAGATTGGTTCCACTGATACGATCACTGAGGTCTTCGCTAAGCTGAAAGCTGCGGAGGTGGACATCAAGAAAGATAATCATGTGTTGATGGTCAACAAGCCCCCCAGCTTTAAGAAAGGTAAGGGTGCAAAGAAGCCGTTCAAGAAGGGAAGCGGCAAGCGCGTTGCCCCTGCAGAGAAGAAGCTGAAGTCTGGACCTAAGCCAGACACTGAGTGCTTCTATTGCAAGGACAAGGGTCACTGGAAGCGCAACTGTCCGAAGTACTTAGCAGACAAGAAGGCTGGCACCATCAAAGGTATATTTGATATAAATGTTATTGATGTTTTCCTTACTAGCCCTCATTGTAGTGCCTGGGTATTTGATACTGGTTCAGTTGCTAATATTTGTAACTCGAAACAGGAGCTACAGAATAGACGGTGGGTAGCGAGGGATGAGGTGACGATGCGCGTTGGCAACAGATCAAGAGTTGATGTGATGGTCGTCGGCACGCTCTCCTTAGTTTTACCTTCGGGATTAGTTTTAAACCTAAATAAATGTTATTATGTGCCTGCGTTGAGCATGAACATCATATCTGGATCGTGTTTATTACAAGACGGTTATTCATTTAAATCGGAGAATAATGGTTGTTCTATTTATATGAGTAACATCTTTTATGGTCATGCACCTGCTATGAATGGTTTATTTCTTATGAATCTCGAAAACAATGAAACACACATCCATAACATTGAGGCTAAGAGATGCAAGGTAGATAGTGATAATACGACTTATTTGTGGCACTGCCGTCTAGGTCATATAGGTGTAAAACGCATGAAGAAACTCCATTTTGATGGACTTTTGGAGTCTCTTGATTTTGAATCATTTGACACGTGCGAGCCATGCCTCATGGGCAAGATGATCAAAACCCCGTTCTCCGGTATAATGGAGCGAGCAACAGACTTGTTGGAAATCATACATACCGATGTATGCGGACCAGTGAGTGTTTTGACGCGCGGTGGTTATCGCTATTTTCTCACTTTTACTGATGACTTAAGTAGATATGGGTATATCTGTTTAATGAAACATAAATCTGAAACATTTGAAAAGTTCAAAGAATTTTAGAACGAAGTGGAAAACCATCGTAACAGGAAAATTAAATTTCTACGATCCGATCGTGGAGGTGAATATTTGAGTTATGATTTTCTCACGCATCTTAAAGCAAGCGGAATCGTTTCGCAACTCACGCCACCCAGAACACCACAACGCAATGGTGTGTCTAAACGCCGGAATCGAACTTTATTGGATATGGTGCGATCGATGATGTCTCTTACAGATTTGCTGTTATCATTTTGGGGTTATGCATTAGAAACCGCTGTATTCACTTTAAATAGGGCACCATCTAAATCCGTTGAGACGACACCGTATGAACTGTGGTTTGGTGCTAAACCTAAGTTGTCGTTTCTTAAAGTTTGGGGATGCGAAGCTTACATCAAGAAGTTGATGCCGGACAAGCTCGAACCCAAAGCGGAGAAATGCGTCTTCATAGGATACCCTAAGGAAACGATTGGGTATACCTTCTATCACAGATCCGAAGGCAAAGAACGGATACTTTCTTGAGAAGGAGTTTCTCTCGAAAGAAGTGAGTGGGAGGAAAGTAGAGCTAGACGAGGTTATTGAACCTTCTCTTGAGTTGGAGAGTAGCGCAACACCTAAAATTGTTCCAGTGCCGTCTGCACCAACAATAGAGGAAGCTAATGACAAGGATCATGAAGCTTCGGACGATGCTACTAATGAACATCGCAGGTCGACAAGGTCGCGTGCCCCTCCTGAGTGGTACGGCAACCCTGTCTTAACTGTCTTGTTAGTAGACAACAGTGAAACTGCGAACTATGAGGAAGCAATGATGAGCCCAGACTCTGAGAAATGGCTAGAGGCCATGAAATCTGAATTGGGATCCATGAGCGAAAACCAAGTATGTACTTTGGTGGACCCTCCTAGCGACCGAAAGGCCATTGAGTGCAAATGGATTTTCAAGAAGAAAATGGACGCGGATGGTAATGTTACTGTCTATAAAGCACGGCTTGTCGCGAAAGGTTTTCGACAAGTTCAAGGTGTTGACTACGATGAGACTTTCTCTCCCGTAGCGATGTTTAAGTCCATTCGGATTTTATTAGCAATTGCTGCGTTTCATGATTATAAAATATGGCAGATGGATGTCAAGACTGCATTCCTCAATGGCAACATTGATGAAGAGTTGTATATGATGCAACCCGAAGGTTTTGTCGATCCTAAGGATGATGATAAGGTGTGCAAACTTCAGCGTGCCATTTATGGACTGAAGCAAGCATCTCGGAGTTGGAACCTTCATTTTGATCAAGTGATCAAGAGCTTTGGATTTGTTCCAAATTGCTACGAAGCTTGTATCTACAAGAAAGTGAGTGGGAGCTCAGTGACATTTTTGGTACTATATGTGGATGACATATTGATTATCGGAAATGACATTGACATGCTTAACGATGTGAAGAGTTATTTGAACAAATGTTTTTCAATGAAAGACCTAGGGGAAGCTGCTTATATATTGGGCATCAAAATCTATAGAGATAGATAAAGACGCCTGATAGCTTTAAGCCAAATTACATACCTAGACAAAGTTCTGAAAAGGTTCAGAATGGATAAGGAAAAGAAAGGTTCAGTGCCTATGTTGTCAGGTAAGATATTGAGCAAGGCTCAGTGTCCAGCTACGGTAAATGATAGAGAACCTATGAGCAAAGTGCCTTATGCCTCGGCCATAGGATCTATCATGTATGCCATGCTGTGTACTAGACCGGATGTGTCCAATGCTCTTAGTTTGACGAGCAGATACCAAAGTGATCCAGGAGTGGAACACTGTATAGCCGTGAAGAACATCCTAAAGTATTTAAATAGAACTAAAGAAATGTTCTTAGTCTATGGAGGTGATGAACAACTCGTCGTAAAAGGTTACGTCGATGCTAGTTTCGACACCGACAAGGATGATTCTAAATCTCAGACAGGATACGTTTATATTTTGAATGGAGGAGCTGTGAGCTGGATAAGCTGCAAGCAAAGCGTGATCGCAGGATCTACAGTAGAAGCGGAATACATGGCTGCTGCAGAAGCGTCAAGTGAAGGAGTTTGGATCAAGAACTTCATCACTGAGCTTGGTATGGTTCCAAGTGCCTTGGACCCACTGGAGATATTGTGTGACAACACTGGCGCCATATCACTAGCTAAGGAACCAAGATATCATCCAAATACCAAGCATATCAACCGCAAGTTTCATATAATTCGAGATTATATAACAGATGGAGATCTGAAGATTAGCAAAGTACATATGGATCTGAATGTCGCAGATCCGTTGACTAAACCTCTTCCACGAGCAAAACATGATCAGCACCTTAGTGCCATGGGTGTTAGATTGTTGCTAGATGTAAACTAGATTATTGACTCTAGTTGCAAGTGGGAGACTGTTGGAATTATGCCCTAGAGGCAATAATAAAGATATTATTATTATAATTCTTGTTCATGATAAAGTTTATATTCCATGCTAGAATTGTATTAAGCGGAAACTTTGATACTTGTGTGGTTTATGAACAACACCGTGTCCTTAGTATGCCTCTATGGACTAGCTCATTGATTAATGATGGTTAAGGTTTTCTAACCATGGACATGGGTTGTCGATTAATAATGAGATCATATCATTGGGAGAATGATATGATGGACAGACCCAAATCAAGCAGAGCAATTAGATCGTGTCATTGTGTTCATCTTTGCGAAGCTTTTTCTTATGTCAAATATTGTATTCCTTAGACCATGAGATAATGCAACTCCCTGGTATCGGAAGAAAGCTTTGAGGTCATCAAACGTCATCCTATGAGAGGGTGATCATAAAGGTGTCTCTTAGGTGATCAGAAAATACTTGTTGGGTTGTATGTATTGAGATGGGATTTGTCCCTCCCAAGTCGGAGAGATATACTTCGGGCCCACTCGGTAATCGATATCAACACCGCTTGCAAGCACGTGGCTAAGGAGTTAATCACAAAGTGATATCGGATTACGGAACGAGTAAAGTACTTGCTGTGAACGAGATTGAACTAGGTATGCCGATACCGACGATCGAATCTCGGTCAAGTAAAATATCGCGTGACGAAGGGAATATATATGGGATTAATTGAATCCTGGCATCGTGGTTCATCCGATATGATCATCGATGAATGTGTGCGAGTCAATATGGGTTTCCAGACCCCGCTGTTGATTATTGATAGAAGATCATGTCTGCATATTCTCGAACCCGTAGGGTCACACACTTAACGTGTCTCGATGCTCGGATAGAATGGATAATTGGTTTATGAGTTTTTGTTCGGAGTCTCGGATGAGATCCAGGACGTCACGAGAGGTTCCGAAATGGTGATATTTCTTCTTCGCAGCATTTATCTTGTTTTTTCTGACTTTTCCGTAGCAACTCCTGACTTCCTATACTTTACAAATGCATCCCAATGATGATGATGCCTCGATAGATAGCCTTTGAATTTTGGAGTTTTCTTGTCCTTCTGATACTGTAGCCATAATGATTTCTTCCAGTTCTCGGCCATCTTCTTTAGTGCAAACTTCTTGACTTTCTTTCTCATTTCAGTCGTCCCGTCATCAGGCTCACATTCTGGCAGCTTGAAATGTGCCATGAGGTCATTAAAAAAGTTCCTCTTTGTACCTATCATAGATATACACATCACTCCATTCCGCCTCTTTGGGCTTATTCCACTCTCAAATAGTGATCGGGACGCGATCTCTACCAACAACTCCGTATTGTTGTATAAATGCTTGTTTTGCTTTTTTCGGTTCCAATGGCTCGCCCTATGTTGAGACCTGTGTAATTTCAAAAACAGTACGCTCATCCAACTTTTTGGCTGGGTCGCGCTTGGTTTTTTTTGCTCGATGTGAAGGCCTAAGAGAAGAAACATTCATCAATATAATATATATGAAACTCAGTACATCTAGTGAAGATCATCAGACATCATATATATATACCTTGTCGGTCTTCGTTATGCGTGCATGGGCTTCTCCATCATTGGAGTTGTCGGCTTCTTCCTCCCGTTGGTTGATCTCCTCTCCCTCACCGGATGCGTTCAGATACCTCGAGGGAGACCCCTCGTCGGCATCGTGAATCATATCCTCGAGAAAGTGTTTTGAATGTAGGTCTCTGTGGGTTGGATCCATAGTTCCTGCAAAATGTAGACAATATTTATTTGAACATAACAAATAAACCCTAAACCCTAAACCCGGAGGTGCGGTAGCGGTGGCCGGTGCCGGTGATGGTGGCCGCGGGAGAGGCCGGCGACTACGGCTTCCCGCGAGAACCACCACCCTAACCCTAACTCCGGTCACCACCGAGCACCAACACCCTAACCCTAACTCCGGTTACAAAGAGGGTCTTACAATATTACAATAAAAATATTGTATTACACTATTATATTACAATAAAAAACTTACAATATTATAATATATCTCATACCCTAAAAATAATAATCTACACTATATAAAAAATCCTACACTATACCATAATCCTACACTATATAATAAAATCCTACACTAATACACTAATAATAATCCTACACTATATAAAAATTAATACTACACTATATAAAAAAAATCACACTATATCATTATCATCCTACATTAATAATAATCATCCTACACACTAACATGTTTCACCAGCATGTTTAGGTAGATGGGGACATTTGGTGGGAACATAACCACTTTGGTGGTCTTTAATTTCTATCTTGGTCAATTTGTAGCACAAGTCAAAGTTTGGTCAATATGAGAAAACATGGAAAATTTGAACTATAGCTACACAATTGGAACCTGTAATATTTTGGGAAAAATCATTTTTAGGCCCACAGGATGTGGTTTAACCATGGATCTATTTGTAGATCAGCTAGGTTCATCCCTATGGCTACTCGGTGTTCGACGCAAAATTTGACCAGACTTTGACCTGGCAGTATAAAATCACAAAAATTCAAAAAATAGTGAAACCTTGTCCATTGGTCTTAGATTGTACCCTATTTAGAATGAAAAATATTAAACCTTGAGTTTGTGGAAGCAAAGATGAGTTTGTTGTCTCACTCTTGGTTCCAAGTGTGAGTCTCATGGGTGTGTACCCAAATTTCATAGGACATGGCCAGCTCCATGTCATACTTTCTCAGAATTGACTCAAACTTGGCAGGGAGGTGTGTCTTGGCATGGCATACATTTCATCTTTTGGTGTCTGTCAGCAAGGATACCTTTAAATACCATTTTCCATTTTAAAATTCAAAATTCAGCTATATTTTGTGAAGGAAGTACAAAATTTATAGTTGAAACCTTTGTTTCACCAGCATGTTTAGGTAGATGGGGACATTTGGTGGGAACATAACCACTTTGGTGGTCTTTAATTTCTATCTTGGTCAATTTGTAGCACAAGTCAAAGTTTGGTCAAATATGAGAAAACATGGAAAATTTGAACTATAGCTACACAATTGGAACCTGTAATATTTTGGGGAAAATCATTTTTAGGCCCACAGGATGTGGTTTAACCATGGATCTATTGGTAGATCAGCTAGGTTCATCCCTATGGCTACTCGGTGTTCGACGCAAAATTTGACCAGACTTTGACCTGGCAGTATAAAATCACAAAAATTCAAAAAATAGTTAAACCTTGTCCATTGGTCTTAGATTGTACCCTATTTAGAATGAAAAATATTAAACCTTGAGTTTGTGGAAGCAAAGATGAGTTTGTTGTCTCACTCTTGGTTCCAAGTGTGAGTCTCATGGGTGTGTACCCAAATTTCATAGGACATGGCCAGCTCCATGTCATACTTTCTCAGAATTGACTCAAACTTGGCAGGGAGGTGTGTCTTGGCATGGCATACATTTCATCTTTTGGTGTTTGTCAGCAAGGATGCCTTTAAATACCATTTTCCATTTTAAAATTCAAAATTCAGCTATATTTTGTGAAGGAAGTACAAAATTTATAGTTGAAACCTTTGTTTCACCAGCATGTTTAGGTAGATGGGGACATTTGGTGGGAACATAACCACTTTGGTGGTCTTTAATTTCTATCTTGGTCAATTTGTAGCACAAGTCAAAGTTTGGTCAAATATGAGAAAACATGGAAAATTTGAACTATAGCTACACAATTGGAACCTGTAATAGTTTGGGGAAAATCATTTTTAGGCCCACAGGATGTGGTTTAACCATGGATATATTGGTAGATCATAAAGGATTATTTGGAAAAAATTATATGGGTTTGAATCATTTTAAATGTAACTTGGAAAAAGAGAAAATACCTAATCATAGATAAATATTAAATAACAAGAAAATTATAATTGAGTGGATTTAATAACACAGTAAAAAATAATATGAAACCTACTTAAAAGGTTTCGTAAAGGTTTAAAATCAAATTGAGTTTTGAAATCATTTGATTTGAATTGAAACAGAAATTAGAATTGAAAAAACGAAAAACAAATAAGAGGAAAAAATAAATAAACATACCTGATAACCAGGCCCAGCGAGACAATCTAAGCACTGGGCCAGCTCCCGTGCCCGTGGCAGCGCCGCATCCTGGTGGGCCGGCAGTAAATCGGCCCGTGTACGCGTGCTGCCCGCGGTCCCGATGTGGGTGGGAGTTTTAGTCCCACCTCGCTAGTTGGAGGCGAGGAGGACCAGCTTATATACCCCGGTCGATGCTCACCCTCGAGCTCCTCTCAAAAAACAAATCCGTTTCACCTGCTATCCTTCCCCTGTAATGGGCTGACCTCTGGGGCCGCCAGGTTGTACTACTCTGGTCTAGTTCGCTTGTAATGGGCTTGAGCTAGGCCAGTGTGTGGAACCCAACCTCCAGAGTGTCAAAAAAAAATCATGTTTTTTTTTGCCAATTAATGTACTGCGTACGTCGGCCTAAACTGGGCCTTTAGGGTCGTTTTCACATTTTTTTATTCATACGCGCAGCGACGTGGTGGGTCAGATAGACACGACCGCGTCGTGGCTACATCGTCGCCCTACCGCCGTCTTCGCTGTCCCAGTTTACAACCGTGTTTCGCGTTGACTCCTTCGAGGAGCGACCGTCTGTACCTTGCGGCGACTCGGCGGAGTGCGCCATTCGTATAACGGCGGCGCGCGGGAGAAGTACAGTGGCGGCGCGCGGGAGAAGTACAGTGGCGGCGCGCGGGAGAAGTACAACGGCGACCGTCTCAGGTATGATCGCATGGATCTATGATCGCATGCACCCTATCGCTTTTTCTCCTAGATCTATGATCATGTAGATCTATGATCGCATGGTTTCGCGGTGTGCAGAGAGGGGTTGGCGGGGCCAGGGGGATGTTTTGATCTGTGGAGGCGGAGGTAACATGGTAGGGTGCAGCGGTGGTGGGAATTACTAGGGTGCCAGGGGGACGTTTTGATCTGTGGCGGCGGAGGTAACATGATCGCATGGTATGATCGCATGGATCATGAGCAGCTGATTGAGTTGGGAGTCAAGCCTGACGACTCTTTTGGTTTTCCAATATGACCATGACGATAAGTTAGAACGAGCATACTTATTTTTTAAATTGGCATTGTTTACACTTGTTTTTAATATAGACTTTTGTTCCATTTTTTCTTTATGCCAACAATTTCCTTTACATAGTATAAACACATGCATGCACTAACTTGACAATTGTTTTTTATTGTCATGTTGATTTTTCATGCAGCGTGATGGAACTGGATGGTGATATTGCTTGCTCTGTTGAAACATGGTGTAGACTTGTGGGCAATTTTACAAGTCAACAACGTAGCAAATTTTTGGAATCAAATATGCGAAGTATGTTACAAATTTCACCAATTCGGATGCGAGTTATCTTGCTGCAGTACATGTTTCACATTTATGATCATGACTCTAGCACTTTTGTCCTGCGTAATAAAGACAAATTTGCATTGACTGCACAAGATGCAGAGTGCATTTATGGATTACGAAACTATGGTCTGTCTGCTAATCGTATAATTGATGAGGAAGGTGAAGACGGAAAGTCCCGTATTCCACCACATTTTCTCAGCGCAACTACTGGAAACATTGTTATTGAAGATTTAATAGCTGATATTGTCATGAGCAAAGCTGCGGACGATGACTTCCTCCGCAAATCTGCCCTTATTCTCCTTGGTACAGTTCTGGCGCCTATGACTAAGAGGATTGTACCGAAGGATTATTGGGTACTAGTGGAGGACATAGACCGTATGTCCACCATTAATTGGAGTGAGTTCACGGTAGATCATCTCATGGTATACTTCAGGCTTGTAACTAGATATAAACAAATTAGGCAGTGGCCTAAGGGAAATTTGTCTTTAATACAGGTATTAAATCTGTTCTCAACATTATTTTTAATATGGTAGTCTTCTCATTTTATGATGCACTAACATTACACTTGGTTCACATGCAGTATGTTTATTGGGAGAAGGTCAAGCATGTAGATGATCCTTGTAGGATAAATCCAAGTTTGTCCTTGAGACCACTCATGCGTAATTGGACAGATGATGCTGCTAGGATCAGGGATACAATGGACTGTGATCATGGTCGGGGTGAAGGACCTATTCTGGTAACGATCCATGTTTCTAATATCATCTGTATATATATCATGTGGTTATGTTAACAAACTTACGCCTCTAGTTTGATTAATAACATTGAGTTCTACTAATGTGTATGTATCAGATTGAAGATAATATAACGTTGGAGTATAGGATTGAAATGCTAAATAAACCGGCGCCTGTTCTCAAGCCAAAGGCAAGTTCGGCTAGGAAGGCTGTAGCCAGAAATTCAAACCAAAAAATTACTAAAAACGTGCAGGAGGTACTGACGGAGTCTATGATGGAGCGAGTGATGGATCGAGTGATGGAGCGAACAATGAATAGGATGGAGTCAACAATGGAGAAAATCGTCAAAAAAATGATGGACTCATATGCACAAGTAATCACCATGTTATTGCATGTACTATTGTGAGTTTCTATTTTTATATCTGATAGCCTACGAGTACATTATATATTTCCATTTAATTTTTCAGGAACTAATTGTCAAGTTGAATAAAAATGGCATTATGTACAAAAGCAAAGAAGTTGAAAATGGAGATGACAACCTATCATTGAATAATGGATCCTCTAGTACGGGAAAAGAATTTTGGTATGGGAAAGAGAGTGCAGGTGCTTATGCTGATCAGATTATTAAGTAAACTATTGATTCAATGAAACACACTGGGTTGAACGGTAATGCAATGCCCGACGATGGCGCACATAAGGATGGTTGTAAAGATGCAATAGGCAGCACACCTTCCAACCCAGAGTTAGTGCTTGATATTTCTACAAAAGCCGTGTCAGACCTTCCATCGGAAATGTACGGAATTAGCAAAAATGGGAAAGAGCTGGATGGAGCAACTGCGTCAGACGATTCCAACAGCATCGGTAGTAAGTTGGACGTTAACAATGAGCCGGAACAAGGTTTGGGGAAACGTAAGCGCAAAATTTCTTCAAAACTTGAAGGTTTCATGGGATATGAGCCCCCCAAACGTCGTGCACTTAAGAAAGGTACTCCCTCAGGTTCAGTTTACACGACACCTTTTATTTTTCATGCAGTTTCACTAGGAATGCTGGTTTAGGCGCATAGCCATTTATTACTGAATAATTGTGACGTTTTAGCCTAGTACTCCCTCCGCTCCGGATTAAAGGGCCCCTAGTGATTTTGGGGTTGTTCCGAATTGTATTGCATGGAAGGCGAGAGAAAAATAATTAGCTAAGTTATTATCCTCCTAAAAACGCTCCTGTCCTCTTCTTTTGAACTCGAGCATGCATTGCCAGCATGCAGAGGTGGAAACTTTGGCATGCAATGTGAGAAATCAAGCGAGCATGCAACACACTCCATTTACACGAGCATGCATTGTATGTGTACCTACTAATTACATCTGTATGTAGTTCTAACGAGTTTTTTTAACCATTTTCGTAGGATTATTTGTAAACCAAGATGATGATACACGAGTCCTGAGTGCTAAGCAAATACAAGCAGCCGTGACATTGGTTGAAAACGCATGTAAGGATGAATCGAATGATAAAAAGGTTATTTACCAACATGCAAATGGAATTATGTTGAATTCATTAAAGCTTAAAGATGTGTTGGACCATGAGTGGGTTAGCGATCGTGTAAGTTCTACTGTGTTATGATTATTTTATATCATGCTAATACATAATAATGTTACCACTCTGATAAAATTAATTCCTCTTATGGTTACAGTTAATAGACAGTTACATTGGAGATTTGTCACTTCGTGTGGGACATGATCGGTACCTTTTCAGTGCATTAAGAACAGCGTTCCTTGTGAAGAAGGGTACAACTTTGGAAGAAGCGAAAAAATCCAAGTATAACATGGACTTCACTATGTCCAAAAGTGGCTCAATTGGAAGAGTCATGGATGAATATTTCTTGCGAAATAAGGTAATTAGAACGTACATCATTTGTATGTTGAAAAGTGTTTTGTTGATTACATTCTTCAATTTATGTAGGTATATTTCCCTCTAAATATAAATGACGCGTATTGGACGACAGTAGTCATGCACATACCGAAACAAGAATTTCAAGTTCTCGATTCTTTCTACTCTTTATCTACAACGAAGAAAATAATTGAAACAATGGTAATTTATTCTCTTAACTTTATCATGTACTACCTTAATACTTGTGTACATTACAATAATTTTTGCATTTTTCAGAGATATCAAATAGCGTATGACATAAAACAAACTAACATGATTAAAAAATCACAATACCCCGACGTATCAAAATGGCCTATAAAACGTTATGAATTGGCTCGGCAAACAGAAGGGTGAGTTTAGCTTACTTTTGTTTGCCTTGTATATTTCATGTTATCCATCATGCAAAATAAAATTAGTTCTTGTGCTGTGTCCCAGAAATTCATGTGGCTTATTTGTGTTAGAGTGTATGGAACACTGGGATGGCGATAAAATGACTAGAGAAATTTCGCAGGTTTGCATATTCTTTTAACTATCACTACCCGACCAGCTGTACCAAAAATATTTGTACTTACTTAGATTTGTCAATGCAGTCCACAGTGAATGATAACAGAAGACTGAAGGTTGCTCAGGTTGTTCTGTCCCCTTCAAACATCTGCACTGTCAGAACCAAGGTTCTTGAGGCGGCCAAACACATAAAAACCTGAGGAACGAATTATGGCTTGTAGGTTGGGTTTTAGTCCCGTAGAAGGTTTCCCACCCTACAGGTTTTTTTGTTTCTATATTACCATGACATGCTTGTAAAATATACTGAATATTTTGGATTTATACTCAATATTTTGTGTTTATTACTCCTGGTGTGAACATATTCAATATTTTGTGTTTATTACTCCTGGTATAAACATATTCAATATTTTGTGTTTATTAGTCCATGTTTCAACAAACGGCACCGGAATCGAGAGCCTACAACCCATATACTACATCAAATATTGCATCTAAACAAACAGTTGCTACAAGCCAAAACGCTGCAACAATCGAGACCCGGTCCCCCTCTGTCTCATGTGTTGCGGTGCCACCTGCGCGCGTCCAGTTCTGCGCGCGACTCGGTGTCCCCGGTGCTGACGCCTCCCTCCTCTCCACGCTGGGACGAGGGGGAGTCTGCTCCCGCGTCACCTCGGTCCCCCCAGTTCCCGCCCAGTCCTCTCCACACGGTCCCCCCACCTTGCAATGCAAGTGGGATGGGACTTCCCACCAGTCCACGATTATTATGTCCATGGGATCCCGCTAAGCATCGGAGGGATCAGCTCTTGCATCGCTACCCCCACCGTACGTCGCCAGGGCCGCTAGGGTGCACTCTGTCCCCGCACAGTATGTCGCCACATGCGTGGGCTGACGCAGCAGGCGAGGGGGACGCGGAAAATTCTATCTGCCGCGGTGCCGCGGCACAGAAAAGGCTGTTTTTTCTGTCGCGACATGGCTGCCTGGTTTTTCTGCCACGACAAATTTACACATCAAGTTATCATCATTGTTTTTTTGGAAACTTTAGCAACAACCATTCATACATAGCCATTGTTTTCTTCAAAACGGATTGCAACATTAATCCAGCTTAATTTCATAATAACCAATAAAGATAAATAAACATAATACCCACATGTCACTATTATGTCCCTAATCAAGCATTACAACCAATCAAGATAACCAAACAACGTTCTCATAAATAAGATAAAATTCTCAACTACTGTTTATGATCTTTTTCACTTCTGGATAATCATGATGATGAGCTCCCTCTCGTCAGCATACTTTGTTACTGCTGCTCACGTCGAACTAACATTTCTGCAAGATACCTGCAGATTACAAACACAAAAATCATAAATAGCTATATTACAATAATTAATGCCAAAATTAAATATAGTGGTTACCTGTGATGGAGTTTGCATTTCACACTATTTTTGTTGTGTCCAGGCGTTTTGCAAACGCTACACAACTTTAACCGCTTTTTCTCATCATACCCGAGTGGTCTACCGTTTTTACTCACAACATTGCTCTTCCCTTTATTCTTTCCCTTCGGAGCACCTTTTGTGTTGACTTTAGCAGGATCACCTATTGGAGTAGTTGCACTTGCAGAAGGTCCTCCATCAGTATTAGTGGAATTTCTTGGACCACGTACTCCTGCATCGTACGCCACTTTTTTCGATATAACTTCCTAGTACAAGGTCTTTATTTGTTTGTACAACTCAGGATTATTGCAGACTACATGTAATGCTTCAGACGACATCACACTGAGCTCGGAATACCGACTCCGCTCCTCTGCCCCAGCAAATCCCCAGCCAAACAGATCGCTCGTGCGCCTCGAAGGTAACCCACTTCTGGCATTTTTTGAGAATCGTGCAAGAACAATATACCTTGGTAGTTCAACCAATTTCAGCTTCGTCAACACAAACAGAATATGCTTGCAAGGAATTCCTATACGTACCATCCTCCGGCAATTGCAATCTATACTTTGTGCTGGATTGTTTGGTGTATAGTCCACGGAAAAATTATGGCGTCGGTTATTTGACCATGCCACAAGATACCTTACTGAATCTTCTATTCTCACACTTTTTTCTACAGTCGTCATGCCTTCAATCTTACGAAGATCATCCTGCAAGATATAAAAATTAGCTGGGGTGAATGTGCTGGCCATTGCTAACTCAATTTGCTGCCATTTGGTAACAATCACAGGCATAGTCTGTGAAGCCGTGCAGTCATATTGCGCCTCTGTTTCCCGGATACGTACAATGGCATTCTCATAGTGCACAATTAAATCCACAAGCGTCATCCCATAATCGAGGTGAAGATGAAGGGACGAGTTGAGACTTTCACTACGCTGGTTGCTTTTCATCCCTAGCCAAAATCCATCTGCGAGGTAAGCAGCCGCCCATAGGTGCTTCTTCTTGTACATTCTATTTAGCCACGGTTTTGTCTTATCTGTCTGCCATTTTCTCACATATGTGTGCCATCCTTCCTCAAACTTGGCCTTCGTGGTGGAGTAATATAATAGAGACCGAAACTCTGGCAATGATTTGGAACTTAGGTGCTTGCACATGTTCTTTTCAATGTGCCATGTACAAATACGGTGCCACACGTCTGGTAATACACTTCGTATCGCTCTCATCATCGCAGCATCCGCATCCGTGATTATAGACCGTGGCCTCTTCTGACACATTGCTTTCAAAAATGTTTTCAGGAGCCAAGCATAAGTATCCTCGGTCTCGTTTGATATGATGGCACATCTGAATACGGTAGTCTTCCGGTGATTTCAGGCCGACAAACGGAACAAAAGGCATACCGTATCGATTCATCTTGTAGGTGCTGTCAAACACCAAAACGTCACCATAATCTTGGTAGTCCTGACGTGACTGAGAATCACACCAGAAGAGACATTTCAAACGTCCCTTATCGTCAAGCTGATGATCATAAAAAAAGTCAGGGTCCTTTTCCTTCCTGCTTTGCATAATGCCGATGGCCGTGGCCGCATCGCCGCTTAAAAGTAGCTTCCTTTTCTCTCTGGCACACATGTTATACAAATCCTTCCTCATGAATCCAACTTGATTGTATCTACCGTACTTGCTGATGAAAGAACTCATGATCATATGCTTTCTAATCCCACTAGCTGCCATTGCTAATATCTCTGCTCTTTGGAAATCTTTGATCTTCCTATGAGACCAAAGAAAAGGCACCTCATCAGGTCTAGCTAAAATATGATTGTGCTTGTCATCAAACTTCTCAACACACCAAACACCTTTAGATTTATCTAGCTTCACGACCAGTTGCGCTGTGCATCCACAACGAGATTCTGCTCTCGGCTTGTAATTTCTGCCTTCCAAAGGCAAGTATTTGCTACTACGTTTCCCTTCCCTGGAGCATACGAACTGCCTCTTACGTATATCATGCGATGCCTTTTTGTTTTCCTTATACCTGCCCTTTCTTATGCTGAATCCATGGTCTTTAGCATAGCTGTTGTAAAAATAATAAGCCGCAGGTTCAGAAACAAAAGTCATATCCATTATTTTCCAATACTTCTCCCGCTCTTCACCTGGATGCCCAATATCCCTGTCACATTCCCCCTTATATTCTTTCTCTTTAAGAACATTCCCAAACACCTACAAATCCATAACATATAACACATAAGTTATTAGTACACTGGTACAACTTGGGTATATATATCACATAAAATATGAAACACATACCTCAACATTATCACATGTCTCCAAGTCTGAATCACCATAGTAGTCAAAACTTTTATCACTCCCAACTATTAACTGAACAATTCAATACGAAAATAATAGTAAGTTCTATTTTCATGCAACTAATTTCATCCACATGTATACCTACAATAATGCACATACCTTATTCACGTACTCACTGTCCAATACCTCAGAATCGTTCTCCTCATTAGCAACTTCTAACTCAATCTACACAACACAAATGAAAATGAACATAATTTTATTTTGTTGTCTTCATTGCAATTACTAGTACACCACATAAAATTAAGGCCACTCACATTTTCGTCTGATGCATCATCAGGATGGACGTGCCCATCTACGTGAGAATCTGATCCATGGTGGTCAGAGGACTCGGAATCTGATCCATGGTGGTGAGAGGACTCGGCCTCATTGTCCAAGTACTCGTCATCTTCTTCCATCATACTTGAACCACTGCCATCCACCATTATCTGTAACCACTAGAAACCATGAGAGTCGGAATTATCTTATGACAACACGGAGGAGTAGGAGGAGGAGCCGTCACCGAACCCTAGAAGGCGACGATATCTCACCTCTGACGCGTACTAGGTCCAGATCGTCTCCAATCTGGAAGTGCTGCGATCTAGACTCGTACGATCTAGAAGTGCTGCGATCTAGACTCGTACGATCTGGAGGTGCTCCGATCACGATTTTTTCTAGATGACAGGAGCGGCGATGAGGTCTGTCCCGCGTCTTAGGGTGCCGCCGTGTCTAGAGGTGCGATCTCGTCGGCTGCTAGGGTTACGCCGCCGGTCGGATCGCCGTGAATCTCACGTGGGACGTAGAACGTGGGACCTAAACCGGCTGCGTAGAGGTTCTGAGTAACAGCACCTCTACAACGTGGGACCTAAACTTTTTTTCCCCTAAACACACCCTATACAAAACGGATACGTACACCGATACAAAAAACATACAGCGCTAAACCGGCTCCTAAACTAACCCGGGACATGCCGTCGAACCACCCAGACCCGGTTTTTCTCTTCGATTGCCCTCAGGGGGGGATACCGAAGCAAGCCTCTCGTTTGAAAATATAAGATGTTTTAGGTTAGTGAAACTAATGTATCTAGATATCTTTTAATGTGTAGGTTCAAATGAATCTACACACTAAAATGTGTCTAGATATATTTACATCACAAACTTTAAACATATTATATTTCTAAACGGAGAAAGTACCCCAGAACTTATTGGTCATGAGCAAGTGACAAATCGTATGTGGGGTTCGCCGTCTTGACAGTCTTGTCGTCCGCCATGACAGCCACCTCTTCTGGCAGTGCCGGAGTGCATCCAATCACCGACAACACCACAACCTTACATAGAAGGAAGTTGTCCCAGTTCAGCTTCTCGGTGAAGGGGTGGTAGAGACAATCGCTGGAGGACGATGCGAACAAAGACACATCTTGCAACATGGTTGAGATGTGTTTGGAACAGGTTGGCTCGCCATGTAAAATTAATTACCGAAGTTTACCCTTGGTCTCAGGTGCTTATGTGTTAATATATGGGCTAATGAGCCCAACGTATTTACATTATAGATTACAACTAACTCAAACTCACTACAGGACGCGCGCGCTATGCTGAGGGCAAAAAACCGTCGACGTAGGCCAAAATGCCCTCGACGTATGATACGCTGACGGCTGCTCTCGGCGTAACCTCCTCGGCAAAGGTCTTTCTCGGCGAAGCACATAGAGGCCGTCATTGTATCAAAATGCCGTCGGCGTATGCTACGCCGAGGGCAAGCGGCCGTCGGCATAGCTTGTCGATAGGTTAATTTTTTTCTCAATTTTTGAATCTTTCAATTGTTTGACTCATTAATCTCTCACTTTGAACATTTTTAACACTAATTACACTTAACATTTAATTAAATTGCAGTATTGGTCAAACTTGCCGGCCGGTCACCCATCCTAATACTACTCCAGCTCCAGCACGCTTAACTTTCTCGTTCCTTCAGAATCTGTTTCCGCAAAGTAATTCATACATTGTTGTCAATACTATGATATCAATCCTATTAACTCTTATATTATCATGTCACATGTTTATATGTTTTGAAATTACAAACAATTATTTAAGTAAATATTAATGAATAAGTAAAAATATTATTGAATTCAAATAAAAATATAATAATTTTACTTTTTTGTATTTTTATATTTAATATGGAATAATTAATATCTTTAAATCCGTAAATCAGAATTCGATAAACAATATGTCTAAATTGATCAAAAAATGAGAGAAATCCAAATATGATATCCATATCAACTAATCATAAACTCTCTATTTTGAATTAGCTATTTGGTGGTTGCTTCAGAAAATTCCTCTTTTTGCGCTCAGAAAATGAAAAATGTCTTTTGTGTGCGATGAAAAGGAAAACTTGCATTGAATCTTTGATAAAATAGCATATTGTGAACCTAAAAATGATTTTTATAAAAAACATGAGCATCGGATCATGTACTTGTAGTTCATATCTGACCCACTTCCTATCGATTCGGCAGGAATTTGTCTTTTTTACCAGAGGTAGACGGAAAGGTTTCAGATCTCCCTGTTGGGATATTTCCCATATAAGGTGCTATAGTATTTTTGTAAAATGTGGTGGTAGTATTTTGAATCAGCCATTTGGTGGTTGCTTCACAAAACCGTCCGTTTTTTGAGCTCGAAAAATGGAAAATGGCTTTTTGGGGCGACGAAAAGGAAAACTTCCTCCTGCAACATTGTTCGTCATCCCATGATGCACGTGTATGCATAATATGGGCACATTATCACAAACTATATCTTGATTTTAGCTATAACATTGGTCATTTGATCCGAAAGCCAAGAAACCTCGAATGAGATAGGTCATTTCGTGAAAGTTTTTTAAGACATAATAAATATACCAAGTTTGATATTTTTCCTTCTAACTATGTCATATAATATGACACCACGTGAAGGTTTCGCATTGTTTCGATTGTTTTTGATTTTTTTTATGCCCGTTTTAAACTATCGTCAAACTTTGTCGAACGACGGGCATGAAGATTCTAAGCTCGGGGCCGAGCCTCGCTAAACTTCCATTGGATATTTGATAAAATAGCATATTATGAATCTAAAAATGATTTTTATAAAAAAAACATGGGCATCAGATCATGTACCTGTATTTCATACCTGACCCACTTCCTACCGATTCAGCAGGAATTTGTCTTTTTCACCAGAGGTGGACTGAAAGGTTTCAGATCCCTATTGGGACATTGTACATATAAGGTGGTATAGTATTTTTTTAAAATGTGGTGGTAGTATTTTGAATTAGCTATTTGGTGGTTGCTTCACACAACCGTCCGTTTTTTGTGTTCGGAAGATGGAAAATGACTTTTTGGTGCGACAAAAAGGAAAACTTCCTCCTGCAATATTGTTCGCCATCCCATGATGCACATGTATGCATAATATGGGGACATTATCACAAACTATGTCTTGATTCTAGCTATAACATTGGTCATTTGATCGAAAAGCCAAGAAACCTCGAATGAGATAGGTCATTTTGTGAAGGTTTTTTGAGACATAATCAATATACTAAGTTTGATATTTTTTCTTATAACTATGTCACATATTATAACACTACGCGGAGGTTTCGCATTGTTTTGATCGTTTTTGAATTTTTTATGCCCGTTTTAAACTATCGTCAAACTTTGTCGAATGACGGACATGAAGATTCTTAGCTCGGGGCCGAGTCTCACTAAACTTGCATTGGATCTTTGATAAAATAGCATATTATGAACCTAAAAATGATTTTTGTAAGAAAATATGGGCATCGGATCATGTACCTGTAGTTCATATATGACCCACTTCCTACCGATTCAGCAGGAATTTGTCTTTTTCACCAGAGGTGAACGAAAAGGTTTCAGATCCCCCTGTTGGGACATTGTCCATATAAGGTGGTCTAGTATTTTTGTAAAATGTGGTGGTCGTATTTTGAATTAGCCATTTGGTGATTGCTTCACAAAACCGTCCGTTTTTTGTGCTCGGAAAATAGAAAATGGCTTTTTGGTGCGATAAAAAAGAAAACTTCCTCCTGCAACATTGTTCGCCATCCCATGATGCACATGTATGCACAATATAGGGACATTATCATAAACTATGCCTTGATATAACATTGGTCATTTGACCCGAAAGCTAAGAAACCTCGAATGAGATAGGTCATTTTGTGAAGGTTTTTTTAAAACATAATCAATATACCAAGTTTGATATTTTTCCTTCTAACTATGTCACATAATATAACACCACGCGAAGGTTTCGCATTGTTTCGATCGTTTTTGAATTTTTTATGCCCATTTTAAACTATATATAATGTTTTATGTTTCACTTAATGTTTATTTACAAATGTGTAATATTTGTATGTAGATAGATAGATCTTATTTTTTTACAAATTTTGATATATTATTTGTATTTTTCCAAATTAAAATGATTTAGTTATGATTTTTCAAAGTTTAATGAGGTAAAATAAAAAATAGCTACGCCGAGGGCAGCCGTCGGCGTAGCATAGGATATGCCGAGGGCAATTCTACACGACAGCTGTTTGGCGGGGCTAGCTTGGATGATGGCTACGCCGACGGCCCCGACGTTTGGCCGTCGGCGTAGCGACCGGCCGTCGGCGTATCTTCCTATTCCTGTAGTGACTTTTCATAAAAAAACATCTACAATCGGTTTATATCTCACCGATAACACACAACCAGAATAACAACTCTAACTACTCTAGAGTCTATCAATACTGGACACGTTACACGTTACAACGTGTAAATTTACTTCAACAATGTGCTCATGTACATGGGCGCCCCTGCAATGAATTAAAACGCATGTCGGTAAATTAAAAATCAGCTAAACAAGAATTAGGCCAGCCACATATTGTTCATTCTTTTTCTTTTGGGTTGTTAAGATGGGAACTAACTAGTCAAAGAGTACACACGGGCAGGCCTCCGTCACATGAATATTGTAAGCCGAAGCGTAGTGTTGAGCGTAAATTCCTTTGTCGATCAGTATTAGAATTGTGTGTCAGCAGCAAGCTGTACATGCGTGTCCATGCATACAAATCAACCGATGTGCGAATGTATATTAGGCATCTCCTGGGCATGATGGCCCTCTTTTTTTTTTTTTTTTGGCGTGACCCTCAATTTCAGGTATGCTAGCATGGAATTTCTGGTAATGCCAGCTCGTGAAGATTGAAGAATGGGAAGTTTTTGTTCCTTAGCAAAATAAATAATTAGACTCCAATAATTTCAGGTACACGTAACATGCATGCTTCCATTGCACTCCATCATTTTTGAAGTACTGTGAGATGCATATTCAGATCATTAGTGACATGGACAGGGCTCTTTGCACACTACCTCTGGGCTATAAATACCACCCCAAGCAACCTGATAAAACCACCTCCAAGCAAGAAAGAACAAGACCTACTTAGCTAGCAAATCACTGCACGAGATCAGGCGCTAGCTCGACCGAAGATCAGTGCAATGGTGCCCTCCAAGCTGGTCCTCCTCCTCGCCCTGAACCTGGTTCTCCTTGCCGCTGTGGCGCACGGCTGTGCGCCATATTGCCCCACCCCGCCGATCGTCCCACCGCCCGTCGTGCCGACCCCGTCGACCGGCCACTGCTCGATTGGCATGCTAAAGCTGAAGGTGTGCGCCAATGTGTTGAACCTACTCAAGCTCAAGCTAGGAGTGCCGGCAACCGAGGAGTGTTGCCCGCTGATGTCCGGGCTCGCCGACCTCGATGCCGCCGTCTGCCTCTGCACCGCCATCAAAGCCTGTTACAATTGCGACAAGAAGATAACGAAGAACGAAAAACGAAAACACAGCAAGGGGACACAGATTTAACATGAAAAAACCTCTCCAACAAAGAGAGGAAAAAACCACGGGCGCCAGCCAGCGAAACTTCATTATATCGAGGAGTGTTTACAAACGCCGGGGATTTCATAGATGCAACTCATCCCAACCGGTGGCTTACAAGGGGTTTATATATCTTGGCCCAAGCCTCCGGCGACGGGCCTCGCTCCACTCGACAGAAGTTGGCCTATACTTTGTAGAATTTGGATCAACATATAACAAACTCCACATTGAGACAAATTTCTCCTTGTAGCATCAACAACAACCATCTCCCTGAACAAACAAAGCAAATACTTTCGGCGCCAATAGCCATTTGGGCTAATCAGTTAAACCAACTAAGTTCGAGCAAAGCTCAAACTTAGCAACAAGAACAGGTTTAGTCATCATATTAGCAGGATTATCATGAGTACGGATCTTGCATACCTTAAATTTACCTTGAGCAACAATGTCTCTAACAAAATGGTACTTGACATCAATGTGCTTAGCTCTCTCATGGAACATCTGATCTTTTGTAAGTATGGCACTTCGACTGTCACAAAACAAAGTAATGCAAGAATCATCTCCACAAAGCTCAGCAAACAAACCTTTCAACCAAACAGATTCTTTGCAAGCTTTAGCAATAGACATATATTCAGCTTCAGTAGTAGATTGTGCAACAACAGCCTGCAATGTAGCCTTCCAGCTAACTGCACAACTACCAACATTAAACACATAACCTGTGAGGGATCTTCTCTTATCCAAATCGGCAGCAAAATCTGAATCCACATAGCCAACGAGTCCCTCACCTGTCCTGCCAAACTTCAAACAAGCATTGGAAGTGCCAAAAAGATACTTGAAAACCCACTGAACAGCCTTCCAATGTTCTTTACTAGGATTAGCCATGTATCTACTTATCAAACTCATAGCATATGATAAATCAGGACGAGAACAAACCATGGCATACATCAAAGAACCAACAACACTAGAATATGACACCTTTGACATGTACTCAAACTCTTCGTCAGCAATAGGACATTGAGAAACTGACAATTTAAAATGAGGTAGGAGTACTAACTGACTTGGCACCATCCATATTAAAACGATGAAGAACTTTCTTAATGTAACTTTGCTGAATAAGAAATAACAAACCAGATTTTCTATCTCGGGTAATCTCCATACCTAAGATCTTCTTAGCAGCACCAAGATCCTTCATCTCAAACTCACTACTTAGGTGTGCCTTCAAAGTAGTGATTGCTTTCATGCCCTTGGAAGCAATTAACATATCATCAACATATAGCAGCAAGTATATAGGTGACCCATCAACAAACTTGATGTAAACACAACTATCATATTTAGACCTCTCAAAACCATGTGAGATCATAAATGAATCAAACCTTTTATACCACTGTCTTGGAGATTGCTTTAAACCATAAAGAGACTTCTTTAATTTGCACACAAGATTCTCTTTACCAGGCACTATGAACCCTTCTGGTTGGTCCACGTATATTTCCTCATCAAGCTCTCCATGCAGAAAAGCAGTCTTGACATCTAACTGCTCAAGCTCAAGATCACGCATAGCCACAATACTAAAGAAAGTGTGAATGGAACTATGCTTTACAACTAGGGAGAACACATCATTATAATCAATACCTAAAATCTGGCTGTACCTTTTTGCTACTAACCTTGCCTTGTACCTTGAAGGCTCTTTGGGAGCAGACTTTCCTTTTTCTTGAAGATCCACTTGCAGCGGACCGCCTTCTTTTGTTTGGAAAAGGGCACAACATCCCATGTGCCATTTTTCTCAAGCGACTGCATCTCTTCTTGCATAGCAGAAATTCACTTCTCGCGGTCAACGGATGCAATGGCTTCATTATATGTAGCAGGTTCAGAATCATTCTCCACCTGTTTATCACAACTCAAAGCATAATGAACAAGATTACACTCTTCAATTAAACGAGGAAGAGGACCACAGTTAAATCTGCGAGTCTTTAGCGATGGGCCTCGCACCACTCGTCAGAAGTTGGTCTATACTTTATAGAATTTGGATCAACATATAACAAAGCCGACATTCTCGGCATCCACCTCGACGTCCCCGTCGACCTCACCCTCCTGCTCAACCAGTGCGGCAGGACCTGCCCCAACGATTTCACCTGCCCCATCTGATCCATCATCCATCACAAAAAAAACCAAGCAACCCCCGTTCAAATCATACTCGTAATTTGCATGTGATATCTCTCTTTTTGTTTGTTCCAGTTTGAGATTGTCATCGATCAATTATTAGTGTATATCTTGTTTTGTGATGTCTAAGTGATCCGCATAATTGTAAAAGATGTATACTCCTACACACTTTGTACAAGTTAAATTAATAAAAAATGTGTCCATATAGTATTAACTCGACCCGTGATATGCCAGCTTGTTTCTACATGGACTCTGCCTACAGTTCATGATTGAATTCATTTTCTTTTTACATACATTGACATTATCTCTTTTTTGCATATTATTTTTTTGGCACGATTAGTTTGTATAATATATACTAGTAAAATGTTAGTGCATGTATTTTCCGATTTTGTTGGTTTTTATATAACGTGCCACTATGGCCCGCCAAAATTAGGACCCGGATTTACCAAATTTGACATATGCCACTGACTATGGCGCCGTGCATCTATATCACTAGATGCACTTCACGCTGGCTACCATTTGGTCTGACTAATTTACAATCTGTGATCGGAGATCCTGTGAAGTAGGATCTGGCAAAACAAGCTAGTGGTTAACGAAGGAGAGTAGTTTACTAACCCACTCCGTTGGGGATATAATACTTTCGGAAACTGTATGGTAGGTTGACTTTTGTGTTAATGTGTTCCAAAGCTTTTATAAGCAAGATGCTATCCTACAGAGCAATCTTCGGAGGAACACACTTATATGTGGGGAAAGGTTAAAAATATATTAGTGCCGGGTGCGGGGAAAGGTTGGACCTCTGTTCCTTCGTTTTCAAATTATTACAAATATCAATTAACGGTCTACAGCAGTGAAGTAACCTCGGGTACTGAAAACAGTGTCGCAATCACAAATACCATGTAATCAATCAGAAATATTGTGTAATCAATGCATACGAAAACCTAGAGAATTTTTAGGTGTGTAAAAGCTAACATGACATCAAGATCATACAACAATTACCAGCACAACATTTATTTACCTTGGAGAGAAAAATCATAAATAGATGCAAGCGATCGGCTAGCCGGCACTCCTTACACCTCTGAGGCTCTGACTACAACGTTCTGCATAAGAGATAATTGCATTCAGATAGAGAGCACATATACCTCTTAAACATTAGTGATCTCATATGATATTCTAACATATGCAGTCATTAGTGATCTCAGAAAGATATTGTGTTCCCGACACGTTTCCAGACTAACATTCTACATGATAGTACCAAATACAAGAATTAAACAAGATTATATGTAACATTAGGGTACTACATGTACCTCAACGTTCCCGTCGACCTAACAACTGTGGCAAGACCTGCCCTCACGGCTTCACCTGCCCTCTCTGATGGATCCATCCACCCATATACGTGCATCAGCATGAACCATACATGTATACTCTTTACTTGTTTCTGTTCTACTAGTTCATGTATGTGTTGGTCTCGTGGGTAAACGTGTGTCTTTTGGTTACTAAATAAACGGAAATATTGTACCGGTTGTGTTGTAGTTATGAATCTGAAGAAAAAGTGTGTTCAAGTTTTGTGTTTACTGGATCGAACTCTATGACTCACGATCCGGGTTAAGGGGCACGCTTTTGCACTCTATGTTGCATGAGATGATCAAATTCAATTTGATTTTATTGAACCATAGGACTTATTATACTAGTTAACGAATATAAGCCCAGTTAGTCTAGCTCATTTCCTGTAGTGGTTGTTGCACCCCCCCATTGGCGTTGTAGCCATCGTGCTGCTGTTTTTTGGTGTAGCATATGCCTTCGTGACCATCGCTGTAGCCACGTCCTCCACCACCATACGGGTTGACTCCGCGATGTGGCATGTTGTAGATAAAGAGGGCATGGTGTGGGCCCATGGCCCTCAACCGACCTTGCCCCTTTGCTTATATAAACACCCCGAGACAGAAACCCTAAGCACCCGATCATAAATCCACGAAAGAGTCTGTAGCCGCCGCCACCATCGTCCCTAGATCGGGGGGGGACTGAAGCTCTTCTCGATACCCTGTCAGAGGGGAGAGATTATCCTGAAGGCCTTCTTCATCACCATGCTAGCCTCCAGAGTGATGCGTGAGTAGTTCACCCTTGAACTATGGGTCCATACAGTAGCTATATGGTTGTTTCTCCTCCTTTGTGCTATCATGTTTAGATCTTGTGAGCTCCGTTCATGATCAAGATCATCTATTTGTAATTCTACATGTTGTGTTTGCGGGGATCCGATGGATATTGAGTACTATGTCAGATTGATTATTGATTATATCATGTCTATGTTATTTGTGATCTTGCATGCTCTCTGTTGCTAGTAGATACTTTGGCCAAGTAGATTCTTGTAACTCCAAGAGGGAGTATTTATGCTCGATAGTAGGTTTATGCCTCTAGTAATCTGGGGAAATGACAGAAATCTTTAAGGTTGTAGATGTGTTGTTGCTACTAGGGAGAAAACAACAATCCTTTGTCCAAGGGCAATTGTATTATTTACTTTACACACTTTGTTTAATGTAATTATCTGTTGCTTGCAACTTAATACTGGAAGGGGTTCGGATGATAACCTGAAGGTGGATTATTAGTCATAGATACAGTTGGATTACGGTCTATGTATCATGTTGTAATGCCCAAACAAATATCGTAGAGATTAAGATATCTAGTATATGCATTGTTATGCATTCTCAATCTGTCAATTGCCTCGCTGTAATTTGTTCACCTAACATGTTATTTATCTTATGGAGAACAACTCTAGTGAACTGTGGACCCCGGTCCATTTCTTACCATTGATATACCATCTACTGTTTACCATTTACTGTTTACCTTCTGCAATTACTATAAGCAATTACTATCTTCCACACTATACGTTTAATTCTTTATTTTCAGCAAACCGGTGAGATTGACAACCTTACTATAAGTTGGGGAAAAGTACTGTGGTTGTGTTGTGCAGGTTCCAAGTTGCTAGCAACACCTTGGAGTTGTTTCCTTACTCCTACTGGTACGATAATCTTGGTTTCATAATTGAGGGAAACTTGTTGTTGTGCTCATCATACCTTCCTCTTGGGGTTTCCAACGAGTTCTACATATCTGAGCCATCAGGAATGGGCTCCAAGTTCCGTCTTGTAGAGCTAGCTCGTGTCTTAAAGCTTATAGCCCATGGTCATGTTGTTGTTGCTGGTCATGGTGTTGTTGTTGGCGGTGCCAACAAGGATGAAAGTCATGGTGTTGTTGTAGTGGGAGAGCTTTCATAGGGTCAAGGGGGGCCATTGCCCCCTACTATATAAAAAATCTTAAATAGACCTTAATATTTAGGCTTAAGTTTGAAATATTCTTATTTTGCGACCTCAACTCTCCTTGTCCCTCCATGGATTATTAGGGTATACAATGACCAGTTGTTGTGCCATGCACTATATAGCGGTCTCGGAAGCAACTATGTGGCTCAACTAGACCTGATGTTGTGCCATGTACATTCTCACAATAGGCCATGCTTGGTTGGGCGTCGTTGTTGTAGGTTAGGTGCATTTCCTATGGAATAATCCCGCTACATGGGTACAGACTGCTGCAATTGAATGTCATGGTGATCGACGTCACCGAAGAGCGGTAAATACTGACATATCTCACGTCGTTGATTTTGATGACAGACTCCTCCGTGCAAATAATGGCTAGAATGAGAAAAACTACAACCATGATGATGCTTATATTATGTGTTCCAACTTCCCATTACCTGCCAGGACAACCAATGTTATGGTAGCAATAGTGTTGGTCAATCAGGATTGGATTTTACACATTTAACATGTTGCGGTCCATAAATGTGACTTGATTCACTTATCCTGGCTTGGAATTAGCCCATGATTTGATCCTAACAACGTTTGTTGTGCTAGTGAATATAGTTGTGTTCATTGTCCGATTCTTCACGAATTCATACCCCAACCCTATCTGGTGACCAAGACTTCTGATGCTAACTAAAATCACGCAGAGTATATGCTTGATATCCTAAATGCAATCCTACACGAGTGGTCAAAGAGTTGTTAGAAGACCAATTGAAATCCTACACTATATTTTACATATTTTATAGTGGGATCAACTCCTTACATGACGGTAGGCTCAGAAGGGATAGGGGGGTTAGGGGGGATTGGCCCCCCTCCATTCTTTAGTGTATGCGTACACGAGAATCCTCAAATTGTGATCATCACCGGCATGAAGCAAGACCAACTAAACATTATGTTAGCGCACATGCAGAGCCGTCCGCTGCCACAAGGATTGAAGGCCTTTCTCCCTCGTTGATGAGGATATCGTCCCATGTAATGAACCGCCCAGCATCGTCCACCGCGCCACCCAGAGTGGCCAGCTCTGTGACAAGAAAGACAGAAAAAAGCTTGACTTCGATGTGGATGCCATTGTCGGATCGTGTTAGATCTTGGAGTTGTGTATCGTTAGCAAGAAGCTTGGACCATGATAAATCGGTTGATGTGAAGCAATCGGTAGCTAGACGTGTCATGATCATGCTCACCTGAATAGAAACTGGCAATAGAATCACACTTATGAGTACATGGCTAGGTCCAAAATATGGGCTTGGGTTGTGTCGGGTCCGATTCACCGGCTGCCTTTCTCTTTTGTTTCTTGTGGCATCTCTCTCATCCTTACTCTCACATTCAAGTCTCGTCTCTCGCACGCCCTACCCGATAGAGGCGACGAGCATTTTCGGAGGAGGCACTTAGCTCCGATTGTTCCCATCTAATTCTCGACAAGGGTTAGCCAACGATGGGTTTCCTCCTTGCATGACGGCACGAGGGTTCTTTAAGGTGAAGGGATTGCCTCCAACTTGGGTTTATGACGTCATCTTCTATCGGCTCAAGGTTCGACACCCTCTTTTTTCTGGTAAAAAAACTGGATTTTGGTCAGCGTGAGTTTGTCGAAGCAAAGATGAGTTTGTTGTCTCACTCTTGGTTCCAAGTGTGAGTCTCATGGGTGTGTACCCAAATTTCATAGGACATGGCCAGCTCCATGTCATACTTTCTCAGAATTGACTCAAACTTGGCAGGGAGGTGTGTCTTGGCATGGCATACATTTCATCTTTTGGTGTCTGTCAGCAAGTATGCCTTTAAATACCATTTTCCATTTTAAAATTCAAAATTCAGCTATATTTTGTGAAGGAAGTACAAAATTTATAGTTGAAACCTTTGTTTCACCAGCATGTTTAGGTAGATGGGGACATTTGGTGGGAACATAACCACTTTGGTGGTCTTTAATTTCTATCTTGGTCAATTTGTAGCACAAGTCAAAGTTTGGTCAAATATGAGAAAACATGGAAAATTTGAACTATAGCTACACAATTGGAACCTGTAATATTTTGGGGAAAATCATTTTTAGGCCCACAGGATGTGGTTTAACCATGGATCTATTGGTAGATCAGCTAGGTTCATCCCTATGGCTACTCGGTGTTCGACGCAAAATTTGACCAGACTTTGACCTGGCAGTATAAAATCACAAAAATTCAAAAAATAGTTAAACCTTGTCCATTGGTCTTAGATTGTACCCTATTTAGAATGAAAAATATTAAACCTTGAGTTTGTGGAAGCAAAGATGAGTTTGTTGTCTCACTCTTGGTTCCAAGTGTGAGTCTCATGGGTGTGTACCCAAATTTCATAGGACATGGCCAGCTCCATGTCATACTTTCTCAGAATTGACTCAAACTTGGCAGGGAGGTGTGTCTTGGCATGGCATACATTTCATCTTTTGGTGTCTGTCAGCAAGGATGCCTTTAAATACCATTTTCCATTTTAAAATTCAAAATTCAGCTATATTTTGTGAAGGAAGTACAAAATTTATAGTTGAAACCTTTGTTTCACCAGCATGTTTAGGTAGATGGGGACATTTGGTGGGAACATAACCACTTTGGTGGTCTTTAATTTCTATCTTGGTCAATTTGTAGCACAAGTCAAAGTTTGGTCAAATATGAGAAAACATGGAAAATTTGAACTATAGCTACACAATTGGAACGTGTAATAGTTTGGGGAAAATCATTTTTAGGCCCACAGGATGTGGTTTAACCATGGATATATTGGTAGATCATAAAGGATTATTTGGAAAAAATTATATGGGTTTGAATCATTTTAAATGTAACTTGGAAAAAGAGAAAATACCTAATCATAGATAAATATTAAATAACAAGAAAATTATAATTGAGTGGATTTAATAACACAGTAAAAAATAATATGAAACCTACTTAAAAGGTTTCGTAAAGGTTTAAAATCAAATTGAGTTTTGAAATCATTTGATTTGAATTAAAACAGAAATTAGAATTGAAAAAACGAAAAACAAATAAGAGGAAAAAATAAATAAACATACCTGATAACCAGGCCCAGCGAGACAATCTAAGCACTGGGCCAGCTCCCGTGCCCGTGGCAGCGCCGCATCCTGGTGGGCCGGTAGTAAATCGGCCCGTGTACGCGTGCTGCCCGCGGTCCCGATGTGGGTGGGAGTTTTAGTCCCACCTCGCTAGTTGGAGGCGAGGAGGACCAGCTTATATACCCCGGTCGATGCTCACCCTCGAGCTCCTCTCAAAAAACAAATCCGATTCACCTGCTATCCTTCCCCTGTAATGGGCTGACCTCTGGGGCCGCCAGGTTGTACTACTCTGGTCTAGTTCGCTTGTAATGGGCTTGAGCTAGGCCAGTGTGTGGAACCCAACCTCCAGAGTGTCAAAAAAAATCATGTTTTTTTTTTGCCAATTAATGTACTGCGTACGTCGGCCTAAACTGGGCCTTTAGGGTCGTTTTCACATTTTTTTATTCATACGCGCAGCGACGTGGTGGGTCAGATAGACACGACCGTGTCGTGGCTACATCGTCGCCCTACCGCCGTCTTCTCTGTCCCAGTTTACAACTGTGTTTCGCGTTGACTCCTTCGAGGAGCGACCGTCTGTACCTTGCGGCGACTCGGCGGAGTGCGCCATTCGTATAACGGCGGCGCGCGGGAGAAGTACAGTGGCGGCGCGCGGGAGAAGTACAACGGCGACCGTCTCAGGTATGATCGCATGGATCTATGATCGCATGCACCCTATCACTTTTTCTCCTAGATCTATGATCATGTAGATCTATGATCGCATGGTTTCGCGGTGTGCAGAGAGGGGTTGGCGGGGCCAGGGGGACGTTTTGATCTGTGGAGGCGGAGGTAACATGGTAGGGTGCAGCGGTGGTGGGAATTACTAGGGTGCCAGGGGGACGTTTTGATCTGTGGCGGCGGAGGTAACATGATCGCATGGTATGATCGCATGGATCATGAGCAGCTGATTGAGTTGGGAGTCAAGCCTGACGACTCTTTTGGTTTTCCAATATGACCATGACGATAAGTTAAAACGAGCATACTTATTTTTTAAATTGGCATTGTTTACACTTGTTTTTAATGTAGACTTTTGTTCCATTTTTTCTTTATGCCAACAATTTCCTTTACATAGTATAAACACATGCATGCACTAACTTGACAATTGTTTTTTATTGTCATGTTGATTTTTCATGCAGCGTGATGGAACTGGATGGTGATATTGCTTGCTCTGTTGAAACATGGTGTAGACTTGTGGGCAATTTTACAAGTCAACAACGTAGCAAATTTTTGGATCTTGCATACCTTTAATTTACCTTGAGCAACAATGTCTCTAACAAAATGGTACTTGACATCAATGTGCTTAGCTCTCTCATGGAACATCTGATCTTTTGTAAGTATGGCACTTCGACTGTCACAAAACAAAGTAATGCAAGAATCATCTCCACAAAGCTCAGCAAACAAACCTTTCAACCAAACAGATTCTTTGCAAGCTTCAGCAATAGCCATATATTCAGCTTCAGTAGTAGATTGTGCAACAACAGCCTGCAATGTAGCCTTCCAGCTAACTGCACAACTACCAACATTAAACACATAACCTGTGAGGGATCTTCTCTTATCCAAATCGGCAGCAAAATCTGAATCCACATAGCCAACGAGTCCCTCACCTGTCCTGCCAAACTTCAAACAAGCATTGGAAGTGCCAAGAAGATACTTGAAAACCCACTGAACAGCCTTCCAATGTTCTTTACTAGGATTAGCCATGTATCTACTTATCAAACTCATAGCATATGATAAATCAGGACGAGAACAAACCATGGCATACATCAAAGAACCAACAACACTAGAATATGACACCTTTGACATGTACTCAAACTCTTCGTCAGCAATAGGACATTGAGAAACTGACAATTTAAAATGAGGTAGGAGTACTAACTGACTTGGCACCATCCATATTAAAACGATGAAGAACTTTCTTAATGTAACTTTGCTGAATAAGAAATAACAAACCAGATTTTCTATCTCGGGTAATCTCCATACCTAAGATCTTCTTAGCAGCACCAAGATCCTTCATCTCAAACTCACTACTTAGGTGTGCCTTCAAAGTAGTGATTGCTTTCATGCCCTTGGAAGCAATTAACATATCATCAACATATAGCAGCAAGTATATAGGTGACCCATCAACAAACTTGATGTAAACACAACTATCATATTTAGACCTCTCAAAACCATGTGAGATCATAAATGAATCAAACCTTTTATACCACTGTCTTGGAGATTGCTTTAAACCATAAAGAGACTTCTTTAATTTGCACACAAGATTCTCTTTACCAGGCACTATGAACCCTTCTGGTTGGTCCACGTATATTTCCTCATCAAGCTCTCCATGCAGAAAAGCAGTCTTGACATCTAACTGCTCAAGCTCAAGATCACGCATAGCCACAATACTAAAGAAAGTGTGAATGGAACTATGCTTTACAACTAGGGAGAACACATCATTATAATCAATACCTAAAATCTGGCTGAACCTTTTTGCTACTAACCTTGCCTTGTACCTTGAAGGCTCTTTGGGAGCAGACTTTCCTTTTTCTTGAAGATCCACTTGCAGCGGACCGCCTTCTTTTGTTTGGAAAAGGGCACAACATCCCATGTGCCATTTTTCTCAAGCGACTGCATCTCTTCTTGCATAGCAGAAATTCACTTCTCGCGGTCAACGGATGCAATGGCTTCATTATATGTAGCAGGTTCAGAATCATTCTCCACCTGTTTATCACAACTCAAAGCATAATGAACAAGATTACACTCTTCAATTAAACGAGGAAGAGGACCACAGTTAAATCTGCGAGTCTTTAGCGATGGGCCTCGCACCACTCGTCAGAAGTTGGTCTATACTTTATAGAATTTGGATCAACATATAACAAAGCCGACATTCTCGGCATCCACCTCGACGTCCCCGTCGACCTCACCCTCCTGCTCAACCAGTGCGGCAGGACCTGCCCCAACGATTTCACCTGCCCCATCTGATCCATCATCCATCACAAAAAAAACCAAGCAACCCCCGTTCAAATCATACTCGTAATTTGCATGTGATATCTCTCTTTTTGTTTGTTCCAGTTTGAGATTGTCATCGATCAATTATTAGTGTATATCTTGTTTTGTGATGTCTAAGTGATCCGCATAATTGTAAAATATGTATACTCCTACACACTTTGTACAAGTTAAATTAATAAAAAATGTGTCCATATAGTATTAACTCGACCCGTGATATGCCAGCTTGTTTCTACATGGACTCTGCCTACAGTTCATGATTGAATTCATTTTCTTTTTACATACATTGACATTATCTCTTTTTTGCATATTATTTTTTTGGCACGATTAGTTTGTATAATATATACTAGTAAAATGTTAGTGCATGTATTTTCCGATTTTGTTGGTTTTTATATAACGTGCCACTATGGCCCGCCAAAATTAGGACCCGGATTTACCAAATTTGACATATGCCACTGACTATGGCGCCGTGCATCTATATCACTAGATGCACTTCACGCTGGCTACCATTTGGTCTGACTAATTTACAATCTGTGATCGGAGATCCTGTGAAGTAGGATCTGGCAAAACAAGCTAGTGGTTAACGAAGGAGAGTAGTTTACTAACCCACTCCGTTGGGGATATAATACTTTCGGAAACTGTATGGTAGGTTGACTTTTGTGTTAATGTGTTCCAAAGCTTTTATAAGCAAGATGCTATCCTACAGAGCAATCTTTGGAGGAACACACTTATATGTGGGGAAAGGTTAAAAATATATTAGTGCCGGGTGCGGGGAAAGGTTGGACCTCTGTTCCTTCGTTTTCAAATTATTACAAATATCAATTAACGGTCTACAGCAGTGAAGTAACCTCGGGTACTGAAAACAGTGTCGCAATCACAAATACCATGTAATCAATCAGAAATATTGTGTAATCAATGCATACGAAAACCTAGAGAATTTTTAGGTGTGTAAAAGCTAACATGACATCAAGATCATACAACAATTACCAGCACAACATTTATTTACCTTGGAGAGAAAAATCATAAATAGATGCAAGCGATCGGCTAGCCGGCACTCCTTACACCTCTGAGGCTCTGACTACAACGTTCTGCATAAGAGATAATTGCATTCAGATAGAGAGCACATATACCTCTTAAACATTAGTGATCTCATATGATATTCTAACATATGCAGTCATTAGTGATCTCAGAAAGATATTGTGTTCCCGACACGTTTCCAGACTAACATTCTACATGATAGTACCAAATACAAGAATTAAACAAGATTATATGTAACATTAGGGTACTACATGTACCTCAACGTTCCCGTCGACCTAACAACTGTGGAAAGACCTGCCCTCACGGCTTCACCTGCCCTCTCTGATGGATCCATCCACCCATATACGTGCATCAGCATGAACCATACATGTATACTCTTTACTTGTTTCTGTTCTACTAGTTCATGTATGTGTTGGTCTCGTGGGTAAACGTGTCTTTTGGTTACTAAATAAACGGAAATATTGTACCGGTTGTGTTGTAGTTATGAATCTGAAGAAAAAGTGTGTTCAAGTTTTGTGTTTACTGGATCGAACTCTATGACTCACGATCCGGGTTAAGGGGCACGCTTTTGCACTCTATGTTGCATGAGATGATCAAATTCAATTTGATTTTATTGAACCATAGGACTTATTATACTAGTTAACGAATATAAGCCCAGTTAGTCTAGCTCATTTCCTGTAGTGGTTGTTGCACCCCCCCATTGGCGTTGTAGCCATCGTGCTGCTGTTTTTTGGTGTAGCATATGCCTTCGTGACCATCGCTGTAGCCACGTCCTCCACCACCATACGGGTTGACTCCGCGATGTGGCATGTTGTAGATAAAGAGGGCATGGTGTGGGCCCATGGCCCTCAACCGACCTTGCCCCTTTGCTTATATAAACACCCCGAGACAGAAACCCTAAGCACCCGATCATAAATCCACGAAAGAGTCTGTAGCCGCCGCCACCATCGTCCCTAGATCGGGGGGGGGGGACTGAAGCTCTTCTCGATACCCTGTCAGAGGGGAGAGATTATCCTGAAGGCCTTCTTCATCACCATGCCAGCCTCCAGAGTGATGCGTGAGTAGTTCACCCTTGAACTATGGGTCCATACAGTAGCTATATGGTTGTTTCTCCTCCTTTGTGCTATCATGTTTAGATCTTGTGAGCTCCGTTCATGATCAAGATCATCTATTTGTAATTCTACATGTTGTGTTTGCGGGGATCCGATGGATATTGAGTACTATGTCAGATTGATTATTGATTATATCATGTCTATGTTATTTGTGATCTTGCATGCTCTCTGTTGCTAGTAGATACTTTGGCCAAGTAGATTCTTGTAACTCCAAGAGGGAGTATTTATGCTCGATAGTAGGTTTATGCCTCTAGTAATCTGGGGAAATGACAGAAATCTTTAAGGTTGTAGATGTGTTGTTGCTACTAGGGAGAAAACAACAATCCTTTGTCCAAGGGCAATTGTATTATTTACTTTACACACTTTGTTTAATGTAATTATCTGTTGCTTGCAACTTAATACTGGAAGGGGTTCGGATGATAACCTGAAGGTGGATTATTAGTCATAGATACAGTTGGATTACGGTCTATGTATCATGTTGTAATGCCCAAACAAATATCGTAGAGATTAAGATATCTAGTATATGCATTGTTATGCATTCTCAATCTGTCAATTGCCTCGCTGTAATTTGTTCACCTAACATGTTATTTATCTTATGGAGAACAACTCTAGTGAACTGTGGACCCCGGTCCATTTCTTACCATTGATATACCATCTACTGTTTACCATCTACTGTTTACCATTTACTGTTTACCTTCTGCAATTACTATAAGCAATTACTATCTTCCACACTATACGTTTAATTCTTTATTTTCAGCAAACTGGTGAGATTGACAACCTTACTATAAGTTGGGGAAAAGTATTGTGGTTGTGTTGTGCAGGTTCCAAGTTGCTAGCAACACCTTGGAGTTGTTTCCTTACTCCTACTGGTACGATAATCTTGGTTTCATAATTGAGGGAAACTTGTTGTTGTGCTCATCATACCTTCCTCTTGGGGTTTCCAACGAGTTCTACATATCTGAGCCATCAGGAATGGGCTCCAAGTTCCGTCTTGTAGAGCTAGCTCGTGTCTTAAAGCTTATAGCCCATGGTCATGTTGTTGTTGCTGGTCATGGTGTTGTTGTTGGCGGTGCCAACAAGGATGAAAGTCATGGTGTTGTTGTAGTGGGAGAGCTTTCATAGGGTCAAGGGGGGCCATTGCCCCCTACTATATAAAAAATCTTAAATAGACCTTAATATTTAGGCTTAAGTTTGAAATATTCTTATTTTGCGACCTCAACTCTCCTTGTCCCTCCATGGATTATTAGGGTATACAATGACCAGTTGTTGTGCCATGCACTATATAGCGGTCTCGGAAGCAACTATGTGGCTCAACTAGACCTGATGTTGTGCCATGTACATTCTCACAATAGGCCATGCTTGGTTGGGCGTCGTTGTTGTAGGTTAGGTGCATTTCCTATGGAATAATTCCGCTACATGGGTACAGACTGCTGCAATTGAATGTCATGGTGATCGACGTCACCGAAGAGCGGTAAATACTGACATATCTCACGTCGTTGATTTTGATGACAGACTCCTCCGTGCAAATAATGGCTAGAATGAGAAAAAATACAACCATGATGATGCTTATATTATGTGTTCCAACTTCCCATTACCTGCCAGGACAACCAATGTTATGGTAGCAATAGTGTTGGTCAATCAGGATTGGATTTTACACATTTAACATGTTGCGGTCCATAAATGTGACTTGATTCACTTATCCTGGCTTGGAATTAGCCCATGATTTGATCCTAACAACGTTTGTTGTGCCAGTGAATATAGTTGTGTTCATTGTCCGATTCTTCACGAATTCATACCCCAACCCTATCTGGTGACCAAGACTTCTGATGCTAACTAAAATCACGCAGAGTATATGCTTGATATCCTAAATGCAATCCTACACGAGTGGTCAAAGAGTTGTTAGAAGACCAATTGAAATCCTACACTATATTTTACATATTTTATAGTGGGATCAACTCCTTACATGACGGTAGGCTCAGAAGGGATAGGGGGGTTAGGGGGGATTGGCCCCCCTCCATTCTTTAGTGTATGCGTACACGAGAATCCTCAAATTGTGATCATCACCGGCATGAAGCAAGACCAACTAAACATTATGTTAGCGCACATGCAGAGCCGTCCGCTGCCACAAGGATTGAAGGCCTTTCTCCCTCGTTGATGAGGATATCGTCCCATGTAATGAACCGCCCAGCATCGTCCACCGCGCCACCCAGAGTGGCCAGCTCTGTGACAAGAAAGACAGAAAAAAGCTTGACTTCGATGTGGATGCCATTGTCGGATCGTGTTAGATCTTGGAGTTGTGTATCGTTAGCAAGAAGCTTGGACCATGATAAATCGGTTGATGTGAAGCAATCGGTAGCTAGACGTGTCATGATCATGCTCACCTGAATAGAAACTGGCAATAGAATCACACTTATGAGTACATGGCTAGGTCCAAAATATGGGCTTGGGTTGTGTCGGGTCCGATTCACCGGCTGCCTTTCTCTTTTGTTTCTTGTGGCATCTCTCTCATCCTTACTCTCACATTCTCGTCTCGTCTCTCGCACGCCCTACCCGATAGAGGCGACGAGCATTTTCGGAGGAGGCACTTAGCTCCGATTGTTCCCATCTAATTCTCGACAAGGGTTAGCCAACGATGGGTTTCCTCCTTGCATGACGGCACGAGGGTTCTTTAAGGTGAAGGGATTGCCTCCAACTTGGGTTTATGACGTCATCTTCTATCGGCTCAGGGTTCGACACCCTCTTTTTTCTGGTAAAAAAACTGGATTTTGGTCAGCGTGAGTTTGTCGAAGCAAAGATGAGTTTGTTGTCTCACTCTTGGTTCCAAGTGTGAGTCTCATGGGTGTGTACCCAAATTTCATAGGACATGGCCAGCTCCATGTCATACTTTCTCAGAATTGACTCAAACTTGGCAGGGAGGTGTGTCTTGGCATGGCATACATTTCATCTTTTGGTGTCTGTCAGCAAGTATGCCTTTAAATACCATTTTCCATTTTAAAATTCAAAATTCAGCTATATTTTGTGAAGGAAGTACAAAATTTATAGTTGAAACCTTTGTTTCACCAGCATGTTTAGGTAGATGGGGACATTTGGTGGGAACATAACCACTTTGGTGGTCTTTAATTTCTATCTTGGTCAATTTGTAGCACAAGTCAAAGTTTGGTCAAATATGAGAAAACATGGAAAATTTAAACTATAGCTACACAATTGGAACCTGTAATATTTTGGGGAAAATCATTTTTAGGCCCACAGGATGTGGTTTAACCATGGATCTATTGGTAGATCAGCTAGGTTCATCCCTATGGCTACTCGGTGTTCGACGCAAAATTTGACCAGACTTTGACCTGGCAGTATAAAATCACAAAAATTCAAAAAATAGTTAAACCTTGTCCATTGGTCTTAGATTGTACCCTATTTAGAATGAAAAATATTAAACCTTGAGTTTGTGGAAGCAAAGATGAGTTTGTTGTCTCACTCTTGGTTCCAAGTGTGAGTCTCATGGGTGTGTACCCAAATTTCATAGGACATGGCCAGCTCCATGTCATACTTTCTCAGAATTGACTCAAACTTGGCAGGGAGGTGTGTCTTGGCATGGCATACATTTCATCTTTTGGTGTCTGTCAGCAAGGATGCCTTTAAATACCATTTTCCATTTTAAAATTCAAAATTCAGCTATATTTTGTGAAGGAAGTACAAAATTTATAGTTGAAACCTTTGTTTCACCAGCATGTTTAGGTAGATGGGGACATTTGGTGGGAACATAACCACTTTGGTGGTCTTTAATTTCTATCTTGGTCAATTTGTAGCACAAGTCAAAGTTTGGTCAAATATGAGAAAACATGGAAATTTTGAACTATAGCTACACAATTGGAACCTGTAATATTTTGGGGAAAATCATTTTTAGGCCCACAGGATGTGGTTTAACCATGGATCTATTGGTAGATCAGCTAGGTTCATCCCTATGGCTACTCGGTGTTCGACGCAAAATTTGACCAGACTTTGACCTGGCAGTATAAAATCACAAAAATTCAAAAAATAGTTAAACCTTGTCCATTGGTCTTAGATTGTACCCTATTTAGAATGAAAAATATTAAACCTTGAGTTTGTGGAAGCAAAGATGAGTTTGTTGTCTCACTCTTGGTTCCAAGTGTGAGTCTCATGGGTGTGTACCCAAATTTCATAGGACATGGCCAGCTCCATGTCATACTTTCTCAGAATTGACTCAAACTTGGCAGGGAGGTGTTTCTTGGCATGGCATACATTTCATCTTTTGGTGTCTGTCAGCAAGGATGCCTTTAAATACCATTTTCCATTTTAAAATTCAAAATTCAGCTATATTTTGTGAAGGAAGTACAAAATTTATAGTTGAAACCTTTGTTTCACCAGCATGTTTAGGTAGATGGGGACATTTGGTGGGAACATAACCACTTTGGTGGTCTTTAATTTCTATCTTGGTCAATTTGTAGCACAAGTCAAAGTTTGGTCAAATATGAGAAAACATGGAAAATTTGAACTATAGCTACACAATTGGAACGTGTAATAGTTTGGGGAAAATCATTTTTAGGCCCACAGGATGTGGTTTAACCATGGATATATTGGTAGATCATAAAGGATTATTTGGAAAAAATTATATGGGTTTGAATCATTTTAAATGTAACTTGGAAAAAGAGAAAATACCTAATCATAGATAAATATTAAATAACAAGAAAATTATAATTGAGTGGATTTAATAACACAGTAAAAAATAATATGAAACCTACTTAAAAGGTTTCGTAAAGGTTTAAAATCAAATTGAGTTTTGAAATCATTTGATTTGAATTAAAACAGAAATTAGAATTGAAAAAACGAAAAACAAATAAGAGGAAAAAATAAATAAACATACCTGATAACCAGGCCCAGCGAGACAATCTAAGCACTGGGCCAGCTCCCGTGCCCGTGGCAGCGCCGCATCCTGGTGGGCCGGCAGTAAATCGGCCCGTGTACGCGTGCTGCCCGCGGTCCCGATGTGGGTGGGAGTTTTAGTCCCACCTCGCTAGTTGGAGGCGAGGAGGACCAGCTTATATACCCCGGTCGATGCTCACCCTCGAGCTCCTCTCAAAAAACAAATCCAATTCACCTGCTATCCTTCCCCTGTAATGGGCTGACCTCTGGGGCCGCCAGGTTGTACTACTCTGGTCTAGTTCGCTTGTAATGGGCTTGAGCTAGGCCAGTGTGTGGAACCCAACCTCCAGAGTGTCAAAAAAAATCATGTTTTTTTTTGCCAATTAATGTACTGCGTACGTCGGCCTAAACTGGGCCTTTAGGGTCGTTTTCACATTTTTTTATTCATACGCGCAGCGACGTGGTGGGTCAGATAGACACGACCGCGTCGTGGCTACATCGTCGCCCTACCGCCGTCTTCTCTGTCCCAGTTTACAACCGTGTTTCGCGTTGACTCCTTCGAGGAGCGACCGTCTGTACCTTGCGGCGACTCGGCGGAGTGCGCCATTCGTATAACGGCGGCGCGCGGGAGAAGTACAGTGGCGGCGCGCGGGAGAAGTACAACGGCGACCGTCTCAGGTATGATCGCATGGATCTATGATCGCATGCACCCTATCGCTTTTTCTCCTAGATCTATGATCATGTAGATCTATGATCGCATGGTTTCGCGGTGTGCAGAGAGGGGTTGGCGGGGCCAGGGGGACGTTTTGATCTGTGGAGGCGGAGGTAACATGGTAGGGTGCAGCGGTGGTGGGAATTACTAGGGTGCCAGGGGGACGTTTTGATCTGTGGCGGCGGAGGTAACATGTTCGCATGGTATGATCGCATGGATCATGAGCAGCTGATTGAGTTGGGAGTCAAGCCTGACGACTCTTTTGGTTTTCCAATATGACCATGACGATAAGTTAGAACGAGCATACTTATTTTTTAAATTGGCATTGTTTACACTTGTTTTTAATGTAGACTTTTGTTCCATTTTTTCTTTATGCCAACAATTTCCTTTACATAGTATAAACACATGCATGCACTAACTTGACAATTGTTTTTTATTGTCATGTTGATTTTTCATGCAGCGTGATGGAACTGGATGGTGATATTGCTTGCTCTGTTGAAACATGGTGTAGACTTGTGGGCAATTTTACAAGTCAACAACGTAGCAAATTTTTGGATCTTGCATACCTTTAATTTACCTTGAGCAACAATGTCTCTAACAAAATGGTACTTGACATCAATGTGCTTAGCTCTCTCATGGAACATCTGATCTTTTGTAAGTATGGCACTTCGACTGTCACAAAACAAAGTAATGCAAGAATCATCTCCACAAAGCTCAGCAAACAAACCTTTCAACCAAACAGATTCTTTGCAAGCTTCAGCAATAGCCATATATTCAGCTTCAGTAGTAGATTGTGCAACAACAGCCTGCAATGTAGCCTTCCAGCTAACTGCACAACTACCAACATTAAACACATAACCTGTGAGGGATCTTCTCTTATCCAAATCGGCAGCAAAATCTGAATCCACATAGCCAACGAGTCCCTCACCTGTCCTGCCAAACTTCAAACAAGCATTGGAAGTGCCAAAAAGATACTTGAAAACCCACTGAATAGCCTTCCAATGTTCTTTACTAGAATTAGCCATGTATCTACTTATCAAACTCATAGCATATGATAAATCAGGACGAGAACAAACCATGGCATACATCAAAGAACCAACAACACTAGAATATGACACCTTTGACATGTACTCAAACTCTTCATCAGCAATAGGACATTGAGAAACTGACAATTTAAAATGAGGTAGGAGTACTAACTGACTTGGCACCATCCATATTAAAACGATGAAGAACTTTCTTAATGTAACTTTGCTGAATAAGAAATAACAAACCAGATTTTCTATCTCGGGTAATCTCCATACCTAAGATCTTCTTAGCAGCACCAAGATCCTTCATCTCAAACTCACTACTTAGGTGTGCCTTCAAAGTAGTGATTGCTTTCATGCCCTTGGAAGCAATTAACATATCATCAACATATAGCAGCAAGTATATAGGTGACCCATCAACAAACTTGATGTAAACACAACTATCATATTTAGACCTCTCAAAACCATGTGAGATCATAAATGAATCAAACCTTTTATACCACTGTCTTGGAGATTGCTTTAAACCATAAAGAGACTTCTTTAATTTGCACACAAGATTCTCTTTACCAGGCACTATGAACCCTTCTGGTTGGTCCACGTATATTTCCTCATCAAGCTCTCCATGCAGAAAAGCAGTCTTGACATCTAACTGCTCAAGCTCAAGATCACGCATAGCCACAATACTAAAGAAAGTGTGAATGGAACTATGCTTTACAACTAGGGAGAACACATCATTATAATCAATACCTAAAATCTGGCTGAACCTTTTTGCTACTAACCTTGCCTTGTACCTTGAAGGCTCTTTGGGAGCAGACTTTCCTTTTTCTTGAAGATCCACTTGCAGCGGACCGCCTTCTTTTGTTTGGAAAAGGGCACAACATCCCATGTGCCATTTTTCTCAAGCGACTGCATCTCTTCTTGCATAGCAGAAATTCACTTCTCGCGGTCAACGGATGCAATGGCTTCATTATATGTAGCAGGTTCAGAATCATTCTCCACCTGTTTATCACAACTCAAAGCATAATGAACAAGATTACACTCTTCAATTAAACGAGGAAGAGGACCACAGTTAAATCTGCGAGTCTTTAGCGATGGGCCTCGCACCACTCGTCAGAAGTTGGTCTATACTTTATAGAATTTGGATCAACATATAACAAAGCCGACATTCTCGGCATCCACCTCGACGTCCCCGTCGACCTCACCCTCCTGCTCAACCAGTGCGGCAGGACCTGCCCCAACGATTTCACCTGCCCCATCTGATCCATCATCCATCACAAAAAAAACCAAGCAACCCCCGTTCAAATCATACTCGTAATTTGCATGTGATATCTCTCTTTTTGTTTGTTCCAGTTTGAGATTGTCATCGATCAATTATTAGTGTATATCTTGTTTTGTGATGTCTAAGTGATACGCATAATTGTAAAAGATGTATACTCCTACACACTTTGTACAAGTTAAATTAATAAAAAATGTGTCCATATAGTATTAACTCGACCCGTGATATGCCAGCTTGTTTCTACATGGACTCTGCCTACAGTTCATGATTGAATTCATTTTCTTTTTACATACATTGACATTATCTCTTTTTTGCATATTATTTTTTTGGCACGATTAGTTTGTATAATATATACTAGTAAAATGTTAGTGCATGTATTTTCCGATTTTGTTGGTTTTTATATAACGTGCCACTATGGCCCGCCAAAATTAGGACCCGGATTTACCAAATTTGACATATGCCACTGACTATGGCGCCGTGCATCTATATCACTAGATGCACTTCACGCTGGCTACCATTTGGTCTGACTAATTTACAATCTGTGATCGGAGATCCTGTGAAGTAGGATCTGGCAAAACAAGCTAGTGGTTAACGAAGGAGAGTAGTTTACTAACCCACTCCGTTGGGGATATAATACTTTCGGAAACTGTATGGTAGGTTGACTTTTGTGTTAATGTGTTCCAAAGCTTTTATAAGCAAGATGCTATCCTACAGAGCAATCTTCGGAGGAACACACTTATATGTGGGGAAAGGTTAAAAATATATTAGTGCCGGGTGCGGGGAAAGGTTGGACCTCTGTTCCTTCGTTTTCAAATTATTACAAATATCAATTAACGGTCTACAGCAGTGAAGTAACCTCGGGTACTAAAAACAGTGTCGCAATCACAAATACCATGTAATCAATCAGAAATATTGTGTAATCAATGCATACGAAAACCTAGAGAATTTTTAGGTGTGTAAAAGCTAACATGACATCAAGATCATACAACAATTACCAGCACAACATTTATTTACCTTGGAGAGAAAAATCATAAATAGATGCAAGCGATCGGCTAGCCGGCACTCCTTACACCTCTGAGGCTCTGACTACAACGTTCTGCATAAGAGATAATTGCATTCAGATAGAGAGCACATATACCTCTTAAACATTAGTGATCTCATATGATATTCTAACATATGCAGTCATTAGTGATCTCAGAAAGATATTGTGTTCCCGACACGTTTCCAGACTAACATTCTACATGATAGTACCAAATACAAGAATTAAACAAGATTATATGTAACATTAGGGCACTACATGTACCTCAACGTTCCCGTCGACCTAACAACTGTGGCAAGACCTGCCCTCACGGCTTCACCTGCCCTCTCTGATGGATCCATCCACCCATATACGTGCATCAGCATGAACCATACATGTATACTCTTTACTTGTTTCTGTTCTACTAGTTCATGTATGTGTTGGTCTCGTGGGTAAACGTGTGTCTTTTGGTTACTAAATAAACAGAAATATTGTACCGGTTGTGTTGTAGTTATGAATCTGAAGAAAAAGTGTGTTCAAGTTTTGTGTTTACTGGATCGAACTCTATGACTCACGATCCGGGTTAAGGGGCACGCTTTTGCACTCTATGTTGCATGAGATGATCAAATTCAATTTGATTTTATTGAACCATAGGACTTATTATACTAGTTAACGAATATAAGCCCAGTTAGTCTAGCTCATTTCCTGTAGTGGTTGTTGCACCCCCCCATTGGCGTTGTAGCCATCGTGCTGCTGTTTTTTGGTGTAGCATATGCCTTCGTGACCATCGCTGTAGCCACGTCCTCCACCACCATACGGGTTGACTCCGCGATGTGGCATGTTGTAGATAAAGAGGGCATGGTGTGGGCCCATGGCCCTCAACCGACCTTGCCCCTTTGCTTATATAAACACCCCGAGACAGAAACCCTAAGCACCCGATCATAAATCCACGAAAGAGTCTGTAGCCGCCGCCACCATCGTCCCTAGATCGGGGGGGGGGGGGACTGAAGCTCTTCTCGATACCCTGTCAGAGGGGAGAGATTATCCTGAAGGCCTTCTTCATCACCATGCCAGCCTCCAGAGTGATGCGTGAGTAGTTCACCCTTGAACTATGGGTCCATACAGTAGCTATATGGTTGTTTCTCCTCCTTTGTGCTATCATGTTTAGATCTTGTGAGCTCCGTTCATGATCAAGATCATCTATTTGTAATTCTACATGTTGTGTTTGCGGGGATCCGATGGATATTGAGTACTATGTCAGATTGATTATTGATTATATCATGTCTATGTTATTTGTGATCTTGCATGCTCTCTGTTGCTAGTAGATACTTTGGCCAAGTAGATTCTTGTAACTCCAAGAGGGAGTATTTATGCTCGATAGTAGGTTTATGCCTCTAGTAATCTGGGGAAATGACAGAAATCTTTAAGGTTGTAGATGTGTTGTTGCTACTAGGGAGAAAACAACAATCCTTTGTCCAAGGGCAATTGTATTATTTACTTTACACACTTTGTTTAATGTAATTATCTGTTGCTTGCAACTTAATACTGGAAGGGGTTCGGATGATAACCTGAAGGTGGATTATTAGTCATAGATACAGTTGGATTACGGTCTATGTATCATGTTGTAATGCCCAAACAAATATCGTAGAGATTAAGATATCTAGTATATGCATTGTTATGCATTCTCAATCTGTCAATTGCCTCGCTGTAATTTGTTCACCTAACATGTTATTTATCTTATGGAGAACAACTCTAGTGAACTGTGGACCCCGGTCCATTTCTTACCATTGATATACCATCTACTGTTTACCATTTACTGTTTACCTTCTGCAATTACTATAAGCAATTACTATCTTCCACACTATACGTTTAATTCTTTATTTTCAGCAAACCAGTGAGATTGACAACCTTACTATAAGTTGGGGAAAAGTACTGTGGTTGTGTTGTGCAGGTTCCAAGTTGCTAGCAACACCTTGGAGTTGTTTCCTTACTCCTACTGGTACGATAATCTTGGTTTCATAATTGAGGGAAACTTGTTGTTGTGCTCATCATACCTTCCTCTTGGGGTTTCCAACGAGTTCTACATATCTGAGCCATCAGGAATGGGCTCCAAGTTCCGTCTTGTAGAGCTAGCTCGTGTCTTAAAGCTTATAGCCCATGGTCATGTTGTTGTTGCTGGTCATGGTGTTGTTGTTGGCGGTGCCAACAAGGATGAAAGTCATGGTGTTGTTGTAGTGGGAGAGCTTTCATAGGGTCAAGGGGGGCCATTGCCCCCTACTATATAAAAAATCTTAAATAGACCTTAATATTTAGGCTTAAGTTTGAAATATTCTTATTTTGCGACCTCAACTCTCCTTGTCCCTCCATGGATTATTAGGGTATACAATGACCAGTTGTTGTGCCATGCACTATATAGCGGTCTCGGAAGCAACTATGTGGCTCAACTAGACCTGATGTTGTGCCATGTACATTCTCACAATAGGCCATGCTTGGTTGGGCGTCGTTGTTGTAGGTTAGGTGCATTTCCTATGGAATAATTCCGCTACATGGGTACAGACTGCTGCAATTGAATGTCATGGTGATCGACGTCACCGAAGAGCGGTAAATACTGACGTATCTCACGTCGTTGATTTTGATGACAGACTCCTCCGTGCAAATAATGGCTAGAATGAGAAAAACTACAACCATGATGATGCTTATATTATGTGTTCCAACTTCCCATTACCTGCCAGGACAACCAATGTTATGGTAGCAATAGTGTTGGTCAATCAGGATTGGATTTTACACATTTAACATGTTGCGGTCCATAAATGTGACTTGATTCACTTATCTTGGCTTGGAATTAGCCCATGATTTGATCCTAACAACGTTTGTTGTGCCAGTGAATATAGTTGTGTTCATTGTCCGATTCTTCACGAATTCATACCCCAACCCTATCTGGTGACCAAGACTTCTGATGCTAACTAAAATCACGCAGAGTATATGCTTGATATCCTAAATGCAATCCTACACGAGTGGTCAAAGAGTTGTTAGAAGACCAATTGAAATCCTACACTATATTTTACATATTTTATAGTGGGATCAACTCCTTACATGACGGTAGGCTCAGAAGGGATAGGGGGGTTAGGGGGGATTGGCCCCCCTCCATTCTTTAGTGTATGCGTACACGAGAATCCTCAAATTGTGATCATCACCGGCATGAAGCAAGACCAACTAAACATTATGTTAGCGCACATGCAGAGCCGTCCGCTGCCACAAGGATTGAAGGCCTTTCTCCCTCGTTGATGAGGATATCGTCCCATGTAATGAACCGCCCAGCATCGTCCACCGCGCCACCCAGAGTGGCCAGCTCTGTGACAAGAAAGACAGAAAAAAGCTTGACTTCGGTGTGGATGCCATTGTCGGATCGTGTTAGATCTTGGAGTTGTGTATCGTTAGCAAGAAGCTTGGACCATGATAAATCGGTTGATGTGAAGCAATCGGTAGCTAGACGTGTCATGATCATGCTCACCTGAATAGAAACTGGCAATAGAATCACACTTATGAGTACATGGCTAGGTCCAAAATATGGGCTTGGGTTGTGTCGGGTCCGATTCACCGGCTGCCTTTCTCTTTTGTTTCTTGTGGCATCTCTCTCATCCTTACTCTCACATTCTCGTCTCGTCTCTCGCACGCCCTACCCGATAGAGGCGACGAGCATTTTCGGAGGAGGCACTTAGCTCCGATTGTTCCCATCTAATTCTCGACAAGGGTTAGCCAACGATGGGTTTCCTCCTTGCATGACGGCACGAGGGTTCTTTAAGGTGAAGGGATTGCCTCCAACTTGGGTTTATGACGTCATCTTCTATCGGCTCAGGGTTCGACACCCTCTTTTTTCTGGTAAAAAAACTGGATTTTGGTCAGCGTGAGCAAATCCCTGTATGCACAGCCTACCTGATGTGAAACCAATACGATTTCTCCCCTCCATTTCAACTTAGTCAAATATTATCTATTTATTTATTATACAAATCATGTGAAAATCATGCACAGTATATGCTTGATGTCCAACCGAACATTATTTCCTTTTCATGTCAGAATTGTTGAAATTTTGCCTAATATAGGTTTAGCCATTTATATTATTCAACATTTTTTTGAAATCCTAGAGACCCACTTGACCCATTCATGCATAGCAAAATATGGGACAAAAGTTTAGTCTCGCACTACTAGCTAAGTGGAAGTTTGACCTCCTTATAAGGGAGGCTGCTCCATTTAAGAGCATGAGACCTAAAGAGACCTACACGCTCGCTACTCCTCCTCCTCCATCGTCCATCTCGCCTCGCCTCGACACGACGCGCGTGCGGGTTATGAGAATCTCGCCGAGCTGAGCTTTATTTTGCCACGCAGGATTGGAATTTTAATAATCTGAAGCTACAGCTGGTCCTTGTCGATGAACGACAACATGCTGACTTAGCACTCAGCCCCAACGGAGGAGGAGATGATTGGGTGGCTCTTAGTCGATGATCATCTCCTCGAGCGAGCCTACACTCATGGGGGTATAGCGGAGGTCTTTCGACCTTCGATCGTGGTGGTACAAATCGGGAAAAAGGCTAATTACGGCTGGTCTACTAAATTGTTGAGTTTGTTTGCTTGATTTACCAATGAAATTCCTTCGACTTCGAAGGACACAAATCAAAATAGTACTCCCTTCGTTTCAAAATATAAGATATTTTAGTCTTTCTGAAACGCATATATTAAGACGTCTTTAGTGCATAGATTAAGAGCAAAATGAGTAAACCTACACACTAAAAAGATGGCTAGATACATCTATTTTAGAAAAGAGCAAAAAACATCTCCTCTTATATTTTAAAACGGAGAGAGTAATACTAGTAACATCATATAGTAGTATCAGATTTAGAGCCACTCAGCCGTGTGAAAAGACTCTGGTCTGGTAAGCTTTCACCTCTTTCAATTTAGTTTTGTGGTGGTTACACTCAAACCGTGGCAACCTTTGCAAGGCATTCTTCTCCTAAAAGCTAAATTTACTTAATGCTCCCTTTGTTTCCTCACTACAATGCATATAAGTTTTGGTCCATGTAAAACTTTGTAAAGCTTGACCGGCTATATGTGGAAAAACAGTTCAGCGCTTACAATTCCAAATGCATGTCGCATGTCCCTGTCTTGATAGTTGCATGATGCATGGAAAGATGGACAAGAAAATGGTGGTTCTCTCTCTGGGAGTCCCAATGTTGACCCTTTTCTTGTCCAACCAAAATGGGACTAACAATTCCCAATAACAGAATACCACTAGAACGTTGTGATGAAAGGTTGGAGGAGGCTGGGTCGATTACCTTTGGATCAAAGGGGATGAAAGGAATGACGGGACCCAAGGAATGACACCTCAGCTAACTAAGAACCGGTACCAAGAGAGAGGGGCTCTCCAAGAGGAGGCGCCAAAAGGCATCTAGTGTTACTTCCCTCCGCCGACGACGTCACCGGTCCATCCCGTCTCAGGTGGCCCTAGGACCTTGGAGACGTGGCGGACCACAACCCATCATCGGCGGGAGGTCTTAGTGTTTTATTAAGAGTATTTTCAGTGTCTTTTAGGATGTTGAGGCAGCGGCTACGTCATGAATTCAGAATAAGGCCCTTCCCATCTTATCCCCGCTCTGGTGGTTCGTCTAGCATCAACGAAGGGCGTGTGGAGTCGTGTATCCGATCGTTTTTTATATTCGTTGGTGTGTTTTGAGGTCAGTCTCTTCCAATCTACGTTGGTCATCTTCAGCGATGGTTGCTGCTCTGGTTCGCTGGTCCTTTGGTGTCTTAGCACGACGACTTTCTATCCGTCTAGTACACACTACGACAAGATTTGCCCCGCTTCGATGATGGAGGGGTGAGGATGGTGGCGCGCCTTCGGCTCGTGCTGGTGTTTGTAGTCGCTGCTAGGTGGTCAATTGATCTATTTATATTTTTTACTATTTTTGTTAGGACTTTTTGTACTGCTATTGATGATTATAATAGATCGGTTGAATTTCGGAAAAAAAAAGAATGACACCTCTAAAATTCCTATGCATACCTACACACCCCACCTGTAGGAATTTAAACACACTTTAACCTATCTACACTCATTCGCATAAGACCGGGGTATTTTTTTTCTAGTACTCCCTCTGTCCAAAAAAAGATGTCTTAGATTTTTTAAATTTTGAATGAATCTATATACTAAATAGTATCTAGATTTATCTAAATTTTGATAAATTTGAGACATCTATTTTGGAACAGAAGGAGTATGTGTTTTCTAAGCTACAACCAAATGACTATCATTTTCTCTGTTTTCCAATATTTTGTTTTGTACTAACCGCAACCCTAGCACATTCCTATGTTTCTTCTATATATTCAAAGAATCCCTAAAAAGAGGTGAAATGGATGGTCAGAATCGTATGATAATGAGGTACGATGAATATAATTTCTACAACCGAAATAGGATCTGAAATTCGGAATTCGTTTGATTTTTTTTTTTGAACGGTGGAGTGCCCCGTAGGGGCTAGAACCATATATTAAAACAGCAGTGGAGGGGTACAAAGATTACAAAGGACCTCATAAAATAAAAAATAACACATAGGTCCTTAGCATATGTAGAAAGGACCTTGCTAAGAGATTGAGAATTACAATCTAGTCCTTCCTCTTCTCCACTGTGGAGCAGCGAGCTCAGCATGTTGCAGCCATGGTCAGGTGCGGGGACGCAACCACTTGCCGCTGACCCGGCGACGCCCTCAACAGCTGCGCCCGAAAAGGGCCTCTCGGTGGAGGTTGAAATCTTGCCAGAGCTCACCGGCGTAGCCATCTTGGCCAAGAATTTCGGCTTCTTGCAAGAAGCAGAGGATATGCTCCGAATCAGGATGGTTCTCGAACTCCAGCACCGCTCCAGCACATCGCCCAATTCGACAGCTTCTTCATCCATCGCCGCCTTGGCGCTTGAAGAGAAGAAGGGAGGCGAATCTAGCAGAAGAACCAGAGCAGCAAAGGCATACCCACATCGCATCAGGAAAACAGGCTCACCGTCAGATCCAAAGCTCCTGCCACGGGCTTGGAGAGGCAAGCGGAGATGGTAGCGAGGAAGGCACGCCGAGTAGAACCGCTTATTGAAGGGGGCTTCACCAGCTCCGCATCCTGCGCCTGGCCACCACCTCGATGGCGCAACCCAGAGCGGTTCCGGCGACCGCTTGACACCGCGACAAGGCATCAGAACGGACGGCCTCCAAGAAGAAGGGAAGACGGCCTTATTGGCGGAGATGCCACGTTCCGAGCTTCCACCGCGCCGCCGCTCTTGCCACCAGAGAAACGTGCAGAGGAAGACGAAGCAGAGGACGCACCGAACCCGGCCGATGGAGCCCGGCAACCTACTCCCAGTCGGCACAACGGCACACAAACTACAACATCTACATCTACCATCTACTATACTTAGTCCGGCTCCTCTCCTCCGCCTCCGCCGGCCGGCATCGCCGTCGACGGGAGCTTTAGATCGGGCCGGAAGGCTAGAGTCGACTCTCAGGGGGGCTGGTGGAAGAGACGAGAAAGGTGGGGAAGAGACGCGTGGCTTGTTTTCGGGAGGGTGCTCCGTCTGAAAAAATTGGGCATTGCGTCACGTGGTCTGTGGCAACGCGGCGTCACGGACACCGAAACGGAACGGACGCAGTCAACTCCGCGTGACGGCCCACACGGCAGAGGCGGGTCGGAGTTGGACGCCCACCTCCGCATATATCCGCCTTTCTGACAGATCCCCAAACCGATTTCCACTTTTCGTGGTGGTGTCTTCTTCTCCGCCAGGACAAGGAAGGAATTTCCCCCAAATCCATCCGTCGATCCAAGGTAAACCCCCCATCCCTCCCTCCCTCCTCCTCCGATTTTCTTCCGATCAATCTCGCGGATCCGATCGAGGCCGCCTCGCGCACCGATCGGATCCTCCCGCGACGCGCGTCCCGATCTCTCTAACCGTCTTCTATCCCCGGATCCAGGTCGCCGGCGACGATGTTGGAGGAGCTGCTCATCTTCACGCGGGGCGGCCTGATCCTGTGGTCGTCCTGCCGCGCCCTGGGCGGGTCCGCCGCGCTCAAGGGCTCCCCCATCGACGCGCTCATCCGCTCCTGCCTCCTCGAGGAGCGCTCCGCCGACGCCTCCTTCAGCCAGGACACCTACGCGCTCAAGTGGACCTTCAACAACGACCTGGGCCTCGTCTTCGTCGCCGTCTACCAGCGCATGCTGCACCTCCTCTACGTCGACGACCTCCTAGCCGCCGTCCGCAAGGAGTTCTCGCAGATCTACGACCCCAAGCGCCTCTCCTACGACGATGTCTTCACGGACGTGTTCCGCCAGCTGCACCTCGAGGCCGAGGCGCGCGCCGAGGCCATGAAGAAGACCAGGCAGCAGAACAACACCCTCTCCTCCTCCCGCGCGCCTGCTGCTACCGGTGCTGCTGCTGCTGCTGCTGCTGGCGGCAAGAAGAACGGCGGCGGTGCAGCTCGTGGTGGAGCTGGGACGAAGAAGGGCGGCGCCGAGTCCGGGAAGGATGACTCTGACGGCAGCAGTGACTCCGGGAAGGAGCACAACGGTAAACTGACTAACGGTAGTGTCAAGGGCCACCAGAAGGTTGCCGCTGCTGCTGTTGTTGCTGACAATGGGAAGGAGAACGGGGACCCCAACGACGGGGCCTTCGATGTAAATACCTTACGGAAGAAGATAGGGAAGAAGAACTCCAAGAAGAATGATGCGGCCGTAAAGAAGCCGGCAGCCAAGGCCGAGCCCAAGAAGAATGTTAAGCAGAAGAGGGTCTGGGATGACCAACCGCCCAAGACCGGCAAGCTGGACTTCACAGACCCAGCAGACGAGAGAGGGGAAGAGGCGATAGAGCAGGCGATTGCTCACCAGGGAGACAGCATGATGGATAAGGATGAAGCTCTGAGCAGCGACAGTGAGGACGAAGAAGAAGAAGAGGGAGAGGAGAATGCTGAGGCTGGCCAAAAGAAGAAGGGGTGGTTCACCTCCATGTTTAAGAGGTAAAACATCTATGCTCTTCTGCATTTGTTGGTATTACTAGCTGGATACTCTCTGATCAGTTTATTTGCATAACTATGCACTGTTGTCAACTCATTTTAATTTGCAGTGAGGTGATACGAGCTCTAATATTATTTTTCCATAATAATCCTATTGTCCAAACCCCAGTACAGAAATAAGATAGTATATTCTGTTATAATAATGCTCTACGATTTTGATGTCCATTATTTGGGCCTGACCTTAAATAAATTCTGCTTTGGGTTCTAGAATTAGTGGGCTTAGTATCTGTTTTCATTGTTTGAGGAAATGCATATATGAAACCACATCTATTCAACTATACCTGTCAAGTAAACCATTACTAACTGCAAATGCGGAGCATTGCCACCTTAGTTTGCTGTCTTGACGCACACATACCTGCTATGATGTTATCTTATTCCAAAGGGAACATTGAAAAGGAATGTCCACATTAGGTTTGAATATAATTTTTTTAACCATGATACATGATAGATATTAGAGAGGATGGTTAGTCTTTCGGTTCCTGTCATATATTTTCTCTCATGTTCTCTACAGTTTCTCTCATTTCTCTTACATTTATGTGTATCATCACACACATAACTACTTTGTTTTCTTTTGAGGTTTATTGCATTCAAGCAGTGATCGCCAGCTTCTTAAGTCTCTAATAATTTGCAAACTATAAACATCTCATGTGATTGCAAACTATAAACCATGTTTAAGAGGTAAAACAGCTATGCTCTGCATTTGTTGGTATCACTAGCCTAATAATGACCTCTGTTCAGTTTCTTGGCATAACTATGCACTGTTCTCAACCTAATTTATGTTATACTGAGGTCATATGAGCTCTAATGTTATGTTTCCATATACTAATCCTATTGTCCAAACCCCAGAATAGAAATAAGACAGTATAGTCTTTTCAAAGACTGCTCTATGATTTTAATATCCTTTCTTTGGTCATGATCTTAAGTAAAATCTGCTTTGGGTTCCATAACCAGTGGGCTTAGCATCTGTTTTTTATTGGGAGAAGAGATGAATATCTGAAACCACATCTATTCACCCATACCTGTCAAGTAAACCATTAGCTAACGGCAAATGCGGAGCATTGCCAAGGCACTTGCCACCTTAGTTTGCGGTCTTGATGCACACATACCTGCTATGATGTTATCTTATTCCAAAGGGAACATCGAAAAGGAATGTCCACATTAGGTTTGAATATAATTTTTTTAACCATGATACATGATAGATATTAGAGAGGATGGTTAGTCTTTCGGTTCATGTCATATATTTTCTCTCATGTTCTCCACGGTTTCTCTCATTTCTCTTAACATTTATGTGTATCATCACACACATAACTACTTTGTTTTCTTTTGAGGTTTATTGCATTCAAGCAGTGATCGCCAGCTTCTTAAGTCTAATAATTTGCAAACTATAAACATCTCATGTGATTGCAAACTATAAACCATGTTTAAGAGGTAAAACAGCTATGTTCTGCATTTGTTGGTATCACTAGCCTAATAATCACCTCTGTTCAGTTTCTTGGCATAACTATGCACTGTTCTCAACCTAATTTATGTTATACTGAGGTCATATGAGCTCTAGTGTTATGTTTCCATATACTAATCTTATTGTCCAAACCCCAGAATAGAAATAAGACAGTATAGTCTTTTAAAAGACTGCTCTATGATTTTAATGTCCTTTCTTTGGTCATGATCTTAAGTAAGTTCTGCTTTGGGTTCCATAACCAGTGGGCTTAGTATCTGTTTTTTATCGGGGGAAGAGATGCATATCTGAAACCACATCTATTTCACCCATACCTGTCAAGTAAACCATTAGCTAACGGCAAATGTGGAGCATTGCCAAGGCACTTGCCACCTTAGTTTGCGGGCTTGGTGCACACATACCTGTTCTGATGTTATCTTATTCCAAAAAGAACATGGAAAAAGAGTGCCCACATTAAGTTTGAATATAAGTATTTTGGCCATGATATACATGATAGATATTTGAGACGATGGTTAATCTTTTGCTTCCTGCAATATATTTTCTCTCGTGTTTCCTATGGGTTCTCTTATTTCTTTAATGTTTACCTGTGTCATCACACACATAACTACTTTGTTTTCTTTTAAGGTCCTGCATTCAAGTAGTGATTACCAGCTTCTCTTATAGTTTGGAAAACTATAAACATCTCAACTGATTGCAATATTTGTATTTTTCTTGTGCTCAGCATTGCAGGGAACAATGTACTTGAGAAGGCTGATCTGCAACCTGCACTCAAAGCTCTTAAAGATAGGCTGATGACAAAGAATGTGGTATGCATTCCTTCATTTAGTTTCTTCATATTTAATGTTCTTACTAGACCAGCTTTATGTAGTTTGGTTCTTCATTTGTCCGGATAAAGAATAATGGATTTCTTTGCGCAGGCTGAAGAAATTGCAGAGAAGCTTTGTGAATCAGTAGCAGCTAGCCTTGAGGGCAAGAAGCTAGGATCCTTCACAAGGATTTCCTCTACTGTTCAGGTTTGCAGCATGCCCCACTCTGAAATACTTCACATTTTGAACATTCTATGTAGAATCCTAACGCACCATCATTTGATGGTCACTACTTCAGACAGCTATGGAGGAGGCTCTAACTCGCATTTTAACTCCAAGGCGATCCATCGACATATTAAGAGACGTACAGGCTGCCAAGGAGCGCGGCAAGCCATATGTCGTTGTCTTTGTTGGAGTGAATGGAGTTGGCAAATCTACTAATCTTGCAAAGGTTCGATATCTTTCAAAAGCTGTCCATGAGAGAACTGTATTTCTTGAAGAATTTGCTCACGCCGGTCTGTCTTATATCTTTACAGGTTGCTTATTGGCTTCTTCAGCATAACCTCAGCGTAATGATGGCAGCATGTGATACCTTCAGATCTGGTGCTGTTGAGCAGCTCCGTACTCATGCTCGCAGGCTTCAGGTACTGCTGAACTCCCGAGTTTACATTGTATGAGTTGAATTTTTGGGGTCACTGTTTTGTTTTGTTATCATGTGAGAGTAATGTTATAACCATGGTTTGCATTCAATGGAGTTTCGGTGTCAATCTATTCTGCTCAAGCAATATAATGCACTTACATTTGGAGGAAAACCCAAGAATCCTACTGTATTAACATTATAATGAGTACATGAAAAAGAATAAGGTGTAATGCACTTGCTGAATCTTTAACCCCATCAGTGTTTTTAGCTTCTCTTTTACGTTAATTTGGGTGGCTATGAATGTGGCCTCGCGTACACTATATAAACACACCTTTAATCTCCTAGTGGAAAAATATGTGGCCTGCTGTTCTGTTGTGTTATAGTACGTCTTCTTTTCCACACCAGCTTGTACTAGATAGATACTTACATGATGATATGGTGTACAGATACCTATATTTGAGAAGGGATATGAAAAGGATCCAGCAGTCGTAGCAAAAGAAGCTATCCAGGAAGCCACAAGAAACAAATCAGATGTTGTTCTTGTTGATACAGCTGGACGTATGCAGGTTGGTCTAGTTGCTTAACCTCAATGTACTTGTATTTTTGTGTGTTCTCTGGGATAGCATCGTTCTCCTTGCTTGCACACTGCTCTGATACATTCTTTCTGGTGGAAATTGTTATTTCCAGGATAATGAGCCACTCATGAGAGCACTCTCCAAGCTCATCAATCTCAACAAGCCAGATCTAGTTCTGTTTGTGGGAGAAGCATTGGTTGGAAATGATGCTGTTGATCAACTCAACAAATTTAATCAGGTATTGGTTTTGCAATGTTTTTTTGGCAGGGAGGTTTTGCATTACAGAGATGGAAGCAATACTGAAAGCTGTATCTTCATTACTGACTGCTTTAAACTTTTTTTTCTTGTACAGAAATTAGCAGATCTTTCCACTGTTCCTACAGCTAGACTGATAGATGGTATCCTGCTCACTAAGTTTGACACCATCGATGACAAGGTAGGAACCTGTGCAGAATATAATGCTTGACTAATTACTATAACCTTCCTTATCCAGTATTCTGATAACAACTCTGAAATATGTAGGTTGGAGCTGCGCTGTCCATGGTTTACATATCTGGATCTCCAGTCATGTTTGTTGGATGTGGTCAGTCCTACACTGACCTGAAGAAGCTCAACGTGAAATCCATCGTGAAAACCCTCCTGAAGTGAACGCTACATGTTGTACTCCAATATGTACCGCCTACTAAGTCTCTATTATCTTTAAATCCCCCATGACATCGTCATTTTCATGTTGGGTCTGAACTGCTGTCCATTGCAACTGTCGTGTCTGTTTTAACTTGTATGGAATCGGTGTACTTGGTTGCTTCAGAAATACAATATATGTGACTTCATATTTGGTTATGTATGTGCATGCATGTGTGTTGGGCGAACTGGCAATCAGGTTCCAAAGGGTTGTTTGTGTACATTTGCCATTTGCACGAACCTGTCAGCTTCTGAAGAACGGGCAGAGATTGCATTGCACACTTTTCTGGTTTCATTGCATTTTAAATGTTGGTTCAGAGGCGCCAATGCCTAATGTTCAGAATGGGCGAGAACGTCTTATCTTACTATTGTAGTTTTGTATCTGGTACTTGCTTCCTGGAAGATGGTGGAGGTTCCAATTCCTAGTGTTCAGAATGTGCAAGAACATCTTACTATTTTAGTTTTATTATCTGGTACTTGCTTCCTGGAAGATGGCGAGGCAGAGTAATGTGAACAATCTTGGGCTAGGCCCCATAATCTCCTGTCATTCTACTTGTCAAGATAAATCACCCATCAGATTATCCTCCATGTTTAGCCCCCAGAGCCATTAACACCTTGTGAATCATCTTAGGTTCTCTATGATCTGGGTTCTTTTCAATCATACACCCAGCTGGTTCTTATTTGTTACACCCGCAGCAGTCTCGTTGCTGCATCTGGCAGATAACTGTTATCTTCCCATATCTGAATTCTTCCTAAAAAACTCCATATTCTGATTTTCTGGCCATAACAAAAAGATTCGCCACGACCAGCCGTTGACGACCGTCCTCTCGGAAAATCTGGCCCATGAACAGGATAAACATTCGAGGTACATACATTACCTATTATTATCATGTCTTTACTTTAGCCATTATGTAAAGTTTTTGCCTAAGATTCTCCATAACACACATTGTGTTGAGCCTTCTCCTCGAAGGTAGAAGGGCATCTCCTCTTTCCTCTCATCATCCCTTTTCCATTTGCTAGATGCCTTACGGCAGACGTGTGGTCTGGTGTAGACGCATTAGCGATATATTCCAGCATGCCTTTGCTTTACTCAGTGAGTTGTAGTGCCAAAAAGGGTTCTGATTGTTTAATTAACCAGGGCATGATGTTTTAGACAAGCTTGTTAAGCACACAAGGAGGGTTTGTTTTATCATGTAACCAACCGCATGTTAGTGTAGGCAGATGATGGTCCTTGCAGTCAGCTGATGATCTGACCAGTGATCACATAATGATGTTCTTGTTCTTTGGCATGAAAATTTCATGGCATTTTAGGAAGGTTCTAGCTGTCATCTTTTTAACTAAGTTTCTCTATATTTTTCTAGGTATATTCGACCAAACTAGCTGATCTGAAACTCTATTTCTTCTGACTCTGTAGTATGGAGGCATCCAATTTTGTACTGAGGAATGGTGTTGATGATCTGATCAGTGACCAAAAAATTTATATTATTGTTCCTTGGCATAAAATTAGTGACATTTAAGGAAGGTTCTAGCTGTGGTCACCTAATTAGATTTGTTTACTTTTCTTTTCCAGGTATATCCAGCCAAACACCAGGGACCCTAAACTCTATTTCTTCTGAAGTATGCAAGGCATCCATTTTCTCTGTCAGCTGAGTAGCAGAGCAGCAGCTGCAGTGTCACTTGGCAATCCAAACCACTTCAACTTGTCCTGGCTGTAGGCGAGTCTTCTACAAGTCTCCTACCAAGTAGTCTGTGCACTTCTACTTTCTGTCATGCAAGGCTGTCTAAAAGACATAGGATTGCCCAGTAACCTTTCAGCTTCAGAAATAAGATGGAATCCATGGACAAGTGTCAAGTAGGCGAAACTTCGCCTGTCCACCCGCTTTCTTATATACTTGTGTTGCATGAACACGTGCAACTTAAACTTAGCTGAAAATAATTCACAGTTGAATCCAGATAAGTTATTTCTTAATCAGTTCATTTGTTCAAATGCTGAAACACAAGACTTTCAGAGTACCAATTTTGCTGTCATTCAGAGAGCAGGACACTGGACACTTCTCAGTTATGGAGATGATGACCTAACCCAGTCTTCTGTACTTCCATCTTAGGACTGGATAAAAGTAGGTTCTATACATTGGAATATTTCGCTGGCATCTTCTTCTCCTATTTTCCCTTCTGCAATCGGAGGCCTCTATGCCGAAGCCCAACTGTTTCCTGTGCAACTTCAGGCAAAATTTGGATGTATTTCAAAATATTGCCATGAAAGTGTGTCCACATGCTATAAACACCCACCGTGCTACTAACATCACATTAGCGCTTAACAACTGTATAAATCCTTTTGCTTGGATAAAAAAACTAATATATCAGAGAAAGGAGGATGAAGAAAGGTCCTAAGGTTGGAACCGAATCCCACTCTCTGGGGAGGCTTCACCATGACAACTCCCTTCTCTTTTATGTTCTATTTTTCCTTTAGTGTAGTGTAGCCTCTCGAAAAGGCGCTAGTCTTTAGCTCTTTCCAGGGGCGGCACTCCCCTGTGTTGGTGCCCACAGGCTTGATGCTACTGCTCACTCCTTGCATTGCATTTGATCCCAAGCTTTGCTCTGAACCAATTGGTGAGGCTGGATTTGATTCCTGAGATTTCAGGTCCTGTTGCAGATAAAAATGGCTCTCCTTTGCGATGGAGCGATAAATTATTCATGGCGCTTTAACCGTCCGTGAACCGAACTAAAGCGCACAGCTATGGATAATTAATAATGGTAGGAGATGGATGCATGGGGAATAAAGAAGGTGTTAGTCTTTGCAAGTGGTGGATAGTTAGGGGCCTAATCATGTGGTTACTGGTTGGGTTGTTTTGTAATGGCTGCATATTGCAGTGCAGTGTTCATGGATCCCCGAGGAACGGTTTTTCATCATGAAAATGATGCATTCAGTAAGTGGTCAGCAGCTATTGGTACCTTTTGCAGATAGCACAGAACCTCTGGTTATGGCACAGTATCTGAGTCCTTCATGTAAGATCCTTGAGCTTGCATGAAGTTGTTCAATTTCCCCTATGCACATGGATCAATCGCACGAGCCTAACTCTGTACCATGTATGATATTTTATTTGTCATTTTGGATGTATCATCTTGAAGAAAATAACTCTACACTTTACCTGATCATACCTTCACCGGTGAGTTGTGCTGCGCAATTTGCTGGAATCTGACAATAAGACAAAGTCTGAATGGGATAAGTCTGCACCTTAGAGAGAGCTATAGCCTAATCTATTGATTCATCCAATCCTGCAGATAGCATCAGGGGGGCAGCATAAGCATATTGGACTGTACCCTCACAACAGTTCCCCAACCAACGTGGACGAATTCAGCTCTCCAATTAGCAGTACAAATGCTGATGACAGGAGATGCCTGCTGCCATTGAGGTAAAGCTCGGCCACTTTACGTTACGATTGCCATCAGAACAAACACACGATTCGGTTCATGTTGCAGCGAGAAATTCCAAGATGATAAGCAACCAACGTCTGTCAATCGCCGGCAGTGTCGTGCAAACAGCAGTAGGGGCTCACTTATCCTGCTCAAAAGGAGATTCGGAGAGGAGACTTGTTATTTCTACATACTTGAGGAATAGATAAAGATCAGTGCTTAAGGTGTCGTATTTGGTCATGAACGATGCGTGTGCGGTCCATAGGCGCTGGAGTAAATATCCAGAACTTCTCACCTGAAGAAATAGGTTAACCAGTAGGGTAGTCTCCAACATACATTGACAACTAGGGATCAAATCCTTATTATCCTTTTCAGCTGGTGCAGTAGGAAGCAACAACGAATTTGGTGGTATCAGGGTCAACAGTTAACGATGAGAAGATGCTGCAAAATATTAAATGAGTCGCTGATACTTATGTTTAGGAAGATAGAAAGAAACTGGTGATCCTAGCGTTAACAATGTTAAGATTATGTAAGTATGAGACGAAGAACGGATATTTACATTAGTTATTTTTCACCTGACAGAAGGAAGCAACAAGGAAACTGGTGATACCTAGGTCAACGCTGTCGAAGATGCTGCAGCCTGCAAGTTTGAAATGAGTAACATATACTGTACCATATTGCTAAGTTATGACTTCAGAATAAGAATGATGGCATATGCATACGAGGTATACCTCGTAGATCTGATCAAGCAACACCAATGTAGAACAAGTTATGCAGATGAAACCATCAATATTTATATAGGAGTTTTACATACTCCTAGCCAACTTTGGAGATAATATAATGCAAATCAAAATCTCACTCGCAAACAAAAAATAGTCTGCTGCTTTATGCTTGCCACTTTATTCCCAATTTTGCTGCATTCCACAATTGTCAACTTGGAAATGTTCTCTTAACGTACAATATCAAAAAGGCCATTGTTGTTCTTGAACATGCATTTCTCATTCAGTTCTACTTTCCAGGTGTTTGAAGGAGAGAACTTTCTCAAGGCATCGAATCATGGAGATCTAAAAGTATGATTTTGTTTTCACTGTACCTCACCTCACCGCACATACAGTGGTGTCTTCTTGTCTAGTTAAAAAAATAAATATAACAACTTGGTTTGTGCATATTATGGAGATTGGAGTAGATACAGAAGTAAACTGATGATTACACATACAACTTAGTTTGTGTAGTTAAAATAAATAGATACTATAACAACTTGGTTTGTGCATATTATGGAGATTGGAGTAGATACAGAAGTAAACTGATGATTACAGATATACCGATTCGACATCAATTCATTCTAATAGCTGTCCTAATATATGTTGTACAAACCTAGTGTTCTGGACCAAAGATAAAGTTTGTCAAAAACCCTGTGTTTCCTCAGAACTTTCAGACAAAATGGTACACTACAAAACTAACTGCTTAATATTTTTCCCATTAGATGCCAATTTGACGCACCCTAGAAGATTTGAATGTCTCGGTCTTCTTATTCTTCTGTACTTACTTGATCAAAGGGAACAATTACAGTTAGCGAGGGAATATTGACTAATGCTTAATATTTCCCAGTCCGCCCCTCACAGTTTATTTAGTTTTTACTGGGATGCTTCCACTCGCAGCAGTATATGCTAACATTTCAGGAACATGACGATTATGGACAATGACCATATAACCACAAAAAGAAGGCGAGTTTATAACTAAAAGAATGCAAGGTTGTGATGAGTTTTTTGAACCTCATCGTCTAGTAATAACTTGTGGTACCTACCTAACAGAGAAGCAATAGCAAGATACATGTCTGAATAGCTAGCAGCTCCAGTGGAACATTTCAAACACCATAACCATTGATTCCATATGAAGATAGTAACAAGAGTTGTAAAATACATTGATACTGTACCAGACCTTGCAGTCTGCCAAACAATCTACTTAGAAACAAGTGACTTAATCAGCAGAACATCCATCAAGGAGGTGACGCGTGCTTAACGAGTAATTTGATCGTCGCAGAAGAAATATTGTTAGGATCATTAGTCCTAACTAACCTACCAACTTGTTTTCATGGCTGCTCACCGGATGCCGGAGATCCCTGAGCTTCAACATCTCCAGGCCGACACCGACACCAGCTCCGCGCGTTGCCAGTGCAGGACCAGCGATCCGGCGCGCTTCTCCACACGGAAACCCCTCACCGGCACCTTCTTCAGGAGTGAGTCGGCCTGCGCTTCGGCGAAGGTGCTTATCTGCACCGGCACGAACCCGGCAGACGTGAACATTGTCCGCCATGGCAGCAGCTTGTCACCAGCCGTTGTGGCACGGTGCCTCCTGACAACACAGCTTTCGATCTTTGGCTGAATCAGGAATCGTTCAATCTTGCTTGCGACATCGGAGTCTGTGCCGACGGCATCCAGGGACTCGAGCAGGAAGACGCAGGACTGGAATGCCTGGAACAAGTGAGCTGCGAACGGCAGCTCACCGCGGTCACAGTTGCGGTCCACCGAGATGACAAGCTTTGCACCGAGGCGCCTGACCAGGTGAAGGACGGATGGCACCGCTGCAGAGTGAACCGAGCCAACAGGGAGGTGCACCGCGATGGCGTCGCCGCCGGCAATGGCGAGAAGCTCCGTGGGGTCGACGGCATCGAGGTTGAACACGGCGAACTGGAAGGGGACCCCGAGCTCTGTGGCGAAGTTGGAGAGGTTCTCGTGGATGAGCTGCAGCTCGAGCGGGTGGTGCGAGGAGGGCAGCACCAATGCGGTGACCTTGAGCGCGGCGCCGGGGCGGCGCTGGGCCAGCTCCTGCATCAGCGACGCCCACTGCTCGCCGACGCCGATGTCGAAGTCGAGGACGTGGATGCAGCCTGCGCTGCCGAGCTCGTCGAGCACGGCCTGGACGCAGGTGAAGTGCGCGAACTGGAGCACCGGGGAGACCTCGGAGAAGGCCTTGTAGGCGCCGAGCTTGAGCAGGACGTCGACGGGCGTGGACGCCGCCGAGGATGCGGCGGCCCCTGTGGCGTCGAGGGCCACGCGCAGGGCCTCCTTGAAGTAGAAGGCCGAGCGGAGGAGCGGCGTCCCGGCCGCGGGGGCGGCGGGGAGCCGGTGATTGAGCCGTGCCAGTATCTCACGCGCGGCGAAGGCGTCGCCGGCCTCGGCGAGCTTGGCCGCCTCGGCTAGCTGGTCTACTGCCGCGGCAGCGGCGGCGTCGTCGCCCGGCGCCTCCGCCTTGGGCTTGAGCGCTGGGGACACGGTGAAACCGCCGCCCGCGGCCGCGCCGTGGCCGGGACTGGCGAAAGGGGGCAGCTTGGGCGACGACGCGCCGGCCATCGGGTGCTGCTGCTGCTGCCGCTTCGGCGGGTGCGCGTCGAAGGAGGGGAAAGCGCCGTGGAAGGCCGCGTGGGCGTGCGGCGGCTGGTGGTGGTGCTGCTGCAGGGTAGGGGGACGGTAGGGCGCGGCGGCGGGCTTGGCGTCCTCGCCGGCCAGGGTGAACGGGAGGCCGTGGCCCGGCCCCATCATCATCTGCTGCGGCTGGTGGCGGGGGAGCATGACGCGGTCGAGGTCAAGATCCGGGTGGCCGTCGTCATCCCCGGCGCCCGCGGACGGGTCATCGTCCCCTCCGCCTATGATCCAGCGGAGGAAGGAGTTGTCCTGCTGCGAGGGCGGCGGCGGGGGCTGTGCGTGGTCGTGCATCGCGCCGGCGTGCGGGTCCCCCCAGCCGGCCATGTCGAGCGGCGGGAGTTGGTGGACCCAGTCGTCCCCCCCGGAGGAGGAGGTGGGTGTCCATGCGGGCGCCGGCGGGGGCGGGGGGACGTTCTTGGCGAGGGCCGCCACGCCGGCGGCCGCCAGGGGCGAGGAGGAAGACAGCGTGGCCGGCGGCGGGCTGGCGGTGGGGCTGGGGCGGCGGTCGAGCACCGAGGCGGGGTCGGTGTAGAGGGCGGCGCAGGGTAGATTGTGGGCGTGGAGAAGGTGGAATGGGGTACCGTGGTGCGCGGGTCCAGCTATGGGCATCCCTGTCTTCCCCGTCCCGTCCCGTCCGAACACTCACGGCTCACCTCATCGCTCGCAGCCAGCAGCAGCAGGTAGCAATGGTGTCCTGGTGATCTCTCTAGCAAAGTTGTCTAGCAGCAGCAGCAAGAGGGCGACATGGATTAGGGGGTGCTGAGCTGAGCCGAGCCGAGCTTCGTGTAAGATATCGATTAGCAATGGCGCAGGAAGAAGTCGGGGTGGAGGGGGTAGCAGTCGGAGGAGGTGTTTTATTCGGGGCGACGACGACGTCCGTGTCAAAGGTGAGCTCGCGGAATGGGAATGGTAGCGTGCAACGTGAAAAAGGTACCAAACCAAAGCGGACTTGCTGCCCCGGCCGACTTGGCGACTGGCGCCCCCCCTCCTTTACTGTCTTTCTTTTGTACACGAGACGATCGACGCTAGCTAGCTTTTCTTCTTGCACGGTTGCCTAATAAGCTTTGGGTTTTCTATTGCTCCACCGTTGCACTATCATTTCCACTTAACTACTTGTCCTAAAGCCATCTCTACTTTACTAGACTTATTACTTACCTGTGCTATATGTACTTTACATACATGCACTTCCTAACTTCTTATAATCTTTGAATGGTACTATTAAACAAGATGCGGTTAGGCGACACGCACCGCCGCAACCACCATAGCTCCGCCGGGATCTCGGTTCCGATATGCTCGCTGAGAGAGGTAGGGAGGAGACGAGGAAGCGGAGATGGTAGTGGTGGACCATGGAGAGGTCACCGGAGGAGATTCGAGCGGGATTTATCAGCAGCAGTGCGGCTAGCAGAGATCGAGGGCTCCGATGCGGAGAAGGAAGCGAAGCTATGGAGGAAGATTTTTCTGATTCTCCGGGCTGTTTTGGTGATGCCAGCAGAGATGATGTGCAGTTGGGGGAAATCGGAGCTAGGAGATCTAGATCGACAGAGGAGACGATTTTAGGATAGAGATTATGGAGGGAGAGGCCATTGAGGACCATGAACATGGGGGCTCCGGTGGCGAAGCACGGAGGCCAAATTCCCTAAGGCTTGCTTCACCATGGCCACTTCTCCGTGGCACCGTGACTTGACCAATGTACCGAGCGCCGTCGTTCAGAGCTGAACTAGGGGACTTGGAGAAATTAGCTCCAGAGATGCCTTCAATTGGCGAGATCATGGCAGAGACGAAGCTTCAGATGCAGACGAATCTGGCTATGGCTGAACAAAGTTTAGGTGTGGGTAGCGGGAGAAGGGTTCGAATTTGAGTGTTGGGCCGGTCTCAATTTATGTCGAGTTTCCCTCGCTTGCGGTACTAGTTAAGGGCCTAGGGCAAGAGGTGTCGTCAAACCAATCCATTATTCCTCCCAGTCCATGTGAGGAGAGGCCACAGCTAGGTTGTGGCGGTGGTAATCTTCTTATTGGACTTTCTAATGGGCCAACCCACTTAATAATTAGTAGGTCTTGGCTAGGCCTGGCTTATACCACAATTTTTGTAGCATTTGTCGCGTGGCAGTTTGCATGAAAGCCGACGGTCAATGGGGTTGTGAAACAGATCTACGTCGACACGAATTTTCGTGGTTGAAGGGTGTCATCTAATGACTGCAAGTGCATAGATTAATTGTAGCTAGTTTCGAAATAAGAGTATCGAACCCACATAGAGCTATTCGGTTGAGGTCTTTATGCCCCTCGTCACTATTTACTAAAGGATACTTATAAGCTGCTTTAGATTTCAAGTAAACGGTGTAGGGGTTCGCAGCATGAAAAATAAAAAAATTCTATCACATGAATACACAAAAGCAAGATCCAATCTATAGCAAAACCAAGATCTAATCTACGAGATCAGTGCAACGGGATTTAGGAGAACTAACCCTCATAGATCCAAAACGTTCAACGAGATCGGATTCTCGTGGTTGATGTAGTCGATCACTTTCCGATCTCAAGATCGTATAGACGATCCTTCCGGCGCCACATTCCGGCAGCGCTTTCGTAGTCGATCACACGTACGGTACTCGATGAAGACCTTCCTCTCCCTTATTCCAGCAGGAAGCGAAGGTTGTAGATCTCCTTGCGATTCCAACATCACGACGGTGTGGTGGTGGAGGTGGAGGAGTAGATCCCGCAGGGCTTCGCCTAAGCCGAAGCGAGTATGGTGGAGTAGAGAGGGCCTTGGTGTCTATGGTTTAGACGCCGAGGGGTGGAGGGCGCCGGCGGCTAGGGTTTAGGAAGCGGCGGTTTAGAGGTCTAGGGCGCCGGCGACTTGGGAGCAAGGGGCAACGGCCTAGGGTTTGGGGTGAGGGCCAAGGGGGCACCCGACCCCCTCCTTTTATGGGTGGGAGAGGCGGCAAGGGGGAGGCCGAGTCCTCCCCCAACTCCCCTTGTCGGCCGGCGGAAAGGAGGGAGAGGGAAACCTCTCCCATGTAGGTTTCCTTCCCTCCCTCCACTTGGTTTGACTTTCAATGTTAGGATTTGACTTTTCAAACAATTGTTTGATCAATTCAAAATAGAGTTTGATTTCTCTCTTCCTATTGCCCAACCAAGTGTCCTAGGGTATGATGCAACCGTTCCACATTGGTATGGCACATTCGAAGTACCCCACCCCCGGGGTGGTGGACCTTCTAGAACCTTCCGGTGAAAACATCGAAAACATTTCTGAACCCCGGAATTGGACTTCTTTATATGAATCTTATTCTCTAGACCATTCCGGATCTCCTCATGATGTTCTGGATCCAATCCGAGACTCCGAATAACATTCGGTCTCCAACTCATATTCCATATCTACTAAACAACATCGAATCCTTAAGTGTGTCTCCCTACGGTTCGTGAACTATGCCGACATGATCGAGACACTTCTCCGATCAATAACAAATAGAGGAATCTGGAAATTCATATGGCTCACACATATTTACGATGACTTCGTGATCGAAATGAACCATTTACATACGATACCTATTTCACTTTGTCTTGCGGTACTTTACTTATCCAAGGTTTGATCGTCGGTATCTCTATACCTAGTTCAGCCTCGTTACCGATAAGTACTCTTTACTCGTTCCATGATATGTTATCCCTTGTGACCTAGTCACATGCTTGCAAGACAATTGGATGACATTCCACCAAGAGGGCCCAGAGTATATCTATCCGTCATATGGATGGACAAATCCCACTCTTGATCCATGTGCCTCAACACATACTTTTATAATACTCAATGCCACCTTTATAACCACCCAGTTACGAAGTGGTGTTTGATGTCATCAAAGCATCCATCCGGTGATGGCGGTTAACATGATCTCATGGTCGAAGGATTTATGTTACTATATATTTGGAAGCTTATAGCAAACGAACTTTTAAATGACTTGATCTCATGCTACGCTTAACTATAGGAGTGTGTCCATCACATCATTCTCCTAATGATATGACCTTGCTATTGATGACATCCAATTTCCATGATCAAGAAACCATGATCATCTATTAATCAACAAGCTAGTTTAACAAGAGGCTTACTAGGGAATCTTTTATGTTTACAAAACACACAAGTATTAATGTTTCCGGTTAATACAATTATAGCATGGGATGTAAACATTTATCATAAACATGTAGATATGATAATAACCACTTTATTATTGCCTCTTGGGCATATCTCCAACAGTCTTCCACTTGCACTAGAGTCAATAATCTAGTTTTGAAAAACTTGTGCATTCAACACCTATGGCTTTCCAGTGTTGTATATACACGATTGCTAGTGGTTAACTAATCTTCGGATCGGACACTTTTAGTCCCATGTGTAATTGCATGTATTTGCATCTCTACGCATCACTCATTCTCCAATGAGATGGCATTGTATAAATTTGGTCCTTTGGTGAGACCTTTAGTTCCTTGGGGTTAAAACATGTCGATATAATTGTCGTATAATATATCTTCATAGTACTAGCCCGCTGTGAACCACACCTAGTTTGATAACAAACTACTTGACACAAATGCCCTCTTTTGCTGCTATAATAACAGTCATATACTTAGCCTTTTGTTATAGTATCTATCACAATATCTTAACTTTGGAACTCATCCAAATCCGTTATGGAATCTCCTTTGCATTACAGTGTGCCACCCATAGTTTAAATTGAGATAAACTTAATTTGTATCATGTGACAAAACTAGTATCAATGTAACACTTTACAATGAACTATTTATCTATTTGTCACCGCTATGAAAATAGCATATTCTTAGTTCTTTCAAAGATCATAAGAATATCCTTACTATCTTCCAATGATCATCATATAAATTATTCTGGTATATGCTCATAACATTTAGAGCATAGGACATATCTGGATGTGTACATATCATAGTATGATTGATCAAAATTGTGATTTCAATCACCAAGTATCAAAATACTTGAATCTTTGTGTCTCTTACCAAATGTCAATACACTTGAATCTTGATACAATCCTTTCTATGCGACAAGAACCTTTCTTGTAGTTTCTATATTGAACTATTTCAATATCTCATCTATGTACTCTTGGCACAACCATATTAGCGTCTCAATCTATCCATATAGACATTGATGCCACATATTTTGGGTTTTGCCTAAATCTTTCATCGAGATGAAATACTTAACAAGTGTCAATAAAAGATACATAATTTCCAATCAACAATATGTCTTTCACATAATGATTTAGAAATATGTCTTAGCGATCCTACTTAATTTCTTGCAAATGCAAGCATCTTCATTGTCTCCGATGAAATTAAACCTTTTAACAATTTTATCATGGTGAAGATTCCTAATCCGCGATGCACTGTGGTCGAAGTAGGGGTTGCGGTGGGAGGCTATGAAGGATGCGACCCCGCGCCTGCTCCCAGCGGCGGAAGCATCGTCGATGAGGAGGGCCGAGAGGTTAGACAGTGCCTTTCGCGCGCGGCGGAGCTGTCCCTCATGGATCTCTCCTTGCGTCGTCGTGGGAGGCGTTGTAGACGTCGAGCGCCTTGACCGCGTGCTCGTGGTACTCCTCGACCAGCTTCTCCGCATGTAGGACGCCGCCACCAACGCGGTGCCGCGCCAGGGCCACCATCTCCGCGAGGGTTGCTGGCCTGGGAACCCCTCCCCGTCCCCCAGCTCCGCGAGGGTCGCTGGCCTAGGAACCCCTCCCCGTCCCCCAGCTCGGCGAGCGCGTCCTTGGCCTCTCCTCGTGCTCTGGTCCGCTTGGCGTCGGGAACATGGCTGGGAAGCTGTCATTCCTAGGCCAAAAAATAAACTCATCCGGACCTATTTTGCTTCAATCCGGACCTAATTTTTGCCCTGGGAATCACAAACGAGTGGAGATGCTCTTACTTCCCTTCAACAAATTGTGAAGTTTTGGTGTCTAGATCTATTACGTTGCAATGTGCAAACATAGTCAAGATATCTTATTTTGTTGGTCCCCTGGTCTCCTCCTTACTTACCTCATTAGCTTTTCTTGCTTGTGTCTCTTCTTCACGTTGGTATTCGAGTTGCTGGGCCATCATATGTTTCCTCGTAGTCCTTTGAAAAGGAAGGGGTTCAACATACTAATATACCTTCCTCGATGGATCTTCGTGAGCTGCAGTTATTACATTGACATGTTCGACTGGTTCAGGAGTATAATGAAGCCAGTCATTTTTTGGAGCTTCAATATGTTCTATAAACAACTGAAGGATTTGCACAATAATATCATCATCAAGTTGAAGCTCATTAGCAGTTTATTTTATCTTACTAGATTCTTTATAAGCATTGAGACAATCATATTCAATTTCTACTCCTCCTTTGCCACCTAAATCAAATCCCCATGTTTCTCTATTTTTGCGAATGCGTTCTAGGAGTTTCCAAGATTTACTTATAGTTACCTCCATAAAAAAGCCTCCAGAATTTGTATCTAACTCATGTTTAATTCCTTGATTAAGTCCCCCATAGAAAATATGTAACACATACCATTCCGGTAGATCATGGTAGGGACATCTATTAAGGATATATTTGTATCTTTTGAAGGATCGTACCAAGCCTTCACCTAGGCGGTTCCGGAAGTTTGTAATTGCCCTTCTCACTTTAGCAGTCTTTACCTTGTCAAAGAATCGAAATATGAATTCAGCATTGAGCTTTTCCAAGGTATGAATTTTCTCTGCAGGGCAAATTCTATACCAAGCTAAAGCAATGTTGGTTAGAGATTGGCTAAACAATTTAAGTTTCAGTTCATCATTAGAATAGCCTCTCAATTTAAGTGTCCAACATAACTCGGTAAAACACATTAAATGATTGTAAGGATCCTCATCCGGATCATCTCCTACAAAAGTTTTTCTTTAATTATAGCAATAAAATGAGGGTTAACCTCGTACTCAGGTTAAGCCCCAATCGGGAATTCTTTGACAAGTCCTCGATTAAATTTACCGAGGTGTTCACCTACATCCAGCTGACTCATTAGTCCGAGTGTAGCAATGGTGTTTACCTGAAACTAGTAAACAACTTTAGTAGAACAATTAATAGAATTAGCAACTAAGAACAAATACCAAAAGCGCTTATTTCCCCGGCAACGACGCTATAAAATAGCTTGATGACTGCAAGTGCACAGATCAATTGTAGCTAGTTTATAAATAAGAGTATCGAACCCACATAGAGCTATTTGGTTGAGGTATTTATCCCCCTCGTCACTATCTACCAAAGGATACTTATAAGCGGCTTTAGATTTCATGTTAACGGGTGTTGGAAAGGTTTTTGGTTTGAGTGCAAGAAAGTAAATAATACAAGTAAAAAGAAAGCAAGTAAAAAGAGTGTTTGGAATGGTGGTTGAACTCAATAGGTCTAAGACGTTCTCGGGGATGTAGGATACACCACTAGCATGCAGAAGTTGATCATAATTAGGTTAACCTATTTGTTGTGTCATGATATATGTGGAGAGAGTTCCGCAAGAAGATGTTCACTCAAGGCTCGTAGGCAGTCACTTTGTTGAGCCAAGAATAAGGTCAAATAACCAGTGCAATGCCTGGAAGAAATCACCATGCAGACCACCGCAATTAAGGGTTTCCCTGTGGATATCGTAATTAGCTTAGTGAATCTCCCTTTGTTCCCCCTTCGACCGTGTTGGATGATAGCGGTGCTTATAGTCAAAGTAGCAACCAGCACAAACACCCAAGCACGTCGAAAGGGTTTCAGCCTCTTACTTTAGACCCGAAGGCAAATGATATGTGGCCGACTACACATACCATCTAAAGGGAGAGATCAAACACACATCATAGATCAATGGATCCTCTACACAAGTAATAGATCATATTTATTTTATTTCATAATAATTCTAGGGTTTCTCCATCTCCCCAAGAACGAAGGGAACTACTCACACATGAAAGCAATCAACAACATCATCATAATCAAATGGATGCATAAAAGTAATGGGGAATGAATCTAGTGCAAACCACAATTGAATCTAGAATTATATCAAGATCCAATGAAAGGAAGATGGGGGTAGAGATGGTGATGGAGATGCAGCGGTTGATGATGTAGGTGATGATATGTTGTCCTCCAATGATCCGAGCAGCAGCAAGGATTTTCCCTTCTCCAAGTTCCTCATTCAGATCCCTTTCCAGTGTGGTTTTTAGTGGCTGGAGGTTTCTATGAATGTCGGATCTATGATCTGTTTTCGCCAGGAGGAAGTATTTTACTAGGCGATCCCATCACTGGGTCGTACGGGCGCGTACCACTAGTTGTTACGATGGATAGAGCCTCCTGAGCATGGGCAATTCTTCCAGGTGCGAAGGTAAATCAGAAAAATGACTTTTATCACTTAAAAATATCATATAACTGTGTAATATGATAGTCTCAATTGATATGTTCATTACAGACTTAGTAAACTGGGATTCTGTTGAAGCAAGGACAAAAAGTTGCGTGCAAATGCGGTAAAATACTAAAACTCTACTCTGCCCATGCAAAAACAATAAGTAAAAATGCTCAAATTTTGGACTCATCACCATCCGCCATGGCCGGGAAAAAACCCGTGGTAGATTCTTTGGTGACGGGGCTTTTACCATGGAGGCCATCCATCGTAGAAGAATTTTTAACTAGGAAAAACGGGCCTTCAACCATGAAAACCATCTATTGTAAAAGCCAAATTTTCTTGTAGTGATGCTCTTTATGTTGATGTGATAGAATAGTTTATTGTAATGTGTTATATTGATACAAGTTTTATAACATATCAACTGAAATTTATCTCAATTTAGGCTATGTGTTAAGAAAGAAGGTGGCATAGTGAAATGAAAGAGAGTTCCAGGAACCCCAAAACCGTGGGCAATACCTCATAAAAATGGCCATAAAACACGAGTTTTTTCCATAACTCTCAAACATGTAAATCGCCCTGGAACCCCAAAATTGTGGGCAATAGCTCATGAAACGGCCATAAAACGCCAAAACGACGAGTTTTTGGTCATACCTGCCAAAATGTAAATCGCCCTGGAACCCCAAAACTATGGGCAATAGCTCATGAAGAAGGCCATAAAACACGAAAACGATGAGTTTTTGGTCATGCCCTCAAACATGTATGGGCCCTTATGGTCATTGTAAATCGCCTTGGAACTCAAGAATTGTGGAGAATTACTCATTAAAACAACCATAAAATGCGAAAATGATAAGTTCTTGATTATAACTCTCAAACATGTATCCGGTATTACTAGACATGCAAATCCCTCTAGAACTCAAAAACTATGGGCATAGTTCATAAAAACGGACATAAAACACAAAAACGACGAGTTTTTTCATAACTCTAAAACATATACTAGGTCTTACCGTGCCATGCATATCTCCTTGCACGCCAGAACTATGTGGTATAGCTCATGAATATGACCATAAAACACGGAAACAATGAGTTTTTGGTCATGGCAATCAAACATGTACCTGGTCTTACGAGCCATACAAATCCCCCTGAAACCTCAAAACTGTGGGCAATAGCTCATGAAAACGGCCATAAAACATGAAAACGACGAGTTCTTGGTCATGCCCTTAAACATGTATCAGTCCTTACAATCGTTGTAAATCACCCTCGAATCCTAAAACTGTGGGCAACAACTCATTAAAATGGTTAGAAAACGCAAAAACAATGAGTTTTTGGTGATGCCCTAAAACATGTATGGGCCCTTACGGTCATTGTAAATCACCTTGGAACTCCAAAACTATGGACAATAACTCATGAAAACAGCCATAAAACGCGAAAACGATGAATTCTTGCTTATAACTCTCAAACATGTATTCGGTCTTACAGGTTATGCAAATCACCCTTGAACTTCAAAACTATGGGTAATAGTTCATGAAAACGGTCATAAAACAAAAAAAAAAGACAAGTTGTTGGTCATAACTCTAAAACATATACCCGGACTTACGGGCCATTCAAATCCCCTGAGAACCCCGAAACTATGGGCAATAGTTCATGAAACGGCCATAAAACACGAAAATGGCGAGTTTTTGGTCATATCTCTCAAAAATGTATCGGATTTTATCGGCCATGAAAATACCCCTGGAACCCCAAAACCGTGGGAAATTGCTCTTAAAAACAGAAATAAAACATGAAAACGACGAGTTCTTGGTCATGGCGTCAAACTAGTATCGGTCCTTACGGTCGTTGTAAATCGCCCTAGAGCCCCAAAATTGTGGGCAATACCTCATTAAATGGCCATAAAACATGAAAAGACGTGTTTTTTCGTACCTCTCAAACGTGTAAATCGTCCTGGAAGCCTAAACCTGTGGGCAATAGCTCATGAAAACAACCATAAAACAAAGAAAAAAAATGAGTTTTTGGTCATACCTCTCAAACATATAAATCGCCCTTGAAATCTAAAACTGTGGGCAATAGCTCATGAAAACGGTCATAAAACACGAAAACGATGAGTTTTTGGTCATAGCTCATGAAAATGGTCATAAAACACGAAAACGATGAGTTTCAGGCCTTACTGTCATTGTAAATCGCCTTGGAACTCCAAAACTGTGGACAACAACTCATTAAAACAGCCATAAAACGCGAAAATGATGAGTTGTTGGTCATAGGTCTAAAATATATACCGGGTCTTACGCGGCACATGCAAATCCCCCGGGAATCCCTAAACTATGAGCAATACTTCATGAAACGGCCATAAGACGCGAAAACGACGAGTTTTTGGTTATATCTCCCAAACATGTATCAGGTCTTGCGGGCCATGCAAATCTCCCTGGAACCCTAAAACTATGGGCAATAGCTCATGAACATGGCCATAAAACAAGAAACCGACGTGTTCTTGGTCATGCCCTCAAAAATGTATCGGGCCTTACGGTCGTTGTAACTCGCCAGGAACCCCAAAGCTGTGGGCAATACCTCATGAAAATGGCCATAAAACACGAAAAAGACGAGTTTTTTGCCTAACCGTCAAACATGTAAATCTCCCTGGAACCCAAAAATTATGGGCAATAGCTCATGAAAAAGACCATAAAATGCAAAAACGACGAGTTTTTGGTCATACCTGCCAAAATATAAATCACCCTGGAACCCCAAAACTGTGGGTAACAGCTCATGAAAACGGACATAAAACACGAAAACGACAAGTTTTTGGTCATACCATGAAACATGTATGGGCCCTTACGGTCATTGTAAATCGCCTTGGAACTCCAAAACTGTGGAGAATAACTCATTAAAACAGCCATAAAACGCAAAATGCATGAGTTCTTGCTTATAACTCTCAAACATGTATCCGGTCTTACTGGCCATGCAAATCCCCCTGGAACTCCAAAACTGTGGGCAATAGTCCAAGAAAACGGCCATAAAACACCAAAAAGACGAGTTGTTTGTCATAACTCTAAAACATATACCTGGTCTTACAGGCCATGAAAATCCCTCGGGAACCCTGAAACTGTGGGCAATAGTTCATGAAGCGGCCATAAAACACGAAAACGGCAAGTTTTTGGTCATATATCTCAAACATGTATCAGATCTTACCAGCCATGAAAATACCACTGTAACCCAAAACTGTGGGCAATAGCTCATAAAAATAGAAATAAAACATGAAAACGACAAGTTCTTGGTCATGCCCTCAAACTTGTATCGGTCCTTACGGTCGTTGTAAATCGCCCTAGAGCCCCAAAATTGTGGGGAATACCTCATTAAATGGCCATAAAACACGAAAAAGACGTGTTTTTTTGTCATAACTGTCAAATGTGTAAATCGCACTGGAAGCCTAAAACTGTGGGCAATAGCTCATGAAAACAACCATAAAAAAAATAATGAGTTTTTGGTCATACCTCTCAAACATATAAATTGCCCCGGAACCCCAAAACTGTGGGCAATAGCTCATGAAAACAGTCATAAAACAGGGAAACAATGAGTTTTTGGTCATGAATCTCAAACATGTACCTAGTCTTACGGGCCATGCAAATCCCCTGAAACCTCAAAACTGTGGGCAATTGCTCATAAAAACAGAAATAAAACATGAAAACAACGAGTTCTTGGTCATGCCCTCAAACTAGTATCGGTCCTTATAGTCGTTGTAAATCACCCTACAGCCCCAAAATTGTGGGTAATACCTCCTTAAATGGCCATAAAACACGAAAAGACGTGTTTTTTGCCGTAACTCTCAAACGTGTAAATCGCCTTGTTAGCCTAAAACTGTGGGCAATAGCTCATGAAAACAACCATAAAACAAAGAAAACATGAGTTTTTGGTCATACCTCTCAAACATATAAATTGCCCTGGAAAGCCAAAATTGTGGGCAATAGCTCATGAAAACGGTCATGAAACACGGAAACGACGAGTTTTTGGTCATGCAAACATGTATCGGGCCTTACGGTCATTGTAAATCGCCTTGGAACTCCAAAACTGCACAACAACTCATTAAAACAGCCATAAAAAGCAAAAATGACGAGTTGTTGGTCATAGCTCTAAAATATATACCGGGTCTTACGCGGGACATGCAAATCCCTCGCGAATCCCTAAACTGTGAGCAATACTTAATGAAACGGCCATAAACGCGAAAACGACGAGTTTTTTGTTATATCTCTCAAACATGTATCAGGTCTTGCAGGCTATGCAAATCTCCATGGAAACCCAAAACTATGGGCAATAGCTCATGAACACGACCATAAAACACGAAAATGACGAGTTCTTGGTCATGGCGTCAAATATGTATCGGGCCTTACGGTCGTTGTAAATCGCCCAGGAACCCCAAAACTATGGGCAATACCTCATGAAAATGGCCATAAAACATGAAAAAGACGAGGTTTTTTAGCCACAACTCTCAAACATGTAAATCGCCTTGGAACCCCAAAATTGTGGGCAATAGCTCATGAAAACGGCCATAAAAAGCAAAAAACAATGAGTATTTGTTCATACCTCTTAAAATGTAAATCACCCTGGAACCCCCAAACTGTGGGCAATAGCTCATGAAAACGGCCATAAAACACAAAAACGACAAATTTTTGGTCATGCCCAGAAACTTGTATGGGCCCTTACGGTCATTGTAAATCGCCTTGGAACTCCAAAACTATGGAGAATAACACATTAAAACAGCCATAAATGCAAAAACGATGAGTTCTCGCTTATAATTCTCAAACATGTATCTGGTCTTACTGGCCATGCAAATCCTGCTAGAATTCCAAAGCGATGGTTATAGTTCATGAAAACAGCCATAAAACACAAAAATGACGAGTATTTTCATAAGTATAAAACATATACTAGGTCTTATCATGCCATGCAAATCTCCTTGCACCCCAGAACTATGTGGCCATAAAACATAGAAACCCGGAAACAATGAGTTTCCGTGTACCGTGCCATGCAAATCTCCTTGCTCATGAAAATTGCCATAAAACACAGAAACAATGAGTTTTTGGTCATGACTCTCAACATGTATCGGGTCTTATGGGCCATGCAAATCCCCCTGAAACCCCAAAATTGTGGGCAATAGCTCATGAAAACGACCATAAAACATGAAAACGACGAGTTCTTGGTCATGCCCTTAAAAATGTATCAATCCTTATGGTCGTTGTTACTCACCCTGGAACCCCAAAAATGTGGGCAACAGCTCATGAAAGCGTACATAAAACACGAAAACGACGAGTTTGTGGTCATGCCGTGAAACTTGTATTGTCTCTTACGGTCATTATAAATCTCCTTGGAACTCCAAAACTGTGGAGAATAACTCATTAAAACAGCCATAAAACGCGAAAACGATGAGTTCTTTCTTATAACTCTCAAACATGTATCCGGTCTTACTGGCCATGCAAATCCCCCTAGAACTCCAAAACTATGGGCAATAGGTCATGAAAACAGCCATAAAACACAAAAAAAATGAGTTGTTGGTCATAACTCTAAAACATAAACCTGGTCTTACGTGTCATGCAAATCCCTCGAGAATCCCGAAACTTTGGCAATAGTTCATGAAACTGCCATAAAACGTGAAAACGACGAGATTTTGGTCAAATCTCTCAAACATGTATCGGATCTTACCGGCCATGAAAATACCCCTAGAACCCAAAAACTGTGGGCAATACCTCATAAAAACAGAAATAAAACATGAAAACGACGAGTTCTTGGTCATGCCCTCAAACTTGTATCGGTCTTTATGGTCGTTGTAAATTGCCCTAGAACCCCAAAACTGCGGGCAATAGCTCATGAAAACGGCTATAAAACACGAAAACAACGAGTTTTTGGTCATGCCTTGAAACATGTATGGGCCCTTACGGTGATTGTAAATCGCCTTGGAACTCCAAAACTGTGGAGAATAACTCAATTAAACAGCCATAAAACGCGAAAACGATGATTTCTTACTTATAACTCTCAATCATGTATCCAGTCTTACTGGCCATGCAAATCCCCTAGAACTCCAAAACTGTGGGCAATAGTTGATGAAAACGGCCATAAAACACAAAAAAGAAGAGTTATTGGTCATAAATCTAAAACATATACCTGGTCTTACAGGCCATGCAAATCATCCGAGAACCCCGAAACTATGGGCAATAGTTCATTAAACGGTCATAAAACGCGAAAACGGCGAGTTATTGGTCATATATCTCAGAAATGTATCGGATCTTACTGACCATGAAAATACCCCTGGAACACCAAAACTATGGGCAATAGCTCATAAAAACAGACACAAAACATATAAACGACAAGTTCTTGGTCAAGACCTCAAACTTGTATCTGTCCTGACGGTCATTGTAAATCGCCCCTGGAGCCCCAAAACTGTGGGCAATACCTCATTAAATGGCCATAAAACACGAAAAAGATGTGTTTTTTTGTCATAACTCTCAAACGTGTAAATCGCCCTGGAACCCTAAAACTGTGGGCAATAGCTCATGAAAATAGCTATATAACAAAAAAACGATGAGTTTTTGGTCATACCTCTCAAACATATAAATCGCCTTAGAACCCCAAAACTTTGGGTAATAGCTCATGAAAACGGTCATAAAACACGAAAACGACAAATTTTTGGTCATGCCCTCAAACATGTATCGGGCCTTACGGTCATTGTAAATCGCCTTGGAACTCCAAAACTATGGACAATAACTCATTAAAATAGCTCTAAAATATATACCGGGTCTTACGTGACATGCAAATCCCTTGGGAATCACGAAACTGTGAGCAATACTTCATGAAACGGCCATAAAACGAGAAAATGACGATTTTTGGTTATATATCTAAAACATATATCAGGTCGTGCGGGCCATGCAAATCTCCCTGTACCCCAAAACTGTGGGCAATAGCTCATGAACACGACCATAAAACACGAAAATGACGAGTTCTTTGTCATGGCGTCAAAAACGTATCGAGCCTTATGGTTGTTGTAAATCGCCCAGGAACTCCAAAACTGTGGGCAATACCAACATGTATTCGGTCTTACTGGCCATGCAAATCCCCCTAGAACTCCAAAACTATGGGCATAGTTCATGAAAACGGCCATGAAACACAAAAACAACGAGTTTTTTGATAAGTCTAAAACATATACTAGGTCTTACCATGCCATGCAAATCACCTTGCACCCCAGAACTATGTGGTATAGCTCATAAAAATGGCCATAAAACACGAAAACAATGAGTTTTTGGTCACGACTCTCAAACATGTACCTGGTCTTATGGGCCATGCAAATCCCCCTGAAACCCCAAAACTGTGGGCAATTGCTCATAAAAACAAAAATAAAACATGAAAACGATGAGTTCTTGGTCATGCCCTCAAACCTATATTGGTCCTTACGGTCGTTGTAAATCGCCGTAGAGCCCCAAAATTGTGGGCAATACCTCCTTAAATGGCCATAAAACACGAAAAGACGTGTTTTTTGTCGTAACTATCAAACGTGTAAATCGCCTTGGTAGCCTAAAACTGTGGGCAATAGCTCATGAAAACAACCATAAAACAAAGAAAACATGAGTTTTTGGTCATACCTCTCAAACATATAAATTGCCCTGGAAAGCCAAAACTGTGGGCAATAGCTCATGAAAACGGTCATTAAACACGAAAACGACGAGTTTTTGGTCATGCAAACATGTATCGGGCCTTACGGTCATTGTAAATTGCCTTGAAACTCCAAAACCGTGGACAACAACTCATTAAAACAGCCATAAAACCTGAAAATGACGAGTTGTTGGTCATAGCTCTAAAATATATACCGGGTCTTACGCGGGACATGCAAATCCCGCAAGAATCCCTAAACTGTGAGCAATACTTCATGAAACGGGCATAAAAACGCGAAAACGACGAGTTTTTGGTTATATCTCTCAAACATATAGCAGGTCTTGCGGGCCATGCAAATCTCTCTGCAACCCCAAAACTATGGGCAATAGCTCATGAACACGACCATAAATATGAAAACGACGCGTCCTTGGTCATGCCCTCAAATATGTATCGGGCCTTACGGTGGTCAAAATCACCCAGGAACCCCAAAACTATGGGTAATACCTCATAAAAATGGCCATAAAACACGAAAAAGACGAGTTTTTTTCCATAACTCTCAAACATGTAAATCGCCCTGGAACCCTGAAATTGTGGGCAATAGCTCATGAAAACAAACATAAAACGCAAAATCGACGAGTTTTGGTCATACCTGCCAAAATTTAAATCACCATGGATCCCCAAAACTGTGGGCAATAGCTCATGAAAATGGCCATAAAACACGAAAACAACAAGTTTTTGGTCATGCCCTAAACCTTGTATGGGCCCTTAGAGTCATTGTAAATCGCCTTGGAACTCCAAAACTGTGGAGAATAACACATTAAAACTACCATAAAATGCGAAAACGATGAGTTCTTGCTTATAATTCTCAAACATATATCCGGTCTTACTGGCCATGCAAATACCCCTGGAACTCCAAAAATGTGGGCAATAGTTCATGAAAACGTCCATAAAACAGAAAAGACGAGTTGTTGGTCATAACAATAAAAGATATACCTGGTCTTACGGGCCATGAAAATCCCTCGAGAACCCCGAAACTCTCGGCAATAGTTCATGAAACGGCCATAAAGCACGAAAACGCCATGGTTTTGATCATATCTCTCAAACATGTATCAGATCTTACCGGCCATGAAAATACCCCTGGAACACAAAACTTTGGGCCATAGCTCATAAAAACAGAAATAAAGCATGAAAACGACGAGTTCTTGGTCATGCCCTCAAACTTGTATCGGTCCTTACGGTCGTTGTAAATCGCCACGGAGCCCTAAAATTGTAGGAAATACCTCATTAAATGGCCATAAAACACGAAAAAGACGTGTTTTTGTCATAACTCTCAAACGTGTAAATCATCCTGGAAGCCTAAAACTGTGGGCAATGTCTCATGAAAACAACCATAAAACAAAAAAACAATGAGTTTTTGGTCATACCTCTCAAACATAGAAATTGCCCCAGAACCCCAAAACTATGGGCAATAGCTCATGAACACGAAAACGACGAGTTTTTGGTCATGCCCTCAAACATGTATCGGGCCTTACGGTCATTGTAAATCGCCTTGGAACTCCAATACTATGGACAATAAATCATTAAAATAGCCATAAAACGCGAAAATGACCAGTTGTTGGTCATAGCTCTAAAATATTTACCGGGTCTTACGTTACATGCAAATCCCCCGGGAATCCCGAAACTGTGAGCAATACTTCATGAAACGGCCATAAAACGAGAAAATGTCGATTTTTTGGTTGTATCTCTAAAAAATATATCAGGTCGTGCGGGCCATGCAAATCTCCCTGAAACCCCAAAACTGTGGGCAATAGCTCATGAACACGACCATAAAAACGAAAATGACGAGTTCTTTGTCATGTTGTCAAATATGTATTGAGCCTTACTGTTGTTGTAAATCGCCCAGGGACTCCAAAACTGTGGGCAACACCTTATGAAAATGGCCATAAAACACGAAAAAGACGAGTTTTTTTGCCATTACTCTCAAACATGTAAATCTCCCTGGAACCCCAAAATTGTGGGCAATAGCTCATGGAAACGGCCATAAAACGCAAAAAGACAAGTATTTGGTCGTACCTGCAAAAAGTAAATCGCCCTGGAACCCCCAAACTATGGGCAATAGCTCATGAAAACGGCCATAAAACACGAGAACGACAAGTTTTTGGTCATGACCTCAAACATGTATGGGCCCTTATTGTCATTGTAAATTGCCTTGGAACTCAAAAACTTTTGAGAATAACTCATTAAGACAGCCATAAAACACGAAAACAACGAGTTCTCGATTATAACTCTCAAAGATGTATCCGGTCTTACTTGCCATGCAAATCGCCCTAGAACTCCAAAACTATGGGCATAGTTCATGAAAACGGGCATAAAACACAAAAACAACTAGTTTTTTTTTGATAAGTCTAAAACATATACTAGGTCTTACTGTGCCATGAAAATCTCCTTGCACCCCAGAAGTATGTGGTATAGCTGATGAAAATGGCCATAAAACACGGAAACAATGAGTTTTTGTTCATGACTCTCAAACATGTACCTGGTCTTACGGGCCATGCAAATCCCCTGAAACCTCAAAACTGTGGGCAATTGCTCATAAAAACAGAAATAAAACATGAAAACAACGAGTTCTTGGTCATGCCTTCAAACTTGTATCGGTCCTTACAGTCGTTGTAAATCGCCCTAGAGCCCCAAAATTGTGGGTAATACCTCCTTAAATGGCCATAAAACACGAAAAGACGTGTTTTTTGCCGTAACTCTCAGACGTGTAAATCGCCCTGTTAGCCTAAAACTATGGGCAATAGCTCATGAAAACAACCATAAAACAAAGAAAACATGAGTTTTTGGTCATACCTCTCAAACATATAAATTGCCCTGGAAAGCCAAAACTGTGGGCAATAGCTCATGAAAACGGTCATGAAACACGGAAACGACGAGTTTTTGGTCATGCAAACATGTATCGGGCCTTACGGTCATTGTAAATCTCCTTGGAACTCCAAAAAATTGGACAACAACTCATTAAAACAACCATAAAAAGCGAAAATGACGAGTTGTTGGTCATAGCTCTAAAATATATACCGGGTCTTACGCGGGACATGCAAATCCCCCGCGAATCCCTAAACTGTGAGCAATACTTAATGAAACGGCCATAAACGTGAAAACGACGAGTTTATGGGCAATATAAATCGCCCTGGAACCCCCAAACTATGGGCAATAGCTCATGAAAACGGCCATAAAACACGAGAATGACAAGTTTTTGGTCATGACCTCAAACATGTATGGGCCCTTATTGTCATTGTAAATTGCCTTGGAACTCAAAAACTTTTGAGAATAACTCATTAAGACAACCATAAAACACGAAAACAACGAGTTGTCGATTATAACTCTCAAAGATGTATCCGGTCTTACTTGCCATGCAAATCACCCTAGAACTCCAAAACTATGGGCATAGTTCATGAAAACGGCCATAAAACACAAACACGGCTAGTTTTTTTGATAAGTCTAAAACATATACTAGGTCTTACTGTGCCATGAAAATCTCCTTGCACCCTAGAACTATGTGGTATAGCTGATGAAAATGGCCATAAAACACGGAAACAATGAGTTTTTGTTCATGACTCTCAAACATGTACCTGGTCTTACGGGCCATGCAAATCCCCTGAAACCTCAAAACTGTGGGCAATTGCTCATAAAAACAGAAATAAAACATGAAAACAACGAGTTCTTGGTCATGCCCTCAAACTTGTATCGGTCCTTAAAGTCGTTGTAAATCGCCCTAGAGCCCCAAAATTGTGGGTAATACCTCCTTAAATGGCCATAAAACACGAAAAGATGTGTTTTTTTGCCGTAACTCTCAAACGTGTAAATCGCCCTGTTAGCCTAAAACTGTGGGCAATAGCTCATGAAAACAACCATAAAACAAAGAAAACATGAGTTTTTGGTCATACCTCTCAAACATATAAATTGCCCTGGAAAGCCAAAACTGTGGGCAATAGCTCATGAAAACGGTAATGAAACACGGAAACGACGAGTTTTTGGTCATGCAAACATGTATCGGGCCTTACGGCCATTGTAAATCGCCTTGGAACTCCAAAACATTGGACAACAACTCATTAAAATAGCCATAAAAAGCGAAAATGACGAGTTGTTGGTCATAGCTCTAAAATATATACCGGGTCTTACGCGGGACATGCAAATCCCCCGCGAATCCCTAAACTGTGAGCAATACTTAATGAAACGGCCATAAACGTGAAAACGACGAGTTTTTGGTTATATCTCTCAAACATGTATCAGGTCTTGCAGGCTATGGAAATCTCCCTGGAAACCCAAAACTATGGGCAATAGCTCATGAACACGACCATAAAACACGAAAATGACGAGTTCTTGGTCATGGCGTCAAATATGTATCGGGCCTTACGGTCGTTGTAAATCGCCCAGGAACCCTAAAACTATGGGCAATACCTCATGAAAATGGCCATAAAACATGAAAAAGACGAGGTTTTTTAGCCATAACTCTCAAACATGTAAATCGCCTTGGAACCCCAAAATTGTGGGCAATAGCTCATGAAAACGGCCATAAAACGCAAAAAACAATGAGTATTTTTTCATACCTCTTAAAATGTAAATCACCCTGGAACCCCCAAACTGTGGGCAATAGCTCATGAAAACGGCCATAAAACACAAAAACGGCAAGTTTTTGGTCATGCCCAGAAACTTGTATGGGCCCTTACGGTCATTGTAAATCGCCTTGGAACTCCAAAACTGTGGAGAATAACACATTAAAACAGCCATAAAATGCAAAAATGATGAGTTCTTGCTTATAATTCTCAAACATGTATCTGGTCTTACTGGCCATGAAAATCCCCCTAGAACTCCAAAGCTATGGTTATAGTTCATGAAAACAGCCATAAAACACAAAAATGACGAGTTTTTTCATAAGTCTAAAACATATACTAGGTCTTATCATGCCATGCAAATCTCCTTGCACCCCAGAACTATGTGGCCATAAAACATAGAAACCCGGAAACAATGAGTTTCCGTGTACCGTGCCATGCAAATCTCCTTGCTCATGAAAATTGCCATAAAACACAGAAACAATGAGTTTTTGGTCATGACTCTCAACATGTATCGAGTCTTACGGGCCATGGAAATCCCCCTGAAACCCCAAAACTGTGGGCAATAGCTCATGAAAACGACCATAAAACATGAAAACGACGAGTTCTTGGTCATGCCCTTAAAAATGTATCGATCCTTGTGGTCGTTGTTACTCACCCTGGAACCCCAAAAATGTGGGCAACATCTCATGAAAGCGGACATAAAACACGAAAACGACGAGTTTGTGGCCATGCCGTGAAACTTGTATTGTCTCTTACGGTCATTATAAATCGCCTTGGAACTCCAAAACTGTGGAGAATAACTCATTAAAACAGCCATAAAACGCGAAAACGATAAGTTCTTTCTTATAACTCTCAAACATGTACCCGGTCTTACTGGCCATGCAAATCCCCCTAGAACTCCAAAACTATGGGCAATAGGTCATGAAAACAGCCATCAAACACAAAAAAAATGAGTTGTTGGTCATAACTCTAAAACATAAACCTGGTCTTATGTGCCATGCAAATCCTTCGAGAATCCCGAAACTTTGGCAATAGTTCATGAAACGGCCATAAAACGCGAAAACGGCGAGATGTTGGTCATATCTCTCAAACATGTATCGGCTCTTACCGGCCATGAAAATACCCCTAGAACCCAAAAACTGTGGGCAATACCTCATAAAAACAGAAATAAAACATGAAAACGACGAGTTCTTGGTCATGACCTCAAACTTGTATCGGTCTTTATGGTCATTGTATTTTGCCCTAGAACCACAGAACTGCGGGCAATAGCTCATGAAAACGGCCATAAAATACGAAAATAACGAGTTTTTGGTCATACCTTGAAACATGTATGGGCCCTTACGGTCATTGTAAATCTCCTTGGAACTCCAAAACTGTGGAGGATAACTAAATTAAACATCTATAAAATGCGAAAACGATGATTTCCTTCTTATAACTCTCAAACATGTATCCAGTCTTACTGGCCATGCACATCCCCTAGAACTCCAAAACTGTGGGCAATAGTTCATGAAAACGGCCATAAAACACAAAAAAGAAGAGTTATTGGTCATAAATCTAAAACATGTACCTGGTCTTACAGGCCATGAAAATCCTCCGAGAACCCCGAAACTGTGGGCAATAGTTCATTAAACGGTCATAAAACGAGAAAACTGCGAGTTTCTGGTCATATCTCTCAGAAATGTATCGGATCTTACCGACCATGAAAATACCCCTGGAACACCAAAACTATGGGCAATAGCTCATAAAAACAGAAACAAAACATGAAAACGACAAGTTCTTGGTCAAGCCCTCAAACTTGTATCTGTCATGACGGTCATTGTAAATCGCCCTGGAGCCCCAAAACACTATGGGCAATACCTCATTAAATGGCCAGAAAACACGAACAAGACGTGTTTTTTGTCATAACTCTCAAACGTGTAAATCGCCCTGGAACCCTAAAACTGCGGGCAATAGCTCATGAAAACAGCCATATAACAAAAAAACGACGAGTTTTTGGTCATACCTCTCAAACATATAAATCGCCTTAGAACCCCAAAACTGTGGGCAATAGCTCATGAAAACGGTCATAAAACACGAAAACGACGAGTTTTTGGTCATGCCCTCAAACATGTATCGGGCCTTACGGTCATTGTAAATCGCCTTGGAACTCCAAACTATGGACAATAACTCATTAAAATAGCTCAAAAAAATATACCGGGTCTTACGTGACATGCAAATCCACTGGGAATCACGAAACTGTGAGCAATACTTCATGAAACGGCCATAAAACAAGAAAATGACGATTTTTGGTTATATATCTAAAACATATATCATGTCGTGCGGGCCATGCAAATCTCCCAATACCCCAAAACTGTGGGCAATAGCTCATGAACACGACCATAAAACACGAAAATGACGAGTTCTTGGTCATGGCGTCAAATATGTATCGGGCCTTACGGTCGTTGTAAATCGCCCAGGAACCCCAAAACTATGGGCTATACCTCATGAAAATGGCCATGAAACATGAAAAAGACGTGGTTTTTTAGCCACAACTCTCAAACATGTAAATCGCCTTGGAACCCCAAAATTGTGGGCAATAGCTCATGAAAACGGCCATAAAACGCAAAAAACAATGAGTATTTGTTCATACCTCTTAAAATGTAAATCACCCTGGAACCCCCAAACTGTGGGTAATAGCTCATGAAAACGGCCATAAAACACAAAAACGACAAGTTTTTGGTCATGCCCTGAAACTTGTATGGGCCCATACGGTCATTGTAAATCGCCTTGGAACTCCAAAACTGTGGAGAATAACACATCAAAACAGCCATAAAATGCAAAAACGATGAGTTCTTGCTTATAATTCTCAAACATGTATCTGGTCTTACTGGCCATGCAAATCCCCCGAGAACTCCAAAACTATGGGCATAGTTCATGAAAACAGCCATAAAACACAAAAACGACGAGTTTTTTCATAAGTCTAAAACATATACTAGGTCTTATCATGCCATGCTAATGTCCTTTCACCCCAGAACTATGTGGCCATAAAACATAGAAACACGGAAACAATGAGTTTCCATGTACCGTGCCATGCAAATCTCCTTGCTCATGAAAATTGCCATAAAACACAGAAACAATGAGTTTTTGGTCATGACTCTCAACATGTATAGGGTCTTACAGGCCATGCAAATCCCCCTGAAACCCCAAAACTGTGGGCAATAGTTCATGAAAACGACCATAAAACATGAAAACGACGAGTTCTTGGTTATGCCCTTAAAAATGTATCGATCCTTATGGTCGTTGTTACTCACCCTGGAACCCCAAAAATGTGGTCAACAGCTCATGAAAGCGGACATAAAACACGAAAACGACGAGTTTGTGGTCATGCCGTGAAACTTGTATTGTCTCTTACGGTCATTATAAATCGCCTTGGAACTCCAAAACCGTGGAGGATAACTCATTAAAAAGCCATAAAACGCGAAAACGATGAGTTCTTTCTTATAACTCTCAAACATGTATCCGGTCTTACTGGCCATGCAAATCCCCCTAGAACTCCAAAACTGTGGGAAATAGTTCATGAAAACAGCCATAAAACACAAAAAAATGAGTTGTTGGTCATAACTCTAAAACATAAACCTGGTCTTATGTTCCATGCAAATCCCTCAAGAATCCCGAAACTTTGGCAATAGTTCATGAAACGGCCATAAAACGCGAAAACGGCGAGATTTTGGTCATATATCTCAAACATGTATCGGATCTTACCGGCCATGAAAATACCTCTAGAACCCAAAAACTATGGGCAATACCTCATAAAAACAGAAATAAAACATGAAAACGACGAGTTCTTGGTCATGCCCTCAAACCTGTATCGGTCTTTATGGTCGTTGTAAATTGCCCTGGAACCCCAGAACTGCGGGCAATAGCTCATGAAAACGGCCATAAAACATGAAAACAACGAGTTTTTGGTCATGCCTTGAAACATGTATGGGCCCTTACGGTCATTGTAAATCGCCTTAGAACACCAAAACTGTGGAGAATAACTCAATTAAACATCCATAAAACGCGAAAACGATGATTTCTTGCTTATAACTCTCAAACATGTATCTAGTCTTACTGGCCATGCAAATCCCCTTGAACTCCAAAACTATGGGCAATAGTTCATGAAAATGGCTATAAAACACAAAAAAGAAGAGTTATTGGTCATAAATCTAAAACATATACCTGGTGTTACAGGCCATGCAAATCCTCCGAGAACCCCGAAACTGTGGGCAATAGTTCATTAAACGGTCATAAAACGCGAAAATGGCGAGTTTTTGGTCATATCTCTCAGAAATGTATCGGATCTTACCGACCATGAAAATACCCCTGGAACACCAAAACTATGGGCAATAGCTCATAAAAACAGAAACAAAACATGAAAACGACAAGTTCTTGGTCAAGCCCTCAAACTTGTATCGGTCCTGATGGTCATTGTAAATCGCCCTGGAGCCCCAAAACTGTGGGCAATACCTCATTAAATGGCCATAAAACACGAAAAAGACGTGTTTTTTTGTCATAACTCTTAAACGTGTAAATCGGCCTGGAACCCTAAAACTATGGGCAATAACTCATGAAAACAGCCATATAACAAAAAAAAACGATGAGTTTTTGGTCATACCTCTCAAACATATAAATCGCCTTAGAACCCCAAAACTGTGGGCAATAGCTCATGAAAACGGTCATAAAACACGAAAACGACGAGTGTTTGGTCATGCCCTCAAACATGTATCGGGCCTTACGGTCATTGTAAATCGCCTTGGAACTCCAAAACCATGGAAAATAACTCATTAAAATAGCTCTAAAATATATACCGGGTCTAACGTGACATGCAAATCCCTTGGGAATCACGCAACTGTGAGCAATACTTCATGAAACGGCCATAAAACGAGAAAATGACGATTTTTGATTATATATCTCAAACATAGAAACACGGAAACAATGAGTTTCCGTGTACCGTGCCATGCAAATCTCCTTGCTCATGAACATTGCCCTAAAACACAGAAACAATGAGTTTTTGGTCATGACTCTCAACATGTATCGGGTCTTACGGGCCATGCAAATCCCCTGAAACCCCAAAACGATGGGAAATAGCACATGAAAACGACCATAAAACATGAAAACGACGAGTTCTTGGTCATGCCCTTAAAAATGTATCGATCCTTATGGTCGTTGTTACTCACCCTGGAACCCCAAAAATGTGGGCAACAGCTCATGAAAGCGGACATAAAACACGAAAACGACGAGTTTGTGGTCATGCCGTGAAACTTGTATTGCCTCTTACGGTCATTATAAATCGCCTTGGAACTCCAAAAAAGTGGATAATAACTCATTAAAACAGCCATAAAACGCGAAAACGATGTGTTCTTTCTTATAACTCTCAAACATGTATCCGGTCTTACTGGCCATGCAAATCCCCCTAGAACTCCAAAACTGTGGGAAATAGTTCATGAAAACAGCCATAAAACACACAAAAATGAGTTGTTGGTCATAACTCTAAAACATAAACCTGGTCTTATGTGCCATGAAAATCCCTCAAGAATCCCGAAACTTTGGCAATAGTTCATGAAACGGCCATAAAACGCGAAAACGGCGAGATTTTGGTCATATCTCTCAAACATGTATCGGATGTTACCGGCCATGAAAATACCCCTAGAACCCAAAAACTGTGGGCAATACCTCATAAAAACATAAATAAAACATGAAAACGACGAGTTCTTGGTCATGCCCTCAAACTTGTATCGGTCTTTATGGTCGTTGTAAATTGCCCTAGAACCCCAAAACCGCGGGCCATAGCTCATGAAAACGGCCATAAAACACGAAAACAACGAGTTTTTGGTCATGCCTTGAAACATGTATGGGCCCTTACGATCATTGTAAATCGCCTTGGAACTCCAAAACTGTGGAGAATAACTAAATTAAACAGCCATAAAACGCGAAAACGATGATTTCTTGCTTATAACTCTCAAACATGTCTCTAGTCTTACTGGCCATGCAAATCCCCTAGAACTCCAAAACTGTGGGCAATAGTTCATGAAAACGGCCATAAAACACAAAAAAGAAGAGTTATTGGTCATAAATCTAAAACATGTACCTGGTCTTACAGGCCATGCAAATCCTCCGAGAACCCCGAAACTGTGGGCAATAGTTCATTAAACGGTCATAAAACGCGAAAACGTCGAGTTTTTGTCATATCTCTCAGAAATGTATCGTATCTTACCGACCATGAAAATACCCCTGGAACACCAAAACTATGGGCAATAGCTCATAAAAACACAAACAAAACATGAAAACGACAAGTTCTTGGTCAATCCCTCAAACTTGTATCGTCCTAACGGTCATTGTAAATCGCCCTGGAGCCCGAAAACTGTGGGCAATACCACATTAAATGGCCATAAAACACGAAAAAGACGTGTTTTTTTGTCATAACTCTCAAATGTGTAAATCGCCCTGGAACCCTAAAACTATGGGCAATAACTCATGAAAACAACCATATAACAAAAAAACGATGTGTTTTTGGTCATACCTCTCAAACATATAAATTGCCTTAGAACCCCAAAATTGTGGGCAATAGCTCATGAAAACGGTCATAAAACACGAAAACGACGAGTTTTTGGTCATGCCCTCAAACATGTATCGGGCCTTACGGTCATTGTAAATCGCCTTGGAACTCCAAAACTATGGACAATAACTCATTAAAATAGCTCAAAAATATATACCGGGTCTTACGTGACATGCAAATCCCTTGGGAATCAGAAACTGTGAGCAATACTTCATGAAACGGCCATAAAACAAGAAAATGATGATTTTTGGTTATATATCTCAAACATACATCATGTCGTGCGGGCCATGCAAATCTCCCTGTACCCCAAAACTGTTTGCGATAGCTCATGAACACGACCATAAAACACGAAAATGACGAGTTCTTTGTCATGGCGTCAAATATGTATCGAGCCTTACGGTTGTTGTAAATCGCCCAGGAACTCCAAAACTGTGGGCAATACCAACATGTATTCGGTCTTACTGGCCATGCAAATCCCCCTAGAACTCCCAAACTATGGGCATAGTTCATGAAAACGGCCATAAAACACAAAAACAATGAGTTTTTTTGATAAGTCTGAAACATATACTAGGTCTTACCATGCCATGCAAATCACCTTGCACCCCAGAACTATGTGGTATAGGTCATAAAAATGGCCATAAAACACGAAAACAATGAGTTTTTGGTCATGACTCTCAAACATGTACCTGGTCTTACGGGCCATGCAAATCCCCCTGAAACCCCAAAACTGTGGGCAATTGCTCATAAAAACAAAAATAAAACATGAAAACGATGAGTTCTTGGTCATGCCCTCAAACCTATATTGGTCCTTACGGTCGTTGTAAATCGCCGTAGAGCCCCAAAATTGTGGGCAATACCTCCTTAAATGGCCATAAAACACGAAAAGACGTGTTTTTTGTCGTAACTATCAAACGTGTAAATCGCCTTGGTAGCCTAAAACTGTGGGCAATAGCTCATGAAAACAACCATAAAACAAAGAAAACATGAGTTTTTGGTCATACCTCTCAAACATATAAATTGCCCTGGAAAGCCAAAACTGTGGGCAATAGCTCATGAAAACGGTCATTAAACACGAAAACAACGAGTTTTTGGTCATGCAAACATGTATCGGGCCTTACGGTCATTGTAAATTGCCTTGAAACTCCAAAACCGTGGACAACAACTCATTAAAACAGCCATAAAACCTGAAAATGACGAGTTGTTGGTCATAGCTCTAAAATATATACCGGGTCTTACGCGGGACATGCAAATCCCGCAAGAATCCCTAAACTGTGAGCAATACTTCATGAAACGGGCATAAAACGCGAAAACGACGAGTTTTTGGTTATATCTCTCAAACATATATCAGGTCTTGCGGGCCATGCAAATCTCCCTGCAACCCCAAAACTATGGGCAATAGCTCATGAACACGACCATAAATATGAAAACGACGCGTTCTTGGTCATGCCTTCAAATATGTATCGGGCCTTACGGTGGTCAAAATCACCCAGGAACCCCAAAACTATGGGTAATACCTCATAAAAATGGCCATAAAACACGAAAAAGACGATTTTTTCCATAACTCTCAAACATGTAAATCGCCCTGGAACCCCGAAATTGTGGGCAATAGCTCATGAAAATAAACATAAAACGCAAAATCGACGAGTTTTGCTCATACCTGCCAAAATGTAAATCACCATGGATCCCCAAAACTGTGGGCAATAGATCATGAAAACGGCCATAAAACACGAAAACAACAAGTTTTTGGTCATGCCCTAAACCTTGTATGGGCCCTTAGAGTCATTGTAAATCGCCTTGGAACTCCAAAACTGTGGAGAATAACACATTAAAACTACCATAAAATGCGAAAACGATGAGTTCTTGCTTATAATTCTCAAACATATATCCGGTCTTACTGGCCATGCAAATCCCCCTGGATCTCCAAAAATGTGGGCAATAGTTCATGAAACGTCCATAAAACAGAAAAGACGAGTTGTTGGTCATAACAATAAAAGATATACCTGGTCTTACGGGCCATGAAAATCCCTCGAGAACCCCGAAACTCTGGGCAATACTTCATGAAACGGCCATAAAGCACGAAAATGCCGAGTTTTTGGTCATATCTCTCAAACATGTATCAGATCTTACCGTCCATGAAAATACACCTGGAACACAAAACTGTGGGCAATAGCTCATAAAAACAGAAATAAAGCATGAAAACGACGAGTTCTTGGTCATGCCCTCAAACTTGTATCGGTCCTTACGACCGTTGTAAATCGCCCTGGAGCCCTAAAATTGTAGGAAATACCTCATTAAATGGCCATAAAACACGAAAAAGACGTGTTTTTTTTGTCATAACTCTCAAACGTGTAAATCATCCTGGAAGCCAAAAACTGTGGGCAATAGCTCATGAAAACAACCATAAAACAAAAAACAATGAGTTTTTGGTCATACCTCTCAAACATATAAATTGCCCCAGAACCCCAAAACTGTGGGCAATAGCTCATGAAAACGGTCATAAAACACGAAAACGACGAGTTTTTGGTCATGCCCTCAAACATGTATCGGGCCTTACGGTCATTGTAAATCGCCTTGGAACTCCAAAACTATGGTCAATAAATCATTAAAATAGCCATAAAACGCGAAAATGACGAGTTGTTGGTCATAGCTCTAAAATATTTACCGGGTCTTACGTGACATGCAAATCCCCCGGGAATCCCGAAACTGTGAGCAATACTTCATGAAACGGCCATAAAACGAGAAAATGTCAATTTTTTGGTTGTATCTCTAAAAAATATATCAGGTCGTGCGGGCCATGCAAATCTCCCGGAAACCCGAAAACTGTGGGCAATAGCTCATGAACACGACCATAAAACACGAAAACGACGAGTTCTTTGTCATGGTATCAAATATGTATTGAGCCTTACTGTTGTTGTAAATCGCCCAGGAACTCCAAAACTGTGGGCAATACCTTATGAAAATGGCCATAAAACACGAAAAAGACGAGTTTTTTTTGCCATAACTCTCAAACATGTAAATCGCCCTGGAACCCCAAAAATGTGGGCAACAGCTCATGAAAGCACACATAAAACACGAAAACGACGAGTTTGTGGTCATGCCGTGAAACTTGTATTGTCTCTTACGGTCATTATAAATTGCCTTGGAACTCCAAAACTGTGGAGAATAACTCATTAAAACAGCCATAAAACGCGAAAACAATGAGTTCTTTCTTATAACTCTCAAACATGTATCCGGTCTTACTGGCCATACAAATCCCCCTAGAACTCCAAAACTGTGGACAATAGTTCATGAAAACAGCCATAAAACACAAAAGAATGAGTTGTTGGTCATAACTCTAAAACATAAACCTGGTCTCTTGTTCCATACAAATCCCTCGAGAACCCCGAAACTTTGGCAATAGTTCATGAAACGGCCATAAAACGCAAAAAATGTGGGCAATACCTCATAAAAACAGAAATAAAACAAGAAAACGACGAGTTCTTGGTCATGCCCTCAAACTTGTATCGGTCTTTATGGTCGTTGTAAATTGCCCTAGAACCCCAAAACTGCGGGCAATAGCTCATGAAAACGGCCATACAACACGAAAACAATGAGTTTTTGGTCATGCCTTGAAACATGTATGGGCCCTTACGGTCATTGTAAATCGCCTTGGAACTCCAAAACTGTGGAGAATAACTCAATCAAACAGCCATAAAACGCGAAAACGATGATTTCTTGCTTATAACTCTCAAACATGTATCCGGTCTTACTGGCCATGCAAATCCCCTAGAACTCCAAAACTGTGGGCAATAGTTCATGAAAACGGCCATAAAACACAAAAAAGAAGAGTTATTGGTCATAAATCTAAAACATATACCTGGTCTTACAGGCCATGCATATCCTCCGAGGACCCCGAAACTGTGGGAAATAGTTCATTAAACGGTCATAAAACACGAAAGCGACGAGTTTTTTTTGTCATATCTCTCAGAAATGTATCGGATCTTGCCGACCATGAAAATACCCCTGGAACACCAAAACTATAGGCAATTGCTCATAAAAACAGAAACAAAACATGAAAACGACAAGTTCTTGGTCAAGCCCTCAAACTTGTATCGGTCCTGACGGTCATTGTAAATCGCCCTGGAGCCCCAAAACTGTGGGCAATACCTCATTAAATGGCCATAAAACACGAAAAAGACGTGTTTTTTTTGTCATAACTCTCAAACGTGTAAATCGCCCTGGAACCCTAAAACTGTGGGCAATAGCTCATGAAAACAGCCATATAACAAAAAAGCGATGAGTTTTTGGTCATACCTCTCAAACATATAAATCGCCTTAGAACCCCAAAACTGTGGGCAATAGCTCATGAAAACGATAATAAAACACGAAAATGGCGAGTTTTGGTCATGCCCTCAAACATGTATCGGGCCTTACGGTCATTGTAAATGGCCTTGGAACTCCAAAACTATGGACAATAACTCATTAAAACAGCCATAAAAACACGAAAATGACGATTTGTTGGTCATATCTCTAAAATATATACCGGGTCTTACGGGACATGCAAATCTCCCGGGAATTCCGAAACTATGAGCAATACTTCATGAAACGGCCATAAAATGAGAAAACGGCAAGGTTTTGGTCATATCTCTCAAACATGTATCAGGTCTTGGGGCCATTTAAATCTCCCTGGAACCGCAAAACTCTCGGCAATAGCTCATGAAAACAACCATAAAACACAAAAAACGACGAGTTCTTGGTCATGCCCTCAAACATGTATTGGGCCTTACGGTCATTGTAAATCGCCCAGGAACCCTAAAACTGTGGGCAATACCTCATGAAAATGGCCATAAAACACGAAAAAGACGAGTTTTGACCATAACTCTAAAACTTGTAAATTGCCGTGGAACCCTAAAATTGTGGGAAATAGCTCGTAAAAATGGCCATAAAACACGAAAATGACGAGTTTTTGGTCATACCAGCCAAAATGTAAATCACCCCGGAACCCCAAAACCATGGGCAATAGTTCATGAAAACGACCATAAAACAGGAAAACGGCGAGTTTTTGGTCATGCCCTGAAACATGTATGGGCCCTTACGGTCATTGTAAATTGCCTTGGAACTCAAACACTGTGGAGAATAACTCATTAAGCAGCCATAAAACGCGAAAACGATTTGTTCTTGATTATAACTCTCAAACATGTATCCGTCCTTTCTGCACATGCAAATCCCCCTAGAACTCCAAAACTATGGGCATAGTTCATGAAAACGGCCATAAAACACAAAAATGACGAGTTTTTGTCATAACTCTAAAACATATACTAGGTCTTACTGTGCCATGCAAATCTCCTTGCACCCTAGAACTATGTGGTATAGCTCATGAAAATGGCCATAAAAAACGGAAACAATGAGTTTTTGGTCAAGACTCTCAAACATGTACCGGGTCTTACGGGCCATGCAAATCCCCCTGAACCCCCAAAACTGTGGGCAATAGCTCATGAAAACGGCCATAAAATATGAAAAGATGAGTTCTTTGTCATGCCCTTAAAATGTATCAGTCCTTATAGATGTTGTAAATCACCCTCGAATCCTAAAACTGTGGGCATTAACTCATTAAAATGCCCATAAAACGCCTAAACATTGCGTTTTTGGTCATGCCCTCAAACCTGTATGGGCCCTTACGATCATTATAAATCACCTTGGAACTCCAAAACTATGGACAATAACTCATTAAAACTCCCACGAAATGAGAAAATGATGAATTCTTGCTTATAACTCTCAAACATGTATCCGGTCTTACTGGTTATGCAAATCACCCTGGAACTCCAAAACTATGGGCAATAGTTCATGAAAACAGCCATACACCACAAAAGAAGATGAGTTGTTGGTCATAACTCTAAAACATATACCTGGTCTTACGGGCCATGCAAATCCCCCGAGAACCCCGAAACTGTGGGCAATAGTTCATGAAACGGCCATAAAACGCGAAAACAGTGAGTTCTTGCTCATATATCTCAAACATGTATCGGATCTTACAGGCCATGCAAATCCTCTGAAACCTCAAAACTGTGGGCAATTGCTCATAAAAACAGAAATAAAACGTGAAAACAACGAGTTCTTGGTCATGCCCTCAAACTTGTATCGGTCCTTACAGTCGTTGTAAATCGCCCTAGAGCCCCAAAATTGTGGGTAATACCTCCTTAAATGGCCATAAAACACGAAAATACGTGTTTTTTTGCCGTAACTCTCAAACGTGTAAATCGCCCTGTTAGCCTGAAACTATGGGCAATAGCTCATGAAAACAACCATAAAACAAAGAAGACATGAGTTTTTGGTCATACCTCTCAAACATATAAATTGCCCTGCAAAGCCAAAACTGTGGGCAATAGCTGATGAAAACGGTCATGAAACACGGAAACGATGAGTTTTTGGTCATGCAAACATGTATCGGGCCTTACGGTCATTGTAAATCGCCTTGGAACTCCAAAACTTTGGACGAAAACTCATTAAAACAGCCATGAAAAGCGAAAATGACGAGTTGTTGGTCATAGCTCTAAAATATATACCGGGTATTACGCGGGACATGCAAATCCCCCGCGAATCCCTAAACTATGAGCAATACTTAATGAAGCGGACATAAACGTGAAAACGATGAGTTTTTGGTTATATCTCTCAAACATGTATCAGGTCTTGCAGGCTATGCAAATCTCCCTGGAAACCCAAAACTATGGGCAATAGCTCATGAACACGACCATAAAACACGAAAATGATGAATTCTTGGTCATGGCGTCAAATATATATCGGGCCTTACGGTCGTTGTAAATCGCCCAGGAACCCCAAAACTATGGGCAATACCTCATGAAAATGGCCATAAAACGTGAAAAAGACGAGGTTTTTTAGCCACAACTCTCAAACATGTAAATCGCCTTGGAACCCCAAAATTGTGGGCAATAGCTCATGAAAACGGCCATAAAACGCAAAAAACAATGAGTATTTGTTCATACCTCTTACAATGTAAATCACCCTGGAACCCCCAAACTGTGGGCAATAGCTCATGAAAACGGCCATAAAACACAAAAACGACAAGTTTTTGGTCATGCCCTAAAACTTGTATGGGCCCTTACAGTCATTGTAAATCGCCTTAGAACTCCAAATCTGTGGAGAATAACACATTAAAACAGCCATAAAATGCAAAAACGATGAGTTCTCGCTTATAATTCTCAAACATGTATCTGGTCTTACTGGCCATGCAAATCCCCCTAGAACTCCAAAGCTATGGGCATAGTTCATGAAAACAGCCACAAAACACAAAAACAACGAGTTTTTTCATAAGTCTAAAACATATACTAGGTCTTATCATGCCATGCAAAGCTCCTTGCACCCCAGAACTATGTGGCCATAAAACATAGAAACACGGAAACAATGAGTTTCCGTGTACCGTGCCATGCAAATCTCCTTTCTCATGAAAATTGCCATAAAACACAGAAACAATGAGTTTTTGGTCATGACTCTCAACATGTATCGGGTCTTACGGGACATGCAAATCCCCCAGAAACCACAAAACTGTGGGCAATAGCTCATGAAAACGACCATAAAACATGAAAACGACGAGTTCTTGGTCATGCCCTTAAAAATGTATCGATCCTTATGGTCGTTGTTACTCACCCTGGAACCCCAAAAATGTGGGCAACAGCTCATGAAAGCAGACATAAAACACGAAAACGACGAGTTTGTGGTCATGCCGTGAAACTTGTATTTTCTCTTACGGTCATTATAAATCGCCTTGGAACTCCAAAACTGTGGAGAATAACTCATTAAAACAGCCATTAAACACGAAAACGATGAGTTCTTTCTTATAACTCTCAAACATGTATCCGGTCTTACTGGCCATGCAAATCCCCATAGAACTCCAAAACTGTGGCCAATAGTTCATGAAAACAGCCATAAAACACAAAAAAATGAGTTGTTGGTCATAACTCTAAAACATAAACCTAGTCTTATGTGCCATGCAAATCCCTCGAGAACCCCGAAACTTTGGCAATAGTTCATGAAACGGCCATAAAACGCGAAAACGGCGAGATTTTGGTCATATCTCTCAAACATGTATCGGATCTTACCGGCCATGAAAATACCCCTAGAACCCAAAAACTATGGGCAATACCTCATAAAAATAGAAATAAAACATGAAAACGACGAGTTCTTGGTCATGCCCTCAAACTTGTATCGGTCTTTATGGTCGTTGTAAATTTCCCTAGAACCCCAAAACTGCGGGCAATAGCTCATGAAAACGGCCGTAAAACACAAAAACAACGAGTTTTTGGTCATGCCTTGAAACATGTATGGGCCCTTACGGTCATTGTAAATCGCCTTGGAACTCCTAAACTGTGGAGAATAACTCAATTAAACAGCCATAAAACGCGAAAACGATGATTTCTTGCTTATAACTCTCAAACATGTATCCAGTCTTACTAGCCATGCAAATCCCCTAGAACTCCAAAATGTGGGCAATAGTTCATGAAAACGGCCATAAAACACAAAAAAGAAGAGTTATTGGTCATAAATCTAAAACATATACCTGGTCTTACAGGCCATGCAAATCCTCCGAGATCCCCGAAACTGTGGGCAATAGTTCATTAAACGGTCATAAAACTCGAAAACGACGAGTTTTTGGTCATATCTCTCAGAAATTATCGGATCTTACCGACCATGAAAATACCCCTGGAACACCAAAACTATGGGCAATTGCTCATAAAAACAGAAACAAAACATGAAAACGACAAGTTCTTGGTCAATCCCTCAAACTTGTAGCGGTCCTGACGGTCATTGTAAATCGCCCTGGAGCCCCAAAACTGTGGGCAATACCTCATTAAATGGACATAAAACACGAAAAAGACGTGTTTTTTTGTCAAAACTCTCAAACGTGTAAATCGCCCTGGAACCCTAAAACTGTGGGCAATAGCTCATGAAAACAACCATATAACAAAAAAGCGATGAGTTTTTGGTCATACCTCTCAAACATATAAATCGCCTTAGAACCCCAAAACTGTGGGCAATAGCTCATGAAAACGATCATAAAACACGAAAACGATGAGTTTTTGGTCATGCCCTCAAACATGTATCAGGCCTTACGGTCTTTGTAAATCGCCTTGGAACTCCAAAACTATGGACAATAACTCATTAAAACAGCCATAAAAACACGAAAATGATGAGTTGTTGGTCATATTTCTAAAATATATACCGGGTCTTACGGGACATGCAAATCTCCCGGTAATTCCGAAACTATAAGAAATACTTCATGAAACGGCCATAAAACGAGAAAACGGCAAGGTTTTGGTCATATCTCTCAAACATGTATCAGGTCTTGGGGCCATTCAAATCTCCTTGGAACCGCAAAACTCTCGGCAATAGCTCAGGAAAACAACCATCAAACACAAAAAACGACGAGTTCTTGGTCATGCCCTCAAACATGTATTGGGCCTTACGGTCGTTGTAAATCGCCCAGGAACCCTAAAATTGTGGGAAATAGCTCGTAAAAAGGCCATAAAACACGAAAACAACGAGTTTTTGGTCATACCAGCCAAAATGTAAATCACCCTGGAACCCCAAAACTGTGGGCAATAGTTCATGAAAACGACCATAAAACAGGAAAACGGCGAGTTTTTGGTCATGCCCTGAAACATGTATGGGCCCTTACGGTTATTGTAAATTGCCTTGGAACTCAAAAACTTTGGAGAATAACTCATTAAGACAACCATAAAACGCGAAAACGATGAGTTCTTGATTATAAATCTCAAACATGTATCCGTCCTGTCTGCACATGCAAATCCCCCTAGAACTCCAAAACTATGGGCATAGTTCATGAAAACGGCCATAAAACACAAAAATGACGAGTTTTTGTCATAACTCTAAAACATATACTAGGTCTTACTGTGCCATGCAAATCTCCTTGCACCCTAGAACTATGTGGTATAGCTCATGAAAATGACCATAAAACACGGAAACAATGAGTTTTTGGTCAAGACTCTCAAACATGTACCGGGTCTTATGGGCCATGCAAATCCCCCTGAACCCCCAAAACCGTGGGCAATAGCTCATGAAAACAGCCATAAAACATGAAAATATGAGTTCTTGGTCATGCCCTTAAAATGTATCAGTCCTTATGGTCGTTGTAAATCACCCTCGAATCCTAAAACTGTGGGCATTAACTCATTAAAATGCCCATAAAACGCCTAAACACTGCGTTTTTGGTCATGCCCTCAAACCTGTATGGGCCCTTACGGTCATTATAAATCACCTTGGAACTCCATAACTATGGACAATAACTCATTAAAACTCCCACGAAATGAGAAAATGATGAATTCTTGCTTATAACTCTCAAACATGTATCCGGTCTTACTGGTTATGCAAATCACCCTGGAACTCCAAAACTATGGGCAATAGTTCATGAAAACAGCCATACACCACAAAAGAAGATGAGTTGTTGGTCATAACTCTAAAACATATACCTGGTCTTACGGGCCATGCAAATCCCCCGAGAACCCCGAAACTGTGGGCAATAGTTCATGAAACGGCCATAAAACGCGAAAACGGTGAGTTCTTGCTCATATCTCTCAAACATGTATCGGATCTTACCGGCCATGAAAGTATCCCTAGGACTCCAAAACTATGGACAATAGCTCATAGAAACAGAAATAAAACATGAAAACGAGAAAATGACGATTTTTTGGTTATATATCTAAAACATATATCAGGTCTTACGGGGCATGCAAATCTCCCTGTACCCCAGAACTGTGGGCAATAGCTCATGAACACGAGCATAAAACACGAAAATGACGAGTTCTTTGATATGGCGTCAAATATGTATCGAGCCTTTCGGTTGTTGTAAATCGTCGAGGAACTCCAAAACTGTGGGCAATACCTTATGAAAATGTCCATAAAACACGAAAAAGACGAGTTTTTTTTGCCATAACTCTCAAACATGTAAATCGCCCTGGAACCCCAAAATTGTGGGAAATAGCTCATGAAAACGGCCATAAAACGCAAAAAACGACGAGTATTTGGTCATACCTGCAAAAAGTAAATCGCCCTGGAACCCCTAAACTGTGGGCAATAGCTCATGAAAACGGCCATAAAACACGAAAACGACGAGTTTTTGGTCATGACCTCAAACATGTATGGGCCCTTATTGTCATTGTAAATTGCCTTGGAACTCAAAAACTTTTGAGAATATCTTATTAAGATAGCCATAAAACACGAAAACGACAAGTTCTTGATTATAACTCTCAAACATGTATTCGGTCTTACTGGCCATGCAAATCCCCCTAGAACTCCAAAACTATGGGCATAGTTCATGAAAACGGCCATAAAACACAAAAACGACGAGTTTTTTTGATAAGTCTAAAACATATACTATGTCTTACCATGCCATGCAAATCACCTTGCACCCCAGAACTATGTGGTATAGCTCATAAAAATGGCCATAAAACATGAAAACAATGAGTTTTTGGTCATGACTCTCAAACATGTACCTGGTCTTACGGGCCATGCAAATCCCCCTGAAACCCCAAAACTGTGATTGCTCATAAAAACAAAAATAAAACATGAAAACGACGAGTTCTTGGTCATGCCCTCAAACCTATATTGGTCCTTACGATCGTTGTAAATCTCCCTAGAGCCCCAAAATTGTGGGCAATACCTCCTTAAATGGCCATAAAACACGAAAAGACGTGTTTTTTTGTCGTAACTCTCAAACATGTAAATCGCCTTGGTAGCCTAAAATTGTGGGAAATAGATCATGAAAACAACCATACAACAAAGAAAACATGAGTTTTTGGTCATACCTCTCAAACATATAAATTGCCCTGGAAAGCCAAAACTGTGGGCAATAGCTCATGAAAACGGTCATTAAACACGAAAACGACGAGTTTTTGGTCATGCACACATGTATCGGGCCTTACGGTCATTGTAAATTTCCTTGAAACTCCAAACCCGTGGACAACAACTAATTAAAACAGCCATAAAACCCGAAAATGACGAGTTGTTGGTCATAGCTCTAAAATATATACCGGGTCTTATGCGGGACATGCAAATCCCCCGAGAATCCCTAAACTGTGAGCAATACTTCATGACACAGGCATAGAACGCGAAAACGACGAGTTTTTGGTTATATCTCTCAAACATATATCAGGTCTTGCGGGCCATGCAAATCTCCCTAGAACCCCAAAACTATGGGCAATAGCTCATGAACTCGGCCATAAATATGAAAACGACGCGTTCTTGGTCACACTGGTGGAAACGGGGCTATAGGTCCCGGTTGGTACGGGGCTTTAGTCCCGGTTGCCCAACCGGGACGGGGCAATCAGGACTAAATCCCTAACCTTTAGTCCCGGTTGCCCCACCAACCGGGACTAAAGGGTGCACACGTGGCAGCGGCAGAGGGCGAGGGGGGTGGAGCATTAGTCCCGGTTCGTGACAGGAACCGGGACTAATAACCTTCTGCCGCGGCAGAGATTTGGCCCATTTCTCTGCCGCAGCAGAGAATTCATTTTGGCACATTTTGTTGCCGCGGCAGCATTTTCGCCATTTTTTGTGCCGCGGCAGAGAATATATTTAGGTTGTTTTATTGTTTATTTAGTGATTTGCACTTATCAATGAAGGAACCTTATATTACATCATGATGACAATATTATATTCAATACACGGATCGAGTTCATGCACTACATATAAAAGTTGCTATTCGATGCTACCGGCCAATTTCTTCAAAGTTGCTATTTTTACAATTCCTATTGTCTATACACAGCCGAGTAGTATTCCCCTTTTGGGTCTAGGACTTCTGCATCCAAGAATCCCGCCAATTCCTCCTGAATTGCTCGTACGCGATCCTTTGGCAGAAGACCGTCCCGTAGACGTTCGATCTGATTTAAAAAAGGAGTCAGCCTATATGAATGAAACTAAACACAATTTCATTGTAATTAAAAACTATAGAAATTGTTTACGTACGTGGAGTTTCTCTAAATTTCTGCCCTTCTCATCGCACGTCTGCCGGATAAACTCGCAAACATAGTATCCACATAGATTGTTTCCTGGTCCCTGCGTCAGTCACTTTACAAGAACAGAGTTCAATCAAAATAATAATCAAGCATGAGAATAACTGTATCAAAACTAGAATCAAAGAGATGCGCGGATATAGCTAGTGGTGCTTACATCTAGTGCTTCAAATGTAAGCTCCTCTTTCCAAACACCCCTAGCCTTCTTGGTGAACCGTTTCCAAGCGCTGCCCGGCATAGAAAACGAATAAAATAAGTTATTAAGTACTTGATATCATAAAATTCACGAACGTTGCCGATATAGTGTCGTAATGATTAGAATTACCGTCGGAGAAGTATCTGCATGTCCTTCCACGTCTCAAGGGGTTTATGTTTCGAGTCCATGACTAGTACACGCCCTTTGTCAAGTTGAATGATTAACAGAATATAGTGGAAGCTGCAAATGCATAACTAATCAATTATATACTTAACATCGAGTAAGCGAAATAGAAAGTGTATACAAGACAATAACACTCACTCGAAGTTGTAAGTAAATAGTATTTCCCTTTTGGTTTCTTGAAACCTTAACGCATGTACTATATTATCCTCCGTATCCTGGGGGCTTATTTTGAGATTAGCTTCATGAACCCAATATGGGCCAATGAAGCCAATGTCATAGATTTGTCCTCTGCTGCATTCGAGAATCTTCATTCTGCATATTACAGTATGATTATCTACATGCAATAAACAAAATAATATAGCTGGAGACTAAATTAATTTCAGAATTAGTACTTACAGACAATAGGCACTGATGATCGATTTGTCCAAGGCGTCTTGATTGAATAATTGAAATAGTTCATCAAATTCAATGGATATCATGTCATCCTTATCTTTCCCATGATGCTTTTTTGTAACCCTCAGCATTATCCAGTTAGCCCCGGCCCTTGTGGCATGTATGTACCAGTTATGCAATCTTCGCATTTTTGTTGGAAGATTGTTTACCTCCTCAGGTTTGACGAGAGGTTTGCCGTACTGGTATTTGTATGCTACTTCACTCACGGGGAAGAACTCTAACTGGGATAAGTACTGGGTAATACTCATACCTTGAGCAGTGGGAGCTTCTCCGTATTGTGCAACTACCTCTGGATCATAGTGCTCTTCGGCCCCATATTTGCTAAAGAAGAAAGATCGTCGTTACTATTTCTATATAGATAGCAGATGATTAATTAATGAATTAATTATATTACATGCACCTCGCCGGAGCGGTCGTCTTCTCGATACACAAGGCATCGTCTTCTCCCTCGCGGAAGGCAACACCTTCAACCTCAAACAAGTTGTCTATTCCGGTAAAAAGAGGATCACCCTCACCGGAGTTGTTCAGAAACGTTGATACGTCTAAATTATCTTCCCCACGGATCACACCTTGGATCAAATCTTCCTTTTCTTCGTCTCTGACGTGTGGGTCCATATTTTCTGCATAGGTGGAAAAACGAATAAGTCAAAGCGGCTAAAGGAGAAAGTTAAGTACGGTGTTGAGAGATATAAACCCTAATTCAGAGAAACCCTAATATATACATACACAATAATAAAATGAAGAGAAACCCTAAACCCTAAACCTAGCTACAAAAAGGAAACCGTGTAGTAGATAGGTAACTCTAGCTAAAATCAACTAAAATCAATATTCCGGAGTTCCGAGGGGTGTAAAACCTAGTTCGGAGAAACCTCGGATGCATATGAGAGGGGAACATGAGTATAAGGCTACAAAAGGGAAACTATAGTTGGTCAAGTATTGTTCGTCGATCTTCTATGGTCTTGATCTCGGTCTTCGATCTCGATCTCGATATCGTATTCTACCGAGAAGAACCAAATCACCGGAAAGAAAGGCAAACAATCAACACATGGCATCGATGCAATGCTCAAGCAATGATGATGATATGACAAGTTAATGTGCATTGGAATGTAACCCTAAAGCATGCTCGACAAGTTAATCGGGGTTCCGAGGGGCGCAAACCCTAACTCAAGGAACTCCGGAATCACCTGTTAGGGTTACTAGGGTGTTCTAATTAAACTTGTCATTTAAGTTGTTGAACAATGCATGATTATAGCATAGATAGATAGTTCTCATTTTTCTGAACATTTTTGTATATTATTTGTATTTTTCTGAATTACAGATTAAAAGTTATTGAATTTACAAGTTTTATTCAAATTCTGAAATTATTAAATCAAATGTTTAAACCTTTTGCACCATAGTAACAACTAGCCATAGTGGCTGAGAGGGGGGCCCGGAGCCACCTCAGCAGCAACGCAAGCAAAGGGGAAACAGGGTCATCTGTCACCAGAGAAGGAGCTAGCCCTAGAGGCTGACTGGTGGGACCAGGGCCACGCGGATGCCACCTAGACGCCACGTTGGGCTCGCCGGAGACACGTCAGACGGCGATGGTAGGCAGCGGAGGAGAGCAAGCGGGGCTACGGGACTTGGCGTGCTGGAATCAGCGCATCCAGGCGGACTCAAAATTGGCGGCGCCGCCCTCTGTTGGTTGCCGGAGCAGGTGGTACAACGACGGCCGACAGCGGCGAACGAGATCTAACAGCGCAGGCATGAACTACAGCGAGAGGGGAAGGATGGAGGCATCCAGAAGGTTCGCTTGCTCACCCTGAGCGCGTGAGGTTGGTCGGAGAGAGCGCGGGAGATCGAGGTTGAGCAGATCGACCCCGCGAGCACGGTCGGGGTCGAGGAAGACGGAGTCATGGGCGACGACTGGTGCGCGCACGGACGGAGGCGGCGGTGCTGGCGGATGGAACGCGCGGGCTCGGGCAGCCTGACGGCGTCGGGGGCGGCGAGCTCGGGCAGCCTGCCGGCGTCGGGGGCGATTGTGCGCGCGTCGGTGAAGCAGAGAAGTGATGGGGAAGGGTAGAAGAAGAGGAGGGGCGTCACTTATAACCAAAGGACCTTCACTCCCGGTTGGTGGTTCCAACCGGGACTAAAGGGTTATACGTCCCGGTTGGAGCCACCAACCGGGACATATACTCCAATATTTTCAGCAGACCAAGGGTTGGCGTGCAGGGGGTCTTTAGTCCCGGTTGGTGGCTCCAACCGGGACATATTCCCCTGTTTTCAAAAAATTTCAGGTATTTTCTCTCTGTTCCCGCCTTATTTTTATTTTGGGGTTTAAATTTGTATTGTTTTTTAAATGAATATTAATTTGGAATTTAGAAAAACTTTAAACATAAAAAGTGTTTGGATTTGAATAAATAATTCAAAACCATTTTCTGTTTTAAAAAATAATTAATGTAACCATTTAAAATATGAACCATTTACAATTAAAAATGAATTAACTTATATTTTTTTAATATCAATTTGGAATTTAGGAAAACTTTAAACATAAAAAGTGTATGGATTTGAATAAATAATCCAAAACCATTTTCTATTTTTATGTCGACATTATGTCGTGCGGCGTGTACCTTGTTCCGGATGGTGTCACCAACCAGGACTAAAGATGAACCTTTAGTCCCGGTTGGAGACACCAACCGGGACAAAACACGAGTCAACACTAATAATAGGGGTGAGTGTTGGAAAATGGAAAAGGGCTTTTCCGTGCGATAAAAAGGAAAACTTCCTCCTGCAACATTGTTCTCCATACCAATGTCCACACACATGCATAATATGGGCACAACATCACAAACTATGCCGTGATTCAGCACATAACATCGGTCATTTGGACCGAAAGCCATGAAACCTCGAACATGATAGGTCATTTTGTGAAGGTTTTCTCGAAACATGATCAATATACCAAGTCTGGTATTTTTCCTTTCAACTATGTAACAAAATATGACACCACGCGAAGGATTTTCATTGTTCGGATTTTATTGAATTTATTATGCCCGTTTTGAATTATCTGAATTTCTAACTATGGTCGAACTGGTGTGCATGAAGATAGGGGACGAGCATCGTTAGAACTTGCATTGGATCTCTGACGAAACCACATATTGCGAGTCTAAAAATGATTTTTTCAAAAAATCACGGGCGATAGATCATGTACCTGTAGTACAAACCGGACCCACTTCCTGCCGATTCGGCAGACATTTGTCCTTTTTACCCGGGATGGACGAAAAGGTTTGAGATGTACCGGTTGGGAGATAGTCCATGTAAGGTGGTCTAGTATTTTAGGAAAATGGGACGGTAGCATTCTAAAACGGCATTTTGGTGGTTACTTTACAAAACGACCCGTTTTTGCGCTCGGAAAATGGAAAAGGGCTTTTCCGTGCGACAAAAAGGAAAACTTCCTCCTGCAACATTGTTCTCCATACTAATGTCCACACACATGGATAATATGGGCACAACATCACAAACTATGCCGTGATTCAGCACATAACATCGGTCATTTGGACCGAAAGCCATGAAACCTCGAACATGATTGGTCATTTTGTGAAGGTTTTTTCGAAACATGATCAATATACCAAGTCTGGTATTTTTCCTTTCAACTATGTAACAAAATATGACACCACGCGAAGGATTTTCATTGTTCGTATTTTTTTTGAATTTATTATGCCCGTTTTGAATTATCTGAATTTCTAACTATGGTCGAACCGGTGTGCATGAAGATAGGGGATGAGCATCGTTAGAACTTGAATTGGATCTCTGAAGAAACCACATATTGCGAGTCTAAAAATGATTTTTTCAAAAAATCACGGGCGATAGATCATGTACCTATAGTACAAACCGGACCCACTTCCTACCGATTCGGCAGACATTTGTCCTTTTTACCCGGGATGGACGAAAAGGTTTGAGATGTATCGGTTGGGAGATAGTCCATGTAAGGTGGTCTAGTATTTTAGGAAAATGGGACGGTAGCATTCTGAAACGGCATTTTGGTGGTTACTTCACAAAACGACCCGTTTTTTGCGCTCGGAAAATGGAAAAGGGCTTTTCCGTGCGACAAAAAGGAAAACTTCCTCCTGCAACATTGTTCTCCATACCAATGTCCACACACATGCATAATATGGGCACAACATCACAAACTATGCCGTGATTCATCACATAACATCGGTCATTTGGACCGAAAGCCATGAAACCTCGAACATGATAGGTCATTTTGTGAAGGTTTTTTTGAAACATGATCAATATACCAAGTCTGGTATTTTTCCTTTCAACTATGTAACAAAATATGACACCACGCAAAGGATTTTCATTGTTCGGATTTTTTTTGAATTTATTATGCCTATTTTGAATTATCTGAATTTCTAACTATGGTCGAACCGGTGTGCATGAAGATAGGGGACGAGCATCGTTAGAACTTGCATTGGATCTCTGAAGAAACCACATATTGCGAGTCTAAAAATGATTCAGCACAACATCACAAACTATGCCGTGATTCAGCACATAACTTCCTGCCGATTCGGCAGACATTTAGTCCCGGATGTAGTCACAAACCGGGACTAAAAATATTTTCCGCCATTTCCCACCTCTTCCCGCCAAGTTTTCCCGCCCTTTCCTTTCTACTAGAGCTTTTAGTCCCGGATGTAGTCACTAACCGGGACTAAAGATATTTCCCGCCATTTCCCAAAGCTTCACGCCAAGTTTTCCCGCCCTTTCCCTCTATATTTAGGGTGATCGTGCCATGGCTATCCACACATCCACACCTTCCTCTCTTAGAACAATGGACAACGCCTACTGGGCCATTCTGACCCTCGAGGAGACCGAGGCGCTGTGCGCCTCCAACTACCCTTGTCCGCCGGGCTACCGGCCGCCCGCCGGCTGGATGCTGAGCGCTGGAGGGGTTCCTGTCCCTCCTGTCCCTCAAGGTTCCGCACGCCAGGCGGCCATCACAAACCACTTCTACCACGAGCTCACGCCGGAGCAGCGGATGGATCCCCAGTGGGATCCCGACAACTACGACACCTGGAATGCCTTCTTCGCTAATAGGCGGGAAAGGGAGCTCGCCAGGTACGAGGGTGATGGCCCGCCACCGGTGAACCACAACGAAGCCGGCCGTCGTCTGTGGTGGGCGAACCGTACTATCATCGGAGTGATGCGCTACATCGCCGGGGGAGACCATCCTCGCCTACGGTGCCCACGAGTCCACCCGCCACAGGCCCCACACTGTCCCGGCGGTAGCGGCATCGTCTTCCAAGAGACCCCTCTCCCGCCCGCCGTGAATCCGAGGCTAGAATGGCCCCTGGTATATGCCATGGATGGGCTGAGGATCCCCGGAGTGGCAGGTGACGATGATGATGACGACGACGATGAAGACCCTGAAGCTGCGTACTATAGGACTAGGCATGATTATGACTAAAGGGGGCGGCTTTAGTCCTGAGTGTTAGCTAGTCCCGGTTTGTCCCGGTTTTTAATATTAATAAATGTCTTGAGTGTTACCTAATAAATAGAGGGAAATGCCTATATAAAGACAGGGTTCATCTTTAGTCCCGGTTGGAGAAACCAACCGCGACTGAAGGGATTGCGGCAGAGTGGGCCAGGCAACACTAATAATAGGGGTGAGTGTCGACATTATGTCGTGCAGCTTGTACCTTGTCCCGGATGGTGTCACCAACCGGGACTAAAGATGAACCTTTAGTCCCGGTTGGAGACACCAAACGGGACTAAAGATGAGTCGGCACTAATAATAGGGGTGAGTGTCGACATTATGTCGTGAGTGTCGACATTATGTCGTGAGTGTCGACATTATGTCGTGAGTGTCGACATTATGCCGAGCTGCTTGTACTATAAATAGGCATCCTTGTGAGTCCAGTCCTCCAGCTAGTTTGAGGCATCTCCAAGATGGTTTTAGAGAGCATGGACACCACTACGGCCAGTTTCAGGGAGATGCCGACGGAGCCCAGTCCTCCGGCATCTCCGAGAAACTGGTCATAGAGGCACTCCCTAATATGTGAAATTAGTTAGCTCCGAGGCATATTGATCTAGTTAGTGAAGTTACAAGCTGCAAGATGGTTTTCGAGAGCAGGGACACCACTGCGGCCAGTTTCAGGGAGATGCCGATGGAGCCTAGTCCTCCGGCATCTCCGAGAAACTGGTCATAGAGGCACTCCCTAATATGTGAAATTAGTTAGCTCCGAGGCGTATTGATCTAGTTAGAGAAGTTACAAGCTGCAAGATGGTTTTCGAGAGCAGGGACACTACTACGACCAGTTTCAGGGAGATGCCGCCGGATCCCAGTCCTCCGGCATCTCCAAGAAACTGGTCATAGAGGCACTCCCGGTCCAGCCACAAAACGGGACTAACACTCAAGACATTTATTAATATTAAAAACTGAGACTACAAAACCGGGACTAAAGGCCAAAAACCGCGAAAGATATCCTTCGGTCAAGCCACAAACCGCGAAAGACATGAACTAGAGTTACATAATATGAGCATGAACTTCTTGGCATATGTCATTCCTTATGACCGCTTCAGACGTAACCATGGAGCATCTTCTTTACTTAACGGAATGCTTGGGTCAGTTTTCACTGTGAAGGGCAGAATTTCATCAAACTTATTATAATCTTCTGACATGTCTGTCTTGTCCTCGATTCCCACGATTTTTCTTTTCCCTGAAAGAACTATGTGACGCTTTGGCTCATCATATGATGTATTCGTTTGCATATTTTTTCTTTTTTTCGGTATGGAGGACATGTCCTTCACATAGAAAACCTGAGACACATCATTGGCTAGGACGAATGGTTCATCTCTATAACCAAGATTGTTGAGATCCACAGTTGTCATTCCGTACAACTGGTCTATCTTTACCCCTTCCCCATTCAGGTTGACCCATTTGCAGCGAAACAAAGGGACCTTAAAAGAGACTCCATAGTCTAGTTCCCATATCTCCTCTATGTAACCATAATATGTGTCCTTTTGTCCATTCTCGTCTATTGCATCAAAGCGGACACCACTATTTTGGTTGGTGCTCTTTTTATCTTGGGCGATCGTGTAGAATGTATTCCCATTTATTTCGTACCCTTGGAAATTCAATACAGTAGAAGATGGTGACGCGGCCAACAAGTATAGCTGATCTCCAACAGTGGTGTCATTCAAGAGATGTGTCCGCATCCAACCACCGAAAGACTTCATGTGTTCATCTGTAATCCATGATTCAGGCTTCCCCGGGTTTTTGGAGCGTACAATATTCTTGTGTTCCTCGATATACGGAGCTTCCAAGGTGGAATTATGTAGAACTGTGTAGTGTGCTTTAGTGAAAGAATCCCCGTCCCTACATATCATTGCTTTCTTTTCCAGCGTGCCTTTTCCACTTAGTCTTCCCTCATGCCGCGAGTCAGAAACACCAATCGGCTTAAGGTCAGGAATAAAGTCAACACAAAACTCAATGACCTCCTCTGTTCCATATCCCTTGGAGATGCTTCCTTCTGGTCTAGCACGGTTATGAACATATTTCTTTAAGACTCCCATGAACCTCTCAAAGGGGAACATATTGTGCAGAAATACCGGACCGAGAATGACAATCTCTTCCACTAGATGAACCAGGAGATGCGTCATAATATTGAAGAAGGATGGTGGGAACACCAATTCAAAACTAACAAGACATTGTACCACATCCTTCTGTAACCTTGGCAGAATATCTGGACTGATTACCTTCTGAGATATTGCATTGAGGAATGAACACAGCTTCACAATGGTTACTCGAACATTTTCCGGTAGAAGCCCCCTCAATGCAATCGGAAGCAACTGCGTCATAATCACGTGACAGTCATGAGACTTCAGGTTTTGGAACTTTTCTCTGCCATATTGATTATCCCCTTTATATTAGATGAGAAGCCCGACGGCACCTTGATACTATAAAGGACTTAAAAAAAGATTTCCTTCTCTGCTTTGGTAAGAGCATAGCTGGCACGACTTAAGTGACGCCCTTTATCCGTCTTGTTATGTGTATGCATGTTCTTTGGGTCTTTCATAATTTGTTGGTCCTCCCGTGCTTCAGGTGTATCTTTTGTCTTCCCATACACGCCTAGGAATCCTAGCAGGTTCACGCAGAGATTCTTCGTCACGTGCATCACGTCGATTGAAGAGCGAACACGCAGGACTTTCCAATATGGCAGCTCCCAAAATATAGATTTCTTCTTCCACATGGGTGCGTGTCCTGTAGCGACGTCGTTCGGAACTGATTGACCGCCGGGACCCTTTCCAAAGATTACTTCTATGTCCTTGACCATACCAAATACATCATCACCAGCAGGGAGTTCAGGCTTCTTCCGGTGATCTGCCTCACCTTTGAAATGCTTGCCTTTCTTTCTTACGGGATGATTGGTCGGAAGAAATCGTCGATTCGCCAGGTACACAACCTTCTTGTATTTATGAAAATATGTACCTTCGGTCTTATCTAAACAGTGGGTGCATGCCTTATATCCCTTGTTTGTCTGTCCTGAAAGGTTACTAAGAGCAGGCCAATCATTGATGGTTACGAATAACAACCCTCGTATATCAAATGGCTCCTGTTTGTTCTCATCCCACGCATGTACACCTGGTTTTCCCCACAACTGTAAGAGTTCTTCAGCTAATGGCCTAAGGTACACATCAATGTCGTTGCCCGGTTGCTTCGGGCCTTGGATGAGCACTGGCATCATAATGAACTTACGCTTCATGCACAACCAAGGAGGCAGGTTGTAGATACATAGAGTCACGGGCCAGGTGCTGTGACTGCAACTTAGACCAAACTCTGCTCCCCAAAAGGATTCATGCCATCCGTACTTAGACCAAACCATAAGTTCCTTGCGTCACCTGCAAAGTCTGGGAAGTCTCTCTCGATTTTTCTCCACTGTGACCCATCAGCAGGTGTCTCAACTTCCCGTCTTTCTTACGGTCTTCTTTGTGCCATCGCAACAACCTGGCATGCTCTTTGTTTCTGAACATGCGTTTCAACCTTGGTATTATAGGAGCATACCACATAACCTTAGCAGGAACCCTCTTCCGGAGGGGCTCTCCCTCAACATCACCAGGGTCATCTCGTCTGATCTTATACCGCAACGCATTGCATACCGGGCATTTATCTAAATTCTCATACTCCTTACCGTGGTAGAGGATGCAGTCATTAATGCATGCATGTATCTTTTGCACATCTAATCCCAGAGGACAGAGAGTCTTCTTTGCTTCGTAGGTACTCTCGGGAAGTTCGTTATGTTTTGGAAACTTCGGCTTCATTATTTTCAGCATCTTTTCAAATGAGGAGTCAGTTAGACCACACTCTGCCTTCCATCACAACAATTCCAGTGTGTACCGAGCTTTGTGCTGCCATCTTCACAATTTGGGTACAACAATTTCTTGTGATCTTCTAACATGCCCTCTAACTTCAACTTCTCATTTTCTGTTTCACAGTCTCGCTTTGCATCAGAAATGACCCTACCAAGTTCATCAGCCGGCTCATCTGATGCCCGTTCTTCACCTCTTTCCTCTCCATTGTCTTCCATTGTAGTATCACTGTATTCAGGAAACATATGATGATAGTTGTTATCATCATCTTCTTCTTCACCATCTTCCATCATAACCCCTCTTTCCCCGTGCTTGGTCCAGCAATTATAGTTGGGCATGAAACCTTTCATAATCAGGTGGCCGCGAATGATTTTCGAGGAAGAGTACTCCTTGTTGTTCCGACATTGAACACATGGACAACGTATAAATCCATTCTCTTTGTTTGCCGTAGCCACATCGATAAATTTATCCACGCCTTTGATATACCCGGCTACGCGCCGGTCACCGTACATCCATTCCCGACCGTTCATCTGCATCATATAAGTAAGTTTATCAAAAAACAGGACATCATAAATAGTGAAATAACCAATTCACACCGACACATGAATTGTATCAATGACCTAGAAACGATAAGATTGCTAACCTCGATCGAGGGAAATAAAGAGGAGAAAGCTCAAGTGCGTCTCGGACACCTTCTATATTTTTGTTCTATGAGAAATTCAACGGGATTATTCTCAAACATTTCATCAAACACCTTCAATGCATGCATGAGAAAAAACTAGCACACCCCCTCACACCTTCCACCATTCGAAAAAACAGAGTGGAGGCAGAGGGGGCTGGGGCATTGCATTTATAGAGGGCAGGGGGTCTTTAGTCCCGGTTGGAGCCAGCAACCGGGACTAAAGGTGCGTGCCACGCCACGTGGCTGTGGCCAAACCTTTAGTCCCGGTTGGTGGCTCCAACCGGGACGTATTCCCCCTTACCAACCGGGACGCATGCCCCTGGCCCCGTGCCCGCTCCAACCGGGACGCGTGCCAGCATTAGTCCCGGTTGGTGGCGCAACCGGGACAAATGCTCTGAGGGGTCGCGAACGGATAGCCCTTTTTCCACTAGTGTCATGCCCTCAAATATATGTATCGGGCCTTACGGTGGTCAAAATCACCTAGGAACCCCAAAACTATGGGTAATACCTCATAAAAGTGGCCATAAAACACGAAAAAGACGAGTTTTTTCCATAACTCTCAAACATGTAAATCGCCCTGTGTCAACACCCGGATTTTTCAATCCTAGATGCCTGTTATGCCATACATCGCAATCCCAGGATTACCATTTTTGCGAGACATAATAGAATTGGATACCATAGTACATCATCCATTACAAACGATACATAAGTTCTTACACAAATAGGGATCTCATGATCCAGTTCTTAATACAACATCAAGCAGCGGAATACGTAATAATAACGGTAGCGTAGGCGAAGCTCCATCTTTGGGGTCACAGGCAATGCTGACGATGGGAGATGATCCTAGTTGTCGTAACCTTCCTGGGGTCCATCTTCCAGGTACTCCTCTTCATAGTCTGGCCATGGGAATAGCCAGGGACAAAGCCATGAGTACTCTTTAAGTACTCGCAAACTAATACTAACAGGTAAAAGAGGGTTTTTGGATAATAGGACACTAGGCTCTAGGGTTGTTTTGCAAAAGCCAGATTTATCTCTACTAGGTTCCAAAGCTAGTCACAATTTTATAATTCCTAAGTGGGAACTTGTATTTCATATCACAACTCTGTTGTGGTCAAGTCAAAGTCTTAATTCATTTCACATGTCATTTTGAAAAGTCTGACGGGGGAACAGTATGGCCACTCCAACTGTCCATAACCACGGACGCGACTATTTGAATAGTTTGACACTGCAGAGATTGTACACTTTCACCACAACATTCGATACATCCGTCAGGAACAAATCCTGAATTCACCATACTCAGTATGCGGATAATCAATCCTAACCTTTCAATTACACGCCCTAGTATAAGCACCTCTCCTGTGAGTTTGGCCTCCCAACCATGACCAACTGTCATCTTGGGTACTGCACAGGTGGACAATCTTCACAAGGTAGCCTCAGCTCAGACCTTGGCCGTGAGGGAACTAATACTAAGGGATATAAGTTTCCAGTCATGCCCTACCCAATATTCAGGTATTGTGGTTGTACGATAAAATTGGAATGGTATCGCATCCAGACAACCATCAGTTTTATGAAGGGCTAAGGCTCATGCCTCAACATTTTTATCACCAAAATCCTCAAGTGTTTGGAAACACATGTCCAAAACATTTCAATAGAATGATCCATCATTCCAAGGTTTTCATAACCATTTTTCCACCAAGTATTCCCATCTAACAGTTGATCAAGTTTTATGCTTAGCACTAGCATCTACAGGTGGGGGTAATACTAATGAGGGGTGGTAACTAGTGGAGTTTCAACTTAGTACAACCTTATGTCTCAGGCTGATGTCAAGGTTTCTAACTTAGGCCAAATTTTGTGCTCTTTATGCAACCTTCAGCATCTTTCCAAAATCTACCAGTCACTTAAGTAAACTCTAAGTAAGCTTTGATAAAGAAATAAAGTAAGAAGCTTGCACATAACACTAGGATTGGTTTATCAAGTGGGTATGATCACATATGCTTAAGGCATATAGTAGTCATAGAACAAGTATGGGTTTGTTGCATCAGTAGGGTATCTTGCAAGGGTTAGCTTGCATAGGTCAACTTGACTAGTAAGGCTTGCATAGGTATGGTATTAGCTTGCATTGATATCAGTATAAGCTTGCCTTGTGCAGAGCAGTGGTTGAAGTTCTCCTCGGCTTCTTCTTCGTAGTATCCTCCTTCCTCCTCGTATCCTTGGTCGGTACTAGCGTCTATAAATAAATACGAGGTACATAATCACCAAACAATACTTAACTACTTGCAATCATCACACAAAGGGTCCTATAGATGATCTAGCATCATCCCTAACATTACAAGGTTAAGGCTTGATTTAATTCCTTTTTTTTAGAAAAGTAATTTCTACTCATTGAAAAACTACTTAAGAATTAATATTCTCCAAACCAAATATGGGATCATGTTGACACATGTCATCACCACATATTGTAGTCCATGGGAATGTGATTTAAAGTGGTGTCACAATTTAATAAGGTTTTACCCTTTTATTTTAATTAATTAAAGTGGCTAGTAATGCCTATGGGGCATTATTTTATTACTTGAACATTATTTCTGCAAGTACACCTATATATTTTTATATATTCTATAAGGTATGGTTAAATGTGATTTTTGAGAGTTGGAATCAACTCAAAAGCTATTATGGTTTAAATTTGAAAAATGTTTGAATGTAGAAAAGCTTCTGCCTTGTTATTTTTACCATGGGTGATCTATATATGCAAATGACTTGAATCCAACGGGCTTGGATTCAGCATTCACAGACCTTTCCAACAAAATTGGTTTCATTCAATTTGGTGAAATGAATCGATCTGGGTTGATTTTTGAAGTTGGGTACAGAAGTGTGTTTGAATTGAAATAGAAAAAGGTTTAATTTGAATAACTGGGCTGCGCGGGAAAATTTACTGGGCCGGCCTGCTAAGCGCAGTGCTCCCGCGGGCTGCTTAAGTGGGTGTCCCCACTCGTCAGTGACACGGGGCTGGGCGAAGCGGTATGGGGCAACGTGGGTCGTTCGATCTAGTTCTAATCTAACGGCTGGGAGTCATCATCGACGCGAGACAACGCCGGCGAGAACAACCTAGCGCGGCCAGTGAGGGTTGCTGGGGGCTCACCGGGTACTGGCGAGGGTCGGCGAGGCGGGCAAACGACGAATCTCCTGGTACCAGTGGCTTCTCCTGGGGCGGCTCCAATCGCTGGCTCCCTTCTTCTCCAGAGGCGGCGGGCTCCGGTGAAATTCTGGCGGGGTGGTGCTCGCCTTGCTCTGAGAACGGTGTGGCACGATCAGTGAGGAGAGGGGAGTGAGATGGTGTGAAGAAATCATGCAGGGGTGGCCTCTATTTATAGTCGAGCGAGGGGACCGTCGGGGCGCACGGTGAGCTCGTCGGGGGCTAGGTTACAGGCGGATAATGGCATGGGCAAGGATAGGGGACGGTGCGGTGTCTCCTGGCGATGCTCAACGACATGGTCTCGAGGCATGGTGAGGTGTGGTTTGGTCTGGAACGGGCGGTGCTCTGCGCGGCAGAGGCGGCGTCTTCGACGGCGGGCGGTGGCTGTGCGGCACGGGGAGGCAAACGGGAATGTCTGGTGGTCTCCTGGGTTGATGGCGATCATGTATGCAGGCGGTGAGGGTGGCGCGCGGTTTGTGGGCGCTGGTCGAGGGTGGTGCTCTGGCGCATGATTGGCATGGTCTCTGGCGGTCTGGGCGCGGCTTGTGCGGGTGGTCCAGGGCTTGGCAACGCTCGCGGCTGGGACATGTAGTGGCGGTGGACGGTGGGCTGCCTCCCAGACAAGGTTGGCACGGCTAGTTCTTCCTCTAGCCTGCAGTCCACAATGGGGTGACAAGGGGGTGCTCGGCTGTTCACCATTGATGGCAATGGCAAGCTCACATGGGTGCTAGTGCTTGGCTAATCTTCCTAGATGATCTACTGAGCTGGTTGTGAGCTAACTAGGGAACAAGTTAGGCAAGAATCACTGCTCACAATAGTGTTTGATGTTTGTTTGATTTGTGTCTGCAACCTGTTTGATGAAATGGCCGCATGAACTCAAGTTTTGAATTTTGAAAAGATTTTTGGTGGGTTTGCTAGATTGGTGCTGGTGAGTCTGCATATGCTTGGGTTTTTCAAGTTGATCTTGTTTGAGTGGTTTTTGAAAAAGTGGGATCTTCCCATATGATAAAGATTCAATTTTGAATTGTCATTTAAACTATGCATTTGAAAGTTTCTGGATGATCACAAAGTGGGCCTTGATACTTTGTTATGATTACATTCAAGGGGTGCAAAGATCCAGAAAAGTTTCTGTTAGGTTCTGAAAGTTTGAGACAGCCAAAGTAGGCATGGGAGTTAAATTGGTCAAAGTGACCATTCATTTCATATATGTGTTTTGATTTATTTGTCTTGAGAAACTTGATGCTTCGGGTTCAGTTAGTTCGAAAAGCTTCTTCCAAAATGCGGATGGGTACTTCGGGATAGGTCAGATCATCGTTGATCTCTATGGTCTGGTGATCGATATTTTTGAACACTTCGGTCTTCTCGGGGACTTCGAGACACTTGCGAAGTAGCGAGATATGGAACACATTGTGCACAGCTGACATCTCTTCAGGTAGTTCCAATTGATACGATACTTCTCCTCGATGATTCAGAATTTTGAAAGGTCCGATATATCTGGGGGCTAACTTTCCTTTGAGTTGGAAACGCTGCATTCCCTTCAATGGCGACACTTTCAGATAAAAAAAATCTCCTATATTGAAGGCGAGGTCTCGACGTCTCTTGTCACCATATCTCTTCTGTCGGGATTGGGCGGTCTTGAGGTGCTCACGAATCTTGTGAACCTTCTCTTCTGCTTCTCGGAGGATGTCGGGTCCGAAAATCCGACTCTCTCCTACTTCCGACCAGTTCAAAGGGGTGCGACACTTTCTTCCGTACATGAATTCAAATGGGGCCATTTGCAAACTGGCTTGGTAACTATTTTTTTATGAAAATTCTGCAAACGGCAGACAGTCTTCCCACTTGGATCCATATTCTAGCACACATGCTCTAAGCATATCTTCGAGTATTTGATTTACTCGCTCCGTTTGTCCATCGGTATGAGGGTGATATGCAGTACTGAAATCGAGGCGGGTTCCTAAACATTCTTGGACTTTCTTCCAGAATCTCGAGGTAAACTGAGTTCCTCGATCTGATACAATGTTCTTGGGGACTCCATGCAAACTAACGATTCTAGCGATGTACAACTCTGCTAGCTTCGAACTCTGATATGTGGTCTTGACGGGCAAGAAATGGGCGACTTTGGACAATCTGTCCACTATGACCCAGATAGAGTCATTTCCTCTACTAGAAGTAGGTAGTCTAGTGATAAAGTCCATTCCTACAGAATCCCATTTCCATTCCGGAATTTGCAAAGGTTGCAACAATCCAGCGGGTCTTTGATGTCCTGCCTTGACTCGCTGACATATATCACGCTTGGCGATATAGCTTCCGATTTCTCTCTTCATCTTATGCCACCAAAATTGCTCTTTCAAATCTTGATACATCTTAGTCCCTCCGGGATGGATAGAATAAAGAGTATCATGAGCCTCCTTCAAGATAACTTCTTTCAACTCCGAATCTGCTGGTACACAAAGGCGTCCTTTGTACCACAGAACTCCTTCTTCGTCCTCGGTGAATCCGGGTACTTTGCTTGTACCAATACGACGCTTGATTCCGTCGATACTGGCATTTCCCTTCTGCGCCTCTTTAATCTGACTGATCAAAGTGGGCTGAAGTTCTATGCTATCCAAAAATCCTTCACTTACTAATTCCATTCGAAAATCTTCCATCTCCTTGTGCAAACTTGGTTGCTCCTTCAAAATCATGGAGTTCAAGCGGCACGGGAATCTGCCAAGGGCATCGGCTACCACGTTGGCTTTACCAGGGTGATAGTGAATGTCCAGATCGTAATCCTTGATTAGCTCAATCCATCTTCTCTGCGTCATATTCAACTCCTTCTGAGTGAATATATACTTTAGGCTCTTGTGAGCCGAATAAATCTCACAACGGTTTCCCATTAGGTAATGTCTCCATGTCTTCAGGGCTAGAACTACGGCTGCAATTTCGAGGTCATGGGTTGGGTAGTTTTGCTCATGTTGCTTCAATTGTCGAGATAGATAAGATATAACTTTGCCTTCTTGCATTAGCACACATCCGAGACCGATCTTGGATGCGTCACAATACACATCGAAGGGCTTCGTGATATCCGGCATGATCAAGATTGGGGCTGAAATCAATATCCTCTTGAGTTCTTAAAAACTCGCTTCACATTTGTCGGTCCATTCAAACTTCTTGTCCTTCTTCAGCAATTGGGTCATGGGTCTGGCGATACTCGAGAATCCTTCTATGAATTTGCGGTAATATCCCGCCAATCCGAGAAAAGCACGAACTTGGGTTTGAGTGGTCGAGGCTTGCCAATCTTCTACATCTTTCACTTTGGCAGGGTCAACGGCAATTCCTCCGGCTGATACAATGTGACTGAGGAATCCTACCTCCTGTAACCAGAATTCACATTTGCTAAACTTTGCATACAGCTGATGCTCTCTAAGGGTTCCAAGAATGGTCCTTAGGTGTAGCTCATGTTCTTCTTCTGATTTGGAATAAATCAGAATGTCATCGATGAAAACAACGACAAACTTATCCAGGAAGTCCATAAAAATCTTATTCATGAGGTTCATGAAATAAGCGGGGGCATTGGTTAATCCAAAAGACATGACTGTATACTCATACAATCCATATCTGGTGGTAAAGGCAGTCTTTGGAATATCCTCTGCACGAATTTTGAGTTGATGATAGCCAGTTCTAAGATCAATCTTAGAAAACACCTGGGCACCGGTCGACTGATCAAACAAATCTTCTATCTTGGGCAAGGGGTACTTGTTCTTGATGGTGACATCATTTAACTTCCGATAATCTGTACACAAACGGTTACCTCCATATTTCTTGTCCACAAATAAGACAGGTGATCTCCATGGTGACGCACTTGGTTGAATCAATCCAATTTCTAGCATGGAATCCAGTTGCTTCTTCAGGTCTTCTAGTTCTGACGGGTTCATACTATAGGGTCTCTGGGCTATGGGTCCTGTTTCAGGGATTAGTTCGATGATAAACTCGATATCCCGATCTGGGGGCATACCGGGCAAAACATCTAGAAATACATCGGGGTATTCACAGACTATTCGGACTTGGTCAATGGTAGGTTGGGCTAGACTCTTGTTACACTTGAATTGGCGAGGTAAGGTTTCAGATATATGCTCGACTGATATTCCGGCGGTACTGGTCATGGTGATGGCTTTCTTAGCACAGTCAATCAATCCCTTATGTTTGGACATCCAATCCATTCCTAGTACTACTTCCAAACCTTTAGTTCCGAGTACTATTAGATTAGCATAAAAATCTATGCCATGGATTCGGATAGGGACGGCTTTGCAAATTTGCCTAGCCTTGGTGGTTGATCCGGGAATTTGCACAATCATAACATGCTTTAGTTTGGTTGGTTGAATTTTACTAGTGAAGGAAAATTCTTCGATGACAAATGAATGCGAGGCACCAGAGTCAAACAACACTCTTGCAAGTACTGAATTAACAGAAAACATACCCAGCACGACGTCTGGCACTTCCTGAGCTTCTTCAGCATGCATGAGAAAAGACGGCCATTGCGGTTGAGTGAATTCCCTGGGGCAAATCTTCTCCCTGGCTGGACACGACGCTACTGCTGAGCTGGGGCATTGGCATTAGGGGCTGTAGCATTCTTCTTGTTGGGGCACTCGTTGGAATAGTGGCCTTTATTTCCACAGTCATAACAGTTCACTTGTGACTTGTCCTTGGCTGCGACAGGCACAACATTGCTTCCAGTCCTCGGGGCAGTATTGGTGTTGGCGGTAGCATTGTTGGTGTTGAACTTGGGTGGGGCACGGGTGAAATTGCTAGAGTTACCGGGGTTGTTGTGATTTCCTCCGGGTCTAGGGTTTCCATGGTTGGGGTAGGTCGGACGGGTCATAGGGGGTCTGTTGGTTCTTGGGGCAAATCCTGGAGATGGGTTGGGGCGATACTTTGGGGTCTGATGGGTTCCTGGCTGATGCATCATACGACGCTTGCGGTTCTCATTGGCTTGGTTGATCTTTCCTTCCATCTGGATAGCAGAGTCGACAAGGGCTTCAATATCAGCAAAGGGGATATTGACTAACACCGTCTGCATCTCGTCATGCAGACCATTCATGAATCTTTCTTTCTTCTTGGCTTCGGTGTCTATATCGTCCGGAGCATACCTATCTAATGACAAAAATTTGTCACGGTATTCCACTACAGTCATCCTTCCTTGCTTCAGCTCTTTGAACTCGTCTCTCATTCTCTTGATCAAACCTGGTGGCACATGGGTTCTGCTAAACTTGACCTTGAATTCCTCCCAGGTCATCATCTGGCCTCCGGTCATTGCACGAACACTGTTCCACCATGCCCTGGCATCTCCGGCTAGATAATGGGTGGCGAACAGGACTTTCTCGTTGGCTTCCACTCCGGCGACTTCTAAGTTGTTTTCCATGGTTTGCAGCCATTCGTCGGCGTCTAGGGGTTCTTCTGACTTGGTGAAAACAGGTGGGTTGGTATTCTGGAAATTCTTGAGCTTAGATCCATGGTTGTCCTGATTTCCGTGGCCTTGGTTGTTGTGGGCTAGCTGGGCTATCTGTTGCAGAGTGGCTAGGTTGGCTTGACGTTCCGCTCTTTCAGCTTCGCGGTCAGAAGTCAACATTTGCAGGATTTGCAACATCGGGTCCGGGGCTGAACCACTTCCTCCACGTGGCATCTGAAGATTGATATAGATCATGAGAAAAGAGGGAAATTTCTAAGGTTTTGGGTCTTTGAAAAGTTTTAAATGTTTGACTCAAATTTTTCTAGCACCTTGCTTTTTCATTCATTCATTCACACGATACAACGCACACCACAGCAAGGAAAAACAGATGGTTTTAAGAACCATTCTGGAATGTACGATACAGTGGGATCGACTACTACTCACTATGCTAGTGCTCAGTGCTACTACTCCTTGGAGTTTGTGGCTTCATCATCTTCATCATCGTCGATGAAGGCAAAATCATCCTCATCAGTGAAGAAGTCCATGGCCTGATCCTCCAGAAAATCATCGTCATCACTGAGATAGGAGTAAGGGTCTCCACGAAGATCCTCTCCGGCATTCTCCCTTTCCTCCAACTGCATGTCTCTCTCGTGGATGGTCTCCTCCAGGGATGAGATGCGGTGGCGAAGACGGGCAATAATGCGCTCCTTCTTGTCGAGCTGACGGCGACGAGACTTGCGATCCTTTTCTAGCATGGCTATGGTCTGATCCTTCGTCTTGATGATGGCAGACTTGTGGTTGCAATAGTCACGGCAGTTGTCCAACTCCTCCTGACGATCATACATCATGAAGCTAAGGTGGTCCAATTGAGTCTTCATCTCGGGGTGGTATGGGGCTTCCAGTGGTTGTCCATTTGCATCACGCCTTGGGCAAAACTCAAAACGAGTACCCTTGATCTGATTGATGCTCTGCCCACATAGACAGGAAAGAGCTTCCTGCATTGCTCTGGCAAGTCCATCGAGCCAGTTGTTTTCCCTCAAGGTAAACTGAATTCCCTCCGCAGTGGGAGGTTCAATCTTTCCTCGGAGACTTGCAACAATTAGCCACTGCAGATCTTCTCCTCCTTGATCATTGAGCTGAGCTCCGAAGAACTCGGGGTGCGGATGCTCCAGAAGTTCCGAAAGCTGATCCAGATCCCTCTCAAAGATAAGGTCTCCTCCATTCCCAAGTTGGTAAAACTTGATGTACTTCACGTCCATCTATAAGAATAGAGGATGAGTAGATTAGGAGAGTGATCAAGTGTGTCCAAATTTTATGTATTTTGCAAAAGTTTTTGAGGAACATGAATTTTTATGAAAGAATCAAAGAGATAAGAATGAGAATAAGTTTTTGTAAATATTTGTTTTCTTTGGTTTTGAAACTAAGTTTTTGGTTCAAACGTCCAGTCTAACTAGGGTCTCCTATGGTCAGGATGGCTCTGATACCAATTTGTCAACACCCGGATTTTTCAATCCTAGATGCCTGTTATGCCATACATCGCAATCCCAGGATTACCATTTTTGCGAGACATAACAGAATTGGATACCATAGTACATCATCCATTACAAACGATACATAAGTTCTTACACAAATAGGGATCTCATGATCCAGTTCTTAATACAACATCAAGCAGCGGAATACGTAATAATAACGGTAGCATAGGCGAAACTCCATCTTCGGGGTCACAGGCAATGCTGACGATGTGAGATGATCCTAGTTGTCGTTATCTTCCTGGGGTCCATCTTCCAGGTACTCCTCTTCATAGTCTGGCCATGGGAATAGCCAGGGACAAAGCCATGAGTACTCTTTAAGTACTCGCAAACTAATACTAACAGGTAAAAGGGTTTTTTTGGATAATAGGACACTAGGCTCTAGGGTTGTTTTGCAAAAGCCAGATTTATCTCTACTAGGTTCCAAAGCTAGTCACAATTTTATAATTCCTAAGTGGGAACTTGTATTTCATATCACAACTCTGTTGTGGTCAAGTTAAAGTCTTAATTCATTTCACAGGTCATTTTGAAAAGTCTGACGGGGGAACAGTATGGCCACTCCAACTGTCCATAACCGCGGACGCGGCTATTCGAATAGTTTGACACTCTGCAGAGATTGTACACTTTCACCACAACATTCGATACATCCGTCAGGAACAAATCCTGAATTCACCATACTCAGTATGCGGATAATCAATCCTAACCTTTCAATTACACGCCCTAGTATAAGCACCTCTCCTGTGAGTTTGGCCTCCCAACCATGACCAACTGTCATCTTGGGTACTGCACAGGTGGACAATCTTCACAAGGTATCCTCAGCTCAGACCTTGGCCGTGAGGGAACTAATACTAAGGGATATAAGTTTCCAGTCAAGCCCTACCCAATATTCGGGTATTGTGGTTGTACGATAAAATTGGAATGGTATCGCATCCAGACAACCATCAGTTTTATAAAGGGCTAAGGCTCATGCCTCAACATTTTTATCACCAAAATCCTCAAGTGTTTGGAAACACATGTCCAAAATATTTCAATAGAATGATCCTTCATTCCAAGGTTTTCATAACCATTTTTCCACCAAGTATTCCCATCTAACAGTTGATCAAGTTTTATGCTTAGCACTAGCATCTACAGGTGGGGGTAGTACTAATGAGGGGTGTTAACTAGTGGAGTTTCAACTAAGTACAACCTTATGTCTCAGGCTGATGTCAAGGTTTCTAACTTAGGTCAAATTTTATGCTCTTTATGCAACCTTCAGCATCTTTCCAAAATCTACCAGTCACTTAAGTAAACTCTAAGTAAGCTTTGATAAAGAAATAAAGTAAGAAGCTTGCACATAAAACTAAGATTGGTTTATCAAGTGGGTATGATAACATATGCTTAAGGCATATAGTAGTCGTAGAACAAGTATGGGTTTGTTGCATCAGTAGGGTATCTTGCAAGGGTTAGCTTGCATAGGTCAACTTGACTAGTAAGGCTTGCATAGGTATGGTATCAGCTTGCATTGATATCAGTATAAGCTTGCCTTGTGCAGAGCAGTGGTTGAAATTCTCCTCGGCTTCTTCTTCGTAGTATCCTCCTTCCTCCTCGTATCCTTGGTCGGTACTAGCGTCTATGAATAAATACGAGGTACACAATCACCAAACAATACTTAACTACTTGCAATCATCACACACAAGGGTCCTATAGATGATCTAGCATCATCCCTAACATTACAAGGTTAAGGCTTGATTTAATTCCTTTTTTTTAGAAAAGTAATTTCTACTCATTGAAAAACTACTTAAGATTTAATATTCTCCAAACCAAATATGGGATCATGTTGACACATGTCATCACCACATATTGTAGTCCATGGGAATGTGATTTAAAGTGGTGTCACAATTTAATAAGGTTTTACCCTTTTATTTAATTAATTAAAGTGGCTAGTAATGCCTATGGGGCATTCTTTTATTACTTGAACATTATTTCTGCAAGTAAACCTATATATTTTTATATATTCTGAAAGGTATGGTTAAATGTGATTTTTGAGAGTTGGAATCAACTCAAAAGCTATTATGGTTTAAATTTGAAAAATGTTTGAATGCAGAAAAGCTTCTGCCTTGTTATTTTTACCATGGGTGATCTATAGATCCAAATGACTTGAATCCAACGGGCTTGGATTCAGCATTCACATACCTTTCCAACAAAATTGGTTTCATTCAATTTGGTGCACTGAATCGATCTGGGTTGATTTTTGAAGTTGGGTACAGAAGTGTGTTTGAATTGAAATAGAAAAAGGTTTAATTTGAATAACTGGGCTGCGCGGGAAAAGTTACTGGGCCGGCCTGCTAAGAGCAGTGCTCCCGTGGGCTGCTTAAGTGGGTGTCCCCACTCGTCAGTGACACGGGGCTGGGCGAAGCGGTATGGGGCAACGTGGGTCGTTCGATCTAGTTCTAATCTAACGACTGGGAGTCATCGTCGACGCGAGACAACGCCGGCGAGAACGAAACCTAGCGCGGCCAGTGAGGGTTGCTGGGGGCTCACCGGAGTACTGGCAAGGGTCGGCGAGGCGGGCGAACGACGAAGTCGACGATGGCGAATCTCCTGGTACCGGTGGCTTCTCCTGGGGCGGCTCCAATCGCTGGTTCCCTTCTTCTCCAGAGGCGGCGGGCTCCGGTGAAATTCCGGCGGGGTGGTGCTCGCCTTGCTCTGAGAACGGTGTGGCACGATCAGTGAGGAGAGGGGAGTGAGATGGTGTGAAGAAATCGTGCGGGGGTGGCCTCTATTTATAGTCGAGCGAGGGGACCGTTGGGGCGCACGGTGAGCTCGTCGGGGGCTAGGTTGCAGGCGGCTAATGGCATGGGCAAGGGTAGGGGACGGTGCGATGTCTCCTGGCGATGCTCAACGACATGGTCTCGTGGCATGGGGCGGTATGGTTTGGTCTGGAATGGGCGGTGCTCTGCCGGGCAGAGGCGGCGTCTTCGACGGCGGGCGGTGGCTGTGCAGCACGGGGCGGCAAACGGGGATGTCTGGTGGTCTCCTGGGTTGATGGCGATCGTGTATGCACGCGGTGAGGGTGGCGCGCGGTCTGTGGGCGCTGGTCGAGGGTGGTGCTCTGGCGCATGCTTGGCATGGTCTCTAGCGGTCTGGGCGCGGCTTGTGCGCGTGGTCCAGGGCTTGGCAACGCTCGCGGCTGGGACAGGTAGTGGCGGTGGAGAGTGGGCTGCCTCCTAGACAAGGTTGGCATGGCTAGTTCTTCCTCTAGCCTGCTGTCCACAATGGGGTGACAAGGGGGTGCTCGGCTGTTCACCATTGATGGCAATGGCAAGCTCACAGGGGTGCTAGTGCTTGGCTAATCTTCCTAGATGATCTACTGAGCTGGTTGTGAGCTAACTAGGGAACAAGTTAGGCAAGAATCGCTGCTCACAATAGTGTTTGATGTTTGTTTGATTTGTGTCTGCAATCTGTTTGATGAAATGGCCGCATGAACTCAAGTTTTGAATTTTGAAAAGATTTTTGGTGGGTTTGCTAGATTGGTGCTGGTTAGTCTGCAGATGCTTGGGTTTTGCAAGTTGAGCTTGTTTGAGTGGTTTTTGAAAAAGTGGGATCTTCCCATATGATAAAGATTCAATTTTGAATTGTCATTTAAACTATGCATTTGAAAGTTTCTGGATGATCACAAAATGGGCCTTGATACTTTGTTATGAGTACATTCAAGGGGTGCAAAGATCCAGAAAAGTTTTTGTTAGGTTCTGAAAGTTTGAGACAACCAAAGTAGGCATGGGAGTTAAATTGGTCAAAGTGACCATTCATTTTATATATGTGTTTTGATTTACTTGTCTTTAGGAAAAGTGTGGGAAATGTTTTAGATGATGTTTATTTCATCTAAGAACCATTTTACAAGCAATGAAACAAACAAACAAGGTGGTTTTAAAGGAATTCAAAATCCATGCATACACATATGCATGCATTCATTATTTTATTTAGAAAAGTTTTTGTTAACCCTAATTTTGATGATCCAAGCTTAGTATTTTTGGGATGTTACACCCTGGAACCCCGAAATTGTGGGCAATAGCTCATGAAAACAAACATAAAACGCAAAATCGACGAGTTTTGGTCATACCTGCCAAAATGTAAATCACCATGGAACCCCAAAACTGTGGGCCATAGCTCATGAAAACGACCATAAAACACGAAAACAACAAGTTTTTGGTCATGCCCTAAAACTTGTATGGGCCCTTAGAGTCATTGTAAATCGCCTTGGAACTCCAAAACTGCGGAGAATAACACATTAAAGCAACCATAAAATGCGAAAACGATGATTTCTTGCTTATAATTCTCAAACATATATCCGGTCTTACTGGCCATGCAAATCCCCTTGGAACTCCAAAAATGTGGGCAATAGATCATGAAAACATCCATAAAACAGAAAAGACGAGTTGTTGGTCATAACAATAAAAGATATACCTGGTCTTACGGGTCATGAAAATCCCTCGAGAACCCCGAAACTCAGGGCAATAGTTCATGAAACGGCCATAAACCACGAAAACGCCGAGTTTTTAGTCATATCTCTCAAACATGTATCAGATCTTACCGGCCATGAAAATACCCCTGGAACACAAAACTATGGGCAATTGCTCATAAAAACAGAAATAAAGCATGAAAACGACGAGTTCTTGGTCATGCCCTCAAACTTGTATCGGTCCTTACGGTTGTTGTAAATCGCCCTGGAGCCCTCAAATTGTAGGAAATACCTCATTAAATGGCCATAAAACACGAAAAAGAAGTGATTTTTTTGTCATACCTCTCAAACGTGTAAATCGCGCTGGAACCCCAAAATTGTGGGCAATAGCTCATGGAAACGGCCATAAAACGCAAAAAACGACGAGTATTTGGTCATACCTGCAAAAAGTAAATCGCCCTGGAACCCCCAAACTATGGGCAATAGCTCAGGAAAACGGCCATAAAACACGAAAACGACAAGTTTTTGGTCATGACCTCAAACATGTATGGGCCCTTATTGTCATTGTAAATTGCCTTGGAGCTCAAAAACTTTTGAGAATAACTCATTAAGACAGCCAAAAAATACGAAAACGACGAGTTCTTGATTATAACTCTCAAAGATGTATCCGGTCTTACTGGCCATGCAAATCGCCCTAGAACTCCAAAACTATGGGCATAGTTCATGAAAACGGCCATCAAACACAAAAACGACTAGTTTTTTTATAAGTCTAAAACATATACTAGGTCTTACTGTGCCATGAAAATGTGCTTGCACCCCAGAACTATGTGGTATAACTGATGAAAATGGCCATAAAACACGGAAACAATGAGTTTTTGGTCATGGCTCTCAAACATGTACCTGGTCTTACGGACCAGACAAATCCCCCTGAAACCTCAAAACTGTGGGCAATTGCTCATAAAAACAGAAATAAAACATGAAAACAACGAGTTCTTGGTCATGTCCTCAAACTTGTATCGGTCCTTACAGTCGTTGTAAATCGCCCTAGAGCCCCAAAATTGTGGGTAATACCTCCTTAAATGGCCATAAAACACGAAAAGACGTGTTTTTTTGCCGTAACTCTCAAACGTGTAAATCGCCCTGTTAGCCTAAAACTGTGGGCAATAACTCATGAAAACAACCATAAAACAAAGAAAACATGAGTTTTTGGTCAGACCTCTCAAACATATAAATTGCCCTTGAAAGCCAAAACTATAGGCAATAGCTCATGAAAACGGTCATGAAACACGGAAACGACGAGTTTTTGGTCATGCAAACATGTATCGGGCCTTACGGTCATTGTAAATCGCCTTGGAACTCCAAAACATTGGACAACAACTCATTAAAATAGCCATAAAAAGCGAAAATGACGATTTGTTGGTCATAGCTCTAAAGTATATACCGGGTCTTACGCGGGACATGCAAATCCCCCGCGAATCCATAAACTGTGAGCAATACTTAATGAAACGGCCATAAACGCGAAAACGGCGAATTTTTGGTTATATCTCTCAAACATGTATCAGGTCTTGCAGGCTATGCAAATCTCCATGGAAACCCAAAACTATGGGCAATAGCTCATGAACACGACCATAAAACACGAAAATGACGAGTTCTTGGTCATGGCGTCAAATATGTATCGGGCCTTACGGTCGTTGTAAATCGCCCAGGAACCCCAAAACTATGGGCAATACCTCCTGAAAATGGCCATAAAACACGAAAAAGACGAGGTTTTTTAGCCACAACTCTCAAACATGTAAATCGCCTTGGAACCCCAAAAATGGGGGGAATAGCTCATGAAAACGGCCATAAAAAGCAAAAAACAGTGAGTATTTGTTCATACCTCTTAAAATGTAAATCACCCTGGAACCCCCAAACTATGGGCAATAGCTCATGAAAACGGCCATAAAACACAAAAACGACAAGTTTTTGGTCATGCCCTGAAACTTGTATGGGCCCTTTCGGTCATTGTAAATTGCCTTGGAACTCAAAAACTTTTGAGAATAACTCATTAAGACAGCCATAAAACACGAAAACGACGAGTTCTCGATTATAACACTCAAATATGTATCCGGTCTTACTGGCCATGCAAATCACCCTAGAACTCCAAAACTATGGGCATACTTCATGAAAACGGCCATAAAACACAAAAACGGCTAGTTTTTTTTGATAAGTCTAAAACATATACTAGGTCTTACTGTGGAGAATAACACATTAAAACAGCCATAAAATGCAAAACCGATGAGTTCTTGCTTATAATTCTCAAACATGTATCTAGTCTTACTGGCCATGCAAATCCCCCTAGAACTCCAAAACTATGGGCATAGTTCATGAAAACAGCCATAAAACACAAAAACAACGAGTTTTTTCATAAGTCTAAAACATATACTAGGTCTTATCATGCCATGCAAATCTCCTTGCACCCTAGAACTATGTGGCCATAAAAAATAGAAACACGAAAACAATGAGTTTCCGTGTACCGTGCCATGCAAATCTCCTTGCTCATGAAAATTGCCATAAAACACAGAAACAAAGAGTTTTTGGTCATGACTCACAACATGTATCGGGTCTTACGGGCCATGCAAATCCCCCTGAAACTCCAAAACTGTGGGCAATAGCACATGAAAACGACCATAAACCGATGAGTTCTTGGTCATGCCCTTAAAAATGTATCGATCCTTATGGTCGTTATTACTCACCCTGTAACCCCAAAAATGTGGGCAACAGCTCATGAAAGCGGACATAAAACAAGAAAACGATGAGTTTGTGGTCATGCCGTGAAACTTGTATTGTTTCTTACGGTCATTATAAATCTCCTTGGAACCCCAAAACTGTGGAGAATAACTCATTAAAACAGCCATAAAACGCGAAAACGATGAGTTCTTTCTTATAACTCTCAAACATGTATCCGGTCTTACTGGCCATGCAAATCCCCCTAGAACTCCAAAACTGTGGGCAATAGTTCATGAAAACAACCATAAAACACAAAAAACATTGGTCATAACTCTAAAACATAAACCTGGTCTTAAAACACGGTCATAAAACACGAAAACGATGAGGTTTTGGTCATGCCTTTAAACATGTATCGGGCCTTACGGTCATTGTAAATCACCTTGGAACTCCAAAACTATGGACAATAACTCATTAAAACAGCCATAAAAACGCGAAAATGATGAGTTGTTGGGCATAGATGTAAAATATATACCGGGTCTTATGGGACATGCAAATCCCCCAAGAATCCCGAAACTGTGAGCAATACTTCATGACATGGCCATAAAATGCGCAAACGACGAGGTTGTGGTCATATCTCTCAAACATGTACCAGGTATTGTGGGCCATGCAAATCTCCCTGGAACCGCAAAAATGTGGGCAATAGCTCTCGAAAACGGCCATAAAACACAAAAACGACGAGTTCTTGGTCATGGCCTCAAACATGTATCGGACTTTACGGTCATTGTAAATCGACTTGGCACTCCAAAACTATGGAGAATAACACATTAAAATAGCCATAAAATGCGAAAACGATGAGTTCTTGGTCATAAAACTCCAAACGGCCATAAACGATGAGTTCATGAAAACGGCCATAAAACATGAAAACGACGAGTTCTTGGTCATGCGCTTAAACATATATCGATCCTTATGGTCGTTGTTAATCACCCTAGAACTCCAAAAATGTGGGCAACAGCTCATGAAAGCGGACATAAAAAACGAAAACCACGAGTTTTTGGTCATGCCGTGAAACTTGTATTGTCCCTTACGGTCATTATAAATTGCCTTGGAACTCCAAAACTGCGGAGAATAACTCATTAAAACAACCATAAAACGCAAAAAACGATGAGTTCTTTCTTATAACTCTCAAACATGTATCCGGTCTTACTGGCCATGCAAATCCCCCTGGAACTCCAAAACTGTGGGCAATAGATCTTGAAAATAGCCATAAAACATAAAAAAGATGAGTTGTTGGTCATAACTCTAAAACATAAACCTGGTCTTACGTGCCATGCAAATCCCTTGAGAACCCCGAAACTTTGGGCAATAGTTCATGAAACGGCCATAAAACTCGAAAACGGTGAGATTTTGGTCATATTTATCAAACATGTATCGGATCTTACCGGCCATGAAAATTCCCCTAGAACCCAAAAACTGTACGTGGGCAATACCTCATAAAAACAGAAATAAAACATGAAAACGACGAGTTCTTGGTCATGCCCTCAAACTTGTATCGGTCTTTACGGTCGTTGTAAATCGCCCTAGAACCCCAAAACTACGGGCAATAGCTCATGAAAACGGCCATAAAACACGAAAACAACGATTTTTTGGTCATGCCTTGAAACATGTATAATCCCTTACGGTCATTGTAAAGCGTCTTGGAACTCCAAAAATGTGGAGAATAACTCCATTAAACAGCCATAAAACGCGAAAACGATGATTTCTTGCTTATAACTCTCAAACATGTATCCAGTCTTACTGGCCATGCAAATCCCTAGAACTCCAAAACTGTGGGCAATAGTTCATGAAAACAGCCATAAAACACAAAAATGAAGAGTTATTGGTCATAACTCTAAAACATATACCTGGTCTTATAGGCCATGCAAATCCTCCGTGAACCCCGAAACTTTGGGCAATAGTTCATGAAACGGTCATAAAACGTGAAAACGACGAGTTTTTGGTCATCTCTCTCAGAAATGTATCGGATCTTACCGGCCATGAAAATACCCCTGGAACCCCAAAACTATGGGCAATAGCTCATAAAAACAGAAACAAAACATGAAAACTACGATTTCTTGGTCAAGCCCTCAAACTTGTATCGGTCCTAACGGTCATTGTAAACCGCCCTGGAGCCCCAAAACTGTGGGCAATACCTCATTAAATGCCATAAAACACGAAAAAGACGTGTTTTTTTGTCATAACTATCAAACGTGTAAATCGCCCTGGAACCCTAAAACTGTGGGCAATAGCTCATGAAAACAACCATATAACAAAAAAACGATGAGTTTTTGGTCATACCTCTCAAACATATAAATCGCCTTAGAACCCCAAAACTGTGGGCAATAGCTCATGAAAACAGTCATAAAACACGAAAACGACGAGTTTTTGGTCATGCCCTCAAACATGTATTGGGCCTTACAGTCATTGTAAATCGCCTTGGAACTCCAAAACTATGGACAATAACTCATTAAAACAGCCATAAAAACACGAAAATGACGAGTTGTTGGTCATATCTCTAAAATATATACCGGGTCTTACGGGACATGCAAATCTCCCGGGAATTCCGAAACTGTGAGAAATACTTCATGAAACGGCCATAAAACAAGAAAACGGTGAGGTTCTGGTCATATCTCTCAAACATGTATCAGGTCTTGGGGCCATTCAAATCACCCTGGAACCCTAAAACCGTGGGCAATAGCTCATGAAAATGACCATAAAACAGGAAAACGACGAGTTTTTGGTCATGCCCTGAAACATGTATGGGCCCTTACGGTCATTGTCAAATGCCTTGGAACTCAAAAACTGTGGAGAATAACTCATTAAGACAGCCATAAAACGCGAAAATGATGAGTTCTTGATTATAACTCTCAAACATGTATTCGTCCTTTCTGCACATGCAAATCCCCCTAGAACTCCAAAACTATGGGCATAGTTCATGAAAACAGCCATAAAACACAAAAATGACGAGTTTTTGTCATAACTCTAAAACATATACTAGGTCTTACTGTGCCAGGCAAATCCCCTTGCACCCTAGAACTATGTGGTATAACTCATGAAAATGGCCATAAAACACGAAAACAATGATTTTTTAGTCAAGACTCTCAAACATGTACCGGGTCTTACGGGCCATGCAATTCCCCTTGAACCCGTAAAACCGTGGGCAATAGCTCCTGAAAACGGCCATAAAACATGAAAAGATGAGTTCTTGGTCATGCCCTTAAAATGTATTAGTCCTTACGGTCGTTGTAAATCACCCTCGAATCCTAAAGTTGTGGGCATTAACTCATTAAAATGCCTATAAAACGCCTAAACACTGTGTTTTTGGTCATGCCCTCAAACCTGTATGGGCCCTTACGATCATTATCAATCACCTTGGAACTCCAAAACTATGGACAATAACTCATTAAAACTCCCACGAAATGAGAAAATGATGAATTCTTGCTTATAACTCTCAAACATGTATCCGGTCTTACTGGTTATGCAAATCACCCTGGAACTCCAAAACTATGGGCAATAGTTCATGAAAACAGCCATACACCAAAAAAGAAGATGAGTTGTTGGTCATAACTCTAAAACATATACCTGGTCTTACGGGCCATGCAAATCCCGCGAGAACCCCGAAACTGTGGGCAATAGTTCATGAAACGGCCATAAAACGCGAAAACGGTGAGTTCTTGCTCATATCTCTCAAACATGTATCGGATCTTACCGGCCATGAAAGTACCCCTAGGACCCCAAAACTATGGACAATAGCTCATGCCCTCAAACTTGTATTGGTCCTTACGATCGTAGTAAATCGCCCTAAAGCCCCAAAACTATGGGCAATACCTCATTAAATGGCCATAAAACACGAAAAATACGTGTTTTTTGTCATAACTTTCAAACATGTAAATCGCCCTGGAATCCCTAAATATGGGCAATAGGTCATGAAAACGACCATAAAACAAAAAAAACATGAGATTTTGGTCATACCTATCAAACATATAAATTGCCCTGAACACCAAAACTGTGGGCAGTAGCTCATGAAAACGGTCATAAAACACGAAAACGACGAGTTTTTGTCATAACTCTAAAACATATACTAGGTCTTACTGTGCCAGGCAAATCCCCTTGCACCCTAAATCTATGTGGTATAGCTCATGAAAATGCCCATAAAACACGAAAAAATGAGTTTTTGGTCAAAACTCTCAAACATGTACCGGGTCTTACGGGCCATGCAAATCTCCAGAAAACCCGAAAACTGTGGGTAATAGCTCATGAGAACGGCCATAAAACATGGAAAGATGAGTTCTTGGTCATGACCTTAAACATATATCGATCCATACGATCGTTGTAAATCACCCTTGACTCCTAAAACTAAGGGCAATAACTCATTAAAATGCCCATAAAACGCCTAAATAATGCATTTTTGGTCATGCCCTCAAACATGTATGGGCCCTTACGGTCATTATAAATCACCTTGGAACTCCAAAACTATGGACAATAACTCATTAAAATTGACACGAAATGAGAAAATGATGAATTCTTGCTTATAACTCTCAAACATGTATCCGGTCTTACTGGTTATGCAAATCACCCTGGAACTCCAAAACTATGGGCAATAGTTCATGAAAACGGCCATATAACACAAAAGAAGATGAGTTGTTGGTCATAACTCTAAAACATGCACCTCGTATTACGGGCCATGCAAATCCCCCGAGAACCCCGAAACTGTGGGCAATAGTTCATGAAACAACCATAAAACGCGAAAACGGTGAGTTTTTGGTCATATCTCTCAAACATGTACCGGATCTTATCGGCAATGAAAGTACCCGTGGGACCCCAAAACTTTGGACAATAGCTCATAAAAACAGAAATAAAACATGAAAACGACGAGTTCTTGCTCATGCCCTCAAACTTGTATTGGTCCTTACGGTCGTAGTAAATCGCCCTAGAGCCCCAAATTATGGGCAATACCTCATTAAATGGCCATAAAACACGAAAAATACGTGTTTTTTTGTCATAACTCTCAAACGTGTAAATCACCCTGGAATCCTTAAACTATGGGCTATAGCTCATGAAAACGACCATAAAACAAAAAAACCATGAGATTTTGGTCATACCATCAAACATATAAATTGCCCTAAACTCCAAAACTGTGGGCAATAGCTCATGAAAATGGTCATACAACACGAAAACGACGAGTTTTTGGTCATACCCTCAAACATGTATCGGGCCTTACGGTCATTGTAAATCACCATGGAACTCCAAAACTGTGGACAATTACTCATTAAAACAGCGATAAAACGTGAAAATGATGAGTTGTTGGTCATAGATGTAAAATATATACCGGGTCTTACTGGACATGCAAATCCCCCGGGAATCCCGGAACTGTGAGCAATACTTCATGACGGGGCCATAAAATGCGGAAACGACGAGGTTTTGGTCATATCTCTCAAACATGTATCAGGTCTTGTGGGCCATGCAAATCTCCCTGGCACCGCAAAACTGTGGGCAATAGTTCTCGAAAACGGCCATAAAACACAAAAACGACGAGTTCTTGGTAATGCCCTCAAACATGTATAGGACCTTACGATCGTTCTAAATCGCCCAGGAACCCCAAAACTGTGGACAATACCTCATGAAAATGGCCATAAAACACGAAAAAGATGAATTTTTTGCCATAACTCTCAAACATGTAAATCGCCCTGGAACCCCAAAATAGTGGGCAATAGCTCGTGAAAACGGCCATCAAACGCGAAAAAGACGAGTTTTTGGTCATACCTACCAAAATGTAAATAACCCTAGAACCCCAAAACTGTGGGCAATAGCTCATGAAAACGGCCATAAAACACGAAAACAACGAGTTTTTGGTCATGCCTTGAAAAATGTATGGGCCCTTACGGTCATTGTAAATCGTCTTGGAACTCCAAAACTGTGGAGAATAACTCAATTAAACAGCCATAAAACGCGAAAATGATGATTTCTTGCTTATAACTCTCAAACATGTATCCAGTCTTACTGGCTATGCAAATCCCCTAGAACTCCAAAATTGTGGGCAATAGTTCATGAAAACGGCCATAAAACACAAAAAAGAAGAGTTATTGGTCATAACTCTAAAACATATACCTGGTCTTACAGGCCATGCAAATCCTCCGAGAACCCCGAAACTTTGGGAAATAGTTCATTAAATGGCCATAAAACGCGAAAATAGCGATTTTTTGGTCATATATCTCAAAAATGTATTGGACCTTACCGGCCATGAAAATACCCCTGGAACCCCAAAATTATGGGCAATAGCTCATAAAAACAGAAACAAAACATGAAAATGATGAGTTCTTGGTCAAGCCCTCAAACTTGTACCGGTCCTAACGGTCATTGTAAATCGCCCTAGAGCCCCAAAACTGTGGGCAATACCTCATTAAATGGCCATAAAACACGAAAAAGAAGTGTTTTTTGTCATTACTCTCAAACGTGTAAATTACCCTGGAATCCTAACACTGTGGGCAATAGCTCATGAAAACAGCCATAAAACAAAAAAACGATGAGTTTTTGGTCATACCTCTCAAACATATAAATCTCCCTAGAACCCAAAAACTGTGCGCAATAGCTCATGAAAATGGTCATAAAAAATGAAAACGACGAGTTTTTGGTCATGCCCTCAAACATGTATCGGGCCTTATGGTCATTGTAAATCGCCTTGGAACTCCAAAACTGTTTTTGGTCATATCTCTAAAATATATACCGGGTCTTACGGGACATGCAAATCTCCCGGGAATCCTGAAACTGTGAGCAATACTTCATGAAACGTCCATAAAACGTGAAAACTGTGCGGTTTTGGTCATTTCTCTCAAACATGTATCAGGTCTTGTGGGCCATGCAAATCTCTCTAGAACCGCAAAACTGTGGGCAATAACTGATGAAAATAGCCATAAACACAAAAATGACGAGTTCTTGGTCATGCCCTCAAACATGTAACAGGCCTTATGGTCGTTGTAAATCGCCTAGGAAACCCAAAACTGTGGGCAGTACCTCATGAAAATGGGTATAAAACACGAAAAAGAAGAGTTTTTTTTGCCATAACTCTCACAATTGTAAATCGCCCTGGAACCCCAAAATTGTGGGCAATAGCTCGTGAAAACAGCCATAAAACATGTAAACGACGAGTTTTTGGTCATACCTGCCAAAATGTAAATCACCCTCGAACCCCAAAACTGTGGGCAATAGCTCATGAAAACGGCCATAAGACACGAAAACGACGAGTTTTTGATCATGCCCTGAAACATGTATGGGCCCTTACAGTCATTGTAAATCGCCTTGGAACTCCAAAACTGTGGAGAATAACTCATTAAAACAGCAATAAAACGCGAAAATGATTAGATTTTCTTATAACTCTCAAACATGTATCCGGTCTTCCTGGCCATGCAAATCCCCTTAGAACTCCAAAACTATGGGAAATAGTTCATGAAAACGGCCATAAAACACCTACCTGGTCTTACAGGCCATGCAAATCCTCCGAGAACCCCGAAACTGTCGGCAATAGTTCATTAAACGGTCATAAAACGCGAAAACAGCGAGTTTTTTGTCATATCTCTCAAACATGTATCAGATCTTACCTGCCATGAAAATACCCCTGGAATCCCAAAACTGTGGGCAATAGCTCATAAAAACAGAAACAAAACATGAAAACGACGAGTTCTTGGTCATGCCCTCAAACTAGTATCGGTCCTTACGGTCGTTGTAAATGTGGGAATAGCTCATGAAAACGGTCATAAAAAATGAAAACGACGAGTTTTTGATCATACCCTCAAACATGTATCGGGCCTTACGGTCATTGTAAATCACCATGGAACTCCAAAACTGTGGACAATTAGTCATTAAAACAGCCATAAAAACGTGAAAATGATGAGTTGTTGGTCATAGATGTAAAATATATACCGGGTCTTACTGGACATGCAAATCCCCCGGGAATCCCGAAACTATGAGTAATACTTCATGACGGGGCCATAAAATGCGGAAACGATGAGGTTTTGGTCATATCTCTCAAACATGTATCAGGTCTTATGGGCCATGCAAATCTCCCTAGAACCGCAAAACTGTGGGCAATAGTTCTCGAAAACGGCCATAAAACACAAAAACGACGAGTTCTTGGTAATGCCCTCAAACATGTATCGGACCTTACGATCGTTCTAAATCGCCCAGGAACCCCAAAACTGTGGACAATACCTCATGAAAATGGCCATAAAACACGAAAAAGATGAATTTTTTGCCATAACTCTCAAACATGTAAATCGCCCTGGAACCCCAAAATAGTGGGCAATAGCTCGTGAAAACGGCCATCAAACGCGAAAAAGACGAGTTTTTGGTCATACCTACCAAAATGTAAATAACCCTAGAACCCCAAAATTGTGGGCAATAGCTCATGAAAACGGCCATAAAACACGAAAACAACGAGTTTTTGGTCATGCCTTGAAACATGTATGGGCCCTTACGGTCATTGTAAATCGCCTTGGAACTCCAAAACTGTGGAGAATAACTCAATTAAACAACTATAAAATGCGAAAATGATGATTTCTTGCTTATAACTCTCAAACATGTATCCAGTCTTACTGGCCATGCAAATCCCCTAGAACTCCAAAACTGTGGGCAATAGTTCATGAAAACGGCCATAAAACACAAAAAAGAAGAGTTATTGGTCATAACTCTAAAACATATACCTGGTCTTACAGGCCATGCAAATCCTCCGAGAACCCTGGAACTTTGGGCAATAGTTCATTAAACGGTCATAAAATGCGAAAATAGCGAGTTTTTGGTCATATATCTCAAAAATATATTGGACCTTACCGGCCATGAAAATACCCCTGGAATCCCAAAATTATGGGCAATAGCTCATAAAAACAGAAACAAAACATGAAAATGATGAGTTCTTGGTCAAGCCCTCAAACTTGTACCGGTCCTAACGGTCATTGTAAATCGCCCAGGAGCCCCAAAACTGTGGGCAATACCTCATTAAATGGCCATAAAACACGAAAAAGACGTGTTTTTTTGTCATAACTCTCAAACATGTAAATTGCCCTGGAATCCTAACACTGTGGGCAATAGGTCATGAAAACAGCCATAAAAAACAAAAACGATGAGTTTCTGGTCATACCTCTCAAACATATAAATCTCCCTAGAACCCAAAAACTGTGGGCAATAGCTCATGAAAACGGTCATAAAAAATGAAAACGACAAGTTTTTGGTCATGCCCTCAAACATGTATCGGGCCTTACGGTCATCGTAAATCGCCTTGGAACTCCAAAACTGTTTTTGGTCATATCTCTAAAATATATACCGGGTCTTACGGGACATGCAAATCTCCCGGGAATCCTGAAACTGTGAGCAATACTTCATGAAACGTCCATAAAACGTGAAAACTGTGAGGTTTTGGTCATTTATCTCAAACATGTATCAGGTCTTGTGGGCCATGCAAATCTCTCTAGAACCACAAAACTGTGGGCAATAACTGATGAAAATAGCCATAAACACAAAAATGACGAGTTCTTGGTCATGCCCTCAAACATGTAACAGGCCTTACGGTCGTTGTAAATCGCCTAGGAAACCCAAAATTGTGGGCAGTACCTCATGAAAATGGGCATAAAACACGAAAAAGAAGAGTTTTTTTTGCCATAACTCTCAAAATTGTAAATCGCCCTGGAACCCCAAAATTGTGGGCAATAGCTCGTGAAAACAGCCATAAAACATGTAAACGACGAGTTTTTGGTCATACCTGCCAAAATGTAAATCACCCTCGAACCCCAAAACTGTGGGCAATAGCTCATGAAAACGGCCATAAGACACGAAAACGACGAGTTTTTGATCATGCCCTGAAACATGTATGGGCCCTTACAGTCATTGTAAATCGCCTTGGAACTCCAAAACTGTGGAGAATAACTCATTAAAACAGCAATAAAACGCGAAAATGATTAGATTTTCTTATAACTCTCAAACATGTATCCGGTCTTCCTGGCCATGCAAATCCCCCTGGAACTCCAAAACTGTGGGAAATAGTTCATGAAAACGGCCATAAAACACAAAAAAGACGAGTTGTTGGTCATAACTCTAAAACATATGCCTGGTCTTACAGGCCATGCAAATCCTCCGATAACCCCGAAACTGTGGGCAATAGTTCATGAAACGGTCATAAAACGCGAAAACAGCCAGTTTTTGGTCATATCTCTCAAACATGTATCGGATCTTACCGGCCATGAAAATACCCCTGGAATCACAAAACTTTGGGCAATAGCTCATAAAAAGAGAAACAAAACATGAAAACGACGAGTTCTTGGTCATGCCCTCAAACTAGTATCGGTCCTTACGGTCATTTTAAATCACCCTGGATCCCCAAAACTTTTGGCAATACCTCATTAAATGGCCATAAAAAACGAAAAAGATGTGTTTTTTATGATAACTCTCAAACGTGTAAATTGCCCTGGAACCTTAAAAATGTGGGCAATAGCTCATGAAAACAACCATAAAATAAAAAAAGATGAATTTTTGGTCATACCTCTCAAACATATAAATCGCCCTGGAACCCGAAAACTGTGGGCAATAGCTCCTGAAAATGGTCGTAAAACACGAAAACGACGAGTTTTTGGTCATGCCCTCAAACATGTATCGCGCCTTACGGTCATTGTAAATCGCCTTGGAACTCCAAAACAATGGATAATAACTCATTAAAACAACCACAAAACGCGAAAATGACGAGTTGCTGGTCATATCTCTAAAATATATATAGGGTCTTATGGGACATGCAAATCTCTCGGGAATCCCGAAACTGTGAGCAGTACTTCATTAAACGGCTATAAAACGCGAAAACGGCGAGGTTTTGGTCATATCTCTCAAACATGTATCAGGACCTGTGGGCCATGCAAATCTCCCTGGAACCGCAAAACTATGGGCAATAGCTCATGAAAACAGCGATAAAACACAAAAACGACGAGTTCTTGGTCATGCCCTCAAACATGTATCGGTCCTTATGGTCGTTGTAAATCGCCCAGGAACCCCAAAACTGTGGGCAGTACCTCAGGAAAATGCGCATAAAACACGAAAAAGAAGAGTTTGTTTAGCCATAACTCTCAAAATTGTAAATCACCCTGGAACCCCAAAATTGTGGGCAATAGCTCGTGAAAACAGCCATAAAACACGTAAACGACGAGTTTTTGTTCATACCTGCCAAAATGTAAATCACCCTCGAACCCCAAAACTGTGGGCAATAGCTCATGAAAACGGCCATAAGACACGAAAACGACGAGTTTTTTGTCATGCCCTGAAACATGTATGGGCCCTTACGGTCATTGTAAATCGCCTTGGAACTCCAAAACTGTGGAGAATAACTCATTAAAACAGCCATAAAACGCGAAAAAGATTAGTTTTGCTTATAACTCTCAAACATGTATCCGGTCTTCTTGGCCATGCAAATCCCCCTGGAACTCCAAAACTGTGGGAAATAGTTCATGAAAACGGCCATAAAACACAAAAAGACGAGTTGTTGGTCATAACTCTAAAACATATGCCTGGTCTTACAGGCCATGCAAATCCTCCGAGAACCCCGAAACTGTGGGCAATAGTTCATGAAACGGTCATAAAACGCGAAAACGCTGAGTTTTTGGTCATATCTCTCAAACATGTATCGGATCTTACCGGCCATGAAAATACCCCTGGAATCCCAAAACTTTGGGCAATAGCTCATAAAAACAGAAAAAAAACATGAAAACGACGAGTTCTTGGTCATGCCCTCAAACTAGTATCGGTCCTTATGGTCATTGTAAAACACCCTGGAGCCCCAAAACTATGGGCAATACCTCATTAAATGGCCATGAAACACGAAAAAGATGTGTTTTTTGTGTTAACTCTCAAACGTGTAAATCGCCCTAGAACCTTAAAAATGTGGTCAATAGCTCATGAAAACAGCCATAAAATAAAAAAATTAATTTTTGGTCATACCTCTCAAACATATAAATCGCCCTGGAACCCGAAAACTGTGGGCAATAGCTCCTGAAAATGGTCGTAAAACACGAAAATGATGAGTTTTTGGTCATGCCCTCAAACATGTATCGCGCCTTACGGTCATTGTAAATTGCGTTGGAACTCCAAAACAATGGATAATAACTCATTAAAATAACCATAAAAACGCGAAAATGACGAGTTGCTGGTCATATCTCTAAAATATATATAGGGTCTTATGGGACATGGAAATCTCCCGGGAATCCCGAAACTGTGAGCATACTTCATGAAACGGCCATAAAAATGCGAAAACGGCGAGGTTTTGGTCATATCTCTCAAACATGTATCAGGTCCTGTGGGCCATGCAATCTCCCTGGAACCGCAAAACTATGGGCAATAGCTCATGAAAACAGCCATAAAACACAAAAACGACGAGTTCTTGGTCATGCCCGCAAACATGTATCGGGCCTTACGGTCATTCTAAATCGCCGAGGAACTCCAAAACTGTGGGCAATACCTCATAAAAATGGCCATAAAACATGAAAAAGACGAGTTTTTTGCCATAACTCTCAAACTTGTAAATCTCCCTAGAACCCAAAAATTGTCGGCAATAGCTCGTGAAAATGGCCATAAAACGCGAAAACGACGAGTTTTTGGTCATACCAGCCAAAATGTAAATCACCCTCGAACCCCAAAACTGTGGGAAATAGCTCATGAAAACGGCCATAAAACAGGAAAACGACTAGTTTTTGGTCATGCACTGAAACATGTATGGGCCCTTACGGTCATTGTAAATCGCCTTGGAACTCCAAAACTGTGGAGAATAACTCATTAAAACAGGCATAAAACGCGACAATGATTAGTTTTGCTTATATCTCTTAAACATGTATCCGGTCTTCCTGGCCATGCAAACCCCCCTAGAATCCAAAACTGTGGGAAATAGTTCATGAAAACGGCCATAAAACACAAAAAAGACGAGTTGTTGGTCATAACTCTAAAACATATACCTGGTCTTACAGGCCATGCAAATCCTCCGAGAAACCCGAAACTGTGGGCAATAGTTCATGAAACGGTCATAAAACGCGAAAACTGCGAGTTTTTGGTCATATCTCTCAAACATGTATCGGATCTTACCGGCCATGAAAATACCCCTAGAATCCCAAAACCGTGGGCAATAGCTCATAAAAACAGAAACAAAACATGAAAACGACGAGTTCTTGGTCATGCCCTCAAACTAGTATCGGTCCTTACGGTCATTGTAAATCTCCCTGGAGCCCCAAAACTGTGGGTAATACCTCATTAAATGGCCATAAAACACGAAAAAGATGTGTTTTTTTGTCATAACTCTCAAACGTGTAAATCGCCCTGTAACCTTAAAAATGTGGGCAATAGCTCATGAAAACAGCCATAAAATAAAAAAACTATGAATTTTTGGTCATACCTGTCAAACATATAAATCGCCCTGGAACCACAAAACTGTGGGCAATAGCTCCTGAACACTGTCGTAAAACACGAAAACGACGAGTTTTTGGTCATGCCCTCAAACATTTATCGTGCCTTATGGTCATTGTAAATCGCCTTGGAACTCCAAAACAATGGATAATAACTCATTAAAACAACCATAAAAACGCGAAAATAACGAGTTGCTGGTCATATCTCTAAAATATATATAGGGTCTTATGGGACATGCAAATCTCTCGGGAATCCCGAAACTGTGAGCAGTACTTCATGAAACGACCATAAAACGCGAAAACGGCGAGGTTTTGGTCATATCTCTCATACATGTATCAGGTCTTGTGGGCCATGCAAATCTCCCTGTAACCGCAAAACTATGCGCAATAGCTCCTGAAAACAGCTATAAAACACAAAAATGATGAGTTCTTGGTCATGCCCTCAAACATGTATCGGGCCTTATGGTTGTTGTAAATCGCCTAGGAACTCCAAAACTGTGGGCAATACCTCATGAAAATGGCCATAAAACATGAAAAAGACGAGTTTTTTTTGCCATAACTCTCAAACTTGTAAATCTCCCTAGAACCCCAAAATTGTCGGCAATAGCTCGTGAAAATAGCCATAAAACGCGAAAACGACGAGTTTTTGGTCATACCTGCCAAAATTGAAATCACCCTGGAACCCCAAAACTGTGGGCAATAGCTCATGAAAACAACGATAAAACACGAAACGATGAGTTTTTGGTCATGCCCTCAAACATGTATCGGGCCTTATGGTCATTATAAATCTCCTTGGAACTCCAAAACTATGGACAATAACTCATTAAAACAGCCATAAAAACGCGAAAAGGACGAGTTGTTGGTCATATTTCTAAAATATATATCGGGTCTTACGGGACATGCAAATATCTCGGGTATCCCGAAACTATGAGCAATACATCATGAAATTGCCATAAAACGCGAAAACGGCGTGGTTTTGGTCATATCTCTCACACATGTATCGGGTATTGTGGGCCATGCAAATCTCTCTAGAACCGCAAAACTGTGGGCAATAGCTCATGAAAATAGCCATAAATCACAAAAAACGACGAGTTCTTGGTCATGCCCTCAAACATGTATCGGGCCTTACGGTCGTTGTAAATCGCCCAGGAAACCCAAAACTGTGGGCAGTACCTCATGAAAATGGCCTTGGAACTCCAAAACTATGGACAATAACTCATTAAAACAGCCATAAAAACGCGAAAAGGACGAGTTGTTGGTCATATTTCTAAAATATATATCGGGTCTTACGGGACATGCAAATCTCCCTGGAATCCCGAAACTGTGAGCAATACTTCATGAAATGGCCATAAAACGCGAAAACGGCGAGGTTTTGGTCATATCTCTCAAACATGTATCAGGTCTTGTGGGCCATGCAAATCTCTCTAGAACCGCAAAACTGTGGGCAATAGCTCATGAAAATAGCCATAAAACACAAAAACGACGAGTTCTTGGTCATGCCCTCAAACACGTATCGGGCCTTACGGTCGTTGTAAATCGCCCAGGAAACCCAAAACTGTGGGCAGTACCTCATGAAAATGGCCATACAACACGAAAAAGAAGAGTTTTTTTTGCCATAACTCTCAAAATTGTAAATCGCCCTGGAACTCCAAAATTGTGGGCAATAGCTCGTGAAAACGGCCATAAAACGCGAAAACGACGAGTTTTTGGTCATACCTGCCAAAATGTAAATCACCCTCGAACCCCAAAACTGTGGCAAAAGATCATGAAAACGGCCATAAAACACGAAAACGACGAGTTTTTGGTCATGCCCTAAAACATGTATGGGCCCTTACGGTCATTGTAAATCGCCTTGGAACTCCAAAACCGTGTATAATAACTCATTAAACAAGCCATAAAACGCAAAAACAATTATTTTTGCTTATAACTCTCAAACATGTATCCGGTCTTACTGGCCATGCAAATCTCCCTAGAACTCCAAAACTGGGGGCAATAGTTCATGAAAATGGCCATAAAACAAAAAAAATACGAGTTGTTGGTCATAACTCTAGAACATATACCTGGTCTTACTGGCCATGCAAATCCTCTGAGAACCCCGAAACTGTGGGCAATAGTTCATGAAACGGTCATAAAACGCGAAAACGGCGAGTTTTTGGTCATATCTCTCAAACATGTATCGCATCTTACCGTCCATGAAAATACCCCTGGAACCCCAAAACTGTGAGCAATAGCTCATAAAAACAGAAACAAAACATGAAAACGACGAGTTCTTGGTCATGCCCTCAAACTTGTATCGATCCTTACGGTCGTTGTAAATCTCCCTAGAGCCCCAAAATTTTGGGCAATACCTTATTAAACGGCCATAAAACACGAAAAGACGTGTTTTTTTGTCATAACTTTCAAACGTGTAAATCGCCCTGGAACCCTAACACAGTGGGCAATAGCTCATGAAAACAGCCGTGAAACAAAAAAACGATGAGTTTTTTGTCATACCTCTCAAACATATAAATCTCCCTCGAACCCCTACACTGTGGGCAATAGCTCATGAAAACGGTCATAAAACACGAAAACAATGAGTTTTTGGTCATGCCGTCAAACATGTATCGGGACTTACGGTTATTGTAAATCGCCTTGGAACTCCAAAATTATGGACAATAACTCATTAAAACAGCCATAAAAACGCGAAAAGTACGAGTTGTTGGTCATATTTCTAAAATATATATCGCGTTTTACGGGACATGCAGATCTCCCGGGAATCCCGAAACAGTGAGCAATACTTCATGAAATGGCCATAAAAAGCGGAAACGGCGAGGTTTTGGTCATATCTCTCAAACATGTATCAGGTCTTGTGGGCCATGCAAATCTCTCTAGAACCGCAAAACTGTGGGCAATAGCTCATGAAAATAGCCATAAAACACAATCTTGGTCATGCCCTCAAACACGTACCGGGCCTTACGTCGTTGTAAATCGTCCAGGAACCCCAAAACTGTTGGCAGTACCTCATGAAAATGGCCATAAAACACGAAAAAGAAGAGTTTTTTTTGCCATAACTCTCAAAATTGTAAATTTCCCTGGAACCCCAAAATAGTGGGCAATAGCTCGTGAAAACGGCCACAAAACGCGAAAAAGACGAGTTTTTGGTCATACCTGCTAAAATGTAAATCACCCTCGAACCCCAAAACTGTGGCAAAAGCTCATGAAAACGGCCATAAAACACGAAAACGACGAGTTTTTGGTCATGCCCTAAAACATGTATGGGCCCTTACGGTCATTGTAAATCGCCTTGGAACTCCAAAACTATGTATAATAACTCACTAAACCAGCCATAAAACGCGAAAACGATTAGTTTTGCTTATAACTCTCAAACATGTATCCGGTCTTACTGGCCATGCAAATCTCCCTAGAACTCCAAAACTGGGGGCAATAGTTCATGAAAATGGCCATAACACAAAAAAAATACGAGTTGTTGGTCATAACTCTAGAACATATACCTGGTCTTACTGGCCATGCAAATCCTCCGAGAACCCCGAAATTGTGGGCAATAGTTCATGAAACGGTCATAAAATGCGAAAACGGCGAGTTTTTGGTCATATCTCTCAAACATGTATCGCATCTTACCGTCCATGAAAATACCCCTGGAACCCCAAAACTATGGGCAATAGCTCATAAAAACAGAAACAAAACATGAAAACGACGAGTTCTTGGTCATGCCCACAAACTTGTATCTATCCTTATGGTCGTTGTAAATCGCCCTGGAGCCCCAAAACTTTGGGCAATACCTTATTAAACGGCATAAAACACGAAAAAGACGTGTTTTTTGTCATAACTCTCAAACATGTGAAATGCCCTGGAACCCTCACACGGTGGGCAATAGCTCATGAAAACAGCCGTAAAACAAAAAAACGATGAGTTTTTTGTCATACCTCTCAAACATATAAATCGCCCTCGAACCCGTAAACTGTGGGCAATAGCTCATGAAAACGGTCATAAAACACGAAAACGATGAGTTTTTGGTCATGTCCTCAAACATGTATCGGGACTTATGGTTATTGTAAATCGCCTTGGAACTCCAAAACAATGGACAATAACTCATTAAAACAGCCATAAAAACGTGAAAAGGATGAGTTGTTGGTCATATTTCTAAAATATATGTCGGGTCTTACGGGACATGCAAATCTCCCTGGAATCCCGAAACTGTGAGCAATACTTCATGAAATGGCCATAAAACGCGAAAACGACGAGGTTTTGGTCATATCTCTCAAACATGTATCAGGTCTTGTGGGCCATGCAAATCTCTCTAGAACCGCAAAACTGTGGGCAATAGCTCATGAAAATAGCCATAAAACACAAAAACGACGAGTTCTTGGTCATGCCCTCAAACACGTATCGGGCCTTACGGTCGTTGTAAATCGCCCAGGAAACCCAAAACTGTGGGCAGTACCTCATGAAAATGGCCATACAACACGAAAAAGAAGAGTTTTTTTGCCATAACTCTCAAAATTGTATATCGCCCTGGAACTCCAAAATTGTGGGCAATAGCTCGTGAAAACGGCCATAAAACGCGAAAACGACGAGTTTTTGGTCATACCTGCCAAAATGTAAATCACCCTCGAACCCCAAAACTGTGGCAAAAGCTCATGAAAACGGCCATAAAACACGAAAACGACGAGTTTTTGGTCATTCCCTAAAACATGTATGGGCCCTTACGGTCATGTCACATCCCAAGATTTTCCAAACCTTGTAATGTGAAAATAAATTAATAAAATAAAACTTTGTTGATTTTCAGAGCCAGAAGAAACTTTTTGTATTCAATTGGAACATCAAACCCATTTGAATTAAATAAAATCCTAAAAAGATTTAAAAAGATAAACATTTTAAATAAAGGAAAATAAAATATTTTGGAAATAATATTTTTTTTGATCTTTTTAAAATTTGGGTATTCAGAAGAAAAGATAGATTTAAATAAAAGATTATTTTATAAAGTCAAAATAAACCTTGGCCAAGCTTTGGAATTAAAAACATTTTATTCTAAATAAAATTAGCAAAGGTTTATTAAAATAAATTAATAAGGATTTATCATCCAAGTTTTATTAATAAAGGTTTTATCATTTATAAACCATCAAAGACTTATTTGTTTAATCTAATAAAGTTTCCAAGTATTGAATATTTCCAAATAAAACCTACTAATTTGGTTTGGAAAATATTTAGGTTTCAAATAAAGATTTTATTAATAGAATCAAACTCTATTTAATTTAATAACTAAGGCCCATTTTATTTAGTTACTAATGGACCCTAAAATAAGAGGTTATTTTGCTTTAAAACAAATCTTTCAAATATTCTTTATTTTCAAATAAACCTACTGTTTTAGATTTGAAAGTGTTTTCAAATGAGAATTATTATTAAATAAATCAAACCATGTTAAATAAATAAAACTCCATTTTATTTAATTAAAGAATGGATTAATAAAGTTATTATTATTTTATTTTGGGCTTTTGACCATATTACTAAATAGAACTAATTTCAATATTACAAAATTTGAGTGTTGTTTGAATTGATTTGGTTGATGTTTGTTTGATTGGAAATTCAAAACAGAAAATAAAATAGAAAAGGAAAAGAACACAGAATAAAAAAAATAAGAAAGGAATCGACCCAACCCAACAGCCCAGCAGCAGCCCACCTAGCCCATCTACTCTCTCCCCGAACCGTTTTCCTCACCGCTGAAACAACCCGCAAAGCAACTGACTAGTGGACCTCCCCCTCGTTTCTTTTCCCACTGACCAGCGGACCCCACACTGCCTCCTCCTTCTTCTTCCCCGCGTGACCCCTTCTCCCCTCACCGCGCGGCAGTTTCTGCCCGTTGATAGCTCCATCAATCGGCGTTAATCCGTGCATTAAACCTCGTCGCGGCCCCGTCCATTTAACCGCCTGCTCCTCCTCCTTCTTTTTCCCCAGACACTGCCTCCCCTCTGCCTCCAGGCCGCCCCAATTTCCCTCTGTGTCGCTGCTACTCCGACGACCCTCCTCGCCAATTCCGGCCAAGACTCGCCGCCCCTCTTTCCCCTGACCAAGCTCACAGCATCCCCACTCCCAGGCGCATTTGTTAGTGCATCCAGCTCGACCGCGGGTACCCTGTAACCTCGCCTTCGACAACGACCACCGTCGCCACCGTCTGCTTCATCTCCAGCGAAGTCCACAGGTAGTATCTGACCGCCCCGACCTCTCTCGTTCACGCACCCAGCATCGCCTTGCTCTTGCGCATCTAAATATGCTCCTGTTTTACCTTAGGGCGATCTGCAGCGACAACTCCTACCATCACCGTCGTTCGCCTCAACTCCGACGATGCCCACAGGTTAATTCCGACCACCCCGTACCCTCTGGATCACGCGCACATCTTTGCCATGATCCTACGCAGCTAACCCAACCCTCCGTTTGTCTTCTCGCGAACCACAGAGCCGTCTTCGACCTCGACCGAGCGCGTCCGTCGCCAGAACCAACTCCGGCGAGGAATTCTGCCCGACCCCGAGCGCCCCTTGCCTCGTCAACCGCACGTTGAGCATCGCCGTATTCTCCTGAGCCTGGTAAGCATCTCCCCCCTCTTTTTCGCGTCCTATTTCGCTAGCGCCGCCGCCAGCTAGCCGATCCGCCGCTCGCCGTCGACCTAGCGCCGCCAGCTTCTAGTCAAGCACACGAGAACCGTTAGATTCCCATCCAGCGGCGTAGACAGAGTGACTTAAGCGAAACGGTACAGGAGCATCTGAGCCGCACGATTCACATCAGATCCAACGCTCCACAGTGTGATCCGCAGCGAACCGGTACCGGCCAGTTAAATTACGACGCGTGTCCCCTGTTCTGTTAAAAACAGATTTGAAAAACAGAAACTTTTGCAAACTTCAAACCCTTATATCTTTGGATCCACACATCCAAATTTTACAAATTTTATATCAATGAAATCAGGAGAACAAACCCTACCTAACCATGGCCTTAGTTTTGAAAATAGTATCTGTTAGTTTGATTGAATGTGCAGAAACATTTGTGTACTTGTTTAGAGTTTAAAAACTGTTTAAAATTGAATTTAATGACAAAACCTTTGCAAAATGATTTGTAGTGACCTTACTGACCCTAGGAACCAACCCATAGTGTTAAAAATGATTTTGGTAAAATATAGGTTGAATTATTTAACTTAGCCATTTTCTAACCAAATAAACTCCTTGATTTTATCATGGAAATGTTTTTGCAAGGAAAACTTTGGGAAAATGTTTTGGACCAAAACTTACTGACCCAAAACATCAAACCTTGCCAAGGACAACTCACTTGGTGATACAACCTAAAGTTTTGCTTTGATAAGAATAATTTTCACCACATAAAATGATGAATGAATATTAAAATGGTCTTAAGATAAAACCCAATTGCAAATAACTTTGCCATTTTGGTAAATGACCAATTTGGACCATACAAAGTTTATAAACCTAGTAGAGACCAACCTTGCAAAAAGAACCCCCTTTGCATGACTTAGACTCCAATGCTATGTGTGTGAAATTGTTTGTTTAACCTTGGTTTGGAATGTTAGTTGATTTGGTGATTTGCTTGATTGACTTGTAGTGAGATTAGCAAAAGAGTGAGTCTAGCAAGATCAAGAAGTAAAACTCTCATTCCCTACCAAAAAGGCAAGTTACACTATCATCCAAAGTCCTACTATTTTCATTATATACTTAGTGGATTTTGGGAAAAACATGCATGAAAATGATTTATACTTATGCTATGCTAAATCCTAATAGGATGCCCTTACTTTCCTTAGAGAAAATCTTGTAGTTGTACATGCTTAGCCATGCTATATGCTATAATTTGAAAAAGAGATACATGTTGAGATTTTACAAAGGTTGAGAAAAGACTTGTGTTTTATATAATAAAACAAGGACTCAATGAACCACCTAGGTGGAGGATACTTTAAGTTTTGGAGAAGGTGGCAACAAAAGGGAACCATGTCTATGGCAATCACTTTGTGTTGTGCTCCAAAAGAAAACCACCTAGGAAACTTAGAGATCAAACATGCTTCTCCAATTGTGGCTTTCGTGTACAACCACATGCTATTATGGCTCTGGCTTAGTCAATTACATTAGGAAGACCCATGCATTGTCTTTAGTTACTGGACATGGGGATCTGGAATGCTTCATGGGGGCTGAAGACAAAGCTAGCAATGATGTATGGGAGAACCTTATGGAAAGACTTCGTCACATTCTCAGTCTGCCAGTACTCCATCTTGGTGAGCACTAATCCAGTAGGCCACTGGTGGCAACAAGATGGGATTGTGTCATGTGGGTAAAGTGTACTCCTTCTGCAGAAGTAAATAAAATCTAAGTACTTAGCCGTGTCCCCGGTTATGGACAATACTGAGCAACTAAAGTTTGAACTATGGGAGATCTCGACATTCCAACTTCTAATATAAAAACTTGATGCCCTTGTGTGTCTACCAAGGAATTCAAAGAGATTTTGTAAAGCTTGTTGCACTTGGGGTTACCAAGGTGCTCAAGAGCATGAGGTACTTGGGGCTTTACCAAGGAACTCATGAGTTTTGATAAAACTTGTTGCACTTGTGTGTTTACCAAGGTGCTCAAGAGATTTTGACAAGGATTTGAACACTTGAGTTGCTACCAAGGAGTTCAAAGAACTTGGAAAAGAAATTTGACAAAAGACTTTAAAACCCTTTTTAAAAGATAGGATAAAATATTGCTTTCTGCAAATAAGCCTTAAACCCTACTTAGCCAAATATGCATATAATGATAGGATCCACTCTCATTATACATTAAAGTGAAGCTTGCCAATACAATTCAAAATGTATTGACCCTTGTGGCTGTAACTTGTAATGTTGCAGGTTGATTGTTTTAGAATGAAGATTGTTTGATTGACTAGGACTACAAAATCTACAACCAACATCTGCCTGTGGCACTTTGAAGATGATGGACCCATACTTATAGATATTCCGCTGCAAATGTAATGTAATAGCCATATGAGCTATGTTTGATGTAATAAACATATGTTATTCCTGGTTATAAAATTTTATTATGACCTTTGTATCTTGATATTACATCTTAACTGTGGATGCTAGCTATTGATCCAGGGACTAGCATTGTAAAACACAAGAGGACTCTACCTTATTGGGTTGGGACCTCTAAAGATGGTATCAGAGCATTGTGTTGCCTGTAGGATTTGTAAACCCTAGGATTGGACAAAAACCCTTAGAAAAATAGGAGTTGTATTTTGTTCTAAAACTTATTTACAAAAATACTTGTAAACTCTTTCCTCAACCATTTTGGTTTTAACTCTACACCTCTTCTACTTCAACTTGATGGGAAAACCTACCCATGACCAAAGACTTCATCATATGCAAAGGATTTCTTCAACTTCTTCAACTCTAATGACTTCAACATCTTCAGCTCTAATGACTTCAACATCTTCAGCATATTCACCAAGGACTTCCAACTTGGAAACCACCAAGGACTACAAGTGAAACAAGGAAATCTTACTCAAGATTTAGAGACTGGGGGAATGCAAAATAAGAAGGAACCATCAACAACTTTGAAGTATTGTGACCAAGAGTTTTCTCAAGGAAACCAAGATCTCATACAAGAAGAATCATGAAGGAAGGAAAGATCACAAGTGAATCATATAGATGGACCACCATAATTTAGTTAAGTCAAACTCACCAACTTATGTGGTGTAACAAAAATATTTTATTGCCTAAAAACATGCTTGAACTTTGTTGTTTGAGTGAAAAGTTGTTTGTGATTGCATGCAATTGTTTGTGTGAATTGTGATGAGTGTGATTAGAAATGTTTCCTTAGAAATATTCTGCCTATTCTAAACTCCCTTCAAACCCAAACAGATGACTACTCCAAAGGACTCCAAAGTTGATGACATCAACACCAACCAAGCTGATAGCATGAGAGAGCTCATAGCAACCCAACACCAGTTGAACCAACTAACAGCTCAGTTCCTAGTCAACAATAGTGATAAGGATCCAGCACTCCAAAGATTTTTGGAAGAGCAGTCTCAACTGATGCTTAAGGTGACTAATCAAATGATTAGCATGGAAGAAAACTATCCAAGGAGAGTTTATGATAACAAGGATGAAAAGAATATTGTTCTAGATGGAGCCCCAGCTTGCACTATTTGTGGGGACAAAGATCATACTTCCAAGGAGCATGAAGGACAATGCCCCAATTGTGAAGAAGATCATCCTGTTGGACAATGTCCTACCTCTCAAGCTACTTGCTACCTGTGTGAAGGAAGTGATCATACTCCAGGTCTATGTCCTATCTATGCCATGGTGGAACAAAGGATACAAGAAGGATCCAAGTCTACCAAAGGAAAAGGACCACTCCTACATCCAAACAAGACAACCCAATTCAAAGGATCAAGGAAAATCAAGAAGCCCAAGCAGGACATGAGCCTTGTGCAATGTCGTAAATGTAAGGAAATGGGACACTACTCCAGTGGATGCCCAGGGAACAAGAAGAATAAAGAGATTGACCAAGTGTGGTGCAACAACTGCAAGGAACCAGGCCACTATGTAGCAACTTGCCCACAAGAGCAACGCAAAGAACTCAAGGACATTAATTGTTTCAACTGCAAGAATCCAGGACACTATGCAAGCAACTGTCCAGAAAGGATGAAAAACAAGTTGAACAAGCCTATGGAGAAACTCAACCTTGGCCCATGAGTCAAGTGTAGAAATAAAGCAAAAGTTTGCTTAGAGAAGTTTTCCAGGACCCAAGAAGGCCAATATGTAATTTTTGTTTGAAAATTTTTAAGGGTGGTAGTACCCTAATTGCTTTAAACTTGTTTGAACCCAGCCTTCCCAAATCTCGGGACGAGATTTATTTTAAGGGTGGTAGCCTGTCACATCCCAAGATTTTCCAAACCTTGTAATGTGAAAATAAATTAATAAAATAAAACTTTGTTGATTTTCAGAGCCAGAAGAAACTTTTTGTATTCAATTGGAACATCAAACCCATTTGAATTAAATAAAATCCTAAAAAGATTTAAAAAGATAAACATTTTAAATAAAGGAAAATAAAATATTTTGGAAATAATATTTTTTTTGATCTTTTTAAAATTTGGGTATTCAGAAGAAAAGATAGATTTAAATAAAAGATTATTTTATAAAGTCAAAATAAACCTTGGCCAAGCTTTGGAATTAAAAACATTTTATTCTAAATAAAATTAGCAAAGGTTTATTAAAATAAATTAATAAGGATTTATCATCCAAGTTTTATTAATAAAGGTTTTATCATTTATAAACCATCAAAGACTTATTTGTTTAATCTAATAAAGTTTCCAAGTATTGAATATTTCCAAATAAAACCTACTGATTTGGTTTGGAAAATATTTAGGTTTCAAATAAAGATTTTATTAATAGAATCAAACTCTATTTAATTTAATAACTAAGGCCCATTTTATTTAGTTACTAATGCACCCTAAAATAAGAGGTTATTTTGCTTTAAAACAAATCTTTCAAATATTCTTTATTTTAAAATAAACCTACTGTTTTAGATTTGAAAGTGTTTTCAAATGAGAATTATTATTAAATAAATCAAACCATGTTAAATAAATAAAACTCCATTTTATTTAATTAAAGAATGGATTAATAAAGTTATTATTATTTTATTTTGGGCTTTTGACCATATTACTAAACAGAACTAATTTCAATATTACAAAATTTGAGTGTTGTTTGAATTGATTTGGTTGATGTTTGTTTGATTGGAAATTCAAAACAGAAAATAAAATAGAAAAGGAAAAGAACACAGAATAAAAAAAAATAAGAAAGGAATCGACCCAACCCAACAGCCCAGCAGCAGCCCACCTAGCCCATCTACTCTCTCCCCGAACCGTTTTCCTCACCGCTGAAACAACCCGCAAAGCAACTGACTAGTGGACCTCCCCCTCGTTTCTTTTCCCACTGACCAGCGGACCCCACACTGCCTCCTCCTTCTTCTTCCCCGCGTGACCCCTTCTCCCCTCACCGCGCGGCAGTTTCTGGTCATGCCCTCAAACACGTATCGGGCCTTACGGTCGTTGTAAATTGCCCAGGAAACCCAAAACTGTGGGCAGTACCTCATGAAAATGGCCATACAACACGAAAAAGAAGAGTTTTTTTTCCATAACTCTCAAAATTGTATATCGCCCTGGAACTCCAAAATTGTGGGCAATAGCTCGTGAAAACGGCCATAAAACGCGAAAACGACGAGTTTTTGGTCATACCTGCCAAAATGTAAATCACCCTCGAACCCGAAAACTGTGGCAAAAGCTCATGAAAACGGCCATAAAACACGAAAACGACGAGTTTTTGGTCATGCCCTAAAACATGTATGGGCCCTTACGGTCATAGTAAATCGCCTTGGAACTCCAAAACTATGTATAATAACTCATTAAACCAGCCATAAAACGCGAAAACGATTAGTTTTGCTTATAACTCTCAAACATGTATCCGGTCTTACTGGCCATGCAAATCTCCCTAGAACTCCAAAACTGGGGGCAATAGTTCATGAAAATGGCCATAACACAAAAAAAATACGAGTTGTTGGTCATAACTCTAGAACATATACCTGGTCTTACTGGCCATGCAAATCCTCCGAGAACCCCGAAACTGTGGGCAATAGTTCATGAAACGGTCATAAAACGCGAAAACGGCGAGTTTTTGGTCATATCTCTGAAACATGTATCGCATCTTACCGTCCATGAAAATACCCCTGGAACCCCAAAACTGTGAGCAATAGCTCATAAAAACAGAAACAAAACATGAAAACGACGAGTTCTTGGTCATGCCCTCAAACTTGTATCGATCCTTACGGTCGTTGTAAATCTCCCTAGAGCCCCAAAATTTTGGGCAATACCTTATTAAACGGCCATAAAACACGAAAAGACGTGTTTTTTGTCATAACTTTCAAACGTGTAAATCGCCCTGGAACCCTAACACGGTGGGCAATAGCTCATGAAAACAGCCGTGAAACATAAAATGATGAGTTTTTCGTCATACCTCTCAAACATATAAATCGCCCTCGAACCCCTACACTGTGGGCAATAGCTCATGAAAACGGTCATAAAACACGAAAACAATGAGTTTTTGGTCATGCCCTCAAACATGTATCAGAACTTACGGTTATTGTAAATCGCCTTGGAACTCCAAAAGTATGGACAATAACTCATTAAAACAGCCATAAAAACGCGAAAAGGACGATTTGTTGGTCATATTTCTAAAATATATATCGGGTTTTACGGGACATGCAGATCTCCCGGGAATCCCGAAACTGTGAGCAATACTTCATGAAATGGCCATAAAAAACGGAAACGGCGAGGTTTTGGTCATATCTCTCAAACATGTATCAGGTCTTGTGGGCCATGCAAATCTCTCTAGAACCGCAAAACTGTGGGCAATAGCTCATGAAAATAGCCATAAAACACAATCCTGGTCATGCCCTCAAACACGTACCGGGCCTTACGGTCGTTGTAAATCGCCCAGGAACCCCAAAACTGTTGGCAGTACCTCATGAAAATGGCCATAAAACACGAAAAAGAAGAGTTTTTTTTGCCATAACTCTCAAAATTGTAAATTGCCCTGGAACCCCAAAATTGTGGGCAATAGCTCGTGAAAACGGCCACAAAACGCGAAAACGACGAGTTTTTGGTCATACCTGCCAAAATGTAAATCACCCTCGAACCCCAAAACTGTGGCAAAAGCTCATGAAAACGGCCATAAAACACGAAAACGACGAGTTTTTGGTCATGCCCTAAAACGTGTATGGGCCCTTACCATCATTGTAAATCGCCTTGGAACTCCAAAACTGTGGAGAATAACTCATTAAAATAGCCATAAAACGCGAAAACAATTAGTTTTGCTTATAACTCTCAAACATGTATCCGGTCTTACTGGCCATGCAAATCTCCCTGGAACTCCAAAACTGTGGGCAATAGTTCATGAAAATGGCCATAAAACAAAAAAAAATACGAGTTGTTGGTCATAACTCTAGAACATATACCTAGTCTTACTGGCCATGCAAATCCTCCGAGAACCCCGAAACTGTGGGCAATAGTTCATGAAACGGTCATAAAACGCGAAAACGGCGAGTTTTTGGTCATATCTCTCAAACATGTATCGCATCTTACCGTCCATGAAAATACCCCTGGAACCCCAAAACTATGGGCAATAGCTCATAAAAACAGAAACAAAACATGAAAAAGACGAGTTCTTGGTCATGCCCTCAAACTTGTATCGATCCTTACGGTCGTTGTAAATCGCCCTGGAGCCCCAAAACTTTGGGCAATACCTTATTAAACGGCCATAAAACACGGAAAAGACGTGTTTTTTTTGTCATAACTCTCAAACGTGTAAATCGCCCTGGAACCCAAACACGATGGGCAATAGCTCATGAAAACAGCCGTAAAACAAAAAACGATGAGTTTTTTGTCATACCTCTCAAACATATAAATCGCCCTCGAACCCCTAAACTGTGGGCAATAGCTCATGAAAACGGTCATAAAACACGAAAACGATGAGTTTTTGGTCATGCCCTCAAACATGTATCGGGACTTACGGTTATTGTAAATCGCCTTGGAACTCCAAAACAATGGACAATAACTCATTAAAACAGCCATAAAAACGCGAAAAGGACGAGTTGTTGGTCATATTTCTAAAATATATGTCGGGTCTTACGGGACATGCAAATCTCCCTGGAATCCCGAAACTGTGAGCAATACTTCATGAAATGGCCACAAAACGCGAAAACGACGAGGTTTTGGTCATATCTCTCAAACATGTATCAGGTCTTGTGGGCCATGCAAATCTCTCTAGAACCGCAAAACTGTGGGCAATAGCTCATGAAAATAGCCATAAAACACAAAAACGACGAGTTCTTGGTCATGCCCTCAAACACGTATCGGGCCTTACGGTCGTTGTAAATCGCCCAGGAAACCCAAAACTGTGGGCAGTACCTCATGAAAATGGCCATACAACACGAAAAAGAAGAGTTTTTTTGCCATAACTCTCAAAATTGTATATCGCCCTGGAACTCCAAAATTGTGGGCAATAGCTCGTGAAAACGGCCATAAAACGCGAAAACGACGAGTTTTTGGTCATACCTGCCAAAATGTAAATCACCCTCGAACCCGAAAACTGTGGCAAAAGCTCATGAAAACGGCCATAAAACACGAAAACGACGAGTTTTTGGTCATGCCCTAAAACATGTATGGGCCCTTACGGTCATAGTAAATCGCCTTGGAACTCCAAAACTATGTATAATAACTCATTAAACCAGCCATAAAACACGAAAACGATTAGTTTTGCTTATAACTCTCAAACATTTATCCGGTCTTACTGGCCATGCAAATCTCCCTAGAACTCCAAAACTGGGGGCAATAGTTCATGAAAATGGCCATAAAACAAAAAAAAATACGAGTTGTTGGTCATAACTCTAGAACATATACCTGGTCTTACTGGCCATGCAAATCCTCTGAGAACCCCGAAACTGTGGGCAATAGTTCATGAAACGGTCATAAAACGCGAAAACGGCGAGTTTTTGGTCATATCTCTGAAACATGTATCGCATCTTACCGTCCATGAAAATACCCCTGGAACCCCAAAACTGTGAGCAATAGCTCATAAAAACAGAAACAAAACATGAAAACGACGAGTTCTTGGTCATGCCCTCAAACTTGTATCGATCCTTACGGTCGTTGTAAATCTCCCTAGAGCCCCAAAATTTTGGGCAATACCTTATTAAACGGCCATAAAACACGAAAAGACGTGTTTTTTTGTCATAACTTTCAAACGTGTAAATCGCCCTGGAACCCTAACACAGTGGGCAATAGCTCATGAAAACAGCCGTGAAACATAAAATGATGAGTTTTTTGTCATACCTCTCAAACATATAAATCGCCCTCGAACCCCTAAACTGTGGGCAATAGCTCATGAAAACGGTCATAAAACACGAAAACAATGAGTTTTTGGTCATGCCCTCAAACATGTATCGGGACTTACGGTTATTGTAAATCGCCTTGGAACTCCAAAAGTATGGACAATAACTCATTAAAACAGCCATAAAAACGCGAAAAGGACGAGTTGTTGGTCATATTTCTAAAATATATATCGGGTTTTATGGGACATGCAGATCTCCCGGGAATCCCGAAACTGTGAGCAATACTTCATGAAATGGCCATAAAAAACGGAAACGGCGAGGTTTTGGTCATATCTCTCAAACATGTATCAGGTCTTGTGGGCCATGCAAATCTCTCTAGAACCGCAAAACTGTGGGCAATAGCTCATGAAAATAGCCATAAAACACAATCCTGGTCATGCCCTCAAACACGTACCGGGCCTTACGGTCGTTGTAAATTGCCCAGGAACCCCAAAACTGTTGGCAGTACCTCATGAAAATGGCCATAAAACACGAAAAAGAAGAGTTTTTTTTGCCATAACTCTCAAAATTGTAAATTGCCCTGGAACCCCAAAATTGTGGGCAATAGCTCGTGAAAACGGCCACAAAACGCGAAAACGACGAGTTTTTGGTCATACCTGCCAAAATGTAAATCACCCTCGAACCCCAAAACTGTGGCAAAAGCTCATGAAAACGGCCATAAAACACGAAAACGACGAGTTTTTGGTCATGCCCTAAAACGTGTATGGGCCCTTACCATCATTGTAAATCGCCTTGGAACTCCAAAACTATGTATAATAACTCATTAAACCAGCCATAAAACGCGAAAACGATTAGTTTTGCTTATAACTCTCAAACATGTATCCGGTCTTACTGGCCATGCAAATCTCCCTAGAACTCCAAAACTGGGGGCAATAGTTCATGAAAATGGCCATAAAACAAAAAAAATACGAGTTGTTGGTCATAACTCTAGAACATATACCTGGTCTTACTGGCCATGCAAATCCTCCGAGAACCCCGAAACTGTGGGCAATAGTTCATGAAACGGTCATAAAACGCGAAAACGGGGAGTTTTTGGTCATATCTCTGAAACATGTATCGCATATTACCGTCCATGAAAATACCCCTGGAACCCCAAAACTGTGAGCAATAGCTCATAAAAACAGAAACAAAACATGAAAACGACGAGTTCTTGGTCATGCCCTCAAACTTGTATCGATCCTTACGGTCGTTGTAAATCTCCCTAGAGCCCCAAAATTTTGGGCAATACCTTATTAAACGGCCATAAAACACGAAAAGACGTGTTTTTTTGTCATAACTTTCAAACGTGTAAATCGCCCTGGAACCCTAACACAGTGGGCAATAGCTCATGAAAACAGCCGTGAAACATAAAATGATGAGTTTTTTGTCATACCTCTCAAACATATAAATCGCCCTCGAACCCCTAAACTGTGGGCAATAGCTCATGAAAACGGTCATAAAACACGAAAACAATGAGTTTTTGGTCATGCCCTCAAACATGTATCGGGACTTACGGTTATTGTAAATCGCCTTGGAACTCCAAAAGTATGGACAATAACTCATTAAAACAGCCATAAAAACGCGAAAAGGACGAGTTGTTGGTCATATTTCTAAAATATATATCGGGTTTTATGGGACATGCAGATCTCCCGGGAATCCCGAAACTGTGAGCAATACTTCATGAAATGGCCATAAAAAACGGAAACGGTGAGGTTTTGGTCATATCTCTCAAACATGTATCAGGTCTTGTGGGCCATGCAAATCTCTCTAGAACCGCAAAACTGTGGGCAATAGCTCATGAAAATAGCCATAAAACACAATCCTGGTCATGCCCTCAAACACGTACCGGGCCTTACGGTCGTTGTAAATCGCCCAGGAACCCCAAAACTGTTGGCAGTACCTCATGAAAATGGCCATAAAACACGAAAAAGAAGAGTTTTTTTTGCCATAACTCTCAAAATTGTAAATTGCCCTGGAACCCCCAAAATTGTGGGCAATAGCTCGTGAAAACGGCCACAAAACGCGAAAACGACGAGTTTTTGGTCATACCTGCCAAAATGTAAATCACCCTCGAACCCCAAAACTGTGGCAAAAGCTCATGAAAACGGCCATAAAACACGAAAACGACGAGTTTTTGGTCATGCCCTAAAACGTGTATGGGCCCTTACCATCATTGTAAATCGCCTTGGAACTCCAAAACTGTGGAGAATAACTCATTAAAACAGCCATAAAACGCGAAAACAATTAGTTTTGCTTATAACTCTCAAACATGTATCCGGTCTTACTGGCCATGCAAATCTCCCTGGAACTCCAAAACTGTGGGCAATAGTTCATGAAAATGGCCATAAAACAAAAAAAATACGAGTTGTTGGTCATAACTCTAGAACATATACCTAGTCTTACTGGCCATGCAAATCCTCCGAGAACCCCGAAACTGTGGACAATAGTTCATGAAACGGTCATAAAACGCGAAAACGGCGAGTTTTTGGTCATATCTCTCAAACATGTATCGCATCTTACCGTCCATGAAAATACCCCTGGAACCCCAAAACTATGGATAATAGCTCATAAAAAAAGAAACAAAACATGAAAACGACGAGTTCTTGGTCATGCCCACAAACTTGTATCGATCCTTACGGTCGTTGTAAATCGCCCTGGAGCCCCAAAACTTTGGGCAATACCTTATTAAACGGCATAAAACACGAAAAAGACGTGTTTTTTGTCATAACTCTCAAACGTGTGAAATGCCCTGGAACCCTCACACGGTGGGCAATAGCTCATGAAAACAGCCGTAAAACAAAAAAACGATGAGTTTTTTGTCATACCTCTCAAACATATAAATCGCCCTCGAACCCCTAAACTGTGGGCAATAGCTCATGAAAACGGTCATAAAACACGAAAACGATGAGTTTTTGGTCATGCCCTCAAACATGTATCAGGACTTATGGTTATTGTAAATCGCCTTGGAACTCCAAAACTATGGACAATAACTCATTAAAACAGCCATAAAAACGCGAAAAGGACGAGTTGTTGGTCATATTTCTAAAATATATGTCGGGTCTTACGGGACATGCAAATCTCCCTGGAATCCCGAAACTGTGAGCAATACTTCATGAAATGGCCATAAAACGCGAAAACGGCGAGGTTTTGGTCATATCTCTCAAACATGTATCAGGTCTTGTGGGCCATGCAAATCTCTCTAGAACCGCAAAACTGTGGGCAATAGCTCATGAAAATAGCCATAAAACTCAAAAACGACGAGTTCTTGGTCATGCCCTCAAACACGTATCGGGCCTTACAGTCGTTGTAAATCGCCCAGGAAACCCAAAACTGTGGGCAGTACCTCATGAAAATGGCCATACAACACGAAAAAGAAGAGTTTTTTTGCCATAACTCTCAAAATTGTAAATCGCCCTGGAACTCCAAAATTGTGGGCAATAGCTCGTGAAAACGACCATAAAACGAGAAAACGACGAGTTTTTGGTCATACCTGCCAAAATGTAAATCACCCTCGAACCCCAAAACTGTGGCAAAAGCTCATGAAAACGGCCATAAAACACGAAAACGACGAGTTTTTGGTCATGCCCTAAAACATGTATGTGCCCTTACGGTCATTGTAAATCGCCTTGGAACTCCAAAACTATGTATAATAACTCACTAAACCAGCCATAAAACGCGAAAACGATTAGTTTTGCTTATAACTCTCAAACATGTATCCGGTCTTACTGGCCATGCAAATCTCCCTAGAACTCCAAAACTGGGGGCAATAGTTCATGAAAATGGCCATAAAACAAAAAAAAATACGAGTTGTTGGTCATAACTCTAGAACATATACCTGGTCTTACTGGCCATGCAAATCCTCCGAGAACCCCGAAACTCTGGGCAATAGTTCATGAAACGGTCATAAAACGCGAAAACGGCGAGTTTTTGGTCATATCTCTGAAACATGTATCGCATCTTACCATCCATGAAAATACCCCTGGAACCCCAAAAATGTGAGCAATAGCTCATAAAAACAGAAACAAAACATGAAAACGACGAGTTCTTGGTCATGCCCTCAAACTTGTATCGATCCTTACGGTCGTTGTAAATCTCCCTAGAGCCCGAAAATTTTGGGCAATACCTTATTAAACGGCCATAAAACACGAAAAGACGTGTTTTTTTGTCATAACTTTCAAACATGTAAATCGCCCTGGAACCCTAACACACTGGGCAATAGCTCATGAAAACAGCCGTGAAACAAAAAAACGATGAGTTTTTTGTCATACCTCTCAAACATATAAATCGCCCTCGAACCCCTAAACTGTGGGCAATAGCTCATGAAAACGGTCATAAAACACGAAAATAATGAGTTTTTGGTCATGCCCTCAAACATGTATCGGGACTTACGGTTATTGTAAATCGCCTTGGAACTCCAAAAGTATGGACAATAACTCATTAAAACAGCCATAAAAACGCGAAAAGGACGAGTTGTTGGTCATATTTCTAAAATATATATCGGGTCTTACGGGACATGCAGATCTCCCGGGAATCCCGAAACTGTGAGCAATACTTCATGAAATGGCCATAAAAAGGGAAAACGGCGAGGTTTTGGTCATATCTCTCAAACATGTATCAGGTCTTGTGGGCCATGCAAATCTCTCTAGAACCGCAAAACTGTGGGCAATAGCTCATGAATATAGCCATAAAACACAATCTTGGTCATGCCCTCAAACACGTACCGGGCCTTACGGTCGTTGTAAATCGCCCAGGAACCCCAAAACTGTGGGCAGTACCTCATGAAAATGGCCATAAAACACGAAAAAGAAGAGTTTTTTTTGCCATAACTCTCAAAATTGTAAATCGCCCTGGAACCCCAAAATTGTGGGAAATAGCTCGTGAAAACGGCCATAAAACGCGAAAAGGACGAGTTTTTGGTCATACCTGCCAAAATGTAAATCACCCACGAACCCCAAAACTGTGGCAAAAGCTCATGAAAACGGCCATAAAACACGAAAACGACGAGTTTTTGGTCATGCCCTAATACATGTACGGGCCCTTACCATCATTGTAAATCGCCTTGGAACTCCAAAACTGTGGAGAATAACTCATTAAAACAGCCATAAAACGCGAAAACGATTAGTTTTGCTTATAACTCTCAAACATGTATCCGGTCTTACTGGCCATGCAAATCTCCCTGGAACTCCAAAACTGTGGCCAATAGTTCATGAAAATGGCCATAAAACAAAAAAAATACGAGTTGTTGGTCATAACTCTAAAACATATACATGGTCTTATAGGCCAGGCAAATCCTCCGAAAACCCCGAAACTGTGGGCAATAGTTCATGAAACGGTCATAAAACGACGAGTTTTTGATCATATCTCTCAAACATGTATCGCATCTTACCGTCCATGAAAATACCCCTAGAACTCCAAAACTGTGGGCAATAGCTCATAAAAACAGAAACAAAACATGAAAACGACGAATTCTTGGTCATGCCCTCAAACTTGTATCGATCCTTACGATCGTTGTAAATCGCCCAAGAGCCCCAAAACTTTGGGCAATACCTTATTAAACGGCCATGAAACACGAAAAAGACGTGTTTTTTTGTCATAACTCTCAAACATGTAAATCGCCCTGGAACCCTAACACGGTGGGCAATAGCTCATGAAAAAATCCGTAAAACAAAAAAAACGATGATTTTTTTGTCATACCTCTCAAACATATAAATCGCCCTCGAACCCCTAAACTGTGGGCAATAGCTCAAGAAAACGGTCATAAAACACGAAAACAATGAGTTTTTGGTCATGCCCTCAAACATGTATCGGGACTTACGGATTTTGTAAATCGCCTTGGAACTCCAAAACTGTGGACACTAACTCATTAAAACAGCCATAAAAACGCGAAAAGGACGTGTTTTTGGTCATATCTCTAAAATATATACCGGGTCTTACGGGACATGCAAATCTCCCGGGAATCCCGAAACTAAGAGCAATACTTCATGAAATGGTCATAAAACACGAAAGCGGCGAGGTTTTCGTAATATCTCTCAAACACGTATCAGATCTTGTGGGCCATGCAAATCTCTCTAGAACCGCAAAACTGTGGGCAATAGCTCATGAAAATAGCCATAAAACACAATCTTGGTCATGCCCTCAAACACGTATCGGGCCTTACGGTCGTTGTAAATCGCCCAGGAACCCCAAAACTGTGGGCAGTACCTCATGAAAATGGCCATAAAACACGAAAAAGAAGAGTTTTTTTGCCATAACTCTCAAAATTGTAAATCGCCCTGGAACCCCAAAATTGTGGGAAATAGCTCGTGAAAACGGCCATAAAACGCGAAAACGAAGAGTTTTTGGTCATACCTGCCAAAATGTAAATCACCCTCGAACCCCAAAACTGTGGCAAAAGCTCATGAAAACGGCCATAAAACACGAAAACGACGAGTTTTTGGTCATGCCCTAAAACATGTATGGGCCCTTACGGTCATTGTAAATCGCCTTGGAACTCCAAAACTATGGAGAATAACTCATTAAAACAGCCATAAAACGCGAAAATGATTAGTTTTTCTTATAACTCTCAAACATGTATCCGGTCTTACTGGCCATGCAAATCTCCCTGGAACTCCAAAACTGTGGGCAATAGTTTATGAAAATGGCCATAAAACAAAAAAAATACGAGTTGTTGGTCATAACTCTAGAATATATACCTGGTCTTACTGGCCATGCAAATCCTCCGAGAACCCCGAAACTGTGGGCAATAGTTCATGAAACGGTCATAAAACGCGAAAACGGCGAGTTTTTGGTCATATCTCTCAAACATGTATCGCATCTTACCGTCCATGAAAATACCCCTGGAACCCCAAAACTATGGATAATAGCTCATAAAAACAGAAACAAAACATGAAAACGACAAGTTCTTGGTCATGCCCACAAACTTGTATCGATCCTTACGGTCGTTGTAAATCGCCCTGGAGCCCCAAAACTTTGGGCAATACCTTATTAAACGGCATAAAACACGAAAAAGACGTGTTTTTTGTCATAACTCTCAAACGTGTGAAATGCCCTGGAACCCTCACACGGTGGGCAATAGCTCATGAAAACAGCCGTAAAACAAAAAAACGATGAGTTTTTTGTCATACCTCTCAAACATATAAATCGCCCTCGAACCCCTAAACTGTGGGCTATAGCTCATGAAAACGGTCATAAAACACGAAAACGATGAGTTTTTGGTCATGCCCTCAAACATGTATCAGGACTTATGGTTATTGTAAATCGCCTTGGAACTCCAAAACTATGGACAATAACTCATTAAAACAGCCATAAAAACGCGAAAAGGACGAGTTGTTGGTCATATTTCTAAAATATATGTCGGGTCTTACGGGACATGCAAATCTCCCTGGAATCCCGAAACTGTGAGCAATACTTCATGAAATGGCCATAAAACGCGAAAACGGCGAGGTTTTGGTCATATCTCTCAAACATGTATCAGGTCTTGTGGGCCATGCAAATCTCTCTAGAACCGCAAAACTGTGGGCAATAGCTCATGAAAATAGCCATAAAACTCAAAAACGACGAGTTCTTGGTCATGCCCTCAAACACGTATCGGGCCTTACGGTCGTTGTAAATCGCCCAGGAAACCCAAAACTGTGGGCAGTACCTCATGAAAATGGCCATACAACACGAAAAAGAAGAGTTTTTTTGCCATAACTCTCAAAATTGTAAATCGCCCTGGAACTCCAAAATTGTGGGCAATAGCTCGTGAAAACGACCATAAAACGAGAAAACGACGAGTTTTTGGTCATACCTGCCAAAATGTAAATCACCCTCGAACCCCAAAACTGTGGCAAAAGCTCATGAAAACGGCCATAAAACACGAAAACGACGAGTTTTTGGTCATGCCCTAAAACATGTATGGGCCCTTACGGTCATTGTAAATCGCCTTGGAACTCCAAAACTATGTATAATAACTCACTAAACCAGCCATAAAACGCGAAAACGATTAGTTTTGCTTATAACTCTCAAACATGTATCCGGTCTTACTGGCCATGCAAATCTCCCTAGAACTCCAAAACTGGGGGCAATAGTTCATGAAAATGGCCATAAAACAAAAAAAATACGAGTTGTTGGTCATAACTCTAGAACATATACCTGGTCTTACTGGCCATGCAAATCCTCCGAGAACCCCGAAACTCTGGGCAATAGTTCATGAAACGGTCATAAAACGCGAAAACGGCGAGTTTTTGGTCATATCTCTGAAACATGTATCGCATCTTACCATCCATGAAAATACCCCTGGAACCCGAAAAATGTGAGCAATAGCTCATAAAAACAGAAACAAAACATGAAAACGACGAGTTCTTGGTCATGCCCTCAAACTTGTATCGATCCTTACGGTCGTTGTAAATCTCCCTAGAGCCCGAAAATTTTGGGCAATACCTTATTAAACGGCCATAAAACACGAAAAGACGTGTTTTTTTGTCATAACTTTCAAACGTGTAAATCGCCCTGGAACCCTAACACACTGGGCAATAGCTCATGAAAACAGCCGTGAAACAAAAAAACGATGAGTTTTTTGTCATACCTCTCAAACATATAAATCGCCCTCGAACCCCTAAATTGTGGGCAATAGCTCATGAAAACGGTCATAAAACACGAAAATAATGAGTTTTTGGTCATGCCCTCAAACATGTATCGGGACTTACGGTTATTGTAAATCGCCTTGGAACTCCAAAAGTATGGACAATAACTCATTAAAACAGCCATAAAAACGCGAAAAGGACGAGTTGTTGGTCATATTTCTAAAATATATATCGGGTCTTACGGGACATGCAGATCTCCCGGGAATCCCGAAACTGTGAGCAATACTTCATGAAATGGCCATAAAAAGGGAAAACGGCGAGGTTTTGGTCATATCTCTCAAACATGTATCAGGTCTTATGGGCCATGCAAATCTCTCTAGAACCGCAAAACTGTGGGCAATAGCTCATGAATATAGCCATAAAACACAATCTTGGTCATGCCCTCAAACACGTACCGGGCCTTACGGTCGTTGTAAATCGCCCAGGAACCCCAAAACTGTGGGCAGTACCTCATGAAAATGGCCATAAAACACGAAAAAGAAGAGTTTTTTTTGCCATAACTCTCAAAATTGTAAATCGCCCTGGAACCCCAAAATTGTGGGAAATAGCTCGTGAAAACGGCCATAAAACGCGAAAAGGACGAGTTTTTGGTCATACCTGCCAAAATGTAAATCACCCACGAACCCCAAAACTGTGGCAAAAGCTCATGAAAACGGCCATAAAACACGAAAACGACGAGTTTTTGGTCATGCCCTAAAACATGTACGGGCCCTTACCATCATTGTAAATCGCCTTGGAACTCCAAAACTGTGGAGAATAACTCATTAAAACAGCCATAAAACGCGAAAACGATTAGTTTTGCTTATAACTCTCAAACATGTATCCGGTCTTACTGGCCATGCAAATCTCCCTGGAACTCCAAAACTGTGGCCAATAGTTCATGAAAATGGCCATAAAACAAAAAAAATACGAGTTGTTGGTCATAACTCTAAAACATATACATGGTCTTATAGGCCAGGCAAATCCTCCGAAAACCCCGAAACTGTGGGCAATAGTTCATGAAACGGTCATAAAACGACGAGTTTTTGATCACATCTCTCAAACATGTATCGCATCTTACCGTCCATGAAAATACCCCTAGAACTCCAAAACTGTGGGCAATAGCTCATAAAAACAGAAACAAAACATGAAAACGACGAATTCTTGGTCATGCCCTCAAACTTGTATCGATCCTTACGATCGTTGTAAATCGCCCAAGAGCCCCAAAACTTTGGGCAATACCTTATTAAACGGCCATGAAACACGAAAAAGACGTGTTTTTTTGTCATAACTCTCAAACATGTAAATCGCCCTGGAACCCTAACACGGTGGGCAATAGCTCATGAAAAAATCCGTAAAACAAAAAAAACGATGATTTTTTTGTCATACCTCTCAAACATATAAATCGCCCTCGAACCCCTAAACTGTGGGCAATAGCTCAAGAAAACGGTCATAAAACACGAAAACAATGAGTTTTTGGTCATGCCCTCAAACATGTATCGGGACTTACGGATTTTGTAAATCGCCTTGGAACTCCAAAACTGTGGACACTAACTCATTAAAACAGCCATAAAAACGCGAAAAGGACGTGTTTTTGGTCATATCTCTAAAATATATACCGGGTCTTACGGGACATGCAAATCTCCCGGGAATCCCGAAACTAAGAGCAATACTTCATGAAATGGTCATAAAACACGAAAGCGGCGAGGTTTTCGTAATATCTCTCAAACACGTATCAGATCTTGTGGGCCATGCAAATCTCTCTAGAACCGCAAAACTGTGGGCAATAGCTCATGAAAATAGCCATAAAACACAATCTTGGTCATGCCCTCAAACACGTATCGGGCCTTACGGTCGTTGTAAATCGCCCAGGAACCCCAAAACTGTGGGCAGTACCTCATGAAAATGGCCATAAAACACGAAAAAGAAGAGTTTTTTTGCCATAACTCTCAAAATTGTAAATCGCCCTGGAACCCCAAAATTGTGGGAAATAGCTCGTGAAAACGGCCATAAAACGCGAAAACGAAGAGTTTTTGGTCATACCTGCCAAAATGTAAATCACCCTCGAACCCCAAAACTGTGGCAAAAGCTCATGAAAACGGCCATAAAACACGAAAACGACGAGTTTTTGGTCATGCCCTAAAACATGTATGGGCCCTTACGGTCATTGTAAATCGCCTTGGAACTCCAAAACTATGGAGAATAACTCATTAAAACAGCCATAAAACGCGAAAATGATTAGTTTTTCTTATAACTCTCAAACATGTATCCGGTCTTACTGGCCATGCAAATCTCCCTGGAACTCCAAAACTGTGGGCAATAGTTTATGAAAATGGCCATAAAACAAAAAAAATACGAGTTGTTGGTCATAACTCTAGAATATATACCTGGTCTTACTGGCCATGCAAATCCTCCGAGAACCCCGAAACTGTGGGCAATAGTTCATGAAACGGTCATAAAACGCGAAAACGGCGAGTTTTTGGTCATATCTCTCAAACATGTATCGCATCTTACCGTCCATGAAAATACCCCTGGAACCCCAAAACTATGGGCAATAGCTCATAAAAACAGAAACAAAACATGAAAAAGACGAGTTCTTGGTCATGCCCTCAAACTTGTATCGATCCTTACGGTCGTTGTAAATCGCCCTGGAGCCCCAAAACTTTGGGAAATACCTTATTAAACGGCCATAAAACACGGAAAAGACGTGTTTTTTTTGTCATAACTCTCAAACGTGTAAATCGCCGTGGAACCCAAACACGATGGGCAATAGCTCATGAAAACAGCCGTAAAACAAAAAAAACGATGAGTTTTTTGTCATACCTCTCAAACATATAAATCTCCCTCGAACCCCTAAACAGTGGGCAATAGCTCATGAAAACGGTCATAAAACACGAAAACAATGAGTTTTTGGTCATGCCCTCAAACATGTATCGGGACTTACGGTTATTGTAAATCGCCTTGGAACTCCAAAAATGTGGACAATAACTCATTAAAACAGCCAAAAAAACGCGAAAAGGACGTGTTGTTCATCATATCTCTAAAATATATATCGGGTCTTACGGGACATGCCAATCTCCTGGGAATCCCGAAACTGTGAGCAATACTTCATGAAATGGCCATAAAATGCGGAAACGGCGAGGTTTTGGTCTTATCTCTCAAACATATATATCAGGTCTTGTGGGCCATGCAAATCTCTCTAGAACCGAAAAACTGTGGGCAATAGCTCATGAAAATAGCCATAAACCACAATCTTGGTCGTGCCCTCAAACACGTATCGAGCCTTATGGTCGTTTTAAATCGCCCAGGAACCCCAGAACTGTGGGCAGTACCTCATGAAAGTGGCCATAAAACACGAAAAAGAAGAGTTTTTTGCCATAACTCTAAAAATTGTAAATCGCCCTGGAACCCCAAAATTGTGGGCAATAGCTCGTGAAAACGGCCATAAAACGCAAAAACGACGAGTTTTTGGTCATACCTGCCAAAATGTAAATCACCCTCGAAACCCAAAACTGTGGCAAAAGCTCATGAAAACGGCCATAAAACACTAAAACGACGAGTTTTTATTCATGCCCTAAAACATGTATGGGCCCTTACGGTCATTGTAAATTGCCTTGGAACTCCAAAACTGTGGAGAATAACTCATTAAACCAGCCATAAAACGCAAAAACGATTAGTTTTGCTTATAACTCTCAAACATGTATCCGGTCTTACTGGCCATGCAAATCTCCCTAGAACTCCAAAACTGTGGGCAATAGTTCATGAAAATGTCCATAAAACAAAAAAAATACGAGTTGTTGGTCATAACTCTAGAACATATACCTGGTCTTACTGGCCATGCAAATCCTCCGAGAACCTTGAAACTGTAGGCAATAGTTCATGAAACGCGAAAACAGCGAGTTTTTGGTCATATCTCTCAAACATGTATCGCATCTTACCGTCCATGAAAATACCCCTGGAACCCCAAAACTATGGGAAATAGGTCATAAAAACAGAAACAAAACATGAAACCAACGAGTTCTTGGTCATGCCCTCAAACTTGTATCGATCCTTACGGTCGTTGTAAATCGCCCTGGAGCCCCAAAACTTTGGGCAATACCTTATTAAACAGCCATAAAACATGAAAAAGTCGTGTTTTTTGTCATAACTCTCAAACGTGTAAAATGCCCTGGAACCCTAACACGGTGGGCAATACCTCATGAAAACAGCCGCAAAACAAAAAAAAACGATGAGTTTTTTGTCATACCTATCAAACATATAAATCTCCCTCGAACCCCTAAACTCTGGGCAATAGCTCATGAAAACGGTCATAAAACACTAAAACGATGAGTTTTTGTTCATGCCCTCAAACATGTATCGGGACTTACGGTTTTTGTAAATTGCCTTGGAACTCCAAAACTGTGGACAATAACTCATTAAAACAGCCATAAAAACGCGAAAAGGACGAGTTGTTGGTCATATCTCTAAAATATATATCGGGTCTTACGGGACATGCAAATCTCCCTGGAATTCTGAAACTGTGAGCAATACTTCATGAAATGGCCATAAAACGCGAAAATGGCGAGGTTTTGGTCATATCTCTCAAACATGTATCAGGTTTTGTGGGCCATGCAAATCTCTCTAGAACCGCAAAACTGTGGGCAATAGCTCATGAAAATAGCCATAAAACACAATCTTGGTCATGCCCTCAAACACGTATCGGGCCTTACAGTCGTTGTAAATCGCCCAGGAACCCCAAAACTGTGGGCAGTACCTCATGAAAATGGCCATAAAACACGAAAAAGAAGAGTTTTTTTTGCCATAACTCTCAAAATTGTAAATCGCCCTGGAACCCCAAAATTGTGGGAAATAGCTCGTGAAAACGGCCATAAAACGCGAAAACGAAGAGTTTTTGGTCATACCTGCCAAAATGTAAATCACCCTCGAACCCCAAAACTGTGGCAAAAGCTCATGAAAACGGCCATAAAACACGAAAACGACGAGTTTTTGGTCATGCCCTAAAACATGTATGGGCCCTTACGGTCATTGTAAATCGCCTTGGAACTCCAAAACTGTGGAGAATAACTCATTAAAACAGCCATAAAACGCGAAAATGATTAGTTTTTCTTATAACTCTCAAACATGTATCCGGTCTTACTGGCCATGCAAATCTCCCTGGAACTCCAAAACTGTGGGCAATAGTTTATGAAAATGGCCATAAAACAAAAAAAAATACGAGTTGTTGGTCATAACTCTAGAATATATACCTGGTCTTACTGGCCATGCAAATCCTCCGAGAACCCCGAAACTGTGGGCAATAGTTCATGAAACGGTCATAAAACGCGAAAACGGCGAGTTTTTGGTCATATCTCTCAAACATGTATCGCATCTTACCGTCCATGAAAATACCCCTGGAACCCCAAAACTATGGGCAATAGCTCATAAAAACAGAAACAAAACATGAAAAAGACGAGTTCTTGGTCATGCCCTCAAACTTGTATCGATCCTTACGGTCGTTGTAAATCGCCCTAGAGCCCCAAAACTTTGGGCAATACCTTATTAAACGGCCATAAAACACGGAAAAGACGTGTTTTTTTGTCATAACTCTCAAACGTGTAAATCGCCCTGGAACCCAAACACGATGGGCAATAGCTCATGAAAACAGCCGTAAAACAAAAAAAACGATGAGTTTTTTGTCATACCTCTCAAACATATAAATCGCCCTCGAACCCCTAAACAATGGGCAATAGCTCATGAAAACGGTCATAAAACACGAAAACGATGAGTTTTTGGTCATGCCCTCAAACATGTATCGGGACTTACGGTTATTGTAAATCGCCTTGGAACTCCAAAAATGTGGACAATAACTCATTAAAGCAGCCATAAAAACGCGAAAAGGACGTGCTGTTCGTCATATCTCTAAAATATATATCGGGTCTTACGGAACATGCCAATCTCCCGGGAATCCCGAAACTGTGAGCAATACTTCATGAAATGGCCATAAAACGCGAAAACGGCGAGGTTTTGGTCATATCTCTCAAACATGTATCAGGTCTTGTGGGCCATGCAAATCTCTCTAGAACCACAAAACTGTGGGCAATAGCTCATGAAAATATCCATAAAACACAATCTTGGTCATGCCCTCAAACACGTATCGGGCCTTACGGTCGTTGTAAATCGCCTAGAAACCCCAAAACTGTGGGCAGTACCTCATGAAAATGGCCATAAAACACGAAAAAGAAGAGTTTTTTGCCATAACTCTAAAAATTGTAAATCGCACTGGAACCCCAAAATTGTGGGCAATAGCTCGTGAAAACGGGCATAAAACGGGAAAACGACGAGTTTTTGGTCATACCTGCCAAAATGTAAATCACCCTCGAAACCCAAATCTATGGCAAAATCTCATGAAAACGGCCATAAAACACGAAAACGACGAGTTTTTGGTCATACCCTAAAACATGTATGGGCCCTTACGGTCATTGTAAATCACCTTGGAACTCCAAAACTATGGAGAATAACTCATTAAAATAGCCATAAAACACGAAAACGATTAGTTTTGCTTATAACTCTCAAACATGTATCCGGTCTTACTAGCCATGCAATTCTCCTTGGAACTCCAAAACTGTGGGCAATAGTTCATGAAAATAGCCATAAAACAAAAAAAAATACGAGATGTTGGTCATAACTCTAGAACATATACCTAGTCTTACTGGCCATGCAAATCCTCCGAGAACCCCGAAACTGTGGGCAATAGTTCATGAAACGGTCATAAAACGCGAAAATGGCGAGTTGTTGGTCATATCTCTCAAACATGTATCGCATCTTACCGTCCATGAAAATACCCCTGGAACCCCAAAACTGGGCAATAGCTCATAAAAACAAAAACAAAACATGAAAACGACGAGTTCTTGGTTATGCCCTCAAACTTGTATCGATCCTTACGATCGTTGTAAATCGCCCTAGAGCCCCCAAAACTTTGGGCAATACCTTATTAAACGGCCATAAAACACGAAAAAGACGTGTTTTTTTCTCATAACTCTCAAACGTGTCCCTGGAACCCTAACACGGTGGGCAATAGCTCATGAAAACAGCCGTAAAACAAAAAAAAACGATGAGTTTTTTGTCATGCCTCTCAAACATATAAATCGCCCTCGAACCCCTAAACTATGGGCAATAGCTCATGAAAACGGTCATAAAACACGAAAACGATGAGTTTTTGGTCATGCCCTCAAACATGAATCGGGACTTACGGTTATTGTAAATTGCCATGGAACTCCAAAACTGTGGACAATAACTCATTAAAACAGCCATAAAAACGCAAAAAGGACGAGTTGTTGGTCATATCTCTAAAATATATATCGGGTCTGACGGGACATGCAAATCTCCCTGGAATCCCGAAACTGTGAGCAATACTTCATGAAATGGCCATAAAACGCGAAAACGGCGAGGTTTTGGTCATATCTCTCAAACATGTATCAGGTCTTGTGGGCCATGCAAATCTCTCTAGAACCGCAAAGTTGTGGGCAATAGCTCATGAAAATATCCATAAAACACAATCTTGGTCATGCCCTCAAACACATATCGGGCCATACGGTGGTTGTAAATCGCCCAGGAACCCCAAAACTGTGGGCAGTACCTCATGAAAATGGCCATAAAACACGAAAAAGAAGAGTTTTTTTTGCCATAACTCTCAAAATTGTAAATCGCCCTGGAACCCCAAAATTGTGGGCAATAGCTCGTGAAAACAGTCATAAAACACGAAAACGACGAGTTTTTGGTCATACCTGCCAAAATGAAAATCTCCCTAGAACTCCAAAACTGTGGGCAATAGTTCATGAAAATGTCCATAAAACAAAAAAAAGACGAGTTGTTGGTCATACCTCTAGAACATATACCTGGTCTTACTGGCCATGCAAATCCTCCGAGAACCCCGAAACTGTGGGCAATAGTTCATGAAACGGTCATAAAACGCGAAAACAGCGAGTTTTTGGTCATATCTCTCAAACATGTATCGCATCTTACCGTCCATGAAAATACCCCTGGAACCCCAAAACTATGGGCAATAGCTCATAAAAACAGAAACAAAACATGAAAACAACGAGTTCTTGGTCATGCCCTCAAACTTGTATCGATCCTTACGGTCGTTGTAAATCGCCCTGGAGCCCCAAAACTTTGGGCAATACCTTATTAAACGGCCATAAAACACGAAAAAGTCGTGTTTTTTGTCATAACTCTCAAACGTGTAAAATGCCCTGGAACCCTAACACAGTGGGCAATACCTCATGAAAACAGCCGTAAAACAAAAAAAACGATGAGTTTTTTGTCATACCTATCAAACATATAAATCGCCCTCGAACCCCTAAACTCTGGGCAATAGCTCATGAAAATAGCCATAAAACACAATCTTGGTCATGCCCTCAAACACGTATCGGGCCTTACGGTCGTTGTAAATCGCCCAGGAACCCCAAAACTGTGGGCAGTACCTCATGAAAATGGCCATAAAACACGAAAAAGAAGAGTTTTTTTTGCCATAACTCTCAAAATTGTAAATCGCCCTGGAACCCCAAAATTGTGGGAAATAGCTCGTGAAAACGGCCATAAACGCGAAAACGAAGAGTTTTTGGTCATACCTGCCAAAATGTAAATCCCCTCGAACCCCAAAACTGTGGCAAAAGCTCATGAAAACGGCCATAAAACACGAAAACGACGAGTTTTTGGTCATGCCCTAAAACATGTATGGGCCCTTACGTCATTGTAAATCGCCTTGGAACTCCAAAACTGTGGAGAATAACTCATTAAAACAGCCATAAAACGCGCAAATGATTAGTTTTGCTTATAACTCTCCAACATGTATCCGGTCTTACTGGCCATGCAAATCTCCCTGGAACTCCAAAATTGTGGGCAATAGTTCATGAAAATGGCCATAAAACAAAAAAAAATACGAGTTGTTGGTCATAACTCTAGAACATATACCTGGTCTTACTGGCCATGCAAATCCTTCAAGAACCTCGAAAATGTGGGCAATAGTTCATGAAACGGTCATAAAACGCGAAAACGGCGAGTTGTTGGTCATATCTCTCAAACATGTATCACATCTTACCGTCCATGAAAATACCCCTGGAACCCCAAAACTGTGGGCATTAGCTCATAAAAACAGAAACATAACATGAAAACGACGAGTTCTTCGTTATGCCCTGAAACTTGTATCAATCCTTACGATCGTTGTAAATCTCCCTGGAGCCCCAAAACTTTGGGCAATACCTTATTAAACGGCCATAAAACACGAAAAAGACGTTTTTTTTTGTCATAACTCTCAAACGTGTCCCTGGAACCCTAACACGGTGGGCAATAGCTCATGAAAACAACCGTAAAACAAAAAAACGATGAGTTTTTTGTCATATCTCTCAAACATATAAATTGCCCTCGAACCCCTAAACTATGGGCTATAGCTCATGAAAACATGTATGGGCCCTTACGGTCATTGTAAATCTCCTTGGAACTCCAAAACTGTGGAGAATAACTCATTAAAACAGCCATAAAACGCGAAAACGATGAGTTTTGCTTATAACTCTCAAACTGGTATCCGGTCTTACTGGCCATGCAAATCCCCCTCGAACTCCAAAACTGTGGGCAATAGTTCATGAAAACGCCTATAAAACACAAAAAAGACGAGTTGTTGGTCATAAATCTAAAGCATATATCTGGTCTTGCAGGCCATGTAAATCCTCCGAGAACCCCGAAACTATTGGCAATAGTTCATGAAATGGTCATAACACGCGAAAACGGCGAGTTTTTGGTCATATCTCTCAAACATGTATCGGATCTTACCGGCCATGAAAATACCCCTAGAATCCCAAAACTATGGGCAATAGCACATAAAAACAGAAACAAAACATGAAAACGACGAGTTCTTGGTCATGCCCTCAAATAAGTATCGGTCCTTACGGTAATCACCTTGGAGCCCCAAAACTTCGGGCAATGCCTTATTAAATGGCCATAAAACACGAAAAATACGTGTTTTTTTGTCATAACTCTCAAACGTGTAAATCGCCCTCGAACCCTAACACTATGGGCAATAGCTCATGAAAACAGTCGTAAAACATATAAATCACCCTGTGGGCAATAGCTCATGAAAACGATCATAAAACACGAAAACGACGAGTTTTTGGTCATGCCCTCAAACATGTATCGGGCCTTACGGTTATTGTAAATCGCCTTGGAACTCCAAAACAATGGACAATAACTCATTAAAACCACCATAAAAATGCGAAAATGACGAGTTGCTGGTCATATCTCTAAAATATATACAGGGTCTTATGGGACATGCAAATCTCCCGAGAATCCCGAAACTGTGAGCAATATTTCATAAAATGGCCATAAAACGCAAAAACGATGAGGTTTTGGTCATATCTCTCAAACATGTATCAGGTCTTGTGGGCCATGCAAATCTCCCTGGAACCGCAAAACTATGGGCAATAGCTCATGAAAATAGCCATAAAACACAAAAACGACGAGTTCTTGGTCATGCCTCAAACATGTTCGGGCCTTACGGTCGTTGTAAATCGCCCAGGAACTCGAAAACTGTGGGCAATACCTCATGAAGATGGCCATAAAACATGAAAAAGACGAGTTTTTTTGCCATAACTCTCAAACTTGTAAATCACCCTAGAACCCCAAAATTGTCGGCAATAGCTCGTAAAAATGGCCATAAAACGCGAAAACGACGAGGTTTTGGTCATACCTGCCAAAATGTAAATCACCCTGGAACCCCCAAACTATGGGCAATAGCTCATGAAAACGTCCATAAAACATGAAAACGACGAGTTTTTTGTCAGGCCCTGAAACATGTATCGGGCCTTATGGTCATTGTAAATCGCCTTGGAACTCCAAAACTCTAGAGAATAACTCATTAAAACAGCCATAAAAATGCGAAAATGACGAGTTGTTGGTCATATATCTAAAATATATATCGGGTCTTACGGGACATAAAAATCTCCCGGGAATCCCGAAACTATGAGCAATACTTCATGAAACAACCATAAAACGCGAAAACGGCGAGGTTTTGGTCATATCTCTCAAACATGTATCAGGTCTTGTGGGCCATGCAAATCTCCCTGGAACCGCAAAACTGTGGGCAATAGCTCATGAAAACAACCATAAAACACAGAAATGACGAGTTCTTGGTCATGCCCTCAAACATGTATTGGGCCTTATGGTCATTGTAAATCGTCCAGGAACACCAAAACTGTGGGCAATACCTCATGAAAATGGCCATTAAACCCGAAAAAGACGAGTTTTTGCCATAACTCTCAAACTTGTAAATCGCCCAGGAACCCCAAAATTGTTGGCAATAGCCTGTGAAAATGGCCATAAAATGCGAAAACAACGAGTTTTTGGTCATACCTGCCAAAATGTAAATCACCCTCGAACCACAAAACTGTGGGCAATAGCTCATGAAAACGACCATAAAACAGGAAAACGACGAGTTTTTGGTCATGCCCTGAAACATGTTTGGGCCCTTATGGTCATTGTAAATCGCCTTGGAACTCCAAAACGTTGGAGAATAACTCATTAAAATAGCCATAAAATGTGAAAACAATGAGTTCTTGCTTATAACTCTCAAACATGTATCCGGTCTTATTGGCATGCAAATCCCCTGGAACTCCAAAACTATGGGCAATAGTTCATGAAAATGGCCATAAAACAAAAAAAAGACGAGTTGTTGGTCATAACTCTAAAACATTTACATGGTCTTATAGGCCATGCAAATCCTCCGAGAACCCCGAAATTGTGGGCAATAGTTCATGAAATGGTCCTAAAACGCGAAAACGGTGAGTTTTTGGTCATATCTCTCAAACATGTATCGGATCTTGCCGGCCATGAAAATACCCCTGGAACCCCAAAATTGTGGGCAATAGCTCATAAAAACAGAAACAAATCATGAAAACGACGAGTTCTTGGTCATGCCCTCAAACTTGTATTGTTCCTTACGATCGTTTTAAATCGCCCTGGAGCCCCAAAACTGTGGGCAATACCTTATTAAATGGCTATAAAACACGAAAAAGACCTGTTTTTTTTCATAACTCTCAAACGTGTAAATCGCCCTGGAACCCTAACACTTTTGGGAATAGCTCATGAAAACAGCCGTAAAACAAAAAAAACGATCAGTTTTTTGTCATACCTCTCAAACATATAAATCGCCCTGGAACCCCTAAACTGTGGGCAATAGCTCATGAAAACAGTCATAAAGCACGAAAACGACAAGTTTTTGGCCATGCCCTCAAACATGTATTGGGCCTTACGATTATTGTAAATCGCCTTGGAACTCCAAAACTGTGGACAATAACTCATTAAAACAGCCATAAAAACGCGAAAAGTACGAGTTGTTGGTCATATCTCTAAAATATAAAAGAACACTACTATGCATGAAACAATAAAAAACGAAGTGTCTAGAAAGACCTGAGATTTTTATTGATGAACAAGGGAAAGCCTTGGGCATCCCCAAGCTTTGACGCTTCTACCTCTTGAATATTTCTTGGGGTGACACGGGGTGGCATCCCCAAGCTTTAGATTTTTTCCATTCTTCATCTCATTACATCATTCTTCCTCTACACCTGCAAATTTAACTTCATATAAAACTTCACACAATTTTCATTAGCAATATTAGTGTATTCAAAAGATAATAGACCTTTGGGTTTTATAGTTGCAAAACAGCAAAACTTTCACTAAAGACACAAGCTACTGTAGGAATTCCCTCAAAAAGCTCAATTTCCCAATAAGAATCCAAAAAGGAATCAATAAAAAGCAAATGCAAATAATGGCAGAAATCTGTCAAAACATACCAGCAGGTGAAAACCGATTTTTTGAAGACCTTCTGTTGCTCAAATAAAAAAGGGTTGAACTAACAAAAGTTAGCTAACAAACTGGGGGATTTATTCAGACAATTACAGCTCAATCCAACTTACAGATATTTTACACGAATTTTTACAGTGGAGCACAAAAATCTATTCAAGACAGCAACTCCTCAAATCTTACTTCCCTATCATTAGAGGTTATTCTTGGCACAAAAATCAAATAAAAACAATAAGGATCAGTTATTACAGAATAAATAAGTTCCAAGACTCAAGAAAACTATTGGGTTATCTCCCAAGAAGTACTTTTCTTTAACGCCTTTAAGTTAGGCATAAGAAGTAAGAATCAAGTATTTTCAAATGAAGAAGCATTAAGATCAATACTCGAAATATCTTCAACAAGGAAAGGTATCTCATCCAAATGAGTTTTAGAGGATCCTTTCTCATCTCACTTAGGTTCACTACTTTCAAATGGGTTTTCAGGAACAATCCAATCAAAATTCTTTTCTAGCGCTTCATGCATTCCTACAAGTTTAAAAGGTATGGGTATCTTAATTTCCTCTCCATTAGGTTTGGTTTTATCCAACTTTTCTAAAGTACCCATAACATCTACACATGAGCCTAGCATTTTAAAACGGTCAAAGACCTTTTTGGCTTTTTTAGCAACATCATTGAACTCTTTCAGCAAACTTTCTAGAATAAAAGATCTCTTTTCAGTATCCTCCTCTTCTTTTAGTTTAAGAAACATTACTTGCATCATGGGGTTAAGGTTAACAAACCTAGCCTCCAACATGTGACCTAAAGAAGCTGCAGCAATTTCATAATTAGGAGCAAGCTCTGTAAGGATTTATCCTCAATATCCTCGTGTTTGCTAACATAATTAAAGAATTCTTCAATATTTTCTTTCCCAATTATGGAGCCACTACCTATTGAAAGGTCTTTCAGGGTGTACTTGGGGATCAACATGGTGAGCTAGAGCAAGGTGCCAGCTATAGGAAGAACTAAATCTTTTTGTGTTTTTATAAGAGAAATAAAACCAAACGAAACTAAATTTGTTTGGAGTTCTTGATATAAAGAGGCAAACAAAACCAAGCAAAAGAAAACTAAGCAAAACAAAAACAAAGTAAAGAGAAAGGTTGTGAAGGACTCCCCTTTAGAAGACGTCCTTAGCCTCCTCGGCAACGGTGCCAGAAAACAGCTTGATGCGCTCAGATAACTATAAATCTTCGTTGGGAGACCCCAAGAGGAAGGTATGATGAGCACAGCAGCAAGTCTTCCCTCAGAAAGAAACAAAGGTCATCGAACCAGTAGGAGGAAGGAAATGACTCAAAGGTGTTGCTAGCAACTTGGAAACCTGTATAACACAAACTCAAGACTTTGCCCCAACGAACAGTGAGGTTGTCAATCTCACCGGTTTGCTAAAACAAAGGATTAACTGTATGGTGTGGAAGGTAATAGTGGTTGCAGGAAGTAAATAGTAGCACTGGAAGATGTATCAATGGTAAATATTGGACCGGGGTCCATATTTTACTAGAGGTGTTCTCCTTAAGATAAACAACATAACATGCTGGGTCAACAAATTACATTGGGCAATTGACAGGACAGAGCAAGGCATAATAATGCAATACTAATCATTCATGATCCTATGAGACTTGATTGGGCATTACAACAATATACATAGACCGCCATCCAACGGCGTCTATGACTAGTAATCCACCTTCAGATTATCATCCGAACCCCCTCCAGTATTAAGTTGCAAGCAATAGATAACTGCTTTAAGCAAGGTGTGTAAAGTAAAAAATATACTTGTTCCATGAACAAGAGATCGTTGTTTTATACCTAGTAGCAACATCACATCTACAACCTTAGAGATTTCTGTCACTTCCCTAGATTAAATAGAGGCATGAACCCACTATCGAGCATAAATACTCCCTCTTGGAGTCACTAGCATCTACTTGGCCAAGATAGCTACTAGAAATGGAGAGCATGCAAGATCACAAACAACACATACATGATAGAATCAATAAGATAGAATCATTAACCAATATGACATAGTAATCTCAATATCCATCGGATCCCCGCAAACACAACATGCATGATTACAAATAGATGATCTTGATCATGAACGGAGCTCACAAGATCTAAATATGGTAGCACAAAGAAGGAGAAACAACCATCTAGCTACTACATGGACCCGTAGTCCAAGGTGGAACTACTCACACTTCATACCGGAGGCTGGCATGGTGTTGAAGAAGGCCTTCGAGATGATCTCTCCCCTTCGGCAGGGTGTCGGGAAGAGCTTCAGATCCCCCCGATCTAGGGATGATGGTGGCGGCTATGGACTGTTTCGTGGAAGATTGATCGGGTACTTAGGGTTTAGGTATCGGGGGCTTCTTATAGGCAATGAGGGAGGCCGAGGGGGTGCCCGAGGCGGCTGCACCCCCCCCCCCAGGCACGGGCCAGGACTGGCCGTGCGGCCAGGGGTGTTGCCACCTCGAGGCCCTCCTCCGTCTCGTCTTCTGGATCTGTGTTCCCCATGATAACATATTGACTTTGGCTTTTGTCCCGTCCAATTCTGAGAATGTTGATTTTCTGACTTTTCTAGAACCAAAAACAACAGAAAACATGCAACTGGCACTGTGGAATCTTATTAATAGGTTAGTCCCAGAAAACATATAAAAATACCTCAAAGAGAAGACAAAGCAAAGAAAAGTAGATACTAAACAAGCATAGAACATCAAAAATTATAGATACGTTTACGACGTATCAATTTGCAGGCCCTCCAAGAAAGAACAAGGATTGTTGAGGAACGACTAGGTAAGATAATCGAGAGTCAAACTCTCATTCTAGATAAATTTGCAGGTAAAGCTGAGCCCAATCCAGTTAAAGACTTCAAGATGATAAGAATTCAATGGGAGGAGCCTGAAGAACTTGACTATAACAATGCCCCTTCACCAAATTACACGGTTGAAGATCTTGTGAAAAGGATCAATATATCAAGATTCCCGTAAGTTAAGGAAATAAGGAAGCTATGTATCAACACTTCGTTAATCAGGTACCAGTAAAGGTATGTGAGATTGAGGAAGAATATAAGAAAATTGTTGAAAAACTACCTGTTAAGCTTGATGATATATTTTAGCGTACTATTAAAATTAAAATTAGGACTAATGAGATAGCTGCACTTTGTGATTTAGGTGCAAGTGTTTCAACAATTCCAAAAAGTCTTTTTAATAAGTTAAATCTTGGCTCTTTTGAAATCACTGAGTTAAAATTACATCTAGCAGATTCTACCTATAAACAAGCTGTATGAATTAAGGAGAATACTTTAGTATACATTAAAGTTTGTCCTGCTCTTATTGATTTTGTTATTGCTGACAGGCCTAAATATGCTACTGCTCCTATCATAATAGCCCGTCCATTCTTAAAAATTATTAAGGCTTTGATTAATCTGCATGAAGGGAACGTGAAGCTTAAACTTCCTTCGCGGGATCCTTCTGTTATTCATTTCCCCAGGAAGAAGAAAGCCAAGCATGACGAGAAGGAGGCCATCACTTTGAAGGCCAACTATTTTTGAGTGGGTGTTCCACTCATTGGGCCTAAGTTATCAACATCAAGGTCAAGCTATTGACCATAAAATAGCGCTTCATGGGAGACAACCCATGAGAAATAAAAATTTGAGTAAAGTTTTAAGGTTTAGTTTAAGTTCATGTTGAATAAAGAGTGCTAGAAAACTCTAGTTGAGGAGGAGAAGTCTGGAGGCACTAAAAATCCTGTTTTATACATGCTGATGTTGGTCGACAATTTAGACTGTCATTTTTCTATCAAAACATGGTGTTTCGCTAAGTTCCAGGTTAAGAAAGATTTCTCGAAGATACAAAAAAAAATTTGATGACTCCAGTAGGTTTAACGCCCAACTATACAGCGGGAAAAAATTACAGACATATAGTTCTAGCTATATAGATATCTATGCCTTCGTCAAATTTTATTTCTCAGGTACAGAAGGTTTAACGACCAACTATACAGCGGGGATAAAAATCCCTTCCGTGTATTTCTGGCCATATAGATATCGCCGCCAGGAAGAAACCCTAAGAACCCCTAAAATTGCCGACAGACCAACTATACGGCGGGAACGAAATGTTCCAGCCGTATAGTTCCGTCCGACCACAAAAACGCCACGGGAAGATACCCCAACACCAAAACTTCAATACTTTTTCTCTCTTCTACCTCTAAACTCTCTCAAAACCTCAAGGTATCTTCATCTCTACTCAATTTCGTTTGATTTCCTTGCACACAAGTGATCTACGGTATGTTTCTCCTCTGATCCTCCAATTACTTTTTGAAAATTTATCTCTGATCTTTTGTCATTATCAATCTAGGGTGAGACCTACTATGAACTAATTTCCATGTTTCTCTTGCCTAGATTATTATTTTGAGGAGATTCTTTAGTGTGCTATGATGAGGAATATGTTATGCTTATTACTATTGAATCAAAAAGTTATATTTTTGTCTCCCTTATTATTTTAGAAGATGAACACAAAGAGCCAAACGTGTGCCGGTGCCACTGCGAGTTCTTCTCAGGCTGCCGCTGCAGCTTAGGACTGCATTGGGATATGGTTTAGGAATGAGCTCCAACGTGATCGCTTCAACAAGATCAAAAACCGAGAAGTGAAGACAACCAAATGGGCTTGTGCCGTTATATTGAATCAACTCGGTATTTCTAATGACTTCAATTTACTTTGCAATAGAGTTGGCCTGCAAAATTTGGTATTCCATGATGCGCCTACTTATCGTCGGTTAACTCTTGAATTTTTAAGTTCTTTGAAAAGCACCATTAAAACATGGCACAGAGAGGACATGATTTCTTTCTGACTTATGAACAAAAATTATACATTATCACTTGACGAATGGTGCAATTATCTTAGTTTACAAAAAAATGATGTTAATGCTTTACGCGCATCTTATGTCGACATGCACGCTTCCCTAGACCACTATTATAATGGAATGAGTTTTACTTCTAGAGTCAACAAGGGGGAGAACATTCTGCAATCCTGCTATTCGCTATTTTTTCTATGTTATTGCTAACATCCTGCAGGCACGAAATGAGTTTACAAGACTCGGTGAGGAGGACATCTTGGTCCTTGCAAAAGCTGCTTTCAACAACATCGACTTGTCACTCAATTTGGGCGTAATTCTTGTGCGCTATCTGGAGCACCAATCATCCCAAAGACAAGGACCAATCACATGTGGAGGCGTCATTTCCGTGCTTGCCATTGCCTTGGGCATCGACCTAGGTGAGTTGCAACCATTGCTAGGTGAGCAACGTGTTGGTATCTCTACTTTAAAAGCTTGTGGAATGCTCACTAGGATAGGTGGTGGTTATTACTTGCATATTGCAGGGGCTGGGTGTCTCTACCCCGCTCCTTTGCCTAGTGGTCTTTTCTCTATCGAGTAAGGATGTTTGCTATATGATGTGCAGGTTGAACAACACCAACCCGAGGAGGAGATTCTGGATGAGGATGAGGACCAAGAAGAGGAGCAAGAAGTTCCTGATCTAGAGGAGCAGCCACCAAACCGGTTTGGTACATATCAAGATTTCCAAGAACTTGGAGAAACTATGGAGGGGATGCATAATCTTGCCCTGAACCTCCGAGAAACCACTAGTAACTTATCAACTCAATTTTTGAACTAGAGTTACAACTTTTCCCGCCACCACAATGATTTGAAGGGCTTGCAAAAGCCTAAGCTTGGGGAAGTTTCCTCATTATCCTTATTTGGCGTTCATTTGTTTTTATTTATTTTGAGGTTATGCTTTTAATTTGACTTTATAAGCACTCTGCTAGTTTCCCCAACACTTTATCTTTAGTTATTTTTATTTTTTGAGATTTTCAAGCCAAGTTTTGCCGCCAATTTTCTATTCTTCAATTCCCTCTCTTAAAAACAACAAAAAGATTTGTCCATCTATCTTTATTTTCCCTCTTTCTTCTTTCTATTCTCCTCGTGGCTCTCACATATTTGCAGGAGAGTGATTGACTTTGAGTTTCCAAGAAATGAATCAAAAGGGAAGAGAGAACTGGAACGAAATAAGAGGTATTCCTTATGATCCCCACTTTTGAAGTTTGAGAAACCCATGCTAGTTAGTAGTAAATATTAAGATATTATATTGGTGGAGTGAGTCTTTATATTGGAGTAAACTTTTATTTGCATGGGTATTTAGTTGAGTATGTTTTGTTACAGATATTGTAGTTAACCAAGTCTTGCCTAAAATTTTTCTAAACAACTGTAATAAGAAAAAGTCTCACAATTGAAGGCTTGGGTGTTGTAGTGTTTAGTCTTGAAAGCTTATTCCTAGAGACACTCAACACCACAGAAAATAATGATTGACTTGATAGCTCTCTTTGAAAGGATTTGTTCAATTTTAATGATTAGAGGTTTTGTGAGCATGCCAAATTTTGACTTGTAAATCATAAGAATGATATAGCTTTATGCGTATCAAACTTCATGGGATGCCAAGAACTCCGCTAGCCTACGGACGATCTTCATGGAGAAAACTCCTAGATTTCAGCTATGAGTTGATTAAACATATGTAGCAGCAATGCTATAATGGTTAAGATTCTTGGCATCCTCGTGTAGCTATGTTCATGATGGAATCACTCCTCTGGATGATATGAGTAATCATTATGCAAAAGGAACAAAACCTTGGTAATGCCACGAGTGTCTATCACAACCCGATAAACTAATTAATTTTTTTTGGCATGCTCTCAATTACTTAAGAACTAAAATTCTTGAAGGACAATGAATAGAAAAGTAGTGTTTGAAAAGCCTTGACTTATTGATGTGGGAGAATTGAGATAATTTAGTGTATATGCTTTTCATGACAAACTCTCACACTCTCAATTTTACATGATTATACTTTATTGATCAAAGGCAAGATGAAAGAACATATGGGCCCCCATGTGTGGTTTTGGTAATTAATGACAATCTCTATGAACTAATGCTTGTATCAAGTTGTACTTGTAGAAATTGTCCATAGGTAATGCTTGAACCATATGTTGGCTTCAAGGTTTGGAGAAGAAGAAAGTGAAGAGGATCAAGTGATGACCAAGATGTTCAAACTGTTTGGTCATGTGTGAGTTGATCCTGTTGCAAGGGTGTCTTGAAGAAGAACATAGAATTCATCGTATGTATCTTCAAGACATAATCCAAATGTTGTTAGAAGAAATGTTGTGCAAGCTAAAGATTGCCATATCTAGAAGATATCATGCTTGAAGCTTGCCACCCTTAGTGATCGTGGATCGATGAAGACAAGGTCAAAGTAAAGGTTTCCCCATGTCATATGGGGGAGAAACTTGCAAGTTTTCATCAAGCGAGTGTGTGCGAGAGCAATCAAGAAAGGTTTTCCATCTTGAGAAGGACAAGATCGTATACATCAAGATCAAGTGGAATATGCGCAAGGCAAAGGTATGATCTTGATAGGGTTTCCTTCTTACCGGTCTCGTGGTGTTAGTTGGGAAGACCGGTTCATAGGATAGACAATTATACTATCAAGAGGGGCTCTCAAGTGAGTAACTCGATCATATCTTTCAAAAAGAGCTCAAACCTTTGCATACCTAGCATCATCCTTTCTTGGTTGTTATTTGGATCTTATCCATGTGAGGTTCTAGAGCTTGTGGTAATATTCATAACAAGCTCTAGTTCATCAAAAACGGATTTCCCTTTTATATCATATTGCGTTTTTGATCTTTGAGGTTTTTCCGGTTTCTCACCAAGAGAAGTATCTCACATTATAATACATGAAATTTTCTCTCTTGGTGGTATCCAATATTTTGTTGGGTAGCTCTTGTTGTCCTCTTTCCAACAAAATTGGTTTCGGGTCAATCGGAGTTTCCAAAATCCAGATATCGCCATTTGAATTTTGCCTCTTATTTGGTCCAGACCGGAGCCTACAGTCTGCGTGGACCGGAGTCTTCGGTGTGGTCCGGAGTTTCCCCTGGAGTCCCTAGAGGGGGCTCCAGAATTCAGCCTGGGACAGTCTGATAGGTGGTCCGGAGGAAGGTCCGGAGACTGTCCGGAGTCTCTGGTCCATGCCTCAGACCGGAGTCTCCGGTCCACTTGGCTCACAGAAGGCCTGGGACAGCCAGAGGACTGGTCCGGTGGCTGGTCCGGAGATGGGCCGGAGTCTCCGGTCTGCACACTAGAGTCTCCGTTCTGACTTTCCCCAATAGGCAGAAAACGGTCAGAAATCTGTGGGCCTATAAAAGGGGCCCTTCTTGCCCAATGACAGAGCTCAAGTTTTACAGGCTTTCTCCTCCATTCTTGACCCTCTTGATCTTGCTCCCCCTTCAATCCCTCCCTTGATTCTTGCATATACTTTAGGGATTTGAAAGAGGAGATCTAGATCTACAATTATCCCACCAATCCATCTCTCCTCTAAGTGAGGGGAACATCTTGGGATCTAGATCTTGGAGTCTTTTGTGGATTTCCTCCATTGTTGTTCCTCTCTTATTCCCCCACAAGCTTTTGTAGCTTTGGTGGAATTTGGGAGAGAAGGATTTGAGCACTACTTGTGTCCTTGCCATTGCATTTGGTGCACACATTTGAGTTCTCGGTGAGGATTCGATTGAGTGAAAGGTGAGAAGCTTTTTACTCTTGGGTTCTTGGAACCCTAGACGGTTTGGTGGTTTTGCAGGTTCTTGGATTACTTGGGTCCTCCAATTAAGTTGTGGAGATTTCCCCAAGCTTGTTTGTTGGGAGCCTCCAATTGAGTAGTGGAGAAGTGCCCCAACCTTGTGAGAGGTTCCGGATTCCCACCGACAAGTGCACCGATAGTGGAAGCATGGATCGATCCCGTTGGGGTGAGATTCACAGGAGAATAAGGGAGGCCTTTGTGGCATTGGTGGTTTGATACCACCCCCTGTCCAAACGAGGCGTACTCCATGTTGGGAGGAACTCGGTAATATATCGTCGTCCCCGCGTGCCTCGGTTATCTCTATACCCGAGCTCTTTACTTATGCACTTTACATTGTGATAGCTTCCGTGCTTGAAGTAATCTATATCTTGTTATCACATTGTTGCTTGTATTTCTTAGCATAAGTTGTTGGTGAACTTACGTGAACCCTAGTTGTTCTTGACAAAGTAAACGCTAGTTTATTTCCGCCTTTGTCGATCCACTCTCGGAAAAGTTTTAATCGCCTATTCACCCCCCCCTCTAGGCGACATCTCTATCCTTTCACAAGCCTATGAGTTGATTTCATACATGGAATAAAGTTTACTCATTTGAATCATCCATGCTAACAATAATCTTGATGCGCTATAAGGATTCATTAAAACCAATATGATATGCTTGCCATAACTCTAGCTATGCTGAAGTTTTTCAGATTAATAAAGTGGAGAAAACATGAGACTGCCAATCATGATTAAGATCATCATCAGGTTATTTCAGTTTAAATGCTAAGTTCCTTTTTGATTTTGGTTTTTTTGCTCGAGGACGGTCAAGTTTAAGCTTGGAGAGGTTGATGGATGTGAAATATAGCCATCCACGTCCGCATTTAAACTAGATATTGATGACTTCAAGTGCACAGATTGGTTGTAGCTAGTTTTGAAATAAAGATATCGATCCCACAGGGAGCAGGAGTCTAAAGTCTAAGAATTCTTGAATTAACTACTAAAATAGAAATGCTGAAATATTGTTCTAAGTAACAAGATAAAATGTGAGTATTGCGTAAAAAGGTGTTTTGGGGTTTTTGGTATAAGAGAACAATGAGTAAAGTAAACAAAACTGAATATAGAAGGTAAGTATCGTGAATGTAGAAGAGATTTGAAACTTCAGTGGGGAAAAGAGTTCTCATGGATTGGCGAATACACCACTAGCATTATAAAGGGCTAAGGTAAAGATTATTATCATGAACATTCTCAACTATGCATGTGTTGGAGGAACTCCGTATTTGGATAATTAGGTAGCAACCATTGCTCACATCATCCTCATAACCACATCAGACAGCAATCAACATCAATTGAATTACTGTGCTATTAAGTGGCATAATCCTGCATGACGTATCCCATGGCATGGATAGTGTTCCTTGAGTTTCCTCGGTTCCCAAGTTAATACGTATGGAGTGTTAACAGATTTATAGTCACTGTAAGTGCTAACACACCTCCATCTACCAACAAGTAGTTCCCTCCATCAAGTCCCCACAAGAGGCAAATATTGAGAGGTCGACTTCTCCCAACATCAAGATGAAGACAATCTAACACATGGTCACAACGATGAATATCATAATAAATTTTATCTTATTTCAATCTCATGCTAGGGTTTCTCCATCTCCCCAAGAACTAATGATTTACTAAGACATGGAGGCAATCAACATCATAGCAAAGCCAATGGGATCTATCATATATGAATAGTACTTGTATAAATCCACAATGAGTACGGAAATTACAACAAGATCTAGACAAGATGTAGATGGGATGGCTGGAGATGGTGATGTTGCAGCGGTTGATGATGAAGATCGATGCCTTAGCCTCCCGGATCTGCGCAGGGCGAAGATGGATCCCCGGTGGATGAGTTCCCCTCCAGATGCCTTCCGGAGGTGAGGTTTTAGCGATTTTTGGGTGTTGTGTATGTCGTCTCCCCGATCTAGTTGCACGGGGTGAAACTATTTGAGGAGGCGGTGTCAGCGCCAACTATAAGGCGGGAACTATACGGCCGGAATATTTATTCGCGCCATATAGTTGGTCGTTAAACCTTCTGTACGCTTTATTTTCTTCGGGTTTCCTTCTCGTGTTATTGATATTTCCCAAATAATCAATTTACGTTGTTTTTGCCTCCTTTTCGCTCTAGTACAACCGCTCCAAGAATTGTGTCCACTGTATCCATCATCTGTCCCGATCCTGATGAAAATAGAAATAAAACATGCGCGCGAGCATCGTAAAATACCAAGATCCTACTACTACAATGCAAAATAATAATATAAAACATGATGCAAATATGCACTCATCGGATATTATTCATTTTTTTATGAAATATCTTTCTAAATCCGGCCACTAATGCCTAATGATCAAAGGGGTATGCAATCCTTTATTTCTATTTTTTCTTGCATAGAAAATGACATTTGATGATGGGAATCACAACATTAAAGTCAAAGTTACGAGATTTCCAACAACCCAAATAAACCAGGGGTCGTGAGGTGGAGACAGAAGCTTTAATGACCAATTATACGACGGGCATAAAATTCTGGATGTATAGTTTCCATCGACACCGCTAGGTCAAACAAAACAACTTTCGTGAAGGGACCCCTATATAAAGAGGCCTTGAGCGACGAGAAAAGATCCCCCCGACTCCACCAGACTACAACAAGCCATCAGAAACCACACCGCCGGAGTAATAGATCTAGATCTAATCTTCAAACCCTGCTCCTCCACCATAGCCATATTCCACCACTTGTAATAGTATATCTTATGTCCAATTGGCGACATTGTAAGACTATTACTATCAATCTCATGATTTCCATTACAATGTTTATGATTGTTGATTTCATCTCTATGTGTGAGTAATTCTCCTTGGGCTAAGGGATTCGGCCTAGCCATGTAGTTTGTGCATGTTATTTATCATAGATGGGATCATGTATTAGTTTGTATGACATGATGATTATTGTACCCTCTCTTTCCTTAATCTAAGTACTTGTCAGGTACCCAAGACCCCAAGGATTAATCCAGGTATAGGGAGTGTGAGTAATGACTAATTTGCATGATGGGAACCCCAGTGACAGAAAGGGTAATACGACTGTATGTGAGGGATTTACTTGGGATTAACGGTGACATCACTACGCATATCATTAGTTCTCTTTTTTCTATGGATGATACTAGTAGGTTATTGCTATAAGCGGTTGCGAAGGCAATAGCAATTATGGATGCACTGCCCACATATAATTATCTTGCTCTAACAATTATATGCATACTTTATTATTATCTTTTATTCCTATCAGATGTTTTTCATAGCTATAGGTGAAATCGAAATCCCTAAGCCCTCTCTCTCTCCATCATCGACAACAACAAAAGACAGTAATCTCTTGGTCCGATAAAACACAAAAAGATTTCTAAAACTCCTGAAGGTCCGTTAAAGTAACTTTACTACGCTTTCTGCTTCCTGGGGATTCGATAACCTAGGTCTACTAGGGAAAAAGAGCTATACTACATCCATAATCCGGATCAAAGGTATTAGTGACTCCGCACACAGAGACAGGCAACACCGACTTTGATGATGAGCTCCAAAGAGGAGATGCGCAAGACCATGCATAAGAAGATTTTCACCACCGAACCTCCCTTGCAGGTCATCGTACGATGCTCAAATGAAGATGATCGGAAACCATAGCAGCTCGAACTTCACAACAAGGGGAGACCAGCCAAAAGATACTCAGACATGCCAGACACCGACTATCAAGATTTTTCCACGACCGGACCATCGCTCATCAATGCATTGTTTCCACACTAGTCACCACATGGAACTCGAGCATCACGGGTTGACCACCTAGCAATCTTGATGCCACACCACACAACACCATCTACCACTGGTCCCTCCAGCCAGACCTAGGTCCAAGACGTTTCCCCAAAGGAGGAACATGAAGCCAAGTGTCACCAACGTCCAATCTAGTAATCCATATCTTGGGGTTTCCCACAAAGTTGCTAGGTGGGCGTGACATGCATTGCCGGTGAATTCAGCAAAGGTATGCCGCCCTTGGGCACCATCGGCGGCGGCTTCGACCACATTCGTAGCCCAGCATTCGCCAGAAGCGACACACACCGATCCATGGACCATCCATCCACCACATCGCCACCGACAACCTCAGCTCCGCCAAGAGGGACCGCCCTTGATCCAACATCCTAAATGCCGAGGAAAAATCTGGAATGAGGCCCAGATCAAACCCGCAGCCACATGCCTTGCTGCAAGGATGACTGGATCCGACCTAGATCGCCACCGGTAGGACGCAAGGTCCGTATCGTGCTATGGAGCGCCTCCGAGGAAAGATCAACCCCTGGCACCGGACAAGGCCACGGGGCCAAGCCATCACACAAGGAGCGGGAGTGTGTTGCCCCACCAACATGAGAGATTGAGCAGATCAGCACACATGCCTCCAGGGCATATGAACCACCGACGAATCTTCGTGGTCGATGGGGATCCAGCCCATGCCCTGTGCAGCACCACCGTCGAAGAGCGAGGACGCGCAAAACTGTTCCCCGCCGCCGATGTCCATGGCATTGGATTTTCCCATATGCATCCTTCGGTGACAGCGAGGAGACTGGAGAAGGAGGCGGCGCTGGGGGATAGCGTGGTTTCCCTATGTCGTCTTGGTAGGAGAAACCCTAGGGTCAGGAATCTAGGGATTCAAACTTCAGATACTATATCCGTCTCTATGACACCTTTGGTTATCTATTTCCTTATTATCGTGTTGTGTGCTATGTTTTTTCCGATAAAGTTGCTTTATTACCTAACGAGTTTCAAGCATTACACTAGGCCTCTACATAGATAGGATAAACACAGCCAATACAAGTCCATAATTCTCCAAACTGAAATATAAAATAGACAAATTACATACATAATAAGAAAAAATATATGGTGGCAGAGGACCAGTTCAATATAGGATTGTCTCATATAGTTGAATTTTAAAGAACCATTAAGTTCAACACTTCTTATAAATCCAAGAAAAAGGGTGTGGCTCGATATCAGTCAACCGAGACTTACTTTAAGTCTCACTCGACGTGAGCTGCCCGTCGATCGGCCAATTGATTTCATATCTACCTTACAACACTCTAATGCGTCGGACTCGACTCAAGCGGTCGACTAGGACGTAACAAAATCTTAGTCGCGTGCTGTTTAGCAAAACCACAAGATAAAACGATATTTTTTAAAAAAAACCATATATTAATATCGTGGAGATGCCAATTACATCCGTCCTCTGTGTAGGGGTTCGTAGCATAGAAAACAAAAAATTTCTACTGCATGCACACAAACAAGCCAAGATCTATCTACTAGATTGTAGCAACGAGTCGATAGAGGAACTCACCCTCGAAGATTCCAAAGCGGTTAATGAGAGAAGATTCTCGTGGGTGATGTAGTCGTACACTTGACGATCTCAAGATCACGTAGACGATCCTTTCGGCGCTGCTTTCCGGCAGCGCTTCCGCAGTCGGTCACACGTTCGGTACTCGATCAAGACCTTCCTCTCCCTTATTCCAGCAGGTAGCGGAGGTTGTAGTTCTCTCCTCGTGAATCCGGTAGCACGATGGCGTGGTGTCAGAAGTAGAGGGAAGATCCCGCAGGGCTTCGCCTAAGCCGGTGCGAGTTATGGTGGATTAGGGTTTCCCGGAAATCTAGGGTTTAGAAAACCAGGAGGAGAAGAAGGTGTCGGCGGCGGCTAGAGCGGCGGCGGCGCGCGGCAGCGGCGCTAGCGGCGGTGCAGCGGCGGGGCGGCGGCGGCTCGGGTGGAGAGGGGCTAGGGCTTGTGTGCTTTGGGGCAGCCCTCCCCCTCTATTTATGAGAGGGGGGCAACCTTGGGAGGGGTAGGTTTGAATCCAAACCCAAACCCAAGTTGGATTGGGAGAAGGACTTGTTTCTTCTCCCACTAGGAAACCATTGTTCTAGTTTGACTTTTCAAACTTCCCGTTTGACTTTCAATTTAGAGATTTAATTCTCTCTTGCAAATGCACTCACCAAGTGACCTAGGATATGATCCAATCATTCCATTTACCCATGACACATTCATGGACCATTCTCCTTCCGGATCGGTGAACCTTCTAAAACCTCTTCGATGAAAACATCAGAATCTTTCGCGAACTCCGGAATCGGACTTTCCTTATATGAATCTTATTCTCCGGACCATTCCGGATCAACTCGTGATATCTCGGATCTCATCCGAGACTCCGAACAACATTCGGTATCCCTACTAACATTCCATATCTACTAAACAACATTGAATCCTTAAGCGTGTCTCCCTACGGTTCGTGAATTATGTGGACATGACCGAGACACTTCTCCGATCAATAACCAATAGAGGAATCTGGAAATTCATATGGCTCCCACATATTTCTACGATTACTTTGCGATCGAATGAACCACTTACATACGATACCAATTTCCCTTTGTCTCACGATAGTTTACTTATCCGAGGTTTTGATCGTCGGTATCTCTGCATACCTAGTTCAACCTCGTTACCAATAAGTACTCTTTTCTCGTTCCCGTGATATGTGATCCCTTGTGAGCCAGTCACATGCTTGCAAGCTAACTGGATGACATTCCACCCAGAGGGCCTAGAGTATATCTATTCGTCATATGGATGGACAAATCCCACTCTTGATCCATGTGCCTCAACCTATACTTTCCGAACACTCAATGCCACCTTTATAGCCACCTAGTTATGGTGTGGTGTTTGATGTCATCAAAGCATCCTTCCGGTGATGGTGATTAGCATGATCTCATGGTCGAAGGAATTAGGTTACTATGTATCAGAAAGCTTATATCAAACGAACTATTGAAATGACTTGATCTTAATGCTACGCTTATCTATAGGAGTATGTCCATCATACCATTCTCCTAATGATATGATCTTGTTGTTAATAACATCTCAATGTTCATGATTGAGAAACCACGATCATCTATTAACCAACAAGCTAGTATTATAAAGAGGCTTTACTAGGGACTCTAATTTAGTTTACAAATCACACAAGTATTAATGTTTCTGGTTAATACTATTATAGCATGAATGTAAATATTTATCATAAACACAAAGATATAATAATAACCACTTTTATTATTGTCTCTAGGGCATATCTCCAACAGTCTCCCACTTGCACTAGAGTCAACTAATCTAGATTACATGGTAATATACCGAACACCCATGGTGGTTTGGTGCTGGTCATGTTTTGCCCTCGGGAGAGGTTTAGTCAACAGATCCGCCACATTCAGATATGTGTGTACTTTGCAAATCTTTATGTCACCATCTTGGACGTGCTCTCGAATATCATGAAAACATAGCTTGATGTGCTTCAGCTTCTTGTGTGATCTTGGTTCTTGCGCATTGGCTATGGCATCCATGTTATCACAGTAGATATACATTGGGTCCAACGCACTTGGAACCACACCGAGCTCTGTAATGAACTCCTTCATCCATCATACCATTCTCCTAATAATATGATCTTGTTGTTAATAACATCTCAATGTTCATGATCGAGAAACCACGATCATCTATTAACCAACAAGCTAGTATTATAAAGAGGCTTTACTAGGGACTCTAATTTAGTTTACAAATCACACAAGTATTAATGTTTACGGTTAATACTATTATAGCATGAATGTAAATATTTATCATAAACAGAAAGATATAATAATAACCACTTTTATTATTGCCTCTAGGGCATATCTCCAACACTCTGCACCAACACACGCCCTAGTGGACTTACGGATACACATAGTCTAGAAAAGGAATTAAAAAAGAAAAAGACCTGCTATGGTGAAACTATTTATTGTAGCAACGACACTAACACAATCATAATAACACCAAAAGTCCAACCATTCCAATAGTGACGCGTTTAAGAAGAAAACAGTGCACAAGTGCCCTCATCACCCAATCAAAGATCATATGTTTTCACCTTTGAGAAAGTCCTCATTCAAAAAACAATACCTTCAATAAGGTCATTGCCAGGCACATCCAATTAAAGTTAGACCATGGATCTTCACCCTCCAAGATAGGACGGTGAACTTCTCGTGTGTTGTTTCCCTCACAAACAGTCGCTGCCGCGAGTCATAGATCACTCAGCCAGTTTCCCATCGCCACAAAGACTTCAATCACCATCGCTAGCTCTCATGTTCCTTCTTTCGTGATATTCTCTGAATCTGACTTCACCATGGATCATCGAAGACATGACACATGCTGGTAATAGATAGTAGAGCTTCGCATCGCTTCTTCTGAAACCAAACGACCGGGGTACGCATGATCGAATACCTTTCGATCCAGCGATCTTCATGGATGATACGCCCATGAGAGTTTGTCGGCGGAGCCTTCCGGAACTCGCATCTCTAGTCCAGATCAACGAGGAAAGACATCAAGCAGATCTTCATCTTCGCGTGGAAGAAACCCTAGGTACATTCCTTTATTGATGCCGACACAATGGTCACCACACCGCCGGCCGGCTCCCGTGAACGGATCGAGCGTGCCGACCTCCGGCGCCGACAAGTACATAGGTTTAGCTCCGTCGTCATGGACGTGCTGCTGCCTCCGGCCTGCAGCACCGCGTCCGCCGCTTCCTCCACAACACCTCACAGCCACGCACCGGCGATCACCTTGCGTAGGTAACGCTGCCCCTCCTCCTTGTCCACCACTTGCGAAGCCCTAGAGTCGACCCCGCGTGAGAGGATCCGACGGGACACACCCACCCCGCCCACCACTTTCAGCAGCCAGGCATGGCCGCCACCGCCGGAGGACAGCAGCAGCCGACGGAGAAGATTGATGGCGACGTCTCTAGGGTTTAGGTGGGGCGTTCCGGAGCCGCCCTCGCGCGAGCGACCAGAGCACTGATAACACAATCAGGTTGGCTCACCAGTTCATCTCGTGGAGCATCCTTTTCATTGCAAACAGTTGGTCGTGTGGTTTGCGTGTTCGTTTCCCACACACCACATACTACCGACCAAAAAGTAGTACGTACCAAAACGACTCGTCAATGCCCTCTTTTATCTTGTCAAATCACACGGGAGAAATCTACACATATCACTGAGATCGGTTTCTGTCGTCGGCCGGTGAAAACGTTCCATCATTGCGGCGACCGAGCCACCCCTCCGTCGATTTCGATCGAGTTTTATGTTACGTTTGATTTGCATGTTGGATCTACAAAGCGGTCTTTTCATGATGTAGACATGTTTAAGACTTGATCTTGTTAATTTTCTCACTGCTAATTCTCAGCCCATTCGGACCTGCAGGATCGATCGAGTCAAGAAATATATAATTCCTTGACATCCTTGTTTGCGATTAATAATTTTATTAGAGGGGCATGATCATGCAGCTAGCCAGACCGCACCAGCAGCTATATATGCTAGTTTCTTGCTCAGACATTGTTGCATTGTTGCATGTTCCCAAATCCCAATAGATAGATATGATGCGTCTAATCCAGCCACCTGCTCAACATTAACAATACCAAAACTGTCTCGAGCAGCAGTCCTAGCATGAGCCATGTGAGAGCACACATAGTTTATTGATCACCATACATACACATAGTAACCAGGGCTGGGCTATATATTATTAGCACTTGCGTGCTGTCTGGGCAGAACTGCAGGACAAGAAGACAAACGAAAACCAAAGTTATTTGCATATATACAACTTGGGCAGTCGGTGCGTTTGGAGTCGTTCGCAGTCTATCAAATTGTCTAATGCCGCTAAGTGTACGACCCTGTACTGTAGCTATATAGTTAATCATACTCATCAAATCTGCAGCTAGAAGTAGTAGCAGTTGATTGGATCTGCAAGAGGCTGCTAATCAATCAGTTGACAGAGCTCGCGGGTTAAGGAGACATGACAGCTGCTTTGTATCTGTGTTTGCTTGGGGTTTTGATCTCCTGCCAAAAAATAAGATATGGTACAATGTAGAGCGACAGACAGGGACAGTATGTACGTACTGGCCAGCGATCCATGGACATATATGCATGTCATGGCCAGCGATCGATGCAGGTACGTATGTTCACAATTAGGGAGACATCTGCATCAACCTATGGTTCTGCTTAGTTTTCCTTCCATTCGATTTAATTTTATCTATAGATTTTGTTAGCTTTGCTTTGCTACGCAATAACATTACTAGGAAAAACAGCTATCTGTAGCGTATATGAGATGTTAAGCTTCATGCACTAACTATTTCAAAAGACCGGACTGATAGAAAGAGTTAGGCAATTCACTTATACAGTTTAACATTCCCCTCACGTGTGATGCGGAAACAAGTCAAAGCGTGATAAATTGTGAAAACCAGGACTCGAACTTGAGACCTTAGGCTCTGATACCATATTAAGCTTCATGCACTAACCAACTATTTTAAAAGACCGATCTGGTGGAAAGAGTTAGGCAATCTACTTATACAGTTCAACATGGGAATACACCACTAATACCACACCACTGAATTGTAATTCTGTAGCGCATATTGAAATGTGCCACGGAAGTTTTGAGACGCATATTGCCAATATGCGTAACAAAAGTTTTTTTCATTTAAAAAAAAAGGGCCAGATCTCAAACTTCTGTGGCGCATATTACCAATATGCGCCACCGACTTTTTTTCGAATTTAAAAAAACCGGGCCAGATCTGGCCGAAGGTGGGGTTCGCCGGAGGTGGGTGGAGGAGGAGGCTGGTGGTGGCCAGAGGAAGAGGAGGTCGCTGGTGGAGGAGCATGAGGAGGAGGCCGCCGTTGGAGGAGGAGCATGAGGAGGAGGAGGCCGATGGAGGAGGGGGTTTCCGGAGTAGGAGGAGGCCGCCGGTGGAGGAGGAGGTAGGAGGAGGTCACCGGGTTGGAGAAGGTCGTCGTCGGAGTAGGAGGTGGAGGAGAAGGAGGTTACCGGAGGAGGAGCTCACCGGGGTGGAGGAAGAGGAGGAGGGAGGAGAAGGTGAGGAAGAAGGGGAGGAGAAGGAGAGAAGAGGAAGGAGAAGTGTGGAGGAGAGGAAGAGAAGAAAAGAGAAGGAGAAGGGGCATCAACGTGATTTAAATTTCGAATTTCGCCCAAGACTTCTGTGGCGCATATGGCCACAGAAGTTTCTCCCTTTTTTATTTTTTCAGAAAAAATCTTTTTTATGCCATAACTTTTTACTCTTTTTAAATTTGGAAAATCCGTAAATTTCAAAACGACCTTTGGATAGTGTCTAGGTTATGGGTCTGGTTCCAGGGATTAGTTTAATGATAAACTCGATATTTTAATCTAGGGGCATACCGGGCAAAACATCTGAAAATACATCGGTGTATTCACAGACTATCCGGACTTGGTCAATGGTTGGCTGGGCTATACTTTTTTTGCACTTGAATTGACGGGGCAAGGTTTCTGATACATGCTCGACTGATATTCTGGATGGCTTGGGGTTTTGATATCCTGCCAAAAAATAAGATATAGGGCGACAGGGACAGTACATACGTACTGGCCAGCGATCGATGGACATAAACTCGCATGTCATGGCCAGCGATCGATGAAGGTACATATGTTCACAATTGGGGAGACATCTGAATCGAACTATGCTGCTGCTTAATTTGTCTTCCGTACGTACCTCGAGATCATGTTAGCTCTGCTTTGCATGCACGATTATTTCCAACGCAAATTAAGGGCGGTAAACAAAAAGGAAGACCAAGATAAAAAAAACCTATCCGCCACAAAAATTCTCATCATTGCGGCTTAATTATGCCGCTCATCCTCGCCACACTGGGGGCGAGGGAGGCCTTGTTTCCCTAGATCCAGTTGGTCATCAGGTTTGTGGCTAAGCGTCGTTAACAATAATAATTCGTGATGGCCCTGGTAGTCTCGTCAATAAGATTTTGTTTTGTTTTGGAAATGGGTCAATAAGATTAATATGTGTGACAATGCTTTCGACGAGGGCACGTGGTTCGATCTGCTTGTTCGGCCTTCGACTTCTTAGACGACAATCCACGTTTCAGATCGTCCTTGTTGGCATCTCCTAGCAACATCGGTGAATTCCATACGAGAGTTACAAGGACTCCCTAGTTTCCAGAATGTAATGCAAGTGCATCATCGAGCTAGTCTCATGGCACACCATAGGCTTGTGCATGTCGGAGAAGGAGATGTATTCCCCTTGAGTCTGTATTTTTATCAGGGTGTTCTTATAAGGCTTGGGCTTGTTTAATATGTGATATTTGAGCTTAGCAAAAAACAAAATGCAACATAATTTGAAGCAATCTCAAAGGCTTGGGCTTGTTTAACATGAGAGATTTCTAAAAGTCAAATGCCAACATCCTTCCTCGAGACAAACCTGCAGGGAGACATTGAAAAAAGAAAATAAAGATTAACTGCAAGGTCTACAGTGCGTGTTGACTTCAATTTTTTATGTCGGACACGCGGTGCAACATATGTTGACTCTAGTTAGTTAGTTTACTAAATAGATTCTTGGTTGATCATAATTTATTAGTTCTATACGTCGGTTGACTTGATTTGCCACCACAATGCTTATAGTGAGCAGCTAGGTAGTTAGCAAGGTTTAGTTTGATTGGCTTGTGCTTCTTAGAGAAAGGTTAGGGAGCTTAGTCTTAACACAAATCTAGCAACTTAGTCTTGATTAATTGAGATCAATGGAAAGCACTATATATATAGGGATATATCTGGTCAAAAACATCAAACATAAAATTTCCTAGGCCAAGGGATTATAAAAAAACACTAGTAGTATGTTTCTAATCTTTTTAATTGAGTGTAATTTTTCTATGGCTCACAAGTAGTGAATAAATGTCAAAATATTCATCTTCAAGACCGCGTCTATGTCCAAAATGCCATATATTTCAAGTTGGACATCGTAATAGTCATGGATATAAATATGAATAGAGTAAACGAGAGGAAGAAATATATGGAAAAGGTAAAATGAATTCACATGGCTAAGTTGACCTACCGTGTGTTCTCATATTCCTCACCAGAGAATATGTTCACCCCATATATACTCATGACACACTATATTTACTGTGCATAACATCAACCAAAAATATATTCAAGGATGCACACAACTTATTAATTAAAAAGGAAAAGAGCGACAACCATATGTCCATTCGTAGAGAGCATCATCATGGATCAATGATCTTCAACTTAAACCCCCACCATTGACAACCTACAAACAACACAATGGTCTTACCTAACATGAACCATACATATGTCCTTTGTTGTTTCATCCAACAATTGAAGGTCATATCATGGAGGACCTCCACTCATGTGTTGCATCTGCATAACGTAATTTTTTTACTGAAATACTATAGATATATGTAAAACCATGAACTTATTTATCAAGCACATAAACAGGATGTCCTCGCAAACGTCCATTGTGCTAGTTTTTTTAAAAAATAATAGTTTTTGAATGGAAACGAAAAGAGAAGTGGTGTTTTGACGACTTGGCCTGTTTGATCTTTGGGCGGCCTTCTCCGCCCCTGCGTTACCAGGAAAGCCGCATTAGGCCAGTAACATCTCGCCGAGAGGCCTAAACACGATGCCCTGGCCAGCCCAACCCAAAGCCCACAGAAGCCGATCCGACTCCACTCCACTCCACTCGCAATTCGCTCCTCCCCTCATAAAAAAAAAAAACTCCCAATTCGTTCCCCATCCACGTCGTCGACCAACCCGTCCCACCGTGCGAGCGAACCAAGATGGCCGGCAGCCTCGCGGCGGCGGAGTCCCGCGTCCTAGGCGGCCACGGAGGCGCCGCACTCTCTGCCGCCTCCGCCACCGCGGCGGGATGGGTCTACCCGCCGGCAGTCACATCGTCCCCGACCATCCCGTAAGCCGTGTGCCCCTCCTCGCCTCTCTTTTTCTTTTCAGTTCAATCTCATCCCCCGTCGGCCCCGTCCTCCTCGCAGCTCCCCGTCAACGAAGAGCTCTGCGGCGGCCACCCTCGCGCCCAATATCGGCAAGGTCCCAAACATCATTCCATCTCCACAGTTGCTTGGACCCCGAAATTCAGTGACAACACAACTGCTATGATCCCATCTGCTCCCGTTTCCTTACTATGATGCGCTGGCGTGGCTCTGAGGAGGGCTCGGCTTCTTCATGGCGCTCGGCCTGGCTGCCTCCGTCAATGACAATGCCTCCAAGACACCCTATGTGAGTGCCTTAACCCAACTGCAACCTTCTTCCCTGAACACATTATTCAGTGCAACGAATCATTTTAAGAATCGCACTACGGAGTCGTAGGGCTTATGACCATGACGTGTATTATTAGCTGTATGCAAGTAATTCTTCATGGGAAATTGGAATTTAGCAGTTAGTGGTGCTGTTTATGGCACTCTACTCTGGACACTGCTTGCTATGTGCTTCCTCTCATGATGTGTGCCTACACCAACTTGTCTATAGGAGTGTATTGTTTACACTTAGGTCTTGGTTTCAGTCAGTGTTAGACTTGTAGAGTCCGGCACTTTAATGAGCACAAAACTCTTTTGCATTGATCCAGAGAACAAATATAATGTAATGGAAGCAAAAAATGATGATGATGTCTATGAAGAATGAACGTGGTCAATTGCTACTGACAAAACAATGGCCTTTCCCTTCGAGACCTCTGTGAATTCATATAATCAGTATTATAGATTGTCTGTTTGATTTATTTTTTGTTGTATGAATTAGAATATAGAATACAATTTGCTTACTATAATGGCCAGTGTCCAAAACTCATGTTGTAGCTCGGCCTGCTGGTTCTCTCTTGATTTGTATTAATGGTGTAGTGCAAGGTAAAGGGAGATTGTCTTACCAAACTGTCCTTGTGCAATTCCATTTATGTCTTTCTCCTTAATTGTAATGTGGGTTCGTTGTTTATGATGTATTCCACCAGCGTCTCTTAGTATGTGTAGTGGAGCGTGCCTACTCCAATTTAGTTTATGGGCGGCATGAAAATAAAATAAAAAATAACTTAAGTGCCTTACATCGGATGGCCACACGGCTAAAAACACCCGCAAGCCCAACGCATCTGTCTCACAATGCAAAGCAGTGTGTAGGCGGCGCTGCGAAGCGCGCCTATCCGCATAGTAGAATCTACTTTTGATGACTTGGGCCTGTTTGACGTTAGCGCGGCCTTCTTCGCCCATCGGTTGCAAGCAGGCTGTCCCAGGAAAGCCGCATTAGGCCTGTAACATCTCCCTGAAAGGCCTAAACACACGGCGCCAGCCAGACTCAAAGCCCACAGAAGCCGATCGACTCCACTCTCAATTCGTTCTTCGCTCAAATGAAAACAAATACTAAGGAATCCCATTTCGTTCCCTGTCTGCCCTTCATAGTCGTCGACCAACCCGCCCCACCGTACGACTGAACCAAGATTGCCGACAGCCATGCGGTGGCGGGATCCCGCGTCCTCGGCGGTCACGGCGCCGCCACCGCGCCGGCATCCACATCGTCCCCGACCACTCCCTAGCCGTATGCCCCCCCCCCCCCCCCCCCCCCCGCCTATGCTCTCCCTCTTTTTTTCAGTTCAATCTCATCACCTGTCGGCCCCGTCCTCCTCGCAGCTCCCCGCCAATGACGAGCTCTTCTGGGACAACGACACCTCCTTCCCGGAGCCCTGCGTTGACCGTCTCGCGCTCCATATCGGCAAGGTCCCAAACCTCATTCCATCTCCACAGTTACTTGGACCCCGAAATTCAGTGACAACACAACTGCTATGATACCATCTGCTCCCGTTTCCTTATTATGAGGCGCTGGGGTGGCTCTGCGGCGGGCTCAGCTTCTCCGTGGCGCTCGGCCTGGCTGCCTCCGTCAATGACAAGGCCTCCAAGACGTCCTATGTGAGTGCCTTAACCCAACTGCAATTCCCTGAACACATTATTCAGTGTAACAAATCATCTTAAGAATCGTAATACGGAATCGTAGGGCTTTCGATCATGACGTTATATTAGCTGTATGCAAGTAATTCTTCATGGAAAATTGGAATTTAGCAGTTAGTGGTGCTGTTTATAGCATGGAGCAAGGCTATTATGGCACTCTAGTCTGGACACTGCTTGCTATGTGCTTCCTCTCATGATGTGTGCCTACACCAACTTGTCTATAAGAGTGTATTGTTTACACTTAGGTCTTGGTTTCAGTCAGTGTTAGACTTCTAGAGTCCGGCACTTTAATGAGCACAAAACTCTTTTGCATTGATCCGGAGAACAAATATAATGTAATGGAAGCAAGAAATGATGATGATGTCTATGAAGAATGAACGTGGTCAAGAAAAAAATTGCTACTGACAAAATAATGACCTTTCCCTTCGAGTCCTCTGTGAATTCATATAATATATCTTTATCACAATTTATGCTGTTCACTGTTATTGCTCCTTACTCCAATTACATGTGTGCCTACGGTAATATCCTTGTAACCTAAATTTACAGCAAGCATAGAGAAATTGGATCAAAGTTTGCCATCTTTTTGGATTACACCCATCCTAGGCAAACTTGCCATAACTATTGACTGGTAATAGATGAGCACATGTTTTAATTCTAATGTAACTTTCGACTTAGACCTTCTTCTCACAGTAACTCTAGAGTCTAGTGGACTCATATAATCGGCAGTTTGCAAGCACAAAACTATGTAGGTAGTCTAGGGAGGTCAACTGCTACTGAACAATAGTATGGCAGTGTCACAAGCATGGCATATGTTTCTCACGGCTCATACCTTTTTGTTGTGTGTTTCTCAATTCTCACAGCTAACGCGATGCACCTCTCTTGTGCTGTTTCTACATATGCTCATCAAAGTTGCACATTAGATATTCCCTTCTGTTCAGGACTTCAGTTTGCCTGAGTTGTGAAGGACATTTATTAGGTTCTGCACATAATCTAAGACCAAATTGTCTGGAAGTTTGCGAGTTCTTTGGATCACAACCACCTTAAAGAAGCAAGGTCTTGACTGATCACAGATCAGCAAGAGTTTTAGATATAGTTTGGATTTTAGACTTCTTATGTTACCTCTGGACTTGTAGAGTTAAACTGGCCACTTTGGTATGCACAAGAATCTTCTTTTACATTGATAGGGTAAATTATGTGCTGTAATTGAAGCCAAAATGATGGTGATGGCTTTGTAGGTAGAAAATCAATTGCCATCTAAGTATAACTATTTCCTAGTTATCAACTCTAGCATTTAAATGCCCCATACGTTACACATGGTATATCTTTATGCCACCTCATGCTGTTCACCTGTGTTGTGCAGTCTGAACTTTCAACCTATGGTGCCATCAAATTGCGCATTGCCTGTCGGCTTCTGTTTGTTCATGTTTTCTGAGTTCTGTGTGGAATAACTGATAGACCCTTGGAGGATCCAAGAACTTTTAGTTAGTTGTATTTTCAGTAGGGCACATTGATAGTTGTATTGAGGGTTTGTCTGGTTTGATGAACTATGTCCTGTAGTAAGTTAGACTATTTACCGTATGGTTTGCTCACCAGGGAGAGTAGCTTCACCCCATAAATTGAGAGCAAACGGAACTCCTCTAATGCATAAGGCTAACCAAAACATATGGTAGAACTAAGGTTAACCACTCTGTTAGTTTTGCCTTTTGTGTTTGCATGCAGTTGTGTGTTCTTGCCATAGAAGATATACTGAACCATCAACCATGGCCCTATGACAATGCTACCGCTTAATTGTGTGTTGTGGCATATATCGTGCTACTTCCCAGTACTGCCAAGTCATTAGTTTACCATGGAGTTGGACGAGTAGTTGGTGATTTTTTTTGCAGTAAACACTGAAAAGTATGCTATAGCCAAATTTGTTAGTCACAGTATAGTGTTGTACTTGTACTTGCTGTCACAGTGCTGCTACACGTATGATGGTGGGTTTTCTGTCGCAATGATCAACATGGAAACATGAGTTTTACTGGGCCATGCAATTGCAAATGGATAGGTCCATTGGGGGGGACTTTGCAAGTCCCTTGGGTAAAAAATACTGCTACAAGATTCGAGTTAGAACCCAAACTTCAGTAGTACAACTAGTCTCTTTCATCCATCTGCATGCAGGGTCACATGGTGCTGCGATCGTAATCGTTCGTGTGTTACCCGTACGCTTTGCCTTCATGTTATAGGTGATGGTAACATGGCATGCCGTGTCGACGGGACATTGAAAAATCGCAACGTGATCTGATATGTTGGAAGAATTGGTGTTTTGTGCTGGCACCTCTCAACTTGTGTGTAAGAACTTTCTTTTATTTGTTATTATGCAGATGTCGCAACATGTCGTAACAGCCGATAAAAGAATCGTCCGGGAAGCTTTTGAATGATCCTGGCTGTTTTTTCGCAAGCTGACTAAGACTGTCATTGTTGGTCCTTGCATACGCCGAAGGTCTACCCGTATGAGAACCTGACTGTGGAGCTCGGCGATAGAGTGGAGAAGGACCGGACCTGTTCAAGTCATGACACGGTAAATCTTTCGCTCTGGTGAACAGCTCGACAGACTATCTTCTTCCCTTCATTTCTTGCTGTGACTCTCTTGTTCTTACAGGTCAACCTCTTGTGCTTACCGACATTAACCGAACGGCTCACGAGCAGCGGTTCGTATCGACGGGGCCAATGCTGGGACGGCGTTCTGGGTCAAATTTGCCAGCACCCTGATCCGTCCGTCTCGCTGTAGATGCAGTACAGCCGCTCGTGTTTCTGAATGAAAACGATGTTACGGGCGGCGAAACAATACGGGCAAAGACGGTGTTAGCTGGGTGTATATTATGCGTTTTGGCTCGGCGCCTGCGGGTCGCTGTATATCGTGTACTGGCATTCCGTTTGTTTTCGCAAGTGGGTTCATGTGGGATGATGAAACCCCAAAAGCACAATTGATTTCCATTGCAGCTGGTGTTGCGTGCATACAAGAGAGCACAGCTGGTCCAGGCAGCAGGGGAACCCGATGCGTTGGGCGCTTTGGCCATTTCTGTCTGTGGATTTGTTCTCTTTCCACCGGCTGCTTCTGTAACAGACTAACAACTGGCCAACTGGGGGCAATGGATGGATGGATGGATGGATGGTCAGCCAGCAAGTCATAGGCGCATCATGCAGAGGAAGCTATGCTTAGCTTAGCTTAGCTGCTGGGCACATGCAATGGTGTGGTGCAGGTTACTTGCGCAGGGCCATTCTGATTAGATTAGGGTGCTGTCCTCTGCTTGGCTCGCTTCTCTCTTGCAGTTAAATGGTTGCTGGATGTTGCTGGATGTTGCAGTGGAATCTTTTCTTTTTAACCATGTGTCACTTAATACTGGGGCCAATTTAGAGCATATCGAATTTTCTGGGGTTTCATACCACCAAGGGCCTGTTTGATTCAAAAGATTTTCAAAGGAATTCTATAGCATTCTAATCCATAGAAAATTTTACTATAGAGTGTGTTTGTTTCAAAAGAATGAATCCTACAAAATTTCTATACATTGCTTTCCGAACACTACAATCTTATAGGATTTCTAACAAGAGGTGAGACCTCTTGGAAAAAAATTTATATGTCTATAACAACTATGTACTTAAACCCTACAAAATTTCTGTGTTTTCCTGCGGTGCAATCAAATAGCTAATTTTATTGATTCCTACATTTTTTATATCTATAGGATTTGAAGTGTCATGTCATTTTATTCTTGTATTTTTTTTCTATTCATGTGTTCCACAAATCCTTTGAATCAAACAAGCCCTAAAGGTTTTGCAGGAGTTTCATACAAGTTTCATGTCACTTATTTTGAAAACATAACGTTTCGCAGAGGTTTCTACACGCAGCATAAATCAACGGCAAATATACAACACCGGTAGGTAGTGACCTATGTTGGCATGTTGCATGCATATATGGTGCACAAGCTACATATCAGCTCTCACTGTCTCACCGTACGTACATATTTCAGCTGCATGCTATGCTGCGCTGAGGCCTCCTAACCTTGTTTCTCTCCCAATTTAAATCTTGCAAAGGTTTGAGCTTCTCACATAGTCACATGTATCCTGGTCGAATGATGCGCACAATCAGTATGCATGCACTGTCACGCTCGTTGCATATTTGATACATAATTGTATTGATAAATATACGTCTGCAGCTACCTTCGACACAGATTAAATTAGGACAGAAAACAAACGGAAGCAGATATTTGATTTCGCTGGCTGCACATATGGACGACGCGATGTGAGCCACGTATTTTGGGGCCATGGCTAGGATCCAACGGGGCACTTAATGTGCCAGCTGGGAGAGAGGCGTGACGCCTTCACATGCATGCATGGCCCATGCACGCAGCACAGACCCTACACGGTCACCAACCGTATCACATGAAGCGTACGTACAGAGACTCAGAGAGACGACCCTGGGCTATATAAACCACCACCCTAACCTGGCCAGCTTACACCTAAACCCTACTCCTCATTCACTCACCACCTAGCTAGCCTGTAGCAATGGCGTCCAAGACCAGCCTCTCGTCGGCGTGCCTCCTGGCGCTCATGGTGGCCGCCAACACGTTCCTCCTCAGCGACGCCTGCAACAGCTGCCAGCACGGGACCCCGCCGACCCCGACCCCTCCGACGCCGTCCCCTCCGCCTCCGGCGCCCACGCCCACGCCGCCCACGCCCACCACGCCCTGCCCTCCCCCTCCGTCATCCTCCGGGAAGTGCCCCAAGGACACCCTCAAGCTCGGCGCCTGCGCCAACGTGCTGGGCCTGATCAACGCGGGCGTCGGCAAGGCCCCCAGCGGCGGCGGCGACAAGTGCTGCAGCCTCCTCGGCGGGCTCGCCGACCTCGAGGCCGCCGTCTGCCTCTGCACGGCGCTCAAGGCCAACGTGCTCGGCATCGTCCTCAACGTCCCCATCAAGCTCAGCCTCATCCTCAACTACTGCGGCAAGTCCGCACCATCAGGCTTCCAGTGCGCTTAAGCAAGCTGCTAATCATATCCATCCATCAGGGCATGCCAGGCATGCATGTATCATTCTGTTCTGCTAGTCCATTCTAAATTTAATTTCTGCATGCATTCGTTCAGTCAATAAGTAAGTAGTTTTAATTCTTTCATGCATGTGTTCTCGTATATGCATTTTGGTTTATTTGAGATTTGTCTTAATTTGGCTATGTACAAGACATACGGTTAATGGGTCTGTACGTGCTAGCTTGAACAATGGTAGTTGATTAAGCACGTGTAACACTTGTATTTGGGTATTTTGGTTTGATGAAATGTAATTTGCAGAAAATTCACTTTCCATTTCAGGCTTTGTTTCATGTTCCGCCCACCCGCCGTGGATTTTATGGCTTAATTTGTTATGTTTATTACTGTTGAGACGTACGCTCACGTACGTGCAATGCAATAGAAGCTTAATTAGTATATTATTAGCTAGCTCTTTAAGTTTAAAGCTTGTTTCATCTCTTTGGAACAATATGACAGCTGGCTTGTTTAGCAATCCATGGGTAAGTGAGATATATTATATGATGTTGAATCTTGAATGGTTGTGCCAACAAAACTGGCTTTTCTGCCAGGAAAAAAAATGCACATACAGTACCAGTACATGAGAATGCAGCTATGACAAATGTCAAGCTGTCACCGTTTGGCATGGGAAGGGGATGTGCAAGCAGCCGATGAGAAACACTAATTTGATGTAATTGAAACACGTACGTGGTAGGTTGCACTGCTCGCAACTTCAACATTTGTCACCGGCATATTCTGGCCAACACACGGCAAGTCAACCTTCAAAGTCCACTAAAAAAGTGCGATGATTTGAATCTTATGGAATAGTATAAAATAACAAGACAAATTAGTATAGTAACATGATGACCATATGGCACAAGTTGACACCAGCGATGCTAGAAAATTTAAGGCGATTATGGTCTTGTCTTCGATGCTAGTAAATTTAAGGCGATTCGATCGGGTGTAAACCCTTACGGACTTAATTAATACGATTTGTAAGCACAAGTTGACACCAGCGATGCAATAGCCAGCGGCGGACCCAGAAATTTTCTAAAGCCCGAGCAAACGAGTTTAAACTAACAAATTTTGGGCAAAATCTCTATAGAAAACAGCATATTGCAAGCATTGCACCGCCAGGCACCGCCCGGGTGCTGGGTTGCAACTCGTTTGTGCTAATTCTCAGTTGGTGACATCATTCCTAATATATGTGCTAATTCTCAGTTGCAACTTATAAAATTTATACTAATTATCAATTGCATCCTAGTTGCAATGCAACTGATTAAATTCTCAGTTACACCCTAGTTGTAACTCATGTGTAACTTTTACATTGCATGGATCACGAGGTAAATCTAATGGTGAGAGAGGTGACTGAGACTTAACAAGTTCTTAAAAGCCTGAGAACTGGCAAATCCAATAATGTTAATTCTTGGTGGACTGCGAATTAAGTTAGAGCATATATAGTGTAGTGCAAATAAGGGCACACCTGAGGAGATTATATTTGGGTGTCGTATCACGTTGTTTGATATGATTCCCCTGGACTGGATACCGCTATAAGCATGCATGCATGGGCACAAATTCTTGGCCGGTCGGCACAAGCTACAAACTGAGAGATCACAATCACCTGCACACGGAGATAGTGCTAGTTGGAGTGTATCTTTTCCAATGCTTGTACTGCATGCATGGGCAGGAAAACCGAAAATAGAAAAGGAATGACATGGGTCTGGTAGGCTGGTGGAGGGGGCCTTTCGTGATACTAGATCGGAGATGGTATCCCGGCCGACACGTCACCTCCGGCGTCGTGGTGAGGGGTGACCCTGCCGGAGAAGGCAACAAAACCTAGGGGTTCACGGGCGGCGCATGCCTACAAATCCCCTCCTTCGTCGTCCAGTACGTGCTAGCTTTAGCTAGCTGCTGCCTTTGGATCGATCCATCTCGATCGCTGACCCTGACCAGGACCGACCGGCGCTAGTTTTTTTTTTAAAAAAAATTGACGTTTTATTACTCAAAGCAATGTTTACACCCGGCCTCTGCATAACTAGGATGCACACAGCCGAAGATCTTCACAACTTACAACCAGAAGTAATAGTATAAAAAGTACAAACGTATAGATAACACAATTGACCGTGACTATGATATTTCTAATCGTAGGTCACGCTGTCATCCATGTCTAGAAAAATATCCCGCGCCGCGGCCTCCAAACGCCTACACCCTTCCGCAAACAAGTCGCGGAACTCCATACGTTAAAGAGTTGTCCATGATCGTAGGATTGTCGTGGCTCGGAAGATAACCTGCAATGGAGAAGACATCATATTATTAAAAATCTTGTCATTCCTACATAGCCATAGCGACCAAATAATGGCAAGCGCTCCCACCCTAAAAACAGTCCCATATTTATCATCAATCTCATTCAACCAATTGCCAAAAACATTAGCAACCGGTGAAGGGGGAGATAAACCAGAGGCCACTTGGATGATTGACCATATAGTACGAGCAAATTTACACTGGAAGAATAAGTGTCTAATTGTCTCATTATGATTACAGAAGACACATTGTTTGCTTCCTTGCCAATTCCTCTTAACAAGATTATCTTTTGTAAGAATTACCCCTTTTCGAAGATACCAAGCAAATACTTTCGTTTTCAGGGGTATTTTCATTTTCCAAATTCTACTATTATAATCAACTGGAATATTTGGTTGGATCAAAGCTCTATAAAACGAATCAACAGAAAATTTATCATTCTGTAATAGCTTCCAGTTAAATTCGTCCACACCCTCCGACAACTGTATCGTAGACTGTCTCAATAAGAGATTGTTCCATGATAGTAGTCTAGGACCTATAAGACTTCTACAGAAAGAGACATTAGGAGGATTAGATTCCATTACCCTGGAAAGTGTATCCCCCTTATGTCTAACTATCGAATATAGAGCAGGATATTATTATCTAAGGGACATTTGGCCAAGCCATCTATCTTTCCAGAACCTAATCTGTGATCCATCCTTAATATTAAAAGAATCAAAGCATAGAAAATGTTTTTTGGATGCCATCAGTCCAGCCCAAAAGTGTGAGTCACCTGGCTTCCAGACCACTTGAGACAGCGCTTCGGATCCAATATACTTCCTCCACAAAATGGTTTGCCAGACTCCTTCTTCTGAGAGAAGTTTGAACAACCATTTACCTAGGAGTGCAGTGTTCTTGACTTGCAAATCATGTATGCCAAGTCCACCATATTCCTTTGGTCGGCAAACCACAGTTCATTTGGCCAGTCGATATTTCTTTTTCACCTCATCCCCTTGCCAAAAGAATCTTGAGCGGAAATAATCCACTTTCTTCAATACCCCTTTCGGTATTTGAAAGAATGAGATCATATACAGTACCATATTAGTCAGTACTGAATTAATGATTACAAGTCTTCCACCAAGGGATAGAAGTTTTCCTTTCCAACTATTAAGACGTTTTTGTAGTCTTTCCTCAACCCCTTTCCATTCAGCTATCGTGAGACGCCGATAATATATCGGTATACCCAGATAGTTAATAGGAAAGAGCCCATGGCCACAACCAAATAACTCAGCATATATGCCTCATTTTTAGCTTCGCCAAAGCAATACAAGTCACTTTTATGGAAGTTGATTTTCAGTCCTGATAATTGCTCAAAAGCTGAAAGTATTAACTTCAGATTCTTAGCCTTCTTAAGATCATACTCCATAAAAAGTATTGTATCGTGTGCATATTGAAGGATTGATAGTCCACCATCTACCAGATGTGGAACTAATCCTTCAATTTGGCCATCAGCCTTAGCCCTCTCAATAAGGATTGCCAACATATCCGCCACTATATTAAATAATACAGGCGAACGTGGATCCCCTTGTCTTAATCCTTTGTTTGTCCGGAAGTATTTGTCTATGTCATCATTGACATTTATAGCAACACTACCCCAGAAACAAAAGACTGAATGAGAGCGCGCCAGTTCTCAGAAAAACCTTTCATACAGAGTGTTTGCTGAAGAAAAGACCAATTAACTTTATCATACGCCTTTCAAAATCAATCTTGAACAATACTCCATTCAATTTCTTTGAGTGTAGTTCATGGATTGTCTCATGCAGGATTACTGCATCGTCTAAGACGTTTCTTCCTTGCATAAAAGCCGTTTGAGAAGGACGCACTACATTATCAGCTATTGAGTTTAGCCTAATCGTTGTCACCTTTGTAAAGATTTTAAAACTTACATTAAGAAGGCAAATTGGGCGGTATTGTTGTATTCGCTCTGCATTAATAACTTTAGGAAGTAAAATAATGTTGCCAAAGTTTAGTCTGAAAATATCAAGCTGACCTTCATGCAAAACATGAAACAACTGCATCAAATCCTCCTTAATAACTTCTCAGAATTTCTGATAAAATTCAGCTGGAAAGCCGTCAGGTCCTAGTGCTTTATTGTGTTCCATTTAAAAACGGCTTTCTTGACCTCTTCCTCCGTATAAGGGGCGGTTAGAAACTTGTTTTTGTCAACAGAAACCTGGGGAATATCATCTGTTTGGGATTCCTCCAGTGATATGGAGTTTTCTGGTGGTGCCCCAAACAATGATTTGTAATACTTTGTAATGTAAGATTTTAGCTGCTCCTGTCCCTCAATCATACCTTCATACTGAATCAAAGAGTGAATAAGTTTCTTCTTATGCTTGTCATTGGTAATAGCATGAAAGTATCTTGTATTCGCATCTCCTTTAAGGATGAATTTTGCTTTAGAGCGTTGGTACCACTTGAGTTCTTCCTCGCGAAGAATTCTGGCAATTTCTGTATTCGATTGGAACCCGCTGATTTTGTGCCTGAATCTGATTTTTCACCGTTCGTGTGAAGAAAGAGTAAGAATGATTCTGAGGATGATGGCTCTGGACGCTAGCTAGCTAGTAGGGTCGATCGATCGACGGGCACCAACCGTATCATGCATGTATGGTTGGTTTATTGACTGCCATTTCTGTGTACCATCATCGTCATCCATCAGGCATCCATCCTACGTAGTAGTACGTACTCGGTACTCAAGCATGCCGCGGCATGGACGTAGATCCCATGACACGACTTTGCACGCGGCAACCCACTGTACATCTGACGACCGCCGGGCGTACAGAACCCCCATGATTTGTTAGCACGGGCTAGCAAATTAATCATATCACTGTCAACCAGGTACTTAGGTCTGGCTGCCGGACGGTTGGTGATGCGTGTGTACCCGACCCGACTATCTTCACCATCATACACAGCCCGGCAATGGTGAGGTACTACTGAGCCTACTCTATCGGTGCACCTCCGGCTACACGATGGACGATCTTCTCATGATCAACCATGAATAAGAGAAACTCTAAAGCTGCTCCTGTGTAAAATGCGGCAGTAGTTTTGGCAATGCGACAGCTGTTTCACAGTTTTGCAGCACCGTCAGCTCCAGCAGCAAGTGGCGTAGCCAGAGGGTTTCTGTGTAGACTACACATTAATTTGGTCAATACTTCTTGTTCATGACAAAATCACAAAAGAATATGTATAAATTTGAAAATATATACATATAAGATAAGTTTGACAACACAGACTTTTGGTCCGGCACCGATAGCTGTGTTAACTTTTGTGCATTACACCAAAGTAGACTACATAGATATTAACGAAATTTAAACTACATTGCGGAATTTAATCAAAGTTCAACACAATTCATAATAAAAACTACTACAAATTAACCCTATAATCTACTCCCAATCGACGTCAGAGTCATCGATTTCGTCCCAAAAAAATCAGAAGCTAGGGACGACGAGTGGGGACAGGTGGCGGCGGCGCGAGGTTGGACGGGCCATCACCATTAGAGCTCTTCTTCTTCACCGCCGCTGACACATAGATGGTCAGCTCCGCCTGCACGTACTCGGGGTGGTTGAGGCGAAGCTGTGACATCCTCATGTCGTCGACCTTGGCGGCCTGGTGCTGCATCGCGGCGTCGCGGTTCACCCACTGCATCTTTGGAGCAAGAAACTCCGCCTCCTGTAGAAACCGAACATCCGTGAAGTTTAGGTCGCGACGCGGCCGACCGAACCTCCACACCGTCGCGTCGTATGCGTGTACGGCTTTTTCCATGGAATCGAAGGTTCACAGCCACCAGCGGAGGCCGTCGTGGCTGATGTCGGCCGGAGGGCCGCATCCTGACGCTGAGGAAGCCGGTGGAGCCCCACGACTTGTGGTGGCACGACGGCATCTCGTCAACGGAGATTGGCCGACGAGAAGTCCGGTTGGGGTTAGGGGAGGGCGTGCGGCGGCCATATCTACCGTGACCGGGGGCTTTGCAGCGGCGGAATCGATGGCAGCGGCCACAACACTGTAGGTGGTGGGTGGGGGATTTGGCTGTTGGGTTGCGCGCGTTGCGTGGCTGGGATTTGCGACAGTTGCGTGGCTGTCGCATATATACAACACGAGGACTCGCTGCCGCAAAAAAATTGCAGAATCAAACCGCAATGCGGTAGCCGTTGAAGGTGATTTTTTTTTGGCCTGCACTGCCGCATCCGCTGGTTATTTGCACTGCTGCCGTATTTTGCATCCGCTGTTAGGGTTGCTCTAATAATCCCTTTCCCCCTCCCTAGTATCAAACTCTTCGTAGTTGTTGGAGAAACCCTGAACGCCTCTCTCTCTCTCATGACATAACAGCTCGTCTAAATAACAAGACACAAGATTAACAAGTAAGTTTGTTGGGGGGATGACCCTAGGTAGGGTCAAGATAGTGGAAACAAGGAAGGAACCTTTCTTACCATATGCCGAGTTATAAACTAATTCGGCCGAGTTATGCAAGGCTCGGCCGAATAAGGCATGGCTTAGCCAAATCGGGTGATTAATACCTCACTCGGCCAACGTGTGGGCTAAGTCGGCCGAATAAGGTTGATCGGCTCATACGCAGGTGAAGGCCGAGCTGAGTTATGTGACACGAGGCCAAGTAACAAGAAGCTTGCAGGAGAAGAAGAAGGATCCTAGAGTCAAACCCTAGCTACTGGATAGGAGGAATCTACACAGGGCCAAGCGCTAAAGACAAAGAGCAGATCCGCAGAGGGGCAGACAGGCATCACGGAGGTGACAGTGGGCAAGCCCGAGGATCACATGTGGGGGTTCTGGGTCTTTGCCGCCTATAGAAGGGAGGCACGGAAAGGAGTCCGCCAAGTTACACTTTGGGACAAGCAAGTTCCTAGAATATGCTTGCCACGTCAGCCCTAGGAGGAACCAAGGGACCCCTTTATAAGGAGGGGCACGGCCTCCTAGAGAGGGCATCAATTCATTCAAGACCAGAGGGCTCGCGTAGTAGTGATCTTCTTCCTTTTCCCTCTGATACAGCTCAAGGAGAACTTGTAACTTGGTTGAGGAGAAATAAAGATCTGTGTTCTAGTCAGTTGTGTGTAGAAATCACTACATCTTCCCTCCCCAGATTCCACTAGCATCCATTGGCCCCATACTTTAGCCTACCCATGGCATCTGCCGTGCCACCACCACGATAGTTGGCGCCCACCATGGGGCCAGCAGCTGTGCTAGTTGGAGTCAAGATCCGGACAGGAAACTTCATCGACACCGGCGAGCGGGTTGTTTCTGGCCTAGTCCAGAGATTCGACATCTGGGATTACGTCAGCGACAATGCTGGCAGTTTCAGGAGGAGGGCGCCCCCGCGCAACAGCATATTCATCAACCTGGGCGCTCACAAGATCTACGTCGGCATCGACACCGCCTACGTCTATCCTTGCTGAGTCATCGTCGCAGGATATCCTCCCCTCAGTGCTGCCAGCGGTCAGCATGGCGTTCGCCCCGCAGGTAGCGTAGAGGTGATGATGACGGCTCCAACACCAGCAGCAGGGGAAGGCGTCGGACCAAGCAAGGAACCGGCGGTAGGAGGACAGGTAATAATGAAACAAGCAGCTCCAAAGCCAATTGCAGCAGATCCACCGGTGACTAGGGCAGCCGATGTGCAGGAGGTAACTCCAAAATCAGCAAGGGTAAGATGGCCACCTCTAGAGAGGCCAGAGAATATCCTCTAGGCAGCTATAGATAACTTGACTACACATGTAGCACCGATAGTTGACCCGGCAAACGCACAGGCATAGTTAGAAGAAACTAGATTGAAAATGTTAGAGGAAGCAAAAAAGGTGTCGGCCTTGAAGGAGTCCTTTAACAGGACCTTGCAAGAATATGCTAGGGCAAACAAGCTAGATACGGCCCTGGCCGAGTAGATGAACTAAGATTAAGAGGAAAGAACCTCATGAATGATATCAACAAAGAGCATGAGGCTCAACCAGATGATTCGGTCGACCCAGGTTTGCCGAGGTATAGTAGCCCGGCAAATGCAGCATCCCTAGAGTTGGAAGGTCTAAGCGGGGAAGCCCGGCAAAAGCAGCAAGAAAGAGTAAACGAGCTGGTACGCATTGCGAACCAGCAGAATGAAGAAATGCTTAGGGCTAACCCGGTGAAGCCGGGAGCTTCCCGCATGGTTCATTCGACAGGGGCTGCCCTTGCATTATCCGCGGCAGCGGCATCATCACCCAAAAACAATGCGTGGAAAGACAAAGCAGTAACTTCGGGAAAGAGAAACAAGCAAATTGTCCCGTATGACCCGGCAGTGGCCGGGAAGATCAATGAAAATAGAGGCAATGGAAGCCGAGGTAACAGCGGTGATAGAAACCCCGGCCGTGTAAACAGAGAGCACGGGAATCTCGGAAGGGGAAACCCCGAGAACAATAACCTGGCGGAAGGAAGGAGGTACCCTTCGCAGGATCAACAATCGAGGGATGAACCTCGGCAAGAGCGAGAAGCAAGACAAGCTCCGCATAATCAGGCAAATGACAGATACAATGATGGTTACTCGGAGGTGGAAAATGCAGAGCATGGTGGGCAAAACCGTTATGGAATACATGAGAGAATTATCTATAGAAACTTGTCGTCGACTGACGCAAGATTGAAGCTGGACAGATTGTATCGGTCCGAGCTGTTGGAAGAACATGGTCCGCCTGGCCTGGCATGTTTTGGACCTCGGATTATGGGCGAACCGCCCGTGCCGAACTTTTAGTTGGAAAGAGGCACGAAAACATACAATGGAAGTACGAAGCCCCAAGATTTGCTGATTGATTATGCCACGGCCGTAAAAATAGCTGGGGGAAATTTGAGATGGATTGTAAGATACGTGCCACAGATGTTGGAAGGGCCGGCCAGAGTCTGGCTGAATAATTTGCCAACAGGAAGTATCAACTGTTGGTTAGATTTTGAGGAAATGTTTGTCAGTAATTTCATCAGTACATATAAGAGGCCAAACATGCCACAACAGCTCGCAATGTGCAAGCAGAAACTGAATGAAACTGATAGATAGTTCCTGACTCGATGGTGCAACCTCAAAAATTCATGTGAGGGGGTTATAGAGTCTCAAGCAATTGCCTGGTTCGCTCAGGGTGCGTATATGGAAGTGTATTGTGTCAGAGGTTGAAGAGAGATATGCCAACGACGTTGGCGAAAACGATCAAAGTAGCAGATTCATATGCCTTAGGTGATCCGACTCAACCGGAGCTTATGTCGGCGGAGCATCGTGAGCAATAGTATCATTATGCTCGAGATGGTGCCGGATCATCACGGCGCAATGATTACCGAGGTAGAAGAAGGGATGAGAGGCCGAATTACAGATACAATTCAAATCAAGTAGCAGCAGTGGTGCAGGATCAGCCGAATCATGGGAACAATCAACGACAGAAGAATGGTCCTCAGCAGTGGACGCCGAGGAACGAGGGGAAGAAGCAGTGGACACCTGAACAAAAGAAACAGTGGCAAGAAAGGCCGAAGTACACGTTTGAGTCCATGCTGGATCAGCCGTGTAAATTCCACACGCCTAACCCGGCCAAGCTAGCCAATCACACCACTCGCCAATGCGCCTGAATGAAGAGTGCAATGGGAAACCCGGCGGCCATACAAGCACCACAACATCAAACGCATCACCAACAGTAGCCGCAGCTAACGGGGGAAATGCACAACAACTGATGTTACCTCCACCCCCTCCGAGTTATGAGAATCCAGATCGGAGGGATGCAGTGTCGTGGTGGTATCACGGCATATGCCATGGGTAGGCTAAAGTTGGGGCTGATGGACGTGGAGGAATCCGGGGAGGGATGATACAGTGAAGACCGCACTCGGATGAACAAAGAGAAATATAATGTATATAGGATTGAGGCTCTCATGTGGAGATAAGACCTCTTTCTCTACATCTAATCTCTTATAATCCTGCCATACTTGTGGCTACAATCATGCTCCTTGAGCTGTATCTCCTATGCCTCTATCTAGATCTCTTTGTGAGATTAGAGGAAGAAGAAGAAGAAGAGCTCCTATTGAGCAGAGAGGGGAAGAGACCTTCGGGGCCTCCCCTGGAACGATCCCCCTGGTGCTCCTTATAAAGGAGATCCCAGGGGACAAAACTTGTTCCCCACGTTTGGCATCTGTGTAGCATATTCCTGGCATCTTCTTAGATGCTCAGCATATGCCTTGGCATCTTTGGAGAGGCCAAGGCATATTCCTTAGCATATTCTTAATGCCAAGGGCATATTCTCTAGCATCTTCTTGATGCCAAGGGCATATTCCATATGGCCGTGTGCCAGTCTGAGCAGGAGCGTCTCAAGACTGGCACGGGATTGGTTAGCCTTATCCTGGCTCGATGGTGCGTTGATGTAGATGTCTAGGTGCATCCGGATGTGAGAAAGGGGGCGTACGGGGTGATATAATTTGGCCCAAGTGCACTTTTCTTCTCCTTTTCTTTATTCTGTTTATATTTCATGTCTCTTAATTGATTAATTTAGCACTCTATCGAATAACGGGCTTATAGCTCCTATGCGACGTCTTTACATGGAATTGGAAGGAAAGCGACATCGTTGAAAAGAATAGCTCGCATGCGACGGTTGTGAGGCAGCTAATATCCCAGGGCCACACGGGCCTTAAAACGGTCGTAAGGACACATTTAACTTTGTTCCAATATTAGGGTTAAGCCAAACCGGTTGGTTGGGACAGCCAGTCAAACCAACCGCTTCCGACGAGAGCGCGCGTAACACTGACTGTAGCTTCCCCAACGGCGGCAGCAGACCTCACCCATCGTTCTCGGCACCGGCGGCGGCGGCACGGCAATTAATTTAGGCGGCGGCGCTTTCGTTCGACGACGAAGGTGGTGAGTGCCATTTGAAAGCTAATTCCTCTCCCATTCTTCTCAATTCGAGATCTGAGCGTGCCCATTGATGCTAGATTGTGGAGGTGAGGGTGTGCTGAACGGGGCGAGGGGGAACGATATGGATCATGGAGAGGGGACTTCTAATCGGTATATCCCGTATCTCTGCACTTAATTTCTCTAAGGTTGAGCTCTTTGTTCGCTTCCGCTAGCTCACAGTGCCCGCCAAAAACAGGGGAGACGATGTTGCGCGCCAAACCTTCGAATTTCGCATCAATTTCTTTCCCTCTAGGGCTGTTTTAGTTGATGGCAGCACGCAGATCATTGAGAGAGACACGGTTGTTAAATGGGAGGTGGAATTAGAACATGTTGATCCCCAAGAGCTAATAAACATGGGAGAGGATGCAGTAAGGAAAATGGTGGAAAAAATTGGGGATGGTGTGGTTTGGGGGCCAGAGCAAGAAGTTTCTTTGTTACGATTTGATGATTGCAAATGTGACTATGTTAGGGTTGAGACAGGGGAATATATAGTTGATGAAATCGATGATCGAAACGGTTGGACAAGCAAAACTGTTCTGTTTTTAGCAGAGCTCATTGGTCTGAAACCTGATTCGAGGGTTGGATATGTGGCCTCGAAGCTGGCTGCTCAGATGGTCGAGGATGATTGGGCTGCACAAAGGCAAGTAATGCCTATACTTACTGAGTTGGAAGTGTTAACAGTGGAGGATGATGATGCTAATGGACAAGGGGAGGCTGCAGATGGTAATGCACAAAGGATTGTAATTGTTGACTGGAATTCAGTTGAGATACATGACCGCACTGATTTGGTCATTGCACCAATAGATGACATTGAAATGGCAAAGCTTTTTGGCATTCCTATAGATGACAGAGACAAGGAGAAGAAGAGGGATGAAGCTGCAAATGATGGTGACAACCATTTAAGAGAGGCAGATATAGATCTAGAGTTGTTGGAAAATGCTGCAGTTTATGTAGATGATGCACATGATGATGAGCTAGTAACAGTTTATGACAAAGAGGACCCAGTTATTGAAGTTGGGAGATTGTTTCCAAGCATGGATGAATTCAGGATGTGTTTCAGGACATATGCAGTCAAACGTGAGTTTGCTACCAAGACTATGTGGACTGATAAAAAGAAGTTCTATGCAAAATGCATAGGTTATGATGGTGGTGCCAAGCCTTGCAAGTGGTATATATCTGCTAGACGCCAACCTGATGGAAGGACAATAAGAGTGAATCAAATTCCAAAACCTCATACTTGCATTACAAGTTCTCAAACAGTTACAAAGATGACATCACAATTATGGGTTGCAGAAAAGATCAAGCCCATTTTAGCCACAACACCAAACAGCACTGCAAAGAGACTGAAAATAGACTTGGAAAAGCAGTACCCCATTAAGCTGAATTATACTACAGTGTGGAAGGCAAAGCAAAGGGCAATGAAAGAGCTATATGGTGATTGGGCAAATACCTTTCGAATGCTTTATAACTTCAAAGCAGAAGTAGAGAAGAGGTCACCTGGCAGTGTTGTGGAGATAGATACTGAGGTAACAGCTGATGGGAAAGTCTTCTTCTCTAAATTCTTCATGGCTTTAAAGCCTTGCATCGATGGCTTCAAAGCAGGTTGCCATCCATATTTGAGTATAGACTCATCTTTCTTGACTGGAAAGTGGAATGGTCAACTAGCAGCATGCAATGCTTTAGATGGACACAATTGGATGTTCCCTGTAGCTATTGGCATGTTTCAGTCTGAGACAGAGGCATCATGGACATGGTTCATGATGCAGTTGAAAAGATGCATAGGGCCAGTCTCTCCATTGGCAGTGCACACAGATGCATGTAAAGGTTTAGAAAATGCAGTGAAGATTGTTTTCCCTCATGCTGAGCAGAGGGAGTGCTTCGGCCATATGTGGATGAATTTGATCAAAAAATTCAGAGGAGATGATTTTGGACGCATGTGGCCAGCAGCAAGATCTTACACCAGGCAGACACATTCATATCACCTTGAGAAGATTAAGGCGGCATGCTCTGAGGAGGATAGGGTCAAGTTTTGTACATGGTTGGAAACCTACCATTCTCTTTTATGGTACAGGTCTGGTTTTAACACTGCCATCAAATGTGATCATATCAACAATAATTTGGCAGAAAGTTTCAACAACAAAGTGAAGGAGTTAAAAGACTTGCCGGTCCATGACATGGTTGACCAGATCAGGATCATGATCATGAGGTTGTGGGAATTGAGAAGAAGGCTTGGTGATGTTCTTCAAGGAGATAAGCTTCCTGATGTTGTGCAGCAGGTGGTCAACAGGAGCAGAAATCTTGCACATTTGCGTGTTGAGAAATCCTCATTGTGGGGTGCTGAAGTCAGAGATACAAAGACTGGCAGGAGGCATGTTGTTGACACTCAATTGCATGAATGCACATGCCTTGAGTGGCAACACACTAGGAAGCCTTGTGAGCATGCCATACTTTTCTTGGCCTCCAAACACAAGCTAAATATGCACCCATATTTGCATGAGTATTATTCTGTAGCAAAATTCAAGGCTGCATATGGAACACCAATTCCAGCACTTACAGATCAGTCTCAGTGGCCTGAAGTGGACATTCAGTTCTCCTTGTGTCCTCCTTTGATGAAAAGAAAGGCTGGCAGGCCCAAGCAGAGTAGATTCAAGGCTTGGTTTGAGAAAGGTGGGAGCAGCAAGAAGGGAAAGAAAGATGAAAAGAAAGATGCCAAGCCAAAAAGGGCCCAAAAAGGTAACAAGAATAGATGCAAACTCTGTGAAGAACTTGGACACCGAGCTGGCTCTACCAAGTGCAGATACACTGCTGAAAAGCCAAAGTATGTTCATCCAAAATCTATCCCATTTCTTGTTGATGATTTTTCTCCCCCAGCTAACTTGCTTGTTTTCAGGAGGAAGCGTGGAGAAAAAGGCCCACCTCTTGTTGTTGACGAATGCTGGCCAGTGAAAAGGGCAAGAATCAATGGCCAAAGAAAGAAGAGAACTAACCAGATCATGTTTGGTGCTGTTGAGGTGCAATCTGAACTTGTTTTGGAGGATGATGTGCAAACTGTTGAGGCTTTAGGGCACACCGTTTCTGATTTGGAAGCTCTGGTGCAAAATGAGGGGCAAAATGAGCCTGTTGTTGAGGCTCTAGTGCAAAATGAGCCTGTTGTTGAGGCTCTGGTGCAAAATGAGCCTGTTGTTGAGGCTCTGGTGCAAAATAAGACTGTTGTTGAGGCTCTGGTGCAAACTGACCAAGTTGTTGAGGCTCTGGTGCAAAGTGACCATGTTGTTGAGGCTCTGGTGCAAAGTGACCATGTTGATGAGGCTCTGGATCATGATCATGAGGTTGTTGAGGAGGTGCAGGAGGTGAAGGAGACTCTTGGACGTGCTGTGGGGAGGCCAGATGGTAATGGTAAGAAAAATAAGAGCATAAACCTATTGTGTGGTGTGAAACTTGTGAAGGAGAAGAAAACGAGGGGTAAGAAGAGCCAAAAGAAATAGACATTTGTTATTGTAAACATTTGTTATTGTTGTAAACATTTGACACTTGTTGTAATAATTTGGCACTTGTTGTTGTAAACATTTGTTATTATAATAATTTGTCACTTGTTGATAATTTGGACAAAATTCAAATATGATGGTAAATTTGAATTTCAACATATGTAGCTATGTCACTTTTCTATGTTTGTATGAGCTTCCAACGTTTTTCTCATATGTACAATACAACTCATCCTCACCCTGATCCCTTTTGTGAAGTACAACTCACCCTCACCCAAAATGGGGTAGAAATGGGCTCCAAAGCTAGGGTAAACCACCCCATTTCTAAGCAAGTTTTTTTCGACCATTTCTAAAACCAAGTTTGATATTTTTCCTCAGAACTATGTCACATAACATGACACCATGCGAAGGTTTTGTATTTTTTTGATTTTTTTTGAATTAGTTATGCACATTTGAATGTCTGGTCAAACTTGAAGGGTTTTCATAAATATTCTTAGCTAGGGGCTGAGGCTCGCAAAACTAGCATTGGATCTCTGATGAAATAGCATGTTGTGAACCTAAAAATTATTTTTACAAAAAATCATCAGCATGGAATCATGTACCTGTAGTTCATATCTTACCCACTTCCAGCCGATTCGGCAGGATTTGTCTTTTTCACCAGGGATGGAATAAAAGGTTTGAGATACTCAGGTTGGGAAATTGTACATTCTAGGTGGTCTAGTATTTTTTAAAAATAGGATGTTACCATTTTGAAACTTCAATTTGGTGGTTACTTCACAAATCCCCCCCTCTTTCGGCACTCAGAAAATAGAAAATGATTTTTCTGTGCGTCGAAAAGGAAAACTTTGTGCTACAACATTGTTAGTCATCCCATTATAGACATGCATGCCAAATATGGGCACATTATCACAAACTATGCCTTGATTCTAGCCATATCATTGGTCATTTGACCCGAAAGCCAGAAAACCTCGGAGGAGATAGGTCATTTTGTGAAGGGTTTTTTGAAATATGATCAATAGACCAAGTTTGATATTTTTCCTCACAACTATGTGACATAACATGACACCATGCGAAGGTTTTGTATTTTTTTGATTTTTTTTGAATTAGTTATGCACATTTGAATGTTTGGTCAAACTTGTGAAACCCCGTTGACTGCATCCTAAACCCCGCTAACCCTAAGGCCGAATGAGGACCGTAGATCTAACCCTAGCGCGACACTGTGGCCGTCCGATCGCGTCTTCTAGAAGGATTCCGCGGGTGGCTCTGGGCGATCCGTGGAAGGGCTTGTTCTGCAACCTGATTGGTTGGCGTCTCTTAGAAGGATTTCGTGGCTAGCTCTTGGCGATCCGTGGGATGGATGATTCTGGAATCTGATTGGCTTCATCGTTTTTACGTGCAACAGCGTGGCATGCGAGGGCGCTGGGCGGGGCGGGCTGCACCATGCGGGCATGCAGCTGCCCCTAGCGTCGCAGTCTAGCTATTTTACGTCCAACAGCGCTGCAGCGTATTTACTCCCTCCGTCGCATTAAATAAGTTTACGTGTAACAACTTTCTCCAATCAAACTTACTCCCCTCAGGTTCATTGTAATAAATGAGACTTTGCATGATACCACATCTATGTTATTTTGCACTATGTAGTAGTAACTTAGACTAGTAACATATGCATGATACCACATCTATGTTTATTGCTTGTGGGCAACCCATAAGCTTGTAGGTCACCCTTAAGGAAAATCTTCTAAAGTAAACCTCCACTATGTATATGGATAGCCATATGGACTACTTTTTGGCTTGTGGATAGCCTTATGGACTACATAGTGGATGTCCAAGTGCATTGGAAAGGTAGAAGTACATTTTTTGTGGACAAATTTTGAAGCCAAACGTACACTTATTTGTGGACAGAGGGAGTATGGATGTCACTATGACCAGCAGAAAAAATATCAAAATCTAAAATATGTAATAAATATAACGTACAGCGTTGGCACACTCCAGACCGTTGGACCGAGCGTGGCATGCGAGGGCGCTGGGCGGGGCGGGCTGCACCATGCATGCAGCATGCAGGGTCAGGGGCGGCGGTGCAGGGGTTACAGTACGTCGCATCCTAGCTATTTTTTTCTCTCTTTCGCATTGATCACGCCCGCTTCCCACACGCAACGCAGCGCACGCGTCTCGTCTCGGCGTCTGGGCGGGCTGCACCATGCATGCAGCAGCTGCCCCTAGCGTCGTAGTCTAGCTATTTTGCGTGCAACAGCGCTGCCCCATTAAATAAGTGTACGTCGAACAACTTTCTTCAGTCAAATTTACTTCCATCTGGTTCATGCGCCATACAAAAAGTCAATATTACTCCCACCGATTTTTCTTGCGTGTGTAAAAACGAACGAGTACCTTGGTACTAGATTCCTGCATTTATTACCGAAGTAAATCAAGGCCAAATTATATTTTCCCTTTTATTTTTCACTGCCAATGAACAACTACCTTGAACGTTTTTTTCTCTCTTTCGCATTAATGCACATGCATGCATGCAGGGGCGGGGGCGTCGCATCCTAGCTATTTTTTTTCTCTCTTTCGCATTGATCACGCCCGCTGCCCCGCTTCCCGTCTCTTTCGCATTGATCATGCATGCAGGGGCAACGCAGCGCACGCGTCTCGTCTCGGCGTCTGCGCCAACGCGACGCTGGATTCCCACGCCGCCCTTCACGCTCCGCCCTCAATAAATAGGCAAAACGCCTTTGCCTCCTCATCTCATCTTGCCCCTCATCTCTTCAACCTCGAGCCCGTCCCTTTGCCTCCTCCCAGCCGCCCCCCAAACACTCCGACCATGGCGACCTCCCCCTTCCGCCTCCCTTCCGACACCGAACTAAGCGACGAGGACAACCACCCGGACCACAAGCAGTGGTGGGAGCAGCGGGCGCCCACACGCCCCAAGCGTGGCAAGAAGAAGGAGAAGAAGTCCCCGCCCTGCCCCTAGGGAGACCAGGGCCCCATCGTCCACAACCCCGTCCCCAACCTCCCCGGCGGCGGAGACCTCCCCTCCGAAGCCTACTGGGCTAAGGCGGCGAAGGAGGAGGCAAGGCAGGAGGCTGCCATCGCCAGGTGGGAGGAGAAGGAGGCCCAGCGCTCCTTGAAGAAAAGGCGCAGACGGCAGGAGGAGGAGCAACGGGAGGCCAATGGTCGGGCCTTCCGGGAGGAGCAACGGAAGCGGGACCAGCGGGAGAGGCTGGCGGCGTGGAATGCGGCTGCACCGGCACCGCCTCCACCGCCGATGGAGTAGGGGGTTAGGGTTTAGGGGCTAGGCCAGGGTTTAGGCGGGGCGCCTATTCCGCCCCTTCTATATTATTGTACCTTTTTATTTTTATTGTAATGTTATCGATCCCCCCTATCTAATATAAGTAATGTTATCTGTGTTTTATTGTAATATTATTGCGCCTATTCCATCCCTTGTTTCATTGTAATCTGTGTTTTATTGTATTGTCATTTGTCAAAACACCCAAAACAACAAGTATATAAAACAAAAGACACAAAAACAAGTTCATATAATACTCGTGCAATATTTATATATTTACAAGTGTATAAAACAAAAGACACAAAAACAAGTTCATATAATACTCGTGCAATATTTATATATTTACAAGTGTATAAAACAAAAGACACAAAAACAAGTTCATATAATACTCGTGCAATATTTATATATTTACAAGTGTATAAAACAAAAGACACAAAAACAAGTTCATACAACACATGGTTCATTTTCAAATAAGACATTTACATATTTACATAAGTTAAAGGAGCGCCGAAGTTATGTTAGTTAAATGGATGTCCTTGGACTTCATTTATATATTTACTTTTGCAAAAAAAAAGATTGCAACCTGAGCACGAGTATCTGCAGATCCACACGTTCCTATTTAGATTGTAACATGAGTACCATTTTTTTTTGCCCAATCAACATATAGTTACTATTGGGCCTGGATACGTCCATTTTGGCATGGCTAAGTTATATTTGAGCCTGGCCTTTTTCAATCCTCGTCAATTGTTTTTTTACTTTTCAACCCCTCCCCCTCCCCTGCACACGGGCGCCCCCTGCACACTGATAAAAGGAACACTGACGAAACTGACGAAACTGAAGAAACACTGATTTCGAAAACAGAGCAGCTCAAAATTAGCCTGAATTTGTGTTGCATTTTATTCAAGCCAAAGACATAGACCATTACATCCATTACAAAGCATCACTCGAACACTGACTGCGCTGTCTAATGACTAACGATGAGGAGATAAACTAATCTGAGAGAAATTACACAAAAATAAAAAAAAACCGGCCATCAGATTGTCCTGCTTCTTCAATTCGATGATTTGCCTTAGCTGCTTGTTCATCTTCTTTAGCTCGGCCTTCACTTCCGCATCCACCGTAGTACCAGCAGAAATGGGGTTGCCACATCCCAATTGCTCCACCACGGACGGGTTTTCGAGCTCCCGGGATGCTACCTCCACCCCAATTCGCTCGATGTACTCATCAAGCCACTCAAAATGCCCACATTTTGGCAGTTCCTGAAATCGCAGAGATGAACCCTAAATCCCAAATTCGATGAAATGCATGAAATTTCGAAAGAAAAGCGAGAAATTGGCGCTCGGAACACTCAGATCTCACCTTTCCCGGCTCGGGCTTGCTCTCACACTTCACAAATTCCCGACCAATGTTGCCGTTCTTGTCGGTGGATGTGACAAGCCGCTTCAGGGGCGCGGTACGGGGGCAATCGGGGCACCTCCTCATCGGCACCGCACCATACCGAGGCCATGAGCGGTGGGAGGAAGCAGAGCTCGACATCCCTCGCCGGCGTTGCCGCACTTGCTCGCCGGAGAAGAAAACAGAAGGGGATGAGATGCTGGAACGGTGGCGGGAGTGCTCGGGTGCGGGGACGGATCGGGGCCAACGGCTCTCTTCAACCACAGGGTGGGTCCCACGATATGAGGTGGACATCAGGTGAGTTCCGCCGTGACGTGGAGAGGCTGTGGGTCCTACTGTGCTCAGCTGATTCGAATTCGTTGACGGTCTCGTGGGGTTAAGTGGAAGTGTCGCACGGGAGCTATTTGCCGCTTCAGAAGTGTCGCGTGCGAGCTATTCTTTTCAACGATGTCGCTTTCCTTCCAATTCCACGTAAAGACGTCGCATAGGAGCTATAAGCCCATCGAATAACTAGATACACCAACTCTGGGGTACCTGGGGGTACACCCCCGACATTAGTTCCCGAGGCTATGTGGGACTCATGGAGTCGCTCATAGGCTTTAAAATTAAATACTCCCAGAGTTGTTTTTCAACTTATTGTACCTTGGTCATATACTTCTATGTCTTATAACCCTTTCGGGTAAGTTTTTGACTCCTGGCCTTCTAGGGCACTACTCATAACCCTTTTGGGCAAGTTTTTGACTTATGGACTTCTTGGGTACTGGTCATAACCCTTTTGGGCAAGTTTTTGGACTTCTGGCCTTCTTAGGCACTGGTCATAACCCTTTTGAGCAAGTTTTTGGCTTCTGGACATTTTGATCACTGGACTTATAACCCCTTTGGGTAAGTTCTTGACCTCTGGCCTCCTTTGGCTCTGGTCTTATAACCCCTTTGGGTAGGTTCTTGACTTCTGGCCTCCCTTGGCTCTGGTCTTGTAACCCCTTTGGGTAAGTTCTTGACTTGTGGCCTGCTTTGGCTCTGGTCTTATAACCTCTTTGGGTAAGTTGTGACTTCTGGCCATTTTTGGCACTGGTCTTTTAACCTCTTTGGGTAAGTTGTGACTTTTGGCCATTTTTGGCACTGGTCTTTTAACCTCTTTGGGTAAGTTGTGACTTTTGGCCATTTTTGGCACTGGTCTTTTAACCTCTTTGGGTAAGTTTTAATCTGAGTTGTCTGTTTCCAAATCCGAGTTATTTTTCTCAAAATTGATTTATGTCTTGAATCTGAGTTATCTGATTCAAATCCGAGGTATATGACTCCAATCCGAATCATCTGATTTCAAATCCGAGTTACTTTACTCAATTTTGACTTACATCACAAATCTGGGTCATCTGACTCAAATCTGAGGTATATAACTCAAATCCGAGTTGTCTGTTTCCAAATCCGAGTTTTTTTACTCAAAATTGATTCATGTCTTGAATCTGAGTTATCTGACTCAAATCCGAGGTATATGACTCAAATCCGAGTTGTCTGTTCCCAAATCCGAGTTATTTTACTCAAAATTGATTCATGTCTTGAATCTGAGTTATCTGACTCAAATCCGAGGTATATGACTCCAATCCGAGTCATTTGATTTCAAATCCGAGTTACTTTACTCAATTTTGACTTACATCTCAAATCTGGGTCATCTGATTCAAATCCGAGGTATATGACTCAAATCTGAGTCATCTGATTCCAAATCCGAGTTACTTTACTCAATTTTGACTTACATCTCAAATCTGAGTCATCTGACTCAAATCCGAGGTGTATGACTCAAATCCGAGTCATCTGATTACAAATCCGAGTTACTTTACTGAATTTTGACTTACATCTCAAATCTGAGTCATCTGACTCAAATCCGAGGTGTATGACTCAAATCCGAGTCATCTGATTCCAAATCCGAGTTACTTTACTCAATTTTTACTTACATCTCAAATCTGAGTCATTTGACTCAAATCCGAGGTATATGACTCAAATCCGAGGTATATGACTCAAATCCGAGTTGTCTGTTTGCCAAGATATAACTTGATCTGATGAGATGATGTCAATTTGCCTTTGATTTGGATCCGAGATATAGATCCGAGATTAAGTTTTGGGGATATAATATTAGAGCTAATCGCTGAGGGATCTGATTCGAGATGTTGATATGAGATATAGATTCGAGATATGATAAGCTGGCAACTAGTCATCCGAGATACGGGATAACCTGGCAAGATAGTGAAATATCAATCTGAGTCATAATATAACCTGTCAATCTGGCGAGCTGAATCAAACTTTAGTCCAAATCTGAGACAAGCTAGTAGGCTGAACTAGAATACAAATCCGAATTATAATATTCCCTGGCAAGATGAATCAAATGTTAGTCCGAATCAAAGATAAGTTACTGAGCTGAATTAAAGGTTAATCCGATGCATAAATAAGCTGAATAAAATTATATCCAAATCACCAATAAGCTGACTGGTGAGCTGAGTTAAGGGTTAGTCCAAAGCATAAATAAATTGACTCAAATTCTATCTGAATCATAGATAAGCTGACTCAAATTCTATCTGAATTATAAATAAGCTGACTCAAATTCTATCCGAATTATAAATAAGCTGACTCAAATTCTATCCAAATTATAAATAAGCTGACTCAAATTCTATCCGAATTATAAATAAGCTGGTCAAATGCATACCCAAACCTATATAAGTTTTTCTCCATCTAAAGGCGATTCTGTGGATACGTTGGCCAGTCCCCGAGTTGAGCTATTTTCTCCCCGGGGTGAAGGATCGAATGTTGGTGGATGAGTTATCTGTTACTTACAGTAAGCTTGGAGAAGAGTTTGAGTCATTCATGTTGAGTCTTACCTGCCTTGCTGAGTCAGACTTGGAGACCCATGCGCTTACCTCTCTGTTCTCTGTTTGCCTGGAGGAGCTGAAGGTGCTCTCTCTATTCTCTGTTTGCCTGGAGGAGCTGAAGGTGCTCCCTCTGTTCTCTGTTCGCCTGGAGGAGCTGAAGGTGCTTTATGAAGATGAGGTTGATGAAGATGCTCCCGTTCGGATGGAAACCCAACCAACGCCACTAAAAGTCCCCACGGTGGGGGCCAAATGTCGTGGTGGTATCACGGCATATGCCATGGGTAGGCTAAAGTTGGGGCCGATGGACGTGGAGGAATCCGGGGAGGGATGATGCAGTGAAGACCGCACTCGTATGAACAAAGAGAAATACAATGTATATAGGATTGAGGCTCTCATGTGGAGATAAGACCTCTTTCTCTACATCTAATCTCTTATAATCTTGCCATACTTGTGGCTACAATCATGCTCCTTGAGCTGTATCTCCTATGCCTCTATCTAGATCTCTCTGTGAGATTGGAGGAAGAAGAAGAAAAAGAGCTCCTATTGAGCAGAGAGGGGAAGAGCCCTTCGGGGCCTCCCCTGGAACGATCCCCCTGGTGCTCCTTATAAAGGGGAGCCTAGGGGACAAAACTTGGTCCCCACGCTTGGCATCTGTGTAGCATATTCCTGGCATCTTCTTAGATGCTCAGCATATGCCTTGGCATCTTCCTTAGCATATTCTTGATGCCAAGGGCATATTCTCTAGCAACTTCTTAATGCCAAGGGCATATTCCATATGGCCGTGTGCCAGTCTGAGCAGGAGCATCTCAAGACTGGCACGGGATTGGTTGGCCTTATCCTGGCTCGATGGTGCGTTGTTGTAGATGTCTAGGTGCGTCCGGATGTGAGAAAGGGGGCATACGGGGTGATATAATTTAGCCCAAGTGTCCTGGGCAAGATGTAGATTCAGCATGTTCCTTAGTTGATTCGGCCTGGGTGAGGAACGGCCCAACCGGCTTACCATAAGGCCCAGCCGAAGTGCTGGATGATCCGGCCTGCATGAAGCCCTCCGGGGTTGAGGCAGCCTAGCCTGGGCGACCTGGAGATGGCCCGGCCAGGGTCTCCCTGCGTTGGCCCAGGTTGCGTCGGTGAAGTAATCCCGCGGTGGGCCGTGGTGCCAGCCCACCCGGGTTGTCTGTCGGTGAGGAAGTGGCGCCGAGGTGCAGGTTTCCCGCGGTGGGCCGAATATGGCCCACCCGGGGGAAGTGGTTGAGGGAGCACTGGACTAGAGTCGAGGGTCGCCGGGCGAGTGGAGCACGTTGGCAGGAGTCTGGGCGACGTTGGCGAGCGCTGGCGGGAGCTGGAGCGACGCGCGGGTGCAGTCAAGGCGCGCGGGAGTCTTTGGTGGGAGCGGGTGGTCCGCGGTGGGCCGAGGTGGTTAACTCGGCCCCAGCAGTTATAATTCGGCCCATCTTTATGCAAGGATGATCCTGGAAGCTTCTCACTTGGGCCGAATTGGTGCTGAGTCGGCCCAAGTGCACTTTTCTTCTCCTTTTCTTTATTCTGTTTATATTTCATGTCTCTTAATTGATTAATTTAGCACTCTATCGAATAACTAGATACACCAACTTTGGGGTACCTGGGGGTACACCCCCGACATGCAGTGCACCAAGTGATAAATCAGAATCAAGATGGAAGGGGAAACCTCGGGAATAATGGGCGCAATGATTATAGGGAACATCACCAACCATATTGTGTGTTCACGACAGAACAACAAGATAGACAGAGCATACAACGCCGACATATGGAGGTGAATGCAGTTATGCCGACAGTTCCGAGATACGTGGCATGGTCTGATGAGGAGATAACCTGGAGCATAAGGGATCATCCGAAGATAATGCCGAACCTAGGATAAGTCCGAGTAGATGTACTATTCGGCACAAGAGAGAATTGTAGAGCTGAGAATTTGGAGTTTGAGGTGGTGGATCTGGAAAGTTGCTATCATGCTTTACTTGGCTGGCCGGCATTGGCCAACTTTATGAGCAACTGTCATATCAATTACTTGAAAATGAACCTACCATGACCTTAGGGGGTGATAACAGTAGCTGGAGATTATAGGAAATCAATGGAATGTGCTTCAGCCGGATCGAACCTGGCCGAGTCTTTGGTGATTGCAAGGGAGAAAATAAGAATTCAGGAAGTGGCAGCTCTGGCTCAGTCGGCACAGCTTAACACGCCGGCACTTGCCAACCTGCATGGAGTGTATCATTCCTGCCGACTAAGGAGACGAAAAAGATCTAGATCGATGATCAATTCCCAGAGCGTACCATCACCATCGGTGCTAGCCTGGATGACAAATAGGAAAGCGAGCTCACCAGCTTCCTCCGTGAGAATCGGGATATCTTTGCGTGGTCAACACAGGACCTGCAAGGAGTACCGCGGGAGTTGGATGAGCACTCTTTGCACGTAAGGCCAGGAGCTAGGCCGGTGAAGCAACCTCTCCGCCGCTTCGCCGAAGACAGGATAAAGATAATAGGAGATGAGATAGCTCGGCTCCTTGCAGCCGGGTTCATCATGGAAGTACTTCATCCGGATTGGCTATCAAATCTAGTGTTGGTAGAAAATAAAAAGGATGACCCAAATGTAGCCGTCATATGGCGAATATGCATCGATTACACGAACCTTAACAAGGTGTGTCCCAAATATCCTTTTCCTTTACCTAGGATAGACCAAGTCATTGATTCAACCGCACGCTGTGAGCTGCTATCATTTTGTTGGAGATATGCCCAAGAGGCAATAATAAAGTAGGTTATTATCATATCTTCATACTTATGATAAATGTTTACATACAATGCTATAATTGTATTAACAGGAAACATTAATACTTGTGTGATTTGTAAACATAAAAGAGTCCCTAGTAAAGCCTCTTGTTAAACTAGCTTGTTGGTTACTATATGATCATGGTTTCCTGATCATGAACATAGAGATGTTATTAACAACAGGGTCATATCATTAGGAGAATGATGTGATGGACATACTCCTATAGATAAGCGTAGCATAAAGATCAAGTCATTTCAATAGTTCAATTGCTATATGCTTTCTGATACATAGTAACCTAATTCCTTCGACCATGAGATCATGCATATCACCTTTTCCGGATGGATGCTTTGATGTCATCAAACACCACACCGTAACAGCGTGGCTATAAAGGTGGCATTGAGTGTTCAGAAAGTATTGGTTGAAACACATGGATCAAGAGTGGGATTTGTCCATCCATATGACGGATAGATATACTCTGGGCCCTCTCGGTGAAATGTCATCCAATTAGCTTGCAAGCATGTGACTGGCTCACAAGGGATCACATATCACGGGAACGAGAAAAGAGTACTTATCAGTAACGAGGTTGAACTAGGTATGCAGAGATACCGACGATCATAACCTCAGATAAGTAAACTATCGTGAGACAAAGGGAAATTGGTATCGTATGTGAGTGGTACATTCGATCGCAAAGTAATCGTAGAAATATGTGGGAGTCATATGAATTTTTCCAGATTCCTCTATTGGTTATTGTTCGGAGAAATGTCTCGATCATGTCCGCATAATTCACGAACCGTAGGGAGACACACTTAAGGATTCGACGTTGTTTGAGTAGTTATGGTATTATGAGAAAGAGACCGAATGTTGTTCGGAGTCTCGGATGGGATCCGGGATATCACGAGGTGATCCGGAATGGTCCGGAGAATAAGATTCATATAAGGAAAGTCCCGTTTCGGAGTTCGGAAATGATTCCGGTGTTTTCATCGGGAATGTTCTGGAAGGTTTCGGAATGTCCGGCACTCCGGGAGGGGGGGAGGGGTACATGAATGTGTCATTACATATTGGAATGATTGCATCATGTACTAAGTGTTCTTGCTGTTCCAAATAAATGATTAAATTGAATCCTAAAACAGAAAAGTCAAATGTCGAGTTTGAAAGTCAAACGGCTAAAACATGAAACTGTGGGAAACAAGCAAGAGGAGGCAAAACCGACTTGGGGGAGGAGTCCCTCCTCTCCAAGCCGGCGCGCCACCCAAGGCCGACTTGGGGAGGGACTCCCCTCCCCTTGGCCGCGCCTCCCACCTATAAGAGGAGGGGCAGGGCCTCCTCCTCTAGACACACAAGTTCCTATCCTCTAATCTCCGGTTTAGAGCCGTTTTGGTTTAGAGCTTCTAATTGCCCTAGCCTTCGGTTTAGAGCCTTCTAATTGGTGTGTCTAATCCCTAAACCACTAATAGCCCTCTCTCATACTCCACCATACTCGCTCCGGCTTAAGGCGAAGCCCTGCGGGATCTCCCCTCAACTTCCGGTACCACGCCGTTGTGCTGCCGGAATCGCGAGGAGAGTGCTACAACCTCCGCTGCCTGCTGGAACAAGGGAGAGGAAAGTCTTCGTCGAGTACCGAACGTGTGACCGACTGCGGAAGCGCTGCCGGAACGCAGCGCCGGAAGGATCGTCTACGCGATCTTGAGATCGGCAAGTGTACGACTACATCACCCACGAGAATCTGCTCTCGTTAACCGCTTTGGAATCTTCGAGGGTGAGTTCCTCTATCGTCTCGTTGCTACAATCTAGTAGATAGATCTTGGCTTGTTTGTTTGTATGCGATAGAAATTTTTTGTTTTCCATGCTACGAACCCCTACAGTGGTATCAGAGCCGTGTCTATATGTAGATCTGTTGCACGAGTAGAACACAATGGTCATTGTGGGCGTTGATGCTTTTATTGTCGATTGCTTCTTGTGTACTTTGTATCTTGCGGTATGTTGGGATGAAGCGGCCCGGGCTAACCTTACATGACATCGTTCATGAGACTTGCTCCACGCTTGACATGCAACTTGTATTGCATAAGTGGCTTTGCGGGTGCCTGTTTATCCTAGCATAGTTAAGATCCAATTTACAACGGGTGATTAACAATACTAGTATCAATGTTGTGGTTCATGTTCGTAAGTTAGAACGACACTTATTAACAGCCCCAAACCACGTAAAACATGCAAAGAAAGTAGAGGCGTCTAACTTTGTTTTGCAGGGGTGTGCAGTGATGTGATATGGCCATGATTGTGATTATATATGATGTATGCAATGTTCCTTATTGTAAGTCGGCAACCGGCATGAGCCATATGGTTGTCTTTAATTTCTGTTAAGACCCGCGTGTCTATTCAAAGTAGTTGTAATAGTTGAAGCCGGTGGACGACAACCATGGAGAAGCATCATTGACCTTGATGCAATGTCGGTGATGATGGAGATCATGTTCGTGCTAGAAGATGGAGATCGGAAGCACAAAGAAGAAAGGCCATATCATATCACATATTATGAATTGCATGTGATGTTAATCCTTTATGCATCTTGTATTGCTTAGTAGACGACGGTAACATTATAAGATGATCCCTCATGCACAGGAATTTCAAGTCATAAAGTGTTCACCCTTAGTTAGCACCGTTGCTAAAGCTTGTTGTTTCGAAGCACCACGTGATGATCGGGTGTGTTAGATTCTACAAGTGTATACAACATGAGCAAGCCAGATTTGCTCATGCGGAAACTAAGGTTTGATCTTGACGAGCCTAGCATGTACAGACATGGCCTCAGGAACACGGATTACCGAAAGGTAGAGCATGAGGCATATAGTAGATATGATGAACATGTTGATTGTTCGCCATTGAAGCTATATCAACTCTCGTGATGATCGGTTTTGATGTGGTGGATTTGGTTTGTGTGATCACTAAAACAATGTGAGGGATATTGTTTTGAGTGGGAGTTCACCTAGATTAATTTAATTATTAATTAGAACTCAATTTATCATAAACTAAATCAAAGTGAATTTGCGTAGTTGTTGTAGTAATTGGCACCCGTTTACCACCTTGCGCTTAGTTATAATTGAGATGATAGAACTATAGAATTCTGGTTAGTTACTTTACGAACTGGTATCGTATTGTTTTGAAGTGTTAATCTAAAGTTTAAAAGTCCTATTGCAAACTTTCAGTAAGTTCCGGTTACTCCATGAAGTTTAATAATTAGTATTAAATCAAGAGTAACAATTCCAAGTGTTAGTATATAAGTATCATGTTTGTCTCCATGATTCTTGATATTCAAAGGATTCTCTTAATATCAAGGTTATCTAGGATCTGAAAGAGTTGTTTCAGAAACCATGATGTGTGGAAGATATTGTGATATCTGAAATGAAGTATTGGTTACAACATGATAGAGTATAATATGGCAAAAGTCATGTTCTCATATTTGATGAGAATTTGCAAAAAGTTGGAGACACTTGTTGTCCTAATCCTCCAAAAGGTTTTGGATAGCAACATTATACTCATAATTCATCGTTGTAAGCTAAAAGTTGCTTGATCATGGACGATTCCATGATAAGGGTGAATATTTGATGTAGGTAAAATGTTTACTACACCAAGAGATTACTAAAGAAAGGAATTTGAAAGAACACCAAACATTTGATGATGGCGATCTACTTCAAAGTGCAAGACCAAAGACATTGGTATTTAACTATACATGCTTTGGACTATATGTCATATGTATGACTCCACTATTGATGTTGATAGATTCTTTCAAACAGAAAAGGAAATATTGAAAGAAAATCTCATAAATATATGGCAGAAAGGAAAAGACTAGAATTGTTCAGTTTAAGTATATAGATGATATACATGTTATGGCTATATTCTTTGCTTATTAAACAATGTGGTTCTTAAGTATCTAATACTGAATTTGTTGGTATGAATCGTCATACGAAACAACACAATTCATGAACTACAATGGCCTAAGTAACTAGCAAAAGAATATGTGATGATGTTCATCGAGAACAAATAAAGGGTTATTGTGTTGCTCGTTAAACATCAAAGCTTGCCTTCAAGATTTGTTTTTATCAGGTATTATGAGAACAAAAGGGTTGTTCAAATAATTGCCGTAATCCATAAAAGATGGATGATTCACAAATCTCGTTGGAGAAATCACATCCATAAAACTAGTGCTAAAAATGTCAAAAGACAAATTGATTGAAAGATCACTTAGGAAGTGACATCGCAGTTTAAATTATATTGGAAAGAAAACATGAAGAAACTCCATATGGATGGAATTTTGGAGTCTATTTGTTTTTGATCAAATGACGCTTGTGAAACTTTCCTAGAGATAATTAAAACTTCGTTCATAGGCCAAAAGGGAACGAATGACTAGCTTATTGGAACTTGTACATATTGTTGTACGAAATCCATTATGTGTAGTCAAGAGCGATGGATTTCAACTTCATATGCTTTCTCCAAAAATTTGAGTGAATATGTGAATATTTACTTAATAAGGATGAAGTGTGAAATATTTGAAAAGTTCAAAGATTTTCAAGATGAAGTGCAAAATCATTGTAACAAGAATATAGATAGTTTATGATAAGATCATAAAGGAAGATATTTGAGTTATAAGTTTAGCATAATACCTAAGATTTAAGGAATCGTTCCGTGGATTTGCATTTTCCCGAAACACCATAAGAGTATGGAGCGTTCGAGATATGTAATTAAACCTTGTTTGACATGGTAAGATCGAAGGTGTAATTCATAAAAATGCCATTGTATTTTAAAGATTAAAAGCTTTAGAGGTTACCGTTTTTCCACTGAAAAGAGCTTCATCATAATCCGTTGAAATGACACCATATAAAGTTATGGTTTGGGATAAAACCCAAGTTGTCCTTTCTTAAACATTGGTATGCTATGCATAAGAAAGATGTTTGCAACCAAAGTCGGATGAACCTGTCTTTGTATAAACTGTTAAGTATTCCTCCATAAACACCGAAGACAAAAGTGTTTGTTGCTTAGAACGTCAAGTTTCTTTGAGAAGGAATTTTTCGTGAAAAGTTAAGTGGGAGGACAATAGAACTTTGATAAGGTTAAAAGAACCTTAGCTATATGTGCAAAGTTGCGCAGCGCCGAAAAGTGTTCCGGAGTTAGCAAACAATGCTCATGGCTCGCGTACTTCAAAGGTTGTGGTCACGGAGATCTAAGTTCCTATTGAAACAAGTAGGTCGGATGAACAATCAAATACCAAGATTTGAGAGTTAAATCATTATTTAACAATAATGATCCGACTACATGCAAGGAAGCGATGATGAGCCTTGACTCCGTCAAATGGCTTGAAGCCATAAAATCCGTGATAGTTCCATACACGAGAAATCAAGTTTTGAACTTGAAGGACCCTCGAGAAAGGTGTAAGACCTTACAGTCGTGTTTGGATCTATAAAGAAATAGACATGAATGTTTTACATCTATGAAATAGTCGACATGTTGGGAAAGAGTTCGCAACAAAGTTCAAAGGTTGACTATGACAAGATCTGATCTTTCATAGCGATATTTAGTCTAGACGGATTAATGTAGCAACCACTACATATAAATTTGTTATGTGGTAGTTGAATAAACAAAACAAGTTCTTCTAATAGAATTGTTACCTAGGACATGTGCGTAACATGGTCCATAGGGTTTTGTTAATTCAAAGGATGCTAAAAGCATATGCAAACTTCAATGGTTGAAGTAAGCATAGCGGAGTTGGAATCTTCACTATGATGAAACTGTTAAAAGAGTTTAATTTCATCAGAGACAATGAAGATGCTTGCGTTTGCAAGAAATTAAGTGGGAGCTCTAAGACATATTTCTAATATATTATGTGGAAGACATATTGTTGATTGGAAATGATGTATCTTTTATTAACACATATTAAGAATTTCATCCTGATGAAAGACTTAGGCAAAACCCAAATAATTGGCATTAATAGACGCCAATATGGTTGTGCCTGAAGTACATAGATGAGATATTGAATGAGTTCAATATAGAAACTACAAGAAAGGTTCTTGTCGCACAGAAAGGATTGAATGAGTTCAATATTGATGATATATTCAAGTGTATTGACACAGGGTAAGTGAAACAAAGATTCAAGTATTGATTGATACTTGATGTATGAAATCACAAAGAATATTTATATCAATCATACTGTGATATGTACAAATCCAGATATGTCCTATGCTCTAAATGTTATGAGCATATACCAGAATAATTCATAAGATGATCATTGGACAATAGTAAGGATATTCTTATGATCTTTTGGAAGAACTAAGAGTATATTATTTGTAGAAGTGACAAATAGATGGTTAGTTCATTGTAAAAGTACTACATTGATACTAGTTTTGTCACAAAATACAAATTAAGTTTATCTCAATCTAAACTAAGGGTGGCACAATATAATGGAAAGTGAGTTCCATAATGGATTGAGTTCCAAAGTTAAATACATTGTGACAGATACTACAACAAAAGGCTAAGTATATGACTGCTATTATAGCAGCTAAAGAGGGCGTTTGTGTCAAGTAGTTTGTTATCAAACTAGGTGTAGTTCACAGCGGGATAATACTATGAAGATATATTGTACGACAATATTATCAACATGTTTTAAACCCCAAAGAACTAAAGGTCACACCAAAGGACCAAATTTGTACGAAGCCATCTCATTAGAGAATGAGTGATGCGTAGAGACGCAAAGACATGCAATTACACACGGACCTGGAAGTGTCAGATCCGGAGATCAGTTGACCACTAGCAATCGTGTACATACAACACCGTAAAGCCATAGGTGTTGAATACACAAAGGTTTGAAACTAGATTATTGACTCTAGTGCAAGTGGGAGACTGTTGGAGATATGCCCAAGAGGCAATAATAAAGTAGGTTATTATCATATCTTCATACTTATGATAAATGTTTACATACCATGCTATAATTGTATTAACAGGAAACATTAATACTTGTGTGATTTGTAAACATAAAAGAGTCCCTAGTAAAGCCTCTTGTTAAACTAGCTTGTTGGTTAATATATGATCATGGTTTCCTGATCATGAACATAGAGATGTTATTAACAACAGGGTCATATCATTAGGAGAATGATGTGATGGACATACTCCTATAGATAAGCGTAGCATAAAGATCAAGTCATTTCAATAGTTCAATTGCTATATGCTTTCTGATACATAGTAACCTAATTCCTTCGACCATGAGATCATGCATATCACCTTTTCCGGATGGATGCTTTGATGTCATCAAACACCACACCGTAACAGGGTGGCTATAAAGGTGGCATTGAGTGTTCAGAAAGTATTGGTTGAAACACATGGATCAAGAGTGGGATTTGTCCATCCATATGACGGATAGATATACTCTGGGCCCTCTCGGTGAAATGTCATCCAATTAGCTTGCAAGCATGTGACTGGCTCACAAGGGATCACATATCACGGGAACGAGAAAAGAGTACTTATCAGTAACGAGGTTGAACTAGGTATGCAGAGATACCGACGATCATAACCTCGGATAAGTAAACTATCATGAGACAAAGGGAAATTGGTATCGTATGTGAGTGGTTCATTCGATCGCAAAGTAATCGTAGAAATATGTGGGAGCCATATGAATTTCCAGATTCCTCTATTGGTTATTGTTCGGAGAAGTGTCTCGATCATGTCCGCATAATTCACGAACCGTAGGGAGACACACTTAAGGATTCGACGTTGTTTGAGTAGTTATGGTATTATGAGAAAGAGACCGAATGTTGTTCGGAGTCTCGGATGGGATCCGGGATATCACGAGGTGATCCGGAATGGTCCGGAGAATAAGATTCATATAAGGAAAGTCCCGTTTCGGAGTTCGGAAATGATTCCGGTGTTTTCATCGGGAATGTTCTGGAAGGTTTCGGAATGTCCGGCACTCCGGGAGGGGGGGAGGGGTACATGAATGTGTCATTACATATTGGAATGATTGCATCATGTACTAAGTGTTCTTGCTGTTCCAAATAAATGATTAAATTGAATCCTAAAACAGAAAAGTCAAATGTCGAGTTTGAAAGTCAAACGGCTAAAACATGAAACTGTGGGAAACAAGCAAGAGGAGGCAAAACCGACTTGGGGGAGGAGTCCCTCCTCTCCAAGCCGGCGCGCCACCCAAGGCCGACTTGGGGAGGGACTCCCCTCCCCTTGGCCGCGCCTCCCACCTATAAGAGGAGGGGCAGGGCCTCCTCCTCTAGACACACAAGTTCCTATCCTCTAATCTCCGGTTTAGAGCCGTTTTGGTTTAGAGCTTCTAATTGCCCTAGCCTTCGGTTTAGAGCCTTCTAATTGGTGTGTCTAATCCCTAGACCACTAATAGCCCTCTCTCATACTCCACCATACTCGCTCCGGCTTAAGGCGAAGCCCTGCGGGATCTCCCCTCAACTTCCGGTACCACGCCGTTGTGCTGCCGGAATCGCGAGGAGAGTGCTACAACCTCCGCTGCCTGCTGGAACAAGGGAGAGGAAGGTCTTCGTCGAGTACCGAACGTGTGACCGACTGCGGAAGCGCTGCCGGAACGCAGCGCCGGAAGGATCGTCTACGCGATCTTGAGATCGGCAAGTGTACGACTACATCACCCACGAGAATCTGCTCTCGTTAACCGCTTTGGAATCTTCGAGGGTGAGTTCCTCTATCGACTCGTTGCTACAATCTAGTAGATAGATCTTGGCTTGTTTGTTTGTATGCGATAGAATTTTTTTGTTTTCCATGCTACGAACCCCTACACATTTGTAGACGCTTACTCTGGTTTCCACTAGATACTGTTAAACCCAGCTGATCAAATAAAGACTGCGTTTATCACCCCGTATGAGGCTTATTGATATCGCACCATGCCATTCGGCCTGCGTAATGCAGGAGCCACGTACCAAAGATGCATGCAAAAATGTCTGCACTACCAAATTGGAAAAAAAAATATGCAAGTATATGTTGATGATGTGGTTATAAAAACCAAAGAGAGGAACATACTCCTAGAAGATATTCGACAGACATTCACGAACTTAAGAAGGTTCCGAATGAAGCTTAACCCGAAAAAATGTACCTTTGGTGTGCCGGCTGGAAAATTACTCGGTTTCCTCGTATCTAGCCGAGGTATAGAGGCAAGTCCGACCAAGATCCGAGCAGTTAAAATAATGGAACTGCCGAAATGCCTAAATGATGTACAAAATTTTATAGTGTGTCTTGCGTCCCTAAGTCGGTTCGTGAGTCGGCTAGGTGAAAAAGCATTACCTTTGTATCAATTGATGAAAAAATCTGATAAGTTCACCTGGACACCTCAGGACAACAGTGCCTTTCATGAGTTAAAAAAGATGCTGGTCATGGCACCAATCTTGGCTTCCCCATTGCCAAAAGAGCCTATGCTACTCTATGTGGCAGCTACAAACAGAGTGGTAAGTGCAGTAGTTGTCATGGAACGAAATGAAGAGGGTAAGTCAGTACAAAGGCCAGTATATTACCTAAGTGAGGTATTATCGGCCTACAAGCAAAACTACCCACACTACGAGAAAATGGCTTACAGAGTATACATGTTGGCAAAGAAACTCAAACATTATTTTGAAGAACACCCAATAAAGGTGATTTGTGAGCCACCAATAGCCGAGATACTAAGCAACAAAGATGCGAGTGGCCGAATAGGAAAATGGGCAATTGAGGTATCGCCTTATGCTCCGCAATTTGATAGGCGAGATGCAATTAAGTCTCAGGCAGTAGCCTACTTTTTCGTAGACTGGGCCAAGGTGCAGTATGAGTCCCCATTGCCAGATCCAAATTATTGGACGATGCACTTTGACGGGTCCAAGTTAAGAAATGGGCTAGGAGTAGGAATAGTGCTAACCTCACCGAAAAAAGATCAGCTGAAATATGTGTTGCAAATACATTTCGCTGCATCAAATAATGTAGTCTAATATGAAGCGCTTGTCCATGGCCTAAAAATGGAAAAAGAGATCGGCATACGTCGGATTCTGTGTTACGGGGATTCAGACCTCGTAGTACAACAAGTGTCGGGGAATTGGGACGCACTAGATGCGAATATGGTTCTATATAGGTTTCATGTGCAGAAAATCAGTGGTTATTTTGATGGATGTGAATTCCATCACATACCTCGGGCAGAAAATGATGCTGCAGATACACTGTCGAAGCTCGGATCAACCAGGCAGTCAATTCCGCCTGGTATAGCAAAACCATCAATTACACCTTCGCTAGAATCCGAGTCAATTCGTATCTCGGTAGATCAGACGGAAGGGTGTGTCCCAATGGAAATTGACAAACAACATGATCTGAACTACTCAGAAATTGATTTGGTTGACCCACAGATGGATTGGGAAAAGCCCACAGATGTTATGCCGACAGAAATAATGGAGATTGACAACATAATTTTCCCGGAAAAAGTCACGCCGACATGGGCACAACCCATATTCTCATTCCTCAAAGAAGAAATCTTGCCGGATGATGAGGTTTTGGCCAGGCAGATACTGAGAAGAGCAAAAGCATACACAATCATAAATAATGAGATTTATAAGAGAAGTGTGACAAATGTACTGCAACAATGCGTTGACTCGGCAGAAGGGCAAGAAATCCTTTTGGATATACATCAAGGAGAATGTGGGCATCATGCCTCGTCCAGATCCCTAGTGTCCAAAGAATTTAGGCATGGATTTTATTGGCCAACTGCGCTGAAGGAAGCAAAAGAATTGGTAACAAAGTGTAATGGTTGCCAGAGATATGCCAGCAAAATACATCTGCCTTCATCCGAGTTAAAAACAATACCAAACACTTGGCCATTTTCTGTGTGGTGTTTAGATATGGTAGGCCCATTTAAGTCGGCCCGCGGTAGAATGACTCATATTCTGTTCATGGTGGACCAATTCACGAAGTGGATAGAAGTGAAGCCAATAAGAAAATGTGACGGTCCCACGACGGTGAAATTCCTCAAAGATATTATCTTGAGATATGGATACCCACATAGTATCATCACAGATAATGGCACAAACTTCGCTGAAGGAGCCTTTGCTAGATTCTGCCAAGAGAAGAACATAAGACTCGATGTTGTCTCGGTGGCTCACCCGGCTTCGAATGGGCAAGTAGAAAGATCAAATGGACTAGTATTGTCCGGGATAAAACCTCAGCTAATTGAACCGCTGCAGAGGTCGACAGGATGCTGGATTGAGGAACTCCCAGCAGTGTTGTGGAGCCTCAGGACCACCCCGAATAGATTGACGGGGTATACCCTGTTCTTTCTCGTATATGGGGAAGAAGCTGTACTTCCAGCCGACATAATGCATGACTCACCAAGAGTGGCCCAATACACAAGTGCCGAAGTAAACGAAATATCACAGCAAGATGATGTGGACTTGCTAGAAGAAGCAAGAGAATTGGCACTCTCAAGATCAGTTATTTATCAGCAAGAACTCAGACGATATCATAGCAAGAAAGTGAGTCCAAGAGTTTTTAAGGAAGGAGATCAAGTTCTTCGGCTAGTGCAACACACAGCCGGCATGCATAAGCTCTCACCCCCAAGGGAAGGACCATTTATCGTGAGTAAAGCACTACACAACGATGCATACTACTTAATCGATGCTCCGACACTTAAAAAGAACATGGCAAGCAAGTCCGGAGATGAATCAAAAAAGACCATGGAACGTGGCTTTACTTCGTCCGTTTTACACTTAGAGGAGGTGTATTGCATCTAACAATATGATGTATCACATTGATGTATCAGGCATGCATCAACAGTAACTCGGGGACTGCCCCATGTTACTTATCATTTTTAATTATGTAAGAAACTTCGACACCCGAGCAGTAACTCGGGGACTGCCCCATATTATTCGTCGTTTTTAACTATGTATGAAACTTCGGCAGCCCGAGCAGTAACTCGAGGACCGCCCCATGTTATTTGTCGTTTTTAACTATGTATGAAACTTCGGTGACTCAAGCAGTAACTCGGGGACTGCCCCCGTACTGTTCGTCGACTTGGTTATATATGAAACCTCGGTAGCCCAAGCAATGACTCGGGGACTTCCCCGACTAGTCTATCATCAGCCACAAATGTAATATAAATAATCTCTTTGGCAACCCGAGAAATAACTCGGAGGAGACAACCAACAATTAGTACTATCATAATCACACGAGTAATAACATCAGCAATTTGATATATAACGAGGAAAGTATCCTATTGACATTGTTTTTCGACAAATAACTCGGGCACGTAGTAAGTCCATCAGTCTGAAAGATATATGGACTTAGGACTCATAGTCCCTGAGACAAAATTGTAAAGCCAAGAGTTTTGCAACTAAGAATAGACGAAAGACACAAGATGGATGCCAAACGAGAATCAGACATGTGGAAACATGATTCGTATTTACGAAGTTAAAATTTTACAAACAAAGATATGAATCACACAAACTCAACTAGATAGAGTAACAACATTAATACAACATATGATGCCAAAAGTGAAACGGTTCCCATTGTACCAAAAGGCGGATAATTGTTTTAGGAAAGCATACACCTGGCATACCGGGGACTTAAATAAATAAGAGTTGTTGAGCCTAAACATCGGCAGTTGCCGAATCACCAGTGGGAAGAACAGTAGCAGCGACAGGAGTTTCCGACGTTGGTATCTCGGACGTAGTTGGGGCTACCTCGGTCTTGCTAGAAGGAACGTCCTTAGGAAAAGGGGCCTCCGAAGTTGCTTGGGCCTCTGCAGAGGTTACCTCGGCATCGACGGAGGTCGCAGGGACATCTTGGGTAGGCTTTGGCTGCTGAGAGACTCCTCCTTGGGCTTGAGAAGCCTTAGTTCCCTTGGAAGAGGATCGAGCCTCGGCATCCCCACCTGAGGTATCGCTAGAATCATCAGCATTATCGGAACCTTCGTCCGATCCTTCCTCATCACCAGAATCGCCACCGGATTCATCTTCATCCACAGCCTCAGCATCATCTTCGGCCTGGTTAGGAAGGAAACTTGGCCCCTCGATCCAGCAATGAACATCAGCATATTCAATAAGCTGGAAAGCACGGGTTTGGCGACGAGCAACGAAATCCGGATTTTCAATCCAAGGAGAGCCAGTGCGCAAGTTCATCAAAATATCGAGGGAGATATCCTCGTACCACGAAAAAACAACAGTAAGCGCCATATCAGCTCCATCTTGTCCACGAATTCCCTCCAAAGATTCAATCGAGTTTGGGACTCCATCAGCCTCGCCACAAGCACTTCTACTTTGTCAATCTCTGGCTCATTCGGCCAGAGGACATGGTAGGCTCGAATAGCTGCTTGCACCAAATATTTTCCCATAACTTTCATTGGACCAATAGTAGCGGCAAAGGCAACCAAAAAATCCTCCATGGAATATTCTTGATTCGGAGCAATGGGAACACCCCGGCGCTCGCGAGCAGAAATCACAGCCTTGGAGATCACAGACTTAGCTTCTGGAAAATGATCTACAGGAAAGGAAATCAGATAAGTCAAAAAAAGCAAGGGGAAAAGAGTAACTCGACCAATAACAGAAAACTCATGCTGGATATATCGCAGCATTTTCTGGAGATCTGTGGTCCAGTTTGCCCTATTCTTCTCAAAACAAGCGATTTCTTCGGTCATCGCCTGGTTCTTTACTTCGGCGACGTCAAGAAGTACCTTGCCTTTCTGAAGCTGCAGACTTAGTCGGTTTTTCTCCTCAGAAAAATCTAGGTCAATCTTCTCTAACTCGGACTTCTGGGAAAATATGAGAGATTCAACCTCGGCGCGGAGCCGGGCTATCTCGTCATCTTTCTCCTTAAGTTGTGCCGAGTGAGTAGCAGCTTGCTCTAAAAAATGCAGCATCATATCAGGCATTTATATGCATTCTTGATGCGACACTGCAAGTGTTTGTAACTCGGCTATACCAAATCCGGAATACTGTAAGATACCCAAGGTTTACCTAGAACAAAAATGGATAAATAAAAGGGCAAAGGGGTAACTAACCTTCAAGAGCGCCAACCTTATTCGTAAGCCGGGTATTAAGACTGTTGACATTAACTGCACAACAAAATATCAGAATCTAGTACAAAAAATGGAATCTTCTACAAACATAGAAGGCACTAAGAGCCGAATAGTTTACCAGTTTTATTCACCACAGGGACCATTTGGTCAAATTTATCTTGAAGTTTCTTGTGCGAAAAGAGTAACCTTTGAAATCCGGCCGTTCGGCGATCATGGGCAACCTTAAAAACAACAAGTTATACGCAGAAAATCACAAAAGATCCGAATCAAGAAAAACTTGACTCAGATCTAGATGGCTGGATATTCAAAATTAAAGAAGATCCGAATCAAGAAAAACATGACCCGGATCTAAATGGCTGGATATTCAAAATTAAAAAAGATCCGAATCAAGAAAAACTTGACTCGGATCTAGATGGTTGGATATTCAAAATTAAAGCAGATCCAAATCAAGAAATAACTTGACTAGGATCTAGATGGCTGGGTATTCAAAACTAAAGCAGATCTGAATCAAGAAGTAACTTGACTCGGATCTGGATGGCTGGATATTCAAAACTAAAGTAGATCCAAATCATGAAGATATTTGACTCGGTTCTCGGTGATTAGACATATTATAGCGTTCACAGCAAACATTATCTGCTACACAGGCAATTTGCTATATTTGGAACAAGTAAAGCTTCCAAACGAATAACAAGTCATTCGGTTGCAAGCTTCGGGGACTAGTGCGTATATAATATCATATGAATAATAGACAAGGTATAAATTGAGGCGCTTACCTCGTTCATCTTGTCACTTTCAAGGACAATCTTGGCGGCCATGTGCAAACGACTGCTGATGTCGGACAACTGGAACAATTGGTTACTCGGATTGCCTTCAAGCTGATCAGTAGCATTCCAATTATTGGCATATTCTACCAACAAGCTGAGGCTATTCCCACTCTCAGTACGTGTCAGCACTTTGCCTCTGGCCTGTTGCTTGACTGCCGCGGCCGCCGGACTCTTGTGGAGCACTAGTTGCGTGTCGGAGGCAAGGGCAACACCAGACTTAGCGGTAGAAGCCCCCTTGCGAAGCATATCAGCAATGCTGGGTTGAGAAGAACTTGATTGCCCCTTTTGAGATTGCAAAGGTTTAGCGGCGACGACTTTCTTGCTCTTTGCGGGAGCTTCAGCAGGAGAAACAACCTCAGAATTGGGGGCAACATCCTTTGCAGCAGGAGGAACGACAGTCTCCAAGGGGGGCGAGTTAGTGGTAACCTCGGCAGAAGTTTGAGCAGAAGCTGGAACTGCGGTAGATGAAGGATCGATGGGGGAAACTTCGGGAGTCTTGAGGGGGGAAGCCGAGTTAGCCGGGTGATCGGGCATTGGGGTATCATCAAAAACAACGGGGGAAGCAATGGGCTCATCTCGCCGAGGAGATGCATTAGTCGGCCCTGGAGGAGAATTATCACGAGGAGGACTGGGAACCCGAACATCTTCCGGAGGCGGCGGTGAGTGCGGCCGAGTAGTATGAGATGTCATACTCGGACCGCTAGGATTAGCGGAAAGTGGAGCTCTGCAAGGAAGTAAAAGTTAATTCGGAAATAGAAAGAGAGAAACAAGAAATACGAATGAAAATATAAAGGTAAACTTACCCGGTAACTCTAGGCATAGCCTTACGCCTCGGAATGTGCTGGGAAGATTTCTTGGTTCGCTTCCTGGGGGCAGCATCGGAAGGATCCGTCGAGGCAGTGCGCTTCTTGGAAGCAACAGGGGCCTCTGAAGCGAGAGGATCAACCTCGTTCACCTGGCCAGCTGGATTAGGTGGGAAAGAAGGAGCCAAAATGCGTAATAGATAGGCACCACGGCAACTACCTGAAGAATTTGGACGTCATCCGAGTCACCTTCATCAGCCCGAGCCGAGGTTTTTCTCCGAGCGCGGACAGGAGCAACTTCCGGCTTAGGAATGAATTCCTCTAGGTCAGGTTCTCCGTTGTCCGGAGTATTGCGGTCAGCGGTCCAAGGAAGAGCCAAAACCTCGGCATCTTCCGTGGTCTGCTATACAAATCTCTGCGATAAAAGCAAACAAGAGTTAGTGAAAGAATGAAGGAAAGATAATTCAAATCAAACTACTCATGTATAATTTACTTGGGGAGGTGGATTCTCAAGAGAGAAGGGCTTCATTCCCCACATCCATTCCTCGGGCATCTTAGTCTTGAAGATAGCCCAGACACGTTTATAAATCTGGTAGTCATCAAGCTCAACCATGTAGACTCGGTTGGGATCCAAAGGACCACTCATGTAGCAAAGCTTGTGAGAATGGAGTTGGAAGGGGCAGATTCGGCTGTTGATGAACGCGGTCATCAGATCTTCACCCCGAAGCCCGGCACGAGTTAATTCCTTAAGCCGAAGCTCGAATGCCTCGGCAAGAGCATGGGACTTCTTCGGGTTAAAGGGCCAGTTCTTCTTCGAAGGAGGGCCGATGGAGAAAGCAGGGAGCCGAATGTTATCTTCTGCTCCGGTATTCTTGACATAGAAAAATGATCTATGCCACTTTTTACAAGACTCAAGACCAGCGACACGGGGGAACACGGAGTTTTTCCGAGGCGTAATGGAGGCGGCCCCACATTGGATTAAAGATTTCTCGGAGGGTTGGAGAGATTTATCCGGCACTAAGTTAGCTCGGATTTGGAAAAATTTAGACCATACGTCTACTGAAGGCCAAAGGCCGAAGTATCCCTTCGAAGCCGAGATAAAGGCCGAGAGAGAAGCTATGGCATTAGCCGACAGGTGATGTGGCTGAAGGCCAAAGTAATCTAAGAATCTCCTAGCAAAATCGCTAAGAGGAAGGCCGAATCCTTGGGCAAAGTGAGGCATGAAAACTACGTACTCGCCCTCATCAAGTACATGGGAAGATTCTTTGCCGGGTAAGCGACAGTTTACCTCGGCAGGGATTCAGCGAGTCTTGCGCAGCCACTCGACTTCTCGGCGAGTGACCGTAGAACCTTGCTAGGAGCGCCGTTCTAGACCCGCCATAAGCTCCTCCTCCCCGACGAGGGTGCCGCTGACAGAGCTAGACATAGTCTCGTCGGAGGAGTCGACGGAAGAATAACTGGCGGCGGGAGAGGCCTAGAAGTCCAGGGCCCCGTCGCGACATCGACGAACGTGGCGGCGGAGCAAAGAAAGAACCGCCATGGGAGATTGAGGTAAACAGGAAGAGAACCTAGGGCAGAGACATAGCGACGGAGCCACGAAACGCTGCAGAGAAGCACACCGGCAGAGAGCCAAAAGCGGGGACGCGTCGGCGAGCTCGCAAGAGCAGAAGAGCCGCGGCGTAGCCGTCAATGAGGAACTGCGGTGGCGCGGTCGCTGGAGCGCAAATGGCTGCGACGGCATTGGGAGGAAGACGAAGGGAGTGGGGAGGGGAAAAGTGAATCAACTGTAGGGGTTCGTATCATGGAAAACAAAACATTTCTACCGCATGCACACAAACAAGCCAAGATCTATCTACTAGATTGTAGCAACGAGTTGATTAGAGTACTCACCCTCGAAGATTCCAAAGCGGTTAACGAGAGCAGATTCTCGTGGGTGATGTAGTCGTAGACTTGCCGATCTCAAGATCGCGTAGACGATCCTTCCGACGCTGCGTTCCGGTAGCTCTTCCATATTCGGTCACACGTTCGGTACTTTGATGACGACCTTCCTCTCCCTTGTTCCAGCAGGCAGCGGAGGTTGTAGTTCTCCCCTCGCGATTCCGGCAGCACAATGGCGTGGTGTCGGAAGTAGAGGGAAGATACCGCAGGGCTTCGCCTAAGCCGGTGTGAGTTATGGTGGATCTAGGGTTTCCCGGCGATCTAGTTTTAGAAGGCCGGAGAGGAGGAGGAGGTGTCGGCGGCGACTAGGGCGACGACGACGGGCCAACGGTGGCGCGAGGCGGCGGCGTGCGGCGGCGGCGCACGGTGGGGAGGGCTTTGTGTTGTGGTCTTGGGGCAGCCCTCCCCCTCTATTTATGAGAGGGGGCAACCTTGGGAGGGGAAGTTTGAATCCATACCCAAAGCCAAGTTGGATAGAAGGAAGGACTCTTTCCTTCTTCCACTAGGAAACTATTGTTCCAGTTTGACTTTTCAAACTTCCCTTTTGACTTTCAATTTAGAGTTTTAATTCTCTCTTGCAAATGCCCAACCAAGTGACCTAAGACATGATCCAATCATTCCACTTACCCATCACACATTCATGGACCATTCCCCTTCCGGTCCGGTGAACCTTCTAGACCCTTCTAGAACCTCTCCGATGAAAACATCGAAATCATTCCCGAACTCCGGAATCGGATTTCCCTTATATGAATCTTATTTTCTGGACCATTCCAGATCTCCTCGTGATATCCCGGATCCCATCCGAGACTCCAAACAACATTCGGTATGCCTACTTACATTCCATATCTACTAAACAACGTCGAATCCTTAAGTGTGTCTCCCTACGCTTCGTGAATTATGCAGACATGACCGAGACACTTCTCCGATCAATAACCAATAGAGGGATCTGGAAATTCATATGGCTCCCACATATTTCAACGATTACTTTACGATCGAATGAACCACTTACATACGATACCAATTTCCCTTTGTCTCGCGATAGTTTACTTATCTGAGGTTTCATCGTCGGTATCTCTGCATACCTGGTTCAACCTCGTTACCGATAAGTACTCTTTTCTCGTTCCCGTGATATGTGATCCCTTGTGAGCCAGTCACATGCTTGCAAGCTAATTGGATGACATTCCACCGAGAGGGCCTAGAGTATATCTATCCGTCATATGGATGGACAAATCCCACTCTTGATCCATGTGCCTCAACACATACTTTCCGAACACTCAATGGCACCTTTATAGCCACCCAGTTACGGTGTGGTGTTTGATGTCATCAAAGCATTCTTCCGGTGATGGTGATTAGCAAGATCTCATGGTCAAAGGAATTAGGTTACTATGTATCAGAAAGCTTATAGCAAACGAACTATTGAAATGACTTGATCTTAATGCTACGCTTATCTATAGGAGTATGTCCATCACACCATTGTCCTAATGATATGATATTGTTGTTAACAACATATCAATGTTCATGATCGGGAAACCACGATCATCTATCAACCAACAAGCTAGTATTACAAAGAGGCTTTAATAGGGACTCTAATTTAGTTTACAAATCACATGAGTATTAACGTTTCCGGTTAATACTATTATAGCATGAATGTAAACATTTATCATAAACACAAAGATATAATAATAACCACTTTCATTATTGCCTCTAGGGCATATCTCCAACATCAACCCACCCCCACTCCCCTACTTATAATCGCGTAGGGTGAGCGGTAGTGGGATCGTGGCTGTGCTGCGGTAACCACTGGACGCGTGTATCATCCATCTGCGGAAAAAGAGTGGAGCCACAACTAGGGCCACACGATGCACGAGGATATCAGGCAGAGTGGCCGTTGCGTTTATCAAAGCATCATTGCGCCGACGCGGCGGGCACAGTAATCACTGTAGCATGTCAACAAACACTGTAGCAGTACAAAAAACTGGATGGTAGTAATGATTGGTACACATGGGATGAGGCTTACTCAAGAAGCCAAGTGGATACCCCGGAGAAACGAGAATGACTCGGAATACAGCTCATACCTCGGTAAGAGAGGATAAACGAAAGAAGGATAGCTGAAAAAGAGCGTCGGCTAAGAAATACCTCGGATAGTAAGTAAGAAGGAATGAATGTCTGGAAACTGATGTGGCCCGACCGAAATCTCCGGCAGGACCGCACCAGCTTCGAGGACTAATGTTGGGGGGATGACCCTAGGTAGGTCAAGATAGTGGAAAGAAGTAAGAAACCTTTCTTACCATATGCCGAGTTATAAACTAATTCGGCCGAGTTATGCAAGGCTCGGCCGAATAAGGCATGGCTTAGCCAAATCGGATGACTATTACCTCACTCAGCCGACGTGTGGGCTAAGTCGGCCGAATAAGGTTGATCGGCTCATACGCAGGTGAAGGCCGAGCCGAGTTATGTGACACGAGGCCGAGTAACGAGAATCTTGCAGGAGAAGAAGAAGGATCGTAGAGTTAAACCCTAGCTACTGGATAGGAGGAATCTACACAGGGCCAAGCGCTAAAGACAAAGAGCAGAGCCGCAGAGGGGCAGACAGGCATCACAGAGGTGACAGTGGGCAAGCTCGAGGCTCACATGTGGGGGTTCTGGGTCTTTGCCGCCTATAGAAGGGAGGCACGGAAAGGAGTCCGCCAAGTTACCACTTTGGGACAAGCATATTCCAAGAATATGCTTGCCACGTCAGCTCTAGGAGGAACCAAGGGACCCCTTTATAAGGAGGGGCACGGCCTCCTGGAGAGGGCATCGATTCATTTAAGACCAGAGGGCTCGTGTAGTAGTGATATTCTTCCTTTACCCTCTGATACAGTTCAAGGAGCACTTGTAACTTGGTTGAGGAGAAATAAAGATCTGTGTTCTAGTCAGTTGTGTAGAAATCACTACATCTTCCCTCCCCAGATCCTGGGCTTATAGCTCCTATGCGACGTCTTTATGTGGAATTGGAAGGAAAGCGACATAGTTGAAAAGAATAGCTCGCATGCGACACTTCTGAAGCGGCAAATAGCTCCCGTGCGACACTTCTACTTAACCCACGAGACCGTCAACGAATTCGAATCAGCTGAGCACAGTAGGACCCACAGCCTCTCCACGTCATGGCGGAACTCACCTGATGTCCACTTCATATCGTGGGACCCACCCTATGGTTGAAGAGAGCCGTTGGCCCCGATCCGTCCCCACACCCGAGCACTCCCGCCACCGTTCCAGCATCTCATCCCCTTCCGTTTTCTTCTCCGGCGAGCAAGTGCGGCAACACCGGCGAGGGATGTCGAGCTCTGCTTCCTCCCACCGCTCATGGCCTCGGTATGGTGCGGTGCTGATGAGGAGGTGCCCCGATTGCCCCCGTACCGCGCCCCTGAAGCGGCTTGTCACATCCACCGACAAGAACGGCAACATTGGCCGGGAATTTGTGAAATGTGAGAGCAAGCCCGAGCCGGGAAAGGTGAGATCTGAGTGTTCCGAGCGCCAATTTCTCTCTTTTCTTTCGAAATTTCATGCATTTCATCGAATTTGGGATTTAGAGTTCATCTCTGCAATTTCAGGAACTGCCAAAATGTGGGCATTTTGAGTGGCTTGATGAGTACATCGAGCGAATTGGGGTGGAGGTAGCATCCCGGGAGCTCGAAAACCCGTCCGTGGTGGAGCAATTGGGATGTGGCAACCCCATTTCCGCTCGTACTACGGTGGATGCGGAAGTGAAGGCCGAGCTGAAGAAGATGAACAAGCAGCTAAGGCAAATCATCGAATTGAAGAAGCAGGACAATCTGATGGCCATTTTTTATTATTTTTGTGTAATTTCTCTCGGATTAGTTTATCTCCTGATCGTTAGTCATTAGACAGCGTAGTCAGTGTTCGAGTGATGCTTTGTAATGGATGTAATGGTCTATGTCTTTGGCTTGAATAAACTGCAACACAAATTCGGGCTAATTTTGAGCTGCTCTGTTTTCGAAATCAGTGTTCCTTCAGTTTCGTCAGTTTTGTCAGTGTTCCTTTTATCAGTGTGCAGGGGGCGCCCGTGTGCAGGGGAGGGGGAGGGGTTGAAAAGTAAAAAAACAATTAACAAGGATTGAAAAAGGCCAGGCCCAAATAGAACTTAGCCAGGCCAAAATGGTCGTATTCATGCCCAATAGTAACTATATGTTGATTGGGCAAAAAAAATGATACTCACGTTACAATCTAAATAGGGACGTGTGGATCTGCAGATACTCGTGCTCATGTCGCAATCTTTTATTTTTTGTGAAAGTAAATATATAAATAAAGTCCAAGGGCATCCATTTAACTAACATAACTTGGGCGCTCCTTTAACTCATGTAAATATGTAAATGTCTTTGTTGAAAATGAACCATGTGTTGTTTGAAAATAATCAACCATCATAACGTTAACTTATTCTTCCTTTTGAGCTTTTCTAATTTCACTCATTTTATAAATATTGCACGAATATTATTTGAGAACTTGTTTTTGTGTCTTTTGTTTTATGCACTTGTTGTTTTGGGTGTTTTGACAAATGACAATACAATAAAACACATATTACAATAAAACAAGGGGATAGATAATATATTAGATAACATTTATATTAGATAGCCCGACTGATAACATTGGGATAACATTACAATAAAAAGAAAAGGGTACAATAATATAGAAGAGAATAGGCGCCTCCCCCTAAACCCTAACCCTAGCTACCCTACTCCATCGGCGGTGGATGCGGTGCCGGTGCCGCCGCCCTCCGAGCCGTCGCGGCATTCCAATCCGCCAGCCTCTCCCGGTGCTCCCGTCGCCGCTGCTCCTCCTGGAAGGCCCAGCGATTGGCCTCCCATCGTTCCTCGTCCTCCCGTCTGCGCCTTTTCTTCAAGGCGCGCTTGGCCCGCTTCTCCTCCCACTTGGCGTAAGCAGCCAGCTCCGCCTCCTCCTTCTTCTCCGCCGCCTTCCAGTACTCTTCGGAGGGGCCGTCGTCGGGGAGGTTGCCGCCGCCGGGGACGGGGTTGTGGATGAAGGGTCCCTCTGCCCAGGGGCAGGGCGGGGCTTTGCGTCCCTTCTTGCCACGCTTGGGGCGCGTGGGCGCCTCCTGCTCCCAGACCTGCTTGTGGTCCGGGTGGTTGTCCTCGTCGCTAACTTCGGTGTCGGAAGGGAAGCGGAGGGGGGAGGTCGCCATGGTCGCTGGAGTGTTTGGGGGCTGGAAGGAGGCAAAGTGACGGGCTCGAGGTTGAAGATGAGGGGAAAGATGAGATGAGGAGGCAAATGCGTTTTGACTATTTATTGAGGGCGGGGCGTGAAGGGCGGCGTGGGAATCCAGCGTTGGCGCAGCCGCATGCGCTGCGTTGCGTGTGGGCAGCGGGCGTAGCCGCGTGCGTGATCAATGCAAAAAAGAGAAAAAAATTGCTAGGATGCGACGTGACCCCTGCACCGTCGCCCCCGCCCCTGCATGCATGCATGCATTAATGCGAAAGAGAGAAAAAAACGTCCAAGGTAGTTGTTCATTGGCAGTGAAAAATAAAAGAGAAAATAGAATTTGGCCTTGATTTACTCGGTAATAAATGCAGGAATCTAGTACCAAGGTACTCATTCGTTTTTACACACCGCATGCAACAAACTCGTTCGTTTTTACACACGCAAGAAAAATCGGTGGGAGTAATCAGAGGGATGTCAATTGGAGGGAATAGAAGGAGTATGAAACTAAGTTTATAATATTTTAGATTTTGGTTTTTTTCTTATATACGTAGTCAAAGTTGATATTTAGATTTATAAATATTGACTTTTTGTATGGCGCATGAACCGGATGGGAGTAAGTTTGACTGAAGAAAGTTGTTTGACGTACATTTATTTAATGCGACGGAGGGAGTAAATACGCTGCAGCGCTGTTGCACGCAAAATAGCTAGACTGGGACGCGAGAGGCAGCTGCATAGCATGCATACATGGTGCAGCCCGCCCCGCCCAGCGCCCTCGCATGCCACGCTCGGTCCAACGGTCCATTTTTTCGTAGGCTGGTCATAGTGACATGCATACTCCCTCTGTCCACAAAATTGCTTCACGGAAATCAAGTCCGATAACATTTAGCAAATGGTCTCTTTAATTTATTTACGGATGGAGGGAGTATGTGGGAGTAACTTAGATGTGGTATCATGCATATGTTAATAGTCTAAGTTACTACTCCATAGTGCAAAATAACATAGATGTGGTATCATGCAAAGTCTCATTTATTACAATGAACCTGAGGAGAGTAAGTTTGACGGAAGAAAGTTGTTAGACGTACACTTATTTAATGCGACGGAGGGAGTAAATACGCTGCAACGCCCTCGCATGCCACGCTCGGTCCAACGGTCAATGGAGTGTGCCACGCTTTACCTTATCTGTTCATGGAAAAACGATGAAGCCAATCAGATTCCGGAATCATCCATCCCACGGATCGCCAAGAGCTAGCCGTGAAATCCTTCTAAGAGACGCCAACCAATCAAGTTGCAGAACAAGCCCTTCCACGGATCGCCCAGAGCCACCCGCGAAATCCTTCTAGAAGACGCGATCGGACGGCCATAGTGTCGCGCTAGGGTTAGATCTACGTTCCTCATTCGGCCTTAGGGTTAGCTGGGTTTAGGATGCAGTCAACGGGGTTTCACAAGTTTGACAGACATTCAAATGTGCATAACTAATTCAAAAAAAAATCAAAAAAATACAAAACCTTCGCATGGTGTCATGTTATGTGACATAGTTGTGAGGAAAAATATCAAACTTGGTCTATTGATCATATTTCAAAAAACCCTTCACAAAATGACCTATCTCCTCCGAGGTTTTCTGGCTTTCGGGTCAAATGACCAATGATATGGCTAGAATCAAGGCATAGTTTGTGATAATGTGCCCATATTTGGCATGCATTTCTATAATGGGATGACTAACAATGTTGTAGCACAAAGTTTTCCTTTTCGACGCAGAGAAAAATCATTTTCTATTTTCTGAGTGCCGAAAGAGGGGGGGATTTGTGAAGCAACCACCAAATTTAAGTTTCAAAATGGTAACATCCTATTTTTCAAAAATACTAGACCACCTAGAATGTACAATTTCCCAACCTGAGTATCTCAAACCTTTTATTCCATCCCTGGTGAAAAAGACAAATCCTGCCGAATCGGCTGGAAGTGGGTAAGATATGAACTACAGGTACATGATTCCATGCTGATGATTTTTTGTAAAAATAATTTTTAGGTTCACAACATGCTATTTCATCAGAGATCCAATGCTAGTTTTGCGAGCCTCAGCCCCTAGCTAAGAATATTTATGAAAACCCTTCAAGTTTGACCAGACATTCAAATGTGCATAACTAATTCAAAAAAAATCAAAAAAATACAAAACCTTCGCATGGTGTCATGTTATGTGACATAGTTCTGAGGAAAAATATCAAACTTGGTTTTAGAAATGGTCGAAAAAAACTTGCTTAGAAATGGGGTGGTTTACCCTAGCTTTGGAGCCCATTTCTACCCCATTTTGGGTGAGGGTGAGTTGTACTTCACAAAAGGGATCAGAGTGAGGATGAGTTGTATTGTACATATGAGAAAAACGTTGGAAGCTCATACAAACATAGAAAAGTGACATAGCTACATTTGTTGAAATTCAAATTTACCATCATATTTGAATTTTGTCCAAATTATCAACAAGTGACAAATTATTATAATAACAAATGTTTACAACAAGAAGAACTGCCAAATTATTACAATAACAAATGTTTACAACAACAAGTGCCAAATTCAAAGTCTATTTCTTTTGGCTCTTCTTACCCCTCGTTTTCTTCTCCTTCACAAGTTTCACACCACACAACAGGTTTATGCTCTTCTTTTTCTTACCATTACCATCTGGCCTCCCCAAAGCACGTCCAAGAGTCTCCTTTCACCTCCTGCACCTCCTCAACAACCTCATGATCATGATCCAGAGCCTCATCAACATGGTCACTTTGCACCAGAGCCTCAACAACATGGTCAGTTTGCACCAGAGCCTCAACAACAGGCTCATTTTGCACCAGCGCCTCAACAACAGGCTCATTTTGCACCAGAGCCTCAACAACAGGCTCATTTTTCACTAGAGCCTCAACAACAGGCTCATTTTTCCCGTCATTTTGCACCAGAGCTTCCAAATCAGAAACGGTGTGCCCTAAAGCCTCAACAGTTTGCACATCATCCTCCAAAACAAGTTCAAATTGCACCTCAGCAGCACCAAACATGATCTGGTTAGTTCTCTTCTTTCTTTGGCCATTGATTCTTGCCCTTTTCACTGGCCAGCATTCGTCAACAACAAGAGGTGGGCCTTTTTCTCCACGCTTCCTCCTGAAAACAAGCAAGTTAGCTGGGGGAGAAAAATCATCAACAAGAAATGGGATAGATTTTGGATGAACATACTTTGGCTTCCCAGTGTGTTGCCACTCAAGGCATGTGCATTCATGCAATTGAGGGTCAACAACATGCCTCCTGCCAGTCTTTGTATCTCTGACTTCAGCACCCCACAATGAGGATTTCTCAACACGCAAATGTGAAAGATTTCTGCTCCTGTTGACCACCTGCTGCACAACGTTAGGAAGCTTATCTCCTTGAAGAACATCACCAAGCCTTCTTCTCAATTCCCACAACCTCATGATCATGATCCTGATCTGGTCAACTATGTCATGGACATGCAAGTCTTTTAACTCCTCAACTTTGTTGTTGAAACTTTCTGCCAAATTATTGTTGATATGATCACATTTGATGGCAGTGTTAAAACCAGACCTGTACCATAAAAGAGAATGGTAGGTTTCCAACCATGTACAAAACTTGACCCTATCCTCCTCAGAGCATACCGCCTTAATCTTCTCAAGGTGATATGAATGTGTCTGCCTGGTGTAAGATCTTGCTGCTGTCCACATGCGTCCAAAATCATCTCCTCTGAATTTTTTGATCAAATTCATCCACATATGGCCGAAGCACTCCCTCTACTCAACATGAGGGAAAACAATCTTCACTGCATTTTCTAAACCTTTACATGCATCTGTGTGCACTGCCAATGGAGAGACTGGCCCTATGCATCTTTTCAACTACATCATGAACCATGTCCATGACGCCTCTGTCTCAGGCTGAAACATGCCAATAGCTATAGGAAACATCCAATTGTGTCCATCTAAAGCATTGCATGCTGCTAGTTTACCATTCCACTTTCCAGTCAAGAAAGATGAGTCTATACTCAAATATGGACGGCACCCTGCTTGAAGCCATCGATGCAAGGCTTTAAAGCCATTCAGAATTTAGAGAAGAAGACTTTCCCATCAGCTGTTACCTCAGTATCTATCTCCACAACACTGCCAGGTGACCTCTTCTCTACTTCTGCTTTGAAGTTATAAAGCATTCGAAAGGTATTTGTCCAATCACCATATAGCTCTTTCATTGCCCTTTGCTTTGCCTTCCACACTGTAGTATAATTTAGCTTAATGGGGTACTGCTTTTCCAAGTCTATTTCCAGTCTCTTTGCAGTGTTGTTTGGTGTTGTGGCTAAAATGGGCTTGATCTTTTCTGCAACCCATAATTGTGATGTCATCTTTGTAACTGTTTGAGAACTTGTAATGCAAGTATGAGGTTTTGGAATTTGATTCACTCTTATTGTCCTTCCATCAGGTTGGCGTCTAGCAGATATATACCACTTGCAAGGCTTGGCACCACCATCATAACCTATGCATTTTGCATAGAACTTGTTTTTATCAGTCCACATAGTCTTGGTAGCAAACTCACGTTTGACTGCATATGTCCTGAAACACATCCCGAATTCATCCATGCTTGGAAACAATCTCCCAACTTCAATAACTGGGTCCTCTTTGTCATAAACTGTTAGTAGCTCATCATCATGTGCATCATCTACATGAACTACAGCATTTTCCAACAACTCTAGATCTATATCTGTCTCTTCATCTCTTAAATGGTTGTCACCATCATTTGCAGCTTCATCCCTCTTCTTCTCCTTGTCTTTATCATCTATAGGAATGCCAAAAAGCTTTGTCATTTCAACGTCATCTATTGGTGCAATGACCAAATCAGTCTGGTCATGTATCTCAACTGAATTCCAATCAATAGTTACAATCCTTTGTGCATTACCATCTGCAGCCTCCCCTTGTGCATTAGAATCATCATCCTCCACTATTAACACTTCCAACTCAGTAAGTATAGGCATTACTTGCCTTTGTGCAGCCCAATCATCCTCGACCATCTGAGCAGCCAGCTTCGAGGCCACATATCCAACCCTCGAATCAGGTTCCAGATCAATGAGTTGTGCTAAAAACAGAACATTTTTGCTTGTCCAACCATTTCGCTCATCGATTTCATCAACTATATGTTCACCTGTCTCAACCCTAACATAGTCACATTTGTAATCATCAAATCGTAACAAAGAAACTTCTTGCTCTGGCCCCCAAACCACACTATCCCCAATTTTTTCCACCATTTTCCTCACCGCCTCCTCTCCCGTGTTTATTAGCTCTTGGGGATCAACATGTTCTAATTCCACCTCCCATTTAACAACCGTGTCTCTCTCAATGATCTGTGTGCTGCCATCAACTAAAACATCCCTAGAGGGAAAGAAATTGATGCGAAATTCGAAGGTTTGGCGCAAAACATCGTCTCCCCTGTTTTTGGCGGGCACTGTGAGCTAGCGGAAGCGAACAAAGAGCTCAACCTTAGAGAAATTAAGTGCAGAGATACGGGATATACCAATTAGAAGTCTCCTCTCCATGCTCCATATCGTTCCCCCTCGCCCCGTTCAGCACACCCTCGCCTCCACAATCTAGCATCAATGGGCACGCTCAGATCTCGAATTGAGAAGAATGGGAGAGGAATTAGCTTTCAAATGGCACTCACCACCTTCGCCGTCGAACGAAAGCGTCGCCGCCTAAATTAATTGCCGTGCCGCCGCCGGCGCCGAGAACGATGGGTGAGGTCCGCCGCCGCCGTCGGGGAAGCTACAGTCAGTGTGACGCGCGCTCTCGGTCGGAAGCGGTTGGTTTGACTGGCTTGACTGGTTGTCCCAACCAACCGGTTTGGCTTAACCCTAATCTTGAAACAAAGTTAAATGTGTCCTTACGACCGTTTTAAGGCCTGTGTGGTCCTGGGATATTAGCTGCCTCACAACCGTCGCATGCGAGCTATTCTTTTCAACGATGTCGCTTTCCTTTCAATTCCACGTAAAGACGTCGCATAGAAGCTATAAGCCCCCAGATCCCACTAGCATTCATTGGCTTTATATTTTAGCCTACCCATGGCATCTGCCGTGCCACCACCACAACAAAGTTACACCATCACAATTAAGTTCAACATAAGAAGCGTCCATCAAATCATTATTACAAGGATAGGAAGGTCTCACCAGATCAAAAACTAACTATCCGGAGCTTGCATGATCGATCACTAGCAGCAAGAAAGAGGGTTCACGGGCGGCGCATGCCTAGCTACAAAATAGAGTCGTTCGCCCAGTACGTGTGCTACGCTGCTTCCTCTCGATCTCGCTGACCCCTGACCAAGACCGACTGGCACTGGCTAGCTAGCCTAGCAGGGTACTCCACGTACGTACGTACGTACTCCGTACGTACTACATACATACACCGTCCATCGATCTGCATGTTGATGTTCTGCGACCGGCACCAACCGTATCACTCAAGCATGCTGGTTGATTGACTCCCATTTCCGTGTGCCATATATCATCGTCACCAGTCAGCATCGTACGTACGTACTCACCCGAGTCATGCAAGCCCAGCACGCATGTGACACGCGCTTTTTGTGTGTCGCGTACGTACCGTACTCACTAAGATAGGAAGACGATATAATACATGTACTGTCATGGGCGACGATGATATGACTTGCATGCGGCAAGAATTGTACATCTCATCCGGGCGCACTGTAACCGCATTATTTGCTAGCGCATGTATGCTGTGTGCATGCAGCTGCAGGGCTAGCTAATTAATCACTGCCAATCAGGTGCCTAGGATCTAGCTGATGGCTGCCCGGATCACTAGTAGGAAAATGACTATAGTGGTCATTTTGCCTATGGTGTGCACTAGAAATTAGAAATTAAGAACACGCTGTTGTTATGAGCCAACATAATAGTGACGTCTCGAATATACGGAATACCACTACTACAGCTTAACTGTAGCGTTCAGTGTACTCCGGACATCACTACTAAAGTGGACCCATAGGTGAAACTGGGCCAAATTTAGGGGTGACTTGCAACATGCAAACGACATCAACCGGACGCCATTTTCCTGTCCCGCGCGGCCCCGAACCGCATCTGCCCCCATTATCACTCCCTCTCCCTCTTGCCCAATCCCCTCCATCTTCCCAACCGCCGCTGCACCCTGGGTGCACCGCATCGGCCACCGCCGCCCGCCTTGTCCCCACCTCCATGGCATCCGTTCCTCCACCCACTACCTCTTCCCCGTCGCCGCCTCGTCCCCATCTCGACGCATCCGCTCCTCCACCCGCCTCCTTGTGCATGTCGCCGCCCCTGTCCCTGTCCCCCCATCGCTGCCTCGTTCTCGTCTCCCATGTCCCCCATCGCCGCCTTGTCCCCATCTCCCCTTGCCACATTGTCCCCGTACCCGTGACCTCCCGCATCCACCGCCCCTCGCAACCGCCTCGAGCCACCGCCGTGAGCCCCTCTCTCTCTCTCTCTCTCTCTCTCTCTCTCCTTTTTTAATTTGTTTTAGAGTAGGATGATTTAGTGTAGATGATTTAGGGTAGATTTTAGAAAAATGTACTATATATATTCATGTAGATTTAGTATATAGTAGAAAATATATATGATTTTATGGGTAGAAAATCTAGATAATTTTAGGGATAGATGTAGCAAATGTATATATATATATATATATATGGGAAATAGCCAGCTAAACACAGGCATAGCTGCGCATAGCCTATCCACCGTTGATTCTCTCCCCTTTTGATATAGGGAGCACATGTATCCAGACCCAGGATGTTGGCTCAATAGTAACGCCGTTAGTGTTCCTTTGATGCATGCATGAAGCCCTAGCAAAACAAAGCTTATCAAATTTTATTTAGGTGAGGCAAACCCTAATATACAACATGCGGTAACCCTAACCCTAATATACTACACGGTAAACCCTAATATACTACATGCATGAAGCCCTAGCAAAACAAAGCTTATCAAATTTCATTTAGGTGAGGCAAACCCTAATATACAACATGCCGTAAACCCTAACCCTAATATACTACATGGTAAACCCTAATATACTACATGCATGAAGCCCTAGCAAAACAAAGCTTATCAAAATTCATTTAGGTGAGGCAAACCCTAATATACTACATGCGGTAAATCCTAACCAAACTAAGCCTTATTTCATTGCCGCCGCAATAAACAAAACAACCTTTGTTTCGTTTTCTTCACATTCTCATGGATGCATGCGGCCACCAAACACATACCAAAACAACCTTTGTTAGGACACTCTTTTGCATGGCACATAGTCTAAAGCTTCTGCATGCAAAACCTGTTTTAATCCTTGTTCTCAATCCCTTCTCATTTTAGATGCTAAAACTTTCGTAGCCAAAACAGTGTGCTAAATTAGAATCCATGCCAAACCCTAGATTCTTGCATGCATGCACAAAACTAACACCGTTATCTCAGCCATGTTCCACCCCACTTCCATCTAGAGGTTGCATGCATTTGATCCCTAAATCCAACGGTGCTCTGTCTATGCGCAGCTACGCCTGTGAGTAGCAAATCCGCGTCGATATATATATATATATATTCATTTATTATATGTTCACTAACAGTTGTATGGAATGTTGCTATTTAACTACTTAATTAGTATTATGTCGAAGCCGGAGCTGAAGTTTCGTGGTGTCCACCGGAAACCCATGAGGACCCCGACTTGGGCAGCTCAGATCACAATGGATAACATGAAGATCCTGCTAGGTAATTTCAGGTGCCCGTGGCAGACGGCCCGTGCCTACGACTGCGCCGTGGTCCAGCACTTTGGGGCAAGAGCGGTCCTCAACTTCGAGGCTGAGCGTCGCGTGACAGATCTGTTAGCGCCTAGCCCCTTCGGCACACAGCAGCAGGGTCAGCCCGACCCCTCTGGCACACAGCAGGACTACTCTTTGCAGCCTGTCGTCCTCTTTCTGGGACCGCTCGGATGACGATGTAAGTGACACTAGGTCTACTCGAGTTTAGGATGTTCTCATGTGACTGTCGTATTCTACCTATCATACTATTTATATAGACTTATCATGCTACTATTGTACTACTCATATATGATGCTAGCTAATCTTACTTATGTGTTATGTTGATCTATTGTGGTACTTATATGATGTTAACTAAGTTTGCATGATCACATATAGGTATAATGAATGATGATTGGTGTGAGCATTGTGGTTACCAAGGGTGCAAGAACAATAAGGTTGTCATAGTGCTCCCTTATGACTGCGAAGTCAGTAAGGTATGTCCATTCACAAACAATCAAACTATATATACTTTGCAACTAAATTACGTGCTAATTGTTGCTTTCTTATGATTCTGTATGCAGAACATACCTTGCAAGTTTATACTTGATTTCCTGAACCATTTCGACTGGCCGTTGTGGCAGAAGGGACAATTTCAGGTCAATCTAATGTCTCTGAATTAACCTGGACCAACCTACACGGTCCAAGTCACGAACGAGGCAAACTGCACCTTTTTTGGTGGCTCGAGGTGGACCGAGATGATCGATGCCTATGAGATGGACGCCCAAGAGAAGTTGGTCTTCTATCTCTATGAAGATCGCATGACCTACTTCGACTACCTAGGCCCTGGAGCATCGACAAACTCTGACGCTTCTTCAGATGACAAGATTTCTGCTGCTGCCATTGGATATGGCACAGACGTTGTTGATAATCCTGTCGAGGGTCTAATTGATATCACTCAATTTCTTTTTCAACTTGTCGTTCATTCTTATCTTTCTAAGCCTTACGGGGGACACTTTGATCACCATACCTTAGAACATTACATCCGCATGTACTAGATTGTAATATTATGGAAATAGGTTTAGCAAACCATTATTTGTCGGCACATGCTAGCAATAAAAGTTTGATTATAAATTTGAAGGAAATTATGGTTTGTGTCTTATGAGTGCAACACGTCCTATAAAAGATGAATAGTGACCTCAATGGTACTATCATTTACGGCAAGCAAAAAAAAGGCACTCCCCAGACATATCACAAATAGAGATAAAATGAAATCATTGATGAAGCAAAAAAAAAAAGATCAGCATTGATACGTAGAGGATATTATGGAAACATTGTTCAGGTAAGAAGCAGACATGAAAAGAAACCTTGTCTGTCCCCATGTCGCTCCCTCAGGGGTGACTCGGGATGGGACTGAAACCCTAGCCCCAGCTCACTCCCCCTTTCCCTTTACGGGCTTGTTTGATTCATAGGATAGGAAAAACAAAGGAATAGGAAAACCATAGGATTGCAATGTCATGTCCACTTCAATCCTATAGGAACCCACATGCAACAAAGTTTGTTTGATTCCATCAAAGGATTCTAAGAAAGAGCTTTGGGTGGATGTTAGATTTCCTATGCAATCTAGTGCAAAAGATTTTCTAGGAAAGTTTCCTATAGGAATCAATCCTACAAATCAAACAACCACCATAGGAAAATTTCCTATAGGATTTAATCCTACAAATTTTCTATACAAATCCTTTGAATCAAACATGCCCTGCATGTGCAAGCCGATAGGAAAGCTTGCATCACTTCGCGTTCCCTTTATTGTGGAGGTTCTGGTGGTCTTTTGACGGTGGAGAGGAGAATCGTCTTGGTGGCCGACGGCGTGATGTGGTTTCGCGGCAGAGGTGTGCGGCGAGCGCCGGGCACCAAACCTTGGTAGGGCGGGCCGCAGACGATGCACGCTGTTGGCGGCATCATGGGGCTGAGAGGTCAGATCTAGTGCAATTTTACTCTAATTGGGAGAAGTAACGATATGAACTTACTATAATTTGTCGATGGAACGGGAAAAATCTCCGGTGCATATATATCCCATAGGTTAATCTTGTTTCCTAGTCGTATCTGTGTTACCTTTGTGCTTGGTGCATGCCTCTATATGATCCATGCATGAGATTGATGAGAGAATCGTCCACATAGGCGTGACCAGATCGACACGGTACAGTAGGCATGAATGTATGGACAGTAATGTATGGAACGCAGCAGCTTTTGTCACATCAAATCAGGCAGGAGCTAACTAGGACCCATCCATGCACCAAGTTGTTGGTCCTGTTCATATGCTGCTCGGCTCGATCGATTAACCTTTTAATTATTCCTTGCAAATTTAATGGCCATCGTACGTACTACAAGCATCTATTGGTGCATTTTGATTTGTTAATTGTGTTTCATAAGCTGAGAAAGAAATGACTACGGCTGACTTCTTTTTAGCTTTTCAAAGAGATTTTGGACCCAGAATCAGAAAAGCTTAAAAGAAGGGATTAGATTTTGTCTAGCTTAATTTCATCAGGAATCTCGTTTTCTTCCTATACCAGGAATCGGGTCGAACCTGGCTTCTCCGCTGATTCCCGCGATTCTCCCCTAGTGAAACGAAAGGCTGTCTATCTTTAGACATTTGGTTGCTCGTATTTACAAACAAATGCCACGGGCAAGATTGAGGAGAAAAGAAAAGAAAAAAATGCCCCGTTTCTCAGCAACGCGCTGACCGCTCCGTTCCTCCCGTACACATCGACGCATCGAGGTAGGGTTCGCTGCCGCCAGCGCTAGCCCCTCCGCCGCCGCCGCCAGCGCCCGCCGCCGCTCCCGCCCGCCGCCGCCGCCCGCCGCCGCTCCGCTCCCTCCCGCCTGCCTGCCGCCCATCTGCTCGCCCTCCGCCGCCGCCCTGCGAGCTCGCTGCTCCGCCGACGCCATGACCTGCGAGCTCGCTGCTCCGCCTCCCTGACTGCTCGCTGCTCTGCCGCGCTGACTGCTTGCTGCATCTCTGCCGCCCTGATCTGCGAGCTCGCTGCCCCGCATCGTCATGACCTCCTCTCAGCCACTGCCCCAGGTAACGATTCCCCCTGTCCCCCTTGTTCCCCATGTTCAGTTGTTTTAATTTTAGATATTGGTAGTAAGACAAGATTTTTAGTCTAGTTTAGTTGCAGTTAAACTGATTAGACATGAGCAAATGAATTTTATTGTAGTCTATTTATAGTGTAATTCCAGATTTGTGTTGTTTTACATTATATTGATCTCATTTAATTGCAAAACTTGAAAAAAGACTAGCAGTAGGTAAAGATGAACATGTGTGACTGCCTGTTCTTTCATTGTTATTGTTCTTGCAGTAGCTAATAGTGTAAAATCTTTCATTGCTATTATTATGGTATGTATGTAGAAAGACAAGGTGAAAATTGTGAAAGCAAATTGGGATGCGGTAGCTCATCGTGCATTTCTTGACGTGTGCATCGAAGAAGAAAATAAACATAATCGTCCGGTTAATGTTTTGAATGCCAATGGTAAAGCCAATATGACAACAAACTTCAACAAGCGCACGAAGAGAAACTATGTTTGGAGTCAATTGAAAAATAGGTGGGACACACTGAAAAAAGATTACACTGTTTGGAAGGGATTGCTTCAACATGCATCAGGTCTAGGAAGAGATCCTATCACTCATACCATTGATGCTGATGACGGTTGGTGGGAACTTGAGATACAGGTAATGATATTGGTGGGCACTTTTTATATGTTTGGCTTATGTGTTTTTTCTTATATGTTGTATTGATGTTTCTTTATGAATGCAGATGTGTCCAGAGGCAGCCAAGTTTCGCATAGCCCCAGTACAAGATGAGGAGGACTTGAAGACAATATTTGACAAGAATGTTGTGACAAATGCGACTGCTAGGGTGCCTCCATCATCTCATGACCGAGCTGCTATGGCTGCTGCTTCTCAGACCAATGTTGTCAATGTTGAGGATCTTGAAGGTTCAGGTTGTGAAGGTGACGAGGATACTAATATTACACCTTTGCGTTCACAAGATAAAAAGAACAAGCGAAGATGCCCTTACTCACCTAGCCCCACACCAACACCAAAGGCGAGCACTGGGAGTGCCTCGAGGTTCGATCGTGTGATGGAGCTCATTGAAAAGAAGGAGGAGAAGAAGGAGAAGATGAGGTTGATGGAGGAAGAGAAGAGTAGGAACTCTGTGACATCTCCTAAAAGAAAGGAGGACAAGAAGGATTCTACTCGGCAGGAGATTAGGCGGATGGTTGCATTAATCGTTCAAGATGGAGCTAAGCCCGGGATGTTAGAATACTTCTATGCCACACAGTTGTTCATTCTACAGGAGTATCGTGATGTATTCATTTGCTTGGAGGAGGATGCTACACCGGAGCAGAGGCTTGAGTGGCTTAGGATGACATGGGAGCAGCATAACAAGAAGTTGGCTTAGGATGAGATGCGTCTCTTTATATTTTAATTGCTTTGAGCTTGTATCTCTGAAGACATATTTTATTTACTTTGAACTTGTATCTCGGATGACCATATTTTATTTATTAGTAACTTGTCTGTTTGAACCTACGTATGACCCAATTGTTTTATTTGCTTGAGTATTTTTGTGTACTTAAATATGAATGATTTACATATTTTTTCTATACGTATACGTACAGATGAATTATTCAAATGATGATGATTCGGGTGATGATGATTTGGACATGTACTACATGCTTGCGGCTGCTCTTGCAGAAGAGGGTGAAAAGGCACCTTATGCGGCTAGAAGACTGCCCTTGGTGACAGGGATACAATGGGTTGAGAAAAGGATGAAGGATGCAAAGAAATTCTACAAGTGTTTTAGAATGAGAAGGTCAGTTTTCAGAATGTTGCATGAAACTCTTGTTGCTAAATATGGCCTAAAGTCGACCTCTCAGATGTCGAGTATAGAATCGCTAGCTCTCTTTCTATGGATGTTGGGGGCACCTGAGTCCAATACTCAGGCTGCAGATCGTTTCGAGCGTAGTGTTTCTACTGTCAGTAGGAAGTTTCATGAGGTGTTAGACTGTGTAGACCGTATGGCGGGTGATTACATTAGACCCCATGATCCTACTTTCACCCAAGTTCGTGAAAAAATTAGACAACCAAGATTTTGGCCCCATTTCAAGAATGCTATTGAAGCAATTGATGGAACACATATTCCTGTCTTAGTTGCTGAGAAGGACAAGCAAAGATACACTAATAGAAAAGGCTATACAAGTCAGAACGTCCTTGCAATTTGCGATTTTGACCTCAGGTTTACATTTGCTGTTCCTGGATGGCCCGTATCTGCTCATGATAATCGTGTATGGACTGATGCTCGGCCTAGGTTCGCCAACTATCCACACCCTCCTCACGGTAATATTTTTGCATACGTACTATGCACACATAATTTATTCTCATAGTATATAGTTATGTTCTGATGTTTTTGCTACTCTGAGGAAAATACTATCTTGTCGACTCTGGATATCCCAATAGAACGGGTTATCTTGCCCCATTCAAAGAGCAACGCTACCATATTCCTGACTTCCAAGGTGCGCCTCCACAGAACATGCAGGAGAAATTCAACCATCTTCATTCATCTCTACGAAATGCTATTGAAAGAGCATTTGGTGTTCTTAAGATGAAGTGGCGTATTCTTCTTTCTATACCATTTTATCCGGATGAAGAGACGCAGTCAAAGATCATCACTGCATGCATGTGTTTGCATAACTTCATTTGTGATAGTAAACTATATGATGACCATTTCGACACAATTGAGCGAGGCTCATATATCCATGAGGATAGTGCATCTTATGTCGGGGGAAACGCCTCATCTTCTTCCGATGATGTCATGCGTGCGACGCGACAGGAAATTGCTGAAAGTTTAGTTGTCTGAGAAGTATTCTAATTGTAATTGTTGAATCACTAAGAAAGACTTTTATTTATTTCAGCATGTAATAAATTAATGTATGGTATCATCTCATTTGTCTGTATTCATTTCTATCTCATTTGTATTAAAAACTAGCATACAAATGAAATTTAGGGGCATTACAGACATTTCACCGCTCAACTCATCAAACAAGCCAAATGCCTAGAAGCTAAAAAGAATAGAAGACAGCAGATTCTGTCAGCTTCTCCCTACCACAGCTTCTCCCCACAATCTACCAAAATCCAGCTTCTCTGGAATCATAAGCTGAAAAGAAGTCGGCCTACATGTTGGGTATATGTGTATGTACGTAGTAGTATGTCGAGTTATACGGTGTCTTAAAAAAATGAGTTTTAATATGTCGTAGTGTCACTAGTGGAAATGAGGTCTTTTGTTGATCCCGAAAAAGGGCGAACCGGTGTTAAAGGGCGGGCCGTACCAGCGTGCAGAAAAGGAGCCCCCCTTTAACACCGGTTCGTGGCACGAACCGGTGTTAAAGGTCCCTGCAGCAGTGGCCCGCGCACCCCCCCCCCTTTAACACCGGTTCGTGGCATGAACCGGTGTTAAAGGGGGGGCTATATAAGACACCACCCCAGCCCACACACATCCCACTCTTCCATTCTTTCACATTTTGGAGCCTAGCAAGAGGGTGTGAAGAGTGCTAGTTTGTGTTTTTTCATATGCACAAGAGGTGTTCGGTGAAATGCCCGAGAGCTCAAAATAAGCTTTCTTGTTGCTCTTTTCGTCTCGGTCGAGGTCGGCAACTATAGTTTCATGTGTCATTGATGTACTATATATATAAATGGTCATCTGCCTATTATTTTTTGATATATACTACATATTAATGCAGATGAATCAGCAATGGATGTACGGTGACCGCCGCACTTCCGAGTACATTACGGGCCTCCAAAATTTCATCGTTGTGGCTAATGCAAACCATGGTCACAATGGTTTTATGTGCTGTCCGTGTGTTCACTGTCAGAACATGAAAGACTACTCAAATACCAGAACCATTCACGCCCACCTGCTTCGATCCGGTTTCATGCCCAGCTATAATTGTTGGACCAAGCACGGAGAAAAAGGGGTTGTGATGGAAGACAACGAAGAAGAAGAGGATGATGACAACTATCATAATATGTATCCTGAATATGATGATAATGCAACGGAGGTAGATAATGAAGATCAAGAGGGAGCAGATGGGCCCGCTGATGACGATCTTGGTCGGGCCATTACTGATGCAAAGGAAGAATGTGAAACTGAAAAGGAGAAGGAGAAGCTGGAGCAGATGTTAAAGGATCACAAAACATTGTTGTATCCAACTTGCGAAGATGGCCACAAAAAGCTAGGTGCCACACTGGATTTGCTGCAATGGAAGGCAGAGAATGGTGTGACTGACAGCGCATTTTCAAAGTTGTTGGTAAAAATGAAGAATCTTCTTCCAAGAAATAATGAGTTGCCCGACAGTACATACCAAGCAAAGAAGGTTGTCTGCCCTCTAGGATTAGACGTGTAGAAGATACATGCCTGCATTAATGACTGCATCCTCTACCGCGATGAGAAGTACGAGAATTTGGATGCATGCCCGGTATGCACTGCACTGCGGTATAAGATCAGACGAGACGATCCTGGCGATGTTGAGGGCGAGGCCCCTAGGAAGAAGGTTCCCGCCAAGGTTATGTGGTATGCTCCTATAATACCACGGTTAAAACGTCTCTTCAGAAATAAAGAGCATGCCAAGTTGTTGCGATGGCACATGGAAGACCGTAAGAAAGACGCGATGTTGAGACACCCCGCTGATGGGTCACAGTGGAGAAAAGTCGAGGGAGAGTACCCGGACTTCGCACGTGACGCAAGGAACTTAAGGTTTGGTCTAAGTACAGACGGCATGAATCCTTTTGGTGAGCAGAGCTGCAGTCACAGCACCTGGCCTGTGACCCTATGTATCTATAACCTTCCTCCTTGGTTGTGTATGAAGAGGAAGTTCATTATGATGCCAGTGCTCATCCAAGGCCCGAGGCAACCCGGCAACGACATTGATGTGTATCTAAGGCCATTAGTTGAAGAACTTTTACAGCTGTGGGCCAAACCAGGTGTACGTATGTGGGATGAGCACAAAGGGGAGCCATTTGACCTACGAGCATTGCTTTTCGTAACCATCAATGATTGGCCTGCTCTTAGTAACATTTCAGGGCAGACAAACAAGGGATACAATGCATGCACACACTGTTTAGATGATACTAAAAGTGTATATTTGGATAAATGTAAGAAGGTTGTGTACCTAAGGTATCGCCGATTTCTTCCGAACCTGCATCCAGTAAGAAAGAAAGGCAAGCATTTCAAACGTCTGGCAGAACCCCGGAGGAAGCCTGTCCTCCGTACCGGTGAGGAGGTATTTGGTATGGTCAAGGACCTAGAAGTAATCTTTGGAAAAGGTCCTGGCAGTCTATCTGTTCCGAATGACGATGCCGGACACGCGCCCATGTGGAAGAAGCAATCTATATTTTGGGACCTACCCTATTGGAAAGTCTTAGAGGTCCGCTCTTCAATCGACGTGATGCACGTGACGAAGAATGTTTGCGTGAACCTGCTAGGCTTTTCTAGGAGTGTATGGGAAGACAAAAGATACACCGGAAGCACGGCAGGACCAGCAACGTCTGAAGGCCCCTGAAGAGCCTATGCATCCTGAGAACGAGAAGGGTAAACGATGCCACTTAACTCCTGCCAGCTACGCTCTTACCAAAGCAGAGAAGGAAATCTTTTTTGAGTGTCTGAGCAGTATCAAGGTCCCGCTGGCTTCTCGTCGAATATAAAGGGAATAATAAATATGGCAGAGAAAAAATTCCAAAACCTGAAGTCTCATGACTGCCACGTGATTATGACACAATTGCTTCCGATTGCATTGAGGGGGCTTCTACCTGAAAATGTTCGAGTACCCATTGTGAAGCTATGTGCATTCCTCAATGCAATATCTCAGAAGGTAATCGATCCAAAAAGCCTACCAGGGTTACAAACATATGTGGCCCAATGTCTTGTCAGCTTTGAGTTGGTGTTCCCACCATCCTTCTTCAATATTATGACGCATCTCCTGGTTCACCTAGTAGAAGAGATTGCCATTCTCGGTCCTGTATTTCTACACAATATGTTCCCCTTTGAGAGGTACATGGGAGTCTTAAAGAAATATGTTCATAACCGTGCTAGGCCAGAAGGAAGCATCTCCAAGGGCTATGTAACAGAGGAGGTCATTGAGTTTTGTGTTGATTTTATTCCTGACCTTAAGGCGATTGGTGTTCCAGAATCACGACATGAGGGAAGACTGTGTGGAAAAGGCACCCTAGGATGTAAAGCAATGATATGTAGGGACGGGCATTCTCTCAATCAAGCACACTACACGGTTTTACAAAGATCTATCTTGGTTGCCCCGTATATCAATGAACACAAGAATTTAATACGCCTCAAACACCCGGGGAAGTCTGATGAATGGATTATAAGTGAACACATGGCGAGTTTTGGCGGCTGGCTGCAAAGACTTCTCACGAATAACACCACTGTTGGGGATCAGCTGTACTTGTTGGCCAGGACACCTTCTTCGACTGTATGTACTTTCCAAGGGTACGAGATAAATGGGAATACATTTTACACGATAGGCCAAGATAAAAAGAGCACCAACCAAAACAGTGGTGTCCGCTTCGATGCAGCAGAAGACAATGGGAAAAAGACCACGTATTATGGGTTCATAGAGGAGATATGGGAACTTGACTATGGATCTAATTTTAAGGTCCCCTTGTTTCGATGCAAATGGGTCAAGCTAACAGGAGGAGGGGTTGAGGTAGACAAGAAGTACGGAATGACAACGGTGGATCTCAACAATCTTATGAAGAACTTAGACGAACCATTCGTCCTAGCCAATGATGTGGCTCAGGTTTTCTATGTGAAGGACATGTCCTCCAGACCAAAAAAAAAGAAAAAATATGCAAACGAATACATCATATGATGAGCCAAAGCGTCACATAGTTCTTTCAGGGAAAAGAAACATCGTGGGAATCGAGGACAAGACAGACATGTCAGAAGATTATAATAAGTTTGATGAAATTCCGCCCTTCACAGTGAAAACTGACCCAAGCATTCCGTTAAGGAAAGAAGATGCTCCATGGTTACGTCTGAAGCGATCATAAGGAAGGACATATGCCAAGAAGTTCATGCTCATATTATGTAACTCTAGTTCATGTTTTTAATATTAATACATGTCTTGAGTGTTAGTCATGTTTTGTGGATGGACCGGGACTATGAGAAGAAGTTGTCCCGATTCGTACTTACCATTAAGATCTGATCACCAAACGCGCGCGGTCACATATTAGGGAGTGCCTCTATGACCAGTTTCTCGGAGATGCCGGAGGACTAGGCTCCGTCGGCATCTCCCTGAAACTGGCCGTAGTGGTGTCCCTGCTCTCGAAAACCATCTTGCAGCTTTGTAACTTCTCTAACTAGATCAATACACCTGGGAGCTAACTAATTTCACATATTAGGGAGTGCCTCTATGACCAGTTTCTCGGAGATGCCGGAGGACTGCGCTCCGTCGGTATCTCCCTGAAACTGGCCGTAGTGGTGTCCCTGCTTTCGAAAGGAGGTAAGGCATAGCCTCAAACTGGCTGGAGGACTGGACTCACAAGGATGCTTATTTATAGTACAAGCAGCTCGACATAGTGTCGACACTTACGAAATAATGTCGACACTCATCTTTAGTCCCGGTTGGTGTCTCCAACCGGGACTAAAGGTTCATCTTTAGTCTCGGTTGGTGACACCATCCGGGACAAGGTACACGCCGCACGACATAATGTCGACACTCACCCCTATTATTAGTGCTGACTCGTGTTTTTTGTCCCGGTTGGTGTCTCCAACCGGGAATAAAGGTTCATCTTTAGTCCCGGTTGGTGTCTCCAACCGGGACTAAAGGCTCATCTTTAGTCCCGGTTGGTGACATCATCCGGGACAAGGTACACGCCGCACGACATAATGTCGACACTCATCCCTATTATTAGTGCTGACTCGTGTTTTGTCCCGGTTGGTGTCTCCAACCGGGACTAAAGGTTCATCCCGCCATTTTTTCCCGCCATTTTTCTTCCCGCCAGTTCTTCTTCCCGCCATTTTTCTTCCCACCAGTTCTTCCCTCCAGTTCTTCCCGCTAGTTCACTATATATATATATATATATATATATATGTGTGTAGGGTTGGCCTCCATTGTCATTGCACATCTCTAGACTCATATCTGCAACCTCATCACTCTCTTTCCCATGGCTTCCACCGTAGCACTAACCCCCAGGGAGGCGGAGGCGCTTTGTGCCTCGAACTACCCCTGCCCGCCGGGCTACTGTGTCCCCGTCGGCTGGATGCTGAGCGTCGGAGGCGTGCCGGTTCCTCCTGTTCCTCTAGGTGTGGCGCGCCGGATGGCCATCACGAACCACTACTACTTCGAGATCACGCCGGAGCAGCGGAGGAATCCCAGATGGCATCCCGACTATTTCCCTACTTGGGAAGCCTTCTTCGTGGATCGGCGTGAGAGGGCGCTCGCCAGGCACGAGGAGGATGGCCCACCTCCTCCTATCTTCAACGAGGCCGGCCATCGGCTATGGTGGCGCGGTCGGACTCTCCAGAGCGTCATGGCCTATGACACTGCCGCCGACTCTAACCCCCGTCTGCGCTACCCTCAAGTCCAGCCCACGCGCTACCCTCAAGTCCAGCCCACGCGTACTCTCTAGAGGTTCAATTACGGCGACCCCGACGACGACAGCGATGACGGCGGCGGCGAGTACGACGACTACAGTGGCGAGTATTACAGGTGTAGGCAGGAGCATGACTGAATCACTCCAACATTTCGAAACAAGTCCGGCCGATCGTTACTTAATCTGGCCATGTATCTTAATTTTCAGTTCTTTTATGTATCTTAATTTTCAGTTCCAGTTCGGCTTTATGTAACTTACTATTAGTTGGCTATTAGTTCGGCTTTATCTGGTATATTGATTATGTCTCGAAAAACCTTCACAAAATGACCTATCTCATTCGAGGTTTCTTGGCTTTCGGGTCAAATGACCAATGTTATGGCTAGAATCAAGGCATAGTTTGTGATAATATGGCCATATTGTGCATACATGTGCATCATGGCATGGCAAATAATGTTGCAAGAGGAAGTTTTCCTTTTTATCGCACCAAAAAGGCATTTTCCATTTTCCGAGCATAAAAAACGGACGGTTTTGTGAAGCAACCACCAAATGGCTAATTCAAAAAACCACCAACACATTTTACAAAAATACTAGACCACCTTATATGCACAATGTACCAACAGGGGGATCTGAAACCTTTCCGTCCACCTCTGGTGAAAAAGACAAATTCCTACCGAATCGGCAAGAAATGGGTCAGATATGAACTACAAGTACATGATACGTTGCTCATGATTTTTTACAAAAATCATTTTTAGGTTCACAATATGCTATTTTATCAAAAAACAATGCAAGTTGAGCGAGGCTTGGTGAGATTCAAGTGTATACAAAAGATGCGACATTTAAATATCCAATCAATTCAAAAATGTTAATACAAAAGATGCGGCATTAAAATATGATTTGATCTAATAAAAATCATTTTTTAGATGCTTAATATTTCTTATGTTCAAAGTTTTAGGATTTAACAATTTATTTTTGTTTGAATTGAATAATCAAAATTTATATGTAAGTGTTTTAATTATTTTGAAAATTTTCATGTAAAGTAAATATAAAATGATTTACATGAATGGATAGATATTATTTTTCTGAAAATTATGATATATTATTCATATTTTTCTGAGTTGAAATGAAAAAGATATGAATTTTCTAAATTCATATCATATTTTTTGAATTAAAAATGCCCCTTTAATGCATGAAATAAATTCCCCCCCTTTAACACCGGTTCCAGCCACGAACCGGTGTTAAAGGGGGGGGTGTTCCAGCCACGAACCGGTGTTAAAGGGGGGGCATTTATTTCGTTTCCTGCGCGCACCCCCCCCCCCCCTTTAACACCGGTTCGTGGCTGGAACCGGTGTTAAAGGGGGGTAATAAATGCGCGCGGGAAACGGAATCCCCCCCCCTTTAACACCGGTTCCAGCCACGAACCGGTGTTAAAGGGGGGGTATTTAATTCACCTTCCCCTTCCTTTCTTCCCCCCAGAGCCAGATCGATCGAAGAACACCGCCGGCCGCGCGCAGAGAGAAGCGCCGCCACCGCCGCCCGCGAGCGTCTCGCCGTCGCCTCCCTCGGAGTCCGCCGCCCCCGACCCTCGCTCTCGGAGTCCGCCGCCGCCCCCGCCACCGCCCTCGGAGTCCGCCGACGCCGCGAGAGAAGCTCGAGGTCCGCCGCCCCCGACCCTCTCTTCCCCGTCCGTCTCGCCCCCGAGCGCATCGCTCTGACCACCTCGCTCTCTTCCCCGTGCAGGAGCGTCTCGCCGCCGCCGCTTCGGAGCTCGCCGATAGCACCGCGCGCCGCCTCAACGCCTCAACGCCGACGCCGCCCAACGAACACCGCCGCCTGACGAGCACCACCGCCTGACGAGCACCGCCGCCCGACGAGCACCGCCGCCGCCCGACGAGCACCGCCGCCCGACGAACACCGCCGCCCCACCGGTGAGCGCCACGTGTCTGCCACGTGTCTGCCCCACCTAGTACAGTGATCTAAGTGCATGTGGTACCGTGTGTGGGTCGAATAATCGCTGCGCCGCAACTCGTTCCTTCTTCCTATGTCTAAGAGCTTATTAATTAATTGAAGCCAGCCCAATCTAAGTAGTACAGATTCGGTTTCAACTCCTCCACGTACGGCTATGAAATCATAAGCGTCTTGTGATGGGAACTAGCCGGAGCCAGCCGAGATCGACCGGCGAGGGAGGCGGCGCAGAGGGGGCGAGGGAGGCGGAACAGAGGGGGCGAAGGAGGCGGCGCAGGTGCTGTCGGTGGGTGGGGAAAAAAGGGCCAAATGGGAGGAGGCATCGCTGGGGCTAAATTTGTCTCCCGCCTTTGGGCGCAAATTTTTCGTTTTGGCTAGTTACAATTTAGTTTTTGCGCTAAGTACCAATTAAGAGATGCACGCAGCACGCATATGCTATAGTGGCTATCAGCATATGTTATCACAACACGTCATGTTTTGCAAACATGCTCATGTATACACACTTTTTTTTTGTAAATTTAACCGATCTATTAATAATCATCAATATCGGCACAAAGAGGACTAAAAATAATAAATATTACAAATATATCCTTGGGCTACCTAGCGACGACTACACACACTTGCACGAGTCAAAGATGCGCCGCCGTCCTCGCCCTCCGTCACCGGAGCCGGATAAAACTTGCTGTAGTAGAGCTTATTATAGTAAAATATCTCCTGGTCCAAAAATCACAAATAATATACCTATGGATTCACAATTGTGTGTAGATCATCAATATGCAAATGGTTAAGCTAAATAATATAAGGTTTTTCAGCAATTAAATAAATGGTAGAATGGCTTATTTAGAGTAATAAATTCATAAGAAAATAAATAATGTTCAGAAAATTACAAATAATATGTCCCTGGAATCACAACCCCGTGGGATTATATATCTGATTTTAGTTTGATTTTTAGACAACAGAAACTATTTAAATGATTTAAAACCCATTAAACACTATTTAAATCATAAGAAAAAGATTTGTAACTCTGATTAGGGTGAATCCAACGCCTACTGGTTTGTATTAATGTCCTCTATCCATTGTGACTTATTAAATTGTCATGCATGCATTTGTTTGATCTCTATGTGCTATTGTTTATGTTGTATGAAATTGTTTGCTCGATAGATTGCGAGGAGTGCAACATGTGTGATTGCTGACTCATCCTGATTAAAACTTGTTTGCTCGATAAATTGTACTACATGCATAGATTAAAACTTGTATACAAATTGGACCTCTGACTCATTTGTGTATTTATTTGTGTATTTTGGTATGAATAATATGTATATTTGTGTATGAATCCAAGTCCACTTGAATGTTTACACTCTTACTCTAGATAATATTATTGTTTTAGAAACTATGGATCCACTTAGTAGAAACCTTGAAGAAGAAGAAATAATGGAGAACATTATTGATGAGGACACCTCACAATATCTGAACTTGGAGGGACATGATGACGACAGCTCAAGTACTAGTCATGGAGAAGATGAAGACTCCGGTGAACGCAATTTAATGGTTACAAAGTCCGGCGAGGTATATGCATTGATTAAGCCTCTGCTGACTTCCACCAACAATCTTCTTCTACATGTATTAATTAACGCTTCTTTCTTATTTTAGCCCTCTGGATCGACCAGCCAGCAACCATCTTCTTCTACGAAAAAGAGCAAGCGAGGCGCGAGCCAGCGGTTGAAAGATCGTGCAAAGTTCACGATCGAAGCAGTCCGTGTTGATGGCAGGCCGATGGAGCCCAGAAAGGCCGCAGACAAATTTGTACGTCAGGCTGGAGTTCTTGTTAGGGACCAAATCCCAATCATAATTGAAAATTGGAATAAGCCAAAGAAGGGCGACGGTACCTTTGTCGATGACAGATCCAAAGAAACGCTTTGGAATTCGTTGTTGGTAAATTTCACCCTTCCGCCAGAGGAGGATGAAAACAACCCGGTTATAAAGGAAAAGGTCAAAGAGTGGACTCTAAAGAAGATGGCTGACGCTTTCCGCAACTGGAAGACAAAATTGAACAAATTTGTCAAATCTGGCGAGACTCCAAATTTCGAAGACGCATATTATGCGAAGATAAGACCTCACTGGCCCGAATTTGAGACATATAAAAAAAGTGCTATAGCTAAAAAGAGGTCAGAAACCAATACGCTTAATGCCCTGAAGAAGGAATATCACCAAAAGACGGGGTCAGGTGGCTACATATCTCAGAGGCCTAAGTGGGAGGAAGCTGAGAAGACCCTGCGCGAGAGAGGGATCACACCCCAGACAGATGGGTGGGACCTACGTGCAAAGACTTGGTTCTACGGAATCGGGGCAAGGTTGGACCCAGAAACAGGATTGTGTATCTTCCCAACACTCCTTGCCAAACCCATCACTGAACTCATCACGGCATACGAGGAAACATCCGCTAGGACCTTCCATCCCGATAGAGAGAATGACCAGCTCACACGCGCCATCGGTAAAAAAGAACACCCTGGACATGCACGAGGCACAGGGGGTATGATGTGGAAGGATGGGTTTGCCTACTGGAGCGACTCTTACAGATGGCGCGACAGAAAAGAAAAAGAGCGTACAGAGCGGATGACACAGATATAACATGCACTTGCGGCGCTGCAGGCGCAAGTGAATGCACAACAGAGCCATCAAGCTACCGGCCCATCTCAGCGGCACGAAGAGCCTACATTGGAAGCTGCCGGCGGCCCAGACTCTGTGCGGAAAAGCAGTGTGGCTTCCACGGAGAACGTGCAGCCCACGCTTGAAATGACGGGTCCTCGATACCCCGTGGATGAGATCACGGAGAGCGAACACACTGAGCTGCATGTGAGATTAATGGGCTTATCCATTAAGGTGGCTGTCGGCTATGCCTTACCTCCTGTAGCTGGTGGAACTTACCACTGCCGACCGATTGCAGATGGCTATGCTATTGTTGGGGTGGATGAGTTTGTGAAGGAATATGAGGAAGCACAGCTTGACCATGCTACAGGTGAAGGGGAAACTCATATCAAATTTGCAGTGAAAACATCCATTCTTTGGAAGAAGGAACACATTGTGCTTCCACATTGGAGGTCACTGGCACCCCCGCCGTCTCCGCAGCGTCAACAGTCTGAGCCGCTTCAGCTATCTCCTGCGCGGCAGCCATCTCCGGCGCTTCAGCCATCTCCTGCGCGGCAGCCATCTCCGGCCCGTCAGCCATCTCCAGTGCTTTAGCCATCTCCTCAGCGTAAGCGGAAGAGCACTACCACGAAGAGCATCAGTAGCACTGCCACAAAGAAACCCGTAGGAAACCGTACACCAAAGAGTTCAAAAAACTACGTCCCGCAGCCTTTCGCCAAGCCATTGCCGGTTTTACCGTGGAATCGCAGCGACGAGGAGACCAACAGGATCTCGGAAGAACAGGTCAAGAAATTCTTTGCACCTAGACGGGCCGAGCCAAAGGAGAAAATAGATCCGGCGGTGGTGGAGAAGTTTTACAAAAATCTTTTGAAACCTGAAACCCCACTTGTGCCGGACTACGAGCGCCAGATTTTGAAGGCGGATGCAAGGCGCTGCAGGGAGACTGAAAGTAGCAGTCGTGAGGCACCCTAGAAAATAGTTCCCATGCTCGGAGAGCAGGAAAACCAATCATGTGCCCCGCTCCAAATGTTCGACACACGGGACACTCCTCCCGTAAATGATTACGAGGCAGAGCTACAAAGAAAGGCCAATGAGATGGGGATGACTTACATTGCATACTTGAACGTCATGGAGACAACTTGCCCAAATGCGATGCCAACCCCATACAGCCATGGAAGTATGGGAAGAATCTAGTCAAGAAAGAGGAGCTCAAGAATCTACCAACAAAGATGCGAAAATTGCACAAGTGGTACCTTGATTTCTGCAAGACGAGAAAAGAAGAATGGATCACGGCGCATATAAGAGATCAGATTTTCTTGTGCGGAGACGACGCGATCAACTTCAACATTCAAGACTTGCATTTTCTATTCAATCAGAAGGAACTCGACAAATCTGCCATCAGCCTTTATTGTGTGTAAGTACTATTTCTGTAATTTTTATCTCATCTCATTCACTTCATTAATTGCATGTATATATATATATGCTCACCATATATGTATATACTATTATGCAGGAAAAAGGTTATGGAATGCATGAAAGGAGGCCCTTTTGACATTGGGTTCATTGACCCAAATAGAGTTCATGAAGAAGTGGTAAGAACCAAACCCGGGCAAACAGAAGATTACTTGCTAAAGTCTTTACAGAGACAACAAACCAAAAGGGAAATACTATTGCCTTACAACTTCTCGTGAGTACTGTTACCCTCTCTCTTGTACACATTCTGTTTCGGCTTACTCGATGTTTAGTGTAACTGATGATGAGTTATGCGTGCGTAGGTTCCACTTTATTCTGCTAGTCATTCAACCCGACTCAGGAAAAGTCCTTGTCATGGAATCGTTACGAAAAGAAAAAGAGATATGGGCAGACTTTAGAGAGATGCTCCAGAGGTAATTTCAATCATATTATCGCACTAGATCGGCAACTTTCGATACAACAAGTAATTAATTACTCCTTTATCCATTTTCTTTGCCGGACAGGGTTTGGAAAAGGTTCACGGGCAGGGCCGTGGGTGAATGGTCAGAAGAACTAAAATTTGTAGACCAAAATGTAAGTAATACTAGCTAGCTTCCAATTCCATTATATCATGCTTTATTGATTATTATTTTGATTGAACTCTCTATTCTCGTAAAGTGCGCGCATTAGGGACACGGCAATAACTTATGTGGGTACTATGTTTGCGAGTTCATTCGCAACACGATATGTGCGACGGGCCAAGCCGCACTAGAACAACTTAGAGTAAGTAAACAAAGTCCACAACATTATTTTATTACCATCAATTGTGTTGAGTTTTATTCTTATATATATATTGACGGCCCATTCTTCATATATATTCAGATCGAACGGATGCGGGACCAACTCCTACCATTTGAACGCATACGAGCCATTCAAGAGGAATTGGTGGGGTTCATACTTGATGAGGTCGTCACGCCTGGCGGATAACTCTTTAGATATCCACCAAAATGAACGATGACGATGTATATGTGCCGATGACGATGTATGTGCCGATGACGATGTTTGTGTATAATAATAATTGCTTAATTATTCATTTACTCGTATGTACCGATGACGATTTATGTGTATACCGCTCCTGATCGATTCCCCCTCGCTCCCCCCTCCCGCAGAAATACGCCCAGAACGGGGCAGAGGCAGAAGTCTGCCGTGGCAGAGATTTAGGCCGTTTTCCTGCTGCGGCAGAGTTCTGCCGCGGCAAGAAAACGGCCTAAATCTCTGCCGCGGCAGAAGAACCTTTAACACCGGTTCCAGATACGAACCGGTGTTAAAGGGGGGCTGAGGCCTGCGGCAGCCCCACGTGCGCCACCCTTTAACACCGGTTCGTATAAGAACCGGTGTTAAAGGGGGCCCCCTCTAACACCGAACCCTCAACAGCGGTTGGGGAACCGCTGTTAGAGGGCCCTCCCAACCGGAGTTAAAGGGGGGCTCTGCACTAGTGTGTGTGTGTCGAAATTGAAGTTTATTGTGTTGATGTGCCCTATTAATTCTACGGCATCTGAAAACTTTCCGGTGCCATTCTATACATCATGTTTTTTTGTTTTGCGGGTAATTCTATACATCATCTGGTCACTGGTGGAAACGGGGCTATAGGTCCCGGTTGGTACGGGGCTTTAGTCCCGGTTTCCCAACCGGGACGGGGCAATCGGGACTAAAGCCGTAACCTTTAGTCCCGGTTGCCCCACCAACCGGGACAAAAGGGTGCACACGTGGCAGCGGCAGAGGGCGAGGGGGGTGGAGCATTAGTCCCGGTTCGTAACACGAACCGGGACTAATAACTTCTGCCGCGGCAGAGATTTGGCCCATTTCTCTGTCGCGGCAGAGAATTCATTTTGGCACATTTTGTTGCCGCGGCAGCATTTTCGCCACTTTTTGTGCCGCGGCAGAGAATTCATTTAGGTTGTTTTATTGTTTATTTAGTGATTTGCACTTATCAATGAAGGAAACTTATATTACATCATGAATATCATGACAATATTACATTCAATACACGGATCGAGTTCATGCACTACATACAAAAGTTGTTATTCGATGCTACCGGCCAATTCCTTCAAAGTTGCTATTTTTACAATCCCTATTGTCTATACACAGCCGAATAGTATTCCCCTTTTGGGTCTAGGACTTCTGCATCCAAGAATCCCGCTAATTCCTCCTGAATTGCTCGTACGCGATCCTTTGGCAGAAGACATTCCCGTAGACGTTCGATCTGATTTAAAAAAGGAGTCAGCCTATATGAATGAAACTAAAAACAATTTGATTGTAATTAAAAACTATAGAAATTGTTTACGTACGTGGAGTTGCTCTAAATTTCTACCCTTCTCATCGCACGTCTGCCGGATGAACTCGCAAACATAGTATCCACATAGATTGTCACCTGGTCCCTGCGTCAGGCACTTTACGAGAACAGAGTTCAATCAAAATAATAATCAAGCATGATAATAAGTGTATCAAAAATAGAATCAAAGAGATGCGCGGATATAGCTAGTGGTGCTTACATTTAGTGGTTGAAATGTAAGCTTCTCTTTCCAAACACCCCTAGCCTTGTTGGTGAACCGTTTCCAAGCGCTGACCGGCGTAGAAAACGAATAAAATAAGTTATTAAGTACTTGATATCATAAAATTCACGAACGTTGCCGATATAGTGTCGTAATGATTAGAATTACCGCTGGAGAAGTATCTGCATGTCCTTCCACGTCTCAAGGGGTTTATGTTTCGAGTCCATGACTAGTACACGCCCTTTGTCAAGTTGAATGATTAACAGAATATAGTGGTAGCTGCGAATGCATAACTAATCAATTATATACTTAACATCGAGTAAGCGAAATAGAAAGTGTATACAAGACAATAACACTCACTCGAAGTTGTAAGGAAATAATATTTCCCTTTTGGTTTCTTCAAACCTTAACGCGTGTACTATATTATCCTCCATATCCTGGGGGTTTGTTTTGAGATTAGCTTGATGAACCCAATATGGGTCAATGAAGCCAATGTCATAGATTTGTCCTCAGCTGCATTCGAGAATCTTCATTCTGCATATTACAGTATGATTATATACATGCAATAAACAAGGTGAGATAGCTGGAGACTAAATTAATTACAGAATTAGTACTTACAGACAATAGGCACTGATGATCGATTTGTCCAAGGCGTCTTGATTGAATAATTGAAATAGTTCATAAAATTCAATGGATATCATGTCATCCATATCTTTCCCATAATGCTTTTTTGTAACCTTCAGCACTATCCAGTTAGCCCCGGCCTTTGTGGCATGCAACTACCAGTTATGCAATCTTCGCATTTTTGTTGGAAGATTGTTTACCTCCTCAGGTTTGACGAGAGGTTTGCCGTACTGGTATTTGTATGCTATTTCACTCACGGGGAAGAACTCTAACTGGGATAAGTACTGGGCAATACTCATACCTTGAGAAGCGGCAGCTTCTCCGTATTGTGCAACTACCTCTGGATCATACTGCTCTTCGGCCCCATATTTGCTCGACCCCACATTTGTTTGGGAAATCACCTTGAGAGGGGCGCAAGTCTGTTTTGCTTGTTCTCCGAGCTGGGCAACAGATTTCTCGCTTGCATCAGTACTGCTCTTCGAGGCTTTTTGTGCCGCATGTGACTTGAGAATAGAACGCTCATAGTCTGATGACAGCTTTGGCTCGGGTTGATGAAGAGTCTTTAGCATTTTCAACACTTTGGCTTTTTCTTCTTTGGTGCTGGGGAACTCTGGCTCTTTCGGCCGCCTCAGCTTAGCGAAAAACGCTGTCGTTTCCGCATCAACGATCGCCGCAGTCTCCTCTTCAGTACAGTCATAAGCTCTCTTGGGAGGAACCTTTGGTACTTTTGGAAGAGGCTCTTGTTTACGTTTCGGCGATCGCTTACAACGACGCACAGTAGCGATACGCTTACGCTTTTTATCCTGAGGCGCCGGCGATGGCTCCCGCGGCGATGGCTGCGCCGGAGATTGGTGAGGCGACGGAGCCGGGTGAGGCGACGAAGACGGCTGCCGCGGCGGCGATGACCTCGCTGGAGACGGGTGAGGCGGCGGCGAAGATGGCCTTGGCGTGTGATTTCGAAGCACGATACATTCCTTTGGCCATGGAATGGTGACGTTTTTTGCGTCTCCCAGTACAGTCACATCCCCTTCACCTGTAGGGTAGTGAAGATCCAAAACTTCAAAGGTGGGCATGATTTCATCCACGCCGACAACAGCGTAGCCCTCTCGAACCGGACGACAGTGGTAAGTTGGTGTGGGTCCAATTGGTAAGGCATAGCCGACCGCCACCTTCATTGATATGTTCACAACTTTGACATGTAGCTCGCAGTGTGTCATCTCTGTGATATCATCCACTTGGTAGCCAACAGGAGCCATCGTCGGTGCATCATCGTCATCGCCATTGTCATCACCCGGGACCTCGGTGGAAGCCACACTGCTTTTTCGATTATTCGATTGGCTGGTAGCATCGAATGCAGTGTGCTGCTGAGATGGGCCGATAGTACTTTGCTCTTTAAGTGCGTTAATTTCATCTTGCTGTTGCTTTAATCGTTCTTCAATTAAACGCATTCGATCTTTCTGACTATTTGCTTCAACTTCCACCCTGTCCTTTCTCCTCTGACGGCTTCTATCAGGATATTTCTTCCTCTCTTCGGGAAACCCAGTCCTCCATGGTTGGGAGCCTCTTGTGCCTCGTGTTCGTCCATCATGTTCCTTATTTCCAAGGGCGAGTGTGAGCTCATCATTCTCTCTATCGGGAATGAAGTCCCCATCTTTAACAGCCTTTACTGTTTTTCTCATCCTCTCGATTGGCAAGGGGTCTTCTTTATGTCGTATGTTATATATACACCTCCCTTCCGAGTCCAACGTGCCCCCATGCCCGTAAAACCAATTCCTTGCACGTTCTACCCAATCGTCTGTCTCTGGGGTGATCTTTTTAGCACGCAGTTCATTCTCAAGTTTCTCCCACTTAGGAATGCCATCCCTGTAGCCACCTTGCCCCATAGTATGGTGATACTTCTTGTTAGCAGCATTCAGCTTATTCGTTTCAGACATTTTCTTAGCTTTTTCTGATTTCTTGTATTCCACAAACTCAGCCCAGAATGGTTTTATCTTCTCAAACTGAATATTCTTGAAATCAGGAGTCTTCTCTTTCACGACATAGTCAAGGTGAAATCTTTTCTTCCAGTTGGTGAAAAACTGGGCCATCTTCTTCAAAGCCCACTCCCTGACCTTAGCCTCCATGGCTCTCCCATGTTGTAAGGCGTCCTCAACTGGATCCTCCGCATTTGGATCCATCTCTATCTTCGGTAGTTTGAAATTAACCATGAGCCTCTTCCATAGTAAATCTTTGGCGTGGTTAGGGACAAATAAACATGTTCCCTCTTCATCCGCATTAGGAGGCCTATTCCAATTTCTAATGGTGATCGGGATTAAGTCCCTAACGATTACTCCGCATTGTGCCACAAATTTGGTTGCGACAACTTCGGGAGCCGTCGGTTTGCCGTCTTCAGCGACATCTTTGATCCTGAACCTCTCATGGTCTTGCAACTTTTTGGTTGGGCCTCGTCTGGTCTTTTCGGTAGATTCCTTCGATCCGGAGGGCTAAAGAAGAAAGATCGTCGTTACTATTTCTATATAGATAGCAGATGATTAATTAATGAATTAAATATATTAAATGCACCTCGCCGGATCGGTCGTCTTCTCGATTACACAAGGCATCGCCTTCTCCCTCGCGGAAGGCAAAACCTTCAACCTCAAACAAGTCGTCTATTCCGGTAAAAGAGGATCACCCTCACCGGAGTTGTTCAGAAATGTTGATACGTCTAAATTTTCTTCCCCACGGATCACACCTTGGATCAACTCTTCCTTTTCTTCGTCTCTGACGTGTGGGTCCATATTTTCTGCATAGGTGGAAAAACGAATAAGTCAAAGCAGCAAAAGGAGAAATTTAGGTACGGTGTTGAGAGATATAAACCCTAATTCAGAGAAACCCTAATATATACATACACAATAATAAAAATGAAGAGAAACCCTAAACCCTAAACCTAGCTACAAAAAGGAAACCGTGTAGTAGATAGGTAACTCTAGCTAAAATCAACTAAAATCAATATTCCGGAGTTCCGAGGGGTGTAAAACCTAGTTCGGAGAAACCTCGGATGCATATGAGAGGGGAACATGAGTATAAGGCTACAAAAGGGAAACTATCCAGCAGATAGGTAACACTAGATACTAACAAAATACCATATTGGAATCGATTTAAGAGGGTTCGGAATGCCCTGGCGAAGGCACATCATCGAACCCACATGCACCTAAGGGGCATGCAATTTCATGGGAAGATTTACGCGCGACCGAGCCAAACCGAGCTTTCCTACGTCGAACACAATGGTTTTGACCGCGCGACCCCTTCGCCCATGTCTCGCCCACGCGTGAGCGAACAGGGGAACTCCCATCGGCGCCGCCTCCTCCCCCCTCTCCTCACCTTCCCCTCGTCGCTGCGCTGTCAGGGCGGGCCACCGGGCCTTGCCTGTGCGTTGCCGGCACCGGCGGTGGCGGCTTGATACTGTAGATGTGGTGCATATCTACAGTAAACGTTGGCCCTTTTTCCAAGACAATTCGGTGTCTTACCCTTTCACGATTCCACCGTCTATCCGATGTTTCTCGGCGCTTTCTCGGCGCCGCTAACCGAATCCCGAGCAAAACAGAGCTTCTGCCTCTCTCTTGCCACAATACACCCGCCCCACGCGTCCCTGCACGCCTCCCATGTCCTGCGGAACCGGCCACCGACATCCCCTTTTCCCGAGCCGCCGACCGCCGTCTAATACTAGGACTAGTCGGGAAAAAATATTATAGTATTTGCCACGTCCACAATCCGATTGCACAACATACCCAACGTGATGCACATGAAGAACTTTGCGTAAGCCATCTATATTAATAGCAAAAAATACCAAAGCATCCATTATCAAATGCATTATCCAACAAATTGTGACAAATTACATAATTATTAGAATAACTATTAGACATAACTACGACAAGCAAACTAGCATAATTCTTTCAACACAACAATATCACTCACATATATTGCAAATTCTTTCAACACAACAATATCAATCTACATTACAAACACCAATCAATCTAGATTACAAACACCAATCAACCTAATACTACAAATTTGCGGAAATTTGGGGGAGAGCGAGTGAGGGAAGGGCGCGCGGGCCGGGAGACATACCCGAGGAAGGGGACAGGGGAGAGGTCGGAGGAGGTGTGGCCGGAGGAGCGGAGGTGCTGCCGGAGGAGAGGAGGTGCGGCCAGAGGAGCGGAGGCCGGAGGAGGTGCGGCCGGAGGGGCGCGCGGGAGGACGAGGAGCCGCTACGGAGCGCGCGGCGGTGGCGGCCGGAGGAGCCGCTATGGGGAGCGCACGGCGGTGGCGGCCGGAGGAGCGGAGGCGTTGACGACGAGGGAGGGCGCGGGCAGCCTGGCGGCGTCGTCGATGAAACAGAGAAGCAGAGAAGAGAAGCAGAGAAGAAGAAGAGAAGTTATAAAGGGAAGGGAGTATACGTCCCGGTTGGTGGCTCCAACCGGGACTAAAAGGGCATACGTCCCGGTTGGACCACCAACCGGGACTTATACTCCAATTTTAGTCCCGGTTGGTGCGCGCGCGCGCAGGGGGTCTTTAGTCCCGGTTGGTGGCTCCAACCGGGACATATTCCCCTGCTTTCAAAAATTTTCAGGTATTTTCTCTCTGTTCCTGCCTTATTTTTTTATTTTGGGGTTTAAATTTGTAATGTTTTTTAAATGATAATTACTTTGGAATTTAGAAAAACTTTAAACATAAAAAGTGTTTGAATTTGAATAACTAATTCGAAACCATTTTCTGTTTTGAAAAATAATTAATGTAACCATTTAAACTATGAACAATTTAAAATTAATAATGAAATAACTTATATTTTTTAAATATTAATTTGGAATTTAGAAAAACTTTAAACATAAAAAGTGTATGGATTTGAATAAATAATCCAAAACCATTTTCTATTTTTAAAAAATAATTATTAACCATTTAAAATTAAAAATGTATTAACTTATATTTTTTAAATATTAATTTGGAATTTAGAAAAACTTTAAACATAAAAAGTGTATGGATTAAAATAAATAATCCAAAACCATTTTCTATTTTTAAAAAATAATTAATGTAACCATTTAAAATTAAAAATGAATTAACTTATATTTTTTAAATATTAATTTGGAATTTAGAAAAACTTTAAACATAAAAAGTGTTTGGATTTGAATAAATAATTCAAAACCATTTTCTGTTTTAAAAAATAATTAATGTAACCATTTAAAATATGAACCATTTACAATTAAAAATGAATTAACTTATAAGTAATTCAAAACCATTTTCTGTTTTTAATGGACGGAAAAAAGAGGACGGAAAATAATGGGCGGAAAGAAAATTTGATTAGGATAGAACTGGAATTAAAGTACATAACACAACTAACACAAAGTTACATAGAAGAACTGAAAATTAAGATACATGGCCAGATTAAGCCACAACCGGCCGAACTTGTTTTGCAATGTTGGAATAATTCAGTCATGCTCCTGCCTACACCTGAAAAACTCGCCACTGTAGTCGTCGTACTCGCCGCGGCCGTCGTCGCTATCGTCGTCGGGGTCGCCGTAGTTGAACCTTGAAGGTTGAGTAAGAGTGGGCTGGACTTGAGGGTAGCGCAGGCGGGGGTTAGAGTCGGCGGCCGTGTCGTAGGCCATGACGCTCTAGAGAGTCCGACCGCGCCACCACAGCCGACGGCCGGCCTCGTTGAAGTTCGGAGGAGGTGGGCCCTCCTCCTCGTGCCTGGCGAGTGCCCTCTCATGCCGATCCACGAAGAAGGCTTCCCAAGTCGGGAAATAGTCGGGATGCCATCTGGGATTCCTCCGCTGCTCCGGCGTGAGCTCGAAGTAGTAGTGGTTCGTGATGGCCATCCGACGCGCCACACCTAGAGGGACAGGAGGAACCGGCACGCCTCCGGTGCTCAGCATCCAGCCGACGGGGACACAGTAGCCCGGCGGGCAGGGGTAGTTCGAGGCGCAAAGCGCCTCCGCCTCCCTGGGAGTTAGTGCTACGGTGGAAGCCATGGGAAAGAGTGATGAGGTTGCAGATATGAGTCTAGAGATGTGCAATGACAATGGAGGCCAACCCTACATATATATATAGTCAAGAACTGGCGGGAAAAAATGACGGGAAGAAAAATGGCGGGAAAAATGCCGTGTCGACATTATGTCGTGCGAAGTGTACCTTGTCCCGGATGGTGTCTCCAACCGGGACTAAAGATGAAAAATGGCGCGTCGACACACATGCATAATATGGGCACAACATCACAAACTATGCTGTGATTCAGCACATAACATCGGTCATTTGGACCGAAAGCCATGAAACCTCGAACATGATAGGTCATTTTGTGAAGGTTTTTTCGAAACATGATCAATATACCAAGTCTGGTATTTTTCCTTTCAACTATGTAACATAATATGACACCACGCGAAGGATTTTTATTGTTCGGATTTTTTTGAATTTATTATGCCTGTTTTGAATTATCTGAATTTCTAACTATGGTCGAACCGGTGTGCATGAAGATAGGGGACGAGCATCGTTAGAACTTGCATTGGATCTCTGAAGAAACCACATATTGCGAGTCTAAAAATGATTTTTTCAAAAAATCACGGACGATAGATCATGTACTTGTAGTACAAACCGGACCCACTTCCTACCGATTCGACAGACATTTGTCCTTTTTACCCAGGATGGACGAAAAGGTTTGAGATGTACCGGTTGGGAGATAGTCCATGTAAGGTGGTCTAGTATTTTAGGAAAATGGGACGGTAGCATTCTGAAACGGCATTTTGGTGGTTACTTCACAAAACGACCCGTTTTTTGCGCTCGGAAAATGGAAAAGGGCTTTTCCGTGCGACAAAAAGGAAAACTTCCTCCTGCAACATTGTTCTCCATACCAATGTCCACACACATGCATAATATGGGCACAACATCACAAACTATGCCGTGATTCAGCACATAAGTTCCTGCCGATTCGGCAGACATTTGTCCTTTTTACCCGAGATGGACGATTTCGGCAAGCTGGGCCAGGCAGCACTAATGATAGGGGTGAGTGTCGACATTATGTCGTGCGGCGTGTACCTTGTCCCGGATGGTGTCACCAACCGGGACTAAAGATCAACCTGTAGTCCCGGTTGGAGACACCAACCGGGACAAAACACGAGTCAGCACTAATGATAGGGGTGAGTGTCGACATTATTTTGTAAGTGTCGACACTATGCCGAGCTGCTTGTACTATAAATAGGCATCCTTGCGAGTCCAGTCCTCCAGCCAGTTTTCGAGAGCAGGGACACCACAGCGGCCAGTTTCAGGGAGATGCCGACGGAGCCTAGTCCTCCGGCATCTCCGAGAAACTGGTCATAGAGGCACTCCCTAATATGTGAAATTAGTTAGCTCCGAGGCGTATTGATCTAGTTAGAGAAGTTACAAGCTGCAAGATGGTTTTCGAGAGCAGGGACACCACTGCGGCCAGTTTCAGGGAGATGCCGACGGAGCCCAGTCCTCCGGCATCTCCGAGAAACTGGTCATAGAGGCACTCCCTAATATGTGAAATTAGTTAGCTCCGAGGTGTATTGATCTAGTTAGAGAAGTTACAAGCTGCAAGATGGTTTTCGAGAGCAGGGACACCACTACGACCAGATTCAGGGAGATGCCGCCGGATCCCAGTCCTCCGGCATCTCCAAGAAACTGGTCATAGAGGCACTCCCGGTCCAGCCACAAAACAGGACTAACACTCAAGACATTTATTAATATTAAAATCTGAGACTACAAAACCGGGACTAAAGGCCACAAACCGCGAAAGATATCCTTCGGTCAAGCCACAAACCGCGAAAGACATGAACTAGAGTTACATAATATGAGCATGAACTTCTTGGCATATGTCCTTCCTTATGGTCGCTTCAGACGTAACCATGGAGCATCTTCTTTACTTAACGGAATGCTTGGGTCAGTTTTCACTGTGAAGGGCGGAATTTCATCAAACTTATTATAATCTTCTGATATGTCTGTCTTGTCCTCGATTCCCACGATGTTTTATTTTCCCTGAAAGAACTATGTGACGCTTTGGCTCATCATATGATGTATTCGTTTGCATATTTTTTCTTTTTTTGGTCTGGAGGACATGTCCTTCACATAGAAAACCTGAGACACATCATTGGCTAGGACGAATGGTTCATCTCTATAACCAAGATTGTTGAGATCCACTGTTGTCATTCCGTACAACTGGTCTATCTTTACCCCTTCCCCATTCAGGTTGACCCATTTGCAACGAAACAAAGGGACCTTAAAAGAGACTCCATAGTCTAGTTCCCATATCTCCTCTATGTAACCATAATATGTGTCCTTTTGTCCATTCTCGTCTATTGCATCAAAGCGGACACCACTATTTTTGTTGGTGCTCTTTTTATCTTGGGCGATCGTGTAGAATGTATTCCCATTTATTTCGTACCCTTGGAAATTCAATACAGTAGAAGATGGTGACGCGGCCAACAAGTATAGCTGATCTCCAACAGTGGTGTCATTCAAGAGATGTGTCCGCATCCAACCACCGAAAGACTTCATGTGTTCATCTGTAATCCATGATTCAGGCTTCCCCGGGTTTTTGGAGCGTACAATATTCTTGTGTTCCTCGATATACGGAGCTGCCAAGGTGGAATTATGTAGAACTGTGTAGTGTGCTTTAGTGAAAGATTCCCCGTCCCTACATATCATTGCTTTCTTTCCCAGCGTGCCTTTTCCACTTAGTCTTCCCTCATGCCGCGATTCAGAAACACCAATCGGCTTAAGGTCAGGAATAAAGTCAACACAAAACTCAATGACCTCCTCTGTTCCATATCCCTTGGAGATGCTTCCTTCTGGTCTACCACGGTTATGAACATATTTCTTTATGACTCCCATGAACCTCTCAAAGGGGAACATATTGTGCAGAAATACCGGACCGAGAATGGCAATCTCTTCCACTAGATGAACTAGGAGATGCGTCATAATATTGAAGAAGGATGGTGGGAACACCAATTCAAAACTAACAAGACATTGTACCACATCCTTCTGTAACCTTGGCAGAATATCTGGATTGATTACCTTCTGAGATATTGCATTGAGGAATGCACACAGCTTCACAATGGGTACTCGAACATTTTCCGGTAGAAGCCCCCTCAATGCAATCGGAAGCAACTGCGTCATAATCACGTGACAGTCATGAGACTTCAGGTTTTGGAACTTTTTCTCTGCCATATTTATTATCCCCTTTATATTAGATGAGAAGCCCGACGGCACCTTGATACTGTAAAGGACTTCAAAAAAGATTTCCTTCTCTGCTTTGGTAAGAGCATAGCTGGCACGACTTAAGTGACGCCCTTTATCCGTCTGGTTATGTGTATGCATGTTCTTTGGGTCTTTCATAATTTGTTGGTCCTCCCGTGCTTCAGGTGTATCTTTTGTCTTCCCATACACGCCTAGGAATCCTAGCAGGTTCACGCAGAGATTCTTCGTCACGTGCATCACGTCGATTAAAGAGCGGACACGCAGGACTTTCCAATATGGCAGCTCCCAAAATATAGATTTCTTCTTCCACATGGGTGCGTGTCCTGTAGCGACGTCGTTCGGAACTGATTGACCGCCGGGACCCTTTCCAAAGATTACTTCTATGTCCTTGACCATATCAAATACATCATCACCAGCAGGGAGTTCAGGCTTCTTCCGGTGATCTGCCTCACCTTTGAAATGCTTGCCTTTCTTTCTTACGGGATGATTGGTCAGAAGAAATCACCGATTCTCCAGGTACACAACCTTCTTGCATTTATACAAATATGTACCTTCGGTCTTATCTAAATAGTGGGTGCATGCCTCATATCCCTTGTTTGTCTGTCCTGAAAGGTTACTAAGAGCAGGCCAATCATTGATGGTTACGAATAACAACCCTCGTAGATCAAATGGCTCCTGTTTGTTCTCATCCCACGCACGTACACCTGGTTTGCCCCACAACTGTAAGAGTTCTTCAACTAATGGCCTAAGGTACACATCAATGTCGTTGCCCGGTTGCTTCGGGCCTTGGATGAGCACTGGCATCATAATGAACTTACGCTTCATGCACAACCAAGGAGGCAGGTTGTAGATACATAGAGTCACGGGCCAGGTGCTGTGACTGCAGCTCTTCTCCCCAAAAGGATTCATGCCATCCGTACTTAGACCAAACCATAAGTTCCTTGCGTCACCTGCAAAGTCTGGGAAGTCTCTCTCGATTTTTCTCCACTGTGACCCATCAGCAGGGTGTCTCAACTTCCCGTCTTTCTTACGGTCTTCTTTGTGCCATCGCAACAACCTGGCATGCTCTTTGTTTCTGAACATGCGTTTCAACCTTGGTATTATAGGAGCATACCACATAACCTTAGCAGGAACCCTCTTCCGGAGGGGCTCTCCCTCAACATCAGCAGGGTCATCTCGTCTGATCTTATACCGCAACGCGTTGCATACCGGGCATTTATCTAAATTCTCATACTCCTTACCGCGGTAGAGGATGCAGTCATTAATGCATGCATGTATCTTTTGCACATCTAATCCGAGAGGACAGAGAGTCTTCTTTGCTTCGTAGGTACTCTCGGGAAGTTCGTTATGTTTTGGAAACTTCGGCTTCATTATTTTCAGCATCTTTTCAAATGAGGAGTCAGTTAGACCACACTCTGCCTTCCATCGCAACAATTCCAGTGTGGTACCGAGCTTTGTGCTGCCATCTTCACAATTTGGGTACAACAATTTCTTGTGATCTTCTAACATGCCCTCTAACTTCAACTTCTCATTTTCTGTTTCACAGTCTCGCTTTGCATCAGAAATGACACTACCAAGTTCATCAGCCGGCTCATCTGATGCCCGTTCTTCACCTCTTTCCTCTCCATTGTCTTCCATTGCAGTATCACTGTATTCAGGAAACATATGATGATAGTTGTTATCATCATCTTCTTCTTCACCATCTTCCATCATAACCCCTCTTTCCCCGTGCTTGGTCCAGCAATTATAGTTGGGCATGAAACCTTTCATAATCAGGTGGCCGCGAATGATTTTCGAGGAAGAGTACTCCTTGTTGTTCTGACATTGAACACATGGACAACGTATAAATCCATTCTCTTTGTTTGCCGTAGCCACATCGATAAATTTATCCACGCCTTTGATATACCCGGCTACGCGCCGGTCACCGTACATCCATTCCCGACCGTTCATCTGCATCATATAAGTAAGTTTATCAAAAAACAGGACATCATAAATAGTGAAATAACCAATTCACACCGACACATGAATTGTATCAATGACCTAGAAAAGATAAGATTGCTAACCTCGATCGAGGGAAATAAAGAGGAGAAAGCTCAAGTGCGTCTCGGACACCTTCTATATTTTTGTTCTATGAGAAATTCAACGGGATTATTCACTCAAACATTTCATCAAACACCTTCAATGCATGCATAGAAGAGAAAAACTAGCACACCCCTCACACCTTCCACCATTCGAAAAAACAGAGTGGAGGCAGAGGGGACTGGGGCGTTGCATTTATAGAGGGCAGGAGAATACGTCCCGGTTGGAGCCAGCAACCGGGACTAAAGGTACGTGCCACGCCACGTGGCTGTGGCCAAACCTTTAGTCCCGATTGGTGGCTCCAACCGGGACGTATTCCCCCTTACCAACCGGGACGCATTGCCCTTGGCCCCGTGTCCGCTCCAACAGGGACGCGTGCCAGTATTATTCTCGGTTGGTGGCGCAACCAGGACTAATGCTTTGAGGGGTTGCGAACGGATGGCCCATTTTCCACTAGTGGGTAAGGCAGAATTACTGCCTGAAAGCTCAAAATCAAGTGCCCTAAATCTGTTTTGGAGTACCATGGTTGGTTGACAATATACCCACACACGGTCCTTCCGGTAGCGACCAGGGTCGACATGCAGATATTTTCTCATTGTCTTTGACCGAGACATGCATGTCTTATACCTGGCCCTCAGCTCTGCACGCATCTGCGTGCATGTATTGACGTTTAATTATTTGACACGACTTGCACGATATATAGCTAGCTAGACTACTTTTGCTAGGAGCATCACCAACTATTTTTGACTCTACTGCTCAGCTAGTACTCTACTACTCCGTACTTAGCTAGCTACCCCACGGCGGACGATCCATCCATATATAGTACTGGGGCTTATAGCTCCTATGCGACGTCTTTACGTGGAATTGGAAGGAAAGCGACATCGTTGTAAACAATAGCTGGCATGCGACGGTTGTGAGGCGGCAAATAGCTCCCGTGCGACACTTCTACTTAACCCCACGAGACCGTCAACGAATTCGAATCAGCTGAGCACAGTAGGACCCACAGCCTCTCCACGTCACGGCGGAACTCACCTGATGTCCACCTCATATCGTGGGACCCACCCTGTGGTCGAAGAGAGCCGTTGGCCCCGATCCGTCCCTGTACCTGAGCACTCCCGCCACCGTTCCAGCATCTCATCCCCTTCTGTTTTCTTCTCCGGCGAGCAAGTGCGGCAACGCCGGCGAGGGATGTCGAGCTCTGCTTCCTCCCACCGCTCATGGCCTCGGTATGGTGCGGTGCCGATGAGGAGGTGCCCCGATTGCCCCCGTACCGCGCCCCTGAAGCGGCTTGTCACATCCACCGACAAGAACGACAACATTGGTCGGGAATTTGTGAAGTGTGAGAGCAAGCCCGAGCCGGGAAAGGTGAGATCTGAGTGTTCCGAGCGCCAATTTCTCGCTTTTCTTTCGAAATTTCATGCATTTCATCGAATTTGGGATTTAGGGTTCATCTCTGCGATTTCAGGAACTGCCAAAATGTGGGCATTTTGAGTGGCTTGATGAGTACATCGAGCGAATTGGGGTGGAGGTAGCATCCCGGGAGCTCGAAAACCCGTCCGTGGTGGAGCAATTGGGATGTGGCAACCCCATTTCCGCTGGTACTACGGTGGATGCGGAAGTGAAGGCCGAGCTAAAGAAGATGAACAAGCAGCTAAGGCAAATCATCGAATTGAAGAAGCAGGACAATCTGATGGCCGGTTTTTTTTATTTTTGTGTAATTTCTCTCGGATTAGTTTATCTCCTCATCGTTAGTCATTAGACAGCGCAGTCAGTGTTCGAGTGATGCTTTGTAATGGATGTAATGGTCTATGTCTTTGGCTTGAATAAAATGCAACACAAATTCGGGCTAATTTTGAGCTGCTCTGTTTTCGAAATCAGTGTTTCTTCAGTTTCGTCAGTTTCGTCAGTGTTCCTTTTATCAGTGTGCAGGGGGCGCCCGTGTGCAGGGGAGGGGGAGGGGTTGAAAAGTAAAAAAACAATTGACGAGGATTGAAAAAGGCCAGGCCCAAATATAACTTAGCCATGCCAAAATGGACGTATCCAGGCCCAATAGTAACTATATGTTGATTGGGCAAAAAAATGGTACTCACGTTACAATCTAAATAGGAACGTGTGGATCTGCAGATACTCGTGCTCAGGTTGCAATCTTTTTTTTTGCAAAAGTAAATATATAAATGAAGTCCAAGAACATCCATTTAACTAACATAACTTGGGCGCTCCTTTAACTTATGTAAATATGTAAATGTCTTATTTGAAAATGAACCATGTGTTGTATGAACTTGTTTTTGTGTCTTTTGTTTTATACACTTGTAAATATATAAATATTGCACGAGTATTATATGAACTTGTTTTTGTGTCTTTTGTTTTATACACTTGTAAATATATAAATATTGCACGAGTATTATATGAACTTGTTTTTGTGTCTTTTGTTTTATACACTTGTTGTTTTGGGTGTTTTGACAAATGACAATACAATAAAACACATATTACAATGAAACAAGGGATAGATAATATTGGGATAACATTACTTATATTAGATAGGGGGGATCGATAACATTACAATAAAAATAAAAAAGTACAATAATATAGAAGGGGCGGAATAGGCGCCCCGCCTAAACCCTGGGCTAGCCCCTAAACCCTAACCCCCTACTCCATCGGCGGTGGAGGCGGTGCCGGTGCAGCCGCATTCCACGCAGACAGCCTCTCCCGCTAGTCCCGCTTCCGTTGCTCCTCCCGGAAGGCCCGGCCATTGGCCTCCCGTTGCTCCTCCTCCTGCCGTCTGCGCCTTTTCTTCAAGGAGCGCTGGGCCTCCTTCTCCTCCCACCTGGCGATAGCAGCCTCCTGCTTTGCCTCCTCCTTCGCCGCCTTATCCCAGTAGGCTTCGGAGGGGAGGTCACCGCCGCCTGGGAGGTTGGGGACGGGGTTGTGGACGATGGGGGCCTGGTCTCCCTAGGGGCAGGGCGGGGACTTCTTCTCCTTCTTCTTACAACGCTTGGGGCGCGTGGGCGCCCGCTGCTCCCACCACTGCTTGTGGTCCGGGTGGTTGTCCTCGTCGCTTAATTCGTTGTCGGAAGGGAGGCGGAAGGGGGAGGTCGCCATGGTCGGAGTGTTTGGGGGGCGGCTGGGAGGAGGCAAAGGGACGGGCTCGAGGTTGAAGAGATGAGGGGCAAGATGAGATGAGGAGGCAAAGGCGTTTTGCCTATTTATTGAGGGCGGGGCGTGAAGGGCGGCGTGGGAATCCAGCGTCGCGTTGGCGCAGACGCCGAGACGAGACGCGTGCGCTGCGTTGCCCCTGCATGCATGATCAATGCGAAAGAGACGGGAAGCGGGGCAGCGGGCGTGATCAATGCGAAAAAGAGAAAAAAATAGCTAGGATGCGACGCCCCCGCCCCTGCATGCATGCATGTGCATTAATGCGAAAGAGAGAAAAAAACGTCCAAGGTAGTTGTTCATTGGTAGTGAAAAATAAAAGGGAAAATATAATTTGGCCTTGATTTACTTCGGTAATAAATGCAAGAATCTAGTACCAAGGTACTCGTTCGTTTTTACACACGCAAGAAAAATCGGTGGGAGTAATATTGACTTTTTGTATGGCGCATGAACCAGATGGAAGTAAATTTGACTGAAGAAAGTTGTTCGACGTACACTTATTTAATGGGGCAGCGCTGTTGCACGCAAAATAGCTAGACTGCGACGCTAGGGCAGCTGCTGCATGCATGGTGCAGCCCGCCCAGACGCCGAGACGAGACGCGTGCGCTGCGTTGCGTGTGGGAAGCGGGCGTGATCAATGCGAAAGAGAAAAAAAATAGCTAGGATGCGACGTACTGTAACCCCTGCACCGCCGCCCCCGACACTGCATGCTGCATGCATGGTGCAGCCCGCCCCGCCCAGCGCCCTCGCATGCCACGCTCGGTCCAACGGTCTGGAGTGTGCCAACGTTGTACGTTATATTTATTACATATTTTAGATTTTGATATTTTTTCTGCTGGTCATAGTGACATGCATACTCCCTCTGTCCACAAATAAGTGTACGTTTGGCTTCAAAATTTGTCCACAAAAAATGTACTTCTACCTTTCCAATGCACTTGGGCATCGACTATGTAGTCCATAAGGCTATCCACAAGCCAAAAAGTAGTCCATATGGCTATCCATATACATAGTGGAGGTTTACTTTAGAAGATTTTCCTTAAGGGTGACCTACAAGCTTATGGGTTGCCCACAAGCAATAAACATAGATGTGGTATCATGCATATGTTACTAGTCTAAGTTACTACTACATAGTGCAAAATAACATAGATGTGGTATCATGCAAAGTCTCATTTATTACAATGAACCTGAGGGGAGTAAGTTTGACTGGAGAAAGTTGTTACACGTAAACTTATTTAATGCGACGGAGGGAGTAAATACGCTGCAGCGCTGTTGGACGTAAAATAGCTAGACTGCGACGCTAGGGGCAGCTGCATGCCCGCATGGTGCAGCCCGCCCCGCCCAGCGCCCCCGCATGCCACGCTCGCATGCCACGCTGTTGCACGTAAAAACGATGAAGCCAATCAGATTCCAGAATCATCCATCCCACGGATCGCCAAGAACTAGCCGCGAAATCCTTCTAAGAGACGCCAACCAATCAAGTTGCAGAACAAGCCCTTCCACGGATCGCCCAGAGCCACCCGCGAAATCCTTCTAGAAGACGCGATCGGACGGCCACAGTGTCGCGCTAGGGTTAGATCTACGTTCCTCATTCGGCCTTAGGGTTAGCTGGGTTTAGGATGCAGTCAACGGGGTTTCACAAGTTTGACAGACATTCAAATGTGCATAAATAATTTCAAAAAAAAATCAAAAAAATACAAAACCTTCGCATGGTGTCATGTTATGTGACATAGTTGTGAGGAAAAATATCAAACTTGGTCTATTGATCATATTTCAAAAAACCCTTCACAAAATGACCTATCTCCTCCGAGGTTTTCTGGCTTTCGGGTCAAATGACCAATGATATGGCTAGAATCAAGGCATAGTTTGTGATAATGTGCCCATATTTGGCATGCATGTCTATAATGGGATGACTAACAATGTTGTAGCACAAAGTTTTCCTTTTCGACGCACAGAAAAATCATTTTCTATTTTCTGAGTGCCGAAAGAGGGGGGGATTTGTGAAGCAACCACCAAATTTAAGTTTCAAAATGGTAACATCCTATTTTTCAAAAATACTAGACCACCTAGAATGTACAATTTCCCAACCTGAGTATCTCAAACCTTTTATTCCATCCCTGGTGAAAAAGACAAATCCTGCCGAATCGGCTGGAAGTGGGTAAGATATGAACTACAGGTACATGATTCCATGCTGATGATTTTTTGTAAAAATAATTTTTAGGTTCACAACATGCTATTTCATCAGAGATCCAATGCTAGTTTTGCGAGCCTCAGCCCCTAGCTAAGAATATTTATGAAAACCCTTCAAGTTTGACCAGACATTCAAATGTGCATAACTAATTCAAAAAAAATCAAAAAAATACAAAACCTTCGCATGGTGTCATGTTATGTGACATAGTTCTGAGGAAAAATATCTAACTTGGTTTTAGAAATGGTCGAAAAAAAACTTGCTTAGAAATGGGGTGGTTTACCCTAGCTTTGGAGCCCATTTCTACCCCATTTTGGGTGAGGGTGAGTTGTACTTCACAAAAGGGATCAGGGTGAGGATGAGTTGTATTGTACATATGAGAAAAACGTTGGAAGCTCATACAAACATAGAAAAGTGACATAGCTACATATGTTGAAATTCAAATTTACCATCATATTTGAATTTTGTCCAAATTATCAACAAGTGACAAATTATTATAATAACAAATTTTTACAACAACAAGTGCCAAATTATTACAACAACAAGTGTCAAATGTTTACAACAATAACAAATGTCTATTTCTTTTGGCTCTTCTTACCCCTCGTTTTCTTCTCCTTCTCAAGTTTCACACCACACAATAGGTTTATGCTCTTCTTTTTCTTACCATTACCATCTGGCCTCCCCACAGCACGTCCAAGAGTCTCCTTCACCTCCTGCACCTCCTCAACAACCTCATGATCATGATCCAGAGCCTCATCAACATGGTCACTTTGCACCAGAGCCTCAACAACATGGTCACTTTGCACCAGAGCCTCAACAACAGGCTCATTTTGCACCAGAGCCTCAACAACAGGCTCATTTTGCACCAGAGCCTCAACAACAGGCTCATTTTGCACTAGAGCCTCAACAACAGGCTCATTTTGCCCCTCATTTGCACCAGTGCTTCCAAATCAGAAACGGTGTGCCCTAAAGCCTCAACAGTTTGCACATCATCCTCCAAAACAAGTTCAGATTGCACCTCAGCAGCACCAAACATGATCTGGTTAGTTCTCTTCTTTCTTTGGCCATTGATTCTTGCCCTTTTCACTGGCCAGCATTCGTCAACAACAAGAGGTGGGCCTTTTTCTCCATGCTTCCTCCTGAAAACAAGCAAGTTAGCTGGGGGAGAAAAATCATCAACAAGAAATGGGATAGATTTTGGATGAACATACTTTGGCTTTTCAGCAGTGTATCTGCACTTGGTAGAGCCAGCTCGGTGTCCAAGTTCTTCACAGAGTTTGCATCTATTCTTGTTACCTTTTTGGGCCCTTTTTGGCTTGGCATCTTTCTTTTCATCTTTCTTTCCCTTCTTGCTGCTCCCACCTTTCTCAAACCAAGCCTTGAATCTACTCTGCTTGGGCCTGCCAGCCTTTCTTTTCATCAAAGGAGGACACAAGGAGAACTTAATGTCCACTTCAGGCCACTAAGACTGATCTGTAAGTGCTGGAATTGGTGTTCCATATGCAGCCTTGAATTTTGCTATAGAATAATACTCATGCAAATATGGGTGCATATTTAGCTTGTGTTTGGAGGCCAAGAAAAGTATGGCATGCTCACAAGGCTTCCCAGTGTGTTGCCACTCAAGGCATGTGCATTCATGCAATTGAGTGTCAACAACATGCCTCCTGCCAGTCTTTGTATCTCTGACTTCAGCACCCCACAATGAGGATTTCTCAACACGCAAATGTGCAAGATTTCTGCTCCTGTTGACCACCTGCTGCACAACATCAGGAAGCTTATCTCCTTGAAGAACATCACCAAGCCTTCTTCTCAATTCCCACAACCTCATGATCATGATCCTGATCTGGTCAACCATGTCATGGACAGGCAAGTCTTTTAACTCCTTCACTTTGTTGTTGAAACTTTCTGCCAAATTATTGTTGATATGATCACATTTGATGGCAGTGTTAAAACCAGACCTGTACCATAAAAGAGAATGGTAGGTTTCCAACCATGTACAAAACTTGACCCTATCCTCCTCAGAGCATGCCGCCTTAATCTTCTCAAGGTGATATGAATGTGTCTGCCTGGTGTAAGATCTTGCTGCTGGCCACATGCGTCCAAAATCATCTCCTCTGAATTTTTTGATCAAATTCATCCACATATGGCCGAAGCACTCCCTCTGCTCAGCATGAGGGAAAACAATCTTCACTGCATTTTCTAAACCTTTACATGCATCTGTGTGCACTGCCAATGGAGAGACTGGCCCTATGCATCTTTTCAACTGCATCATGAACCATGCCCATGATGCCTCTGTCTCAGACTGAAACATGCCAATAGCTACAGGGAACATCCAATTGTGTCCATCTAAAGCATTGCATGCTTCTAGTTGACCATTCCACTTTCCAGTCAAGAAAGATGAGTCTATACTCAAATATGGACGGCAACCTGCTTTGAAGCCATCGATGCAAGGCTTTAAAGCCATGAAGAATTTAGAGAAGAAGACTTTCCCATCAGCTGTTACCTCAGTATCTATCTCCACAACACTGCCAGGTGACCTCTTCTCTACTTCTGCTTTGAAGTTATAAAGCATTCGAAAGGTATTTGCCCAATCACCATATAGCTCTTTCATTGACCTTTGCTTTGCCTTCCACACTATAGTATAATTCAGCTTAATGGGGTACTGCTTTTCCAAGTCTATTTTCAGTCTCTTTGCAGTGCTGTTTGGTGTTGTGGCTAAAATGGGCTTGATCTTTTCTGCAACCCATAATTGTGATGTCATCTTTGTAACTGTTTGAGAACTTGTAATGCAAGTATGAGGTTTTGGAATTTGATTCACTCTTATTGTCCTTCCATCAGGTTGGCGTCTAGCAGATATATACCACTTGCAAGGTTTGGCACCACCATCATAACCTATGCATTTTGCATAGAACTTCTTTTTATCAGTCCACATAGTCTTGGTAGCAAACTCACGTTTGACTGCATATGTCCTGAAACACATCCTGAATTCATCCATGCTTGGAAACAATCTCCCAACTTCAATAACTAGGTCCTCTTTGTCATAAACTGTTACTAGCTCATCATCATGTGCATCATCTACATGAACTGCAGCATTTTCCAACAACTCTAGATCTATATCTGCCTCTTCATCTCTTAAATGGTTGTCACCATCATTTGCAGCTTCATCCCTCTTCTTCTCCTTGTCTCTGTCATCTATAGGAATGCCAAAAAGCTTTGCCATTTCAATGTCATCTATTGGTGCAATGACCAAATCAGTGCGGTCATGTATCTCAACTGAATTCCAATCAACAGTTACAATCCTTTGTGCATTACCATCTGCAGCCTCCCCTTGTGCATTAGCATCATCATCCTCCACTCTTAACACTTCCAACTCAGTAAGTATAGGCATTACTTGCCTTTGTGCAGCCCAATCATCCTCGACCATCTGAGCAGCCAGCTTCGAGGCCACATATCCAACCCTCGAATCAGGTTTCAGATCAATGAGCTCTGCTAAAAACAGAACAGTTTTGCTTGTCCAACCGTTTCGCTCATCGATTTCATCAACTATATGTTCCCCTGTCTCAACCCTAACATAGTCACATTTGCAATCATCAAATCGTAACAAAGAAACTTCTTGCTCTGGCCCCCAAACCACACTATCCCCAATTTTTTCCACCATTTTCCTTACTGCCTCCTCTCCCATGTTTATTAGCTCTTGGGGATCAACATGTTCTAATTCCACCTCCCATTTAACAACCGTGTCTCTCTCAATGATCTGCGTGCTGCCATCAACTAAAACAGCCCTAGAGGGAAAGAAATTGATGCGAAATTCGAAGGTTTGGCGCGCAACATCGTCTCCCCTGTTTTTGGCGGGCACTGTGAGCTAGCGGAAGCGAACAAAGAGCTCAACCTTAGAGAAATTAAGTGCAGAGATACGGGATATACCGATTAGAAGTCCCCTCTCCATGCTCCATATCGTTCCCCCTCGCCCCGTTCAGCACACCCTCGCCTCCACAATCTAGCATCAATGGGCACGCTCAGATCTCGAATTGAGAAGAATGGGAGAGGAATTAGCTTTCAAATGGCACTCACCACCTTCGTCGTCGAACGAAAGCGCCGCCGCCTAAATTAATTGTCGTGCCGCCGCCGGCGCCGAGAACGATGGGTGAGGTCCGCCGCCGCCGTCGGGGAAGCTACAATCAGTGTTACGCGCGCTCTCGGTCGGAAGCGGTTGGTTTGACTGGCTGTCCCAACCAACCGGTTTGGATTAACCCTAATATTGGAACAAAGTTAAATGTGTCCTTACGACCGTTTTAAGGCCCGTGTGGCCCTAGGATATTAGCTGCCTCACAACCGTCGCATGCGAGCTATTCTTTTCAACGATGTCGCTTTCCTTCCAATTCCATGTAAAGACGTCGCATAGGAGCTATAAGCCCATAGTACTGGGTCTTTCACTGGTAGAACTGCTAGTAAACACACGCAGCAGCAGCTAGCTAGCTAATCACTCTGAACTAGGCGTGTGCATGCTAGTACTCGTTCATGGTTAATTTGTGAGCACCACGAAACTTAATCAAGCACGAGAGACGTGTACGTGCAGTTAATCAAGCAAGTGAACAGGTCCCTGATAGGACGCGTGGATGTTACGTACGTGGCACTGTATACGTGTCGCGATCGGTCCTAATATGACGCGACACAGATCTCATGTGGCGCGGGGAGGATCCATCCAAACTCAAGCAGCAAATTACACATAATATATAATCGATGGAGTAGTTTGATCTACATAAACTAATGAAAGAAATCAAACGGGGAAAAAAACCAAACTGAGGTACAAAATGCAAGAGCTCACACACGTGTTGATGACAATATAAGATCACTTTTATTACAATTATGGAAAAGCGGATCGGAACCCCTCTGGCTGAAGCAAATACTAGTACTAGTATTGAAGATCATGTAGTACTTAATTAGGGAGAACCCTCATCCGTACTGAAGATAGTACGTACGTAACCTAGCTGGACTCGATCGGCAAGACATGCATATATAGATCACTAGGGCAACAACAGATTACCCCCGACACACACAAACACAAGCATATAATAAAGTGGAACGGATACCACGTACTTACCATGCAAGTGATAAATTAACCGACTAGCTAGCAAGACTAGTCACCAGATTATGCACTCATGCTGCATGATGTACTTAATTAGGTAGTATAGTGGGAGGATGAATCATGGAAGGACGCATGGATCTTGATGGATCTCTATGGGCACTGGAACCCTGTGGGCACGTTCTTGCCGCAGTAGTTGACGAGAAGGCTGAGGTCGATGGGCACGTTGAGGTTGATGCCCAGGATGTTGGCTCGGAGAGCAGTGCAGAGGCACACGGCGGCTTCCAGGTCGGCGAGGCCCTGGATCAGCGTGCAGCACGGCTTCTTCGGCGGCGTCCCCAGCTCCAGGTTGATGAGGCCGTTGAGCACGTTCGCGCACACGCCAAGCTTCAGCGCGTCGATCGGGCACCGCGCTACACGCCCGCCGCCGCCGCCTCCTCCCCCTGATCCGCCACCGCCGGATCCACCGCCGCCTGACCCGCCTCCACCGCTGCCGCCCCCTCCTGATCCGCCTCCGCCGGTGCTTCCTCCACCACCCCCGCCGCTCCCACCGCTGCCTCCACCTCCGCTGCTCCCTCCGCCGCCACTGCCTCCGCTCCCACCACCTCCGCCTGTTCCTCCACCGCCACCCCCGCCTCCTCCTCCTCCACCGCCCCCGCCTCCGCCCGGGCTGGGGCAGTAGCCGCACGCGTCGGAGAAGGTGACGAAGAGAAGGTTCAGGGCCAGCAGCGTGGCGATCACGGCCACCTTCTTCGCCATGGCTGCTTTCCAAGCTAGCTAGCGCGTGGGCACTGTTCGTGTACAGGGGTTTAGATCAGCTCACTGATCTGCCTCTCAGTGTGTGTGTGCGGCAGTGCAAGGGAGATCGGGTTGGTATTTATAGCACAGGCGCGGAAGGAAAGGCAGGGTTTTGCTCCTAGCTTAGCTAACACATTGTGGACGCACTACACAGATATTTTACTCTGCATGCATGTGAAGAAGACTGGGGAGCAAGAGCTACTAGCTAGCTAGCTGGCCGCTACAGGCGCAGGAAGAAGACCAGGGGTGCGTGCATGTGAGCTGGCCGCTTTGCGCAAGGAAGGAGACGAAGACGGCGAGATGGGAGAGCTGTTTGGAGCTTTGGATGGTTAGCCATTTCTAGGGCCATCAGGGCCTAGTGCTGGCAGAAAAGATGGCGTACGGCTCTCTCTCTCCCATGGCTCTTGCATACTATACCACTGTAGTCTCCGGCTTCACTTTACAGTACAGCTGATGATGCGGTGGTGGTTTGGAGCTTTGCCGATTGTGCATGGATGGATGGTGCCGTGTCATTCCCATCGATCGGCCGCCTTGTCAAATCACCCTTCAGCTACCCATCTGCTACAGTGCGTCCCGTGACCGTCACGATCGAGACCAGGGATGCTCTTGCACTAGGTACCGGGCAGCGTATTTACTCCCTCCTATTTACATACTCGCTCACTCTGTCCGCAAATAAGTGTACATCTAGCTTTTAACAAAGTCAAATATAATTAAATTTAATTAATTTTATAGAAAAATATAGGAACATACATTAAATCAAATTGACATATTATGAAACTAGATTTAAATACGGAAAATTTTGGTAGCGACCGGTCTGAAAAAATCTAAACCCAGCGGACTGTCCGGAGTCCGCATGCCACTAAACAACAAACCAAATCAAAGCCAGCTAAGAAGCAAATCATAAATTTAAAATGTTTTCTAGATCAAACCATTTGTCCGATTTAGGATCCGTTTTCACCGTTAGGCTAGTCGCGATAAGATCTTCGAAAGTAGATCCCATGTTGATATGTTTCGATGAAAAAAATTCGAACCAAAAAGTTATCAACCCCTAACACGTGAGTTATCCATGTCATAGTATGTAATTTATCCACCTAAAATATACAAGTTATCCAACATATAAACGGCTTGGGTCGAGATGTTCTCATATTTCTCATGTGGATAACTTTTTATTTATTTTTTGGCCTCATAAAACCTCGGTTGCCCAATCTATGTTAGTTTGGTTAATTAAATGTGAGGTACGAGCTAATTTAAATTGGGACATGATAGCTAGGTGTTACAATACCGAGACTTTATCGTTATCGATGCGTTGCGACGAAGTCTTGGCACACTAACACCGTTCGACGCTTCGTCAATCATATGCCGCGATAGCGGCAACGACGATAAAACCGAACCGCTAGACTATTGGTTGCGTGTTGCATTTGTTCACTACAACTTAGGGTGGTTGATGCATAGGCATAAGACCTCCTTTATTATATCGTATGCAAAAGAGGCTTAGATTTAATTTTTTAAAATAATTTATTCTTAAATCCGAATCGCTAGAATAACTTTTATATTCTATCTCTGGGTTAAATTTTATAGTGGTGGATAACTTACATGTTATTAGGTGGATAACTTATATGTTGGAGCATGGATAACTCTTATGTTAATGGTGGGTAATTATTGTATAATATCATCAATAACTTTTTGTTTATCTCTATGAGTAACTTTGTAAAATTTTCAGGATAATTTTAGTTCTCTTTGTGGCCACTATATTTCTTACGTCCTGGTTACCTCCGTTTTAGTTAATTACGTGTGCAATAGACTTACTTGATTGATTTGAACATGGTAGCCTAGATGTTAGGATAGTGGTACTTTGTAGTTGTTGACTCGTGAAAATGGATTCTAAATTGGAGGAGTTCATATTTGTGTTTTTGTATGCATATAAAAACTCAAACATATAACCCATTCATATGGTGGATAACTTATATGTTATCTGATGGATAACTTATATAGTACAACCTGGATAACTTACGTGTTACGCGTGGATAACCTTTTGGTTCGAAAAAAAAGTTTTCGAAACATATCGACATGGGATCTAGTTTCGAAGATCTTGTCGCGGTTAGTCTAACGGTGAAAACGGATCCTAAATCCGATAAACGGTTTTATCTATAAAACATTTTGAATATTTAGATTCCCGCATTTAATTCTTGATGACATCACCTTTTTCCTCTTATGTTTAATACCGAGTTCAATGCATGCACACCTCCTGGGATTCTTCTTTTTGGCTGGTAGCATACAAGTTGGGGCCGACGTGTTTTCTAACACACATGCATGCATTATTGTCGGAATCCTGCCGAATTTTGCAATCTAGCAACCGGTCTAAACGTAGCGGCGTCTTAAAAATAAATCTAATAGTAACAATTTAGTGTTATAAATATTGGTAAGTTGTCCTAAAAAGTTAGTCAAACGTAGTAAAATTTGACTTAAGACAAGACTAGAAGTACACTTGTTTGCGGACGAGGGAGTATGTCGTTGGTTTACTTAAGCGGCTTTGCTAATTCCCAGTCGATCGACGATCTAAGTCAGAGCTCAGTCATGTCAATTAATATTTCATTGAATTTGCATTGTGATTCATGGGTTCCGTGGGTTGCAACTGAGATTTTTCACTTTCAAACTGAGATTTTTCTTTTTAAATGGAATGAAAACTAAGATTTTTCCAACTAAGACATTTTTGGTCGTAAATAGGGGCTTGAAACTGAGAATGAAGACATCACATGATTGAGAATTAAACCAATTCTCAATCGAACAGAGGATTTTTTAAACACAGCTCATGTTGCCGCTGATCAAGCTGGTTGTGTATGAGCTCTCAGCCGCAGAGCAACCACATGTTTTATACTACTCGGTCCCTACTTAAACTGAGATTGGTGCGTACGTGGATGGAGACGACGGGGAAAAGTCATGGAAACCCACTACTACATTGCACGTCGGTGTTCATGGGGAAGACGCGGGAGCATGCATCGTATTCATCGAGATCAATCAGCTGGCTTGGCCGCCTTCTCCGACCGCCGAGCACCCACATGCATGCATGCATGGTGCTAATTTACGATCACATTTCTTTTCTGATTCTGAAAATTATAGTACATGCACCGCACGCACAGCTGCATGGGCATGGTCTGCCCATGGTTTTGGTCAGTAGCTTAGCTTAGCTGTGAGTGACAGTTTTGGCGACATATGAGGAGCCTGCACGTTCATCAAGGTTATCACCTCCTCACCGTATCATGATCAGCTCGGTCTGGCTGGCACACGCATGCTGCCAGACGTGCCGCGTCTCCGTGTCTCTCGATCAATCTCTTTTGTCGACCCTGGCTACTGTGTAAACTAACGTCTGTCTTATCTTCTGGGCTGGAGGGCATAAATTTAAGTCGGCTTATTACATGGGCACTCTGTCGAGTTTTCCTCCACACACTAGTATAGTTTTATCAAGCTTCAAATGTCGTGATGAGCATCATGATTCTAAATCCAAGTGAGGTCATGCACTACCTCATGGTAACGGGAGATACAATTGGGTGATGCTGGTTTCTTCTTATAATTCTCCTTTTTGTTAAGTGCGAGATAGAGAGGAGATGAGAAGACCGACTTCACTCAACTTGCTAGAGACGCACTCTTGGAAATGAAGACAAGTATCATTTGTCATTTTTCACAAGATAATTTTACTTCGAAGCACATTTTATTTCTAAAACTACTTGGGAAGTATGGAGACGGGTCGACACCGACGTTCGGTCCAAGCGCATCCATTCCTTCTCGGCATGACGATGACCCCGCCACTGCAGATGTACCTCTTGCCCTTAGGAAATGCATGAGCTCCCCCACCGCTATACTTCGCCCGGTCAGTGGTGGTGATGGTGCTCTCCTTGATGTCTTCCGTTACTGCAGCTTCCTTTGATCGCCACCCAACTTAACCGTGAATTGCACTTATCGACTTTATGCACCATTCATAAATCACGTTTGTTGAGATTGTATTTATACTGAAATTCTATACTTCGTAATAATTAGTTTAATATTTTAATAGGTTAAATTATTTTGTAAAGATTTTGGATAAGTGAGCACATACAAAATCAACTAATATTTATTATGCTCATTTTGTTATACATGATTCTAATATTTATATTTGAAAAGACTAGTGTCATTGTTGCTTCAACAATGTTTTGTAAGCAAACTTTAGTTTCCTATATTTTAGATATATTGGTATTAATATGATCTTGAAAAATAAATCACCTTATATGTGAAAAGCAAAACAAAGTCGCATTGAGATTAATTTGTGATACTTCAATGAGTTATAATCTATATATATGTGTATCCACACACTTGTATCCTTTGATATCTTGTTAGATATCTCCAAAATACACGGTCTAACAATACCACATATAGTGGTGGAAACTTAGATCTTGATCTCATATTTTGATTCCTCAAAGGGTTTTGAGTTTTGGTGGAGAAATGGGGAGATCTCATGGTTTTTGAGGTGCTCAACAAAGGTAAGCTTCTTTTATTTTTTGTGCAGCAATGTAGGTTCCTATTGGAGAAGAAGGGTGGCTTATACATGTCCACATAAAAACTAGTTGTTTGACATTTTCGTGACCACCAGGAATCAACTCTGAATTCTGGGCGGTTCTTGAAGTTAGTGATTCTTTTTCCTGGGCGGTTCTTGGCAAACCGTATCCTAGGTGGTTCTTGAAGTTAGTGATCGTCCTTTTTACTTCAACAGTCTTCACTTTGGGAAAGAATTGAAATACAAATTCTCCTCTAAGCTTTTCCCAAGTATCAATTTTTCTGCAGGGAAAATTTTAGACCAAGCTAGAGCAGTGTTCGTTAGAGATTGGCTAAATAATTTAAGTTTTAATTCATCATCTGAATAGCCTTTCAATTAAGTGTCCAACATAACTCGGTAAGATGCATTAGGCGAGAATATGGATCCTCATCTGGATCATCTCCTGGAAAAGTTTTCTTATGAATAATAGTGATGAAACGAGGGTTAACCTCATATTCTGACTCTCTTCCACACGGGAATTCCTTAACGAATCCTCTATTATACTTCCCGAGGTATTTGGTTGCATCAAAATGATTCACCAGCCCAAGTGCGGTCATGGTGTTTACCTGAAACTAGTAAATAACTTTAGTAAAATAATTAATAGAATTAGCAACTAAGAATAAAGACCAAAATCACTCAGCTCCCCGGCAATAGTGCTAGAAAATAGCTTGATGACTACAAGTGCACAGATCGATTGTAGCTAGTTTCGAAATAAGAGTATCAAACCCAAAGAGAGCTATTTGGTTAAGATCTTTATGCCTATCGTCACTATCTACCAAAGGATACGTGTAAGCTATGTTTGATCTCAAGTAAAGGGTGTTTGAAAGGTTTAGTGTTTGTGTGCAAAAAAGTAATAAAAGAAAGTAAAGTAAAAAAAGTAACAAAAGAGTTGGAAATGGTGTTGGAACTCAATAAGGATAAAATTTTGTCGGGGATGTAGGATATACCACTAGCATATGAGAATTATTCATGATTAGGATAACCCATGTCTTTGGTCATGACATGTGTTAAGGGAGCTCCATAATAATATGTTCAAGTCTTGTGAGCAGCCGCTTCTACGAGCCAAGTATTTAGGTCATCTCTAAATAACCACTGCAATGCCTATGATAAAATCACTTCTACAGACCACCATAATTAAGGGTTTTCTCATGGATATCGTTATGTGCTTAGTGAATGTCCCTTAATTCCCCTTTAACCGTGTAGGTTATAAGCCAATGCTTGCAGTCACAAAGTAACACCGGACATACTCCCATAGACGTCCAAAGGGTATTTCCCTCTCTCTAGTCCCTAAGAAAAATGCTATATGGTCGACTTCACATACCATCTAGAGAGAGAGGGAGATCTAACACAATATCATAAATCAATAGATTAAAGACCAAAGTTATAGATCATCTTTATTTCATTTCATAATAATGCTAGGGTTTCTCCATCTCCCCAAGAACAATGGAAACTACTCACACATGGAAGCAATCAACAACATCATCATATTCATATGGATGGAATGAAAGTACAAAGGAAAATCTAGTGAAAACCACAATTGGTTAGAGTTTCTTCAGATTCCTGAAGAGAAGGCGGGCCTTTTCTGTTGATTGGTGCTCATGAATAGGTAGCCTCGACTATTTGGTACACGAAAGTAGCAACAACACCAGGTCACCCATGCTGAACCGATCCATTTGCCAACAAAGGCAACATTGATGATTGCGGAATTTGCGACAAAATATGGAAAGGTGGTAAACCCAAAGTGTAATATCGATTGTGTTGGCTGGTCTAAACCATGTGAAGGATATGTCAAGCTGAATGTCGATGCAGCGTTCATCTCGGAGAATGAAGTGGGTTCCACATGCATGTTAATTACAACTATTGGATGACATGGGATGCTTCTTAGCGGCACTCAATAGTTGTATAACCCATGCTAACTCGATACAAACATGCATGCTTATTGTCTTCACATAAATTCGCGCACAATGGTCAAGTGGATATAACTTGGACATGGCGACTTTCCTATCCTGCATAACAAAATAAGTCTCCTTTAGTTGTCTTTTTTCCCCGCAAAGACAGTAGGGAAGGCATCATTTATTACTTCATAAAAGGGAACATTTGTACAACTGGAGTCTAGGAAAGTTTACAAGGTGTCCAACCATTGGGACATGCCCTCCTTTAAGCTAGGTTGGGCCCTATGCTTGACAAGCTTAAAGGCTTCTTTAAAAAAAGAAAAGCAAGTATGCAAGTTAATTGACCGAATGTGAGAAATATGTTTATTTCTATGATTCCAAATACTCCAGCAACAAACAATGAGTGTTTATTTGAAACAGTTTACATGGTCTCCTTAGTTGTCTTGCATTGTGTTAAGTTTTGTCATTAACTTATGGCCACTTTAAGTTTAGCTCTTTTTTTTTGAACTGTTAGCTCTTTATCTACTCCCCTTGTGTCCAATTAGATGTCACAAATATGTCTAAGTTCGCATGTATATACACAATAAAATACATCTAGATACATGGCGTATTTAGACAAATATACAACAAATAATTTAGGATAGAGAGAGTAGATTCTTTCTGTCAGCATTATAGGATGTTTTTTAGGAACGGAACAACTGAACAATTGTTCACTAGAATAAACTAGTCCGTGGCCCATTTATGTCCTTAGTTTTGGAGGCCCATAAGTACTTGTGGTGGAGGCGCTTATATAGGCCGAGCTCCATTGAAGTACCGGACAGTTAAAAAACTAACAAAGCTAGGTGTATGCTTCCCTAAAAAACTACTGTATCCACCTCAATGAATATCTTCTGTTTTTTTTTTGAAAAGTTTAATAATGTAAACTCTAAACAGATTTTTTAGAATAAATCATTGACATGAACAATACGTAATCAATACCATTAGTATTTTCATATGATAATTATATAGTACTTAAGGCGTGTTCGGCAGCTCGCTGGCTTCCAGCTTTCCGAAAATCCACGGCGGAGTAGCACCGAACGTCCCAACTCTGCGGAGCCCGATCCAAGAAGCCAGCCTAATTTTGTTCACAAATCGTGGAGCACCACATCTACCGATTCCCGAATCAGCCAAATCGCGGAGCAGTCAATATTTACTGGATCATGCCACCGCCTAATGAAAATGAACGGTTCGCTATCTCCATGATACCCCGTCGACCACGCCCGCATCAGGCACTCCCTTCCCCAAGTAAAAAAAAGGCCATCGCTTCCAGCCGTCGCTGCCTACTGCATCTCTGCCCCAACGTGGCCTCTTCTCCGCCTGCGCCCCGAGCTCCGCACGCCGAGCAGTTGGTCGCCGACTTCCTCCTCTACCCGCCTCAAGCAAGAGCAGAAGCCGGGCAACCCTCCTCCCTCCCATTCCCGACCTCCATCTCAACCGTCTGGTCAAGCAACATGAGGAGCAGTCGGTTCCGTCCGTCCCCAAGCTCCACGGAAGAGCCGTCGTCCTCCTAAATAGTGCTATCAAGGTGAACCTGGGAATACGAGTGCAATTATCTGCTAGTGTTGTCGATCGAATTCCCTATCGCTACTGTATATTGGATTTGGTACTACTACTGTGAGCGAGTTGGATTTGGTTTTAGTACTGTCAATTTCGTATTGCTACTGTGGGCTTATGATCTGAAACTTGGTACTGTTTGTTGCATCATAAAATAAATTGTGTCACTCTTTTTATAGTAGTACTAGTAAGCACGTACAGGAAAATCATACCGCACCAAACACGTACATCAATAGTATAAGAAAAAGGAAAAAAATTGATGAAAAAAAATGACTACGTTGACTAAGCCTGTCCACCCAAGCGGGCCAGCCCAGCTTAAACGGGCCACTGCCCAGCCAAGCGGAAGCGGAGCGATCGACTGCTGCCGAACGTTTTCAGCTCCCCAGGGGAAGCTGGCACTGGTTCGGAAAGCTGCATTTGAGGATTTTTGAGAAGCGAGGCTATTGCCGAACACACCCTTATTAAAAAGTTTGTTCAAACTCTACATATAGCTTAAGTTTTAAAAGATATCAGTCTTATTCATTGGAACGGAGATAGTCAATGGGTATATCAGTCTTATTCATTATCTGCAGGATTTTTTTTTGCCAAATCTGACCTTTTTAAGAAACTTCAACTGTATGTGATCACTCTTTGAAACTAATTTGGAATCTGACCCCTGGAGTTGGCGCCATTTTAAATGAAGCCGAAGTTATACAGGTCGGCGCCAACATGTGACAAAGGGGAACAACTTAGGGAGGTCAGCGCCGTTTTAAACGGAGCCGACCTCCTTCGGTTCGGTTTTCTGATGTGTGCGCGTCGATCTGTACAATTTCGGCTTCATTTAAAATGTCGACGACCTCAGAGGTCAGATTTCGAATTAGTTTCGAAGAGGGGTCGGATTCGGCTGAAATTTTAGATTTAGACAGATTTGGAAAAAAAAAACGCTGCGGGAGAGCCCCTTGCAAGTCATAGGAGGCATTAACCCGAACCTAATCTTGGATTCATTTGAAGACGCGTGATGATGATGTCGAGCACTATTCATCTTGAGCTGTTATGCGCTCATACTACATTACATTCGACGAGGTCACTCGCTACCCAACATGTAGTCATTTCTTTCTCAGTATACAAAAAGACAATTAACAAATCAAAACGCACCACTCTATGCTTGTATACGTATCGTACGATGGCCATTAAATTTGCAAGGAATAATTAATCGGTTAATCGATCGAGCTGAGTGTGTACAGCTCCAGCTAGCAGGATATGAGCAGCACCAACAACTCGGTGCATGGATGGGTCCTAGTTAGCTCCTACCTGATTTGATGTGACGAAGGCTGCGTTCCATACATTCCTGTTGATTGTACCGTGTCGATCGGGTCACGCATATGTGGACGATTATCTTATCAATTACATGCATGGATCCTAGGCACCCAGCAGGCACAAAGGCGAGAGCTACGACCAGGAAATAAGATTTTTTTCAATCATAAGCCACAAACCATGCATAATTTCCTTCAAAATTTATAATCAAACTTTTATTGCTAGCATGTGCCTACATAGAATGGTTGGCTAAAACTATTTTCATAATATTACAATCTAATACACGCGGATGTAACGTGTTCTAAAGTGTGAGGATCAAAGTTTCAACCGAAAGGTTTAAAAAGATACGAATGAACATCAAGTGGAAAAAGAAACTGAGTAGTATCAGTTAGACCCCTTTCCAACATACATTTGTGAAGATGGGATAGTTCGGAGCAAAACAATGAGTGCAGCAACGGCAAAATGAGTTTTCCTCCCTAGGGATCCACATGGATTCACGCATGTGTACACTAGTTGTCAGGTCAAACATAGCGACTCTCATGCCGTACGTGGCTAACAAAGACCTTAAATTCTTCATTTCACACGATCGATCGAGAGAGCTCGATCTAGGTATGTAGGGTTACTGATTCTCTGGATGTTATGAGGTGGATTGCTCGCTGAACGTTTACCTCCAATCCATGCAACGCGCAAGTTGATCCATCGACCATACTCATGCGACTCTTCGGACCCTTTCTCGTTCAAAAAAAAAAAAAATACTCATGCGACTCTTCAAGTCTGTGTTCGTGTGATGGTGGTATTCTCACAAATATATTATTGGCCAGATTTTATTCCATTGCCCTGTATACTACTAGTTTTGTCTATGTCGGCAGGGTTGCATGCTATGCACGTCGATCTCTCCAATTCTCCATCCATCCATAGGGCATATATAGACCCTCTAGATATCTATTTGTATTTACGTGTCTGGTCTAGCGACATACTAGGATATAAATATGGAGTAATTAATGTGTGTACATCCAAAAATCGCTCTCTCTGCCTGGTTGAATTTCACATATACGTACAAAACATCGAGTCAAATCCACCGACTGCAAGTATCTCGCTAGCTTCAACGATTTTTTTTACAAATATGACCTTCTGCAATTCGCCATCGTCAATAATACCCCCCTCGCGCCGCAAAAGCCAAAAATGCCCTGGCGGGAGGCTGAAAAGGCGACACATGTCACCTCCCGCCACGGGGGGTGGCGGGATGTTCCTTCCACCATAGGGGATGGCGGGATGTTCCTTGCGCCTTTGGCGGTGGCGGAATGACGCCGTGGGGCCCACTAGCACGAGCGCGAAGTCAAACCTGCCGCCAGCGCCAAGTCGAACCTCCCGTTGGCCCAGCCGTGGGGCCCACCTCATCCCGCCATTTCCCCTGGCGAAAGGACCATCACGCCACCCCCTGTGGCAGAAGAAACATCCCGCCACCCCCCGTGGCGGGAGGTGACATGTGTCGCCTTTTCAGCCTCCCGCCAGGGCATTTTTGGCTTTTGCGATGTGAGGAGGGCATTTTTAGCGATGACGCATTGGAGGGGGACATATTTGTAAAAAAAATCAGCTTCAACAAGTTCTAGATCGTTACAAGACGTTGACCCTTTGATAGTGATGGACAGTTTACAACTTGGGACACAAAAAGGGTGAGTGTTCCGATAAATGTTTCAGTTAGAAGAGTTAGACGAAATGTGACCTCTTACAAAGCTGATATTTTACAGGATCAGCAGCCGGCCAATGCATTGTTTCCCACGGAGATCGATGGATTCCAGTCCCCCACTGGTAGAAAACGCCCCATGCGTCCCGGTTGGTAAGGGCCATTAGTCCCGGTTGCCCAACCGGGACGGGGCAATCGGGACTAAAGCTCTAACCTTTAGTCCCGGTTGCCCCACCAACCGGGACAAATGGGGGCACACGTGGCGGCATCAGAGCGCGAGGGGGGGGGGGGTGGAGCATTAGTCCCGGTTCGTAACACGAACCGGGACTAATAACCTGCTGCCGCGGCAGAGAATTCATTTTGGCACATTTTGTTGTCGCGGCAGCATTTTCGTCACTTTTTGTGCCGCGGCAGAGAATTCATTTAGGTTATTTTATTGTTTATTTAGTGCTTTGCACTTATCAACGAAGGAACTTTATATTACACAAGATCATGATGACAACATTATATTCAATACACGGATCGAGTTCATGCACTACATACAAAAGTTGCTATTCGATGCTACCGGCCAATTTCTTGAAAGTTGCTATTTTTACAATTCCTATTGTCTATACACAGCCGAGTAGTATTCCCCTTGTGTGTTTAGGACTTCTGCATCCAAGAATCCCGCCAATTCCTCCTGAATTGCTCGTACGCGATCCTTTGGCAGAAGACCGTCCCGTAGACGTTCGATCTGATTTAAAAAAGGAGTCAGCCTATATGAATGAAACTAAACACAATTTGTTTGAAATTAGAAACTATAGAAATTGTTTACGTACGTGGAGTTGCTCTAAATTTCTGCCCTTCTCATCGCACGTCTGCCGGATAAACTCGCATACATAGTATCCACATAGATTGTTACCTGGTCCCTGCGTCAGGCACTTTACGAGAACAGAGTTCAATCAAAATAATAATCAAGCATGATAATAACTGTATCAAAACTAGAATCAAAGAGATGCGCGGATATAGCTAGTGGTGCTTACATCTAGTGCTTCAAATGTAAGCTCCTCTTTCCAAACACCCCTAGCCTTTTTGGTGAACCTTTTCCAAGCGCTGCCCGGCGAAGAAAACGAATAAAATAAGTTATTAAGTACTTGATATCATAAAATTCACGAACGTTGCCGATATAGTGTCGTAATGATTAGAATTACCGCAGGAGAAGTATCTGCATGTCCTTCCACGTCTCAAGGGGTTTATGTTTCGAGTCCATGACTAGTACACGCCCTTTGTCAAGTTGAATGATTAACAGAATATAGTGGTACCTACGAATGCAGAACTAATCAATTATATACTTAACATCGAGTAAGCGAAATAGAAAGTGTATACAAGACAATAACACTCACCGGAAGTTGTAAGGAAATAGTATTTCCCTTTTGGTTTCTTAAAACCTTAACGCGTGTACTATATTATCCTCCGTATCTTGGGGGCTTATTTTGAGATTAGCTTCATGAACCTAATATGGGTCAATGAAGCCAATGTCATAGATTTGTCCTCTGCTGCATTCGAGAATCTTCATTCTGCATATTACAGTATGATTATATACATGTAATAAACAAAATAATATAGCTGGAGACTAAATTAATTACAGAATTAGTACTTACAGACAATAGGCACTGATGATCGATTTGTCCAAGGCGTCTTGATTGAATAATTGAAATAGTTCATCAAATTCAATAGATATCATGTCATCCCTTTCTTTCCCATGATGCTTTTTTGTAACCCTCAGCACTATCCAGTTAGCCCCGGCGGACGTGGCATGCATGTACCAGTTATGCAATCTTCGCATTTTTGTTGAAAGATTGTTTACCTCCTCAGGTTTGACGAGAGGTTTGCCGTACTGGTATTTGTATGCTACTTCACTCACGGGGAAGAACTCTAACTAGGATAAGTACTGGGCAATACTCATACCTTGAGCAGCGGCAGCTTCTCCGTATTGTGCAACTACCTCTGGATCATAATGCTCTTCGGCCCCATATTTGCTCGACCCCACATTGGTTTGAGAAATCACCTTGAGAGGGGCGCAAGTCTGTTTTGCTTGTTCTCCGAGCTGGGCAACATATTTCCCGCTTGCATCAGTACTGCTCTTCGAGGCTTTTTGTGCCGCATGTGACTTGAGAATAGAACGGTCATAGTCTGATGACAGCTTTGGCTCGGGTTGATGAAGATTCTTTAGCATTTTAAACACTTTGGCTTTTTCTTCTTTGGTGCTGGGGAACTCTGGCTCTTTCGGCCGCCTCAGCTTAGCGAAAAACGATGTCGTTTCCGCATCAACGATCGCCGCAGTCTCCTATTCAGTACAGTCATAAGCTCTCTTGGGAGGAACCTTTGGTACTTTTGGAAGAGGCTCTTGTTTACGTTTCGGCGATCGCTTACGACGCACAGTAGCGGTACGCTTACGCTTTTTATCCTGAGGCGCCGGCGATGGCTCCCGCGGCGATGGCTGCACCGGAGATTGGTGAGGCGACGGAGCCGGGTGAGGCGACGAAGACGGCTGCCGCGGCGGCGACGACCTCACTGGAGACGGGTGAGGCGGCGGCGAAGATGGCCTTGGCGTGTGATTTTGAAGCACGATACATTCCTTCGGCCATAAAATGGTGACGTTTTTTGTGTCACCCAGCACAGTCACATCCCCTTCACCAGCAGGGTAGTGAAGATCCAAAACCTCAAAGGTGGGCATGATTTCATCCACGCCGACAACAGCGTAGCCCTCTGGAACCGGACGACAGTGGTAAGTTGGTGTTGGTCCAATTGGTAAGGCATAGCCGACCGCCACCTTCATTGATATGTTCACAACTTTGACATGTAGCTCGCAGTGTGTCATCTCTGTGATATCATCCACTGGGTAGCCAACAGGAGCCATCGTCGGTGCATCATCGTCATCGCCATTGTCATCACCCGGGACCTCGGTGGAAGCCACACTGCTTTTTCGATTATTCGATAGGCCGGTAGCATTGAATGCAGTGTGCTGCTGAGATGGGCCGGTAGTACTTTGCTCTTTAAGTGCGTTAATTTCATCTTGTTGTTGCTTTAATCGTTCTTCAATTAAACGCATTCGCTCTTTCTGACTTTCTGCTTCAACTGCCACCCTATCCTTACTCCTCTGACGACTTCTATCAGGATATTTCTTCCTCTCTTCGGGAAACCCAGTCCTCCATGATTGGGAGCCTATTGTGCCTCGTGCTTGTCCATCATGTTCCTTATTTCCAAGGGCGAGTGTGAGCTCATCATTCTCTCTATCGGGAATGAAGTCCCCATCTTTAATAGCCTTTACTGCTTTTCTGATCCTCTCGATTGGCAAGGGGTCTTCTTTATGTCATATGTTATATATACACCTCCCTTCCGAGTCCAACGTGCCCCCATGCCCGTAAAACCAATTCCTTGCACGTTCTACCCAATCGTCTGTCTCTGGGGTGATCTTTTTATCACGCAGTTCCTGCTCAAGTTTCTCCCACTTAGGAATGCCAGCCCTGTAGCCACCTTGCCCCATAGTATGGTGATACTTCTTGTTAGCAGCATTCAACTTATTCGTTTCAGACATTTTCTTAGCTTTTTCTGATTTCTTGTATTCCACAAAATCAGCCCAGAATGGTTTTATCTTCTCAAACTGAATATTCTTGAAATCGGGAGTCTTGTTTTTCACGACATAGTCAAGGTGCAATCTTTTCTTCCAGTTGGTGAAACACTAGGCCATCTTCTTCAAAGCCCGCTCCCTGACCTTAGCCTCCATGGCTCTCCCATGTTGTAAGGCGTCCTCAACTGGATCCTCCGCATTTGGATCCAGCTCTATCTTCGGTAGTTTGAAATTAACCATGAGCCTCTTCCACAGTAAATCTTTGGCGTGGTTAGGGACAAATAAACATGTTCCCTCTTCATCCGCATTAGCAGGCCTATTCCAATTTCTAATGGTGATCGGGATTAAGTCCCTAACGATTACTCCGCATTGTGCCACAAATTTGGTTGCGACAACTTCGGGAGCCGTCGGTTTGCCGTCTTCAGCGACATCTTCGATCCTGAACCTCTCATGGTCTTGCAACTTTTTGGTCGGGCCTCGTCCGCTCTTTTCAGTAGATTCCTTCGATCCGGAGGGCTAAAAGAAGAAAGATCGTCGTTACTATTTCTATATAGATAGCAGATGATTAATTAATGAATTGATTTATATTACATGCACCTCGCCGGAGCGGTCGTCTTCTTGATTACACAAGGCATCGCCTTCTCCCTCGCGGAAGGCAACACCTTCAACCTCAAACAAGTTGTCTACTCCGGTAAAAAGAGGATCACCCTCACCGGAGTTGTTCAGAAACGTTGATATGTCTAAATTATCTTCCCCACGGATCACACCTTGGATCAACTCTTCCTTTTCTTCGTCTCTGACGTGTGGGTCCATATTTTCTGCATAGGTGGAAAAACGAATAAGTCAAAGCGGCTAAAGGAGAAAGTTAAGGAGAAACCCTAATATATACATACAATAATAAAATGAAGAGAAACCCTAAACCCTAAACCTAGCTACAAAAAGGAAACCGTGTAGTAGATAGGTAACTCTAGCTAAAATCAACTAAAATCAATATTCCGGAGTTCCGAGGGGTGTAAAACCTAGTTCGGAGAAACCTCGGATGCATATGAGAGGGGAACATGAGTATAAGGCTACAAAAGGGAAACTATCCAGCAGATAGGTAACACTAGATACTAACAAAAAACCATATTGGAATCGATCTCGATCTCGATATCGTATTCTACCGAGAAGAACCAAATCACCGGAAAGAAAGGGAAACAATCAACACATGGCATCGATGCAATGCTCAAGCAATGATGATGATACGACAAGTTAATGTGCATTGGAATGTAACCCTAAAGCATGCTCGACAAGTTAATCGGGGTTCCGAGGGGCGCAAACCCTAACTCAAGGAACTCCGGAATCACCTGTTAGGGTTACTAGGGTGTTCTAATTAAACTTGTCATTTAAGTTGTTGAACAATGCATGATTATAGCATAGATAGATAGTTCTCATTTTTCTGAACATTTTGGTACATTATTTGTATTTTTCTGAATTACAGATTAAAAGTTATTGAATTTACAAGTTTTATTCAAATTCTGAAATTATTAAATCAAATGTTTAAACCTTTTGCACCATAGTAACAACTAGCCATAGTGGCTGACAGGTGGGGCCCGGAGCCACCTCAGCAGCCACGCAAGCAAAGGGGAAACAGGGTCATCTGTCACCAGAGAAGGAGCTAGCCCTAGAGGCTGACTGGTGGGACCAGGGCCACGCGGATGCCACCTAGACGCCACGTTGGGCTCGCCGGCGAGAGCAGCCGCCGCCGCACATCTCGCGTCGCTGTCGCCGTCGCCGCACATCTCGCGCCGCTGTCGCACCCACCGGGCTTTGCCCGTCGGTGCCTGCCCGTGGCGGCAGGGGAGGAGGAGGAGGGGGAGGACAGAGGCATGATGGAGGGGGGAGGACGGAGGCAGGCCGTACCTTCTGGCGGCCGATGACGACGCGCGGCGACGGTCGTTGGAGGTGGTGGCGACGGTCGTTGGGCATCCTAACGGCGGGGCGGCGGCGCGGGAAGCTTGACGAAGCGGCGGCACTGACGACCACGGGCAGCTGACGGTGAGGCGGCGGCGCGGGCAGCCTAACGGTGTCGGGGGCGGCGAGCTCGGGCAGCCTGCCGGCGTCGGGGGCGGTTGCGCGCGCGTCGGTGAAGCAGAGAAGTGATGGGGAAGGGAAGAAGAAGAGGAGGGGCTAAAGGGTTATAACCAAAGGACCTTTAGTCCCGGTTGGTGGCTCCAACTGGGACTAAAGGGTTATACGTCCCGGTTGGAGCCACCAACCGGGACGTATAGTCCAATATTTTCAGCAGACCAAGGGTTGGCGCGCAGGGGGTCTTTAGTCCCGGTTGGTGGCTCCAACCGGGACATATTCCCCTGATTTCAAATTTTTTCAGGTATTTTCTCTCTGTTCCCGCCTTATTTTTTATTTTGGGGTTTAAATTTGTATTGTTTTTTAAATGATAATTAATTTGGAATTTAGAAAAACTTTAAACATAAAAAGTGTTTAGATTTGAATAAATAATTCAAAACCATTTTCTGTATTAAAAAATAATTAATGTAACCATTTAAAATATGAACCATTTACAATTAAAAATGAATTAACTTATATTTTTTTAATATCAATTTGGAATTTAGAAAACTTTAAACATAAGAAGTGTATGGATTTGAATAAATAATCCAAAACCATTTTCTATTTTTAAAAAATAATTAATGAAACCTTTTAAAATGAATTAACTTATATTTTTGAATATTAATTTGGAATTTAGAAAAACTTTAAACATAAAAAGTGTTTGGATTTGAATAAATAATTCAAAACCATTTTCTGTTTCAAAAAACAATTAATGTAACCATTTAAAATATGAACCATTTACAATTAAAAATGAATTAACTTATATTTTTTTAATATCAATTTGGAATTTAGAAAAACTTTAAACATAAGAAGTGTATGGATTTGAATAAATAATCCAAAACCATTTTCTATTTCTAAAAAATAATTAATGTAACCTTTTAAAATGAATTAACTTATATTTTTGAATATTAATTTGGAATTTAGAAAAACTTTAAACATAAGAAGCGTATGGATTTGAATAAATAATCCAAAACCATTTTCTATTTTTAAAAAATAATTAATGTAACCTTTTAAAATGAAGATAGGGGACGAGCATCGTTAGAACTTGAATTGGATCTCTGAAGAAATCACATATTGCGAGTCTAAAAATGATTTTTTCAAAAAATCACGGGCGATAGATCATGTACCTGTAGTACAAACTGGACCCACTTCCTGCCGATTCGGCAGACATTTGTCCTTTTTACCCGGGATGGACGAAAAGGTTTGAGATGTACCGATTGGGAGATAGTCCATGTAAGGTGGTCTAGTATTTTAGGAAAATGGGACGGTAGCATTCTGAAACGGCATTTTGGTGGTTACTTCACAAAACGACCCTTTTTTGCGCTCGGAAAATGGAAAACGGCTTTTCCGTGCGACAAAAAGGAAAACTTCCTCCTGCAACATTGTTCTCCATACCAATGTCCACACACATGCATAATATGGGCACAACATCATAAACTATGCCGTGATTCAGCACATAACATCGGTCATTTGGACCGAAAGCCATGAAACCTCGAACATGATAGGTCATTTTGTGAAGGTTTTTTCGAAACATGATCAATATACCAAGTCTGGTATTTTTCCTTTCAACTATGTAACAAAATATGACACCACGCAAAGGATTTTCATTGTTCGGATTTTTTTTGAATTTATTATGCCCGTTTTGAATTATCTGAATTTCTAACTATGGTCGAACCGGTGTGCATGAAGATAGGGGACGAGCATCGTTAGAACTTGCATTGGATCTCTGAAGAAACCACATATTGCGAGTATAAAAATGATTTTTTCAAAAAATCACGGGCGATAGATCATGTACCTGTAGTACAAACCGGACCCACTTCCTGCCGATTCGGCAGACATTTGTCCTTTTTACCCGGGATGGACGAAAAGGTTTGAGATGTACCGGTTGGGAGATAGTCCATGTAAGGTGGTCTAGTATTTTAGGAAAATAGGACGGTAGCATTCTGAAACGGCATTTTGGTGGTTACTTCACAAAACGACCCGTTTTTTGCGCTCGGAAAATGGAAAAGGGCTTTTCCGTGCGACAAAAAGGAAAACTTCCTCCTGCAACATTGTTCTGCATACCAATGTCCACACACATGCATAATATGGGCACAACATCACAAACTATGCCGTGATTCAGCACATAACATCGGTCATTTGGACCGAAAAAGCCATGAAACCTCGAACATGATAGGTCATTTTGTGAAAGTTTTTTCGAAACATGATCAATATACCAAGTCTGGTATTTTTCCTTTCAACTATGTAACAAAATATGATACCACGCGAAGGATTTTCATTGTTCGGATTTTTTTTGAATTTATTATGCCCGTTTTGAATTATCTGAATTTCTAAATATGGTCGAACCGGTGTGCATGAAGATAGGGGACGAGCATCGTTAGAACTTGCATTGGATCTCTAAAGAAACTACATATTGCGAGTCTAAAAATGATTTTTTCAAAAAATCACGGGCGATATATCATGTACCTGTAGTACAAACCGGACCCACTTCCTACCGATTCGGCAGACATTTGTCCTTTTTACCCGGGATGGACGAAAAGGTTTGAGATGTACCGGTTGGGAGATAGTCCATGTAAGGTGGTCTAGTATTTTAGGAAAATAGGACGGTAGCATTCTGAAATGGCATTTTGGTGGTTACTTCACAAAACGACCCGTTTTTTGTGCTCGGAAAATGAAAAAGGGCTTTTCCGTGCGACAAAAAGGAAAACTTCCTCCTGCAACATTGTTCTCCATACCAATGTCCACACACATGCATAATATGGGCACAACATCACAAACTATGCCGTGATTCAGCACATAACATCGGTCATTTGGACCGAAAAAGCCATGAAACCTCGAACATGATAGGTCATTTTGTGAAGGTTTTTTCGAAACATGATCATTGTTCGGCACACATTTAGTCCCGGATGTTGTCACAAACCGGGACTAAAAATATTTTCCGCCATTTCCCACCTCTTCCCGCCAAGTTTTCCCGCCCTTTCCTTTCTACTAGAGCTTTTAGTCCCGGATGTAGTCACTAACCGGGACTAAAGATATTTCCCGCCATTTCCCAAAGCTTCACGCCAAGTTTTCCCGCCCTTTCCCTCTATATTTAGGGTGATCGTGTCATGGCTATCCACACATCCACACCTTCCTCTCTTAGAACAATGGACAACGCCTACTGGGCCATTCTGACCCTCGAGGAGACCGAGGCGCTGTGCGCCTCCAACTACCCTTGTCCGCCGGGCTACCGGCCGCCCGCCGGCTGGATGCTGAGCACAGGAGGGGTTCCTGCCCCTCCTATCGCTCAAGGTTCCGCACGCCAGGCGGCCATCACAAACCACTTCTACCACGAGCTCACGCCGGAGTAGCGGATGGATCCCTAGTGGGATCCCGACAACTACGACACCTGGAATGCCTTCTTCGCTAATAGGCGGGAAAGGGAGCTCGCCAGGTACGAGGGTGATGGCCCGCCACCGGTGAACCACAACGAAGCCGGCCGTCGTCTGTGGTGGGCGAACCGTACTATCATCGAAGTGATGCGCTACATCGCCGGGGGATACCATCCTCGCCTACGGTGCCCACGAGTCCACCCGCCACAGGCCCCACACTGTCCCGGCGGTAGCAGCATCATCTTCCAGGAGACCCCTCTCCCACCCGCCGTGAATCCGAGGCTGGAATGGCCCCTGGTATATGCCATGGATGGGCTGAGGATCCCCGGAGTGGCAGGTGACGATGACGATGATGATGACGACGACGATGAAGACCCTGAAGCTGCGTACTATAGGACTAGGCATGATTATGACTAAAGGGGGCGACTTTAGTCCTGAGTGTTAGCTAGTCCCGGTTTGTCCCGGTTTTTAATATTAAAAAATGTCTTGAGTGTTCCCTAATAAATAGGGGGAAATGCCTATATAAAGAGAGGGTTCATATTTAGTCCCGGTTGGAGAAACCAACCGCGACTGAAGGGATTGCGGCAGAGTGGGCCAGGCAACAGTAATAATAGGGGTGAGTGTCGACATTATGTCGTGCGGCTTGTACCTTGTCCCGGATGGTGTCACCAACCGGGACTAAAGATGAACCTTTAGTCCCGGTTGGAAACACCAACCGGGACTAAAGATGAGTCAGCACTACTAATAGGGGTGAGTGTCGACATTATGTCGTGAGTGTCGACATTATGCCGAGCTGCTTGTACTATAAATATGCATCCTTGTGAGTCCAGTCCTCCAGCCAGTTTGAGGCATCTCCAAGATGGTTTTAGAGAGCAGGGACACCACTACGGCCAGTTTCAGGGAGATGCCGACGGAGCCCAGTCCTCCGGCATCTCCGAGAAACTGGTCATAGAGGCACTCCCTAATATGTGAAATTAGTTAGCTCCGAGGCGTATTGATCTAGTTAGTGAAGTTACAAGTTGCAAGATGGTTTTCGAGAGCAGGGACACCACTGCGGCCAGTTTCAGGGAGATGCTGACGGAGCCCAGTCCTCTGGCATCTCCGAGAAACTGGTCATAGAGGCACTCCCTAATATGTGAAATTAGTTAGCTCCGAGGCGTATTGATCTACTTAGTGAAGTTACAAGCTGCAAGATGGTTTTCGAGAGCAGGGACACCACTACGGCCAGTTTCAGGGAGATGCCGACGGAGCCCAGTCCTCCGGCATCTCCGAGAAACTGGTCATAGAGGCACTCCCTAATATGTGAAATTAGTTAGCTCCGAGGCGTATTGATCTAGTTAGTGAAGTTACAAGCTGCAAGACATTTATTAATATTAAAAACTGAGACTACAAAACCGGGACTAAAGGCCACAAACCGCGAAAGATATCCTTCGGTCAAGCCACAAACCGCGAAAGACATGAACTAGAGTTACATAATATGAGCATGAACTTCTTGGCATATGTCATTCCTTATGACCGCTTCAGACGTAACCATGGAGCATCTTCTTTACTTAACGGAATGCTTGGGTCAGTTTTCACTGTGAAGGGCGGAATTTCATCAAACGTATTATAATCTTCTGACATGTCTGTCTTGTCCTCGATTCCCACGATGTTTCTTTTCCCTGAAAGAACTATGTGACGCTTTGGCTCATCATATGATGTATTCGTTTGCATATTTTTTCTTTTTTTTGGTCTGGAGGACATGTCCTTCACATAGAAAACCTGAGACACATCATTGGCTAGGACGAATGGTTCATCTCTATAACCAAGATTGTTGAGATCCACTGTTGTCATTCCGTACAACTGGTCTATCTTTACCCCTTCCCCATTCAGGTTGACCTATTTGCAGCGAAACAAAGGGACCTTAAAAGAGACTCCATAGTCTAGTTCCCATATCTCCTCTATGTAACCATAATATGTGTCCTTTTGTCCATTCTCGTCTATTGCATCAAAGCGGACACCACTATTTTGGTTGGTGCTCTTTTTATCTTGGGCGATCGTGTAGAATGTATTCCCATTTATTTCGTACCCTTAGAAATTCAATACAGTAGAAGATGGTGATGCGGCCAACAAGTATAGATGATCTCTAACAGTGGTGTCATTCAAGAGATGTGTTCGCATCCAACCACCGAAAGACTTCATGTGTTCATCTGTAATCCATGATTCAGGCTTCCCCGGGTTTTTGGAGCGTACAATATTCTTGTGTTCCTCGATATACGGAGCTGCCAAGGTGGAATTATGTAGAACTGTGTAGTGTGCTTTAGTGAAAGATTCCCCGTCCCTACATATCATTGCTTTCTTTCCCAGCGTGCCTTTTCCACTTAGTCTTCCCTCATGTCGCGAGTCAGAAACACCAATCGGCTTAAGGTCAGGAATAAAGTCAACACAAAACTCAATGACCTCCTCTGTTCCATATCCCTTGAAGATGCTTCCTTCTGGTCTAGCACGGTTATGAACATATTTATTTAAGACTCCCATGAACCTCTCAAAGGGGAACATATTGTGCAGAAATACCGGACCGAGAATGGCAATCTCTTCAACTAGATGAACCAGGAGATGCGTCATAATATTGAAGAAGGATGGTGGGAACACCAATTCAAAACTAACAAGACATTGTACCACATCCTTCTGTAACCTTGGCAGAATATCTGGATTGATTACCTTCTGAGATATTGCATTGAGGAATGCACACAGCTTCACAATGGGTACTCGAACATTTTCCGGTAGAAGCCCCCTCAATGCAATCGGAAGCAACTGCGTCATAATCACGTGACAGTCATGAGACTTCAGGTTTTGGAACTTTTTCTCTGCCATATTTATTATCCCCTTTATATTAGATGAGAAGCCCGATGGCACCTTGATACTGTAAAGGACTTCAAAAAATATTTCCTTCTCTGCTTTGGTAAGAGCATAGCTGGCACAACTTAAGTGACACCCTTTATCCGTCTTGTTATCTGTATGCATGTTCTTTGGGTCTTTCATAATTTGTTGGTCCTCCCGTGCTTCAGGTGTATCTTTTGTCTTCCCATACACGCCTAGGAATCCTAGCAGGTTCACGCAGAGATTCTTCGTCACGTGCATCACGTCGATTGAAGAGCGGACACGCAGGACTTTCCAATATGGCAGCTACCAAAATATAGATTTCTTCTTCCACATGGGTGCGTGTCCTGTAGCGACGTCGTTCGGAACTGATTGACCGCCGGGACCCTTTCCAAAGATTACTTCTATGTCCTTGACCATACCAAATACATCATCACCAACAGGGAGTTCAGGCTTCTTCCGGTGATCTGCCTCACCTTTGAAATGCTTGCCTTTCTTTCTTACGGGATGATTGGTCGGAAGAAATCGTCGATTCGCCAGGTACACAACCTTCTTGCATTTATGCAAATATGTACCTTCGGTCTTATCTAAACAGTGGGTGCATGCCTTATATCCTTTGTTTGTCTGTCCTGAAAGGTTACTAAGAGCAGGCCAATCATTGATGGTTACGAATAACAACCCTTGTAGATTAAATGGCTCCTGTTTGTTCTCATCCCATGCACGTACACCTGGTTTGCCCCACAACTGTAAGAGTTCTTCAACTAATGGCCTAAGGTACACATCAATGTCGTTGCCCGGTTGCTTCGGGCCTTGGATGAGAACTGGCATCATAATAAACTTACGCTTCATGCACAACCAAGGAGGCAGGTTGTAGATACATAGAGTCACGGGCCAGGTGCTGTGACTGCAGCTCTGCTCCCCAAAAGGATTCATGCCATCCGTATTTAGACCAAACCATAAGTTTCTTGCGTCACCTGCAAAGTCTGGGAAGTCTCTCTCGATTTTTCTCCACTGTGACCCATCAGCAGGGTGTCTCAACTTCCCGTCTTTCTTACGGTCTTCTTTGTGCCATCGCAACAACCTGGCATGCTCTTTGTTTCTGAACATGCGTTTCAACCTTGGTATTATAGGAGCATACCACATAACCTTAGCAGGAACCCTCTTCCGGAGGGGCTCTCCCTCAACATCACCAGGGTCATCTCGTCTGATCTTATACCGCAACGCGTTGCATACCGGGCATTTATCTAAATTCTCATACTCCTTACCGCGGTAGAGGATGCAGTCATTAATGCATGCATGTATCTTTTGCACATCTAATCCCAGAGGACAGAGAGTCTTCTTTGCTTCGTAGGTACTCTCGGGAAGTTCGTTATGTTTTGGAAACTTCGGCTTCATTATTTTCAGCATCTTTTCAAATGAGGAGTCAGTTAGACCACACTCTGCCTTCCATCGCAACAATTCCAGTGTGGTACCGAGATTTGTGCTGCCATCTTCACAATTTGGGTACAACAATTTCTTGTGATCTTCTAACATGCCCTCTAACTTCAACTTCTCATTTTCTGTTTCACAGTCTCGCTTTGCATCAGAAATGACCCTACCAAGTTCATCAGCCGGCTCATTTGATGCCCGTTCTTCACCTCTTTCCTCTCCATTGTCTTCCATTGCAGTATCACTGTATTCAGGAAACATATGATGATAGTTGTTATCATCATCTTCTTCTTCACCATCTTCCATCATAACCCCTCTTTCCCCGTGCTTGGTCCAGCAATTATAGTTGGGCATGAAACCTTTTATAATCAGGTGGCCGCGAATGATTTTCGAGGAAGAGTACTCCTTGTTGTTCCGACATTGAACACATGGACAACGTATAAATCCATTCTCTTTGTTTGCCGTAGCCACATCGATAAATTTATCCACGCCTTTGATATACCCGGCTACCCGCCGGTCACCGTACATCCATTCCCGACCGTTCATCTACATCATATAAGTAAGTTTATCAAAAAACAGGACATCATAAATAGTGAAATAACCAATTCACACCGACACATGAATTGTATCAATGACCTAGAAAAGATAAGATTGCTAACCTCGATCGAGGGAAATAAAGAGGAGAAAGCTCAAGTGCGTCTCGGACACCTTCTATATTTTTGTTCTATGAGAAATTCAACGGGATTATTCACTCAAACATTTCAACAAACACCTTCAATGCATGCATGAGAAAAAACTAGCACACCCCCTCACACCTTCCACCATTCGAAAAAACAGAGTGGAGGCAGAGGGGACTGGGGCGTTGCATTTATAGAGGGCAGGGGTCTTTAGTCCCGGTTGGAGCCAGCAACCGGGACTAAAGGTGCGTGCCACGCCATGTGGCTGTGGCCAAACCTTTAGTCCCGGTTGGTGGCTCCAACCGGGACGCATGCCCCCTTACCAACCGGGACGCATGCCCCTGGCCCCGTGCCCGCTCCAACCGGGACGCGTGCCAGCATTGGTCCCGGTTGGTGGCGCAACCGGGACTAATGCTCCGAGGGGTCGCGAACGGATAGCCCTTTTTCCTCTAGTGCCCGTACACATTTAGCTAGCTAGGGTGTGTATGTATCTTGTCATATATCCCATCCACACCACACCCAAGATTTCCCCAAGAAAAGGATTTTGTTAATTACGATTTATATTAAGTTTTATACCATAAGTACACACTAGTGAAAAAATATCATCACCAATTTATAGATAGAACCATTTCCAAAAAAAAATATTTATAGGTAGAAGCTATATTCTATTCCTGCATAAATTTTCTCATTGAATAGATAAATAAACGTGATTCTTTTTTAAACAAAGGATCATTTCGGCCTTTGCATCAATTGATGCACACAACCGTATGTTATGGATTATTAAAAGATACCTACCAAATTATGTAGTAATTAAAAAGAATTCGAGGTCATCAAATAAGGATTTGCTACGTGACAGTAACCCTACCATGAAACCTATGACATATGACCCCAAAATGTTGTGTATCGAGTCATTATTTTAGTGAAAGAACTGACAGTAAGAGACCTCCTAGAGGAGTAATATTTTCCTTCCATGGTCCCATTTACCTATTGGGTGTACATATATTTTTTATATATCCTCTCCCTACCCCAAATCAAATTACCAGGTTTAGTAAATTTTCTTATTCTTTTCTGCTGACAATTTAAAAGACATGACGAGCCTAGCCATGGGAATTTTACGAGCTAAATAACTTGTTCATCCGAATGTACATTTAGGATTTTTTATAAAGATGAAATATTTATAAAATTCTAAAGAAATCCTCTATCAAACAAAGCAAAATTCTATGCGAACAAAAGTTAAAGCATGTGATAGTTGAAAAAAATAAATATGCACTTGTTCTATACATACATTTAGATGTACCACTTGGATAATTTTTAGCTATACATAATTGCAGATATGTGGATACCCCCAAGAAGTTAAATGCTTCTTTGGTGATTTATATAATATCACATTTGGGACGTCTTCATAATATATTACATTCACACGTGTATAAAGATTTGTGACGTTCTAAGAACTATATTTTATTTGCTGGAAACTTTAATAGAGTTTAGGTTGACCTATTGCACGTCCCTTGATGGTGAGGACAGAAGCAAAGCCCATAATTCTGGTTTAATGTGAAATTATGAAGTTTAAAACACCCATAATATAGTTCAAATAGATTTACTCACATACATATATATGCACACGCAGTACCGTCAAATATTTTTGCATTTTGGTTCATGGATTGCATCCTTACGTAATCCACACAACCGGTCTATGGTTTTGAATGATCCATTTTGTTGTCCATTTTGACATGATCGAGAGACACATAACCGTGAAAAGCTATGCCAAGTGAATGATGTATATTTCAAATATTGTTTTAATTTTTTAAAATAAATAGTGGAGTATGAAATATAGTTAGTCTCGAAGGACACCGCAGAATAAAATGTATGTCATGATAAATAAATGAAAGATAAAAGGAAGAAGAACATATAGAGAATTTTATTTGTACCATGGACCTAGGTAGACTTAACCTTTTCAACAAGTTTTCCTTCAACAAGCCTTCTAGTTTCCGTGAAAGAATAATATACATACAGTTTTACATGAATCACAAAGCAGTAGATCAATATATTAAACACGCACGCTTCCTAGCATGGTAGAAACACATAATAACGTTAAGATGTGGCCAATGCATGCAACTAGATGTACTCCCTCCGATCCATAATAAGCGTCTGATAATCAATGAACCTTGTTATGGATGGATCGGAGGGAGTAGATGTGATCATGATTGATGTGTGATTTATCTCTACATATATACATACAATAGAAGCTGGCATATATGTCACGAGTAGAGAAGAGAGAGAACATGAACAAAAAGTTTTATTATTCCACGTACACATGTACTCCACATATGTATATATCCATTTACAAACATATATCTTAGGTATACCACAACGAGATACAATGGTGACTTATACATAGTCACACTGCACGATAGGAATTAAGGAAACTTAATCATGCATGCAATACATACATATGCATGCATGGACTTGAAATTATACTATATAAAATGCAAAAATTAACTAGGGATAGTCGGATAGATATGATTTGCATGCAGATAGCGCTGGCCGTGACGACTATATATGCATGGCTTGCGTTGGAGGGATGGATCATGGATCAGGCGGGGCAGGTGAAGTCGGCGGGGCATGTCTTGCCGCACTGGTTGAGGAGGAGGACCAGGTCGACAGGCACGTTGAGGTTGATGCCGAGGACGTTGGCCTTGATGGCCGTGCACAGGCAGACGGCGGCGTCGAGGTCGGCGAGCCCAGAAAGCAGCGGGCAGCACTGCTCGGTCGACGGCACGCCGAGGTTGAGCTTGAGCAGGTTCAGCACGTTTGCGCACGCGCTCAGTTTCAGCGTGTCGATCGAGCAGGTGCCGCCCCCGGCGCCGGTCGATGGGCTTGGGGGCACGGGAGCCGGCGGTGGTGGGACGGCGATCGGCGGGGTTGGTACCGGCGGGGTGGGGTTGCAGCTGTATGACCCGCAGCCATGCACTGCGGCGAGGAGGGCCAGGTTCACTGTGAGGAAGAAGGCGAGCTTGGAGGGCGCCATTGCTATGCTCGGCTAGATCGGGTGGTCGATCTTACAGGCTAGCTAGGTAGGCTTTGCTAGCTTGCTTGGGATGATTTTCTTGGGCCGTTTGGGGCGATATTTATAGGCTAGATGCAGCGTGCAACTTGCTCCCTCTTCATGTCACGATCAATCGATCCAGTTTGACTATCTATTATCGTAGGTGTAATTCATTTCCAAATAATCCTTTACTTTGGCTGCTGCTACTACTACATTTCTAGCTTGATACGTGTGTACCACTCGCGGGGGTTTACTAATTTGTACGCTAACAAACAAAACCTGAGAGCCGCGAGGACATTTCGTTTCTGAAGTACAAATACCCCCTATCTTCTAGATACATGCGGATCAAGACAAATCCGCGAGAGAATATTTGACCATGGTTTACAAATTTAACAAAAATGTTGAAAACAGATACTAGCTAGGCGTGCAACATGGAATATATTTCGCAGCCCTACCCGATCGAGCTGGCGTTATCTGATACTGAGGGTCACGAGAGGCGCGCGTATATAGGAGATCGATCATGTTGTGTGTTTTTAGTTCCATGTTGCCATGAGTGCCACTAGACCAGCGCAGGAGATGTCTACTATACGATTCCTACTTTTGGTTTATTACACAGGCATGCACACGTACGTACAGCTAGCTAGCTGTCTAATAATTTGTTAATGCGGACCCATAAAGGAATATTGTGTGTAAAGGAATTATATGTTGCTAGCTCACGTTACATTCTTCCAATGGAGGCCTGGTCATGTGAACTGGGCAGATGCAGAAAAAAAAAGGCTAGGATAAATAATTGACAATTTTTTTATGAACACACGTTAAATCGCAATTACATTTTGCTATTGTCACGGGAATACCATGCATGACGAGTACCTTTGCAAGAGGGACCTTTGTGGCAGAGTGTAACGAAATAGGTCAAACTAGAAGCAAGATTGGCACACACGAGTTATCCATGTTTGACCTCTCGCTTTGGAGGTAAAGACATACGCCTGCTTTGTTGTATTGCTTATATTTTTGGTTACAAGGTTCCGACGACTAAGACTTCTATGCTTAGCCGACGGTTCTGATCTATTCGATTGATTCATGAGTCTATGATGCTTTCTCTATATGGTATCCCAAGCATGGCCTAATAAACACGAGTCTCATGTGTCTTCTTCTTGCCTTCTACTTCAACGTATTAGTCTTCGGATCTATCTGCAACTCCCCTGAAATTGATAGGGTATTGGGCCTTGCCCTCTTAGGTCTTAGTGCTCGTGTAAGCCCATAGGGGGCGGCCATGAGCCAACCATGTCCACCGGTTAACCACCCATGTGAGCATACCCAGCTTGACATATCTACGTCACATAGGCAGTTTGAACATTGAGTAGTACAGTATGTTAAATCTTGTTGTAGTAGACCAATAAGAAGCCGTTGTGCTAAGACCCTAAAATACCAACGCATTTGAGCAGTAACTATCGCCAAAAATGATACACATAGATCAGAAGAGTATGACATGAAACCACACTAACAAATACTAAAACTGATCGGATCCCAAAAGATCTGTTAGACACACAACTTCACGTGCTTTCGCCAGCACTAGACGCACCATCAGAGCAAGGATAAGGGAAGAGAACCTTTGTGATAGCTAAGATTTAGCAAAAGCGTAAATAATTTACTTGGTAAGTAATACTTGGTGTATGCAAACATACATATGTATCACAACTGAAATATAGATTAAATTAATAAATGTCTTTTTTCAAAACAATGGACTACTGTAAACATGAAGTTTGCCTATTGTTCCGCTCTTTGTTGTATGCCCAAAATAACGAAAAAACACTCAAACAAAAAAATAGTACTTGGCAAAGACAACAAAAAGTCTTGCCAAAAAACCACACCCGACAAAGGTGGTGGGCACGTGTCCTCCCCCGCCATCATTAACCGAATGGGGAGGTTCTACATGTTAAAAACAAGTCGAATAGACGGCAAATTAGTCAAACCTAACATTAACCAGCGTGAAGTTCATCTTGTAGTAGATGCATGGCGTCATTAGAGTTAGTGGCATATGTCCAATTTGGAAAATTGTTGTCCGAATTTCGGGTGACATGGTCGAGAAAAACCCTATGAAATCAAAAAAGATGGGCACTAAAAAATGCCCGTCCCAGAAAAACACATGGAAGAAAAATAAAATACCGTCAATGTATGTAAGAAACAATTAGAATAAATCAAGATCTGTACGCGAGTCCAAGTAGAAACAAGGTGGCATATCACGGGCCGAGTTAACATAGCATGAACACTTCTTTTATTAATTAATTTAACGTGTACCATAAAGTATATATGAGTACATCTTTTACAATTGTACGAATCACTTAGACATCACAAAACAAGATACAATAATTGACGGATACCAATGTCAAACTGGAACAAATAAAAAGACGGATACATATATGACATGCAAGTTACGAGTATGATTTGCATGCAGATTGACGAGGAGGTTTTTGTGATGGATGATGGATCAGATGGGGCAGATGAAGTCGTCGGGGCAGGTCCTGCCGCACTGGTTTAGGAGGAGGGTGAGGTCGATGGGGACGTCGAGGTGGATGCCGAGAACGTCGGCTTTGATGGCGGTGCAGAGGCTTGAGCTTGAGCAGGTTCAGGACGTTAGCGCACACCTTCAGCTTCAGCGTACCGATCGAGCAGCGGCCGGTCGACGGCGTCGGTACGACAGGCGGTGGGATGATCGGCGGGGTGGGGCAATATGGCCCGCAGCCATGCGCCGTAACGGCGAGGAGAACTAGATTCAGGGCGAGGAGGGAAGACCAGGGCCGACCCATAGTGCAGGGCAGAGGGGCGGTCGCCCAGGGGCCCGAGGAGATAGGGCCCCGGTCTAAGACTTATATGTATCTATATTTGTCTTCTACTCTTGAGATCCAATATAGTTGAATAATTCTAAAAAATATAGATGGCCTAAACTGCAGTCTGCTATGTCTCTACTCTGACTTCTCTTTTCCGAAAAATACTCCAAAATTTTGTATAGAAAAGAGGAAAGTGCATGTTCCATTTAAGAAACTCATAAACATACATCATTCAGTTTCGATCGTGGGGAACAACATCAACATTGCCCCAACAAATACTCCATCATTTTCGAATATTTTTCTATACCACCATTTATGTGGCCTCTCAAAATATGCAGAACAATTCTGCCCTTATGTGCCTCTACAAAGTTGTGAGTATTTATCAATGGAGAGTAACGACGCAATCACATGATTATATTATTCCGCAAGAAGCTCTCATTACTTTCGTAAATTTGTTCTGTGATTAATTCTAGAGGTATATATGTATATACACATGTACACAAGATCAATTGATAGAAATAAGTATCATGGTAAATAGTTTGCTCGATCAATAGAAATGAGTAGTTTTGAATGTCGTCACCGAAATTCGGATCTATCAGATGTATGGATTATATAATTGTGTAGAGGCCCAGGAACACTAATCATGCTTAAAATTTAAGTAATACTACAAAATTATCATTAAATTTAAAGATATATTTAAGCAATTTTTTAAAATAGGGGGGCTATTGCCCCCCTCCCCCGCCGACTCAATAAAACTTTGTCACTTTAAATGAGGGGTCTTTGTTGCCGTGTTGCCCTAGGGCCCCCAAAATCTATGGACCGACGCCTGGGGAAGACCAGCTTGGAGGGCGCCATTGCACTGATCGGTCGAGCTAGCTAGCGCCTGATCTCTCGTGTGCAGTGATTTGTTAGCTAAGTAGATCTTGCTCTTGCTTGCTTGGAGATGATAGTTGTTTGGGGTGGTATTTATAGTACAGATGAAGTACTGTGCAAGAGCCCTGTCCATGTCACTAATGATCTGAATATGCATCTCGCAGTATTAATTTCAAAAATGATGGAGTGCAGTTGAAACATGTTACGTGTACCAGAAATTATTGGAGTCTAATTATATATTTTGGACAATTTTTTTTGCTATAGAACAAAAATCTGAGAGCTGTATATCATGCAAATGGTGACCTCCCATTGTTCAATCTTGTTGTAGCAAAGCATCTTCACGAGCTGGCATTGCCAGAAATTGAGGGTCACGAGAGGGGGCGGATATCGGAGATTATCTTGTATGGTACGGTGTACCATTCCATGCTGTTATACCAGCGCATGTAGGAGATGACATTTGACGGTCACAAAAAAAAAGGAGATAAAAAAAGAGATTTGCCTACTATACGTTTCGCACGTCAGTTGATTAGTATGCATGGACACGCATGTACAGCTTGCTGCTGTCTGCTGACACACAATTCTAATACTGACAAAGGAATTTACGCTCAACCTTACGTTCCACTTACAATATTCATGTCACGCAGGCCTGCCCGTGTGTACTCTTTGACTAGTTATTAGTTCCCATCTTAACAATCCAAAAGAAAAAGAATGAACAATATGTGGCTGGCCTAATTCTCTTGAAAGATAAGTGGCTTGGCTAAACTTCTCTTCGTGAACAATATCCATCTCCATATTCGATTGTTAGGCACAAAGTAAATACACTTTCCATAGTAATAGAATCTAATTTTCCTAATGTGTCTTTCAGAAGAAGTCTCATTGGCCCTAACTGGTATCTTGACAAATCTTTTATTACGATTATCCACGATATAGCTATCAAATGATGTGAACGAGTTCAAATGAAAATTACTAGAGAGTGGTAAATTTTTAGTTTACTCAATGTACAGAGCCTTGATTCAATCTGATACTCCGGTCGATAATAATAGTAAAATTTGGAAGATGAAAATACCTCTCAAAACAATGATATTCGCTTGATATCTGCGTAAGGGAGTAATTCTTACAAATGATAATATTGTTAAGAAGAATTGATATGAAAGTACATAATACATTTTTTGTCATTATGATGAGACAATTCGTTATTTATTCTTCCAGTGTAAATTTACTCGTTTTATATGGTCAATCATCCAAGTAGCCTCTAATTTATCTCTCCCATGTTCGGTGGACAATGTATTTGGTAACTGGTTATATGTGATAGATGATAAATACAAGACTTTGTTTAGGGTGGAAGCACTTGCCTTTATTTGGTCGCTTTGACTATGTAGAAATGACAAGATTGTTAATAACATTGTGTCTTCTTTCCACCAGGTTACCTATCGGGCTACGGCTATTCTTCGATAATGGACTACTCTCTAATGTATGAAGTTCCACGACTTGTTTGCGGAGGGGTGTATGCGATTGGAGGATACGACGAGGGATATTTTCTCCCGACATGGATGACCGCGTGAACTACGGATTGATCTGCCATAGCTCAAGGCCGTTTATTTTGATAAAGTTATTTGTAATGTTGGTCTTCTTACTTTGTTACCTAGTCTTGTAGATTGATCGGCTGTGTATATCTTAATTATGCAGAGGACGGGTATAAACATTACTTTAATTAATAAAAGCTCTCATTTCCAAAAAAAATGTAACGTGCAACATGCCAAGTAGTGATAGACTCTAGAGTAGTGAGAGTTGTTAGTTTGTTTGTATTGAATTGCATGCACTAACCAACACAACCAAAAGTCCGAACTGATGGAAAAGACTAGGCACTATATTTCAACACTCCCCCTACGTCTTTGCCCTTTGGCCTATTATGACGTATGTTTGGGAAGCCGCAATATTTTTTTATAATTTTTTCGTTAGTTAGGATTTGATCCTACGACCTCCTACTCTGATACCATATTGAATTGCATGCACTAGCCAACGCAACCAAAAGTCCGAACTGATGGAAAGGGCTAAGCAATATATTTCAACACTCACCCCTACGTCTTTGTGTAGGGGTTCGTAGCATGGAAAACAAAAAATTTCTACCGCATGAACACAAAATCAAGATCTAATCTATGATCAAGCCAAGATCTATCTACTAGATTTTAGCAACGAGTCAACAGAATACTAACCCTTAAAGATCCAAAGCGGTTAATGAGAGCAGATTCTCGTGGGTGATGTAGTCGTACACTTCCGATCTCAAGATCGCGTAGACGATCCTTCCGGCGCTGCGTTCCGGCAGCGCTTCCGCAGTCGGTCACACGTTCGGTACTCGACGAAGACCTTCCTCTCCCTTGTTCCAGCAGACAGCGGAGGTTGTAGCACTCTCCTCGTGATTCCGGCAGCACGACGGCGTGGTACCGGAAGTAGATGGAAGATCTCGCAGGGCTTCGCCTTAAGCCGGAGCGAGTATGGTGGACTATGAGAGAGCCCTTGGTGTTCTAGGGTTTAGACACACCAAGGAGGGGGTGCTAGGGCCGGCGGATAGGGCTTGGACGTGCCCAAGTCGGCGGCTAGGGGAGAAACCCTAGGCGGCGGCGGCTATGGTGGGCGGCGGCTAGGGTTAGGTTTAGAGGGGGCAATCTTGTGTGCTAGGAGGGGAGCCTTGCCCCTCCTCTTATAGGAGGGAGGCGCCGGCCAAGAGGAGGGGAATCCCTCCCCAACTCGGATCCCAAGTGGGCCGGCGGTGGAGGAGGGACTCCTCCCCAACTCGGTTTCCACCTCCCTCTCCACTTCCCAAAAATAGCCGTTTGACTTTCAAATTGGCGTTTGACTTTTCAAACAAGGATTTGATTAAATCCTCTATTTTGTTCAGCGATGACACTTAGTACATGATGCAATTATTCTAACTTGGTATAACACATTCATGTAACCTTCCCCTTCGGAGTGCCAGACATTCCGGAACCTTCTAGAACATTCCCGATGAAAACACCGGAACCATTCCCCAACTCCGAAATAGGACTTTCCTTATATGAATCTTATTCTCCGGACCATTCCGGATCTCCTCGTGATATCCCGGATCCCATCCGAGACTCCGAACAACATTCGGTCTCTTTCTCATCATTCCATAACTACTCAAACAACGTCCAATCCTTAAGTGTGTCTCCCTACGGTTCGTGAATTATGCGGACATGATCGAGACACTTCTCCGAACAATAACCAATAGAGGAATCTGGAAATTCATATGGCTCCCACATATTTGTACGATTACTTTGCGATCGAATGAACCACTTACATACGATACCAATTTCCCTTTGTCTCACGATAGTTTACTTATCCGAGGTTTTGATCGTCGGTATCTCTGCATACCTAGTTCAACCTCGTTACCGATAAGTACTCTTTTCTCGTTCCCGTGGTATGTGATCCCTTGTGAGCCAGTCACATGCTTGCAAGCTAATTGGATGACATTCCACCGAGAGGGCCCAGAGTATATCTATCCGTCATATGGATGGACAAATCCCACTCTTGATCCATGTGTCTCAACCCATACTTTCCGAACACTCAATGCCACCTTTATAGCCACCCAGTTACGGTGTGGTGTTTGATGTCATCAAAGCATCCTTACAGTGATGGTGATTAACATGATCTCATGGTCGAAGGAATTAGGTTACTATGTATCAGAAAGCTTATAGCAAATGAACTATATTAAATGACTTGATCTTTATGCTACGCTTAACTATAGGAGTATGTCCATCACATCATTCTCCTAATGATATGACCTTGTTGTTAATAACATCTCTATGTTCATGATCAGGAAACCATGATCATATATTAACCAACAAGCTAGTTTAACAAGAGGCTTTACTAGGGACTCTTTTATGTTTACAAATCACACAAGTATCAATGTTTCCTATTAATACAATTATAGCATGGTATGTAAACATTTATCATAAGTATGAAGATATGATAATAACCACTTTATTATTGCCTCTTGGGCATATCTCCAACAGTCTCCCACTTGCACTAGAGTCAATAATCTAGTTTCAAACATTTGTGTATCCAACACCTATGGCTTTCTGGTGTCGTATGTACACGATTGCTAGTGGTCAACTGATCTCCGGATCTGATACTTCCAGGTCCGTGTGTAATTGCATGTCTTTGCGTCTCTACGCATCACTCATTCTCTAATGAGATGGCTTCGTACTAATTTGGTCCTTTGGTGTGACCTTTAGTTCTTTGGGGTTAAAACATGTTGATAATATTGTCGTACAATATATCTTCATAGTACTATCCCACCGTGAACTACACCTAGTTTGATAACAAACTACTTGACACAAATGCCCTCTTTTGCTGCTATAATTGTAGTCATATACTTAGCCTTTTGTTGTAGTATCTGTCACAATGTCTTAACTTTGGAACTCATCCAAATCCATTATGCAACTTTCTTTCCATTATATTCTGCCACACTTAGTTTAGATTGACATAAACTTAATTTGTACTTTGTGACAAAACTAGTATCAATGTAGTACTTTTACAATGAACTAACCATCTATTTGTCACTTCTACAAATAATATACTCTTAGTTCTTCCAAAAGGTCATAAGAATATCCTTACTATTGTCCAATGATCATCTTATGAATCATTCTGGTATATGCTCATAACATTTAGAGCATAGGACATATCTGGATTTGTACACATCACAGCATGATTGATATAAATACTCTTTGTGATTTCATACATCAAGTATCAATCTATACTTGAATCTTTGTTTCACTTACCCAGTGTCAATACACTTGAATATATCATCAATATTGAACTCATTCAATCTTTTCTGTGTGACAAGAACCTTTCTTGTAGTTTCTATATTGAACTCATTCAATACATCATCTATGTGCTTTAGGCACAACCATATTAGCGTCTATTGATGCCAAATATTTGGGTTTTGCCTAAGTCTTTCATCGGGATGAAATTCTTAATATGTGTTAATAAAAGATACATCATTTCCAATCAACAATATGTCTTCCACATAATGTATTAGAAACATGTCTTAGCGCTCCCACCTAATTTCTTGCAAATGCAAGCATGTTCATCGTCTCCAACGAATTTAAACTCCTTTAACAGTTTTATCATAGTGAAGATTCCAACTCCGCAATGCTTACTTCAACCATTGAAGTTTGCATATGCATTTAGCATCCTTTGAATTAACAGAACCCTTTGGACCATGTCATGCACACGTCCTAGGTAACCCTTCTATTAGAAGAACTTGTTTTGTTTATCCAACACATAACAAAATTATATGTCGTGGTTGCTACATTAATCCGTCTAGACTAAATCGCTATGAAAGATCAAATCTTGTCATAGTCAACCTTTGAACATTGTTGTGAACTCTTTCCCAACATGTCGACCATTTCATAGATGCGAAACATCCATGTCTATTTCTTTATAGATCCAAACACAACTGTAAGGTCTTACACCTTTCTCGAGGGTCCTTCAAGTTCAAACCTTGATTTCTCGTGTATGGAACTATCACGGATTTTATGGCTTCAAGCCATTTTACGGAGTCAGGGCCCATCATCGCTTCTTTGCATGTAGTACGTTCATTATTCTCAAATAATGATTCAACCCTCAAATCTTGGTATTTGATTGTTTACTCGACCTACTTGGTTCAACAGAAACTTTGACCTTCGAAACCACAACCTTTGAGGCACGTGAGCCATGAGCATTGTTGCTGCCTTCGGAACACTTTTCGGCGCTGCGCAACTTTGCACATATAGCTAAGGTTCTTTTAACCTTATCAAAGTTCTATTGTCCTCCCACTTATCTTTTCACGAAAAATTCCTTCTCAAAGAAACTTGACGTTCTAAGTGACAAACACTTTTGTCTCCGATGTTATGGAGGAACAGTTATTCGAAATAACATACAAAGACAGGTTCATCCGACTTTGGTTGCAAACATCTTTCTTATCCATAGCATACCAATGTTTTAAGAAAGGACAACTTGGATTTAATCCCAAACCATAACTTTATACGGTGTCATTTCAACGGATTATGATGAAGCTCTTTTCAGTGGAAAAACGGTAGTCTCTCAAGCTTTTAATCTTTAAAATATAATGGCAGTTTTATGAATTACACCTTTGATCTTACCATGTCAAACAAGGTTTAATTACATATCTCTAACACTCCATACTCTTATGGTGTTTCGGGAAATGCAAATCCACGGAACGACTCCTTAAATCTTAGGTATTATGCTAAACTTGTAACTCAAATATCTTCCTTTATGATCTTATCATAAACTATTTATATTCTTGTTACAATAATTTTGCACTTCATCTTGAAAGTCTTTGAACGTTTCAAATGTTTCATACTTTATCCTTATTAAGTAAATGTTCATATATTCACTTAAATTTTCGGAGAAAGCATATGAAGTTGAAATCCATCACTCTTTACTACACATAATGTACTTCGTACAACAATATGTACAAGTTCCAATAAGATAGTCATTCGTTCCCTTTTGGCCTATGAACGAAGTTTTAATTATCTCTTAGGAAAGTTTCACAAGCGTCATGTGATCAAAATCAAAAGACTCCAAAATTCCATCCACATGGAGTTTCTTCATGTTTTCTTTCCAATATAATTTAAACGGCGATATCACTTCCTAAGTGATATTTCAATCAATTTGTCTTTCGACATTTTTAGCACTAGTTTTATGGATGTGATTTCTCCAACGAGATTTGTGAATCATCCATCTTTTATGGATTTCGGCAATTATTTGAACAACCCTTTCGTTCTCATAATACCTGATAAAACAAATCTTGAAGGCAAGCTTTGATGTTTAACGAGCAACACAATAACCCTTTATTTGTTCTCAATGAACATCATCACATATTGTTTTGCTAGTTACTTAGGCCATTGTAGTGCATGAATTGTGTTGTTTCGTATGACGATTCACACCAAAAAATTCAGTATCAAATACTTAGGAACCACATTGTTTAATAAGCAAAGAATATAGCCATAATATGTATATCATCTATATACTTAAACTGAACAATTCTAGTATTTTATTTTCTGCCATATATTTATGAGATTCTCTTTCAGTATTTCCTTTTCTGTTTGAAAGAATCTATCAACATCAATAGGGGAGTCATACATATGACACATAGTCCAAAGCGTGTATAATTAAATACCAATGTCTTTGGACTTGCACTTTGAAGTAGATCACCATCATCAAATGTTTGGTGTGCTTTCAAATTCCATTCTTTAGTAATCTCTTGGTGTGGTAAATATTTTACCTACATCAAATATTCACCCTTATCATGGAATTATTCATGATCAAGCTACTTTTAGCTTATAAAGATGAATCGCGAGTATAATGTTGCTCTTCAAAATCTTTTGGTGGTTTAGGACAACTAGTGTCTCCAACCTTTTGCAACTTCTCATCAAATATGAGAACATGTCTTTTTCCATATTATACTCTATCATGTTGAAACCAATACTTTGTTTCAGATATCACAATATCTTCCACACATCATGGTTTCTGAAACAACTCTTTCAGATCCTAGATAACCTTGATATTAAGACAATTCTTTGAATATCAAGAATCATGGAGACAAACATGATACTTATACACTAACTCTTGGAATTGTCACTCTTGTTTTAATACCAATTATTAAACTTCATGGAGTAACTGGAACTTACTGAAAGTTTGCAATAGGACTTTTAAACTTTAGATTAACACTTCAAAAACAATATGATACCAGTTCGTAAAGTAACTAACCAGAATTCTATAGTTCTATCATCTCAATTAAAACTAAGCGCAAGGTGGTAAACGGATGCCAATGACTACAACAATTATGCAAATTCACTTTGATTTAATTTATGATAAATAGTGTTCAACTTTTAATCATATTGCCGTTGAACTCCCACTCAAAACAATATCCCACACATTGTTTTAGTGATCACACGAACCAAATCAACCACATCAAAACCGATCATCACGAGAGTTGATGTAGCTTCAATGGCGAACAATCAATATGTTCATCATATCTACTATATGACTCATGCTTTACCTTTCGGTGATCCGCGTTCCGAGACTATGTCTGTACATGCTAGGCTCGTCAAGATCAACCTTAGCTTCCGCATGAGCAAATCTGGCTTGCTCACGTTGTATACACTTGCAGAATCTAACACACCCGATCATCACGTGGTGCTTCGAAACAACGAGCTTCAGCAACGGTGCTTACTAAGGATGAACACTTTAAAACTTGAAATTTTGTGCTTGAGGGATCATCTTATAATGCTACCGTCGTGAACTAAGCAATACAAGATGCATAAAAGGATTAACATCACATGCAATTCATAATATGTGATATGATATGGCCTTTCTTCTTTGTGCTTCCGATCTCCATCTTCAAGCATGAACATGATCTCCATCATCACCGGCATTGCATCAAGGTCAATAACGCTGCTCCATGGTTGTCGTCCACCAGCTTCAACTATTACAACTACTTTGAATAGACACGCGGGTCTTAATAGAATTTAAAGACAACCATATGGCTCCTTCCGGTTGCCAACTTACAATAAGGAACATTGCATACATCATATATAATCACAATCTTGGCCATATCACATCACAGCACACCCCTGCAAAACAAAGTTAGACGCCTCTAATTTTCTTTGCATATTTTACGTGGTTTGGGGCTTTCAATAAGTGTCGCTCTAACTTACGAACAAGAACCACAACATTGATACTAGTATTGTCAATCACCCGTTGTAAATTGAAATTTAACTATGTTGGGAGAAAGAGGCACCCGCAAAGCCACTTATGCAATACAAGTTGCATGTCAAGCGTGGAGCAAGTCTCATGAACGATGTCATGTAAGGTTAGCCCGGGCCACTTCATACCACCATCCCGCAAGATGCAAAGTACACAAGAAGCAATCGACAACAAAAGCATCAATGCCCACAATGACCATTGTGTTCTACTCGTGCAACAGATCTACATATAGACACGGCTCTGATACCACTGTAGGGGTTGGTAGCATGGAAAACAAAAATTTTCTACCGCATGAACACACAATCAAGATCTAATCTATGATCAAGCCAAGATCTATCTACTATATTGTAGCAACGAGTCAACAGAATACTAACCCTTGAAGATCCAAAGCGGTTAACGAGAGCAGATTCTCGTGGGTGATCTAGTCGTACACTTCCGATCTCAAGATCGCGTAGACGATCCTTCTGGTGCTGCGTTCCGGCAGCGCTTCCACAGTCGGTCACACGTTCGGTACTCGACGAAGACCTTCCTCTCCCTTGTTCCAGCAGGCAGCGGAGGTTGTAGCACTCTTCTCGTGATTCCGGCAGCACGACGGCGTGGTACCGGAAGTAGAGGGGAGATCTCGCAGGGCTTCGCCTTAAGCTGGAGCGAGTATGGTGGACTATGAGAGAGCCCTTGGTGTTCTAGGGTTTAGACACACCAAGGAGGGGGTGCTAGGGTCGGCGGCTAGGGCTTGGAGGTGCCAAAGTCGGGGGCTAGGGGAGAAACCCTAGGCGGCGGCTATGGTGGGCGGCGGAGGCTAGGGTTAGGTTTAGAGGGGGCAATCTTGTGTGCTAGGAGGGGAGCCCTGCCCCTCCTCTTATAGGAGGGAGGCGCCGGCCAAGGGGAGGGGAATCTCTCCCCAACTCGGATCCCAAGTGGGCCGGCGGTGGAGGAGGGACTCCTCCCCAACTCGGTTTCCACCTCCCTCTCCACTTCCCAAAAATAGCCGTTTGACTTTCAAATTGGCGTTTGACTTTTCAAACAAGGATTTGATTAAATCCTCTATTTTGTTCAGCGATGACACTTAGTACATGATGCAATCATTCCAACTTGGTATAACACATTCATGTACCCTTCCCCTTCGGAGTGCCGGACATTCCGGAACCTTCTAGAACATTCCCGATGAAAACACCGGAACCATTCCCCAACTCCGAAACAGGACTTTCCTTATATGAATCTTATTCTCCGGACCATTCCGGATCTCCTCGTGATATCCCGGATCCCATCCGAGACTCCGAACAACATTCGGTCTCTTTCTCATCATTCCATAACTACTCAAACAACGTCGAATCCTTAAGTGTGTCTCCCTACGGTTCGTGAATTATGCGGACATGATCGAGACACTTCTCCGAACAATAACCAATAGAGGAATCTGGAAATTCATATGGCTCCCACATATTTGTACGATTACTTTGCGATCGAATGAACCACTTACATACGATACCAATTTCCCTTTGTCTCACGATAGTTTACTTATCCGAGGTTTTGATCGTCGATATCTCTGCATACCTAGTTCAACCTCGTTACCGATAAGTACTCTTTTCTCGTTCCCGTGGTATGTGATCCCTTGTGAGCCAGTCACATGCTTGCAAGCTAATTGGATGACATTCCACCGAGAGGGCCCAGAGTATATCTATCCGTCATATGGATGGACAAATCCCACTCTTGATCCATGTGTCTCAACCCATACTTTCCGAACACTCAATGCCACCTTTATAGCCACCCAGTTACAGTGTGGTGTTTGATGTCATCAAAGCATCCTTCCAGTGATGATGATTAACATGATCTCATGGTCGAAGGAATTAGGTTACTATGTATCAGAAAGCTTATAGCAAATGAACTATATTAAATGACTTGATCTTTATGCTACGCTTAACTATAGGAGTATGTCCATCACATCATTATCCTAATGATATGACCCTGTTGTTAATAACATCTCTATGTTCATGATCAGGAAACCATGATCATATATTAACCAACAAGCTAGTTTAACAAGAGGTTTTACTAGGAACTCTTTTATGTATACAAATCACACAAGTATCAATGTTTCCTAATAATACAATTATAGCATGGTATGTAAACATTTATCATAAGTATGAAGATATGATAATAACCACTTTATTATTTCCTCTTGGGCATATCTCCAACACTTTGCCCTTTGGCCTATTGTGACGCGTGTTAGAGGAGCCGCAATATTTATTTTTAATTTTTTTGCGTTGGTCAGGATTTGATCCTAAGGCCTCCTGCTCTGATACCATATTGAATTGCATGCACTAGCCAACGCGACCAAAAGTCCGAACTGATGTAGGCAATATATTTCAACACAACCAAAAGTCCGAACTGATGGAAAGGGCTAGGCAATATATTTCAACAGTTTGTGTTATCGGTAAGATATAAACCGATTGTAGATGTTCTTGTATGACAAGTTGAGTTAGTTGTAATCTCTAAGATAAATAGATTGGGCTCGGTTAACCTCTATATTAACACGCAAGCACCCGAGGTCAATGTTAGGCTTCAGAAATTACCTTCAAACACATGGCTGGAAGCTACACGTGCTTGGTTTTAAAGGGTTTTTCTTTTTTTTTACCGGGTTTGATTCGAGAAAGGGAGCTTCAAATAATAGATAGAGGCACATGTATCACCGCATCCACACATTCACACGATGTTATTGAACAGTGCAGTCACAAAGCTTAAATATACACAAGGATTACACATGAATAAACTTTTTATTAATTCCAGGTGTACAAATGTGTATATCCTTTTACAAATATGCAAATCATTCAGACACCAAGCATAGAGAAGATATAATCAGTACTGAATGGAAACTTAAGCAATCATATCAACTGAAACAAATGAAAAGACATGCAAATTACGAGGATGATTTGCATTCGGAGGGACAGGATGTATGTCCCAACGATGCATGGTTTGAGATGGATGGATGAATCAGATGGGGCAGGCGAAGTTTTCGGGGCATTTTTTGCCGCAATGGTTGAGGAGGAGGGTGAGGTCGACAGGGACATTGAGGTGGATGCCGAGGACGTTGGCCTTGATGGCGGTGCAGAGGCAGAGGGCGGCGTCAAGGTCGGCGAGCCCGTGGAGCAGGGGGCAGCATTGCTCGTTCGCTGGCACACCCAGCTTGAGCTTGACCAGGTTCAGCACGTTGGCGCACACCTCCAGCTTCAGCGTGCCGATCGAGCAGTGGCCGGTCGATGGCGTGGGCAGGACGGGCGGTGGGATGATTGGCGTGGGGGTGGGGCAGTATGGGGTGCAGCCATGGGCGACGGCCGCGAGGAGGACCAGGTTCAGGGCAAGAAAGAGGGTAAGCTGGGAGGGCGCCATTGCACTGATCGAGCAAGTTAGCCAGTGATCTTACTACAGCAGGTTTTGTTGTTTGGGATGGGTTTCTTGGGATTGTTATACCTTTCACAATCTGGTTTATTATACTGGCCGTTTGGCTTGTATGGACACGCACGCACATCTTGTTAGGTTAATAATTAGTTAGTACTACAGCCGCAATGTTTTTCCTGACATGTAAGTTCAATACTGACAAAGGGATTAATTACTCCCAGATGGCGACGAAACTGAGTTATACGAAGTAGATCATTTCACCTTCTGGTGGCGTGGTGGTGGTGGCGGTTACCTTGGCCCCGGTCGGCGGGGATTGGCAGAGGGGCGTCCGCTCTTGGCGGTCGACGGCGGTGTCGTGGCTGGCGGCGGCCGGAGGACCTCCGGTAGATGGGTACAAGCGGCGGCGGGAGTCAGGATCCGATCTCGGCCCAGATGGGCATAGGCGGGCCACGATCTGTTGTCCGCTCTACGCCGGCCCTAGGTTCCCCGGGCCATGTTCGCGACATGAGGAAGCCTGGGGCATCTGTCCCTGGCAAGGTGGTGGTGACCTCCTTCTCCGTCGAAGTGGTCGGCCGAGGGGTCTCGCCATCGTGCGGCAGATCCTGCTAGTTTCCAGTGGGTGGCATTGGGGCTACTAACTCAGTTGGAATAAAGGTGTCGGTCCTTGATCCCTCTCAAGCCAAGACGAAGATTCACCTGATGTTTGTCTACATTGATCTGATTCATGTGTCGTGTTTCGGAAGGCTCCGTCGGCTTACTCTATAAGTGTGATCATGCCGAGCAGCTGGATTGGATGGGATTCGGTCATGCGTACTCCATAAACGCTTCGAAGCTTGCTGTCAGGTCAAACATACCGTCTCTCATGCTGTGGCTAACGGAGACCTTAAATTCTTCATTTCACACGATCGATCGAGAGAGCTCCATCTAGGTATGTAGGGTTACTGAGTCTTTGGATAAATTTGCTGCTTGTTTCCGGCGTGTCCATCGAACGTTCTGAGGTGGATTGCTCGCTGAACGTTTACCTCCAATCCATGCAACGCGCAAGTTGATCCATCGACCATCATACTCATGCGACTCTTCAAGTCTGTGTGTGTGTGATGGTGGTATTCTCACACATATATATTATTGGCCCGATTTTTTTTAAGGTAAAACACAATATATTCCATTGCCCTGTACTAGTTTTGTCTATGTCGGCAGTGTTGCCTGCTATGCACGTCGATCTCTCCAATTCTCCATCCATCCATCCATAGGACATGTATAGACCCTCTACTAGATATCTATACCTGGTTGAATATCCCATATACGTACAAACCATCGAGTCAAATCAACAAGTTCTAGATCGTTCCAAGACGTTGACCCTTTGATAGTGATGGACAGTTTACAACTTGGGACACAAAAAGGGTGAGTGTTCCGATAAATGTTTCAGTTAGAAGAGTGAGAGGAAATGTGACCTCTTACAAAGCTGATATTTTACAGGATCAGCAGCCGGCCAATGCATTGTTTCCCACGGAGATCGATGGATTCCAGTCCCCGTACACATTTACCTAGCTAGGGTGTATATATATCTTGTCATATATATCCCATCCACACCACACCCAAGATTTCCCCAAGAAAAGGATTATGTTAATTACGATTTATATTAAGTTTTTGAGGATAATTTTATATTTCTACCATAAGTACACACTAGTGAAAAAAATATCATCACAAATTTATAGGTAGAAGCTATATTCTCTTCCCACCGAAAATGTCTCATTGAATAGATAAATAAACCGTGATTCTTTTCTAAACAAAGGATCATTTCGTCCTTTGCGTCAATTCATGCACACAACTGTATGTTATGGATTATTAAAGATATAGAATAAATTAGGTAGTAATTAAAAAGAATCTAAGGTCATCAAAGAAGGATTAGCTTCGTGACAGTAACCCTACCATGAAACCTATGACATATGACCCCAAAATAGAGTGTATCCAGTCATTATTTTAGTGAAAAAACTGACAGTAAGAGACCTCCGAGAGGAGATCTGATATTTTCCTTCCTGGGTCCCATTTACCTATTGGGTGTACATATTTTTTTCATATATCCTCTCCCTACCCCAAATAAAGCGACTAGGTTTCATAAAATTTCTAATTCTTTTCTGTTGACAATTTAAAAGGCAGGACGATCCCGGCCGTGGGAATTTGACGAGCTAAATAACTTGCTAATCCGGATGTACATTTAGGATCCTTATAAAATTCTAAAGAATCCTCTTTCAAACAGAGCAAAATTCTATGCGAACAAAAGTTAAAGCATGTGATAGTTGAGATAAATAAATATGCAGTTGTTCTATAGATACATTTAGATGTACCACTCGGTTAATTATTAGTAGTAGAGGTATATAAGTTTTTAGTCCCACAACTTGCGGCAGAGGAGCGTTTTAGTCCCACATCTTGCATAGTGAGCAAGGTTAGTCCCACAACTTACAACCGGGGAGCATTTTAGTCCAATTCAATTAAATTTCTGGGATTTTGACCAAATTCATCAATCTACCATGGCCTTTGTACGGCCTAATAGTCAGGTCCCACTTGTCAGTGTTATACAAACAGGAAAACAAATAAATAAGAAAAAGACTTACAATGGGAATTGAACTCATGACTTAATTTGCTAAACAATGCGAGCTTGCCACTAGACCACACCGTAACATGTGATAATAAAAAAGCGGTCATTTGTTATAAATCATTTCGAGGCTGCGTACACCTCGACGCAGGGATATAACGGCCGTTAGGCTATCCGTATGTAGCACGATCTATTCGGACGAACGTGTCCGATTTGCCCTATCCGTACATCAAATTTGGACAACTATTGCGTCGGCCTGGACGGGGCAGATCGAGGGCATGTCTTGCCCGTTGGTGCTACTGGCCTACCCATCAGCCACCGCTTAGAGCGACATTGATTCAAACGCGCGCAGCGGCACCGATTCAGATGCAACTGTGGCAGCGATTTAAAGACGCGGGTGGAAGGTTGACCGGCGACAGGCTACTCCATCAAATGCGACGATACTGCACACTGATTGACTGGACGTCACACTCTCCCTCACTGCCGCTACTGGCGTCGCCCGACGCATGCCCTCCTGACTGGACATTTCAAGTTGTCGCTTCGACATCCACGCTGGTATCCGATGCCAACCCTTTTAACTGGCCGCCCGCGGCCATCTTGTCTCACACCGCACCATACTCTCCCCCTTCTCCTTCCCGTCCTTCACTACTGGTAGCTAGCCATGGCCAGCAGCATTGGATCGAGGGGAGGGCGTCTAAGACGACCACCGGGCCCCGGCCATGGACATCGAGGGAGGCGCGGGAGACGCGGCCAAAGAAGCGCGTCAGCACGCTCTCCCTCAATGCCGTCATCGCCCGAGGAGATCGACCTAGGCATCTGATTCAGTTCGCCGTGGCCATCCACTCCGGCATGACGCGGGACAGGCTGCTCCTGCCTCGCAAATTCGCGTCGCTGGTCGGCAACAAACCACCCCTGCTTGTCATACTATGGGCGAACGGTGTCAAGACCACCAGGTACCCGGTGGAGGTTCAGTTCGACCACCTCGGCCAGATATACCTCGCCAACGGCTGGGAGTGCTTCGGACACATGCACCAGATCGAAGCGGGCAACATTGTTGTCTTCAAGTATGAGGGCGAAGGAAGGATCACCGTCAGCGTCTTCGAAGGCGGGGCGGACACTAGAAATACACCGACGTTGGCGATGGTCAAGCGCGGACAGATGAGTCGCACCGCTGGGCGTGATCGGTCGGACATGCCCGACTTTAACCTAAAAGCGACCGCGGTCCAAACCAAACAGATAGAAATAGACCATTTGGATCGGCCGTTTAGATCGACCCGGTGGAGATGTCCTTAGGTATTAGTCACACAACACGCCAGCTAGCTCTCGCTGGCTCACACGGACATGAGACACAGAAACAAAGTTACGTATACTAACAGAAGTGAAGCTTGATCGATTTGAGTGTATTCACCCATACTACATATAAGCCTTTATTCTCGACATTTGAAAGACGTGTTTTAAAGTTGTGAAAAATCTTAGTTCATTCGAAATACGGATTGGGTCCGGTGGAGATATCCTAATTTTTTTTACGTGCTTCATATCCGTGCGTGGAGGTGTACGAAGACATCAGCTTGAAAATGATTTATAATAAATGATGGCTCTTGTATTACCACATCTCACCGTGTGCTCCACTGGCAAGCTTGCATTGTTTAGCAGCGGAAGTAATGAGTTCAATCCTCATGATAAGTATTTTTCTTATTTATTTGTTTTCATGTTTGTGACAAGTGGGGCCTGCCTGTCTGCCTATTAGGCCGTACAAAGGTCACAGCGGCAAAAAATAATACACAGGGTCATTCTGAAAAAAAATCTTTGACATATGTCATTTTTAGAATAAGTTTCAACCTATAGGTTAATGAATTCGGCCAAAATCATAGAAATTCAATTGAATTGGACTAAAATGCTCTTGGGTTGTAAGTTGTGGGACTAATCTTGCTCACTTTGAAAGATGTGGGACTAAAACGCTCCTCTACTACAAGTTGTGGGACTAAAAATGTATATAGCTCTTAGTAGTACATAATTGCAGATATGTGGATATCCCCAAGAAGTTAAATGCTTGTTTGGTGATTTATATAGTATCACATTGGGAATGTCTTCATAGTATATTACATTCACTTGTGAATACAGGGTAAACATATGAACATGGTATTTGTGACGTTCTAAGAACTATATTTATTTGCTGGAAACTTTAATATAGAGTTTAGCTTGACCTATTGCATGTCCTCGGATGGTGAGGACAGAACCAAAGCCTATAATTCTTGTTTAATGTGAAATTATGAAGTTTAAACATCCATAATATAGTTCAAATAGATATACTCACATACATATATATTTTTACATTTCGGTTCATGGATTGCATACTTGCATAATCAACACAACCTGTCTTCGGCTTCGAAGGATCCATTATTTTTGCCATTTTGACATGATCAAGAGACACATAACGTGAAAATCTATGCCAAGTGTATGCTGTATATTTCAAATATTGGTTTAATTTTTTAAAATAAATATTGGAGTATGAACTATAGCTAGCCCCGAAGGACAGAGCAAAACAAAATGACCGCCACGATAAGTAAATGAAAGAAAAGAGGATGAATATGATGTAGAGAATTTTATTTGTACCGTGCACCTAGGTAGACATAACTATTTCACCATGTTTTTGTTCAACAAGCCTTTTAGTTTTCGTGAAAAAAGAATAACATACAGTTCTGCACGAATCACAAAGCAGTAGATCATTATATTAAACACGCACGCTACCTAGCATGCACAGTAGAAGCACACAACGTTCAGAAGATGTGGTCAGGCAAGGCATGCAAATATATAGATGTATTTCCTCCGATCCATAATAACTATCTCAACTTTGTACTAAATCAACGAACCTTGTTATGAATGGATCGAAGGGAGTAGATTTGATCATGATTCATGTGTGATTCATCTCTGCATGTGATGGTTTAGGTTTAACGATGCCTTGGCCTCGGCTCGTGTTCGTGTTAAATAGGAGGGACAAGCCCTGTCGATACAAAGGAGGTTACACCGAGATTGGAGAGACTTGCGGAAGGAGAGAGATCGATGTGATCCTTATCTTGGATCACGATCGTTACATAGAGAATATATTCAAAACTAATTCTATCTCCTATCTCTAGCTTATCTCTAATACTTGAACTCCTTGTACAACTATAAGTCCATATCACGTATGGCACAAGTATTCCTAACACCCCTCCTCAATCTCAACTTTCCTGAAGATTGAGATTGTGCTTGAACTCATCAAATTTCCTTGTAGGTAGAACCTTTGTGAAGCCGTCTGCCAACTGATCTTGAGAGGGAATAAATCGAATCTCAAGCTTCTTGTTGGCTACTCTTTCTCTTACAAAATGGAAATCAATTTCAATATGTTTAGTCCTCGCATGAAAAATAGGATTAGCAGAAAGATAAGTTGCTCCCATGTTATCACACCAAAGACATGAAACTTGGTTTCTCTTTACACCAAGCTCTGTCATTAAGGACTCCATCCATATTATTTCTGCTGTTCCATCTGCAAGTGCTCTGTATTCAGCTTCTGTACTTGACCTTGAAACTGTTGCCTGTTTTCTAGCACTCCAAGAGATGAGGTTAGGACCAAAATAAACAGCAAAGCCTCCTGTAGATCTTCTATCATCTACACAACCTGCCCAATCAGCATCTGAGAAGGCACTTACTAAGGTAGAGGAAGACTTTCTGAAGGTCAGACCAAGACTCATGGTTCCTTTAATGTACCTTAGTATCCTTTTTACTGCAGTCCAATGAACTGTGGTGGGTGCATGTAGAAACTGGCATACCTTGTTGACTGAGAAGGCAATGTCTGGTCTTGTAAGTGTCAAGTACTGGAGTGCACCTACAATGCTTCTGTAGTTTGTGCTATCTCCTGAATCAAGAGCATCTCCTTCGGCGGCTGATAATTTTTCTGAGGATGACAAAGGGGTTGGCGTCTCCTTAGCATCTCTCATCCCAACTCTGGATAACAAGTCCATGGCATACTTTTCTTGGGTTAGTACAATACCATCATTAATTTTTTAACTTCAATTCCCAAGAAGTAATGTAAGTCTCCTAGATCCTTTAATGCAAAAGATGCACCTAAATCTTTAAGTAAAGCAGTGGTAGCTTTGCTAGAGGAACTGGTAACTATAATATCATCAACATAAACCAATACAAAAATAGTGATACCAGACTTGTTATAGATAAATAGTGATGTGTCAGCCTTTGAAGGAATAAAACCAAACTGTTGAAGTTTTGAGCTCAACTTGGCAAACCATGCTCTTGGTGCTTGCTTGAGTCCATACAGTGACTTATCCAATTTACACACATGATATGGTGCATTTGGATCTTCATAACCAGGTGGCTGCTTCATGTATACTTGTTCTTTCAGAACACCGTGGAGAAACGCGTTCTTCACATCTAGCTGTCTTAAACTCCAACCCCTGGAAACTGAAATAGCTAAAACAAGTCTTATGGTAGCAGCTTTAACAACTGGACTAAAAGTGTCCTCATAATCTATTCCATATCTTTGTTTGAAGCCTTTTGCTATCAACCTAGCCTTGTATCTGTCAATAGTGCCATCGGCTTTCCTTTTAATTTTGTACACCCATTTGCAATCTATCAGATTAAAGCCATGCTTATGAGGTACTAGATGCCAAGTTTTGTTCTCTACCAACGCCCTATACTCATCATCCATAGCATTTTTCCAATTTGAATTTTTAATGCTACTTGTAAGTTTTCTGGCTCTTTATATGAAATAGACAATCCATACCGTATTGTTCCATCGGTATAAGTTTTTGGAGTTCGTTTACCGGTTGTAGATCTTGTGCGATGCAGCGGGGCCTCAGGAACAACTGCAGATCCATCAGGCACAGAAGATCCGCCGCTGCCATGCAGCGAATCCGGGGAGGGCTCAGCCTACGACGCGTTTCGCCGCGCGACCGACCGTCCGCGGGCGGGAGAGCCAGCTATTGGCCTGTCAGGCCTGGCGCGCGCAGGGGACCGCCCCCTGGTCGGCTGTGCATGCACCGAGGCGGGGTCATGCGAAGGAGGGCCACCCGAAGTCGTGTCGGCACCGGACTGGTTGGACCTTCCAAGTGGTGATGCGCCGGGGGACGTGTCCCACTGAGGTTGGATGCTGCGCACCCAGGCCCACTCAGGATCAGTTGACGAGGATCCTGGCGCAGGCGATCCTGACGCGCCTGAGACGGGCGACCCCGAGGAAGATTCTCCGCGTGAATCCGCTCCGTGTCTCGCGCCGTTGGCGTGACGCGGCGAGAGCTGCTCGCTTTCTCCTGAGTTCGTTTCAGCATCAATTTGCACATAATTTTCGTCGGTAGGTGGCTGTTGTTCCTGCGGAGAATATTCAGGGATAAAAGCAGTTGTAACATTAGTCGTTAGATCAGTGCATTGTTCCTCCCCTTGATCTAATTCCGGCTGATGTGGGTAATATTCTGGGAGAAGCGGGATTTATTTTTTAAGGAGGACACCAGCATTGGGACGAATATTAGCAAAAGGAAAAACAGATTCATCAAAGACAACATCACGAGATATGTAAACTCGCCCACTAGCAACATCAAGGCACTTAACCCCTTTGTGCATATTGCTATAACCAATGAAGACACACTGTTTGGAACGGAAGGATAATTTTCTAGTGTTGTAAGGACGAAGATTTGGCCAACAGGCACAGCCAAAAACACGCAGGGAGGAATAATCTGGGACTTCATGGAAGAGACGTTCCATGGGTGTGTCATTGTTTATAACTGTAGACGGGAGTAAGTTTATGAGATATGTGGCGGTCAAGAAAGCTTCATCCCAAAATTTTAGTGGCATAGATGCATTTGCAAGGAGAGCAAGCCCAACTTCAACTATATGGCGATGCTTACGTTCAGCGGAGCCATTTTGTTGGTGGGCATGTGGACATGAGACATGATGAGAGATGCCTACTTGTTGGAAGAAGGGATTGAGTTTTTCATACTCACCTCCCCAATCTGTTTGCATAGCAATAATTTTCCTATTGAATTTGCGTTCAACAAGATTTTGAAATTTTTTGAAGACTTGAAAAACCTCAGATTTTTTCTTAAGCAAATAGATCCATGAAAATTTACTATAGTCATCAATAAAGCTTACATAGTACTCAAACCGTCCAACAGAAGTGGGTGCCTTTCCCCGCACATCGGAGAAGACAAGCTCTAAGGGAACAGTTGATCTACTAGTGGATCTAATATAAGGAAGTTGATGACTTTTGGCTTGTTGACATGGATCACAAACAGACTCGACTCTAGACTCATTGGAGTAAGAAAGCTTAAATTTTCTAAGGATTTGTTGAACGACTTTAAAGGACGGATGACCCAACCGGTCATGCCACCTTGTAGCTGAAGGCTTGGTGGCGCTAAGGACCTGCTTATTTTGACTTGATGACGACACCATGGGGTAGAGACCATGAGAGCATCTCCCTTTAAGAAGTACCTTCTTCGTTGTTTGGTCCTTCACATAAAAATGCCATGGGTGAAATTCAACAAAGACATCATTGTCTAAGGTTAGACGATGGATAGAAACAAGATTTTTTGTAGCACTAGGAACGTGAAGGACATTTTTAAGGTGGAGAGGTTTGGATGGGGAATCAACAAATGCATGACCAACATGACTAATTTCCATACCTGCTCCATTGGCCGTGTGGATCTTATCGTGGCCATTGTACTTCTCCTTCATGGTGAGCTTGTCAAGCTCACTGGTGATGTGGTTGGTGGCGCCGGTGTCGCAGTTCCAGTTGGTGTCGACGCCGTAGGAGCCATAGGCGCCATTCGGACCCATCTCCTCCTCTTCTTCATCATCATCAGGGAAGCGGTGCCAGCAGTTCCATGCGGTGTGACCAGGCTTGTTGCAGATCTGACAAACAACACGGTCATCCTTACCCTTGCCGTTGCCACGACGGTTGTTGCCGTTGTTGCCGCCTCCTCCTTGCTGTTGGCGACCATGGCCACGACCGTAGCCGCGACCACCACCGACACGGCCGCGGCCACGAGGTGCACCGCGACCACCGCGGCGTCCGCCGCGTCCATGTGTAGCACTGTTTGCAGAGGAGTGTGTGCTGCTGATGTCGACGCCGAGGGCCGCCATGTGGTTGTCGTATGCCATCATCTGAGCGTACAGCTCGGCGACGGTGAGGTTGTTGTCGGGGTTGGCGCTGATCGCAGCGAAGAGTGGAGTGTAGAGGTCATCAAGCCCCGCGAGAAGATACTCCACCAGTTCATCTTCTTCGATCTTCCGGCCCGCTGCAACGAGCTCGTCTGCCACCGCCTTCACCGCAGCAAAGTACTGCGCGGTGGTCTTGCCCACTTTTTGGTGTTGGCGAGCTTGACCCTGAGGTTGGCGGTGCGGGTGCGGGATTGAGCGGCGAACATCGACGTGATCGCCTTCCAGACGACAACCGCCGTCTTCATCCCGATGCAGGAGATCATGATCTCCCTGGAGAGCGATGCTAGCAGGTATGAGAGAACCAGCTGATCGTTCTGCACCCAGACGTCATACGCCGGGTTCTCCACCTCCTCGTCCTTGCTGTCCTTCTGGATGATCATTGTCTCCGCAGGCGCCTTGAGGGTCCCATCCAGGAATCCCATGACGCGTGCGCCGAGGACAGCCGGGAGAACCTGTGTCTCCCACAGCAGGAAGTTCTCCCGGGTGAGCTTCTCGGCGGTGCCGGTGGTTGGAAGCTTCTCGGCCATTGGGCCGGAGGAGGAGGATGAGCCGCTCATGATTTTGCTAGATGTGTTTTTGGAAGATAGGCTCTGATACCATGTGATGGTTTAGGTTTAACGATGCCTTGGCCTCGGCTCGTGTTCGTGTTAAATAGGAGGGACAAGCCCTGTCGATACAAAGGAGGTTACACCGAGATTGGAGAGACTTGCGGAAGGAGAGAGATCGATGTGATCCTTATCTTGGATCACGATCGTTACATAGAGAATATATTCAAAACTAATTCTATCTCCTATCTCTAGCTTATCTCTAATACTTGAACTCCTTGTACAACTATAAGTCCATATCACGTATGGCACAAGTATTCCTAACACTGCATACATACAATATATAGAAGCCGGCATATATGCCATGAGTAGAGAAGAGAGAACATGAACAAAAAGTTTTATTATTCCACGGACACATGTACTCCACATATGTATATATCCTTTTTTACAAACATATATAGGAACCACGTGGATACCACAACGAGATACAATGGTGACTTATACGTAGTCACACCGAAACATATATAGGAATCACTTAGATGCTGGTATGCATGTATAGATGCATGGACTGGAAATTATATAACATGCAGAACTTAATTACGAATATGACTTGCTTGCAGATGGTGCTGACGTGGACGACTATATATATGCATGGTTTGCGATGGATGGATGGATCAGGTGGGGCAGGTGAAGTCGGCGGGGCATGTCTTGCCGCACTGGTTGAGGAGGAGGACCAGGTCGACGGGCACGTTGAGGTTGATGCCGAGGACGTTGGCCTTGATGGCCGTGCACACGCAGACGGCGGCGTCGAGGTCGGCGAGCCCAGACAGCAGCGGGCAGCACTGCTCGGTCGACGGCACGCCGAGGTTGAGCTTTAGCAGGTTCAGCACGTTTGCGCACGCGCTCAGCTTCAGCGTGTCGATCGAGCAGGTGCCACCGCCGCCGGTCGACGGGCTTGGGGGCACGGGCGTCGGGGTCACTGGAGGCGGCGGAGGGATGACGATCGGCGGGGTTAGGACCGGGGTGGGGTTGCAGCTGTATGACCCGCAGCCGTGCACTGCGGCGAGGAGGGCCATGTTCACGGTGAGGAAGAAGGCGAGCTTGGAGGGCGCCATTGCTATGCTCGATCGGCACGATCGGGTGGTCGATCTTACAGTCTAGGTAGGGTTTGCTAGCTAGCTTGGGATGGTTTTCTTGGGCCGTTTGGGGCGCTATTTATAGGCCAGGTGCGGCGTGCAACTGCTCCCTCTTCATGTCACGATCAATCCAGTTTGACTATCTATTCCCATACGCATAATTTATTTCCACAAAATCCTTTACATGTAAAAAGCTACTACTCTGGCTGCTGCTACTACTATATTTCTAGCTTGTTACGTGTGTACCACTCGCGGGGGTTTACTAATTTGTACGCTAACGAACAAAACCTGAGGGCCTCGACGATAGGGAGAATATTTGATCGTGGTTTACGAATTTAACACCCGCTGGTAGATCCATTGGATGATGGCGAGATCATCCTTGACGCAGCGAGGATCGGTAAGCCGGGGAACGGTGTTGTCGGCGACATGGTCGAGAAGATTGCACCGACCGAGATGAACCTTGAAGAGATGACGCCAATGGTAGTAATTATGCTTTGGTAGATCTAAAGTGATTGGAATAAAGGGGCTAACATCTGAGATTGTATCAGCATAGTGGATAGTTGGGAGGGTAGGAGAGGGTAGCGCAAGGGAGGTGTTGGAGGTTTGGCCGGCGTCACCCAGGGAAGCAGCGGCGGCGGCGGCCTTTTTGGTGAAGTACTCGGGAGGGGGAGGAGGGAGCGGCGTCGGTGGCGGCGCCATGCCCTAGGATCTAATTGTCTGATACCATGTAAATTTGATTGACTTGCATAATAATATTGCTTGAGGGGTACAGAGTATATATGGGGTCACAAAACTTGTCGGCCAAGATTACTTAAATCGACTCTAAAACAAACTCTTACAAATCAAAACCGGCTCAACATTGTCTAGTCTAACACAAAATATCATGGGCATTGGATAATGTATTCGTAGTTTAAATCGGACCCACTTCCTACTGATTTGGCAGAACTTTGTGGATGGACGAAAAGATTTGAGATATTTCGGTTGCGAAATTGTCCATATTGCGACATCACGGTTGAGATATTACAATTTTTTTTCATTTTTTTGAAAATATTTTCTGCTACTTCTAAAATGAAGTCCAAAGTTTGCCGAGTGTGCTTTTGTTAAGTACTAGGCAAAACCTCTATGTTTTTATTGGTGGAAAAGTGAGTCACGCAGATCATACACGATCTGCCGTTGGATTATGTACTATCCAACGTTTCTCATCTCTCCTGACCCATATCTCTTCTTATTTTTTTGGGTGTAATCTCTATCCTTATCTACTCAGCCCACCCACAACCGACCCCATCCACCCAATCGAACTCTCTGCCCATCGTGACCAACACGGAGACAAGCATCTCCCACTCCGGCCAGGCTTCTCCCGCCGCCTCCCCGCCGCCAGGCTTCTCCCACTCCGGCCACAAGGTCCCTCCCGCCTCCAGCCGCTCCTCCTCCCTCCACCAGGCTCCTCACCACGAGACGGCACACGGCCGATCCCAGGTCAAGGTGGCGGCGACTGGGACCGTGACGACCGCCGCCTCCCCTCTGCCGCGTTGGTCGCCTTCTCCCCTCTACCGGCCGGCCGCCGCCTCCCCTCTGCCGCTCCGACCGCCTCCTCCCCTCTGCCGTGCCAGCCGCCGCCTCCCCTCTGCTGCTCTCGTTCTTCAGGTCGCCACACCCAACATCTCCGCTGCCCTGCTCCGGCTCGCCGTGCAGTGGAGAAACTCCGACGACGTCCACACACGAAGCCCGCCTGGATTTCAGCGCCTCCCTGTTATCCTGCACGAGGCCGCTGTAGCCTGCCGTCCTGCACGAGCACCGCGCACGGGGAGCACGTCAGGATCCACGAGAGCGCTGCATCGTCCTGCCTTTCTTGCAGCAGCACGTCATTTTTTTTAATTTTGGAAACTAATTTTGCCGTGTATATTCTACGACACTCGGCAAACACGATGTGACATGGCACATAAGCTGGGCATACAGATTTTCTGATTTGCCGTGTGGTCTAGGCAGACACTCGGCAAAGCCTCGCCGCCGTTAGCGGTTGCCGACCGTCTATCACATAAATTTGCCGTGTGTCTTCCTTTTATACACGGCAAAAACTTTGCCATGTATCCGGGTTTTATGCACTCGGCAAACTCGTCTTTACCGGCGGGTTATTTGCTATGTGTTGTTTACCGAGTGTATATACATGGCAAAATTTTGCCGAGTGTTTTTTAGCTTTTACTGTGTATTTTTAATACACAGCAAAATTTCGTTTTCCCATAGTGCGATTCCTACTTTTGGTTTATTATACTGGCATGCACACGTACGTACAGCTAGCTAGCTGTCTAATAATTTGTTAATGCGGACCCATACAGGAATAATGCGGATCCAAACAACCCTCTGAAGAAAAGCCATCCCGTTTTATCTGATCTCCCCCGACCCCGCGTCGTTCCCGCACGGGGCGACTCGGGGTAACCCTAGCCGCCGCACCGGAGGGCACCCCCGCGCGACTCCCTCCGCCGCCGCTGCCGCAGGTCGCTCACGCGGTGGCGGCGGGCGCCCTCGCCACCGAAGGCTGGAGGGGGGGAGGGGGGAGGGTGGCTGCCGTGGAGGCGTTTGGCGGGTCGGGGCGACGGCGCGGCCTGCTCTGGAGGTTGTGGGCGGCGCATGGTGGCTCGGCGGAGGCGGTGTGGCTGGCGTAGGGAGGGGCCTTGCTGCGACGACGACCGTCTGCGGGTGCACCGCGTAGGATCAATCTGGGGCCATCTAGGCCAGGTCGGCCCTCGGCAGGGGCGCCGTGGTAGGCAGCGGTCAAGGCGTGGTGCTGGGATCCTGCTGGGCGGCGGCTCTGGCGCTGCTGCGGTGGTTCCCGGTTTGGCTCTCTCCCTCTTTTGCCTGCTCGATCAGTCCTCCGGGAACCGGCCGACGGTGTGGGGATCGCTGTGTCAGATCTAATAAAGGTGGTGGTTCTTTGATTTCTTTTGCATGAAGATGAAGATCTGCTTGATGTCTGCCCTCCTTGATCTTGTCTGGAGAGACGGGTTTCGGAAGGCTTCGCCGGCGAACTCTTATGGGTGTATCATGCCTGGAGATTGCTGGACCGGAAGGTATTCGGTCGTGCGCACCTTGTTTTTCTGGCCGTTTGGTTTCAGCGGGAGCGTTGCGAAGCTCTGTTGTTTGTTCCCACCAAGTGCCATGCTTTGAGCCATGGTGATGTCAGATGCGGAGAATGTTAGGAAAGCGGAAATTTGAGGGTAGCGATGGTGATTTTTGTTCTTGTGGTGACGGAGATCTGGCTGCGTGATCTGGGACTCGTTGCAGCGACTATTGGTGCGGGAAGACAACACAGGGGAGTTCTCAGTCCTATCTTGCAGGGTGAAAATCCAAGGTCTGGCCTTAGCTGGTTGTGCCTAGCAATGACCTTGTTGAAGACATTGTTTTGTGAGTAAGGACTTTCTCCAGGGTGAAAACCTATGACCTTTGGTCGGGCAACGACGGCGTTTGGGCATTGTTTCCTTCTTGAAGGCGTTGTTATTGGAGTGGAGGACTACTGGTGTTGTTCTGATGGTGTCACAGTCGTTTATTTGAGGATTAGTTCTCTGTAGCGGGACTTTTCTTTTTTGTAATTTCTCTTCCTTTTTTTTAGTTGTGTGCATCCGTACAGCCGCTAGGACATGCGTTGTTGCAGAGGCTGGGTGTAATTGGTGTCCTTGTGATATTAATATATACTCTTTTCCAAAAAAAAAGGAATAATGTGTGTAAATGAATTATATGTTGCTAGCTCACGTTACATTCTTCTGATGGAGGCCTGGTCATGTGAACAAGGCACGTGCACAAAAAAGGCAAGGATAAATAATTGACAATTTTTTTGCGAACACGTTAGGTCACACTTAATAAGTTTTGCTATTGTCACGGGAATACCGCAACGAGTACCTTTGAGGCGGAGGGTAGCGAAATAGGTCAAACTGGGGGCAAGATTGGTTCACAAGAGTTACCCAGGTTTGACCTCTCACTTATTTTTGTAGAGCTGATACGTCGGAAACGTATTTATAATTTTTCATGTTCGATGCTTGTTTAATATCAACTTGGTTATATTTTCTTTACACTTTGAGATATTTTTATACACTTTCTAGAACTAACCTATTGACAAGATACCGCAGTGCCAGTTGCATGTTTTTCTGCTGTTTTTGGTTTCAGAAATCTCAAAAATAAACATTCTCGGAATTGAACGGGACAAAAGCTAAAAGTTTATATTTTTCCTGAACGATACGGAAAATCGAAGACGAGACGGAGGAGGACACCGGGGTGGCCACACCCTAGGTGGGCACAGGGCCCACCCTGGCCACGCCCACAGGGGGTGTGGGCCCCCTAGCCCTCCATCGACCTTGCCTCCTTCGCCTATAAAAGCCTCCTGAGGAGAAAACCCTAGATCTTCGACCAAAAAGCCACGAAAAGTTCCGCTGCGCCGCCACTGAAGGGAAGATTCGGGGGACAGAAAGTCTCTGTTCCGGCACCCTACCGGGACGGGGAAGTGCCCCCGGAGCCATCTCCGTCGATCTCCACCACCATCTCCATCACCGTTGCTGATTCCCATGATGAGGAGAAAGTAGTTCCTCCTCAAGGCTAAGGGCTCTACCGGTAGCTATGTGTTCATCTCTCTCTATGCATGATCTTGTTGTGGTCACGAGCTTTGTAATCAAGTAGATCTACTCTGTTACTCAAGTGCTTCAATAGATCTCTGCTCTCCCCATGTGTGTGTGAAAGTGACAGCGTGCACACCATAGAGGCACTTAGGCTAGAGTCTACATAAATACTCATCGTACTTTAATAAATCTATGCTTTTCCCCATGTGTGTGAAAGTGACAGCGTGCACACCATGTGTGGCACTTAAGCTAGATTACATATATATTCATGAGTTATATTTTGAGTTGGTTGTTGCTATGAAATTGTGGTGTTTGTTGGAACCATCTAGCGCCCAAGGTGACAGTGTGGGGTTATCTAGATGGGGAAGGCGGACTTTGAGGTATGCTTTTGTAGGTCTATTGTGGATTAGAGTGTCCAACCGGGAGAGTAGCTAGTTAAGAGTAGTATCATGAAGAGAGGATATTTATATGAGAGAGTGTTCACTAGTGAAAGTATGATCCCTAGGCCTTGTTTCTAAGCATTGAAACACCGTTTGCATCTAGATCTACTGCATGTTTGCTTGCTTCCATCCTTTTGCCTTTAGTCTTTACCGCACCGTCAAGCTATTTTCTGGCACCGTTACCACTTGTATTTCACTATCTCTTCGCCGAACTAGTGCACCTATACATCTGACAAGTGTATTGGGTGTGTTGGAGACACAAGAGACTTCTTGTATCTTGATTGCAGGGTTGCTTAAGAGGGATACCTTTGACCACTTCCTCCCTGAGTTCGATAAACCTTGTGTAATCCACCTAAGGGAAACTTGCTGCTGTTCTACAAACCTCTTGGAGGCTCAACAACTGTCTACAAGAACAGAAGTGCGTAGACATCAAGAGCAACCACATATTTCATTAATTGAAAATCAATTTACACGAAGCAACACATGTGGACACTAAAAGACAGACCGGGATAAAATGCTTTTCCTAAAAACACTGCAGAGAAAAAATTAAGAGATCAAGATATACAAATCGACCCCTAGGTTTTCCTGCAACCACCGAATCGAGCGGCCGTCGCCAAACTCCAGTGCCACCGAGACGAACACCGGAAGAGAAAACAGGCCTCCACCATTTCAAGATCCAAAAAAGCACCATCGCTAACGAGGCTTTGTGAGTCGATGAACAGGCATGCTGCACACAACAAGGCATGTCGCTGTGGCATGTCGACCAGGGGACTTCCCCGTTCTGTCTTGGACCAAGATCCATCGCCTCCATCAACAAAGTCGGAGAGGAATGATAGATCCACCACCTCCGGACCAACATCCTTGTTCCAGAGAAACCACCTCGCCCCGGTCGCCAGCGCCATCGCGGATAACGACGAGCGCCAGCGACACAACGAGGAACAGATCTCGCCAGATCTAAAGAACGGTGAGTAGACCAAGCCATCTATCTGAAAGACCGACTAGCACACATTGCCATTAACTCCGAAGCTTCGCCGTGAAGGACGTCGCTGGTGTGGGATTAGAGTTGAGGAAGATTTATTGACCGTGCACCACTCCCACCACCCCAACGGTGCACCACAGGAGACAAGCCCTAACCCTAAATATTCGACGGAGAAACGAGGCCTCCCTCCCTCCAGCCGCCGGAGCGAAAAGCGGAGGGAGAGGGAACCAGCAATCAGCCGGCTAGATCTAGAGGAATTGATATCCGCCGCCTCCTGTTGGGAGTTGTGTGCGAAACGCTACGCTTTTGACCTCTCACTTTGGAGGTAAAGACATACGCCTGATATGTTGTATCTAAAGAGAATATTTCTACCCCCCTCCCGGCAATATAGAGGCCATGTGCCCTCTCTGCCGTCGGATTGGGCTTCCAAAGAACTTCTGGCCGTCCGATCGCCCACAGGTGGTCCGCACCGTCGGATCAAGACGATCCTGGCCATCCATCTAAGTGACACTGAGGATCTATTAAAACGCGCACTCACCCCGACGCGAGCTACCATCACTGACGGTGGGGGCCTGCATTTTGCAGGGTCCGTTCGTCAGAGAGCTAGTGAGCGTGGCGCTCTGTCGAAAATCGCTTCAGGACCTCTCAGCGGTGGTTCCGCCGTGGTTGTCTGCTGCGCACAGGGGCAAAAGTGTCCTTGGGGAGAGGATCCTTGGGGAGAGGAGGGGCCAACGGGCAACGGAATCCACAATCCACTCTGTCTCTTTCTCCTCCTTCCTTCGTCCGCTTCCGTTCCCCAACCTGAAACCCTAGCCGCCGCCACGCCGCGCAGCACGTACCGCTCGCCAGGGAGGCGGCACTGGCCATGGCGTGCCGGAGTTCGCCGGACTCGTGGAGGCGGCGAAGCTCGTCGGTGGTGCCGAGGTGGCGGCCGCCCACGAAGACCTAGGGCAGGGTGACGCGGCGGCGGTGAGATCCCCGAGGTAGCGCGCGTCCATGGCGAGGTCGCGTTCGCCGGCGGAGGCACGGAGACCGCGCAGCACGCACGCGGCCAGGGAGGCGGCGCCGGCCACGACGCGCCGGAGCTCACCGTACTCGTGGAGGCGGCGGAGCTCGTCGGTGGTGCCAAGGTGGCGGCTCCCACGCACCGCGAGTATATCGACCTGCGCCGGCCGTCCCTGACTCCATGGAGACCTACAACAGTACCTGTAGGGGTGGAGGCAGCGGTGGCTGAGCGCGAGTATATCGACCTGCAATGGAGGGGCGACCAAGAAGCCAAGGCGGCGGTGGCGGAGCGCCTGGAGGCGCTGCGGAAGATGCTCAGGAAGAAACAGCACTTCGAGGGGGCCGTCGCTGACCTCGCCGCCACGCTCTAGGTCGCCCTCTACAGCCACTATCAAATGAATCCGCGGCAGGTATGAGGCCACCGGCCGTTCCGGTAATTTTTCCTAGCTCTCTTCTCATGCACTCCCTCATGATCTCCAGGTCATTTTCTTACAAGAATATTCTATAGGTTAATTTTTCTCAGATCTGTATGCTTTTCATCAGGTTGCAGTTGCCGACTCTGAAGAGATGGAGAGAAGCAGTGGATGAGAGGTTCAGGATACTTGATAGGTAATGCAAATGGGCAATTTTCTATATGCCTGAGCATAATCTATGATCCCCTGCTATTTTGCTCACTATCTTCTATGTTCATTATCGCTCCTTTACTTATTCTAGCCATGTTCGTGTATCAGAGACCTATGGAAGATGGGAAATACCGATTGAGAAAATAATTATTTGCTTTGGTTGGTATTTCCATTTGATTGCCATACCATCCATGCTTTTTTTTAGCTAGGATGGATCTTCGGTGGGTGTTGTAGATTGGGTTGGGGTTTCTTAAATATTTTGATTTATTTGGTATAGACTTCGTACTTTTCGAACCACAGTATAGTGTACTTTTCTTGCTGACCATGGTCATGCTGTTAATTAATTGGATAAAATGAATATTATGTGCAGATATGTGTGCTTGTTATGGAAGATGATCATGGCGTTATGCGCGGTAAGCAAAACATATGTGTTCTTGCGGCGGTTTCCTTCTACCAGCAGCGGCAGCAGTTTTGGCGGTCTCCTCCAAGTAGCTGTTGTGGTGTTCTCCTTCAAGCAGTAGCTGCGGTGGCGTTCTTGGCGTTCTCCTCCGACGAGGAGCGCGGTGTTCTCGATAGCCACCAGGAGCAGCAGCGGCGGCAGTCTACTCCGAGCAGCGTGTATTCTTCAGGTTTGCATTTTCTCCTAACTTGGAATCTGTTAGTCAGTAGTATATGGATGCATGTACGAGAAAATGGAATATGTTCTTATTCATCTATTTGCTCTAGAGGATGCAGTAGGGCTAAGCCTCCAGCAGCGACAGCAACAACATCACACCTTATTGATTCAACAGCATGTCTCAGTGGTGTCGTCCGTGCCACGGTTGCCGTTGGAGCATCGATGACATATTGGGCGAGCCATCGAGGTCAGGTTCGCAACCTCCTCACACACAAATACCTTCTCTGGTAGCTTTACTTTCAGTTTGGTTAATTCATGCTATCAAGCTACCTGCAATTTAATCCTCAAACACCATCGTGCTAACTGCAGAATTAAATACAGCGAGCAAATCCTTGCATCTCTGAGCACCGGCAGCAAGGATGGAGAGGTGGCGAAGCCTCACAACTTAATCATGAAAGCATAGTACCTGAGCTGATTATAGGCAAGTGTTTATGTTTTCATCTTGTTTGTTTTCTTGATTTATTTGGTGCTTGTTGGGACGCAGACTCTTTAAATAACCATTTAGCTTTATTTGAGCAGAACTTTGATGGAAAATTGTAATTGATTGGGACAGGTCCTGATTCATTTCAATCAAACATATTACGTATCCTATACCAGATATAGTGTATTATAACCAATGTTCTTCTTTTCATGCGAATGTTTCTTCCTATTATTAGCTACCCATTTGAGTCGGGAGGAGGAAAGAAATAGGAAAATTACACAGAATTTGTCCAGCCTTTTCCATAGTTAAATGACTCAAATAATTCATAAGCAGGGTTTGTTTACATATAGCAGAATTATACATCCTGTCTTTGTTCACCTAATCCATATATATTTAGTTATTTGAGGCATAATTAAAAAGGATAGGTGAGCAGGTCATCAGGTTCAGGAACAAGTTGTCTGCCCAGTGCATGATCAAATTCACACCTTGGACAGCTATAGCTAAGGTTCAAGATGTGCAATTGATGACTTACAAAATTGAAATACATTTATATGTTAATGTTCAGTTACATTGCCCCATGCCTTTTTATGTGCTGATAGAGTAGATACATGTAAATATATTGTTGATAATATATATTCTTTTGTTTGTTAAAAACACAATTTTATATACGTTGATTTGACATGCTATGTTCTGAACTTGACTTTATATGTGCGTGCTACTACAGTTTGGCCTGAAGGATAGGAAAACTACAGAAAGTTAGCGTATAACGGGGAGCATGTTTAAATGCTTCTACTTCCTTAATCATTTCATGAAATAATTCTTGTTTTTCGATGCAAAGTTAGCAATGTGTGGTGAGTACCATGATAGTGTACGTTTAAGAAAGCAACTGAGTTGTTTTAGAAAAAACATATACCCAGCACCAGCTTAATATCAATTGCATAAAGAATAGTGTTGTACTCATTGGAACTTTTGTATGCTTTCTTTGTGACTGTCATGGTCTCATGGAGTTGTACTAACTAAAGTCCATTTGATCCATATGCCATGGAGTTTTGTTGTTGGTGACCGGTGTCTGTTGATGTCAACCTGTCACTATGCACTGGTTAGGTAAAAATTGAACCTTACGCAACTATATATGATGTCTATGTTAGTATGTTAGTTAGCCGCTTCTTCCATTTAAATCATTTTCAGATCTAGACATATACACTTGATGATACAACGTGTACATTTTCTTCTAAGTGCACTTAGCTGAAAAAGCTCATTGAGTGCATAGTGCCCAGTTGTGTATTGGTTCCTTTTATTTAGCTTGAAAAGAGTAGCTTAGATGAGATGTTTAATTTTAAGTACCAATATTAAATTTCAGTTGAGTAGCAGTAAGGATATGGAGCATTCAGTTTCTAGCAATGGACTAGAGACCTTCATATCCCTTTTTAGCTTCATAGGAAGATTTGGTTATATTAAATATGCCTATTTATTTGTCTTCATGTGTTGATTTCTGTTATCCAGAGAGATATTTTGTTAGACCTAACGAGAGTGCATCCATATCGCCTTATCAAATAAATGCTCCCTATCCTTACTGTGAAATAAAACTTTAGTGCAATAGTGTGTGCATAATAAAAACTTGCACTAAATAAACAATGCAAGTGTGCAAGTCAGAAATTCTTTTCAGAATTCTGTAGGACTGCTTACTTTCAATCTCTTGTGCTCTACCAGTGAATTATTTGTGAATGTTCTAACAGTAAATTGTCTTGTGATGAGTTATTACCAAATTGTATGTTGTCCGTTAACAGTCAAAATAAGTGGAGAACTTCAGGATGCCATAGTATTCTCAAAGAAAAGGGCATGATGAACAGGATCCATTTCAATTTAAGACTGATGGAGTGCTTTTTCTCTTGATTTTATCTATGCATGTTTTAGTCACACAAAGTAATGCATTTTCTCCATGGTGATAGATTGACCTAGAATTGCCTTAAAAATTATGTGTTTGGTTGCTCTATTGCTAATTGCCTCAAAGTTATAACAACTTATATTATGTTGATATCTGTTCTTTCTTCCAAACATACATATTGTGACATTCAACACTCGTGTTGACGACTATAAGAGGATAATGGTGGGAATTGGGGAAGCATCTAAATTTCTGCATTTATGTCTAATTGTTTATGACAGTAAGATGGTACGATTTTTCGTGCTGTACTGGCACTAAAATTTGTCCTCTAAATGTGGAGAGTTTTCAAAGCTGCTTTGTGTATCCTGGTAGCTTTGTTTTCAATGGACATAATTGATAAGAGAAGATGGAGGATATAGGTAGATTTGGGAAGGAGAGCTATGCTGCTCACATGTTAACCTCGAAGATTTTCTCATTACCTTTTTGGTTTTCTTAAGAGAGTGATAAAATGCTCTTTTGGTTTTATTACATATGCTTTCTTAATATCCTATCAAGGTTGTATCTAGAATAGTAAATAACACAACCATATAATTGTTTATGTGCAGTTCTATTCGCAGAAAAGGAAAAGAAGATCGCAGACCTACAAGGTACTATCTATTTCCATATAATTGTGTACTTAAGTCATGCAATTCAATTTTGAACAGATAGCTATATGAAAGCACATCGTTTGGTCAAAAGAACCAGTGCGGTCTATGATTCTAGAGTTCTAACCACAACTAGGTATAACCTGTGAGCTCTGTATCCAATACGCCCATAGACACGAAACACACAAAATAAAAAGACAGCCATGGCGAGGAGAATGCATGGTTCCATTGTAGCTGCGCTCAGGCTATGTCCTTACAGCTAAACTAAAGTACGAAAAGCTTTAACTTGTACTAGGTTCTTTACAAATTTGTTGCAATGCGCGGCTTGCCTGCCGTAGGCAGGCAACCAAATATGAATAACCCATCAAAATATGCAAGTGGATTTATCATTAATTTAGAACGTTCCAAAAAAAAACAGACAGATTAGGATGAGTCTTTGCCGGTGCCATTAAGAAACATACATGTTAACGCTTAGCAAGTTGAACTTGTTGGGTACCCTCCAGTCCTGAGAAGAAATTCAGGTTTACAGACCATTAAACCTTTGTGCTCTGTGATACGACCATAGTTGCTGGACCAGAATGACAGAACATGGCAATGCTACTCAATTAACCTATTCCAGCTACTGGCATCACTGGTCAATTTCCCTCTTCATCTGGTATGCAATTAGTAAAGACCAATTTTATTCTCAGATTCAACTTGGATTGTATATCGTTCAAGCAATCTAGAAAAAAAGTAAGTATACGAGTTCAAATGACCAAGAATAATAACATGTGCTAGCTTCAGTATATATGCCTACCTTAAATTTATCATCATTTCAGAGGAATACTCACTAACGGTGGGAGGGACATTTGGTTTTATAAAACACCTCTCATTTATGATTGAAGCTTTTTGCGTGAACATCAATGACATGAAAATATGCTGTGCATTCACACATGACTAATGAGAAGATTTTTCGTTTAGCTAATTATTATTTATTAATACATCTCCGTATCCTAGGAGAGAGGATAGTAGGTATTGATGAGTATATTTTGAGAGGATCAATCGAAATCAACTGACCGTTCTAAACCATCTACTAAGATCGACGCACAGTGCATAGCTTTTTCTCTTCTGCCAACCAAAATAGAGCTAGCATGTTATAGAACTTTAGGTGGATTGCCCTCTTATTGTGTAGGCATCTGAAAGCCCGAGTATTTATATATGACAGATCTATCCATATTTATATGGCTTTGTTAGATTTAGACTAGGCAGATTGAGTAGTATGTCTGGTGTTACTTTACAATCGCTTGTTATACTTGATCTTCTATAAACTCTGTTTTTCAATACAGGATGGTATTATTATTATGTAATTTAGTAGATTCACATGATAAAGGAGTCCTAACTAGATTAGCTATTTAGTTCATGCAGCTGTCGGTGGCAGTTGTTTACATATACCTTATGTCCAGTGATGATTCCTCTCGCCTTATCTGCTATTTGCCTCTCTTTTTACCAGGTGCGCACCAGGGAGGCCATAGTAATTCGACGCAAAGTTATAATCGATGCAATGCTAGATGAGCTACAACTACCAAAGTCAACATCTGAGATTGTTATCAACACACATGGCACCGTCATTGTCACTATAGTGTTCTTTCCATCAACAAAAAGCCAGACCATAATCGTGAGAGCTATGCACATAGGAATGTCCAGTGCACGCAACAATTCAGTTTGCTTGCAAAGTGCTATATACTAACCTATTGTGTATTTAGTTTGCTTTCTTTTAAGTTCCAATTACAGTTGGTCATATTCTCAGGGAGATCTCTATGTTCGTTGACAATTGTTCACTACCTAGCTTTATTAACGAGAATTGATGTTGTGAACGGTTGTTATTGCTTCAAACAAGCTTAATTAGTTATGACCTTGCTCTCTGGATTTAAAAAAAGGGCAAACATTCTGAGACCAGAATTTCAGTATCATTTTTGTATTGGATTTACCTTCAATTTTCTCCTGACCCAGCAATGTAAACTATGATCCTCTATGTCATTAGATATACATTCATGCTTCTCTTAATATGTTTCGCGTGGCAAGCCGCGCCTTCCTACCTAGTTCCTTATATTTTGGGTTATAAGGTTCCGACGACTAAGAATTATGTGGCTAGCCAAAGGTTCTAATCTATTCGATTGATTCACGAGTCTATGATGCTTTCTCTACATGGTATCCCAAGCCGGCCTAATAAACACGACCGGATTTAGGGTTTACACAAGTCTCCTGTGTCAATACAGGAGTAGTAGGACTTCTTATTGCCTTCTACTTCAAGGTATTAGTCTCCGGATCTATCTGCAGCTCCCCTAAAATTGACTGGGTATTGGGCCTTGCTGGCTCAGGTCTTAGTGCTCGTGTAAGCCATAGGGGGTGGCCATGAGCCAACCATGTCCACCGGTTAACCTCCCATGTGAGCATACCCAGCTTGATATCTATCTATCTATATTATAATTTTCCTTACGGTAGGTTCGTCTGCACCCCTGATTTTCGTTCCGATTTTTCGTTGGACGGTTTTGCCCCTGGCTATTTCAGGATATTACAGGGCATATGCCACCGCTAAGAAAGTTGGACGGTTGGCCTCGTCTTCCCCTGACAGAAGCCACACGCCACCTACCCCCGAACTCCCTGGATCCCATCGCCACGAACCCTTCCCTTCCCGCTCGATCCTAGCACCGCCGGGACCTCCTCCAGCGCGCCTCCCCGCCAAGCTCATCCTAGCGAGCGCACCGCCCTCGGCCTTGCAGAAGCACCGGCGCCCCCTTCCTCGACCTCCAACCCTACAGGATCACCCTCCTCCACACCATGTTTCCAGCTAACGCGCCCCCGGCTGTCCAGCATCGACCTCTGGCTACCGGCGACCTCCTTCTCCTCCGTTCGGCGGGGTGGAGCGGAACCGCGGTGGATCCAAAACTACCCGTCCGCAAGCTCCAGGTCCTCCTGTGCAAGACTCCCCGTCCTGAGATGCTCCGCCGCTGACGAGGTGCTTCGGTGGGAAGTGATCAGGGTAGAGCGTGGAGGTCATGGTGGAAGGGAAACATGGGCGTCATGGTGGAAGGGGATCATGGACTGCAGGTTGAAGATGAGTTTCTCCTACATTGGATCCACCGCTTCCTCCTATTTCATTTTTCTTTTTTTCTGAATTTTTGGCTCACGCGATTCTGAATTTCCTCATAGCTGCTTTGAGCAAGGTGGTGTCTTGGCATGGACGAGGCAGCGTGTTCCACAGCTCGAGCACCTAGATTTCCGCCGCAGCAAGAATGGAGTGGAGGGAGAGGATCCGGAGGCTGTAACTGAGGCCTAGGTAGATGCGGAGGAGATGTGGTGTAGGGGGCAATGGGAGGCGGTGTAGTAAGGGGTGCTTTGGTATGGGGATAGAATTCAGCTAGAACGAGATCTCCGAGATGTGCGGCACGCTGCCTGTGCTCAAGCTCTGTAGCTCCATCAGACAGCGGTTCATGGACGACCACCAGTCGGGGTCCAAGGCCGAATAGGTTGTTCCAGAGCTGCTGGCAATGGTTCAAGCGAATCTCAATGTGTTGACTTTCACCCTGGTCATCGGTGGTGATCTGCACAACTTTAACTGCGCATATTGGTCTGCACATATTGTCTCAGACAGGGGATTTTCTTTCGTACCACTGTCACTCTTTTGATCCACCCTTGTTGCTCGTGAGTGATATTGTTGGCTGAATCCACAGACTTGAAAGATAATCTAATGCTCAATTATTGAGTATGAGATTTGCTAGAATGAGTATCGGAAATATTGTAATGTTGCTCCATTATTAGCACTTGCTTTTGCAGTCTCAGCCAGAAAGTGTTTGTAATTGTCATTTCTTAGTAGCAGCAGTGAGAACATTATTATGCAGAGTCTACTAGCTTGCATGGAATTAAGCTACTTTGGACTTTTTAGCTAGATGTTTCAAACACCATTGTTTAACTCTACGTGTGCCGCAGACTGATGTGTAGGAAGACTATTGTTGTTGAATCTTGAGAACAAAGGGATTGGTCATTGATGAGTTAGTTTGGTTGCATTTTTCACCTCAATCCTGTAAAACATGTGTATCTCATTAGCAGGCATTGTGTAACCAGTTCTTATCAAATTTGAATAACTTTTATATAATTTTATTATTCACAATTACTATTAAAAAATATATTAGTGAAATAAGACGACAACGGACATATTTATCGTCCGTGGCAACGCACGGGCATTTAGCTAGTCTATACCTAATAATAAAACACGAAGTGTTTCTCCCGGTCCAATACTTTTTTGGACAGGTTTGCCCTCCCACTAAACATCATATTACCCCTTATGCCACCCATAAGTGAAATACTGTTTTTTTATGCCACCGCCGAGTCCAATATATCGATTCTATTTTACTTTTGTCTTGCCGTTTCGTCGATCAAACTGGTCTTTTCTTGCCGTTCCGCCGACAGCTGGGCTTTTCATCCATTGATTGACTGGGCTTGGGCGTGGCCGCTCCCTCCCGCAAACCAAAGCTGCGACTCTCATCCATTGATTGACTGGGCTTAGGCGTGGCCGCTCCCTCCCGCGAACCAAAGCTGCGACTCACGTATATATAGAGCCTGAATAGTCCCACATCGCATATTTATGCTACATCTCACCGGTTTATATAGGTTCTCAAGATACCTGGAATCAGCGAACCAATCTGGAATCAAATGAGGAGCACCACCATTGATTGAATTAAATCCCCCATGTGCCAACGGGGGAATAGCAATTCCTGATCTCTGAAATCGAAAGATAAAAAGGAAAATCCCAATTCCTGGAAGGAAGCGGCAGGTCAATCCTCTCCTAGGGGAGAAGAGCGACTTCGAATCGGGGCCGAGCCGTCCTGGTGAGAGAAGTGGGAGGAGGAGGGCAACGGTCGTCTGGCCTCCGTTTTCAAGAAAAACCCGTGGCTGTCCGGCGGCAGGAATCGCACCTACACAGCTGGAGGAGCCGAGCGCGTTCAAGAAGATGCCTAACCCACTGCTCCCCTAACCTGTCAGACTTGTCAGATCTCTTCAGAATTCTGAACCATATGACTACAGATCTCTAGCCGTGAACTTCATGACACTTCACCGTCCACGTTAGAGCAAAAGGCTGACATGGGACTCTCTTAGCTGTATACGACATTGGTGATAAATTGCAATAGCTCGATACCACCTACAGTGTCAATTTTAATTTTAAAGTTTTAATTTCTGAAACTACAGATCTACACAAGTATTTTGCTCCACAGAAATGATTATTTACTCACGTGAGGGATTTGCGTAATTAACATATATGGAGTATATCAATATTGGGTTGAACAAAAAATAAAATTAGGTTTATAAAAGAGTAAATCAAATAAAGATTAAAGATTAAAAATAGTAGTTAGATCAAATTTAAAATATTTCAAATTATTTGTGTAGTTTTGATTTTATGTATGGATTATATCATCATATGTAATAAACAGAGATTATAGAATTTGTAGACTGTGAAATTGAAGAACCCATTCAAATGTCAGTGCAAACATAAAAGGAAAATATTTTAGAGAACTTTCCAAGTTCACACAATGGATAATCAAACTTGGTGATTGGTCTGAGTTCATCGCCACTCATGCTATATTGGAGGTAACAATTGATAATAGAGTTCCGATTCTTTCCTCTGTTGCAACGCACGGGCACTTTTGCTAGTATCTATAACACATAGGCAGTTTGAACATTGAGTAGTACATTGTGTTAAACATATGTACTTTTTATAGTTACTTCTGAGTTAAAAGGTGGTTATTTTTTTGTGAAACGGTCCACTGATCATTTCATAATCGTCAGTAGTGGTATAAAAATCTTTAAAATTAATACACATTACAAATAGATCCTTGGACCATCCATCGATGATTAAAGACGCTAGCACGAGACGCTGGCGTACAGCATCCTTGCCCCTGGGTAAACCTTCTGTTAGTAAATTTTGTTGTAGTATATCAATGATAATCCATTGTCTTAAGACCCTAAAATACCAACGCATCTGAGCAGTAACTATCACCAAAAATGATACACATAGATCAGAAGATAGATCAGAAGAGTCTGACCTGAAACCACACTAACAAATACTAAAACTGATCGGATCCCAAAAAATCTGTCAGACACACAACTCCATGCGCTCTCGTCAACACTAGACGCACCATCGAAGCGAGGATAAGGGAAGAGAACCTTTGTGATAGCTAAGACTTAGCAAAAGTGTAAATAATTTACTTGGTAAGTAATACTTGGTGTGCTTACATGCAAACATACATATGTCACAACTGAAATATAGCTTAAATTAATAAATGTCTTTTTTCAAAACAATGGACTATTGCAAACATGAAGTTTGCCGGTTGTTCTGCTCTTTGTTGTATGCCCGAAATAATGAAAAAACACTTAAACAAAAAAAAATACTTGGCAAAGACAACAAAAAGTCTTGCCAAAAAACTATACCCGGCAAAGGTGGTGGACACGTGTCCTCGCCCGCCATGGTTAACTGAATGGGGTGGTCCTACATATTAAAACGAGTCAAGTAGATGACAAATTAGTCAAATCGAACATTAGCCAGCGTGAAGTGCACCTTATTGTATAGATGCATGGCGCCATCAGAGTTAGTGGCATATGTCCAATTTGGCAAATTGTTGTGCGAATTTCGGGCGAGATCTAGTGACATGGTCAAGTAAAACCCTACAAAATCAAAAAATATAGGCACTACCATCTTAGTATATCCTATACAAAATGCTCATCCTAGAAAAACACATGGAAAAAAAGAAAGAAAAAACCGTCTGAATGTAAGAAATAATTGGAACAAATCAAGGTCCGTACGCGAGTCTAATAAGTACAAAAAAGGTGGCATATCACGGGTTGAGTTAACATATAGCATGAACACATTTTTTATATAAATTTAACGTGTACCACAAAGTGTATATGAGTACATCTTTTACAATTGTGCGAATTACTTAGACATCACAAAACAAGATACAATAATTGACGGATGCCAATGTCGAACTGAAATTGCTAAATTTTCTATAAGTATCATAGCAAGGCTAAATTTTTTACAAGTGTCATGGAACTGCTAAATTTTCTATAAGTATCATGACAAGGCTAAAATTTCTACAAGTGTCATAGCATGGCTAAAATTTCTACAAATGCGATATGATGGCTAAATTTGATAAATATAAGAAAACAAACCTGAAGGACTCTGATTCAGCCTCCGAACGACCGACGGATTATTGATGAAAGACGGCGGGGCCTGGTTGTTCGATCCACCAGCGGACCCATGTAGAAACAAGGTGGCATATCACGGGTCGGAGTTAACACAACATGAACACATTTATTTTATTAATTTAACGTGTACCACAAAGTGTATATGAGTACATCTTTTACAATTGTGCGAATCACTTAGACATCACAAAACAAGATACGTACAATAATTGACGGATGCCAATGGAAGACAATGAAGAGGAAGGAGGTGAAGAACCGACATCAGATGAGCCCGCTGATGAACTTGGTAGGGTCATTTTGAAGGGTTTCGCAGCATAGTAAATCAAAAAGTTTCTACGGATGCGAGCGAGAAAGCCAAGATCTAATCTAGGAGATGCAATCAACGAGAGATATTGATGAGATCTTCATACCCTTGAAGAAATCGCACAGCAGAAACGTTTAACAGAACGTGGTTGATGTAGTCGTACTCGCCGTCTCCTTCTCGCGATCCGATCCGATCCTACGCCGCAAGCGGCGGCGCCTCCGAGAGATGCACACGTACGGTGCAGCGACGTCTCCTCCTTCCTTGGTCCAGCAAGTATGCTGGAGAGATAGATTGGATCTGCAGCACGACGGCGTGGTGCTTATGGTGGAGAATTTTTGCGGCAGGGCTTCGCCTATGCGCACTCGGGAGAGAGAGAGAGAGAGAAAGGGCAGTAGTTGGCGGCTAGGGTTGGAGGAGTGGGGGGGGGGGGAGGCTGTGCCCCTGCCCTCCTTATATAGGGGGCTGGCCGGCCCCCCTTGGCCCCTCCTCCAAGCCCTAGGGCGGCGGCCCCAAGGGTGGAGTGGGGGGCAAGTCTTCCCCCCTCCTTCTAGAAGGCTCCCCTAGGGTTTCCCCTAGGGCTGGCCGCCTGGGCCTTGGGGGCCTTGTGCCCCTGGCCCAAAGTGGCCAGTGCACTTCCCCTTAGGCCCACGCAGGCCTCTGACAAGTGGGCCCATATTGGTCACACTCCGGAACCTTCTAGAACCTTCCGGTACAATACCGATAAACTTCGAAACGATTCCGAAATCCAAAAACTGCTTTCCTTTATATGAATCTTATTCTCCGGACCATTCCGGAACCTCTCGTGATGTCCTGGATCTCATCCGAGACTCCGAACAAAAACTCATAAACCAATCATCCATTCTATCCTAGCGTCGATGCACGTTAAGTGTGTGACCCTACGGGTTCGAGAATATGCAGACATGATCTTTTATCAATAATCAACAGCGGGATCTGGAAACCCATATTGACTCCCACACATTCATCGATGATCATATCGGATGAACCACGATGCCAGGATTCAATTAATCCCATATATGTATTCCCTTCGTCACGCGATATTTTACTTGCCCGAGATTCGATCGTTGGTATCGGCATACCTAGTTCAATCTCGTTCATAGCAAGTACTTTACTCGTCCCGTAATCCTATATCACTTTGTGATTAACTCCTTAAACACGTGCTTGCAAGCGGTGTTGATATCGATTACCGAGTGGGCCCGAAGTATATCTCTCCGGCTCGGGAGGGACAAATTCCATCTCGGTACATGCAACCCAACAAGTACTTCCCGATCACCTGAGAGACACCTTTATGATCACCCTCACATAGGATGACGTTTGATGACCTCAAAGCTTTCTTCCGATACCAGGGAGTTGTATTATCTCATGGTCTAAGGAATACAATACTTGACATAGGAAAAAGCTTCGCAAAGATGAACACAATGACACGATCTAATTGCTCTGCTTAATTTGGGTCTGTCCATCATATCATTGTCCTAATGACATGATCTCATTATTAATCGACAACTCATGTCTATGGTTAGGAAACCTTAACCATCATTAATCAATGAGCTAGTCCATAGAGGCGTACTAGGGACACGGTGTTGTTCATAAACCACACAAGTATCAAAGTTTCCGCTTAATACAATTCTAGCATGGAATATAAACTTTATCATGAACAAGAATTATAATAATAATATCTTTATTATTGCCTCTAGGGCATAATTCCAACAGTCTCCCACTTGCACTAGAGTCAATAATCTAGTTTACATCGGGCAACAATCTAACACCCATGGCATTAAGGTGCTGATCATGTTTTGCTCGTGGAAGAGGTTTAGTCAACGGATCTGCGACATTCAGATCCGTATATACTTTGCTAATCTTTGGATCTCCATCTGCTATATAATCTCGAATTATATGAAAACGGCGGTTGATGTGCTTGGTCTTTGGTTGATATCTTGGTTCCTTAGCCAACACTATGGCGCCAGTGTTGTCGCACAATATCTCCAGTGGGTCCAAGGCACTTGGAACCACACCAAGCTCAGTGATGAAGTTCCTGATCCAAACTCCTTCACTTGACGCTTCTGTAGCAGCCATGTATTCCGCTTCTGTTGTAGATCCCGCGATCACGCTTTGCTTGCAGCTTCTCTAGCTCACAGCTCCACCATTCAAAATATAAACGTATCCTGTCTGAGATTTAGAATCATCCGGGTCGGTGTCGAAACTAGTGTCGACGTAACCTTTTACGACGAGCTGCTCATCACCTCCATAGACCAAGAACATTTCTTTAGTCCTATTTAAATACTTTAGGATGTTCTTTACGGCTGTCCAGTGTTCCACTCCTGGATCACTTTGGTATCTTCTCATCAAACTAAGAGCATTGGACACATCCGGTCTAGTACATAGCATGGCATACATGATAGAACCTTTGGCCGAGGCATATGGCACTTTGCTCATAGTATCTCTATCGTTTACCGTAGCTGGACACTGAGCCTTGCTTAATATCTTACCTAACAACATGGGCAATGAACCTTTCTTTGTTTTATCCATTCTGAACCTTTTCAGAACTTTGTCTAGATATGTACTTTAGCTTAAAACTATTAGGCGTCTTTGTCTACCTCTATAGATTTTGATGCCTAATACATAAGCAGCTTCTCCTAGGTCTTTCATTGAAAAACATTTATTCAAATAACTCTTCACATCGTTAAGCATACCAATGTCATTTCCAATAATCAATATGTCATCTACATATAGTACTAAAAATGTCACCGAGCTCCCACTCACTTTCTTGTAGATACAAGCTTCGTAGCAATTTAGAACAAATCCAAAACTCTTGATCACTTGATCAAAACGAAGGTTCCAACTCCGAGATGCTTGCTTCAGTCCATAAATGGAACGCTGAAGTTTGCACACCTTATTAGCATCCTTAGGATCGACAAAACCTTCGGGCTGCATCATATACAACTCTTCATCAATGTTGCCATTGAGGAACGCAGTCTTGACATCCATCTGCCATATTTCATAATCATGAAATGCAGCAATTGCTAATAAAATCCGAATGGACTTAAACATCGCTACGGGAGAGAAAGTCTCATCGTAGTCAACACCTTGAACTTGCCGAAACCCTTTTGCGACAAGTCAAGCTTTATAGACAGCAACATAACCATCCGCGTCCGTTTTCTTCTTGAAAATCCATTTGCACTCAACGGTCTTACGGTCGCTATGAGGGTCCACCAAAGTCCATACTTGGTTTTCGCTCATGGATCCCAATTCGGATTTCATGGCCTCTAGCCATTTCTCAGAGTCTGGGCTCATCATTGCTTCCTCATAATTCGCAGGTTCACTGTTGTCTAACAACAAGACGGTTGAGACAGGGTTGCCGTACCATTCAGGAGTGGCACGTGACCTTGTCGACCTGCGAAGTTCAGTAGTAGCATCGTTCGAAGTTTCATGATCCTCGTCATTAGCTTCCTCTCTTGTTGGTGCAGACGGTACTGGAACAATTTCAGGTGCTGCGCTACTCTCCAACTCGAGAGAAGGTTCAATAACCTCGTCTAGCTCTACCTTCCTCCCACTCACTTCTTTCGAGAGAAACTCCTTCTCAAGAAAGGATCCGTTCTTTGCAACAAACACTTTGCCTTCGGATTTGTGGTAGAAGGTATACCCAATCGTTTACTTAGGGTATCCTATGAAGACGTATTTCTCCGCTTTGGGTTCAAGCTTGTCCGGCATCAACTTTTTGATGTAAGCTTCGCATCCCCAAACTTTAAGAAACGACAACTTAGGTTTAGCACCAAACCATAGTTCATACGGTGTCGTCTCAACGGATTTAGATGGTGCCCTATTTAAAGTGAATGCAGCGGTTTCTAATGCATAACCCCAAAATGATAACGGAAAATCTGTAAGAGACATCATTGATCGCACCATATCTAATAGAGTTCGATTCCGGCATTCAGACACACCGTTGTGCTGTGGTGTTCCGGGTGGCGTGAGTTGCGAAACGATTCCGCTTGCTTTAAGATGCGTGAGAAAATCATAACTCAAATATTCACCTCCACGATCGGATCGTAGAAATTTAATTTTCCTGTTACGATCGTTTTCCACTTCGTTCTAAAATTCTTTGAACTTTTCAAACGTTTCAGATTTATGTTTCATTAAATAGATATACCCATATCTACTTAAGTCATCAGTAAAAGTGAGAAAATAGCGATATCCACCGCGCGTAGAAACACTCATTGGTCCGCACACATCGGTATGTATGATTTCAAACAAGTCCGTTGCTCGCTCCATCATACCGGAGAACGGGGTTTTGATCATCTTGCCCATGAGGCATGGTTCGCATGTGTCAAATGATTCAAAATCAAGAGACTCCAAAAGTCCGTCAGAATGGAGTTTCTTCATGCGTTTTACACCAATATGACCTAGACGGCAGTGCCACAAATAAGTTGGATTATCACTATCTACTTTGCATCTCTTAGCCTCAATGTCATGGATGTGCGTTTCATTGCTTTCGAGATTCAGAAGAAATAAACCATTCACAACAGGTGCATGATCATAAAAGATGTTATTCATATAAATAGAACAACCATTATTCTCCGATTTAAATGAATAACCGTCTTGCAATAAACACGATCCAGATATAATGTTCATGCTCAACGCAGGCACATAATAACACTTATTAAGGTTTAAAACTAATCCCGGAGGTAAAACTAAGGAGAGCGTGCCGACGGCCATCACATCAACTTTTGATCCATTGCCAACGCATCGTCACCTCATCCCTTGCTAGCCACCGTCTATTCCGTAGCTCCTGTTTTGAGTTACAAATATTAGCAACTGAACCAATATCATATACCCAGGAACTACAACGAGCGCTAGTAAGGTAAACATTAATAACATGTATATCAAATATACCTTTAATGGTGCCAGCCTTCTTGTCCGCTAAGTACTTAGGACAGTTGCGCTTCCAGTGACCCTTCTCCTTGCAATATAAGCACTCAGTGTCCGGCTTAGGTCCAGACTTGAGCTTCTTCTCAGTAGGGGCAATGCGCTTGCCGCTGCCTTTCTTGAAGGATTTCTTTGCACCCTTACCTTTCTTAAAGCTAGGGGTCTTGTTGACCATCAACACATGATTATCTTTCTTGATATCCACCTCCGCAGCTTTCAGCTTAGCGAAGAGCTCAGTGATCGTATCAGTGGAACCAATTTGATTGTGAGTAACTACAAAACCTTTGTAGCTAGGAGGGAGTGATTGCAGAACTCTGTCAATCTTGAGCTCTTCTGGAATCTTGCAGTCCAGTTGCTCAAGACGTTGAGTGTAGCCCGACATCTTAATGGCGTGATCACTAACGGAACTCCCTTCCTCCATCTTGCAGTTAAAGAACTTCTCAGAAATCTCATATCTCTCAGAACGGGCCTGAGTCTGAAACATGGTTTTCAGTTCCTCAAGTATCTCAAAGGGCCCGGCGAACTCCTCAAAACGATTTTGAAGTTCCGGTTCCATAGCAAACAAGATGGTACTCTTAATCACTCCATAATCATCTTTGCGTGACTGATAAACAGCTTTTTCATCAGCCGGCGCATCAGTAGCAGGGGCGTCACCTAGCGCTTTCTCAAGTACATAGTCCTTTTGTCCGCCAGCGAGAATGATTCTTAGATTGCGGAACCAGTTGGTGAAGTTAGACCCATTGTTCTTAAGCTTTTCTTTCTCAGCAAAAACGTCGAAGTTGAAGTTGGACTTACCCATTTGATCTACAAAATTTGCAAATACAATTTAGACTATGTTCATGATAACTAGTTCAACTTAATCAAATTACTAGATAAACTCCCACTAAATTCAACATCCCTCAAGTTGTTTAGTGAACACGATCCAAATTCACCACACCTAATCCGATCTTCACGAGAAGAGATGTGGTTTCAATGGTGGACAACAAAGTGTCGATCATATCATTCATATGACTCATGTTTAACCTTTCGGTTCATGTGTTCCGAGGCCATGTCTGTACATGCTAGGCTCGTCAAGTCAAACCCAAGTATTTCCGCGTGTGCAAAATTGGCTTGCACCCGTTGTATGTGAACGAAGAGTTTATAGCACCCGATCATCACGAGGTGCTTGAACACGACGAACTTTCGCAACGGTGCATACATGGGGAGAACACAATTTTATCTTGATCTTTAAGTGAGGAATCATCTTATAATGCTACCTTCGCGATCTAAGCATAATAAGATACATAAAAGATAAACATCACATGCATATAATTTTATGTGACATGGTATAGACAATCTCCGCGCAATGATCTCCATCTTGTGCGCGCCAGCATGATCTCCATCACTCCATCCTGATTGCCTCCACCACGAATAGCAACTACAACTATTGCTAACTACTTAGCGATAAAGTAAAGATATTACATGGCGTATAAGAAGTTGACACGCAGGTCATACACAATTATAAAGACAACCATACGTCTCCTGCCAGTTGTGAACTCATCGACATGCAAGTCGTGAAATATTACAAAACATGATTATTGCATACATCTCAATCCATACACATCATGTCTTGGGCCATACCATATCACAAAACACTCCCTGCAAGAACAAGTTAGACGCATCTACTTTGTTGTTGCATGTTTTACGTGGCTTATGGGAGTAACAAGCTAAGAACGATTCTTACCTACGGAAAGCCACAACGGTGATATTATGGTTGCCAACATCCGTTGTAGATCCCATGACTACTATAGTGAGAAAAACTGGCATCCACCAGCCACATGTGTGGAACAAGCCACACGTCACCTGCGGAGCCGGTCTCGCGAACGAGGTCGCGTAAAGTTGGCCTATATCGCTTCAATCTCACTATGCCGCGCCATAAGAAATACATAACAAGAGGTTTGCAACAGAAAACATCAACGCCCGCAACAAGCATGTTGCGTTCTACTCGTGAAACACATCTACGCATAGATCTAGCTCTGATACCACTGAAGGGTTTCGCAGCATAGTAAATCAAAAAAATTCTACGGATGCGAGCGAGAAAGCCAAGATCTAATCTAGGAGATGCAATCAACGGGAGAGATTGATGAGATCTTCATACCCTTGAAGAAATCGCACAGCGGAAACGTTCAACAGAACGTGGTTGATGTAGTCGTACTCGCCGTATCCTCCTCGCGATCCGATCCGATCCTACGCCGCAAGTGGCGGTGCCTCCGAGAGATGCACACGTACGGTGCATCGACGTCTCCTTCTTCCTTGGTCCAGCAAGTATGGTGGAGAGATAGATTGGATCTGCAGCACGACGGCGTGGTGCTTATGGTGGCGAATTTCTGCGGCAGGGCTTCGCCTACGCGCAGTCGGGAGAGAGAGAGAGGAAGGGCAGCAGTTGGCGGCTAGGGTTGGAGGAGTGGGGGGAGGCTGCGCCCCTGCCCTCCTTATATAGGGGGCTGGCCGGCTGGGCCTTGGGATCCTTGTGCCCCTGGCTCAAAGTGGCCAGGGCACTTCCCCTTAGGCCCACGCAGGCCTCCGACAAGTGGGCCCACGTTGGTCCCACTCCAGAACCTTCTAGAACCTTCCGGTACTATATCGATAAACTCCGAAACAATTCCGAAATCCAAAAACTGCTTTCCTTTATATGATTCTTATTCTTCAAACCATTCCGGAACCTCTCGTGATGTCCTGGATCTCAGCCGAGACTCCGAACAAAAACTCATAAACCAATCATCTATTCTATCCTAGCGTTGATGCACGTTAAGTGTGTGACCCTACGGGTTCGAGAATATGCAGACATGATCTTTTATCAATAATCAACAGCGGGATCTGGAAACCCATATTGACTTCCACACATTCATCGATGATCTTATCGGATGAACCACGATGCCAGGATTCAATTAATCCCATATATGTATTCCCTTCGTCACGCGATATTTTACTTGCCCGAGATTCGATCGTTGGTATCGGCATACCTAGTTCAATCTCGTTCACAACAAGTACTTTACTCGTTCCGTAATCCGATATCACTTTGTCATTAACTCCTTAACCACGTGCTTGCAAGCGGTGTTGATATCGATTACCGAGTGGGCCCGAAGTATATCTCTCCGACTCGGGAGGGACAAATTCCATCTCGATACATACAACCCAACAAGTACTTTCCGATCACCTGAGAGACACCTTTATGATCACCCTCACATAGGATGACATTTGATGACCTCAAAGCTTTCTTCCGATAACAGGGAGTTGTATTATCTCATGGTCTAAGGAATACAATACTTGACATAGGAAAAAGCTTCGCAAAGATGAACACGATGACACGATCTAATTGCTCTGCTTAATTTGGGTCTGTCCATCATATCATTCTCCTAATGACATGATCTCATTATTAATCGACAACTCATGTCTATGGTTAGGAAACCTTAACCATCATTAATCAATGAGCTAGTCCATAGAGGCGTACTAGGGACTCGGTGTTGTTCATAAACCACACAAGTATCAAAGTTTCCGCTTAATACAATTCTAGCATGGAATATAAACTTTATCATGAACAAGAATTATAATAATAACATCTTTATTATTGCCTCTAGGGCATAATTCCAACACATTTCTGATGCAAAGCGAGACTGTGAAACAGAAAATGAGAAGTTGAAGTTAGAGGGCATGTTAGAAGATCACAAAAAATTGTTGTGCCCAAATTGCAAAGATGGCAACACAAAGCTCGGTACCACACTGAAATTGCTGCGATGGAAGACAGGGTGTGGTCTAACTGACTCCTCATTTGAAAAGATGCTGAAAATAATGAAGCCGAAGTTTTCAAAACATAATGAACTTCCCGAGAGTACGTACGAAGCAAAGAAGACTCTCTGTCCTCTAGGATTAGATGTGCAGAAGATACATGCATGCATTAATAACTGCATCCTCTACCGCGGTAAGGAGTATGAGAATTTAGATAAATGCTCGCTATGCAATGCATTGCAGTATAAGATCAGACGAGATGATCCTGGTGATGTTGAGAGAGAGCCCCTCCGGAAGAGGTTTACTGCTAAGGTTATGTGGTATGCTCCTATAATACCAAGGTTGAAACGCATGTTCAGAAACAAAGAGCATGCCAGATTGTTGCGATGGCACAAAGAAGACCGTAAGAAAGACGGAAAGTTGAGACACCCTGCTGATGGGTCACAGTGGAGAAAAATCGAGAGAGACTTGCCGGACTTTGCAGGTGACGCAAGGAACTTATGGTTTGATCTAAGTACGGATGACATGAATCTTTTTGGGGAGCAGAGCTACAGTCACATCACCTGGCCCGTGACTCTATGTATCTACAACTTTCCTCCTTGGTTGTGCATGAAGCGTAAATTCATTATGATTTCAGTGCTCATCTAAGGCTCGAAGCAACCAGGCAACGACATTGATGTGTACCTTAGGCCATTAGTGGGTCCCGTTTGTATACAAGTACATGATCTAACGCCCGTGATTTTTTGAAAAAATCATTTTTAGACTCGCAATATGTGGTTTCTTCAGAGATCCAATGCAAGTTCTAACGTGCTCGTCCCCAATCTTTATGCACGCCGGTTCGACCATAGTTAGAAATTTAAAAATTTAAAACAGACATAAGAAATTCAAAACGAGTCAAATTAGTCTAACATTAGCCAGCGTGAAGTGCGTCTTCTGGTATAGATGCATGGCGCCACTAGAGTTAGTGGCATATGTCCAATTTGGCAAATTGTTGTCCATCGGGCGAGATCTAGTGCATTTTGTATTATATCTTATACAAAATTCCCATCCCAAAAAGACACATGGAAAAGAAGAAAAAACCATCAATGTATGTAAGAAACAATTGGAATAAATCAAGATCTGTACGCCAGTCCATGTAGAAACAAGGTAGCATATCACGGATCGAGTTAACACAACACATGAACACATTTTTTTATTAATTTAACGTGTACCATAAAGTGTATATGAGTACATCTTATACAATTGTGTGAATCACTTAGACATCACAAAACAAGATACAATAATTGACGCATGCCAATGTCAAACTGGAACAAATAAAAAGATGGATATATATATGACATGCAAGTTACGAGTATGATTTGCATGCAGATTGACGAGGAGGTTTTTGTGATAGATGATGGATGGATCAGATGGGGCAGGTGAAGTCTTCGGGGCAGGTCCTGCCGCACTGGTTTAGGAGGAGGGTGAGGTCGACGGGGACATCGAGGTGGACGCCGAGAACGTCGGCTTTGATGGCGGTGCAGAGGCAGACAGCGGCGTCGAGGTCGGCCAGCCCGGACAGGAGCGGGCAGCACTCCTCCGTGGCCGGCACGCCCAGCTTGAGCTTGAGAAGGTTCAGGACGTTGGCGCACACCTTCAGCTTCAGCATGCCAATCGAGCACTGGCCGGTCGACGGCGTTGGCACGACGGGCGGTGGGACGATCGGCGGGGTGGGGCAATATGGGCCGCAGCCGTGCGCCGCAACAGCGAGGAGAACTAGATTCAGGGCGAGGAGGAGGACCAGCTTGGAGGGCGCCATTGCACTGATCGGTCGAGCTAGCGCCTGATCTCGTGCAGTGATTTGCTTGCTTGGAGATGATGGTTGTTTGGGGTGGTATTTATAGTACAGATGAAGTACTGTGCAAGGGCCCTGTCCATGTCAGTAATGATCTGAATATGCATCTCGCAGTACTTTAAAAATGATGGAATGCAGTTGAAGCATGCTGTTACGTGTACCAGAAATTATTGGAGTCTAATAATTATTTTGGACATTTTTTTTGCTATAGAACAAAAACCTGAGAGCTGTATATCATGCATATGGTGACCTCCCATTCTTCAATCTTGTTGTAGTAAAGCATCTTCACGAGCTGGCATTGCCAGAAATTGAGGGTCACGAGAGGCGTATGTCGGAGATTATCATACCAGCGCATGTAGATGACATTACCTGAAATTGACGGTCACGCAAAAAAAGGAGGAGATAAAAAAAAGAGGAGATGCGATCATGCGCAGGACATGCCTACTATACGTTTCGCACGTCGGTTGATTGGTATGCATGTACACCTTGCTGCTGACACACGATTCTAATACTGACAAAGGAATTTACGCTCAACCCTACGCTTCGGCTTACAATATTCGTGTGACGGAGGCCTGCCCGTGTGTACACGTTGACAAGTTTCCATCCTGACAACACAAAAGAAAAAAATTGAACAATATATGGCTGGCCTAATTCTTGTTTATCTGATTTTTAATTTTCCGACAGGCTTTTTCGCGGGTAAAAGTGGCTTTATTAAGCAATAGGGATTACAAGGAGGTAAAGTTTCAGGTACTGAGACAAAATCTCAGGTCCTGTACCAAGCCAAACAACAGTTCTGGCATCTGTCCTCGCGAAGTTCGCGAGACAGTGACTAGCCCTATTTTGAGATCGATCCACTTTTACAATAGAAATAATCCTACTACCCAAAATAATCTCCGAGATTAGATGAGTTAAAGTAGATCTATCTAGAAACTTCCCTCTAATTGCATCAACAAGAGATGAGCTGTCTAACTCTAACTCCAAAGGTTTGTCACTCCACTCCAAAGCCAGGCGAAGCCCTTCTAAACATGCCTTTGTTTCAGCTTCAAGGGGATCATTGCAGCTGAACAATTGTCTACATGATGAGAAGACGATATTTCCCTGGTCATCTCGGAGAATCATACCAGCACCAGCAGAGCCGTCCTCCTTCCTATAAGATCCATCACAGTTCAGTTTGACCCAACCCGGGGAGGGTTTGATCCAACACTTCTGAGCAAGAGGTCTCTTTACCAAAGGCTCAACAGAAACTACCGCATGGCCTTTACCCTTAATAATCTCCTCAGTTGTTAAGGTACTAATGCTCGTCAGTGTCTTAACATAGCTCATCAGAAAACGCTTCGATCCATCGATCGTTGGTAGGGTTTTTTGACGCGTCACCTCATTGTGCGCATACCAGATACGCCAGGCGATCAACAAAATCGAATCCACCATACTAGCAGGAGCCTTCTCGATAATGGACTGAAACCATTTGTGTGGATCAGCTTGTAAATCAATATTTGAAGGAAGTTGCCAAACTTCTCTCATTGCCTTCCATAAGCGCATGAGAACATTTAAACAAAGCATGAGCAACGTCTTCTATTTCCCTGTCACAAATGAGGCACCTGCCTGTGATACCAAAATCTCTGTCTTTTTTATTCTTTTCTAGCCCTAGGCCATTTGAAGCAGCCTTAAACGCAAATGTTTTGATCTTTGGCGGAACTCCAGCCTTCCAAATCCGTTTCCAGCATGCATTTGCGCCATCAGGGATGGAGCTAGACGTAGCAATGGCGCATTGTTCAGGTGACTCATGGAACGCTAGCTTGTACGCACTGCGAACCGTAAACCGTCCAGACCTCTCTGGTTGCCATGCAAGAAGGTCGTCATCGTCCAAGCGGCTAGATGTTTTAATCTTCAAAATCATCTCCGCATCCATAGGCAAAAAGGTACTGCGAACCAATTCCTCTATCCAATTTCCCTAATCATCCAATAACTCTGCAACACGTCGAGCACGTCTATTGCCTCTTTGCGAGATCACTTTTAAACAAGACATTCTGGGTAACCAACTATCACGCCAGATACGAATTTTTTGTCCATTACCACCAACTCGCCATATAAGACCTTTCTTCAATAACTCTAAGCCATGTGAGATAGCCGTCCACGTCGATGATGGATTTCCGGTAAAAACCGTGTCATAAAGTTCACCATGTGGAAAATATTTGGCCTTAAGCACACGAGCACATAAGCTATCCGGGAATTCCAGCAACCTCCAAGCTTGCCTCGCAAGCAAGGCTTGATTATACAACTGCATATCTCGAAATCCCAGACCACCCTGAAATTTTCCACGTAGTAGTTTAGGCCAACCAATCCAATGAGTTTTGCGTTTTCCATTCTCCTTACCCCACCAAAAATCACGAATCAATCGTGTCAACTCATCACATATCGAGTAAGGTAATTTGAATACCCCATAACATATGTTGGGATGGCTTGAGCAATAGACTTAATTAACACTTCTCTTGCACTCTGGGAAAGAAGACCATCACTCAGATCCATCAATAATTTACTCAAACGTGATTGAAGATTTAGGAATCTTCCTTTATGCATCCTACCATCTGGGGTAGGTAGTCCTAGATATTTGGCATCAAACATATGTTGCTCCACATTCAGAACATTACGAATTTGCACTTGGTGGCAATGAGATTCGTTGCAGCGGCGCTAATGTGCGCCCCCATCAACCTCTGAAAAAATTTCATTGACAGATGGTGAGGTACTTGGTGATGAGGATTCCACTAGGTACATAAGTATTGCTGGTGCATTAGAGTATTTAACTCTTACTAGAGCGATATATTTTTTCGGTTAATGAAGTATGTCAATTTTTGTATTTGCCTCCCTATTTGCATTAGTCGGTTGTAAAAAGGATTTTGAGATATCTTCAATATACATCATCACTTGGGCCGAAGTTGGTAAAGTCGGAGTCTATGTAGTCCAGACGATAGAAGATAATTAGGTGGGCTTGCAGTATTTTGGGGCGCAATCATGTTTGATGGAGTGCTCAAAAACAAGCTGCAGTTTCGAGGTCAAGTGCTCAAGCGGAGTATATGTCCTTGGCTAATGCAAGAACTAAGGTTATTTGGGTGCAAAGATTGTTGAAATACCTTAATGTTGATCATCCAAAAGCTGTATCACTATGGTGTGATAATCTTGGGATTAGATATTTTTTTTTGGAATGGAGCATATATTAATATCATACGATACCAATTACACCCGGCCTCTGCAACAACGCATTATCGTATTGGTATTACGGATGGGCAGCCCTACGCGTCCTCCGGGGATATGTGCTTTTTATCCCCCGGGTCCCCAGCCAACCACGTGTCCTCTTTTTAGATTCAAATCCCGCTTTTGCTACATTTGTCCCGCTTTTGCTACATTTGCCCCGCTTTTGCTACATTGTAGCAAAAAACGGTTCGCTCTAGAAAATAGAAAAAAAGACCGGACCTCGCCGGAGATTTCGCCGGAGATCTTGCCGGCGACCGTGTAGCAAAAACGTTGTGTTAATGTAGCATGTCCGACCTCGCCGGAGACTCGTCGGAAGTTTTTGCTGGTAGACCTCAACGGAGACTGTGTAGCAAAACTTTTACACTATTATAGCAAAACCAGAGAACGATGATAGCAGAAAAATTATCCTAATGTAGCAAAAACCCGACCTCGTCTGAGACTCGCCGGAGACTTTCGTTGGGAGAGCTCGCCGGATACCTCGTTGGAGATCACGTAGCAACATCTTTGCGCTATTGTAGCAAGATCATAAAATAGTTGTAGCAAAAACACTATGACATTGTAGCATCATTGAAGTATTTTTTCTCGGTGAAAAATACATAAAACGGTGTAGCACTCACAGAATACCAAAGTAGCAAAACAAATACAAGTGTATAGCTAAATAAATATATGAATGTAGCAAAAAAAATATAGATCTGCATCCTAGGAAGAGGCGAGCAGGCCTCGACCGCCATGGCAGGCCACCTTGACCTCTCCCCCCTTGGCAGCAGCAGCACCGCCTCGTGGCGCATGGAGGCGAGCAGGGTGAAGGAGAGCGCGGGGTGGAGGCAGGCCCGCGTCCGTCCACGGCCTCGACCACCGGTACTCCGGCCGCAGTGGTGGCGGAGGCGGAGGGCGGGCTCCGGCGGTGGCAGAGGGCGAGCTCGGCGGCTCGTGGCGGAGGGCGGATCTCGACGACGGCTCGCTGGAGGTGGCAGGAGCATCGCGGGCACGGGTCGGCGGCGGCGTGGAGCAGGCCAGCGGTGGCGTGCGGTAGCACGAATCCATGGCATTGGCGGCCGGGAGCAGCTCCAGATGCAAGAGATAAGGCTGGGAGAGAGAAAAACGTGGGTGACTTCCATACGTACAACTGACTATACGACTACACCGAAAACTGCACGAGCGAGCGACCCGGGGGATCGTTTCGCTCGATCCCCCGGGGGATGTGTATCATTTTCCTTTACGGATGCACACATCCAAAAAAAAGAATTACAAAAAAAGAAAAGTCTCTTTTGGGTACGAAATAAATAGGAATACATTTTACAAGGGTACGAAATAAATAGGAATACATTTTACTATATTGAATTTTTAAAGGTATGAAATAAATAGAAATACATTTTACACGATCGCCCAAGATAAAAAGAGCACCAACCAAAATAGTGGTGTCCGCTTTGATGCAACGGACAAGAATGGGCAAAATGACACATACTATGGTTACATAAAGGAGATACAGGAACTTGACTATGGAGTCTCTTTTGGGTTTCATTATGAGACATGATTCACTATACATACAAGCAATGTTCGACTCAGTTTTGGGTTTTTGGCCTAAAATAAACCCCTCGCATGTATCCAAGTACAATGATATAGGTGTCGCTGTGGGTGCACAAGTGTTTTGTGTGCTTGCAAGGAAATTCAGGTAAATTGTTGTAGTGGAATCCATCTCACATAGTGACTAACATAGTTTCTGAACAAAAAACGCACACCACTTCATCATGATTCAGCTAGTGAGCACTACATATACTTCTAGTGAGGTAGCATCCATCTGTGTAGAATAATTTCTATCTAATCTTGATAAACCCATGTAAGGCAGGATCTGACTACCAACCCATTCTGAGATTATGTTCCTCCTAGTCAGAAATCATGACTTCAATATGATAGATGATTATACCCACTTACTCCCCTAGGAACCCTCACCTCGATAAGAACACACCGGACAGAAAGCACCATCAGCGATCGCAGATGAAGTCTGGCTAGAGGAGAAGTCCACCCTCGGGCTGGAGGCGCTCTAGAATGAAAACAACGTTCGGCTTGGAGGTGGTCGACAGGTAGTCTCACAGCATCGAGCTCGGTAATGGAAGAGGCTGGAGGTATTGCTGGAGGAGGGACAGAGTTGGAGGAGGCCGTACCTTGAGATGGAGGGCGGCTGAGGCGGTGGGCAAGACGGGAGGGACGGCGGCGACACCCTGTGCTAGGGTTCCATGGGAGGAGGTCGGGGACGATGGCTTACTGCTTCCCTCGGCCAATGGCGATGTCTCCGTGAACAGGTGCCATGGAGTAGAGGGGAACCGGCGGTTGTCGTAGCCCAGACTCTACAAGCGGACAGAAGCAAGATTGGGACTTCACTACATAACGTTGAAAATGATGGGGAGTAGGGGCGGGTGGTGCCAGGGGAGGCGCCGCGTTAGATTGGAGCGAAGGCATCGACAAGGAGAGAGATCGAGATGGGATCATCAACAGTAAAAATCAATCGAGCTGTTGAGGTCGGTCCCCTGTTTGACAGGCATGTTGGCCGGACTAGATTTGTCCAATGTTTGATGGTCAAAGTAAGCCACCAACTCCCTTTTAATAGTAAAGATCATATAGTCATCATGTGGTACTTTCTCAAGTAGAACCTAAATACAAATATATAATTTTGTTTTCACATGTAAATAGAGATGATCCCAATCTCAATGATAAATCTTACAAACATCACAAAGGATTGCACATATGGTTCTTTCGAAAATGGAATTATCATAATGCCTAAAAGTTGAAGTTGGTTAAAGATGGCGTACCAAAATGCATTATTTTTTTTATCACTATATTTATAGTAAACATAGAATATTATTACTTTCAGTCAAATAATTTGAATATTCATAAAATTGCAAATTAGCTACTGAATCACTTTTAACACGCTAAGGATTGTGCCCTCGCATTTGCGTGAGGCACTGTGTTAGTTAATGTATAAAAGAGTAAAATATAAGATTTTACATGATCAAAGGTCAACTTTCTCCCTAGGCGAATTGGTCTACTTCTTCGTATAACTCTGCTCTTCGCCGCCGTCTAGGAGTAATTAATCCCTTTGTCAGTATTGAACTTACATGTCATTAAAACTATTGCGGCTGTAGTACTAACAAATTATTATCCTAACAGCCAGATGTGCGTGTGTGTCTATACAAGCCAAACTGCCAGTATAATAAACCAGATTGTGAAAGGTATAGTAACATGTATGGCCACTACATGGAATCAGAACCATACAACATATCCTTTTTATTTTGTGTGGATCCAATATATATTCGTCCCGTGACCCTCAATTTGATGCAATGCCAGCTCCTAGCGCCTCCAGCATATACATTTCCATGTCCTATCTTCTGTCAAGATTACTTTTAAATTCGATCGATGTAGAAAGGAGAGTGGCCTGGCGCAGCTCTGAGCTCCAATGATCGTTCGGTCACGGGTGACATCTACACCTGGGCTATAAATAGCAGTCCAAACCATCCAATGAAACCCATCCCAAGCAACAAAACCTGTTGTAGTAAGATCACTAGCTAATAGCTAGCTAGCTTGCTCGATCAGTGCAATGGCGCCCTCCCAGCTTGCCCTCTTCCTCGCCCTGAACCTGGTCCTCCTAGCCACCGTCGCCCATGGCTGCACGCCATACTGCCCCACCCCCACGCCGATCATCCCACCGCCCGTCCTGCCCACGCCGTCCACCGGCCACTGCTCGATCGGCACCCTGAAGCTGGAGGTGTGCGCCAATGTGCTGAACCTGGTCAAGCTCAAGCTGGGCGTGCCAGCGAACGAGCAATGCTGCCCGCTGCTCCACGGTCTCGCCGACCTCGACGCCGCCCTCTGCCTCTGCACCGCCATCAAGGCCAACGTCCTTGGCATCCACCTCAACGTCCCCGTCGACCTCACCCTCCTCCTCAACCATTGCGGCAAGAAATGCCCCGAAAACTTCGCCTGCCCCATCTGATTTATCCACCCATCTCAAACCATGCATCGTTGTGACATACATCATGTCCCTCCGAATGCAAATCATCCTCGTAATTTGCATGTCTTTTCATTTGTTTCAGTTCATATGATTCCTTAAGTTTCCATTCAGGCCCAAAGTGTATCTTCCCTATGCTTGGTGTGTGAATGATTTGCATATTTGTAAAAGGATATACACACTCTTGTACACCTGGAATTAATATAAAGTTTATTCATGTGTTAACTCGACCCTTCACATGTCAGCTTCTTTGTATATGCACCAGTGAATGTACGCACGGACGCCTGTCAGCTTCTTTGTTGCTATCATCTTCCTTTTTAATATATGTTATTTCCAGCGACGATTATCCTAGCAATGTATAAGATATAGTAAGATAGCAGTTGATATAGCTCACTAGACACTAAAATAGTAATTTCTGGATCCAGCTTGGGGACTCTGAGATTAAAATCCTCTTATACACTTGTACTTGAACTATTGTAAATTTCTCAAAGTTTAGATCATATTGTTTTTCTTTGACTTTGAAATAGCATTTTTTCCTGATAGCATGGAAAATAACTAACTATTAGAATCGTATTTTACAAGAGTTGAGATACAAAATACAAATCTTCTAATGGGAAATGTCGAAACAAATGAAGGATAAAAGGCAATCATGGTAGCTAAGTAGTTGTGCAGAGTAGGATATACCGCAAATTTCTGCCGCACCAAGTTGAAGACACCAAATATTGCAACTTTGTGTGCATTCATACTTTTATGGCCAAAGTTATAACATAGTAACGCGCATGATAAACGCGTATAGAGCACCTTAAGGTGGATTATTCTTTCAATACTTGGTACAAGGGATTTTTATTAGAGATTATAACTAACTCAACTTTTCATACAAGAACATCTACAATTGGTTTATATCTCACCGATAACACAAACGGACTAACAACTATAACTACTCTACAGTTCTTCAATACTTGACACGTTAAACGTTACATAGTGTAAAACATATATTTCAACATCCACTTTCAGTCAAAACTAATCTAAGTTGAGATTGTTTCTATATGCCTCACGTTGTCTTACCGAAAGTGGTTTAGAAAATCCATCTGCAAATTAATCACCAGTTGGAACAAATCTAATATCCAAGGGATTATTGGTAACTTTCTCAAGAATAAAGGGATAGTCCACATCTATGTGCTTTGTCCTGGCATGAAACACATGATTAGCTAACAAATATCTAATCCCGACGTAACCCCTGGCTCGTCGCTTCCTAGGGAGACGCCAGCCCCCCCTTCCCCCGCGCCGCCGCCAGACACCCCCCACACCTGCCTCTCTTGCCGCCGCTGCCGCCGGCCCTCGCCACGGTGGCGGCGGCCCCCAGCCTTCGAAGGAGGTTTGGGGTGGTGGTTGCCGGAGGTTACCGTTGGATCTACTGGGGCAAAGATTGTCGGCGTACTGACGTGTAGCGGCTAGGGCGGCGTCCTTGGTCGGGGTGGTGGCAGAGATCCTCTCCCGGTGGTGCCATGGACGACAACGGAGGTGGGGGTGGACCTGGTGGCCATGGACGAAACCCTAGATTAAAATCTGGGTGTCTCCTGTGCCGTCCCCGAATTCCTCTTCGATGCATGGTTGGGCCGGATCCGGTGGAGGGTCGATCCTGCTCTGCCGCTGCCTTTCTCGATGCTAGCCTAGCCCAAGGGCTGCTGCTAGGGGTCAGAGTGGCGGATCTTGCAGATATTTTTTTGGAAAGGAGCATATATTAATATCACACGATACCAATTACACCGGCCTCTGCAACAACGCATTATCCTATTGGTATTACGGATGCACACATAAAAAAAAAAGAATAAAAAAAGAAAAGTCCCGCTAAAGGGATTAGATTCTTAGCAGCAGCGACACTAATACCACCAAAAACAACACCAGAGTCCAACCCCTCCAAAAACGACGCCTCCAAGAAGGAAACAATGCTCAAGCATTGTCGTCGCCCGATCAAAGATCCTAGGTTTTCACCATGGAGGAAGTCTTCGCTCGCAAAACAATGCCTTCTGCAAGGCCATTGCCAGGCACAACCAATGAAGGCCAGACCTTGTTGGAGATATGCCCAAGATGCAATAATAAAGTGGTTATTATCATATCTTCATGCTTATGATAAATGTTTACATACCATGCTATAATTATATTAACCAGAAACATTAATACTTGTGTGATTTGTAAACATAAAAGAGTCCCTAGTAAAGCCTCTTGTTAAACTAGCTTGTTGGTAATATATGATCATGGTTTCATGATCATGAACATAGATATGTTATTAACAACAGGGTCATATCATTAGGAGAATGATGTGATGGACATACTCCTATAGTTAAGTGTAGCATAAAGATCAAGTCATTTAATATAGTTCACTTACTATAAACTTTCTGATACATAGTAACCTAATTCCTTCGACCATGAGATCATGCTAATCACCATCACCGGAAGGATGCTTTGATGACATCAAACACCACACCGTAACTAGGTGGCTATAAAGGTGGCATTGAGTGTTCGGAAAGTATGTGTTGAGGCACATGGATCAAGTTTGGGATTTGTCCATCCATATAATAGATAGATATACTCTAGGCCCTCTCGGTGGAATTTCATCCAATTAGCTTGCAAGCATGTGACTGGCTCACAAAGGATCACATATCACGAAAACGAGAAAAGAGTACTTATTGGTAACGAGATTGAACTAGGTATGCAGAGATACCGACGATCAAACCTCGAATAAGTAAAGTATCGTGAGACAATGGAAAATTGGTATCTTATGTAAATGGTTCATTCGATCACGAAGTAATCATAGAAATATGTGGGAGCCATATGAATTTCCAGATTCCTCTATTGGTTATTGATCGGAGAGGAGTCTCGATCATGTCTGCATAATTCACGAACCGTAGGGAGACACACTTAAGGATTCAATGTTGTTTAGTAGATATGGAATGTGATTAAAGAGACCGAATGTTGTTCAGAGTCTCGGATGGGATCCGGGATATCACGAGGAGATCCGGAATGGTCCGTAGAATAAGATTCATATAAGGAAAGTCCAATTTCAGAGTTCGGGAATGATTCCGGTGTTTCCACCGGAATGTTCTAGAAGGGTCTAGAAGGTTCACCTATCCGGAAGGGGAAGGGTACATGGTTGTGTCATGACAAAGTGTAATGGTTGCATCATGTCCTAGGTCACTTGGAAGAGAGAAATCAAACTCTATTTTGAAAGTCAAAAAGGCAGTTTGAAAAAGTCAAATCCCAACATGGTTTCCGAGTTAGGGAGGATTTCTGAGTTAGGGAGGGTTTCCACCTGGGTTGGGAACACCCTTGGATGCCCCCCACCTATATAAGGAGGGATAGGGGCGCACCCCAAGGTATCCCCCTTGCCCTAGGCGCCCAAGAAACCCTAGGTTGGCCGCTGCCCCCTCTCTAGTTGCGACCAATCTAGATCTCCTCTAAACCACTACCGACTAGCTAAACTCTAGTTGCTAGCTACCTCTAAACCTCGGCCCTCTAAACCCTAGATCGTTGAGGCTCCCTCTACTCCACCATACTCGCTCCGGCTTAGGCGAAGCCCTGCGGGGTCTCCCCTCTACTTCTGACAACACGCCGTTGTGCTGTCGGAATCGCGAGGAGAGAGCTACAACCTCTGCTGCCTGCTGGAACAAGAGAGAGGAAGGTCCTCATCGAGTACCATACGTGTGACCGACTGCGGGAGCGCTGCCGGAACGCGGCGCCGGATGGATCGTCTACGTGATCTTAAGATCGGCAAGTGAACGACTACATCACCCATGAGAATCTGCTCTCATTAACCGCTTTGGATCTTCGAGGGTTAGTACTCTATCAACTTGTTGCACCGATCTAGTAGATAGATCTTGGCTTGATCATAGATTAGATCCATATTGTGTGTTCATGCGGTAGAATTTTTTTGTTTTCCATGCTACGAACCCCTAGAGTGGTATCAAAGCCGTATCTATATGTAGATCTGTTGCACGAGTAGAACACAATGGTCATTGTGAGCGGTAGTGCTATTATTATCAATTACTTCTTGTGTACTTTGCATCTTGCGGTATGGTGGGATGAAGTAGCCCGGGCTAACCTTACATGACATCGTTCACGAGACTTGCTCCACGCTCGACATGCAAGTTGTATTGCATAAGTGGCTTTGTGGGTGTCTGTCTCTCCCATCATAGTAAAGATTCAATTTACAACGGACACTTGATAGTTCAAGCATCAATGTTGTGGTTCCATTTCGTAAGTTAGAACGACACTTATTGAAAGCCCCAAACCATGTAAAACATGCAAAGAAAATTAGAGGCGTCTAACTTTGTTTTGCAGGGGTGTGCTGTGATGTGATATGGCCATGATTGTGATTCTATATGATATATGCAATGTTCCTTATTGTAAGTCCACAACCGGCAGGAGCCATATGGTTGTCTTTTACTTTCGTCTAGACATGCGTGCCTATTATTTAAAGTAGTTGTAATAGTTGATGCTGGTGGACGACAACCATGGAGCGGCGCCTTTGACCTTGACGCCATGCCGGTAATGATGGAGATCATGTTCGTGCTTGAAGATGAAGATCAGAAGCACAAGAAGAAAGGCCATATCATATCACATATTTTGAATTGCATGTGATGTTAATCCTTTTATGCATCTTGTATTGCTTAGTTCGCGACGGTAGCATTATAAGATGATCCCTCTCAAAAATATCAAGTTATAGAGTGTTCGTCCTTAGTAGGCATCGTTTCCATAGCTCGTTGTTTCGAAGCACCACGTGATGACCGGGTGTGTTAGATTCTACGAGTGTATACAATGGGAGAAAGCCAGATTTTCTCATGCGGAAGCTAAGGTTTGATCTTGACGAGCCTAGCCTGTACAGACATGGTCTCGAAACACGGAATAACGAAAGGTAAAGCATGAGTCATATAGATGATTTGATGAACATGATGATTGTTCGCCTTTGAAACTATATCATGTCACATGATGATCGGACTTGGTGTAGGTGAATTTGGTTCGTGTGATCACTAAAACAATGTGAGGGATATTGTTTTGAGTGGAAGTTCAATAGCAATATGATTAAAAGTTGAACACTATTTATCATAAATGAAATCAAAGTAAATTTACATAGTTGTTGTAGTCATTGGCATCCGTTTACCACCTTGCGCTTAGTTATAATTGAGATAATGAACTATAGAATTCTGGTTAGTTACTTTACGAACTGGTATCGTATTGTTTTGAAGTGTTAATCTAAAGTTTAAAAGTCCAATTGCAAACTTTCAGTAAGTTCCGGTTACTCCGTGAAGTTTAATAATTGGTATTAAATCAAGAGTGACAATTCCAGTGTTAGTATATAAGTATCATGTTTGTCTCCATGATTCTTGATATTCAAAAGATTGTTTTAATATCAAGGTTATATAGGATCTGAAAGAGTTGTTTCAAAAACCATGATGTGTGGAAGATATTGCGATATCCGAAATGATATTTTGGTTGCAACATGAGAGAGTATAATATGGCAAAATTTATGTTCTCATAGTTGATGAGAATTTGAAAAAGGTTGGAGACGCTTGTCGTCCTAGTCCTCCAAAAGGTTTTGGAGAGCAACATTATACTCGCGATTCACCGTTATAAGCTAAAAGTAGCTTGATCATGAATAGTTCCATGATAAGGGTGAATATTTGATAAAATGTTTACTACACTAAAAGATTACTAAAGAATGGAATTTGAAAGAACACCAAGTATTTGATGATGGCGATCTACTTCAAAGTGCAAGTCCAAAGACATTGGTATTTAACTATACATGCTTTGGACTATGTGTCATGTGTATGGATCCACTATTGATATTGATAGATTCTTTCGAACAGAAAAGGAAATACTGAAACAGAATCTTAGAAATATATGGTAGAAAAGAAAAGACTAGAATTGTTCAGCTTAGGTATATAGAGGATATACATGTTATGGATATATTCTTTGCTTATTAAACAATGTGGTTCTTAAGTATTGGATACTGAATTTGTTGGTGTGAATCGTCATACGAAACAACATAATTCATGAACTACAATGGCCTAAGTAACTAGCAACAGAATATGTGATGATGTTCATCGAGAACAAATAAAGGGTTGTTGTGTTGCTCGTTAACATCAAAGCTTGCCTTCAAGATTTGTTTTATCAGGTATTATGAAAACAAAAGGGTTGTTCAAATAATTGCCGTAATCCATAAAAGATGGATGATTTACAAATCTCGTTGGATAAATCACATCCATAAAAATATTGCTAAAAATGTCGAAAGACAATTGATAAGAAAGATTACTTAGGAAGTGACATCGCCGTTTAAATTATATTAGAAAGAAAACATGAAGAAACTCCATGTGGATGGAATTTTGGAGTCTTTTGATTTTTGATCAAATGACGCTTGTGAAATTTTCCTAGAGATAATTAAAACTCTGCTCATAGGCCAAAGGCAACGGATGACTAGCTAATTGGAACTTGTACATTGTTGTATGAAGTCCATTATGTGTAGTCAAGAGCGATAAATTTCAACTTCATATGCTTTCTCTGAAAATTTGAGTGAATATATGAATATTTACTTAATAAGGATGAAGTGTGAAACATTTGAAAAGTTTAAAGACTTTCAAGCTGAAGTGCAAAATCAATGTAACAAGAAAATAAAGAATGTATGATAGGATCATAAAGAAAGATATTTGAGTTATAAAGTTTAGCATAACACCTAAGATTTGAGGAATCGTTCCATGGATTTGAGTTTCCCGAAACACCATATGGGTATGGAATAATCGAGATATGCAATGAAACCTTGTTTCACATGGTAAGATAAAAGGTGTAATTGATAAAACTTCCATTATATTTTAAAGATTAAAGCTTTAGAGACTACCGTTTTTCCACTGAAAAGATCTCCATCATAATCTGCTGAAATGACACCATATAAAGTTATGGTTTGGGATAAACCCAAGTTGTCCTTTCTTAAACATTGGTATTCTATGCATAAGAAAGATGTTTGCAACCAAAATCCGATGAACATATCTTTGTATGTTATTTTGAATAATTGTTGAGTATTCCTCCATAACACCAAAGACAAAAATGTTTGTCGCTTAGAACGTCAAGTTTCTTTGAGAAAGTAATTTTCCGTGAAAAGTTAAGTGGGAGGACAATAGAACTTTGATATGGTTAAAATAACCTTAGCTATATGTGCAAAGTTGCGCAGCGCTGAAAAGTGTTCCGGAGGCAGCAACAATGCTCATGGCTCACGTGCCTCAAAGGTTGTGGTCATGGAGGTCTAAGTTCCTATTGAAACAAGTAGGTCGGATAACCAATCAAATACCAAGATTTGAGAGTTAAATCATTATTTGACAATAATGATACGACTACATGAAAAGAAGCAATGATGTGTTGGAGATATGCCCAAGAGGCAATAATAAAGTGGTTATTATCATGTCTTCACACTTATGATAAATGTTTACATACCATGCTATAATTGTATTAACCGGAAACATTAATACTTGTGTGATTTGTAAACTAAAATAAGAGTCCCTAGTAAAGCCTCTTGTTAAACTAGCTTGTTGGTTAATATATGATCATGGTTTCCTGATCATGAACATAGAGATGTTATTAACAACAGGATCATATCGTTAGGAGAATGATATGGTGGACATACTCCTATAGATAAGCGTAGCATAAAGATCAAGTCATTTCAATAGTTCAATTGCTATATGCTTTCTGATACATAGTAACCTAATTCCTTCGACCATGAGATCGTGCATATCACCTTTACTGGATGGATGCTTTGATGTCATCAAACACCACACCGTAACAGGGTGGCTATAAAAGTGGCATTGAGTGTTCGGAAAGTATTGGTTGAAACACATGGATCAAGAGTGGGATTTGTCCATCCACATGACGGATAGATATTCTCTGGGCCCTCTCGGTGAAATGTCATCCAATTAGCTTGCAAGCATGTGACTTGGTCACAAGGGATCACATATCACGGGAACGAGAAAAGAGTACTTATCAGTAACGAGGTTGAACTAGGTATGCAGAGATACCGACGATCATAACCTTGGATAAGTAACATATCGTGAGACAAAGGGAAATTGGTATCGTATGTAAGTGGTTCATTCGATCGCAAAGTAATCGTAGAAATATGTGGGAGCCATATGAATTTCCAGATTCCTCTATTGGTTATTGTTCGAAGAAGTGTCTCGATCATGTCCGCATAATTCACGAACCGTAGGGAGACACACTTAAGGATTCGACGTTGTTTGAGTAGTTATGGTATTATGAGAAAGAGACCGAATGTTGTTCGGAGTCTCGGATGGGATCCGGGATATCACGAGGTGATCCGGAATGGTCCGGAGAATAAGATTCATATAAGGAAAGTCCCGTTTCGGAGTTCGGGAATGATTCCGGTGTTTTCATCGGGGATATTCTAGAAGGTTCCGGATTGTCCGGCACTCCGGGGGGGAAGGGGTACATGAATGTGTCATTACATATTGGAATGATTGCATCATGTACTAAGTGTTCTTGCTGTCCCAAATATAGGATTAAATTGAATCCTAAAACAGAAAAGTCAAATGTCCAGTTTGAAAGTCAAACGGCTAAAACAAGAAACTGTGGGAAACAAGCAAGAGGAGTTGGAACCAACTTGGAGGAGGAGTCCAACTCCTCCAAGCCGGCGGCCAGCCCTAGGCCGAGTTGGGGAGGGACTCCCTCCCTCCCCTGGCGCGCCAAGACCCTCCCATCTATATAAGGAGGGGCAGGGCTCCCCTCCTAGACACACAAGTTTCCTATCCTCTAAACTAAACCCTAGATCTAGACCCCGGTTTAGAGCTATTCGGTTTAGAGCCTTCTAATTGGTTTAGAGCCTTCTAATTGGTGTGTCTAATTACTAGACCACTAATAGCCTCTCTCATAAGCTCCACCATACTCGCACCGGCTTAAGGCGAAGCCCTGCGGGATCTCCCCTCTACTTCCGGTACCACGCCGTTGTGCTGCCGGAATCGCGAGGAGAGTGCTACAACCTCCGCTGCCTGCTGGAACAAGGGAGAGGAAGGTCTTCGTCGAGTACCGAACGTGTGACCGACTGCGGGAGCGCTGCTGGAACGTGGCGCTGGAAGGATCGTCTACACGATCTTGAGATCGGAAAGAGTACGACTACATCATCCACGAGAATCTGCTCTCGTTAACCGCTTTGGAATCTTCGAGGGTGAGTTCCTCTATCGACTCGTTGCTACAATCTAGTAGATAGATCTTGGCTTGTTTGTTTGTATGCGATAGAAAAATTTTGTTTTCCATGCTACGAACCCCTACAGTGGTATCAGAGCCGTGTCTATATGTAGATCTGTTGCACGAGTAGAACACAATGGTCATTGTGGGCGTTGATGCTTTTATTGTAGATTGCTTTTTGTGTACTTTGCATCTTGCGGTATGTTGGGATGAAGCGGCCCGGGCTAACCTTACATGACATCGTTCATGAGACTTGCTCCACGTTTGACATGCAACTTGTATTGCATAAGTGGCTTTGCGGGTGCCTGTTTCTCCTAGCATAGTTAAGATCCAATTTACAACGGGTAATCAGCAATGCTAGTATCAATGTTGTGGTTCTTGTTCGTAAGTTAGAACGACACTTATGGAAAGCCCCAAACCACGTAAAATATGCAAAGAAAGTAGAAGCGTCTAACTTTGTTTTGCAGGGGTGTGCAGTGATGTGATATGGCCATGATTGTGATTATATATGATGTATGCAATGTTCCTTATTGTAAGTCAGCAACCGGCAGGAGCCATATGGTTGTCTTTAAATTTCTGTTAAGACCCGCGTGTCTATTCAAAGTAGTTGTAATAGTTGAAGCTGGTGGACGACAACCATGGAGAAGCGTCATTGACCTTGATGCAATGTCGGTGATGATGGAGATCATGTTCGTGCTAGAAGATGAAGATCGGAAGCACAAAGAAGAAAGGCCATATCATATCACATATTATGAATTGCATGTGATGTTAATCCTTTATGCATCTTGTATTGCTTAGTAGACGACGGTAGCATTATAAGATGATCCCTCAAGCACACAATTTCAAGTTCTTAAGTGTTCACCCTTAGTATGCACCGTTGCCAAAGCTTGCTGCTTCAAAGCACCACGTGATGATCGGGTGTCTTTGATTCCGCGGGTGAATACAACGTAAGCAAGCCAGATTTGCTTATGCGGTAACTAAGGTTTGATCTTGACGAGCCTAGCATGTACAGACATGGCCTCAGGAACACGGATTACCGAAAGGTAGAGCATGAGTCATATAGTAGATATGATGAACATGTTGATTGTTCGCCATTGAAGCTATATCAATTCTCGTGATGATCGGTTTTGATGTGGTGAATTTGGTTCGTGTGATCACTAAAACAATGTGAGGGATATTGTTTTGAGTGGGAGTTCACCTAGATTAATTTAATTATTAATTAGAACTCAATTTATCATAAACTAAATCAAAGTGAAATTGCATAGTTGTTGTAGTCATTGGCATCCGTTTACCACCTTGCGCTTAGTTATAATTGAGATGATAGAACTATAGAATTCTGGTTAGTTACTTTACGAACTGGTATCGTATTGTTTTGAAGTGTTAATCTAAAGTTTAAAAGTCCTATTGCAAACTTTCAGTAAGTTCCGGTTACTCCATGAAGTTTAATAATTAGTATTAAATCAAGAGTAACAATTCCAAGTGTTAGTATATAAGTATCATGTTTGTATCCATGATTCTTGATATTCAAAGGATTCCCTTAATATCAAGGTTATCTAGGATCTGAAAGAGTTGTTTCAGAAACCATGATGTGTGGAAGATATTGTGATATCTGAAACGAAGTTTTGGTTGCAACATGATAGAGTATAATATGGCAAAAGTCATGTTCTCATATTTGATGAAAATTTGCAAAAAGGTTGGAGACACTTGTTGTCTTAATCCTCCAAAAGGTTTTGGATAGCAACATTATACTCATAATTCATTGTTATAAGCTAAAAGTAGCTTGATCATGGACAATTCCATGATAAGGGTGAATATTTGATGTAGGTAAAATGTTTACTACACCAAGAGATTACTAAAGAAAGGAATTTGAAAGAACACCAAATATTTGATGATGGTGATCTACTTCAAAGTGCAAGTCCAAAGACATTGGTATTTAATTATACACGCTTTGGACTATATGTCATATGTATGACTTCACTATTGATATTGATAGATTCTTTCAAATAGAAAAGGAAATATTGAAAGAGAATCTCATAAATATATGGCAGAAAAGAAAAGACTAGAATTGTTCAGTTTAAGTATATAGATGATATACATGTTGTGGCTATATTCTTTGCTTATTAAACAATGTGGTTCTTAAGTATTTTGATACTGAATTTGTTGGTATGAATCGTCATACGAAACAACAGAATTCATGAACTACAATGGCCTAAGTAACTAGCAAAAGAATATGTGATGATGTTCATCGAGAACAAATAAAGGGTTATTATGTTGCTCGTTAAAACATCAAAGCTTGCCTTCAAGATTTGTTTTATCAGGTATTATGAGAACAAAAGGGTTGTTCAAATAATTGCCGTAATCCATAAAAGATGGATGATTCACAAATCTCGTTGGAGAAATCACATCCATAAAACTAGTGCTAAAATGTCGAAAGACAAATTGATTGAAAGATCACTTAGGAAGTGACATCGCTGTTTGAATTATATTGGAAAGATAACATGAAGAAACTCCATGTGGATGGAATTTTGGAGTCTTCTGATTTTTGATCAAATGACGCTTGTGAAACTTTCCTAGAGATAATTAAAACTTCGTTCATAGGCCAAAAGGGAATGAATGACTAGCTTATTGGAACTTGTACATATTGTTGTACGAAATCCATTATGTGTAGTCAAGAGCGATGGATTTCAACTTCATATGCTTTCTCCAAAAATTTGAGTGAATATATGAATATTTACTTAATAAGGATAAAGTATGAAACACTTGAAAAGTTCAAAGACTTTCAAGATGAAGTGCAAAATCATTGTAACAAGAATATAAACAGTTTATGATAAAGATCATAAAGGAAGATATTTGAGTTACAAGTTTAGCATAATACCTAAGATTTAAGGAATCGTTCCGTAGATTTGCATTTCCCGAAACACCATAAGAGTATGGAGCGTTCGAGATATGTAATTAAACCTTGTTTGACATGGTAAGATCAAAGGTATAATTCATAAAACTGCCATTGTATTTTAAAGATTAAAAGCTTTAGAGATTACCGTTTTTCCACTGAAAAGAGCTCCATCATAATCCGTTGAAATGACACCATATAAGGTTATGGTTTGGGATAAAACCCAAGTTGTCCTTTCTTAAACATTGGTATGCTATGCATAAGAAAGATGTTTGCAACCAAAGTCGGATGAACCTGTCTTTGTATGTTATTTCGAATAACTGTTAAGTACTCCTCCATAACATCGGAGACAAAAGTGTTTGTCACTTAAAACGTCAAGTTTCTTTGAGAAGGAATTTTTCGTAAAAAGTTAAGTGGGAGGACAATAGAAACTTTGATAAGGTTAAAAGAACCTTAGCTATATGTGCAGAGTTGCGCAGCGCCGAAAAGTGTTTCGAAGGCAGCAACAATGCTCATGGTTCACGTACCTCAAAGGTTGTGGTCACGGAGATCCAAGTTCCTATTGAAACAAGTAGGTCGGATGAACAATCAAATACCAAGATTTGAGGGTTGAATCATTATTTGAGAATAATGAACCGACTACATGCAGAGAAGCGATGATGGGCCCTGACTCCGTCAAATGGCTTGAAGCCATATAATCCGTGATAGTTCCATACACGAGAAATCAAGTTTTGAACTTGAAGGACCCTCGAGAAAGGTGTAAGACCTTATAGTTGTGTCTGGATCTATAAAGAAATAGTCGACATGTTGGGAAAGAGTTCACAACAATGTTCAAAGGTTGACTATGACAAGATTTGATCTTTCATAGTGATATTTAGTCTAGACGGATTAATGTAGCAACCACTACATATAATTTGTTATATGGAAGTTGAATAAACAAAACAAGTTCTTCTAATAGAATCGTTACCTAGGACATGTGCATAACACGGTCCATAGGGTTTTGTTAATTCAAAGGATGCTAAAAGCATATGCAAACTTCAATGGTTAGAGTGAGCATAGCGGAGTTGGAATCTTCACTATGATGAAACTGTTAAAAGGGTTTAATTTCATCAGAGACAATGAAGATGCTTGCATTTGCAAGAAATTAAGTGGGAGCGCTAAGACATGTTTCTAATACATTATGTGGAAGACATATTGTTGATTGGAAATAATGTATCTTTTATTAACACATATTAAGAATTTCATCCCGATGAAAGACTTAGGCAAAACCCAAATATTTGGCATCAATAGACGCTAATATGGTTGTGCCAGAAGTACATAGATAAGATATTGAATGAGTTCAATATAGAAACTACAAGAGAAGGTTCTTGTCGCACAGAAAGGATTGAATGAGTTCAATGTTGATGATATATTCAAGTGTATTGACATTTGGTAAAGTGAAACAAATAATCAAGTATAGATTGATACTTGATGTATGAAATCACAAAGAGTATTTATATCAATCATACTGTGATATGTACAAATCCAGATATGTCCTATGCTCTAAATGTTGAGAGCATATACCAGAATGATTCGTAAGATGATCATTGGACAATAGTAAGGATATTCTTATGATCTTCTGAAAGAACTAAGAGTATAATATTTGTAGAAGTGACAAATAGATGGTTAGTTCATTGTAAAAGTACTACATTGATACTAGCTTTGTCACAAAGTACAAATTAAGTTTATCTCAATCTAAACTAAGGGTGGCACAATATAATGGAAAGTGAGTTCCATAATGGATTTGAATGATTTCCAAAGTTAAGACATTGTGACAGATACTACAACAAAAGGCTAAGTATATGACTGCTATTATAGCAGCAAAAGAGGGCATTTGTGTCAAGAAGTTTGTTATCAAACTAGGTGTAGTTCACAGTGGGATAATACTATGAAGATATATTGTACGACAATATTATCAACATGTTTTAACCCCAAAGAGCTAAAGGTCACACCGAAAGACCAAATTTATGCAAAGCCATCTCATTAGAGAATGAGTGATGCGTAGAGACGCAAAGACATGCAATTACACACGGACCTGGAAGTGTCAGATCCGGAGATCAGTTGACCACTAGCAATCGTGTACATACAACACCGTAAAGCCATAGGTGTTGAATACACAAAGGTTCGAAACTAGATTATTGACTCTAGTGCAAGTGGGAGACTGTTGGAGATATGCCCAAGAGGCAATAATAAAGTGGTTATTATCATGTCTTCACACTTATGATAAATGTTTACATACCATGCTATAATTGTATTAACCGGAAACATTAATACTTGTGTGATTTGTAAACTAAAATAAGAGTCCCTAGTAAAGCCTCTTGTTAAACTAGCTTGTTGGTTAATATATGATCATGGTTTCCTGATCATGAACATAGAGATGTTATTAACAACAGGATCATATCGTTAGGAGAATGATATGGTGGACATACTCCTATAGATAAGCGTAGCATAAAGATCAAGTCATTTCAATAGTTCAATTGCTATATGCTTTCTGATACATAGTAACCTAATTCCTTCGACCATGAGATCGTGCATATCACCTTTACTGGATGGATGCTTTGATGTCATCAAACACCACACCGTAACAGGGTGGCTATAAAAGTGGCATTGAGTGTTCGGAAAGTATTGGTTGAAACACATGGATCAAGAGTGGGATTTGTCCATCCACATGACGGATAGATATTCTCTGGGCCCTCTCGGTGAAATGTCATCCAATTAGCTTGCAAGCATGTGACTTGGTCACAAGGGATCACATATCACGGGAACGAGAAAAGAGTACTTATCAGTAACGAGGTTGAACTAGGTATGCAGAGATACCGACGATCATAACCTTGGATAAGTAACATATCGTGAGACAAAGGGAAATTGGTATCGTATGTAAGTGGTTCATTCGATCGCAAAGTAATCGTAGAAATATGTGGGAGCCATATGAATTTCCAGATTCCTCTATTGGTTATTGTTCGAAGAAGTGTCTCGATCATGTCCGCATAATTCACGAACCGTAGGGAGACACACTTAAGGATTCGACGTTGTTTGAGTAGTTATGGTATTATGAGAAAGAGACCGAATGTTGTTCGGAGTCTCGGATGGGATCCGGGATATCACGAGGTGATCCGGAATGGTCCGGAGAATAAGATTCATATAAGGAAAGTCCCGTTTCGGAGTTCGGGAATGATTCCGGTGTTTTCATCGGGGATATTCTAGAAGGTTCCGGATTGTCCGGCACTCCGGGGGGGAAGGGGTACATGAATGTGTCATTACATATTGGAATGATTGCATCATGTACTAAGTGTTCTTGCTGTCCCAAATATAGGATTAAATTGAATCCTAAAACAGAAAAGTCAAATGTCCAGTTTGAAAGTCAAACGGCTAAAACAAGAAACTGTGGGAAACAAGCAAGAGGAGTTGGAACCAACTTGGAGGAGGAGTCCAACTCCTCCAAGCCGGCGGCCAGCCCTAGGCCGAGTTGGGGAGGGACTCCCTCCCTCCCCTGGCGCGCCAAGACCCTCCCATCTATATAAGGAGGGGCAGGGCTCCCCTCCTAGACACACAAGTTTCCTATCCTCTAAACTAAACCCTAGATCTAGACCCCGGTTTAGAGCTATTCGGTTTAGAGCCTTCTAATTGGTTTAGAGCCTTCTAATTGGTGTGTCTAATTACTAGACCACTAATAGCCTCTCTCATAAGCTCCACCATACTCGCACCGGCTTAAGGCGAAGCCCTGCGGGATCTCCCCTCTACTTCCGGTACCACGCCGTTGTGCTGCCGGAATCGCGAGGAGAGTGCTACAACCTCCGCTGCCTGCTGGAACAAGGGAGAGGAAGGTCTTCGTCGAGTACCGAACGTGTGACCGACTGCGGGAGCGCTGCTGGAACGTGGCGCTGGAAGGATCGTCTACACGATCTTGAGATCGGAAAGAGTACGACTACATCATCCACGAGAATCTGCTCTCGTTAACCGCTTTGGAATCTTCGAGGGTGAGTTCCTCTATCGACTCGTTGCTACAATCTAGTAGATAGATCTTGGCTTGTTTGTTTGTATGCGATAGAAAAATTTTGTTTTCCATGCTACGAACCCCTACATGATGGGCCCTGACTCCGTCAAATGGTTTGAAGCCATAAAATCCGTGATAGTTTCATATACGAGAGATCAAGCTTTGAACTTGAAAGACCCTCTGAAAAGGTGCAAGACCTTATAGTTGTATTTGGATCTATAAAGAAATAGGCATGGATGTTTTACATCTATGAAATTATCGACATGTCGGGAAAGAGTTCACGACAATGTTCAAAGAGTTGACTATGACAAGATCTGATCTTTCATTAAGCAATATTTAGTCTAGACGGATTAATGTAGCAACCACTACATATAATTTTATTATGTGGTAGTTGAATAAAAACAAGTTCTTCTAATATAATGGTTACCTAGGAGGTGTGCATGACACGGTCCAAAGGGTTTTATTAATTCAAAGGATGCTGAAAGCATATGCAAACTTCAATGGTTGAAGTAAGCATCACGGAGTTGGAATCTGCACTATGATGAAACTGTTAAAAGAGTTTAATTTCATCGGAGACGATGAAGATGCTTGCATTTGCAAGAAATTAAGTGGGAGCGCTAAGACATGTTTCTAATACATTATGTGGAAGACATATTGTTGATTGGAAATGATGTATCTTTTTATTGACACAGGTTAAGAATTTCATCTCGATGAAAGGCTTATATAGAACCCGAATATTTGGCATCAATGTCTATATGGATAATTTGAGACACTAATATGGTTGTGCCAGAAGTACATAGATGAGATATTGAATGAGTTCAATATAGAAACTAGAAAAAAGGTTCTTGTTGCACAGGAAGGATTGAATAAAGATTCAAGTATTTTTGATACTTGATATATAAAATCACAAAGAGTACTTTATCAATCATGTTGTGATGTGTACAAATCCAGATATGTCCTATGCTCTAAATGTTATGAGCGTATACCAGAATGATTCATAAGATGATTATTGGACGATAGTAAAGATATTCTTATGATCTTTTAGAAGAACTAATAATATATTATTTTATATAAGTGACAAATAGATGGTTAGTTCATTGTAAAAGTATTACATTGATACTAGTTTTGTCACAAAGTACAAATTAAGTTTATCTCTATCTAAACTAAGGGTGGCACAATATGAAGGAAAGTAAGTTCCATAATGGATTTGGATAAGTTCCAAAGTTAAGACATTGTGACAGATACTACAACAAAAGGCTAAGTATATGACTGCTATAATAGCAACAAAAGAGGGCATTTTTGTCAAGTAGTTTGTTATCAAACTAGGTGTGGTTCACAGCGGGATAGTACTATGAAGATATATTGTACGACAATATTATCAACATGTTTTAACCCCAAGGAACGAAAGGTCTCACTAAAGGACCAAATTTATACAAAACCATCTCATTAGAGAATGAGTGATGCATAGAGACGCAAAGACATGCAATTACACACGGACCTGAAAGTGTCGGATCCGGAGATTAGTTGACCGCTAGCAATCGTGTAAATACAACACCAGAAAGCCATAGGTGTTGAATGCACAAAGGTTTGAAACTAGATTATTGACTCTAGTGCAAGTGGGAGACTGTTAGAGATATGCCTAGGAGGCAATAATAAAGTGGTTATTATCATATCTTCATGCTTATGATAAATGTTTACATACCATGCTATAATTGTATTAACCAGAAACATTAATACTTGTGTGATTTGTAAACATAAAAGAGTCCCTAGTAAAGCTTCTTGTTAAACTAGCTTGTTGGTTAATATATGATCATGGTTTCCTGATCATGGAAATAGATATGTTATTAACAACAGGGTCATATCATTAGGAGAATGATGTGATGGACATACTCCTATAGTTAAGCATAGCATAAAGATCAAGTCATTTAATATAGTTCACTTGCTATAAGATTTCTGATACATAGTAACCTAATTCCTTCGACCATGAGGTCATGCTAATCACCATCACCAGAAGGATGCTTTGATGACATCAAACACCACACCGTAACTGGGTGGCTATAAAGGTGGCATTGAGTGTTCGGAAAGTATGTGTTGAGGCACATGGATCAAGATTGGGATTTTTCCATCCATATGATGGATAGATATACTCTAGGCCCTCTCGGTGCATTTTCATCCAATTAGCTTGCAAGCATGTGACTGGCTCACAAGGGATCACATATCATGGGAACGATAAAAGAGTACTTATTGGTAACGGGGTTGAACTAGGTATGCAGAGATACCGACGATCAAACCTCGGATAAGTAAAGTTTCGTGAGACAAAGGGAAATTGGTATCGTATGTAAATGGTTCATTCGATCACGAAGTAATCGTAGAAATATGTGGGAGCCATATGAATTTCCAGATTCCTCTATTGGTTATTGATCAGAGAAGAGTCTCGATCATGTCTGCATAATTCACGAACCGTAGGGAGACACACTTAAGGATTCGATGTTGTTTAGTAGATATGAAATGTGAGTAAAGAGAGCGAATGTTGTTCGGAGTCTCGGATGGGATCCGGGATATCACGAGGAAATTCGGAATGGTCCTATGAATAAGATTCATATAAGGAAAGTCAAATTTCGGAGTTCGGGAATGATTCCGGTGTTTTCACCAGAATGTTCTAGAAGGGTCTAGAAGGTTCACCTATCCGGAAGGGGAAGGGTACATGGATGTGTCATGACAAAGTTTAATGGTTGCATCATGTCGTAGGTCACTTGGCTGGACACTTGGAAGAGAGAAATCAAACTCTAATTTGAAAGTCAAAAAGGCAGTTTGAAAAAGTCAAATCCCAACATGGTTTCCGAGTTAGGGAGGATTTCTGAGTTAGGGAGGGTTTCCACCTGGGTTAGGAACACCCTTGTACGCCCCCACCTATATAAGGATGGGTAGGGGCGCACCCCAAGGAATCCCCTTTCCCTAGGCGCCCAAGAAACCCTAGGTTGGCCGCCGCCCCCTCACTAGTTGCAACCAATCTAGATCTCCTCTAAACCGCTACCGACTAGCTAAACTCTAGTTGCTAGCTACCTCTAAACCTCGACCCTCTAAACCCTAGATCGCCGGGGCTCCCTCTTCTCCACCATACTCGCTCCGGCTTAGGCGAAGCCCTGCGGGATCTCCCCTCTACTTCCGACACCACATCGTCATGCTGCCGGAATCGCGACGAGAGAGCTACAACCTCCACTGCCTGCTGGAACAAGGGAGAGGAAGGTCTTAATCGAGTACCGTACGTGTGACCGAGTGCTGGAGCGCTGCAAGAACGCGGCGCCGGAAGGATCGTCTATGCGATCTTGAGATCGGAAAGTGAATGACTACATCACCCACGAGAATCTGCTCTCGTTAACCGCTTTGGATCTTCGAGGTTAGTACTCTATCAACTTGTTGCACCGATCTAGTAGATAGATCTTGATTGTGTGTTCATGCGGTAGAATTTTTTTGTTTTCCATGCTATCAACCCCTACAGACCTTGGGTTTTCACCCTGCAAGGAAAGACTGTAAACATCTCCTGTGTTGTCACCCCCTCTAAGGACGCTGCTGCGAGTCACAGATCACCAAGCCAGATCCTCAACACCCAAACACTCAATCCACCATAGCTAGCCCTTATGTTCCTGTCCTCATGAAATTCTCCATATCTGACTTCACCATAGATTGTCAAAGACATGACACTTGATGGTAACATGTAGCAGAGCTTCGCCACGCTCCATCTAAAACCAAACGGCCAGCAAAAAACATAGGTGCGCACAACCGAATTCCTTCTGATCTAGCAATCTCCAGGCATGATGCGCCCGTGGAAGTTCGCCGACAGAGCCTTTCGGAACTAGACACTCCAGACAGATCCATTAGGCACGCATCAAGTATATGTTCGTCTTGATGTGCGAGAGATCCGAGGACCACCACCATTATTCATGCCTAGCCGACAGCCCCCACGCCACCGCCCGACAACCTGCAAGATCCGCCACTCTGACCCCTAGCAGCAGCCCTTGGGCTAGGCTAGCATCGAGAAAGGCAGCGGCAGAGCAGGATCGACCCTCCACCGGATCCGGCCCAACCATGCATCAAAGAGGAATTGGGGGACGGCACATGAGACACCCAGATTTTAATCTAGGGTTTCATCCATGGCCACCAGGTCCACCCCCACCTCCGTTGCCGGCCATGGCACCACCGGGAGAGGATCTCTGCCACCACCCCGACCAGGGACGCCGCCCTAGCCGCTACACGTCAGTACGCCGACGATCTTTGCCCCAGTAGATCCAACGGTAACCTCCGGCAACCACCACCCCAAACCTCCTTCGAAGGCTGGGGGCCGCCGCCACCGTGGCGAGGGCCGGCGGCAGCGGCGGCAAGAGAGGCAGGTGTGGGGGGGTGTCTGGAGGCGGCGCGGGGGGGGGGGGGGGAGGGGGGGCTGACGTCTCCCTAGGAAGCGACGAGCCAGGGGTTACGTCGGGATTAGATATTTGTTAGCTAATCCTGTGTTTCATGCCAGGACAAAGCACATAGATGTGGACTATCCCTTTATTCTTGAGAAAGTTGCCAATAAGCCCTTGGATATTAGATTTGTTCCAACTGGTGATTAATTTGCAGATGGATTTTCTAAACCACTTTCGGTAAGACAACGTGAGGCATATAGAAACAATCTCAACTTAGATTAGTTTTGACTGAAAGTGGATGTTGAAATATATGTTTTACACTATGTAACGTTTAACGTGTCAAGTATTGAAGAACTGTAGAGTAGTTATAGTTGTTAGTCCGTTTGTGTTATCGGTGAGATATAAACCAATTGTAGATGTTCTTGTATGAAAAGTTGAGTTAGTTATAATCTCTAATAAAAATCCCTTGTACCAAGTATTGAAAGAATAATCCACCTTAAGGTGCTCTATACGCGTTTATCATGCGCGTTTATCATGCGCGTTACTATGTTATAACTTTGGCCATAAAAGTATGAATGCACACAAAGTTGCAATATTTGGTGTCTTCAACTTGGTGCGGCAGAAATTTGCGGTATATCCTACTCTGCACAACTACTTAGCTACCATGATTGCCTTTTATCCTTCATTTGTTTCGACATTTCCCATTAGAAAATTTGTATTTTGTATCTCAACTCTTGTAAAATACGATTCTAATAGTTAGTTATTTTCCATGCTATCAGGAAAAAATGCTATTTCAAAGTCAAAGAAAAACAATATGATCTAAACTTTGAGAAATTTACAATAGTTCAAGTACAAGTGTATAAGAGGATTTTAATCTCAGAGTCCCCAAGCTGGATCCAGAAATTACTATTTTAGTGTCTAGTGAGCTATATCAACTGCTATCTTACTATATCTTATACATTGCTAGGATAATCGTCGCTGGAAATAACATATATTAAAAAGGAAGATGATAGCAACAAAGAAGCTGACAGGCGTCCGTGCGTACATTCACTGGTGCATATACAAAGAAGCTGACATGTGAAGGGTCGAGTTAACACATGAATAAACTTTATATTAATTCCAGGTGTACAAGAGTGTGTATATCCTTTTACAAATATGCAAATCATTCACACACCAAGCATAGGGAAGATACACTTTGGGCCTGAATGGAAACTTAAGGAATCATATGAACTGAAACAAATGAAAAGACATGCAAATTACGAGGATGATTTGCATTCGGAGGGACATGATGTATGTCACAACGATGCATGGTTTGAGATGGGTGGATAAATCAGATGGGGCAGGCGAAGTTTTCGGGGCATTTCTTGCCGCAATGGTTGAGGAGGAGGGTGAGGTCGACGGGGACGTTGAGGTGGATGCCAAGGACGTTGGCCTTGATGGCGGTGCAGAGGCAGAGGGCGGCGTCGAGGTCGGCGAGACCGTGGAGCAGCGGGCAGCATTGCTCGTTCGCTGGCACGCCCAGCTTGAGCTTGACCAGGTTCAGCACATTGGCGCACACCTCCAGCTTCAGGGTGCCGATCGAGTAGTGGCCGGTGGACGGCGTGGGCAGGACGGGCGGTGGGATGATCGGCGTGGGGGTGGGGCAGTATGGCGTGCAGCCATGGGCGACGGTGGCTAGGAGGACCAGGTTCAGGGCGAGGAAGAGGGCAAGCTGGGAGGGCGCCATTGCACTGATCGAGCAAGCTAGCTAGCTATTAGCTAGTGATCTTACTACAACAGGTTTTGTTGCTTGGGATGGGTTTCATTGGATGGTTTGGACTGCTATTTATAGCCCAGGTGTAGATGTCACCCGTGACCGAACGATCATTGGAGCTCAGAGCTGCGCCAGGCCACTCTCCTTTCTACATCGATCGAATTTAAAAGTAATCTTGACAGAAGATAGGACATGGAAATGTATATGCTGGAGGCGCTAGGAGCTGGCATTGCATCAAATTGAGGGTCACGGGACGAATATATATTGGATCCACACAAAATAAAAAGGATATGTTGTATGGTTCTGATTCCATGTAGTGGCCATACATGTTACTATACCTTTCACAATCTGGTTTATTATACTGGCAGTTTGGCTTGTATAGACACACACGCACATCTGGCTGTTAGGATAATAATTTGTTAGTACTACAGCCGCAATAGTTTTAATGACATGTAAGTTCAATACTGACAAAGGGATTAATTACTCCTAGACGGCGGCGAAGAGCAGAGTTATACGAAGAAGTAGACCAATTCGCCTAGGGAGAAAGTTGACCTTTGATCATGTAAAATCTTATATTTTACTCTTTTATACATTAACTAACACAGTGCCTCACGCAAATGCGAGGGCACAATCCTTAGCGTGTTAAAAGTGATTCAGTAGCTAATTTGCAATTTTATGAATATTCAAATTATTTGACTGAAAGTAATAATATTCTATGTTTACTATAAATATAGTGATAAAAAAAATAATGCATTTTGGTACGCCATCTTTAACCAACTTCAACTTTTAGGCATTATGATAATTCCATTTTCGAAAGAACCATATGTGCAATCCTTTGTGATGTTTGTAAGATTTATCATTGAGATTGGGATCATCTCTATTTACATGTGAAAACAAAATTATATATTTGTATTTAGGTTCTACTTGAGAAAGTACCACATGATGACTATATGATCTTTACTATTAAAAGGGAGTTGGTGGCTTACTTTGACCATCAAACATTGGACAAATCTAGTCTGGCCAACATGCCTGTCAAACAGGGGACCGACCTCAACAGCTCGATTGATTTTTACTGTTGATGATCCCATCTCGATCTGTCTCCTTGTCGATGCCTTCACTCCAATCTAACGCGGCGCCTCCCCTGGCACCACCCGCCCCTACTCCCCATCATTTTCAACGTTATGTAGTGAAGTCCCAATCTTGCTTCTGTCCGCTTGTAGAGTCTGGGCTACGACAACCGCCGGTTCCCCTCTACTCCATGGCACCTGTTCACGGAGACATCGCCATCGGCCGAGGGAAGCAGTAAGCCATCGTCCCCGACCTCCTCCCATGGAACCCTAGCACAGGGTGTCGCCGCCGTCCCTCCCGTCTTGCCCACCGCCTCAGCCGCCCTCCATCTCAAGGTACGGCCTCCTCCAACTTTGTCCCTCCTCCAGCAATACCTCCAGCCTCTTCCAGTACCGAGCTCGATGCTGTGAGACTACCTGTCGACCACCTCCAAGCCGAACGTTGTTTTCATTCTAGAGCGCCTCCAGCCCGAGGGTGGACTTCTCCTCTAGCCGGACTTCATCTGCGATCGCTGACGGTGCTTTCTGTCCGGTGTGTTCTTATCGAGGTGAGGGTTCCTAGGGGAGTAAGTGGGTATAATCATCTATCATATTGAAGTCATGATTTCTGACCAGGAGGAACATAATCTCAGAATGGGTTTGTAGTCAGATCCTGCCTTACATGGGTTTATCAAGATTAGATAGAAATTATTCTACACAGATGGATGCTACCTCACTAGAAGTATATGTAGTGCTCACTAGCTGAATCATGATGAAGTGGTGTGCGTTTTTTGTTCAGAAACTATGTTAGTCACTAAGTGAGATGAATTCCACTACAACAATTTACCTGAATTTCCTTGCAAGTACACAAAACACTTGTGCACCTACAGTGACACCTATATCATTGTACTTGGATACATGCGAGGGGTTTATTTTAGGCCAAAAACCCAAAACTGAGTCGAACATTGCTTGTATGTATAGTGAATCCTGTCTCATAATGAAACCCAAAAGAGTCTCCATAGTCAAGTTCCTGTATCTCCTTTATGTAACCATAGTATGTGTCATTTTGCCCATTCTTGTCCGTTGCATCAAAGCGGACACCACTGTTTTGGTTGGTGTTCTTTTTATCTTGGGCGATCGTGTAAAATGTATTCCTATTTATTTCGTACCCTTGGAAATTCAATATAGTAAAATGTATTCCTATTTATTTCGTACCCTTGTAAAATGTATTCCTATTTATTTCGTACCCTTGTAAAATGTATTCCTATTTATTTCGTACCCAAAAGAGACTTTTATTTTTTTGTAATTCTTTTTTTTTTGGATGTGTGCATCCGTAATACCAATAGGATAATGCGTTGTTGCAGAGTCCGGGTGTAATTGGTATCGTATGATATTAATATATGCTTCATTCCAAAAAAAAATATCTAATCCCAAGTTTATCACACCATAGTGATACAGCTTTTGGATGATCAACATTAAGGTATTTCAACAATCTTTGCACCCAAATAACCTTAGTTCTTGCATTAGCCAAGGACATATACTCCGCTTGAGCACTTGACCTCGAAACTGCAGCTTGTTTTTGAGCACTCCATCAAACATGATTGCGCCCCAAAATACTGCAAGCCCACCTAATTATCTTCTATCGTCTGGACTACATAGACTCCGACTTTACCAACTTCGGCCCAAGTGATGATGTATATTGAAGATATCTCAAAATCCTTTTTACAACAGACTAATGCAAATAGGGAGGCAAATACAAAAATTGACATACTTCATTAACCGAAAAAATATATCGCTCTAGTAAGAGTTAAATACTCTAATGCACCAGCAATACTTATGTACCTAGTGGAATCCTCATCACCAAGTACCTCACCATCTGTCAATGAAATTTTTTCAGAGGTTGATGGGGGCGCACATTAGCGCCGCTGCAACGAATCTCATTGCCACCAAGTGCAAATTCGTAATGTTCTGAATGTGGAGCAACATATGTTTGATGCCAAATATCTAGGACTACCTACCCCAGATGGTAGGATGCATAAAGGAAGATTCCTAAATCTTCAATCACGTTTGAGTAAATTATTGATGGATCTGAGTGATGGTCTTCTTTCCCAGAGTGCAAGAGAAGTGTTAATTAAGTCTATTGCTCAAGCCATCCCAACATATGTTATGGGGTATTCAAATTACCTTACTCGATATGTGATGAGTTGACACGATTGATTCGTGATTTTTGGTGGGGTAAGGAGAATGGAAAACGCAAAACTCATTGGATTGGTTGGCCTAAACTACTACGTGGAAAATTTCAGGGTGGTCTGGGATTTCGAGATATGCAGTTGTATAATCAAGCCTTGCTTGCGAGGCAAGCTTGGAGGTTGCTGGAATTCCCGGATAGCTTATGTGCTCGTGTGCTTAAGGCCAAATATTTTCCACATGGTGAACTTTATGACACGGTTTTTACCGGAAATCCATCATCGACGTGGACGGCTATCTCACATGGCTTAGAGTTATTGAAGAAAGGTCTTATATGGCGAGTTGGTGGTAATGGACAAAAAATTCGTATCTGGCGTGATAGTTGGTTACCCAGAATGTCTTGTTTAAAAGTGATCTCGCAAAGAGGCAATAGACGTGCTCGACGTGTTGCAGAGTTATTGGATGATTAGGGAAATTGGATAGAGGAATTGGTTCGCAGTACCTTTTTGCCTATGGATGCGGAGATGATTTTGAAGATTAAAACATCTAGCCGCTTGGACGATGACGACCTTCTTGCATGGCAACCGGAGAGGTCTGGACGGTTTACGGTTCGCAGTGCGTACAAGCTAGCGTTCCATGAGTCACCTGAACAATGCGCCATTGCTACGTCTAGCTCCATCCCTGATGGCGCAAATGCATGCTGGAAACGGATTTGGAAGGCTGGAGTTCCGCCAAAGATCAAAACATTTGCGTTTTAAGGCTGCTTCAAATGGCCTAGGGCTAGAAAAGAATAAAAAAGACAGAGATTTTGGTATCACAGGCAGGTGCCTCATTTGTGACAGGGAAATAGAATACGTTGCTCATGCTTTGTTTAAATGTTCTCATGCGCTTATGGAAGGCAATGAGAGAAGTTTGGCAACTTCCTTCAAATATTGATTTACAAGCTGATCCACACAAATGGTTTCAGTCCATTATCGAGAAGGCTCCTGCTAGTATGGTGGATTCGATTTTGTTGATCGCCTGGCGTATCTGGTATGCGCACAATGAGGTGACGCGTCAAAAAACCCTACCAACGATCGATGGATCGAAGCGTTTTCTGATGAGCTATGTTAAGACACTGACGAGCATTAGTACCTTAACAACTGAGGAGATTATTAAGGGTAAAGGCCATGCGGTAGTTTCTGTTGAGCCTTTGGTAAAGAGACCTCTTGCTCAGAAGTGTTGGATCAAACCCTCCCCGGGTTGGGTCAAACTGAACTGTGATGGATCTTATAGGAAGGAGGACGGCTCTGCTGGTGCTGGTATGATTCTCCGAGATGATCAGGGAAATATCGTCTTCTCATCATGTAGACAATTGTTCAGCTGCAATGATCCCCTTGAAGCTGAAACAAAGGCATGTTTAGAAGGGCTTCGCCTGGCTTTGGAGTGGAGTGACAAACCTTTGGAGTTAGAGTTAGACAGCTCATCTCTTGTTGATGCAATTAGAGGGAAGTTTCTAGATAGATCTACTTTAACTCATCTAATCTCGGAGATTATTTTGGGTAGTAGGATTATTTCTATTGTAAAAGTGGATCGATCTCAAAATAGGGCTAGTCACTGTCTCGCGAACTTCGCGAGGACAGATGCCAGAACTGTTGTTTGGCTTGGTACAGGACCTGAGATTTTGTCTCAGTACCTGAAACTTTACCTCCTTGTAATCCCTATTGCTTAATAAAGCCACTTTTACCCGCGAAAAAGCCTGTCGGAAAATTAAAAATCAGATAAACAAGAATTAGGCCAGCCATATATTGTTCAATTTTTTTCTTTTGTGTTGTCAGGATGGAAACTTGTCAACGTGTACACACGGGCAGGCCTCCGTCACACGAATATTGTAAGCCGAAGCGTAGGGTTGAGCGTAAATTCCTTTGTCAGTATTAGAATCGTGTGTCAGCAGCAAGGTGTACATGCATACCAATCAACCGACGTGCGAAACGTATAGTAGGCATGTCCTGCGCATGATCGCATCTCCTCTTTTTTTTATCTCCTCCTTTTTTTGCGTGACCGTCAATTTCAGGTAATGTCATCTACATGCGCTGGTATGATAATCTCCGACATACGCCTCTCGTGACCCTCAATTTCTGGCAATGCCAGCTCGTGAAGATGCTTTACTACAACAAGATTGAAGAATGGGAGGTCACCATATGCATGATATACAGCTCTCAGGTTTTTGTTCTATAGCAAAAAAAATGTCCAAAATAATTATTAGACTCCAATAATTTCTGGTACACGTAACAGCATGCTTCAACTGCATTCCATCATTTTTAAAGTACTGCGAGATGCATATTCAGATCATTACTGACATGGACAGGGCCCTTGCACAGTACTTCATCTGTACTATAAATACCACCCCAAACAACCATCATCTCCAAGCAAGCAAATCACTGCACGAGATCAGGCGCTAGCTCGACCGATCAGTGCAATGGCGCCCTCCAAGCTGGTCCTCCTCCTCGCCCTGAATCTAGTTCTCCTCGCTGTTGCGGCGCACGGCTGCGGCCCATATTGCCCCACCCCGCCGATCGTCCCACCGCCCGTCGTGCCAACGCCGTCGACCGGCCAGTGCTCGATTGGCATGCTGAAGCTGAAGGTGTGCGCCAACGTCCTGAACCTTCTCAAGCTCAAGCTGGGCGTGCCGGCCACGGAGGAGTGCTGCCCGCTCCTGTCCGGGCTGGCCGACCTCGACGCCGCTGTCTGCCTCTGCACCGCCATCAAAGCCGACGTTCTCGGCGTCCACCTCGATGTCCCCGTCGACCTCACCCTCCTCCTAAACCAGTGCGGCAGGACCTGCCCCGAAGACTTCACCTGCCCCATCTGATCCATCCATCATCTATCACAAAAACCTCCTCGTCAATCTGCATGCAAATCATACTCGTAACTTGCATGTCATATATATATCCGTCTTTTTATTTGTTCCAGTTTGACATTGGCATCGGTCAATTATTGTATCTTGTTTTGTGATGTCCAAGTGATTCACACAATTGTATAAGATGTACTCATATACACTTTATGGTACACGTTAAATTAATAAAAAAATGTGTTCATGTTGTGTTAACTCGATCCGTGATATGCCACCTTGTTTCTACATGGACTGGCGTACAGATCTTGATTTATTCCAATTCTTTCTTACATACATGAGATATAATACAAAATGCACTAGATCTAGCTTCACAATGGGTACTCGAACATTTTTCAGTAGAAGCCCCCTCAGTGCAACAAGAAGTAACTGCGTCATAATCACGTGACAGTCATGAGACTTCAGATTTTGGAATTTTATCTCTACCATATTTATTATCCCCTTTATATCAGACGAGAAGTCAGACGGCACCTTGATATTGTAAAGGACTTCAAAAAAGATTTCCTTCTCTTCTTTGGTAAGAGCATAGCTGACAGGACTTAAGTGACGCCATTTATCCGTTTTGTTCTGTGTATGCATGTTCTTTGGGTTTTTCATAAGTTGTTGGTTCTCCCGTGCTTCTGGTGTATCTTTTGTCTTCCCATACACGTCCAGGAATCCTAGCAGGTTCACGCAAAGATTATTCGTCACGTGCATCATGTCGATTGAAGAGCGGACATGTAGGAATTTCCAATAGCGTAGCTCCCAAAATATAGATTTCTTCTTCCACATGGGCGCGTGTTCGGTAGCGACATCGTTTGGAACAGATTGACCGCCAGGACCCTTTCCCAAGATTACTTCTATGTCCTTGACTATACCAAATACATCATCACCAGCAGGGAGGTCAGGCTTCTTCCGGTGATCTGCCTCACCTTTGAAATGCTTGCCTTTCTTTCTTACGGGATGATTGGTCGGAAGAAATCGTCGATTCCCCAAGTACACAACCTTCTTGTATTTATGCAAATATGTACCTTCAGTCTTATCTAAACAGTGCGTGCATGCCTTATATCCCTTGTTTGTCTGTCCTGAAAGGTTACTAATTAAGAGCAGGCCAATCATAGATGTTTACGAAAAGCAACCCTCGTAGGTCAAATAGCTCCTGTTTGTTCTTGTCCCACACATGTACACCTGGTTTTCCCACTGCTGTAAGAGTTCTTCAACTAATGGCCTTAGGTACACATCAATATCGCTACCGGGTTGCTTCGGATCTTGGATGAGCACTGCATCATAATGAACTTACGCTTCATGCACAACCAAGGAGGAAGGTTGTAGATACATATAGGGTGACTTCTTTTGGACTTCTGCTTATGCATAAGCCTGCTTATAGATTCTAGTGGGGAGAAATTGAGGTGGGCAGAAGCCTGTAGAAACTCTCGGGAGGCTTCTTTTGGGCTTATGCTATTTTGGCTTATTTGCTGCGATAAGCTGTGACATGTCTGTTATGCCCCTGGCCACTTTTAATAAAACGATATATTGTATACATACGCTAGTTATAAGTAGAAATAGATCTAGAAATAAAATAAAAAACATGATGTATGTTATGATGCTGTACTAGCAATCATCACCAATAGCCAAAAAATTTAGGGAGAAACAGGTGATTAACACTGGGTCTTGGGAGGTTGACATCCCAGATGCCTTGGTGTTAACCGAACAGGAGATGGGTTGGGGACTGGGGCCGGTCGGGGCTGGGGCTGGTCGGGGCTGGGAAGCTGGATCCGACGGAGCTGGGGGGAGTAGCGGCGCAGGGTGCAGTGGCCGGTCGGGGATGGGGAGGAAGGATCTGCCGTTGCTTGGGAGAGCTGCGGAGATGGGCGCTGGGGCCGGTCGGGGCTTGGGAGGGGGTGGCGTTCGTCGGCGCTGGGGAGAGCAGAGGAGAAGCAGGGCGGTCGACGCTGGGAGAGAGACGAGACGGGAGGAGCGGCGGAGCAGAGGAGAAGCGGGGGTGTCGGCGCTAGGAGAGGATTGCGATGGGAGGAGAGGACGGGAACGGGCCACGTGGGGACGGGGGTCATGGGTCGGGGTGGTTTTTTTCTTGTTTTCTTCTGTGTCCTTTGCGGTGGAACTTTGATGTAATATCTGGGAACGATATGTCCATTTTCCGGGAACGCTTCGCATCGTGAGCTGAGAAGCTCGGGAAAGTTCTCTCCCCGAGTTTCTTTCCACTGTGTGTAAACAGGCTTCTGGGGGATTTCTCGGTGGGGAAAAACTGGAGACTTCTTTTCTGCTTATGCGGTGAGGAACCCAGAAGCCAGGCTAGAAGCCCAAAAGAAGTCACCCATAGTCACATGCCAGGTGATGTGACTACAGCTCTGCTCCCCAAAAGGATTCATGTCATCCGTACCACTACTGGAAAAACCATCTTCGGTTCGATCAGAACAAGCCCAGCAGTCCCGGCCCGTCACGAACCGTGACTAGTGCTAGCACTAGTCCCGGTCCGTGAGGCCTCCAACGGCTAGAAATGGACATAAGCATTAGTCCCGGGCCGGACCAGAGCATTAGTCCCGGTCCGTAATGTTGGAGATATGCCCAAGAGGCAATAATAAAGTGGTTATTATCATGTCTTCACACTTATGATAAATGTTTACATACCATGCTATAATTGTATTAAACGGAAACATTAATACTTGTGTGATTTGTAAACTAAAATAAGAGTCCCTAGTAAAGCCTCTTGTTAAACTAGCTTGTTGGTTAATATATGGTCATGGTTTCCTGATCATGAACATAGAGATGTTATTAACAACAGGATCATATCATTAGGAGAATGATGTGATGGACATACTCCTATAGATAAGCGTAGCATAAAGATCAAGTCATTTCAATAGTTCAATTGCTATATGCTTTCTGATACATAGTAACCTAATTCCTTCGACCATGAGATCATGCATATCACCTTTTCTGGATGGATGCTTTGATGTCATCAAACACCACACCGTAACAGGGTGGCTATAAAGGTGGCATTGAGTGTTCGGAAAGTATTGGTTGAAACACATGGATCAAGAGTGGGATTTGTCCATCCGCATGACAGATAGATATACTCTGGGCCCTCTCGGTGAAATGTCATCCAATTAGCTTGCAAGCATGTGACTTGGTCACAAGGGATCACATATCACGGGAACGAGAAAAGAGTACTTATCAATATCGAGGTTGAACTAGGTATGCAGAGATACCGACGATCATAACCTCGGATAAGTAACATATCGTGAGACAAAGGGAAATTGGTATCGTATGTAAGTGGTTCATTCGATCGCAAAGTAATCGTAGAAATATGTGGGAGCCATATGAATTTCCAGATTCCTCTATTGGTTATTGTTCGGAGAAGTGTCTCGATCATGTCCGCATAATTCACGAACCGTAGGGAGACACACTTAAGGATTCGACGTTGTTTGAGTAGTTATGGTATTATGAGAAAGAGACCGAATGTTGTTCGGAGTCTCGGATGGGATCCGGGATATCACGAGGTGATCCGGAATGGTCCGGAGAATAAGATTCATATAAGGAAAGTCCCGTTTCGGAGTTCGGGAATGATTCCGGTGTTTTCATCGGGAATGTTCTAGAAGGTTCCGGATTGTCCGGCACTCCGGGGGGGAAGGGGTACATGAATGTGTCATTACATATTGGAATGATTGCATCATGTACTAAGTGTTCTTGCTGTCCCAAATATAGGATTAAATTGAATCCTAAAACAGAAAAGTCAAATGTCCAGTTTGAAAGTCAAACGGCTAAAACAAGAAACTGTGGGAAACAAGCAAGAGGAGTTGGAATCAACTTGGAGGAGGAGTTGGACTCCTCCAGGCCGGCGGCCAGCCCTAGGCCGAGTTGGGGAGGGACTCCCTCCCTCCCCTGGCGCGCCAAGACCCCCCTCCCATAAAAGGAGGGGCAGGGCTCCTCCTAGATACACACAAGTTTCCTATCCTCTAAACTAAACCCTAGATCTAGACCCCGGTTTAGAGCTATTCGGTTTAGAGCCTTCTAATTGGTTTAGAGCCTTCTAATTGGTGTGTCTAATTACTAGACCACTAATAGCCTCTCTCATAAGCTCCACCATACTCGGCACCGGCTTAAGGCGAAGCCCTGCGGGATCTCCCCTTTACTTCCGGTACCACGCCGTTGTGCTGCCGGAATCGCGAGGAGAGTGCTACAACCTCCGCTGCCTGCTGGAACAAGGGAGAGGAAGGTCTTCGTCGAGTACCGAACGTGTGACCGACTGCGGGAGCGCTGCTGGAACGTGGCGCTGGAAGGATCGTCTACACGATCTTGAGATCGGAAAGAGTACGACTACATCATCCACGAGAATCTTCTCTCGTTAACCGCTTTGGAATCTTCGAGGGTGAGTTCCTCTATCGACTCGTTGCTACAATCTAGTAGATAGATCTTGGCTTGTTTGTTTGTATGCGATAGAAAATTTTTGTTTTCCATGCTACGAACCCCTACAGTGGTATCAGAGCCGTGTCTATATGTAGATCTGTTGCACGAGTAGAACACAATGGTCATTGTGGGCGTTGATGCTTTTATTGTAGATTGCTTTTTGTGTACTTTGCATCTTGCGGTATGTTGGGATGAAGCGGCCCGGGCTAACCTTACATGACATCGTTCATGAGACTTGCTCCACGTTTGACATGCAACTTGTATTGCATAAGTGGCTTTGCGGGTGCCTGTTTCTCCTAGCATAGTTAAGATCCAATTTACAACGGGTAATCAACAATGCTAGTATCAATGTTGTGGTTCTTGTTCGTAAGTTAGAACGACACTTATGGAAAGCCCCAAACCACGTAAAATATGCAAAGAAAGTAGAAGCGTCTAACTTTGTTTTGCAGGGGTGTGCAGTGATGTGATATGGCCATGATTGTGATTATATTTGATGTATGCAATGTTCCTTATTGTAAGTTGGCAACCGGCAGGAGCCATATGGTTGTCTTTAATTTCTGTTAAGACCTGCGTGTCTATTCAAAATAGTTGTAATAGTTGATGCTGGTGGACGACAACCATGAAGAAGCATCATTGACCTTGATGCTATGCCGGTGATGATGGAGATCATGTTCGTGCTTGAAGATGGAGATCGAAAGCACAAAGAAGAAAGGCCATATCATATCACATATTATGAATTGCCTGTGATGTTAATCCTTTATGCATCTTGTATTGCTTAGTAGACGACGGTAGCATTATAAGATGATCCCTCATGCACATAAATTTCAAGTTCTAAAGTGTTCACCCTTAGTATGCACCGTTGCCAAAGCTTGCTGCTTCGAAGCACCACGTGATGATCGGGTGTCTTTGATTCCGCGGGTGAATACAACGTAAGCAAGCCAGATTTGCTTATGCGGTAGCTAAGGTTTGATCTTGACGAGCCTAGCATGTACAGACATGGCCTCAGGAACACGGATTACCGAAAGGTAGAGCATGAGTCATATAGTAGATATGATGAACATGTTGATTATTCGCCATTGAAGCTATATCAATTCTCGTGATGATCGGTTTTGATGTGGTGAATTTGGTTCGTGTGATCACTAAAACAATGTGAGGGATATTGTTTTGAGTGGGAGTTCACCTAGATTAATTTAATTATTAATTAGAACTCAATTTATCATAAACTAAATCAAAGTGAAATTGCATAGTTGTTGTAGTCATTGGCATCCGTTTACCACCTTGCGCTTAGTTATAATTGAGATGATAGAACTATAGAATTCTGGTTAGTTACTTTACGAACTGGTATCGTATTGTTTTGAAGTGTTAATCTAAAGTTTAAAAGTCCTATTGCAAACTTTCAGTAAGTTCCGGTTACTCCATGAAGTTTAATAATTAGTATTAAATCAAGAGTAACAATTCCAAGTGTTAGTATATAAGTATCATGTTTGTATCCATGATTCTTGATATTCAAAGGATTCCCTTAATATCAAGGTTATCTAGGATCTGAAAGAGTTGTTTCAGAAACCATGATGTGTGGAAGATATTGTGATATCTGAAACGAAGTTTTGGTTGCAACATGATAGAGTATAATATGGCAAAAGTCATGTTCTCATATTTGATGAAAATTTGCAAAAAGGTTGGAGACACTTGTTGTCTTAATCCTCCAAAAGGTTTTGGATAGCAACATTATACTCATAATTCATTGTTATAAGCTAAAAGTAGCTTGATCATGGACAATTCCATGATAAGGGTGAATATTTGATGTAGGTAAAATGTTTACTACACCAAGAGATTACTAAAGAAAGGAATTTGAAAGAACACCAAATATTTGATGATGGTGATCTACTTCAAAGTGCAAGTCCAAAGACATTGGTATTTAATTATACACGCTTTGGACTATATGTCATATGTATGACTTCACTATTGATATTGATAGATTCTTTCAAATAGAAAAGGAAATATTGAAAGAGAATCTCATAAATATATGGCAGAAAAGAAAAGACTAGAATTGTTCAGTTTAAGTATATAGATGATATACATGTTGTGGCTATATTCTTTGCTTATTAAACAATGTGGTTCTTAAGTATTTGATACTGAATTTGTTGGTATGAATCGTCATACGAAACAACAGAATTCATGAACTACAATGGCCTAAGTAACTAGCAAAAGAATATGTGATGATGTTCATCGAGAACAAATAAAGGGTTATTATGTTGCTCGTTAAAACATCAAAGCTTGCCTTCAAGATTTGTTTTATCAGGTATTATGAGAACAAAAGGGTTGTTCAAATAATTGCCGTAATCCATAAAAGATGGATGATTCACAAATCTCGTTGGAGAAATCACATCCATAAAACTAGTGCTAAAATGTCGAAAGACAAATTGATTGAAAGATCACTTAGGAAGTGACATCGCTGTTTGAATTATATTGGAAAGATAACATGAAGAAACTCCATGTGGATGGAATTTTGGAGTCTTCTGATTTTTGATCAAATGACGCTTGTGAAACTTTCCTAGAGATAATTAAAACTTCGTTCATAGGCCAAAAGGGAATGAATGACTAGCTTATTGGAACTTGTACATATTGTTGTACGAAATCCATTATGTGTAGTCAAGAGCGATGGATTTCAACTTCATATGCTTTCTCCAAAAATTTGAGTGAATATATGAATATTTACTTAATAAGGATAAAGTATGAAACACTTGAAAAGTTCAAAGACTTTCAAGATGAAGTGCAAAATCATTGTAACAAGAATATAAACAGTTTATGATAAAGATCATAAAGGAAGATATTTGAGTTACAAGTTTAGCATAATACCTAAGATTTAAGGAATCGTTCCGTAGATTTGCATTTCCCGAAACACCATAAGAGTATGGAGCGTTCGAGATATGTAATTAAACCTTGTTTGACATGGTAAGATCAAAGGTATAATTCATAAAACTGCCATTGTATTTTAAAGATTAAAAGCTTTAGAGATTACCGTTTTTCCACTGAAAAGAGCTCCATCATAAACCGCTGAAATGACACCATATAAGGTTATGGTTTGGGATAAAACCCAAGTTGTCCTTTCTTAAACATTGGTATGCTATGCATAAGAAAGATGTGTGCAACCAAAGTCGGATGAACCTGTCTTTGTATAAACTGTTCCTCCATAAAACACCGGAGACAAAAGTGTTTGTTGCTTAGAACGTCAAGTTTCTTTGAGAAGAAATTTTTCGTGAAAAGTTAAGTGGGAGGACAATAGAAACTTTGATAAGGTTAAAAGAACCTTAGCTATATGTGCAGAGTTGCGCAGCGCCGAAAAGTGTTCCGGAGACAGCAACAATGCTCATGGCTCACGTACCTCAAATGTTGTGGTCACAGAGATCTAAGTTCCTATTGAAACAAGTAGGTCGGATGAACAATCAAATACCAAGATTTGAGGGTTGAAACATTATTTGAGAATAATGAACCGACTACATGCAGAGAAGCGATGATGGGCCCTGACTCCGTAAAATGGCTTGAAACCATAAAATCCGTGATAGTTCCATACACGAGAAATCAAGTTTTGAACTTGAAGGACCCTCGAGAAAGGTGTAAGACCTTACAGTTGTGTCTGGATCTATAAAGAAATAGACATGGATGTTTTACATCTATGAAATAGTCGACATGTTGGGAAAGAGTTCACAACAAGTTGTATATGACAAGATTTGATCTTTCATAGCGATTTTTAGTCTAGACGGATTAATGTAGCGACCAATACATATAATTTGTTATGTGGTAGTAGAATAAACAAAACAAGTTCTTCTAATAGAATGGTTACCTAGGACGTGTGCATGACACGGTCCAAAGGGTTTTGTTAATTCAAAGGATGCTAAAAACATATGCAAACTTCAATGGTTGAAGTAAGCATAGCGGAGTTGGAATCTTCACTATGATGAAACTGTTAAAAGAGTTTAATTTCATCGGAGACAATGAAGATGCTTGCATTTGCAAGAAATTAAGTGGGAGCGCTAAGACATATTTCTAATACATTATGTGGAGGACATATTGTTGATTAGAAAAGATGTATCTTTTATTAACACATATTAAGAATTTCATCCTGATGAAAGACTTAGGCAAAACCCAAATATTTGGCATCAATAGACGCTAATATGGTTGTGCCAGAAGTACATAGACAAGATATTGAATGAGTTCAATATAGAAACTACAAGAGAGGTTCTTGTTGCACAGAAAGGATTGAAAGAGTTCAATGTTGATGATATATTCAAGTGTATTAGCACTTGGTAAGTGAAACAAAGATTCAAGTATAGATTGATACTTGATGTATGAAATCACAAAGAGTATTTATATCAATCATACTGTGATATGTACAAATCCAGATATGTCCTATGCTCTAAATGTTGTGAGCATATACCAGAATGATTTGTAAGATGATCATTGGACAATAGTAAGGATATTCTTATGATCTTTTGGAAGAACTAAGAGTATATTATTTGTAGAAGTGACAAATAGATGGTTAGTTCATTGTAAAAGTACTACATTGATACTAGCTTTGTCACAAAGTACAAATTAAGTTTATCTCAAACTAAACTAAGGGTGGCACAATATAATGGAAAGTGAGTTCCATAATGGATTTGGATGAGTTCCAAAGTTAAGACATTGTGACAGATACTACAACAAAAGGCTAAGTATATGACTGCTATTATAGCAGCAAAAGAGGGCATTTGTGTCAAGTAGTTTGTTATCAAACTAGGTGTAGTTCACAGTGGGATAATACTATGAAGATATATTGTACGACAATATTATCAACATGTTTTAACCCCAAAGAGCTAAAGGTCACACCGAAAGACCAAATTTATGCAAAGCCATCTCATTAGAGAATGAGTGATGCGTAGAGACGCAAAGACATACAATTACACACGGACCTGGAAGTGTCAGATCCGGAGATCAGTTGACCACTAGCAATCGTGTACATACAACACCGTAAAGCCATAGGTGTTGAATACACAAAGGTTCGAAACTAGATTATTGACTCTAGTGCAAGTGGGAGACTGTTGGAGATATGCCCAAGAGGCAATAATAAAGTGGTTATTATCATGTCTTCACACTTATGATAAATGTTTACATACCATGCTATAATTGTATTAAACGGAAACATTAATACTTGTGTGATTTGTAAACTAAAATAAGAGTCCCTAGTAAAGCCTCTTGTTAAACTAGCTTGTTGGTTAATATATGGTCATGGTTTCCTGATCATGAACATAGAGATGTTATTAACAACAGGATCATATCATTAGGAGAATGATGTGATGGACATACTCCTATAGATAAGCGTAGCATAAAGATCAAGTCATTTCAATAGTTCAATTGCTATATGCTTTCTGATACATAGTAACCTAATTCCTTCGACCATGAGATCATGCATATCACCTTTTCTGGATGGATGCTTTGATGTCATCAAACACCACACCGTAACAGGGTGGCTATAAAGGTGGCATTGAGTGTTCGGAAAGTATTGGTTGAAACACATGGATCAAGAGTGGGATTTGTCCATCCGCATGACGGATAGATATACTCTGGGCCCTCTCGGTGAAATGTCATCCAATTAGCTTGCAAGCATGTGACTTGGTCACAAGGGATCACATATCACGGGAACGAGAAAAGAGTACTTATCAGTATCGAGGTTGAACTAGGTATGCAGAGATACCGACGATCATAACCTCGGATAAGTAACATATCGTGAGACAAAGGGAAATTGGTATCGTATGTAAGTGGTTCATTCGATCGCAAAGTAATCGTAGAAATATGTGGGAGCCATATGAATTTCCAGATTCCTCTATTGGTTATTGTTCGGAGAAGTGTCTCGATCATGTCCGCATAATTCACGAACCGTAGGGAGACACACTTAAGGATTCGACGTTGTTTGAGTAGTTATGGTATTATGAGAAAGAGACCGAATGTTGTTCGGAGTCTCGGATGGGATCCGGGATATCACGAGGTGATCCGGAATGGTCCGGAGAATAAGATTCATATAAGGAAAGTCCCGTTTCGGAGTTCGGGAATGATTCCGGTGTTTTCATCGGGAATGTTCTAGAAGGTTCCGGATTGTCCGGCACTCCGGGGGGGAAGGGGTACATGAATGTGTCATTACATATTGGAATGATTGCATCATGTACTAAGTGTTCTTGCTGTCCCAAATATAGGATTAAATTGAATCCTAAAACAGAAAAGTCAAATGTCCAGTTTGAAAGTCAAACGGCTAAAACAAGAAACTGTGGGAAACAAGCAAGAGGAGTTGGAATCAACTTGGAGGAGGAGTTGGACTCCTCCAGGCCGGCGGCCAGCCCTAGGCCGAGTTGGGGAGGGACTCCCTCCCTCCCCTGGCGCGCCAAGACCCCCCTCCCATAAAAGGAGGGGCAGGGCTCCTCCTAGATACACACAAGTTTCCTATCCTCTAAACTAAACCCTAGATCTAGACCCCGGTTTAGAGCTATTCGGTTTAGAGCCTTCTAATTGGTTTAGAGCCTTCTAATTGGTGTGTCTAATTACTAGACCACTAATAGCCTCTCTCATAAGCTCCACCATACTCGCACCGGCTTAAGGCGAAGCCCTGCGGGATCTCCCCTTTACTTCCGGTACCACGCCGTTGTGCTGCCGGAATCGCGAGGAGAGTGCTACAACCTCCGCTGCCTGCTGGAACAAGGGAGAGGAAGGTCTTCGTCGAGTACCGAACGTGTGACCGACTGCGGGAGCGCTGCTGGAACGTGGCGCTGGAAGGATCGTCTACACGATCTTGAGATCGGAAAGAGTACGACTACATCATCCACGAGAATCTGCTCTCGTTAACCGCTTTGGAATCTTCGAGGGTGAGTTCCTCTATCGACTCGTTGCTACAATCTAGTAGATAGATCTTGGCTTGTTTGTTTGTATGCGATAGAAAATTTTTGTTTTCCATGCTACGAACCCCTACACGTAATACGACCCGGGACTAATAAGCTGGAGCGTGGCAACAGCTCTTTTCGGGGACTATTAGTCCCGGGTCGTATCACGGCCCGGGACTAATTGTCCATCACTATATATACAGCTCCCTGGCCAGCTGCCCTAAAGCATATGGTGGCCATTTTTCTCAAAGAAAGCAAGAGAGTTCATGCCATTTTTTTCTCAAGATTTGTCAAGATTTAGTTTGCAACACCTAAATCCAAAGCTTTAAAAGGTTAGAACTTCATTCTTTCATCTCTTATTGCTACTTTAGCTCTATATAATGCTCTAGAAGTATAGATATATGGATCAAATGCATGCATGCTCTAGAAGTAGCTAGAAGGATTTTGATATATGTGTAACAAATTTTGATTAGGCACATAGTTACTAAAAATTGAAATGTGTAATTTTAGAGTTTCAGAGCTTAGAATGGAATGAGGTTTTCACTGATGGAACAATAATAAAAAACTCCACATTTATCATGTTGATTGTTTTCTCCAATTCACAAATTGGTGCATGTAAATTTTTACAATTCAAAATTAATGCTCTAGAAGCTCTCAATATAACTTGTAATAATTTTATCATGTTGTGTAATGGTTTTTGATATACTTTTACTATAATGCAGATGGTCCGGGAATGGATGTACGGTACTGACCGACGCTCTGGCGAGTTCATTAATGGCGTGCATGAATTCATCCGTGTTGCTGATGCAAACAAGCACAATGGTTTTGTATTCTGTCCATGTAATGGATGTAGGAATCAGAAGGATTACTCTGACTCAAAAACCCTTCACAGCCACCTGTTAAAGTCCGGCTTCATGCCCAGTTATAATTGTTGGACCAAGCACGGAGAGAGAGGGGTTATAATTGAAGACAATGAAGAAGAGGAGGAGGATGACAACTATCATGGTTTCCCTGAGTACGGAGATACTTCCATGGGGGATGCTGAAGGGGAGGATGAAGAAGAGACACATGATGAACCCGCTGATGATCTTGGTCGGATCATTGCCGATGCACGAAGAGATTGTGAAACTGAAAAGGATAGGGAGAAGTTCAATCACATGCTAGAGGATCACAAAAAGTTGTTGTACCCAAATTGCGAAAATGGTCTGAAAAAGCTGGACAGCACATTGGAATTGATGCGATGGAAGGCTGAGTGTGCTATACCTGACTCCTGATTTGAAAAGTTGCTGAAAATGATGAAGAATATGCTTCCAAAAGATAATGTATTGCCCGCCAGTACATACGAAGCAAAGAAGGTTGTCTGCCCTCTAGGTTTAGAGGTTCAGAAGATACATGCATGCCCTAATGACTACATCCTCTACCGCGGTGAGGAGTATGAGAATTTAGATGCATGGCCGGTATGCACTTCACTTCGGTATAAGATTAGACGAGATGACCCTGGTGACGTTGAGGGCGAGCCCCCCCCCCCGGAAGAGGGTTCCTGCGAAGGTGATGTGGTATGCTCCTATAATACCACGGTTGAAACGCTTATTCAGAAACAAAGAGCACGCCAAGTTGTTGCGATGGCATAAAGAGGAACGTAAGTCAGACGGGATGTTGAGACACCCCGCTGATGGGTCGCAATGGAGAAAAATCGATAGAAAGTACCCGAACTTTGCAGATGACGCAAGGAGTTTAAGGTTTGGTCTAAGTACAGATGGCATGAATCCCTTTGGGGAGTAGAGCTCCAGTCACAGCACCTGGCTCGTGACTCTATGCATCTATAACCTTCCTCCTTGGTTGTGCATGAAGCGGAAGTTCATTATGATGCCAGTGTTGATCCAAGATCCGAAGCAACCCGGCAACGACATTGATGTGTACCTAAGGCCATTAGTGGAAGAACTTTTATAGTTGTGGCACGAACCCGGGATACGCGTGTGGGATGAGCACAAACAGGAAGAATTTAACCTCCGAGCATTGATTTTCGTAACAATCAATGATTGGCCTGCTCTTAGTAACCTTTCAGGACAGTCAAACAAGGGATACAATGCATGCACACATTGTTTAGATGATACTGCAAGTATATATTTGGAACATTGTAAGAAGAATGTATACAATGAGCATTGTCGATTTCTTTTGGCCAAGCATCCCTTAAGAAAGAAAGGCAAGCATTTCAACGGTCTGGCATGTCACCAGACGAAGCCTAAGGAGCGTACTGGTTCTGATATATTTGATATGGTCAAAGATTTGGATCAACTAGTAACCTTTGGAAAGGGTCCTGGAGGAAAATCTGTTCTGAAAGACGCTGAAGGACACGCACCCATGTGGAAGAAGAAATCTATATTTTAAGAGCTACCATATTGGAAATTCTTAGAGGTCCACTCTGCAATCGATGTGATGCATGTGACGAAGAATCTTTGCGTGAACCTGCTAGGCTTCTTGGGCATGTATGGGAAGACAAAAGATACACCGGAAGCACGAAAGGACCATCAACGTATGAAAGACCCAGATGGCCTGCATCCAGAATGGTTTCAAGGTCATGACAACTACGCTCTTACCAAACAAGAGAAGGAAATATTTTTTGAATGCCTAAGCAGTATTAAGGTCCCGTCTGGCTTCTCGTCGAATATAAAGGGGATAATAAATATGGCAGAAAAAAAGTTCCAAAACCTAAAGTCTCATGACTGCCACGTGATTATGACGCAAATGCTTCCGATTGCATTGAGGGGGCTTCTACCAGATAATGTTCGAGTACCCATTGTGAAGCTATGTGCATTTCTCAATGCAATCTCTCAGAAGATAATCAATCCTGAAGATCTACCACGGTTACAGAATGATGTGGTCCAATGTCTTGTCAGTTTTGAGTTGGTGTTCCCACCATCCTTCTTCAATATTATGACGCACCTGCTGGTTCACCTAGTCGAAGAGATTTCCATTCTCGGTCCTGTATTTCTACACAATATGTTTCCCTTTGAGAGGTTCATGGGAATCTTAAATAAATATGTTCGTAACCGTGCTAGGCCAGAAGGAAGCATCTCCAAGGGCTATGGAATAGAGGAGGTCAATGAATTTTGTGTTGACTTCGTTCCTGACCTTAAGCCGATTGGTCTTCCTCAATCGCGGTATGAGGGGAGACTGAGTGGAAAGGGTACTCTAGGAAGGAAATAAATAATATGTAGAGACGGACATTCTTACACCGAAGCACATTACACCGTTCTACAGAATTCTATCTTGGCAGCCCCATATATCGAGGAACACAAGAAAATCTTACGCTCCAACAACCCTGGAAAGTATGACTCTTGGATTAGATATGAACACATGAAGAGTTTCGGCAGTTGGTTGCAACATCTCATCAAAAACAACACTCTTGGAGATCAGCTATACTTGTTGTCTAGGTCACCATCTTCGACTATATCGACTTTCCAAGGGTACGAGATAAATGGGTATACATTTTACACGATAGCCCAAGATAAAAAGAGCACCAACCAAAACAGTGGTGTCCGCTTTGATGCAACAGACAACAATGGGTCAAAGACCACATATTATGGTTACATAGAGGAGATGTGGGAACTTGACTATGGACCTACTTTTAAGGTCCCCTTGTTTCGGTGCAAATGGGTCAAGCTGACGTGAGGAGGGGTTGAGGTAGACAAGAAATACGGAATGACATCGTTGGATCTCAACAATCTTGGGTAGTTAGACGAACCATTCTTCCTAGCCAATGATGTGGCCCAGGTTTTCTATGTGAAGGACATGTCTACCAAACCTAGAAAACGAAAAAATAAGAAAAATAATACATCAGACGATGAGCCAAAGCGCCACATAGTTCTTTCAGGAAAAAGAAACATCATGGGAGTGGAGGACAAGACAAACATGTCAGAAGATTGTGATAAGTTCCATGAAATTCCGCAGCTTGTAACTTCTCTAACTAGATCAATATGCCTGGGAGCTAACTAATTTCACATATTAGGGAGTGCCGCTATGACCAGTTTCTCGGAGATGCCGGAGGACTGGGCTCTGTCGGCATCTCCCTGAAACTGGCCGTAGTGGTGTCCCTGCTCTCTAAAACCATCTTGGAGATGCCTCAAACTGGCTGGAGGACTGGACTCACAAGGATGCATATTTATAGTACAAGTAGCTCGGCATAATGTCGACACTCACCCCTATTATTAGTGCTGACTCATCTTTAGTCCCGGTTGGTGTCTCCAACCGGGACTAAAGTTTCATCTTTAGTCCCGGTTGGTGACACCATCCGGGACAAGGTACAAGCCCCACGACATAATGTCGACACTCACCCCTATTATTAGTGTTGCCTGGCCCAGTCTGCCGCAATCCCTTCAGTCGCGGTTGGTTTCTCCAACCGAGACTAAAGATGAACCCTCTCTTTATATAGGCATTTCCCTCTATTTATTAGGTAACACTCAAGACATTTATTAATATTAAAAACCGGGACAAACCGGGACTAGCTAACACTCAGGACTAAAGTCGCCCTCTTTAGTCATAATCATGCCTAGTCCTATAGTACGCAGCTTCAGGATCTTTATCGTCATCGTCATCATCATCGTCATCGTCACCTGCCACTCCGGGGATCCTCAGCCCATCCATGGCATATACCAGGGGCCATTCCAGCCTCGGATTCACGGCGGGCAGGAGAGGGGTCTCCTGGAAGACGATGCCGCTACCGTCGGGACGGTGTGGGGCCTGTGGAGGGTGGACTCGTGGGTACCGTAGGCGAGGATGGTCTCCCCCGGCGATGTAGCGCATCACTCTGATGATAATACGGTTCGCCCACCACAGACGACGGCCGGCTTCGTTGTGGTTCACCGGTGGCGGGCCATCACCCTCGTACCTGGCGAGCTCCCTTTCCCGCCTATTAGCGAAGAAGGCATTCCAGGTGTCGTAGTTGTCGGGATCCCACTAGGGATCCATCCGCTGCTCCGGCGTGAGCTCGTGGTAGAAGTGGTTTGTGATGGCCGCCTGGCATGCGGAACCTTGAGGGACAGGAACCCCTCCAGCGCTCAGCATCCAGCCGGCGGGCGGCCGGTAGCCCGGCGGACAAGGGTAGTTGGAGGCGCATAGCGCCTCGGTCTCCTCGAGGGTCAGAATGGCCCAGTAGGCATTGTCCATTGTTCTAAGAGAGGAAGGTGTGGATGTGTGGATAGCCATGGCACAATCGCCCTAAATATAGAGGGAAAGGGCGGGAAAACTTGGCGTGAAGCTTTGGGAAATGGCGGGAAATATCTTAAGTCCCGGTTAGTGACTACATCCGGGACTAAAAGCTCTCGTAGAAAGGAAAGGGCGGGAAAACTTGGCGGGAAGAGGTGGGATTTTTCAAAGTTTTTATATTAGTTTTGAATTAAAAACGAAAATTTACAAATGAAATGATTTATAAATGAGGCAAACAGATAAATGGATATTATATTAAGATTCATTATATTTTTCTGATAATAATAGACATATTATTTGTGTTATTTGGATTATTACAATAAAAGATATGATTTTCCAAAGTTTTTATATTTGATTTGAATTAAAAAAGAAAATTTACAAATGAAATAATTTATAAATGATGCAAACAGATAAATGGATATTATATTAAAATTCTTTATATTTTTCTGATAATAATAGACATATTATTTGTTTTATTTGGATTATTACAATAAAAGATATGATTTTTCAAAGTTTTTATATTAGTTTTGAATTAAAAAAGAAAATTTACAAATGAAATAATTTATAAATGATGCAAACAGATAAATGGATATTATATTAAGATTCATTATATTTTTCTGATAATAATAGACATATTATTTGTGTTATTTGGATTATTACAATAAAAGATATGATTTTTGAAAGTTTTTATATTTGATTTGAATTAAAAAAAGAAACTTTTCAAATAAAATAATTTATAAATGATGCAAACAGATAAATGGATTTTATATTAAAATTCTTTATATTTTTTCTGATAATATTAGACATTTTATTTGTTTTATTTGGATTATTACAATAAAAGATATGATTTTTCAAAGTTTTTATATTAGTTTTGAATTAAAAAATAAAATAAAAAAACAAATAGTCGCGGGTCGTGGCTGGACCTGGGACTAAAGGGTGAGTGCGCGCGCGAAAACGAAGCGGCCGAAAAAACCCTTTAGTCCCGGGCCGTGGCTTAGCCCTTGACTAAAGGGGGGGGGGGTCTTTAGTCGCGGGTTAAGCCACGGCCCGCGACTAAAGACCCTTTAGTCGCGGGCGGTGGCTTAGCCCGGGACTAAAGGTCCGTCTGTATATATTCCACGCGCCAGGGGGCTGCCCAACACTTAGCATTTCTCGACGAACGAAGAAGATGAAGACGAAGCATCGATCGAAGACGCAGGGGAGGTGCTGCCTAGACGCCGATTCCACCGCGCCGCCGCCCTCGTCTCCGGCCGTGTGTGCTCTGCCGCTCCGCCATGCCATGCTCCGCCGTGCCGCCACGCCGCCGCGCGCTGTCCGCCGCCGCCCCGCAACGCGCGCCGCCGCACGCGCTGTCCCGCCGCCCCGCAGCGCGCGCCGCCGCACGCTGTCCCGCCGACCCGCAACGCGCACCGCCGTGCCGCCACGCGGCGTCCCGCCGCCCGCAACCGCCGCCGCCTCGACGTGCGTTATTTAGCTTAGTATAATTGTTTTTAGTTGTTTTTAGGAATTTTTAGTTTCTTTTTTTATATCTTAGTATAATTTTTAGTAGCATTTTAGTTTCTTTTTTTAGGAATATATAATTGCTTTTAGTTTCTTTTTTAGGATATATATTTGTTTATATAATTGTTTTTAGTTGTTTTTAGGAATATATAATTGTTTTAGTTTCTTTTTTAGGAATATATAATTGTTTATATAATTGTTTTTAGTTTCTTTTTTTAGGAATATATAATTGTTTTTAGTTGTTTTTAGGAATATATAATTGTTTTTAGTTTCTTTTTAGGAATATATAATTGTTTATATAATTGTTTTTAGTTTCTTTTTTAGGAATATATAATTGTTTATATAATTGTTTTTAGTTGTTTTTAGGAATATATAATTGTTTATATAATTGTTTTTAGTTGTTTTTAGGAATATATAATTGTTTATATAATTGTTTTTAGTTGTTTTTAGGAATATATAATTGTTTATATAATTTTTTAGGATTAGGATTATTGTTTTAGTGATTTTTTGTTTTATTTATTAAGATTACAATTAGGATTAGGATTAGGGTTATTTTTTTGTTTAAGTTATTATAATTAGGATTATATTGTTTTAGTTATTAGGATTATTGTTTTTTCTAACCTGTTTAACTCTCTTTATGACTTAAAGATAATTAAGTCATGGATCCATCCGAAGATCCTGGTCGCATCTGTGAAGGTTTTCTTCACGGCATGATAAGAGGTGAAATTCCTCTTATTACGGGCACGACGAAGATATTTTGCTCGAGGAAGAGATATCCTCATATCTGAATCCATCCGGTGATGGACTAGAGAAAACCAAGGGGAAGACCAGATGGAAGAAGGGCAAACAAATAACAACAATAATGATGGCCCCTCAACAGGATTCGGCGAGGTACATATATATATATATAAAGTCTCGTGTTACCTCTATTCATTAACTGATCTAGATATATATTAATCACTCTCTCTTCTTCTTTTAGCCCACCGGATTGAAGCAATCGACAGCTCGAACGAAACGAGGGCCAAAAAAAAGTTGGATGGTAATCAGAGGTTCACCATCGAAGAAATAGATGATGATGGTGAACCGATTGCTCTAGAGAAGCACCGGAGGATGTTTATAAATCAATGCGGGGTGCTTGTTAGGGACAACCTGCCGATCACCATCCAAGAATGGAATAAGTCAAAGAAACCCAGTGAAGAATCCAACAGCTATGTCACCGATGATGCCAAAGATGACCTTTGGCAGAAGCTCATAGCGCATTTCATACTACCTCCATAGTATGAGGAATTTGAGGTAGATGGTATTACCCCAAGGCCGGGTGGGCTTGAAAATAGAGCGAAAGTCAAGGAGTGGGCACTAAGCAAGATGGCTGAACTGTACCGGAACCACAAGAAAAATTTATACGCGAAATATGTCGCGAAAAAGAAAACTCCAGACTTCAAAGGAGTAAACGAGAAGTTGATAGAACAGTGGCCCGATTTTGTACAGTACAAGCAATCTGATAAAGCAAAGGCAAAGTCGGCAAAGAACGCGTTAAATGCTGCCAACAAGAAATACCATCATAAAATGGGGACAGGTGGCTACAAGAGTGCCATCCCTAAGTGGGAAACTATGGAGAAGGATATGAGGGCTAGAGGCGTCACTCCTGGTACAGATGGATGGCCTGAGAGGTCAAAGCACTGGTGGTACGGGCACGGGGGATCCTTGGACCCAGAAACAGGGAAGACATTATTTCATGATAAAATTCTAAAACCCTCCCAAGACCTTATTCAAGCAATGAACGATGCTCAATTGGGATTGTTCCGTCCCGAGAGAGAGAACGACGAGCTGACACGCGCCCTAGGGAATCCTGAAAAGGGAGGACGAACACGAGGCAAAGGCGCCGGTGTCTCATGGAAGAAAGGGTTTCCTCTGTACGATGCCAGTTACAGAAGCCGTCAGAGAAAGAAGGACCGGGAGGTAGACCGGATCTCCAGGGTAGAGCAGGACCTAGCTGATCTGAAGAACCTCATGCATGGAATTAGCCAAAGGCCGCCGTCGTCAACTCACCCGCGGTCTGATTATCCTGCATCGGATCTTAGCCAACGGAGAAGCAGCGTGGCTTCCACGGAGGTCCGTGCTGATGATCAAGCACTGCTAGATGATGCACCGGATCCTCACTACCCCGTGGATGATGTCAGAGAGATGGCACAATGTGAGATACATCAGCCAATGAACAACCTGTCCTTCAAGGTGGCGATCGGCACTGCTTTACCTTGTCTACCTGGAGCACTCCACCATTCACTTCCAATTCCACCAGGCTATGCTCGTGTCACGGTGGATGACATAGTGGAGGATTTTGCGGACCTAGAGATTGAAATCGCTACGCCTGAAGGCCTTACGAAACTAGGAGATGTCAAGCGCAACATCATTCTATGGAATAAGAAGTACATCAAGTTTCCAGGTTCGGCGCCAAGGCCACCGACTCCAAGGAATTCAAATCCACCCCGCATCGAATAACGTCAACCTCCAAGTCCACCCCAACCCGATTATCGCCAACCTCCAGGTCCACCCCAACCCGATTATCGCCAACCTCCAAGTCCACCCCACCCCGCTGACGATCGCCGCAGCAGGACTACATCAACTCGATCTCCGCCTCCGCCTCCGTGCAATACTACTACCTCGTTGAAGAAACGGAAGTTCGACAGTCCCTCGCGCCCCACATCGAAGAAAGGTCAAACGCCGAAGATAGTCGATATCCCGCCGGCTCTTCCAAAGAGACCTTATGACAAGACCGATGAGGAAACTAACGCGGATGTGGCTGCCCAAGTTAAGGCGCATTTTGCACCCAAAAAGCCTGAGCCAAAGCCGGTATATAAGGAAAAAACAAAAAAAGTGGGCTAAGTCCTTTCTTGAGCAACCATCCCAGATATCTATGAATCTGGAATCAGACTATGACCGGGAGATTATTAAGCAAGCACAGAAGAAAAAAATCACAAGTGCAAAAAGCGGGAAGGAAGTTGCCCAGCTCGGAGCATAGAAGAATCAATCGGTCGCCCCGCTCAAAGTCATTTCAGACCTCGACAAGGCCTTCAGAGCTGAAATGGATATGGACATGCAAATAATGGACCCTAGAGCTCGTAATAATGCTGCACTTATGGGAATCACTGTATCGGAGGCCAAAGCACTTGCTAACGAAGCAAATATGTCTCTTGGTCAATATTTAGGCTATGAAGATATGACAGTGGGTCAGATAGTACGGCAGTATGTCCAAGGGCAGCCTCTAGTCAGTAATGAGGAGCTCGCGCGTCTATCCACACATATGTGAAATCTGCATGAATGGTACATGTCGCAAGCAGAAAAAAAGCATCATAAAGATTGGTTTCCGGTGGACGTTAGAAAGGAGCATCACTTCAAACCATACTCGATACATGTTCAAATGACCGAACTGTTTCAGTTATACAACCAGCGCGCCCTCGACAAATCTATCATTGGTTGCTACTGTCTGTAAGTTATTTATTTCTATAATTAAGTTTGTAGCTTTAGCTCGTTCATTGCATTTAATATATTATCCTAACTATATATCCTTTTGTATGATGGTATTATATTCCGCAGAATGAAGATGCTTGAATGCAAAAGAGCTAGAAGATACGACGTTGGGTTCATTGACCCATATATCATTAATGAATATACGTTAAAGAATTACCCCAAAGACGTGGAGGAAGACCTGTCCAGGTTCTTAACCGAGCATAATTTTGTTAAGGAAATACTATTTCCTTACAACTTCAAGAGAGTGTTTATATCTTGTACACATTTTATTTTTTCTTATTGGATGAGCTATGCATGTATGCTTATGTAAATGTCCGCAGATTCTACTGGATCTTGCTAAACATTCAAGTTGACAACTCCCTAGTTGAAGTCCATGACTCATTAAGTTGGGACCAAGAGAAGTGGAGCGACATGAAAGCAATGTTCCATAAGTAATTTTAATCATTATCGCATTATATCGTCCTCTTTCATTCATTTCCTGATATCAAGTAACTAATAACTCCTTTGTTCATTTTCTTTGCCGAGCAGGTGTAGGACACGGTTCAGACAGAAAATACCAGGTCCATTCAAAGAGGAGCTAACTTATAAAATGGCGAAGAGTTTACAGCAGCCACCGGGAACTCATTTATGCGGATACTACGTCTGCGAGTACATCCGAGAGTTGACCAGTGAGCGGAAAGTTGACTCACATTATATTAATGATTTGCGGGAGAAACTAGAGTCAGACCAGCGCATAAGAGCAATTCAAGAGGAGCTGGCGGGATTTATGATGAAGGAAGTCCTTGATGTACATGGAGAGCATTATGCGGATGACGTGGAACTCGATTTGCCTTAGTCATCTCCATGTAGCTCATATGATATATATATTCATCAATGACCATGTAATTTCAAAACATTTCTTCCTTCTGATATGATTGATTATATGTATGCTTGCAAGGGATCGATCTTATATAAATGCATCGACGTGTAGTGTGTATGTAGTAGCGTATAATATGTCTACTGAAATATATGTTTGTTATAGTGAAACACAAAACGAAAAAGAAACAAAATGGCAAAAAAGGAAATACACAATCTCTGCCGCGGCAGAGAAATGTGGTGTTTCTCTGCCGTGGCAGGAAACCTTTTAGTCCCGGGTGGTGTTACAACCCAGGACTAGAGGGTTTCCGCCCCCCGTGGCGCTGAAACAGCCACGTGGCTGTTATCAGTCGCGGGCCGTTGCGAGCCGGGACTAGAGGGGGGGCCTCTAGTCCCGTTTTGGCAGTCCCGGGCCCAAAACCGGGACTAGAGCCCATTGCGGCCCGAGACTGGAGGCAATTTTTCCACCAGTGTACTTAGACCAAACCATAAGTTCCTTGTGTCACCTCCAAAGTCTGGGAAGTCTCTCTCGATTTTTCTCCATTGCGACCTATCAGCGGGGTGTCTCAACTTCCTGTCTTCTTACGGTCTTATTTGTGACATCGCAACAACCTGTGATGCTCTTTGTTTCTAAACATGCGTTTCAACCATGGTTTATAGGAGCATACCACATAACCTTAGTAGGAACCCTCTTTCTGGGAGGGGGGGGGTCTCCCTCAACATCACCAGGGTCGTCTCGTCTGATCTTATACCGTAATGCAGTGCATACCGGGCATTTATCTAAATTCTCATACTTCTCACCGCGGTAGAGGATGCAGTCATTAATGTATGCATGTATCTTCTGCACATCTAATCCTAAAGGACAGAGAGTTTATTTTTCTTCGTACGTACCCTTGGGAAATTCGTTATGCTTTGGAAGCTTCGGCATTATTATTTTTAGCAATTTTTCAAATGCGAAGTCAGCTAGCCCACACTCTTCCTTCCATCGCAGCAATTTCAGTGTGGTATCGAGCTTTGTGCTGCCATCTTTGCAATTAGGGTACAACAATTTTTTTTGATCTTCTAACGTGCCCTCCAACTTCAACTTTTCCTTTTCTGTATCACTGTCTCGCTTTGCATCAGAAATGATCCTACCAAGATCATCAACGGGCTCATCTGATGCCCGTTCTTCACCTCCATCCTCTTCATTGTCTCTCATTGCTGTATCACCATATTTAGGAAACATATGATGATAGTTGTTATCATCATCCTCTTCTTCTTTATTGTCTTCCATCATAACCTCTCTTTGCCTGCGCTTGGTCCAACAATTATAGTTGTTCTTGAAACCTTTCATAACCATGTGGCCGCGAATTATTTTCGAGGAAGAGTACTCCTTGTCGTTCCGACATTAAACACATGGACAACACATAAAACAATTTTCTTTGTTTTCCGTAGTCACATCGATAAATTTATCCACGCCCTTAATATACCCGGGTTCACGCCAGTGACCGTACATCCATTCCCAACTGTTCATCGTATAATATAATTAAGTTTATCAAAAATCATTACGGAACATCATAAATAGTGAAATGACCAATTAACATCGACACATGCATTGTATAATAACAGATGAAAAGATAAGGTTGCTAACCTTGATCGAGGAGGAAAGAAAGAGGAGAAAGATCAAGTGTGGATCAGGCACCTCCTATATTTTTGTTTTGTAAGAAACTAAATGGGATCGTTCACTCAAACATTGCATCGAACACCTCGCATGCATAGGAAAAAAATAAACTAGCACACACCTCTCATACCTTCCACCAAGAAAAAACATAGGAGAGACAGAGGGCTAGGGTGGCGTATTTATAGGCAGGACGCATGCGTCCCGGTTTGTAACATAAACCGGGACTAAAGGTATGCGGCCGACCACGTGTCCGGCGCTATAAATTTCGTCCCGTTTTGTGTTACAACCTGGGACAAATGCTCCCTCACGAACCGGGATGGATGCCTTCGGCTCCCGTGCGACGCGACGACTTCTCGAAACGGGACGTATGCAAGCATTAGTCCCGGTTCGTGGCCGAACCGGGACAAATGCTCTGGACTGCTCCGAACGAAAGGCAGTTCTTCTACTAGTGTAGCACTGAAGCTAAATACAAGTCACTTGCGAATGCCACAACTGAGTTTATTTGGGTTGAGGCCCTGCTTACTGAACTTGGAGTAAAATTAAAGGAAGAGCCAAGTGACAATTTGGGTGCTACCTATTTTTTTTGGAAAGGAGCATATATTAATATCAGATGATACCAATTACACCCATCCTCTGCAACAACGCATTGTCCTAGCGGCCACACGGATGCACAAAAAAAAGAATAATTACAAAAAATAAAAGTCCCACTACAGTGACTCATTCATTGAAATAGCAGTACTATCACCACCAAGACAGCATAAGAAGTCTAGCTTCTCCAAAAACAACGCCTCCAAGAAGGAAATAGTGCACAAACACCATCATCGCCCGATCAAAGATCTAGGTTTTCATCCTGAAGAAAGTCCACGCTTTCAAAACAATAACTTCAACAAGGCCATTGCCAGGCACAACCAATTAAGGCCAGACCCTGGATTTTCACCTAAGAGGTAGAACCATGAACCTCTCATGTGCAGTCGCCCCCACTTGCATGCCACTGCTCCAAATCACAAGTCACCTAGCCAATTTCTCATCACCACCCAGACTCGAACCACCATTGTGTGTCTTCAGATCTTGGTCTCCATGGCTTTCTCCGTCAGCACCATGGAACGAGAACATGCCCCATTATAATAACATTCAACAAAGCTTCGAAGCACACCCTCTGAAACCAAACAGTCAGGGTAAACATGGGTGCGTACGACCGAATTCAATCCTTCCAGGAAACTCACGACATAATAGCACTTATGGAGTTTGCTGATGAAGCCTTCCGGAACAGGAAATAGAAACCAGATCAATGGATTGAGAGGGATCCAGGACCACCTCCTTTAATGAAACCGAGCCAGCAACCCCCATGCCACCCGCGGAAACTAGCAGGATCCGCCGGAAGATGGCAAGACCACCCGACCGACCATTCTGACGGAGAAGGAGGCCACCGCCACCATGCCGAGGGCAGATGCCCCAAGCGCCCTAGTGTCATAGACAAGGCCCGGGTCGCTTGGGTGCCGGCGTCGAGGCCAACGGACGGGACAGATCACGGCTAGGCCTAGATCCCCGCTGCTGCCTGCGGCCGTCTGGGCCGAGGATCACCGGCCGCTGCTTGCCGCAACACAACCGCCAAACCAGCCGGGACGGACGCCACCGCCTTCCCGCCAGATCGCGATCAGGGACGTCGTCGCCTCCATGCGCCCAGGTCTTTGCCTGGCGACGATCTGGGAGGCGGCGACGGGGAGGAGAGACCACGGGAGGTAGGCTCGGCGGGGAGAGGAGGCCGCCCGACGCGGCGCAGCGCTGCTGCGCGGGTGTGGGAGACATTGAAATTGATTTCTATTTGGCTGTCAATCCTGTGTTTCATGTTCGGACTAAACACAATGAAATTGATTTCTATTTTGTCAAATAATCGTGTTGCAAATAACCACCTAGCCATTCGGTTTATCTCAAGTGGTGATCAAGTTGCAGATAGTTTTTGCAAAGGCACTTCCACTCAAGAAATTGAACGAGTTCAAGCGTAATTTCAACCTGTCTACATGTTTCGATTAAGCGAGGCTGTTAGACAATGTAATAGTACATTATTTACTTATGTACGTATACCACACGTACCGTGAGTTGAATATGAACACGTACGCTGTACACGTGTGCCCACTATACTAACACGCTGCCCGTACAGATCCAAGTACGGTTCCTGCCATAACTTATGTGCATGCTCCCTTTGACAGAAATAGCCTACTCGGCGCAAAGAGAGGAGCAAAGAGGTTCCCCGCCAGCAGCACTGTAGCCATGCCTGATGCCAATACAAAAATTTGGGGCCCTGTGCCGGCGGCACAGTTTGCACAACTGCTTGCCCGGCCCTGCTGTCAATTCTATGTTTCATGTTTGGACTAAACACATTGAAATTAATTTCTATTTTGTCAAAGAACGTGTTGGAAATAACACCTAGCTATTCGTTTTGTCTCAAGTGGCGATCAAGTTGCAGATGGTTTTACAAAGACACTTCCAGTCAAAAAATTGAACGAGTTCAAATGTAATCTCAACTTGTCTACATGTTTTGATGAAGGAAGGCTTTTAGACAATGTAACAGGGCATTACATATACCACACGTACTGTGTGTTCAATATGAACACGTACGCTGTACACATGCGCCCACTATATTAACACGAAGCCCGTACAGATCCAAGTATGGTTCCTGCCATAACTTTGGTACAAGGCTATGCTGCTCTGTGTGAGTTATGTGCATGCTCCAAGGATGTCTACATCAGAGGGGAACATACCGTCAAGATGTTGCCCGAGGCGGAGAATACACATGCTTGAATGGTACATTCAGGGTGTCCATCACATGACCATCAAAAATGTGTCCAACATGGAGGATGTCTATGCTTCAAGGGTTTTCTCAACGCAAGGTGTTACCTCCAATCTATCATTAAAAAATGAGTTACTTCCTATAAATTCTAACTCATGGGTTGTTGCATTTGTGTAACCCGATCTGACGAAGAGTACACAATGCATGATATCATGTTAGGATATTCATGTAAAATATTCTCATACATTCACCCTAAAGACCTATATCACTCATTGTATGATTTAGCCGGTAGGGAAAAATATAATCTCACACCGCTACCCTCATTTCCCTATAAATAGAGAACCCTGCATTCAAAGGGATGAAATTCTAAAATAAAGAGATATTTTCTCGTTTCATTATCACATTGTTACTATCTTATTGTAGGTAGTCTTGCATCGACAATTGCCTCCTGATGGGTGTCTCTACCTCACTACGGCACACAGGCTCTTTGCCGTGTGGGAAAAAGACACGGCAAAGCCCCCCCGGAACTCGGCAAAGCCTTTGCCGTGTGCATGCACACGGCAAAAGCCACACGGCAACGGCAGCCACGGCAAAGGCTCTTTGCCGTGTGTCTTTGCGCCCGGAACACGGCAAAGCCTTTGCCGTGTGTTTACTGTATCGACACGGCAAAGTAAAGTACTTGACGGTTCCGTCCGTCTAACGGAGCCGACACATCTTTGCCGTGTTCCTCCTTTGCCGTGTGTGATGACTCTTTGCTGTGTGTTCGTTCTTCGCCGTGTGCCTCCTCTTTGCCGTGTCCCAGGTCTTTGCCGTGTGCCTCAACCTTTGCCGTGTTGATCATCGTTGCCGTGTGCATTCTTGTTGCCGTGTGTGTGCTCTTTGCCGTGTGCTCATTAGGGGTGACACACGGCAACGTTCATTCCTTTGCCGTGTGCCCGTGGGAGGGGGACACACGGCAACGTTCTCTCCTTTGCCGTGTGTCTACTGCGCACTGCACACGGAAAAGGCCCTGTGACATTGCCCAGGGGCGCACAGGTGGCTCACACGTGGCTTCTTTGCCGTGTGTATACACACGGCAAAGTGACCATTTGGCACTTTGCCGTGTGTATACACACGGCAAAGGGGCTGTCATTTTTCAATTTTTTTCCTGTTTCCAGTCATTTCCTGCAATTCAAAACATAATATATATATATGATCTACAGATCATCAACAACAATAATATACTCATCAACAACAATAATATACTCATCAACAACAACAATATAATCATCACCAACACCAAAATGCATCATCAACACTAGCAAACATCATCACCACGAAAGCAAGAGATTTCACAAATATTACAATTGTCAAATGCTAGTGTTTATTCTTGCCACAAGGTCATGCCACAAGTGTCAAATACTACCAAGTGCATAACCAACAAGTTATAAGACCTAAACTAGACAAATATTACAAGATCATCAACTCCGAGTGCTCCACAAGCTCATGCTCCATCGTGAGATCCTACAAGTTCAAGACAAGCACATAAATATGAGAAGTAAAATCATCAATATGTACAAGTTTCTAGGCAAGTTGATGGAAATGGAAATAACATGGGATTTTGACGAGTCTCATGGCAAATTACATCAATATGACAAGTAAAATCACGAATATCTACAAGTCCCATGGCAAGTCTTGAATTTCTATAAGTGTCATGGCAAGGCTAAAATTTCTACAAGTGTCATAGCATGGCTAAAATTTTGACAATGGCATAGAATTATCTACAAGTGTCATGGAATTGCTAAATTTGCTATAAGTATCATGGCAAGGCTAAATTTCCTACAAGTGTCATGGAATTTCTAAATTTTCTATAAGTATCATGACAAGGCTAAAATTTCTACAAGTGTCATATCATGGCTAAAATTTCTACAAATGCGATGGCATGGATAAATTTGACAAGTATAAGAAAACAAACCTGGAGGACTCTGATTCAGCCTCCGGACGACCGACGGATTGTTGACGGTGAAAGACGGCGGCGCCTGGTTGTTCGATCCACCGGCGGACCCACCAGGCGGCGGCATCGCATCGTCCATCTGCAGCATTGAAAATTGTGAGCATTAGACAATAAGGCAAGATTGAAAATTGCGAGCATTGGACAATAAGACACTTGATCACTTACCCACGAGAAGGCAAAAGGAGGAGTGGGAAGAGTCCCTGGTTGAGAATTGATGAGCATTTGCTGTGTCATCCACCGCATCATCTGCCCCTGTTGCTCCAGCAACCCCTGCTGATGGGCCATCTGCTGCTCCAGCTGCTGCTGCCGCTGCTCGGCCGCCTCTCTGCGTGCCCTATCAGCGGCCATCTCCTCCTGCGTCGTGTCGCCACGATTAGATGAACATTGCAACACAAAACATGTAGTAAAACATAGATGACCGAGGAAGAACATACCCGTAACTGCTCGAGAGCTACAACCGAAGGCCGTGGGCGGGTCTCTATAGCAGGCTGGTCGCTCGTCCTACCACGCCGGACCTGGCACATAGATGGGATGGTCTTAGGGTCGATGGACCCGTGACCGATCCATAGGCGACCATTCTTCTGGCCTTCTCCCGCCAGCATGGCGACCTCGGGGTCGAAGGGGGCGGTCTCAGGGTTAGAATCTTCTCCATGCACCTCCTTGTACTTCTCAGGGTACTTCTCACCCCGGAGCCTGGCTCCCTCGTTCATCCATAGGCTCCCGTTCCTAGGCTCATCCAACGTGTGTGTCTTCTTCCAAACGGCAAACACGGACGGCTCTTGACCTGTCTTTATTTTCTGCACAAAAGAGCACGAAGTTAAGTGAAGGGGGACTCCAAAGGGCGAAGTAAAGAATAAAATTACAAGCAAGAACAAATAAAGCATTTTCTCACCTCTTTTTGCCTAAGAAGGGCGAGGGGGATGCTGCCTTGGCGGTGTGATCCACCCCCATCTCCTCTCGCCGCTTCTTTGCATCGGCGTGTTTCTGGAGGTAATTGGGGTGTGTCCACCACGCTACCATTGCCGTGAAGCACCGCTCGTCATTACCCACGAACTGAGGAGGGTTCTACTTCCACAAGACACACGTATTAGTACAATAGAAAATAGAATAAGGTCAAGAAATCAATAAAAGAAAAATGCAACTACCTGCAGGTACTGCCACGGCTCGAAGAGCATCTCCCGGGCTTGGCTCTTGTTCATCCAAATCTTGCGATCGCCGAACCAGTTGCGAACGCAGTTCACGCGTGCCTCGTAGTGCATGTCTTGCACCTTCCTCTTGGCAAGCTCGTGAACAATCATCAAACACTCCCTTTTGCGCGTCCTGTCCATGTCGAAGAACTTCTACAAGTATGCACATAGGGAAAAAAGGGGGGTCAAAGGCGATTGAATTATGACAAGCCACGAGTTCAAGTGTATTTCATCCTCAAGGCGATTGAATTATGACAAGCAAAACAAACTTACCCAGAACAAAACCTGAACCTTCTCCGCGATGGTGGTGTACTTTTTTTCGGGATCTTCGGCATAGTGGTAATGCTTCCAAGTCCAAGCCACATCCTTTGAACCATTTGGGAGAGTGACAATCCCAGGAAAATACTTTCTAACCAAGGCTCCAAGGATGCTTGAGTAGCCACGATATGGCTTGATCCCATCCTCATATAAAAAGGCACTGCAAAATGAAAAGGACAAGGTCAGTATGTGATAAAAATTACAATGTATGGTTTAGGGTCAAATCATGTACCTCGACCCAGCGGGCACGAGTACCTTGTCCGCATAGGGATAAGGTAGGTCGGGGAGTCTCGAAACCCCACGCTGATATGGAGCCTTCTCCCGTGGCACCAGGCTCGGGTCCATGGCCGCGTACTCCTGAAGGTACTCCGTCTCATCCTTCGGAGGCGCCCACCTCAAGGACATGTCAAGCTCGTAGGGTAAAGACCCCAACCCCTCATCCTCATCCTCCTGCTGCTCCTGCTCCTCCTCGTCAGAATCCGAGTGCGTCCCCTCATCCTCCTGACGCCGAACTGGCTCCTCCTCCTCCTCGTCGTCCTCCCCCTCCTTCTCCTGCTCCTGCTCCTGCTCCTGCTCCTGCTCCTGCTCCTGCTCGTCCTCCTCGAAGACCGGAGGGGGACTAGGAGTCCTCGCACGCCTCCCACGCCCTCGCCGCTGTGAAGTGCGCGGTGGAGCACTAGTAGTAGCACTAGTAGGCTGCTTCCCCCTGACATCTTTTGAACCACCAGTCACCAGTTTTGCCAAGCTTTTCAGCTTTCTTGTAACTCCCTTTCCCCCCGGCATCTTTCAATCACCTGCAAAACAGAGTGAAAAGAGTAGTTTATTAGTACACATCAGTGACACAAGATTCATAACAGTACAATAATACTCAAGTTTTAAACACACACTATATTCGTATCGGCAAAGACGAAAGAAGAGAAATACTTCCATGATCCATATAGCATGGGTATGATACGCGGCAAGCCAAGGAAAGGATTCGTTCTCCACGGCAACGACTCCTCGAAAGGAATCGTTGTCGTGGATCGAGAATCCTTTCCTGGGCTTGCCACCGTCACATCCCCATGCTATATGAATCTCGAAAATACCTGTCCTCTCTCGACTTGGGGGATACGAGATGAAGCCTTCCTTGTGTTTCTCCAAAGACGAAAGGAAAGAAACCATTTCACGATTCATATAACAATGTCGCCCATGCTATACGAATAGTGAAGTAATGTCTTTCCTTTCGACTTTAGGGCTATCTAATATATTCCATTTAAGTCACGCTAGCTAATCTATATTCGTATCGGCAAAGACGAAAGAAGAGAAATACTTCCATGATCCATATAGCATGGGTATGATACGCGGCAAGCCAAGGAAAGGATTCGTTCTCCACGGCAACGACTCCTCGAAAGGAATCGTTGTCGTGGATCGAGAATCCTTTCCTGGGCTTGCCACCGTCACATCCCCATGCTATATGAATCTCGAAAATACCTGTCCTCTCTCGACTTGGGGGATACGAGATGAAGCCTTCCTTGTGTTTCTCCAAAGACGAAAGGAAAGAAACCATTTCACGATTCATATAACAATGTCGCCCATGCTATACGAATAGTGAAGTAATGTCTTTCCTTTCGACTTTAGGGCTATCTAATATATTCCATTTAAGTCACGCTAGCTAATCTATATTCGTATCGGCAAAGACGAAAGAAGAGAAATACTTCCATGATCCATATAGCATGGGTATGATACGCGGCAAGCCAAGGAAAGGATTCGTTCTCCACGGCAACGACTCCTCGAAAGGAATCGTTGTCGTGGATCGAGAATCCTTTCCTGGGCTTGCCACCGTCACATCCCCATGCTATATGAATCTCGAAAATACCTGTCCTCTCTCGACTTGGGGGATACGAGATGAAGCCTTCCTTGTGTTTCTCCAAAGACGAAAGGAAAGAAACCATTTCACGATTCATATAACAATGTCGCCCATGCTATACGAATAGTGAAGTAATGTCTTTCCTTTCGACTTTAGGGCTATCTAATATATTCCATTTAAGTCACGCTAGCTAATCTATATTCGTATCGGCAAAGACGAAAGAAGAGAAATACTTCCATGATCCATATAGCATGGGTATGATACGCGACAAGCCAAGGAAAGGATTCGTTCTCCACGGCAACGACTCCTCGAAAGGAATCGTTGTCGTGGATCGAGAATCCTTTCCTGGGCTTGCCACCGTCACATCCCCATGCTATATGAATCTCGAAAATACCTGTCCTCTCTCGACTTTGGGGATACGAGTTCTTACAAATACAAAGACAAAAGGAAAGAAATTTTATTACATAGAATAGAGTTCTTACAAATACAAAGACAGAAGGAAAGAAATTTTATTACATAGCCCGGCGGGATTACATAGCAAACACTACTACAAAGATTATTACTACTACATGCATGGATCAGAAGCCTGAGTCGGGATTATAAATTGGACGAGAGGTTTCGTCATCGCTATCATTTTCCGGCCACCAATAATCATCCACGAAACCTGGAGGTGGTCCCTGTGGATCGTTCACGTCAAGGCCTGCATGGAACGCCTCGAGCAAACTCACATCTTGTTGGTTGTGAACCTCCTCAGCTTCATCTTGCGCAGTGTCTTCCTCCTCAGCTTCTTCTTGCTCATCGTCTACGACCATGTCACCATCGGCGGACAAGTCGATAGTGAATTGCCCGGGGAGCCCTTCTTCTTGATAAAACTCGCCATCATTTGTTGAGGGGTCTAGGCGGCGGTAATCATCCTTGTTTGGCAAGGGCGGCCTATTGCGTGTCGGTACCGTCATCACAACATCCCAGTCCTGTAGACGTTTTGTCGGGTTTTGGCATGGGTACGGAAGATAGAATACTTGGAAGGCCTGAGTAGCCAAAATGTAAACATCATCTCCCGCATAAACGGAGTTTCTCTTAACTTCGACCAGTCCAATTTCAGGATCCCGTTTCACCTTATGTGGGTCAAACCAATGACATTTGAATACAACGGGATTTAGCCCTTTGCCAAAACCGTAATTCAGCTCATATATACCCTCGACTCTTCCATAGTACTGGAGGCCATCTGAGCCTTCACAAAAGACCCCGCTATTTGTTGTCTTCCGGTTGGGCCGGCTAGTTGTGTATTCATGGGTATGGAAGCGATACCCATTCACGTCATAAGCATTGAACGTGTCGACTGAATGGTTAAAGCCCCTGGCAATATTTCTTAGCTCGGGTTGCATCTCTTTGTCAGTTCTTGCCTACAAGTTAGAACGAGAAGTTTAGCATAAGAAGTTTATCACAAGAAGTGTAGCACAACAAGTTGGCTCGAATAGTACCAAACCACAGAACCAGCTGACGAAACCGAAACCACCACCCTTATCGAAAAGATCCTGCTCCTCTTGAGGGTTAGGCTCCCTATTTGGATTCTTCCAATGTGCACTCTTGAATCGTCTATAACAATTTAAAGGAGAGTTAGGCACGGACATAGCAGTGAATGTTTGCGGAAAACTAAATGGTGATCACTTACTCGATGTACGTCTTCACTTCTTCCATGGTGTTCAAGACATACGAGTGGATCAACTCCCGCTCAAGTTTTTTCATTGCGAACCTCTTTGTGCCACTTGATTTGCCACCTAGCCCAACGAAGATGCTAAGATTGGGTACATCTTCAGGGTTGGCGGCATTGTAACGAAACACTGGGTTGTGCTTTGTGGGAATGTTGGCATCATAGTGCTTTGTGGTGAAGTTTGCAACCTCCTCGTTAAGGACTGCCTCGGCTATGGATGCCTCGATCTTGCATTTATTGCCTGTTTTCTTACGAAGCTTCTTTGTTTCTCTCTCGGGCGGATACTGCCAACGGGCCCACACAAGTCCCCCCTTTAAAGCCTCGTCCGCGAGATGCAAGATCATATGTTGCATCGGATTGAAGAACCCTGGCGGAAGGAGCATCTCTAGATCGCAAAGCAACTCGGGTGCCTGTTCATGTAGCTTCTCAAGCACTTTACGGTCTAACTCCCTAGCACAAATCTGGCGGAAGAAAAAGCTCAACCTCGACAGCACTCGCCAAGTCTCCTCATCGACATAGCCTCGAATCATCACCGGCATTATCCGCTCAAGCCATACGTGGTAGTCATGACTCTTGAGCCCTTGTACTCGCAATGTTTCCATGTTCGCACCCCTCATCCAGTTGGCCGCATAACCATCAGGGAAAAACAAACTTTGCGCGATCCACTGGAAGATCTCCCTTCTTTGGGGCTTTGTTGGGCAGAAAGGAGCCTTTGGCTTAGACCACCTTTTTCTGCCTTTGGCTCCGGGTGGCTGCATGTTCAACTTTGGCCTATCGCACAATGCTTCTTGATCAATTCGAGCCTTGATGTTATCTTTCGTCTTCTCGGTTTGCATTATGGTGCTCCAAAGGGCCTCACCGATATTCTTTTCGGTGTGCATTACATCAATGTTATGCGGGAGCTCAAGATCCTCAAAGTAAGGGAGCTTCCATAAGCACGGAATGTGGGTCCACTGGTGCGTATCCCCGTATCCCACGAAACCATTCCCATCGGAGTTTGGCTGGAGAGCTTCCAACTCAGCCTTGATTTCCTTTCCGGTCTTTAGACGTGGCTTTGGATCATGGACAACACGACCTTTCTTGAACCTCTTTTTGTCACTCCTATATGGATGATTCGGCTCAAGACACTGTCGATGTTCATCAAAGCAGGAATACTTGCCTCCCTTCGACAGCCAGAAGAAAGTCAGAGATTGCATGCACACTGGGCAAGGCCACTTCCCATGTGTACACCAGCCGCAGAACAACGCACGTGCTGGTAGGTCATGCAGAGAGGTATGGTACCAGACATACATATCGAAGTGCTCGTTGTTTGAAGCGTCAAATGTTCGGATCCCCCGACCTTCCCAGCCACGAAGCAAGTCATCCACCAGCGGTTCTAGATACACATTCATGTTCTTACCCGGGTATTTCGGCCCTGGGATTATCATCGAGACAAACATGTTCTCTGATCTCATGCAGACGCCAGGGGGGAGGTTCAGGGGAATAACAAACACTGGCCAACAACTATATGCTGAAGCCGACATGCCATATGGATTGAACCCATCGGTTGATATGGCAACTGCTACGCTCCTCTTGTCACCGGCTTTATCAGGATATTTCTTGACAAAGTTCTTCCATGCACTACCATCCGACGGATGTATCATCTTGTCGAGGTATCTGTTCCCTTCTACTGCCCACTGCATCTGCTGGGCAGTATCCTCGGTCATGAAGAGTCGCTGGAGCCTTGGTATGATTGGAAGATACCGAAGAATGTTTTGGGCAACCCCGGTCTGCCTCTTCTGACCATCACCATCGGGATCGACCTCAAAGTACCTAGAGGATTTGCAGCGGATACAATAATTTGTCTTAGCATGCTCCTTTGTGAATAGCATGCATCCCTTCGGACAAGCATGTATCGGCTCATATGACATCTTAAGGTCACGGAGGAGTTTGGTCGAATAGTAGAAGTTCTCCGGCAAGAGGTGCCCTTTCGGCAGAATGCTGCCAACGACGGCAAGCATATCATCAAAGTCCTCTCTGGTCAAGTTCCTGTGGCTCTTGAAGGCCAAAAGGCGAGCTATGGCATCCAGTTGGGTAACATCTGTATGTGCATGAAGGGGTCTCTGTGAGGCAAACAAAGTCTCGTAGTACTTTGCCGTGTTTTCCTCCGGCTCCTCACTTGTCTCCGCCTCCTGAGGAGTCTCCGCCTCTACATGAGGGCTTTCAGGCGCATTAGCATTCACAAAGTTTTCTATGCACCTATCAAAACCAGCATCAAATTCTCCCCTTGGCTGACTCTGCTGCTGACCCTGCCGTGACTCCCTCCTAGCACGTTTCGCTAACTTTTCACCATGGAATGTCCAAGTCTTATAGGATGGTGTGAACCCGTAATTGAGCAGGTGAGTACTCACATCATCCTTCGAATGTGTATTCAGGTTCTTGCATCTTGCACAGGGGCAGAAAATTCTTCTGGGTCTGCTGGGGATGGCAAATGCCCGGTTCACAAAGTCCTCGGCCTTTTCTTGCCATTCTGAGGTAAAGTCCCACTTACTGACATAGACATCATACATCCAGTCACGATTCTCCATCCTCTAATCAGTACCAAAAACGACATATATAATGCTTTCAATTAATCATGCCATATAAATAAATCCGGTATTAGTTCAGTTAATTTTAGCAAACATATATTTTACGCCATAAATATATCCACCTATCTCTCTAATAGGTAAAGAGGGTCCTATCAACCGTCGGATCCGTAGATTGAGTATGTTCTCCCTGCTCTACCCCGATCCGACACAGAATTTCGGCAACACCTCCCCGCTGCTCTCCCGATACACGTCTCGGCAAAAAGCCAAGAGGGATGTGCATCCGGAGAACAACATGGAGGCGCAGCCGAAATCCTATCTCGGACTGGAGTAGAACAAGGAAAACATACCCAACTACGCATCCGCCGGCTGTCCCGATAAATGCCGTAAGAGTTACGCTTCATAATATGCGAGACCACTAATGCATATTTATCCGCGTAACCCTTACAGCCGGGAAGAGACGCCTAGGTAACGCGACAGACTTGGTGATCTACACACAAAAATAACCCTAGGTATTTGCAAGATAGGAGAATAGATTTTTACCCTTGAAGCGTGATCGAGAGGTGAAGAAGATGCTCGACCCTCCCGCAAAATGACCTACGACGTCGACAACCCCACCCTCAGACTCGACACATATCCCCTGCATGAAGAAAAATTACTAAATTACTACTATAGACATGCCAAAAAATTACACATAATTCCTAAATTACTACTATACACATGCATATATGAAACAACATATATACATACTACTATACATATATGTAACAAATACATGGGACAAATACATGCTATATATATACTAGAAATATATACTACACATACATACTAGCTACACATACATATATATACTAGCTACACATACACATACATACTAGCTACACATACATATATATACTAGCTACACATACATATATATACAACACATACATACTAGCTACACATACACATACATACTAGCTACACATATATACTAGCTAGATACACATACATATACTACACATACACATAAATACTAGCTACACATACATACTACCTAGCTACACATACATGCATATACTACACATACCGATGGTGATGGGGCGGGCCGGCGGTGGGTGAAGGGGGGGCTGGACCGGGCGAAGGTGGAGCCGCGCACCTGCGAGCTCCCAGGTGGCTGGCGCGGAGGTGGAGGGGACGGCCGGCCGGGGCGGATGGGCGCGGGGCGGATGGGGCGGGGCGGATGGGCGCGGAGGCGGGTGGGGGGGGGGGGTGGACCGGGTGGAGGAGGAGCTGGCAGCGGCCGCGCGGGGGCAGGTGGCGGCGGCGCGCCGGCGCCGGCGGCACGGGGCGGTGGTGGCGGCGCTGGATCGAGGCGGCGGGGTCGGGTGTGGGGAGGGCGCGGGTCGCGGGTAGGTGTGGGGAGAGGATAAGGCAGGGGGCGGGCCGGCCGGGCCGTTATGGACTCAGCGCCTTTGCCGTGTGCCAACCAGGGCGGAACACGGCAAAGAGCTTTGCCGTGTACCCCCAGGAAAACACACGGCAGAGGCTTATTTTTTTTGCTATTTTCTAATTTCTTATTTTTTTTCTTTCATTTGTATTTATTTTATGTTTAAGTGAAATCTTTCTTGGCTTTTTGTTAGTATTGAGACCATAGAAATACGAACTTTGCACTAGACCATAAACTTGCATGTGTCCCCTTATACGAACTTGCATGCATGCGCTCTAACCGAAAAAGTCTAGGGGGGTAGACGGTCCGAGTCCCGCAGATCAGGGTTTCGCCGGTGGAAGTCCGCAAGAACGTCGGAATCATCTGAAAACTTGCATGTGTCCCTAGCATATGTGTGTGAGTGTGGTGCAAGGTTGGTATAGGTGATTGCATGTGTCCCCCCTCGCATCCATGCGCTCTAACCTAGAAGCGAAAGGTTATGGACCTGTATAAGGGGGAATCTCCCCGTTACGGTGAAACCGGGCCGTATAGTGCCCCAACTTGTGAACCAACATGGTTTCACATCATCCTATGACCTAGTGAGACACAAAACAAGAGAGAGCTACGCCGGGCTACCCCTGTCAAAAGAATGTCTAGGGGGGTAGACGATCCGAGGCCCGCAGATCATCAGGGTTTTGCCGGAGTAAGTCCACGAGAACGTCGAAATCATCTAAAAACTTGCATGTGTCCCTAGCATATGTGTGTGAGTGTGGTGCAAGATTGGTATAGGTGATTGCATGTGCCCCCCCTCGCATGCATGCGCTCTAACCTAGAAGCGAAAGGTTATGGACCTGTATAAGGGGGAATCTCCCCGTTACGGTGAAACCGGGCCGTATAGTGCCCCAACTTGTGAACCAACATGGTTTCACATCATCCTATGACCTAGTCAGACACAAGACAAGAGAGAGCTACGCCGGGCTACCCCTGTCAGAAGAATGTCTAGGGGGGTAGACGATCCGAGGCCCGCAGATCATCAGGGTTTCGCCGGAGTAAGTCCGCAAGAACGTCGGAATCATCTGAAAACTTGCATGTGTCCCTAGCATATGTGTGTGAGTGTGGTGCAAGATTGGTATAGGTGATTGCATGTGCCCCCCCTCGCATGCATGCGCTCTAACCTAGAAGCGAAAGGTTATGGACCTGTATAAGGGGGAATCTCCCCGTTACGGTGAAACCGGGCCGTATAGTGCCCCAACTTGTGAACCAACATGGTTTCACATCATCCTATGACCTAGTCAGACACAAGACAAGAGAGAGCTACGCCGGGCTACCCCTGTCAGAAGAATGTCTAGGGGGGTAGACGATCCGAGGCCCGCAGATCATCAGGGTTTCGCCGGAGTAAGTCCACGAGAACGTCGGAATCATCTGAAAACTTGCATGTGTCCCTAGCATATGTGTGTGAGTGTGGTGCAAGATTGGTATAGGTGATTGCATGTGCCCCCCCTCGCATGCATGCGCTCTAACCTAGAAGCGAAAGGTTATGGACCTGTATAAGGGGGAATCTCCCCGTTACGGTGAAACCGGGCCGTATAGTGCCCCAACTTGTGAACCAACATGGTTTCACATCATCCTATGACCTAGTCAGACACAAGACAAGAGAGAGCTACGCCGGGCTACCCCTGTCAGAAGAATGTCTAGGGGGGTAGACGATCCGAGGCCCGCAGATCATCAGGGTTTCCCCGGAGTAAGTCCACGAGAACGTCGGAATCATCTGAAAACTTGCATGTGTCCCTAGCATATGTGTGTGAGTGTGGTGCAAGATTGGTATAGGTGATTGCATGTGCCCCCCCTCGCATGCATGCGCTCTAACCTAGAAGCGAAAGGTTATGGACCTGTATAAGGGGGAATCTCCCCGTTACGGTGAAACCGGGCCGTATAGTGCCCCAACTTGTGAACCAACATGGTTTCACATCATCCTATGACCTAGTCAGACACAAGACAAGAGAGAGCTACGCCGGGCTACCCCTGTCAGAAGAATGTCTAGGGGGGTAGACGATCCGAGGCCCGCAGATCATCAGGGTTTCGCCGGAGGAAGTCCACGAGAACGTCGGAATCATCTGAAAACTTGCATGTGTCCCTAGCATATGTGTGTGAGTGTGGTGCAAGATTGGTATAGGTGATTGCATGTGCCCCCCCTCGCATGCATGCGCTCTAACCTAGAAGCGAAAGGTTATGGACCTGTATAAGGGGGAATCTCCCCGTTACGGTGAAACCGGGCCGTATAGTGCCCCAACTTGTGAACCAACATGGTTTCACATCATCCTATGACCTAGTCAGACACAAGACAAGAGAGAGCTACGCCGGGCTACCCCTGTCAGAAGAATGTCTAGGGGGTAGACGATCCGAGGCCCGCAGATCATCAGGGTTTCGCCGGAGGAAGTCCACGAGAACGTCGGAATCAGGGGGGTGCATGTATATAGTGATCAAGACCACAATAACCTATCATCATATGTGTGATCTCATGATCCTATGAAATAATATCACCTAACATATATGTAATAAAAGCCTTGCTAAAGGTGAAAAAAATTCTTTGCCGTGTGTCTGTGGGATAGAGACACACGGCAAAGGACCTTTGCCGTGTGTTTGACGGCCACAGGCACACGGCAAAGGACATCTTTGCCGTGTGCTTTGTCCTTTGCCGTGTGTCTCATGCTATTTTCTAATTTTATTTTTATTTTTTCTTTCAAATGATTTAACTTTTTTTGTTGCCTATTTGTTAGTATTCAGACCATGGAAACACTAACTTTGCAATAGACCATAAGGTTCTAGAGGATGCTGAACTTCATTTCCATTAGGTACACGATCCGAGGCCCGCAGATCATCAGGGTTTCGCCGGTGGAAGTCCGCAAGAACGTCGGAATCATCTGAAAACTTGCATGTGTCCCTAGCATATGTGTGTGAGTGTGGTGCAAGGTTGGTATAGGTGATTGCATGTGTCCCCCCTCGCATCCATGCGCTCTAACCTAGAAGCGAAAGGTTATGGACCTGTATAAGGGGGAATCTCCCCGTTACGGTGAAACCGGGCCGTATAGTGCCCCAACTTGTGAACCAACATGGTTTCACATCATCCTATGACCTAGTGAGACACAAAACAAGAGAGAGCTACGCCGGGCTACCCCTGTCAGAAGAATGTCTAGGGGGGTAGACGATCTGAGGCCCGCAGATCATCAGGGTTTCGCCGGAGTAAGTCCACGAGAACGTCGGAATCATATGAAAACTTGCATGTGTCCCTAGCATATGTGTGTGAGTGTGGTGCAAGATTGGTATAGGTGATTGCATGTGCCCCCCCTCGCATGCATGCGCTCTAACCTAGAAGTGAAAGGTTATGGACCTGTATAAGGGGGAATCTCCCCGTTACGGTGAAACCTGGCCGTATAATGCCCCAACTTGTGAACCAACATGGTTTCACATCATCCTATGACCTAGTCAGACACAAGACAAGAGAGAGCTACGCCGGGCTACCCCTGTCAGAAGAATGTCTAGGGGGGTAGACGATCCGAGGCCCGCAGATCATCAGGGTTTCGCCGGAGGAAGTCCACGAGAACGTCGGAATCATCTGAAAACTTGCATGTGTCCCTAGCATATGTGTGTGAGTGTGGTGCAAGATTGGTATAGGTGATTGCATGTGCCCCCCCTCGCATGCATGCGCTCTAACCTAGAAGCGAAAGGTTATGGACCTGTATAAGGGGGAATCTCCCCGTTACGGTGAAACCGGGCCGTATAGTGCCCCAACTTGTGAACCAACATGGTTTCACATCATCCTATGACCTAGTCAGACACAAGACAAGAGAGAGCTACGCCGGGCTACCCCTGTCAGAAGAATGTCTAGGGGGTAGACGATCTGAGGCCCGCAGATCATCAGGGTTTCGCCGGAGGAAGTCCACGAGAACGTCGGAATCAGGGGGTTGCATGTATATAGTGATCAAGACCACAATAACCTATCATCATATGTGTGATCTCATGATCCTATGAAATAATATCACCTAACATATATGTAATAAAAGCCTTGCTAAAGGTGAAAAAAATTCTTTGCCGTGTGTCTGTGGGATAGAGACACACGGCAAAGGACCTTTGCCGTGTGTTTGACGGCCACAGGCACACGGCAAAGGACATCTTTGCCGTGTGCTTTGTCCTTTGCCGTGTGTCTCATGCTATTTTCTAATTTTATTTTTATTTTTTCTTTCAAATGATTTAACTTTTTGTTGCCTATTTGTTAGTATTCAGACCATGGAAACACTAACTTTGCAATAGACCATAAGGTTCTAGAGGATGCTGAACTTCATTTCCATTAGGTAGACGATCCGAGGCCCGCAGATCATCAGGGTTTCGCCGGTGGAAGTCCGCAAGAACGTCGGAATCATCTGAAAACTTGCATGTGTCCCTAGCATATGTGTGTGAGTGTGGTGCAAGATTGGTATAGGTGATTGCATGTGCCCCCCCCTCGCATGCATGCGCTCTAACCTAGAAGCGAAAGGTTATGGACCTGGATAAGGGGGAATCTCCCCGTTACAGTGAAACCGGGCCGTATAGTGCCCCAACTTGTGAACCAACATGGTTTCACATCATCCTATGACCTAGTCAGACACAAGACAAGAGAGAGCTACGCCGGGCTACCCCTGTCAGAAGAATGTCTAGGGGGGTAGACGATCCGAGGCCCGCAGATCATCAGGGTTTCGCCGGAGGAAGTCCACGAGAACGTCGGAATCATCTGAAAACTTGCATGTGTCCCTAGCATATGTGTGTGAGTGTGGTGCAAGATTGGTATAGGTGATTGCATGTGCCCCCCCTCGCATGCATGCGCTCTAACCTAGAAGCGAAAGGTTATGGACCTGTATAAGGGGGAATCTCCCTGTTACGGTGAAACCGGGCCGTATAGTGCCCCAACTTGTGAACCAACATGGTTTCACATCATCCTATGACCTAGTCAGACACAAGACAAGAGAGAGCTACGCCGGGCTACCCCTGTCAGAAGAATGTCTAGGGGGGTAGACGATCCGAGGCCCGCAGATCATCAGGGTTTCGCCGGAGGAAGTCCACGAGAACGTCGGAATCAGGGGGTGCATGTATATAGTGATCAAGACCACAATAACCTATCATCATATGTGTGATCTCATGATCCTATGAAATAATATCACCTAACATATATGTAATAAAAGCCTTGCTAAAGGTGAAAAAAATTCTTTGCCGTGTGTCTGTGGGATAGAGACACACGGCAAAGGACCTTTGCCGTGTGTTTGACGGCCACAGGCACACGGCAAAGGACATCTTTGCCGTGTGCTTTGTCCTTTGCCGTGTGTCTCATGCTATTTTCTAATTTTATTTTTATTTTTTCTTTCAAATGATTTAACTTTTTGTTGCCTATTTGTTAGTATTCAGACCATGGAAACACTAACTTTGCAATAGACCATAAGGTTCTAGAGGATGCTGAACTTCATTTCCATTAGGTAGACGATCCGAGGCCCGCAGATCATCAGGGTTTCGCCGGTGGAAGTCCGAAGAACGTCGGAATCATCTGAAAACTTGCATGTGTCCCTAGCATATGTGTGTGAGTGTGGTGCAAGGTTGGTATAGGTGATTGCATGTGTCCCCCCTCGCATCCATGCGCTCTAACCTAGAAGCGAAAGGTTATGGACCTGTATAAGGGGGAATCTCCCCGTTACGGTGAAACCGGGCCGTATAGTGCCCCAACTTGTGAACCAACATGGTTTCACATCATCCTATGACCTAGTGAGACACAAGACAAGAGAGAGCTACGCCGGGCTACCCCTGTCAGAAGAATGTCTAGGGGGGTAGACGATCCGAGGCCCGCAGATCATCAGGGTTTCGCCGGAGGAAGTCCACGAGAACGTCGGAATCATCTGAAAACTTGCATGTGTCCCTAGCATATGTGTGTGAGTGTGGTGCAAGATTGGTATAGGTGATTGCATGTGCCCCCCCTCGCATGCATGCGCTCTAACCTAGAAGCGAAAGGTTATGGACCTGTATAAGGGGGAATCTCCCCGTTACGGTGAAACCGGGCCGTATAGTGCCCCAACTTGTGAACCAACATGGTTTCACATCATCCTATGACCTAGTCAGACACAAGACAAGAGAGAGCTACGCCGGTCTACCCCTGTCAGAAGAATGTCTAGGGGGGTAGACGATCCGAGGCCCGCAGATCATCAGGGTTTCGCCGGAGGAAGTCCACGAGAACGTCGGAATCATCTGAAAACTTGCATGTGTCCCTAGCATATGTGTGTGAGTGTGGTGCAAGATAGGTATAGGTGATTGCATGTGACCCCCCCTCGCATGCATGCGCTCTAACCTAGAAGCGAAAGGTTATGGACCTGTATAAGGGGGAATCTCCCCGTTACGGTGAAACCGGGCCGTATAGTGCCCCAACTTGTGAACCAACATGGTTTCACATCATCCAATGACCTAGTCAGACACAAGACAAGAGAGAGCTATGCCGGGCTACCCCTGTCAGAAGAATGTCTAGAGGGGTAGACGATCCGAGGCCCGCAGATCATTAGGGTTTCGCCGGAGGAAGTCCACGAGAACGTCGGAATCATCTGAAAACTTGCATGTGTTCCTAGCATATGTGTGTGAGTGTGGTGCAAGATTGGTATAGGTGATTGCATGTGCCCCCCCCCCTCGCATGCATGCGCTCTAACCTAGAAGCGAAAGGTTATGGACCTGTATAAGGGGGAATCTCCCCGTTACGGTGAAACCGGGCCGTATAGTGCCCCAACTTGTGAACCAACTGTAGGGGTTCGTAGCATGGAAAACAAAAATTTTCTATCGCATACAAACAAACAAGCCAAGATCTATCTACTAGATTGTAGCAACGAGTCGATGGAATAACTTACCCTCGAAGATTCCAAAGCGGTTAACGAGAGCAGATTCTCGTGGGTGATGTAGTCGTACTCTTTCCGATCTCAAGATCGTGTGGACGATCCTTCCGGCGCCACGTTCCGGCAGCGCTCCCGTAGTCGGTCACACGTTCGGTACTCGACGAAGACCTTCCTCTCCCTTGTTCCAGCAGGCAGCGGAGGTTGTAGCACTCTCCTCGCGATTCCGGCAGCACAACGGCGTGGTACCGGAAGTAGAGGGGAAATCCCGCAGGGCTTCGCCTTAAGCCGGTGCGAGTATGGTGGAGCTTATGAGAGAGGCTATTAGTGGTCTAGTAATTAGACACACCAATTAGAGGGCTCTAAACCAATTAGAAGGCTCTAAACCGCATAGCTCTAAACCGGGGTCTAGATCTAGGGTTTAGTTTAGAGGATAGGAAACTTGTGTGTGTAGGAGGGGAGCCCTGCCCCTCCTTATATAGGTGGGAGGGGGTGGGCGCGCCAGGGGAGGGAGGGAGTCCCTCCCCAACTCGGCCTAGGCTGGCCGCCGGCTTGGAGGAGAGAAACTCCTCCTCCAAGCCGACTCCAACTCCTCTTGCTTGTTTCCCACAGTTTCTTGTTTTTGGCAGTTTGACTTTCAAACTGGACATTTGACTTTTCTGTTTTAGGATTCAATTTAATCCTATATTTGGGACAGCAAGAACACTTAGTACATGATGCAATCATTCCAATATGTAATGACACATTCATGTACCCCTTCCCCCCCGGAGTGCCGGACAATCCGGAACCTTCTAGAATATCCCCGATGAAAACACCGGAATCATTCCCGAACTCCGAAACGGGACTTTCCTTATATGAATCTTATTCTCCGGACCATTCCGGATCACCTCGTGATATCCCGGATCCCATCCGAGACTCCGAACAACATTCGGTCTCTTTCTCATAATACCATAACTACTCAAACAACGTCGAATCCTTAAGTGTGTCTCCCTACGGTTCGTGAATTATGCGGACATGATCGAGACACTTCTCCGAACAATAACCAATAGAGGAATCTGGAAATTCATATGGCTCCCACATATTTCTACGATTACTTTGCGATCGAATGAACCACTTACATACGATACCAATTTCCCTTTGTCTCACGATATGTTACTTATCCAAGGTTATGATCGTCGGTATCTCTGCATACCTAGTTCAACCTCGTTACTGATAAGTACTCTTTTCTCGTTCCCGTGATATGTGATCCCTTGTGACCAAGTCACATGCTTGCAAGCTAATTGGATGACATTCCACCGAGAGGGCCCAGAGTATATCTATCCGTCATATGGATGGACAAATCCCACTCTTGATCCATGTGTTTCAACCAATACTTTCCGAACACTCAATGCCACTTTTATAGCCACCCTGTTACGGTGTGGTGTTTGATGACATCAAAGCATCCATCCAGTAAAGGTGATATGCATGATCTCATGGTCGAAGGAATTAGGTTACTATGTATCAGAAAGCATATAGCAATTGAACTATTGAAATGACTTGATCTTTATGCTACGCTTATCTATAGGAGTATGTCCATCACATCATTCTCCTAACGATATGATCCTGTTGTTAATAACATCTCTATGTTCATGATCAGGAAACAATGATCATATATTAACCAACAAGCTAGTTTAACAAGAGGCTATACTAGGGACTCTTATTTTAGTTTACAAATCACACAAGTATTAATGTTTCCGATTAATACAATTATAGCATGGTATGTAAACATTTATCATAAGTGTGAAGATATGATAATAACCACTTTATTATTGCCTCTTGGGCATATCTCCAACAGTCTCCCACTTGCACTAGAGTCAATAATCTAGTTTCGAACCTTTGTGTATATAACACCTATGGCTTTCCAGTGTTGTATGTACACGATTGCTAGTGGTCAACTGATCTCCGGATCTGACACTTCCAGGTCCGTGTGTAATTGCATGTCTTTGCGTCTCTACGCATCACTCATTCTCTAATGAGATGGCTTTGTATAAATTTGGTATTTCGGTGTGACCTTTAGCTCTTTGGGGTTAAAACATGTTGATAATATTGTCGCACAATATATCTTCATAGTATTATCCCACTGTGAACTACACCTAGTTTGATAACAAACTTCTTGACACAAATGCCCTCTTTTGCTGCTATAATAGCAGTCATATACTTAGCCTTTTGTTGTAGTATCTGTCACAATGTCTTAACTTTGGAAATCATCCAAATCCATTATGGAACTCACTTTCCATTATATTGTGCCACCCTTAGTTTAGATTGAGATAAACTTAATTTGTACTTTGTGACAAAGCTAGTATCAATGTAGTACTTTTACAATGAACTAACCATCTATTTGTCACTTCTACAAATATTATACTCTTAGTTCTTTCAGAAGATCATAAGAATATCCTTACTATTGTCCAATGATCATCTTACGAATCATTCTGGTATATGCTCTCAACATTTAGAGCATAGGACATATCTGGATTTGTACATATCACAGTATGATTGATATAAATACTCTTTGTGATTTCATACATCAAGTATCAATCTATACTTGATTATTTGTTTCACTTTACCAAATGTCAATACACTTGAATATATCATCAACATTGAACTCATTCAATCCTTTCTGTGCGACAAGAACCTTCTCTTGTAGTTTCTATATTGAACTCATTCAATATCTTATCTATGTACTTCTGGCACAACCATATTAGCGTCTATTGATGCCAAATATTTGGGTTTTGCCTAAGTCTTTCATCGGGATGAAATTCTTAATATGTGTTAATAAAAGATACATTATTTCCAATCAACAATATGTCTTCCACATAATGTATTAGAAACATGTCTTAATGCTCCCACTTAATTTCTTGCAAACGCAAGCATCTTCATTGTCTCTGATGAAATTAAACTCTTTTAACAGTTTCATCATAGTGAAGATTCCAACTCCGCTATGCTCACTCTAACCATTGAAGTTTGCATATGCTTTTAGCATCCTTTGAATTAACAAAACCCTATGGACCGTGTTATGCACATGTCCTAGGTAACGATTCTATTAGAAGAACTTGTTTTGTTTATTCAACTACCATATAACAAATTATATGTAGTGGTTGCTACATTAATCCGTCTAGACTAAATATCACTATGAAAGATCAAATCTTGTCATAGTCAACCTTTGAACATTGTTGTGAACTCTTTCTCAACATGTCGACTATTTCATAGATGTAAAACATCCATGTCTATTTCTTTATAGATCCAGACACAACTGTAAGGTCTTACACCTTTCTCGAGGGTCCTTCAAGTTCAAAACTTGATTTCTCGTGTATGGAACTATCACGGATTATATGGCTTCAAGCCATTTGACGGAGTCAGGGCCCATCATCGCTTCTCTGCATGTAGTCGGTTCATTATTCTCAAATAATGATTCAACCCTCAAATCTTGGTATTTGATTGTTTACCCGATCTACTTGTTTCAATAGGAACTTAGATCTCCGTGACCACAACCTTTGAGGTACGTGAACCATGAGCATTGTTGCTGCCTTCGAAACACTTTTCGGCGCTGCGCAACTCTGCACATATAGCTAAGGTTCTTTTAACCTTATCAAAGTTTCTATTGTCCTCCCACTTAACTTTTCACGAAAAATTTCTTCTCAAAGAAACTTGACGTTCTAAGCAACAAACACTTTTGTCTCCGGTGTTTTATGGAGGAACAGTTTATACAAAGACAGGTTCATCCGACTTTGGTTGCACACATCTTTCTTATGCATAGCATACCAATGTTTAAGAAAGGACAACTTGGGTTTTATCCCAAACCATAACCTTATATGGTGTCATTTCAACGGATTATGATGGAGCTCTTTTCAGTGGAACAACGGTAATCTCTAAAGCTTTTAATCTTTAAAATACAATGGCAGTTTTATGAATTACACCTTTCGATCTTACCATGTCAAACAAGGTTTAATTACATATCTCGAACGCTCCATACACTTATGGTGTTTCGGGAAAATGCAAATCCACGGAACGATTCCTTAAATCTTAGGTATTTATGCTAAACGTGTAACTCAAATATCTTCCTTTATGATCTTATCATAAACTATTTATATTCTTGTTACAATGATCTTGCACTTCATCTTGAAAGTCTTTGAACTTTTCAAGTATTTCACACTTCATCCTTATTAAGAAAATATCCATATATTCACTCAAATTTTCGGAGAAAGCATATGAAGTTGAAATCCATCGCTCTTGACTACTCATAACGGACTTCGTACAACAATATGTACAAGTTCCAATAAGCTAGTCATTCGTTCCCTTTTGGCCTATGAACGAAGTTTTAATTATCTCTAGGAAAGTTTCACAAGCGTCATTTGATCAAAAATCAGAAGACTCCAAAATTCCATCCACATGGAGTTTCTTCATGTTATCTTTCCAATATAATTCAAACAGCGATGTCACTTCCTAAGTGATCTTTCAATCAATTTGTCTTTCGACATTTTTAGCACTAGTTTTATGGATGTCATGTCTTCAACGAGATTTGCGAATCATCCATCTTTTATGGATTACGGCAATTATTTGAACAATCCTTTTGTTCTCATAATACCTGATAAAACAAATCTTTGAAGGCAAGCTTTGATGTTTAACAAGCAACACAATAACCCTTTATTTTGTTCTTGATGAACATCATCACATATTCTTTTGCTAGTTACTTAGGCCATTGTAGTTCATGAATTGTGTTGTTTCGTATGACGATTCACACCAACAAATTCAGTATCAAATACTTAAGAACCACATTGTTTAACAAGCAAAGAATATAGCCATAACATGTATATCATCTATATACTTAAACTGAACGATTCTAGTCTTTTCTTTTCTGCCATATATTTATGAGATTCTCTTTCAGTATTTCCTTTTCAGTTTGAAAGAATCTATCAACATCAATAGTGGAGTCATACATATGACATATAGTCCAAAGCGTGTATAGTTAAATACCAATGTCTTTGGACTTGCACTTTGAAGTAGATCACCATCATCAAATGTTTGGTGTTCTTTCAAATTCCTTTCATTAGTAATCTCTTGGTGTAGTAAACATTTTACCTACATCAAATATTCACCCTTATCATGGATTTATCCATGATCAAGCTACTTTTATCTTATAATGGTGAATCATGAGTATAATGTTGCTCTCCAAATCTTTTGGACGATTAGGACAACTAGTGTCTCCAACCTTTTGCAAATTCTCATCAAATATGAGAACATGACTTTTGCCATATTATACTCTATCATGTTGTAACCAATACTTCGTTTCAGATATCACAATATCTTCCACAAATATGGTTTCTGAAACAACTCTTTCAGATCCTTAGATAACCTTGATATTAGGAGAATCCTTTGAATATCAAGAATCATGGATACAAACATGATACTTATATACTAACACTTGGAATTGTTACTCTTGATTTAATACTAATTATTAAACTTCATGGAGTAACCGGAACTTACTGAAAGTTTGCAATAGGACTTTTAAACTTTAGATTAACACTTAAAACAATACGATACCAGTTCGTAAAGTATCTAACCAGAATTCTATAGTTCTATCATCTCAATTATAACTAAGCGCAAGGTGGTAAACGGATGCCAATGACTACAACAACTATGCAAATTCACTTTGATTTAGTTTATGATAAATTGAGTTCTAATTAATAATTAAATTAATCTAGGTGAACTCCCACTCAAAACAATATCCCTCACATTGTTTTAGTGATCACACGAACCAAATCCACCACATCAAAACCGATCATCACGAGAGTTAATATAGTTTCAATGGCGAACAATCGACATGTTCATCATATCTACTATATGATTCATGCTTTACCTTTCGGTGATCCGTGTTCCTGAGGCCATGTCTGTACATGCTAGGCTCGTCAAGATCAAACCTTAGCTTCCGCATAAGCAAATCTGGCTTGCTTACGTTGTATTCACCCGCGGAATCAAAGACACCCGATCATCACGTGGTGCTTCGAAGCAGCAAGCTTTGGCAACGGTGCATACTAAGGGTGAACACTTTAGAACTTGAAATTTATGTGCATGAGGGATCATCTTATAATGCTACCGTCGTCTACTAAGCAATACAAGATGCATAAAGGATTAACATCACATGCAATTCATAATATGTGATATGATATGGCCTTTCTTCTTTGTGCTTCTGATCTCCATCTTCAAGCACGAACATGATCTCCATCATCACCGACATTGCATCAAGGTCAATGACGCTTCTCCATGGTTGTCTTCCACCGGCTTCAACTATTACAACTACTTTGAATAGACACGCGGGTCTTAACAGAAATTAAAGACAACCATATGGCTCCTGCCGGTTGCCGACTTACAATAAGGAACATTGCATACATCATATATAATCACAATCATGGCCATATCACATCACTGCACACCCCTGCAAAACAAAGTTAGACGCCTCTACTTTCTTTGCATGTTTTACGTGGTTTGGGGCTGTTAATAAGTGTCGCTCTAACTTACGAACAAGAACCACAACATTGATACTAGCATTGTTGATTACCCGTTGTAAATTGGATCTTAACTATGCTAGGAGAAACAGGCACCCGCAAAGCCACTTATGCAATACAAGTTGCATGTCAAACGTGGAGCAAGTCTCATGAACGATGTCATGTAAGGTTAGCCCGGGCCGCTTCATCCCAACATACCGCAAGATGCAAAGTACACAAAAAGCAATCTACAATAAAAGCATCAACGCCCACAATGACCATTGTGTTCTACTCGTGCAACAGATCTACATATAGACACGGCTCTGATACCACTGTAGGGGTTCGTAGCATGGAAAACAAAAATTTTCTATCGCATACAAACAAACAAGCCAAGATCTATCTACTAGATTGTAGCAACGAGTCGATGGAATAACTTACCCTCGAAGATTCCAAAGCGGTTAACGAGAGCAGATTCTCGTGGGTGATGTAGTCGTACTCTTTCCGATCTCAAGATCGTGTGGACGATCCTTCCGGCGCCACGTTCCGGCAGCGCTCCCGTAGTCGGTCACACGTTCGGTACTCGACGAAGACCTTCCTCTCCCTTGTTCCAGCAGGCAGCGGAGGTTGTAGCACTCTCCTCGCGATTCCGGCAGCACAACGGCGTGGTACCGGAAGTAGAGGGGAAATCCCGCAGGGCTTCGCCTTAAGCCGGTGCGAGTATGGTGGAGCTTATGAGAGAGGCTATTAGTGGTCTAGTAATTAGACACACCAATTAGAGGGCTCTAAACCAATTAGAAGGCTCTAAACCGCATAGCTCTAAACCGGGGTCTAGATCTAGGGTTTAGTTTAGAGGATAGGAAACTTGTGTGTGTAGGAGGGGAGCCCTGCCCCTCCTTATATAGGTGGGAGGGGGTGGGCGCGCCAGGGGAGGGAGGGAGTCCCTCCCCAACTCGGCCTAGGCTGGCCGCCGGCTTGGAGGAGAGAAACTCCTCCTCCAAGCCGACTCCAACTCCTCTTGCTTGTTTCCCACAGTTTCTTGTTTTTGGCAGTTTGACTTTCAAACTGGACATTTGACTTTTCTGTTTTAGGATTCAATTTAATCCTATATTTGGGACAGCAAGAACACTTAGTACATGATGCAATCATTCCAATATGTAATGACACATTCATGTACCCCTTCCCCCCCGGAGTGCCGGACAATCCGGAACCTTCTAGAATATCCCCGATGAAAACACCGGAATCATTCCCGAACTCCGAAACGGGACTTTCCTTATATGAATCTTATTCTCCGGACCATTCCGGATCACCTCGTGATATCCCGGATCCCATCCGAGACTCCGAACAACATTCGGTCTCTTTCTCATAATACCATAACTACTCAAACAACGTCGAATCCTTAAGTGTGTCTCCCTACGGTTCGTGAATTATGCGGACATGATCGAGACACTTCTCCGAACAATAACCAATAGAGGAATCTGGAAATTCATATGGCTCCCACATATTTCTACGATTACTTTGCGATCGAATGAACCACTTACATACGATACCAATTTCCCTTTGTCTCACGATATGTTACTTATCCAAGGTTATGATCGTCGGTATCTCTGCATACCTAGTTCAACCTCGTTACTGATAAGTACTCTTTTCTCGTTCCCGTGATATGTGATCCCTTGTGACCAAGTCACATGCTTGCAAGCTAATTGGATGACATTCCACCGAGAGGGCCCAGAGTATATCTATCCGTCATATGGATGGACAAATCCCACTCTTGATCCATGTGTTTCAACCAATACTTTCCGAACACTCAATGCCACTTTTATAGCCACCCTGTTACGGTGTGGTGTTTGATGACATCAAAGCATCCATCCAGTAAAGGTGATATGCATGATCTCATGGTCGAAGGAATTAGGTTACTATGTATCAGAAAGCATATAGCAATTGAACTATTGAAATGACTTGATCTTTATGCTACGCTTATCTATAGGAGTATGTCCATCACATCATTCTCCTAACGATATGATCCTGTTGTTAATAACATCTCTATGTTCATGATCAGGAAACAATGATCATATATTAACCAACAAGCTAGTTTAACAAGAGGCTATACTAGGGACTCTTATTTTAGTTTACAAATCACACAAGTATTAATGTTTCCGATTAATACAATTATAGCATGGTATGTAAACATTTATCATAAGTGTGAAGATATGATAATAACCACTTTATTATTGCCTCTTGGGCATATCTCCAACACCAACATGGTTTCACATCATCCTATGACCTAGTCAGACACAAGACAAGAGAGAGCTACGCCGGGCTACCCCTGTCAGAAGAATGTCTAGGGGGGTAGACGATCCGAGGCCCGCAGATCATCAGGGTTTCGCCGGAGGAAGTCCACGAGAACGTCGGAATCATCTGAAAACTTGCATGTGTCCCTAGCATATGTGTGTGAGTGTGGTGCAAGATTGGTATAGGTGATTGCATGTGCCCCCCCTCACATGCATGCGCTCTAACCTAGAAGCGAAAGGTTATGGACCTGTATAAGGGGGAATCTCCCCGTTACGGTGAAACCGGGTCGTATAGTGCCCCAACTTGTGAACCAACATGGTTTCACATCATACTATGACCTAGTGAGACACAAGACAAGAGAGAGCTACGCCGGGATACCCCTGTCAGAAGAATGTCTAGGGGGTAGACGATCCGAGGCCCGCAGATCATCAGGGTTTCGCCGGAGGAAGTCCACGAGAACGTCGGAATCAGGGGGGTGCATGTATATAGTGATCAAGACCACAATAACCTATCATCATATGTGTGATCTCATGATCCTATGAAATAATATCACCTAACATATATGTAATAAAAGCCTTGCTAAAGGTGAAAAAAATTCTTTGCCGTGTGTCTGTGGGATAGAGACACACGGCAAAGGACCTTTGCCGTGTGTTTGACGGCCACAGGCACACGGCAAAGGACATCTTTGCCGTGTGCTTTGTCCTTTGCCGTGTGTCTCATGCTATTTTCTAATTTTATTTTTATTTTTTCTTTCAAATGATTTAACTTTTTGTTGCCTATTTGTTAGTATTCAGACCATGGAAACACTAACTTTGCAATAGACCATAAGGTTCTAGAGGATGCTGAACTTCATTTCCATTAGGTAGACGATCCGAGGCCCGCAGATCATCAGGGTTTCGCCGGTGGAAGTCCGCAAGAACGTCGGAATCATCTGAAAACTTGCATGTGTCCCTAGCATATGTGTGTGAGTGTGGTGCAAGGTTGGTATAGGTGATTGCATGTGTCCCCCCTCGCATCCATGCGCTCTAACCTAGAAGCGAAAGGTTATGGACCTGTATAAGGGGGAATCTCCCCGTTACGGTGAAACCGGGCCGTATAGTGCCGCAACTTGTGAACCAACATGGTTTCACATCATCCTATGACCTAGTGAGACACAAAACAAGAGAGAGCTACGCCGGGCTACCCCTGTCAGAAGAATGTCTAGGGGGGTAGACGATCCGAGGCCCGCAGATCATCAGGGTTTCGCCGGAGTAAGTCCACGAGAACGTCGGAATCATCTGAAAACTTGCATGTGTCCCTAGCATATGTGTGTGAGTGTGGTGCAAGATTGGTATAGGTGATTGCATGTGCCCCCCCTCGCATGCATGCGCTCTAACCTAGAAGCGAAAGGTTATGGACCTGTATAAGGGGGAATCTCCCCGTTACGGTGAAACCGGGCCGTATAGTGCCCCAACTTGTGAACCAACATGGTTTCACATCATCCTATGACCTAGTCAGACACAAGACAAGAGAGAGCTACGCCGGGCTACCCCTGTCAGAAGAATGTCTAGGGGGGTAGACGATCCGAGGCCCGCAGATCATCAGGGTTTCGCCGGAGGAAGTCCACGAGAACGTCGGAATCAGGGGGGTGCATGTATATAGTGATCAAGACCACAATAACCTATCATCATATGTGTGATCTCATGATCCTATGAAATAATATCACCTAACATATATGTAATAAAAGCCTTGCTAAAGGTGAAAAAAATTCTTTGCCGTGTGTCTGTGGGATAGAGACACACGGCAAAGGACCTTTGCCGTGTGTTTGACGGCCACAGGCACACGGCAAAGGACATCTTTGCCGTGTGCTTTGTCCTTTGCCGTGTGTCTCATGCTATTTTCTAATTTTATTTTTATTTTTTCTTTCAAATGATTTAACTTTTTGTTGCCTATTTGTTAGTATTCAGACCATGGAAACACTAACTTTGCAATAGACCATAAGGTTCTAGAGGATGCTGAACTTCATTTCCATTAGGTAGACGATCCGAGGCCCGCAGATCATCAGGGTTTCGCCGGTGGAAGTCCGCAAGAACGTCGGAATCATCTGAAAACTTGCATGTGTCCCTAGCATATGTGTGTGAGTGTGGTGCAAGGTTGGTATAGGTGATTGCATGTGTCCCCCCTCGCATCCATGCGCTCTAACCTAGAAGCGAAAGGTTATGGACCTGTATAAGGGGGAATCTCCCCGTTACGGTGAAACCGGGCCGTATAGTGCCCCAACTTGTGAACCAACATGGTTTCACATCATCCTATGACCTAGTGAGACACAAAACAAGAGAGAGCTACGCCGGGCTACCCCTGTCAGAAGAATGTCTAGGGGAGTAGGCGATCCGAGGCCCGCAGATCATCAGGGTTTCGCCGGTGGAAGTCCGCAAGAACGTCGGAATCATCTGAAAACTTGCATGTGTCCCTAGCATATGTGTGTGAGTGTGGTGCAAGGTTGGTATAGGTGATTGCATGTGTCCCCCCTCGCATCCATGCGCTCTAACCTAGAAGCGAAAGGTTATGGACCTGTATAAGGGGGAATCTCCCCGTTACGGTGAAACCGGGCCGTATAGTGCCCCAACTTGTGAACCAACATGGTTTCACATCATCCTATGACCTAGTCAGACACAAGACAAGAGAGAGCTACGCCGGGCTACCCCTGTCAGAAGAATGTCTAGGGGGGTAGACGATCCGAGGCCCGCAGATCATCAGGGTTTCGCCGGAGTAAGTCCACGAGAACGTCGGAATCATCTAAAAACTTGCATGTGTCCCTAGCATATGTGTGTGAGTGTGGTGCAAGATTGGTATAGGTGATTGCATGTGCCCCCCCTCGCATGCATGCGCTCTAACCTAGAAGCGAAAGGTTATGGACCTGTATAAGGGGGAATCTCCCCGTTACGGTGAAACCGGGCCGTATAGTGCCCCAACTTGTGAACCAACATGGTTTCACATCATCCTATGACCTAGTCAGACACAAGACAAGAGAGAGCTACGCCGGGCTACCCCTGTCAGAAGAATGTCTAGGGGGGTAGACATCCGAGGCCCACAGATCATCAGGGTTTCGCCGGAGGAAGTCCACGAGAACGTCGGAATCATCTGAAAACTTGCATGTGTCCCTAGCATATGTGTGTGAGTGTGGTGCAAGATTGGTATAGGTGATTGCATGTGCCCCCCCCTCGCATGCATGCGCTCTAACCTAGAAGCGAAAGGTTATGGACCTGTATAAGGGGGAATCTCCCCGTTACGGTGAAACCGGGCCGTATAGTGCCCCAACTTGTGAACCAACATGGTTTCACATCATCCTATGACCTAGTCAGACACAAGACAACAGAGAGCTACGCTGGGCTACCCCTGTCAGAAGAATGTCTAGGGGGGTAGACGATCCGAGGCCCGCAGATCATCAGGGTTTCGCCGGAGTAAGTCCACGAGAACGTCGGAATCATCTGAAAACTTGCATGTGTCCCTAGCATATGTGTGTGAGTGTGGTGCAAGATTGGTATAGGTGATTGCATGTGCCCCCCCTCGCATGCATGCGCTCTAACCTAGAAGCGAAAGGTTATGGACCTGTATAAGGGGGAATCTCCCCGTTACGGTGAAACCGGGCCGTATAGTGCCCCAACTTGTGAACCAACATGGTTTCACATCATCCTATGACCTAGTCAGACACAAGACAAGAGAGAGCTACGCCGGGCTACCCCTGTCAGAAGAATGTCTAGGGGGGTAGACGATCCGAGGCCCGCAGATCATCAGGGTTTCGCCGGAGTAAGTCCACGAGAACGTCGGAATCATCTAAAAACTTGCATGTGTCCCTAGCATATGTGTGTGAGTGTGGTGCAAGATTGGTATAGGTGATTGCATGTGCCCCCCCTCGCATGCATGCGCTCTAACCTAGAAGCGAAAGGTTATGGACCTGTATAAGGGGGAATCTCCCCGTTACGGTGAAACCGGGCCGTATAGTGCCCCAACTTGTGAACCAACATGGTTTCACATCATCCTATGACCTAGTCAGACACAAGACAAGAGAGAGCTACGCCGGGCTACCCCTGTCAGAAGAATGTCTAGGGGGGTAGACATCCGAGGCCCACAGATCATCAGGGTTTCGCCGGAGGAAGTCCACGAGAACGTCGGAATCATCTGAAAACTTGCATGTGTCCCTAGCATATGTGTGTGAGTGTGGTGCAAGATTGGTATAGGTGATTGCATGTGCCCCCCCTCGCATGCATGCGCTCTAACCTAGAAGCGAAAGGTTATGGACCTGTATAAGGGGGAATCTCCCCGTTACGGTGAAACCGGGCCGTATAGTGCCCCAACTTGTGAACCAACATGGTTTCACATCATCCTATGACCTAGTGAGACACAAGACAAGAGAGAGCTACGCCGGGCTACCCCTGTCAGAAGAATGTCTAGGGGGGTAGACGATCCGAGGCCCGCAGATCATCAGGGTTTCGCCGGAGGAAGTCCACGAGAACGTCGGAATCATCTGAAAACTTGCATGTGTCCCTAGCATATGTGTGTGAGTGTGGTGCAAGATTGGTATAGGTGATTGCATGTGCCCCCCCTCCCATGCATGCGCTCTAACCTAGAAGCGAAAGGTTATGGACCTGTATAAGGGGGAATCTCCCCGTTACGGTGAAACCGGGCCGTATAGTGCCCCAACTTGTGAACCAACATGGTTTCACATCATCCTATGACCTAGTCAGACACAAGACAAGAGAGAGCTACGCCGGGCTACCCTTGTCAGAAGAATGTCTAGGGGGGTAGACGATCCGAGGCCCGCAGATCATCAGGGTTTCGCCGGAGGAAGTCCACGAGAACGTCGGAATCATCTGAAAACTTGCATGTGTCCCTAGCATATGTGTGTGAGTGTGGTGCAAGATTGATATAGGTGATTGCATGTGCCCCCCTCGCATGCATGCGCTCTAACCTAGAAGCGAAAGGTTATGGACCTGTATAAGGGGGAATCTCCCCGTTACGGTGAAACCAGGCCGTATAGTGCCCCAACTTGTGAACCAACATGGTTTCACATCATCCTATGACCTAGTCAGACACAAGACAAGAGAGAGCTACGCCGGGCTACCCCTGTCAGAAGAATGTCTAGGGGGGTAGACGATCCGAGGCCCGCAGATTATCAGGGTTTCGCCGGAGGAAGTCCACGAGAACGTCGGAATCATCTGAAAACTTGCATGTGTCACTAGCATATGTGTGTGAGTGTGGTGCAAGATTGGTATAGGTGATTGCATGTGCCCCCCCTCGCATGCATGCGCTCTAACCTAGAAGCGAAAGGTTATGGACCTGTATAAGGGGGAATCTCCCCGTTACGGTGAAACCGGGCCGTATAGTGCCCCAACTTGTGAACCAACATGGTTTCACATCATGCTATGACCTAGTCAGACACATGACAAGAGAGAGCTACGCCGGGCTACCCCTGTCAGAAGAATGTCTAGGGGGGTAGACGATCCGAGGCTCGCAGATTATCAGGGTTTCGCCGGAGGAAGTCCACGAGAACGTCGGAATCATCTGAAAACTTGCATGTGTCCCTAGCATATGTGTGTGAGTGTGGTGCAAGATTGGTATAGGTGATTGCATGTGCCCCCCCTCGCATGCATGCGCTCTAACCTAGAAGCGAAAGGTTATGGACCTGTATAAGGGGGAATCTCCCCGTTACGGTGAAACCGGGCCGTATAGTGCCCCAACTTGTGAACCAACATGGTTTCACATCATGCTATGACCTAGTCAGACACAAGACAAGAGAGAGCTACGCCGGGCTACCCCTGTCAAAAGAATGTCTAGGGGGGTAGACGATCCGAGGCCCGCAGATCATCAGGGTTTCGCCGGAGGAAGTCCACGAGAACGTCGGAATCATCTGAAAACTTGCATGTGTCCCTAGCATATGTGTGTGAGTGTGGTGCAAGATTGGTATAGGTGATTGCATGTGCCCCCCCTCGCATGCATGCGCTCTAACCTAGAAACGAAAGGTTATGGACCTGTATAAGGGGGAATCTCCCCGTTACGGTGAAACCGGGCCGTATAGTGCCCCAACTTGTGAACCAACATGGTTTCACATCATCCTATGACCTAGTGAGACACAAGACAAGAGAGAGCTACGCCGGGCTACCCCTGTCAGAAGAATGTCTAGGGGGGTAGACGATCCGAGGCCCGCAGATCATCAGGGTTTCGCCGGAGGAAGTCCACGAGAACGTCGGAATCAGGGGGGTGCATGTATATAGTGATCAAGACCACAATAACCTATCATCATATGTGTGATCTCATGATCCTATGAAATAATATCACCTAACATATATGTAATAAAAGCCTTGCTAATTAAAGAAAAGAAAAAGGTGAAAAAAATTCTTTGCCGTGTGTACAGATGGAAGTACACGGCAAAGATGATCTTTGCCGTGTAACTGACGGCGAGGGCACACGGCAAAGATTCTGCCGTCAGCCCCTGTCGGCGGGTGGCACTGCGAGGCCACGGGGCCCACATCTTTGCCGTGAGGAAAACTTTGCCGTGTTTCTTTATTGACTTTGCCGTGGTTCCCTTCTTTGCCGTGTGTTCTAGTCGGTCCATTGCCGTGTTACTTTCTTTGCCGTGTTCTGTTTCTGCTGTTTGCCGTGCACCTGTCCTTTGCCGTGTTCTTGTTGGTTTACACACGGCAAAGATTCTCTTTGCCGTGTTCCGGGACTTTTGGCACACGGCAAAGGAGAGAGGCGACGGCAGCGTCCTTTTTTCCCGTAGTGCCTCTTGTTTGTCACGCACCCCTCATATGTATACCATAACTTTCTTGTATAGCCTCAATGGGGTAACGTCCTCGAATTGGTCCTATTCAAATTTTTAGCGATTTCTGTCAAACCCACATAGAAACGATTTAAAGACACCCACCAACCCCTTACATGCAGGTAAAAAAAAGAAGTAATACCATTACACAATAATTCGCAATGGAACCCACATGAAACATATATATACAATAACAAATCAACGAGTCAAGAATACAAATTTATATTACAATAAAAGTGATACATTATACAAATGGAATTAAGAGTTCTGAAGAATAACCAATAACGTTCATAACCCTACCTAGACCAAGCCGGAACGGTAACCCTACTATCATCGTTGATCTCATACCTGTCAAAGTCGGCCAACGGTTGCCGACACAAAGGAGGGAAAATAAAATGAGGATAAGTACAAATGTAACTACAAGTACAAGTGTATAAGAGGATTTTAGTTGGTGAGCAACCAATCTCGATTGAGAAATAACTGTTTACCTATCTAGTGATCTATCTCCATTTGCATCTTACTATATCTTAAACATTGCTAGGATAATTGACGCCGGAAATTAATTAATCATATGTATGATCAAGCTAGAAGGATTAGCAAGTGAATCCGAGCAAGATTCAAGGAGCGTCTGTGAGTTCAGCGGCTCATGTAAAGAGAAGCTGACATGTTACGGCTCGAAAAAACACAAGTACACAACATGAATAAACTTTATATTAATTCCAGGTGTACAAGAGTGTGTATATCCTTTTACAAATATGCAAATCATTCAGACACCAAGCATAGGGAAGATACACTTTGGGCCTGAATGGAAACTTAAGGAATCATATGAACTGAAACAAATGAAAAGACATGCAAATTACGAGGATGATTTGCATTCGGAGGGACATGATGTATGTCACAACGATGCATGGTTTGAGATGGGTGGATAAATCAGATGGGGCAGGCGAAGTTTTCGGGGCATTTCTTGCCGCAATGGTTGAGGAGGAGGGTGAGGTCGACGGGGACGTTGAGGTGGATGCCAAGGACGTTGGCCTTGATGGCGGTGCAGAGGCAGAGGGCGGCGTCGAGGTCGGCGAGACCGTGGAGCAGCGGGCAGCATTGCTCGTTCGCTGGCACGCCCAGCTTGAGCTTGACCAGGTTCAGCACATTGGCGCACACCTCCAGCTTCAGGGTGCCGATCGAGCAGTGGCCGGTGGACGGCGTGGGCAGGACGGGCGGTGGGATGATCGGCGTGGGGGTGGGGCAGTATGGCGTGCAGCCATGGGCGACGGTGGCTAGGAGGACCAGGTTCAGGGCGAGGAAGAGGGCAAGCTGGGAGGGCGCCATTGCACTGATCGAGCAAGCTAGCTAGCTATTAGCTAGTGATCTTACTACAACAGGTTTTGTTGCTTGGGATGGGTTTCATTGGATGGTTTGGACTGCTATTTATAGCCCAGGTGTCGATGTCACCCGTGACCGAACGATCATTGGAGCTGAGAGCTGCGCCAGGCCACTCTCCTTTCTACATCGATCGAATTTAAAAGTAATCTTGACAGAAGATAGGACATGGAAATGTATATGCTGGAGGCGCTAGGAGCTGGCATTGCATCAAATTGAGGGTCACGGGACGAATATATATTGGATCCACACAAAATAAAAAGGATATGTTGTATGGTTCTGATTCCATGTAGTGGCCATACATGTTACTATACCTTTCACAATCTGGTTTATTATACTGGTAGTTTGGCTTGTATAGACACACACGCACATCTGGCTGTTAGGATAATAATTTGTTAGTACTACAGCCGCAATAGTTTTAATGACATGTAAGTTCAATACTGACAAAGGGATTAATTACTCCTAGACGGCGGCGAAGAGCAGAGTTATACGAAGAAGTAGACCAATTCGCCTAGGGAGAAAGTTGACCTTTGATCATGTAAAATCTTATATTTTACTCTTTTATACATTAACTAACACAGTGCCTCACGCAAATGCGAGGGCACAATCCTTAGCGTGTTAAAAATGATTCAGTAGCTAATTTGCAATTTTATGAATATTCAAATTATTTGACTGAAAGTAATAATATTCTATGTTTACTATAAATATAGTGATAAAAAAATAATGCATTTTGGTACGCCATCTTTAACCAACTTCAACTTTTAGGCATTATGATAATTCCATTTTCGAAAGCACCATATGTGCAATCCTTTGTGATGTTTGTAAGATTTATCATTGAGATTGGGATCATCTCTATGTACATGTGAAAACAAAATTATATATTTGTATTTAGGTTCTACTTGAGAAAATACCACATGATGACTATATGATCTTTACTATTAAAAGGGAGTTGGTGGCTTACTTTGACCATCAAACATTGGACAAATCTAGTCCGGCCAACATGCCTGTCAAACAGGGGACCGACCTCAACAGCTCGATTGATTTTTACTGTTGATGACCCCATCTCAATCTCTCTCCTTGTCGATGCCTTCGCTCCAATCTAACGCGGCGCCTCCCCTGGCACCACCCGCCCCTACTCCCCATCATTTTCAACGTTATGTAGTGAAGTCTCAATCTTGCTTCTGTCCGCTTGTAGAGTCTGGGCTACGACAACCTCCGGTTCCCCTCTACTCCATGGCACCTGTTCACGGAGACATCGCCATCGGCCAAGGGAAGCAGTAAGCCATCGTCCCCGACCTCCACCCATGGAACCCTAGCACAGGGTGTCGCCGCCGTCCCTCCCATCTTGCCCACTGCCTCAGCCGCCCTCCATCTCAAGGTACGGCCTCCTCCAACTCTGTCCCTCCTCCAGCAATACCTCCAGCCTCTTCCAGTACCGAGCTCGATGCTGTGAGACTACCTGTCGACCACCTCCAAGACGAACGTTGTTATTATACTGGCAGTTTGGCTTGTATGGACACACACACACATCTCGCTATTAGGTTAATAATTTGTTAGTACTACAGCCGCAATGGTTTTGCTGACATGTAAGTTCAATACTGACAAAGGGATTAATTACTCCGAGACGGCGGCGAAGAGCAGAGTTATACGAAGAAGAAGAACAATTCACCTATGGAGAAACTTGACCTTTGTGTTAGATTATATTTACTTGCATATCAAGTTAGGGTTTAGGTCGGTGCGCTACACCTCCTCTCCCCCCCTCTCCTATATAAACCATTGTATTCTCTCATTGTAAAATCATCAATTATTATTATTATCACAATTCTACATGGTATCAGATTAAGGTTAGATTCTAGGGCATGGCTCCCACGCCTCCCACCCCGCCGCCGCCGCCCCCTCCGGGGTTCTTCGAGTGGCGCGCCGCCATGGCCGCCGTCGCGACTGCCAAACCATCCACCTCATCCGCCCCACCTCCTATCGCCACCACCATCAACTTCACCAATACAATCTCCGACGTTACCCCATTGATTCCTATCACTTTAGATCTGCCCAAACACAACTACTACCATTGGAGGCATCTCTTTGAGGTGCACTTGGGCCGCTGCAACCTCCTGGCGCACGTCGACCCCAACATCCCGCTCTCTCCCTCGGATCCCCGCTGGGTCAAGGATGATCTCGCTGTGATACAGTGGATCTACCATCGGGTGAGCACCGAGATTTTCAATCTCGTTTTCAGGGCTGCCACCAGCGCCACCGCCCTTTGGGCAGCCCTCCGTCAGCTTTTTTAGGACAACGCCGACGCCCGTGTCAACACGCTCAATACGGAGCTTCGGAACACCGCCCAGGGCGACTTGCCCGTGGGGGTATACTGCCAGCGCCTCCAGACCATCGCCGATGAACTCCGTGAACTCGGTGATCCCGTTGAGGACAAACAGCTCATAATGATCCTCCTCGTCGGCCTCAATTAGCGCTTCAACAAGCAGCAGTCCTTCATCCCCATGATACGGCCGTCTCCTTCCTTTGCAGAAGTCCGCTCCATGCTCTCCTGGGCGGACCGCGCCATGACCACTCAAGAGTCTCGTCCTCAGGACTATGCTGCTGCTCCACGGCCTCCTGCACCGCCACTGCCTCCGGCGCCGCTTGCGCCTGTTCCACCACCAGGTTGACGCCCTAGCCCCAACTATAGGGCACCCCGCCTATCTATCGGTCGCCTGCACCACGGCCTCCTCCAACAACACCGGCTCCTACACCTGCCCCGGCACCACCACCGGCTCCACCTGCAGCACCAGCTTGGTGATCTTCCCAGGACCCTTGGACTGGCATGGTTCAGGCTTGGCCAATGCCCTGGACCGCGCCCTCTCCTGTTGGCGCGCCACCTGCCTACACTAGTTCGTGGCATCCCGGCATGCATCCCCATACAGGCTCACCTGGCCTCCTTGCACCACGGGTCCCTGCACAAGCTCATTACGCCACTCCTTCACCGCCCATGTATGCTGCACCATCGCCGGCTCCCTATGCCTCACCGATGCACTCGCCGATGCCCTTTTCTATGGGTCCTTATGGCCCTTCGGCACCGGTCACTTATAATCCTGGAGGCTACTACTCGCCATACACCATGTACTCGACTCCTGCTGCACCGCCACCACCTGCGCCAGTCCCTACTCCGTCAACTGCACCGACTCCCTCTACTCCGAGCTGGGACCAAGCTGCGTTTCTATAGGACATGAATAATTTTGCTGCTCAAGGTAACTCAGGTACTGATTGGATTTTCGATTCTGGTGCTTCTAGTCACATGTCTTCATCGAATACTATGCTGTCAACTTGCATACCATCTCAATTTTCATCCATTACATTAGGCGATGGTTCCTCCATACCAATTTCATGTGTCGGTCATACAAACCTTGCATCTTCCACTTCCAAACCACTCCTACTTAAAGATGCCTTAGTTGCACCAGCCCTCATTAAAAATTTAATCTCTGTTCGTCGTTTCACCAAAGACAACTATGTTTCCATCGAATTTGACCCTTTTGGCTTGTCTGTAAAGGATTTCATGACCAAGGCGAAGATCGCTCGCTTCGATAGCTCTGGCGACCTCTACTCTGTTCATGGCGCTCATGCGGCCTCGTCTCCATCATCCATGCTCGCCTCCGTAGATCTATGGCATAAACGCTTAGGCCATCCGAATAAAGCCACTTTATCCTCTCTACTTAGTGATTTTTCGATCCCTTGTAATAAAGAGGTTCATAATTCCTCCGTTTGTGAGTTTTGTCAACAAGGAAAACATGTTCGTTTACCATTTGCGCATTCTACTTCTCATAGTACTTATCCCTTTGAACTTTTGCATTGTGATCTATGGACCTCTCCAACTGTGAGTCTCTCCGGTTTCAAATACTACTTAGTTCTTTTAGATGATTTTACACACTTCGTTTGGACTTTCCCACTTCGCAACAAATCTGATGTCACTCACTTTTTATCAACTTTAAAACCTATATTACCACACACTTCTTTTTACCCATAAAAAATTTATCCAATGTGACAATGGAAAAGAATTTAACAACTTTCCAAACCGTAATTTCTTTCTCCAACATGGCATTCTCCTTCGTTTCTCTTGCCCTTACACTTCCTCACAAAATGGCAAGGCTGAGCGATCACTCCGCACCATCAATGACATAGTTCGCACACTCCACATTGAATCATCTATGCCCTCCACGTTTTGGGCTGAAGCTCTTAGAACCGCAACCTATCTCCTCAATATTCGACCATCTAGCACTAACCCAAACACCACACCTTTCTACTCCCTTTTTCTCTCTCACCCAAACTACACTGAGCTTCGCGTTTTTGGTTGCCTTTGCTTTCCCAATGTCTATGCAACTCCCCCAAACAAACTCTCTCCACGTTCCCTTCCTTGTGTATTCCTAGGTTATTCAGATGAACACAAAGGCTACCGGTGTTTTGATCTTGTGACCGGTCACATTCACATCTCTAGGCATGTCACTTTTGATGAAAACACCTTTACTTTCGCCACTAGAACCCCTACATCTCCTCCCACCACATCCACCCCTCGCCCAGCCAATTCCATAAAACCTCACTTTTTCGTTCCCAATACTGCTACCGATCCTCCTTCCACGGTAGTTCATAACCCTGCCCTGGCCGACTCGGCTGCCCCGACAGCCCCATCAGCACCGGTGTCTCGACCACCCATAACCCAGGTTTACGCTCGCCGCCCCAAAACTCCTGCCCTCGACAATCAAACTACCCAATCCTCTGCCCCTCATGCTACTGCGTCCTCCTCCTCTGCTGCGCCGGATGCAGCAGCTCCTCCTTCACATGTCGTTCCCATTATCGCACCTACCAACGACCATTCCATGCGCACACGTGCCAAGTCTGGTTTTCGACTTCCTAAAACACGCCTCAATCTTCATGCTTCTCCAACTCTCTCACCTCTTCCCAAAACATACAAATCTGCTCTTCTTGATCCGAACTGGTCTGCTGCCATGCGTGATGAGTTTCAAGCACTCCAATCCAATAACACATGGCAGCTTGTTCCCCGACCTCCTAACTCAAATGTTGTTTCTGGAAAGTGGGTGTTTCATCAAAAATTTCATTCTGTTGGCACTCTCTCTTGGTATAAAGCGCGTTGGGTTTGTCGTGGGTTCTCTCAACAACACGGTGTCGATTACGGCGAAACTTTCTCTCCAGTAGTTAAACCTAGCACCATCCGAACCATTCTCAGTCTTGCTGTTTCCTCTTCCTGGCCCATTCATCAACTCGATGTAAAGAATGCTTTCCTCCATGGTTCCTTAAACGAAGTCGTCTATTCTCAACAACCTTCCGGTTTCGAAGATTCTTCTTTTCCTGATCACGTTTGCCTTCTCCAAAAATCTCTCTATGGCCTCAAACAAGCACCCCGAGCCTGGTTTCAACGTTTTTCTACCTTTATTCAAACTATAGGATTCATTCCCTCTCGTTCTGACTACTCTCTTTTCGTTTACCATTCTAACACCCAGGTTGCCTATCTCCTACTTTATGTTGATGATATAGTTCTCACTGCCTCCTCCACAACTTTTCTCACTCATATTGTTTCTCTCCTACAAACTGAATTCTCTATGACTGATCTAAGTTTCCTTCATCACTTCTTAGGTATAGCTGTCACTCGTGATTCTTCTGGTCTTTTTCTCTCTCAACGCCATTACTCTATTGATCTCCTAACTAGGGCTGGAATGTTAGATTGTCAACCATCTCGTACACCTGTAGATACTTCTTCTAAATTTTCCTCGGATGGTGATATTTTTCCTGATCCGACTCTATACCGTAGCTTAACTGGAGCCCTTCAGTATCTCACCATTACACGTCCAGAAATATCATATGCTGTCCAGCAAGCTTGTCTTTACATGCATGATCCAAGAGTTCCGCATTTTAACCATGTCAAACGCATACTTAGATATCTCAAAGGTACATTAGATCATAGTTTGCATATCAGTCACTCATCACCCACATCATTGACAGCATATTCCGATGCAGACTGGGCTGGTTGTCCAGACACTCGTCGATCCACTTCAGGATACTGTGTTTTTCTTGGCAATAATTTAATTTCTTGGTCTTCGAAGCGTCAGCTTACGGTTTCTCGCTCGTCCGCAGAGGCTGAGTACCGTGCTGTTGCTCATGCAGTTGCTGAAACAGTTTTGTTGCGTCAGTTACTTGTTGAGTTACATCGACCTATTGGTCAGGCCACAGTGGTATATTGTGATAACATTTCAGCTGTTTACATGTCTAGAAACCCAGTTCAGCATCGGCGGACAAAGCATATCGAGATTGACATCCATTTTGTTCGAGAGAAGGTTGCTTTGGGAGAAGTGTGTGTTCTTCATGTGCCTTCTACGACCCAGTTTGCAGATATTTTTACCAAAGGACTTGCTATTACACCATTTACAGAGATTCGTTTCAGTCTCAACGTTGTCGAGCCCACGGTTGAGACTGCGGGGGAATGTTAGATTATATTTACTTGCATATCAAGTTAGGGTTTAGGCCGGTGCGCTGCACCTCCTTCCCCCCCCCCTCTCCTATATAAACCATTGTATTCTCTCATTGTAAAATCATCAATTATTATTATTATCACAATTCTACACTTTGATCATGTAAAATCTTATATTTTACTCGTATATACACATTTATTTGATAAATTGGATGATGCATGCATGCGTTGAGGTTATGACAATGTATTTTGACAAAACGATTTTCAGATCAAAACAAAAAAAAATTCCATCTAAGGCCTTGTTTGTTTTGATGGGTTTTAATCCAGGCGTGGAAGTGATCCAGACTTGGATTGGGTTGATCTAGTCCTTTCACCTAAACCCCACTAATCTCTACCAATCATTTCCCCATAATTTCTTTGAGCATTTCAGCTGTTAGTTTAATCCCACATGGGCTACACATGTAGCTCGGAAATGATCATACTATAAAACCAACACACAATTACACATTCACATCGTCATTCTTTCTCTAATCAACTCACTGGTATAATTTCAAATTTCACAAAAAACAAAAATATTCAAATTTGAGCTAGCACTCAAATAAACATACAAATGTTCAAACACGGCCATATTTTCCAATATTTAGCAGTACATGGACGCTAGATTAACATATACTATCTCCATCCGAAAATAAGTGACTTGGGTTTGTCTAGATTCGCATATATCTAGGCTTAAAACATGTCTAGATATATACGAATTTAGAAAAAATCAAATCATTTATTTTGGGGCAGAGGGAGTACAAGAATTCAGACTGAACCAACATGAAACATGCTTTCTAGATGAAAGTGCTAGTAGCAATATATGACTAAAACTAACCAATTTGCATTACGGGCTGATTCAAAGACAAAGCTTAAGATTAAATTCATGACTTTCTAGATCTGGGTAACATAATTCAGTCAAAATTAATCTGATGAACACAGCTTTGGCTGTTCATGAACATCACAAGACAAATCAAGATAAAAGCAAAGTCATGATTTCAATCTTCATCCAGCATCTCATTGGTTCATACTAGATCTCACATCATATGAGCTGGGCACCGAAACCAAATTGCGACAGTCTCTAAGAGCTTAAGCATCATGTCATCCTCCTCATGCATTGAAGAAAATAAAAAGGAACTTTAGATTTCATATATGAAAATAAACAAGATCAAGTGAAGGGTAGGAAAACAGTACACCTACAAGAAGCAATATGCAATATCATGCTAATAGGACCAATCAAGAAACACTTGTAGATACTGCAGCAGAGCAATTAAGAAACACTATCATGCTAATAGGACCATTACCAGAAGAACCATCACTCTTCTTTTTTGCACGAGCTTTAGGAGAATTCCTCTTTTGGCTAGCTTTAGATAAGGCAAGCACCCTAGGAGAGTTTCAAAGAATCTTACATGTACACACAAACAGTATTGAAATGCACATTATAAAATTATCTTTTCAATCATCCGGACACATTTGTGTTGTTACCAAATAAGGTCAACCTTTGTGTTGTTACCAAATTTCCATTAACATTTTGCAGAGCGGCCAATGTACTCGGTGGGTGTCATGTGAGACCTCTCGCCCGACCTGCGATGTGTTTGTCGTGAGAGACTTGTCATGTAGATAGCTTGCTCAACGCGGAGGGTGTGATCACATTTTCGCACTATGCAAATGATGTGCCCATGTCAACGAGGGTACAGCAAGGTGTTAGACAATGTAATAGGGCGTTATTTACTTATATACGTATTACCACACGTATTGTGTGTTGGATACGGTGTGTACATTTGCCCACTATATTAACACGAAGCCTCTACAAATCCAAGTATGGTTCCTGCCATAACTTTGATATGGTATCAGAGCTTCCCCTCCATGACCTAGCTGCCAAAGAAAATCGCCTCTACCGCCTCTGTGATCCAGCCACCGCCGCCACCACGACCAAGCCCCTGCCGTCGCTGCAGTATTTCTGCCGCCGCTGCTGTGATCCAGCCGCCACCTCCGCCAAACAAGATCTACAAACCAGAAACCCATAAATTCCCAGCTGAAATCCTGCCGCGGCACCAACTTATGTCGTCGCCGAGCTGGCCTCGTCCTCATCTCCAACTGCCTTTGCTGCTGCACTTGGAGCTCCTCCGACGCAGCTTATCACGTGGGAGAACGCCCTAGTGTGGAAGGCGCTTGTCGTCCATGCACTCTGTGGTGCCTGCGTGCTCGAGTTGGTTGAAGGATCTGACAAGGCCCCCAACAAGCTGATCAAAACTGAAGACATCAACAAAAAGAAGGTCACAATCCAAAACCCTGAGTATGTCTCAGGGACCGCTCGTGATCATCAAGTTCTCCATTGGCTCCTGAACGCATTATCCCTTGACGTCTTGGCCCATGTCATCGGCCTGGAGACGTCTGCTGGGGCATGGGATGCCATCAATGCCCATGTATTCGCCTCGTCAAAGTCCAGGGTCCAGCATCTGCGATCCGCACTTATCGAGACCAATAAGAACAACATGTCTACGAGAAATACTTTACCAAGATGAAGACTATTGCCCAAGAGCTTGCTGCTGCCGGAAAGCCTCTCGGTGACGATGAGATTGTTTGTTACGTTCTGAAGGGCCTTAGTAACTCGTACAACTCTCTCATTACTGTTGTTCATGCCAATCCTGGCACCACACTTGGTGATCTATTCAGTCAGGTTCGGCTTTTGATCGCATGCACAAGTCTTATGACACCAACTTCTCTTCCTTAGCTCACCTTGCTCGCCGTGGAGGAGGTGCTCCCTCGGGTAGACATGAGCGCCAGCAAGATGACTATGGCATCCAAGATCGTTGGCGCCATCGTGATGATGATAACCGTGGTCGCTATGAGGACCGTGGCAGGCAGCAGAAGGACTACCGTGACCATAGTGGTCGCCAGGATGACCGCGGCTACCGTGAGCGTGATGGAGGTGGTGGATATCAAGGCCCCTGTCCTCTTGCTGATGAGCGTCCCTGTCGTCGCGATGATCGAGATCTCCATGATGATGGTGGGCGTCGGCGTGATCGGTACCCTACCCCTATGTGGGTACCACTTGCCAGATCTGTAACATTCATGGGAACCCTCCCAAGGACTTCTGGTGGCGCTATGGAGATGACCGTGGTGACAATGGTGACTATGGAAACAAGGGTGCCAACTATGCTGGAGTCGACACCAATTGGTACTATGACACTAGTACCACCGATCACATCACTGGTGAGCTGAACAAGCTCTCCGCATATCATATATACAATGGACAAGATCGTGTTCGTACTGCTGAAGGCACATGTATGCACATTAGTCATTCAGTTTTGCGCAATCTCATAAATATTTTAAACTCAATTCCATATTGCATGTTCCTAGTGCATCTAAAAATCTCCTATCTATCCATAGATTTACCCTTGATAATCATGTATTTATTGATTTTCTTCTTTTTAACTAAGGACCAAGCAACACGGCGGATCATGTTTAAAGGCCCTTTCTATGGAAGCATCTATACCTTGATGCCCATCTCCAATGAGTCCTCCAAGCATGCATTCATCACAATAAAGCCGTCATCCTCTACATGCCATTGCCTCTTAGGACATCCATCTTCATTCGTGGTTCAACAAGTTCTTAAAAGAAATAAAATATCTTACATCCTAGAGATTATTCCATATGTCTGTGACTCTTGTCAGTTGGCCAAGAGCCACCAGGTGCCATGCCCTACCTCTACTAATAGGTCGATTGTTCCTTTAGAACATATGTTTTCTAATGTATGGGGTCCTGCCCCTCTCTCTACTGGGAAACTGTAACATCCCAGGATTAGCACCTCGAAATAGACATGACACATGTTTGTGCATTGCATTCATGCATAAGAAAATCCAGGAAATTTTTGCGCAAAACTAAAAAAGCTATAAAGGGATCAAGATCTCTCTTGTTCTGATGGAAACATTAGGGCAGGTGCGACGGATTTTGACATGACCTCTACTGTACTTCTATGTTTGGGGGGAAGGCTATTCAAATTTGAATATTCAAAAGATATATTTCAATTATAAAAGAATTGAAAATAGAATTATAACTGGAAATTGTGTTACAAATACAAATACATATTTGAGATATTATTTATGATTAAGATATAATTAATCATAAGTATAAGAATACAAAAGGAATGAATTGAATTATTCTATAATATAATATGATCATATAATAATTATTACAATTGAGAAACAATTCAATAAAATAAAATTATTAAAATAATAACCTTTATTATTACATATATATACATAAGGTATTATTGTTCTTTTACAATAAAAGAACAAAAGTAAATTATAGGAAACAAATAAATTGATAAATGAATTTCATAAGTGAAATAATATTTATTACAAGAAAAAATATATACAAAGTCCTTTACAAATGAAAAAGTAAATTACAATAGAAGTAAGTAAAACCTAAAACTAAATTAATCTTCACTTTCTCCATCTTCTAAATTTTTTCTTAATATTCCGATCTTACACCTGCAATTAACAAAAATAAAAATAACAAAAATAAAAATAAGAAAATGATTAGTGGTTCAACCTTTGCTCTCAGTATGACAGTGAAATGCACTGTTTGGACACATCATTGAGCTTATAATTGAAGGGGCAAGTTTCACCAATGTGTATATCTGATCTTATCATAAAAAATTGGCTTCGGGCTTGGCATCATAAGCCATGGGCAAGTTTCACCTTGATTTAAAATAGTAAACAGATAAGAAGTAAAAACTATCAGAAAATATCAAGGAAGTACTTGATCTGATCCATGAGTCACATCAAGCAAACAAGCTGCTCACACAGCCATGCATGTGGGTGTGCTGTCAACACAGCAGTAGCCCTAGGAAGGAGACAAGAAAGAAAATTCATGTATACAAAGGGGTGAACCATCCATAGCAACAAGCTACCATTCCACCTCCACACTTCAGAGCACATTCCCCATCTTATCATCTTATCATCAACCCAAGAACACATAGATCATCCCACCAAAACCTCATCCAATCAATGGTTGCTTCAAGAAGCCATCCAATAGCTAGGACAAGGAGGATACTCAGATCAAGCCAACAACAAGGGAAAAGTTCAAACACTGGCAATGAATCCAGGAGGAGAAGGCCAGAGTTTAGCTTCTGTAGTAGATCAAGAAGAAGTAGGCCAGTATATAATAGAGGAGCAAGCTACAATTGTAAATAATAGCTGATCAAGGGGAAGCCAAGCTCGCATATGATTTGCTCAAGATCTACTATCAACTTATCCACATCAGGTAGCAAGGTAAATAAAAGTACCACCAGATTATGTAGCATCTGATCTTAATAGTTTGCACTATCAGGATCAGGGGTAGATAAGGGGACCAACATCCAATATAAATGATTACAACTACCCTTCAACTATATCTGGCCTAGGAGGATGAGAAGTAATATTTTTCTCAGACTTGCATAGAGCTTCTATGCAAAACTCATCACAGGGAAGTAAAGAAAACCAAAAACCTTAATATCTGTTCTTAATAATAAAAATGCCTCAGTCTTTTGCATCATGGGCAGATCAAAGGCAACAGATCCTATCATCATGGAAGCACCACTGTTCACACTCTAATAAGGCACCACAGTGGCATATTCCAAATAGTAAAAGCCACTACGAGGTTTAACACAACACATCAAGTACCAAATTTGTTCTTATTAGATTTTGTTAGGAGTAAATAGTTGTGTAGGGAATAACCCTCAGATCTACATGTGCCTGGATGCAAGAATCATCATAGGGTATATAGGGTGCCAACCATAACATCTGTTCCTCTATAATATGTTGGCCTCAATTTCCACATCATTGGCAAGGAAATAATCTACCTTATTTTTCATCGGTGCATCATCAAGTGTATGACCTTATCAAGTAAAACCACTAAGCACAGCAGAGCATGCACAATAGGAAACCATTATGCACACTCTAATGGAGGCACCATAGTGGTAGCTATTAAGAAAAAGCTTTGCTAATGAGACAATCATATCAACTCAAATAAAAGAACATCATCTTCCTAGCCAAATCCTAGGAATCAGTTATAATTATCTCACTATCATGTTGATAGTATACATATTTGTTCATTATCTCACTTATGATAAATTCAAATCATCTTCCTAATACTTTTTAGGAATCATTTACACAAGTTATTCATCAGGTTAGCTACAACAAAATAAGCTAACCATAAAGAATGAATCATTTTTTTCAACTCTTGTTCAAAAGCATCAAGTCTGTGCCACTTATCTAGTCCAGAGACTAGAAGACATTGAATAGATTATCAAGCCTAAGCTGATAATATGATCTCTGTGGCAACCAAGCCACAAGTGCTACCAGGCCTGGAGTGACCAAGCCAAGGTATTGCTTAGCAACCACCAACAATTGAAGACAAAGGGTTCTAATCGGATCATTTTCCTAAGTATAAACACTAGGAGTCATTTGGAGATGGTTATCAACATATCACAAGCTTAACACTTATAACAAGTTGATAGCAAGACATATCTGCTTGAGAAGCAGGTTTCTTGGATACAAAACCAAGGATCAAGTATATAACTTCACTATCACATGTGTCAAATATTATTATATTCACTAGCAGCTGATAAATATAGTATCCACTTTCTACCATGAATTCCCAACCAGAATCCAGTTCAACAGAATAAATCACTAACCAATAACAGAGCATTGTTAGTAAACTATGCTCACAACCACAGAACCACTAACCCAAATTAGTATCACTGGAGCACTTGCTCATCCAAGTTCAAGGATTTTTGGCTAGCAATAGATCAAAAACAAACAATCATAGTAGAACCATGGATCAGGGCCATTAGCACAAAGGCTGGTCACATGGAATCAGAGCTCACCGAGGGTGCAAAGCATCTAGAGCATAGGCTTGACGAATCCATAGAACAACTCCTGTACAACACCGTCAATGAATCAGCGGAAGCACCAGATGCCGGGGTTGCATTGTCTGCGCCGTCCCATAGTTATCAGGAGCAGGAGACACCAGGGTTGCGCCTGCGCACCTTCCCGCCAGCGTCGAGTTGAGGAAAATGAGTCCAGGTCGACGGAGAGTACCACAGGACCACCAGCACACGACGACCTCAAGACCGAACCCTAGCATCAGAAATGAAAGGGGGCAATCTCGTTAGGGCCTCGAGGCCAAATCAAATCGGAGGGATAGATCGGCCAGGCGGCGGTGGAGCTTCAATAGCCGGTGGCGGCAGCCGAAATGGCCGGCGTCGACGGAATCGAGCCAGAGATGGGCGGTGCCATCTGCTTCGCTAGAGAGAGGGCGAGCGAGGAGGGAGAGGATATGGTCTAGGTCAACTGACCGAATGGACTGGACTAGGTGGTCTAGCCCAACCCAGTGGGATTGACTGACCTGTGGGCCCAAATCTGAAAATATAAAGGGAAATAGAAAAAAATAGGTAAATCAAATTACTTAAATGCCCTTGTGACATTTAAAACTCTAGAAACATATAGAAAAATCATAAATATATAATATATCCAAATAACCACAAAAATGAGATCTATCTAAGAAAAATATAAACTACTTGTGTGACCCATCGGCAGGGTGTCTCAACTTCCCGTCTTTCTTATGTTCTTCTTTGTGCCATCGCAACAACTTGGCATGCTCTTTGTTTCTGAACATGCGTTTCAACCTTGGTATTATAGGAGCATACCACATAACCTTAGCAGGAACCCTCTTCCAGAGGGGCTCTCCCTCAACATCACCAGAGTCATCTCGTCTGATCTTATACCGCAATGCATTGCATACCGGGCATTTATCTAAATTCTTATACTCCTTACCGCGGTAGAGGATGCAGTCATTAATGCATGCATGTATTTTCTGCATATCTAATCCTAGAGTACAGAGAGTTTTATTTGCTTCGTACGTACTCTCGGGAAGTTCGTTATGTTTTGGAAACTTCGACTTCATTATTTTCAGCATCTTTTCTAATGAGGAGTCCGTTAGACCACACTTTGCCTTCCATCGCAGCAATTTCAGTGTGGTACCGAGCTTTGTGCTGCCATCTTCGCAATTTGGGTACAACAATTTCTTCTGATCATCTAACATGCCCTCTAACTTCAACTTCTCATTTTCTGTTTCATAGTCTCGCTTTGCATCAGAAATGACCCTACCAAGTTTATCAGCGGGCTCATCTGATGCCCGTTCTTCACCTCCTTCCTCTTCATTGTCTTCCATTGCAGTATCACTGTATTCAGAAAACATATGTTGGTAGTTGTTATCATCATCTTCTTCTTCACTGTCTTCCATCATAACCCCTTTTTCCCCGTGCTTGGTCCAACAATTATAGTTGGGCATGAAACCTTTCGTAACCAGGTGGCCGCGAATGATTTTCGAGGAAGAGTACTCCTTGTTGTTCCGACATTGAACACATGGACAACGTATAAAACCATTCTCTTTGTTTGTCGTAGGCACATCGATAAATTTATCCACGCCTTTAATGTACCCGGGTACACGCTGGTCACCGTACATCCATTCCCGACCGTTTATCTGCATCATATAATTAAGTTTATCAAAAAGGGACATCTTAAATAGTGAAATGACCAATTCACATCGACACATGCATTGTATCAATGACAGAGAAAAGATAAGATCACTAACCTCGATCGAGGGAAATAAAGAGGAGAAAGCTCAAGTGCGTCTCGGACACCTTCTATATTTTTGTTCTGTGAGAAATTGAACGGGATCATTCACTCAAACGTTTCATCAAACACCTTGAATGCATGTATAGGAAAAAAAATGAACTAACACACCTCTTACACCTTCCACCAAAAAAACAGAGGGGAGGCAGAAGGTTAGAGCGTCGTATTTATAGAGGGTGGGATCATATGTCCCGGTTTGTAACACAAACCGGGACTAAAGGTGTGTGCCAGGCCACGTGGCTGGCGCCCAACCTTTAGTTCACCGGCATGCACCCCTACCAACCGGAACGCATGTCTCCGGCCACCGTGCCCGCTCGAACCGGGACGCGTGCCAGCATTAGTCCCGGTTCGTGGCGCAACCGGAACTAATGCTGTTAGGGGCGCGAATGGATAGTCTGTTTTCTACTAGTGATAGAAGGATTAGCAAGTGAATCCGAGCAAGATTCAAGGAGCGTCTGTGAGTTCAGCGGCTCACGTAAATGTAAAGGGAAGCTGGCATGTTACGGCTCGAAAAAACACAAGTACACAACATGAATAAACTTTATATTAATTCCAGGTGTACAAGAGTGTGTATATCCTTTTACAAATATGCAAATCATTCAGACACCAAGCATAGGGAAGATACACTTTGGGCCTGAATGGAAACTTAAGGAATCATATGAACTGAAACAAATGAAAAGACATGCAAATTACGAGGATGATTTGCATTCGGAGGGACATGATGTATGTCACAACGATGCATGGTTTGAGATGGGTGGATAAATCAGATGGGGCAGGCGAAGTTTCCGGGGCATTTCTTGCCGCAATGGTTGAGGAGGAGGGTGAGGTCGACGGGGACGTTGAGGTGGATGCCAAGGACGTTGGCCTTGATGGCAGTGCAGAGACAGAGGGCGGCGTCGAGGTCGGCGAGACCGTGGAGCAGCGGGCAGCATTGCTCGTTCGCTGGCACGCCCAGCTTGAGCTTGACCAGGTTCAGCACATTGGCGCACACCTCCAGCTTCAGGGTGCCGATCGAGCAGTGGCCGGTGGATGGCGTGGGCAGGACGGGCGGTGCGATGATCGGCGTGGGGGTGGGGCAGTATGGCGTGCAGCCATGGGCGACGGTGGCTAGGAGGACCAGGTTCAGGGCGAGGAAGAGGGCAAGCTGGGAGGGCGCCATTGCACTGATCGAGCAAGCTAGCTAGCTATTAGCTAGTGATCTTAGTACAACAGGTTTTGTTGCTTGGGATGGGTTTCATTGGATGGTTTGGACTGCTATTTATAGCCCAGGTGTAGATGTCACCCGTGACCGAACGATCATTGGAGCTGAGAGCTGCGCCAGGCCACTCTCCTTTCTACATCGATCGAATTTAAAAGTAATCTTGACAGAAGATAGGACATGGAAATGTATATGCTGGAGGCGCTAGGAGCTGGCATTGCATCAAATTGAGGGTCACGGGACGAATATATATTGGATCCACACAAAATAAAAAGGATCTGTTGTATGGTTCCGATTCCATGTAGTGGCCATACATGTTACTATACCTTTCACAATCTGGTTTATTATACTGGCAGTTTGGCTTGTATAGACACGCACGCACATCTGGCTGTTAGGTTAATAATTTGTTAGTACTACAGCCGCAATAGTTTTGCTGACATGTAAGTTCAATACTGACAAAGGGATTAATTACTCCCAGACGGCGGCGAAGAGCAGAGTTATACCAAGAAGTAGACCAATTCGCCTAGGGAGAAAGTTGACCTTTGATCATGTAAAATCTTATATTTTACTCTTTTATACATTAACTAGCACAGTGCCTCATGCAAATGCGAGGGCACAATCCTTAGCGTGTTAAAAGTGATTCAGTAGCTAATTTGCAATTTTATGAATATTCAAATTATTTGACTGAAAGTAATAATATTCTATGTTTACTATAAATATAGTGATAAATAAAATAATGCATTTTGGTACGCCATCTTTAACCAACTTCAACTTTTAGGCATTATGATAATTCCATTTTCGAAAGCACCATATGTGCAATCCTTTGTGATGTTTGTAAGATTTATCATTGAGATTGGGATCATCTCTATTTACATGTGAAAACAAAATTATATATTTGTATTTAGGTTCTACTTGAGAAAATACCACATGATGACTATATGATCTTTACTATTAAAAGGGAGTTGGTGGCTTACTTTGACCATCAAACATTGGAAAAATCTAGTCCGGCCAACATGCCTGTCAAACAGGGGACCGACCTCAACAGCTCGATTGATTTTTACTGTTGATGACCCCATCTCGATCTCTCTCCTTGTCGATGCCTTCGCTCCAATCTAACGCGGCGCCTCCCCTGGCACCACCCGCCCCTACTCCCCATCATTTTCAACGTTATGTAGTGAAGTCCCAATCTTGCTTCTGTCCGCTTGTAGAGTCTGGGCTACGACAACCTCCGGTTCCCCTCTACTCCATGGCACCTGTTCACGAAGACATCGCCATCGGCCAAGGGAAGCAGTAAGCCATCGTCCCCGACCTCCTCCCATGGAACCCTAGCACAGGGTGTCGCCGTCGTCCCTCCCGTCTTGCCCACCGCCTCAGCCGCCCTCCACCTCAAGGTACGGCCTCCTCCAACTCTGTCCCTCCTCCAGCAATACCTCCAGCCTCTTCCAGTACCGAGCTCGATGCTGTGAGACTACCTGTCGACCACCTCCAAGCCGAACGTTGTTTTTATTCTAGAGCGCCTCCAGCCCGAGGGTGGACTTCTCCTCTAGCCGGACTTCATCTGCGATCGCTGACGGTGCTTTCTATCCGGTTCCTAGGGGAGTAAGTGGGTATAATCATCTATCATATTGAATTCATGATTTCTGACTAGGAGGAACATAATCTCAGAATGGGTTGGTAGTCAAATCCTGCCTTACATGGGTTTATCAAGATTAGATAGAAATTATTCTACACAGATGGATGCTACCTCACTAGAAGTATATGTAGTGCTCACTAGCTGAATCATGATGAAGTGGTGTGCGTTTTTTGTTCAGAAACTATGTTAGTCACTAAGTGAGATGGATTCCACTACAACAATTTACCTGATTTTGCTTGCAAGCACACAAAACACTTGTGCACCTACAGTGACACCTATATCATTGTACTTGGATACATGCGAGGGATTTATTTTAGGCCAAAAACCCAAAACTGAGTCGAACATTGCTTGTATGTATAGCGAATCCTGTCTCATAGTGAAACCCAAAAGAGACTCCATAGTCAAGTTTCCGTATCTCCTTTATGTAACCATAGTATGTGTCATTTTGCCCATTCTTGTCCATTGCATCAAAGCGGACACCACTGTTTTGGTTGGTGCTCTTTTTATCTTGGGTGATCGCATAAAATGTATTCCTATTTATTTCGTACCCTTAGAAATTCAATATAGTAGAAGATGGTGACGCGCCCAACAATTATAGCTGATCTCCAACAGTACGTAGTGTCATTCATGAGATGTGTCTGCAACCAACCGCCAAAAGACTTCATGTGTTCATCTCGAATCCATGAGTCAGGCTTCCCCGGGTTGTTAGAGCGTACAATATTCTTGTGTTCCTCGATATAAGGAGCTGCCAAGGTGGAATTCTATAAACCTGTGTAGTGTGCTTGAGTGAAAGATTCCCCGTTCCTAAATATCAATGCTTTCTTTCCTAGCGTGCCTTTTCCACTCATTCTCTCCTCATGCCGCGAGTCAGGAACACCAAACGGCTTAAGGTCAAGAATAAAGTCAACACAAAACTCAATGACCTCCTCTGTTCCATAGACCTAGGAGATGCTTCCTTCTGTCCTAGCACGGTTATGAACATATTTCTTTAAGACTCCCATGAACCTCTCAAAGGGGAATGCAGGACCGAGAATGGTAATCTCTTCCACTAGGTGAACCAGGAGATCCGTCATAATATTGAATAAGGATGGTGGGAACACCAACTCAAAACTAACAAGACATTGTACCACATCCTTCTATAAGCTTGGTAGAATATCTAGATTGATTACCTTCTGAGATATTGCATTGAGGAATACACACAGCTTCACAATGGGTACTCGAACATTTTTCGGTAGAAGCCCCCTCAATGCAATAGGAAGTAACTGCGTCATAATCACGTGACAGTCATGAGACTTCAGGTTTTGGAATTTTTTCTCTACCATATTTATTATCCCCCTTATATCAGACGAGAAGTCAGACGGCACCTTGATATTGTAAAGGACTTCAAAAAATATTTCCTTCTCTTTTTTGGTAAGAGCATAGCTGCCAGGACTTAAGTGATGCCATTTATCTTTCTTGTTCTGTGTATGCATGTTCTTTAGGTTTTTCATAAGTTGTTGGTTATCCTGTGCTTCTGGTGTATCTTTTGTCTTCCCATACACGCCCAGGAATCCTAGCAGGTTTAACCAAAGATTCTTCGTCACGTGCATCACGTCGATTGAAGAGCGGACATGTAGGAATTTCCAATAGAGTAGCTCCCAAAATATAGATTTCTTCTTCCACATGGGCGCGTGTTCGATAGCGACGTTGTTCAGAACAGATTGACCGCCAGGACCCTTTTCCAAGATTAATTCTATGTCCTTGACCATACCAAATACACCATCACCAGCAGGGAGGTCTGGCTTCTTTCGGTGATCTGCCTCACCTTTGAAATGCTTGCCTTTCTTTCTTACGGGATGATTGGTCGGAGGAAATCGTCGATTCCCCAAGTACACAAACTTCTTGTATTTATGCAAATATGTACCTTCACTCTTATCTAAACAGTGCGTGCATGCCTTATATCCCTTGTTTGTCTGTCCTGAAAGGTTACTAAGAGCAGGCCAATCATAGATGTTTATGAAAAGCAACGCTCGTAGGTCAAATGGCTCCTGTTTGTTCTCATCCCACACACGTACACCTGGTTTGCCCCACAGCTGTAAGAGTTCTTCAACTAAATGGCCTTAGGTACACATCAATGTCGCTACCGGGTTGCTTCGGATCTTGGATGAGCACTGCATCATAATGAACTTATGCTTCATGCACAACCAAGGAGGAATGTTGTAGATACATATAGTCACATGCCAGGTGCTGTGACTATAACTCTGCTCCCCAAAAGGATTCATGTCATACGTACTTAGAACAAACCATAAGTTCCTTGCGTCACCTCCAAAGTTTGGGAAGTCTCTCTCGATTTTCTCCATTGCGACCTATCAGCGGGGTGTCTCAACTTCCCGTCTTCTTACGGTCTTATTTGTGACATCGCAACAACCTATGATTCTCTTTGTTTCTGAACATGCGTTTCAACCGTGGTATTATAGGAGCACACCACATAACCTTAGTAGGGACCCTCTTTCGGGGGGGGGGGGTGGCTCTCCCTCAACATCACCAGGGTCGTCTTGTCTGATCTTATACCATAATGCAGTGCATACAGGGCATTTATCTAAAAATTCTCATACTCCTCACCGCGGTAGAGGATGCAGTCATTAATGTATGCATGTATCTTTTGCACATATAATCCTAAAGGGCAGAGAGTTTACTTTGCTTCGTACGTACTCTTGGGAAATTCGTTATGCTTTGGAAGCTTCGGCTTTATTATTTTCAGCAATTTTTCAAATACGGAGTCAGCTAGACCACACTCTTCCTTCCATCGCAGCAATTTCAGTGTGGTACCGAGCTTTGTGCTGCCATCTTCGCAATTTGGGTACAACAATTTTTTTGATCTCCTAACATGCCCTCCAACTTCAACTTCTCCTTTTCTGTATCACTGTCTCGCTTTGCATCAGAAATAACTCTACCAAGATCATCAGCAGGCTCATCTGATGCCCGTTCTTCACCTCCTTTCTCTTCATTGTCTTTCATTGCAGTATCACTATATTCAGGAAACATATGATGATAGTTGTTATCATCATCCTCTTCTTCTTCATTGTTTTCCATCATAACCTCTCTTTCCCTGTGCTTGGTCCAACAATTATAGTTGGTCTTGAAACCTTTCATAACCATGTGGCCGCGAATGATTTTCGAGGAAGAGTACTCCTTGTCATTCCGACATTAAACACATGGACAACACATAAAACAATTCTCTTTGTTTGCAGTAGCCACATCGATAAATTTATCCACTCCCTTAATATACCCGGGTTCATGCCGGTCACCATACATCCATTCCCAACTGTTCATCTGTATCATATAATTAATTTTATCAAAAACCATTACAGAACATCATAAATAGTGAAATGATCAATTCACATCGACACATGCATTGTATAATGGTAGATGAAAAGATAAGGTTGCTAACCTCGATCGAGGAGGAAAGAAAGAGGAGAAAGATCAAGTGTGGATCAGGCACCTCCTATATTTTTGTTTTGTGAGAAACTAAACAAGATCGTTCACTCAAACATTTCATCGAACACCTCGCATGCATAGGAAAAAAATAAACTAGCACACACCTCTCATACCTTCCACCAAGAAAAAAAGAGGGGAGACAGAGGGCTGGGGCGGCGTATTTATAGGCAGGACGCATGCGTCCCGGTTTATAACACAAACCGGGACTAAAGGTATGCGGCCGGCCACGTGTTTGGCGCTATAACTTTCGTCCCATTTTGTGTTACAAACGGGACAAATGCTCCCTCACGAACCGGGATGGATGCCTTCGGCTCCCGTGCGACGCGATGACTGCTCGAAACGGTACGAATGCAAGCATTAGTCCCATATCATGGCCAAATCGGGACAAATGCTCTGGGCTGCTCCGAATGAAAGGCATTTTTTCTACTAGTGTAGCACTGAAGCTAAATACAAGTCACTTGCGAATGCCATGACTGAGTTGATTTGGGTTAAGGCCCTGCTTACTGAACTTGGAGTAAAATTAAAGGAAGATCCAAGTGACAATTTGGGTGCTACCTATTTGTTTTTGGAAAGGAGCATATATTAATATCAGATGATACCAATTGCACCCAGCCTCTGCAACAACGCATTGTCCTAGCGGCCACACGGATGCACACGGCAAAAAAAAGAAGAATTACAAAAAATAAAAGTCCCACTATAGTGACTCATTCATTAAAATAGTAGTACTATCACCACCAAGACAGCATCAGAAGTCCACCTTCTCCAAAAACGACGCCTCTAAGAAGGGAACAGTGCACAAACACCATCATCGCCCGATCAAAGATCTAGGTTTTCACCCTGAAGAAAGTCCACACTCTCAAAACAATACCTTCAACAAGGCCATTGTCAGGCACAACCAATTAAGTCCAGACCCTGGATTTTTACCTGAGAGGTAGAACCATGAACCTGTCCTGTGCAGTCGTCCCCACTTGCATGCCACTGCTCCAAATCACAAGTCACCTAGCCAATTCCTCATCACCACCTAGACTCGAACCACCATTGTCTGTCCTCAGATCTCGGTCTCCATGGCTTTCTCCGTCAACACCATGGAACGAGAACATGCCCCATGATAATAACAGCCAACAAAGCTTCGAAGCACACCCTCTGAAACCAAACGGTCAGGGTAAAACATGGGTGCGTACGACCGAATTCAACCCTTCCAGGAAACTCACGGCATAATAGCACTTATGGAGTTCGTCGACGGAGCCTTCCGGAACAGGACACAGAAATCAGATCAATGGCTTGAGAGGGATCCAGGACCACCTCCTTTATTGAACCGAGCCAGCAACCCCCATGCCACCCGCGGAAACTAGCAGGATCCGCCGCAAGATGACAAGACCACCGGGCCGACCATTCTGACGGAGAAGGAGGCCACCACCACCATGCCGAGGGAAGATGCCCCAAGCGCCCTAGTTTCACAGACAACGCCCGGGTCGCCTGGGTGCCGGCGTCGAGGCCAACGGACGGGACAGATCGCGGCTAGTCCCAGATCCCCACTTCCGCCTGCCGCCATCTGGGCTGAGGATCACCGGCCGCTGCTTGCCGCAACACCATCGCCAAACCAGCCCGGACGGACGCCGCCGCCTTCTCGCCAGATCGCGATCAGGGACGTCGCCGCCTCCATGCGCCCAGGTATTTGCCTGGCGACGATCCGGGCGGCGGCGGCGGGAAGGAGAGAACACGGGAGGTAGGGCTCGACGGGGAGGGGAGGCCGCCCGGCGCGGCGCAGCGCCGCCACACGGGTGTGGGAGACATTGAAATTGATTTCTATTTGGCTATCAATCATGTGTTTCATGTTCGGACTAAACACAATAAAATTGATTTCTATTTTGTCAAAGAACGTGTTGCAAATAACCACCTAGCCATTCGGTTTATCTCAAGTGGTGATCAAGTTGCAGATGGTTTTTGCAAAGGCACTTCCACTCAAGAAATTGAACAAGTTCAAGCGTAATCTCAACCTGTCTACATGTTTCTATTAAGAGAGGCCGTTACACAATGTAATAGGACATTATTTACTTATGTACGTATACCACACGATACTGTGGGTTGGATATGAACATGTACGCTGTACACGTGTGCCCACTATATTAACACAAAGCCCGTACAGATCCAAGTACGGTTCCTGCCATAATCCTGTGTTTCATGTTTGGACAAAATACATTGAAAATGATTTCTATTTTATCAAAGAACATTGGAAATAACCACCTAGCCATTCGGTTTGTCTCAAGTGATGATTAAGTTACAGATGGTTTTACAAAGGCACTTCCATTCAAAAAATTAAACGAGTTCAAATGTAATCTCAACTTGTCTACATGTTTTGATTAAGGAAGACTTTTAGACAATGTAATAGGGCATTACGTATACCACACGTACTGTGTGTTGAATATGAACACGTACGCTGTACACGGGTGCCCACTATATTAACACGAAGCCCGTACAGATCCAAGTATGATTCCTGCCATAACTTTGGTACAAGGCTATGCTGCTCTGTGTGAGTTATGTGCATGCTCCAAGGATGTCTACATCAGCGGGGGAACATACTGTCAAGATGGTGCCCGAGGCGGAGAATACACATGCTTCAATGGTACATTCAAGGTGTCCATCACAGGACCATCAAAAATGTGTCCAACATGGAGGATGTCTATGCCTCAAGGGTTTTCTCAACGCAAGGTGTTACCTCCAATCTATCATTAAAAAACGAGTTACTTCCGGTAAATTCTAACTCGTGGGCTGTTCCATTCGTGTAACCCGATCTGACGAAGAGTACACAATGCATGATATCATGTTAGGATATTCATGTAAAATATTCTCATACATTCACCCTAAAGACCTATATCACTCATTGTATGATTTAGCCGGTAGGGAAAAACTATAATCTCGCACCACTACCCTCATTTCCCTAGAAATAGAGAACCCTGCATTCAAAGGAAGGAAATTCTAAAATAAAGAGACATTTTCTCGTTTCATTATCACATTGTTACTATCTTATTGTAGGTAGCACTAGTGCAGACGGGGGCCTTTAACACCGGTTCATAAGGCCCTCTAACATCGCTTGTAGAACCGCTGTGGACGGTTCGGTGTTAGAGCCCCCCTTTAACACCGGTTCTTATACGAACCGGTGTAAAAGGGTGGCCCACGTGTGGCTGCCGCAGTGCTCAGACCCCCCTTTAACACCGGTTCGTAACACACCGGTGTTAAAGGTTTTGTGCCGCGGCAGAAAAAAGAGATAAATCTCTGCCGCGGCAGGAAAACGTCCTAAATCTCTGCCGCGGCAGAGTTCTGCCGCCGCCCCGTTCTGGGCGTATTTCTACGGCGCGGCAGGGACGGGGAGGGGGGAGGGGGAAATCGATCGGAAGCGGTATATACACATACATCGTCGTCGGTACATACGAGTACATGAATAATTAAACAACTATTATTATACACAAACATCGTCATTGTGTGGTATTGTCCGTAAACGTTGAAGCATCAAGTACAAGACAAACACGTTCAAACATCTAAAGAGTTTTTGGATATTTAAAGAGTTCTCCGCCAGGCGTGACGACCTCATCAAGTATGAACCCCGCCAATTTCTCTTGAATGGCTCGTATGCGGTCAAATGGTAGGAGTTGGTCCCGCATCCGTTCGATCTGAATATATATGAAGAATGAGGTCAACATATATATAAGAATAAAAATCAACACAATTGATGGTAATAAAATAATGTTGTGTACTTTGTTTACTTACTCTAAGTTGTTCTAGTGCGGCTTGGCCCGTCGCACATATCATGTTACGAATGAACTCGCAAACATAGTACCCACATAATTTATTGCCGGGTCCATGCGCGCACTTTACGAGAATAGAGAGTTCAATCAAAATAATAATCAATAAAGCATGATAAAATGGAATTGGAAGCAGAATCAAAGAGATACGCAGACCTAGCTAGCTAGTATTACTTATATTTTGGTCTACAAATTTTAGTTCTTCTGACCATTCACCCACGGTCCTGTCCGTGAACCTTTTCCAAACCATGTCCGGCAAAGAAAATGGATAAATGAGTAATTAATTACTTGTTGTCACGAAAGTTGCCGATCTAGTGCGATAATATGATTGAAATTAACTCTGGAGCATCTCTCTAAAGTCTGCCCATAGCTCTTTTTCTTTTCGTAACGAGTCCATGACAAGGACTTTTCCTGAGTCAGGTTGAATGACTAGCAGAATAAAGTGAAACCTAAGCACGCATAACTCATCATTAGTTAAACTTAATATCGAGTAAGCCGAAACAGAATGTGTACAATAATGACTATAGTCTTGCATTGAGCATTGCCTCCTGATGGGTGTCTCTACCTCTTGTTTGTCACGCACCCCTCATATGTATACCATAACTTTCTTGTCTAGCCTCAATGGGGTAACGCCCTCGAATTGGTCCTATTCAAATTTTTAGCGATTTTCGTCAAACCCATATAGAAACGATTTAAAGACACCCACCAAGCCCTTACATGAGGGTGAAAAAAAGAAGTAATACCATTACACAATAATTCGGAATAGAACCCACATGAAACATATATATACAATAACAAATCAACGAGTCAAGAATACAAATTTATATTACAATAAAAGTGATACATTATCCGAGGTTAGATAAGAATACAAATGGGATTAAGAGTTCTGAAGAATAACCAATAACGTTCATAACCCTACCTAGACCAAGCCGGAACGGTAACCCTGCTATTGTCGTTGATCTCATACCTGTCAAAGTCAGCCAACGGTTGCCGACACAAAGAAGGAAAAATAAAATGAGGATAAGTACAAGTACAAGTGTATAAGAGGATTTTAGTTGGTGAGCCACCAATCTCGATTGAGAAATAACTGTTTACCTATCTAGTGATCTATCTCCATTTGCATCTTACTATATCTTAAACATTGCTAGGATAATTGACGCCGGAAATTAATTAATGAGGTATATACACCTTTAGTCCCACATCTTGGCCGTAAGAGCATTTTAGTCCAACATCTTGCAAAATTAGCAATACTAGTCCCATAACTTGCATCCCGAGAACATTTTAGTCCAATCTAATCAAACTTTAATAAATTTGACTAAATTCGTCCACAAATGACGTCAATTTATTTTAATAACCCCTTTATATTTTTCTATGCCATTTGTGTCCTTGACGTGGACTGACAGATGAGTCCATCTATCGGTACAAATAAAATAAATAAGCAAAGATAGGATTCGAACTCCCTACCTTTGCAAAGCAACACACAGGCACAAACCGGTACACCAATAGATGCTAATTGTAACTTAGGAGCACGTCATTCTTTTATAGAACATAAAAACACACCGACATGAAAATGCTCGCGTCTGCTGCTAGCATAATTTTATGCTGCATCTGCACCGAAGCATCATGTCTATTGCTAGCATACTCTTATGCGTCGAGTATGTACCGAAACATCTAGTCACGCGTAGATTGGAATGGTCCAAAATATGTACCCTAGCTTAGTCGTTAACCTAATAGTTAGCTACCGTGTCTATAATAAATTTGAATTTTTTCTTATTCGCAAAAAGGAAAAAGAACAAAATTGAGTTGTAACTGTACTCCCTTTGTCCGCAAATAAGTGTACTTCTAGCTTTTGCCTAAGTCAAGCACTATCAAATTTGACCAACTTTATAGATAAATATAGTAATATATATTATATCAAATTGACATATTATGAAAGTAAATTTGAAAACATATCTGACATATTTAGAGTCATAAATGTTCCTATATTTTCCTATAAAGTTAGTCAAACTTTACTAACTTTGACTTAAGACAAGACTAAAAGTACACTTATTTGCGGACGGATGGAGTAGTTTAGAAAAAAATTATTTTATATTAAGAATTTGCATTTTTTTTAAAAAATTACACAGCTTCGGAGCATGTATATTTGAATGTCTAAAATAAAGAACACATCAGCCGTGTGTGCATGTAGGTGGGCTAGGACACATCAGCGGGAAAGTAATGCATTAAAAAATTGGCGCTCTACAAATAAATCAAGTCGCTTTGTGATCTGTAGTGGCAAGGCTGATTTCTTTAGTAGTGCAGGTAGTGAGTACGACGTCTCTATATTGCGTTTGCATATTTTCTTATTTGTTTTCTTATCTGTACAACCATTGACATGTCGGGTCTACCTATGCAAGCGGCAGAGAGAAAATACACATAGGTCATTTTGCAAAATTTATAATGCTACATGTTAGCTCTAGAATAAGTTACCACCAATTCGGTCAAAATTGCAGAAATTTGGTTGAATTGAACTAAAATGCTCCCGGGTTACAAGTTGTGGGACTAGTATTGCTCACTTTGCAAGATGTGAGACTAAAACGCTCTTACGATACAAGTTATGGGACTAAAAGCGTATATACCTCTTAATTAATCATATATATGAGCAAGATAGAAGGATTAGCAAGTGGATCAGAGCAAGATTCAAGGTGCGTCAGTCAGTTCACCGGCTCATGTACAAAGAAGCTGACATGTTACGGCTCGAGTTAACACAAGTACACAGCATGAATAAACTTTATATTAATTCCAGGTGTACAAGCGTGTATATCCTTTTACAAATATGCAAATCATTCAGACACCAAGCATAGGGAAGATACACTTTGGGCCTGAATGGAAACTTAAGGAATCATATGAACTGAAACAAATGAAAAGACATGCAAATTACGAGGATGATTTGCATTCGGAGGGACATGATGTATGTCACAACGATGCATGGTTTGAGATGGGTGGATAAATCAGATGGGGCAGGCGAAGTTTTCAGGGCATTTCTTGCCGCAATGGTTGAGGAGGAGGGTGAGGTCGACGGGGACGTTGAGGTGGATGCCAAGAACGTTGGCCTTGATGGCGGTGCAGAGGCAGAGGGCGGCGTCGAGGTCGGCGAGACCGTGGAGCAGCGGGCAGCATTGCTCGTTCGCTGGCACGCCCAGCTTGAGCTTGACCAGGTTCAGCACATTGGCGCACACCTCCAGCTTCAGGGTGCCGATCGAGCAGTGGCCGGTGGACGGCGTGGGCAGGACGGGCGGTGGGATGATCGGCGTGGGGGTGGGGCAGTATGGCGTGCAGCCATGGGCGACGGTGGCTAGGAGGACCAGGTTCAGGGCAAGGAAGAGGGTAAGCTGGGAGGGCGGCATTGCACTGATCGAGCAAGCTAGCTATTAGCTAGTGATCTTACTACAACAGGTTTTGTTGTTTGGGATTGGTTTCTTGGGATTGTTTGGGCTGCTATTTATAGCCCAGGTGTAGATGTCACCCGTGACCAAACGATCATTGGAGCTTACAGCTGGGCCACGCCACTGTCCTTTCTATATCGAATTTAAAAGTAATCTTGACAGACGATAGGACATGGAAATGTATATACTGGAGGCGCTAGAAGCTGGCATTGCATCAAATTGAGGGTCACGGGACACATATAGGAAAAATGATACATATAGGAAATGGTGTACGGTTTTTATTCCATGTAGTGGCCATGCATGTTACTATACATTTCGCACTTTGGTTTATTATACTGGCTGTTTGGCTTGTATGGATACGTACGTACATCTAGCTGTTGGGTGAATAATTTGTTAGTACTACAGCCGCAGTGTTTTGCTGACACATGATTTCAATACTGAAAAAGCAAAACAATTAATTTCTAGTAGGAAGAGGTAGATCAATTCGCCTGCGGCCAAGGCAGGTTCAACTTTGATCATGTAAAATCATATATTTACTCTTATACATATTTATTTGATAAAGTAGGATGATGTATGCGTAGGTTGTTTGTCAAAGTATTTATAACATGCTTTTGTAAAGTTAATTATGTTGCATACTCTAGTTATATCTTTAGACTCCCTACCACTCTAGATTCTGTGTTGTTTTGCAAATTGCTTCATTTCTGGTATGCTAATACTTTGTTTTTTACACAAATACAGTGGGGAAGACCCCCACTGTGTCATTTTCATATATATCAGATAAATATTTATAGATTGGAGAGCATTGAAATGCTCAAAAAAGAAAATACAAGGGGATTACAAAGTGTCTAACCATGATGTCATACCCTGAACTAAGCTGGGCTTAACCCTATGCCTAATGTCCTGAATGGAGAGTTTATATATAGCATAGCATTGTTCAGTGCTTCTCTTCTCATTTTCATATATAATCTGGTTTCTGTGACACTAGATACTCCAACGTCCAGCAATCATGGATATTTTGAAATAATGATTGGTAGATCTACCTCTTGTATCTAGTATTCTATCAATTAGGTCAAGATCCATGTTCCATTCCTCACCAATAGTCCACCAAAAATTTCGACTAAAGTCACAGTCAAAGAAAAGATGATCAACTGTTTCCTGAATGTTTTCCTCACAAAGGACACAACTGTAGTCATCAATATGATAATTCTTTCTTTGAAGTAGGTCTCTTGTATTTAGTCTGTCCTGCATCATGAGCCAGAAGAAAAAATATGCTTTTGTAGACATGGTGATTTCCATAACCATTTATATGGGCTAGGAACTTCTGGTGCTTTGATAATCTGGTCATAGACCTATTTGGTAGAGAATGTACTGCCACCACATGGGAAACACCATTTATCAGATGTGTTGATATTTCTGCTGCTATTGACTAGAGAAGTCAGATCATCCAATTGATCTGCTGCAATCAGAGATAGGGGAGCTGGAAGAGACTGAAACTGTTATCAGATATGATGCTTGTGGCATTAGCAAGGCTAATTCTGCCATTTTTGAAAAATGAGAATAGCTCAGGGAATTTATTCATAAGTGGAGTTGAGTCCATCCATTTATCATACCATAGAAGAACACGTGTTCCATTGCCAGCATCAATATTGGTCATATCTTTGAACTCATGCAGGAAGGATAGACAATTTCTCCACCAGAAGGAACCTTTGTTGGAGTTCCTATCAGGTACAACTCCATTATTGTAGTATTTTTGCCAGATTAGATTTACCCATGGGATATATTTGCATTTGAAAATATTAAAGAGGTTTTTCATCATAAGTGCTTTGTTGTGTTCCCTGAGATTGAGTATGCCAAGTCCTCGTGCCTTCTTACTTAGGCATACCTTTTTCCTCTTTTCTCAATATCTTTTCCATGCCATAAGAAGGTTCTAGAAGATTTATCCACATGATCAATGTGAGTATAATGCAGTTTTATTGCACACATAATGTGATTTGGCATAACAGAAATGGCAGATTTGATAACTGTAACTCTAGGGCAGTGTGATAGCAGATTTGATATTCCAGCTAATCTTTTATCAACTTTACTGATCATAGGTGATAGGTCCTCAACACTGGGTTTTGTAGTACCGATTGGTAAACCCAGGTATGTAAATAGGAGTGCTTAAACTTTACAACCAAATATGTCTGCCAAAATTGCCATCTTCTTAGGTGCAGTGTTAATAGGGATCATAGATGACTTGTGGTAATTGATCTTTAAGCCCGTGGCTTCAATGAACTTCATTAATAATTCCTTCAGTTTGCTCATTTGACATGCTTCAGTAGGTAAGATGAACATGGTGTCATCGGCATACTGTAAGATTGGGTAGCTCTACCCATAAGAATTATCATTTGGGAGTGATAGTTCATCATTCTGCCAGACATGGTTCACAATAATCTGTAGTAATTCAGCAATAGCAACAAATAAAAGTGGTGAAAGCGGGTCACCTTGCCTTACTCCTCTTTTACAAGTAATATTTTTTCCAGGCAAACCATTAAGGATAACAGATGTAGAGGCACTGTGTAGTATTTTGCTAATCCAAGAGATGAATTTGTCACTGAATCCAAATTTCTTTAGCATTGTGAGTATAGCTCTGTATTCAACTATGTCAAAAGCCTTTTCAAATTCTAGCTTCGGGATGATGATTTCTTTCTCGGATTTGTGACAAATGTGTAGATATTCAAAGGCCCATGCAAGACGGTCTTGTATTGTTCTGGTTTTAATGAAACCATATTGGTTCTTGCTCACAATAGGGATGATTACCTTCTGAACTCTATTAGCAATCAACTTTGTGATGACCCTGAGTGCCATGATGACAAGAGAAATTGGTCTGAAGTTAGATGGTAGGACAGGGTTTTTTGCCTTAGGTATGAGTGTAATGTATGTTGTGTTTATGCTTTGGATGTCAAGTTTTCCATTGAATAATTGCTCACATAATCTATATAATTGGTGCTTGATAATATTCTAGTACTTCTTCATGAACATACCATTAAATCCATCTGGTCCTGGAGATTTATCAGGTGGCATATGTTTTATAACATCATCAATTTTCTCATGGGTGAAATCAGAGTCAAGTTCAGATAGATCTTGTGGAGTGATCGTGTCTTCTAAATCAAAATCCATTTGAATAACTGTTGAAATTCCAAGTCTCTCTCTAAAAGCAGTCCATAGTAAAGCAGGTTTGTGATCATGTTCTATTATATTCATACCCTGATCATTTTTAACATAGAAATGAAATTCTGTCTGTAGCTCCTTATGGCTATAGTATGGAAATTTTTTATGTTTTCATTCCCTAGTTTAGCCCATCTTATATTTTCCCTTTTCCTCCAATAAAGCCTCTTGGCTTCAAGCATCTTGTATAAGTGATTTTTGACAATACTTCTGAAATTCTTTTCCTGAGTTGATAGTTGTCTCTGTTCCTCAAGCCCATCAAGACGAGATAAAAAAAAGTTGTAGTTATCAATGATTTTGGAGAGATTTGATAAGTTTTTGCTGCATTTCTTTATTCCATGCCTTAGGTTTTTGAATCTGGTAGCCAGGTCTTGTGCATCATTTTTGTATACCCCTTTATTGATCCAACAGTTACTGACAATCTCATTTAAGCCCTCAAACTCCATCCAATATTCCTCAAATCTGAATAAGTTAGATCTTGGTATATCAGTTCCAATACTGATGATAATTGGGATATGATCTGATCCTAATCTGGCCATGGGAGTGGCAATGGTATTGGGATATTCAGTGGTCCATTTATGAGATGTGAATATCCAATCTAGTTTCTCTAGCTGAGGTTCTTGTTGCATATTGGACCATGTGTATGCTCTCCCTTTGAGAGGAATTTCCTCAAGGTCATGTTCTTGGATGATTGAGTTAAATGTATGAATGTTGGTAATATTTCCTCCTGATCTATTCATGTCTTCTGTACTTCTAATCATATTGAAGTCCCCCATAACAATCTAAAGATCAAATGTAGATGAATCCAACTGCAGGAACTAGTCAGAAAATTGTTGTCTGCCCTCTGTGTGCAGGGTGCATAGATGTTGGTAAGATACCAAGTTTGTGATGACAAGATGCATTCAAATTTGATAGTCAATTGAAAATGTGATTGACTGATAATATGACCATTAAATGGAGCACCATTCCAAATATGATTAGGCCACCAGAGTTACCAAAAGATGGTTCTTATGAAAATTGATTCAGTCTTTTAGGACATAATTTCTTTATGTAACTACTATCAAATGTTTCCATCTTTGTTTCTTGCAGACATATAATGTTGTAGTTACTTTGGTTAATTTTATCTGCTAGATCATCACACCTTTCTTGTGAATTTATGCCTCTAATGTTCCAGTCCATAATATTTATTGTTCTATTCATTATAACCAACGTGCTTGCCAGTGATAGAGTACTAGGTACGGATTCTCTCAGTCAGACTCATCACATATACAAAAGGCCATGAGGTAAAGGACCAGATAATTGGAGGCAGATTAATGCAAAGTAGGAAATATAGGTACAAGAGGTACAAGATACTGGCAGATAGGTGTGTAAATGCACACAGATACATGGTCATTGCAGCAACAAAAAGTGACTGACATATAAGTGTCACCACAAAGATAAAGGTGTTTCAGAAGATAAAGTGGTCTGGTTTATAGATAATTCAGATAATTCCAACAAGGGAAATAAACATGAGGGATAACAGTGCAACAGCTGTCCCTGCACCTGGACATCATAGGATAGTGATTACACATTACCATTGGAACTGTCATAGTTCAGGTTTTCAGTAGATACATCCCTAGGAGGTATCTGGCAGAATCTTGTCCCAATTGCCTGTATGGTGCCAACTAGGAGTGCAGGTGGTGGTGCTCTGTCATTGTCCACAACAATAACTTCAAAGTGACCAGAAAGATTTTTGGCTGCCATCTGAGAACTCTCTGCATGATCATCAACACTCTTCTGATTCTTGAATCCAGCATTCAGACTAGAAATTATGTAGCTCCTCCTTACATATTTCACAATGTTGGGTTCAGGCTTCTTGCGCTTGGATTTGGGAAAGTTTTCAGGTTTAGGTATCACAGCAACATCACTGCCAGAGCTATCAGATTATGCAGGGAGGGGGATGAAACTCTTGCTAGTTGACATGTTCAGAGGAGTGGCAGACCGATAATTTGGATTGATAGTGGAGATCTTCAAGTTATACTTGACAGTATTTTTGCCATTATCATCACCTTAAGTTATTTTCACAGTGGCACCAGTAATGCTGGTACCAATAAGACTGGGAATTTGTACCCGATCCTCTCCCATGAGACTAGATAGTAGCAATGCCAGGTTGTTAACTGGTCCTGGTCAACATTGATGGTTGGTGGTGACATAGGGATTTCAGGTTGCATGGGTGGTGTATGGGGCTCAAGGTTAACAACCTCAACTTGTGCTGCAGGTGCAGCATTTCCAACTGCAGCATTATTGGGTGCAACATTCATATGGACTGCATCAACATTCTCCTCAAAGTTCTGATTGAACTGATTATCGTGCCAAAAACCATGATGTACCAGTGGCATCGGGTGTGGATTTCCACCCTTTCGTGGCAAAGGTCCTCATCCCCAGCATTTCCCCCAAGCATGGTAGTGGACAGTAAAACCATGGGGCATGTCCAGGTGTCGCCACTTCCATCATCAGCAACATTTCTACCCACTACAATACTGAGAGGTAAAGTATCCACATTGTGAGCATGAAACTTAACTAATATCCTTGCTCTATTAGAAAGGTCCTTGTTCCAGATAAGAAATCTACCATATGGAGTAAAAGTGCGCATGAAAGTGTCAAGTTCCCAAAGTTGCTGTTGATAGTTGAGTAACTTGCACCAAACATCATGGGTAAAAACAGTAGTACGTCGATTAATGCCACTATCTTCATTAACAATCCTAAGCACACTGTCACCAATTAAGTAGGGACTTCCTCCGACTGCAGCATTTCTATCCGTTACTGTTGCAAAACGAAATAGAGTTGATCCCATAGCGCACCTAGATGTGCTCCTAACTTGCAGACCCAAACCATGAAGGAACTCACCAATAATGGCCACCGTTCCAATGAAATCGGCCGCATCTGGTTCGGGCGTTAGAGTGGCAATGACACACTCATCTGCATACAGGGGTGCGTCTCCACCGACGAACACATAGCCACGGTGGGTGCGCAGAGGACCAGGAGGTGCGACATTCATACTAGCTGGAACGTGTGGGGTGGGATCGACAGGGTAGTTTGCCATTGGTGCGCAAGGGGAGCTTGGTGAAGATTGGTGATGGGGAGGCGGTAGGGTTTCTGATGGGGGTGACAGAGGAAACAGAGGAGGCGTAGCCAACGATGAATGTGGTGTTATTCGGGTAGTAGAATCAATGAGGCTTGATTTACGCCGATAGATGAGTGTTCTAGTTTTCGATGAGAGACAATATCGGGCTACGTGACCATAATTGTAGCAATTGCGGCATCGAATAAAGTTGGTACAGGCATATGTCAGGTGCATATTTTCCGCCAGGCACCTGTAGCACTTAATCGGATAAAAATAAGACCCATTGATGGGGTCGGAATTTGTAACGGCACGCGTGATATGCGGTGTAATATCTTTTGGAAAAATATGTGCTTCATGACCGTTTCCAGGTGTCCAAGCGAGAGGGGTGTCGATCCAATTTTGGCGATCATCCAGTTGTGTACATGAGGATGTAATATGATTTGAGTGTGATACAATTTCAGCATATGATCTACGTGGTCCGATGGGAACCAAATTTGCACCAGATAGGACAATATCAGCATTGATATTAGAATAGCGGGAGGACTGATTACCTTGATCGGTCGATCGTCGTAAAATCTTGGAAAAATGTTGGTCCTTTTTTCCTCTCTTAGATCATACCGTATTCCATTCATTATTTTTCTCGGTATATCATAGCCGCTCCTCTCTTTGCCAATTAGGGCCTCCATTGCTCCAGAGATCAAAATAGCAAATGAAATCTTCTAATCTGTATGATCTCATCTTGACAATAAGAAGTCCAACTGCTTTGGAACATACATAAAAAATAAACGTACGGCCACGTAGTGGGGAAACTCTGATCTTGTCCTAGTCGGCTCCCAAACATGCCGAGATGGTGATACTCACATTAGCCGTTGTGATTTCAAATTTGAAGCGACTGAAGGAGATCACCAGAGAAAAACCAGAAATTGGGGAGATCGGATGTACCGGAGTAGAGAACATGTCACCAATCTTGGCGGCAAAAGCTTTACCAGGTGAGGGATCCAAGGGATGGATCATCGTTGGGTGATCCATAGGAAGGGAGGATGAGGTTTTAGGATGTGGGGAAGATATTGGATGGATTAGATTTGTGGTTCTATGGTCGGAGATGTGAGATCGCCGGCGAAGAGGCTAAGGGTGTGGGAGGTGGGTGGTGGAAGGCTCCATAAGGTTCGTGGCAAAAAAAAATCAGAGGATTTAAAGTCCACTAAAAAATGGTATGCTAATACTTCAACAATCTAATTGTATACAAAACTATATGAGCTAAGGTTATGACCATATGTTTTGACAAAATAGGTTTCAGAACAAAACAAAAACAATTCCCTCTAAGGGGTGGAAGTTGGAAAGGTCATCAGAGTGTGATTTTTACCGGAGGACAACTGCCTAGGGTCAACAAGATAAACCTTTGTGTTGTAACAAAATTTCCATTAGCATCATTTGAGAATGGCCAATGTGCTCAATGGGTGTTAAATCCACATGAAACGAGACATGTCACTCGACACTCGATGTGTTTGACGTGAGGAGCATGTCGCGTAGATAGCTTAATTGTCAAAGAGGGTACCACCGAATTTTGTGCGTTTCTGAACAAAACAAAAACCCTCTAAGGGGTGGCGGTAGGAAAGGTCATCAGGGTGTGATTGGTGGTGGACAACTTCCTAGGGTCAACAAGATAAACCTTTGTGTTGTAAACAGGTTGCCACTAGTAGCATCATTTGGAGAGAGGCCAATGTGCTCCGTGGGTGTTAAATCGACATGATGCGAGACCTCTCGCTCGACCCTCGATCTATTTGACATTAGAAGCATGTCGTGTTGATAGCATAATCGTCAAAGAGTGTACCACCAATTTCTGTGCGCTAAACGAGTGATTTGCCCAGGCCAACAGGCGGTACAATCAAGTTTGTGCTTCCTTGCGAAAGATGTGCATGCGCCAAGGTTGTGTCCATCGTAGTGGTATGTAATAACGTCAAGATCTTACTGAACTTGGACGATGTGCATGCTTCTAGGGTAGATGTAGTGCGGGGTGTGTCCATTAGAGGGGTAGATACCATCAAGATTGTGCTTAGGGCGGAAGATGCACATGCTTCAAGTGTTCGTTCAATATATGGCGTGTTACCTCCGGTCAGTCCTAACACATGAGTATTGCAGTCATGCCACCCGACCCGACGAAGAGTGCGCAATTAGTCATGCCACGCCTATGGAACTACCAGTGGGGCATCCTGATATGAGGCGCCACACCTAAGTACAAGTGGAGCATTTCAATTTTGGTGTGTCACGCATGTTAGCGTACCGACGTGACACGTGATAGATACGGGACCGTTTACTTCCGTTGCTATCTTGTTGTACGTTGATCTAATCTGGTCTATAAAGATTATATCAGTCTTACCTATAGTGTTTATCTCTTGTAACCTCCTGATGTAATCTGTCGGCATATGAGCCTATATTAACACGCAACGAGCCTGGACTCAAGAGCATTGTTCTCTCCAGAAACCTAGTAGCTTCCATATGGTATCAGAGCCATCTTCTTCCTAAAACACATATATGTGCTTAGCTCTCTCCTCCTTTGCCGCCATGACAAATCCTCTAGCTGGCGCAAGTGTGGGGGAGAAACTCACCCGAACCAACTACCTCCTATGGAAATCCTAGATCCTCCCACCTATCCGCGGTGCCAGATTGATGCGCTTCCTCGACCCTGAAACGGAGGCGCCGCCCGAGACCCATGTAGTTGAGAAGGACGGCAAGAAGACCAAGGAGGAAAACCCTGCGTATGATGGGTGGGTAGCGACAGATCAGTAGGTACTATCGTTTATTCTAAATAGCCTTACACCTGATGTCTCTATCTCTGTTATCGGCATGGACAAAGATGCAGAAGTATGGGTAGCGCTCAAAACCATGTTTCCTACCCAATCCAAGATGCGAGTCTCAAATCTCCGCGTCGCCCTGGCCAAGACGAGGAAGGAGAACACGACTCCGACCCAATTCTTCAACAAGATGAAGGGCTTTGCTGATGAACTCACAACAACGGGTCGGCCGATCGAGGACGAGGAACTCGTTGAGTACCTCCTTGCCAGCCTGGACGACACCTACAACCCCCTCTTCGCCGCCATCGGGGTTAACGGTGGGGCCAACCTCACTGTGGGAGATCTCTACTCCCAGGTCATCGCCTATGACAACCGCATCGAACTCGCCTCCGACAACGGCGGCTCCATCAACTCTGCCTCGCGTGGATGAGGCGGACATCGCGAGCGCGGTCACTATGGTGGGCGCTGAGGTGGAGGCCGCGGCAATGGAGGCCGTGGAGGCGGCTGCCATCATGGCAATGGAGGCCATGGTGGTCATCGTGGAGGCGGCAGGGGCGGCAACAAGGACCGTGACAAAATCGCCTGCCAGATCTGCGGCAAGCCAGGACACGAGACATGGAAGTGCTGGCACCGCTACTCCGACGATTAAGAAGAAGAGGTGGAGAATGGTGATAATGCTTCCTATGGGGTGGACACCAACTGGTACGGAGATACCGGTGCCACCGACCACATCACGGATGAGCTCAACAAGCTCACCATGAAGGAAAAATACATGGGTCATGATCAAATCCATGTGGCCAATGGACAAGGTATGAGCATTAGCCATGTTGGTCAAGCAATTGTTAATACCCCCATCTCAAAAATTGCATCTCAAGAATGTCCTTCATATTCCAAATGCTACAAAAAATCTTGTTTCTCTCCATTATCTTACTCGTGATAACGATGTCTATATTGAATTTCATCCTTGGTATTTTTATGTTAAGGACCGGACAACAGGGAGAGTTCTTCTTAAAGGATGGTGCATCCATGGTCTCTACCCCTTGATATCGTCTTCATCACTCCACAAGAATAAACAAGTCTTCAGTGCCATCAAGCCTTCAGCATCCCGATGGCATAGTCGTTTAGGGCATCCTTCGTTTCGATTTGTTCAACAAGTTCTTAGCAAGCACGAGCTTCCCTTTTTAAAAGAGTCTAGAATTGAGTATGTTTGTGATTCGTGCCAAAAATCTAAAAGTCATCAACTTCCTTATGAGAGATCATCTAGTGTATCTACTGCCCCCTTATAGCTTGTGTTCTCAGATGTTTGGGGCCATGCTCCTACCTCTGTAGGAAAAGACACTTATTATGTGATACATCGTAAATATATCTATAATTTTTGATGTTCCATGCTTGTTTAGTATCCACTATGCTTTGCTTTGTCTACACTTTGAGGTGTTTTTATATGTTTTCTAGACTAACCTATTAACAAGATGCCATAGTGCCAGTTGCATGTTTTCTTCAGTTTTTGGTTTCAGAAAAGGCAGAAAATCAATATTCTCAGAATTGGACGTGACAAAAGCAAAAGTCAATATTTTACTGTGGAGAACACGGAGCCAGAATACGAGACGGAGGGGAGCCACCAGGGGGCCACATTCCCTGGCCGCGCGGCCAGCTCTGGCCCGTGCCTGGGGGGTGCGACCACCCTGGGTACTCCCTGCCTCGCCTCTTCGCCTATAAGAATCCCCCGATACCAAAGCCCTAAGGACCCGATCAATATTCCACGAAACAGTCCGTATCCACTGCCACCATCGTCCCTATATCGGGGGGCATCTGAAGCTCTTCCCGGCATCCTGCCGGAGGGGAGATCTTCCCGGAGGCCTTCTTCATCACCATGCTAGCCTAAGGTATGATGCGTGAGTAGTTCCACCTTGGACTACGGGTCCATGTAGTAGCTAGATGGTTGTATCTCCTCCTTTGTGCTACCATGTTTAGATCTTGTGAGCTCCGTTTATGATCAACATCATCTATTTGTAATCATGCATGTTGTGTTTGCGGGGATCTGATGGATATTGAGATTACTTTGTCAGATTGATTAATGGTTTTGTCTTATTGATTCTATCATGTATGTGTTGTTTGTGATCTTGCATGCTCTCCATTTCTAGTAGCTATCTTGGCCAAGTAGATGCTAGTGACTCCAAGAGGGAGTATTTATGCTCGATAGTGGGTTCATGCCTCTATTTAAACTGGGGAAGTGACAGAAATCTCTAAGGTTGGAGATGTGATGTTGCTACTAGGGAGAAAACAAAGGTCTCTTGTTCATGGAACAAGTAGATTGTTTACCTTACACACTTTTCTTAAAGCAGTTATCCGTTGCTTGCAACTTAATACTGGAGGGGGTTCAGATGATAACCTGAAGGTGGATTACTAGTCATAGATGCAGTTCAATGGCGGTCTATGTATTTTGTTGTATTGCCCAATCGAATCTCATAGGATCATGAATGTCAAGTATTTCATTGTTATGCCTTGCTCAGTCCTGTAAATTGCCCTGCTGTAATTTTTTTACCCATCATGCCATGTTTGTTTATCTTAAGGAGAACACCTCTAGTGAACTATGGACCCCGGTCTTGCCATTGATACATCTTCCACTGTTACTGCTACTTTTTGCAAACCACCATTACCTTCCACACCATACAGTTAATCCTTTGTTTTCAGCAAACCGGTGAGATTGACAACCTCACTGTTCGTTCGGGCAAAGTCTTGAGTTTGTGTTATGCAGGTTTCCAAGTTGCTAGCAACACCTTTGAGTCGTTTCCTTCTTCCTACTGGTTCGATAACCTTGGTTTCTTTCTAAGGGAATACTTGCTGCTGTTCTCATCATACCTTCCTCTTGGGGTCTCACAACGAAGCTCTACAGTGATCTGAGCCACCATCAAGATTTTCTGGCGCCTTTGCCGGGGAGGCTAAGGACGGCTTCACAAGAGGAGTCCTTCACAACCTTTCTCTTTACTTTGTTTTTGTTTTGATTAGTTTCTTTTTGCTTGGTTTTGTTTGCCTCTTTTTATCAAAAATATTAAAAAAAAATCGTTTGGATTGCTTTCTCTTATAAAAAACACAAAAAAACTTAGTTCCTGCTCTAGTTGCTGCTATTGTTGGTTTGCTCCAGTTGTGCCAAAATGAACTCTGCTGAGAATACCAAGTTGTGTGACTTCACTAGCACAAACAACAAAGATTTCCTAAGTACTCCTATTGCTCCACCTGCTCCTAATGCTACCTTTTATGAAATTAAGCCTACTTTGTTGAATCTTGTGATGAAAGAGCAATTTTCTAGTTCTAGTTCTGATGATGATGCTGCCCACCTCAATAACTTTGTTGAACTTTGTGACATGGAAAAATATAAGGATGTAGATGGAGATATTTGTCGGGGGGATAACCCCCGGGTGGGGAAAGCCTGGCATAAGTAAGCCGGCTCTGGAAGGAACAGGTCGCCTGGCCCCCAAGGAGGACAATTCCAGCCGGCTGGGCTTGAAACTTTCCCGGCCGGCCCGTCTAGCCGGTGGCCAAAAGAACCGGCCGGGTGGCCGCTTCCACCCGGCTCACCTCGGATTCGATGGAGAACACAGAGGCACTAACGCTCCTTGCGAGGTATGCCTCTGGCCCTCCTTCGTCATCAGGCACGCTGGCATGCCATCACGACCAGCGCTACCCGACGAGAATAAAGCAAAGCGGTCGGCTGACTCGCGAAAGCAGTCCGAGTGACTGTTAAAGCAAGGGTGACACCACAAAGGAAGCCCGGTGACCACCAAATAAGAGGGTGACGCTAAAAGAAGGGCGAACTGGGTCCTGGCCCACCGGCTGGGCCCTGCAGCCGACCCTGCCCTGTGAACCCATATCCAAACAGTAAACCCTAGAGCCCAATTTGTAATCTTCCCCCATACCAGTATATAAGGGAGGTCAGAGCTAGGGTTCTAGGTAGGCAAGTAAGTATGCAACAATAGAAGGATAGAACTGCTAGCCACTAGTCCTCACCTTCCTCCAGCTCTTGATAGTAGCTAAGGAAATATCTCAAGGAGCATCTGTACTGGGCATTCGCCCCCTCATATAGTTCATCTTGTAGGAGTAGGGGTGTTACCTCACCGAGAGGGCCCCGAACCTGGGTACGTCGCTGTGTTTGCAGTCTACCGTGCCCAACCCGTTGTGTGAGCCACCGATTGCATCCGAGTGTCCCTTCTTATCCATCCCCGATGGCACTGTCGTGTTCCACACCACGAAAGTTGGCACCCACCATGGGGCACATCGCTTCGGCTGGGATCATCTTCCGCACGGGACTTCCGCTTGTCGCCGATGAACGCGTGGCCTCCTGCCTTGTTCTCATGTTCGGCGCCTTCGACTGCGTCATCGACAATGCCGCGTGCTTTGCCTGGAACACCTTCCCCGCCGACGGCTCCATCATGCATTTGGGGACATCCGCGTCTACGTTGCCACTATCGCTGAGGCCTTCCCCAGCGTGGTCACCCCCGTCCTCGATGTGCCTCTCAGCCGCCTCGCCAACGGCCCGACCGCGGTGAGGGGCTGCGTCGAAGTCATGGTGGTAAACACCCGCGAAAACCATCGCCCGCCTCAGGAGCGCCGAGCAGGAGGAGAGAACTCCGCGCCTGAGCCAGAGCAAGATCCACTCACTACCTCCATCCAGCACTTGGATGCTCCAGTCATTGTCGAGGCGGATCCGGCAGTCGCCGCGGCCGCACTCGAAGCTACGCGCCAGAAGCTCCTGGAGGAGGCCACCAAGGTCGCAACTAACCAGCGCCGGCTAAATGCCACCGTGCATGAGTACAATGTTGCTCACGGCTTCGTCAGGAAAATCCAGCACCGGGGACGCGTGATACGTTGGAAACGTATCTATAATTTTTGATGCTCCATGCTTGTTTACTATCTACTTTGCTTTACTTATCCACACTTTGAGGTGATTTCTACATGTTTTCTGGTACTAACCTATTAACAAGTTGCAACAGTGCCAGATGCCTGTTTTCTGCTGTTTTTGGTTTCAGAAAAGTTAGTAAAGAAATATTCTCGGAATTGGACGGGACGAACGTCAAAGTCAATAACTTTCTATGGGGAACAAGAAGTCCAGAGGAGAGCCGGAGCGGCTGGCCACGGGGGCCAGACCCACCCCAGGCGCGGGGTCAGGTGGACCCGCGCCTGGGTAGGGTTTGCCTACCCCAGGTCGCCTCCCGTACTCCCCCCTTCGCCTATAAGAAGCCCCGATACAGAAACTCTCAGTACCCGATCAGAAATAAACGAAACCGTCTATAGCCGCCGCCACCATCGTCCCTAGATCGGGGGGATCTGAAGCTCTTCCCGGCACCCTGCCGGAGGGGAGATCATCCCGGAGGCCTTCTCTCCGGTATGATTCGTGAGTAGTTCCACCTTGGACTATGGGTCCATGTAGTAGCTAGATGGTTGTATCTCCTCCTTTGTGCTTTCATGTATAGATCTTGTGAGCTCCGTTCATGATCAAGATCTAATCTATTTGTAATCATGCATGTTGTGTTTGCGGGGATCCGATGGATATTGAGATTATTATGTTGGTTTGATTAATGGTTCTATATTTATGATTCTATCATGTCTGTGTTGTTTGTGATCTTGCATGATCTCCGTTGCTAGTGGTTATCTTGGCCAAGTAGTTGCTAGTGACTCCAAGAGGGAGTATTTATGCTCGATAGTGGGTTCATGCCTCTAGTTTCCAAGGGAAGTGACAGAAATCTCTTCGGTTGTAGATGTGCTATTGCTACTAGGGAGAAAACAACGGTCCCTTGTTCATGGAACATGTGGATTGTTTACCTTACACACTTTGCTTAAAGCAGTTGTCTATTGCTTGCAACTTAATACTGGAGGGGGTTCGGATGATAACCTGAAGGTGGACTTATAGTCATAGATGCAGTTGGATTACGGTCTATATATAATGTTGTATTGCCCAATCAACTTCATAGGATCTTGCTAGCTAGTAATTGCATTGTTATGCCTTGCTCAGTTCCTATCAATTGCCCCGCTGTAATTTGTTTACCCTTCATGTCATGTTGTTTATCTAAGGAGAGAACCTCTAGTGAACTATGGACCCCGGTCCAATCTTTACGATTGATACATCTTCCACCGTTACTTATTTACTTGCTGCAAACCATTACCTTCCACACTATACGTTTAATTCTTTGTTACAGCAAACCGGTGAGCTTGATAACCTCACTGATTCTTTGGGGCAAAGTCTTGAGTTTGTGTTGTGCAGGTCTCCACTTTGCCAGCAACACCTGTGTTACGTTTCCTTCCTCCTTCTGGTTCGATAACCTTGGTCTCTACTGAGGGAAACTTGGTGCTGTGCTCCATCACACCTTGCTCTTGCGGTTCCAATGAAGTGCTCCATATCAACACTTGGTGCACGCATCAAAGATTTCTGGCGCCATTGCCGGGGAGGCTAAGGATGTCTTCACTAGGGGAGTCCTTCACTTCCTTTCTCTTTACTTTGTTTTTACTTTTCTTAGTTTCTTTTGCTTTGTTTTGTTTGCTTCTTTTCAAAAAACCCAAAAAATTAGTCTAGTTTGGTTGGCTTGCTTTATTCAAAAACACAAAAAAAATTAGTTCTTGCTCTAGTTGCTACCATGTCAGGGTCTGCCTTTATTTCCCCTATGGTAGAAATCTCCACTTTTAAGTAGAAAAGTGAAGAAAGTTTTAAGGAAGCTTGGTCTAGAATCTCTGCCTTCCAGAGGGAAACTGAGCCTGAGGTAAGCCTCAACTTGGTTATTGATAGTTTCTACCGTGGTATTGCTCTTCGTTATAGATATGCTTTGGATGATGTGGCTGAAAAAGATTTTTTGCTGTGTACTATGGATGAAGCTTATGATGCTATAAGAAAATTAATCATGATCATCTATGGTACACCTGGCAAGTCTGATTCCTGTTTCACAAGTATTTTTGCTAGGTTGAACCATCTTGAGACTAGTATTGCTGCCATGAATAGTTGCTATCACACTCTTAGGGCTTACCATGATTATGTCCCTATAAATTCTGAGCCTTCAAATTGGTTTCCCACAATTAAAGTTTCAATAAACACTACACTTTTTGATGCTCGTTGTGATATCATGTATGAATTTTGTCTCATGCCTAAAGATATTTTTGATTCCTTGAGTCTTTGGGGGCTTATTGAAGGAGGAGAGGAAACCTCTCTTACCAACAATGCCACTATATTTCCCATTGGAATAGCTGAAGGTGTGTTTACAAAAATCTCAAGGAAAATGGTGTCTACTGATTATCTTGTTATTGAATGTGTAGGCAAAGGACAGATCACACTTGGAAGATCTCTGCTGAAACACCTTGGGGAAGTAATAGACGTGGGAGAAGGCATCATGCACTTTACTCCCCTGCTAAGCAATCATATCTTCAATAAAAAGAAAAAGAAAGGTAAGAAAAGAAGGAACAAGAGGGGCAATTCTTCATTTGAAAATACTTGATTCTTCTTGCTTCTTGTGCCTAACTTAAAGGCGTTAAAGAAAAGTACTTGTTGGGAGATAACCCAAGAGTTTCCTTGAGTCTTCGAAGTTATTACTACTGTAATGACCTCTCCTTATCCTTTTTGTTTGATTTTTGTGCCAAGAATAACCTCTAATGAGAGGGAACTAAGATTTGGGGAGTTGCTGTCCCGAAATAGATTTCTGTCCTCCACCAAAAAAATTAGTGAGGAGGCTCTGTAACTCGGATTCAGCTCAAAATTTACGAATAAATCTCCCAGTATGTGGCTAACTTTCGTTAGTTCAACACTTTTTGATTTGAGCAACAGAAGATGTTCGAAAAATTCGTTTCTACCTGATGGTCTGTTTTGACAGATTTCTGCCATTATTTGCATTTGCTTCTTATTGATTCCTTTTTGAGCTCTCTTCAGGTAAATTGAGTTTCTTTGAAAGAGTTAGTATAGTATCTTGTGTTTTTAGTGAAGTCTTGCTGTTCCAAATCTTTCCCCGCGGTCTAATATCTTTTGAATAAGCTAATGTTGCTAATGAATATTGTGTGAAGGTTTGTATGAAGGAAAAATTTCAGGTGTAGAGAGAGAATGATGCAATGAGATGAAGAATGGACAAAAGCTCAAGCTTGGGGATGCCACCATGGTGTCACACCAAGAAATATCCAAGAGGTACAAGCGTAAAATCTTGGGGATGCCCAAGGCATCCCCTTCTTCATCAATAAAAAGCTCAGGTCTGTCTAGACACTTCGTTTTTATTGTTTCATGTACAGTTGTGTTGTTCTTGGAGCATCTTAGTTTTCGTTTGATTTGCTTAGTTGTTTAGTTTTCTTGAGTAGTTTGGAACCCCGTTCTCGCTGTGTTGTTTTGCAAATAAGTTGCTTGGTCTTGGAAAGGAGTAGTAAGTTCTTGGAAAGGAGTTTGTATTGACTGTGACTCAGACTTTAGCATGACATGCTAGGTGTTGTTTTAACTTTATGCTTAGTGATTATTGCTGTAGCATGGCTTGCTCCAAGTCATTGGGATTGCTTAGTGTGCCTTGATGAAATTATGCATTGTTTTAGCATGCGAAAGCATAGTATTGTGGTATTCTCCTTTGATGTTTTGCTTGGGTTGACGTGGCACATCCTTAAACCTTGTTATGACTATGACAAGTCACCATTAGCCTCTATGATCATTTAGTCCTTGACTTGTAGTACCACTCTTTGCTTTGATTAGTTTGCTTTGTTGCATTGCATAATTATGGCCATTATTGCTCTCTTAGTTGGATGCTCCCAGTCTTTTGCTAGCCTCCACTTGTATAAGTAAGTTCTACTCATCCTTCCAACTCCCAAGAAACCAAATTATTCCAAAGTGTCCACTATAAACTCCTATGCATGGTGTGTTACACCATTCCAAGTATATTCTTGTTTTTCAACTATCTTCCAATTAAAAACTATTTTTTATGTGAAAACTTAGTGATTAAAGCCCTCGCGAACTTGATGGCACATTTGATTCTTTGCCCCTAATAAACTTGAACCATTGAAGCAACTTTGTTGTATATGCTTGCACATATAAGTTGGGATTAGCAGAACCGTGCTGCCACGGGGAACGTTTTCAACATTGCACTTGTACTTTTTGTACTCCGTTGATATCATGATCTTTTGTCTATGGATGTTACCGGTGTGAAATGAAGTGGGAACTTGTAAGTACATGGAGTTTGTATTATGTGTTATATAAACGCCTGGGCCGTTAGCTTAAGCCATGCCTAATCATGGTAGAAACTTGCAGCATCACCATAGTGAGCTATCTATGAAGCATCCTCAATAAAAAGCTGTGCATATGGTAAATAAAAAGATTGCTGAGATGCTCATTGTCTGCTTGCCTTGTCATTTTGGTTATGGGAAAGCTCCTGTACCATGTGCAAGGGGTACCCCGTTGGCGGTTCTCAATGATATGCAAATACTTACAGCGACAAGAACTTACCTGGGCCCTAAGTTGAGTATCCATGAGGTGTAGCCCTCATAGTCAAGGGACTTGAGATTGCCAACTTATACTTTGTCAAGCATATACTCCAGCTTTGCCACTTTAACCTTAACCACTTCAAGATTCTTATGATAGGGGCAATGAGGGCTGAAAGCTAATAAGTACCATAATTTTTGGAAGCTCTTTTTGAAACTTGTAATCCTTGCTTCCTTTACAAAAAGGCCTTTCTTCCACCATTATTTGAGTCTCCACCTTCTACCTTTAGGCACCATTAAGAGAGCATAGTTGTCATTCTGTGTGCAATGTTCCAAAGCTTATTAATTGATGCATCTTGTGTTATTACTTGTTCTTGTGCTATCTATGTCTAGTCACCCTTGTGAACTTTGCAGTTGTCCTATGCATTATATTGCTACTCTATGAAGGACAAGTTGATTTCCACTATGCTATGTTTTCTGCATGTGAAACAAACAAACATTTTTCAATGCATATTATTCATGATCTTTGTTTGTAGCTTTCCATGCTGCATGCATAGTTACTATGTCCTATTGTTAGAACTCCATCTTTCATGCACATGTTTAGAGTTCTTTGATCCCAGCTTTCAATGCTTGCAAATGGTTGGATCTTTATTATGAAGGTGCATGTTCACCTAAAAAATTATTCTTTTATCACTCATCTACTCGAGGACGAGCAGGAGTTGAGCTTGGGATGCTGATACGTTGCAAACGTATCTATAATTTTTGATGCTCCATGCTTGTTTAGTATCTACTTTGCTTTACTTGTCCACACTTTGAGGTGCTTTTTACATGTTTTCTGGTACTAACCTATTAACACGTTGCAACAGTGCTAGATGTCTGTTTTCTGCTGTTTTTGGTTTCAGAAAAGTTAGTAAAGAAATATTCTCGGAATTGGACGGGACGAACATCAAAGTCAATAACTTTCCCTTGGGAACAAGAAGTCCACAGGAGAGCCGGAGGGGCTAGCCAGGGGGGCAGACCCACCCCAGGCGCGGGGTCAGGTGGACCCGCGCTTGGGTAGGGTTTGCCTACCCTGGTCGCCTCCCGGACTCCCCCCTTCGCCTATAAGAATCCCCTAATACAGAAACTCTCAGTACCCGATCAGAAATCCACGAAACCGTTTGTAGCCGCCGCCAGCATCGTCCCTAGATCAGGGGGATCTGAAGCTCTTCCCGACACCCTGCCGGAGGGGAGATCATCCCGGAGGCCTTCTCTCCGGTATGATTTGTGAGTAGTTCCACCTTGGACTATGGGTCCATGTAGTAGCTAGATGGTTATATCTCCTCCTTTGTGATTTCATGTATAGATCTTGTGAGCTCCGTTCATGATCAAGATCTAATCTATTTGTAATCATGCATGTTGTGTTTGCGGGGATCTGATGGATATTGAGATTATTATGTTGGTTTGATTAATAGTTCTATATTTATGATTCTATCATGTCTGTGTTGTTTGTGATCTTGCATGATCTCCGTTGCTAGTGGTTATCTTGGCCAAGTAGTTGCTAGTGACTTCAAGAGGGAGTATTTATGCTCGATAGTGGGTTCATGCCTCTAGTTTCCAAGGAAAGTGACAGAAATCTCTTTGGTTGTACATGTGTTGTTGCTACTAGGGAGAAAACAATGGTCCCTTGTTCATGGAACATGTGTATTGTTTACCTTACACACTTTGCTTAAAGCAGTTGTCTGTTGCTTGCCACTTAATACTGGAGGGGGTTCGGATGATAACCTGAAGGTGGACTTCTAGTCATAGATGCAGTTGGATTATGGTCTATGTATAATGTTGTATTGCCCAATCAACTTCATAGGATCTTGCTAGCTAGTAATTGCATTGTTATGCCTTGCTCAGTTCCTGTCAATTGCCCCGCTGTAATTTGTTTACCCTTCATGTCATGTTGTTTATCTACGGAGCGCACCTCTAGTGAACTATGGACCCCGGTCCAATCTTTACCATTGATACATCTTCCACTATTACTTGGTTACTTGCTGCAAACCATTACCTTCCACACCATACGTTTAATCCTTTGTTATAGCAAACTGGTGAGCTTGACAACCTCAATGATTCGTTGGGGCAAAGTCTTGAGTTTGTGTTGTGCAGGTCTCCACGTTGCCACCAACACTTGTGTGACGATTCTTCCTCCTTCTGGTTCGATAACCTCGGTCTCTGCTGAGGGAAACCACACCTTGCTCTTAGGGTTCCAACGAAGTGCTCCATATCAATACTTGGTGCACGCATCAACGCGACCTAGCGTCGGAACTTGACCGCGCCGCCGATTCACACGCAGGTGTAGCGCGACCTGTCTACAGCACCCCCGCCAAGAACATGAGAGCGGTCGAGGCGGCAGCCGCTGAATTAAAACACCTTGAGGGCGAAGAGATTCGTCGCTAGCAGGAGAGTGTCCAGCTCATCCTCGCCACTGCTAACAAGCAGCAAGATGAGGGCGTCCCTAGCTAGATGGGAAACTCCCGGGACATCGTCGTTCGCAAAAGCGCGGATCAGGCGGCTCATGGGGGGAGCAAGCATCAGCAGGCTTCCTCCCCAAGAGGAGTCGGGCAAAATAGCCGCCCGCGTGGCAAGTCTGGCAACCATGGTCGCCACAACCGAGATGCCGCCGCTTCTAGCGTAAGCCGCGCCCCAGCAGCAGGAGCTTCCCAGGGGAAGAAGACGCACACCCCGGATGAAGAGGAAGATGCAAACAAGGACAGCCTGCATCACGACTGAAGGGCCTCCTCGGACCCTGAGATCCGGCTGACGCGCGCGAGAGCATCTCCTGGTGTAGTCGCGCACACTGGAGGAGGAGAGTCCGGCTGGCCCGAAGTGTTTCGGTCCACGCATCCGGAACGAGCCGGTTACAAAGGGTTTTTCACTCCCAAGGGACACGCCAAAGTATAACGGTACGGTCAAGCCCGAGGATTGGTTGGTAGATTACACTACCACAGTGGAAATCACCAATGGGAACCTCCGCCTGGTCGTCCGCTACGTCCCCCTCATGCTCGTTGATTCGGCAAGAACATGCTCAATAGCCTACCCGACAACAGCATTAATGCTTGGCTTGACTTCGAAGAAGCGTTCATTCGCAAATTCACCGGGACATACAAGCGGCTGGGTCAACCTCGTGAGCTTGCCCTCTGCGTACAAGGCAAGGATGAGTCCGACCGCGCCTACCTCACCCGGTGGACCAGCATGCACAACTTGTGCAAAGGGGTGCGCGAGCACCAGGGAATAGACTTCTTCACCAACGGTTGCCGATATGGCACCATGTTGAAGCACAGGCTCAGCTGGGGAGACCCGCAAACCATGGCCCAGGTCATGGCCATCGTGGACAAGTACGCCACCCCCGACGCGGCTATGAAGAAGCCCATCGTGCTGGACGACCAAGGTCAAATCGTCACGGACAAGCAAGTGGAGCACCTCCAGCCGGGCGACCATCACCCCAGGCGACACAGCCATGACAACCATCACGGCAAGAGGAAATATGACCAGCCGGACAACCGGTATGGCGCCAAGCAAGTAGATGCTGTGCACGAGGACCCGGCTATAGGCGGCAGCCGGAGGCAGAGGCCAGACGACAGGCCGTCTCGGCCCAAGTACACCATGGAGTCCATGCTCGATGGGCCGTGCAAGTTCCATAGCGGCGACAGCAAGCCTGCAAACCACACAACGTGCCAGTGCAGCTGGACAAAGAAGATGGCCGAAGCCAGCGGGCTCCCACCACCACCTCCAATGCCAGCCAGAGGCCCGTCGGACAACACGGAGCGACACAACCGCCGCGAGGACGACGAGGATGGTTACCCGCGACAAGCCGGAGAAAAAGCACGCCAAGCGGAGGCGTGAGGCGGAGGTGAACGCAATCGTCCCCCCGTCACCCAATACCTGCATTGGTCGGACCAGGTGATTACTTGGAGCAAGGAAGATCATCCGGCTGTGCTACCAAGCCCTGGCATCTACGTGATAGTCCTCGACCCCATCATCATCTCCAAGAAGCACTCTTTTCGCTTCTCCCGTGTGCTGATCGATGGCGGCAGCAGCATCAACCTCCTGTACCGCAGCATCCTCGAGCGGCTCGGCATTAGTGAGTCCCGGTTGCAGCCCTCAAGCACTTCATTCCACGAAGCAGTACCAGGCCCGTCGCACTCGCCAATCGGCAAGATCCGGTTGGATGTCATCTTCGGCAGCGAGAACAACTTCCATCGTGAACCAATCTGGTTAGAGGTCGTGAACCTCTCCAGCGCCTACCACGCCATACTAGGGCGCCCAGCCCTCACCAAGTTCATGGGAGTGCCGCACTATGCGTACCTCAAGATGAAGCTTCCAGACCCAAAGGGAGTGATCACTGTTGATGGTTGCTACAAGCGTTCGATCGAGTGCGCCTCAGACGGCTCCAAGCTAGCCGAAGCAATCATCGCTGAGGAGAAGCGCGTCATAATGCAGAACGTGGTGGCTCTGCAGAAGGATATGCTGGCTGGAGAGCCCAAGCCGGCTGGAGAGTCACAGTTCAAGCCCTTGCAAGGCACAAGGAAGATCCTGCTAAGTGAGGAGGACCCAAGCAAGTTTGTCCTGGTCGAAGACGGCCTGGACAACAAATAGGAAAGCGTGCTCGTCGACTTCCTCCGTGAGAATCGGGACATTTTTGCATGGTGCCCTAAAGACATGCCAGGTGTCCCGAGGGAACTCGCCGAGCACTCTCTTCATGTTCGACCGGACGCGAAGCCGATCAAACAATCTCTACGCCGCTTCGCAGAAGAAAAAAGAAGAACCATCGGTGAGGAAATCATGCGGCTGCTCGCAGCCGGTTTCATCATGGATGTTTTCCACCCGGAATGGCTGGCCAACCCGGTGCTGGTGCTGAAGAAGAACAAGACATGGCGCATGTGTGTTGATTACACCAGCCTCAACAAGGCATGCCCCAAGGATCCTTTCGCTCTACCGCGGATAGATCAAGTCATTAACTCCACCGCTGGATGTGATCTGTTGTCTTTCCTGGACACTTACTCGGGTTATCACCAGATTAAGCTCAATGTAACCGATCAAATAAAGACATCCACTACTAGAGAAAAGGCTATAGGAGACATGCTTATGCGAGGCACATTTAGCATATGCGCCTCCTATAAAAATAGGCGAGGCGCACTTTGCGATATGCGCCTCTAGTATAAAAATAGGCGAGGCGCATATGATAAGAATGCGCCTCCTATAATCCCTGTACGGACAGAATCTAGCAGCCCCATATTATGCGAGGCGCATTCTAGTCATATGCACCTCGTATATATCAGATAAGCGAGGCGCATATGGACAGAATGCGCCTCGCATATTCTGTGTGGGCCCGCGTGTTGGTAGGTGCACGAATATGCGAGGCGCATATGGCTATATGCGCCTCCTATATTTGATAATATGCGAGGCGCATATGGCCAGAATGCGCCTCGCATATTCTGCGTGGACCCGCGTGTTGGTAGGTGCAGGAATATGCGAGGCGCATATGGCTATATGCGCCTCCTATATTTGACAATATGCGAGGCGCATATTGCCATATGCGCCTCAAGTAACTCATGCGGGCCCGGGCGCTGGTAGGTGGCCGCATATGCGAGGCGCATATTGCTATATGCGCCTCCTATAGTTTGAATTATAGGAGGCGCATATTGTGCAATATGCGCCTCGCATAAGCTGGCACCACTTTTTTCCAGCTTTTTGCACATGGAGGCAACTACCACCCCACTCACTTGTGTCACTTCTTCCTCCTCCACCAAGACAAATCTGGTCGCCCCCCTCCTCCTCCCCACCTCATTTCCCCCATTGATTCACCATAGAAGCTTGCTCAACATCCATTGGTTGACACCCATATGTAAGTGAAGTCTCTTGCTCCTCTAGATCTACAACATGTCCATTTACTTCTCCTCCGGCTCTCTTGCGCAAGTCGTTGTTAGAGGAAGCGTGAAGGCGTTGCTTGCATGTATGCGCGTTGTCGGAGACACCGACTATATGATTGTGTTGTGGTGCTACTTTGTGCAGGGATTTCATTTGAGATGTCAATGTTTCGCCGGAATGTCGATTTATTTCTTTTCCGGCGAATTTCTGGCACTCGCGGATGTCCTCTTTTTAGGGGAGGTCATGCCGAATTTTTCCGGCGATCCACGTCCATATATGCTCTAATTATTCTCTTGCTCTTTGTACCACGCAGGCGGCCATGGTCCGACCACTGATCAACAAAGCCCGCGTGGATAGGTGGATGACATGCGCGAGGGCCGACATGGAACGTGCAAACAAGACAGAGATAAGATGTCCATGTCGGGACTGCAAGCTGATGTATCTGATAAGGCATGATTCCGGAATGCTGGAGTCGCACCTGCTTCGACGTAGTTTCATGGATGGCTACACTCGATGGATACGTGATGATCACGAAGATCAAGATGCCAGTGATGATCACGAAGATCAAGACGCCAGTCACGATCACGAAGATCAGGGTGGTGGCACTGGACATGGACACGAAGATGATCAAGGTGGTGTCGGGCATGGACACGAAGATGATCAAGGTGGTGCCGACCATGATTCGAGCTGGTTGCGAGACGCTCATGTCCAAGATCTGCTTCTCAAGGAGACGAGTAACGCCAAATCCACCGGTAGAGAGAAGGCTAAACTGGAGCAAATGGAGAAAGACGCGGTCACTCCATTGTTTGACGGATGCAACGATGGGGATACCCGTCTAAATGTAACGCTTAGGGCTCTGGAGATGAAGGCGAAACACAAAATACCCGTCTAAGTGGGAAGGATGCCTTCTACGCCATTTACCACATGAAGGCGTTCTTCAATGACATGGAGACCAAAACGCTGCCAACTGACCTCGTGAAGTGGGCTGAAAAGCTTGCATGCATACAGGCTCGCAACCTCAGGCAACACTTCTTCAACATCCAGGAGGAGATTGCGACAATCGTGTACCAGGGAGTCATAAAAGCCGGAGGCACCTTCCACGGCGGCTATACACCGTCCAACAGGGAGATAGACGAACGCTTAGCGCAGCAGGGTGACGGCAGGATGTTCATGCAAATGGGAAAACTTGGTCGGGCTTCATCAATGCCCCCCCCAAAGCCGACTCAAGAGCCGAAGAAGACTTCATGATTGCATTGCCTGGGTACCTAGCATTTAGTTCCGAACTCGTGTTGTAACCTCTTATCACTATGTTAAACTTGCCTAGCAAAACCTCTAGAATATGTTTCGTCAACCGTTGAACTTGATTGTGAGAGACACTAGCTAGTTATTTGTGTTACGAACTATTTTAAGTGCTTGTTGCTTTTCATTTGTCATTGCTTCCCTACTTTCTTGTGGTTTGCTTTCTTTGTCTCTCTTCGAAATGCCGATGATTAGAACGTGTTGTGGTGTCACGTGTATGACTATGCCGCTGTTCGATCTTGTGTGCCAAGTAGACTAGTAATTTGGGCATATACTCTACTTGCCGCACAAGATCGAACAGCGAGCATTGTTATTTCCGTGCCCAATCTAAGTATGAGGCACTAATCCATGTCATTCTTGGTTTGCTTTTTTTTGGTCTTTCTTCGAAATGCCGATGATTAGAACATGTTGTGGTGTCACGTGTATGACTATGCCGCTGTTCGATCTTGTGTGCCAAGTAGACTAGTAATTTGGGCATATACTCTACTTGCCGCATGAGATCGAACAGCGAGCATTGTTATTTCCGTGCCCAATCTAAGTATGAGGCACTAATCCAAGCCATTCTTGGTTTGCTTTTTTTGGTCTTTCTTCGAAATGCTGATGATTAGAACGTGATTTCTTACATTTTGTTGCACCCATATATATATATGCATGATTCTATCTTGTGAACTGCTAGCTATTGATTTCCACTGACATAAGTAATATTATCTTTATTATGTGTAGGAGATGCCGAGGTGTTATGTCGTGTACGTCGGTCGGGTTCCAGGTGTGTACGAGGAGTGGAAAGACTGCCAGAAGCAAGTGGACAACTTCTCGGGCAACAGCTACCAAGGCTATGAGAGTAGAGAGGTGGCGGAAGAGAAGTGGAGGAGGCATGGAAGGAAGAAGTGGAGGAACTTCCTCGTGATCACCACCTTGTTTCTCTTCATTGTAGGTTATGTGTTCTACTTCATCTAGGTAGAGCTACGTCGTTGGAGTTGTAATGTGATTGTGAACTTGTACTCGAAGGTGTAATGTGATTGTGAACTTGTACTCGGAGGTGTGAACTTGTGGCACAAACACTTGATGTATGAACTTGTATGTCATGATTGATGTGTAATGTATTGTATTCATGTTGGTTCTATTATGCTTTGGCAAATTGCAAGTTTCTGAAAAATTATGTGCTCTTTATACTGTATTCTGGACTATATTGTATATTTGAATATCTGTATATTATTATTTATAGTGGTCTGTAAAACTTGAATTTCGAAAATATTACCGGAGGCGCATATAGGATACTATAGGAGGCGCATATACTATAAATATCCGAGGCGCATTCTGAAACATATGCGAGGCGCATATGATATGCACCTCATATACTTCACATATGCGAGGCGCATATCGATATGCGCCTCGCATATGTGAAGTATTGATATGCGCCTCGCATAAGAAATACCCGAGGCTTGAAGCTAGAGGCACATGTGATATGCGCCTCGGATAGGCTTTTTGGTGCGCCTCGCATAGGCTTTTCTCTAGTAGTGATCGTTCATAACCCCGTATGGGGCTTACTGCTACACCACCATGCCCTTCGGTCTAAAAAACGTAGGAGCAACCTACCAGCGCTGCATGCAGAAATGCCTACAGACGCAGATCGGTAAAAACGTGCACGCCTATGTCGACGACGTCGTCATCAAGACCAAGGAGCGGCACACACTGCTCGAGGACCTGAAGGAGACATTCGACAATCTCCGCCGTTTCCAGATCAAACTGAACCCAGAGAAGTGCGTATTCGGCATCCCAGCCGGCAAGCTCCTCGGTTTTCTCGTCTCTGAGCGAGGAATCGAGGCGAACCAGAGAAGATTGGAGCCATCGAGCGGATGGAACTGCCACAAAGCCTGCACGACGTACAAAAGTTCACCGGGTGCCTGGCTTCCCTCAGCCGGTTTGTCAGCCGGCTGGGCGAGAAGTCCCTCCCCCTGTACCAACTCATGAAGAAGACGGACAAGTTCGTCTGGACAACTCAGGCGGACGAAGCCTTCCAGGACCTCAAGCGCATGCTCACCTCACCGCCTATTCTGGCAGCACTAGCAGCAAAGGAACCAATGCTGATGTACATCGCTGCCACAAACAGAGTGGTCAGCGTGGTACTGGTAGTGGAAAGGCCAGAAGAGGGGAAGTCCAGCCGGTCCAGTGCCCCGTGTACTATCTGAGCGAGGTAACTACCCCCACTACCAAAAGCTGGTGTATGGCGTGTACATGTCCGCTAACAAACTCAAGCACCACTTCCAAGAGAACTCCATATGGGTGGTGGCGCTGGCCCCGCTCGCGGAGATTATCGGCAACAGGGACGTCACCTGGCGCGTGGGAAAATGGGCCATCGAGATCGCTGCACACAACATTCAGTACGATCCTAGGACGACAATCAAGTCGCAGGCACTGGCTGACTTCATCGTTAATTGGGCAGAGACGCAATATATGCCACCGACACCCGACTCGACACACTAGAAGCTGCACTTCGACGGCTCCAAGATGCGAGGGGGGCTCGGAGCCAGAGTCGTGATCACCTCCCCCAAAGGCTGGAGTACGTCCTCCAGATCCACTTCAGGGCGTCCAACAACATCGCCGAATACGAAGCACTCATCCATGGGCTCAAGATGGCCAAGCAAATAGGCATTTAGAGAATCCTATGCTTTGGAGATTCAGACCTGGTGGTGCAGCAGGTCTCCGGCGAGTGGGATGCAAAGGACGCAAACATGGCACTCTACCGTTTCTTCGTTCAACAGCTGTGCGCCTGTTTTGAAGCATGCAAGTTCCACCACGTACCCAGAGCCAACAATGAAGCCGCTGACGCCTTGGCCAGGGTCGGCTCAACAAGACAGGCCATACCGCCTGGAGTCTCCCTCAAGCACATACGCAAGCCTTCCATCATCCCATCACCAGAATCCGACTCCATCGTACTTGACGCAGATCCAGGAACAACCGGTGCCGCGCCGCGCCGCGCCCGGGGAATGCCGCGCCGCACCCGGGGACTGTTTTGCGATAGCCCGCAGTCGACATCAGCAAGCTCCCACCCGACAAACCACCCGACATTTTGGAACCAGCCAGCCTTGAGGAGATCAAGCTCATCATGCAGACGGTGTACGCCATCCGGGAAACACCTGAATGGGCAAAGCCGTTCATGAACTTCCTAGCCAAGGACGAGCTCCCAACGGAGGAAGTAGCAGCACTGCAAGTACGACGGAGAGCAAGTGCGTACACCATCATGAACAACGACCTCTACAAGTGCAGCGTTGGAGGCATTTACCAGCGATGTGTAAGCCAAGGGGAAGAAACCAAGCTCCTAGTAGACATACACCAGGGCGAGTGCGGCCACCACGCCTCGTCAAGAGAAATAGTAGCCAAGGATCTTCGCCACGGTTTCTACTGGCCGACAATGCTGAAGGACGCTCAAGATCTAGTCAAAGCATGCAACGGCTGTCGGCGATTAAGCCAGCTGAAACACACACCGTCTACGGCACTCAGGAGGATATCAATCACCTGCCCGTTCATAGTTTAGGGGTTGGACATGGTTGGGTCGTTCAGAACAGCTTGATCTGGCATGGCGCACCTGCTCGTAGCCGTAGACAAGTGCACCAAGTGGATAGACGCAAAGCCCATCAACAAGATGGATGGAGCAATGACGATCAAGTTTTTCACAGACATCATCATCCGATTCGGCTACCCACATAGAATCATCACATACAACGGCACCAACTTCGCCAAGGGAGTTTTTGCTCACTTCTGCAGAGACAAGGGCATCTGTCTGGACCTAGCATCGGTCGCGCATCCACTATCAAATGGGCAGTGTGAGCGTGCCAACGTCCTGGTTCTCGCAGGAATCAAGCCAAGACTGATCGAACCACTCATCAGATCACCCAGATGCTGATAGAGGAGCTGCCAGCTATGCTTTGGAGCCTGCGCACCACCCTAAACCGTTCAACCGGCTTCACACCATTCTTCCTTGTCTATGGGGCAGAGGCAATTCTCCCCACGGACATCCAGTTCGACGCACCCCGCAAGCAGCTCTACACCAAGCAGGAAGCCAAAGAAGAACGACAGGACATCGTGGACTTGCTAGAGGAAGCAAGAGAGTTGGCCCTGTCCAGGTCAGCAATCTATCAGCCAGATCTGCGTCGCTACCACGCCAGCCGGATCCGGCCTACTTCTTTCCGTGAAGGAGATCTGGTGCTGCGCCTGGTCTAGAGCACAAAAGGAATGCACAAGCTGTCCCCACCATGGGAGGGCCCATTCATCGTCAGCTGGGCGCTGCACAATAATTCATATTATCTGATCGACGCCCAGCAGCTGGTAAAGAACAAGGCAGATCGCTCGGATGAGGAGACGGAATGCCCATGGAATGCAAGGCTACTCCGGCCATTTTACACTTGAACAAGAAGTGTATGTATCTCACCTTTCATGTAATAAATGAACAAGCTTGGAAGCCTTGGCACAGTACCAAGGACTTCGTCCCAATTTTGCGCACCACATTCGTCTCCATACCGGCTGGCCTGGACATCCATGACTTCTACAGACGACATAGTGTTGCACAAGGTGCCTAGAGAAAACTCTTCGGTTTCGGTTTCAGACCGCAAGCCGACTGTCGACCCGGCAAGAGCAACAACTCAAAGCACATACTGCAAGAAAATGCCAACGCAGAAAATAAGGGCGCCTGGGCGAACCGGTCGCGCCTACATGAGCTAAGCCAACAACAACGAACCAAAGTATCGCGAGGCACGCCAGCTCAGCCGCTCCTTCGGTTCCGGCTACAGACCGCAACCCGGCTAGCAGCCAGCAAGGGCAACGCTCGAAAGGCCAATGCTCGCTGAGAAAAGGGGAGCTGCCAATGGTCTAGCTCGAAAGGGCATGCCTCCCTGTTTTTTCGTTCAGTCCTAACTATGAATAAGTGTATGTATAATGAAACTAACCCAAAGAAACGTTTTGTCTTGCGCGACACGAGCCACAATTTGACATGGAATAAGGTGGCAAAGAGCTTCGACCCGGCTGGCTGCCCCAGCCAGCCTGAACCTCGAGGACTACACCTAGTGGGCGCGCTCCCGCGCACCCACAAACTTAAATCAAGACAGCAAAAGAGCTTCGACCCGGTTGGCTGCCCCAGCTGGCCCGAACCTCGGGGACTACACCAAGTGGGCGCGCTCCCGCGCACCCACAAATTTAAATCAAGACAGGGAAAGAGCTTCGACCCGGCCGGCTACCCCAGCCAGCTCAAGTTTCAAAGACCGCAACCAACAAATGCATAAAAATAAAAGTCCCACGACAAGCAAAAAAGGCAGATTGAGTTCGAAGCAAAAACAGGCACCAAGCCAATAAGCAGAACAGGAAGGTTTCACACAGATTACGAGTTCAACACCAAAAGTTTCACCGACAGGTAGCACAACACAAAGGCCAAGATTAACAAATACACCTGGCATCCCAGAGATCAAGGGTTAGGAGCCGGAGTGGCGGAAGGAGCATCAGCAGTAGGAGCAGGTGGCGATCCGAGAGGAGAGGCACTTGCGTCATCCCCGGGCACTTCGCTGGTGGAGGCAACATCGACAAAAGTCCTAGGGCCCGGGATCCAGCGAAACGGCTCCGGCTCGAGGGGGCGCGGAAGTCACGGTTGAGATCCACGAAGGTGCCAATCTTCACTCCGCAGGATCGGATCACCGGAGTGCTGTTGCGGATGCCCTCATAGTCGGTTCCAAGACGCGAGTAAGCACACTTAGATTAGCCCCAGGATACCAGGACTTCAACAGGGCCAGGGATATCTCCGTGCTGCCACGAGCCGACCATTCCTTGTGGATCTCCAGCACGTCGATGCCACAAGACAGCGCAATAGCCAGACTGGCCATGTCATGCACCTCACCTGTATCCGGCTAGATGTACTAGAAGAGGTCATTGCAAACAGCACGCATGCCGCTGCCCTCCTCCGCCAGTACCTTAACCAGATCCAGGGGGGTCAGATCGCGGCCAGCCTCGTCCACCGGAAGCTTCTCAAGAGCCATCTCGGCCGACTCGAGGTAGTAACCTGCAGCCAAAGAGAGAAGTAAGAGGCAAGATTTGATACAGACAGCCATGGCGCAAAGGAGGCAAGAGGCGAAAACTTACTGACAACCATCTCCGAGATGCTCTAGAGTCGTTGGGTCAGGTCCTCCTCCCGGGAGCGGAGAGTCTTGATCGTCTCCTCCCTCTCGGCGGAGATCGCTTCAAAGTTCTTTAGCGCCTCCGCTCGGATGTCAAATGCCTTCTTGCCCCTCTCCAAGCTAACCTCAAGACAATGCTTGGCCTCGGCCAGTTGGTCAAATTGCGCCTGCCACGTCCGATTCGACTCCTCCAGCTGGGCAACCTCAGCCTTGAGGCGCTCCACCTCCTTCTCCTTGTCTAGGATCATGGCTATAGGAGGATATCCGATGGTCAAGAAAAAATGGGAAAGGGAGCCGACCGCCAAGACAGGTCGGAAGAAGCAATCTTACGGCCTAGATCCCGGGTATTCTTCACCGACTCTATAAACGGTTTCTGCAAAGGGAAACAAATAAGAAACGAAGCAGCAACATGGCTGCAAAATCCGAGTGAGGAAAAAACAATGGGGAGAGATACCTACCTCCATCAAAACAGAAAAAAATTCGCCTCGCCAAGGCCCTTCTCCATTCCCTCAACCAGGTGGCGAACCTGGCCGAGTGCGACGGGCGCTGCGCCCAAGAGCTGGGCGAGGATCGCGCCCGGCGTCAGCACAGCCGGAGCTGGCCTCGAGCCGGTCACCACGACCTCGTCATCGTTAGCGACCGCACCCGAAGGTGCGGGCACCACCAACTCCCTCCCCGCCGGGTCGGAAGCGCCCGGCTGGTCGCCGCCCGCTACGACCGTCTGCACAGCAGCAACCTCCTCCGTCACCTCCATGATGACGGGCCTGGCCGAACTGGCTAGAGCATCGCTCCAGGCCGGGTTCACACCAGCCCGAGGACGGAGGAGGGGGGTCTCGGAGCCCTGCACGGCCGTGAAGAGCTGTCCCAACCGCCTGGACGCGGGCGCTTGGTGCAGCAACCCCGTGGTCGGGGAACCCCGAGGAGCCCTAGGCAGGGACGACGCGGACCGTGTAGACGGTGAGGACGTAGACAGCGACCTCGCCACCTCCTCGACCACCGGAGGCAGAGGAGGAGCAACGACGGCAGCGCCAGAGTCACCAAGCGTCATCGCCTCGCCGCGTGGAAATAAAGTAAGACAAAACCCCAGTAGAACCACAAGACGCATCAAGAAAAGGTGCTAACCCAACGACAGATGGCGGGATGGCGACTTGGCACGCTCGGCGCGTCCTTTTTTGTTCAACTCCAGTCACCGCCCTCTTCCCCCGGGCTTTCGCCGCGGGTTTCTATCGACTGCCATCCTCGTCGGTGGCATCGACTCCAACAAAAGCGAAGTCTTAAGCCACATCCACACGGGCCACGAGGAAAGGGCAGCAACCGACAACTTACCATGAGGATCCGAGGGGACGTCATCCGCCCGGACGGGAAACCCTTCGGGCTCCATCTAGGGCTACTTCTTTGGATTCCTGTCCGCCAAGAAGGAGGGGAGAGGGAAGTCACCCATACCATCTTCGGCTAGCTGCGCCGTGAACAACTACTCAAAATGGGAGCATAAGGCACCCAAGGAAATCTACCAGCAAAGAAGACGAAGGCAAAAACGGAAAGAAATACAGAGAACAAACTTACCCAGGGCGGCAGGCGGCCGCGATGGTACGGCGGGCAGGAGTACACCCAGGTTGCCTCCACGCGGAACTTGGAAATCATCGAGATCCATTTCCGCAGGTCCTGGTAGGGCACGTCCTTCCGCGACGTTCGCGTCGGATCATCGGCTGTCGACAGATGGAACATCTTGTGCGACCGCTTCTGCAGCGGAAGCACGCGACGCGCCATCCATGATAGCGCGATGTCTCGGGCGGTGAGCCGCTCCGTCTCCACCATCGCCTCCACCCAGGCGGCCATCTGGTCGAGGTCCTCCACCGCACCCATGCTCTTCGTGGTCCAGCCCTTCCACGTCAAAGGAACATTGGCAAAGGGCGGCAGGCAGATCCATTCCACATCCCTGGCATTGCTCACATAAAAATGTGAGCGCTGCCATAGCTTGACGATGTCCGGAAGATCGAACCGCGGCATTGGCGAGGAAGGCCGCGGGTAGATGGCGCAACAACCCGTCTGTGTCAGCGGACTGTCCTTGGCGGTATTTTGGGTCTTGAAGTGGAAGAACTTGAGGAAGTTCGCCACCTTCGGCCACACCCCAAGGTAGGACTCGCACCAGGCCGCATGATGCGACAGCTGCACGATGGCGTTGGCGCCAAGATGATGGAGCTGCAGGTCAAAGAAGACGAAGAGCTGAAGGCGGAAGGGGCTGACGGGGAGGCCGAAGCCACGGGAGAAGTGTGCCAGGAAGACGACACGCTCCCCCGGCCGAGGGTCCGGCACCCGCTCCCCCTCCGGCGCAAGCCGATGCTTGACCAGCATCGACGAGGGAAGAAATTGGCCCCGCCAATACTTGTAGACGAGGTCGTTCGTCATGAACGACCTGCACCAACCCCCGCACTACTCCGGCATAGTTGCCGGAGGGGCTGCCGTGGTGAATTGTGCGTGATGGCTCCGGCGGCAGCGAGGAAAAGGGGCGCAAGGGTAAGGTGCGCTGGAGAGGAGGAGAAGATGAGCCGGAGGACGAAGAGGTGTGAGCATCGTCCCCCTCTCCAGGGCTCTATTTATCACCGCGGGGTGGCACCGTCGCCCCCTCAGCTTCCACGCGACGCATGGCCTCGAGGCTGCCTGGTCGCGTGACATTACGGCTTCGGATCTTGTACGCCATAATAACCACCACAGAAGATCCATGGGCGTTACTGGGAGACGAGGCGTGCGCGCTCGCCCCGAGAAACTGCTGCGACAAGTTGCGTGCGTAGTTGCCAAAAACTGACGCAGCGACACGGAAGTCCAACTGACGCGACATGCGCCAGAGCAGCAGTTGTGGATGACGACATTACCAACATCATCAAGCTAACGTTTCGTCTCCAACTATGCCAGTCGGTCCCTGCCTTCGCTGTCTACACCCAGTGGCGGCCATCAATTCCACAGCCAGTTAAATCCAGCCGAAAAGCAAAAGCAAAAGCTGGAGCCGGATAAGGTCAAACAACTACGTCAAGACTTTAAAAGGAGCACGCAATACCTTACCTACCGGCCAAGTCCATATGCGCTCGGGGACTAGTGTCGGGGGGATAACCTCCGGGTGGGGAAAGCCTGGCACAAGTAGGCCGGCTCTGGAAGGAACAGGCTGCCTGGCCCCCAAGGAGGACAACTCCGGCCGGCTGGGCTTGAAACTTTACAAGCTGGCCCATCTAGCCGATGGCCAGAAGAACCGGCTGGGTGGCCGCTTCCACCTGGCTCACCTTGGATTCGATGGAGAGCACGGAGGAACTGAGATCCTTGCGGGGTACGCCTCTAGCCCTCATTCGTCATCAGGCAAGCTGGCGTGCCGTCACGACCAACACTACCCGACGAGAATAAGCAAAGCGGTCGGCTGACTAGCGAAAGTAGTCCGAGTGACCGTTAAAGCAAGGGTGACGCCCCAAAGGAAGCCCGGGTGACCACCAAAGAAGAGGGTGACACAAAAAGAAGGGCGGACTGGGTCCTGGCCCACCGGCTGGGCCTTGCAGCCGACCCTGCCCTGTGAACCCGTATCCAAACAGTAAACCCTAGAGCCCAATTTGTAATCTGCCCCCAGACTAGTATATAAGGGAGGGCAGAGCTGGGGTTCTAGGTAGGCAAGTAAGTATGCAACAATAGAAGGATAGAAGTGCTAGACACTAGTCCTCACCTTCCTCCAGCTCTCGAAAGTAGCTAAGGAAATAGCTCAAGGAGCATCTGTACTGGGCATTCTCCCCCTCATATAGTTCATCTTGCAGGAGTAGGGGTGTTACCTCACCGAGAGGGCCCCGAACCTGGGTACGTCGCTGTGTTTGCAGTCTACCGTGCCCAACCCGTTGTGTGAGCCACCGATTGCATCCGAGTGTCCCTTCTTAGCCATCCCCGATAGCACTGCCGTGTTCCACACCACGACAATATTATTAAGCTCAAGTTATTTCATTTCTCCTTGAGAGGAAAAGCTAAAGAATGGTTGCTATCCTTGCCTAGAAATAGTATTGATTCTTGGATTAAGTGCAAAGATGTTTTTGTTGTAAAATAATATCCTCTTGCTAAGATTATATCTATGAGAAGTGAAATAATGAAATTTAGACAACTTGATAATGAACATGATGCTCAAGCTTGGGAAAGAATGAAATCTTTGGTTAAGAATTGTCCCACTCATGTACTTATTGCTTGGATGATTATCCAAACTTTTTATGTTGGTTTAAACTTCTCCTCAAGAAACCTGTTGGATTCAGCTGCTGGAGGTACCTTTATGACCATTACCTTGGGTGCTACAACAAAGCTCCTTGATGATATGATGGTTAATTATTCAGAATGGCACACTGAGAGAGCTCCACACAGTAAGAAGGTAAATTCTGTTGAAGAAACCTTATCTTTGAGTGATAAGATTGATGTTATCATGGCTATGCTTATTAATGGAAAAACTCATATTGATCCAAATAATGTTCCCTTAGCCTCTTTGGTTGCTCAAGAAGAGCAAGTTGATGTGAACTTCATTAGAAATAACAATTTCAACAATAATGCTTATGGGAATAATTTTGGTAGTAACAACAATTATAGGCCTTATCCTCCTAATAATGGCAATACCTATGGAAGAAACTCCTAAAAAAATACTAGAAGTGCTCCCTCTGAACTTGAAGTCATGCTCAAAGACTTTATTAGTAAACAAACCACTTTCAACAAGACTGTGGAGGAAAAGCTTTTGAATGTTGAGAAAAATATTTCTTCTTTGTTTGAAGCACAATCCTCTTTGATTAATAAAATGGCTACTAAACCTGAAACTTTGGAAAGTACCTCTGCTGCTACTCATGCCATACAAGTTAGTATTGATGAAAATGTTAGACTGTTAGCCCAACTACATGCTAAGTGGGAAAGATAAGCTGAAATTGCTATAAACAATAGTGTGTGCACTATCACCACCACCAATATGGATGCCACTAAACCACAATAAGTCCCTATTCCTCCTACCACAATGCCTAAACCCGATGAGTCTACTACTAGTGATGCTATGTTTGATTTTAATCTTGATGGTTGCAATATTTCTGAAGTGATTATGTTCCTACAAAAGCTTGCTAGAAGTCCTAATGCTAGTGATATGAATGTAGCTTTCACCAAACACATTACTGATGCTCTTATTAAAATTAAGGAAGAAAAGTTGAAACACAAAGCCTCTATTCCTAGGAAAGTAGAAGATAGTTGGGATCCCATCATTAATATGCAAGTGAATGACTTTGATCTCAAAGCTTCATGTGACATTGGTACTAGTGTCTCTATTATGCCTAGAAAGATTTATAAAATTCTTGATTTGCAACCTTTGGAAGATTGTTATTTGGATGTCCCACTTAATGATAATGCTAAAATAAACTCATGGGAAGTGTTAATGATGTTCTTATTATGGTTAAAAATGCTTATGTCCCTGTTGATTTCTATGTTTTGGATGTTGAATACAATGCTTCTTGTCCTATTACTTTGGGAAGACCTTTTTTTAAAACTGTTGGTGTCATCATTGATATGAAAGAAGGCACCATTAAATATCAATTTCCATTCAAGAAAGGTATTGAACACTTCCCTATAAGGAGAGATAAGTTGCTTTTTTCTCCTCCTTTGAAAGCAAGGTTTGATGTTAATGCTTCTTCATTTGAAAATACTTGATTCTTGCTTCTTGTGCCTAACTTAAAGGCGTTAAAGAAAAGTACTTATTGGGAGATAACCCAAAAGTTTTCTTGAGTCTTGGAAGTTATTACCTCTGTATTAACATCTATTTATCCTTTTTATTTGCTTTTTGTGCCAAGAATAACCTATAATGAGAGGCAAGTAAGATTTGGGGAGTTGCTATCCCGAAATAGATTTTTGTGCTACACCGTAAACATTCGTGTAAAATCTCTGTAAGTCAGATTGAGCTGTAATTTTCTGAATAAATCCCCCAGGTTGTTATATAACTTTCATTAGTTCAACACTTTTTGATTTGAGCAACAGAAGGTCTTCAAAAAAAATCGGTTTCTACGTGTTCGTCTGTTTTGACAAATTTCTGCCATTATTTGCATTTGCTTCTTATTGATTCGTTTTTGGGTCTTTTTGGGAAATTGAGATTTTTGAGGGAATTGCTACAGTAGCTTGTGCTTTTAGTGAAAGTTTTGCTGTTTTAAAACTAAACCCCAAGGGTCTATTATCTTTTGAATACACTAATTTTGCTAATGAAGATTGTGTGAAGTTTTGTATGAAGGAAAATTTGCAGGTGTAGAGGAAGAATGATGTAATCAGATGAAGAATGGACAAAATCTCAAGCTTGGGGATGCCACCCCTTTCACCCCAAGAAATATTCAAGAGGTCCAAGCGTCAAAGCTTTGGGATGCCTTGCCCCTTCTTCATCAATAAAAAGCTCAGGTCTTTCTAGACACTTCGTTTTTATTGTTTCATGCATAGTTGTGTTGTTCTTGGAGCGTCTTAGTTTTCGTTTTTGTTTGCTTAGTTTGCTTGAATAAAGTATTTTGGACCCCCTTTCTCGCTGTGTTGTTTCAAATAAGTTGATTGGTGTTGGAGAGGAATAGAAAGTTCTTGCTTTAGTAGTATAAGAGGAGTTTGCTTTGACTGTGACTTAGACTTTATCATATCATGCTAGGTGTTGTTTTGACCTTATGTTTAGTGATTATTTTTGTAGCATGACTTGTTCCAAACAATTATGATTGCTTAATGTGCCTTGAAGGAATCATGCGTTGTTTTAGCATACAAAAGCATAGTATTGTGGTATTCTCCTTTGATGCTTTGTTTGGGTTGACTTGGCACATGCTCACACCATGTTATGAATATGAACAAGTCACCATAGCCTCTATGATCATTTAGTCCTTGACTTGTAGTACCACTTTATGCTTTGATTAGTAATGTTTTGTCACTCTACATGATTATGGCCATTATTGCTCACTTAGTTGGTCGCTCCCAGTCTTTTGCTAGCCTCCACTTGTATGAGTAAGCTCTACTCATGCATCCAACTCCCAAGAAACCAAGTTATTCCAAAGTGTCCACTATAAATTCCTATGCATGGTGTGTTACACCATTCCAAGTATATTCTTATTTTCATCTTCCTTCCAATTAAAAGTATTTTGTTATGTGAAAACTTAGTGATTAAAGCTCTTACAAACTTGATGGCTGATACGTCGGAAACATATCTATAATTTTTTATGTTTCATGCTTGTTAGTATCTAATTTGCTTTGCTTTGTCTACAATTTGAGGTGCTTTTTACATGTTTTATGGTACTAACTTATTAACAAGTTTCCACAGTGCCAGTTGCCTGTTTTTTGCTGTTTTTGGTTTTAGAAAATCTAGTAAAGAAATATTCTCGGAATTGGACGAGACAAACGACAAAGTCAATTACTTTCCGTGGGGAACAAGAAGTCCAGAGGGGAGCCGGAGAGGCAGGCCAGGGCGCCCAGACCCCCTAGGTGCGGGTGGGCCCTGCCCTGCGCCTAGGTAGCGTGTGGGGCCCCTGGCCACCGCCTTGTCCTCCCCTTTCGCCTATAAGAAGCCCCCGATGCAGAAACCCTAGGCACCCGATCAAATATCCACGAAACTATCTGTAGCCGCCGCCACCATCGTCCCTAGATTAGGGGGATCTGATGTTCTTCCTGGCACCCTGCCGGAGGGGAGATCATCCCGGAGGCCTTCTCTTCGGTATAATGCGTGAGTAGTTCCACCTTGGACTATGGGTCCATGTAGTAGCTAGATGGTTGTATCTCCTCATTTGTGCTTTCATGTATAGATCTTGTGAGCTCCGTTCATGATCAAGATCTAATCTATTTGTAATGATGCATGTTGTGTTTGCGGGGATCCGATGGATATTGAGATTATTATGTTGGTTTGATTAATGGTTTTGTCTTTATGATTCTATCATCTATGTGTTGTTTGTGATCTTGCATGCTCTCCGTTGTTAGTAGCTATCTTGGCCAAGTAGTTGCTAGTGACTCCAAGAGGGGGTATTTCAAGGGAAGTGACAATAATCTCTTCGGTTGTAGATGTGTTGTTGCCACTAGGGAGAAAACAACGGTCTCTTGTTCATGGAACATGTGGACTTTTTACCTTACACACTTTGCTTAAAGCAGTTATCTGTTGCTTGCAACTTAATACTGGAGGGGGTTCGGATGATAACCTGAAGGTGGAATTCTAGTCATAGATGCAGTTGGATGTCGGTCTATGTATCTTGTTGTATTGCCCAATCGAATCTCATAGGATCTTTCTGACTAGTAATTGCATTGTTATGCCTTGCTCAGTTCCTGTTAATTGCCCTGTTGTAATTTGTTTACCCTTCATGCCATGTTGTTTATCTAAGGAGAGCACCTCTAGTGAACTATGGACCCCGGTCCAATCTTTACCATTGATACATCTTCCACTGTTACTTGTTTACTTGCTGCAAACCATTATCTTCCACACCATACGTTTAATCCTTTGTTACAGCAAATCGGTGAGCTTGACAACCTCACTGATTCGTTGGGGCAAAGTCTTGAGTTTGTGTTGTGCAGCTCTCCGTGTTGCTTGCAACACCTGTGTGACGTTTCCTTCCTCCTACTGGTTCGATAACCTCAGTTTCTTACTGAGGGAAACTTGTTGCCGTGCTGCTTCATACCTTGCTCTTGGGGTTTCCAACAAAGCATCCCACGACAAGTGCGGGGCGCCATCAAGCTTTTTTCTGGCGCCGTTGCCGGGGAGGCCAAGGACGTCTTCACAAGGGGAGTCCTTCACTTCCTTTCTCTTTACTTTGTTTTTAGTTTGCTTTGTTTCTTTTTCTTGGTTTTGTTTGCCTCTTTCCAAAAAACCCAAAAAATTAGTCTAGTTTGGTTTGCTTTCTTTATTCAAAAACAAAAAAAAAATTAGTTCCTGCTCTAGCTGTTGCTGCTGTTTTTGGCTTGCCCACCTTTGCCAAAATGAACTCTGATGAGAACACCAAGTTGTGTGACTTCACTAGCACCAACAACAATGATTTCCTAAGCACTCCTATTGCTCCACCTGCTCCTGATGCTACCTTTTATGAAATTAAGCCCGCTTTGTTGAATCTTGTGATGAGAGAGCAATTTTCTGGTGCTAGTTCTGATGATCCTGCTGCCCATCTCAATAGTTTTGTTGAGCTTTGTGAAATGCAAAAGTATAAGGATTTATATGGAGATATTATTAAGCTCAAGCTCTTTCCTTTCTCCTTGAGAGGAAAGGCTAAAGAATGGTTGCTTTTTTTGCCTAAAAATAGTATTGATTCTTGGACTAAGTGCAAAGATGCTTTTATTGGAAAGTACTACCCTCCTGCTAAGATTATGTAAGATCCCTCCTTTATAAAGGAAAAAGGATCCCTGTGATTGCAATGCTATTCCCTGGATCATTGCTAGCATCCACAGTTTAAGATGAAGTACACAGATACAAAGGTCATTTATTACAGCCATTCCAGAGATAAACATAGTCTTTACAACTCCAAGGCCATAGGCCTAATACAAGAGTTTGAATAAGTAAATAAATAAAAGTCTTCATCTTCATGTGCCACAGGCAAACATGTTGAGTGTAGACTCATGACACCTAATCCTCATCAGAGTAACCTGCAACATCACAAGTTACAGCCACAGTGGGTCAATACTTTGGAATAGTATTGGTAAGTGACACCTTAGTAAAATTTTAAGTGGACTAGATACTATATGCAATTTGGCTAAGTGTAGCTTGGCTTGCTTTGCTCAAAATAGATTTTTCATATTAGTTGAAATCACTAAGTTTTTCTTTGTCAAAAACTTTTCCCAAGGAACCACCAATAGACATTGAGGTCCTTCACCCTTGTTCACCCACAAGTTTTTACTTAGAAATTGGGATGAGGAGATTCTTGATAGCTTCCATGTCTTGATGCTTAAATTGTTCTTTGCCAGGGACATGGCTAAGTACTTAGATTTTTCCATCTGCAGAGGTTATGCACTTTCCCCACCAGACTTGGTATTACCAAGACAGGACCTTTCAGAAGCCTTCCCTTAGACCAAATGGACGCGCTCCAACCTATCATTCCCACTACCACCAACTGTCCAAATGGCTAAGTTCTAGCAACTTATGTGATCCAGGCAGAGCCCATATTGCCAAGCGGTTGCACTAGAAGCTTCTTAACACTTGGCCTCTAAAATCTCTTTGTTCCTGGGTGGCTTACCACAAGTGAGATACACAAGGTAAACCATAGAAATGGGCCTTGTGTAACCACTCAACATAAACCAAACATTCCATTCCACCCAGGTGTTTCATTAACTTAGTTGTTTTATTAGGTAAAACACAAGTCCAAAGACTTAGAAATAATTTCATCATAGTGTAGGGGTTCGTAGCATGGAAAACAAAAAATTTCTATCGCATACAAACAAACAAGCCAAGATCTATCTACTAGATTGTAGCAACGAGTTGATGGAATAACTTACCCTCGAAGATTCCAAAGCGTTTAACGAGAGCAGATTCTCGTGGGTGATGTAGTCGTACTCTTCCCGATCTCAAGATCGTGTAGACGATCCTTCCGGCGCTGCGTTCCGGCAGCGCTCCCGCAGTCGGTCACACGTTCGGTACTCGATGAAGACCTTCCTCTCCCTTGTTCCAGCAGGCAGCGGAGGTTGTAGCACTCTCCTCGCGATTCCGGCAGCACAACGGCGTGGTACCGGAAGTAGAGGGGAGATCCCGCAGGGCTTCGCCTTAAGCCGGAGCGAGTATGGTGGATTATGAGAGAGGGCTATTAGTGGTCTAGAGATTAGACACACCAATTAGAAGGCTCTAAACCGCAGGCTAAAGCAATTAGAAGCTCTAAACCAAAACGGCTCTAAACCGGAGATTAGAGGTAGAAACTTGTGTGTTTAGAGGAGGGGGCCCTGCCCCTCCTTTTATAGGTGGGGAGGCGCGGCCAGGGGAGGGGAGTCCCTCCCCAAGTCGGCCTTGGGTGGCGCGCCGGCTTGGGGAGGAGACTCCTCCCTCAAGTCGGTTCCCAACTCCTCTTGCTTGTTTCCCACAGTTTCTTGTTTTAGCCATTTGACTTTCAAACTGGACATTTGACTTTTCTGTTTTAGGATTCAATTTAATCCTTTATTTGGGACAGCAAGAACACTTAGTACATGATGCAATCATTCCAATATATAATGACACATTCATGTACCCCTCCCCCCTCCCGGAGTGCCGGACATTCCGGAACCTTCTAGAACATTCACCGGAATCATTTCCGAACTCCGAAACGGGACTTTCTTTATATGAATCTTATTCTCCGGACCATTCCAGATCACCTCGTGATATCCCGGATCCCATCCGAGACTCCGAACAACATTCGGTATCTTTCTCATAATACCATAACTACTCAAAACAACGTTGAATCCTTAAGTGTGTCTCCCTACGGTTCGTGAACTATGCGGACATGATCGAGACACTTCTCCGAACAATAACCAATAGAGGAATCTGGAAATTCATATGGCTCCCACATATTTCTACGATTACTTTGCGATCGAATGAACCACTTACATACGATACCAATTTCCCTTTGTCTCACGATATGTTACTTATCCGAGGTCATGATCGTCGGTATCTCTGCATACCTAGTTCAACCTCATTACTGATAAGTACTCTTTTCTCATTCCCGTGATATGTGATCCCTTGTGAGCCAGTCACATGCTTGCAAGCTAATTGGATGACATTTCACCGAGAGGGCCCAGAGAATATCTATCCGTCATATGGATGGACAAATCCCACTCTTGATCCATGTGTCTTAACCAATACTTTCCGAACACTCAATGCCACCTTTATAGCCACCCAGTTACGGTGTGGTATTTGATGTCATCAAAGCATCCATCCGGTAAAGGTGATATGCATGATCTCATGGTCGAAGGAATTAGGTTACTATGTATCAGAAAGCATATAGCAATTGAACTATTGAAATGACTTGATCTTTATGCTACGCTTATCTATAGGAGTATGTCCACCATATCATTCTCCTAACGATATGATCTTGTTGTTGATAACATCTCAATGTTCATGATAGGGAAACCACAATCATTTATCAACCAACAAGCTAGTGAAGTATAGAGGCTATACTAGGGACTTCTAATCAAGTTTACAAATCACACAAGTATTAATGTTTCCCTGTTAATACTATTATAGCATGAATGTAAACATTTATCATAAACACAAAGATATAATAATAACTACATTTATTATTGCCTCTAGGGCATATCTCCAACAGTCTCCCACTTGCACTAGAGTCATCTAATCTAGATTACATGGTAATATACCGAACACCCATGGCAGTTTGGTGTTGGTCATGTTTTGCCCTCGGGAGAGGTTTAGTCAACGGATCCGCCACATTCAGATCTGTGTGTACTTTGCAAATCTTTATATCCCCATCCTGGATATGTTCTCGAATAGCGTGAAAACGTAGCTTGATATGCTTCAGCTTCTTGTGTGACCTTGGTTCTTGCGCATTGGCTATGGCACCCATGTTATCACAGTAGATAGACATTGGGTCCAGCGCACTAGGAACCACACCCAGCTCTGTAATGAACTCTTTCATCCATATCGCTTCTTGTGAAGCCTCCGAAGCAGCCATGTATTCCGATTCAGTTGAAGATCTCGCCACAACGCTTTGCTTTGCACTCCTCCAGCTAACTGCTGCACCATTCAAAATAAATACGTATCCAGATTGTGATTTAGAATCATCCGGATCGGTGTTCCAACTAGCATCGGTGTAACCATTAACAACGAGTTGTTCATCACCTCCATAAGAAAGAACCATATCCTTAGTTCTTCTCAAGTACTTAAGGATGTTTTTGACCGCTGTCCAATGATCCACTCCTGGATCACTTTGATATCTGCTAGTTAGACTAACAGCATATGCAATGTCGGGTCTAGTACATAGCATGGCATACATTAGAGATCCTATGGCTGGTGCATAGGGAGTCTTACTCATCCTTTCTCTATCTTCTGCCGATGTCGGACTTTGAGTTTTACTCAAGGTCGTATTGGGCAACATGGGCAAGAACCCTTTCTTGCTTTCTTCCATTCCAAACCTCTTTAGAACTTTGTCCAAATATGTACTCTGTGACAATGATATTTGGCGTTTCGATCTATCTCTATAAATCTTTATGCCTAATATGTAAGCTGCTTTGCCAAGATCCTTCATTGAAAAACTATTATTCAAATATTCTTTGACACTATTAAGAAGGTCTACATCATTCCCAATCAACAATATGTCATCCACATATAGTATTAAGAATGCTACAGAGCTCCCACTCACTTTCTTGTAAATACAAGCTTCTCCATAAGTTTGTATAAAACCAAAACTTTTGATTACCTTATCAAAACGTTGATTCCAACTTCGGGATGCTTGCTTCAATCCATAGATGGACCGTTGAAGTTTGCATACCTTGTTAGCATCTATAGGATCGACAAAACCTTTGGGTTGCATCATATACAACTCTTCATCAATATCTCCATTGAGGAATGCTGTTTTGACATCCATCTGCCATATCTCATAATCATAATATGCAGCGATTGCTAACATAATCCTCATAGACTTTAGCTTCGCTACCGGTGAGAAAGTCTCATCGTAGTCAACTCCTTGAATTTGTCGAAACCCTTTTGCGACAAGTCGAGCTTTATAGACAGTAACATTACCATCAGCATCTGTTTTCTTCTTGAAAATCCATTTGTTCTCGACAGCCTTCCGGCCATCCGGTAAGTCCACCAAAGTCCATACTTGGTTTTCATACATGGATCCAATCTCTGATTTCATGTCTTCTTGCCATTTATTGGAATCTGGGCTCATCATCGCTTCCTCATATGTCTCGGGGTCATCGGTGTTGTCCACCAACATGACACTCATAACGGGATCATACCAATCTGGAGTGGTACGAGTTCTCGTTGACCTCCGAGGCTCTGTAGTAACTTCAACCGAAGTTTCATGATCACCATCATTAGATCCCTCTCTAATTGGTGCAGGCACCACAGGAACTTCTTCCGGTGCTGCGCTACTCGCAATTTCGAGAGAAGGTTCGACAACCTCGTCGAGTTCTACTTTCCTTCCAGTCACTTCTTTCGAGAGAAATTCCTTCTCTAGAAAGGATCCATTCTTGGCAACGAAGATTTTGCCTTCGGATCTATGATAGAAGGTATACCCAATAGTTTCCTTCGGGTATCCTATGAAGACGCATTTTTCCGCTTTGGGTTCAAGCTTGTCCGGCTGTAACTTCTTTACATAGGCTTCGCATCCCCAAACTTTAAGAAACGACAATTTAGGTTTCTTCCCAAACCATAATTCATACGGTGTCGTCTCAACGGATTTAGATGGTGCCCTATTTAAAGTGAATGCGGCTGTTTCTAATGCATAACCCCAAAATGATAGCGGTAAATCTGTAAGTGACATCATAGAACGAACCATATCTAAGAGAGTTCGATTACGACGTTCGGACACACCATTACGCTGTGGTGTTCCCGGCGGTGTCAATTGTGAAAGTATTCCGCATTTCTTCAAATGCTCGCCAAACTCGTAACTTAGATATTCACCTCCACGATCAGAACGTAGAAATTTAATCTTCTTGTTACGTTGATTCTCTACCTCACTTTGAAACTCCTTAAACTTCTCGAAAGTTTCGGACTTATGTTTCATGAAATAGATATACCCATATCTACTCAAATCATCCGTGAAGGTAAGAACATAACGATAACCACCGCGCGATGCTACACTCATTGGACCACACACATCGGTATGTATAATTTCCAATAAGTCCGTAGCTCGCTCCATCATCCTAGAAAATGGAGTCTTAGTCATTTTTCCCATCAGACATGCTTCGCATCTTTCAAGTGATTCAAAATCAAGTGATTCAAGAAGTCCATCGGAATGGAGTTTCTTCATACGCTTCACTCCAATGTGACCAAGACGACAGTGCCACATATAGGTCGAATTATCGCTTGATTTCAAACGTTTAGCCTCAATGTTGTTGATATGTGTATTTCCACTATCGAGATTCAATAAGAATAGACCATCTATCAAAGGTGCATGTGCATAAAACATATTACTCATATAAATCGAACAACCATTATTCTCTGATTTAAACAAGTAACCGTCTCGCAATAAACAAGATCCTGATATAATGTTCATGCTTAACACAGGCACTAAATAACAATTATTTAAGTATAAAACTAATCCCGATGGTAGATGAAGGGGTAGCGTGCCGACCGCGATCACATCAACCTTTGATCCGTTTCCCACGCGCATCGTCACCTCGTTCTTCGCTATCTTCCGTTTATTCTGCAGCACCTGTTTCGAGTTACAAATATGAGCAACCGAACCAGTATCAAATACCCAGGCACTACTACGAGTACTAGTGAGATACACATCAATAACATGTATATCAGATATACCTTTCTTCTTGATGTTGCCGTTCTTCAAATCCGCCAAGTACTTTGGGCAATTCCGCTTCCAGTGACCTTCTCCCTTGCAGTAAAAGCACTCAGTATCAGGCTTAGGTCCAGCCTTGGTCTTCTTCGCCGGCGTGGTAACTTTCTTACCACCCTTCTTGAAGTGTCCCTTTTGCTTAGACTTGCCTTTCTTGAATTTGGTGGTCTTATTGACCATCAACACTTGGTGCTCTTTCTTAATCTCCACTTCAGCAGATTTCAACATGGCAAAGAGTTCTGGCAACGTCTTGTTCATGTTCTGCATGTTGTAGTTCATCACAAAGTTCTTGTAACTTGGTGGTAGTGATTGGAGGACACGGTAAATCCCCAAAGCATTAGGAATCACAATACCCAAGCTTTGAAGTTTGTTAGCGTGCCCTGACATCTTAAGCACATGCTCACTGACGGAGCTGCCCTCTTCCATCTTGCAGTTAAAGAACTTTTCAGAAGCTTCATAACTTTCAATTGCCGCATGAGTCTCAAAAATCAATTTGAGATCCTCGACAATATCATATGGGTTTGAATCCTCAAACCTTTTCTGAAGCTCCGATTCCAAACCATACAAGATAGCACACTGAACTATGGAGTACTGATTCTTCCGAGCGAGGTAAACATTCTTTACTTCATCGGGAGCATCATCTGCAGGTGGGTCACCCAGCGGTGCATCCAGCACATAGGTCAAATTACCAGCTGTGAGGACAATCCTCAAATTGCGGAACCAATCCGCGAAGTTGCTTCCATTGTTTTTCAACTTTTCTTTCTCTAGGAACGCATTAAAATTGATGGTAGGGGCTGCCATTGATCTACAACATATTTGCAATAGTTTAGACTAAGTTTATGACAAATTGAGTTCAAATTAATTAATGAAATTAAACTAGGTGAACTCCCACTCAAAACAATATCCCTCACATTGTTTTAGTGATCACACGAACCAAATCCACCATATCAACACCGATCATCACGAGAGTTGATATAGCTTCAATGGCGAACAATCGACATGTTCATCATATCTACTATATGATTCATGCTTTACCTTTCGGTGATCCGTGTTCCGAGACCATGTTTGTACATGCTAGGCTCGTCAAGATCAAACCTTAGTTTCTGCATGAGCAAATCTGGCTTGCTCACGTTGTATACACTTGCAGAATCTAGCACACCCGATCATCACGTGGTGCTTCGAAACAACAAGCTTTAGCAACGGTGCTAACTAAGGGTGAACACTTTATGATTTGAAATTGATGTGCATGAGGGATCATCTTATAATGCTACCGTTGTCTACTAAGCAATACAAGATGCATAAAGGATTAACATCACATGCAATTCAATATATATGTGATATGATATGGCCTTTCTTCTTTGTGCTTCCGATCTCCATCTTCAAGCACGAACATGATCTCCATCATCACCGGCATTGCATCAAGGTCAATGACGCTTCTCCATGGTTGTCGTCCACCGGATTCAACTATTACAACTACTTTGAATAGACACGCGGGTCTTAACATAAATTAAAGACAACCATATGGCTCCTGCCGATTGCCAACTTACAATAAGGAACATTGCATACATCAAATATAATCACAATCATGGCCATATCACATCACAGCACACCCCTGCAAAACAAAGTTAGACGCCTCTACTTTCTTTGCATGTTTTACGTGGTTTGGGGCTTTCAATAAGTGTCGTTCTAACTTACGAACAAGAACCACAACATTGATACTAGCATTGTTGATCACCCGTTGTAAATTGGATCTTAACTATGCTAGGAGAAACAGGCACCCGCAAAGCCACTTATGCAATACAAGTTGCATGTCAAGCGTGGAGCAAGTCTCATGAACGATGTCATGTAAGGTTAGCCCGGGCCGCTTCATCCCAACATACCGCAAGATGCAAAGTACACAAGAAGTAATCGACAAAAAAAGCATCAACGCCCACAATGACCATTGTGTTCTACTCGTGCAACAGATCTACATATAGACACGGCTCTGATACCACTGTAGGGGTTCGTAGCATGGAAAACAAAAAATTTCTATCGCATACAAACAAACAAGCCAAGATCTATCTACTAGATTGTAGCAACGAGTCGATGGAATAACTTACCCTCGAAGATTCCAAAGCGTTTAACGAGAGCAGATTCTCGTGGGTGATGTAGTCGTACTCTTCCCGATCTCAAGATCGTGTAGACGATCCTTCCGGCGCTGCGTTCCGGCAGCGCTCCCGCAGTCGGTCACACGTTCGGTACTCGACGAAGACCTTCCTCTCCCTTGTTCCAGCAGGCAGCGGAGGTTGTAGCACTCTCCTCGCGATTCCGGCAGCACAACGGCGTGGTACCGGAAGTAGAGGGGAGATCTCGTAGGGCTTCGCCTTAAGCCGGAGCGAGTATGGTGGATTATGAGAGAGGGCTATTAGTGGTCTAGAGATTAGACACACCAATTAGAAGGCTCTAAACCGCAGGCTAAAGCAATTAGAAGCTCTAAACCAAAACGGCTCTAAACCGGAGATTAGAGGTAGAAACTTGTGTGTTTAGAGGAGGGGGCCCTGCCCCTCCTTTTATAGGTGGGGAGGCGCGGCCAGGGGAGGGGAGTCCCTCCCCAAGTCGGCCTTGGGTGGCGCGCCGGCTTGGGGAGGAGACTCCTCCCTCAAGTCGGTTCCCAACTCCTCTTGCTTGTTTCCCACAGTTTCTTGTTTTAGCCATTTGACTTTCAAACTGGACATTTGACTTTTCTGTTTTAGGATTCAATTTAATCCTTTATTTGGGACAGCAAGAACACTTAGTACATGATGCAATCATTCCAATATATAATGACACATTCATGTACCCCTCCCCCCTCCCGGAGTGCCGGACATTCCGGAACCTTCTAGAACATTCACCGGAATCATTTCCGAACTCCGAAACGGGACTTTCTTTATATGAATCTTATTCTCCGGACCATTCCGGATCACCTCGTGATATCCCGGATCCCATCCGAGACTCCGAACAACATTCGGTCTCTTTCTCATAATACCATAACTACTCAAAACAACGTCGAATCCTTAAGTGTGTCTCCCTACGGTTCGTGAACTATGCGGACATGATCGAGACACTTCTCCGAACAATAACCAATAGAGGAATCTGGAAATTCATATGGCTCCCACATATTTCTACGATTACTTTGCGATCGAATGAACCACTTACATACGATACCAATTTCCCTTTGTCTCACGATATGTTACTTATCCGAGGTCATGATCGTCGGTATCTCTGCATACCTAGTTCAACCTCGTTACTGATAAGTACTCTTTTCTCGTTCCCGTGATATGTGATCCCTTGTGAGCCAGTCACATGCTTGCAAGCTAATTGGATGACATTTCACCGAGAGGGCCCAGAGAATATCTATCCGTCATATGGATGGACAAATCCCACTCTTGATCCATGTGTCTCAACCAATACTTTCCGAACACTCAATGCCACCTTTATAGCCACCCAGTTACGGTGTGGTGTTTGATGTCATCAAAGCATCCATCCGGTAAAGGTTATATGCATGATCTCATGGTCGAAGGAATTAGGTTACTATGTATCAGAAAGCATATAGCAATTGAACTATTGAAATGACTTGATCTTTATGCTACGCTTATCTATAGGAGTATGTCCACCATATCATTCTCCTAACGATATGATCTTGTTGTTGATAACATCTCAATGTTCATGATAGGGAAACCACAATCATTTATCAACCAACAAGCTAGTGAAGTATAGAGGCTATACTAGGGACTTCTAATCAAGTTTACAAATCACACAAGTATTAATGTTTCCCTGTTAATACTATTATAGCATGAATGTAAACATTTATCATAAACACAAAGATATAATAATAACTACATTTATTATTGCCTCTAGGGCATATCTCCAACACATAGCATGTATATTTCACCAACCCTTGTTTGCTACTAGCTAGGCTAAGCATGGCATAGATAGTAACTTAACTTAGAAATTCCCTAGCATTTCTACAACTACTAGGATTTCCCAACATGGCATATAAGCAAAATATAGCATGCAACTCTAACAAAATATTTCTAATGCTTAGTAGAAAACATAGGAATGATAATATTCATGAAGTACCACTTGCCTTGGTAGTTGGGAGAGTAGCACTCCTCACAATCACAATCACTAGCACCAAAATCTACACAAAGATTGGTAGCAACAAATTACACACAAAACATATACAATCAAAAAGAGTAAACTGTATGGGCGGTCCTAAATTTTTTATAGCATCTTCACTTTGGTCCCTATTCTTTGAAATTGCACATCTAGGTCCTAAATCTTTCGAAAGTGATTTATCCGAGGTCCTAAATCGGTCTGACAGGAATTTACCGGTGCCACATTGGCAATGAGGCCCACGAGGCTTACCAGGTCAGCACACATATTTGTGAATGAGCCCCCGAGGTTCTGTTTCTTCTAAAAGCTAACCCTATTCCCCCAATTGATGGCCGGCGGCGGAGCTCGAGCTGCGGCGTGAGTGGCGGCAGCACGACCACACCGATTTGGTCCTGCATCCGTGACGGCCACACGTTTATGTAGGAGACTTTGAAGCGGTGGGAGCCCGAGATGATACCATACGATGGCCGCATGGTGCTCGCACACACGACAGCGATGCCAGCACGGGAGGCTCAGATCTGGGGGCGTGCGCTATTCATCAAAGTCCTTGGTTAGGCACGCGCTGCTCGTCAAAGTCCTCGGCTAGGTGTGTGTGTTGTTCTGGCTCTATCAGTTCAGCTAGTGTAGTTTGTTTTTATCAGTTAGGATTCGGGATTCAGTTTAATCTAGTTTGTAATCTCAGTTTGCCAACTTAGCACCATGCACTGGGACTCCTGTCACTCGAGCCTCGGACACAGAATATCATCGCCGGTGTCGTATCCATTGGTTCAGGTGTTAACGACACGCTCGCCGCGGTAGCAGGTGCGGCGGCGGCCACCGCCTCCATCGCGGCAGCAGGAGCCAGGAGCACAAACACATAACTGACTAAGAACGAAATCTGGCTCGGCTCCCCGCCGTACCCGCTAGAGCCAGGCACCCCTGTACAATTACTCTAGGCAATACAATTTTTAGAGAAATACAACTACTCCGAGCAGTACAAATGCACTATTCAGAGGCCGTATTTTGGAAGATATAGAACCTCGGGGGCTCATTCACAAATATACGCGGTGACCTGGTAAGCCTCGTGGGCCTCACTGCCGACGTGGCACTGGTCAACTCTGGTCAAACTGATTTAGGACCTCAGATGAATCATTTACAAAAGATTTAGGATCTAGATGTGCAGTTTTAAAGAATAGGGACCAAAGTGAAGATGCGATAAAAAAAATTAGGACCGCTCATACGGATTACTCAATCAAAAATATATGCATGCATGCAAGATGATATGTGATGATTTTTAAAATTCCACAAAGCAATTAAACAGTAATGATTTATAAACAAGTTGAAAACTTGCCAAACAACATTTGTTTAAACCCTAAATCATTTCCTAAACTTTTCATATACTCAAATTAGTCCTACACAAGTTTCTGCAAATAAAACCTTTTTAACAGAAGCTAAACATTAAACACATTGCATAATTAGAAAGAGCTTGCTCTCCTGATTCCAATGGTATAAAATTTGTCAAATTCTAACGTGGGGATCAAAAGTTATAGCCATTACAAATTTGAACATAAATCAGATTCAAAATCCAGTTTTAAATCTAACCCTAGCCACGCGTCTGTTTCTGATTGGTGCGTACCGCTTCGCACCGGATCACGCTCGGCTACCGTTGGATCTAACTAAACACGCACGGCTCAGATCTAAACTTAACGGTTCGATAAGTGAACTAATCCTACGCGCTGGATTTAGATCTAACGGCTACGAATCAACCGACCAAAACTGAGCGGCGCTAGCGGCGGCTACTGGCGGCGGCGAGCTCTGCCTACGGCGGCGCGGCTCTACAGGTCGCCCGGAGAGGTGGGAGGATGCTCACCAGGTTCGCAGCGACGAGGAGAAGCTCAACTTGGCGGCGGCTTGGCAAGGGGCGCACGGAGTGGGCTGCTGGAGCTCGTCGGAGTTGCGGGCGGCGTCGGGTTCGAGTAGACGGCGACGTTGGCGACGCTCCTAGTCTCCCTAGCACAAACAAACGGCACCAGATGACGTACAAGACAGTGGCGAACAACTTCATGTGAATCAGAGGCGAAGGGGCGCAAAGGGCTTACGGAATTTGGTCGCCGGAGTCGAGGTTGTCGTCGGGTGCTTACGGTGTCGAACGGAACCGACAACCTGGGGCAGTACAGGACAAACCAGTGGGGTCAGGAGGTGCGCAAAGAAGTTGCGAAGCGGCTCGTATGAACCAGAGGGGGAGGGGCGCACGGGGCTCACCGGAATCGATCGCCGGAGTGAGCTCTGTCTGCGGCGGTGTGAGGTTGATTGCGGGCAGCCTGGTGGCGGAGAGGTGGTGCTAAGTGAGGGGAAATGGTCGCAGAGAGGTGGGGGTTAAGTAGGCGGAGCCGGGGAGAGAATCTCGCGAGCAATCAACGCCAATTAAGCGCATTTGCTTCGGGGAAGAAACGGCCACGGCAAGCAGTTCTTCAGCGCGAGATTGACGACGAGCCTGACGTGGCAGTGGGTCTACCTGTCAGCGAATAAAACAGAGAGGGGGTGGGGTCCTGGCGTCAGTCTCTCTGCGGGTTCGTCTGCGAGTGAGAGGGAGAGAGGGGGAACCCGGGTGGGCTTAGTGGGCTGCTTTCACAGTTAGGCTAGATTAGCAGCGCCAGCCTTTTTCCTTTTCTTTATTCCTTTTCTATTTCTATTTTGAATTTCTGGAATGAATTTCAAAATAGTTTCAAAAGCTTTTTGAATTCAAACTTTTTCAGGATTTTGTAGGGTGCAACATTCACACTTCTGGGCATAGAAACATGTGGTCTCTCTGTTCAAGCTTGGTTCTTTTGAATAAACAAAATAAACAGTGCTATAGCACTTGATTTGGAAATGTTTTGAAAATGGTTTTGAAACCATATTTGTTTTGTAAATTTTTGTCCAAACTCCACATTCAATCCAATCAACAAGCAAGCCAACAAAACTTGGTTTAAAACACTTATGCTCTCAGTTGAGGTTGGTCATTTGATCTAAGTTTGCTCACATAAAATAATAGCACTATGTGCTTCTGTTTTCTTGAAAATAGTTTGAAAATGATCTCAAAATTATATGCATGCATGAATGATGTGCAATCTTTGAAATCATGATTTTAGGGATGTTACAAATCTAACCCCCTTAAGGTGAATCTCGCCCTCGAGATTCGGATTGGCTAGCAAATAGGTGAGGGTGGTCTTTCTGAATATCATCTTCTCTTTCCCATGTTGCTTCCTCTTCAGAATGATGGTTCCACTGAACTTTGCAAAACTTTATAGTCTTAGTCCGTGTGACTCTTTCTGCAGTCTCAAGAATCTTGATAGGTTTCTCTTCATAAGTGAGATCACTTTCCAGTTGAACCTCCTCCAAAGGTATAGTATCCTTCAAAGAAGTTTCTTCCATTTTTGGATGACATTTCTTAAGTTGACTCACTTGAAACACATTATGGACAGCTGACAGAGATTCCGGCAGTTCAATTTCATAGGCAACTTCTCCTTTACGACTTAGAATCTTGAACGGTCCAACATACCTTGGTGCCAATTTTCCTTTGACTCCGAACCTCTTCACTCCACGAAGTGGTGACACTCTAAGATAAGCTCTATCACCAACTTCGTAGGTGACTTCTCTACTCTTAGGATCTGCGTAGCTTTTCTGTCGGGACTGTGCTATCTTCAACCTGTCCTTAACCTACTTGACCTTCTCTTCGGCTTCTTTGATAAGATCTGGCCCGAATAAACTTCTTTCTCCCACACCATTCCATAACAATGGGGTGGTACACTTTCTTCCGTAGAGAAACTCAAATGGTGCCATCTCAATGCTGGCTTGATAGCTGTTGTTATAAGAAAATTCTGCGTAAGGCAGACTTTCATCCCAACTGGCTCCATAGTCTAGGGCACATGCCCTCAACATGTCTTCAAGAATCTGATTAGTCCTTTCTGTTTGTCCATCAGTTTGAGGATGAAAAGCAGTACTGAATTCCAACCTCGTTCCCAATGACTCATGTAGCTGTCTCCAAAAATGGGAAGTGAATTGAGTTCCCCTATCAGACACAATACTCTTGGGCACTCCATGTAGACATATAATTCTACTCATGTAGATTTTGGCTAACTTAGCACTTGTATAGGTTGTCTTCACGGGTATGAAATGAGCCACTTTAGTTAGGCGATCTACTACTACCCATATAGAATCATATCCTGACCTGGTCCTTGGTAATCCGGTAATGAAATCCATACCAATCTTGTCTCACTTCCAATCAGGAATAGGTAGTGGTTGAAGCAAACCTGCTGGTTTCTGATGTTCCGCTTTCACTCTACTACACACATCACACAAAGCAATATGTTCGGCGATGTCCTTCTTGAGATTATTCCACCAAAATCTTTCTTTCATGTCCATGTACATTTTGGTGTGACCCGGATGAATGGAATACAGAGAGTTGTGTGCTTCCTTCAAAATCAGTTTCCGCAGCTCCGGATCTTGTGGAACACAGATACGTTTCCCATGCCATAAAGTACCCTGTTCGTCTTCATGGAACCCTTTGGCTTTTCCTTTGCCAATCTTTTCTTTAATCTCTTCAATTTCCTTATCAATCTTCTATGCTTCTTTGATCTTGTCCAACAAAGTGGGTTGAACATCTAAAGTCATGAGATGTCCTTCAGGCACAATCTCCAATCTGAGTTTTCTAAATTGGGTACACAAATCATCTGGCAATTCTCCGTTGGTAAGGCCATTCACAAAAACCTTACGACTTAGAGCATCTGCTACAACATTTGCTTTACCGGGGTGGTATTGCAAACTTAAGTCATAGTCCTTGATAAGTTCTAGCCATCTTCTTTGTCTCATATTAATTTCCTTCTGGGTGAAGATATACTTCAAACTTTTGTGATCTGTGAACACTTCACAACGCTTTTCCAAGAGATAGTGTCTCCATGTTTTGAGTGCATGGACAACAGAGGCTAACTCTAAATCATGAGTAGGATAGTTCACTTCATGAGTTTTGAGTTGTCTCGAGGCATAAGCTACAACTTTACCATCTTGCATAAGTACTGCACCCAAACCCTGATGAGATGCATCACAATATACTTGGAAATCTTTTTCCAAATCTGGCAGACACAAGACTGGTGCTGTCACAAGTCCCTTCTTCAATTCCTGAAAGCTGAGTTCACAACCTTCAAACCAAGCAAACTTCTTGTCTTTCTTTAGTAATTCAGTCATAGTCTTAGCTACCTTGGAGAAATTTTCAATGAACCTTCTGTAGTAACCTGCTATGCCAAGGAAACTACAAACTTCTTTCACGGATTTGGGAGATTCCCATTCAGTTACAACTGAAACCTTTGCAGGATCAACTGCTACACCATCCTTTGTCATAACATGTCCAAGAAATCCAACTTCATTCAACCAGAATTCACACTTGCTGAATTTGGCATAAAGTTTATGCTCTCTTAACTTCTCAAGTATCAAACACAAATGTCCTTCATGCTCTTCTTTGCTCTTGGAGTAGACTACAATGTCATCGATGAAAACGACAACAAACTTGTCAAGGAATTCCATGAACACCTTGTTCATCATATTCATGAAGTATGTTGGAGCATTCGTCAAACCAAAAGGCATTACAGTATACTCATACAATCCATACCTTGTAGTGAACGCTGTCTTAGGTATGTCTTGTTCTCTTATCTTGAGTTGAAAATAACCTGACCGGAGATCAATCTTTGAGAACACACAAGCTCCTTCTAGCTGATCAAACAAATCATTGATTCTAGGCAAAGGGTATTTGTTCTTAATAGTCACCTCATTGAGTGAACGGTAATCTATGCATAACCTTTGACTTCTATCTTTCTTCTCCAACAACAAAACTGGGGCTCCCCAAGATGAAAAACTTGGTTGAATAAATCCTTTCTGCAACTGTTCTCCAAGTTGTTTCTTAAGTTCTTTCAGTTCATCCACTGACATCTTATAAGGTCTCTTTGCTATTGGTCCTGATTCTGGTACCAAATCTATAAGAAACTCCACATCTCTATCTGGTGGCATTCCCGGCAATTCTTCCGGAAACACGTCCGGATACTCACTCACAATTGGCACACTGTCCATATTAACCCCCTTAAGAGAATTTAGCTTACTTCCTTTTGATTCAAAGTTGGACATGAATTTAATCCGTTTTCTTTCCGGGGTTGTGAGTGCAATAGTACGATTAGCACAATCCAGTACTCCTTCATACTTAGCCATCCAATCCATTCCCAATATTACGTCCAGTCCTTGGGAATCTAGGATTATCAGACTCACTGGAAATTTATGCTTTCCAAACTCTATTACTAGATCCCGGCATCCAAGACTTACTATCATATCTCCACCCGGAGAACTAACCTTTATTGGAAACCCAATGTTTTCAGTTGGAAACCCATTTCTATCAACAAATTCTTTTGATATGAATGAATGCGATGCTCCAGTATCAAAAAGAACAAATGATGGAATAGAATTGAGTCTGAACTTACCAGCAACAGCATCAGGCTCCTCATAGACCTCCTCCACACTGATGTGGTTCACCTGTCCCTTCTGAAAAGGGTTGGGCTTGTTGGGTCCTTCAACTTTCTTTTCTAGGCATTCATTTGCATAATGCCCCATCTTCTTGCACTTGAAGCATTCAACCTGACTTATGTCTTTCTTGACAGGCTGGCTTCCACTTCCACTTCCATTACCACTGTGGTGGCTCTTGTATCCACCCTTGTGGTTCTTGTACTTGTAATTGTCATGACTACGGTGATGCTTGTTGTCATGATGGTTGTGGTTGTGGTGCTTGTTGAATTTCCCATGCTTGTGGGATCCTGAGCTTCCACTGCCATCATAATGGGAACGTTTGTGAGACGATCCCGAGCTGTGCTTGTCTGAGTGCTTTCTCTTCCTGCTTTCAACTTGCTTCATTTTGTTCTCTAAAATAGCAGCCTTGTCACAGAGAGACTGATAAGTGGGAACATAGGCTACAGCCAACTGCAGGTTCAGCTCATCATTCAACCCTTCGAGGAACTTTTCTTTCCTCTTAGCATCTGTGTCAACTTCATCTGGTGCATATCGCGCCAGATTGTTGAACTCCTCAATATATTCGGCCACGTTGCGGTGGCGCTGCTTCAGGTTACGGAACTCCTTCTTTTTCAGACTCATCACTCCAGATGAGATATGAGCAGTACGAAAGCCATCCTCGAAGATAGCCCATGTCACATCTTCGATGGGAGTGGTGATCTGGAAGTTGTCCCACCAAGTTGCGGCTGGTCCTTCCAGCAAATGTGCTGCAAATCTGACCTTTTTAGCATCCGTATAGCCCACGGTTACCAAGTCCTTGTTCACAGAACATAGCCAATCATTGGCCACCATGGGATCAGTCGTTCCTGAGAACTTCGCTGGCCTCAATCTCAAGAACCTAGTAAGCCTATCAAAACCCGGTGGGTTGTTGTTGTTGTTATTGTTGTTGTTGTTGTTATTGTTGTTGTTTTGGTTCTGGATGAACGTCGTCATCATCTGCATCAGCTGAGTTTGAGCAGTCATCATTTGCTGCATTTCTGGAATGATGTTGATGTTGTTGTTGTTGGGGTTGGGGTTTGCACGATGGGGAGGCATCTGTGGTTTGTTCAATAGAGATAAGAATGAGATACCCATAGATGCTTCCATGCACATTACATCACATAAGCAAACACAAAGCATGCAACACAATGATAAAGATTCCACAACAAAATAACAAGTTCGCAAAGTAAAACACACACAAATAACAAGCCATCCACATGTCAGATGGTCAAATAACAAGTTCTCAAACAACAAGTATGATAATAAATGATAAATGAGTAGTCAAATCTACTCATCGGCATAAATCTCCTCCTCGACAAAGGTAAGACATGCGTTCTCCATCGCGGTCTTGTATTCCTCGACACTAGTGGTCAAGGTCTCTATCTTGGCTTTGAGAGCCCTCTTCTGGGAACGAAGCCTCTCAATCACCGTCTGCTGATGCTCGAGTTCGAAGTCCTTGGCCTGCAGTTCTTCAGTCATGTCCCGAATCTTCTTGTTCCTATCCTGGACACGCTTCTCCTGACTCTTGAACTTCCTGTCCTGGCTCTCGAACTTCGCCTCCATTTCCTTGACTATCTCGTCTTGCTCCGCGAAGAGCTTGTCCTTCTCGCGTAGCTGCACCTGGAGTTCGTCATTGTTGAGCATGACGTTGGTCCTGTCAGTGTCCACGTGCCTAATGAGAGACTCTAAGTCCTGGAGGAACAGGCGAATCGGCTCTGTTGTGTCCCTCGAATCGTCCTCGAAGTCGATGTACTCTCCATCCTCATCACGTCTACCGAAGACGTGGAAGTGAGTACCTCTAACCTGTCAGGAGTGTCTCCCTAGCAGACGTCCTATCAGATCATGCATGACTACCTCAAGGCCTCTCTCCTTGTCATCATGCATGAGCTTGAAGACGATGGCCTCTGTGGTAGGCTCTGTCTGGCGTCCGGGCTGGTTGACCTTGAAGCCCCAGAGGTCCTTCCTCTCAAACTTGGTGAGGGGAAGCACCATGATGGTAGGAAGAGGAAGATTGAGCAAAGTAGTAAGCTCAACAATACGAGGACCAAAGCGAGTAACCTGGAACTCCTCAACAGTGCTGATGGTAACAGTAGGCATCTATTTATAAGATAGAAAAGTTAGAACAACACATTTTAAGTTACAACATAAGGCAAAACATCACATACATATCCTTGGAAAGCAAAACACACAAGTCATGCATACATGAAACCATTACATCAACCAAGGTTCAATCTTATTTTAAAGCAACATTTGGAAAATAAGGTGATAAGTGGTGGTCCAACTAACGAAGTACGTTTACAATCCTATCTCACTGGATCTGTTGGCTAACACAATGTTTCTAGAAGCAATCATCCTATCTTGCTCACATGACTCCATCACTAAGTCTATAATGTCTCATCTTAAGGTTTGGTTGATAGCTTCCAACTCTTGGGTATGTTCCTTCTCTTTCTTTAGATCATTTTGGAGGCTGAGCATTCTGCACTTGACTCTATCACCAAGTTCTTTGATGGTCTTCCAAGCTTCATCCTTTGCTGATTCAAAGAATGTAGTGTGCACCACTGAATTGGTGAACATGCAGAATCCTTTTTCCTGATGGTTGTCTTCCTTGTTTTTATACAAGTGAAGTTGCACCCACCAGTATTCCACTCCTTCATCCATCACAGGAAAACCCTTATACACAGCTGCACCTTGTATCTCTAATGCAACCATGAGGTCCTTGAGAGACTTGGGGAATTCTGTCTCACACTCCAAAGTCATTGTCATGAGTGGTCCCTTCCTTACGGCTTCGTTGATGGAGTTCATATACAAATAGAGATGAGGAAGAAGATTAGAAAAGTTTACGAGAAGAATAGACAAGTGTATAAGTTGCTGAAAAAAAATTCCTTAGTGGTTTCCAATCCTAGGGTCATAATCCTACAGGCAACACAATGCTCTGATACCATCTGTAGGATCCCTCCTTTATAAAGGAAAAAGGATCCCTGTGATTGCAATGCTATTCCCTGGATCATTGCTAGCATCCACAGTTTAAGATGAAGTACACAGATACAAAGGTCATTTATTATAGCCATTCCAGAGATAAACATAGTCTTTACAACTCCAAGGCCACAGGCCTAATACAAGAGTTTGAATAAGTAAATAAATAAAAGTCTTCATCTTCATGTGCCACAGGCAAACATGTTGAGTGTAGACTCATGACACCTAATCCTCATCAGAGTAACCTGCAACATCACAAGTTACAGCCACAGTGGGTCAATACTTTGGAATAGTATTGGTAAGTGACACCTTAGTAAAATTTTAAGTGGACTAGATACTATATGCAATTTGGCTAAGTGTAGCTTGTCTTGCTTTGCTCAAAATAGATTTTTCCTATTAGTTGAAATCACTAAGTTTTTCTTTGTCAAAAACTTTTCCCAAGGAACCACCAATAGACATTGAGGTCCTTCACCCTTGTTCACCCACAAGTTTTTACTTAGAAATTGGGATGAGGAGATTCTTGATAGCTTCCATGTCTTGATGCTCAAATTGTCCTTTGCCAGGGACATGGCTAAGTACTTAGATTTTTCCATCTGCAGAGGTTATGCACTTTCCCCACCAGACTTGGTTTCACCAAGACAGGACCTTCAGAAGCCTTCCCTTAGACCAAATGGACGCGCTCCAACCTATCATTCCCACTACCACCAACTGTCCAAATGGCTAAGTTCTAGCAACTTATGTGATCCAGGCAGAGCCCATATTGCCAAGCGGTTGCACTAGAAGCTTCTTAACACTTGGCCTCTAAAATCTCTTTGTTCCTGGGTGGCTTACCACAAGTGAGATACACAAGGTAAACCATAGAAATGGGCCTTGTGTAACCACTCAACATAAACCAAACCTTCCATTCCACCCAGGTGTTTCATTAACTTAGTTGTTTTATTAGGTAAAACACAAGTCCAAAGACTTAGAAATAATTTCATCATAGAATGTATATTTCACCAACCCTTGTTTGCTACTAGCTAGGCTAAGCATGGCATAGATAGTAACTTAACTTAGAAATTCCCTAGCATTTCTACAACTAGTAGGATTTCCCAACATGGCATATAAGCAAAATATAGCATGCAACTCTAACAAAATATTTCTAATGCTTAGTAGAAAACATAGGAATGATAATATTCATGAAGTACCACTTGCCTTGGTAGTTGGGAGAGTAGCACTCCTCACAATCACAATCACTAGCACCAAAATCTACACAAAGATTGGTAGCAACAAATTACACACAAAATATATACAATCAAAAATATGTGCATGCATGCAAGATGATATGTGATGATTTTTAAAATTCCACAAAGCAAGTAAACAGTACTGATTTATAAACAAGTTGAAAACTTGCCAAACAACATTTGTTTAAACCCTAATTCATTCCCTAAACTTTTCATATACTCAAATTAGTCCTACACAAGTTTCTGCAAATAAAACCTTTTTAACAAAAGCTAAACATTAAAAACATTGCATAATTAGAAAGAGCTTGCTCTCCTGATTCCAACGGTATAAAATTTGTCAAATTCTAACGTGGGGATCAAAAGTTATAGCCAATACAAATTTGAACATAAATCAGATTCAAAATCCAGTTTTAAATCTAACCCTAGCCACGCGTCTGTTTCTGATTGGTGTGTACCGCTTCGCACCGGATCACGCTCGGCTACCGTTGGATCTAACTAAACACGCATGGCTCAGATCTAAACTTAACGGTTCGATAAGTGAACTAATCCTACGCGCTGGATTTAGATCTGACGGCTACGAATCAACCGACCAAAACTGAGCGGCGCTAGCGGCGGCTACTGGCGGCGGCGAGCTCTGCCTACGGCGGCGCGGCGCTATAGGTCGCCCGGAGAGGTGGGAGGATGATCACCAGGTTTGCAGCGACGAGAAGAAGCTCAACTTGGCGGCGGCTTGGCAAGGGGCGCACGGAGTGGGCTGCTGGAGCTCGTCGGAGTTGCGGGTGGCGTCGGGTTCGAGTAGACAGCGATGTTGGCGACGCTCCTGGTCTCCCTAGCACAAACAAACGGCACCAGATGACGCACAAGATAGTGGCGAACAACTTCGTGTGAATCAGAGGCGAAGGGGCGCAAAGGACTTACGGAATTTGGTCGCCGGAGTCGAGGTTGTCGTCGGGTGCTTGCGGTGTCGAACGGAACCGACGACCTGGGGCAGTACAGGACAAACCAGTGGGGTCAGGAGGTGCGCAAAGAAGTTGCGAAGCGGCTCATATGAACCAGAGGGGGAGGGGCGCACGAGGCTCACCGGAATCGATCGCCGGAGTGAGCTCTGTCTGCGGTGGTGTGAGGTTGATTGCGGGCAGCCTGGTGGGGGAGAGGTGGTGCTAAGTGAGGGGAAATGGTCACAGAGAGGTGGGGGTTAAGTAGGCGGAGCAGGGGCAAGAATCTCGCGAGCAATCAACGCCAATTAAGCGCATTTGCGTCGGGGAAGAAACGGCCACGGCGAGCAGTTCTTCAGCGCGAGATTGACGACGAGCCTGATGTGGCAGTGGGTCTACCTGTCAGCGAATAAAATAGAGAGGGGGTGGGGTCCTGGCGTCAGTCTCTCTGCGGGTTCTTCTGCGAGTGAGAAGGAGAGAGGGGGAACCCGGGTGGGCTTAGTGGGCTGCTTTCACTGTTGGGCTAGATTAGCAGCGCCAGCCTTTTTCCTTCTCTTTATTCCTTTTCTATTTCTATTTTGAATTTCTGGAATGAATTTCAAAATAGTTTCAAAAGCTTTTTGAATTCAAACTTTTTCAGGATTTTGTAGGGTGCAACATTCACACTTCTGGGCATAGAAACATGTGGTCTCTCTGTTCAAGCTTGGTTCTTTTGAATAAACAAAATAAACAGTGCTATAGCACTTGATTTGGAAATGTTTTGAAAATGGTTTTGAAACCATATTTGTTTTGTAAATTTTTGTCCAAACTCCACATTCAATCCAATCAACAAGGAAGCCAACAAAACTTGGTTTAAAACACTTATGCTCTCAATTGAGGTTGGTCATTTGATCTAAGTTTGCTCACATAAAATAATAGCACTATGTGCTTCTATTTTCTTGAAAATAGTTTGAAAATGATCTCAAAATTATATGCATGCATGAATGATGTGCAATCTTTGAAATCATGATTTTAGGGATGTTACAGATTATATCTATGAGAAGTGACATTATGAAATTTAAACAACTTGATAATGATCATGTTGCTCAATCTTGGGAAAGAATGAAATCTTTGGTTAAAAATTGTCCCACACATGGACTCACTGCTTAGGTGATTATCCAGACTTTTTATGCAGGTTTGAACTACTCTTCAAGGAATCTGCTGGATTCAGCTGCTGGAGGTACCTTCATGGGCCTCACCTTGGGTGCTGCAACAAGGCTCCTTGATAATATGATGGTTAACTACTCTGAATGGCATGTTGAGAGAGCTCCACATGGTAAGAAGGTAAATTTTGTTGAGGAAACTTCCTATTTGAGTGAAAGGATGATGTTATTATGGCTATGCTTATTAATGGGAAAGATCCTCTAGATCCTAATAGTGTTCCCTTAGCCTTGTTGGTTGCTCAAGAAGAGCAAGTTGATGTAAACTTCATTAGAAACAATAATTTCAACAACAATGCCTATGGGAATAATTTTGGTAGCAACAACAATTATAGGCCTTATCCTCCTAATAGTGGCAGTTCCTATGGAAGCTCTTACAATAATGCTAGAAGTGCCCCCTCTGAACTTGAACTCATGCTCAAGGACTTCATTAGTAAACAAACCACTTTCAATAAGACTATGGAGGAAAAGCTTTTAACTGTTGAGAAATATATATCCTCTTTGTCTGAAGCTCAGTCCTTCTTGATTAATAAAATGGCTGCTAAACCTGAAACTATGGAAAACACCTTTTCTACTGCTCATGCCATACAAGTTACTATTGATGAAAATGTTAGGCTGTTAGCTCAACTCCATGCTAAGTGGGAAAGGGAAGCTGAAATTGATAGCAACAATAGTGTGTGCACCATCACCACTAAACCACAAGTAGTCCCTATTCCTCCTACTATGCCTAAGCCTACCGAGACTACTATTAGTGATGCTAAGTTTGATTTTGATATTGATGGTTCCAATATTCCTGAAGTGATTATGTTCCTACAAAAGCTTGCTAGAAGTCCTGATGCTAGTGATATGCATGTTGCTTTCACCAAACACATTACATATGCTCTTGAGAAAATTAAGGAAGAGAAGCTAAAACACAAAGCTTCTATTCCTAGGAAAGTAGAAGATAGTTGGGAACCCATTATTAATATGCAAGTGAATTACTTTGATCTCAAAGCTTCATGTGATCTTGGTTCTAGTGTCTCTATTATGCCTAGGAAGATTTATGAAATGCTTGATTTCCCATCATTGAAAGATTGTTATTTAGATGTCCCACTCAATGATAATGCTAAGAAGAAACTCATTGGGAGTATTAATGATGTTCTCATTATGGTTAATAATGCTTATGTCCATGTTGATTTCTATGTTTTGGATGTTGAATACAATGCTGCTTCTCCTATTACTTTGGTAAGACCTTTTCTTAGAACAGTTGGTTCCATCATTGATATAAAAGAAGGCACCATAAAATATCATTTTCCATTAAAGAAAAGTATTGAACACTTCCCTATGAGGAGAGAGAGAAGTTGCTTTTTTCTCCTCCTTTGAAAGAAAGATTTGATGTTAATGCTTCTTCATTTGAAAATACTTGATTCTTCTTGCTTCTTATGCCTAACTTAAAGGCGTTAAAGAAAAGTACTTGTTGGGAGATAACCCAAGTGTTTCCTTGAGTCTTGGAAGTTATTACTTCAGTAATTACCTCTCCTTATCCTTTTTGTTTGCCTTTTGTGCCAACAATGACCTCTAATGAGAGGGAAGTAAGATTTGGGGAGTTGCTGTGCCGAAACCGATTTCTGTCCTCCACCAAACAAATTCGTGAGGAGTCTCTATAACTCGGATTGAGCTCAACATTTACGAATAAATCCCCCAGTATGTTGGGTAACTTTCGTTAGTTCATAACTTTTTTATTTGATCAACAGAAAATGTTCTAAAAAATCGGTTTCTTCCTGCTGGTCTGTTTTGACAGATTTCTGCCATTATTTGCATTTGCTTCTTATTGATTCCTTTTTTAGTTATTTTTGGGAAATTGAGCTTTTTGAAGGAGTTGCTATAGTATCTTGTGTTTTTTATGAAAAGCCTTGCTGTTCCAAAGCTTTGCCAGAGGTCTAATATCTTTTGAATTAACTAGTGTTGCAAATGAAGATTGTGTGAAGTTTTGTATGAAAGAAAAATTTCAGGTGTAGAGAGAGAATGATGCAATGCGATGAAGAATGGACAAAATCTCAAGCTTGGGGATGCCACCATGGTGTCACCCCAATAAATATCCAAGAGGTACAAGAGTCAAAGCTTGGGGATGCCCAAGGCATCCCCTTCTTCATCAATAAAAAGCTCAGGTCTGTCTAGACACTTTGTTTTTATTGTTTCATGCACAGTTGTGTTGTTCTTGGAGCGTATTAGTTTTCGTTTGATTTGCTTAGTTGTTTAGTTTGATTGAGTAGTTTGGACCCCCGTTCTCGCTGTGTTGTTTTGCAAATAAGTTGCTTGGTGTTGGAAAGGAGTAGTAAGTTCTTGCTTGTAAGTGCAAGAGGAGCTTGCATTGACTGTGACTCAGACTTTAGCATGACATGCTAGGTGTTGTTTTGACTTTATGCTTAGTGATTATTGTTGTAGCATGGCTTGTTCCAAGTCATTGGGATTTCTTAGTGTTCCTTTAAGAAATTATGCATTGTTTTAGCATGCAAAAGCATAGTATTGTGGTATTCTCCTTTGATGCTTTGCTTGGGTTGACTTGGCACATGCTTACACCATGTTATCACTATGACAAGTAACCATTGGCCTCAATGATCATTTAGTCCTTGAATTGTAGTACCACTCTATGCTTTGATTAGTAATGCTTTGTTGCTCTGCATGATTATGGCCATTATGCTCTCTTTGTTGGTTGCTCCGAGTCTTTTGCTAGCCTCCACTTGTATGAGTAAGTTCTACTCATGCTTCCAACTCCCAAGAAACCAAGTTTTTCCAAAGTGTCCACTATAAACTCCTACGCATGGCGTGTTACACCATTCCAAGTATATTCTTGTTTTCAGCTATCTTCCAATTATAAACTATTTTGTTATGTGAAAACTTAGTGATTAAAGCCCTCACGAACTTGATGGCATACTTTATATTCTTTGCCCCTAATAAACTTGAACCATTGTGACAACATTGTTGTATATGCTTGCACTTATACGTTGGAATTAGCAGAACCGTGCTGTCACGGGGAACGTTTTCAACATTGCACTTGTACTTTGTACTCAGTTGATATCATGCTCTTTTGTTTATGGATGTCACCGGTGTGAAATAAAGAGGGAACTTTTAAGTCCATGGAGTTTTTATTCTGTGTTAGAGAAACGCGTGTGCCGCTAGCCTAAGCCATGCCTAATCATGGTGGAAACTTGCAGCATCACCATAGTGAGCTATCTATGACGCATCCTCAATAAAAATCTATGCATATAGTAAATAAAAAGATCGCTGAGATGTTCATTGTCTGCTTGCCTTGTCATTTTGGTTATGGGAAAGCTCCTGTACCATGTGCAAGGGGTACCGCGTTGGCGGTTCTCAATGATATGCAAATACTTACAATGACAAGAACTTACCTGTGACTGAAGTTGAGTATGCATGAGGTAGGGCCCTCGTATTCAAGGGACCTGAGATTGCCAACTTATACTTCGTCAAGCATATACTCCATCTATGCAACTTTAACCTTAATCACTTCAAGGTGCTTATGATAGGGGCAATGAGGGCTGAAAGCTAACAAGTACCATAATTTTTGGAAGCTCTTTTTGAAACTTGAAATCCCTGCTTCCTTTACAAAAAGGACTTTATTCCACCATTATTGAGTCTCCACCTTCTACCTTTAGGCACCATTAAGAGAGCATAGTTGTCATTCTTTGTGCAGTATTCCAAAGCTTATTGATTGGTGCATATTGTGATATTACTTGTTCTTGTGCTATTTGCTTCTAGTCTCCCTTGTGAACTTTGAAGGTGTCCTATGCATCTATTTTCTACTCTATGAGGGACAAGCTGATTGCCACTATGCTACGTTTTCTATATGTGAAACAAACAAACATTTTTCATTGCATATTATTCATGATCTTTTTTGTAGCCTTTCATGTTGCATGCATAGTTACTATGTCCTATTGTTATAATTCCATTCTTTCATGCACATGTTTAGAGTTCTTTGATTCTAGCTTTCAATGCTTGCAAATGGTTGGATCTTTATTGTGAAGGTGCATGTCACCTCAAAAATTATTCTTTTTATCACTTACCTACTCGAGGACGAGCAGGAGTAAAGCTTGGGGATGTTGATACATCGGAAACGTATCTATAATTTTTGATGTTCCATGCTTATTAGTATCTACTTTGCTTTGCTTTGTCTACACTTTGAGGTGCTTTTTACATGTTTTATGGTACTAACCTATTAACAAGTTGCCACAGTGTCAGTTGCCTGTTTTCTGCTGTTTTTGGTTTCAGAAAATCTAGTAAAGAAATATTCTCGGAATTGGACGGGACAAACGACAAAGTCAATTACTTTCCATGGAGAGCAAGAAGTCCAGAGGGGAGCCGAAGAGGCAAGCCAGGGAGCCCAGACCCCCCTAGGCACGGGTGGGCCCTGCCCCGTGCCTGGGTAGGGTGTGGGGCCTCTGGCCACCGCCTCGGCCTCCCCCTTCGCCTATAAGAAGCCTCCGATGCATAAACCCTAGGCACCCGATTAAATATACACGAAATCATCTGTAGCCGCCGCCACCAACGTCCCTATATTAGGGGGATCTCAAGTTCTTCCCGGCACCCTACCGAAGGGGAGATCATCCCGGAGGCCTTCTCTCCGGTATGATGCGTGAGTAGTTCCACCTTGGACTATGGGTCCATGTAGTAGATAGATGGTCATATCTCCTCCTTTGTGATTTCATGTATAGATCTTGTGAGCTCCGTTCATGATCAAGATCTAATCTATTTGTAATCATGCATGTTATGTTTGCGGGGATCTAATGGATATTGAGATTATTATGTTGGTTTGATTAATGGTTTTATCTTTATGATTCTATCATGTCTCTGTTGTTTGTGATCTTGCATGCTCTCTGTTGTTAGTAGCTATCTTGGCCAAGTAGTTGCTAGTGACTCCAAGAGGTATTTATGATCGACAGTGGGTTCATGCATCTAGTTTCCAAGGCAAGTGACAATAATCTCTTCAGTTGTAGATGTTCTATTGCCACTAGGGAGAAAATAACGGTCTCTTGTTCATGGAACATGTGGACTGTTTACCTTACACACTTTGCTTAAAGCAGTTGTGTGTTGCTTGCAACTTAATACTAGAGGGGGTTCGGATGATAACCTGAAGGTGGACTTCTAGTCATAGATGCAGTTGGATGGCGGTCTATGTATCTTGTTGTATTGCCCAATCGAATCTCATAGGATCTTTCTAACTAGTAATTGCATTTTTATGCCTTGCTCAGTTCCTGTCAATTGCCCTGCTGTAATTTTATTACCCTTCATGCCATGTTGTTTATCTAAGGAGAGCACCTCTAGTGAACTATGGACCCCGGTCCAATATTTACCATTGATACATCTTCCACTTTTACTTGTTTACTTGCTGCAAACCATTACCTTCCACACCATACGTTTGATACTTTGTTACAGCAAACCGGTGAGCTATACAACCTCATTGATTCGTTGGGGCAAAGTCTTGAGTTTGTGTTGTGCAGGTCTCAGCATTGCTTGTAACACCTGTGTGACGTTTCCTTCCTCCTACTGGTTCGATAACCTCGGTTTCTTACTGAGGGAAATTTGTGTAGGGGTTCGTAGCATGGAAAACAAAAAATTTCTATCACATACAAAAAAACAAGCCAAGATCTATCTACTAGATTGTAGGAACGAGTCGATAGAATAACTCACCCTCGAAGATTCCAAAGTGTTTAACGAGAGCGGATTCTCGTGGGTGATGTAGTCGTACTCTTGCTGATCTCAAGATCGCGTAGACGATCCTTCCGGCGCTGCGTTCCGGCAGCGCTTCCGCAGTCGGTCACACGTTCGGTACTCGACGAAGACCTTCCTCTCCCTTGTTCCAGCAGGAAGCGGAGGTTGTAGCACTCTCCTCGCGATTCCGGCAGCACGACGGCGTGGTACCAGAAGTAGAGGGGAGATCTCACAGGGCTTCGCCTTAAGCCGGAGCGAGTATGGTGGACTATGAGAGAGGCCTCGGTGATCTAGGGTTTAGACACACCAAGGAGGAGAATCTAGGCCAGCGGCTAGGGCAAGGGGATGCCCCAACTCGGCGGCTAGGGTTTTGCCCTAGACGGCGGCGGCTTGGGGCTAGGGTTTGCAGGGTGCAAGGTGTGTGTTTGGAGGGGCAGCCCTGCCCCTCCTTATATAGGTGGAGGGGGCCGGCCAAGGGGAGGGGAGTCCCTCCCCAACTCGGCTTCCAAGGCCGGCGGTGGAGGGAGAGGGACTTCCTCCCCAAGTAGGTTTCCTACTCTCCCTCCACCAAGCAAAATAGCCGTTTGACTTTTCAAATTGGCGTTTGACTTTTCAAACTAGGATTTGAATTATCCCTTTATTTTTCTCAGCGATGACACCTAGTACATGATGCAACCATTCCAACTTGTTATGACACATTCATGTACCCTTCACCTCCGGAGTGCCGGACATTCCAAAACCTTCTAGAACATTCCCGATGAAAACAGGACTTTCCTTATATGATTTTATTCTCCGGACCATTCCGGATCTCCTCGTGATATCCCGGATCCCATCTGAGACTCAACAACGTCAAATCCTTAAGTGTGTCTCCCTACGGTTCGTGAATTATGCGGACATGATCGAGACACTTCTCCGAACAATAACCAATAGAGGAATCTGGAAATTCATATGGCTCCCACATATTTCTACGATTACTTTGCGATCGAATGAACCACTTACATACGATACCAATTTCCCTTTGTCTCATGATAGTTTACTTATCCGAGGTTTTGATCGTCGGTATCTCTGCATACCTAGTTCAACCTCGTTACTGATAAGTACTCTTTTCTCGTTCCCGTGATGTGTGATCCCTTGTGATCCAGTCACATGCTTGCAAGCTAATTGGATGACATTCCACCGAGAGGGCCCAGAGTATATCTATAAGTCATATGGATGGACAAATCCCACTCTTGATCCATGTGTCCCAACCAATACTTCCCGAACACTCAATGCCACCTTTATAGCCACCCAGTTACGGTGTGGTGTTTGATGTCCTCAAAGCATCCTTCTGGTGATGGTGATAAGCATGATCTCATGGTCGAAGGAATTAGGTTACTATGTATCAGAAAGCATATAGCAATTGAACTATTAAAATGACTTGATCTTTATGCTACGCTTATCTATAGGAGTATGTCCATCATTTCATTCTCCTAACGATATGATCTTGTTGTTAATAACATCTCAATGTTCATGATAGGGAAACCACAATCATTTATTAACCAATAAGCTAGTATTATGAAGAGGCTTTACTAGGGACTTCAATTTAAGTTTACAAATCACACAAGTATTAATGTTTCCTTGTTAATACTATTATAGCATGAATGTAAACATTTATCATAAACACAAAGATATAATAATAACTACATTTATTATCGCCTCTAGGGCATATATCCAACAGTCTCCCACTTGCACTAGAGTCAACTAATCTAGATTACATGGTAATATACCGAACACCCATGGCAGTTTGGTGTTGGTCATGTTTTGCCCTCGGGAGAGGTTTAGTCAACGGATCTGCCACATTCAGATCTGTGTGTACTTTGCAAATCTTTATGTCACCATCTTGGACATGTTCTCGAATAGCGTGAAAACGTAGCTTGATGTGCTTCAGCTTCTTGTGTGACCTTGGTTCTTGCGCATTGGCTATGGCGCCCATGTTATCACAGTAGATAGACATTGGTCCAGCGCATTTGGAACCACACCGAGCTCTGTAATGAACTCTTTCATCCATATTTCTTCTTGTGAAGCCTCCGAAGCAGCCATGTATTCCGATTCAGTTGAAGATCTCGCCACAACGCTTTGCTTTGCACTCCTCCAGCTAACTGCTGCACCATTCAAAGTAAATACGTATCCATATTGTGATTTAGAATCATCCGGATCGGTGTTCCAACTAGCATCGGTGTAACCATTAACAACGAGTTGTTCATCACCTCCATAAGAAAGAACCATATCCTTAGTTCTTCTCAAGTACTTAAGGATGTTTTTGACCGCTGTCCAATGATCCACTCCTGGATCACTTTGATATCTGCTAGTCAAACTAACAGCATATGCAATGTCGGGTCTAGTACATAGCATGGCATACATTAGAGATCCTATGGCTGAGGCATAGGGAGTCTTACTCATCCTTTCTCTATCTTCTGTCGTTGTTGGACTTTGAGTTTTACTCAAGGTCGTATTGGGCAACATGGGGAAGAACCCTTTCTTGCTTTCTTCCATTCCAAACCTCTTTAGAACTTTGTCCAAATATGTACTTTGTGACAATGATATTAGGCGTCTTGATCTATCTCTATAAATCTTTATGCCTAATATGTAAGCTGCTTCGCCAAGATCTTTAATTGAAAAACTATTATTCAAATATTCCTTGACACTATTAAGAAGGTCTACATCATTCCCAATCAACAATATGTCATCTACATATAGTATTAAGAATGCTACAGAGCTCCCACTCACTTTCTTGTAAATACAAGCTTCTCCATAAGTTTGTATAAAACCAAAACTTTTGATCACCTTATCAAAACATTGATTTCAACTTCGGGATGCTTGCTTCAATCCATATATGGACCGTTGAAGTTTGCATACCTTGTTAGCATCCTTAGGATCGACAAAACCTTTGGGTTGCATCATATACAACTCTTCATCAATGTCTCCATTGAGGAACGCTGTTTTGACATCCATCTGCCATATCTCATAATCATAATATGCAGCGATTGCTAACATAATCCTCACAGACTTTAGCTTCGCTACAGGTGAGAAAGTCTCATCGTAGTCAAATCCTTGAATTTGTCGAAACCCTTTTGCGACAAGTCGAGCTTTATAGACAGTAACATTACCATCAGCATCTGTTTTGTTCTTGAAAATCCATTTATTCTCGACAGCCTTCCGGCCATCCGGCCATCCGGTAAGTCCACCAAAGTCCATACTTGGTTTTCGTACATGGATCCAATCTCGGATTTCATGGCTTCTTGCCATTTATTGGAATCTGGGCTCATCATCGCTTCCTCATACGTCGCAGGGTCATCGGTATTGTCCACCAACATGACACTCATAACGGGATCATACCAATCAGGAGTGGTACGAGTTCTTGTTGACCTGCAAGGTTCTGTAGCAACTACAACCGAAGTTTCATGATCATCATCATTAGCTTCCTCTCTTATTGGTGCAGGCACCACAGGAACTTCTTCTGGTGCTGCGCTACTCGCAAGTTCGAGAGAAGGTTCGACAACCTCGTCAAGTTCTACTTTCCTTCTAGTCACTTATTTCGAGAGAAATTCCTTCTCTAGAAAGGATCCATTCTTGGCAACGAAGATTTTTCCTTCGGATCTACGATAGAAGGTATACCCAATAGTTTACTTTGGATATCCTATGAAGACGCATTTTTCCGCTTTGGGTTCAAGCTTGTCCGTCTGTAACTTCTTTACATAGGCTTCGCAACCCCAAACTTTAAGGAACGGCAATTTAGGTTTCTTCCCAAACAATAATTCATACGGTGTCATTTCAACGGATTTAGATGGTGCCCTATTTAAAGTGAATGCGGCTGTTTCTAATGCATAACCCCAAAATGATAGCGGTAAATCTGTAAGTGACATCATAGAACGAACCATATCTAAGAGAGTTCGATTACGACGTTCGGACACACCATTACGTTTTGGTGTTCCCGGCGGTGTCAATTGTGAAAGTATTCCGCATTTCTTCAAATGCTCACCAAACTCGTAACTTAGATATTCACCTCCATGATCAGAACGTAGAAATTTAATCTTCTTGTTATGTTGATTCTCAACCTCACTTTGAAATTCCTTAAACTTCTCGAAAGTTTCGGACTTATGTTTCATGAAATAGATATACCCATATCTACACAAGTCATCCGTGAAGGTAAGAACATAACGATAACCACCGCGCGATGCTACACTCATTGGACCACACACATCGGTATGTATGATTTCCAATAAGTCCATAGCTCGCTCCATCATACCAGAAAATAGAGTATTAGTCATTTTACCCATCAGACATGCTTCGCATCTTTCAAGTGATTCGAAATCAAGTGATTCAAGAAGTCCATCAGAATGGAGTTTCTTCATACGCTTCACTCCAATCTGACCAAGACGACAGTGCCACATATAGGTCGAGTTATCGCTCAATTTAAAATGTTTAGCTTCAATGTTATTAATATGTGTATTTCCACTATCGAGATTCAATAAGAATAGACCATCTATCAAAGGTGCATGTGCATAAAACATATTACTCATATAAATCGAACAATCATTATTCTCGGACTTAAACAAGTAACCGTCTCGCAATAAACAAGATCCCGATATAATGTTCATGCTTAACGCAGGCACCAAATAACAATTATTTAAGTATAAAACTAATCCCGATGGTAGATGAAGAGGTAGCGTGCCGACCGCGATCACATCAACCTTTGATCCGTTTCCCACGCGCATCGTCACCTCGTTCTTCGCTAGCTTCCGTTTATTCTGCAGCATCTGTTTCGAGTTACAAATATGAGCAACCGAACCAGTATCAAATACCCAGGCACTACTACGAGTACTAGTGAGATACACATCAATAACATGTATATCGGATATACCTTTCTTCTTGATGTTGCCGTTCTTCAAATACGCCAAGTACTTTGGGAAATTCCGCTTCCAGTGACCTTCTCCCTTGCAGTAAAAGCACTCAGTATCAGGCTTAGGTCCAGCCTTGGTCTTCTTCGCCGACGTGGTAACTTTCTTACCACCCTTCTTGAAGTGTCCCTTCTGCTTAGACTTGCCTTTCTTGAATTTGGTGGTCTTATTGACCAACAACACTTGGTGCTCTTTCTTGATCTCCACTTCTGCAGATTTTAACATAGCAAAGAGTTCTGGCAACGTCTTGTTCATGTTTTGCATGTTGTAGTTCATCACAAAGTTCTTGTAACTTGGTGGTAGTGATTGGAGGACATGGTAAATCCCCAAAGCATTAGGAATCACTATACCCAAGCTTTGAAGTTTGTTGGCGTGCCCAGACATCTTAAGCACATGCTCACTGATGGAGCTGCCCTCTTCCATCTTGCAGTTAAAGAACTTTTCAGAAGCCTCATAGCTCTCAACTGTCAAGTGAGTCTCAAAAATTAGTTTGAGTTCACGGACAATATCATGTGGGTCTGAATTCTCAAACCTTTTCTGAAGCTCTGATTCTAAACCATACAGGATAGCACACTAAACTGTGGAGTACTGAGTCCTCCGAGCGAGGTAAACATTCTTTACTTCATCGGTAGCAGTAGCTACAGGTGGGTCACCTAGCGGTGCATCCAGCACATAGGTCAAATTACCATCATTGAGGACAATCCTCAAATTGCAGAACCAATCCGCGAAGTTGCTTCCATTGTTTTTCAACTTTTCTTTCTCTAGGAACGCATTAAAATTGATGGTAGGGGCCGCCATTGATCTACAACATATTTGCAATAGTTTAGACTAAGTTTATGACAAATTGAGTTCTAATTAATAGTTAAATTAATCTAGGTGAACTCCCACTCAAAACAATATCCCTCACATTGTTTTAGTGATCACATGAACCAAATCCACCACATCAAAACCGATCATCACGAGAGTTGATGTAGTTTCAATGGCGACCAATCGACATGTTCATCATATCTACTATATGATTCATGCTTTACCTTTCGATGATCCGTGTTCCGAGACCATGTCTGTACATGCTAGGCTCGTCAAGATCAAACCTTAGCTTCCGCATGAGCAAATCTGGCTTGCTCACGTTGTATACACTTGCAGAATCTAACACACCCGATCATCACATGGTGCTTCGAAACAACAAGCTTTAGCAACGGTGCTTACTAATGATGAACACTTTAGAACTTGAAATTTATGTGCATGAGGGATCATCTTATAATGCTACCGTCGCTAACTAAGCAATACAAGATGCATAAATGATTAACATCACATGCAATTCATAATATCTGATATGATATGGCCTTTCTTCTTTGTGCTTCCGATCTCCATCTTCAAGCACGAACATGATCTCCATCATCACTGGCATTGCATCAAGGTCAATGACGCTGCTCCATGGTTGTCGTCCACCGGCTTCAACTATTACAACTACTTTGAATAGACACGCGGGTCTTAACAAAAATTAAATACAACCATATGGCTCCTGCCGGTTGCCAACTTACAATAAGGAACATTCCATACACAAATATAATCACAATCATGGCCATATCACATCACAGCACACCCCTGCAAAACAAAGTTAGACGCCTCTAATTTCTTTGCATGTTTTACGTGGTTTGGGGCTTTCAATAAGTGTCGATCTAAATTACGAACAAGAACCATAACGTTGATGTTTGAACTATCAAGTGCCTGTTGTAAATTGGATCTATACTATAATGGGAGAGACAAACACCCGCAAAGCCACTTATGCAATACAAGTTGCATGTTGAGCGTGGAGCAAGTCTCATGAACGATGTCATGTAAGGTTAGCCCGAGCCGCTTCATCCCATCATACCGCAAGATGCAAAGTACACAAGAAGCAATTGATAATAAAAACACCACTGCCCACAATGACCATTGTGTTCTACTCGTGCAACAGATCTACATATAGACACGACTCTGATACCACTGTAGGGGTTCGTAGCATGGAAAACAAAAAATTTCTATCGCATACAAACAAACAAGCCAAGATCTATCTACTAGATTGTAGCAATGAGTCGATAGAATAACTCACCCTCGAAGATTCCAAAGTGTTTAACGAGAGCGGATTCTCGTGGGTGATGTAGTCGTACTCTTGCCGATCTCAAGATCGCGTAGACAATCCTTCCGGCGCTGCGTTCCGGCAGCGCTTCCGCAGTCGGTCACACGTTCGGTACTCGACGAAGACCTTCCTCTCCCTTGTTCCAGCAGGCAGCGGAGGTTGTAGCACTCTCCTCGCGATTCCGGCAGCACGACGGCGTGGTACCGGAAGTAGAGGGGAGATCTTGCAGGGCTTCGCCTTAAGCCGGAGCGAGTATGGTGGACTATGAGAGAGGCCTCGGTGATCTAGGGTTTAGACACACCAAGGAGGAGAAGCTAGGCCGGCGGCTAGGGCAAGGGGATGCCCCAACTCGGCGGCTAGGGTTTTGCCCTAGGCGGTGGCGGCAGCAGGAGGTGGCGGCCCCAGCGGCTTGGGGCTAGGGTTTGCAGGGTGCAAGGTGTGTGTTTGGAGGGGCAGCCCTGCCCCTCCTTATATAGGTGGAGGGGGCCGGCTAAGGGGAGGGGAGTCCCTCCCCAACTCGGCTTCCAAGGCCGGCGGTGGAGGGGGAGAGAGACTTCCTCCCCAAGTAGGTTTCCTACTCTCCCTCCACCAAGCAAAATAGCCGTTTGACTTTTCAAATTGGCGTTTGACTTTTCAAACTAGGATTTGAATTATCCCTTTATTTTGCCCAGCCATGATACCTAGTACATGATGCAATCATTCCATATTGTCATGACACATTCATGTACCCTTCCCTTCCGGAGTGCCGGACCTTCCGGACCCTTCTAGAACATTCCCGGTGAAAACACCGGAATCATTCCCCAACGCCGAAACAGGACTTTCCTTATATGAATCTTATTCTCCGGACCATTCCGGATCTCCTCGTGATATCCCGGATCCCATCCGAGACTCCAAACAACATTCGGTTTCTTACTCATCATTCCATAACTACTCAACAACGTCAAATCCTTAAGTGTGTCTCCCTACGATTCGTGAATTATGCGGACATGATCGAGACACTTCTCCGAACAATAACCAATAGAGGAATCTGGAAATTCATATGGCTCCCACATATTTCTACGATTACTTTGCGATCGAATGAACCACTTACATACGATACCAATTTCCCTTTGTCTCACGATAGTTTACTTATCCGAGGTTTTGATCGTCGGTATCTCTGCATACCTAGTTCAACCTCGTTACTGATAAGTACTCTTTTCTCGTTCCCGTGATATGTGATCCCTTGTGATCCAGTTACATGTTTGCAAGCTAATTGGATGACATTCTACCGAGAGGGCCCAGAGTATATCTATCCGTCATATGGATGGACAAATCCCACTCTTGATCCATGTGTCTCAACCAATACTTCCCGAACACTCAATGCCACCTTTATAGCCACCCAGTTACGGTGTGGTGTTTGATGTCATCAAAGCATCCTTCCGGTGATGGTGATAAGCATGATCTCATGGTCGAAGGAATTAGGTTACTATGTATCCAAAAGCATATAGCAATTCAACTATTAAAATGACTTGATCTTTATGCTACGCTTATCTATAGGAGTATGTCCATCATATCATTCTCCTAACGATATGATCTTGTTGTTAATAACATCTCAATGTTCATGATAGGGAAACCACAATCATTTATTAACCAACAAGCTAGTATTATGAAGAGGCTTTACTAGGGACTTCAATTTAAGTTTACAAATCACACAAGTATTAATATTTCCTTGTTAATACTATTATAGCACGAATGTAAACATTTATCATAAACACAAAGATATAATAATAACTACATTTATTATCGCCTCTAGGGCATATCTCCAACAATTTGCTGTTGTGCTGCTTCATACCTTGCTCTTGGGGTTTCCAATGAAGCGTCCCAGGACAAGTGCGGGGCGTCATCAATGGCACACTTTATTTTTCTTGCCCCTAATAAACTTGAACCATTGTGTCATCTATGTTGTATATACTTGCACTTACACGCTGGGATTAGCAGAACCATGCTGTCATGGGGAACGCTTTCAACATTGCACTTGTAGAGTGTACACAGTTGATATTATGCTCTTTAGTTTATGGATGTCGTCGGTGTGAAATGAAAGGGGAGCTTGTAAGTCCATGGAGTTATGTATGTGTGTTAGAGAGACACCTTGGCCACTAGTAATCATGGTGGAAACTTGCAGCATCACCATAATGATCAATCTATGAAGCATTATTCTTATAAAAAAGAGATAGAAAAAGAGATTGAGAAAAAGAAAAAAGAGATGAGAAAAGAGGAAAGAGAGAAAAAAGCACCATTTTCCCATGGTAAATAAAAATATTGCCGAGATGCTTATTGTCTGCTTGCCTGATTATTTTAACAATTCTCTATGATACACATGTACTTACTATGACAAGAACTAACCGGTAACTAAACTTGAGTAGCATGAGGAGCGGCCCTCGTATTCAAGGGACATGAGATTGCCAACTTATACTTTGTCAAGCATATACTCCATAGTTTGTTCACTTTAACCTTAATCACTTCAAGGTGTTTATGATAGGGGCAATGAGAACTGAAAGCTAACAAGTACCATAATTTTTGGAAGCTCTTTATCAGACTTTAAATCCATGTTTCCCTTTATGCAGGGCCTTTCTTCCACTATTATATTGAGTCTCCACCTTCTATCCTTAGGCTCCAATTAAGAGAGCATAGTTTCCATTCTTAGTTCTATATGAATTATCCCAAAAAAAATTGATTGATTCATATTGTTGATATTGCTTGATCATGAACTATTAGTATCTAGTCACTCTTATGAACTTTGAAGGTGTCCTATGCATCTATTTGCTACTCCGTGAAGGACAAGCTGAATGCCACTATGCTATGTTTTCTATATGTGAAACAAACAAACGTTTTTCAATGAATTGTTATTCATGATCTTTGTCTGTAACCTTTCATGTTGCATGCATAGTTACTTTGTCTTACTGTTAGAACCTCTTCTTTCATGCTCATGTTTAGAGTTCTTTGATCCCAGCTTTCAATGCTTGCAAATGGTTTGATCTTGATTTTGATGGTGCATGTCACCTTAAAAATTCTTTTTATCACTTACCTACTCGAGGACGAGCAGGAGTTAAGCTTGGGGATGCTTGATACGACGTAAACGTATCTATAATTTTTGATGTTCCATGCTTGTTTAGTATCCACTTTGCTTTGCTTTGTCTATACTTTGAGGTGTTTTTATATGTTTTCTGGACTAACCTATTAACAAGATGCCATAGTGCCAGTTGTCTTTTTTCTTCTTGTTTTGGTTCCAGAAAAGGCAGAATCAATATTATCGGAATTGGACGGGACAAAATCCAAAGTCAATATTTTACCGTGGGGAACACTGAGCTAGAATACGAGACGGAGGGGAGCCACCAAGGGGCCACACCCCCTGGCTGCATGGCCAGGCCTGGCCTACGCCTGGGAGGGGGGGTGCGGCCACCCTGGGTTCCCCTGCCTCGCCTCTTCGCCTATAAGAAGCCCCCGATACCAAAACCGTACGAACCCGATCAATCTTACACGAAACAGTCCATAGACGACGCCACCATTGTCCCTAGATTGGGGGATCTGAAGCTCTTCCTGGCACCCTGCCGGAGGGGAGATCATCCCGGATGCCTTCTTCATCACCATGCCAGCTTCCGGTATGATGCGTGAGTAGTTCCACCTTGGACTACGGGTCCATGTAGTAGCTAGATGGTTGTATCTCCTCCTTTGTGCTACCATGTTTAGATCTTGTGAGCTCCGTTCATGATCAAGATCATCTATTTGTGATCATGCATGTTGTGTTTGCGGGGATCCGATAGATATTGAGATTACTATGTCAGATTGATTAATGGTTTTGTCTTATTGATTCTCTCACGTCTGTGTTGTTTGTGATCTTGCATGCTCTCCGTTTCTAGTAGCTATCTTGGCCAAGTAGATGCTAGTGAGTCCAAGAGGGAGTATTTATGGTCGATAGTGGGTTCATGCCTCTATTTAATCTAAGGGAAGTGACAGAAATCTCTAAGGTTGTAGATGTGTTGTTGCTACTAGGGATAAAACAATGGTCTCTTGTTCATGAAACAAGTAGATTGTTTACCTTACACACTTTGCTTAAAGTAGTGATTTGTTCCTTGCAACTTAATACCAGAGGGGATTTGGATGATAACCTCAAAGGTGGATTACTAGTCATAGATGCAGTTGGATGGCGGTCTATGTATCTTGTTGTATTGCCCAATCGAATCTCATAGGATCATGAATGTATAGTATTGCATTGTTATGCCTTGCTCAGTCCTGTCAATTGTCCTGTTGTAATTTGTTTACCCAACATGCCATATTTTTTTATCTTAAGGAGAACACCTCTAGTGAACTATGGACTCCGGTCCAATCTTTACCATTGATACATCTTCCACTATTACTGTTTACATTCTGCAAACCACTATTACCTTTCACACCATACAGTTAATCCTTTGTTTTCAGCAAACCAGTGAGATTGACAACCTCATTGTTCGTTGGGGCAAAGTCTTGAGTTTGTGTTATGCAGTTTCCAAGTTGCTAGCAACACCTTTGATTCGTTTCCTTCCTCTACTGGTTCAATAACCTTTATTTCTTACTGAGGGAAAACTTGCTGATGTGCTCATCATACCTTCCTTTTGCGATGCCAACAAAGCTCTACAGTGATCTGAGCCACCATTATGTAAGCTTAATTGATGACTATAGCAAATTCGTTTGTATTTATCTTCTTAAAAATAAATCCGATGTGTTCGAAATTTTCCACAATTTTCAGCAACTTGTTGAAAGACAGTTCGATAGAAAAACCCTTGCCTTGCAATCCGATTGGGGTGGAGAATATGAAAAACTCAAATCCTTATTTCAAAAATTCGGAATTGAGCACCATGATTCCTTCCCTCATGCACACTAACAAAACGGTTCAGCAGAGCATAAGCATCGCCATATTGACGAAGAGTACACAACGCATGATATCATGTCAGGATATTCAGGTAAAATATTCTCATATATTCACCCTAAAGACCTATATCCCTCATTGTATGTTCTAGCCGGTAGGGAAAAACTATAATATCGCACCGCTACCCTCCTTTTCCTATAAATAGAGAACCCTGCATTCAACGGGAGGAAATTCTGAAATAAAGAGACATTTTCTCGTTTCATTAACACATTTTTACCGTCTTATTATATGTATCCTTGCGTCGAGTATTTCCTCCTCATGGGTGTCTCTACCTCTTGTTTGTGACGCACCCCTCGTATGTATTCATATATGTATATATGGTACCATAAGTTTCTTATCTAGCCTCGATGGTGTAACGCCCTCGAATTGACCCTATGCAAACTTTTAGCGATTACCATCAAACCCACATAGAAACGATTTAAAGACGCCCATCAAGCTCTTACATGTGGGTGGAAAAAGAAGCAATACCATTACGCAATAATTCGCAATGGAACCCACATGAAACATATATAATAATTCGCAATGGAACCCACATGAAACAATAACGACTCAAGGAGTCAAGAATACAAATTTATATTAACAAGACCTAATCACACTAAAAGTGATACATGATCCAAGGATGAATAAGAATACAAATGGGATTAAGAGTTCTGAAAAATAACCAATAATGTTCATAACCCTATCTAGGCCAATCCAGAACAGTAACCTGCTATCGTAGTTGATCTCATACCTGTCAAAGCCAGCCAGACAACTGTTGCCGACACAAAGGAGGGAAAAGAAAATGAGGATAAGAGCATATCCACTCGGGTTCCAAGGACGCTGTTCCCAGGACGTTTTTTTCGTTCAGACGCCGAAAATTGGTCCAGTCGCGTTCCTAGGACGCCGGTTTCGTCTAGATTTGGGCCAAATTTTGTCCAGAGATCCTAGGCCGATCCCGGGTCGCCGGGAACGCCCTCGGAACGCCGGACAAAGCGAAAACGAGGGTGGGCCAACCCTGTCAGCGAGACAACCCCATTTCTCACTACCACTCGCCTCTCCCGCGGCGAAGAGCTTCACCAGCTGCCCCTGTCGCCATGCCTTCGCTGGCGAAGCTCCACCACGCTGAACCGTATCCACGCCTATAGATAGGTATGCCGCCGTCGTCGCACCCTTTCCCCTCAGCCTAGGCCACCTTTCTCCGCCCAAGCTTCGCCGTAGCTCGTCTTCGCTCCGATCTCTCGCCACCTCGCCCGCCAAGTGTTCGGCGTTTTGCCCGTTCGGCCATGGAATCCGAGGACGAGGAGATGTTCGCCGTGTTGCTGGAGGAGGAGAATGCCGCAACTATGTTCAATTTCATGCAGAACTATGTTCAATTTCATGCCAAACTATCCCGAACATTGCTCTATATCCATATTATGCCGAAATATGCCAAAGGCTGGTCGAATTTGAGACGAATTTAGACGAAGAAACGCCGACTTGGAAACTTAGCCCGGGAAAGCGAGTGGGAAACTGAACGTTCCCAGGCTGAAAACTGGCTCCATCCGGCGCTATTGACGTCCGAATTTCGGCCTGAAAACGCCCAACAAGTTGAGGTTCTCTAAGTATAAATGCAAGTACAAGTACAAGTGTATAAGAGGATTTTAGTTGGAGAGCCACCAATCTCGATTGAGAAATAACTATTTTCATATCTAGTGATCTATCTCCATTTGAATCTTACTATATCTTAAACATTGCTAGGATAACCAACGCTGGAAAATCATATATATGAAAAGGATAGAAGAATTAGCAAGTAAATCCGAGCAAGATTCAAGGAGCGTCCGTGAGTTCACCGGCTCATGTAAAGAGAAGCTGAAATGTTACGGCTCGGGTTAACACAAGTACACAACATGAATAAACTTTTTATTAATTCCAGGTGTACAAGTGTGTATATATCCTTTTACAAATATGCAAATCATTCAGACACCAACCATAGGGAAGATATACTCAGGACTGAATGGAAACTTAAGGAATCATATGAACTGAAACAAATGAAAAGACATGCAAATTACGAGGATGATTTGCATTTGTAGGGACATGATGTATGTCACAATGATGCATGGTTTGAGATGGGTGGATGAATCAGATGGGGCAGGCGAAGTTTTTGGGGCATTTCTTGCCGCAATGGTTGAGGAGGAGGGTGAGGTCGACGGGGACGTTGAGGTGGATGCCGAGGACGTTGGCCTTGATGGCGGTGCACAGGCAGAGGGCGGCGTCGAGGTCGGCGAGACCGTGGAGCAGCGGGCAGCATTGCTCGTTCGCTGGCACACCCAGCTTGAGCTTGACCAGGTTCAGCACATTGGCGCACACCTCCAGCTTCAGGGTGCCGATCGAGCAGTGGCCGGTCGCGGGCGGTGGGATGATCGGCGTGGGGGTGGGGCAGTATGGCGTGCAGCCATGGGCGACGGCGGCTAGGAGGACCAGGTTCAGGGCGAGGAAGAGGGCAAGCTTGGAGGGAGCCATTGCACAGATCGATCGATCAAGCAAATAGCTAGTGATCTCACTGCAACAGGTTCTGTTGCTTGGGATGGTTTTCTTTGATGGTTCGGGCTGCTATTTATAGCCCAGTCTAGATGTCACTGGTGACCGAACGATCATTGTAGCTGCGAGCTGCGCCATGTCACTCTCCTTTCCGTATCAAATATAAAAGTAATCTTGACAGACGATAGGACATGGAAATGTATATACTGGCGGCGCTAGAAGCTGGCATTGCATCAAATTGAGGGTCACGGGACGCATATATTAGATCCACACATAATAAAAAAAGGAGATGTTGTATGATTTTGATTCCATGTAGTGCCATACATGTTACAATACTATACGTTTCACAATCTGGTTTATTATATATACTGGTCATTTGTGGCTTGTATGGACACGGCACGTACATCTGTCTGTTATGTTAATAATTACTCCCTCAGTTTAAAATATAAAATGTTTTAGATTTATAAAGCAAATGTATCTAGACTTCTTTTAATATATAGGTTTACTTAGCTTTGGGGTGAATCTACAAACTAAATGAAGTCTAGATACATTTTTTCATAAATCTAAAACATCTTATATATTAAAATGGAGGGAGTAGTTAGTACTACAGCCACAATGTTTTGCTTACACCCAGACGGCGGTGAAGCTGAGTTATGTGAAGTAGATATTCCCCTACGGAGCAAGTTCAACTTTGATCATGTAAAATCTTATATTTTACTCTTATATACTTTTATTTGATAAAGTAGGATGGAGTATGCCTAGCATGTTTGTCAAAGTAAGTTAGTTACGTGTCATACTCTACTTATTGCATTAGAGTTCTTACCACTCTATGTTTTGTGTTGTTTTACAAACTAGCACGGTGGCCTCGCAAATGCAAGGGTCATTGTAGTGTGTTTAACATGTATGAGATATTAGTTTATACTTAATAAATATTTAAGTTTCTGGGAGCATCAAAATTTTAGTCATAAAACTAATATGGTTATATAGCCACCATCAAAATTTTGTTATATACAATATCAGATGAAAGGAAAACAACTTTAATTAAGTTTTTGGGAGCATGTTTAGTGTGCCATTGTGGATAGCATCATGCTTGTCATTGCGTACACAATATTACACCAATAATTTGAATAACATTTCATTGTTAGCTAGCCGGTAGTATTTATGTGATACTATATCAACTTGTGTGTTTGTTGTACATATGACACGTAATTGGAAGAATTTATATTTCTGGTCTAATAATAATGATGGTCCATTGCAACAACCGGCTAAGGGATATTTTGGTAAGTTATAGAAATCCAAAATTTAATGCCTTTTGGAACATATGAGTCAATCAGATCAATGATCGGATGATGTCATTTACATATATGGCGATAAATTAAGTAATAAACTTAATAATCAATCAATATGAGCAACTGAGTATTTTGCTTTGTGGCTGGATTATTCATAAGGAAGTGAAGGAAAAATTGATCCTCATTGACCGTAGGCCAAATAAGACCTATCACTTTTTTTAAAAATCTGTATATATCTTTATTTTCCCCCACAAAATAAAAATGGAGATGCCACTCAGTGAAGCAAAAACTGATCCTCGTTTACTCTCTCTTGGTTCATTGACATGACATTCTCATTTTAATCTGAAATAAGTAATTATTTTACATAGATTTTTTTGTAAAATGCTAATTTTACTATTTGTTTTACCTAAAAATTAATAAATATTATTAAGTTTTTTTGCGAAAAGAAATGACTATTATATGTTGTAAAGTTTCATTAATTTGTTTATATGTCAATAACCGGCGTTAGAGAAGTTTGTTTCTAAACATTTTAGTATAGTATTTCATTTACCTCAAAATGGATATATATATATATATGTTGGAGATATGCCCAAGAGGAAATAATAAAGTGGTTATTATCTTATCTTCATGCTTATGATAAATCTTTACATACCATGCCATAATTTTATTAACTGGAAACATTAATACTTGTGTGATTTGTAAACATAAAGAGTCCCTAGTAAAGCCTCTTGTTAAACTAGCTTGTTGGTTAATATATGATCATGGTTTCCTGATCATGAACATTGAGATGTTATTAACAACAAGGTCATATCATTAGAAGAATGATGTGATGGACATACTCCTATAGATAAGCGTAGCATAAAGATCAAGTCATTTCAATAGTTCATTTTCTATAAGCTTTCTGATACATAGTAACCTAATTCCTTCGACCATGAGATCATGCTAATCACGATCACTGAAAGGATGCTTTGATGACATCAAACACCACATCGTAACTGGGTGGCTATAAAGATGGCATTGAGTGTTCGGAAACTATGTGTTGAGACACATGGATCAAGAGTTGGATTTGTCCATCCATATGACAGATAGATATACTCTGGGCCCTCTCGGTGGAATGTCATCCAATTAGCTTGCAAGCATGTGACTGGCTCACAAGGGATCACATATCACGGGAACAAGAATAGAGTACTTATCAGTAACGAGGTTGAACTAGGTATACAGAGATACCGACGATCAAACCTCGGATAAGTAAACTATCGCGAGACAAAGGGGAATTCGTATCGTATATAAGTGGTTCATTCGATCGCAAAGTAATCATAGAAATATGTGGGAGCCATATGAATTTATAGATTCCACTATTGGTTATTGATTAGAGAAGAGTCTCGGTCATATCTGCATAATTCACGAACAATAGGGAGACACACTTAAGGATTTGATGTTGTTTAGTAGATATGGAATGTAAGTAGGGAGACGTGTTTGGAGTCTCGGATGGGATTCGGGATATCACAAGAAGATTCGGAATGGTCCGGAGAATAAGATTTATATAAGGAAAGTCCAATTCCGGAGTTCGGGAATAATTTCGATGATTTCACCGGACCGGAAGGGGAAGGGTACATAAATGTGTCATGGATAAGTGGAATGATTGGATCATGTCCTAGGTCACTTGGTTGGGCATTTACAAGAGAGAAATTAAGCTCCAAATTGAAAGTCAAAAGGAAGGTTTGAAAAATCAAACTGGGACAATGTTTTCTAGTGGAGGAAGGAAAGAATCCTTCTTTTCCTCTTCCACAAGCCAACTAGGAGAGGGAGTTGGGGAAGGATTCAAACTCCCCTCTCCCAAGCTGCCCTCCCTCTCATAAATAGAGGGGAGGGGGTGCCCCAAGGACACACAACACCGGCCCTTCCCCACCTAGCGCCGCCGCCGCCCCCAGCGCCGCCGCCGGATCGTCGTCGCCGTCCTAGCAGCCGCCGACTCCACCTCCTCCTCTCCAGACCTCTAAACCCTAGATCTCCGGAAACCCTAGATCCACCATAACCCGCTCCGGCTTAGGCGAAGCCCTGCAAGATTTTTCCTCTACTTCCAACACCATGTCGGCGTGCTGCCGGAGTCGCGAGGGGAGAACTACAACCTCCGCTGCCTGCTGGAACAAGGGAGAGGAAGGTCTTCATCGAGTACCGAACGTGTGACCGACTGCGGAAGCGCTGCCGGAACGCATCACTGAAAGGATCGTCTACGCGATCTTGAGAGTGTACAACTACATCACCCACGAGAATATGCTCGTTAACCGCTTTGGAATCTTTGAGGGTGAGTACTTTAATCGACTCGTTGTTACAATGTAGTAGATAGATCTTGGCTTGTTTGTGTGCATGCGGTAGAATTTTTTTGTTTTCCATGCTACGAACCCCTACAATATATACATATATTAAAAATCAACATTAGAAAATATCATATTTTAATAGGTATGGTATTATTTTTATGTTCCTTTATCTAGTCTTCCTTATCATATACCATTTTCGAATCGTGTCATGTTATGCACTCGCTCACATGAATTTGTTGTGTTGGGTAACATGACTACAACAGCTTGGATTCAATAGTTCTAGCATTATTAGGCAGCAATATTACTACATATACTAAACTTTTCTAGTCGGAACCCACCAATATATGTGCCAAGATAGTCATATATAATTTATTGTAGCTTAGAACTACCGAATGAGTGCTATAGGACGAATAATTGATCCACATGTTTATAAAACCCGAATAATAGGGAACAACTGACGATAAAATGATATGACCTCAATACCTCTAATCGATTAGAAAATGCTTTTTAGAAACATCATTTCAACTTGATCTATATAAAATTCCCTGTATTTTATAATCTAAAAGATCAAATAATATCTAACCAAATATTTATTAAGAACTAAAATTCTATCAAACTATTTTGAAATCATGTAGAATAAAAGGGGATGCACATCTAAGTTGTCAATATAGAAGATAAGACCTCTTCGCTGACTTCTCCTACCACCGGTGTCCCTGCAGTTGCAAGAACATGTTAGTTAACATTCAACCACAATTACAAATTAGTCTACCGGTTGTGGTATATAAAAAGAACCTTGTTTTGGAGATTTTTTACAATATATCTTTCTATTGTATTATATATTGGATAATAATAATAGTAATATGATGATAATAAAAATACATTTGGTATTTGTTTTCTTACTTTATGGTGGCATATTAGTTATTATATACATTAAAAAACATTAATAAAGACTAGTAAGCAACACGTGCTTTGCACGTTCGTGACATGTAAGTTGAAGAGTACAATTTTAAAAACGAATGTAATACTCCATTTGTCTCAAAATAGATGTCATAAGTTTTTCAAATTTTAGATGTATCTACACTAAATTGTATGTAGATTCATCCAAATTTAAACAAATTTGTGACATCTATTTTTAAACGGAGGGAGTAATTAATTAAAAAGACTTGTGGTGCTTTCAATATGGTAATGAGACATTACATTTTTTAAGCATAAGAGTATTTTTTGAATATGAAGTATGACCAGAGATGTTGAAAAAAAATAAAGGGTCTATTTTACGTGTACAAACTTTTTTATTGAATTTGATTTCTTACTCTAAGTGAGTTCTAAATAAGAGGTAATTGGTCGCTCAAACAATTCAAAAAAATATGAAAAATGAATTTATTAATTCTTTAACCATGTGAGATGCAGCAATTTTATTTATCAAGGTTATTGTTTATAGTATATTTATTACGCATTTAGCACCTAGTCTGTAAAGTTCCGGGTTCACAAAAAATAAGGTTTTGTCTAATTGTCTGAAGAAACCTTCGTCACAAACTGAGATATGTCAAACATGTCTTTCAGATTTTTGGTACCAGATCTCCCATGCAATGCAATTGTAGATAAAATTGCCTGCAAGAGATCCTGAGAGGAGAGACAAAAGCTGGCTGGGTATAGAAAACTCATGTGCACGTTAAATCCTAGTAGTTCCGCTTGAAAAAAAAATATTTCCACAGCAGAGAAGGTTCAGACGTACACGCTCGTGTCCACTAAAAAATTCAGCTAGCTGCTGGGAGGTTCACGCGGGCTCGCGGTGGACTGATTGGGTGCGCGTGGGGAGAAGCGAATCCAAGGCATGGCGACCGTTGGATCATTCCTAATCATACTGGATGAACGGCAGATGATAGTTTTGCATTGCAAATCAACGGTTGCAATCACTTCAGGGGTGTTTTGGCGCGAAACTATGATGATGTTGATAAATCCAAATTCAAACTGATACATTATAGTAGTAGAGATATACTCCATTATAGTTCCAAATTCAAACTGATAAATCCAAATTCAAACTGATACATTATAGTACCTATCAATAAAATAGCATTGTTGTCCCCATTCAATGAACATGCCTCGTTACGCTTTATGGATAATTATAATGTTGTCTCTCTATTGTGGTCTACAAATTAAAAATAGCATTTTTCTCACAGTTTGTAATTCTATACTTTGTATAGCATTATGTCTTGGTTGATAATAGTAGTGGTAATGATAATGATGATGATAATAAGTTCAATCATAAAAACATGTGTCATTTAGTTACTTACATTACCATGAAATAACATTTTTTTGTGTGGAAATTTATGGCTACCACTCAGTCATCTTCTACTGATCATATATCTATCAAGTGTGTCTCCTGCTGGTCTACGTGGATCAGTCTAGTATCGTATATATCTTCCTGCCATTGATTCGAGGCTCGGGTTCAGGTGATGGACAAAGATGGTGCAATAGTATGCTTTGGCTAGTCGTGGGTGGCAACTAATGTTGGTTTCTTTCGATCTAGAGCAGCGACTCTATCCACCCACAATTATGTCCCTCTTTCAACCTAGCACAGTGCTCGTGCTGTTGTGGGAATACCACAACGGGTACCATCGCAAGAGGGACCGGTGAAGCGGAGAGGAGTGAAATAGGATGAATTGGGGACCAGATTTTCACACGCGAGTTACCAAATTTAGCCCCTCACTCTGGAGGTAAAGACATAGCCCTCCTTTGTTGAATGTCGTGTATATCGAGTTACAAGGTTACCGTGACTAAGGCTTATGTGCTTAGCCAACGGGTTCTTGATATATGTGATTGGTTCGTGAGTCTATCTGGTTCTGCCTCAATCTATTTCTACCCATCATTGTATACATGACCGGCTTAGGGTGTACAACAATCACATGTCGAATACATGAGTAAGATCCCAAGCTAATAGCCGACTATCATGTTTTTTCCTTGTACTTCAAGTCTTCAATCTCCGGCTCTATCAGTGACTCCCTGAAACGAGTAAGTATTGGGACTTTTCATCACAGGTCCTGTTACCCATGCAAGCCCTCTAGAGGAAGCCATGGGCGCCAACCATGTCGCCCAGTAAACCTCTCTGTTGAGCATACCCGGTTTGACATATCCTGAAAGGTTCTAGTCTACGACCTCAACTCACTAGTAAAAAATATGGCTTTCGTCCAGAGCCCTCTGGAGCATTAGTCTCGGCTGTGTTAGGAACCGGGACTAATGCTCACATTAGTCCCGCTTTGAAAAGCTTGGACGCCGGCAACCTTTAGTCCGGGTTCGAACGGGACCTTTAGTACCGTTTCGTATTACGAACCGGGACTAAAGGGGTGGTGCCCACCGCATGCACACACACACACACACACACACACACACACACACACCTCCCCCCCCTAGATCGCCATTTCTAGTTTAGAAAGCATGACATAAAATTGTAAAAAATTATAAAAATAAAATCCTTCAGACTTTACGTATATTAAGTGATCTATTTGTTATAAAAAATAACAAACATGAATTTCGATACATTTTGCCAAGAACTGTCATAAAAACTTTAAACGGCTATAACTTTTGCGTACGATGTTGGAAAAAACGTACGACCTATCAAAATGTGCGGAAAAAAATTTAAGTTCGATTTCAACGGCCTCAGGCCGTTTGGGCTTCTTTTAGATTTTTTAAATTCGAAAAGGAAAAAAAGTTAGTTAAAAAATTATTTTTTTAGAATTTTTTTATGCCATATTTGGATTCCTTAACATTTTCTGATAATAATGGATATATTATTTATTGAATTTCGATTTACGGATTTAAAGATATTATTTATGCCATATTAAATGAATAAATGGCAAAAAATGAATAAAATATTAACTTAATTAGTTTTTTACTTTCATTGGATTAAAATATTATTATTAGCTTTTTATTGTTGTTTATTTAAATAGTTGTTTGTAGTTTCAAAATATAAAGACGTGTGACATATTGATATGAGCTAATAAGATTGATATGGTAGTGTTGACAACAAGATACTGGGCTTCGCGCAAGGACATCCGGATGGAACAGAGAAATTAAGCGTGCTGGGGGTGGACTAGTGCTAGGATGGGTGACCGACCGGGAAGTTTGTGATTTGACCTAAGATTAAGTATAGTTAGTGATAAAAAATGTTCCAAGTGAGAGAGAAAGAGAGATTTTAACGAGTCAAATAATTCAAAAGTTAAAAAAATTGAACAAAAAAATTCGAAAAATAAATCTTTAGTAAACCGAGACTAAAGGGTCTCACGCTCGACCGCGGCCCGGAAGGGCCTTTAGTCCCGGTTTGTGGCACAACCGGGACTAAAATGGGGATCTTTAGTCCCGATTCCGTAGTCCCAGTTGCAAAACCGGGACTAAAGGCCCTTATAAACCGGGACTATATGCCTGTTTTCAGAACTTTCCATAAAATTGGACGGAAAAACTACTACAAAGATCACAAGAAACCCAGCTCAAAGTGAATGGAGAGAGAACCCGTGCGCCTTGGAATGATCTGAAGCTGTTCGAACACTCATAGACAAGTGAACTCCAGGATCCCTCGAAAAGTGAAGTGAACTAACTCATATGCGGAAAAGAGTCTTTCATGTCAAGGTGAACAAGTAGAGAAGTTTTCCTAAATTCTCAGAGAGAAGACTCGTTGCTGGAACCGAGAACTAGTGACTGTGAGGGTGGTATTTTTTATTTAGTGGAAAATATTTGTGGTGAGAGGGACGCTGTCGTGGATGGTGTCATCTAGATCTTGATATCTTCTACCTCTAACCCTGGTATGTTCATTTTGTATCACCTATATATATTGGGTGATATTCACTCATGTTCGTATCATTCCTAGTTCATTTATAAATTATTGTTTTTAACAAAGAGTATATATTAATATCACGAAAATACCAATTACATCCAGCATCTACAACAATGCATTGCCATAGCGGTCTTAGGAGTGCACACAACACAGGAAAAAAAAGAAAAATTACAAAAAAAGAAAAAGTCCCGCTATAACGATCAATTCCTTGTAGCAACGACACTAACACCACCAAAACAACATTAGAAGTCAAACCTCTCCAATATTGAAGCCTTCAAGAAGGAAACAATTCACAAGCGATGTCGTCGCCCGATCAGATATTATAGGTTTGCACGCTAGAGAAAGTTCTCGCTCACAAAATAATTTCTTCAACAAGACCATTGCCATCCATAACCAATTAAGGTTAGACCTTAGATTTTCACCCTTCAAGGTAAGATTATGAATTTATCATGTGTTGTCGATCCCACTAACAGTCGTTGATGTGAGTGACAGATCGTTAAGACAATTCCTAATCGCCTCAAAGACTCAAATCACCATCGCTAGTCCTCAAGTCTGCTTTCATGACTTTCACCACATCATTCACCATGGACCGAAAGACCTGTCACAGGATTGTAACAGACAACCACTAGTAGGAAAAGGCCTTTTGGAGGCATTCATGAAAGACGGTTCATGGCGTTTAAGCAGCACACCACTAACCTCACGCCACTGGTAGGTCGTAGTGGTGGTGTCTCCACCGAACACCACCAATAACGCCACCATTAATATCCTAATAGTGGTATTTCCTATAAGCGCTACCATTACATATCTATTTGTGATGTTTACATTATTTTGAATGCCACAAGTGAGTTTTCGAAAATTAAAAAAAATCTGATGCATCCAATTGAATATTCATAACACAGCAAGATATATTCATAGAAATGGCGCAATATAACATCACGAAATGCATATTCACATAACAAGTGGTTAATATTAACAAAGTTCTTCCACTCTGGGATGTTGAATATGATGCGACCATCACTCAGTGTGTTGTACGAAATGGCGTTTACGGCACCTGTTGCTCAAAAGCGTATTCCAGCCAAGCCTTCTTAAGAAAATTGAAGAAAAAAACCATTATCGACGGTAGTTTCTAATTAAGATGCAGAAGTTAGAAATCTTATAACTATCATACAATAATACAAATACAATAGGAACTAAAAAAAGAATGATAAGTGAAAACATACCATATCATGTAGCTGAATATGTGCCATGGTCAAGTGAGTGAAAGGTGCTAGGACGATGTAGGAATTTTTTGAAAGAATGTTGTGGACAAGATAGCACTCTTCACTCTGGATAAGCGTGCATCTCCGAGCGACAATTGTATAATTCAATGGTCCTTCTTGCTCCTCATCCTTGTTCTCCTCATCTCCCTCATCCTAGTCGTCGCCCTCATCCTCATCACCCATATCCTCATCGCCCTCACCCTCATGCTCCTCGTCCTCATCCTCCTCATCGTTCATATACGCAACAGTGATTCTTGGACCAGGAGCTTTCATTGCAAAAAAATAGGTACACATCAGAGGTGATTCGATTTTTAGAAATGAATCTTCTCCATAAAGAACCTGCAAGGCGAGTCATTGTTCTCTCTTTGCGCATGTCAATGATATATGTTCGCCCAACAGATTCAAACTCCATGCTTTGTCCTGTTATTTTATTGAAGTCCCTTCTTAAATTGCATGAGATAGTCTAAACATGAAAAACAATGAGTAAATAAATGATAATACTATGGAAATAAAATTCAATGAATTTAAATATGAAAAATTATACATACCAATGAACGCTTAAATCGACCCCATATGAGACAGCCACTGAATAGTGAGCCTGACTTAGTATCATCGCTAGAGTCTGTGAAACAAACTTGACACAACACCATGTCCTACAAGGAAAATGCAGTTATTTTATACATGCATGTAGGATGCATGAAACAAACTTAATCACAAGGCTCGCTTAGATAAAAAAGGGCATCATATTTGCAATGGACGCAAAATAACTTTAGGGATGGAGTGAGTGAGCCAAGTAGGATGTTTATTTATGAATATCACAAGACACACTTACACTACCCGCGACATTGCATCCTCACATTGTAATACTTGGCTCCTTGTAATAATTACAAGGATGTCATAAGTGAGCCAAGTAGGATGCACAAATTATATATTTATGCATATCACAAGGCTCACTCACACCCACCCCTGACATTGCATCCTCACATTGTAATAATCGGCTGAAAATCACCTATTTTCTACATTACACAAGGATCATCTAGGTTTTCTACCCCTACTTAATTTCCTACCCCTAAAATCATGTAGATTTGCTACTATATACTAAATCTACACTAAACCATCTAAATCATCTATACTAAACTATATAAAATCATCTACTCTAAAACAAATAAAAAAGGGGGAGAGAGAGGGGCTCACCGGATGCGACGAGGCGGCGACGGGGATGAGGCGGCTACGAGGACCAGATGTGATGAGGCGGCGACGGGGAAGAGGCGGCAGGTGGAGGAGCGGATGCGTTGGAGGCGAGGGGTGGTGGCCGATGCGGTGGAGGTGGGCGGCAGTGGGCGATGCAGTGCACAAGGGGTTGCGGTGACGGGTGATGCAGTTGGGAAGATGGAGGGGGAGGTCAGGGAAGAGGGAAAGGGAGTGAATGGGGGAAGATGCGGGTCAGGGCGGCATGGGGAAGTTTTCGACTCTATAGCTAGGATAGCATCGGTGTTTTTTTCATGAGATCGCCACTAGAAATGTAGGCATTGGTGGCGTTTCCAAATTTTGTACGACACCCTTAAATATGGCCCGGTTTTACCTATGGGTCCCCTTTAGTAATAGCGTCCGGAGTACACTGAACGCCACCGTTAAGCTCTATTAGTGGCATTCGGTATATTCGAGACGCCGCTACTATGTTGGCTATTTGCAACGGTGTGTACTTTTTAGGACACGCCACTGGAAAAGTGACTACTATAGGCATTTTTCTACTAGTGAGTAGAGCTTAGCAACGCTCCCTCTAAAATCAAACAGTAAGAAAAGAACAGGTGCATATGACCGAATCCCATCCGATCCAGCAATCTTGGGTCATAAGGCGCCCATGGGAGTTTACCGGCGGAGCCTTCCGGAACTCGACACTCTGACATGATAACCGAGGGCAAGCATCAAGTAGATCATCATCTTGATGTGGGAGGAACCCAAGGAAGGCCTCCATTATTCAAACTGAGTTAATTATTTATGCATTATTTATCGGCTTGATTTCCTGAAAACTCGCACACGTTTGCGAATGATTGTTAATAGAGATCACGCTAAAAGGTTAGCCCGCCGGTCCTCAATCGTAACTTTTTCTTTTTTTGACATGGAACAACATATTCCATTAAACTTATGGCATAGCTAAATCGCTAGCCACAAAACCCAGTTAAAATGTTTGGTACTTCATTCTTTCCACATCTTCTCGGCGATCACATGAGGAAGAAGGGAAATTTAAAAATTATTAGAGATCTAACTAATGGGCTAAACTGCTGGGCTGGGATCTAAATAATGGGCTTTATCCGTTAATGTAAGTTATATGGTTCATTAAAATGAAAATTAACTTGATCATCCCATGCAACATAGAGTGCAAAAACATGTAGCCCCTTGGCCCGGATCGTGATTTACACAGTTAGATCCGGTGAACACACAACTTGAACACACTTTTTCTTCAGGTTCGTAACAGCAACACAACAAGTAAAATACTTTCTCTGTTTGGGATTATAAGTCTCGCGCGGATAACTAGTAGCTAGGTTAGAAACTTTAGATGTTATATTTTTTAATGGTATAACTTTTATGATATATAAGTTATATTTTGTTGGTCAAATTAACAACCTAGGTATGCGCGTAGGACCGATAATCCCAAACAAAGAGAGTACTTCCGTTTATTTAGACACCACATCAAGGCACACGTTTACCCACGAGACTAACACATACATGAAGAACTTGAACAGAAACAAGTAAAAGGGTATACATATATAGGTTTATGCTTGGATATGCATGGACATGGATACGAGTGGATGGATAGATCAGAGAGGACAGGTGAAGCCTGGAGGGAGTGTCTTGCCGCACTGGTTGAGTAGAAGCACCAGGTCGACAGGCCGTGCAGAGGCACCAGGTCGACAGGCCGTGCAGAGGCACCAGGTCGACAGGCCGTGCAGAGGTTGATGACGCCCAGGATTTTGGTCCTGATGGCCGTGCAGAGGCACCCAGCGGCATCAAGATCCACCAGCCCAGCCAGCAGCGGGCAGCACTGCTCGTTCGCCGGCAAGCCGAGATGAAGCTTCAGCAGGTTCAGCACGTTGGCGCATACGCCCAGCTTCAGCGTGTTGATTGGACAGGTGCTTCCCTTGGATGTCGATGGCGGTGGTGGCGGGGCAGGGGTCGGGCAGTGTGGCTCGCATCCGTGCACGACGGCCATCATCAGGCTCAGTGCAAGAAAAAGGAGGACGAGCTTCTTGGACGAAGGAGCCATTGCGAGAACACTCTAAGTTAGCTAGTGATCTTGATACCTCTCTGATGGATTGGTGTTGGGTTTAATTTGGGGCGGTATTTATAGCCTGATAGCACATGCATACAAAGCGTGTTTCTTGTACCCTTCTTCTCTGTGCCCCTGACGCGCGCCACTTTCAGTATTTCTCGGTATACATATAGTTGCTACTAGAGACATCTATAGTTTTTCATATGCATATGAGCTGGAGAAGTCAACTAAGCTTTCCATCCATACTCTTTGGTATGGACACGTACGTACAGCTGCTGGAAATCTAATTATTCCAGTTAGCGGTTTTTGACTTTCCTAGACAAAGACAAAAAGAATTACTACTACAGTATATTTGATATATATGTTCCGTTTGGTTCATCTCTTATTTTGCCACGTGTACTGTACCATCTTTGTATATCTGTAGATAACTCGATCTTTCCGTGTTCTACTAATAAGATCCGACGTACGTGATGATCCCCTGTCCGACTCGGAAAAGGAGCAAGTAACAGTTCCATAAATAATTGGCTCAGCTAATCAAGCTATGAGATACGACGACACACGCACCTGAGTAGTCGATCGGCCCTCAACAATCATACGTGGTCCACGATGATCAGATACTACATGGCACGTCGACCTCCAGTTTCTATGATCCCTAGGGAGACGTACGCTGCAGGAGATTTTTCTGAAGCTGTCGACCAGGGACATCGCCCGCTGCAAATGCGTCTCAAGGCTCTAGCGTAGCGCTGCCCTAGATAATCCCACCTTTAGCCACCTCCACCTCATGGCCAGCCACGTGATTTCCGGGCCGTCCGAGGTGTTGCTCATCACCGAGAAGCACGAATCGGATACCCATGGGAAGGCCACCATCCTTAATGTCTCCATGGCAAACACCATGTGTCGCGTCACCTACCCACCGGGCTACCGCCTCGCCAATGAACGCGTGGCTTGATGACGAAGAGATGCTGTGCTATAGAGTGGGTGACACATTGTACAAGTATGACACTTTAGGATACTCGGCGGCTCCTAACGCTAGTTTTGCGCCTTGGAACCAGTTGAAGCTCCAGCTCCCGACAACCGATCAATCACCGTCAACTCCACAATCATGGAATTTCTATGGGGGTTATCGGCCAACCCTACTCTCGCCTCTCATACTTGCGCCTTCCCAGGACAATGACGAGCAATTTGAGAATGTGGCTCGACGCCGTATGTCAGAACAAGGACGTCGCCCTCCATCAAACGATTCGAACTATCAACACCCTGCGAAGAGGATTTGCTAGTTAACGAGCATGTAGCTAAAATAAAGTGCATGTTGCTTGACTAAATTTTGTGTAATTCTGGTGCCCGTCCAATACAATGGCGTCCAATACCACCAAGCTCACATCTCCACCCTTAAAAGTTGGTTTTCAGTCATTTATTCTCCAACATTTATCGAACTGTCTAAGGGTCTATTTGTTTGGGCTGCAGCTGTTGAAAAGCAGCTGTGAAAAATCATCTGAGAAAAGGAGCTGTAGTAAGCATATGGTAGAATCAGAGATTTGGTGTTTGGGAAGAATACTTTTGATGGCTGTTGTTGCTGGTTTTATGACCGAAATGTCTGAAATGCCCTAAGCAGATGATGTTATGTAAGTATTGATTTGAAATGAATTAGCTGTTTCTGTCCTTTTTTACTTCAATACCATGTTCAAGGGCTGAATTACCTTGAATTGTTTTCGTTTTGCTAAAATAATTGTGAACACATTTTTACAAGAATACAAAGATACATATTACAACCGGAGTTGTCACGAATATTATATGAGGTCAAGCATAAGCATAAGCATATCCTGTCAAGTTAATGCATTCTGTCCACACAAAGATCTAAATAGCAAAAACATACAATCAATATCAGACATTCGTCCATGTTCATCATCCTAGACCACATCAAGCTCGTCAACATGAACACATATCCGAAGATCATATTTAACACATGAGAGATTCAATTCAATCTTATCTTGACACGCACTAGATAGATCCTTGTTGAACACCACATGAACACGAGAGAATGAGAGAAATTGGGGATTGGCGAGGAGCGTGAATGCGGATCCCTGCCACCCGCGGCGGTTGCCTCTAGTCCCGCCTGCCTCCGCCACGCCCTTCACTAGCAACGTCCGTCTCCGGCAGCGCCCTCTTACACTAGTGCCTACCTCCACACAGTGGGAACATCAGCGCTCGAAGAAAGTTGGAGGAGGAGGCCGAGATCGGAGTCGGGGAAGCTGAGAACAGAGGGCCTACAGTAGGAAGCTGACCGCCACCCCGCCGCTCCATGCCCTGTTCTACTTCTTTTCATTTGACTATATGTTAAACTGAAGAATCTTATCACTGAATCTGCAGAAATTTTACTTTGTTTAGGAAATAAGGAGCTGATCAATAGTCATGTAATTTCTTGCAGTTAACCAGAAAGAATTGAAGGAGGTAATCAAGCGCGGCTATATGCATGTTTAGCAACGACCGTGCACATTGCCGTACGTCTCCATCGATCAAATGGCATTCATGCGTGCCTAGCTAGGTACGTGCGTGCACACATATTCAGTAGAGTAGACAATGAGGCCAAAAAGAGTACAGCTTGCTGTCCCTCTCTTTGTTTTGGCCGGTTCAGTGTCCGTTAAGATCCCGAGCGGGCCTACCCCAGTTGTATCGCAATCGACTCGTAGGCCATAAGTACCAAGTCCAAGACCAGAGAAACAATCAAGATCGGCCACGAGTAACAAGTCAAAACCCGACACAAGACAGGGGCGAGGAGCTAGGTCGAAGTATTGTGTTGAGTCGAAGATCCAGATGCCTTACATGCCATGAGGTCGTCATGTCGCATATCCTCCCATGGCTTCCTGTGATGTCGCTAATACGGTACAGATGCGTGTGCAAAGCATGGCGCGACAATATCACCCACGACAATTCCTTCCTCTGTGTGCACCACCGCCTGCAGAACTCGGCCCTGCTCATTGCGCCGCAGATCAAGGTCACCAATGTCGTTTTTACATAATAATGTTCCTTATCAATAAAATGGTTATGGAAAGACATATCAAAGTACCTAACACGTTCACAACCAACAAATAACCTCAGACATAAAATAAATGATCAGTGTATTTCTTCTTAGGGTCGTCTCGTCGTGTTCAAATCGATAACATGAGTGATGGCATCAATCACTCCCTGCTCTACTTCACCGCCAGCGACGGAGCTTTTGTTGTATGTGCGCGGGGAGAATACTACGAGGGAGCGGCAACGGCGGCCCGGAGGGTGTAGCGGACGAGGAGGTAGGGTACGTAAGGTGGAGAGGGAGGTGCTCCGAGTGGCCGACGTGTGGGCTAGGCACGGAACAGGGTAGACAGCTGCATGTATCCACTTTCCCACCGCCTCCAAGTTTGGGGCCGAATAGACATAAGCTTGTGATGTCGCAGGCGCGGTTGTAAATAGAAAATTGTGTGAGAGATTTTCTTTAAAAAAACTACCAACATCATATTTTAATTGCACTAGGGACACAAAGTAGCTAACAATAAGGAATTATATATTCATTCATAAAGAGAGTACAAAAATTCTATTTAAAATCAATAATTTTTCCCATAAAAAAATCTATAATTTTTATATATATTCGTACTCATATAATTATATCGCTGGCAGCCAAAACACCTCTTGAATGGTACGTTGGCAATATCTTGAGCAAAACCTCCTATGTTGGTAATTACATATCTCGTATTGCCCTTACCATGTCGTGCTCGAATTGGTGTTTGTTTCCATCATCTTCTTGGGACGGTGCCACCAAAAATGTGAGAGGCGAGAGAAGGGTGGGGCGGTATCCCCCGTATACATTCCATAGGCATTTGGAGCGTGTGGGAGCCATTGGGAGATGTAGTTTCTTGTTCCATTGGAGAAAACCAGCTTTAGAAATCGATGGGACATTATTCCTAATATCATACTTGTGCAGGGTTTCATTCATCTGGTAGCACATCATGTCATTGTCGTCAAGCCAGCATCCCCATGGTCTCGAAAAGCAAAATGGCTCGTTTTCCATGTGGAAGCTATAGCGCAGAGCCCAGGAAGGTTGCTGCTCTACTAAGTCCATGTCCTCCTTTGGAGGTGACATGACCCAGAAGTGGATGGTCTTAAAATCGGTGAGGTTGATGATGTGTGCGGCGAAGCATAGATGTCCGTTCAACTCAAAGGCACCCACCGTGGGTTGTTCATAGGGCACAGTCTTGTATTCCGGGAGATGGTATATGCAGCACGACTCTGTCGCCACATCAATGGCTAATAATGTTTTAGGATTCTCAAGTTTGCTGCGATGCATCCAGCCAACGGTCACCAGGTATATCTTGCCATCGATCGACACCGGCGCTGAAAATTTAGCCGGGGAATATGGGGAGATGAAGGAACGACGACGCCACCGGCGGCCGGGGGCGTCGTCGCCTAGGGAGTACACGTCCAGCTCCACGCGCTCCTCCGAGGACAAAGACCGGTACGGGTAAGACAGCCGAAACAGCTTGTACTCCTTGGTGGACGGACTGAATCCCAGGGCGAACATATAATTCTTCTGTCTATTGGAAGCTACTATCAGCGGGGGTGCCTTGGGAAGCGCCACCGTCTCTCCTGTGGCTGGGTTACACAACACCACCGGCGCCTCGGGTCCGTCGTCACGGCCGTACCGGAAGCAAAGGAAGCCATTGCAGATGTTGGCGAGGCCGTAGCCGCTAGGGATGGGAACGCAACACATGGCCTTCCCTGACGACAGGTTCAAGACGCTGGCCTCGTCGCTACATCCGGGCTCGCGCCTCTCTGTGACGAGCAATGCCTCGGTGCGGGCGGAGGTGACGTGGTTAGCCATGGCGTGGACGTTGCGGAAGGAGCGGTCGCCGAGGATCCTGCCCCAGAGCTTGGAGACGCAGCAGCACCGTGCGGCGTCCTTGGTCGGTAGCTTCAGTATGATCTGGCGTAGCATGTCTGTTGAGATCTCCCTGCTGCTCATGATCTTGGAACGCTGAGACGATGCCATAGTTTTGAATCGAGCGATGCGATGTAGTAGTATATTGGCAACCGTACATGAGATATGAGTATTAGTATACGAGGTAGTACTAATTAATTAGAGCCTTCCTTCCATGGCGTGTACGACATTGAGTCCTCCAACTACTACTTCTACAAGACTTGCCAGAATACTACTCCGTGACCATGTACATCTCTGGATAGTTTACTTAGTTTTGTACTCCCTCCGTCCCAAAACAGATGTCTCACAAAAATTTGGATGAATCTATATACTAAATAGTGATTAGATTCATTCAAATTTTGATAAATCTAAGACATCTATTTTAGGACGGAGCGAGTACTAGTTATACTGTAGCCGAAACCGTTGGAATAGATTTGGCAATGCTGCCGGATATGACGCTCGAGATTTGGTATACAGCTGTGACCCTGCATGCTCGTGTATGGGTACGAGTCCATCGGGATATATAGAAACTTGCACGTGCACAACTAGGACACAAAGTTGCATTGGTACTGCTGATAAAACCGTACGTGGGGGCAGATCGACATCATAGACAACGGCACAACCGGCCCCTTGGCGGTCTCGACGAGATGCAGATGCCGCCTTACCTGCCGCAGGAGGTGGTGGTGTCACACATCCTTCCCCGGCTTCCCGTCCGATCGCTGCTCCGGTACCAATGCGTCTGCAGGGCATGGTGCGAGGTCATCACTCGCGACGCTTCCTTCCACCGCGCGCACCTTCGCCTGCAGACCTCGGCCCTGCTCATTGCGGTGCGGAACAAAACCAACGACCGCCGCCGCAGTTATAATATTCGCGACGCCAAGGTCACCCCCGCCATTGGTTTCTACAGGCTCGACGTGTGCACCGAGAAGGACGCTGCCGCCCTCCTACTCGACCACCCCTTCTCCCCGACTAATACCGAGGAGGTGTGCGTCAACGCGCACTGCGACGGGCTGCTCCTTCTCTCGGCCGGCAGTATTAAGGTGCGCGTGCTCAACCCGGCCACCCGCCGCTTCCTCACGCTTCCCTGGAGCACCCACGCCGTCAAGCCGGCGGGATTTCCGCGCGAACTCACGCCCCTCGGCCACCAGGCGTTGGGCCTCGGCCGCGACCCTAGCTCCAACACGTACAAAGTCGCTCGCTTCTTCTACCGCTCCGTGCACCTCGGTGATGGTGGTCGGTACCGTTGCAATCCCGGGATGGAAGTCTTCACCATAGGAGGAGCAGAGCACCGTTGGCGCGAGACCACTGCGCAGCCTTTGTACCCTGTATTGGCAGGACAAACTGCAACCTTCTTCAAAGGGTGCTTGATCTGGACAATGGAGGAGATGTTTCACGGGGTCCCACCTGGTTTCCTCCGCTTCAGCTTAGAGGATGAGTCGTTCACCGTCATGGCGCCGCCTCCGAGCTGGAGACCGAATATGCACTCTAAGGCGGCCGGTTTAACGGAGGTTCGTGGAGAGTTGTGGTTGTGCGGGTCTCCCGAGCCATGGAACCGCTACGGATCAATGGATATATGGATCTCCAATGACCTCGGTGGTAACGGTCAGTGGGAACGACGCTACGTCCTCCATGGTGTTCCTCGATATCTTCGTCTCATTTGCATGTTTGATGAGGAGATAGTGTTTCAAGGAGAACCATACTACCATCTCTGGATCTACAAGCAACCGTATGGTGTCTCCAAGAATGTAATTTCTCTTGAAGACTTGAAGTTTCATGACCCTCGTAATGACACCACCGTTCAATACCCAAGAGAAGTTGTACAAGTCTGCGATGTAATTCCATATGTTCCAAGCCTTCTTCCACTATAGTTGTATTTTTCCAACTTTAATCACTGTGCTAACTGAGAAATCACGGTGTGATTGCAATTTTTTCTTTGAGGTTTAATAACAACTTGGTGACCCTCCTTTAATTTGTTTCTCACGTGGTATAGTCTTTGTATTTTGCAAATGCAAGGTCATCATCTATGTTTTTCTATTTGCAAGGACATCATCTATGTTTTTTAGAGAGATCATTATATTAGCACTATCTTTATTATGTTGAAACTATCCCCTTTTCAAAAAAAACTGAGCATATGTAGAAGAAGAAATGTCGGGAAAAAACAGACTCCAATTTGGGAAAACCCAAGCAACTACTCCCTCAGAAATAAGTTAGATTTGTCTAGATTGACACGTATCTAGACAGTAAAACGCGTTTAGATAGATACAAATATAGATATATCTAAGTCACTTTTTTCCAAACAGAGGGAGTAGGATATAGTAGCCAGGTCCTTGTTCAAAACAAGATTAAGTTGTACTCCCAAACAATTATAACAAAATAGCAGAGCCCCAGGGAGTCACCAACGCACCATCAGCGTATCACTAACTTTAGATAGGTGTGTGTGTGCGCGCGCGCGTTGTATTATCAGTGTATCACTTACGGAAACTGTCTCAGCTTTACATACTGACTGGAAGCAAGCTTGGTTTGTAGGGTATGGTATGAATATATTCGACAAGAAGCATGCGTGTGTCATCATCTGCGTTGTGATACCTCGTGTCCTGCTTCATGTCAACCATACCGTCCTTGAAGACGCCTTCTCCATCATCCCGGAGATCGCAGAGCACTAGATGGTCGGACTTGGTTTCGAACACAGTCTCCCCATCAACCACGGCAACCGGACGGAAATACCTTGTCGTCGGTGGGCACCAGCACTAGGCCGTCGCAGTGGGCGAGGTCGTGCGCATCTCTTTTGCAATAGGGGAAGAATGAGTGGTCGTAGTAGTCTGTGGTGGAGTGTATGAGTGTAGCGGCGCCGCGGCTGACTCATGTCAGCCATGTGGTCCCACCGGTACAAGCCGGCGATGGTCACCTCTTCTGTCTCTAAAGTTCCACGGTCATCATCGTTGCTGTTGTTTCTTCTGATCATGGGGGCGATAACGAGGGATAAGTTCTGGACACGGAGGTGCGAGCGGATGAAGTAGTCGTCGTCAACGGTGTCCCGCCATGCCTTGCAAACGCATCTGAGCCGCAGGAGCGACTTCATGACGGGAAGATGGACCAGGATGTGTGTCGCCACCAGCTCGTGCGGCAAGTCCGGCATCGGCATCGGCATCACTGTGTTGGTTTTTTTGTTTGTTGACGGGAGCATAGCGGTATTTGTGAGTTCTCCATGACACGTACAAGTTGTACGACTCCCTACGGTTTTATATGGGCATGCAGCGGGACCAACTTGGTCTCTGACTCCTACACGTACAAGTTTTTATCCCTAGTAGGTGAATAAACTTCAGATCTCTCTTTTTTTTTGTCACAAACTGCCACAAATCGGAACGGCCACAGTGAAATTTATTTTTCCGCTGGGGAACATAACTTCTCTTTGGGGTTTGTTTTATATAATAAGTTCAGCTCTTTTAGGCATGATGAATATTCGTGCAAACTGTTGTTCTTCTTTCAACAATATATGACGAGCTTATTATCTGCAGTACCTCCATCTCCCGTTCCTAAGGAGTTCATGAATTGTAGAAACTCTCATGGCATGTCACGATGTATTCTGTGTCAGTTTTGCTAATTCTCAGTCGCCGCCTAGGACATCTTAATTACCATTGGATTTGTGTGCCAAGATTTGTGCGGATTGTTTTGCCGTTTCGCCCTAGATCTATCCCGTCATGTCGCCCCGGAAAATAAACCGTTCTTTGATCCACCGCCGGATCAGCCAAAGCAGAGAAAACGAAGAGCGGGAAAGAAGATGCCGCCAGGAATGAGCAATATTGCCGAGTGGGAAGCCGGCGTGAAGCGCAAGGAGATGCTGTCATCTAACCGCCGGGAGAAGGATGCTCAAGGCCAGGCAGGCGGCCGACGGAGCCGGCTTAGGATCCATGCGAGAAGCTATCAGGCACCGACTTTGTTGGACTAACACTCCCATTCACCTTGCTAGATATTGCTAAGAGCGTGGAGAGACAGAAAGAGGAATGCCAAAGTCATCATAGCCGCCTTCGTTTAAATTAGACTCGGGGCTACGGTATGTAGAGTATAGTAAGAGAACATGTGCTCCAACACCATGTGGTGAATATAGACACACGTATACTAGTATAACGGATTATCCTGATAGTCGGGACCCATACGTCTCCATTATAGGGCAAGTCATGGAAAAGTATGATTTGGCGGATACTAATTCAAAAAAGCTACTCTCGGTGAGTGGCACACAAACTTTATAAACCAAACTAATTATTCCCTTCGATCCATGTTAATTGCTTTATATTTGTATAGATACAAATGCATTTAGTCCAAATAATGAACCGAAGGGAGTACACGCAAACTATGCTTCTTCCAAGGCACGGGCTCGTGAATCTCTACTATCTAATCTCTATCTCTACTATCTAAAAAGAGAAAGGTGTTCCGTTTTCTGCCACTCCGTCGCCTCCTTTCGTCCGCGCTCGCGCATCCTTCCGTGATTCCATCGCTAAAAAAGAAGAAGGCGTAGGAGTAATGACCGCTTCGTCCGCCCCGTCCCTTCCTCCCCCTGATCTTGCGTTCTCATCTCCCCTGTATCGGACCCCCTCCAGACTACCGGCAGCGCCACACATCGCGAGATCTTCCGCCCGCAGTAACCGCGGGATAGCCCGTGTGCGGCCACATCGAGATATCTTCAGCGTGCAACCGCCGGTGTTTCCTGTGCACAGCGCCTCATGCATGTCTCCCTGCATCGCCTTCTCGAGCTCCCTCCGTCGGATCCGCCGACCCACTTCGTGCGGAAGGAAGCTGGGAAAACGGCGTTCTTGTCGGGGCCAGGAGGAGGACCATCCCACGCCTCTAGATCTCTCTTCTGCTTTAACCCTCTCGCTCCTCTTCCTCGTCCTCTTCCGGGTCGCTGTTGTCCGAGGAGTAAGGACGCGCAAACCTGAACACGCGGGTCGCTGTTGTCCGAGGTCGCCAGCATTAGGTGGCTGGCTGATACGATGTGCCTCTCCTTCTCCCATCTACTCTCTGCTCTCCTATATCTCTCTCTGATTTTTTGCCTATATAAGATGCAGGACATGAGCACTACCAGCGGCGGCGGCGACACGACCATCAGTAGCAAGCGGTGGTGATGCGCGAATAGCGCCAGCAGTGACATAACATAGTGCTGAGTAGCATGTGGTGTCTCTGCATTATAGCATTATGTAGGATTCTGCCCGTAGATATAGCATTATTGCTCCCTGCCTCCCTGTGCCCCTCCCCGCGATTGGGTTGACCTCCCGTGACTATCCATGATAGCCAGGTATTCGACCATAGAAAAAGTTATTGAGTATTCTATGCCATTTTCTGTTACCCATCATAGATATCCTTGGTCTGTTACCCATCATAGATATCCTTGGTTAATATCATTCACCAAACTCATCAAAAAATCAGCGATGGCATGGTTCGTGGTTTGCATTTCTTTTTAACTGTCAATCGGGTATTCTTGTCTAAATTCTGCATTGGAATCAGTGTAATAATAGTGTTGCATTTTGTCTACCAAAAGACGTATTGTGTACTATATCCTGACACTTCAAGAACAAGCCAATGTTATAGAAACTTTCTTCATGTTCTCACCTGAAAGTTGGAGTTAACATGTAATTCTTGAATTAATATAAGAGTGGGTTTCGAAGGTGACATGATTCTTTTTATATGCCATCATAACAGCAGGTATGTTTGGTGTCCTACTCAAGGACGCATAGCCAAGTGTTACTCAACAACCTGAACTAGGAATTTAAGCACGAAGTTCTTGTATTCAGAGTTAAGCTAGGACTTGTTTTATTTAAGACAATCTTTTGTTTATCTATGTCTGACCATCGACACACATACATGTTGTAATTAGATGTATTTTATTTTCCCAAAATGTACTTTATATGTTGTCAATTAGTACACTGCAAATGGAGTCTACAAAATAGTACTACGAGGAGAAGCCGGCAACAACTTTCTGTATGTGCAAAAACACACTATCTTAGAAAATACAGACTTCTCAAGTTCAGAACAAGGTTAGCTTAAGTACAACATATACTATTCACTCGGACTATTGCATAATTCTAGATCCTGAACTCTGCATGGGTAAAATCTTCTAATGGTCTGTTCACTCATGCTTTTCTAGATAGGATCTAACATTTGTTGTTTTAAAAAGAAACCACAAACTTGATTTCACTTGTTTGCAAGAAATGCAACTTATTTTTTCTGTCCTCATTCTAAAATAACAAATATGTTGGCCGCATATAGAGAATCTTTTCAGCAAATATCTAGAAAGTAACACGGTCTTTATTAGTTATGGATAATATTTTGTGGTCTGTCTCATATTACTACCTATATAGATAAGGCTAGCTTAAGCTGTATTAATCTTTATTACTTACTCAACCATAAGAAGCAGATTTGAGTAAACAACATTGTTTCCATGTCCTCAGGTATCTTTTGCTACCACCAGCCTCGATACATGCCCTCAGGTATGTGCTCTTACTGCCACCTTGAGGACAAATATAGTGAGGAGGTCCACCTTTTTAGTTTGCAGTAATTATTGTACCTTTTATAATATGGATCCCTTTTACTGTAGATTAATGTGCTGTGTTTGGGTGTCTATCAAATTGGTATAGCGATCTGACATTTTTTTTCTTTTGTTGATTCTAAGATCGTTCATGTGTCATTCTTGTCAAAAAGAAAAAAATGGTTAGATCTTTCTACTGGTAACATGATCTTGGTAGCATCCCAATTGAAGATAGAAAGCAGATATTATGGTACCAATGCAAGTTTGTTTAACTTCCACTGATTCTTTCTTAGAAGAATACCTATGTGATGACATCAATTGTTGTGGTAAGAACAAACAAATAATTAATTTATTGCACATGGTGGATCCCTGCCGCCACTTTGGATCCGAAGCTGGATGTGCATGCACATCCATAAGACGGCAGGAGTGGCGGCATGGATGCCGGTGATCGTCATGTGCTCTGCTTTTTTCTGTTCTGGCAGTGACCCTGGCTCAGACACTTCTGTAGATCAGTAGAAGGTGTAGGTGTAAGTTCCATGGACTATGGTGGTTTGATTATTGCGGCTGGTGTGTTTTCTGATATGCTAAAACTACATCTGCACTCTAGGCCTTTCGATTCAGTTCATATATTCAGATTATGAACAATCTAAATAATGATTTTTTGCTCCTTCATACTATTCTTCTTACTCCGTTACATTTTCTCAGGGATATGAGAACTCTACTCTTTACATTGCAACTAAGGCCTAGTTCTTTTGGAGCTTCTAGACATCTTAGAGGTGTAGATAAGCCTAAGCTAAAAAGAACTCGATTTTAAGCCGTAGTTGCGGACAGCCGGCTTCGGCCTCGTGTGTAATGGGCGGAAGCTGCTCTACCCCAGCTTCCCGCGACCTCCCGCAGCTTCACGAAACGGTATGTACGATTACCCCTGATATTTGCTCTATTTACACACAATTGCCACCGCGCTGAGAGCCAACCCGAACGTGGACGAGCAGAATAGAGCGAACAGTTTTTATCCTCTTCTTTCCTCCTCTCGAGATAGGATTCCCAGCCTTCCGCCAGCGCCGCCACAGCTCACCCCTCGCCGCCGGCCGCCACCCCCGCCACCCCTGCCACCAGCGCCTCCACGAAATCAATCCCCGTACTGCCCCGCTTTGATTTCATGGGATAAGCCCCCGTCGTCGACCCGGATCCCGCCGCCGGCCTCTTGAAGCGTCGCCTGCTCAAGCTCCGGCCGGGACGACCTGCTGCTTTCCTTCACAGTGAGAAGTACAACTCGAATTCTGCATTCCTTCACGAGTGATGGCGAACGCGTACATGGATAAGACGCTCCTGAACGCGTACACGGACAAGAGACGCACCTGAATTTTGCTGTCCTTCACGAGTGATGCAACTACACGCATTGTCAGGGGTCGTTGGAATAGAAATACATCACTATCCCATCGCATGATTTTGAGCTCTATGAGAAAACCATGTATTGCAAGACTGTAATACAAAGTGGCGAAGGATGGTTTTCGTTAAGTTTCTTTTCTTTGATTAGCACACGAAATATTATTTTATGATGAAAGCAACACAAAATAACTCAAAATTTGTTAATTAGAACATAAATTTACCCCAAGGATATTACAGACTTTTGATCATATAACTCAGACAATAAGTCAAAACAAGAGAAGCCAAAAAGAACTGGACTGCAGTTTCTCGTGAGCTTATTTTCACTGCTGTTTCTCTGGGCAGCTCAGGATAAGCCAGCTTAAGCACAAGCCAGAGCCGAAAAGAACTGGGCCTAAAAACTGGCAGATAATACACAAAATGTTATTTTTTTCTTTATGATCGGAGCTTCAACAGATGTTCAGATACATAATCTGGAACATGCATATATTTTTCAGGGTGATGGCCACTCTATTTGACATTGTCATTTCAGAATAAAGTGTATTTTCAATTCATATAGCATATGGCGTTGTTGTTGCATGTGCATATATTGATCCATCGTCCAAGGAGAACCGTGTTTTAAGTTCTTCAGCCTCATATAATTAATTCTTATATTTGTATACTCGGAGCAGGCGCATCAGAGTATGGACGAGCTATTAGCAGAGCAAAGCCAGCAGCGACAAGCAACAACAACAGGGACGAGGCGAGGAAGAAAAATGGGCTTTCCTTTTGTTAAATACGGAGCAAGCTACAACACGGACAAAACTCCAAAGCTTCAGTTAGGGTATGAATTCTTTAACAAGTACATAGTTCGATTCCTGAGCAGACTATTTCTGCACTGAATTAGTGATCTGGAGGCTGGAGTTATTTGGTTACCTAAGGTAATTCATTATTCATGTTTATTCACGGCATCATAATTTTACTATTGGCTCCTGTAAGATACACAGTATGATATGTAGATTTTCTTTTACAATTCAAAAAAAATGTAGATTTTTTAATCTTTGCAAAAAAATTAAACAATGATCCAACAAGTGGTTGATTGGAAAAGATGTTGGAAACCAGATGTTGGCCGCCACGGCGAATCCACTGTCCACGATAAACTGCTGGAATTCCTACACCCTAGCGTTGTACCCTGACTGCATCCCCATAATAGCCACCCGGCCTCTCTCCCCTACTCTTCTTCTATCACTATGCCATATTCAGTTTGCTAAGTTACTCAATGATTGATTTTTTTCAACTATTAATTGCTCCAGTTTGAGCTATTCATGGATTATTTTTTCTAAATCACGTTAACCTGAATTACTGACTTAAATCTTCTTTTTATTTTGCAATTCAATGGCATTAATATATATTTTGAAAACGTATAGTCTTGGTATTTTGCTCTGCTGTTTTGTTGGGCATAGTCTAGCTGACTTTTACTCTTTGTTATGGATAATAAATTGTCTCAGTGCCTTTTAGTCTGCCCCAATAAACTTGGCCATGTATATAACATCTTAGTTAGCCTCAAAGCGATACAATGGTTAAGGGGGCCGCATGCAGCTTCCTTCTCAGTGCAGCAGTGTAATAGAATCCTTGCTTGCTTCCTCAGTGAATTGCTAGCAACTTAGTGATGTTTGTGCACTAACTTTTTTATGTCAATTATTAGTTGAATATTTTTCTTGATATTGCACTCTGATGTAAACATAGTAGCATTTGCTGATGAGAGTAGTACTATCATTTATTCTAGAAGCGAGGTCTGTGCAAGGTAGCTCGCTGTTACAAGCTATATTATGTCAGAGCATATATGTCTGAATTTCTTTCAGATTTATTCAGCTGATGGAAGTGTTGGAGCACAGAAGCATGTAAGCATTCTTTTCATCATTGCCATCAGTGTGGGACTTTTATGTTTTTTGGTGTGTCTTCTCGACGGATATCGATGGTGTTCGTCCCTCACCTTCATCTACATCCTCACGTGGAATCCTGTAATCGAACTCCATCGCCACATGAAATCTGCACTCACATAATAACTTGGTTTCCTTTTTTCACGAGAATAGACCCTAGCTTAAAAAAAGCTTAGTTATCTTTCAAGAGAATTGTTCCAGTAATTGAGTTGTATGGCTTTCCGTGTTGAGTGTACCCGGTGGAAAATAGATAATTGTGGGCAAAATAGAATGTCATTTGCCTAGAGTCATATTGGATAAATGTTCACATGAACAAGATCTAAAACTCCTTATGATCAGCTCAGTAACATATTCAATTCATTTTTTGTAACTCCTTATTATCAGCTTGGAAAAGCTAAGTCCATTTTTTGAAACTCCTTATTATCAGCTGGGTAACATGTTCAACTCACTTTTGTTTACGGCGGCATCGTCTATATATACATGTGAGCAGTGAAACCATTCATACTTATGAGTTGTGAAATGTCGGTAATAACATTTGGGTGAAACCCAACACACGTATGCAACTATATCAGGTTGATAAAAAAATTTGATTGGTATACGATCATGGTTTTTAAGGCGTCCGCTTTAGGAAGCCTAGGCGACGCTTAGGCGTCAAGGCACCCAACCTTCGCTTTGCAAAAACCGCTTTAGGCGCCTAGGCGTTAAAGAGCCCCCAGATCGCCTTAAGACGCCTTAAAAACCATGTTATAATAAGTTGTTTCTCATATTCATGAGCACTTTTTAATTTATTATGTTAGAACTTTTGCAATGCATGAGAACTTTTCCTAGAATCAATTCAATTTTACTATATGTTACACTCAACCCCTTTTTGTTTATGATCCAAGACATGTGGTTGAAACGATGAACCAACTTATGTGAACTTACTGTAGCATCATGAATACATTGCCTTAACCTTAAATATTTTGATTAGCCCAATGGTATACCAATAAATATACATGGGTTCTCTTGATGTACACATATGTTGTATTGTAATCTCCTTATATGCATTATCGATCATAGTGCCAAACTCCATAACATTGTTTTGATAATTGTGTCTTTTCTCTCAGAGTTCTATATTTTAATCTAGAGGTGCTGAGTAGGAGCTTCTAGCATCTAGATGGGAAAAAATGTGCGTTGTCGACACAAATATGTTTACAACATGTAATGTTATATGTCTATAATAAAGCTATAAGTAAGATAGAGGTATCCATCTGTAGATTTAATAACTTAAGATCCAAATTTTATGTTAGAGTGGTCTATACGGGTAAAGATACATGAATACATAAGGACTCTCCATGGTCACAACTTTAGATTGGATTCTCTTGGTACAGATTTACACAATTCTGCACCTAAAGGTAAGTCAATGTGCAAGCCACATAATAATTAATCTTGCACCTAGAGCAATTTGTTGTTTCCGGAAAAATGTCATACATGTACCTACAGGCTATTGCTCTAGCAAATTTGAGCAGCTTAACAAAGGATAGGTGCTCTTCTAGCTAAACTGAAGTACAATAAGTATATGCAACGGATATATGAATAATAACAATTTTATTATTGAAATAATACTCCCTCCATTCCATAATTCTTATCATGATCCAAGTAATAATTCTAACTTTCAATATAAATTAGATGGCACCATTAACCCGATCTAACTTTTTCATACCCGAATTTGGGCCATGCGCTCCTTGTGTGGTTTCTTTTCTTTCTACGGGTACAATTATATAATTTAATTTATGTCACCTTTGGTGTGGTGCAGCAATGTCAAATTGGTAGATAGTGGATCCATGCTTTATGAGTAGAACATGCAAATGTTTTCCTTATGATTATATTAACCTTCAGGTAAGATAGAACTCAAATCTCACTTATCAGACTCAGTACACGAGCTAAATGGTGCATAAATTCTGGTTATGTATGCACTGCTCAGCTTTGTAGTAATAAGAGTTACTTTTATATTATTTAAGATGATGGTCTGCTATGGGAACTCAATGTATGAGGTCTATGTTTTTGATTTCCTTGGTAAAATATTTTTTATGTAACTAAATGATCTCATCTGATATTTTTCTAGGAATGGATATTGCAAATTCTACTCAACATGCACATGCGGAATTTTTCTATGTGGGGACATCAAAGGATACGGTGCAACATGGTGGCCGAGGGGGGAGTGATCAAAAGAAACATGTTCATAAAGAATTGCACTTGATGCACTTGACAACATAGAATGTATCTATATCCAAGATTTTTATAATAAAAATAGAGCATGGTTCATCTTTGAGCTTTCGAAATGAGATAATATGATCAGTTATAGCTATTAACACTTATGATGTCCAGTTGACTCCTTAGGCTTGTATATTACTGGAAGATGCTCACTTATCGTACATTTTTCTGATTGGAAATGTTACTATTAATTTTAATGGTGAATTTCAGTAATAGCTACTTGAATTGAATGTAATGCAATGCATTATATCGCTTTGTTTGGACTCTAAATATTTATGCATATTTTTTTGGTTGTTTTAGAGGGCAACATGCTGACTGTGAAGCAAGGTGGAGGAGGGAGATAACACATTCTCTTCCCGATGAGGCTATTCATTCATGAAATAAGATAATGGATATATTTATACGTAGCAATTTGCTACAAACTAATATCATTGGAAAGAATTAGACCATGGTGTAAATATAAATAATAATGAAAATTGATGGGTCATTCTTGGTTGTCGGGTATATGAGGTAGAAGAGAGGCATGAACAAGATGTAGTTCGTCATAGTGTGACAATAATTTTAAATATGGTGTTCATAACTTTCTAATTAAATTTTAGTTTTCTTTGTTTCCCCATAGCATCGCACGGGCATTTTACTAGTTAAGTAAAAGGCCCGAGTACATGGGCCTTTAGAGCACCATCAAAGGAGGCAATACCAAGGGGTAGCTTCATCGCCTCCACGTAGGTTTGCAGTGTTGAGACTACCGTTCTAAAGAAATCCATCCAACCAAAGCAGTGGTACATGGGACCCATCTATTTGCTCTCATCACGTCATCCTCTTCTGGTTTTATCCCCATCTTACTTAACTTTTCTTCTCTCTCCTTTGCTTTTTTCTGCTTTTGACATGAGGAGGCCGCCTCTTCCCAAGGCAGCGCCTGTCGCTGCAGAGCATGACACCGTGGCATCCGAGCCTACGTGGTCTGCGGGACAGTAGGCTAGGGCCATGCGTTGGCCATGCCCTTAAAGTCGAACGCAGTTTTTCTACCTATACGTGGGTGTTCCTGGCTTATCCGACGGTTTCTATAGCTTCACGATTCGTGTTGCCAAATTTACAACTACATCCTGGACATTGTGCACCTTCTCACCCTTATGAAACGAAAGTGGATATGTCCACCTTCTCTCGTCTCTTCCCCGTCTACCACAGCCAACGTGCCTTGCTGTTCGGTGCCACCACCTCATCTGGAACCTAACCGCACCGTAAAGAGCCCACGAAGCACCGCACCCACACCTCGCAGGAAACGAATCCATTGTCCCCGCACTCGGCTGTCCCCATCCATGGCTGTCATGCGAGCCGAATCCGTTCTTCCCGGCGACCGTACGGTTGTACCTTCCATGGCCGTCGCATGAGTCGGCTCTGTTCTTCCAAGTGCCGCACGGCCGTCCCCATCCATGGTTGTCGAGCGAGCCGGGTCCGTTCTTCCCGGTGCTACCCGGCGGCGGCTGCGTGGTGGCCAAAACGCGATGGATCTTGATTTCTGTGAATCTTATTTGTGAAGAATTAGATCTTTGATGGTTGTGATTGAATCCCTATGTCTCAATCTGATCTATTTCTGTGATTGATTCCCCAAGTCTTTCGATGAACATGCGCATGTATTTTTTGGTTGGAACAGATTCGATTCTAGTCCATGGCTTGCATTCACGCTGGTGTTGCAGCAGATATGATTGTTAGCTGGGCTATAATCTATTTCTTGTATGAACAGAAGGACTCCTTGACAAGAAAACGATGAAGTTGAGGGTGCTTTTTTCAAAACAATCTCACCAATCTTGAAACAAATAGAGCTAGTGGATGGGCCTGATAAGCCCGTTACCCCCACGTGTATGTAGACTTGGGTTTTCGCTTAAAGTCCCAAGTCGGAAAAGAAAAAAAAAAGCGACGCCCGATCAAAGTCGTTGGTAACCCGTAGCTATACGATCATGGATCCGCTCTTCCGACCGAGTCCCAAGAGAGGGGGTAGAGAAAGATCAGGATCGATCCATCGATTGATCCAACAATGCCGCGCCCTCTCCTCTTCCTCCTCCTGATCCTCTCCTCCATCACAGCGGCCTCGCCGGACCCGGACACGGACCCGTGCTCCGGCCGCCGCATCCACATCCGCCGCCTGCCAGTGCGCTTCAACACGGACCTACTCGGCCATTGCGGCACGGCCTTCCCGCTGGCCGACCAGCCCTCTGCCACGCCCTCCTGCGCCTCGCTCGCCAACCACGGCCTCGGCCCGCGCACCCACAACCGCACGCGATCCTGGTACCGCACCGACGCCCGCCTCCTCGAGCCGTTCTTCCACCGCCGCCTCCTCGATCACCCCTGCATTGTCGACGACCCCTCCCTCGCCGACGCCGTCTTTCTCCCCTACTATGCCGCGCTCGACGCGCTCCCCTTCGTCCTCGAGCCCGCCATGCTCAACTACTCCGGCGTCCACGGCGTGCCCCTCGCGCAGTTCCTCGCGGGCGACAGCCCACACATCCTGGCCCGCCGCCACGGCCATGACCACTTCCTCGTCCTCGCCGGCCCCGCCTGGGACTACTCCCAGCCGCCCGACACCGACCCCAGGCTCTGGGGCACCACCTCGCTGCTCCACCGCCCGGAGTTCGAGAACTTCACCTTCCTCACCCTCGAGTCCCGCGCGTGGGCGTGGCAGGAACACGCCGTGCCGCACCCGACGTCCTTCCACCCGTCCTCACTCACCCGCCTCCGCTCCTGGACCGCCCGTGCGCGCCGGTCCCGCCGCCCAACTCTCATGCTCTACGCCGGCACCGTGTCGAAGCTATCGCGGCCCAACATCCGGGGCTCCATCCTGGCCGAGTGCGCCAACCGCACAGCCGACGTCTGCACCATCGTCGACTGCTCCGGCGCGTGCACCCTGGACCCGATCCGCTACATGCGTCCCATGCTCAGGGCCAAGTTCTGCCTGCAGCCTCCGGGGGACACGCCGACGCGCCGGTCGACGTTCGACGCGGTCGTGGCCGGATGCGTTCCCGTGTTCTTCGAGAACGCGTCGGCGAGGTCGCAGTACGGGTGGCACCTGCCCGCCGGGAGGTACGACGAGTTCTCGGTGACCATACCCAAGGACGCGGTGGTGCTGGGCGGGGTGCAGATCGTGGAGACACTGGCGGCGGTGCCGGAGGAGGAGGTGACGAGGATGCGGGAGCGGCTGCTGGAGCTGGCGCCCAGGGTGGTATACCGGCGGCACGGGAGTAGCGCGGAGGAGATGGGCATGGACGCCGTGGACATCGCAGTGGAGGGCGTGCTAAGGAGGGTACGGAGGCGGGTCCGCACGCTGGAGGACGGCCAGCCGGAGGACCTGTACTCGCTCGAGGAAGACGATCATATCTGATCTAGCAAGCTAGCGCTGCATCACCTTTGTTTTCCAATGTTCGAAATCATATAACTGTAAACTGAAAGATCGTGTAAACGCCAGTGCCACACTCTCCTGCATCAATGTACTGTACATGATTTTCTGTGTCGTGGTTGCTCACAAAGTTGTGTACTGTGTACATGAAAATAGTGTTTGAACTGAGCTTACCTTGAAATGTTATGTTAATTGTTGCCGAATCTTATGCCCTGTCAGAGTAGCTAATTAAACTGTAATGCACTTCGAACTCGCATCTAACACTTCTTGCATGGAAGCGCCAGTGCCACACTAGCTAACTAAGCTGTTAATCGCCGGACCTCTCTTGCATCAATGTTTTCTACTCTCTCCGTCCCAAAAAAGATGTCGCGGATCCTTTTCGATGATTTTATTGTCTCATAGTTGCCCACTAAGCTGTGCACATAAATATAGTGTTTGAACTGAGCTTACTCAACACGTTCTGTCAATTGCTGCTGTTGTTGTTACAAGTTAAATGCCGGACTGTGCTGCTGTTGGATCACCCAAATAACTCATATGGCTTTATCGGAAACTAAACAAGAAGCACCAGTGGTCTAGTGGTAGAATAGTACCCTGCCACGGTACAGACCCGGGTTCGATTCCCGGCTGGTGCATTTTTTTTTCTACTTTGTAGTTCGAATAGGTTATGTGCTTCCTGGGATTGTTGAATGTTATAGGAACCTGAATATACATACCGGATCAGAGAGAGTATACAAATATAGATAACTATTCTGAACCGGAATTTTGATACAAATATTGATCTTAAATAAACGTTATCTACTATGAGAACATCATCAACAAAAAAGGGAATGATCAGAATTCACATGTCCGCTAAGATCTTGAATGTGTTACATCAACCATTGCATCGGTTCAAATCCTAAGTTCATACAAGGAACACCGCAACCATTCTGTTGGTACAAACCAAAAGAAACAAGTTTAAATAGTTTAGTGTATCAAATTTGTCGGCCTACCATAGCCAATTCTTTCAGTTTGCATATTTATAGTTCTTCATTACCAACCGGATACAAAAACAAAGAGGAGTAATAGGGCGTCCTTGGCATGACAAGAAATGATGCGTCACTGAGGGAGATTCTTTTCTATATATAACTTAAAAGGTCGTTGAAACGAAATAATTCACAAACTGATTAAAGCAAATACTAGTAAGTAACTACACGAAGCCGTCATTAGGATCACATTAGAGGTACTTTGTGAAATCATGGTGTGCTTGTGTTACCAAGTGGTCGTCGTCCCACTCGTCTCGGTAGCTCTCGGGATGATATGACACCTTGGCTCTTGCGGCTAAATGTATCACTTTCCTCCACTCCTCAATGTTCTCCATCCCACATTTCTCCACCAACCAGTCCTCATACTCAAGCTGCAATCTCATAACAGAGTTGATTAGTAAAGTTATAGTAATAATGAAATATCAAATTAACAAGCTAATTAAATTATCAGAGCACAAAGATCAATGAAAGTATGTATATGCACATACCGTTAATTCTAGGCCATGGGTGTATCTTTTAGGGCATCCGCGAGCTTCCATGTCCAAGTAAAATGATGCCACATCATGCATCATCTCTTTTTGTGATGGGAGCTCAATCCTTCCCGATAGAACTCCGGCCACCCAGTTGCTTTGGAGTTGAAACAATGGAAAAGGGATGCCCTAGAGAGAAAGAACTTAATTCATATGTGTGAATGCAAGGATCAGACGGATAGCTAGTGTAGTATCAAGCTCAGATGTACATATGTACTTCCCAATTAGTTGATGTAGATACCAATTAAAAGCTGACCTTGAAGGGCAATCCGATGAAGGAGATCTGAGGAGCAAGATGTGGCGGGAACACATGCTTGTACAGTGGGCCCACTCGGTTGTCGTCCACATGGATACCAAATGTTTCGTCGTCGTCACCTAGGAATGGGAAGCTATATTTGTATCTACATAAATAAGACAAAGAGATAAAACTTAATTTAAACATACTTTATCAAGCATAGGCTAAGATGTACAATATTTTTTCCTAAGTATTTAGAAACGGAGGGTCCGAGGGTGTAGTAAATTTTAGCAATTATAGTCTACACAAATAAAACTTAACTAAGATGTAGTAGTCATTTCCTACCCAGTACAGTGTAGGATGACATCCGTCTTGACCCGACTACCATCTTGGAACACCACACTTCCATCTTTCTCGGCACGCTCGACCTGCAAGACACATTTAGACTAGTATTAACAACTTTCTATTTCTACCTATCTCGATGTGGTAACGGAATTGGATTTGCGGGTGATGATGCTAAGCACTAGGATTGCTAGTACGTACTAATTACCATGGAATGTAGCCACAAGTTGGCATGAGCAGTAGTACTCTGCATCTCACAAGGAGGCTCCGATCGAATGGCGACATGGACCTCTTTGGCGACACCAGCAATGTCCCTCGAAATGTCCATCCCACTGGGATGGTACCCAATTATCACCACAACCTAGCCACCGAGAAGATACTTAAATGTAGAATGTAATTTGATCAATTCAAATATCGGATTAAGAAGCAAGGTGAAGGACAACGCACTTGTCCCTGAAATGGGTCGGGCACACGGTAGCTGTGGCTGTGAATCTGCTTCCCTGGCCAACCATCTATGCCTGCAAATCACTATATCGATCACCAATCACCATGCAAATTGTACTAGCAGGAGCTTCACTTTGATCAACAGCACCGTACACACACAAACATACCGGTGATGTCGGCGAGGCGCGGCTCGGTGAAGTGGCCGTTGCAGACTACCGCGGCGTCAAATGCCTCCTCCTCCTCCGGTTGTTCGCTGCCGGCGGTGGTGCCAGGGAGTTTCGTCGATCGGTACGACACCCTCCAGCTCGCCGCGCTCGCGTCGTCCCGTCGGACCCGGAGCACCTCCGTCTCCAGCCGTACCAGGCCATTGAGATCGAACCGCCGCGCGAACTCCTGGAGGTACCGGAGCACCTCCTCATGCCCAGGATACCTGCGAGGGTCGCCGGCGCTCTCCTCGGCGATGAAGGGGAAGTCAAAGAAACCCATGCACTCGCGGGGAATGTTGGTGCGAAGGGACGCGTAGAGGCTGGAGTGGGTGCCGCCGGCGCCTAGCGGGTCGTCCGTCGGCACGCCATCGTCGTACAGCCAGGTGCCGCCCACCGCAGCGGCGCGCTCAAAGACGACGGGCGCGTGACCCTCGCGCCGCAGCTCGCGAGCCGCCACAAGGCCGGCGGCACCGGCTCCGATCACGGCGACATGGAGCGAACGCGATGGCATCGGAGGAGAAAATGTTGGAAGTCTTCTGCTGCTCTAGTCGTTGAGTTGTGTTTTCTTTTTCTTCACGTGGAGCAGTTGGCCATATCAGTTTTCAATTCGTCGAGTTGCTGATCGTCCTCCTCAGATCTATTTTTGCGATATTAATAGTACCTTTTTGTGTATGCTCACATGTCCTTCTCATCAAACTTATGTCTATCACATGAACATAGTTGATCCTATTGTGCATGATATTCGTAGTTTTCTTGCTAGTAGGAGTATATTTCTTCTAGGTTCATAATTGTTTATATCGTATTTCTTAATACTTCTAGATAAACCTCAAGTATATTTGCTACATTCAAAGAACATCACTAGGTGCCCTTCTGGTTCATCTTGGCACATGGCACTAATGGATTTATGCACTAGCCACCGTATCAGAGCAATCCTCTTCTCCGCTCTAGCCGCCGAAACAACAAAAGCCTCGACAGAAGATGCCGCCGCCGATCACCTGATCTGCCGCCACCAAAAAAAATACAACAACCGATTCCGATCTTCTCGATCCGAACCGCCGCCGCCATAGACAAAGCAAAAAAACCTACAACCAGCCGCCGCCGATCCTGGTCTTCACGATCCGATCCGCCGCCGCCTCCAAAACAACAACAAAAAAAACCCCACAACCTACAAAACCAGCCGCCGCCAATCCTGATCTCTACTGATCCGATCCGCCGCCGCCTCGACAATGATGCCAACATCTTCTTCCTCGTCGACTGCCACCGGCAGCAACCTCCCAAACCCTCCCTCTCAGAAGCTGACCCGCACCAATTTTCTGTTCTGGAAGACCTTGGTCACCCCTGCTCTCCGTGGTGCCCAGGTGTATGGGCTGCTTGATGGATCTGACGCTGAGCCAGCCAAGACAATTGAGGTTGAAGATGCTGATCACAAAAAGTAGATGGTGCCCAACCCTGCTCATGAAATCTGGGTGACACGTGACCAGAACACGTTGTGCTACCTTGCGCATGTAGTGGGTCTCAATACCACTGCTGCTATTTGGGTTGTGATCACAAAGATGTGCTCCCAGCAGTCCAAGTCCAGGATCTCCCATCTGAGAGGAGCCCTTCGGTCCACCAAGTGCCAAGATGAAGAATTTTGTCTCTGAACTCAGCGCTGCTGGAAAGGAAGTTGATGAAGATGAGCTTGTAGTCTACATCCTCAATGGACTAGACGGTACCTATGACTCCCTGGTGGCCGCCGCCAAAGCTAATCCAGCCACCACTCTGGATGACCTATACGGACAGCTCTGCGACCACGACATGCGCCGGACTATGTTGGCTTCCACGGGCCATGATGTCGGCTTCGCATCCTCTGCCAACCTCGCCCGTCGTGACCGTCGCCAGGAGGGTGGACGTCGCGACACTGACCATGAGGAGCGCGGTCCCCACCATGATGATCATGGCGACCGCGGCTATGCTCCTCGCCGTGATGATGATCGCCCACCACGTTGTGATGGCTCTCGCCGCCCGCAGGGTGGCCGCTATGATGACCGACGCTGTGACTATGGTCGCCGCTCTGATGAAGGCCGACGGGATGACAAGACCCGCCGCTATGATGATCACCGCCAGGATGGTGGTAGTCGTGATGACTATCGCCGCCAGGATGGTGGACGCCGTGATGTGCGCCGCTCTGACCATGCCCCTACTCCCTTAGTTGACGTCACATGCAAAATCTGTAAGAAGTATGGCCACCTAGCTTCGGACTGTTGGAGGCGGTTCCAGCGTGATGATTCTGATGATGATGAGCCCCGTCAACGTGAAGAGAAGACAACCAACATTGCCTCCTATGGTGTTGATACAAACTGGTATCCCGACACCGGCGCCACCACCCACCTCACCTCGGAGCTGAACAAGTTGACTACTCACGAGAAGTACAACGGGCGCGACCGCGTCTACACGGCTGATGGTAATGGTATGAAAATTAAACATATTGGTCATTCCACTATATGCACCCCAAATAGTTCATTGCATCTTCAAGATATTCTTCATATTCCTAGTGCATCTAAAAGCTTTTTATCTGTCCACAAACTTGCTCTTGATAATCAAATATTTATTGAGTTTCATGCTTTTTTATTTTTGATAAAGGACCTGGCCACAAGGAGGACTCTGTTTAGAGGGCCGTGTCAAGATGGTCTCTACCCACTAGTGCCCTTCTCCACCGATTCAACAACCAAGCAAGCTTTTCTTGTAATAAATCCATCATCCTCCATGCGGCATCGCCCTTTAGGACATCCCTCTTCATTTGTGGTTCAGAAAATTATTAGGAAAAAAAATCTTGCTCATACTCCTGAAATAAATCCATATGTGTGTGATGCTTGTCAACTTGGCAAGAGTCATCAACTGCCATACCCTGTATCCACTAGTATCTCTATTGTTCCTTTGGAACAAATATTCTCATATGTATGGGGTCCTGCACCTGTTTCTGTAGGAAGACACACTTATTATGTGAGTTTTATTGATGATTTTAGTAAGTTTACATGGATTTACTTACTCAAGAAAAGATCTGATGTTTATCAAGTTTTTCTTAACTTTCAGCAACTTGTTGAGCGCAAGTTTGAGCGAAAAATTAAGACTATGCAAACCGATTGAGGTGGTGAATATGAAAAACTCAATAGTTTCTTCCAGAAGGTTGGAATTTCCCATCATGTATCTTGTCCCCATGCACACCAGCAAAATGGCTCAGCAGAACGTAAACATCGACACATTGTTGAAGTAGGCCTTTCATTGCTTGCTAATTCTTCCATGCCTCTAAAATACTGGGATGAAGCTTTTCTTATGGCCACTTTTCGCATTAACTTGCTCCCTAGAAAGTCATCAATCATGAAACTCCTGTAGAACGTTTGCTTCACACTACACCCAACCATGAGTCACTTCGTACCTTTGGCTGTGCTTTTTGGCTAAACCTTAGACCATACAACACAAGAAAACTTGCTTTTCGTTCTACTCGATGTGTCTTTTGGGGGTATAGCCCTCTCCATAAAGGAGTCAAGTGTCTGGATGTGTCTAGTGGCCGCGTCTACATATCTCGAGATGTAGTTTTTGATGAACAAGTGTTTCCTTTTGCCTCACTTCATCCAAATGCTGGTGTACAACTTCGTAAAGATATTCTTTTACTCTGATCCAACTCACCACACATGCATGATACTAATGGGGATGCACAAGATAATGATCATATGCCTTTGGCTATCATACCTGTTGTTGCTAACACTGATCAGGGACAACCAATACCCATTATTCCTGAAGATAGGAGTTCAGATGATAAAGCTATAGAAGAAAATCTGGAGCAAAACGGTGCAGAAACGACTGAGAACGGAGCAGAAAATGATGCTCATATGGATACAACAAGCCAAAACAGCGTTGGATCCGATGCTGATGCTCCATCGTCTTCGGATCACGTGTCCGCGGGCGGGAGCACTTCTGATTCGCCAGCACGAACTCCCACGCCACCTCCTTGCCCAACTGCGCCCGACCAGACGCCAGCGTGGTCCCCGCCGCGGTCCCCTTCGCCGTGTCGGGCCAGCGTGGGGCGTGCACGTGGCCGCCGGTCCCCCTCGTGGTCCCCTTCGCCGCGTCGCGCCAGTGGAGCATGGTCGCTGTCTCCTGAGCGGTCCCTATGTGACCAGGATTCCAGGGAGCAGTCGGGCCACTCCGGGACTGCCACGTCGCCGTTGCAGTAGCCCCCTACTGCCGATGCTCCTGGATCCACAGCACTAGGATCCTATGCACCAGTTGCTCCTGCAGCACATCCTATACAACACATGAGTACTCGGCTTCAAAAAGGTATTAGGCAACCGAAAATTTATAAATATGGTACAGTCCGCTATGGCTTGTTTACAGCTACAGGTGAACCTAGCTCTACTTCTGAAGCAATGAATGACAACAATTGGCGACAAGCAATGCAGGAGGAATATGATGCACTATTGCAACATGGCACCTTGTGCCCCCAAGCTGTGGTAAGAATTTGATTGATTGCAAATGGGTTTACAGAATCAAGAAATGTGCAGATGGTACACTTGACAGGTACAAAGCCAGACTTGTAGCAAAAGGTTTCAAGCAACGTTATGGTATTGATTATGAGGATACTTTCAGCCCAGTGGTTAAAGCATCCACTATCAGAATTGTTCTGGCTCTATCTGTTTCCAGGGGATGGAGTCTTCGGCAACTAGATGTCAAGAACGCGTTTCTACATGGTGTTTTAGAAGAGGAGGTTTATATGCGAAAACCACCAGGTTTTGAAAATCCAAATGCTCCACATCACATTTGTAAGTTGGATAAAGCACTGTATGGCTTGAAACAGGCTCCTAGGGCGTGGTACTCTCGTCTCAGCTTGAAGCTTCATGACCTTGGATTTGTTCCCTCAAAGGCAGATACATCATTATTTTTATATCACAAGTCAGGTATCACCACTTTCGTTTTGGTATATGTTGATGATATTATAGTGACAAGCTCCTCCAATACTGCTATATCAACCTTACTTCAAGCTCTCAACAAACACTTTGATATCAAAGATTTGGGTGACTTGCATTTCTTCTTGGGTCTTGAAGTCAAGAAAATAGATGACGGATTACTATTGACACAGGAAAAATATGCTTCAGAATTACTTGCTAAAGTTGGAATGCAGGATTGCAAGGGTGCGCCAACCCCTGGTCCTCCACATATCCTCTTTCTCTTGTTCAGGGAGATTTACTTGGGTTTGAGGATAGTACACGGTATCGCAGCATTGTCCGTGTCTTACAGTATCTTACTCTGACACGTCCTGATTTGTCTTTCTCAGTAAATAAGGTGTGCCAGTTTCTTCATGCACCTACTACAGTTCATTGGACTGCCGTTAAACGGATTATGAGATATGTCAAAGATACTCTCACTCTTGGTACTACTTTTTAGAGATCTTCTTCCATATTGTTGAGTGCTTTTTCAGATGCAGATTGGGCTGGTTGCCTTGACGATAGACGCTCCACACGAGGATTTGTTGTGTTCATTGGACCGAATCTTGTCTCTTGGAGTGCTCAAAAGCAAGATACTGTTTCCAGGTCCTCCACTGAAGCAGAATACAAGTCTTTGGCAAATGCTACAACAGAACTTATGTGGGTTGAAGCCCATTTTCGTGAACTTGGTGTTTCACTACAGCAGAAACCAGTCTTATGGTGTGATAATTTGGGTGCTACGTACCTGTCTGATAACCCAGTTTTTCATGCTCGCACAAAATATATTGAGATAGATTTTCATTTTGTTCGTGAACGTGTGACAAGGAAACAACTGGATATCAAGTTTGTCTCCAGCAAAGATCAGATAGCCGATGGCTTTACAAAAGCACTTCCTGTTAGAAACCTGCATGAGTTCAGGCGTAATCTAGATCTTCGAGGAAGTTTAGATTAAGGGTGGGTGTTAGATGCATTGTAATCTTTCCTTGTCTGGTACGGTGGAGTCCACCGACCCCTCTTTTCTCCCTAGTCCTCGTGTAATCCAACTCTGTAATATTGAGGCTTTAGTCCTTTCCATATAAGCACGTACCACGAGCCTCGGAGAGGTATCGTTTCTACCAACAACAATAGGCACATGATAAAGCATCGACTTGAAAGTTTCTCCTAGATAGGAGAGTTTCTAATATGTAGTCCGTCTTGTAGTAGGGACCAGAAAACTGTTATGTGTTCTGTTATGCCAGAGTGTCCTTTTTTTTATTGTCAAATGAACTTGTCATATTCCAATCGTCTAGCTTATTCCCTAAAGTTTCTCACTTTCAACCTGATTTTGCATGTTAATTGAGGGCTAAATGAGAATGAACTGAATGAAGATGTAGGGCATGAAGCATTAGTTTACGCCTTGACAAACCTATGGATGGAATTAACTTAGAACAAAATTGGGTCATATATAGGATTTATTATTTCCTGATGTATCTGTGGTATATTTATATCGGCCTTTGATTACTACACTTGGTATCAATACAAGTATTTGTAGAGCCACATGTAGAGCCAACCCATAAGTAAATTCTAGAGAATTTCTTCATCTTCCAAAGTATGTGAGTGAGGTCAAAATTCCATGGATCGATCTCTTGGTATTAATACAAGTATTTGTTGTTAGTTTCCTCTACAATTTTTGGTGTTCTTGGCTATTATATTTTTTGACTGGTGCGATAAGTACTGCATGACCTAAATAAAGAAAAAAAATACATTGTGTGCACAAACTTACAAACACAAATGAATTCTGCCAACGAATATCGAAGTAGAGACACTTTATCGCAAAATACATATATATGGTGTATGTATGTATTACAACGAATGTAAACACTGTGTACAAATTTGTATACATGCATAATATATATATTAAGAAAACGTCTTTAAGATCTATTGGTGACACAATAAGAGTGTCTACACACTAAAACGTGGTTGGATTCTTAGAACTTGCAGAAAACAGTCACCAAGATGACATGGAAGGGGGTGGAACCTTCAACGGCGGTGTGGACGATGATGGTGGCGGCGAGACGGTGGGGCTGCTGCTGTTGGTTCTGGTTTATCCACTAAACGCAATCTGTGTTTGCCGAAGTTCGAATCTAAGCATGTTGAAAACTTTAGATATTTTTTCTTCTTTTTACCATAAAAGTGAAATTGTTAGTAAAAATCCATGCCAATGATTTATTTAATTATTTAGAATTTTCAATGAAGTGTTTACGCAGTCATATATGAGAAACACTATTAAGATATATATTTTTGGTCTTGTTGTCTTGAGATCTTTATCATGAAAACTATATATAAACTATATAGTTTATGCAATTGTCAAAAATAGTTAAAGAACGATTCATTTGTATAATATAATATAAATTTAGTGTAAGTATGTTTATTTGAATACATTTATTATGACTCAATAAAAGGACAATATAACCAACATTTAACAGCATTATTATATGGTTAAATATGTCAAATAAAAGCTAGAAATTGTATACGTTCATAACATAGTATGCAAAAATTAATATCTAAAATGTACAAATGTTCAGTATAAATAGTTATTAGAAATCCCATGGGATCAACTAAACACGTTGAGAAGTCTAACAACATAGCACAAGCCGTGGTGTACTTCACAACTTTGAAAAGTTGAATAGCAGGACACATATAACTTGCTGATCTTTGGCCCTAGAGGCAGGAGCTTTTGAGGGTAAACACACATACCAATCTTTACCTCTAAGGGTACAAAACACTGATGTGACTATTGGCAAGCGGGGTGAGTGGTGGAGGTTTACCAATAATCCATATTCAAAGTCTAGAAAACTTTGTACAATAAATAAGTATACATATACTACTAAAAATATGGTTGGCGTGAAAATAAGGAGCAACGAAAAATGGACAATTTTTTTCTAAAAGTTTGTGACAAAGAGATAATGAATTTTATAATATTAAAAAAATTCTATATCGGCATTGTATGTAAGGTTGATTATTGTTTTCTATTGACCCATGATACCGAAAGAAAAGTTATGTGCGGAGTTTGCGATGAAAAAAGAAGGGCTGCTATTATTGAGAAAGTGAGTATTTTAGTTATATTTTGAACTTGTTAGTTGCATTACTCATATATAAAAAATTTAATCCATAGTGCTGCTAACATTGAATTGTTCCCCTTGTTTGATTTTATGTTTAACACTTTTGCCCAATTTTATTACTTGTAATTTCAATATAGTATTGCGTTGCTACCTAGGACCGAACTATTACCTTATTATCGTAACTTTAGCATGATGATGCTTACTCTGAACTTCTAACCTATTGTTTTTTTAATGCTTTGCATGTGAAAATATTTCAGGAGGAAGAGCAGAAAGAGAAAAAAGAGAAGGCAAAATAAGAGAAGGAAGACAATGCAAATCTGAAAGAACCTTGGTGAAGAAATACTTATTTTTAAAAGGAATGTCCGAGCCTACACTACAGGAAACAGTTACTACGCCGAGGGCCGGTAGCCGTCGGCACAGCCAGACAATGCCGTCGGCACAGGCTGTGCCGACGGTAACCATCGGCGTATCCCCCTCGGCGTATGTCCTGGTCGGCACAGGAAAATAGCCGTCGGCACAGCCTCTCTCCCTCGACGCAGCATCTCCCAGCAGGCCCCGCGTGTCAGCAACGTCCGTCCGCGCTAACGGCCGCGTCAGACAGCTACGCCGACGGCCGGGACGTCGGCACAGGCCCAGCCCGTGAACCACCGCAGGCCGCCACGTGCCCGTCTACGCCGGCGGCTGGGTCGTCGGCACAGGCCCTCCCTCGAGCTGCCACGTCGCCCGTCTACGCCGACGGCCAGGCCGTCGGCACAGGCCCTCCCTCGAGCCCGCCACGTCGCCAGCTATGCCAACGGCAATGCTGTCGGCACAGCCTTGCCATATGGCATATGCACACTATGCAGCATCGAGTTGTGCCGACGGCTATGCCGTCGGCGTAGCTATATCCAGTTTTTTTCTGTTTCCATTTCTAATTCAGTTTGAGCATCCAAAATATCAGCAAAATAATTTAATGACATTGCAATATCAGCAAAATAATTTGAGCATCCAAACCAATAACCATGACATTGCAATATCCATCGTCATCCAAACAACAACATGATCATCCACAAAACATATTTGTTATACATACAAACTCATCACAAGTGCATACACATAGAAGATATGACAAGTGCATCCACTAGCTCTAGCTCTAACCATGTCCATGCTCATGGTCCAAAACTCGATGTATGTGTCGGTGTGTCAAGGAGCCCGAGGCTTCCCATTCCGAGCTCAGGAGACGCTCGCAGTTGTCGGGCCATCGGGGAAGTAGAACCACTAGCTGAACCACCATCGGGCGCCATGATACGAAGTTGTGCATCAACACGCGACGGACTAGGCGAGGCCGAGGCACGACCAAAGGGTCCAACATTCCTGGAGCATCCTGTGCCCTACATGTTTGAGCAAAAACTTAGCAACTTGCGAGGCATATGAAAGCGGTAACAAGTGGTTTGGCAAAGAACTTACCGGGGTCCCTCTGTAGTATGTGGCAGCAAAATCTTCCCTCGATATGCAGCAAGGCGGCATCCCAGGATCAGGTGGCTGGTCACCTTTCACCGGAACCCGCTGTCCAGTGATAAAGTAGTGATTCATCGCCTACATGATAGTTATATGTCAGTCGTTGCAGGAACAAAGGTTCAAACTAGAGGAAGTGGGACTTATCATCATTTGCAAAAGTAAAGTTTGAAACTTACAGCCGTCACTTTCCTAGTGTACGCATCGCACTCTGCCCTCAGCGCAATCCATGCATCATACTCCTTGTTATAATCTTCCTGAAGGGCCTTGTAGGCATCATCAAAATCACGCTACAATTGCAAAAATATTGAATCTCGTCAGCTTAGCCATTTAGGATCAAATTGCGGAAATAAGATGGAAATGAGAAACACTCACATCGGCGGTTGAGGCAGCAGGCCGAGGACGAGGCACGATAGAGGGGTGATCGGGGGTGAGGGTAGCCTTGACTCGTGTGAGGGTCATGGTAGGCTGGACCACCCCATCAAGAATGTTGAAACGGCCATGTGGCTTGCCGTGGCTCGCCATGATCAAGGCAGTCTCATCGACCTCATGGTGCATGGGCTCATCCACCTCCGGATGCAAACCCTTGAGCTTCTCGCAGTAGGTGTTGAGCTTCTCCTTGGCGTTATCGAAGTACTGGGGAAGCTGAGGCTGAGGCTGCTCTAGGTCGGGCTTCTTCATCTTCATCTTCTCCCACACGATTAGGTTGGTAATAGGGCTATTAACCTCCCCTCCATATCCTCCTGTATCGGCAAAGAAATGTTAATTATGTGTGTCAACTAATAACATTATGGGAAATAAATGAAGGTTGTTCCATGTATATATATATACCAAGTGATTATTGAAGAGACCATGGTTGCGGCTTCCCGCGCTGTGTGTTCCCATGCTGCCGCGGTTTTCTTGTTCCGCTTGCTCACGGCCTCAAAGTCAGGATCTTCCCTGATCCACCTACTAGCCAGCACCTCAAAAGCGTCTTATTTGTGTTCACACCACATTGGCATAACCTGAAACCACAATACTCATTTCACTAACAGATAATGCAATACCAACTTAGCATCTATGGACCTTCTCATTGACAATTTACTTACCTTCATGAAATCAGCCACCGACATCTTTGGCTTGTGGCCCCGGGCAATCTCATCCTTCCGTATCTTAAGGCCATGTTCAGCTTGAAAGTGATTGATCAACATATTCTTGGTGTTGTACCATTGCTGTGTTGTCAACTTCCGACAAGCCTTAAGCAAAGTCGCATTCGTCGCCTCTTGATACTCTGGTCTCACCTGATAGAAGACCTTCAATCATGCAAAAATTATGGGAGTCATGAGATAGCACGATGGTGAGCAAAAAAAATTGTGGGAGTCACAAGCCAAAGTATGCCTTACCCAAAAGCTGCTAATCACAGCATCAGCAGCACTCTCAAAGCCCGGGCAATCGGTGGAGGCCTCATAGTCCGCCCAAAACCAGGCTATCTTCCTTTGGCCGTTGGGGACTGTAGTGTACAAGCCCGACCAATACTTCCTGTTCAAAGATCCAAGCACGCTATTAGGGTGGCGAACCCCCGCCGGTTTTAAAGCTGCACAATAAACAAAAAATAGTACATGCCAAATTGTTATGACCAAAAACATGAGTTAGTCACTTACTATTTTCCATAGGGCTCAATCGTAGGTCTCTCTTCCGGGCGAGGCTCCTTCTTAGGGACACGAGCGTCCCCACGAATCGACAACTTCTTTGGCGGCTCCTCACCCTCCGGCGGAGCCTCACCCTCTGCCTCCCCATCCGACATCCCCCCAACTCCTCGTCCGACTCTAACTGTGAAGCCATGGTGCCAGAAGCGGAGGGTAAGTCAGACAAACGGGCAACACGCCGCGGGGGAGACGAGTCTGGATCCTCTGAATCGAGTCCTGCACCTGCATTGATAAAGAGTAACCAATTTAGCATGAAGACATAAAAAATATAAACATAATTCATAAACAACGGGAGAGATGAGTATGTACCCGAGGCTGCACCTCCTCGTCCTCGTGCAGCACCTGGTCGTCCTCGTGGTGCACCTGGTCATCCTCGTGGTGCACCTCCTCGTCCTCGTCCTCCTGCAGCGGGAAGTTCTCCCTGCGAGGGAGGTGGGTCCTCCAATCCCCTTCCTCAAGCTCCACCGTAGCGCGGGTTGGGACGAGGTACTCTTCTCCTTTGGGTAATCTTCTCTTGGCTCATCATATTGAGAAGGGAGGCCGTTGATTCCTTGCTCCCCCGAGGCATTGGTCAATCACATGCATTATAGACATGTTGAAATTAATAAGCATAAAGACATAATGCAATTAAGAAGCATGTTAAGAAATAAATACTAAGCATAAAGACATAATGCAATTAAGAAGCATCTTTAAGAAATAAATACTAAGCATAAAAACATAAAAGACCCTCACCTCTAGTCATCACTATCATAAAGTACTTGGTTGTGGTGCATCGCGTTCTCATTTTCACTATCACTATCACGTGAGTAGTAAGGCTCGTCGCATGGTGGACGCTCATCATTGTTGAAATTCTCCTCATGAAACTTGTTGAGCATATCAACGTCCTTTAAATCCACCACTGTCTCACCACGAGTTTGTGCATCGTTCTCGAGGTCCTCATGACCCACTTGTATGTCAAAACCTCCAAAGTTCTCTTCCTCTTGATAGAAAATTAGCTTGTATGTCACAGGGTCAATGTTGAGGTAATCGTTGGCGTTGGGCCTAGGTAGCTTACCATGTGGCGATACCTGGAATACGACTTCCCAACCCAAAAGTTCCTCTTTCTTGCATGGGTAGGGCAAGTAATAAACTTGCTTGGCTTGGTGAGCCACTATATAAACATCGGCTCCGCAATAGGTGGTTGAAGGCCTAACTTCAACTAACCCAATGGAAGGGGTACTTCTCTGTCCATCGATGGGGTCGAACCAGAGACATTTGAACACAACGAGCTTGAGTTATGTTCGTCTCAAACTTCAGCTCGTATACGTACTCTAATATCCCGTAGTAATCAACTCCATCGGTTTCTCCGGTGAAGACCCCGGTATTTATAGTTTTTGCATTAGGCCGATTGTTCTGGTGAAACTCTGTATGGAAGCGGTACCCATTAACATCGTACTTCTGATACCTCATGACTCTACGGATACAACCCTGTGAAACACATCGAATCTCATTCGTCGTCTCAACGTTGTGATCAGCTCCCTGCAAGTCATGGATTGCAAGGTAAGAGGGATATGTGTAATAATAGGGACAAGTCACGGATTGCAAGGTAAGAGGGAAATTACTTTGGCCCTGAACCAAGCCACAAAATTTTTCTTTCCGGGGGCACCATCTTTTAGAAGAGTGTCCAGCTCCGCGACACTGGGATCCCTCGTTTCCGACCACTGTTCATCCTTGAATTGGCTAAAAGGAGAAAACACATATTAGACCAAAACCGAGTTACTAGTTGTAATAGGTAATTTGTTCATCAGTTTACCTCATGAAACCAATAAGTTCATGCTTCATGTTCATGAGCACATAGAACATTATGCCCTCCTTTTCTTCCGGCTTCAATATGTACTCTTTTCCAGCACCGGACTTGCCACCGGGAGATTGAAAGAGTGCGATCTTGGGGTCTTCCTCCATCTTGTAGACATTGTACCGAGTGATCGGGTTATGAAGAGTGGGAACATCATCGGCATAGTACTTTGTCGTGACGTCTGCTATCTCCCCGATCAGAGTTGCATCAGCTATGCATGCTTCAATCTTACTTTTGTTTCCACATTTCATTCGAATATACTTAAACTCTCTCTCAATACAGAACTGCCAACAAAACTGCACTGGTCCACCCAAAAGTACCTCGTTCGCGAGGTGAACGATGAGGTGCCATCGGAGTAAAAAATCCTGGCAGAAAGATCGTCTCCAACTTGCATAGCAACTCTGGCACTAGTTTCTGCAGCCTCTCAATCAGCTCGGGAGATACCTGCTTAGCACACAGAGTGCGAAAGAAATGGCTCAACTCCGCGAGTACTCGCCATACATGATCGAGGAGATACCCTCGAACCATCACCGACATCAGCCGCTCAATCCATATATGATAGTCATGACTCTTTAGGCCGGTGACTTTTCCCGTCGCAAGATTAACTCCCTTACTCATATTTGAACAATAACCATCAGGGAACATCACGACGTCCTTGAGCCACCTGAATGACTCCTTCTTTTGGTCACTATCAAGGCAGAAGATGGCATGCGACTTGAACCAATTTCTTCGATTGCGGTCAGGAGGCTGCATGTGTTGTTTCTTCCTATCACATAGCTTCTCAGCATCGACCCTAGCCTTGACATTATCCTTTGACTTTCCAGGGATGTTGCAAATTGTGTGAAAGAGGGACTCTCCTAAATTCTTTTCAGTGTGCATCACATCGATGTTATGGGGAAGTTCGAGGTCCTTGTAATACTCGAGCTTCGTTATGGCTGCCTTGTGAGTCCAGTTGTGCGTTTTACCATATCCCTCAAATTGTGGGCCAGGAATCTCAGTACGCTTCAGAGCAAGTAGCTCGTCTTTAACAGCTACACCATCAAACATTGGTATCGCTTTTTCTTCATTTACAACAACGCCCTTCATGAAGTTCTTTTTGTCTCGTCTGAACCGGTGCCCTCTTTTGAGGAAAGGTCGATTTTTGTCAAAGGCGACATAATTGCCACCCGCGGTTAGCCAAAAGAACTCAAGTTGGAGCCTGCAAACTGGGCAAGGCCACTTATCGGATGTACACCACCCGCAAAATAGGGCGTAGCCGGGCATGTCATGCATGGAATACTGGTACCAAACTCTCATGAGGAAGTTTGTCTTAGATGCTCGGTCATATGTCAACGTCCCATGGTGCCAAGAGTGGTTCAAATCATCAATAAGCGGCTGCATGTAGACAATCAAATTTTTCCCCGGGTATTCAGGCCCTGGAATGACAAGCGACAAGAATATGGTATTCCTTTGCATTAGGACTCCGGGAGGGAGATTGAGCAGAATAACAAACACGGGCCAGCAGCTGTAAGAGGCAGTCGACATACCATATGGATTGAAACCATCGGTTGCTATCGCAATTCTGACATTTCGAGCCTCACCTGCGAATGCCTCGTGTTTTGCATCGAAGTTCTTCCATGCCTTACCATCAGATGGATGTCCCATCATTTCATGTCTGTGCTCGTCATGGCATCTCTTCCCTGTCTTGTGCCACTTCATCTATGTGGCAGTCTCCTCGGTCATGTAAAGCCGCTGGATTCTTTTTATGAATGGGAGATAACAAAGAATCTTCATGGCGACATTTGTCTGTGTCATCTGACCATCATGTCCCTTTCTCTCATGATACCTAGAGGCCCCACACTTGCTGCAGTACTTGTCATCCTCAAACTGTTTTCAAAACAAAAGACAGCCTGTTGGACAACAATCTATCTTTACATTATCCATGGTGAGCACTTTCATGATTTTCCGGCATTCGTACATGCTTTTAGGTAGATAATGCCCTTCGGGCAACATGTTACCATACGTAAACAAATTACGTTCAAAGCTTGCTCGGGTGGTGGCGTACTGGGACTTGTCGGCTAGTATTTGCGAGATGGCATCGAGTTGAGACACTTTACCACCCGGATATAGAGGCCTCTTAGCCGAGGCCATCATATCAAGGAAGGCCTTCGCGGTTGCCTCCGGTTCACCTGGTTCCTCCGGTTCCTCCTGTGGAGGTGGAAAATCTGGCATGTCGACATTGCGAAAATCCTCTAGCAAGTTTATAATCCCATCGTCCACAATGCCATCGATCCGCTGTCACATCACCTCAGCTCTATCACGTTCGTACTGAGAAAAGTCGACCAAAGGCTCGTAGTCAAGCATATACCCATACTGCCAAAGGTGTTTACTCATATCATCCTTTGTCTGACGACGAAGCCTCATGCAATGAGCGCAAGGACACCTTGGACGGACTACCTTTGAACCACGCGCTAACTCCTTCACCAAAAAATTGGTCTTCCATACCCACTCGTCTGTTCTTTCAAGCGCACTAATACGACCACTGTGCATCCAACCATTACCAGCCATCCTCTGCATCATCGAGAGCCACAATACAAATTCAACATTTCATATTAATTAATGGCATCAAACTAAATACACAAATTTTACGTTGTTATTCCATGCATACACCTAACATGTCTAATAGGAAAAGATATGTTCTAATCCCACCCGAGGATGTGTAGATTGGATACACTCTCCACGGTCAACCCCAAACCGAGACAAAATTTCGGCAGCACCTCTCTGCTGTTCACCCGATACACGTCCCGCCAAAAATGCCGAGAGAATTGTGTATCCGGAAAACAATAGGGAGGCGCCGCCGAAATCCTGTCTCGGTTCGGGGTAGACCGTGGAGAGCGTACCCAATCTACACATCCTCCAGCTGTCCAAAAATCATGGACAATCCGAAAGAGTTACATTTTTAAATATACAATTGAATGCATATTTATTCGTGTAACCCTTTCGAACGGGAGACGCCTAGGTTTCGCAACTAACTTGGTGATCTAGATCTACACAAAATAAATACCTAGGTACATTACAAGATGGGCGCAAGATTTATACCCTCGAAGCGTGAGAGAATAGTCAAGGAAGATCGGGCAGCGGAAGGGCGACCTCTCCAACGGCGAACTCCGGTCACGACCTCCGGAACGGCGACCTCTCCGACGGGGCTGTCCACCTAAAAGTCTACAGATTGCAAAGATAAATAAAATAAAATTAACCTATTTAGCTCACATAATTTATCTAACCTAACTAAAACTACCCCATACTACCTTAACTACTTAAAACAGAGAACAAAACATAGAACTAACCTATACTAACTACCTAACGGCGTACCCGCAGGGAGCTCCGGCGACGTGGCCGTTGTAGGGGCTGCGCGACCTGCAGCAGGAAGGAGCCACGAGCGGTCAGGGATGGAGCGCACTGCAGCAGGGAGGGCCCTGGGGCACGCACGAGTCGGACAGGGCAGAGTAGGTTCAGGGAGGAGGGTCAGGGACGAGGGGAGGAGGGCAGAGGAGGGTCAGGGACGGGGGTAGGAGGGTTAGGGACGGGGGAGGAGGGTCAGGGACGGGGGGGAGGGCAGAGGAGGGTCAGGGGAGGGGGAAGAAGGGGACGGTGGGTCAGGGACGGGGGAGGAGGGCAGTGGGGGCGTGATGGCGGTCAGGGACGTGGGAGGAGAGCCCTGGGGCGCATGGCGGCGGGTCAGGGATGGGGCCGGGGTGGCTTGGGGTGGACGGGGGTGGCTCGGGGGGAGGCGGGTCAGGGACAGGGCTGGGGTGGCTCGGGGGTGGACGGGGGTGGCTCGGGGGGAGGCGGGTCAGGGACGGCGGCGGCGGCGCGGGGTTTGCACGGTGGCGGCGACGATTTGGGGGTGGCTCGGGGTGAGGGGCAGGTCGTCGGCGGCGGGTCAGGGCTGGGTGCACGGTGGCGGCGGCGCAGGGGTTGGAGACGAGGGAAGGGGGCAAGCAGGAGAAAGGGGCCAGCTCGGGCGCCGGATTGTGTCGGGCTGGGCTAAAGTAAAAAAAATTGGGCCTACATCGACGGCTATGCCGTCGGCACAGCCTCCTCTGATTTTTTTTTTATTTTCTCACATAGATTTTTTTGGTCCCTTTTTTATTTGCTCCTACTTAAAATATTTAATTTTATATTGGGTTCTACTTGATAGATTTAATTACATTTTGTTCCTCCCCTTTTCATTTATTTCGTATAAAATATAGACCCTAGTTTGTTCCTTCCCGTATATCTACCCCGTTGACCGGCCCCGGATGAGTGTTGACCAATATAGTTTTTTCTTTGTTTAGGTTTGTTTAGTCTATTCCTACATATTATACCAAGGTTGGGACCATGTGTTGGAGATATGCCCTAGAGGCAATAATAAATTTAGTTATTATTATATCTTTGTGTTTATGATAAATGTTTACATTCATGCTATAATAGTATTAACAAGGAAACATTGATACTTGTGTGATTTGTAGACTTAATTTGAAGTCCCTAGTATAGCCTCTATACTTCACTAGCTTGTTGGTTGATAAATGATTGAGGTTTCCCTATCATGAACATTGAGATGTTATCAACAACAAGATCATATCGTTAGGAGAATGATATGGTGGACATACTCCTATAGATAAGCGTAGCATAAAGATCAAGTCATTTCAATAGTTCAATTGCTATATGCTTTCTGATACATAGTAACCTAATTCCTTCGACCATGAGATCATGCATATCACCTTTACCGGATGGATGCTTTGATGACATCAAACACCACACCGTAACTGGGTGGCTATAAAGGTGGCATTGAGTGTTCGCAAAGTATTGGTTGAAACACATGGATCAAGAGTGGGATTTGTCCATCCATATGACGGATAGATATACTCTGGGCCCTCTCGGTGGAATGTCATCCAATTAGCTTGCAAGCATGTGACTGGATCACAAGGGATCACATATCACGGGAACGAGAAAAGAGTACTTATCGGTAACGAGGTCGAACTAGGTATGCAGAGATACCGACGATCATAACCTCGGATAAGTAAACTATCGTGAGAAAAAGGGAAATTGGTATCGTATGTAAGTGGTTCATTCGATCGCAAAGTAATCGTAGAAATATGTGGGAGCCATATGAATTTCCAGATTCCTCTATTGGTTATTGTTCGGAGAAGTGTCTCGATCATGTCCGCATAATTCACGAACCGTAGGGAGACACACTTAAGGATTCGACGTTGTTTGAGTAGTTATGGTATTATGAGAAAGAGACTGAATGTTGTTCGGAGTCTCGGATGGGATCCGGGATATCACGAGGTGATCCGGAATGGTCCGGAGAATAAGATTCATATAAGGAAAGTCCCGTTTCGGAGTTCAGGAATGATTCCGGTGTTTTCATCAGGAATGTTCTAGAAGGTTCCGGAATGTCCGGCACTTCGGAGGGGAAGGGGTACATGAATGTGTCATTGCATATTGGAATGATTGCATCATGTACTTAGTGTTCTCGCTGTTCCAAATAAAGGATTAAATTGAATCCTTAATTGAAAAGTCAAATAGCAAGTTTGAAAAGTAAAACGGCTAAAACAGGAAAGAGAGGGAAAGAGGAAAGAGGGGGCAAACCGAGTTGGGGAGGAGTTCCCTCCTCCAACCGGCGGCCCACCTCCAAGCCGAGTTGGGGAGGGACTCCTCTCCCTCCCCCTTGGCGCGCCGGCCCCTCCACCTATAAAAGGAGGGGCAGGGCCCCCTCCTCTAGACACACAAGTTCCTATCCTCTAAATCTAAACCCTAGCCCTAGACCCCGGTTTAGAGCCGCTTTGGTTTAGAGCTTCTAATTGCACTAGCCTTCGGATTAGAGCCTTCTAATTGGTGTGTCTAAACCCTAGACCACTAAAGCTCTCTCATACTCCACCATACTCGCTCCGGCTTAAGGCGAAGCCCTGCGGGATCTCCCCTCTACTTCTGGTACCACGCCGTTGTGCTGCCGGAATCGCGAGGAGAGTGCTACAACCTCCGCTGCCTGCTGGAACAAGGGAGAGGAAGGTCTTCGTCGAGTACCGAACGTGTGACCGACTGCGGGAGCGCTGCCGGAACGCAGCGCCGGAAGGATCGTCTACACGATCTTGAGATCGGGGAGAGTACGACTACATCACCCACGAGAATCCGCTCTCGTTAAACACTTTGGAATCTTCGAGGGTAAGTTATTCCATCGACTCGTTGCTACAATCTAGTAGATAGATCTTGGCTTGTTTGTTTGTATGTGATAGAAAAATTTTGTTTTCCATGCTACGAATCCCTACAGTGGTATCAGAGCCAGGTTTATATGTAGATCTGTTGCACGAGTAGAACACAATGGTCATTGTGGGCGTTGATGCTTTTATTGTCGATTGCTTCTTGTGTACTTTGCATCTTGCGGTATGTTGGGATGAAGCGGCCCGGGCTAACCTTACATGACATCGTTCATGAGACTTGCTCCACGCTTGACATGCAACTTGTATTGCATAAGTGGCTTTGCGGGTGCCTGTTTCTCCTAGCATAGTTAAGATCCAATTTACAACGGGTGATCAACAATGCTAGTATCAATGTTGTGGTTCTTGTTCGTAAGTTAGAACGACACTTATTGAAAGCCCCAAACCACGTAAAATATGCAAAGAAAGTAGAGGCGTCTAACTTTGTTTTGCAGGGGTGTGCAGTGATGTGATATGGCCATGATTGTGATTATATTTGATGTATGCAATGTTCCTTATTGTAAGTTGGCAACCGGCAGGAGCCATATGGTTGTCTTTAATTTATGTTAAGACCCGCGTGTCTATTCAAAGTAGTTGTAATAGTTGAAGCCGGTGGACGACAACCATGGAGAAGCGTCATTGACCTTGATGCAATGCCGGTGATGATGGAGATCATGTTCGTGCTAGAAGATGGAGATCGGAAGCACAAAGAAGAAAGGCCATATCATATCACATATTATTGAATTGCATGTGATGTTAATCCTTTATGCATCTTGTATTGCTTAGTAGACGACGTTAGCATTATAAGATGATCCCTCATGCACATCAATTTCAAGTCATAAAGTGTTCACCCTTAGTTAGCACCCTTGCTAAAGCTTGTTGTTTTGAAGCACCACGTGATGATCGGGTGTGTTAGATTCTGCAAGTGTATACAACGTGAGCAAGCCAGATTTGCTCATGCAGAAACTAAGGTTTGATCTTGACGAGCCTAGCATGTACAGACATGGTCTCGGAACACGGATCACCGAAAGGTAAAGCATGAATCATATAGTAGATATGATGAACATGATGATTGTTCGCCATTGAAACTATATCAACTCTCGTGATGATCGGTGTTGATGTAATGGATTTGGTTCGTGTGATCACTAAAACAATGTGAGGGATATTGTTTTGAGTGGGAGTTCACCTAGTTTAATTTCATTATTAATTTGAACTCAATTTGTCATAAACTTAGTCTAAACTATTGCAAATATGTTGTTGATCAATGGCAGCCCCTACCATCAATTTTAATGCGTTCCTAGAGAAAGAAAAGTTGAAAAACAATGGAAGCAACTTCGCGGATTGGTTCCGCAATTTGAGTATTGTCCTCACAGCTGGTAATTTGACCTATGTGCTGGATGCACCGCTGGGTGACCCACCTGCAGCTGATGCTCCTGATGAAGTAAAGAATGTTTACCTCGCTCGGAAGAATCAGTTCTCCATAGTTCAGTGTGCTATCTTGTATGGTTTGGAATCGGAGCTTCAGAAAAGGTTTGAAGAATCAGACCCATATGATATTGTCGAGGATCTCAAATTGATTTTTGAGACTCATGCGACAATTGAAAGCTATGAGGCTTCTGAAAAGTTCTTTAACTGCAAGATGGAAGAAGGCAGCTCCGTCAGTGAGCATGTGCTTAAGATGTCTGGGCACGCAAACAAACTTGAAAGCTTGGGTATAGTGATTCCTAATGCTTTGGGGATTTACCGTGTCCTACAATCACTACCACCAAGTTACAAGAACTTTGTGATGAACTACAACATGCAGAACATGAACAAGACGTTGCCAGAACTCTTTGCCATGTTGAAATCTGCAGAAGTGGAGATAAAGAAAGAGCACCAAGTGTTGTTGGTCAATAAGACCACCAAATTCAAGAAAGGCAAGTCTAAGCAAAAGGGACACTTCAAGAAGGGTGGTAAGAAAGTTACCACGCCGGCGAAGAAGACCAAGGCTGGACCCAAGCCTGATACTGAGTGCTTTTACTACAAGGGAGAAGGTCACTGGAAGCGGAATTGCCCAAAGTACTTGGCGGATCTGAAGAACGGCAACATCAAGAAGAAAGGTATATCTGATATACATGTTATTGATGTGTATCTCACTAGTACTCGTAGTAGTGCCTGGGTATTTGATACTGGTTCGGTTGCTCATATTTGTAACTCGAAACAGGTGCTGCAGAATAAACGGAAGCTAGCGAAGAACGAGGTGACGATGCGCGTGGGAAACGGATCAAAGGTTGATGTGATCGCGGTCGGCACGCTACCCCTTCATCTACCATCGGGATTAGTTTTATACTTAAATAATTGTTATTTAGTGCCTGTGTTGAGCATGAACATTATATCCGGATCTTGTTTATTGCGAGACGGTTACTTGTTTAAGTCCGAGAATAATGGTTGTTCGATTTATATGAGTAATATGTTTTATGCACATGCACCTTTGATAGATGGTCTATTCTTATTGAATCTCGATAGTGGAAATACACATATCAACAACATTGAGGCTAAACATTTGAAATCAAGCGATAATTCGACCTATATGTGGCACTGTCGTCTTGGTCACATTGGAGTGAAACGTATGAAGAAACTCCATTCCGATGGACTTCTTGAATCACTTGATTTTGAATCACTTGAAAGATGCGAAGCATGTCTGATGGGAAAAATGACTAAGACTCCATTTTATGGTATGATGGAGCGAGCTACGGACTTATTGGAAATCATACATACCGATGTGTGTGGTCCAATGAGTGTAGCATCGCGCGGTGGTTATAGTTATGTTCTTACCTTCACGGATGACTTGAGTAGATATGGGTATATCTATTTCATGAAACATAAGTCCGAAACTTTTGAGAAGTTTAAGGAGTTTCAAAGTGAGGTAGAGAATCAACGTAACAAGAAGATTAAATTTCTACGTTCTGATCGTGGAGGTGAATATCTAAGTTACGAGTTTGGCGAGCATTTGAAGAAATGCGGAATACTTTCACAGTTGACACCGCCGGGAACACCACAGCGTAATGGTGTGTCCGAACGTCGTAATCGAACTCTCTTAGATATGGTTCGTTCTATGATGTCACTTACAGATTTACCGCTATTATTTTGGGGTTATGCATTAGAAACAGCCGCATTCACTTTAAATAGGGCACCGTCTAAATCCGTTGAAACGACACCGTATGAATTATGGTTTGGGAAGAAACCTAGATTGTCGTTCCTTAAAGTTTGGGGTTGCGAAGCCTATGTAAAGAAGTTACAGCCGGACAAGCTTGAACCCAAAGCGGAAAAATGCGTCTTCATAGGATACCCGAAGGAAACTATTGGGTATACCTTCTATTATAGATCCGAAGGCAAAATCTTCGTTGCCAAGAATGGATCCTTTCTAGAGAAGGAATTTCTCTCGAAAGAAGTGACTGGAAGGAAAGTAGAACTCGACGAGGTTGTCGAACCTTCTCTCGAAATTGCGAGTAGCGCAGCACCGGAAGAAGTTCCTGTGGTGCCTGCACCAAATAGAGAGGAAGCTAATGATGGTGATCATGAAACTTCGGTTGAAGTTGCTATAGAGCCTCGGAGGTCAACGAGAACTCGTACCACTCCAGATTGGTATGATCCCGTTATGAGTGTCATGTTGGTGGACAACACCGATGACCCTGAGACATATGAGGAAGCAATGATGAGCCCAGATTCCAATAAATGGCAAGAAGCCATGAAATCCGAGATTGGATCCATGTACGAAAACCAAGTATGGACTTTGGTGGACTTACCGGATGGCCGGAAGGCTGTCGAGAACAAATGGATTTTCAAGAAGAAAACAGATGCTGATGGTAATGTTACTGTCTATAAAGCTCGACTTGTCGCAAAAGGGTTTCGACAAATTCAAGGAGTTGACTACGATGAGACTTTCTCACCGGTAGCGAAGCTAAAGTCTGTGAGGATTATGTTAGCAATCGCTGCATATTATGATTATGAGATATGGCAGGTGGATGTCAAAACAGCATTCCTCAATGGAGATATTGATGAAGAGTTGTATATGATGCAACCCAAAGGTTTTGTCGATCCTAAAGATGCTAACAAGGTATGCAAACTTCAACGGTCCATCTATGGATTGAAGCAAGCATCCCGAAGTTGGAATCAACATTTTGATAAGGTGATCAAAAGTTTTGGTTTTATACAAACTTATGGAGAAGCTTGTATTTACAAGAAAGTGAGTGGGAGCTCTGTAGCATTCTTAATACTATATGTGGATGACATATTGTTGATTGGGAATGATGTAGACCTTCTTAATAGTGTCAAGGAATATTTGAATAATAGTTTTTCAATGAAGGATCTTGACGAAGCAGCTTACATATTAGGCATAAAGATTTATAGAGATAGATCGAAACGCCAAATATCATTGTCACAGAGTACATATTTGGACAAAGTTCTAAAGAGGTTTGGAATGGAAGATAGCAAGAAAGGGTTCTTGCCCATGTTGCCCAATACGACCTTGACTAAAACTCAAAGTCCGACATCGGCGGAAGATAGAGAAAGGATGAGTAAGACTCCCTATGCCTCAGCCATAGGATCTCTAATGTATGCCATGCTACGTACTAGACCCGACATTGCATATGCTGTTAGTTTAACTAGCAGATATCAAAGTGATCCAGGAGTGGATCATTGGACAGCGGTCAAAAACATCCTTAAGTACTTGAGAAGAACTAAGGATATGGTTCTTTCTTATGGAGGTGATGAACAGCTCGTTGTTAATGGTTACACCGATGCTAGTTGGAACACCGATCTGGATGATTCTAAATCACAATCTGGATACGTATTTATTTTGAATGGTGCAGCAGTTAGCTGGAGGAGTGCAAAGCAAAGCGTTGTGGCGAGATCTTCAACTGAATCGGAATACATGGCTGCTTCGGAGGCTTCACAAGAAGCGATATGGATGAAAGAGTTCATTACAGAGCTGGGTGTGGTTCCTAGTGCGCTGGACCCAATGTCTATCTACTGTGATAACATGGGCGCCATAGCCAATGTGCAAGAACCAAGGTCACACAAGAAGCTGAAGCACATCAAGCTACGTTTTCACGCTATTCGAGAACATATCCAAGATGGGGATATAAAGATTTGCAAAGTACACACAGATCTGAATGTGGCGGATCCGTTGACTAAACCTCTCCCGAGGGCAAAACATGACCAACACCAAACTGCCATGGGTGTTCGGTATATTACCATGTAATCTAGATTAGATGACTCTAGTGCAAGTGGGAGACTGTTGGAGATATGCCCTAGAGGCAATAATAAATATAGTTATTATTATATCTTTGTGTTTATGATAAATGTTTACATTCATGCTATAATAGTATTAACAAGGAAACATTGATACTTGTGTGATTTGTAGACTTAATTTGAAGTCCCTAGTATAGCCTCTATACTTCACTAGCTTGTTGGTTGATAAATGATTGAGGTTTCCCTATCATGAACATTGAGATGTTATCAACAACAAGATCATATCGTTAGGAGAATGATATGGTGGACATACTCCTATAGATAAGCGTAGCATAAAGATCAAGTCATTTCAATAGTTCAATTGCTATATGCTTTCTGATACATAGTAACCTAATTCCTTCGACCATGAGATCATGCATATCACCTTTACCGGATGGATGCTTTGATGACATCAAACACCACACCGTAACTGGGTGGCTATAAAGGTGGCATTGAGTGTTCGCAAAGTATTGGTTGAAACACATGGATCAAGAGTGGGATTTGTCCATCCATATGACGGATAGATATACTCTGGGCCCTCTCGGTGGAATGTCATCCAATTAGCTTGCAAGCATGTGACTAGATCACAAGGGATCACATATCACGGGAACGAGAAAAGAGTACTTATCGGTAACGAGGTCGAACTAGGTATGCAGAGATACCGACGATCATAACCTCGGATAAGTAAACTATCGTGAGACAAAGGGAAATTGGTATCGTATGTAAGTGGTTCATTCGATCGCAAAGTAATCATAGAAATATGTGGGAGCCATATGAATTTCCAGATTCCTCTATTGGTTATTGTTCGGAGAAGTGTCTCGATCATGTCCGCATAATTCACGAACCGTAGGGAGACACACTTAAGGATTCGACGTTGTTTGAGTAGTTATGGTATTATGAGAAAGAGACTGAATGTTGTTCGGAGTCTCGGATGGGATCCGGGATATCACGAGGTGATCCGGAATGGTCCGGAGAATAAGATTCATATAAGGAAAGTCCCGTTTCGGAGTTCGGGAATGATTCCGGTGTTTTCATCAGGAATGTTCTAGAAGGTTCCGGAATGTCCGGCACTTCGGAGGGGAAGGGGTACATGAATGTGTCATTGCATATTGGAATGATTGCATCATGTACTTAGTGTTCTCGCTGTTCCAAATAAAGGATTAAATTGAATCCTTAATTGAAAAGTCAAATAGCAAGTTTGAAAAGTCAAACGGCTAAAACAGGAAAGAGAGGGAAAGAGGAAAGAGGGGGCAAACCGAGTTGGGGAGGAGTTCCCTCCTCCAACCGGCGGCCCACCTCCAAGCCGAGTTGGGGAGGGACTCCTCTCCCTCCCCCTTGGCGCGCCGGCCCCTCCACCTATAAAAGGAGGGGCAGGGCCCCCTCCTCTAGACACACAAGTTCCTATCCTCTAAATCTAAACCCTAGCCCTAGACCCCGGTTTAGAGCCGCTTTGGTTTAGAGCTTCTAATTGCACTAGCCTTCGGATTAGAGCCTTCTAATTGGTGTGTCTAAACCCTAGACCACTAAAGCTCTCTCATACTCCACCATACTCGCTCCGGCTTAAGGCGAAGCCCTGCGGGATCTCCCCTCTACTTCCGGTACCACGCCGTTGTGCTGCCGGAATCGTGAGGAGAGTGCTACAACCTCTGCTGCCTGCTGGAACAAGGGAGAGGAAGGTCTTCGTCGAGTACCGAACGTGTGACCGACTGCGGGAGCGCTGCCGGAACGCAGCGCCGGAAGGATCGTCTACACGATCTTGAGATCGGGGAGAGTACGACTACATCACCCACGAGAATCCGCTCTCGTTAAACACTTTGGAATCTTCGAGGGTAAGTTATTCCATCGACTCGTTGCTACAATCTAGTAGATAGATCTTGGCTTGTTTGTTTATATGCGATAGAAAATTTTTGTTTTCCATGCTACGAATCCCTACACCATGAAACATATTGTAGCCTCCGGTATATCCACTTCCTAGGGTTTTGCTCCGGAGCGTGGTCTGCTGCGGAACCCTGATCTGTGGGCATCGGATCGTCTACCCCCCCTAGACGATCCTCTGACAGGGGTAGCCCGGAGTAGCACTCTCTTGTTTTGTGTTTGTTTAGGTCATATGATGATGTAAAACCATGGTGCTTCACAAGGGGAGGGCACTATCCTACCCGGTTTCACCGGAACGGGGAGTGTCCCCCTTATATAAGTCAAGGACCTTAGCTTTAGGTTACATCGCACGCATGAGAAGGGGGACACATGCACCCGGGGACTAGGTTTTGCATGTTTCAACATAGCACCACACTTCCATGCATGTGCTAGGGCCACATGCAAGTCCTTGAGGTATTCCGACGCCCCGGAGCGTGGTCTGCCGTGGAACCCTGATCTGTGGGCATCGGATCGTCTACCCCCCTAGACGATCCCCTGACAGGGGTAGCCCGGAGTAGCACTCTCTTTTTTTGTGTTTGTTTAGGTCATATGATGATGTAAAACCATGGTGCTTCACAAGGGGAGGGCACTATCCTACCCGGTTTCATCGGAACGGGGAGTTTCCCCCTTATATAAGTCTAGAACCTTAGCTTTAGGTTACAGCGCACGCATGCGAAGGGGGACACATGCACCCGGAGACTAGGTTTTGCATGTTTCAACATAGCACCACACTTCCATGCATGTGCTAGGGCCACATGCAAGTCCTTGAAGTATTCCGACGCCCCGGAGCGTGGTCTGTCGTGGAATCCTGATCTGTGGGCATCGGATCGTCTACCCCCCTAGACGATCCTCTGACTGGGGTAGCCCGGAGTAGCACTCTCTTGTTTTGTGTTTGTTTAGGTCATATGATGATGTAAAACCATAGTGCTTGGGGGATAGATGTACCCGGGGAAAGAGATGGAGACTGCTATCCGGGCGGTACAAACAATATATATCAACATTAAATTATTGGGAGTAATTAATAAGTTAGTATAAAATATATGTCTAAGATTAAATGGAAAAATAAATTTGAAGGGATAAGCCCAACCAAACCCTGTAGTGTACAAACAATATACGTCGCAGCAAAGAAAAAACTATATGGATGTGCCGAAGGCTAAGCCGTCGGCACAGCCCACCCAATTCATGCGTGTGGGGGAGGGGCACGTGGTGCATAGGGCTATGTCGACGGCCCGGCTGTCGGCACAGCTTCGCCACCAAACGGCGTTTGCGTCGCCGTGTCTGAGTCTGGTCTACGCCGAGGGCCAGAACTGCACCGAGGGTCACCGTCGGCATATCTTCCTTCACTACGCCGACGGCTTGGCTGTGCCGAGGGCCACCGTCGGCACATGCTTCTACGCCGACGGCGATATCTACGCCGACGGCCTGGCATGGGGGCTGGCCTGGGGAGGCAGCTACGCCGACGGCCCAACATTTGGCCGTCGGCGTAGCATACCGGCCGTCGGCGCCTACACATTTTCCTGTAGTGCTAGTGCTACTGTTATTTTCACTTCTATGATTCTAATGAATATGTATTTTCCATCATTACCATACTGAGATGGATAGCGCTATAATTATTTGTATGGCAATGTATAAGCAAGGAGATCTAGGAGTTGAGCCTTGTCAACAAGAAGGTACAATGTGAATTTGTTAAGCGGGGTCAGAGGAACAATTATCTAGTTGGCACTTGGGGGTGATTAGCTTGAGAAGTAGAAACGGTCACATAAGTAGAAGATAGTTTTATAGATTTTGGGTTATGGCTACATCTAAAATAGTTTTCCCAACATTTAAATAAATTATTACTAGTATTATTTGTTCGCTTGCTAGCTTGCAAGGTATTTAAACTAAGTAACTGCAATCCCTACATATCCTTGTCGCTACTACATGGGGTAATCAGCCTTATACTCTGGAAAATATGTAGAAGACATGTACTAGTCGGAGTAGAACATGATCTAGGAGGTGATGACATAATGCGCCGCAGAGGAGATGACGAACACAACTCCGGCAGTGATGGTAGAAGCTTTGGTCGCTGCTGACTAGCAGTGGAAGCTCTTGGTCTTGACAACGATCAGCTGCAAAGCCACGGAGGTGGCGAGCCCAATCATGAGTAAGGACAGTAGTACCGCTAGGAAGCCCGTGGCGCGGACCTTGGCTCGCTGCGGAGTGGCTCGTCCTCCTTGAGCCACTGCAGGGAGTGAGGCTGTCACCCTCGGTGCCATCAGCGACACCAGCATCCGCCATTACTTAGTTTTCACTTCACACCTGCTGTGGGGTGACATATGCACTTCAAAGAGAAGTGAGTTTAGAGATTTAGCGCCCCCCCCCCCCCCTTTACTATTAAATTGCTCGAGATAGGTTTATCGTTTTCATTCAGACATTTGTTTTTGATTTTACCCTTCAACCGACATACCGACATAGGTATTACCCCAACGCCACCCACAAAGTTAAAACACCGATCCGTTCCTTTTTTTCAGTTGGCACACCCACACAACGAGGTTCATCATCCTTTTCGGTCCGCGGATGGAGACAACCTCGCGAGAGGAGGCCTACAGCGGCCACGCGCGAGGAGGAGAGCTTGCTCAGGGCCGGTCCGCGAGCTTATGAGAACCTTTGCATGGACGGACGGCAAAAACAACATCCAGTCACCTATGATGTGTTTATTGACACGCACGACTGTTGTTGCTGGTTCTTTTCTCTGTCTCAATCATGCTTTGTCTATGCCGTCATACTCGTTTGCCATTAACTGGCCAATTTCCGTTCTGAAAACCACCACGCTCTGTCTCCGGAAAACTACATGCAGTTCATCTAGAGGAGTAATTTCCGGTCAAAAAACCATTCCATATATGCTTGACAATTTTGGTGACTACTCCTGTCGCATCCCCTTACAGCGGTCCTGCCAAGGTATATGGAATTATTCCACTTTGATGTTCTTAGTCTCACTTCATGTATTCTAAAGAATCATGAAAATGAATATGTTCTTTGGGCCCTTTTTAACACAAAATATATTAACATTAATGATCTACATCGCTGCTCGTGAGAACAAAGCAAGGTATAAGTAAACTGAAAAAGCACAACCCAAATAGAGAAGACAATAACACATGTCGCAGACACGGAAGACTACAAAAGGAACCACACGTAGAAAGGAGAACTAAGCTGTACATACTGAATGTCCATCACTGAGCTCAATCTCAAGTGTCCCCGCCATTGAATCTGAGGAACCACACAGCGGGAGTGTTGTCATCCACTACCAGTGGATCAACCCGAACAACGGAGACAATGTTGTCACCACGCTTATCATCATACCAAAAGAACGGTGTACTTGTGAAGAAACATCTTGCTCAGTTATATGCATAGCACCATGAGCAATTTTTGGGCTGTTGATTCGGGTTTTTTTTTGCTCAAGAGGACCTAACCTTGGAGTCTTGGACTTGGCTCATCAAATACAAGAATGTGTGTGCTATCAAGTGCCAAATCTAGAGCTCCAGCAGGCCGGTGATTCCAATGCATGAGTGATTAAACAATTCCAATGCATGAGAGATTAAGACCTTGACAAAACACTATACAGGGTCTGGAACGGAAGCATCAATTGTTTTTTCCACCCTTTCTTATGTGATCATTTTGCATTTCTCGTTGCAGAACAAGACCAATAATACAATACATCTTGCTACTCTTTATTAGGTTCAAGCTTGCTTCATGTGTGATGGATTCGGTGGCTTAGATGGAAGAAGAAGAAGAAGAAGAAGAAGAAGAAGAAGAAGAAGAAGAAGAAGAAGAAGAAGAAGAAGAAGAAGAAGAAGAAGAAGAAGAAGAAGAAGAAGAAGAAGAAGGAGGAGGAGGAGGAGGAGGAGGAGGAGGAGGAGGAGGAGGAGACCAGGAATAGGATGAGCGGCGCTGTGAGTAGGGAATAGAAAGTGTGGTTGAAATTTAGCCCGGGTAAGCTAGCATGGTAGTCAAGGAACAAAACACCCCATAACTCCTCCCAGTACACGTCCTATTAGTGGTCCAATACAAAGTTTTAGAAAAAATTGAGCGTGCCTGCCTTAAATTTGTTCAGTAATCAGTGTACCTTCTACTCCTTGGTATTAAATTGGTGTCATGTGATAGTATTCACTATTACTACTGTAAGTAATTTTAAGGCACTTGAATTTTTTCTACTCCTGAGTATTAAATTGAAAGTAGTACTCATAAACCCCTCCCACCTATCGAAGGATCGCGGTGCTCCCTGCTCAGCTACTTAGAGTCCTTGCTACTGCTGAAGCAGCACCCCGTGCCGACGCTGCCAAAGGAAAGGAGGTGATCTCGTACGGCCAGGGCATGGAACGACTGACGAAGACAGAGGAGAGAAGGCAGAGACCAAGAAAGAACTGGGAAACGCCGGTACCAGGACGGGTGAAGCTGAATACAGATGGTTCGTTCTTACAAGATGGATCGGCTCGGGCAGGCATGGTGCTTCGTGACAGCGCAGGTGAGGTTATTTTTGCAACATGTAGACAGTTATTTTATTGTGCCGATGCACTGGATGCAGAGCTTGCAGGGATCGAAGAAGGCCTGAATCTAGCACTCCATTGGTCCCCTATGCCCATCTCCCTGGAGACGGACTGCTCGGAGGCTTGTGAGCTGATCAAGGAACAGACGCCGAACACCTCTATGTATGCAGTCAGGATCAAGGATATCAGAGAATTGTTGAAGTAAAGAGATGTCAACATAGCTAGGATCGACAGAGAGATCAACTGCGTGAGTCATGAGCTAGCTAAAATTGGTAGAGTGAAACCCAAGACGGCGGTGTGGCTGGGAAATTACCTCGAGGAGATTGTTGACCACATAGCCCATGATTGTAACCCTATCAGGGACTAGTTCTTAATTCTCTTTCCATCGCATAAATAATGGGGGTACCTTCTACTCATGTGATATTCGCTATTACTGAAAATAAATTGATGTAAAAAACAAATCAATCAATACCTTAATTACTCTTGAGTATCAATCAATACCGTCTATTATTGGTCGTGTATTAAATTATTCAATCGATGGCATGTCTTATCCACTATTACTCGACTCCTCTAAAACTTCCCCTAATTTCACCATATTACGCACTTATAAAATCGATGCCTTGTGAATTTCTCTATTGCACGGTACAAAAGGCAAGTCGATGAAGGATTTCCATGTCATATTAAAGATTGTTTATTTGATTTATTATTGTAACGTCGTAGCACAAGGGCTCTCTCTCTCTCTCCCTCTTACTCTCTCTCTCTCTCTGCTAGTAGATATATAGATCAAGGTAGAAAAAGAAATCTATCTACTAATTTCTTCCCAGGTAGGTTCGTCACCTGTTTTTTTTCGTCCGCTTTTTTTTCCAGTTTTGCCCCTAGCTATTTAGTTAAATTACTGCCCTGCCACCGCAAGGAAAAAAGCCCAAAACTCCTACTCTCCCGATGGTCAACTCGCCGCGCGTCTCTCCTCTGTCCCCTCGCCGCGGCAGAGGATAGGGCGCCGCCGGTGGCCAGGATCCAGATGTAGCTACCTTTGGTCCGGGGCTCTGCAGGAATCGAAGGAATAGGCACCGGATCAGTGAACATAGACTGAACCCAGGGGCACTCCCCTCGTCTCCAGCGTTGGGCCATGGGGAGCAGGGGAGGTGGACGGGGCCATGCTTTTCCAATAGCATGTTTGCAGCGAGCTGTTTGCAAAATCAGAGAGGAAATAAAGCAAGATAAGAGATAGATGATTCTTACATCAACGCCTCCTTGCCCTCTTCGCCGCCATCCTCCGGTGGGAGGAACATGAACTGCTGCACCGCCGCCGCCCAGATCGCATCGCCCGGTGGGAGGAAAAGGACCTGCTGCGTTGCCTCCGCCCAACTCGCCTCCGTACCTACAGCCGCCAAGCACCGGCGTCCTGGTCTGCTTCCGGCGTACTGGACATGGACCCAGCTTGCGTCGTCTCCAGTGGCACTCCGCAGCTCGGCTCCGTCTATGCCGCCGCCAGGGACGCCATCGGACGCGCCCTTCTCTACAGTGTTGCCTCCTGCAGCAACTCTCAAATACAACCCAGCACGCCAAGAGCCTCCATAGGCACCATGGTGGACGGCGAGAGCAGGCGGTGGCCACATCAGTAGACGATGAGAGAATTAGCTAGGCCGTGAGGATGGGACGAGTCAGGGGATAATGACTTGTATGTGATGTCCCTCTACGTGTATATGGCTTTTTTTATTTTTTTTATATGTGATAAAAATAAAAGCATACATATTTTTAGAAGATTTCAAAAATACAACACATTTATACATGTAAAGCTAATATTTTTTCTAAACTAGCTAATGCATCTAGCGGAGTCAAATTCAAAATAATAACATCCAATGTACGATGTCAATCCATAATTTTGTTAATTTTTTCGGACTTCATTCTACGGTACAAATACAGTAATATAAAATTTTAACCTTCTAAAATGTGTTTCCTTTTTAAGAACAAAACTGTTTCTAAGAATAATAGGTCCGACGGTCGTCGAGTTTGAGAGGAACGAAAAACTGGGATTTTACACAATTAAAGAAATTACCACACTTTGTTCTATAAAACATTTACACATGAATGGAACAAAAATAAAAATTTCTGATGCTTTCATATGAAGAATCAACATAAAACACAATGGGTTGTTGTTGGAAGATCCCAAAAATATAATGTGAAATAAATGCCATCTGTCATAGTATGTGCATATGGTCTCTCGCTCTCTCTTGCCAGCCAATGATACCAAGAAGCGGTTCATGATTCCAACGGCCCGTAGCAACGCACGGGTATTCAACTAGTAACCATAATAATAGGTGGGCTAAGGCCTCATGGGTTTGCAAAAACAAGGCCCCTATACATTCCGCTGTGTGCAAGAGCCTTTACGGTAGAAGAATTACCAGCGTACCCAGCCTCATCATTCTCATCCATGTACCAGCAGCAGCGTACCCACGGTGGTGAAATTTTCGTTTGTTCCATTTGAAGTGTGGCCCTATACAGATACTTGTCTGAATAAATAAATATAAACAATAGATAATATTTGAAGTGTGCCACTTTCTTTGCGTCTGACACGTGCTTGGATACTACGACAAAAGCACGCACATGATTTTCCTTTTTGAATCGTAGGAAGCCAATCTGAAAAGATGATGCAGCCTCCAGAAAGCATTTCTTGACCAGATAAAATGAGAAAGAAACCTATGTTCGGTGGTGCCATGTGCGTGGCAACAGTTTGTAAATAATGGGTGGCAACTAGGATAGATAGCTGAGCTACAGTTTGTAAATAATGGGTGGCAACAGTTTGTAAATAATAATGTGTACCTAGAGCCGGTGGAAGACGTGTGAAGTCGTGTGTCCGACGGATCTCTTGGGATCCGATCATTTTCCATATTTGTCATTGTGGTTTAAGGTCAGTCTCTTCCGATCTACGGTTATTATATTTTGTTGTTCTGGTGTGATGGTCCTATAGGGCCTTGGCACGACGACTTCATGTCTATATACTACAACAAGCTCAACTATGCCAAGGTTTGGCCGGCTCCGGTGATAAAGGGGTGAGGACGACGGCACGCCTTCGGCTCGTGCTAGTGTCTGTAGTAGTCACTAGATGGTCTAATGACCTATTTATAATTTTTATTACTTTTAAGACTTTTTATATTGTTTTTGATGATTATTAATAGATCGATGGAATTTCGCAGAAAAAACAAGGATAGATAGATACTGGTTCAATCATAGAGAACAAACAGGAGTGAACCCCACCGAGAAAAGCTATGGGCCACCCATAAACTATACTTGTGAAGGTGCTTTTCGATTGATCAGGGAATAATGGAGGAAACTGAGGCAGATCGATCCTTGATTATTATAAGAAAGAAATAGTATCACACGGATTGGATGCACATGTTTACTAATTCTCGTGAGAACCCTGCCGGCAGGGCTGGACCCGGAGAGCACCAAAGTGGGGGTAAATTTTTAGGGTGGGGACACATGTTGCATAAACCTAGATTTTTTTTAAAGAAGAAATATTATGATTTTATTTGAATATTTTGAATTTTAGTGGGGGCATAGGTCCCTTCCCTCCTACTATATAATAGTGAGTTTATGTACAATGACTACAAGTATGTCATGCAATCTGCTTATGACGGACGGTGTGTGCATGGTTGAGTTGGAGGGTCAAGGGTTTCTCATCCAACATGGATGATGGTGTAATCTTCCAATCTGTCCTTTTAGCTCTTTATAGTATTATAATCTTCCAATGGTGTGGTAGTTTTTCTTAACGTGGTTGTGTGCAACTTGGATTTGCATTCACCCACTCTAAATTCTATACGTGCGTGCCACCTAGCTAGGTGACATTTTGATATTAACATAGCAAAGTATTTTTGAAGTATTTCAACAATACTACTATAGTTTCTTAAAATACCATAGTTTTAAATACTTTAAGGTGTTTGGCTATAACTAAAAATCATAGTATTAATACTTCAATATCTCTCAAAACGTGATGTTTTTTAAGTATTAAAAAAACAACTCGAGACCTCTTTTTCCAAAACTGAAGTATTGCTAGTCCAGGCACTTAGATACTGTAGTTTTAGAATACTGCTATTTTAAGAAAATTTATTGCCAAACTAGCCTAAATATATTAATCAACTTAGCATATATATATTATATATATATATATATATATATATATATATATATATATATATATCTACGTGACAAGCCTTACTGTAAGTATAATTAACCGGCTCGATCTGTTTAAGATTTGTGAGTACCCATACTAGTACGGTACTGTATGTAATAATTTATTCTTTTTGTGTACGAGTATGTCCTGGGAGGACCACAGGACGGACCACTTGTCCCCGGTCTCTTTCTGATACTCTTGCTTGCATGGATTCCTTTGCTGCGTCCTCTTGTTCTTGCTACACTTGACCTACCATGCTATCATGCTAATAGTACCACCAAAATGGAGCTAAACTAGCTATGCTAATGTAGATTGACTTATAGCCCAAAATTATTCCTATATGTACGAATGTGCTCTTCTCATTTTGCAAGAAAAAGGGTAACTTTTTTTGTAGGAGAAAACACATGGCTCTATCTCAGTTATAATTAGATGTATGTTAACCAGCTTGATCTCTACCTTGACCATTTCAATAACATGGGCATTGGGAGGTAGCTCTAACCGGAATAAACAAGAACCATGACGAGTACCAAATGTTTATGTATGTAAATTGACAATGATCATGCGGAGAGTCTTAAGCTGCACCTGCGTACTTACGAGTACTAGTTTTGCTTAATCACTTGGAGATTCGCACAACCAACTGATAATGAGGCCACGTACGGTACGAATCTTACTCAAAGTGCCCATCACATATAATGTGCATTGTTATGTCATCGTGGTGAGGTCCGAAAGCAGTGCTTTGTTCGCACACAGCTGCACGCAAGAACCACACAAGTGTATCACCATTCTCCACCAGTCAACATCAAAAAATGATAATTTTGTTCCCTCTATTCTGAATTACTTGTTTATAATGCACCGTCATAAAAAAAATGGTGGTGGTGGGGTGGTGTGGGGGGGGGGGGGGGGTAACCAACTTCATGAAATTATGTCCAAAATGAGGAATTTTGTTCCCTCTGTTCTGAATTACTTGTCACAGATTTGTGTAAATATGCATTTATGTAGGCATGTTTCAGTTTATATATACATGCAAATCTAGAAATACCTGCAATTCAGGGAAGAGGAAGTAGCATGGTTGCTCGCTTGCATGTACAGATGCTTGACAAATAAATATAAATGATAGAGAATACTATGTTGTTGGTATTTGAGGTGCGACACACTTTCTCTCTCTTTCTGACACATGGTTGATACATACAAACACTACAACGAGCGCGCACATGATTTTCCCTTTTGAAAGCTACACTCGACTTCTTTCCATTATTGTTTTCAGCTTTTGTCATACGAGGGGGCAATTGTTCATACTACTATACTATTATGTAGACTGATTCATAGCAAGACAATCTGAAAAAGATGATGCACCCTCCAGAAAGCATTTCTTGACCAGATAAAATGAGAAAGAAACCTATATTCGGTGGTGCCACGTGCGTGGCAACAGTTTGCAAATAATGGGTGGCAACTAGGATAAGATAGCTATTGGTATGTTCATATAGAACAAACATGAGTGAGCCCCGCCGAGAAAAGAAAGCGTTGGGCACCCATAAACTAGACTTGTGAAGGGGCTTTTCGATTGATCCGTGTATAATGGAGGAAAGTTAGGCAGTTCGATCCTTGCTTGGATGCACAGCTTTACTAATTCTCGTGAGAATCCTGCCGGCATTTGTTGCACTGAAATGGGGATAAAACTTTAGGGTGGGAACACTTGTTGCAAAAACCTAGAATTTTTAGGTGTTTGTTTTTTAAGAAATCTTGAATATTTTAAATTTTAGTGGGGGCGTAGGTCCTTGCCTACTATACTATAATAGTGGGTTTATGTACAATGACTCCAAGTATCTCATGCAATCTGCTTATGACGGACAAGGTGTGAGTGGTTGAGTTGGAGGGTCAAGGGTTTCTCATCCAGCATCATATCGATGGTTGTGTAATCTTTCAACTGATCCTCTTAGCTCCTCATATTAATCTTCCAATTTCTTAATATGGTTGTTGTGTGCAACTTGGATATGCATTCGCCGTCTCTAAGTTTTATATACTTGCGACATTTTATATTATTAACAAGGAGAGAAAAATAAAACAAATTAAATATACCAATCACACGCCGTAGTGTAAGTATAATTAAGAGGCTCGATCTGTTTAAGATTTGTGAGTACCGGTACTATAGTAATACACTAATTTTCCTTCTGTAGCCATGGAAGGACCACACGACCACTTGTGCCCCGCCGGCCTTAATTATTTCTCACGCTCTTGCTTGCATGGATTCCTTTGCCGCATCCTCTTGTTCTTGGTACACTTGACCTACCATGCTAGTACTACTACCAAGGTAGGGGCTTGTTGGTCAGGACATCATATTTTTATGTAGCATGTAGTTATTCTCCCATGACAGCCGTGCGGACATAGCGATTTGGTTCCCAGCTCTAAATGCATCTATTATAAAATATATATTTTCAAAATGTTGAAAATTTCCGAAACAAATTTTCGGGTGTGTATCTGGACATGCTATGTCCTCACACAAAGTTTTGTAGTGAGAAGACATGTTTTAAGGTCTACATAGAAAAGACAAAAAAATGTCCCGTGAAAAACTATTTTGCACACCAAAAATTGTCTTTTTTACACCGTCCATATAAAATGGCTTTTTTTATAAAACTTGGTGTACGAACATAGAATGTCAACATGTACATTGGATATTTTCAAAAAAAAATCAACATTTTAAAGTATGTATTTTTAGCGGTGGGTGCATCTACACGTACAAGCCAAAGTAGATTTGTGCAGCCGTGCCCCTTTCTCTTTCCTATCATCAGTTCGTCACCCATTATATGTTTTCTCCTCTTCTTTAATTTTAATTTTAATTTTTTTCACATCTCATATCTACTGAATTATTTATTGAGTACTTATGGTCACGAGGAGGATATTCCTTGTTCCACCGTCCTTGTAAAGTTGTCACAACATGACCGTCACTAACAAAGTGGGGAATCAAAGCGCTTGCAATTTCACACGTACGTAAATCTTTCTATTTATATTTTGGGCAGCAATTTCACAACTATATTTTGTTAGTATAGTTAAAGAAGTGGAGCCATATGACAAGCTAGTCGTTGGCTACTGTGTTGAGCCAGTCTGACAGCGATCCATTACAAGTTTACAACCGCCCCTTGGACAGTTCACACGCAAACAAAGCAAACAAACGAAGACGATCGGCGTCAAACCACAAGAGAACAAGTTTGATGCTTATATACCTTGATACTACCAAGGAATTTTACAGAAAACAAGCTCAACAGTCAACCCATAATTTCTGCAGGAAAAGAAAGGTCAGTTCAAAGCACATTTCCTCTTCTGACCGTGGTAAAAAAGGAGCACCGGTACGAACGTCACCTGACTTGTGGGGCTCAGAGCAAGTATACATTAAATCGGTGAGCCTTCAACGTCACCATGCTCCCCACGTGACCTATCTGTTCGTTGGTAACATAATACTCCCTCCGCTCGACGGTGTTTTACAAAAGTTATGCGTTTTCAAAACTCATCTTCTTCTAGTCGCGTTAGACTTAATTACAGAAATAATATCCCTTCTTCCTCCCCACTTTCTACGCAATGCAGCCAAGAAATTAATTCTTGCATGCAACTCCACCAATGCATGCACCTAAACTCCTTGTTTTCATGGAGTAATTACGTTTAATAGGGCGTCGAATAATTAATGGGCGCATGTTTTGGAACAAATCTGACCATAATCAGCGTCCACCTAAGTTCCAACAATCTCTCTAAAACGCCCTCCAAACCGTGACAGAGGGAGTAATAAAGATGATTAAGACTAGTCATAGTGAAATTAATATAGATAGTAACATGCAGTTACATATACAGTGTCAAGTAATCGTTTTAATGATGTGGCATTCTATTAAAAAATTTTTGAATAAAATAAATAAAAGAGCTTTGTTTAAAGAGAGAAATGCATTTATGCTATGGGCATTTAATGCAATTGAAATAGGGGTTTCGCTCACATGAATGAGGGAATACATGACAGGAGGGGCAACCCCCCACCCCCACCCCCCCCCCCCCCTCCCCCCTCCCACTATAAAAGGAGGTGGTTTGACCGCTCTTTCTTACACACTCATTTCATTCTTCCCATTTGCCCTTTGGTTGGCATATTCTCTCCCTTTCTAGTTGTTCCACTATTCGCGAGTATGGTTGATGTAGCCCAACACATGTCATTCACTATTGGTCCACATCATACCACACCAACCATACCCACAAAGGTGAATTCACTCCATATCTCGCCCTCCTTTGGTTATCATATGAATGGGATACTACTTGAGACGAGTGCCAATGCTATGACCAGGCCCATGACCATGACATCAAGCGGAGACGACAACAAGACCCCAGGAACCAAGACCCCCAAGCAAGAAGCATGGAAGAGAAGACGGAAGAAGGGTTCCGGCGCCAGGTCCGACGCCGCCGGAATCCTCTCCGGAACTTTCAGCGCCAATCCTGGCGAACCGAAAGCCTTGCCGGAACTCCCGGCGAATGAACCGGCCGCCCCGCTGAAATCGCCCTCTATATGGCCTACCGACGACTGACCGAAATATCCGGCGACGCCGAACTTATTGCCGGAACACCCAGTCTGCGCACTGCGAGGAGTTTGATGTCCAGAATATTCCCTCTACCTACCCCCTTCGCCCCTAGCACTATAAATAGCCCCCTTGTGGCTCAGATCTACTTGGAGTTGGTGATGAATGCAGGCTTGTGCCTAACCCTAGATGGGAACCCCTCTCTATAGTTAAACTATGAGTTGTACAAGGACTTGGAGTTCGGCGTTCGTCTCCAAGACGTCAAGACCCTCCTCAAATGTTTGGTATCTCCTTGTCAAGGATTCTAGTAGTGCTAGGTCTCTCTCCTTTGGGATTCTACTTGGTTTCTATTCTCTCCTTGATTTGGAGTCTATCATCTGTTTGTCGAGCTCTCCTTTGGTGATTCTACCGCAAGGTCTCTCGCCGAGGATTTTATTGGATTGGTTGTTCGAACCAACGACAGAAACTCAAATTGGGTTGTGTTGTGTGCGTTTGTATCTTTACCTTGCGATTGCATTGCGTTCATCGTGTTCATCGGGTTTCCCCTCACTCCCCGCCTCAAATCCATAAAGATCGGGCCACCCTAGGGTCAACCCCTCAAGGGATCCCATAACAATGGTTCTTAGGCGAAGCCCCTCTCCACCACCACCACCATGTCGTAGTGCTGCTATAGTTCCCATGGATCCGCTACTTCCGCTGCCCAATTAGAGCAACGGATGGAGGTCGTCGGCACGCTACACATGTGACCGATTACGGAAGCGCTGCCCGTTTGTGGCGCTGGTCGTCTTCTTGACCGTGGAGGAGGAAAGTGTACATTCTACATCAACCACGTTTATTGGCGGGAATGTTATCCCGCTTTCGGTCTTCAAGGGTGAGTCCTTCTGACCGTTATAAGTAGCACCTAGATTTGATCTTGGCAGTTGTAATCGTAGGAATTTTTTTGTTTTCCATGCAACGAACCCATCAACCCGTACCTTCATTCAAACCCCTCTAATCCCCATAAAATCCCAATTACCAATCCACTATTAGGGATAATAAATTAGAAATTGAAGAAAATACATTAGGATTTGGAAAAGGTGGAGAAAAGTAGGGATTGAACTAGCCCAATACTCTAGAAACAAACATGCCTTTAGCAATAAGTGAGCATTTAGGGTTTGGTGGAGATTATCCCTCTAATTCCTAAAAAACTCGGGTACTCCTACCAAATAAGGCCTAACTTGGATCGCTCAGACCTTATTTTAAACGCAGGAACTTAAAAATAGGAATAGAAGAAGAATACAGGAATAGAGATTTCATATATCCTAAATTTTTACAGGAACCAAAACCATAGGATTTTTTTTCAAAATGTCATTTGGATGTGACGCATGAAAAACACAGTAATTACAGACATAGGACGATGAAAACATGAGGTGAGACCTCATATTAGTTTTTCTCTAAAATTTCTATGAAATAGCTCTTCCCATAAGAATTTCAAAGTAATCAAAAATCCTATTCCTTTGTTCCAAACGGCATCATGGGAATTTTTTTTATAGGAATCCAATCATCCAAGTTCTCTTTGGTTTTCAGTTGTTTCAAACGGAGCCTTAATATACTATTCTATCAGTACCCGGGCCCGACCATACCTGGCACGGAAAGTGGCAGTAATAACAAAAAAACAAGCCATGTCGGGTAATCTATACCACTGTCTAGAAGTCGCACATGCGTACTCGATCAGCTGCTACAAACAAGTACACCGCTAATTAGCTTTCCTTAAATCCGTTCGAGATTCGCACGCCAACCGACTGGGGCCCCAAACCACACGAATCTTATTCAAATTACCCGTCATAATGTAACATGTGCATGGAAGGTTATGTCATCCGGTGAAGCATCCACTCACGGTTCAGAACCACACACCAAAAGTGCAGCTAGCTAAATCAGTCATACAGCTGCATGAAAAGACCAATAATTATTTTCAAAGATGGGAAGTTAATAAAAGGCTTTCTGCATCAATTGATGCAGAGACCCGGACGACAATCCCCTATTTTATACAGCTAGCTAAATTACAGTCATACAGCTGCATGAAGGACCAATAATTAGTTTCTAACTTTCTTTTCCAAATAAGGAAACGTAGTCCGGCTTCTGCATCAAAAAGATGCACAGAGACTTCTTTATTAATTATTCAACAAGATCTTATAAAGAGAGTATAAAGATTAATCCGAAACCACCACTCTAAGGCAATTCGATAAGAAGGTGGACACCTGTCGAAGCCGGTACTCGACCGCACATCTAAGAACATCATAAAACCGGGGCCTCAAAACCGCCCAATATCAAGACGGGAGCACAAACCGGTTCAGCTGATCCGCAACGCATACTAGTGTGTACGCTCAATCCTCTATTGTTGTCGTCTTCTGCTAACCCATCTTCAGAAAAATCAAAGTAATAACCTTGGCTGACCTGCCGTCGACGCCACCATAGCGTCAAACAACGCCACCATCCCGCGCGCATCCATCAACCGCACACGCGGTCATCGTCGAGACCCCTCGCCACCATGCCACTGAGTCCCGCCATCCGGCGCAGCTAGAAACCTCGGAAAGATTTGCCGGGTGTAGCACCTACCGAACCAGGCATCGCAGAGCGTAGCACCTGGCGGTTAGCTAGGCATGACTTGACAAATCCACCGATGTCTTCGTGCAAGATGAAGCCGCTCCACCTTCTTCCCCTTCGATCAGTAGCTGCTCCAAAAATGATGCCACCAAGAGGGAAAATGACGTCGAGCGTCGTCATCATCCGATCTGGGATACCCAGATCTAGGGTTTCCACCGGAGTAGCCCAAGTTAGACGACAAGAGATGCAATGACAATGCCTTCAACAAGGTTACAACGTCGGAGAGGTCGCCATCATCCGCCATGACCGAAATCGGCGTGGTTTTCACCAGCGGTCCCATCATCCTGAAAACTCATTCTTTAGATCACCATAACATCGGTCGACCTTGGGACAAACCCGATCAACACCTCTGTCTGGACCACCACCGAGCCTGCAAAAAGGCAACGTCGCGCCGCTCCACTTCCAGGCACTACCGTCCCTGCGCTGCCATCTCCCTTCGTAGATTGTGTCGTCACCGTCAAGGACCGACCCGCCAATAAAATTGGAACCACTAGGCCACGACCACCACCACGCTAGGTGATCTGGGCACTCACCGCCTAAATCCGACAAAACGAGGCATGTCGAGAGAGAAGGACCGCCTTGATCGTCACGGTGGTGCTTCTTCCCTAGGTGAAATGTGGCACGACGGTTCTGCTACCCGTGTGGGTGCTCCGTGTTGTCGGCAACCCCTGCTCGCCCCTTGTGGGTCAGGGCCCATAAGGGGTGCCTGGTAGATTGGTGGGCTGCCAACGCTGCCTGTAATGTTAGTGGCTGTCGGTGGGTCATTTTTTTAGGCACCCCCTAAACCAATTGGGCGTTGATGGAGATGCTCTTAACGGAATGCAGCCGCACCCCTGATGAGAACCCCAAGGTTTAGGGGCTTTCTGGGCAGGACATCACCAGCTTTGGTGTACTCCCATGACAGCCTTTCTGCTGCATGTCCCTTTCTTATGATCCTCAATTATTTGCTTCCTTCGTACATTGATTTTCTTGGTTATTTATGGTTATGTGGAGGATATTCCTTGTTCCACCTGACCTTGTAACAACGCGGTCGTGACATACAAAGTGAACAATCAAAAGCAAGATGAATGAACGTGACACTTGCATCCATCTTTAAACACGAACATTTGGAGTTTCACACGTAAACATATATTTTCTGGACAAGTATATTCTCAAGTAGGAGTATATATATTACAGTTAATGAAGTGGAGCCATATGATGAGTTAGTCGTTGTCTTAATAATATTAATTAGTTGAAAATTGTTATGAGCGATGCCGACAGGGATCCGTTCCGTCCGCTCTTGGACAGTTGACACCAAAACAAACAAAAGATCATCGGCAGCGTCACACACATCCACACAGCACAAATACTACTTTGTTTGTTCCAGATTTAAGATATTTTGTAGTAGGGGTAAAAATAGCCTAATAAAACGTCTTATAATTTGTTATTAGGTTTTTAGAACTATAGCTAATTGTGTGTTTCATTTTGGTATCGTTTTTAAACAAAAATTGGCAAAACAGTTGTAGTGCAGCGCAAGGAGGATTTTATCACAATTCCTCCGTTGACTCTGATGGGTCGGTCCACAACCAAATTGACGGTGGAACTTGTTTATTAGTTTTCATTGTGAAATAAAATTATCATTTTAACATGGAAAAAAGGCTTAAATATTACTCTATCACTACCCTGCCACGACCTATGTATGAGGTGAACTTTAGCCACAAGGCGGGACCCACCTCTCTTGTAAAATCTTCCACTATGTATAAGGCTGGTCCTAATGGGAGTATCATAATATTAGTATCATGCATATGATACTAGTGTATGATACTATGTCTTTAGTGCTTGTATCATGTACTAGTATCATAGTAGTGATATATTTATTGATTTGTAGAATCTCTATGCAAAATGTGTGTACAAGATTTGCTTGCCATTATGATTTCTAGTTTTACGTGCTATGATACGGTATCTACCTATGATACTCTAACCATATCTCTCTTCATTAATTGTGATGCCACATCAGATTTTTGCCAAGTTGGCATGCATGATACAACTTATGATACTAGCACTAGAACCAACCTAAAGTGAACTTTAGCCACAAGGCGGGACCACATGTCTTATCCTACATACTCCCTCCGTCCCGGTTTAAAGGACACAATTTGCAATTCTCTGGGTCCTAGGTGTCATCTAATTGGTCCAATTAATAGTATGTAGTAGAACATGCATAAGGAGAAAAAGAGTTAGGAAAGTGTTCACATTTGTTCACACATGTGCATGCAAGCATTTTATTGCTTTCACACAGAAGTAATTACAAAGATTAAATACTTTTGTGTCTAAGTATTTTAGGATTGCATGGTTTGCAAATTATGTCCTTTAAACCGGGACTGAGGGAGTACTCATGCATGAGAGGGAATAGAGAGTAAATTATTTTCTATTGCTTGTGGACAACCCATAAGCTTAAGGTCACATATAAGCTTATGTACAACTCTTATTTCTTTCACTATATATAAAGTAGACTACAAGCATTGCCACATAGGACTTAAGGTGTGGTTTTTTGCACATAGTGGATGCCCGAGAAAACAAGCCCTGTCAGGTAAGCTCGTCCATTTTAAAATAAGTGACTTGGATTTATTGATATTTATACATATTTAAATATATTTTAATACGTAGATACACGGGAATATAGACAATTAAAGTTACTTTTTTTTTGACAGTGAGAGTACTATTTTTTTTGTGTAGAGAAAAGTACTGCTAGCTTTCTATAATCACTTGAAGATTCGCACGCCAACCTACGGGGCCACGACCCACACGAATCTTATTCAAAGTACCCATCACAATATACAATGTGCATGGAAGGTTATGTCATGTGGTGAGGTACGCACCCACGGTTCACAACCACCACACCAAAAGTGCTAGCTTTCTCGGTCACTCTCACACCTGCATGCAAAGACCAATACTTATTAATTAGGGCCTGTTTAGTTTGCAGGATTCAAACAAAGCCAGAATTGGTAAAATACAAAACTGAAAAACACATGAAGTTTTCTAACTTGGTACAATGAATACTAATAAACATGGTAAAATAAAAGTCAATCCACATGAGAAAGTATAATTAGGATGTTGTTATGTCACTAAAATCATCAGTCTTTTTTTTGTGTGTGTAGGAATCTAAAGAAGATGTACCGGTGTATTGTAGAAGTAAAACTCCAATGCTTGTATCCTCTGAAACTGAGATCAAAGAAAAAATCATGCGTTTTTCTTTGTTTTATTTTTTAGAAGCAAACTACCAAATACTATGACATCAAGAAAAAAAAATGTTATTACCTCACTTTTTCTTTATAAGAAATATGCCCGAGCAAATGTGCCATGTAACAAATTAACTCCTAAACTAACAATTTTGACGTATTAATTTTTTGCATACTTCCTCCGGACTAAAGTATGTTGTCTATAACTTTTGGTCAAAGTGAAGTAAAAAAATATCACCATCCCAGCATTTGAACTTGGTCAAACTTGACAAACTTTGGCTAATTAGGCAAACAAAATCTAGGAATGAGGGAATAATGCTTTCTTTGAATAAAACGGGAATGGCCATCTATGTGTTCTGAATGTGTTACTCCCTTCGTATAGAAATACAAGGCCATTTCGTTTTCCATGTTCAGCTTTGACTAATATTTTGGTTAGCAAAATATAAGGCATATGTCATTCAAAATATATCATTAGAAAGTTCTTCAAAATGTATATTTGATGATATATTTAAGATGACATGTAACGACTAAATTATTAGTCAAAGTTTTTCTTGAAAAACAACCCCGAGAGGAGGGGGTACTAGTAGTTGCGGCAATCTTACACGCAAACACAAGAATACCCACATGCTTTTCCCTCTGAAAGCTACACTCACTCACTTTCTTTCTTTCTTTCTTTCTTTTCTTTCACGCGGGGGGTAAGGATTGTGGAGACTGATTTCTGTCATGTCATATTTCTCATAATCCACGTTAGCCAACCAAACTACTCTCGTATCTTTCTTTCTCATATCTTTAACTAATTAAAGACATTTCTCAAAAAAAAAACAAGTTTATGTGCAATATGGTGACTACGTGGTCACACTTTGCAACTAGTGTGTGGCAACTAGCTAGAGCTCTAGCGAGTACTAGATGCCAGAAGCTTTATTGGTACGGCCCCGCACAATAAAGCTTTTCACGGTAGAATAGATTAATACTCTTTAAAGACACTTTCTGCTTTTCACGGTAGAATGTATAATGGACTAAAGTTAGGCAGATCGATCCTGGCATAAACAAAATATCAGGATGAACCAGATGTACTATAAAACCTATACTATGACTTAGTATATATCCCCTAAATATTAGTTCATAAAGTATTTACTGATGGAGTGCAGTCTCTGAAATTTTGTTGACATGTAGTTGGGGAGAAGTTAACACAATGGGAATAAATTTGATCCAAAGCTATAAAACATCTACTCCCTCCGTCCTAAAATAGATGTCTCAGATTTGTCAAAATTTGGATGAATCTATATACTAAATAGTGTCTAGATTCATCTAAAATTTGATAAATCCGAGACATCTATTTTAGGACGGAAGGAGTAGCTAAAATGGTTCTCTCTATCACAGGAAAATTTAATGTTAAATCCTTCGACTTGTGCCGCATAATTTCCTATGGAAAACTAAACTCACCGTCAGAATTAAAACCTTTTTTCTTGGTTGTCTGTTTCTGTAGTCCGGGGCCGTTTTGTTTCTTTAGTTTACCTATAGCTCCAATCTGCTTTGCTTCGAGTGAGTTTTTTGTTGGCCATAGTCTTTTGGTGGGTCTGTATTGCTGAGGTGGGTGCGTTATGGTTGTTCTCAAACTTTGTTACTCTTGGTTTCTATTAATAGAAATCGGGGAGAAATCCCTTTCATCAAAAAAAAATCTCTAAGATCCAACTTCGTAGATCCTACGGAAAGGACGATCCTTTGCCAGCAAAATAAATCTCTAAGATTTCTGAACACGGGTATAAGTAATTATCGTAGTAGTACCAGTAGAGTACTCCTAATGCTCCATTTTGTCTGCGCATGAGGGGACCACACGAGCCCTTGTCCCCTGCGTTTATTGTTTCCAATGCTACCAGTACTCTTTTCTCTTGGTACACTTGACCTACCATGGTACTATACTAGAGGTGCAAATAATGGGCTAGAGGAGACTTATTTACAATGCAAATAATGCTGCTATGGTACAATTTACTTGGCAAATTTCGGCAGAAAAACATTTTTGCCAAAAGCGAGGAAAACCTTTTTAGGCCAAGAACACATGGATCCATTTCAAAAACATGGGCAAGCAGAAAACATAAAAAGAAAAGTACAATTGAGTGCAGATGAGAACCCCAACACATCAGATGGCCCCCATGAAGTAGAGACTGCAGCTGATGTGACAAAGGTATAGGGGCCTTTTGGGCAGCTTTGGCCTGGTAGTACTAGTAGCATGTAGTTATTCTCCCATGACAGCCTTTTCTCTCCCTGTCCCTTTCCAATCTATCACCCACCCATTATTATTTGTTTCCCCCCAATCTCTTCTTTTCCACTGATTTTTTTTGGGTTATTTATGGTCATCTGGAGGATATATGCCTTGTTCCACCAGTCCTTGTATCAACAACACAACGTGACTTACAAAGTGGACAACCGAAAGTTAAGTGAAAGCAACACTTTCCATGGCCAGTTCCAACATCAAAGATATCAGGACTGTATTTCTTAAAAAAATTGGCAGAAGATTAGCTCAAATTCCACAAAGATTCTTCCACACGGTAGAAGTATTGACCGTGGTAAAAGTGGCACTACAGCAGTAAAGAAGATTTCACAATAATTCCAAAACCACAACCTTTCGACCGGCGAATTGTGCACCGCCATACGGTGGCTAAGGTGAAATACTCCAAAAGAAAAGAAAATTGTCACCCATGTACCACTAGTGGAGAACATGCCTCTAGTCCCGATTGTGCTGCTCGGACCACGGAATCGGGATTAGAGGTCCCTCCTTTAGTCCCGGGTCTATTATGAACCGGGACTAAAGTCTCTCCATGTGGCGGCGATGGAGATCGGGGGGTAAAGGACCTTTCAAACCGGGACTATACAAGCTCTGCCGCGGCAGCATTCTAGCGATTCGGCTATCGCGGCTGCCGATGGCGGTGAGGCAGCAGTTCTGCCACGGCAGAGTTTTGGGGCGATTTCTGCCGCGGCAGGAGTATCGGTAGAGGAGGGATAGGTGTGCGTAAGTGACATACAACGAAGGAACCCATTACACACAACATCGTCATGATTATATAGATTGAAGTGACATCTTTCTTCATGCTTGTTCGAATATATTACATGTTGATACATATATATACAATTCGGTTACATGGAGATCTCAATCGGGACTAGATCCCATCTACTCGATTACATTTTCACTTCATTTACTTGTTGAAATCTAAAAATTTAGTGTGTAATAACAACATATATGTAAAATTTTACATGCACAATTTTTTGAATTGGACAAAATGTTAACATAAAAATGTTTAGTTTTTAATTATTGATCTAGCAGCGAAAACCTCATTAAATTCTAAGCTCTGAAACTCTAAAATTACACATCTCAACTTTCAGTAACTTTTTGCATAATCAAAAAATTTCCTAAAATTACACATCTAAAATTCTCTCTACTTCTAAAGCATAAAATCCCTCTCTACTTCTAGAGCATTGAGATAAACTAACAATGAGAGATGAAAGAATGAAGTTGCTAACCTTTTAAATCTTTGATTGATGGGTGTCACCAAATCTTGACAAATCTTGGACAAAAAATATGAATGAACTTGAGCAAGCTTGGAGCAAAATGGCCATGGACTTGGTCAGGGATGAATGTGTATATATATATATATATAATATTAGTCTCGGCTGGTGTTACAAACTGGGACTAGTTCATGACCTCTAGTCCCGATTTGTAACTCCAACTAGGACTATAGGATCTCCTGGGTCTCAGCTGTTGGCGTCAAACCTTTAGTCCCGACTGGTATTATCAACCGGAAATACCAACCGGAACTAGAGGTCCCCAATAAACCGGGACTAGTCTCATGCTGCCTCCTAGCTGTTGGAACCGGGACGAAGCGGGACTAGTGCTCACACTAGTCCTGGTCCCAGACCCAACCAAGACTAGAGCCTAGGACAGCTCCAAACCAAAGGCCTGCTTTCTACTAGTGTATATTTCAAACATAAATCCAGTACCTTAGGAGTACCAGTGCAAGTATAGAAGTTTCAAACCATATAAAATCATTTGAAATATTCCAAACTTATTCCAGAACCTTCTACGACCCTCCGTGATCTTCCTTATATGTCCAAGACCATCTGAACACTCACTATGTCATTATAGATACTTTCAGAGTGATCTAAGACCTCCTAAAACCATTCAGGGAAAAATTGAGTGTTGGAGATGAGTGGACCAATGCCTCTAATTATCATTACACGGGCCTTTCACCACTTTCCTGCACACGACGACCTCGACTTTCTTGACTTCCATGCCTGCATCTAGAAACGCTCAACTGACCTAAGCTGTCATGTTGCATCAGGACTTCTTGAAGGACCCAGACATACATTGAAGGAAGATCGAAGATCAACTTGACGTACAAGATAAGATGGAGACCTGTTGTGGCCATATCACATCACTGCACACCCCTGCAAAACAAAGTTAGACGCCTCTACTTACTTTGCATGTTTTACGTGGTTTGGGGCTTTCAATAAGTGTCGTTCTAACTTACGAACATGAACCACAACATTGATACTAGTATTGTTAATCACCCGTTGTAAATTGGATCTTAACTATGCTAGGAGAAACAGGCACCCGCAAAGCCACTTATGCAATACAAGTTGCATGTCGAGCGTGGAGCAAGTCTCATGAACGATGTCATGTAAGGTTAGCCCGGGCCGCTTCATCCCAACATACCGCAAGATGCAAAGTACACAAGAAGCAATCGACAATAAAAGCATCAACGCCCATAATGACCATTGTGTTCTACTCGTGCAACAGATCTACATATAGACACGGCTCTGATACCACTGTAGGGTTTCGTAGCATGGAAAACAAAAAATTTCTATCGCATACAAACAAACAAGCCAAGATCTATCTACTAGATTGTAGCAACGAGTCGATGGAATAACTTACCCTCGAAGATTCCAAAGTGTTTAACGAGAGCGGATTCTCGTGGGTGATGTAGTCGTACTCTTCCCGATCTCAAGATCGTGTAGACGATCCTTCCGGCGCTGCGTTCCGACAGCGCTCCCGCAGTCGGTCACACGTTCGGTACTCGACGAAGACCTTCCTCTCCCTTGTTCCAGCAGGCAGCGGAGGTTGTAGCACTCTCCTCGCGATTCCGGCAGCACAACGGCGTGGTACCGGAAGTAGAGGGGAGATCTCGCAGGGCTTCGCCTTAAGCCGGAGCGAGTATGGTGGAGTATGAGAGAGCTCCTCGGCGATCTAGAGTTTAGACACACCAAGGAGGAGGTGCTAGAGCCGACGGCTAGGGTTCCGGGGACCCCCAAGTCGGCGGCTAGGGCAAAACCCTAGGGGGCGGCTATGGTGGGCTCCAGCTTCTAGGGTTTGAGGTGAGGGACTTGTGTGTGCTAGGAGGGAGCCCTGCCCCTCCTTATATAGGTGGAGGGGCCGGCGGCCAAGGGGAGGGAGTGGAGTCCCTCCCCAAATCGGCTTGGGTGGTGCGCCGGCTTGGGGAGGAGGACTCCCTCCCCAACTCGGTTTCACCTCCTCCTCCTCTTTTCCACTTTCCAAATTTAGCCGTTTGACTTTTCAATTTAGCTATTTGACTTTTCAAACTAGGATTCGATTAATCCTTTATTTGGAACAACGATGACACTTAGTACATGATGCAATCATTCCAACTTGCAATGACACATTCATGTACCCCTTCCCCTCCGGAGTGCCGGACATTCCGGAACCTTCTAGAACATTCCCGATGAAAACACCGGAATCATTCCCCAACTCCGAAACGGGACTTTCCTTATATGAATCTTATTCTCCGGACCATTCCGGATCTCCTCGTGATATCCTGGATCCCATCCGAGACTCCGAACAACATTCGGTCTCTTTCTCATCATACCATAACTACTCAAACAACGTCGAATCCTTAAGTGTGTCTCCCTACGGTTCGTGAATTATGCGGACATGATCGAGACACTTCTCCGAACAATAACCAATAGAGGAATCCGGAAATTCATATGGCTCCCACATATTTCTACGATTACTTTTGCGATCGAATGAACCACTTACATACGATACCAATTTCCCTTTGTCTCACGATAGTTTACTTATCCGAGGTTATGATCGTCGGTATCTCTGCATACCTAGTTCAACCTCGTTACCGATAAGTACTCTTTTCTCGTTCCCGTGATATGTGATCCCTTGTGAGCCAGTCACATGCTTGCAAGCCAATTGGATGACATTCCACCGAGAGGGCCCAGAGTATATCTATCCGTCATATGGATGGACAAATCCCACTCTTGATCCATGTGTCTCAACCAATACTTTCCGAACACTCAATGCCACCTTTATAGCCACCCAGTTACGGTGTGGTGTTTGATGTCATCAAATCATCCATCCGGTAAAGGTGATATGCATGATCTCATGGTCAAAGGAATTAGGTTACTATGTATCAGAAAGCATATAGCAATTGAACTATTAAAATGACTTGATCTTTATGCTACGCTTATCTATAGGAGTATGTCCATCATATCATTCTCCTAACGATATGATCTTGTTGTTGATAACATCTCAATGTTCATGATAGGGAAACCACAATCATTTATCAACCAACAAGCTAGTGATGTATAGAGGCTATACTAGGGACTTCAAATTAAGTTTACAAATCACACAAGTATTAATGTTTCCTTGTTAATACTATTATAGCATGAATGCAAACATTTATCATAAACACAAAGATATAATAATAACTATATTTATTATTGCCTCTAGGGCATATCTCCAATAGTCTCCCACTTGCACTAGAGTCATCTAATCTAGATTACATGGTAATATACCGAACACCCATGGCAGTTTGGTGCTGGTCATGTTTTGCCCTCGGGAGAGGTTTAGTCAACGGATCCGCCACATTCAGATCCGTGTGTACTTTGCAAATCTTTATATCCCCATCTTGGATATGTTCTCGAATAGCGTGAAAACGTAGCTTGATGTGCTTCAGCTTCTTGTGTGACCTTGGTTCTTGCGCATTGGCTATGGCGCCCATGTTATCACAGTAGATAGACATTGGGTCCAGCGCACTAGGAACCACACCCAGCTCTGTAATGAACTCTTTCATCCATATCGCTTCTTGTGAAGCCTCCGAAGCAGCCATGTATTCCGATTCAGTTGAAGATCTCGCCACAACGCTTTGCTTTGCACTCCTCCAGCTAATTGCTGCACCATTCAAAATAAATACGTATCCAGATTGTGATTTAGAATCATCCGGATCGGTGTTCCAACTAGCATCAGTGTAACCATTAACAATGAGTTGTTCATCACCTCCATAAGAAAGAACCATATCCCTAGTTCTTCTCAAGTACTTAAGGATGTTTTTGACCGCTGTCCAATGATCCACTCCTGGATCACTTTGATATCTGCTAGTCAAACTAACAGCATATGCAATGTCGGGTCTAGTACATAGCATGGCATACATTAGAGATCCTATGGCTGAGGCATAGGGAGTCTTACTCATCCTTTCTCTATCTTCTGCCGATGTCGGACTTTGAGTTTTACTCAAGGTCGTATTGGGCAACATGGGCAAGAACCCTTTCTTGCTATCTTCCATTCCAAATCTCTTTAGAACTTTGTCCAAATATGTACTCTGTGACAATGATATTTGGCGTTTCGATCTATCTCTATAAATCTTTATGCCTAATATGTAAGCTGCTTCGCCAAGATCCTTCATTGAAAAACTATTATTCAAATATTCCTTGACATTATTAAGAAGGTATACATCATTCCCAATCAATAATATGTCATCCACATATAGTATTAAGAATGCTACAGAGCTCCCACTCACTTTCTTGTAAATACAAGCTTCTCCATAAGTTTGTATAAAACCAAAACTTTTGATCACCTTATCAAAACGTTGATTCCAACTTCGGGATGCTTGCTTCAATCCATAGATGGACCGTTGAAGTTTACATACCTTGTTAGCATCTTTAGGATCGACAAAACCTTTGGGTTGCATCATATACAACTCTTCATCAATATCTCCATTGAGGAATGCTGTTTTGACATCCATCTGCCATATCTCATAATCATAATATGCAACGATTGCTAACATAATCCTCACAGACTTTAGCTTCGCTACTGGTGAGAAAGTCTCATCGTAGTCAACTCCTTGAATTTGTCGAAACCCTTTTGCGACAAGTCGAGCTTTATAGACAGTAACATTACCATTAGCATCTGTTTTCTTCTTGAAGATCCATTTGTTCTCGACAGCCTTCCGGCCATCCGGTAAGTCCACCAAAGTCCATACTTGGTTTTCGTACATGGATCCAATCTCGGATTTCATGGCTTCTTGCCATTTATTGGAATCTGGGCTCATCATTGCTTCCTCATATGTCTCAGGGTCATCGGTGTTGTCCACCAACATGACACTCATAACGGGATCATACCAATCTGGAGTGGTACGAGTTCTCGTTGACCTCCGAGGCTCTGTAGCAACTTCAACCGAAGTTTCATGATCATCATCATTAGCTTCCTCTCTTATTGGTGCAGGCACCACAAGAACTTCTTCCGGTGCTGCGCTACTCGCAATTTCGAGAGAAGGTTCGACAACCTCGTCGAGTTCTACTTTCCTTCCAGTCACTTCTTTCGAGAGAAATTCCTTCTCTAGAAAGGATCCATTCTTGGCAACGAAGATTTTGCCTTCGGATCTATGATAGAAGGTATACCCAATAGTTTCCTTCGGGTATCCTATGAAGACGCATTTTTCCGCTTTGGGTTCAAGCTTGTCCGGCTGTAACTTCTTTACATAGGCTTCGCAACCCCAAACTTTAAGGAACGACAATGTAGGTTTCTTCCCAAACCATAATTCATACGGTGTCGTTTCAACGGATTTAGATGGTGCCCTATTTAAAGTGAATGCGGCTGTTTCTAATGCATAACCCCAAAATGATAGCGGTAAATCTGTAAGTGACATCGTAGAACGAACCATATCTAAGAGAGTTCGATTACGACGTTCGGACACACCATTACGCTGTGGTGTTCCTGGCGGTGTCAACTGTGAAAGTATTCCGCATTTCTTCAAATGCTCGCCAAACTCATAACTTAGATATTCACCTCCACGATCAGAACGTAGAAATTTAATCTTCTTGTTACGTTGATTCTCTACCTCACTTTGAAACTCCTTAAACTTCTCGAAAGTTTCGGACTTATGTTTCATGAAATAGATATACCCATATCTACTCAAATCATCCGTGAAGGTAAGAACATAACGATAACCACCGCGTGATGCTACACTCATTGGACCACACACATCGGTATGTATGATTTCTAATAAGTCTGTATCTCGCTCCATCATACCAGAAAATGGAGTCTTTGTCATTTTACCCATCAGACATGCTTCACATCCATCAAGTGATTTGAAATCAAGTGATTCAAGAAGTCCATCGGAATGGAGTTTCTTCATACGCTTCACTCCAATGTGACCAAGACGACAGTGCCACATATAGGTTGAATTATCGCTTGATTTCAAACGTTTAGCCTCAATGTTATTAATGTGTGTATTTCCACTATCGAGATTCAACAAGAATAGACCATCTATCAAAGGTGCATGTGCATAAAACATATTACTCATATAAATCGAACAACCATTATTCTCGTACTTAAACAAGTAACCGTCTCGCAATAAACAAGATCCCGATATAATGTTCATGCTCAACGCAGACACCAAATAACAATTGTTTAAGTATAAAACTAATCCCGATGGTAGATGAAGGGGTAGCGTGCCGACCGCGATCACATCAACCTTTGATCCGTTTCCCACGCGCATCGTCACCTCGTTCTTCTCTAGCTTCCGTTTATTCTGCAGCACCTGTTTCGAGTTACAAATATGAGCAACCGAACCAGTATCAAATACCCAGGCACTACTACGAGTACTAGTGAGATACACATCAATAACATGTATATCAGATATACCTTTCTTCTTGATGTTGCCGTTCTTCAAATCCGCCAAGTACTTTGGGCAATTCCGCTTCCAGTGACCTTCTCCCTTGCAGTAAAAGCACTCAGTATCAGGCTTAGGTCCAGCCTTGGTCTTCTTCGCCGGCGTGGTAACTTTCTTACCACCCTTCTTGAAGTGTCCCTTCTGCTTAGACTTGCCTTTCTTGAATTTGGTGGTCTTATTGACCAACAACACTTGGTGCTCTTTCTTGATCTCCACTTCTGCAGACTTTAACATAGCAAACAGTTCTGGCAACTGCTTGTTCATGTTCTGCATGTTGTAGTTCATCACAAAATTCTTGTAACTTGGTGGTAGTGATTGGAGGACACGGTAAATCCCCAAAGCATTAGGAATCACTATAGCCAAGCTTTGAAGTTTGTTTGCGTGCCCAGACATCTTAAGCACATGCTCACTGACGGAGCTGCCCTCTTCCATCTTGCAGTTAAAGAACTTTTCAGAAGCCTCATAACTTTCAATTGTCGCATGAGTCTCAAAGATCAATTTGAGATCCTCGACAATATCATATGGGTCTGAATTCTCAAACCTTTTCTGAAGCTCCGATTCCAAACCATACAAGATAGCACACTGAACTATGGAGTACTGATTCTTCCGAGCGAGGTAAACATTCTTTACTTCATCGGAAGCATCAGTTGCAGGTGGGTCACCCAGCGGTGCATCCAGCACATAGGTCAAATTACCAGCTGTGAGGACAATCCTCAAATTGCGGAACCAATCCGCGAAGTTGCTTCCATTGTTTTTCAACTTTTCTTTCTCTAGGAACGCATTAAAATTGATGGTAGGGGCTGCCATTGATCTACAACATATTTGCAATAGTTTAGACTAAGTTTATGACAAATTGAGTTCGAATTAATAATAAAATTAATCTAGGTGAACTCCCACTCAAAACAACATCCCTCACATTGTTTTAGTGATCACACGAACCAAATCCACTACATCAACACCGATCATCACGAGAGTTGATATAGTTTCAATGGCGAACAATCGTCATGTTCATCATATCTACTATATGATTCATGCTTTACCTTTCGGTGATCCGTGTTCCGAGACCATGTCTGTACATGCTAGGCTCGTCAAGATCAAACCTTAGTTTCCGCATGAGCAAATCTGGCTTGCTCACGTTGTATACACTTGCGGAATCTAACACACCCGATCATCACGTGGTGCTTCGAAACAACAAGCTTTAGCAACGGTGCTAACTAAGGGTGAACACTTTATGACTTGAAATTCATGTGCATGAGGGATCATCTTATAATGCTACCATCGTCTACTAAGCAATACAAGATGCATAAAGGATTAACATCACATGCAATTCATAATATGTGATATGATATGGCCTTTCTTCTTTGTGCTTCCGATCTCCATCTTCTAGCACGAACATGATCTCCATCATCACCGGCATTGCATCAAGGTCAATGACGCCTCTCCATGGTTGTTGTCCACCGGCTTCAACTATTACAACTACTTTGAATAGACACGCGGGTCTTAACATAAATTAAAGACAACCATAAGGCTCCTGCCGGTTGCCAACTTACAATAAGGAACATTGCATACATCAAATATAATCACAATCATGGCCATATCACATCACTGCACACCCCTGCAAAACAAAGTTAGACGCCTCTACTTACTTTGCATGTTTTACGTGGTTTGGGGCTTTCAATAAGTGTCGTTCTAACTTACGAACATGAACCACAACATTGATACTACTATTGTTAATCACCCGTTGTAAATTGGATCTTAACTATGCTAGGAGAAATAGGCACCCGCAAAGCCACTTATGCAATACAAGTTGCATGTCGAGCGTGGAGCAAGTCTCATGAACGATGTCATGTAAGGTTAGCCCGGGCCGCTTCATCCCAACATACCGCAAGATGCAAAGTACACAAGAAGCAATCGACAATAAAAGCATCAACGCCCACAATGACCATTGTGTTCTACTCGTGCAACAGATCTACATATAGACACGGCTCTGATACCACTGTAGGGTTTCGTAGCATGGAAAACAAAAAATTTCTATCGCATACAAACAAACAAGCCAAGATCTATCTACTAGATTGTAGCAACGAGTCGATGGAATAACTTACCCTCGAAGATTCCAAAGTGTTTAACGAGAGCGGATTCTCGTGGGTGATGTAGTCGTACTCTTCCCGATCTCAAGATCGTGTAGACAATCCTTCCGGCGCTGCGTTCCGGCAGCGCTCCCGCAGTCGGTCACACGTTCGGTACTCGACGAAGACCTTCCTCTCCCTTGTTCCAGCAGGCAGCGGAGGTTGTAGCACTCTCCTCGCGATTCCGGCAGCACAACGGCGTGGTACCGGAAGTAGAGGGGAGATCTCGCAGGGCTTCGCCTTAAGCCGGAGCGAGTATGGTGGAGTATGAGAGAGCTCCTCGGCAATCTAGAGTTTAGACACACCAAGGAGGAGGTGCTAGAGCCGACGGCTAGGGTTCCGGGGACCCCCAAGTCGGCGGCTAGGGCAAAACCCTAGGGGGCGGCGGCGGCTATGGTGGGCTGCAGCTTCTAGGGTTTGAGGTGAGGGACTTGTGTGTGCTAGGAGGGAGCCCTGCCCCTCCTTATATAGGTGGAGGGGCCGGCGGCCAAGGGGAGGGAGTGGAGTCCCTCCCCAAATCGGCTTGGGTGGTGCGCCGGCTTGGGGAGGAGGACTCCCTCTCCAACTCGGTTTCACCTCCTCCTCCTCTTTTCCACTTTCCAAATTTAGCCGTTTGACTTTTCAATTTAGCTATTTGACTTTTCAAACTAGGATTCGATTAATCCTTTATTTGGAACAGCGATGACACTTAGTACATGATGCAATCATTCCAACTTGCAATGACACATTCATGTACCCCTTCCCCTCCGGAGTGCCGGACATTCTGGAACCTTCTAGAACATTCCCGATGAAAACACCGGAATCATTCCCCAACTCCGAAACGGGACTTTCCTTATATGAATCTTATTCTCCGGACCATTCCGGATCTCCTCGTGATATCCTGGATCCCATCCGAGACTCCGAACAACATTCGGTCTCTTTCTCATCATACCATAACTACTCAAACAACGTCGAATCCTTAAGTGTGTCTCCCTACGGTTCGTGAATTATGCGGACATGATCGAGACACTTCTCCGAACAATCTGAAGTGCCTGACATTCATGTCGGTACAATCATGGAGTCGACTGATACCACTTTCTTTGAGGATATCTTTCCAATGAAAGATAAACCTAACTCATCAAATCTGGAGATACCTAGTTCATCTAATCAGGAATTTGCTACATTCTCTGAACCTACCATTCCAATTGAACACTCCGAAAGTCCTAAGGAGGATGATGATGAAATTCCTAAAAGGAGCAAGAGACAGAGGACTGCAAAGTCCTTTGGTGATGATTTCATTTGTACCTTGTGGATGACACTCCCACTTCTATTTCAGAAGCATATGCATCTCCTGATGCTGACTACTGGAAGGAAGCCATCCATAGTGAGATGAATTCCATCTTAGCTAATGGAACATGGGAGATCACTGATCGCCCTTATGGGTGCCAACCTGTAGGGTGCAAGTGGGTGTTTAAGAAAAAGCTTAGACCTTATGGTACTATTGAGAATTACAAGGCACGGCTTGTGGCCAAAGGATATACTCAAAAGGAAGGCGAAGACTTCTTTGACACTTACTCACCTGTTGCCAGATTGACCACCATTCACGTGTTACTCTCATTGGAGCCTCTCATGGTATTCTCGTTCATCAAATGGACGTTAAGACAGCTTTCCTTAGTGGAGAGTTGGATGAGGAAATTTACATGGATCAGCCAGATGGTTTTGTGGTAAATGGTCAAGAAGGAAAGGTGTGCAAGTTGTTGAAGTCTTTATATGGTCTAAAACAAGCCCCTAAGAAGTGGCATGAGAAGTTCGAAAGAACTTTAACTGCTGCAAGCTTTGTTGTAAATGAAGTTGATAAATGTGTGTACCGTCGCCATGGTGGGGGTGAGGGAGTCATATTTTGTTTGTATGTTGATGACATACTGATTTTCGTAACCAACCTTAATGCAATTAAGGAGGTCAAAGATTTTTTATCTTGTTCCTTTGAGATGAAGGATCTGGGAGTAGCTGATGCCATCCTGAACATCAAGCTATTGAGAGATGATGATGGTGGGATTACATTGCTTCAGTCCCACTATGTGGAAAAGATCTTGAGTCGTTTCGGGTACAGCGACTTCAAGTTTTCTCCTACACCGTATGATCCTAGTGTGTTGCTTCGAAAGAATCGAGGAAATGCTAGAGACCAACTGAGATACTCTCAAATTATTGGCTCGCTTATGTATTTAGCTAGTGCCACGAGGCCTGACATCGCCTTTGCTGTAAGCAAACTCGGTCGATTTGTTTCAAATCTAGGAGATGATCACTGGCATGTTATTGAGAGAGTTATGCGCTATCTAAAAGGCACTGCGAGCTATGGCATACACTATACCGGGTATCCGAGGGTACTAGAGGGTTATAGTGATTCAAATTGGATATCTGATGCTGACGAGATAAAGGCCACGAGTGGATATGTATTCACACTTGCTGGTGGCGCTGTTTCTTGGAAGTCTTGCAAGCAGACCATCTTAACGAGGTCACCTATGGAAGCAGAACTCACAACATTAGACACAACCACTATTGAAGCAGAGTGGCTTCATGAACTCTTGATGAACTTACCTGTGGTTGAAAAACCAATACCCGCAATCCTTATGAACTGCGATAATAAAACTATGATTTTCAAGGTAAATAGTTCTAAGGATAATATGAAGTCATCAAGACATGTGAAGAGGAGACTGGAATCTGTCAGGAAAATGAGAAACTCCGGAGTTATTGCATTGTATTATATCCAAACATCTAAAAACTTGGCAGATCCCTTCACAAAGGGTCTATCACGCAATGTGATAGAAAATGCATCGAAGGAGATGGGTATGAGACCCACAAATTGAGCTTTCCACAGTGGTAAACCACTCTATGTGATCGGAGATCCCATGAATTAGAATTGGGAGACAAGTTGTTGGTTAGCTGAGAGGAAAGTATCCCTACTTTAATAAACCCCACTCCATAAAGATGCAATACTTTCCTATTCTGCATGGCAAACGTCGCAGCCTATGAGAGTAGGGTGTTCTCTAATAAACTCATGAAAGGTCATGGAGTATGACGTATAAGCTCCATCCGTGGGGAAGTTGAAGGGTTTCGCAGCATAGTAAATCAAAAAAATTCTACGGATGCGAATGGGAAAGCCAAGATCTAATCTAGGAGATGAAAACAACGAGAGATATTAGATGAGATCTTCATACCCTTGAAGATTCGCACAGCGGAACGTTCGTCAGAACGTGGGTGATGTAGTCGTACTCGCTTCTCCTCCTCGCGATCCGATCCGATCTAGCACCGCAAGTGGCGATGCCTCCGAGAGATGCACACGTGCAGCACCTCGACGTATCCTCCTTCCTCGGTCCAGAAAGTATGGTGGAGAGACGGATTGGATCTACAACGCGACGGCGCGGTGCAAGTGGTGGAGAGTTTGTGCAGCAGGGCTTCGCCTACACGCAGTCGGGAGGGAGAGAGAGAGAGAGGAGGGCAGCAGGGCGGCTAGGGTTGAGGAGGAGGTGTGTGTGGGGGGGTAGTGCGCCCCAGCCCTAACCCCTCCCCCAAGCCCTAGGCCGGCGGCCAAAGGAGGGAGGAGTGGGGGGCAAGTTTCCCCCTCCCTTCTAGAAGCTCCCCTAGGGTTTCCCCTTGGTTTGGCCGGCTGGGCCCTATGGGGCCTTGTGCCCCTGGCCCAATGTGGCCAGGGCACTCCCTCATAGGCCCATGCCCCCTCCCGGCAGGTGGGGCCACGTTGGTCCCCCTCCGGAAGGTTCTAGAAGCTTCCGGTACAATACCGATTAACCCGAAACAATTCCGAACTCCAAAAACTGCATTGCCTTATATGAACCTTATTCTCCGGACCATTCCGGAACCTCTCGTGATGTCCCGGATCCCATCCGAGACTCCGAACAAAAACTCATAAACCAATTATCCAATATATCCTAGCGTCGAGACACGTTAAGTGTGTGACCCTTCGGGTTTGAGAATATGTAGACATGATCTTCTATCAATAATCAACAACGGGGTCTAGAAACCCATATTGACTCCCACACATTCATCGATGATCATATCGGATGAACCATGATGCCAGGATTCAATCAATCCCATATATATATTCCCTTCGTCTCGCGATATTTTACTTGCCCGAGATTTGATCGTCGGTACCGTCATACCTAGTTCAATCTCGTTCACAGCAAGTACTTTACTCGTTCCGTAATCCGATATCACTTTGTGATTAACTCCTTAACCACATGTTTGCAAGAGGTGTTGATATCGATTACCGAGTGGGCCCGAAGTATATCTCTCCAACTTGGGAGGGACAAATCCCATCTCGATACATACAACCCAACAGATACTTTCCGATCACCTGAGAGACACCTTTATGATCACCCTCTCATAGGATGACGTTGGATGACCTCAAAGCTTTCTTCCGATGCCAGGGAGTTGTATTATCTCATGGTCTAAGGAATACAATATTTGACATAAGAAAAGCTTCGCAAAGATGAACACGATGATACGATCTAATTGCTCCGCTTAGTTTGGGTCCATCCACCATATCATTCTCCCAATGATATGATTTCATTATTAATCGACAACTCATGTTTATGGTTAGGAATCCTTAACCATCATTAATCAATGAGCTAGTCCATAGAGGCATACTAGGGACATGGTGTTGTTCACAAACCACACAAGTATTAAAGTTTCCGCTTAATACAATTCTAGCATGGAATATAAACTTTATCATGAACAAGAATTATAATAATAACATCTTTATTATTGCCTCTAGGGAATAATTCCAACAGTCTCCCACTTGCACTAGAGTCAATAATCTAGTTTACATTTGGCAACAATCTCACACCCATGGCACTAAGGTGCTGATCATGTTTTACACGTGGAAGAGGTTTAGTCAATGGATCTGCGACATTCAGATCTGTATGTACTTTGCTAATCTTCAGATCTCCATCTGCTATATAATCTCGGATTATATGAAACTTACGGTTGATATGCTTGGTCTTTGGATGATATCTTGGTTCCTTAGCAAGTGCTATGGCGCCAGTGTTGTCACACAATATCTCTAGTGGGTCCAATGCACTTGGAACCACGCCAAGCTCAGTGATGAAGTTCCTGATCCAAACTCCTTCACTTGACGCTTCTGCAGCAGCCATGTATTCCGCTTCCACTGTAGATCCCGCGATCACGCTTTGCTTGCAGCTTCTCCAGCTCACAGCTCCTCCATTCAAAATATAAACGTATCCTGTCTGAGATTTAGAATCATCCTTGTCGGTGTCAAAACTAGCATCGACGTAACCTTTTACGACGAGCTGTTCATCACCCCCATAGACTAAGAACATTTCTTTAGTCCTATTCAGGTACTTTAGGATGTTCTTCACAGCTGTCTAGTGTTCCACTCCTGGATCACTTTGGTATCTGCTCGTCAAACTAAGAGCATTAGACACATCCGGTCTAGTACACAGCATGGCATACATGATAGAACCTATGGCCGAGGCATAAGGCACTTTGCTCATAGCTTCCCTATCATTTACCGTAGCTGGACACTGAGCCTTGCTCAATATCTTACCTGACAACATAGGCACTGAACCTTTCTTTGCCTTATCCATTCTGAAACTTTTCAGAACCTTTTCTAGGTATGTACTCTGGCTTAAAGCTATCAGGCGTCTTTGTCTATCTCTATAGATTTTGATGCCCAATATATAAGCAGCTTCACCTAGGTCTTTCATTGAAAAACACTTGTTCAAATAACTCTTCACATCGTTAAGCATGTTAATGTCATTTCCAATAATCAATATGTCATCCACATATAGTACCAGAAATGTCACCGAGCTCCCACTCACTTTCTTGTAGATACAAGCTTCGTAGCAATTTGGAACATATCCAAAGCTCTTGATCACTTGATCAAAACGAAGGTTCCAACTCCGAGATGCTTGCTTCAGTCCATAAATGGAACGCTGAAGTTTGCATACTTTATCATCATCCTTAGGATCGACAAAACCTTCGGGTTGCATCATATACAACTCTTCATCAATGTTGCCATTGAGGAACGCAGTCTTGACATCCATCTGCCATATTTCATAATCATGAAACATAGCAATTGCTAATAAAATCCGAATGGACTTAAACATCGCTACGGGAGAGAAAGTCTCATCGTAGTCAACACCTTGAACTTGTCTAAAACCTTTTGCGACAAGTTGTGCTTTATAGACGGTAACATTACCATCCGCGTCCGTTTTCTTCTTGAAGATCCATTTGCACTCAACGGCCTTTCGGTCGCTAGGAGGGTCCACCAAAGTCCATACTTGGTTTTCTCTCATGGATCCCAATTCGGATTTCATGGCTTCTAGCCATTTCTCAGAGTCTGGGCTCATCATTGCTTCCTCATAGTTCATAGGTTCACTGTCTTCTACCAACAAGACAGTCAAGACAGGGTTGCCGTACCACTCAGGAGGGGCACGTGACCTTGTCGACCTGCGACGTTCAGTAGCAGCATCGTCCGAAGCTTCATGATCCTTGTCATTAGCTTCCTCTATTGTTGGTGCAGGCGGCACTGGAACAATTTCAAGTGCTGCGCTACTCTCCAATTCAAGAGAAGGTTCAACAACCTCGTCTAGCTCTACTTTCCTCCCACTCACTTCTTTCGAGAGAAACTCCTTCTCAAGAAAGGAACCGTTCTTTGCGACAAACACTTTGCCTTCGGTTCTGTGATAGAAGGTATACCCAATAGTTTCCTTAGGGTATCCTATGAAGACGCATTTCTCCGCTTTGGGTTCGAGCTTGTCCGGCATCAACCTTTTGACGTAAGCTTCGCATCCCTAAACTTTAAGAAACGACAACTTAGGTTTAGCACCAAACCACAGTTCATACGGTGTCGTCTCAACGAATTTAGATGGTGCCCTATTTAAAGTGAATGCAGCGATTTCTAATGCATAACCCCAAAATGATAACGGCAAATCGGTAAGAGACATAATCGATCAGACCATATCTAATAGGGTTCTCCACTTCATTCTGAAATTCTTTGAACTTTTCAAATGTTTCAGATTTATGTTTCATTAAATAGATATACCCATATCTACTTAAGTCATCGGTAAAAGTGAGAAAATAGCGATATCCACCGCGCGTCGAAACACTCATCGGTCCGCATACATCGGTATGTATGATTTCCAACAAGTCCGTTGCTCGCTCCATCATACCGGAGAACAGGGTTTTGATCATCTTGCCCATGAGGCATGGTTCGCATGTGTCAAATGATTCAAAATCAAGAGACTCCAAAAGTCCATCAGAATGGAGTTTCTTCATGCGCTTTACACCAATATGACCTAGATGACAGTGCCACAAATAAGTAGTATTATCACTATCTACTTTGCATCTCTTAGCCTCAATGTTATGGATGTGTGTTTCATCCCTTTCGAGATTTAGAAGAAATAAACCATTCACAATAGGTGCATGACCATAAAAGATGTTACTCATATAAATAGAACAACCATTATTCTCCGATTTAAATGAATAACTGTCTTGCAATAAACACGATCCAGAAATAATGTTCATGCTCAACGCAGGCACATAATAACATTTATTGAGGTTTAAAACTAATCTCGAAGGTAAAACTAAGGAGAGCGTGCCGACGGCCATCACATCAACTCTTGATCCGTTGCCAACGCGCATCGTCACCTCATCCCTCGCAAGCCGCCGTCTAATCCGTAGCTCCTGTTTCGAGTTACAAATATTAGCAACTGAACCAGTATCAAATACCCAGGCACTACAACGAGGGCTAGTAAGGAAAACATCAATAACATGTATATCAAATATACCTTTGATGGTGCCAGCCTTCTTGTCCGCTAAGTACTTCGAACAGTTGCGCTTCCAGTGACCCTTGTCCTTGCAATAGAAGCACTCAGTGTCCGGCTTGGGTCCAGACTTGAGCTTCTCTCAGCAGGGGCAACGCGCTTGCCGCCACCTTTCTTGAAGGGCTTCTTTGCACCCTTACCTTTCTTGAAGGTGGGGGGCTTGTTGACCATCAACACATGATTATCCTTTTTGATGTCCACCTCCGCAGCCTTCAGCTTTGCGAAGAGCTCGGTGATCGTATCAGTGGAACCAATCTGATTGTGAGTCACTACAAAACTTGTGTAGCTGGGAGGGAGTGATTGCAGAACCCTGTCAATCTTGAGCTCCTCTGGAATCTTGCAGTCCAGTTGCTCAAGGCGTTGAGTGTAGCCCGACATCTTAATGGCGTGCTCACTAACGGAACTCCCTTCATCCATCTTGCAGTTAAAGAACTTCTCAGAGATCTCATATCTCTCAGAACGGGCCTGAGTTTGAAACATGGTTTTCAGCTCCTCGAGAATCTCAAAGGGCCCGGGATAGTCTTCAAAACGATTTTGAAGGTCTGATTCCATAGCAAACAACATGGTGCTCTTAGTCACACCATAATCATCTTTGCGCGACTGATAGACAGCTTTCTCATCAGCCGGCGCATCTACAGCAGGGGCGTCACCTAACGCATTCTCAAGGACATAGTCCTTTTGACCGCCAGAGAGAATGATTCTCAGATTGCGGAACCAGTTGGTGAAGTTAGACCCATTGTTTTTAAGCTTTTCCTTCTCAGCAAAAACGTTGAAGTTGAAGTTGGACTTAGCCATTTGATCTACAATGTTTGCAAGTACAAATTAGACTATGTTCATGATAACTAGTTCAACTTTTAATCAAATTACTAGATGAACTCCCACTAAATTCAACATCCCTCAAGTTGTTTAGTGAACATGATCCAAATTCACCACACCTAATCCGATCTTCATGAGAAGAGATGTGGTTTCAATGGTGGACAACGAAGTGTCGATCATATCATTCATATGACTCATGTTTAACCTTTTGGTTCATGTGTTCCGAGGCCATGTCTGTACATGCTAGGCTCGTCAAGTCAAACCCAAGTATTTCCGCGTGTGCAAAACTGGCTTGCACCCATTGTATGTGAACGTAGAGTCTATAGCACCCGATCATCACGTGATGCTTGGACACGACGAACTTTCGCAACGGTGCATACATGGGGAGAACATAGTTTTATCTTGATCTTTAAGTGAGGAATCATCTTATAATGCTACCGTCGCGATCTAAGCATAATAAGATACATAAAAGGATAAACATCACATGCATATAACTTTATGTGACATGGTATAGCCAATCTTCGCGCAATGATCTCCATCTTGTGCGTGCCGGCATGATCTCCATCACTCCACCATGATTGCCTCCACCACGAATAGCAACTACAACTATTGCTAACTACTTAGCGATAAAGTGAAACTATTACATGGCGTATAAGAAGTTGACACACAGGTCATACACAATTATAAAGACAACCATATGGCTCCTGCCGGTTGTGTAATCATCGACATGCAAGTCGTGAAACATTACAAAACATGATCATCGCATACAATATACACATCACATCTTGGGCCATACCATATCACAGAAAACACTCCCTGCAAAAACAAGTTAGACGCCTCTACTTTGTTGTTGCATGTTTTACGTGGCTTATAGGAGTAGCAACTAAGAACGATTCTTACCTACGAAAAGCCACAACGATGATATTATGGTTGCCAAACTCCGGTGTAAATCCCATGACAACTATAGTGAGAGAAACTGGCATCCACCAGCCGCATGTGTGGAACAAGCCACACGTCAAGTGCGGAGCCGGTCTCGCGAACGACGTCGCGTAAGGTTGGCCTAGACCGCTTCAATCTCACTATCCCGCGTCATAAGAAGAACACAAACAAGACGCTTGCAACAGAAAACATCAACGCCCGCAACAACCATGTTGCGTTCTACTCGTGAAACACATCTACGCATAGATCTAGCTCTCATACCACTGAAGGGTTTCGCAGCATAGTAAATCAAAAAAATTATACGGATGCGAACGGGAAAGCCAAGATCTAATGTAGGAGATGCAAACAACGAGAGATATTAGATGAGATCTTCATACCCTTGAAGATTCGCACAGCGGAACGTTCGTCGGAACGTGGGTGATGTAGTCGTACTCGCTTCTCCTCCTCGCGATCCGATCCGATCTAGCACCGCAAGTGGCGATGCCACCGAGAGATGCACACGTGCAGCACCTCGACGTCTCCTCCTTCCTCGGTCCAGCAAGTATGGTGGAGAGACGGATTGGATCTACAACGCGACGGCGCGGTGCAAGTGGTGGAGAGTTTGTGCAGCAGGGCTTCGCCTACACGCAGTCGGGAGGGAGAGAGAGAGCAGGGCAGCAGGGCGGCTAGGGTTGAGGAGGAGGTGTGTGTGTAGGGGGGGTGCGCCCCATCCCTCCATATATAGAGGGGTGGGTGCCAGCCCTAACCCCTCCCCCAAGCCCTAGGCCGGCGGCCAAAGGAGGGAGGAGTGGGGGGCAAGTTTCCCCTTCCCTTCTAGAAGCTCCCCTAGGGTTTCCCCTTGGTTTGGCCGACTGGGCCCTATGGGGCCTTGTTCCCCTGGCCCAATGCGGCCAGGGCACTCCCTCATAGGCCCATGCCCCCTCCCGGCAGGTGGGGCCACGTTGGTCCCCCTCCGGAAGGTTCTAGAAGCTTCCGGTACAATAACGATTAACCCGAAACAATTCCGAACTCCAAAAACTGCATTGCCTTATATGAATCTTATTCTCCGGACCATTACGGAACCTCTCGTGATGTCCCGGATCCCATCCGAGACTCCGAACAAAAACTCATAAACCAATTATCCAATCTATCCTAGCGTCGAGACACGTTAAGTGTGTGACCCTTCGGGTTCGAGAATATGCAGACATGATCTTCTATCAATAATCAACAGCGGGGTCTGGAAACCCATATTGACTCCCACACATTCATCGATGATCATATCGGATGAACCACGATGCCAGGATTCAATCAATCCCATATATATATATTCCCTTCGTCTCGCGATATTTTACTTGCCCGAGATTTGATCCTCGGTACCGTCATACCTAGTTCAATCTCGTTCACAGCAAGTACTTTACTCGTTCCGTAATCTGATATCACTTTGTGATTAACTCCTTAACCACATGCTTGCAAGTGGTGTTGATATCGATTACCGAGTGGTCCCGAAGTATATCTCTCCAACTTGGGAGGGACAAATCCCATCTCGATACATACAACCCAACAGGTACTTTCCGATCACCTGAGAGACACCATTATGATCACCCTCTCATAGGATGACGTTTGATGACCTCAAAGCTTTCTTCCGATGCCAGGGAGTTGTATTATCTCATGGTCTAAGGAATACAATATTTGACATAAGAAAAGCTTCGCAAAGATGAACACGATGATACGATCTAATTGCTCCGCTTAGTTTGGGTCTGTCCACCATATCATTCTCCCAATGATATGATTTCATTATTAATCGACAACTCATGTCTATGGTTAGGAAACCTTAACCATCATTAATCAATGAGCTAGTCCATAGAGGCATACTAGGGACACGGTGTTGTTCACAAACCACACAAGTATTAAAGTTTCCGCTTAATACAATTCTAGCATGGAATATAAACTTTATCATGAACAAGAATTATAATAATAACATCTTTATTATTGCCTCTAGGGCATAATTCCAACAGAAGTCCCACGGTAGCCTAGTATCGGTCAAGAATTTTTGTGAAGCTAGGTTAGCAGCAAACTTGCAGTTCAAGGCATAGTCCACTGTACAAGTTGCAGCCTAGTATAACTTAAAGCTCTAGGTGGAAGTTCAACTTAACAGTCTGCACTACAGTACCGGTATATAAACAATTTTTTGGAACCAGAGGCAAACTTCATGTGCCTCTGGGATCTGGTGGGGGTTGTTGGAATTTTTGCCTAAATAGGCCCACCCATTTATTATATGCCAATAAATTTGTGAAATCCTAGAGGCCCATTTGGCCCATTCATGCAAGGCAAGAGCTGGGACAAATTTTTAGTCCCACATTGCTAGTTGAGTGGAAGTTGGACCAACTTATAAGGTGAGCTCTTACACCACTTGTACGAGCTTGAGAAGAGAAGACATATACATGCGCGCTCCTCCTCCTCGCTCGCCTCGTCACGACGCGCGCGCGCCGCGGGTTGCGGGAATCTTGCCGAGCCGAGCTTTATTTTACCACGCATGAATGGTATATGAAGAGTGGAGGCTGTTCCGGTGGGCTGCCGCCTATTCGCTTCAACTTCTGTTTGTTCGTTTTATCTCCTATGTGTGCCTATATAAGAGATAGGTCACGCCTCCAGTTCCAGAGCACTACGCTACTTAGATCTTCCCCATCCCGTCTTGCGGCGTGCACCGCGAGCCGGGACAGTAGGCCTCCGAGACCCCATTGCTTCGAGTCCTGTACGGGAGAAGGGCGATAAGGTTTTTGGGGAGCACTATCGGCGCGACTACTGGCTTCGTCACGGACTCTCTCACGGATAGCGACGTATTCCCCGACGAGGACTTCTTCCCCGACATCAGCACCCTCTTCCTCGACGACATGGCTAACGACGGTTCCAACACCGGCGGTTCCTCTGCTGCTACTGCCGTGTATATTTTGTTTCTCCACCTTGATCTGATCGCATCTAAAGTTTTACGCCTTGCAGTCTGTTTAGTTATATGCCTTAATATGTATTCTCTATATTTCATATGATTAGTATATTGCCTATTATTCTAATCATGTTTTATCTAGTGTTTATTATGGGTAATTCGCTTGGTAAATTGCTCTTTTATTCAACAATCCAAAAACCTTATTTCAGGCAATTTGCCCCAAGTGGCTTTGTTGCTTCTATGAAACCACCTGTGTTCGAAGGTGTCAATTACAAACGATGGCGTGGGAGAGTAGTGCTCTGGATTCAGACCATGAGCTGCTATAACAACATCTATGTCGCACCTGAGGGAGAACTTAATCCCACTCAGGAAGAGGCGTTCCAAAAACTTGATACCACTTTCAAGGCTGCCTTGATCATCATTCTTGGCGACAATATTGTCGATTCATATCTGTCATTTAGCAATGGCAAGGATATGTGGGATGCGCTCGAGAGAAAATTTGGAGTCTCCGATGCTGGTAGTGAACTGTATGTCATGGAACAATTCTATGATTATAAGATGGTTGAGGACCGCCCCGTTGTGGAGAAGGCTCATGAGATACAGTCACTTGCCAGGGAGCTTCAACACTTCACTTGTGTGTTACCGGACAAGTTTGTTGCCGGAGGCTTATTGCCAAACTTCCCCAGTCATGGAGGAATTTTGCTACTTCTCTGAAGCACAAGAGACAAGAGTTCTCCTTGACGGATCTCATTGGGACTCCTGATGTGGAAGAAAAGGCGAGAGCAAAAGACACACGTGCTCGAGGTATCGAGGGAGGTTCTAATGCCAATATGGTACAGAAAAGGAACTTCTAGCCTCACAAGTTCAAGAACAAAGGCAAGTTTGACGGCAAAGGAAAGTTCGATGGAAAGAACAAGGCCTCACAGTCTACCAGCTTCAAGAAGAAGACTGATAAGAAGAAAGGTGCTTGTCATGTGTGCGGTGATCCTGATCATTGGCCTCCTGCTTGTCCCAACCGCTTTAACAAGTGCCATCATGGGAAGGGCAGCAATACTACTAATGTTGTCATGGACGACGTTGAGATGAAAGATGTTGGGTATGGTATATTACCTATTGTTCTTTTATTATGTCATTCTCCTGATTGGTGGAATGACACGGGCGCTAATGTACATGTATGTTCTGATATTTCCATGTTTTCTTTATATCAGGTCAGAGGGACTCAAACCATGCTGATGGGGAACGGTTCGCATGCTTCTATTCATGGTGTTGGTACGGTCGATCTGAAGTTCACTTCGGGAAAGACCGTGCTCCTGAAGAACGTGCATCATGTTCCCTCAATAAATAAAAATCTTGTTAGCGGATCTCTTCTGTGTCGAGATGGCTACACGATTGTATTCGAGTCCAATAAATTTGTAATTTCGAAGTATGAAACCTTTGTTGATAAAGTCTATGAGTACGGATGCTTGTTCCGCTTATCTCTGTCAGACATTTGTAATAAAGTTGTTAATCATATTTACACGAATTTTGAATCAAATGTCTGGCACTCTCGTCTTTATCATATTAATTTTGGTCGTATGACACGACTAGCCAAAATGAATTTAATCCCTGATTTTACAACTGTTAAGGGATCTAAGTGCCAAGTCTGCGTGCAAGCTAAACAACCTCGCAAGTCACATACGACTGCAGAAGTGAGAAATTTGACACCACTAGAGCTCATACATTCTGGTCTTTGTGAGATGAATGGTCTGTTGACAAAAGGTGGAAAGAAATATTTCATGACTTTGATCGATGACTCTACGAGATATTGTCATGTGTATCTTCTGAAATCAAAAGATGAGGCTTTGAGTTTCTTCAAAATCTATAAAGCTAAGGCAGAAAATCAACTTGATCGAAAGATTAAGAGGCTTAGGTCTGATCGCGGTGGAGAGTATTTTTCCAACGAGTTTGATTCCTATTTTGCGGAATATGGCATAATTCATGAGAGGACGTCTCCCTACTCACCTTAGTCAAATGGAGTAGCCAAAAGAAAGAACCGTACTCTAATAGATTTGGTTAACGCCATGTTAGACACATCGGGTCTTTCTAAGGAATGGTGGGGGAGGCACTATTGACTGTGTGTCATGTCCTAAACCGAGTTCCCACAAAGAACAAAGAAATTACTCCATTCGAAGAATGGGAGAAGAAAAGATTAAAACTCTCTTACTTACGTACGTGGGGTTGTTTGGCAAAGGTTAATGTACCAATCCCCAAGAAGCGCAAGCTTGGACCAAAAACCATTGATTGTGTTTTTCTGGGCTATGCTTTTCATAGCATTGGTTATAGATTTTTGATAGTAAAATCTGAAGTGCCTGACATTCATGTCGGTACAATCATGGAGTCGACTAATACGACTTTCTTTGATGATATAGTGATTCAAATTGGATATCTGATGCTGACGAGATAAAGGCCACGAGTGGATATGTATTCACACTTGCTGGTGGCGCTGTTTCTTGGAAGTCTTGCAAGCAGACCATCTTAACGAGGTCACCTATGGAAGCAGAACTCACAACATTAGACACAGCCACTATTGAAGCAGAGTGGCTTCATGAACTCTTGATGAACTTACCTGTGGTTGAAAAACCAATAACCGCAATCCTTATGAACTGCGATAATCAAACTATGATTTTCAAGGTAAATAGTTCTAAGGATAATATGAAGTCATCAAGACATGTAAAGAGGAGACTGAAATCTGTCAGAAAAATAAGAAACTCCGGAGTTATTGCATTGTATTATATCCAAACATCTAAAAACTTGGCAGATCCCTTCACAAAGGGTCTATCACGCAATGTGATATAAAATGCATCGAAGGAGATGGGTATGAGACCCACAAATTGAGCTTTCCATAGTGGTAAACCACTCTATGTGATCGGAAATCCCATGAATTAGAATTGGGAGACATGTTGTTGGTTAGCTGAGAGGAAAGTATCGCTACTTTAATAAACACCACTCCATAAAGATGCAATACTTTCCTATTCTGCATGACATGTTGATTTATTATCTTAATGTGTTTTAAGTGGCTTATGCTTAGCAAAGATGTTGTCCTGCAGAACATCTATTGAAGAACACACCTATATGAGTCTGACTGTTAAAACTTTGCAGTCTATGAGAGTAGGCTGCTCTCTAATAAACTCATGATAGGTCATGGAGTATGACGTATAAGATCCATCCGCGGGGAAGTCCCACTGTAGCCTAGTATCGGTCAAGACTTTTTGTGAAGCTAGGTTCGCAGCAAATTTGCAGTTCAATGCATAGTCCACTATACAAGTTGCAGACTAGTATAACATAAAGCTCTAGGTGAAAGTTCAACTTAACAGTCTCCACTACAATACCGGTATATAAATAATGTTTTGGAACCAAAGGCAAACTTCATGTGCCTCTAGGATCTGGTGGGGGATTGTTGGAATTTTTGCCTAAATAGGCCCAGCCCATTTATTATATGCCAATAAATTCCTGAAATCCTAGTGGCCCATTTGGCCCATTCATGCAAGGCAAGAGCTGGGACAGATGTTTAGTCCCACATTGCTAGTTGAGTGGAAGTTGGACCAGCTTATAAGGTGAGCTCTTCCACCACTTGTACGAGCTTGAGAAGATAAGACATATACACGTGTGCTCCTCCTCTTCCTCGCTCGCCTCGCCACGCCACGCCTCGCCTCGTCACGTCATGACGCGCACGCGTCGCGGGTTGCGGGTTGCGGGAATCGAGCACGCGCGGGTTGCGGGTTGCGGGAATCGAGCCGTGCTCGAGTGGACATAAATAAATACGAACTGAGTGTAGGCTGTCCTGTGGGCTGTCGCCTGTTCGCTTCAACTTCTGTCTGTTCGTTTCATCTCCTGTGCAACCTTTCTGTCTTCCCCTCTGCGTGGCTATATAAGAGAGAGGTCACGCCTCCTCTCAGATACACTGCCACACATCCTTTGCGCCTCCAGTTACAGAGCACTGTGCTACTTAGATCTTCCCCATCCAGTCTTGCGGTATGCACCATGAGCCGGGACAGTAGGCCTCCGAGACCCCGCTGCTTTGAGTCCTATACGGGAGAAGGACGATAAGGTTTTTGGGGAGCTCTATCGGCGCGACTACTGGCTTCGTCACGGACCCTCTCTCACGGATAGCGACTGCGGCGACGTCTTCCCTGACGAGGACTTCTTCCCCGACATCAGCACCCTCTTTCTTGATGACATGGCTAACGACGGTTCCAACGCCGGCGGTTCCTCTACTGCTACTGCCGTGTATATTTTCTTTCTCAACCTTGATCTGATCGCATCTAAAGTTTTACGCATTGAGGTCTGTTTAGTTACATGCCTTAATATGTATTTGCTATTTCACATGATTAGTATATTGCCTATTATTCTAATCATGTTTTATCTAGCGTTTATTATGGGTAATTCGCTTGGTAAATTGCTCTTTTATTCAACACTATAAACCTGACGAGATCTATCTTGTAAACACTTGTATGATCTTGTGATCACACCACCAATAAAGTATAAGGGAACTTCACCACTGTAATATTTGTCTCTTTGACCCAAACCTACTGACTTGAGCCATTTGCCGAACAAATAAACTCTCTTTCAATATTTGAAAGTGAGACTGTTTTGGGATCGTGAACACTATCCTTTGTCATCTGTCTCGACAACCTTTTTCTCTTATCTTCAATACCAAACAAATTACTAAAAAGATGTTGTATTGTTAAGTGTGTGACCCGTAGGTTTTGGGCATATGTGGACACACCAGAACACTTTCTGATAATAATCAACATCGGACTCTTGGTATCTATAATGGTTCCATATATCCACGAAGATCTTTTATCGTGTGATCCACAAGTATTTGTCTATTAGAGTTTATCATTACATCTCGATACTTTATGTAACCCTAGGAAAAACTATTATGTTATTCTTGTTAACATGGTATGTACTCTTTTCTTGTTGCATATTTTAAATGTCCATGCGACTAACACCTTGATCACGTGTCTGGACAGACGATGACGGACATCATAGTACCGAGAGGGCCTAGAGTGTATCTTTCCATCCTCGTAGTAGTAATTCCCAATCTCAACATATTTATAGCATCAATATACTTTCGATAGACACATAATCAGATTTTATAGTTACCCACTTATGGATCAATATTTGGCTTCGTAGAGCATATCATTCGGTAACCTAGTTAACAATATTCTCATGGTCGAATGAAACTTGTAAACGTTAATATTATACTTTGAGGAAACACCGACAACATATTGATAAAGTGTTTCATGGTACATCTACGGGGTCTATCCAACAACATTGTTCTCACACATTATCGGTTTTTTTGTAACTCATTACATATACCTGTCAGGAATATGCAACATGTATTCCTCTGGGGGCCAAAGGCCACAATATATAGTACATGTATAGGTGGAAATATGCAGGAAGACCCCCTAACAAGTGGGGACATACAATATACAAATATACATCTAACACCCCCCCTCAAACTCATGGTGGCTCCATAACACTGAGTTTGGAGAGAAAGAATGTATGCTGCGCAATGGTCTGTACCTTCGTAAAGAAATCCGCCAACTGTAACTCTGAAGACACATACTGAAGCGCAATAACCCGAGCCTGCACCTAAGCACGTGTATAGAAAGCATCAACACCAATATGCTTGGTAAGCTCATGCTTGACCGGATCACGTGCAACACTAATAGCACCTGTACTGTCAGACAAAACCAGAGTGGGTGTGGTAATAGAGACCCCAAAATCCGCAAGTAACCACCGTAACCAGGTCACCTCAGCAGTCAACAAGGCCATAGCACGCAACTCAGCCTCAACACTCGAACGGGAAACCGCTGTTTGTTTCTTCGTCTTCCAAGCAATAAGCGAACCACCAAGAAACACACAGTAAGCAGAAAGTGAACAGTGATCCAAAGGATCACTCGCCCACGTAGCGTCCGAATAGCACTGGAGCTGGAGGGAGCTGGAACGAGTAAAGAAAAGGCGACGAGTGATCGTACCACGAAGATAACGAAGAACACGGAGAAGATGACTATAGTGAACAGTGGTAGGAGCAGAAACAAACTGACTCAGAATATGAACAGGATAAGAGATGTCAGGACGAGTGACAGCAAGATAAACAAGACTCCCAACAAGATGACGATAACGTGTCGGATCAGGAAGAGGATCACCATCAGTAGGGTGAAGCTTAACATTAAGCTCCATAGGGGTCTCAACGCGCTCATCCCCAAGAGCAGCACGGGCAAGAAGATCCTGAATATACTTTTCCTGGGAGATGTAAAAGCCATATGCAGTGGAGGAAACCTCAATCCCAAGAAAGTATCAAAGAGGACCAAGATCAGTCATAAGAAACTGATCACAAGGATGAGCCTTAACTAAAGCGATATACTCAGAATCATCACCAGTAATGATCATATCATCAACATAGAGAAGAAGAGTGCGTCCACGAGGAGAAGTGTGAACAAACAGCGCTAGATCATGAGCACTAGGGGAGAAACCAGCAGCAGTCACTACAGAGGCAAAGCGCTTAAACCAGGCACGAGGAGCCTGTTTGAGGCCATAAAGAGAACGACGAAGACGACAAACCATCCCCACGGGAACAGAATAACCAGGAGGAGGCTGCATATAAACCTCCTCACTCAACTCACCATTGAGGAAGGCGTTCTGAACATCAAGCTGGGACACAGACCAGTGACGAACAGAAGCAACAGCAAGAAGAGTACGCACAGTGGTAATATGAGCCACAGGAGCAAAGGTCTCATCATAATCACGACCATGCTCCTGCTGAAAACCACAAGCCACAAGATGCGCTTTATAGCACTCAAGAGATCCATCAGAGCGGGTCTTAATCTTATAGACCCACTTACACGTGATAGGACGAACACCAGGAGGGGGAGAGACAAGATCCCAGGTGCCAGTGCGCTCAAGCGCAGCAATCTCCTCAGCCATGCTGCCATTCAGGACGATGCTTAGCATTCCGATAAGAAGTCGGCTCGGAGGCAATAGAAAGACCATACTGACTAGGAGAGTAACGGTTGGGGGCACGACGCTGACAAACAGGACGAGTAGAAGGAGGCTCATCAGAGGAAGACGACTCAGGAGACGACAATGAGGAAGAAGGAATAGCAGAGGAAGGCTCCGGAGAACTAGGAGAACTAGACGGAGCAGAGGAGAATGGTGTCGAAGAAGAGACATCAGGGGGAGGGGATCCTAAAGAAGACACAACAGGAGTAGAAGGACGTGTGTTAGGAAAAAGAAGAAAAGAGATATCTTCCACCGGGTAGGTACCAGCGGTAGGACGAGGATAGAAAGGACGTGACTCATCAAAAGTAACATCACGAGAGATACGCATCCGATGACCAATAGGGTCCCAACAGCGATAGCCCTTATGCTCATCACTGTATCCAAGGAAGACACACTCAACAGACTGAGCGGTCAGTTTGGTGCGTTCGTGAGGAGCAAGGAGAACATAGCAAACACATCCAAACAAGCGAAGCATGGAGTAGTCTGGAGAATGTCCAGATAGACGCTCAAGAGGAATACCACCCTGCAAAGCGGCAGAGGGCTGAATATTGATGAGGTAAGTCGACGTAGCAACAACCTCAACCCAGAAATGTGGAGGAAGGGAAGAAGCAATCATCATGGCACGAGTGGTCTAAAGAAGATGGCGATGCTTACGCTCAGCAACGCCATTCTAGGCATATGCGCCAGGACATGAGAACTGAGTAAGGGTACCCTGCTCAGCAAGAAGCCAAGAACACCTCGCGACATCTGAGAGATATACTCACCAGTAGAATCAGCGCGAAACACACGAATGGGTGTAGAATATTAAGTATGGACCATGGCCGCAAAACGCTTATATATGGAGAGCACTTCACTGCGAGAGCGCATAAAATACAACCAAGTGTAACGACAAAAATCATCGATGAATAAAATATAGTAGCGATGGCCTCCTTTCAAAGCGAAAGGAGCCGGACCCCAAACATCAGAATGAACTAAATCAAAAGGTCGCTGAGATACAGACGCGCTAGTAGGGTAGGGAAGCTGAATTTGTTTGCCCAACCTACAACCCTGACAATGTAAAGACCCATCTCCTGAGACAGACCCTAGAAGACCACGATGAACTAATGACGATATGCGAGAGTCATAAAGGTGACCAAGACGATGATGCCACTGCTGAAAGGAGCTGGTAGCAGAGGCGACGACCGGGCAAGAACTGACAGATGAAGTGGCAGCGGAAGGAACACGAAGCCAGTCTAACTCCCAAAGCCCTGAAGAATCATGGTTGCGAGGGCCAGCTCCAACCAGGGCCTGTGTGCGACGGTCCTTAACAACACAAGAATCGGCATCAAGAATGACGCGACAACCAGAGTTAGTAAGCTGGCTAGCAGAGAACAGATTCATCTTAAGACGAGGAACATGAGAAATATCAGGAACAGAAAAATAAGAAGTAGAAAGGGTGCCCCGACTAGAAATAGGAAGAGAGGTACCATCGGCCGTGAGAACACGGACAGGAGAGGGGAGATAACGAAGAGAGGACAGAAAAGAAGACTCAGAGGTCATATGAAAAGAAGCTCCAGAATCCAGATACCACGGAGATGTACCTGACTGTGTAGAAGGTGGTGGTCGCGCAGTGCCTGAAGAATCAGTCACAGAACCAGCAGTGCCCGTCGAAGAAGAGGCTATAGCAGCAAGAAGACCACGAAGACTCCTGATAATGTCCTGATCAGAGAGAGCAACTGCTGAAGATCCGGAAGGAGCCGACTGCCCACGAGCCTAGTGCTGCTGATGTAAACTGGGATCCCGTGTATAACAGATGGCCCAAGTGTGGCCATCCTTGTTGTAGTAAGAGCAGTGACGAAGAGAACCACGGCGACCCTGACCACGAGCCTGCTGGTGCTGACTCTGGCCCTAAGATTGCTGGTGCTGAAGCTGACCCTGAGACTGCTGGTGCTGAAGCGGACCCTGACCTGGAGGAGTGGGTAGTATCGGCGGCGGCACAGAGGACCGCGGTTGAGCAGGCGGCAGAGGAGGACCATGAGTAGCAAGCACAGACGGTACCGCAAGAAGACCAGCACCACGGAGACGAGTCTCCTCAGCCCGAAGCTCAGACAACATCGCAGAGAGCGGAACACGACCACGGGCATTCAACTGAGCACGGCGGGGCTCGAACTCCTGGCGGAGCCGAGACAGAAACTCATTGATGCGGTGGAACTCCAAATCCGAGCGCACAATCTGGCAACACGGACATGTGCCACAAACAGTAGTACGGAGAGAATCAAGCTGATGCCAGATAGCAGCACTCTGAGTATAGAACTCATCAATAGTGGAATCACCCTGCTGAAGAGCATGCTCCTGGAGAACAACGGACAGGTAAAGAGCATCCCCAGACGGCTGATAGCGCTGACGAAGATGTGCCCACTGAGCGGCAACAGTAGGGAGACTCATGAACTCAGCAGCAAACTGGGGCAGAACACTGGAGGTGAGGACAGCAGCAGCACGAGCATCCTCATCGACCCACTGAGTGTAGGCAGTCAGATCATGGCGATAGGCCTCGAGATCAGAAGAGTACTGCTTGAACTTCAGGTCATAAGCAGCAACAACACTATCATCGGCACTCTGAGCAGCATCCTTAGCCTCCTGAGAAGCATCAGCACCGAGAACAATCGGCGTCGGCGGAAGAGGAGTCACAGGAGCATGGGGGGCACGGCGGACAGGGGACCTCGCCGGAGAGCACACCCCAAAGACGGAGACCGCGCATGTGAACGCGCATAAAGGCAGCAAAATCAGGATAATTCGCGCCATCGAAGATCACCGGGCAGCGAGGAATCGCAACATAACCCGATAAAAAAGACATAGCTTTCTCTCTTTTTTTTCACACCGGGCAGCGAGTACATGACCAACGTGAATCTTGCACGGAAGGTTATGTCATGTAGTGAGGTTTGCACTCACGGTTCAGAACCTCACCAAAAGTTCTCGCTTGCTTGAGCAAAATCATAGCTGCATGCAAAGATCAATAATTATTCTTTAATTTGGGCATATGGGATTAAAATTCATAATTGGTAAAACACTGCAAAAATACAAGATTGAAAAACACAAGATCTTTTTTTTAACATGGTATAGATGAATGCTAGTAGACACAAAAAATAAAAGTCAATCAACACAAAAAATGTATAATTAGGATGTTGTTATGCCACTGAAGACCTCGGCCTTGTTTTTTTTCATGTGTAGAAATTTCAAAAGGAGGTCAAATGCATTGTAAAATTCTACCGTTTATATTCTTGAAACTGATAACAAAGAAAAATTCATGTGTTTAATACTGCCACATAGGGTGAAACATCATGTTATTCATCCACTTCTGCTTTAACCCAAACATGCCCTTACAGTCGAACAAATATGCAATGGGATAAATTAACTCCTCAAGTCCCAATTGGCAATTTAGACGTTTTTTTGCATATATTCTTTCCAGCCTAAAATACGTTGCATACAATTTTTGGTCAAATTAAACAAAAAATATACCGTCAACAGTATTTACACTTGGTCAAATTTTACAAACATTGTCTTAGGAAAGAATATATTTTAGGAGTGATTGAGTAATGCTTTTCTTTGATAAAATATAACGGGTCTAACCAGCGATGTGCTCTGGATATGCTACTGGTGGTTGCGGCAATCTCTCGCCATCTGACACGTGATCGAACACACAAACACGCACATGCTTTTCGCCTGTGAAAGCTACACTCACTCACTCTCTTTCTTTTCTTTCACGCGATTCGGGATAAGGACTTTGCCCACCTATTTTATATTTTTCCTATGAGAAGAGACTGATTTGTCTGATGTGTCCTCGTAATCCACGCTAGCCAACAAATTATTTCTATATTTTCTTTCTCATATATGTAATAATCAAAGACATTTCTGAAAAGAAAAACAAGTTTATGTGCCGTGGTGACTACGTGGCAACAGTTTGCAGCTAATGTGTGGCAACTAGCTAGTGCAACATGCCAGAAGCTTTATTGGTACGGCCCTGCAAAATAAATACGAGGGGCCCGCCAGGAAAAGAAACTCTGCACTTGAAAGGGCTTTTCACGGAAGAATAAATAATGCACTAAAGTTAGGCAGATTGAACCTTGCATAAAATAATATATCAGCATGAACTACATGTACACCTCTAGGGCCTTTTTTGAGAATCCTGCATGCCATATACTACTATGACCTCTATCCCTCGGTTAGAAAAGCATCTCACGTAGTGTCATGGGAATCTAGACAAATATACAACATATTTTTTCACACGAAGTAAATAATACTCTCTTCAATTCAAAATAAGTGTTGAAGATGTAGTACAAACTTTATACTAAGAGCATCTCTAGCGGATACCGGAAATCGCGAACCGAAAAACACGTTCCTAGGTCGCGTTCGAGCTAGTTTTTGCTCGAAGAACACGATGACCAGAACATAAACCATAAATTCGAACAGTAAACACAAGACTTTTAAACATTCGCGGGAGATTTCAAAACGTGAACATAGTTCATACATAGTACCGACGCGGTCATATCTACAAAACGCGAATTAAACCTAAATACTACGGGGGATCTGCTGTCGCCGCCGCTAAACCCTAGCAAGGACACAAAATCGGGCTCACCGGAGCCCAGGAAGCGGCGGCGGGCTTCACTCCTCGTCGGAGAAGTCGAAGTCCGACAGCCCAAAGCCGCTGTCGGAGACAAGGTCGATGACCTCCACCTCGTGCGCCGCACACTCGAGCTCGCCCTGGACCTACTACCCGCGGGAATCGTGGTCGCCGGCGAGCCCCTGCTCGTGGAAGATGTCGTCGATGAGCTCGTCGCGCTGAGCTCGACGAACCTCCGCCTCCGCCTCGGTAATGCTCTGCTGCTACATGACCTCGACCCAGCGGTCGAAGGAGGCGTCGTCGAGGGCTTAGTCGGCCTCCGTGATGACGCGGCCCTCCGGGCGCTCCGCCTCATTCTTCACTGGCGGAGTACTTCACGCGCGCGAGGAGCTCCCCTCCCCCCGGCGGGCGTGGATGCGGGCGTCGAACTCCTCCGTCTCACGGCAGAGGAGCGCGGCCGGCACCGGCGAGTGAAACTTCTTGTAGTGGAGGACGGCGCGCTTGCGCGCCCCGTTCGAGCGCATGCACCGGCGGCGCTCCTCCTCCTACGCGGGCGTCAAGCGATGGAAGCGCGGCGTGGAATCTCCCCGACGGTCCATCGCGTACTGGATCGGCCGGATCTGCTATGGCCGACGAGAAATTGCTCGCCGGTGCTCGGCGATTTGATCGGTGGTGCGCGCGGAGGCGTGGAGGGGGTGGTGGCGGAGAAATGGATCGTGACCTAGGAAACGAGCTCGGAACCGGGGATTTATGGGTCGAGGGGGTCGATTCCCAGGCGCCCGAAAAAATTCCCAGGTCGGATCGTGTTTACGGTGTCTGTTTAGGCCAGATTTCACGCCCCGGCCAGAAAAACCGCCAGAATTTTCTAAGTCCGGCGTTTTTTTGGTGTCTGCTAGAGATGCTCTAAGACCGTACTAAATCATTGACACTTATTATGGATAGAGCATCTCAACGAGCCAATGCCTCAAAGACATGCAAATAGTCAAAACTCTACTGAATGGCGTGGTACCAACAGATCTGATGCATCGAACCGACGCAACTTTGACCCAAATTTGAGCCATGAGTACGGCCTCACTAATAGAAGGCGGACCGTCGACATGTCCTCTCCTCGCTCATCAACCAGCCTCCCACATGCCACCGTTGCGCTTTAAAAACGACCATAGTCCCACAAGCCCCCAGGGCGTCGACGACGACAATGAGGAGGAGCCCTCCACGGTCGTGGAAATTGTGGAGGTCGAGTGCGACTAAGGCCTTCCATAATGGAGGTTTCTTAGCTCTATATCCTAGTGATTTTGCTTATGTGGCACTATAGTTAATGAGTAAAGAGATTGAGATTGTATCTTAGCTAGTAAGAAACACCTCTTACACAAAATCATATGTAAAAAACTTTGTTAGACCAATCATATGCATGCATGTCCTCCAAATCATTAAATGCAGAGACACCGCTTAAGAAACAATGCATTGGAGAGATTGTCTTTTAACCATTTATTTCTCCTATGATAACATGCTAAGATACACTCCATTGTGAAAGGCGAGGTCATCATGAGGTCCATTAAGGACTCTGAGTTTCAAGAGCTTGGCAGGTGGCTGGGGCGTGACCTTCTACATCTCATCATTGCAGACCACCCTAGTGTTGGAGGCCCCGCAACCATAGGCCCCAGCGCCACAGGTCCCGTCGATGCCATGAACCACGTCAGTGTAGCCGTGGCAGTTGTGGTCGTCGTGGCTTGAGGACACGGCACCGCCTGCGTCCACACTGCTAGTGGCGACACCATGGCCGTGGTAGCCGAGGGTGTTCATCAACCTCGAGGACAAGGACTAGAATTTCCAGCCATGGTCGTTGCCGGTGGCGCAAACTCTACCTAGCTAGGGTTTAGGTTATTTATTTTAAGTCCTGCATTTAGTTTGAGTTTATTTATTTTGAGTATTTTCTCCTTTTTCGTCCTCCTATGTATGATTATTTTAATAAAGGATTATGATAAAAAACTGCACCACAAAAAGGAGAACAACCTGTCAGTTCCCCGGACCCGAACATATGCAAAACAGATATACTCCCTCCGTTTCAAAATATGTATTCTAAAACTAAAACATCTTATATTTTAAAACAAAGATACTATATTACTATATTAGACATCTTGATCCTTAAGAAAGAATGATCCTCAAACAAGAGAATGAGATTTCATCTCTGAGCACCAGTATAAGTAAATTATCATAGTACTCCTACACTAGTACGAGTGGAGTACTCGTAACGCTCCATTTTGTCTGGGCATGGGGGGGGGGGGGGGGGGGGGGACCACACGAGCACCTGTCCCCTGCGTTCATTATTTCTCATGAAATGCAACCGGTACAAGTATCTTTCGGTGCTCTCTTCTCTCGGGAGTACACACTTGACTACTGTAGCACTAATTGAACTAACCTAGCCAGGGGAGACTGAATTACATTGCAAAGAATGCTCCTACGATATGTATAATGCTTGGTAAATTTGGGAGAAAACCCCCTTTTAGGCCAAGAACACATGGATCCAATTTAAAAAACATGGGTAAACAGTAAACCTAGAAGGAAAGTGCAATGGAGTGATGTGGGCTGGCCAGATGAGAACCCCATCACATCAAGTAGAGTCTGGAGCTGAGGTGACAAAGGTATAGGGGCCTTTTGGGCAGCTAGCTTTGGGCTGGTAGTACTAGTAGCATGTAGTTATTCTCCCATGACAGCCTTTCCTCTCCCTGTCCCTTTCCAATCTATCACCCACCCATTATTATTTGTTTCCCCCCAATCTCTCTATTCCACATTTCATATTCTCACATCCACTGATTTTCTTGGTTATATATGGTTATCTGGGAGGATATGCCTTGTTCCACCGGTCCTTGTAGCAACAACACAACACAGCACGGTCGTGACTTACAAAGTGGACAATCAAAAGCAAAAAAAACGAAAGCGACGCTTGCCATGGGCACGGTTAGCTCCAGCCTAAAAAAATCAAACCTTGTAGTAGGGAATTTTCACTCTTGTAATAATGAAATATGCTACTAGTACCACTAGTCACAATTGTTCTGATGGAGTAGTAGTATCTGATATAGTAATAAACTGGAACCATGCATGCATGCATTAATCAGTTAGTCGTTGGCTAAATCCGTTTGATAATCAAGTGGGAAATGGTAATGACGACCGATGCCGACAGGGATCCATTCCATCCGCTGCCCCCAACCCCCATGGACAGTTGACACGCAAACAAACAAAGATCATCGGCAGCGTCACACGCATCCACACAAACCACCAGTACTACTAGTACTAAACTTTATTGATCCATTCGTAGACAAGATAGCGGCCGTCACATGGTCGAGAGCTCAAGACTGATAGGGATGGATATTATCTAGTACGTATCTTGATTCTACTACCAAGGAATTTTATTCACACCAAACAATTCCAGCAGTCAATGCTACCAAATTTTGTAGAAAGATAGATTACTTCAAATTCCACAGAGATTCCACCACATGGTAGAATTATTGACCGTTGTAAAACTAGCACTCGTCAGTGGGCCTGGCTTAACTAGTGGGAAACCTAATACCTCGTTTCAAATATATACTTGAGAAGCATGCTATCTTAATAGCATCTCCACTCGGCTACCTAGGACGCCGATCCAGACGTCGAATTTAAGTCCGGACGCCAAAAATCGGCTTAGTCGCGTACCTAAAAACCTGTTTTCGTCCGGATTTGGACCAACTTTGGTCCGGACTACCCAGGCCGTTCCAAGGATCCCGTGTACGCCCTGGAAACGTCGGACGCGGCGAACTCGGCGAAAAAAATGAAGCGGCGTGTGGACCCGCCGAGTCAGCGATGGAAGCCGAGTCGTCGTCATCCTCGGAACCACGCGACGACCGCCGGACAATAACTGCCCGTTGCTTCGGCCACGCGTCGCCGAATTGCCGCGCCACCGTCGCCGCCTCGGCTCCCGCGAAGAACCGGCGGGCACTAACTTCCCGCTGTTTCCCCTTTTCCCGCCCTTGCCGCCCATCTCGGCCTATAAAAGCCGTACCCCTCGCTGGAGTTCCCCACACTCTCTCACAGCTCCACCGGCCCAAAACTCCGGCGAACAAACAAATCTCCTTCCCCACTTATCCATGGTCGAGCGCTTTCCCGGTGACGGTGCGGCGGCGAACGGCTTCGGCCAGCGCACACTCCAGGCTTGGGAGGCGCGCATGCTCTACGAAGACAGCTACATGGCGCCGCCAGACAAGCGAAATCCTCCGGGGTGGAAGCTTAGCGCCGACGGCATCCCTATCCCGCCCGACGCTGATGCCGGACGAACTGCCCTATGAGATCCAGACCTTCATCGCGGCCATGGATGATCCCTCCAACACCGAGAGCCCCGACAACCTCCTCTACTAGGAGACGTTCTTCGCCGACCGCCATATCCAGGAGCTCGCCCGCCACGAGGGGCCGCCTGACGAGCCGCCGAAGCGCAACAACGCGGCCGGTCGCCGGCGTTTTTGGAGCGCGCCAGGTCGGACGCTCGCGGAGGTGTTGGAGCACATCAATGCCGGGAACACGCCGCGTCTTGGCTTCCCGCGCACACCAACGCCTGCGGCCAGGTCGGGCCAGCGTCCTCCGGCGAACTGGATGCCGAGGAGGATGGCCAGCCTGAGCTCCTCCTCCTCCGCCTCGGCCTCCCACTCATTGGGCTCCACGCCCCTCCTTACATCGATTGGTACTTCGTCGGCGCTGCGTCCTGTCAAGCGCGAGGCGGTCTCGCCTGTGCGCTCGCCGCCACGGACAGGCTCGCGCAACATCGTCATCGGTGAGCCGCGCGTGCCGGCGTTGTCGGCTCCAACTGGCCACCTTCGCCTTCGCCACCCGAAGCCTGAGCCGGCTGACGGCTCGGCGCCACCCGAGGATAGCGCCTTCAGGATGGCGTTGGAGCAGTCGCTCCGCGACTTGGCGTCCCAGCCGCCGTTGGTGGAGCCGTCCTCGTCGGACATCCTGGAATGGTCCAGGGCGGACTGGGAGGAGACGGAGCGGCATCACGTCCACCGCATGCAACCGCAGGTTGAGGAGCAGGCGGCCCGGAGGCAGGCGTGCTCCAGGCGCACGCTCGCATACCAGGGCGCCCTGCTCTTTGTCCTCGACGATGACGAGGAGGACAACCCTTCTTACCAGCCCTGGAGGTGCGGCGACGCCGGTCAGAGGAGCTCCCGGCCGCCACACCCACCGAGCGACGACAACGACGGTGGCCAGGACGACGGCAGGGCCGATCCCGGCTACACGTCCTTCTACAGCAACTTCCGCATATAGATGCGGCGACGGCGTCAGCGACAGCATTGGCGAAGGCTACGACGGCGGCCTTTTAAAATGTTTTAGTTTATTATCTAGTTTAAATTCGATGTAATTCGCCTATATTCGCCCATCTTAATGAAATCCGCCTAAATTTGCCAAACTCGTCTGAATTTTAGCCGAACGCGGGAACTTGGCATGGGAAGGCAAGTGGGAAACTCGCCGTTCCCAGGACGATATCAAGTTTCATCTAGCCAAAATTTGGTCCGGATTTCGGCCTGGGTTCGCCCAACGAGTGGAGATTCTCTAATACTCATGCAATTTATCATGATGATCAGTCTTGTGTTTAAACAAGAAATTCTGGTACTCATGCTTATTATTGTGTGCATCTCTAGTTGATGCGTAGGCCGGAGAAGTGAAATTCTTCCATTTCAAAAAAGAAGTAAACTTAACTGTTGTAGAAGTGGATGTATAAACCCAAACCTGGGTTCAAATCCTCACGGATACGAATATAGGTTTCTATTTATTCTTGAGGATCAGGCTTTTCTTATACTCATGCAAATTATCCCAAGGAAGAGGATCAGTTAATAAGATAAAAATCATGATACTCATGCTTAATGGATGTATGCATCCTTAGTTGGTGGAGACAATGGGGCAAATGTCGGGGTTATACTTTCCAGGTATATCCACGGCCAGCATTTATACTCGGATACCAGGGTAGCCCACTTGTGGTTAGAGCCTACAACTCTACTGGTGGCCTAGTCAACGAGACAGACATAGATCCATTTGTCTAAGAGAAGTCCTAGAAGGTTTACTGACTTGGACCAAACACCAGAAGACTTAGAGTACAAGAGCTAGTAGTTAGTGACTATATTGTAATATGTACCCTAGCTGAATAGGTTTTATCCCTGTACGCCCTATGTCGAATGACCATATGAGCCGACATACGGGCAGCCCTTAGGGTAAGAGCAATCTCACCTTGCACAGGCGAACCAACATCTAACCCTCTCTACCCTTCGGCTTTGCCGATTATAGTGGATTGATAGCAGGAGTAGAATCCGACCACCATAGTCAGATCTGAACTTGGGTAACTTGTGTGCTCCCCGTCCTGAACATCCTCGCGTATCACACCCCTTTTATTTCCACGCCTCGAGGACCCCCTCATGCCGTACTTGTCATCAAAACGACGATAGTTCGTGCACACCGTGGGGCAAGCGGCCTTAGGACTTCGGATCCGGACGAGATCCGACTTTGCGGGAATCGACGAAAACATCACCATTGGACGTGTTCTATACGTTGGCGGTCTTCCTATCGTCCCTAATGACGAGACCTGGATTCTAGCTAACAACTTTTCACCAACTACACCATCATGTCGTTCAGAGGCATCCATGTCTTTATCGATTCAACTGATACTTCAAGATTCAGACCAACAATAGAGCTCGCCCAACCCACCCCAACGGTGATGTCATCGGCAGAAGGAAGATCTGAATCTACTCTGTCTATGGAGGTGGCCGAATTCCGGCTCTCTGACAAACCCCACCAAACCTGCCCTAGAGGTAGAGATCAAGGTGGAAATAAAATTTGGATCTCATCTGTCCATGAAGTCGACAGATTTCCAGATCACCAAAAAACATACCCCAATGGCAGAGATTGTGGTCGAAGGTGAATCCTAGAAGGATCTCCCAATTGAGGTCTGATCTTGTGGATCTCACTTTGTTGGCTACGCCGATGTCGTAGATCTGGCACACCCCATTCAAAAGCTGGATGAAACTTTGGAAGAGTTCGTAGCTAGATGGCTCGGGTTAAAAAACTTGGTCGAACGAATATTGGACTTGGCATATGTGCTCTACTTCATCAATGGGCTGACTAAAGGCTCTCTTATATGGACAAACTAAAGAGGATGAACACCAATGCGTGCCTAAGCCCCAGCGACGTGATCAATATCGTCGAATCTTTCTTCAACACCGAGGCCGAGGGTCGTCCTATACTACGTGCTAGACCTCTCACCACTTTGTCGGCTACATTGGTTCTAGATCTGGTTATGTCGATGATAGAGCCAAAAATGACTCCATCCTAGACACAATCGAATCCGAGTTCAATCCATTCGGTGGGGTCATTTACCTCGAGCGAGCTACAAGTATACATCGACAAATGCGGGGACGAAGTTGATTCCAACCATGCCACTAAAGTCACCAATGAAGCTGAAGAAATACATTCGGCTCCATATGACAACATGGACGAAGGAAACCCTGGAGACGACTCCACTGCACCCGGAAGGCTTGACGGATCTGAGCATAGACCCGGAATTGCTTGCATAGATCAGCCGAGATCCGAGTACAAAAGGCTCATTGTCCTCTATGAGAGACAAGAAGATACGCGCGCACATGGAAAAACCTGGAAGTGCACAAGAAGTTGTTTAAGGACTCAAAGAAACCCGGAGTATTGCGTGTCGCCGACATACAAACAGGAGAACCTCAGGTAGACAACAAAGGAAACCGGATATACAACACACTGGTGGAAAATGTTGCCATGGCCAAGGCAATCTTGAAACATAATCTGACTCCATCGCAGATCAAGCAATCCATCGTCCAGTTGGAAAAGGCATTAGAGCAACAAGAGATTGACATATCCTTTAGTGGTTCGCTTGAGTTGAAATCCGACCGCTGTCGCATAGTTGCGGACATGTTGGATGTCGACACACACCTTCTGGATGAACATCGCCCGGATAACCGCCCCGATCCCCGAGAGGAACACTAAGAAACTGGCTCTTTGACACGAAGGCGAAGAGAAGCGCGAGGTTGGAGCAACTTGATACCTATATCTTCGGAAGATGCATCCCTAGGTATATAGGGTCAGGTTCCTTCACCTCCACCTACAAATCGGAGATACACTGAAGCGCGAGGTTGGTCGGTTTATGGCTGGTTGTGACGGATCCTGAGATCCCACACCTAGTCCCATCTACGAGTTGGGGAGGCTGGCTACCGGTGAAAACTGATCTTCCACTCCAGGCATAGAGAGCGATGTCGGTGTTTATGTGTTGTTTCCTTGTTGAAGGCATCATTGTGTAGCCGTCGTCTACTCACTCATACTGCCGAGGGGAAATCCTAAGATCTCGTCTTGCGGATTAGACGATGGCAACGCTTTGGTGTGTTTCTACCTCTTGAGGACATCGTCTTTGGAGTAGTGTTGGATGGAAGAGGCAAGAGGTGGAGCGGTGTCGCATCTACCGCGTCAACGAACAACATGACTCGGTTGCATGGCGCAACGGGGCCTCACGTTGGACGTGTCTTGGTGGACTCGCGCAGGACAGTGGGACTGTTTAGCGATGTAGAGGCATCAACTGCAGGTCTGACGAGGGATTTGCATATCTCAGCACTAAAGTGGTTCGATGATGGTCACGACTTCTGTAGTGTGTGTGTGAGGTGCTCGCTGAGAGTTTGCTGGACCGGATGAGCGCTCCATTTCGTGTAGAAGGTGTCTCAAGGTATGCGGTGTTCTAGTTCCTAGTTGATGAGAGGGGTTCGCGTTTTCACATATAAGCCATGCTAAGATGATCTTCACCTAGGTGTCAAGCGGGATCCCGCCGAAGTCCCACATATAGACAAAATTTTAAACTAGAATTTTTCAAATGAACTAAAAATGAGACTTAGGTGGGATCTCACTTGACACCTTATATTTATCCATTGTCAAGTTTGTAGATGTGCGACCTGTTTAGAAGCCCCAGTCATGCGCCGGGTAGAAGAAAAGTTATTTTTATATGAGTTACTTATCAGTTCTTAATTAGATTAGTTGCATGGTTAGAAGAGCATTGGCACGCCCAACCCACTAGAGTTTAAATCCTAGTTTTGATATTTTGCTGTCTTAGAAATATTCTTTCGTGGGAGACGGCATTTTCGCCGATAGTAAGACGCATGCGAAAACTTCGTCAAGTTCAAGATGTGTATGTATACATTTGTGAGCGTATGTCTATACTGGGTTTAAAAATCTTTATTAAGTAAATTAATAAGGAAGGCCTTCATTTCAAACAAAAAAAATCTGGCAGCGGAGCAGTAGAGCAGATTCCCCACTACTAGTTCCAAGACCCCAACTTTTGGACCGGCGAACAGTGCACCGGTCGTACGGTCGCCCCCCAATTGTGGCGCAGGTAAAAATACTCCAAAAGAAAAGAAAAATTGTCAGCAGAGCAGAGGAACCGAAGAAAAAGCAGGAGAGAGAGAGAAAGAGATTGAGAGCTGCTGAGCACAGTAGTAGCTGACAGCCAGCCGAGACGGGACAGCAGCAGCAGCAGCAGCCAGACAACCACAGCTCTCTGAGCTCAGCTCCCCTCCCCCTCCTTCCTCTCACTCCCAGATCGACTGCCCAGTAAAAAGAGGCAAGCACACAGAAATTCAATTCATTGGAGATAGGCTAGGCAGGCAGGGGAGAAAACAACAGCGACGCCCGAAATGTGGTGAAAGAGAGGGCTTGGGAAAGAGAAACATACAGAGGGGAGGAAAAACATCACAAGAAAAGCATGCAGAAAGGAGGAGGAGGAGGAGGAGGCGACCAGTAGCCCACCCTGCTTCCTGCCCCGAATCTGCCTCCAATTATTATCCGGTATGCTCGCTCGGCCGATATTTTCCGTCTTTTAAATCCGAGTTTAGATGGATGTTTGCCTGTTCCGTTCTCTTTCTGTTTGATCTGAATTAGTATCTCCTTTTTCCTGCTGGTTCGTTGGTTGGTTGGTTCTTGCTTTGATGGGCGTGATGTACAGGGGGTTTGGATCATGGCCGCGCTCATGGATTTGGATCTCAACTGCTCGCCGCCGGAGCCGGAGCCGCCAGCGCCGCAGGCCAACTACCGCCTCCACCGCGCAATGCTCCGCCAGGCCTTCCGCCACGAGGTGATTCGCGTTGCCCTGCTTTGCTCCCCGTAAAAATCCATTATTTTTGTTTTTGTTCTACCAGCTACTAGCACACCATGCAATTCTTGGTTAAAAAAGAAAGAAAATAGCTACTACCAATTGTTTTTTTTCTATTTCGTTGCTAGATTGAGAAAGTTAATTAAATTTGACCGCTATAGATACTACTACTAGTATAGCTCACTGCCTCATGTCGTTGGATGCATCTGGTTATGACAGGTGAAGGACCTGCACCGGCTGTACTTGGCTCACAAGAATCTCCCGGTCGATGTGCCCTTCTGGAACCAATCCGATGGCGCCCTCTACGCTAGGCATTCCCTGGATGGCTCTTCTCAAGTGGTGAGCTAGCTGCTATACATACAAGCTAGAAAGGAATTACCTTAATTTTTCCCCATTTCAGGCTGCTAAATGAGTTACCTTTGCTTGCTATCACAGATCGATTTGGAGGACAGCGAAGATCGTCCAGCTGATAATGAGGTAGCAGGAAAGCGGCCCCTTCGATGCGGCAACGAGACTGCAGTGAATTTGGGTGTCGACAGGGCCGCTGGCAGAAAACCTGATCATGGGGGTGTGCAGGGGAGGTCTGGTCACCGACGCATGATCGATTTGGAGAAGCTGGCGACGTCGGAGGACGACGATGACGATGTGGAGTTTGTCTCTTCCGCTGAGTTCAGTGTCTATGCCAGCCACAAAGGCAGGGTTTTGGAGAATTCGCAGCGTCGTGCTTTGGAGAATACAGCCAACATTTGTTCTGGTGAGTTAGCGAGCATTCCTGTTTGCACCACCTCCCCTAGTATAGTACCTTCTTGTGTTAATTTAACCACCAATGTTCAGTTTGGTGCATTTGGAGGTGGTGGTTCTAAAGGAAAACCAATTATGTCAAGTGAAACTGATAAATGCAGATCATCCGAGTGCCTGCTTAGTTATTTTGCAAAATATATGAGTATGTAAGTTATGCATCCTGATTGTTTGTAGGCTCGGGGAGGGTCTGTTCCTGATAGCATGGAAATAGGCATACACAATGATGTGATATGGTTGCATACTTCTGTTGAGCAAGGTTGCATTGTCGACATATAGAAAGGCGTCATTTCACTTACAGTATGCCAATATCGTTATAGGTTAAATTGCTCTAGAAACAAAGTTTAATTCCTTATCTAAATGATCATGATAGCCCAAACATTCTCCGTTCTAATTTTACAAGATTGTGTGGTATGGTAGCTTGTTATTTTGCTCTGTTGAAACATCCGTTTATCTTAGAACCACAGAGGGTGCATTTTGTGTAATTCTCTGTACTCGTGAAAAATAATCCCTCATAAATTAGAAGGCCAGTTTTATCTTCCAAAAATATTTTACTAGGCTTGACTTTATTTGCTTCTATTATTGGAATGTGATCATTATCTGGCGCCAATGATTTGTTCCTGTCTTAACTTGAGATCCTTCACAGCTGTTAATAATGCACCATAGTCTTAAAGATCAAGTATTGTTACTCATTACACTTAAATGATTGCCCATTTCATATCCTATATTTGGCAGTATTACAGATTGTAAATAAGCCAAGTTTTTTGGCGCTCAGACCACAGAACTTTTACTGCTTCCCTTTTTAACTTTCTGCCAATGCCAACACATGAAAGTATTAATCAAATTGAAATGTATAAAATATGATACATGATATTCTTACAAAAGAAGATCGTGGACTATGGAATTGTTGTAAGGTGCATACAATTTGACAAGGGGTTAGAATGCATCTTCGCACTTGGATCTTTTTTAATCTTACCATTACCACTACAAAATTTGCGCTCATTTTATTTAGAATAGCGTAAACGCAGACCACCAGAGTTTCTAGTGTTTGTCGTTACACCAGTATACCCTGTTCCACGAGTAACATGGTTTCCTTGCTAAATACTGAAGTGTTTTATGAGTAAAGTTCCACTTTGGAATCTTGTCCAGAAATAACCTTCTGAGTACAATATATCCCGATGTTCTTTTATATCATTCTAACTAAATGCGAGTTACAAACTCTGGGAACTCTTGTTCAAAGACTGTATGGCTTCTTTACTTTTAGTAAAAGCCTTTGCCTCGTAGACACCTCTCTGACAGTATGTTATCCATTGCCTTCTTTAACTGCACCGGAGAAATGTGAGATTCGCTTGGGGTATTTGCCTGACTCTTTATATCTTCATTCTTTCAGGTTCAACTGGATCCAGTGATACCCCAGACAGCCGTTCACCTATCAAAGGAAAGACTAGTGCATCTGGACGCATGCTTATTGACCTGAATGTAGCTCAAGAAGATGATTTCAATGGTTTCACTCATCCTTCGAAAGTGTTCTGTTCTGTTTTGGCTAGTTCAAGTACAATACAGTCTGGAGAATGCTGGGGTAACTCCAGCAAAGCATTCTACATGGCAGGTGAATCTAGCATCGGGTCATCAAAAGGGTCCTCGATCACAGTTGCAACATCCATCTGTGCTCCAGACAGAGGAAGAGAAATGATGGCTCCAGGCTTTTGTGACCCTCAGAGCAGTTCTAAGCCTTTCCCTGTTGACGCTTCTAAACATGACACACACTTCAGAGGAAATACCCAGCATCACCATACACTACAAGATGTATCTGGATTGAGTTATCAGAGCTCTATGGAAGTTCCACGCCAAGTATTCTCGGTCCGGTCAAGTGGTGGAAATGCTTCTTCCGTTGGACATACGGATCACCTAGAGGAGACCTTAACAGTAATCTCAAGTGATGAAGTGGAGGGTTTTGACTTGAATGTGTCAGTTGGAAGCATCGAGTTGCCATCAACGATAGTCAGCAGTTTGAGCGAGAATCATTTAAATGGTGATGGTAGCGAAAAGGTTTTATCCAGCCATTACGTTACTGAAAATGAGAGCCAGCAAAATGTTTCTTCCGTTGAAAGCCCAGCTATCAGAGATCATCATCACAAGGCTGACAGTATCGATGGCAAGAGCGTGAGGTCGCCAGAATCTGGAATTGCAGCTAACAGACCTATTTCGGTTCCAGAAACTCCTCAAGGCCGTGACTACGCTTGTCCAAGGTTGAGACCATCGAACAACGCAGCACCGGACCCTTTGGATACTATCAGCATGCACCAACAAGGGACAGAAGAGGATGAAAAAGTCGCTGCCACAGCAGCTGAGACGCTCGTTTCCATATTCACGGATAACTCCGCATGGATCACAGACAGCCGCTGCAGCAACAACCAGACAGATGAGCGGGACATGAGCCAAGAACCTCAGCTCTCACTGGATTCTTTCGAGGAAGGCGTGATGAACCTAGAGCAGCTGAGAGACGACGGCGACTCGATCCCCGTGAGAGCACCGGACAAGGACGGGCTGTCCTGCGGGATCAAGCTGAAGAGAGGGAGAGGGATGAGGGACTTCCAGAGGGAGATACTGCCTGGGCTCGTCTCCCTCGCGAGGCACGAGATATGTGACGATCTGCACGCCATCGGGTACGAGCTCAGGAAGACCCGGAGGAGGAACCCTGGGGACAAGTACTCCCCGTCGACCCGATCAAGGCTGCCTAGGCGTTGTTCTAACGCATGGAACTAAATGAGAATTTTCGTCTGACAAGCGCAACGACACCAAGGAACGAGGGGTGAGTTGGACTTTCAGACGACGTTTCTATCTGGACCAGCTCTGTGAATACTGCTCTTTTATGAAGCTCTGGCAGAAAAACCCCAGTGTGTGCGTCGTCACCGCTAGCCATTGTCCGGTCAGAGAGAGAATTCTTTTCCTTTTTTTTGCTAAAAACCTACAGGCTTGGTGACGACGCTGGGAAGTGATAGATTGTGCCGCTAGTAGACGCAGATTTACATTTAGCGAGTGATGGTAAAGCTCAACTTCTCTTTTTTGTAACCTGGAAATACCTGGGATGGATGATGATGGCTCCATAGAACCTTTGTGTACATTGTTCACTGTATCTGTTAGGATAATTGTTGAGTTGCCATCGAGAGTTTACATACAGAGCTGGAGGAACTGTGGTCCAAATATTTGCCCTGTGCAAAACGCATCCAAATGGGACATAGTATTTGTCAATGCTACAGCTGCAACCATGAGCTACTGTTTGCATTGCAAAAAATGCCAGAAAGGCACATCAATGCACCATCCATCTAGTATTATTTATTAAAAAGAAATGCATTTTGTGAAAATCATCCAAGTTAGGCAGGGCAACAGTGTTACATACATCAGTGTGCAGTGTATAGCAGATGTAACATCACTCAAAAATTTCCTGATAATTGGTGCCACAAAAAGCACATGGTGCCAGAATCTTGCTTAGATTATTATTTTATTTTTCGCCATAAACCTACTAGCCAGCTGGTGCTTTTAAATTGCATTTATTGGAAAAGCATCCAGGTTTGGCATCACACCACTGTTTGCATTATTACATCAGCGTGCAGTGCATAGCGGACGTAACATCACATAATGCCAGAGATTTTTGTCTGATAATCAATGCGTCAAAAGCACAGCCGCAGTTGCTTAAAAGATTTGCCTTCTCTGTCTGATGATTTTGGTGTGCAAAGTTCGCCGTGTGAGATGTTGGTCTGGACTGAAACCTGTGAAGATCCATTGCAAGAGTGCCAGAGTGGTGCAAAGGTGCCATGATCTATGAGACACTGTAGTGCCCTTGCCCAAAGATTCAGCATGATTCCCCGCAAAAAATAAATAAATTCAGCATGATTATTTTCCTTTCTCTATAGCATTCCACATTTCTCCTTTTTCCCCGGGAAAAAAGCATTCTTAGTTCGGTAGCATTCCACATTTCTCCTTTTTCCCCGGGAAAAAAGCATTCTTAGTTCGGTAGGTCAACAGTATATCTCAAATTAGTCGTCTTAGATTTGTCTACATATAGACATATTTAGGTATGTTTTATAAGTAGATACATCCAATATGTAGATAAATCGAATACAACTAATTTGAGACGCAGTGTTGCAGTGTATAGCAGATGTAACTAATGCCGGAAATTATTCCTGATAATTGATGATGCATAAGTGCATAATGCCGGAAACTACTAGCCAGCTAGTCCTTTTCATCACCTGCAAAAGAAGAAAAGCATTCATCAGTGGATAGGAAAAGCTCAGCTAATTTTTTTAAATAATACATTTTTTTATTCATTTTCACAAATAATACGCAAAACTGGGAATTTGCAACTCTGTCGGTCCGTCGGTCCGTTCAAAGGACGACAGAGCACTTTCGTTGGTTGAGGAGACGACAAGAGGAGTCGTCCGTTGAGGAGACGATGGATGTGTGCTTCGGCCGTTGAGGAGACGACGGCTCTGTTTGTCTGTTGGAAGGACGAAGGTTGCATTGCTCATGCAAAATTGCACTGATCGGCAGTACTGCCGCTAAATAATCGTCCGCCGCTGTTTTCCTCGCCAATCCTTCCCGCCGAACTTTCCCGCGAGTACTCCCCGCCGATTTTTTCCGCCAGTATTTCCCGCCAATTTTTCCCGCCAGTACTTCCCGCCAATTTTTCCCGCCAGTACTCCCCGCCCTTTTTTTCCGCCATGACTTCCCGCCCTTTTTTCCCGCCTATTCGGTTCGGTGCCTCTATAATTCCGGGCAACGCGATGTATCCTTTAACCCAGTTCATCTCTTCCTCCTCTTACTCTCTCATTTCCCTCCTCTCTTGCTCTCGCATTTCCCTCCACTCCTCTCCACTATGACCGACGCGTCTCCCTGGCCTGTAGATATGTCCATTGGGCTTTTCTTCATAGCCAGAACTGTTGAGATAGGCGATAAACCAGCCGACTGGGATACGTTGGTATCGAACCATGATGCTCTCGTTATACTTGGTAAGTCACTTCATCGAAGAGGGTGGAAACTGAAGACCCCAAATCAGGTACGAGCAGAGCTTCTCAGGATCAAGGCAAGGTGGGATAAGCTCACCTTCAAGAGTGAAGCTCGCATGATGGAGCAGGCTAATGCACCTTGGTCCTGGATAGAAGATAGCGAAGATGAGGATAATATCTTCATGCCGCCACCCGTTGGAAGCAAGGCAAGAGCTGAGTGGGACAAGAGACAGGAGAAGAAGAAAGAGCAGGCCAAGAAGAGTCAAGCTGACATGACGGAGCAGGTTGTGGCACGTAGGGCCTGGATAGAAGAGAGCGAAGATGAGGATGATATCTTCATGCCGCCACCCGTTGGAAGCAAGGCGAGAGCTGAGTGGGACAAGAGGTAGGAGAAGAAGAAAGCGCAGGCCAAGAAGAGCAAGTGCGAGGGATCGTCCAAGGGAAAGGGCGAGGCATCATCGAAGGGAAAGGGAAAGGCATCATGCTAGGGATAGATAGGACTCTTATTTATGTACCGCAAGTTATGTTGAACTATGTTGCAAGTTATGTTGAGTAGTTTGTCGAATAAAATCATGAAATACTAGAATGATGTCTTATACATAGATAGGTAAATGACTGATACATAAGTAGATATCACTGATGTCGACGACGAGGTGGCGGAGGCCTCGGTGTACTCCATCCATATCTGTGGGGTGGCATCACATCACGGCGAGGTGCAGTTGACCCTTCACCATGATCCTGTGTATCCTGTGTGGGGATAGGTGGTGGAGTACCTGGCTGATACTGGCTAAACCAGTCTACCTGCTCGTGATGTGTCTGCTGATGACGGTCGTCAGTACTGTCCCATGTAACGGAGTCTCCTGCTAGTGTACAAGAAATTAAGTACTGAACAATGGCATACTGCACCTAACAATAGTAGGAAGGGACACGCTTACCATGAGGATGAGATTGTGGTCGATAAGCGAAGTCCATGTAGGGTATCGGCTGCTGATGCTGCCATTGTTCGAAAGTAATCTAGAGAAGGTGGCTGCTCCATGGATCGACGTGGGGCACGCTCGTCCACCGAGTGACGCGGTGGGCGCTGCTGCGTGGATCGACGTGGGGCGCGCTCCTCCACCGAGTGACGCGGTGGGCGTTGTGCTTCTCGGTGTTGAACGACGTCTAAGACGTTGGTGCACGTGATGGCCGCGTAGATACGCCGTAGATTCTCCTCGACCCGCCGGGCAAAGGACTGAGCCTGCTGACGGGGCACAAGAGGAACGGTCGAAAGCGATCGTCCGTACTGAGCCACCTCAGTCTGTAGCTCCCACGTCATATCGGCCTGCATTTGTCTCATAGTTAGGTATGCACTACATAGGCACTCATGTTGATTATGCTCTAAATAAAGTACTTACCGCTGACTGTCTGGACTCCAGTGTTGACTGGCTAGGGTATATCTCATCGTCATGTGCGTATGGAATGGGACGTAGCCGTGTCATCGACATGTACCTCTGTAAGTATCCGTGGAATAGCTCCATATCAAACGGGCCAGCGTGCCACACTTGTGTTGGTGCATTCTGCCACTCGTTGACGTAAATCCCCACCCGTTGGAGCCATTGAGTGGCGGTCTTGCTACTTTTCCGAGAGTACCTGTCATTAGAATTTGTTAGACCATCATTAAAGAACATAGATGAAGTATAAGACGCATTCCTTATGTACACATATTTACTTACGCGTGCACGACATCTGGAAGGGGAACATCCGGACGCGAGGGATCTACCATCTGGCAAAGACCGAACTGCCGCATGACCCTCTGTTGAGACATCTCCTCAACTTGGCAATCAAAGATGATCTTCGATGTAGTCAGCCAATACTCTCGATCTCTAGTGCACATAATAGATAACCCGCCGGGATATCGTGCGTGTCGTGTCTGCAGGGTGTATGGCTCCCAAATCACGACATCCTCTTTCAGTGTGTCGAAGTGCTCGCTGAACGATGGATAGCATCTAACGACTTGCTCTCCCGCGAAACGACACTGCATGACAAAATAGTTGTTAGTAACTTTCATACTATAGTACCAGAAGTGCAATTTATTAAGACATTACACTGACCTTGCGACGGGTCCAGTGAGTGCCAAATGTAGGCAAGTCAATTTGCTCTTCGTCGAACAGAAGGTCAGAGTGGTAGACAATTATTTGATGTTCCTGGTTGCCGACTATTTGGTTGACACTTACTTCTGGACGGCCGATAGGGAACCTCTCCCATGACCACAATTGCAACCACAATGGGCATCCTAGCAAGGCAGAACTGTCCTTGGTTAACTGGCAAGCATTGCACATACCTCGGTACGTAGCTGCTAAGACAGCTGAACCCCAACTCCACTGGGTGCATTCTTCCTGGCACGTCGCCTCCGCGATCCCTCTAGCAAAATGGATGTATCGCGCACTAATGGTCGACACGTGGTTCTCAGTGAACATCACCTTCCCGAGCAGCCACATAATGTATGCCTTCAGGCTGCGTGTAATCTGTGGCGCTGTCATCGGAGTGGCCGGGAACCCAAACCTCTGTATCTGCATTGGCAAATAGAATAATTTTCAGTACATGATACTTCTCCAACAAAATAGAACAAATAAATGAAACACACCTGATACTGCTCCAACCATCCAAATTTTGGCCCATGATTGTCATGGCCAAAGGCCTGAGCTCCATCACGGATGCCAAAGAATCGTTGGGCCATGTCTTGGGCCCAATTTGCCGGTGGATCCACTAGGCCTATGGGCACGCCAGCCAACGGAAGTCCCAGTAAGTACGAGACGTCCTGAAGGGTAGGAGCCATCTCTCCCCATCGAAAATGGAAAGTGTGAGTCTCGGGCCTCCATCGATCCACCAAGCACGTGAGCAAAGACGAGTCGTACTGGAAGCGACTAGTCTGGAACCCAAGTTGTCGCCCTTCTATCTCCTCCATACGAGTGGCCTCAACCAAACGAACGAAGGGTAAGAGCCCAGCCCACTTCAATCTACATAAGAAGAAAGCAGAACAGTTTAGTCACATTGGCCCATAAATATCCCAACAGCAAGAGAAATAAAATGTCACATGCCTCTAAAGCCAATCAGGATGTATGCACCAGTTCGAAATGGGAGTGCGAGTCACTAGGTGCTTCAAGGACCCCGGGTTAGCATCCAGTACCGTCGACCGGTGCTTTCTATCTATGTCAGCATTCAACAAAGATCCCGCCATCTGCATATTAGTTCCATACATATTACAAATTTAAGACAAAGTTCCACACATATTACAAATTTAAGACAAAGTTCCACACATATTACAAATTTAAGACATAGTTCCACACATATTACAAATTTAAGACATAGTTCCACACATATTACAAATTAAAGACATAGTTCCACACATATTACAAATTTAAGACATAGTTCCACACATATTACAAATTTAAGACATAGTTCCACACATCTAGTTTCTTCCTCTGCCTCTTCTTCCTCTGCCTCTTCTTCCTCGGCTGCCACGTCCACGAGGAGCAGCTCCACCAGTCCCGAAGATGTGGCAACTGGTGTCTATATGACCAAATTGATTACACAGAAAACATTGCCTAGTAGGGCCTCCGGCTTCAGATTCATCCATATCATTACGGATGCGGACACATTGTCGCTTTCCTCTTCCTGTCCGTATAAGTTCAGGATCTGGGATGTAAACCCTTTCACCTGGATTTACTTTATTGAAATTTCCCCATGCCCTATATCCCATCATCTCGCCTGTCCACGTATTGACCACCGCGTCCTTAAGGAAATAAGGAGACACAAACGAGATCGCATCCATACCCATCAGCCCGCATGCAGCTAGTACATGAGAGCAAGGCAGATGCAACAGCTTGGGTTTATTGCACGTGCACTCACACGTTGGCCAGGCTTCGTTGCCTATCCTCACCTCCTGTGTCTTTACCTCTTCTCCTGTTCCAATCCGGTTGGAAGGGAGGCGTACCTCGAACCTTCTTTCCTGATTACCGATGGCGATGACATGCATGGACCGAGCCTTCTCCATCTTGGCATCCATGTAATGCATGATCTTTGAACAATACCTCGTGTTTGGGTTGTTCATGATATGCATCTGAGCCATTTGGATTCTGTCTCTGAAATACTTCAGAGTTCCAGTGAAAATACACTCCACAATGGCTGTTAATGGTAGAGCCCTACTTCCTCTCAAGACAAAGTTGTAAGTTTCAGCCAGATTTGTAGTCATGACGCCAAACCTAGCACCATGAGTGTCATGCAGCAGAGACCACCTCTCTACAGGCTCGTGTTGTATCCATTCCTGAAAAATTTTAATCCTTCTGCCAGGCCTTCTCCTAGTACCGGGTTGGTCAAATCCTGGCAAGTCACAAAGGGCAATGGGTTCTTCCTCCGGTGGTGCTGCTCCTGTTGTTGCCTGTGCAGCCCACTTCAATCTGCAAAAGCAAGTGGAACAACTTGATTGTTTCCATCTTGGCCTATGGCAGTCAATATCTGACCCCTATACTTGCCAGTGAGAAATGTACCATCCACACAGATGATTGGTCGACAGTGAGTGAAAGCTTCTATGCATATAGCAAATGAGAAGAACACTCGATGAAGTACCCTCAAATTAGGTTCATGTGGCAATGTAAAGTGTTGGATGTCCACGTAGGTGCCTGGATTCCTAGCCTGCAGTGTCTGGAGCATCCTAACAACACATTCATACCCGTCTCGAAACGAACCAAACCTTGCCTCCAGTGCCCTTTGCTTAGTCCTCCAAGCCTTCCCGTATGAAATATTGTAGCGGAATCTGACAGAAACTTTGTTAATGATAGCTTTCACCCCCATGGCTTTGCCCTCCACTATCTGTGTACAACAGTCTAGCCAGGAGGGTTGACGTGAGGTTACGATGGTCCTGAAGGACACTTTCAAGTGTGCATGTGTGCATCACAACATCTGTGACCTTCCAGTTTGTGTCATACCTAGGGACATGGGCATGCACCCTTGCAGGACATCCAGCTTCCTCGCAAACCAATGTCAAATATTGTTGTGATGACACCTTCGTTTTCAATACCCGTTGCATGGACATTGACCACTCAACAATTGCTTCCTGCAGATGTCTCTTGCTAGGATATAATGCACCCAGAGAGATGCTGTTCGCGTGATAATGCCACGCCGAATCATGCCCATCGTTCACAGTCATTGCTGCTGTGTTGTCATTATTCCATGATGCCGGAATAGGTTGGCCGATCTCTTCTTGATCAGACTCGCCAGAATCATCAGCCGCATCACTGTTGCCTTCTGGGTCTTCGGCTTCCATTTGATGTTGCAACAAACCATCATATATCTCGTCCTCATCAGCTTTGCCACTGAATATGTCTTCCCCTAATCCTTCACCACCGTCCTCTGATACATAACCATCACCCCCGGTGTGTGCATAGCTACTGTGACCTGATTCATATCCGCCGCCACCCTCTTGGCCCTGACTACTCTGTCCATGATCATAACTACCTCCAGCATGACCGGTCTGACTACTCTGGCCATGATCATAACTACCTCCAGCATGACCGGTCTGACTACTATGGTCATGATCATACCCAGCCTCTTTCGCCACAGGTAACACTACGAGACTGGGGTTAACTTCTCTTTTCTGGCAAGCTTGCACAAATTTGACCCATTTCTGTTGCGCTTCTATTGGCCTTAAATAAAAATTAGGGGTTTGCCTTGCCTTAGTCCATAAAGCATGCACACCGACAGTATGGGTAGGAGGGAGCCCTAAACGAACACATAACCAATCCTTTAACTGAGTAACGGGCACTGTTTCAGGATTCTGAAGCACTTCATCCATAAATCTAAACTCGCTCAAATCAACTCCGTGCTGGTTTATTCTGACGGAACCAGGACCATACAAGAACCTAAACACTACATTATTTGACATGATTTTCGACCTAAAAAATACCAAAAATAGTCAAAAACAGGTACATTGACACATAATACTCTATAAATATCTTGCATCTAACAGACCCCATCAAATGCTACCTATGAACATACACACATGACTGCAATAAGCAAGAAATTAGGGTTTACCCTTGAAGCGTGCGAAGTCCTGCCGTGCAGCTGCCTCAGGTCAACGGATCAGCACCTCCACCATGCACCTTCCTCAAGTCCCAGCACCAGCCTCCACCATGGCCATTGCTCAACAAGAACACCACCAGATCCCTCCACCAAAACGCCTCAAATCACTACACCAGGCTATCCCATTAGTAGATCGGGACTCTACTAGCTTGCTAATGTGTTAGAGCAGCGAGTTTGGATAGAAATCTAGGCTACAAATCGGTGCAACGGCTGAGAAAATGAGAGCAAGCGAGAGAGGAAGAAGAGCCAGAGAGGAGCTGGGAAGGAGCTAGCAGACGCGCGAGCTGGAAGGAGCTAGCAGACGACGTGCACGAGCAGGCGAGCTAATATAGCTGGGCGCGTCGTCCCTTCAACGGACGAAACGTGCGTCGTCCGTCGAACAGCCGACGCGGCTGACCCCTGCCACCCCGACAGCTCGGTCGTCTTTTGAAGAAAAGAAGACAACTTGGTCGTCTTTTGAAGACGACATGTTGGTCGTCTCCTCAACCGACGAACCCTCTATGTCGTCTGTTGAACGGACAACGGACCGACATAGTTGCAAATTCCCAGTTTTGCGTATTATTTGTGAAAATGAATAAAAAAATGTATTATTTAAAAAAAAATAGCAAAAGCTCAGGTTTGGCATCGACGCACAGTCACAGTACATCAGTGTGCAGTGTGCATAGCAGATGTCACATCACATATTGCCAGATTTTTTTGGTTGATGCTACTGGCATGCTTCATCCAGATTTTGCAGAAGCATGGCAGTAACGAATCTGATAGTACATGCCTGCGAAATTCAAATGGCCAAATCTACAGCTGCTTCCATGATTTGCCTTCTGGGTCTGATTTAGGAGTTGGCCTTGTGGGATGTTCGTCTGGGCCGGCTGAAACCTGTGAACGCACTCTAGTGGCCATGCCATGTCCCAAAGATCTCAGCACAATTTATTTATTTCCCAGCCTCGTACAGTACCAGCATCGCAAACATCTTCATTTTTCCTGACAAGGGGAACATGTGTAAGAACTTGCGTTGACCAAGTACTAGAGAGGACTGGTCGGTGCGGGCCAGTTACACGTCTCTGCATGCATCACCACCATTGTTGGACTTGCGGAACGCCAGGGACATGGACATTAGGACATGGGCCGGCGCATGCTCTCTCTCTCTCTCTCTCTCTCTCTCTCTCTCTCTCTCTCTCTCTCTCTCTCTCTCTCTCTCTCTCTCTCTCTCCTCAGAGAGGACTGTGCATGATGGATCAAAAGCTGCAGAATTGTTCTTGAAAAATATATATTGTCAAAAACGTGCAGGTCATGATGAGGTGAACATTGACAAGGATGTTCGTTGCTGGTGGGTGGAGGGTGTAAATAGCTGGGAGAGGCAGGCAGGGCATGTTCCATGTGTGTGCGCATGTCTGAACCCTGAATAAGCCCGGTCAGTCACACTGCATTGCAGCTGCTGTGAGTGACATCAGGCTGCGCGCTGCAGGATCCAGATGAAATTCAACTATTTCTTTCCCACCATTCATTTCTGTCAATCAACAGTCTCATCCTAGCATATCTATGTCTTCTCAGCCTCTTAAGAAAAAAGTTTATTCAAATTTGTTGAAACCAGCCACGCCAACAATATATACATGCATTGGGCCATAAAGCTCCCACTCGCGTCGCCCCTCCTAACGGCCGGCGGTGGCTTCGTCGGAGCTTGGATCTGGAGGCTGCGACCTCTACCGGAGTGGGGCGGGTGGCGGTCTGGTGGAGAAGGTGCCGGCGATGGGATTCCGTTGGAAGACCTAGATCGGTTCTCTATTCCTATTTGCCTGCTCGATCCGTTCTCCGGAAATCGGCCGGCGGTGTAGGGATCGCTGTCGGATCTGATAAAGGAGGTGGTCCTTTGGTTTCTTTCGCACGAAGACGAAGGTCTGCTTGATGTCTGTCCTCGTTGATCTGGTCTGGAGAGGCGGGTTCTGGAAGGCTTCGCTGGCGAACTCCCATGGGCGTATCATGCCTGGAGATTGCTGATTGGAAGGTATTTGGTCGTTGGCACCTTGTTTTTCTAGCCGTTTGGTTTTAGCGGGAGCGTTGCGAAGCTCTGTTGTTTTTTTCCCACCAAGTGCCATTCTTAGAGCCATGGTGAAGTCAGATGCGGAGAATGTCAGAAAAGCGGAAATATGAGGGTAGCGGTGGTGACTTTTGTTCTTGTGGCGACGGAGAACTGGTTGCGTGATCTGGGACTCATTGCAGCGACTGTTGGTGCTGGAAGACAACACGGGGGAGTTCCCAGTCTTATCTTGCAGGGTAAAAATCCAAGGTCTGGCCTTAACTGTTTGTGTCTGGCAATGACCTTGTTGAAGGCATTGTTTTGTGAGCAAGGACTTTCTCCAGGGTGAGAACCTATGACCTTTGATCGAACAACGACGGCGCTTGGACACTGTTTCCTTCTTGAAGACGTTGTTATTGGAGTGGAGGACTACTGGTGTTGTTCTAATGATGTCAGTGTCGTTGCTTTGAGGATTAGTTCTTGTAGCGGGACTTTTCTTTTTTATAATTTTTCTCTCTTTTTTCTAAGTTGTGTGCATCCGTAGGACCACTAGGGCATGCGTTGTTGCAGAGGCTGGGTGTAATTGGTATCATGTGATAGTTATATATATACTCTTTTTTTTTTTAAAATTAGACCATAAATTGTGTACTAGGTGGTATGCTGCTAATCTGATCTGATGAGACGGATGCAGTACTCACTCACAGGGCCGGCTACCCAACGATTTCAAATCTGGATAGCTGGTCCTGGTCCATACTATACATGCCAGTGCAGTGTGCAGTGGGGCTGCAATGCAAGAACTGAGTTGCAGTAAAAGAGCTGACAAGTGAAGTGAGTGACACTCTGGGTTCTCTGGCAACATGGACGCTAGCTATCGCTGCGGCCTCTGGCATATGACCATAGTTTTTCTTTTACATTGCAAAAATAATCTATCCGTCCCAAATTAAATGTTATAGAATTATCTACTCCCTTTCCTTCGATCCCTATTAGATGACTTGGATTTGTCAAAATTTATCATAAAACCTATATACTACTATGGGGTAATCCTATAGAAATCTTGTAGTGCAATTTTTATAGAAAAACAACATTAGGTCACATCTCATGGAAAAAATCTTTTGCCACATCAAACAAAATCCCTCTTCCTATAGGATTTACATTGGCATTGTTGAAGTGTACAAGTGGATTGCACTAGCCCTTTTCATCAGTTCGAACTTTTGGTTGCGTTGGCTAGTGCATGAAGCTTGACATGGTATCAGAGCCCAAGGTCTCGAGTTTGAGTCCTGCCTTTCGCAATTTATTCTAAAATTGCTGTTGACCCGTCTGTGTCACGTATAGGCCTCTTGAATCATACGTGAGTTTCGCGCGCCGTCGCTCTCTTCCGGTTGCATGTGTTGACTTCTCTTCGTCACACGTGAGAGGAGATGTTGAAGTGTATAAGTGGATTGCACTAGTCCTTTCCATCAGTTTGGACTTTTGGTTGCGTTGGCTAGTGCATGAAGCTTGACAGGCATGACATCTCAATCCTATGTTTTTCCTATTTCTATACTTTTCCTATCCTATGAATCAAACAAGCTTTGAAGCTGAAACCGAAACGGATCACCAAGCTGCCATGGATAGAAATCACATCACATGGACTCCAGACGATCCAGCAAGGAATTGGCATCATCCACGGACAAGCATTTGTTGTGCGACCAAAACAATCCAACGAGATAGTATGTATTTTTGCAGCCAACTTTGTCGATACCTCGCGTCGTCGTCCGCTGTGTGTTGCGAAATCCGAAATCGGTCGCGAGAAGGGGGAAGAGGAAAAGGAAGAGGAAGAGGAAGAGGAAGAAGATGAGGAGCGCGTGGTGACAGGTCGTAGGTCGACCTCGAACTGAACCTACCTACGGCGACGACGAATCCCTGTTTTTTCTGTGCGGTCGGTCATCGATTCGACGGCGACGGATGATGTCCACGTCCCAGCAGTGCGCGGTCGTGCCGTGAATACACGGAAAACAGTGGGTCAAGATTGGCCACTAAGAATGCACAATAACGTGGACATTCGTAGTACTAGTACTACGCATTTTCAGCAAACGTGCGAAATGGAAAGAAGTATTACTTCCTCTCCGATTCATATTACTATCATTAAATTAAATGTATCTGGATATATTTTAGTGTTAGATATATCTATTTCAATGACAAGTAATATGTATAGGAGAGAGTAACTTTTTACAGTCTTAAATGCACAAGTCGCGCAATGGATATCCATGGCGCTCGAGGTCCAGCTAAGACTAAACAGTTAGTAGATTAGATTAGAACCTCTCAGCCGGACCCCCTTTCGGACACGGGATATTGTAGAAAGATAGAGAATGAGATTGGTGGAATATGTTGGATATATTATTGAGACTTATTATTAGCGATTTATTTTTGTTGTATCCGGTTTGGACTCTTAGGTCGGTTCGGCTCTAAACCCTAGCTGGTTTTGGCCCTCATATATACCCCTGTAATCTCTACACAATATACAAGTTGTTATTGTCTCCAAATATCATGGTATCACACGACTAGGTTTTTCCGCTCCTGGCATGGCTCCACCCATCCTACCTCCACCGCCGCCGCCGGACTCTCTCTTCTCCCTGGCGGAATTCCGCGCCGCTGGCGCTCCCTCCTCCTCTTCTTCTTCCTCTCAAACCCTAGTCCCCCATCACACCGTCAGCGCACCCTCTCCTCCTGCTGTCGGCGTCACCACCACCCAAACCCTAGCCACCATATCGTTCACCGACACGATCACAGATATATCTCCCTTCATCACCATTACCCTTGATCTCTCAGCCCACAACTACTATCATTGGCGTCATCTGTTCGAAGTTCACCTGGGACGCTGCAATCTTCTTCATCATGTCGCCACGGATTGCGTCCCTCGCCCCGACGACCCTCGCTGGGTCAAGGATGATCTAGCGATCATCCAATGGATCTATACGCGTGTCTCCACTGAGATCTTCAATCTCGTCTACCGCACCGCCTCGTCCGCCGCCGCTCTCTGGGCGTCCCTTCGTCAACTCTTTCAGGATAACATCGACTCCCGCGTCAACGCCCTCAACATCGAGCTTCGCAACGTCGCCCAAGGCACCTCTCCCGTGGGCATCTACTGTCAGCGTCTCTCCTCCATCGCTGACGAACTCCGCGAACTCGGTGATCCCATTGAAGATCGGACACTCATCAACATCCTCCTCATTGGCCTTAATGAGGACTTCGACAAGCAGGCCTCGTTCATACCTCTGATGCGGCCCGCCCTACTTTTGCCGAGGTTCGGTCGATCCTTCAAAGTGCAGATCGCACTCGTCAGAACCGGGAGTCGCGCCACCACGTCTTCGTCGCCACCCCACGGCCGCCGGCGCCCGCGCCTGCCGTGGCAGCTCCTCCCATGCAGCCTCCTGCTGCGGAAGAAAATTCAGGGCCAAACCTTGCCGCGGCAGCACCTACCGACTGACGCCCTAGCCCCAACTACCGCGACAAGAATCCCATCTACCGGCCCCCGCCGCCGCTGCGCCCCGCTCCAACAGCACCGACGGCGCCCCTGTTGCACCAACTTGGCGCCACCAGCACGATCCCTGGACTGGTATGGTCCAGGCCTGGTCCATGCCGTGGAAGGCTCCGACTTGGAACTCCGACCTCCGTCTGCCCACCGGCTCCCCTGGACTTCTCGGTCCTCGACCTCCTGCACAGGTGTACAGCACTCAGGCTTCGTACCCCGGCTACGCAGCACCACCTTACATGTATGGTCCTCCTTCGGCTCCACCGTACATGTACACATCTTCGTCAACCGCGCCCGGGCCATCGTCATCGCCTTTTACACCAAGCTGGGACCAGGCCGCCTTCATAGCTGCCATGAACACTTTTACCCTCAATAACACCGAAGGTACGGATTGGATTTTTGATTCTGGTGCTTCCTTGCACATGTCTTCGAATTTGGAATTTCTGTCAGCTTGTTCTTCTTCTCCTTTTTCTTCCATTACCATTGGTGACGGATCTTCTATTCCCATCTCTAGCACCGGTGATTCCTATATATCGCATCCACATGTTCAATTTCTTATTCGTCAGATTCTTTTAGCACCTTCTTTAATTAAAAATCTCATATCTGTTCGCAAATTTACCATTGATAATCGTGTCTCTCTTGAATTTGATTCCTTTGGTTTATCTGTGAAGGATCTTCAAACGGGGAAGCTTCTCGCCCAGTACAATAGCTCCGGGGATCTCTATCCTCTCCATGGCGCGCCTACCTCTACACCTCATGCCATGATCGCTTCCGTTGGACTTTGGCATCGTCGACTAGGGCATCCAAATAAATGCACGCTGTCTTCATTATTTCAGGAATTTTGTATCCCTAGTATTAGTTCTCCTGATGATTCCTCTGTTTGTAATGCCTGTCAGTGTGGCAAACATGTTCGATTACCGTTTAGCACTTCATCCACTCATAGCTCGTTTCCTTTTGAATTATTACATAGTGATTTATGGACATCTCCCGTGCCTAGTGTTTCTGGTTTTAAATATTATCTCGTTATTCTTGATGATTATTCTCATTACATCTGGACTTTTCCTCTTCGTGCAAAATCTGACGTCCACACCGTCTTTCAAAATTTCCAAAATTATGTCCATACTCACTTTAGTCTTCCTATCCGTTTCATCCAATGTGACAATGGACGTGAATTTGATAACACAAAAAATTGCAACTTATTTCTCTCCCATGGCATTCTTCTTTGTTTATCCTGCCCATACACCTCCCAACAAAATGGCAAAGCTGAACACTCTCTTTGATCCATCAATGATATTCTCCGCACGCTCCTAATTCAGGCCTCTCTTCCTCCACCCTTTTGGGTAGAAGCTCTCAATGTCGCCACCTTTCTCATCAACGTTCGTCCAACCAAAACATGCCCTCTATACACTCCTTACCAATCTCTTTTTCTCACCTCTCCGGACTACTCCATGTTACATGTCTTTGGCTGTTTATGCTTTCCCAACACCACTTCTACTTCTCCACATAAGTTCGCACCTCTCTCTCTCTCTACCATGCATTCACCTTGGTCTCTCTAGTGATCACAAGGGATACCGATGTTCTGATCCCGCCTCTGGTCCGGTTCTCACCTCCCGTCATGTCATCTTCGACGAACACACCTTCCCCTACACCATCGCCAATGCTGCCACCCACCCAACCACCCCCCAAACTACCCATACCACCAACCCTCCCGTCATCATAGCTGCCGCGCGCTCTGCCGCGGCAGAGACCCCTTCTGTTTTTCCTACCGCGGCAGCTCCCGTGCCTGCTCCTCCTGCCATGGCAGCATCCGCGCTCTCTTCCTCTGCCGCGCCAGCCACACCACCTCTCTCTTCTGCCGCGGCAGCGGTCACACCTTCCTTTGCCACGACAGCATCTCTCCCTGTCTCCTCTGCCGCGACAGAGTTCTCTCCTCCACCATCCGACGGCTCTCTCACCTCCTCCACACCATCTTATCCCTCGCCTACACCACCTCCTATTCCTCCCAATGTTGTTCCCACAACCATTACCGAGAACGATCACGTTATGTGTACTCGAGGCAAACGAGGTTTTCACATTCCTCGTCGCCTTCTAAATCTTTCTGCGACCACCACTACCACACCTATCTCCCCAATACCAACAACCTACAAACATGCTCTTCTCGACCCTCTCTGGCATTCTGCTATGCGTGAGGAATTTGATGCTCTCCTCCAAAACAACACATGGTCTCTCATTCCCAAACCCTCTGGCGCCAATGTTGTTTCTGGTAAATGGGTCTTCCGTCATAAATTTCACTCGGATGGCACTCTCGCTCATTATAAAGCTCGTTCGGTATGCCGTGGTTTCTCCCAGCAACATGGGATTGACTTCGATGAAACTTTTTCTCCTGTCGTCAAACCCAACACCATTCGTATAGTTCTTAGTCTTGCTGTTTCTTCTTCCTGGCCCATTCACCAGCTTGATGTAAAAAATGCTTTTCTTAATGGCACTCTCAATGAAACTGTCTACTGTCAACAACCCTCCGGTTTTGAGAACTCCTCCACTCTTGATTTTGTCTGTCTCCTTCACAAGTTTCTTTATGGTCTAAAACAGGCTCCTCGCGCCTGGTTTCATTGCTTTGCCTTTTTCATTCAAACCATCGGCTTCACTCCTTCAAAATCTGACTCTTCTCTATTTCTCTTTCATTCCCACGAACACACGGCTTATCTTCTTCTTTACGTCGACGACATTGTTCTCACTGCCTCCTCCGACTCCTTCTTACAACAAATCATCTTGTCTCTTCATACTGAATTTTCTATGACTGATCTCGGACCTCTACATCATTTTCTTGGTGTCACCGCCTCTCGCACTCCCACCTCTATTTTTCTTTCTCAGCGTCAGTATATTCTTGATTTACTCTCTCGCGCTGGGATGACTGATTGCCAGCCTTCCCGTACACCTGCTGGTGTTGGTGCTGACGGTGAACCTGTTTCTGATCCTACTTTCTATCGTAGTCTCACTGGTGCTCTCCAGTATGCTACTTTAACACGTCCAGAAATATCGTGCTCTGTTCAACAAGCCTGTCTTTTCATGCATGATCCTCGTGTTCCTCATTTCTCTCTTATCAAACGCATTCTTCGTTATCTCAAAGGAACTCTTGACCATGGTCTTATCATAAATTCTTCTTCTCCAACAATCTTGACAGTTTATTCTGATCCAGACTGGACTGGTTGCCCAGACACTCGACGATCCACATCCGGCTTTTGTGTTTATTTGGGGGATTATCTTGTTTCTTGGTCATCTAAAAGGCAGGTCATAGTCTCCAGGTCCTCTGCTGAAGCCGAATACAGAGCTGTTGCACACTCTGTCGCCGAAGCTGTCTGGATTCGTCAACTTCTTGCCGAGCTTCATCGACCACTTGAGCGCGCCACCATTGTCTACTGTGACAATATCTCTGCCGTCTACATGGCCAGCAACCCCGTTTAGCATCGTCGAACCAAGCACATTGAGATGGATATTCATTTTGTTCGCGAGAAGGTGGCTCTCGGCGAGGTTCGCGTTCTTCACGTACCGACCAGTGCTCAGATTGCTGACATCTTCACAAAGGGGCTACCTACTACACCCTTCTGCGATATTCGGTCCAGTCTCAACGTCGTCGAGCCAGACGTTGCCACTGCGCGGGGGAGGGGGGGGGATTAGCGATTTATTCTTGTTGTATTCGGTTTGGACTCTTAGGTCGGTTCAGCTCTAAACCCTAGCTGGTTTTGGCCCTCATATATACCCCTGTAATCACGATATACAAGTTGTTATTCTCTCCAAATATCACTTATAGATGAATGCCTGACGAGTGATTCGGAAAAGAGGAGTCTTTTTTCCATGGAGCGAAGATACCATACTACCCGCGGTTGTAGTACAGCAGGGACACCTGGTCCTCCTGCGGAGCGGAGGGGCGCAGTGAATTCTCCGGCAATGTATTCAGGTGTGCTAGCTGTGGCAGCCAGATAGATAGGTGAGCATCCATGGACCAGCAGGGTGCCACGTTGTTGCCGGCCCAGCTCAAATAACTTTGTTGGTCATAATTAAACCCTTAAGCTAGCTGGTGCTGGTAAACTGAACGGAGCAGCAGTGATGCAAGAAAATGGCGGAAACCCAACCAGCCAACCAACCAACAACTGTGTGATTGTGCAAGAAAAGGACACATACCAGCACTGATCTCAAGGGCTAGCTCATCAAATGGTTATGAAGATGAATGTACCTAGAAAACAACAAATAGTAATTAGGATGCCAGTATGTAAGCTCCATGATGCTTGGAAGCGATGGATGAGAGTGCTCGCGATGCCGGCATTCAGTGCTTGATATGCTCCTGGATGCAGACCACAAGACACTCGACCATGAATACATACACATACACATACACACTCGCAGCACTAGTCCTACCTACACACTATGTATGCCCCCTCCCATGTATGCTGTCTCGCAGCGACCAAGCCCTTTCCACATTCATTACTTCTTTTTCTTGCCTGCGGCTCACCAGCCATAAGAGTACTCGTTAGGTGAACCCAGGCCAAAATCCGTACCAAATTTTAGCCGGACGAAATAAGTTTTTGGTATGGGTACGACGAGTTTCCCACTTGCATATCCAGGCGAGTTCCCGTGTTTGTCTAAAATTTAACAAATTTTGCCAAACTTTGTGCGAACTTTGGGCCAATATGGACAAATTTTGGGTTAATATTGTCGATATGGACTAAGTTTGGCAAATATGAGCGACATGGACGAACTATGGGCGAACTTTGGGCGAATATGGGCGATACATACGAACTTTGGACGAATATGGCCGAATTTTAGGCAAACTTTGGCCGAATATTGTGTATATGGATGAACTTTGGGCGAATATGGGCGAACTTTGGCCGAAATTTGAGCGAATATGGGCAATACGGACGAACTTTGGGCGAACTTTGGACGAATATGGTCTGTATGAACGAAATTTGGACGAATATGGTTTATATGAACGAACTTTGGGCGAATGGCGATATAAACAAACTTTGGGCGAACATGAGCGAATATGGACGAACTGTGGATGAATATGGGCGAACTTAGGGCGAACTTTGGATGAATATATGCTGACTGGGTTGGTCCACTCGCCGAATTTGCTTCGTTCGACGTTTTTAGGGTGTATCCGGGATCCTGGGTATGGTCTGGATAGTCCGGACCAAAGTTGGCCCAAATCCAAACGAAACAGATTCCTGGATACGCTACTGGGTGAAATTTTAGCGTCCGGACCTATTTTTGGCGTCCTGTGTAGCGGAGTGAAGGTGCTCTAACAGAGAACTACTAGTAGAAATCTGAAGCTGTAAGTGAAACGGATCACGAGGCTGCCATGGATAGAAATCATCACATGACCTCCAGACTATCCAACAAGGAATTGGCATCATGCAATCCACGGACAAGCATGTGCGACCAAAACAATCCAACGAGAGATAGTATGGATTTTGTCGATACCTCGCGTCGTCGTCCGCTGTGTGTTGCGAAATCCGAAATCGGTCGCGAGAAGGTGGAAGCGGGAAGAGGAAGAAGATGAAGAGCGCGTGGTGACAGGTCGTAGGTCGACCTCGACGAATTGAACCTACCTACGGCGATGACGAATCCCTGTTATTTCTGTGCGGTCGGTCATCGATTCGATGGCGACGGATGATGTCGACGTGAAGTCACGGAAAACAATGGGGTCGAGATTGGGCACTGAATGCGATGAGAGTAACCAGGACATTATATAGTTATTTAAAGATCATTTCATGTGCAAGCCAATTCTGTAGTGATATTTCTTTCTTGATAAAATGTCATCAAGGTATATAATAAAGTGTGACCCATTATTCTATAGCTTAATCTTCGTCATAACCCAGCAAGCTGAGGCTACTCCCGTGACTTTCTGGGCTTTAGGATTGTGGATGTGACCAATCGTGATTCATCTGTTTGGGTTGGTAGAAATGTGTTACTACTACCGATGTTATATCGCTGCTATTGCTGACGTCTTGGTCCATTGTTAGTGGGAGAGGTTCTTACGTGAAAAAAGAAGCGTGAAAATATGCAAACCTTTTTCTTCTTCCCATATTCATCCTAGCCCTCCGTCCTAATCCTCCTTGCCGAGGATGCCGTCGGCCTGCAGCCACCATCCCACGCGGAGCTCTCCTACCGTTCGCTGACTCTCCCAACTCCCTATAATCGGTTGTGTGGACAACCTCTTTGTCAGAATCTGCCATGCCGTTGTCGAAACGGAATGCAGACGGCGAGACGAAGCTCGCATATTTGCCTAGTTTGTAGTACTCGTACTACAGTTTCAGCAATCCTTCGAATGGAAAGAAGAAGCTTTTTACAGTCTCAAATACACGGACCGGCATCAGTCGCCCAATGGATATCCATGGCGCTCGAGGTCCAGCTAAGACTAAACAGTTAGTCCCATATATCTATTTCAATAACAAGTAATATGAATAGGAGTGAGTAGTAGATTCGATTACAGCATTTCAACTCGGCCGACACATTTCAGACACAGGATATGTCTAGATCAGTATGGTCCGCGGACATAAAAACAGACTATTTTGGTGTCCGTCCTCTTAGGTGGGGGTGTCCTAGAGGGTGCGGCCTATTTTTTTTTCTTTTTAAAAATACGAACATTAAAACAACTTAAATATATCACAAAAATAGTCTCACTTTACATATAGTACAAAATAAAAAATCATAACTAACATAAACCCTAGCTACGGCTAGGGCAACTGGCGGCCCACATAGCGGTGGTAGCGACGAACATGGCCTAGATAGATAGATAGTATGCGAGCGGTGGTGTCGGCATCATGGGGGCGGGTGGACGCTGCGGCACCGCTAGGAGGTCATCTTCGAGAGAGCGGAAGATCGCCTTCTCTACATCCAATTCCTCCGGAGCTCGGTCAAGGCGGGCACGCAGGGCCAAGTCACCGGGGTTGGCACGAGAGGCGCACAAGCAGTTGACTTATGCCTCTTGGAGTTCTTGCCGCCATATGTGATTTGTATAGAAGACGCGCCTCAGGACGACGAAACTGGAGAACTCACCGGTGATTAGGTTAACCCCACCTATGTACGGTGGCGACGGCCCGCGGGGCCGTGCAATACCGTCTTTGTCCTTGTTGTCGTCGGAGAACCTGTCGTCGCTATCCTCTCCGTCGAGAGGAAGAGGGAAGCCATCAGGTGGGTTGCGGGGGAGGGAAGGGAGGAAGAGGGCGGACAACGGGTGGGTTGCGACGGGTGCCGGAAGGAAGAGAGCGGCCAAGCATGGCTGTTTTTGGAGTGCAATGTTGTGCCGCTAGTCTAGGGGCTCGCCCCCTTTTCGGAGGTGCGGTGCTGCCGTGTCACCTCTAGGGTGGGGAATGGAAGGTGGTGTTGTGTGGAGAAGATGGCCGCGGGAGACGTATTTAAAAAGGCGAGGGCATTGGCTGCCGATGCGGAGGTCGATACACCGGCATTGATGTCGAGTGGGCAGTGCAGATTCCCCTTCCCTGCCAAAATTGAGAATTTGTTCAAGACTTTGATATTCCTGAAAAGCTTGTTGGGACAAAGGAAGGTAAAAGAGATCCTGAGTATTTGCAGTATGCAGGAACTCACTGACAGAGATGTGAGGGTTTTTTGCATATGAAAGGAGGTGAGGAAGCTTATGTTGGAGGCAACTATCATTCCACATATCAGTCCAGAATAGTGTGGATTTCCCATTTCCAACCAAGCACTTTGCAAGTCCTTTAAAAATGTCAATCAGTTTTAGATGAGCTTTCCACCAAAAGGATCCCTCAAGACTTCTTCCAGGTAGCTTATCATTACAATAGTAAGTATTCCATATCAAGTGAACCCAAGGAATATCCTTATGATTATAAAACTTATCCAAATTCTTCAAAAGAAGAGCAGAATTTTGAACATTAAGATCAAGAACTCCCAATCCTCCCTGATTTTTGGGTCTACAAACTTTCTTCCATGCTACAAGAGCAGTACCTCTAGCTTGAACATCAGAAGTTTTCTTTCTCCACAAGCATTTCCTCATATATTTAATCAACTGCTCCTTGATAGTGACAGGGAGATCAAAACAACTCATGTAATATATGGGAAGGGAAGATAACACAGATTTAACTAACTGCAATTTCCCCCCATAATTCAGAAAGTCAGCTATTCCACACAACCTTCTTTCCACTCTCTGAACAATAGGCAAGAAGTGTTCCACAACAGGTTTATTCAAGCTCAGGGGCAAACCAAGATAGGTAAAAGGCAAGGAACCAGTGAGGCAAGAAAGGGTATTGGCAAAATGCCCAAGCCTTTCAGAATCCATATTAATTGGCATCATGCTGCTCTTAGAATAATTGACTTTGAGTCCAGTGGAAAGAGCAAAAGTATGAAGGATTGCCTTAAGACACAAGAGTTGCTCAGAATCAGCCTTAAGGATTACTAAAGTGTCATCTGCATACTGAACCACAGGGAAGTCAGGACAGAATACATTCTCAGTGGGCAAAGAAAGAAGACCCAGGTTCATTGCCTTATTGAGGATACTTTGAAGGAGATCAGCAGCCAGAACAAACAATAAAGGAGACAAAGGATCTCCTTGCCTGACACCCCTTCTACAGTAAAACTTTTTCCCAGGCACACCATTTAAAAGCACAGAGGAAGAAGCAGACCCAAAGATCATCTGAATCCAGGAAATCCATTTAACTCCAAAACCTTTGGCCTTAAGGATATTGATGATTGCAGAATGCTCAATTCTGTCAGAAGCCTTCTCAAAATCCAACTTAAGAATTAAAATTTCCTCCTTAGACTTGTGGCATTGATCAAGAAATTCAAATGCCCAACCTAAACAGTCTTGGATAGATCTTTGCTTGAGGAAACCATATTGATTCTTGTGAACAAGTTTAAGAATGACTTTTTGCAGTCTATTAGCTAGAATCTTGGTGATAATCTTAAGGACACTGTTTAGCAAAGAAATAGGCCTAAAATCAGCAGGAGTCAAGGGAGCAGCAATTTTTGGAATGAGGGTGATAAAAGAAGAATTAATGCTTTCCAAAGAGGCATTCCCTTCATAGAACTCAGGGTGATTATAAAGATGGATTCAGAACTAATAAAGTGTTATGTTGAGGCTCATGGATCGAGAGTGGAATTTGTTCATCCTGATGACGGATAGATATACTCTGGGCCCTCTCGGTGATATCACATTGATTAGCTTGCAAGCAAGTGATTTGATCACTAGAATGTTATATCACAGGAACGAGAAAAGAGTGCATGTCGGTAACGAGATCAAACTAGGTATGGAGATACCGATGATCGAATCTCGGACATGTAATATATCGTGAAACAAAGGGATTAAGATACTAGCGTAAAAGGTTCCGACGATCACAAGAAAGTCATCGTTGAATGCGTGGGAGTCAGTATGTGTCTCCAGATCCCGCTTCTGATTATTGATCCGAGAGGGGTCTCGATCATGTCCGCATTATTCACGAACCGTAGGGTGACACACTTAAGAGACACCGACATCCAATTGGAGCAAATGTTTCATGCCGAAAGAATGAACAAGCGCAGGAATTTATTTCACTAGATACCGAAACAGGTTTTCGGGTGAAATTGCATAAAGCGGTTATGCATGTGAAATAGAATTCTATCAAGGGGTTATTTGTGAATGTTTGTCATTACAGTAATTGACAAAATTCTGAATAAAATAAAAGAGTTTTATCTAATGAGAGTTTGCATTAAATTTGGTGGAAATTTAATGGGAATTTGAGTGGACTTTTGAGTGGAGGGAATTTAAAGGAGATTTGTGAGTGGAGTGTCCGCCCACATGAAGAGAGGAGGGCAAGGGGGCAGCCCCCATGCGCCGGCCACCCCCTTGGGGTTCCCCCCTCCTCCTATAAAAGGAGCCCCCCTCCTCACTTGTCTCTTACACCTCCTCGTGAAGGATCTCTCTCCCCCTCTAGAATTTATCCCCCATGGTCTCGGACTAGCGAGATACATGTTCCCGGTGGCTATTCGGCAAGAAAGAGTTGTGCTTCCGCTGCATCGCTGGAGCGAGGAGGCGGAGGTTGCTTGGTGCCTCGAACGTGTGTGCGAGCACGGATGCGCTGCTGATTTGCGGCGCTAGGACTTCCTCTCGATCTTGAGATCGGCAAGAGATCGTCTACATCAACCACGAGTTGAACTCGTTAAGCTTTGTCGGTCTTCAAGGGTATGTTCTCTACGGAAATACATCCGCCCGTTGTTTGTATCTAGTAGATAGATCTTGGTATATAGTTCACATCGTAGGAAAAATTTTGTTTTCTATGCTGCGAACCCTACATTAAGGGCCTGTTTGATTCGCGCGATAGGAAAAACACAGTAATAAAAAAATGCAGGATTATAATGTCATGTCCAGTTGAATCCTACATGATTTGGAGCCTACGGTAATTTTTCTTAAAAAAGTGTTTGATTCACAGGAAAGCAAAGGAATTGTAACATGAGATTGAGGTGGATGGAAAGTTTTCTCTAAAATATAATGCAATGCAATCCTATGGGAAAAGTTCCTAAGAGCCAAATCCTATGAATCAAACGATGCACATAGAAAAAATTTCTCGGGATCAAAATCTTCCAAAATTCCTCCGAGAATCCTTTGAATCAAACGAGCCCTAAGGGTTAGCGGCTTTTCTTATAGCTAGAAGAGTAGGCTTCAACACAAAGATCAGGGAAGAGGGGCTTGCTGGCAGGACCATCGTCCCTATGCTCAAAGGAGAAGCTGACAAGTCTACCGTTGCCGTATCGAGGGTGAAGAAGGCATGATGACCTATAGTCGAGCATCACAAACATCAACTATGTTTGTAGATCAATAAATCTTCCCAGGTATAGCCCATTCTTACAGATCGAGGGTTCGAGATTCTTACATCCACATCAAACACACAAGTCCGGGAGGAGAGAGAGGCTAGGAGGCCGACGTCAACCTCCGCCTCCGAGCTCGAGGTCGAAGATCCTGTCATGTTTGCCGAGCAAGAATTGAGTTGGTGTAAGTGTTGACAAATGAAGTGAGTGTCACTCTGGTTCTCTGGCAAGAGTAACACTAGTGCTTCCTCAGATATATCACCCTAAAATTTTATTTTGGATCCTGTGTCCAGTTTTTTTTGGATCATCCAATGATTATGAAGATGGATCTAGAAAACAAGAAATACTACTAATCAGGAATGCAAATATGCAAGTTCCATGGTTTTTGGAAGGAATGGATATTTTTTGTTGCAGACCACCAAGGTGCTGGCTCATCCATGGGAGGGGGCACATGTACACACTTGCAGCACTAGTCCTACCAACACACGTTTGCCCCCTCCCATCCCATGTGTGCTGTCTCTCAGCGACCAAGCCCTTTCGACATTGATTATAACTTGCTTTTGTTTTCTTTGCTGCTAGCTCACTTGGTTCAGAAGGGGTAACACGGTAGAAATCTGAAGCTGAATCGGATGACCAAAGCTGCCATGCCCCAGCAAGCGAAGGCCCATCCAGCATCCACACGGACAAGCAGATGCGACCAAAACGATCCAACAAGATATGGCTCGTTGCCTGCCTGTGGCAACGGAGCTTTGTCCATACCTTCCGTCCTCATCCGCGAGTGTTGCCAAATCCGAAAACGTCGGAAAAGTGGCTGGAGGAAGAAGATGACGAACGCGGGGTTACAGGTCGTACGTCGCCGTCCAACTTGAACCTACGACGACGACGACGACTGCGACGCATTTCTAATTCTCCGTGCTGAATGGAACGGTGGCCGATGGCGACGGACGATGCCGACGCCGCAACGGTCTGCAGGTGGCGCCGAGCGTGCACGGAAAACAATGGGTCGGGCGCTGAATTCAGCGGGAGGAATTGAATCGAAGTGGATGCGATTGTTTTTATACAATTTCGATCAACAGTCGTAGTACGTGCTGGTAAGAATGGAATTTGGAAAGAGGAGAAGAAGAATCTTTTTACAGTCTCACATGCACACCTGCATCGATCGCGATGATGGATCGATGCCTATAGCTAACAGTCAGCGGATTCGGTTAGTGGTGGTGATGGTGACGGGCGCGAGGATCCATGGCGGGCGTCGGATCAGCGGGAACCGCAGCTGGATGAGCGGTCCAGAGCCGGCTTGACCGTGTAGACGACGAGGAAGCAGGGGAGCACGGCGCGGCGGTCGAGCACCAGGAGCTCGCCGCCGCCCGCGTCCACCGAGTGGTACTCCCCGGCGCGGCACGGCGGGTGCGGGTCGGACGCGCGCCGGACGCGGCCGGCGATGACGCGGCACACCAGCATGCCCCTGCGGCCCGGGCCACCACCTGCTACGCTGGCGTCCGCCGCGCCGCTGCCGGCGAACGTGCGCACCGCCGACAGGTTGGTGGTGGTGGCCACGGCTGCGCAGATCACCTCGTTGTCGTCGGCCGCGCGGCACTGGAACCGCATCGTCTCGTTGCCGTCGGCGGCGCACCGCGCGTCGCCCGCTGCCGCGCCCCGGGCCTGGGCCGCGGCGCGCGCGTCCTCGAACCGCGCCACCGCGCGGGCCGTGTTGCGCACCCGGAATAGCGCCTCCACCTCGGCGTCGGTGTCAAGTGCGCGCCCCCATCCGGAGGCGAAGATGAGCTCGACGACGCGACGGGACGGGTGGTCTTCCGGCAGCTCCGTCATCTCCAGGAACGACCCCGAGCTGGGCCTCTTCGGCGACGCCATGGGCGACGGTGTGAACAGGTTGGCGTTGGTCTTCGCGAGCTCCTCCGAGTTGTCCTTCGTCTTCTTATTCCTCCTAGCTGCAGGCCGGCCCTGCACGCTGGACCTGGACCTGCGACTCTCCTTGGACGGCAGCGATGCGGCGGAGCTCTTGGCCTGCGTCGGCGGAGGGCGCTTCTTGGGCGTTGGCGCCGGCGGGCTGTACACGTCGTCGGCGACTGCCCTGGACTTGCAGCTGAGCGAGCGCGCGCGCACCCACGCCGTAGCCATTGCTGGGGGACCTGCGGGCAAACGTGGATTGGCTAGAAAGGCAGAGCAGGAACAGAGGAGTTTGTTGCCGCGGCGTGGTCAGCTCTGGGTGTTATTATGGTCAGATCGCTGCCGCTGAGTCTGAGGCGACATCATATGGAGTACTACTGTTACAGCGGATAGTGCTTACATGTGGGCCCGATAGCTAGCTAGCTCGTCTGCCAGGGAGGTGTGCTGTACACGGTGCGGAAAGCAGCGCAGCCTTTTGTTTTGCTGCCATTTTCTTTTCTTTTCTTTTCTTTTTCTTTTTGGGGTTGAGTTTTTCTTTCTGAAAAAAAAGAAGAAAAAACTGGTGGTGGCTTTTGCGTTCGTGTGGATCTTCCTTTTGGCCTTTTGGTGTCGGTACTGCTTTCATGATTCCCAAAACAGTCTCTTTTTAAATTCAGATTCTGTTTTTTTTTCTTCAGTCTGTTGTAGTGGAATTTTATTTGCTGCTTTCGACCACTTTTCTTCTGGATTATTTCATGGCTACAAATATAATAATAAATTATAACGCGAGCACGTTTGCGGCACTCCTACACATAGCTCTCACGATCGATCACTAAATCTGGGATTAACGTAATAATACTACTAGTACTAGCAGCTTTTTTCTTGGTTTGAAAGATGCAGATATATACTGTAGATTATATAATGTGAAGTGCAGCTAGCGCACAAGTCGAATTAATTATTTTGCTCGCTTTTGAACGAAGACCCGCGGCCGGACCAAGTGAGCCAAACAATTTTGGACCGTCGAATAATACCCCACATCCAATGGGCCAAAACTAAACTAATCCGTGCTCAACGCTATAACTCCCTGTCAACCACGCCGTCAGACGCTAATACGAACAGCGCGCCCCAACATCACCGTGTCGGCGGCTACACAGACGGCGGCACCGCGATGGAGTCAGACAAGCCGACAGGGATTTCTCCCCACCCCCACCCACACAAAACCCTGAGCGATTTGGTGCACCACCACCAGCTTCGCCGCGCACCAACGTGCACCACCATGATCTTGCGACCACCATCGTCATCCTCTCATCTTGGACAAAGCAAGAAGCCCGAAGACAGAGGGAAGTGACCTAGAACGAGTTTGGGATGGCAACGCAGCAGCCACGCGGGAGGAGCCCACCTCCACCACTGAGATACGATCGTCGACCGGACATGGCAGCAGGGTCACACCAGGCTTGGCGGGCCCGACCGAGCCTAGGAGGGCCCATAAAGCCCCTGCCACCTTGCTGCAACAGGCAAGGCGCTGCGATGCTTTCCCCTACATGATCACAGTCTCCGCCTCCATCTCCATAAGGTGCCACTGCTGTAGTCAGGTCGGCCTACCGAAGCCCAGATCGGGCCCTAAGGGCCGAGATCTGGGCCGGGAGGGACCGGTACCAATTCGTCGTGCCTGCAGCTGATGCGCCCCACCAATCCGTCTTGTGTCGCCAGGAAGCAGTAGCAGAGGACACGCCGACCCGCCTAGGATCAATCGGGCCCGAGGGAAAGACCGATGCCAAACGTCGCGTCCTTTTTTTAGCGCCACCATGCCGCCCTATGACTCAACCTCGCCACCGGCGCCGCCGTCCAGCTCCACCCGCCCGGACTGTCGCTTCCCGAGCCGCACCGCCGCCATGGCGAACACCAGCCCCGATCGGCTCCGAGGGCTCGGGCAGAGAAGGGCTACCGCCGCAGGCTCGACCCGGGCTTCACTCGGTGACCTCTGCGGACGCGGTGACCGGGGTGACAAGAGGAGGGGGAGGGGGAAGGGCCGGGGAGGATGGGAATCACGCTGCTGCCCTTGGGGGAGCATGAGCGCGAGGGTAGTGTTTTTTTTTGGTCAACCTAAGTGAATCTACACACTAAAAAAAATCTAGATAGTTTTTCTTCAAAAACTTAAAACATCTTATGTTTTAAAATGGAGGGAGTATATATAAAACGAACCCATGCATTGACCCGATCTGTCAGATCTCGTCTTCCAAGCATATATGGAATGTGTGCTTTCGCTTGCAACATGTTACTCCTATGAATTTTATAACTAGCACTAAATTAATACGCCAGCAATAGTACTCCCTCCGGGTTGGTTTACACGGCGCGCTCCAGGATTCTCTAGGACCTAGACACTACGTGATTGGTCGTACTTTCCTTTGCCCAGAACGCAATATTAGGATGGGAAGTTAGGCTCATTAAACACACAGCGCCCTACAGCACGTAATTAGCTGCACTAATCGAGGAGTTATCAAGTGTGCATTGGTGGAGACCGATTCCTCCGTATCGAGCTAGCCTTCTTCTCCCCTCCGAAAAAATCCCGCGATCTTTACGTCCAAACGTTTCTTCCCGCAAAGGTTCCGCTCCAAAAATTCCATAGGAAACCCAAAAATTTCGCCTCCAAAACCTTCTGCGATTCTTCTTTGTTCCTAAACTGCTCGGCTGGTGGAATTGCATGAAAATGAAAGGGCGCCGTGTAAATCGACCCGGAGGGAGTAGCTAGCATGGTGTAATAGTACAACCCACGTGAAGATGGACGTGATCAAGAGCAATTAATCATGCACTTTGATAACGGTGACGTCAAGGTTTTATATGGACTGATATACAGTCGATGCATATACTTCCTTTGTCAATAATTATCCTGTATTTTAGGTGTAGTCAAAGTCAAACTTTATAAAATTTGGTTAAACATATAAAAAAAGCTATAAACATCTATAGCACCGAATGTATATATTATAAAAATATATCTTATGACGATTTTAATGATACTTATTTTGTATTATAGATGTAAATAATTTTTTTAATATGTTTGGTCAAACATTGTAAAGTTTGATTTTGACTAAATTCACAATTGATGGTATTTCTGGACAGATAGAGTATAGTTAAGGTGTTAATGACAAGGAGTCGCTAGGTTATGAGAAGGTGGCTAGCTCTAGGAGAGACACACGCGGATGCTCCGATCTCTTTGATTAATTTGTTGAATCGCCACATCAACTTACGTTGGTGAGCAATCGAAGAGTGTACTAGTAGCATACTTTTTTTTTTGAGAATTACTAGTAGCATACTTTGACGGTCGATGGAGAGAGTAGTATTCATTCACGACGAACGAACGTTGAGTTGTTGACGCGTGGCGATGAATGATGCGCCGTGTTCATCCATGCATGCATGCACCACGTTTTCCTGATTAAGAGCCGCCAAATGGCGTCGGCGGCTACGTGCACCATTACAACTGTAATTACTAGCTACATGATCAGGGATTGGTAAGATCGTGACCTGGAGCACACCGTTGACATGTGTGTACTTAATTCGATGCGGCGCAGTTTCTCAGCATTTGGCACGAGCCAAAAGCCTCGCATTGACCATAACAAATCAAATAAGTACAAAAAAAATTAACCCTACCGCGATTCTCTCGATTTGTCTGATCTTGTCTTCCATACGATATATAAATATATACACAATTCCCTTCCATGTTACCAAGGAATTGCTTAACTGCTAACCGAATTATACTAACCACGTGAACATGGACCCCGTGATCAAAACTAATTAAACATTTCAACTGTAGTCAAGGTAGTATAATCAAGTTGGTAATGCCAAGGAGTAGCTTACGGGGCATGTATAGTTGGCTACAACAGATTCAGAAGGTGGCTCTTGAGCCTAGGATATAGCCAACATTCTCTCGTGCTCTACGAGACGTTGATGCATGCCTATATCTCGTTTTCGATTAATTTGTTGAACTGCCACACATGTGGAAGGTAGCAATTGCGTAATTTGCACGGCAAGGGGGACATGCATGGAAATCCACGAGGATCAATGGATTAAAAATGACAGAGACGCGTTCAACATATCTGTTGAGACATCGTAATTAACGTAGTGCTAAGATGACTAAATAAGACAGATGTGTTGCCGTTGGTTGTGGTACTCTCTACCTATCCATGGATCTTTTCGGAAAAAAGACTACATATCCATGGATTTACATAAACATTGCTACTAGCTAGTATCTAATATAGGCATTTACATCGATGTGGTTATTAATTACTCTCCAAGGTGACCGGTATGTGCTCATATAATGTTTGTAATAATGTACTACTATGCAAATTAGTTCGTTTGTTTCATACACATCGGGTGGATATATAACTTTTTTTAAGGGGGGGGGGGGGGGGGGGGGTGGATATGTAACTTTGGTAGACAGACCGGAACAGAAATCCTCGTGACTACGCAGGAGAAAACATATCATCCATCACATTGTTTTCAGTCGTGGAGTGTACAGCTTGCAAAGCAATATCCACGTGGTATTGAAAGGTAAAAGTAGCAACAAAGAACAAGAAGACACACAAAGTGCCCAGCTTTCTACTACCGTTAACACACTTTTTATACTGGATTCCGTTAGGAAGGATCATTGGAATATTCAACCCAGAAACAAAGAAGAAAAGTAACACGATGGGAAAGAAGAAGCAAAGGGACGACAACAAAAGGAGAGCCCGCAAACACAAAGGAGAACTCTAGTAGTACCTTTTTTTGTTTTGCTTGGTGGAGGCCAATCACTTGTAAGCATGGGCCAGTCCATTACTGTAGTTCTTCTTCTTCTCTTTATTTACTTTACTCACTTTCCTTTTTATTTTATTTTTTATTTATTCTTTTTTTGCTGAATACGCGAATAATCTTTTGGAACACTTTATTTTGTTACACATGGATTTTTTTGCAAACATGAAAATACTTTTCAAGATAAAAGACTCCTTTTCTTTTTTCCACAAAAGGAATACTCTTTTTTCTAAATACAAGAACATTCTTTAAACTAAATAATTTTTTTCTTAAAACACATGAAAAATTACTTTGATATAGTTCAACACCATTACTACCACTTAAAAAGCTATCTTGAGCCAAGTAGCTAGCGGCCTGGGACAAAAACTTTGACATGGAGTTTATTTTGATGGCACCGAGTGGCGCAACATTTGCCAAATTTCACTATCCAGTTTTGTGAAAAATTCTCACTCTTTCTAGTTAAGTTGGTAGCATACAAATATTCAGTTAACGAGGACTAACAAATCTTTGCTCGCTATCTAGTGATCGGCGTAACATTGTTTCTATGTCTTGGTCGGATCAGTTAACTTGTTCATTGGCTATGAGCTAACTATACATGTTATGGCACAATCAAGTTAAGCCTTTCTGTTTGGGAACCTTTTTCTAACGTTATTGAAAAGGAAATCTGGTGCCCTTTGCCTACATCTGGATTCTCCTTACTTTAAATCGTTTCTGCTTCCTTTAGATGGTGACGAATTCACCTCATCCTTCTTTAATTTAGATTCCGATTTGGATTTCTAGTGCTAGGCAGTTTCTTCATTTGCCGCTAGTAGCTTTGGTTCAGCTCCTTTTCTACTTTTAGATGCTCACTGTGTCGTCTTTCTAGTAGCTTTCTTGATTTCAGGTACTGCTGCTGGTAACCAAATAAAGAGAGCAAATAAATACAAACTCGTTTCTAGTATAGTATAATACTTATGCTTTTCGATGCTCACCGCGTCTTCTTTCTAGTTTTCTTCATTTCACGTACTGCATGCTGCTGTTAGCCAAATAAAGACAACAACACAAATCCAAACAACTCGTTTTCTAGTACTACCTGTCCTTAGTTTATCCATAAAATCTGGGAGCAGTACGCCATATCGACCTGTTTGTTCCATTTCCAAAAAAAAATATATCGACCTGTTTGTTGTAGCTTACCATGAATTTGTCTCTGAACTCGCATATGCGTGTCGGCAGCATTGAATTGATTCGAATTAATAGTGATTTAGGCCAAACATTCACATGTGGCAATAATGCGCCAGCTCGATGCATATGTATGTATGTGTATGCACCACGTTTTCCTAATTTAGGAAAAGTCTTAATATGGTAGTTGTATTAGTTGGTAAGATTTTCTTTTGACTCTTATTAGTTGGTAAGATCATTAACCATTAACATAGGTTCATAATTTAGCACAAGCCATTGACCTGAAATTATGAATTGAGGAAGAAATGGCCAAGTCCTCGCACAATTCTCTCGATTTGTCTGATCCTGTCTAGGAGATGTATACAGTCATGCATTTCCCTGCATGCACATTAGCGACGAATTGAACTAGTACTAACCACGTGCATGCGGACCTGATGTTTCACTAATCTATTAATAATCATCAACACCAGTATAAAAAGCACCAAAAGTAATAAAAATTATAAATAGGTCTTTGGACCACCTAGAGACACCTCCAAGGTCCCATGAGGCAAATTGGTTATTAAGCACTTCAGTTATTGTCAAGCATGGATACTTTAGGTGTAATAATTAAGTAGGTAATGATAAGGAGTTACCCACAAAAAAAGAGGGTAATGATAAGGAGTGGAGTATGTTTTATGAGAAGAAATGAAGCTATGCAGCTGCGTGGTCTTTCGGCCAGCCACATATATCTCTATATCGCTTTGATTATACTTCTCTGAAAGGCTAATTAATCTAACTACCTGGCATGGCTCATGGGGTCAACTCGAGGTAACTTGAGGAAATATTAATAGTTTATGGATGCGATGTCAAATAAGTAGAAACTTATAGTTAGTTGGCGCTGATGCTTTCATGCACTCCTTGTCGCATAGTTAATGTTTTAATACGACGAGTTGCTCTACTCTAATAATACGTACCTGTAGACAGATACACATTGCCGTCGCTTGTATACTCTATGCAGATAGTTAGTTTGTTTGTTTCAGGCAGATCGATGCTGGATCCATCGGAGTATATCAGCAATATGCCTCGATCGTGTATTATATCCTTGGTTGGTGAGCGGATATCAGCTCCTCGTGACCAGCGTTTTAGTTACCGGTCGGGAAATCCGGTTACCGGATATCTCAACCATCCTCGGGAAATCGGTTTACCGGATAAAAATTCCCGAATTTATTTGAATTGTATGAAATTTAACAAAAAACCGATGCAAATGGTCATACCAAGGACTTTGAATTCGAATTTTTAAATTTAAATCGTCCGGTAACCGGTCAGGATTTCTCGGTAACCGCGGTAACCGAAAATCCCGACAACCCTCGGGATTTTTTTCGTACTGGGAACCAAAACCGTGCTCATGACCGACACAAAAGGAAATATATCGGATCGATCACATAGTACTGAGCAGTGGAGTATGCATAGATGGAAAGTTTTTCTTCTTCTGGAAAATAGTATTCATGCAAAATAAAGCTGGTAAGAAAGGCCAAGTAATATCCCGAAAAAGAGTACTCCGTCAGATCCATTATAAGGATTTAGTATAAAATTATACAAAATTAGCGAAAATTATTATGAATCAGAGAGGCATATTTTGTTGGTGGGATTCCGTTGGGAAGGAGCAATGGAATTTTCAACCAAAAAAAAGGAGAAAAGGGAAAGAACAAAAGAGGAATAAGAAAAGAGGACAGCAGCAAAAGGAGAGCCCACGAAATTTAGATTCCTATTTGGATGACTTCCAGTGCTAAGCAATTTCATTTGCCGCCGTGGATCAACTCTATTTATACTTTTCGATGCTCACTGCTTTTTTCCTTTCATCTTTCTTGATTTCAAGCACGGCTGTTGCTGGTAGCCAAATCAAGAGAGCAAATAGATGCAAACTCGTTTCTAGTACTCCCTCCGTCCCAAAATAGGTGTCTCAAGTTTTTCAAAATTTGAATGAATCTATATGCTAAATAGTGTCTAGATTTATCCAAATTTTGACAAATCTAAGACATCTATTATAGGACGGAGGTTTTCGATGCTCACTGCATCTTCTTTCTAACTTTCTTGATTTTACGTGCTGCGTGATGTGCTCGTAGCCAAATCAAGACAACAATATAGATCCAAACTCGTTTCTAGTACCTGTCCTTAGTTTATCCATAAAATCTGGAAGCAGTACGCCATATCGACCTGTTCGTTGTACTATAGCGTACCATGAATTTGTCTCTGAACTCGTATGTGCGTGTCGGCAGCATTGAATTGATTAAAAGGTGATCCATATCGAAGATCATTGAACTCAACTACTGTAGCATACGTATCGACGGTTCTAATTAATAGTGTGTTAGGCCGAACAACATTGACATGTGGCAATAATGCGCCACCTTCATGCATATGTATGTATCTGAATGCACCACGTTTTCCTGATTAAGGAAAAGTCTTAATCATCTAGTTGTATTAGCTGGTAAGATCAGTAACCATTGACAGGGCCGGTCCTGAGATTTCGGGGCCCGGGGCGAAACTAAAATTTTGGGCCCCTTAGTATAAATTTTTTATGTATATATGAGATGATGAAAAATAAATATTTTAAGTACACTTCCAACTATAATATTCATATAAAATAATAATGTTTACATGATATCTTAAAATTTCCTCCGAAATTTCCTAAAAGCAAAGCCTATGATGATGAAATCAATATCAATCTCGTCCACTAACTCTTCTCGGTGCATAGACTTGCCAAACCATTTAACCTCTCCTGAGACATTGAAGATCTCAAATAGTTGTTCAATAAATTTAACTCTGAAAAGGTTCTTTCAGATGATAAACAAGAAATCAAGAACAACAATTAGTCAATTACTAACTAGAATTAAGAAGTAAGAATTATGGCTGGGTGGGACCGCGGGGGCAGATTAGCAGGCAGATTTGAAGATCGTCGTTGGCCTTCCTACGTGCGGCGTGCCTGGTGTACGATCGTAGAGGGCCAGGGGAGGCGATCAGGCGACGGGACGACTTGGGAAGCAGGGACGGACGGCCGATACCTGAGAAGCCAAAGCGAATAAGCGATGCCTGGCTGGGAGTCGTCGAGTCGAGGCATCGAGTGCAGGCCCTGGTTGTGGTCGAGGCGTCGAGCGATACGCTGATGCCTAGGAGTCGTCGCGTGAGTCGAGGTCGAGCGATCCCTCAATCCCTAGCCTGGGAGTCATTTGCGTGAGTCGAGGAGTCGATCGTCGAGGCTGGCAGGCGCCAGGCGAGCGATCGATGCCTGGGATAGATCAATGCCTCATGCCTGGGACCTTCGGTTGGTCACCAGCCCATAAAAACATTTCTTTTTTTACAATATATACTAGGCTTATATTTTTTTGGGCCCCTAATTATTTTGGGCCCGGGGCGGCTGCCCCTCTAGTCCCCCCTCAGGACCAGCCCTGACCATTGACATGGAGTTCTAATTCAATGGCGTGTATATGTAGTTGATCATAACTTAGCATACACCTTGACCTGAAAGAGTGAAATGGCCAAGTCCTCCTGCGGTTCTCTCGATTTGTCTGATACTGTCCTTGGAGATATATAGAATAATAGCCCTAAATTTCCACTACATGTTACCAACGAATTTAATCAGTACTGACCACGTGAAGGAAGACGCGCGTGGCGATACAAAATAATTGTTAAGAAACTCAAATATTAACAAATAAACGTAGTTGAGGTCAAATAATCTATCTATCTATTATATACTAAAAGCAAGGGTATGTTTTGAGGCACCACATTGATCCACATCATCTAAATTAATTTTAACTATTAGATCTAAAACTTACGGTTGAGATACAAAATAAAAAGATGTTACGTAATATCAGTCATGTACAAAAAAAATCAAAAGCTGACACGTACAAGGCAAGTGGGAAACACGGTAAGCAGGTTCTACATTGAGAAAAAAAGACGGGACCATAACATGAGTCGCGTATAAAGGAAGTTCAGGACTGACACGTACATCTCAAGTAGGAAATAAATGCAAATCAGAAAAAAAAAATCCACGTATAAGGTAAATAGAAAACGCTAGAGAATGCGTTGAGACGGTCCCGAACCAGGTACATGGACCAAATAGGGTGCCTATCCAGACACGGAGTGCTCAAATAGAAAAGAGAAGAGTCCATCTACTTTACATGCCCAACAAGAAAACATGGAGCAAATTTGCACCAATGAATAACATACGTACAAATGCAAGGTCAGCCTCCCGGGGAAATAGCACGTATAAAAATACTTTAAAAGATTCTTTTAACATGAAAATAAATAATGACGGACATCTCATACACATCAACAACACCAACCAGATGTATTGCCGATTTAAACTAAAATCAAATCTACACATTAGTTTGATCACCGGCGGCTAATCAAAATTATATCAGTCACAAGTTGACAATACTAATAACATTTACATATTCTATTATATGAATAAAGAAGACAACTAACTCTTTGTGTGGAACTCAGGATAATATATGAAATTTAGCAAATCAATTTCATTATATAAAATTCTCTGATGGGATTAAACATAAAATCTAAACCGTAAAGCTTAATATAAAATGCTAATTTTAACTTAACATTAATCTTATTGTCATTTAACTAATTTTAATTTATTAAAAACAACAAAGACAAACAAATTTATAAAAAAGAAAACTTTAGCAACTGAACAACAACTTAGAAATAATTATTTGTTAAGCTATGTTGGTGGACATCTCATCATAATTTTCTTATCCCTTCATACTTTGTACTTACAGGAATCTCGGTGATCACATTGGATGGTTCTTGGTATCAACTTAGAGATAATTATTTCTTAGTAAGTCAATAAGTAGCAATTATCAAACATTATAACACCAGTATTTTATGAATAGTATTTTACCTTCGAGGAAAATAATGCCTAATTTGGAGGAGCAAGATAGACAAATATTACTATCAGACTGAAATTTTTTGGTTTTAGTTTTTCTTTAGAAAACACTGATCACCTACCCAATTACAGAAACTGTTGTCTTTGCACCGGTAAATCACTTCGGTGGAACATTTTCTCCCAAGTTTGATTGTGTTCCCTCGAGATTTTTTCTATTGCATTATGTTCTAATTTAAATGATAATTGTGCAAATATGATGTAAAAATAAAGCGAACCACTGCATTAACATAGCACATTGGTGAATTTTGTAAAAATTAACAAAAATACTAGAAGCAACAATTCATGTAAATTACATAAATAATTATTTATTATTCATAAAATAATCGAATGTAGAAAAACATGTACATCATTAGAAATAACAAGCTATGACAATTATGAGTGAAAGAATATTTTGGCAACTTCCACACGGTTCATCTTATACAAATGTATGTAACTACGCTAAAACACATGTTTGCAATATGCCCGAGGCGGACGATAGAACGAACAACTCGCGAACAAGCCATTAGTGTTTAATAGTTTTGCGTAAGAATTTCTAATAAGAACCAGTACAAAAAAAACCGTAATGAAATAGGGAAAGGTAGATGCGACATCTGAAAATATAATATGTGTGCCCATGTTTAATCATATTTTGCGAAGTTGGCCATACATGTCAATATAAATACTTATTTGAGTAAACCAAAGGAAAGAACACAATATAGAAATAATTAGAATATAATGTAGAGAGTGATGCTAGAAATTTGAAAAATATATTATAACAACATGGATCATATTTATTAAACAATAGCGAACCTTAGTGGGTTGATCTGCCTAACTATAGCTAGACAAATGCGACCAATAGATTATAATATGGATCTCACACACACACAAAATACGTTTACGCCTACATGTTAATTATTATATCAAATATAGATGATGAGCACATGTTTCACATGATTAAAAATGTCATTCTCCACCGCATACACAATAGTGATATAGATATATTATTGGAAACCTATGAAAAAGGAAGATAGAAAACTACTCTTATAAACTTACACTTTGTAGACAATTAGTACTATAGTTAACAAATAATTTTTTGAAGGGCGGTATGAGGAATTACATAAAATATCTTTGAGTTTCTAGAACCAAAAACTTGAGGCCGTACCGATCATTGGGTTGGAAAATTATTGTTTTTAAAGAAAAAAGATCGAATTGTATATGTAAGAGAGAATCTCAATGCGAGTTACCTTATTTTTGCAAGGGTTCCTTTTCATATTTTTCTTAGAAACATGAAGTTATATTAATATAAAAAATAGAGCCAAGAGTTATACCATTGTCTAAAGCATCGTGTACTTTGCAACAAGAGAAAATACTAGGAAACATATTTGAAGAATATAAATGGAAATACCTAACATTTCATAACTACATAAACGATGCACTCGCATTTGCGATGGCCATCATGCTAGTTATATACTAAAAGCAATATAAAGATGTTTTTCGAGGCACCACGTTAACCCACATCACCCTAATTTATTTTGACAGTTGGATCTATAATGTGAGGCTAGGATTTACCAAAACCTAATAGTCTTTTAACTACATACATAGTCCAGTTTAACACCTATTTGACACGTTCTATGGTTATACCAGATAATAAAACGTGAATAAACAAAACTGACAAGCTCGTGAAGAGGTATCTCCTGAGGACTCCAAAAACGTTTCCTTTTTAAACGTAGCCAATCTGCGATGTTAGGCATAGATCAGTTTGCCGAACTGTAGATCTAATTAACTTTTTTTTGCGAATGTAGATCTAATTAACTTCATTAGTAACGTATTTTATAGCAAACGTGTGCCTCCCAACCAGCCACTCTTCACGTCAAAAGCAATATTACCTTGGTAGTCATATGTTTATGTTTTTAGTTCTAAAATATATAGCTAGAATTTATGAAGAGGATACAGTCATATTAGTTTGACGTATAAATTTTCAACAAAGTTTCACGTACAAACTTTTTTAAACAACAAAAATATTCAAGCATACATGCCGACTGTAAGTTACAACAGACGTCATGCCACGTGAGTACTCCCTCCGTTTAGAAATATAAGATGTTTTAGGTTTGTGAATGGGTTGTATCTAGACATCTAAAACCATTCACAAACCTTAGATGTCTAGATACAACCCATTCACAAACCTAAAACATCTTATATTTCCCAACACGGAGGGAGTAGTAAGGAAACTGACTCAAGAGTCCTGATTTGTTACAACGTGTGTCCTGCATAGTCTAGATGTATTAAAAAAAGGTGCAAGGCATCGCCTGATTAATCGGCAACCTGCATCTATATCCAAAAGATTATTCATCATGCTACAGGCCTGGGCCATACACGACTGGGATCAATCCAGGAAGCGATGCTACAAATTTTCAAAGACATAGCCTCCATTGTTTAGGTACGTCAGGTAAGTAATTAAAAGACCTTTGTTCTTCACACGTAATCATCTTGCTAGCAAGTCGGCCAGCAATCCTGTTCTAAAAAAAACGTCAATAGAACTATAAGGAACCCAAGAGAATTAAGAACCAATAATTAAGGATTCCAATTAAAATCTACGTGTGATATAATTGTAACTTGCCACACGAAGCATGTCCAAAATACGAAAGTTCCATCCGGGCGTCAATCGAAAAAACCGAATGGATGGAGTTCTGTCATGCTGTAGCACATGCATCCGAATGTACACGCTCTATAAATTTGGATAAATAATGATGGAATCAAGGTAAATTTTTCTTTGAAAGTTATTAACATTCGAAATGTATGCTTCCAAACATGGTCATCATCGGCCACTATACTTGAACAATTGATCAGAATTGAGAAAAAATTCATGATTCATATATATTAGGTGCTCATCATCGGCGACTATACTTAGAGACTTGGTCGGAATTGAGAAAAAAATCCACGATCCACATATATATTAGGTGATTCTAGCTTGAGTAGCCATTCTTCAATTTTTTGTGGACATAGCTTCCGTTGTCCAGGAACGTGAGGTAAGTAATAAAAAAAATGACCTTGCGCTTTCATATGTAATCACCTTGCTAGCAAATCATGTTCTCAAAATCAAAAATGGACAGTCCGTATGTGGGACGAGAAATGTAAGAAATCCAAGAGAAATAAACATCAATAATTAAGGATTCCAATAGGATCGCGCTGATCCAGAGTGCGATGTAACGGCAAATCGCCATATGGCATGTCTAAAATCCGAAATTGCCATTCAGTTGTGCAAAATCAAATAGGGGGAGTTCCATCATGCCATTGCATCCGTGTGGGACATGCACGCTCCATAAATTCCTATAAGCAAGGATGGGATTGAGATAATCCTTTTTTTTAATTTGTTAACACTCTAAATGTATGCTCCCAACCATGCTCGGAGACTATACTTGAACAGTTGGTCATCATTTCGAACACACCAATGGTGCATATATATTTTATCGTGCTTCTAGGTGGAATATTTTATGGGTTTATGATAACCTATCAAATATTAATTTAAAGAAGTGCATGAATAATTAATTAATGAGCTAATGGTTATACATTTGTTTCCCAAGGACACAACAAATATATTTGTGTCAAAATGTAGGACATACAGATTTAAGGGTGGGTTTAATGTAAAAGAAAACATGTAGAATCAATCATAAATTAGAAGACATTCTAAAATGCCCGCGATCAACATTTTCTTCTCTAAAAATATAGATATAAAAGATTACTAGGACCAGTCAGGTGAAAATAAAATATCATCAAATTTTATAAAAAGATTCTTATTTAGCAACATATTCATATATAAGAAATCTAACTTATGTCTTGGAGAATGTATATTTGTTACAACCTCATGTATTTCTAAACAAAGTTAGGAAATGATAGAAATAAGTTTTAGATTAAAAAAACAACATATGTTTCGATGGTAAAAAAATATTTTTGAAGTATTAACTTTACTAAATAGATCATTCAAAAACTCAAATGGGCTTTAGGAAACAAGATCCCTATAATATTTATTTCTCAAACTATTAGAACCAAGATTAGCTACCATGAAGACTTGAACTTAGGTGGTTGTGTTATTTATCAACTCAAATAAGGAAGTGAGCTAGGTGCACTTGGAATAATCAAAACTATTAAATATACATCAGATATATATATTTGTGAAGTTTCATCATATGTTCATAACACATAGTGCTTAATAGTAAAACAAAGAATAGTTAATGATGCTTGGATATTCTATAGTAAAACAAAACATATACATTAAAACACTAGACCTAGCAAGCTTATTTTAGTTGACCATGGCCGATCGATCTTCATTGTTGTATATAGACACATACGGAAATTGTTCCAGTAAATATTTTATTTCACGACACCAAATTCCAATTTATCTCTATGTATAGATATAATGCTACTTATAAACTAGCTAAGTCGAGAGATTCAAGTGTATTTTTTAGTTACTAATACCCTGTGCTAATGAGCATGCAACAACTCACTGATATATGTTGAGTTTATAAATGACAAAACAATAATTAGTCCATAAATTTGTTTTCCTTGCTTATGATATTATATTCAACATAGAATATGCAATGGCTATAGAATCAAGAGTGTTAATGTCGGATCGAACAAAAAGTGTTAATATTACATACATCAAAGTATTAATGTCATATCCGATAGCATAACTATATATGAAACCATACATTCCATTCAAGAACTTTCTAGGTAGTGAAGATGATGCCCTCGCATTTGCGAGGGCCACTGTGCTAGTTAGGCTAGTAATGACAAGGAGTGCAATTTGTTTTATGAGAATCAATAAAGCTAGCTATATGCGGCTGAAACATTCTTTCGTAGCCTTTCCCCCAGCTAGCAACGGATATCGATCTCTATATGCATGGCTTTGATTGTACTTCTCTAAGAAGCTAATTATTAAGCTGAGTACCTGGCAGCAGATGGCTCATCGAGTCAACTGGAGGGTAACTTGGCATTGCGTTTCAGGTACATGCACGAGGAAGCAGAAGCAACGATTGATCGTCGGATCGACATAGATGAGATAGTAGGTCGGAAATATAGATAGTGCATGGTTGCCTCGTCAAATATAAGTAGAAATTTAGTTGGTTGGCGCTGACGCTTTCACTCCTTGTCGCATAGTTACGTGTTGGTCCATGGAGCAAATTTGTTGAGCATGGCTCTACACTAATAATACGTGTAGACAGATACACATTACCATCGCTTGTACATACGCCTGTACTTATCGATTAGTTAGTTTGTTTGTTTCATGCAGATTGATGCTGGATCCATCATATATCAATTATACATGCCTCGTGTATATCCTTGGATCTCAGCTCCTCGTGACCGACACAAAATAAAACATATAAACCGATCACAGTGGAGTATGCATGATGCAAAGTTTTTTTTCTTCCAACGAATATATTCCAGTCAGTATTGCATTGCAAAATAAAGCTAGTAATAAGGGCCAATTACGAGCCAGAGAAAGAGTAGCACATTTTCTTTGTGGTATCTATTTCTATTATATACTAAAAGCAATATAAGGTTGTTTTTCAAGGCACCACGTTGATCCACATCATCGAAATTATTTTAGCTATTAGATCTTCTATCTATGGTTAGGATTTACCGAGAGATTACGTAACTTTATTGAAAGTTGGTACCATCCGTTGCGTGTCAAAGAAAAAAACTAACATGTGTTCTAGCCCGTCCCAACACGTTCCCGGAAAGAAAAACCAAGCCAGAGTCCGTGTCTAATATAATTTCTGGAAGAAAAAAAAAGTATGTGGCTAACATCCGTATGCATGCCAAAGGAAAAAAAGACTACCCTATGTTTTTGCGTTGCCGCAAAATTATAATCGTGTGTTACTGCAAAACAAACAAACAAATCCTAAAGCTGACGTTTGTCAAAAAAAAAAAGCTAACTAGCTGGTCGGTCGACAGCTCAAACACACTTCTGCTAGATAATACGAACTATTCATATGTATACATTATTAGTTGTAGAAAATAATTAAAATACCACCATATAACTAATTAGGGTAAAACTTTTCTTTACAAGACTCCCGTCGCGTCTGCAAAACTTGACGTAACGAGATAACAAAATTATGGTACACATTAGCGCGAGAAAGTAAAGTCCTTAGAAATTCCAATACTTTGACACAAAAAAAAAGAATGAAATTATGAAGGTCTATCAAGCATTGATTTTTCCGGGATAAAAAGATTAACAAGATTATATACAAAATTAATGTGTCCCAAATAGTTGAAATAGATTGACATGAATTTGGTGTGAATAGCATACATACAATATTGTTATACTGTTGACATATGCCAAGGAACTGCAAGCTAATGGGCGATGCCCGAGAAGTCTTTTAAGACAACTAAATATGAAGTATGTGAAATATATTTTATTAAAAAATGTCGATGACAGGTCCACACAATTTGTGTTACACGGTAAAAATATGAGGTTGCTCGGCCATTAGAACGAGAAGATAAAATCCTTACAAATATCAATACTTTTACACAAGAGAAAAATATCATTGATTGTTTAGGATGAAGAGAATATATATAACATATTTAATGTTTCCTGTATATTTGAAATATAAATTTTCAACCTGACTTTTCAATAACTAGCATGCGTACACTATATTATCGCCATATGCTCAGGGGCACAACAAGTGAGGTGAGACACATGAAGACGGCTATGACAATTTTCTAAAGTATGTGCGAAGATACCTTGAATTTTATTCTTAGAAAAAATGGCTAAATATTACGAAGTCAATATAACATAATAGAAAACTTTCATATAAGAAACATCTATGAGTCTTGTGGACTCTCCTTTTGTAGTAGACTGCAATTAATAGATCTTCACAAGTGAACCTAAGCTGGTAAAAGAAAGTATATTGCCATTGTTTTCATTATAAATGTGTATTTCTTAATTCAGAACACACTCGATTGATAAAAAAGAGATACACTAAATAATCTCACAAAAATGAGGACTTATAACCATCAATCCAGTGAACCCTATATTGGTTAGAGTAACACATATGATGGATACGATTGGATAGAATAAATGATAGGAAACAAGATCTTGAATTGCAAAAGTAAAATCATCATTTTTCATTTTTATTGTATCTCAAAGAGAATAAAACATTAACAGATATTTATACAATGTAATGTTTCTAACCATTGTTCTTACAATTCAAACATATACATATATTAGTTTGGATGAGTATGTTCAATTATGAAGGTACCCAATACAATGCTCTTAACTACTACAATGAATTTGTAATGGTTATACTATGATAACATAAAATATAATAATATATCGGTACGATTTGGTTCAATAGGGATTAATATCTGCCATATATTTTGTAACAATTATGATGGTTCAATAGGGATTAAGATCTATATTAGTTCTCATCTTTTAGGGCTTGAAAAACCCAAAAGTTTGAGATTAAGATGGTTGCATTTCTGTGACAAGTTCTAGCGAGTTCTTGATCTTCCCATGTATAATTACAACACTATTGTTGTGATACTTACATATAGTTGTTGGGACAATTGTGGATATTTATGTATATATATGTTGTTAGGACTAAAATGGGATCCTTTAGATTTGCAGTTGAATACTTTGATGTTTTTCAATAAGTTGCTTTGATGTTTTGTAGAAACTTCTAATATATCTCTCTTTTCCAGTCTTATCGAGAGTTTCATATACTCCCTCCGATTCATATTAATTGACTTTGATTTGTCAAAATTTAGGTGAACCTATATACTAAATAGTGTCTAGATTCATTTAAATCTAGACAAATTTGAGTCAATTAATATAGGCCGGAGGAAGTATATAATATAATAGATCGAGTCAAGATTTTACATATTTTGATACATTCATGTGGTAATAGGCGATGCCCTCGCATTTGCGAGGGCCACCATACTAGTTCTGTTGGAAAGGAGCAAGGGAATATTAAACCGCGATCGAGAACCAAAGGAGAAAAGGGGAAGAACGAAAGAGGAAGAAGAAAAGAGGACCGCAAGGAAAGGAGAGCCCATGAAGTTTAGATTCCGGTTTGGATTATTTATAGGCAGTTTCGTTTGCCGCTTTGGATCAACTCCATTTCAACTTTTCGATGCTCACTGCGCGCGTCTTCTTTCTAGCTTTGTATGATATTGGCTTTCCAATATTACCGAAGAATTTAATATGTAACTAACCACGTGAAGGCAGACGTGCTGATGCAAACTAAATTGCTAAGCAACTCATTTATTGAGAATGAAGCATACATAGTTTACGTATAATCAGTAATTAGGCTGGCAATGACAAGGAGTGCAGTTTGTTTTATGAGAAGCAATAAAGCTACCTATATTTAGCTGAAACATTCTTTCACAGTCTTTTTTCCAGTCGCTGATAATCTCCATATATCGCTTTGATTATACTTTTCTGGAAGGCTAATTAAGCTAACTAATTCAGCTCCTTTTCTACTTTTAGATGCTCACTGTGTCGTCTTTCTAGTAGCTTTCTTGATTTCAGGTACTGCTGCTGGTAACTGAAGGGATTCGCGGCATAGTAAATCAAAATTTTCTACGGATGCGAACAGAGGAAAAGCCAAGATCTAATCTAGGAGATGCAATCAACGAGAGAGATTGGATTAGATCTTCATACCCTTGAAGATTCGCACAGCGGAACGTTCGTCGGAACGTGGGTGATGTAGTCGTACTCGCTTCTCCTCCTCGCGATCCGATCCGATCTAGCACCACAAGTGGCGGTGCCTCCGTGAGATGCACACGTGCAGTACCTCGACGTCTCCTCCTTCCTCGGACCAGCAAGTATGGTGGAGAGATAGATTGGATCTACAACACGACGGCGTGGTGTATATGGTGGAGAATTTCTGCAGCAGGGCTTCGCCTACAAACAGTCGGGAGGGAGAGAGGAAGGGTAGCAGGGCAACTAGGGTTTGGAGGCAAGGTGTAGGGGGGAGGGGGCGCACCAGCCCTCTATATATAGAGGGGGGGGGGCGGCCAGCCCTTGCCCCTCCTCCAAGCCTTGGGCCGGCGGCCAAGGGGGGGAGAAGTGGGGGGCAAGGACTCTCCCCCTTCTAGAAACCCTATCTCTAGTTTAAACGAGTTTAAACTCTCTAGGATCGGCTGGGCCCTATGGGGCCTTGTGCCCCTGGCCCAATGCGGCCAGGACACTCCCTCATAGGCCCATGCCCCCTCCCGGAAGGTGGGGCCACGTTGGTCCCCTTCCGAAAGGTTCTAGAAGCTTCCGGTACAATACCGATTAACCCGGAACAATTCCGAACTCCAAAAACTGCATTGCCTTATATGAATCTTATTCTCCGGACCATTCCGGAACCTCTCGTGATATCCTGGATCCCATCCGAGACTCCGAACAAAAATTCATAAACCAATTATCCAATCTATCCTAGCGTCGAGATACGTTAAGTGTGTGACCCTGCGGGTTCGAGAATATGCAGACATGATCTTCTATCAATAATCAACAGCGGGGTCTGGGCACCCATATTGACTCCCACACATTCATCGATGATCATATCGGATGAACCACGATGTCAGGATTCAAACAATCCCATATATATATTCCCTTCGTCTCGCGATATTTTACTTGCCCGAGATTAGATCGTCGGTACCGTCATACCTAGTTCAATCTCGTTCACAGCAAGTACTTTACTCGTTCCGTAATCCGATATCACTTTGTGATTAACTCCTTAACCACATGCTTGCAAGCGGTGTTGATATCGATTACCGAGTGGGCCCGAAGTATATCTCTCCGACTTGGGAGGGACAAATTTCATCTCGATACATACAACCCAACAAATACTTTCCGATCACCTGAGAGACACCTTTATGATCACCCTCTCATAGGATGACGTTTGATGACCTCAAAGCTTTCTTTCGATACCAGGGAGTTGTATTATCTCATGGTCTAAGGAATACAATATTTGACATAGGAAAAGCTTCGCAAAGATGAACACGATGATACGATCTAATTGCTTCGCTTAGTTTGGGTCTGGCCATCATATCATTCTCCAATGATATGATCTCATTATCAATTGACAACTCATGTCTATGGTTAGGAAACCTTAACCATCATTGATCAATAAGCTAGTCCATAGAGGCGTACTAGGGACACGGTGTTGTTCACAAACCACACAAGTATTAAAGTTTCCGCTTAATACAATTCTAGCATGGAATATAAACATCATCATGAACAAGAATTATAATAATAACATCTTTATTATTGCCTCTAGGGCATAATTCCAACAGTCTCCCACTTGCACTAGAGTCAATAATCTAGTTTACATTTGGCAACAATCTCACACCCATGGCACTGAGGTGCTGATCATGTTTTACACGTGGAAGAGGTTTAGTCAATGGATCTGCGACATTCAGATCTGTATGTACTTTGCTAATCTTCAGATCTCCATCTGCAATATAATCTCGGATTATATGAAACTTGCGGTTGATATGCTTGGTCTTTGGATGATATCTTGGTTCCTTAGCGAGTGCTATGGCGCCAGTGTTGTCACACAATATCTCCAGTGGGTCCAATGCACTTGGAACCACGCCAAGATCAGTGATGAAGTTTCTGATCCAAACTCCTTCACTTGACGCTTCTGCAGCAGCCATGTATTCCGCTTCCATTGTAGATCCCGCGATCACGCTTTGCTTGCAGCTTCTCTAGCTCACAGCTCCTCCATTCAAAATATAAACGTATCCTGTCTGAGATTTGGAATCATCCTTGTCGGTGTCAAAACTAGCGTCGACGTAACCTTTTACGACAAGCTGTTCATCACCCCCATAGACTAAGAACATTTCTTTAGTCCTATTTAGGTACTTTAGGATGTTCTTCACGGCTGTCCAGTGTTCCACTCCTGGATCACTTTGATATCTGCTCGTCAAATTAAGAGCATTGGACACATCCGGTCTAGTACACAGCATGGCATACATGATGGAACCTATGGCCGAGGCATAAGGCACCTTGCTCATAGCTTCCCTATCATTTACCGTAGCTGGACACTGAGCCTTGCTCAATATCTTACCTGACAACATAGGCACTGAACCTTTCTTTGCCTTATCCATTCTGAACCTTTTCAGAACTTTGTCTAGGTATGTACTCTGGCTTAAAGCTTTCAGGCGTCTTTGTCTATCTCTATAGATTTTGATGCCCAATATATAAGCAGCTTCACCTAGGTCTTTCATTGAAAAACACTTGTTCAAATAACTCTTCACATCGTTAAGCATGTTGATGTCATTTCCGATAATCAATATGTCATCCACATATAGTACCAGAAACGTCACCGAGCTCCCACTCACTTTCTTGTAGATACAAGATTCGTAGCAATTTGGAACAAATCCAAAGCTCTTGATCACTTGATCAAAACGAAGGTTCCAACTCCGAGATGCTTGCTTCAGTCCATAAATGGAACTCTGAAGTTTGCATATTTTACTAGCATCCTTAGGATCGACAAAACCTTCGGGTTGCATCATATACAACTCTTAATCAATGTTGCCATTGAGGAACACAGTCTTGACATCCATCTGCCATATTTCATAATCATGAAACGCAGCAATTGCTAATAAAATCCGAATGGACTTAAACATCGCTACGGGAGAGAAAGTCTCATCGTAGTCAACACCTTGAACTTGTCGAAAACCTTTCGCGACAAGCCGTGCTTTATAGACGGTAACATTACCATCCGCGTCCGTTTTCTTCTTGAAGATCCATTTGCACTCAACGGCCTTTCGGTCGCTAGGAGGGTCCACCAAAGTCCATACTTGGTTTTCGCTCATGGATCCCAATTCGGATTTCATGGCTTCTAGCCATTTCTCAGAGTCTGGGCTCATCATCGCTTCCTCATAGTTCGTAGGTTCACTATCTTCTACTAACAAGACAGTCAAGACAGGGTTGCCGTACCACTCAGGAGGGGCACACGACCTTGTCGACCTGTGACGTTTAGTAGCAGCATCGTCCGAAGCTTCATGATCCTTTTCATTAGCTTCCTATATTGTTGGTGCAGGCGGCACTGGAACAATTTCAGGTGCTGCGCTACTCTCCAATTCAAGAGAAGGTTCAATAACCTCGTCTAGCTCTACTTTCCTCCCACTCACTTCTTTCGAGAGAAACTCCTTCTCAAGAAAGGAACCGTTCTTTGCGACAAACACTTTGCCTTCGGTTCTGTGATAGAAGGTATACCCAATAGTTCCCTTAGGGTATCCTATGAAGACGCATTTCTCCGCTTTGGGTTCGAGCTTGTCCGGCATCAACTTCTTGACGTAAGCTTCGCATCCCCAAACTTTAAGAAACAACAACTTAGGTTTAGCACCAAACCACAGTTCATACGGTGTCGTCTCAACGGATTTAGATGGAGCCCTATTTAAAGTGAATGCAGCGGTTTCTAATGCATAACCCTAAAATGATAACGGCAAATCAGTAAGAGACATCATTGATCGGACCATATCTAATAGGGTTCGATTCCGGCGTTCAGACACACCATTGCGCTGTGGTGTTCCGGGTGGCGTGAGTTGTGAAACGATTCCACTTGCTTTAAGATGCGTGAGAAAATCATAACTCAAATATTCACCTCCACGATCGGATCGTAGAAACTTAATCTTTCTGTTACGATGGTTCTCCACTTCATTCTGAAATTCCTTGAACTTTTCAAATGTTTCAGATTTATGTTTCATTAAATAGATATACCCATATCTACTTAAGTCATCGGTAAAAGTGAGGAAATAGCGATATCCACCGCGCGTCGAAACACTCATCGGTCCGCATACATCGGTATGTATGATTTCCAACAAGTCCGTTGCTCGCTCCATCATACCGGAGAACGGGGTTTTGATCATCTTGCCCATGAGGCATGGTTCGCATGTGTCAAATGATTCAAAATCAAGAGACTCCAAAAGTCCATCAGAATGGAGTTTCTTCATGCGCTTTACACCAATATGACCTAGACGACTGTGCCACAAATAAGTAGTATTATCACTATCTACTTTGCATCTCTTAGCCTCAATGTTATGGATGTGTGTTTCATCCCTTTCGAGATTTAGAAGAAATAAACCATTTACAAGAGGTGCATGACCATAAAAGATGTTACTCATATAAATAGAACAACCATTATTCTCCGATTTAAATGAATAACCGTCTTGCAATAAACACGATCCAGAAATAATGTTCATGCTCAACGCAGGCACATAATAACACTTATTAAGGTTTAAAACTAATCCCGAAGGTAAAACTAAGGAGAGCGTGCCGACGGCCATCACATCAACTCTTGATCCGTTGCCAACGCGCATCGTCACCTCATCCCTCGCAAGCCGCCGTCTATTCCGTAGCTCCTGTTTCGAGTTACAAATATTAGCAACTGAACCGGTATCAAATACCCAGGCACTACAACGAGGGCTAGTAAGGAAAACATCAATAACATGTATATCAAATATACCTTTGATGGTGCCAGCCTTCTTGTCCGCTAAGTACTTCGGACAGTTGCGCTTCCAGTGACCCTTGTCCTTGCAATAGAAGCACTCAGTGTCCGGCTTGGGACCAGACCTGAGCTTCTTCTCAGCAGGGGCATTGCGCTTGCCGCCGCCCTTCTTGAAGGGCTTCTTTGCTCCCTTACCTTTCTTAAAGGAGGGCTTGTTGACCATCAACACATGGTTATCCTTCTTGATGTCCACTTCCGCAGCCTTCAACTTTGCGAAGAGCTCGGTGATCGTATCAGTGGAACCAATCTGATTATGAGTCACTACAAAACTTTTGTAGCTAGGAGGGAGTGATTGCAGAACCCTGTCAATCTTGAGCTCCTCTGGAATCGTGCATTCCAGTTGCTCAAGGCATTGAGTGTAGCCCGTCATCTTTATGGCGTGCTCACTAACGGAACTCCCTTCCTCCATCTTGCAGTTAAAGAACTTCTCGGAGATCTCATATCTCTCAGAACGGGCCTGAGTCTGAAACATGGTTTTCAGCTCCTCGAGAATCTCGAAGGGCCCGGGATACTCTTCAAAACGATTTTGAAGCTCCGGTTCCATAGCAAACAACATGGTGCTCTTAATCACACCATAATCATCTTTGCGCGACTGATAGACAGCTTTCTCATCAGCCGGCGCAGTTGCAGCAGGGGGGTCACCTAACGCTTTCCCAAGGACATAGTCCTTTTGTCCACCAGACAGAATGATTCTTAGATTGCGGAACCAATTGGTGAAGTTAGACCCATTGTTTCTAAGCTTTTCCTTCTCAGCAAAAACGTTGAAGTTGAAGTTGGACTTGGCCATGTGATCTACAGTATTGGCAAGTACAATTTAGACTATGTTCATGATAAATAATTCAACTTAATCAAATTACTAGATGAACTCCCACTAAATTCAACATCCCTCAAGTAGTTTAGTGAACACGATCCAAATTCACCACACCTAATCCGATCATCACGAGAAGAGATGTGGTTTCAATGGTGGACAACAAAGTGTCGATCATATCATTCATATGACTCATGCTTAACCTTTCGGTTCTTGTGTTCCGAGGCCATGTCTGTACATGCTAGGCTCGTCAAGCTAGACCCAAGTATTTCTGCGTGTGCAAAACTGGCTTGCACCCGTTGTATGTGAGCGTAGAGTCTATAGCACCCGATCATCACGTGATGCTTGGACACGACGAACTTTCGCAACGGTGCATACTTGGGGAGAACACAGTTTTTATCTTGATCTTTAATTGAGGAATCATCTTATAATGCTACCGTCGCGATCTAAGCATAATAAGATACATAAAGGGATAAACATCACATGCATATAACTTTATGTGACATGGTATAGCCAATCCTCGCGCAATGATCTCCATCTTGTGCATTCCGGCATGATCTCCATCACTCCACCATGATTGCCTCCACCACGAATAGCAACTACAACTATTGATAACTACTTAGCGATAAAGTAAAGCTATTACATGGCGTATAAGAAGCTGACTCGCAGGTCATACACAATTATAAAGACAACCATATGGCTCCTGCCGGTTGTGTACTCATCGACATGCAAGTCGTGAAACATTACAAAACATGATCATCGCATACAATATACACATCACATCTTGGGCCATACCATATCACAGAAAACACTCCCTGCAAAAACAAGTTAGACGCCTCTACTTTGTTGTTGCATGTTTTACGTGGCTTATGGGAGTAGATGCTAAGAATGATTCTTACCTACGGAAAGCCACAACGGTGATATTATGGTTGCCAAACTCCGGTGTTAATCCCATGACAACTATAGTGAGAGAAACTGACATCCACCAGCCGCATGTGTGGAACAAGCCACACGTCAAGTGCGGAGCCGGTCTCGCGAACGACGTCGCGTAAGGTTGGCCTGGACCGCTTCAATCTCACTAACCCGCCTCATAAGAAGAAGACAAACAAGAGACTTGCAAAAGAAAACATCAACGCCCGCAACAACCATGTTGCGTTCTACTCGTGAAACACATCTACGCATAGATCTAGCTCTGATACCACTGAAGGGATTCGCGGCATAGTAAATCAAAATTTTCTACGGATGCGAACAGAGGGAAAGCCAAGATCTAATCTAGGAGATGCAATCAACGAGAGAGATTGGATTAGATCTTCATACCCTTGAAGATTCGCACAGCGGAACGTTCGTCGGAACGTGGGTGATGTAGTCGTACTCGCTTCTCCTCCTCGCGATCCGATCCGATCTAGCACCACAAGTGGCGGTGCCTCCGTGAGATGCACACGTGCAGCACCTCGACGTCTCCTCCTTCCTCGGACCAGCAAGTATGGTGGAGAGATAGATTGGATCTACAACACGACGGCGTGGTGTATATGGTGGAGAATTTCTGCAGCAGGGCTTCGCCTACAAACAGTCGGGAGGGAGAGAGGAAGGGTAGCAGGGCAACTAGGGTTTGGAGGCAAGGTGTAGGGGGGAGGGGGCGCACCAGCCCTCTATATATAGAGGGGGGGGCGGCCAGCCCTTGCCCCTCCTCCAAGCCTTGGGCCGGCGGCCAAGGGAGGGAGAAGTGGGGGGCAAGGACTCTCCCCCTTCTAGAAACCCTATTTCTAGTTTAAACGAGTTTAAACTCTCTAGGATCGGCTGGGCCCTATGGGGCCTTGTGCCCCTGGCCCAATGCGGCCAGGACACTCCCTCATAGGCCCATGCCCCCTCCCGGAAGGTGGGGCCACGTTGGTCCCCTTCCAGAAGGTTCTAGAAGCTTCCGGTACAATACCGATTAACCCGGAACAATTCCGAACTCCAAAAACTGCATTGCCTTATATGAATCTTATTCTCCGGACCATTCCGGAACCTCTCGTGATATCTCGGATCCCATCCGAGACTCCGAACAAAAATTCATAAACCAATTATCCAATCTATCCTAGCGTCGAGATACGTTAAGTGTGTGACCCTGCGGGTTCGAGAATATGCAGACATGATCTTCTATCAATAATCAACATCGGGGTCTGGGCACCCATATTGACTCTCACACATTCATCGATGATCATATCGGATGAACCACGATGTCAGGATTCAAACAATCCCATATATATATTCCCTTCGTCTCGCGATATTTTACTTGCCCGAGATTCGATCGTCGGTACCGTCATACCTAGTTCAATCTCGTTCACAGCAAGTACTTTACTCGTTCCGTAATCCGATATCACTTTGTGATTAACTCCTTAACCACATGCTTGCAAGAGGTGTTGATATCGATTACCGAGTGGGCCCGAAGTATATCTCTCCGACTTGGGAGGGACAAATTCCATCTCGATACATACAACCCAACAGATACTTTCCGATCACCTGAGAGACACCTTTATGATCACCCTCTCATAGGATGACGTTTGATGACCTCAAATCTTTCTTCCGATACCAGGGAGTTGTATTATCTCATGGTCTAAGGAATACAATATTTGACATAGGAAAAGCTTCGCAAAGATGAACACGATGATACGATCTAATTGCTTCGCTTAGTTTGGGTCTGTCCATCATATCATTCTCCAATGATATGATCTCATTATCAATTGACAACTCATGTCTATGGTTAGGAAACCTTAACCATCATTGATCAATAAGCTAGTCCATAGAGGCGTACTAGGGACACGGTGTTGTTCACAAACCACACAAGTATTAAAGTTTCCGCTTAATACAATTCTAGCATGGAATATAAACATCATCATGAACAAGAATTATAATAATAACATCTTTATTATTGCCTCTAGGGCATAATTCCAACAGTAACCAAATAAAGAGAGCAAATAAATACAAACTCGTTTCTAGTATAGGAGCGAGTATAATACTTATGCTTTTCGATGCTCACCGCGTCTTCTTTCTAGTTTTCTTCATTTCACGTACTGCATGCTGCTGTTAGCCAAATAAAGACAACAACACAAATCCAAACTCGTTTCTAGTACCTGTCCTTAGTTTATCCATAAAATCTAGGAGCAGTACGCCATATCGACCTGTTTGTTGTAGCGTACCATGAATTTGTCTCTGAACTCGCATATGCCTGTCGGCAGCATTGAATTGATTCGAATTAATAGTGATTTAGGCCAAACATTCACATGTGGCAATAATGCGCCACCTCGATGCATATGTATGTGGATGCACCACGTTTTCCTAATTTAGGAAAAGTCTTAATATGGTAGTTGTATTAATAATTGGTAAGATCTTTTTTTTTGACTCTTTTAGTTGGTAAGATCATTAACCATTAACATGGGTTCATAATTTAGCACAAGCCATTGACCTGGAATTATGAATTCAGGAAGAAATGGCCAAGTCCTCGCACAATTCTCTCGATTTGTCTGATCCTGTCTAGGAGATGTATACAGTCATGCATTTCCCTGCATTGCACATTAGCGACGAATTGAACCAGTACTAACCATGTGCATGCGGACCTGATGTTTCACTAATCTATTAATAATCATCAACACCAGTATAAAGAGCATCACAAGTAATAAAAATTACAAATAGGTCTTTGGACCACCTAGAGACACCTCCAAGGTCCCATGACGCAAATTGGTTATTAAGCACTTCAGTTATTGTCAAGCACGGATACTTTAGGTGTAATAATTAAGTAGGTAATGATAAGGAGTTACCCGCAAAAAAAAGTTAATGATAAGGAGTGGAGTTTGTTTTATGAGAAGCAATGAAGCTATGCAGCTGCGTGGTCTTTCGGCCAGCAACATATATCTCTATATCGCTTTGATTATACTTCTCTGAAAGGCTAATTAAGATAACTACCTGGCATGGCTCATGGGGTCAACTCGAGGTAACTTGAGGAAATATTGATAGTTTATGGATGCGATGTCAAATAAGTAGAAACTTATAGTTAGTTGGCGCTGATGCTTTCATGCACTCCTTGTCGCATAGTTAATGTTTTAATACGACGAGTTGCTCTACTCTAATAATACGTACCTGTAGACAGATACACATTGCCGTCGCTTGTACTCCCTCCATTTCAAAATATAAGATGTTTTAGGTTTGTAAAGAAAATAAATCTAGACTTGTTTTAGTATTTAGGTTCACTCAACTTTGGGATGAATCTATATACTAAAAGAAGTCTATATTCATCTTCTTTACAAACTAAACCATCTTATATTTTGAAACGGAGGGAGTATACTCTATGCAGATAGTTAGTTTGTTTGTTTCATGCAGATCGATGCTGGACCATCGGAGTATATCAGTAATATGCCTCGTGTATTATATCCTTGGTTGGTGAGCGGATATCAGCTCCTCGTGACCGACGATCGATCACATAGTATTGAGCAGTGGAGTATGCATAGATGGAAAGTTTTTCTTCTTCTGGCGAATAGTATTCATGCAAAACAAAGCTAGTAAGAAAGGCCAAGTAATATCCCAAAAAAGAGTACTCTGTCGGATCCATTATAAGGATTTGCCGCTGTGGATCAACTCTATTTATACTTTTCGATGCTCACTGCTTTTTTCCTTTCATCTTTCTTGATTTCAAGCACGGATGTTGCTGGTATCCAAATCAAGAGAGCAAATAGATGCAAACTCGTTTCTTGTACTACTTATACTTTTCGATGCTCACTGCATCTTCTTTCTAACTTTCTTGATTTTACGTGCTGCATGATGTGCTCGTAGCCAAATCAAGACAACAATATAGATCCAAACTCGTTTCTTTTTTTTGACGCAAAGGACAGTGGGAAAGGCCCCCACTGCGTCATTTTTCATATATAATAAAGGGGTGGTAATTACAATGGGAGGAAAGTACCTAAAAGCGAAAAAAACAAATTACAAAAGGTCAAGCCAGCTCTGCATGCCCTCTTTAAGACTTGGTTTAATTCTATGTCTAATGTCCTGAACCTCTTTCTTGAAAGTGGTATAACAGCTCTCAGAGCTCCTCTGACAATTCTCAAATATGATATTATTCCTATGTATCCAGATGCTCCAACACCTAGTAATCATAGCAATCTTGAAGAAAGGGTTGGCAGATCAGTTGTTTGCATCAAGTATCATCTCAATAAACTCCATATCAGTATTCCTTTCTTCTCCTAATCTCCACCAGAAGTTTTGGCTAAAGTCGCAAGAGAAAAATAAATGAAGCATGGTCTCCTTTGTATTTTCCTCACATAGGACGCATGAGGATGATTCCACATGGAATTTTTTTCTTTGCATCATGTCCTTGGTGTTAATTCTGTCCTGAATCATGAGCCAAAAGAAAATTTTATGCTTAGGCAAGCATGGAGATTTCCATATCCATTTGAAAGGGGTAGGTGCATCAGGGGCTTTAGTCAGAGCCATATAGACTTTTTTGGTTGAGTATTTCTCGTTGTTCCAAGGGAAACACCATGCGTCCCTTTGATTATTATTCAGCGAAATCTCCAAAATCTAGGATATAACAGTGAGTTGATCATTTGCCCTTCCAGTTAGAGGGAGCTGAAACAAATTATATATCTCATCTTCCCTGTGCTCCCTTGCTTTGTTCAATGTAATCATTTTGTTCTTTGCAAAAGAATGGAGTTCAGGGAACATGTTAGCTAGAGGGGCATTATGCCAGCAGTCTTTCCAGAAGAGAATAGTGTTTCCATTGCCTGCTTTGCATGACATTAGCTGGTCAAACTCTTCCTGATACTTTAAACAACTCTTCCACCAAAATGACCCTCTTTTATTTTGATTTTTGGGAATTGCACCATTCTGATAATTTACCTTCCATAGTAACTGAACCCATGGGATGTCATGACAGTTATAGAATTTGTAAAGGTTCTTGATTAACAGGGCCTTGTTTTTCTCTCTCAAGTTTAGAATACCAAGTCCCCCAGCATCCTTACTCTGGCAGCATTTTTCCCATTGCATTAAGCATCTGCCATGCTTCACAATGTCCTTTCCATGCCATAGAAATGTTCTAGTTGATTTGTCCATGTGGTCAATGAGGGAGAAGTGGATTCTAAGAGAGCACTTGATGTAGTTTGGCATAGCATTAATGATAGATTTAATAACAACCACTCTTGAGCAATGAGAGAGGAGGTTGGATAAACCAGCTAGTCGCCTATCCATCTTGCTCACCAATGGAGTCAGATCCTCAATTCTGGGTTTAGTGGTGCGCATTGGTAGTCCAAGGTAGGTAAATGGCATTGATTCAGTTCTGCACCCAAAGTAGTCAGCAAGCTCTTGGCATCTGTTGTTAGAGATATTGATAGGGACCATTGAGGATTTGTGGAAGTTCACTTTTAGTCCAGTAGCTTTGGTGAACCCAATCAAGATGTTTTTTAATGCTTCTAGTTGGTTACAATCAGCAGGCATAATGAGTAGTGTGTCATCAGCATATTGGAGTATAGGATATGTCTGACCATAGGAGTTATCAATGGGTAAGGATAGAGTGCCATTGTGCCAGGCATGATTAATGATAATCTGGAGGAGTTCAGCAGTGACCACAAATAGGAGGGGAGAGAGGGGGTCTCCCTGTCTGACACCCCTTTTGCAAATGATTTTCTTACCAGGAACCCCATTCAGGATGACAGAAGTGGATGCACTGTTCAGAATATTAGAGATCCATGTGCTAAATTTATCTCCAAATCCCAAATGCCTTAACATTGTGAGTATAGCCTTATATTCCACCATATCAAAAGCTTTCTCAAAATCAAGTTTTAGGATAATAATCTCCTTTTTGGATTTATGACAAATATGAAGGTATTCAAATGCCCAAGCCAGACAATCATGAATGGTTCTGGTTTTGATGAAACCATATTGATTTTGGTTGATGATTGGGATAATTTCCTTCTGCATTCTGTTGGCAATGAGCTTGGTGATTACTTTCAGAGCCATGCTAACCAGAGAGATTGGCCTGAAGTCATTGGGTTTTTCTGGATTTTGAACTTTGGGAATAAGTGTAATATGGGCAGTATTGATACTCTTAATGTCAAGTTGTCCATTGTAGAAACTATGGTAGAGGCTGTAGAACTGGTGCTTAATAGTATTCCAGTGTTTTTATAAACAGACCATTGAAACCATCAGGACCTGAAGATTTGTCATTAGGCATGAATCTGACAATGTCATCAATTTCATCATTTGAGAAAGGCACTTCCAAAGAACTGAGGTCATGTGGTGTAACCATGTTGTCTAGATCAAATATCATTTCAGTAGGTTCAGATTTACCTAGTCTGTTTTTGAAAGCAAGCCATAGAAGAGCAGCCTTTTGTTCATGATCATGGATTTCAACCTCATTATCATTTTTGAGCAAGGAGATAAAATTGTGCCTGTAATTCTTTGTAGCTACAACATGGAAAAATTTAGTGTTTTCATTGCCCAATTTGGCCCATCTAATATTGGCCCTCTTCCTCCAGTATATTCTTTTTGCTTCCAACATTTTCTCCAGATGTTTTTTCACTATTCTCCTGAAGTTTTTTTTTCCATCAGAGACAGGGTCCTCTGTTCTTCAAGTCCATCAAGCATGGCAAGAACATAATTACAGTGGTCAATAACCATAGATAATTTGGAGAGGTTTCTGCTCCATTTCTTGATACCATATCTCATTGATTTGAATCTAGCAGCAATGTCTTGTGCATCGTTTTTGTACACACCATTATTAGTCCATGATTTTTCCACAACTTCATTAAACCCCTCAAACTCAAGCCAATATTCCTCAAATCTAAAAATATATGATTTAGGAATTTCATTGCCTATTTGAATATTGATAGGGATATGGTCAGATCCAAGCCTTGCCATGGGTGATGCCATAGTATTGGGGAATTTATGTGACCATTGATGGGATGTAAATATCCAATCAAGCTTCTCAAGTAGTGGGTGGTCCTGCATGTTAGACCAAGTATAAGATCTTCCTTTTAAGGGAATTTGCTCTAGATCATGTTGCTGTATAAGTGAGTTGAAAAGAAGGATATTGCTGTTGTTTCCACTAGGTCGATTTCTGTCCTCATTACTTCTAATCATGTTAAAATCTCCAAGCATCATCCAGAATTCATATTGAGATGAGTCTAAATGCATTAACCAGTCTGCAAAGATCAGTCTCCCCTCATTTGTGCATGGAGCATATATATATTTGTAATATGAATATGGTCTGATGACAGATTGCTAACTAATTCCATAGTTATTTGAAAGTGACTTTGACTGATGACAGTGCCAGAGAACATCGCTCCATTCCAAATAATGATGAGTCCACGAGAATTCCCCATGGAGGGTTGGTAGGCAAGTTGGTTGAGTCTTCTAGGACAGAATTTTCTGATGAATGCACTGTCAAATTGTTCTTTCTTTGTTTCTTGCAAGCATATGATATTGCATTTGCTTTGATTAATTTTATCAGCCAGATCATCCCATCTTTGTTGGGAAATCATACCCCTCAGGTTCCAATCAAGTATGTTCCATATTCTATTATTCATTGGCAACATTGTATTTCTGTTTTCCAAAAGGAGAAGGTACTGCCCTTAGTTTGTTGGGTGAGGGAGGGGGAAAGTGATGTAGGGTAGACTCAATATAAAAATTTCAATATCAAGCTTGGCAGATAGCTGAATATGACTCATACAACCCCATGCAAGGATAAAATTATAGAATTGTAAATACTGATAATGAGGGAAAAGGTAAACACTGTCGCAGTACATCAAGCAAACACACTGATAGGGATAGTCTGGAAACAAACACACATATCGAAAGCTAAAATGAAGGAATGGAAAGATGATAACTAGGCAGTCATTTGGGTGGCCTCTGCCTGTAGGCCATCTGTTGAAAGCTTTATTCTTCATTTGAACTGTCATAGTTCAAAGCAGCAGATGACACCTCACTAGGGGGGATCTGAAAAAACCTGGTTCCAATAGCTTGGATGGTGATAGCAGGCAAGATGGGAGGGGGGCCAAAGTTTGTATCAGCATTCATTCCATCAAACTGAACATACAGGTTGACAGGTTGAACATTCTTGGAGCTTTCTGCATAAGCTTCAACATCTTCTTTTGAGGCAAAACCTTTCTTCTTGAGGGCAATTTTGTTACTCCTTCTCACAACACTATTAGTACTCGGAGTAGCTTTCTGACGTTTATTTTTTATCTTATGAAAATTTGCAGGCTCAGGTATGACATCAATCTCACTGTCAGGACTGTTAGCAGGAAGGACAGTGCCAATAGAACTATTGATGTTGATCTCAAGGTTGCATTGGACCGTGTGAACACCCTGTTCCTCATTTTCTACCATCTTTACAGTAGCTCCTGTGATGTTGCTGCCAGCAAGTTTCTAAAGCATATCCTGTTCATCACCCAAGAGTTGAGCCAATAGACCAGTGAGGTGTGCCATTGCATCCAGAGCAGGTGCAACAAGAGTCTGTAAATCAGCTTGCATAGGAGGGGTGCCAGGATTGGTGTTCTCCACAATGGTATCATGCGCCACATTAATATCAAGTGCAACGTTTGCAGCAGGTGCCACATGGCCAGCATGTGCAATAGCAGGAGCCACCAGTCCCTGGAATTGCAGTCCCTCATGCTCCATATTGTTCTCCATCCGTTCATCATGCCAGAAACTTTCATGGACAAGGGGCATAGGATGAGGGTTGGCACCATTAGGTGGAAGAGGGTCTTCATCCTCGACAATGCCACCCAACATATTCCTGTCAAGAAGGACCATAGGACAGGTCCAAGTATCACCACTACCATCTTCAGACAGATTTTTACCAACAACAACACTGAGAGGTAAAGTGTCTGCATTGTGTGCTCTAAATTTCACCAATATTCTAGCTCTATTGGATAGATCCTTATTCCAAACGAGAAAATGGACAAAAGGAGTGAAGGTGTTCATCACATGTTCAGGTTCCCATAATTGCTGAGGATAATTTAGGAGCATGCACCAGACATCATGAGTAAATATAGTGCTACGTCTATTCAGACCCTTATCTTCCTTAACAAAGCGTATTACAGAATGTTCAACAAAGTAGGGGCTACCCCTAACAGCAGCATCACGATCTGTAACAGTTGCGAACCTGATCAGAGCAGTGCCCATAGCACATCTGGAGGTGGAACGGACGTGGATGTCCAGGCCGTGGAGGAGCTCTCTGATGGTGACGGCCGCAACGATGTAGTTTTCAGTAGGTACGTCTGGCTCCAGGGTTGCGATCGCCCAGTCATCAGAGTGGAGTGGGAATTCGCCCCCAGGAACACATAGCTTCGCTAGGTGCGGAGAGGTCCAGGAGCAATGTCTGCGAAACCTGGAGGGACGTGGGGGGTTGGATCAACTGGGTAGTTCGCCATAGGCGATAGGATGGCAGGCGGTGGTGTTTCTGGGACGAACGTGGAAGAAACAGATTGCAGTAACGGCGAGGACAAGTCGGCGGGGGTTTCTGGAGGGTTTAAGATAGTAAAAGGAGTTTGTTTCGATTTGACGCGATATTGTTGAGGTTTGTTTTGCCTAGATAAACACTCCCTCGCGATGTGGCCGTAATGGTAGCATATACGGCAACGGAATTTGTTTGTGCAGGCAGAGATATGGTGTCCAAGCGATAAGCATTTAGCGCAGGTGATGGATTCAAGCCTCTTCCGATGGTGGGCCTGGGGTGCACTCATGGCCCGATTGGGAGTATTCAAAATATTTTGAACTCCATTATTCCCGCTTGGCCATTGCAATTCGTTCAGATCCTATTCTCACGATCAAGTCCAGAACTATGGTTTTGAGTCCGAAAATGAGATCTCTTCTGGGACTGAATGGAAAGTACAGGGTTTGATGATCTAACTGCATCAGCATAAGATAGTCTAGGTCCAATGGGAGTAGTATTTGCACCAGATATAGCATGATAATTTTTAGGAGGGCGATTTGGAGTACCTTTTGGTTGTCGATGAGATCCTCTTCGTGTAGCAACATTTTTATTCCTTGGCAGAATAGTAGACCACTCCATATCTTGTTCACTATACCACATGCGTTCCTCTCTTTTCCAATTAGGACCACCATTGCCCCATAAATCGAAATAACAGACGAATTCCTTGGAGATATGAGATCTCATTTTATGAATCATAAATCCAATAGCCTTAGAGCAGACATCAAACAGAAATACATGACCTTGAATATGAGAGACTCTCATTTCATCATATGCAGCTCCCAAACATGCAGATAATGCTAGGCTAACATTGATAGCTGATAATTCAAAACATGCACGTTCAAAGGAGACAATCAAAGAGAAGCCAGATGAAGCCGAGATAGGATTGACCGGGGTGGAGAAAATGCTACGAACCTTGGCACGAAATGCATGACCAGGGGAGAAATCAAGACGGTGTGCAATAGACGTAGGATCAATAAATGGCTCCAGATTCCTCTTGTCAGCATGATCTGAGGGAACGTCGGTCATCCTCGAAAACAGGAGAAGAGTGGGTGGAGAAGGTTGAGAGGTAGGAAGGATCTATCCAAACTCGTTTCTAGTACCTGTCCTTAGTTTATCCATAAAATCTGGGAGCAGTACGCCATATCGACCTGTTCGTTGTACTAGTAGCGTACCATGAATTTGTCTCTGAACTCGTATGTGCGTGTCGGCAGCATTGAATTGATTAAAAGGTGATCCATATCGAAGATCATTGAACTCAACTACTGTAGCGTACGTATCGACGGTTCTAATTAATAGTGTGTTAGGCCGAACAACATTGACATGCGCCACCTTCATGCATATGTATGTGTATCTGAATGCACCACATTTTCCTGATTAAGGAAAAGTCTTAATCATTGGTAAGATCAGTAACCATTGACATGGAGTTCTAATTTAATGGCGTGTATATGTAGTCGATCATAATAACTTAGCATACACCATTGACCTTAAAGAGTGAAATGGCCAAGTCCTCCTGCGATTCTCTCGATTTGTCTGATACTGTCTTGGAGATATATAGATTAATAACCCTACATTTCCACTGCATGTTACCGACGAATTTAATCAGTACTGACCATGTGAAGGCAGACGTGGTGATATATACAAATTAATCGTTAAGAAACTAAATTATTAACAAACAAGCATAGTTTAGGTAAAATAATTAGGCTGGTAAAATAATTAGGCTGGTAAATTAATCGTTAAGGGTACGGTTTGTTTTATGAGAATCAATAAAGCTCTATATGCAACTGAAACATTCTTTCGTAGCCTTTCCCCAAGGTAGCAGCGAACATCGATCTCTATATCGCTTTGATTAATTGTACTTCTCTAGGAAGCTAATTAAGCACTATACCTGGTATGGCTCATCATCGAGTCAACTGGAGAGTAACTTGGCATTGCGTTTCAGGTACATGCACGAGGAAGCAGAAGCAACGATTGATCGTCGGATCGACATAGATGAGCTAGTAGGTCGGAAATATAGATAGTGCATGGTTGCCTCGTCAAATATAAGTAGAAATTTAGTTAGTTGGCGCTGGCGCTTTCACTCCCTGTCGCATAGTTAATGTTCTAATACTCCCACATAAAGTAAGAAACAACTGAGACGACTACTCTCCAACAGACAGATAAATGTGTTGGTCCATGGAGAAATTTTGTTTTGCAATGCTCCACACTAGTAGTACACATTACCATCGCTTGTATACTCCTGTACTTATCGATTAGTTTGTTAGTTTGTTTCGTGCACATTGATGCTGGATCTGTCGTATATCAATCCTTGCAGCTCCTCGTGACCGACACAAAATAAAACATATAAACCGATCACAGTGGAGTATGCATGATGCAAAGTTTTTTTTCTTCCAACGAATATATTCCAGTCAGTATTGCATTGCAAAATAAAGCTAGTAATAAGGGCCAATTACGAGCCGGAGAAAGAGTAGCACATTTTCTTTGTCGTATTCTGTTGGAAAGGAGCAAGGGAATATTAAACCGCGAGAACCAAAGGAGAAAAGGGGAAGAACGAAAGAGGAAGAAGAAAAGAGGACCGCAAGGAAAGGAGAGCCCATGAAGTTTAGATTCCGGTTTGGATTATTTATAGGCAGTTTCCTTTGCCGCTTTGGATCAACTCCATATCTACTTTCCGATGCTCACTGCGTCTTCTTTTTAGCTTTGTATGATACTGTCTTGGAGATATATAGAATAATAGCCATAAATTTCCCCGGCATATTACCGACGAATTTAATCTGTACTAACCACGTGAAGGCAGGCGTGCTGATACAAACTAAATCTATCTATTATATACTAAACTAAAAGCAATTTAAGGATGTATAATAGAGCCATCACATTAAGCCACATCACCTATAGTTAGATAAAAAATCTACGGCTAGGATTATCAAGCGATTAATAGTTACGTAACTGTTTAAGCAACCTATTTATACCCTTTATAGCCTACCACGTAAGGCTACTAGGTCCACCTCGGTCAATTCCACAATCTATATTTTTCCTTTGCAGTTGTTTTCCATGGACACGGATCCTATAGATTCAAATTAATAAAAGAATATATTTATTTAGTGGGTGTCAATCCTTAGGACTCTAAGGGCCCCCTTTAACAAAAATGCTACAAGACAATAAAAAATTGGAGAGTCCACGTAAAGTAAAGGAGGTGCTCGGCACAATATCAGTAGCTGCACAAAAAGAATTATGGTAAAAAAGGTCACACATCTGAACGTACAAGGAGACAACATAGAAAAGAATATTAGGATATAAAAATGATATGCATGCCCATAATTTTAGTTTAGTTCAATTGTAAATGTTTTCATCCAACCCACCGGTTAAGGTTGGATAAATAGTTGTATTCAGTTCACCTGTAATTTGTTTCATCTGCCCGGCCTACTATGTAAAAGGACATCACACGGGAAAGATAGGATACTATTTTGCAATTTATACAAAAAATGCTATTTACATATACCTGATCAAGTATGCCTAGACAACCATCAAAAGTAAAATTGATAGAAATTTTGAAAAGACGATTACTTTTTACCCTTGAATCTGACCTCACTCAATTAGGACTGTAACATGCCCAACTGGTAGAACAACTTATCTACCATTGTCTATTGTAGGTGACGAATGAGACAATCAATGAGGTTGCCATGAATATAAAAAGATTACATATATGCTAGATATATATGATTTTCTACTTAACGTGGAATTTTTTTATCTATCTGGTCAGCTAAGGCTTCAAAAATATCCGTTCGATCGGCCTTCTACATACAATGTAATCACACGGAAAATATAGAATCTGATCTTTTCGATCTATATAGAAACTGATATTTACGTATACAACAAAAATAAAAATTTCAAAATTCAAAGATATAATAGATTTCAGGAATATTCATATGTTTGAAGTTAAATCTTAAAAATCGTGCGTCTATCTAATATGTGACAATTTTAGAATGAAAATTGAATGTTTCTATGTCCTAATAAAAATAACGAGGGAAGAAATTCTTTATAGCAAGATAAAATCAAAACTTTAATGGTTATTCTCTTAAAAAGGAAACTAAATCTTCAAATGTTTTTTGGAAGCATACAATCAAATACTGTGTTAAACTATTGTTTATTCTTTAAAGCTTCATCATCATATACGTGTTCATAAAAAAACATAATTATCCTATTAAACCATAGTTAGTTGGCGCTGACGCTTTCACTCCTTGTCGCATAGTTAGTGTTCTAAGACTCCTGCAAAGAAGAAAAAAAGTTGTAAGACGACTACTCTCCAACAGACAGAGATCGATTGATGTGTTGGTCCATGTAGAGAATTTGTTGGGCACTGCTCTACGCTAATAATACGTACGTGTAGATAAACAGGTACACATTACCGTCGCTTGTACGTATACTCCTGTACTAATCGATTAGTTGGTTAGTTTGTTTCATGCGATCGGTGCAGGATCCATCGCATTTCAATTATTTTCCTCGTGTATTATAGATCCTTGGTATGTAGCTCCTTTTAGTGTATTATACATCCTTGGTAGCTCTTTGTGACCGACACCGGCGGCCAAAAGAAAACATATGGATTGCATGCAGTGGAAAGTTCTCTTTTTCCTGACGAATAAAGACCAAGAAAGGCCCCGTATTTCTCACGGTATTAGCAGCACATTTCTGAGGTGGGACTCCGTTGGGAAGTAGCCATGGAATATTCATCAACCCAAAAAGTAGAAAGGAGGAATAAGGGGAAAGAGGAAGAAGAAAAGCGGATTGCCAAGGTCCTTAATTTTGGGCAGAGTCAGAAGCTGTCCTTTGGACCCTCCGGCCCAGAGCTTGAGCCAGGCCGGGCTTCTCCAAAACGTGTCTTTCGTAGTAGTACGTGCCCAGTTATTCATTTCCATCGAATCAGGGAGCAGGATGGATACATATCTTGAACTCAATGTTCCGCAGTTTTAGGGCAGCCCATTAGGGGCATTTTCTGTTTTTTCAGGATATATATGCATTGGTTTTTGTCTGTTTATTCATGGTTTTTCTTGGTATTTTTTGGTTCAGCTTCTCTTTTGACTTATTTCTCTCGTTTTTTCAAAATTTCATTTTTTGTTCTTTCTACTTCCTTTTCTCCTTTTTAGGTTTTGAACAAATCTCAAGTTTGAATTTTTTAAATTTGTTTTAATAATTAGATCTTCACAATTTATTTTAAAAAATCGGAATATTTTTAAAATTTGATCATTTTAAATTTGAACATTTTTCGAGTTGGACTATTTTTGTTGTAATCAAAGACGCATTCCAGATGTAATCGTACGTGCATGTAAATAGTTCGAATGTGAGCCTGGATTCGTTCTGACCGATTTATGACCTAACAGTGAACATTAAGGAAAGGAGTATAATCCACATCGATGATCACCGAACTCAACTACTGTAGTGTAAAAAAAACCTACTATAGTGTATGTAACGATGGTTCGAATTAATAGTGTTTTAGGCCTAACATCTACACGTGACAATAATGAGCCACCTTCATGCATACGTATGTATGTGTATGCACCACATTTTCCTAATTAAGGAAAAGACTTAATGAGGTGGTTGTATTAGTTGGTAAGATCACTAGCCATTGACAAAGAGTTCTAATTTGATGGCGTGCATTCGATCAGAATTTAACACAAGCCATTGACATACAATGATATGCGGGGGAAAAAAATGGCCCCAAGTCCTCAGCACGATTCCTTGGATCTGTCTGATCCTGCGTTCCCCCTAGCTGCATATATATGCATGTTACCGAGGAATTGAATCGGTACTAACCACGTGAAGGTGGACGTGATATAAATTATTTAAGTATTTCAATTGTTCATATACGGAGTAATTGAAATATCTAGTGATAATTAAGCTGGTAATGATAAGGAGCCCAGTTTGTTTTATGAGAAGCAATGAAGCTACTAACTAGCACTAGTAGAAAACAAGACACTAGTCCCGGTTTGTAAGAGGCCTTAGTCCCGGATTGCAATCCCCGGATTGCAATCCGGGACTAACGTATCGAGACTAAAGGTTAGGCCTTTAGTCCCGGTTCTGTTACAAACCGGGGCTAGATTATCTCCACGTGGCCGTTCTGTGCGCGCGGGGCCGGAGGATATTTAGTCCCGGTTCGTAACATTTTGCATCAAACTGCTGCCGCGGCAGGAGGTGGGGTTTTAGGGTTTTCTTTTTTTGTGTTTGATTATTTTTTATTTTGTGTTTTCATATACATATTATTCTACGCTACTACATGATGTATACATTGATGCATATATAATATAATTTCACTCACGATAACATAAATACATATAAATATATACACAACCGAGACTAGAGCTCGTCTAATTGATTTACACCAACATCATCATTACAACAGATACTGTCGTTTTGTGTCTATCCACGATTACACGGAGGTCTATCTACGTTGTACTCTCCTTTTGAGTTTATGACATTCCTGAGCAAAAATTCCGACAACTCCTCTTGAATTGCTAGTAGGCGTTCATGTGGTAGGAGCTTATCCCGCATCGCATCCAACTATATATAAAGAAGTAGATCATTATAAATAGAACTCAACAAAAACTATGGTATAGAATAAATTGCGAATATATTGTTTACGTACTTGAAGAAAGTCTGTTCCCTGCTCCATACACCCACGAATGAACTCACATATGTAATATCCACATAAATTAGTCCTCTGTGGCTGCGTCTAGGGGTGGGCGTTCGGTCATGACCGACAATTCGGTCTTTGTATTTCGGTCTACTTTAAATTCGGTCCTTGAAAAAATAAAGCCGAATTATATTTGATAGTTTTACTACCCGAAAAATTCGGGTACCTACTAATTCGGGTTCGGGTTCGTTCATGACCGAATAACATGGTCAATATTGTCAACACAAAATATAGACATTACTTATTAAAAATATGACAATATTTCAACTATATTTTAAATATTTTAATACATATGTTATCATTTAGTGGAAGAAATAAACGTGCAACAATCCTAATAAAATGTAGCAACTCTACAATAGCACTTTGATGACCATTCAACAATGCCATAATTCATGCACATCACACAAATTTGGAGTTTCAGATAGTCTCATGTAAAATTCGGTCAGTTCGGTCTATTCGGTTACTTAGGAACTAAAGACCGAATAGACCAAACTAAATTTGGTCTATAAAATTCACTACCCAATTTTCTTGTCGGTCTTTTCGGTTTCGGTCTATTCGGGTTCGGTTTCGGTCTTTTCGGTTTCGGTCTTCGGTTATCGGTTTTTATGCCCACTCCTAGCTGCGTCGCACACTTTTCGATCGAGAATATAATTCAATCATATAATAATCAAGCATGATAATTGTAAGAATGATAATTGTAATATCCACATAAATTAGTCCCCTAGCTCTCGTACTACTTACCGGGACCGTACGAAAAGTGAGCTCCTCACGCCATTCACCCTAAACCTCCTTCGTGAACCTTTTCCAAACCCTGTCCGGCAAAAAAGAAATGAATGAGTTATTAATTAGTTTACATCTCAGAGAATGAACGAAAGAGACAGATATAGTGATTGAAATTACTTTTGGAGGCAATCAACTATGTTGCGGTAGTCTTCTATCGGCTTCTTTAACGAGTCCGAGATTTCAACTTTTGCACGGTCAACGTCAATGTTTAGAAGAATCCAGTGGAAGCTGCGATCGTTTATATACACTTAAAATTGAGTACACAAAAATTGAATGTGTACACGACAGTAAGACTCTTACCCATAGTTGTAAGGAAATAGTATTTGTGTCTTGTAATGTTTCTCCATTAAAAACATTAGCAAGTTATCATCTGTTTCCTCGAGGTTATTTATTAGCGTATGTCCATTTACTTTGTTTGGGTAAACGAACCCAATGCTGTAGATTGACTTTCTTCTACATTCTTGAATCTTCATTCTGCATATATAATAGCATACAGAAGGAGATATAGTGAGGATAACGACATGAAATGAATTGAACGAGCTGAGTTAGTGACTTAATTACTTATAGACAATATATGCTGAGGAGGGACTTGTCGAGGGCGTCTAGGTTGAATAACTGAAATAGTTCACAAAGTTCAATGGAGATCTCGTCTGGACGGAAGTACTCCTCTCCAACTTTACATAGGAGAAATTGTCGCCCTTCCTTTGTGACTTTCAAGTACCAGATATGCAACAGTCGCATATGTGTTGGTAGATCATCGAATACCTCATCGCTGACCAGAGGCTCCCCGTAGACAAATTTTCGTGCTATTGGTCCCTTGGCGACATTATCTCCGCCGGCTAGAAGTGCTTCGACCGACACGTTACACTCCTTGGCTAATTTAATAGCTATTTCCATATCTATTCTACCTTGTGTGGGCTGGGGTAACACCTTGAGCGGGGCAATGGATTGTTTTGCCTGTTTGCCGAGCTGGCCAAATTCTTTTGATTTTCTCCCACTTGCAGTACTGCTTGATGACTTCTCTTTTAGTGTCTTCGTAAGACAACGTGTATAGTCATCTTTCCTATTTAACACATGTTGGGGTGGTTGCTCAAGGAATGCCTTGAAGTGCTTCTTGACTTTTGAATCAACTAGCACCTCTGGCTCGGGTTGTTTTGGTGCAAAATGGGCCTTCACTTCGGCCCGGGAGATCACCGCGCTTTCCTCATCAGTCCGGTGATAAGCTAACTTGGGAGGAGACGGCGGTACTCTTGGTAGGGGATCTTGTCGTTTTCGGCATCGGGTCTCCCTCGACGTAGCGGTGTTATTCTTCCGCTTTCTTCCCTTTGATTCAGTGGGCGGAGGCGGAGGCGCCGGAGATGGAGATGCAGTCGCGCTGTGATCCCTCTCAGGAAGGGGTGTACTATTGTTTCTTGGTGGAGACGGTGGACTCGGAGGTGATGGTGGACTTGGAGGTGATGGATTGCTTCTCGGAGGAGAAGATTTCCTTGGCGCCCAGCCTGGAAACACGATGTGTTGTTTTTTCCAAAGAATGATCCCACCCTCCACTTCTCCAAGTGTTTTCTCCCCTTCGCCTGCAGGGATGTCAAGCTCAAGTGATCGACATGTCAGCTCAACTTCATCCACACCGACACGAGCATAGCCAGCTGGAATCTGACTTCCATGGTAGGTCGCTTCCGGTGGACAAGGTAAAGCAAAGCCGAGCGCCACCTTCATAGAAATGTTCTTCACTGTGACATGTAGCTCACAAGCTGTCCTTGCCTCGACTTCATCCACGGGGTAGTGAACCATCGTTGCATTATTGTCCATCAGCATTGGATTATTAGCTTGTACCTACGTGGAAGCCACGCTGCTTCTCCACTGATATGGGCCCACCGGACTGTCTAACGCAGAATCTTGCTGTCGGGCCAGTACTCTAAGTTCATTAATCTGCTCCTGCTGCAGCTTGAACATGGCTTGAAATTCCTCGTCCCTTTTTTCAACCGCCTCCAACCGCGCTACCTCCTCCGCCTTCTGCCGGTTTGTTTTTCTGGATCGGCTTCTATAAGTGTCGATGTCAGCGGGAAACCCTGTCTTCCACGAAACAGATGGGCCAAAGCCTCGTGTTCGTCCGACTTTTTCAGGATTCCCGAGGGCATATGTCAGCTCATCATTCTCTCTATCGGGAATGAACTTTCCATCTTTTCTCAGTTGTATCACTTTAACAAGTTCATCTTTGGGTTTAGTAATGGCCTCCTTTGTAACAATAATCTCCCCGGTTTCAGTGTCATACGACCCCCCATGCCCAAGGAGCCAATTTTTTGACCTCACGGGCCACTGATGTGTAGCTGGCGTGACCCCTTTTAGACACATTTCTTTCTCGGTTTTTGTCCACTTAGGCACGGCCGTCTTGTAGCCACCTGTCCCCATAGTATGGTGATATTTCTTTTTGGCCGCATTTAACTTATTCTTTTCCGACTTGGCCGTAGCTGCTTCTGATTCCTTATATGTCACAAATGGGGCCCAGTTATCCCGCTGCTTCTCCAGCGGGCCAGTGAATGGCGGAGTCAGCCCCTTCTTCGCAAAGTTGTTGTACAATCTTTTCTTCTAGTCTTTGAACTGTCCGCCCATCTTCTTAAGGGCCCACTTTCTGACTTGCAACCTCAATGCCTTAGTGAGTTCAGGAGTGTCCAATTCAGGCAGAGAGAAGTGTGCCATGAGTGAATTCCAAAGACCATCTTTGGCTCTGTCATCGACAAAAGTTTCTCCAACTCGATCACTTTTCTTTCCTGGCTTCTTCCACTTTTGAGTAGTGATCGGGATGGCGTCCCTGACTATCGCTCCGCATTGGTATACAAATACACTTGCGGCCTCTTTAGGCTCCAAAGGTTCGCTGAACTCAAACACTAGATCAATGGTGAAACGCATACCGTCTGCCAACTTTTTGGTTGGGCCTCGTTTCATTGCAGAAGATTCGCCCGATGCGGAGGTCTAAGAGAAGAAACAGTCGTTAGTACATATATATATATATATGAATCAACTAATGCATCTACTAGATCGTGATCAGCAGAGGCTTTATATACCTCGCCGGTCTTTGCTATGGTGGTGTCTCCACCGTCAGTTCCACCGTCGTCTCCACCAAAGAATTCGTCATAGTCGTCTCTTCTGTCGGCTTCATCCAAGTTGAGGTATTGGTAGCCATCATCATCTCCATCATCGTCTGCTCCATCATAATTGTAACCTCCTATACCCTCATATATCATGTTGTACATGATGTGCTCTTCGTTGTCTCTACCATCCATAACTTAACTAATACAGAAGAAAGATGAAACCATTTTGCTTAATGCGATAAAATAAAGGAAGCTAAAGTAATCCAGCTTAAACAATGCGATAAAGAAAGATAAAGTACTAGTTAAACAACAATACATCTCGAATAATCTAGCTAGTACAACAATAAAGTACCAATTAAACAACAATACAACCCTATTACACATCTAGCTAGCTCAGCAAAGACGTCGAGCCCCGGCTACTGAGCCGCGGGAGGTGTGCACCCAAAGTGTAGGAACCATCACCGGAGAATATCTCGGGTAAGGTGCCTGAAGAAGCTGCCAGGTATTGGCGTCCCGGACTCCTAAAATGTGCATGTAGCGCCGGACGTGCTCGTCCTCCTCCCTGACACGACGCTGTACCACCTCGTCGGGGGCCGGCTCCCTCTGCATCGCGCCTGAACCACTCGGCCGCCACCATAGAAGATCCGGGTCGACGACGACACCCGGATTCCTCACGAGACGACGTCCCCCAGCTGGTAGCACCTCCCAGTGCCAGCCCGGCGGAGCCCAGCCCCATGGATGCCCGGTGACACTGTCTAGTAGCGCTCCGGGGGTCACGCCGAGTGAACGAGGATGAGGAATCGGCAAATTCCTAAACACTAAATTAAACTTATATACTTTAAACATGATGAAAATAAATAGTATCAACTAAAATAAACTATATTAAACACTAACTAAATTCACTAACTAAAATAAACTATATTAAACACTAACTAAAATCCTAAAATTCACTAACTAGGAAAAATTACACTAAAATTCACTAACTAAAATCCTAAAATTCACTAACTAAGAAAAAATACACTAAAATTCACTAACTAAATTCACTAACTAAAATCCTAAAATTCACTAACTAAGAAAAATTACACTAAAATTCACTAACTAAGAAAAATTACACTAACTAAATTCACTAACTAAAATCCGAAAATTCACTAACTAAGAAAAATCCTAAAATCACTAACTAAAATCCTAAAATACACTAAAATTACACTAACTAATTAACACTAAATAATTTAACAACAAAATAACAAAATTACACTAACTAATTAACCTAAAATAACCCTAACTAATTAATCCTAAAATACACTAAAATTACACTAAATAATTAACACTAAAAAAATTAACAACAAAATTTAACTAATTAACACTAACTCACCGTAGGGAGAGAGGCGCCGACTCTGGTGGTGTGGTGGATGGCGCGGGCGCGGTGCGGGCTCGGGCGGCGCGGGGAGGGGCGGCGCGGGGACGGATGGGGCGGGACAGCGTAGGGACGAACGACGTGGCGGCGCGGCGACGGATGTGCGAGAGCAGGAAGACGGCGCGGCGGGGGCTCTGTGTGCTCCGGTTTGGTGCACGAACTGGGGCGCACGGGGTGGGTATTTATACCCATGCCACCTTTAGCCCCGGTTGGTAGCACAAACCGGGGCTAAAGGATTTTCGGGGCGCCGCATTTCGCGCGCAGCCCCGCACCCCTTTAGCCCCGGTTTGTGGGTCAAACCGGGGCTAAAGATCCTTTTTTAAAAGCTTTTTCAAAACCTTTTTAAAAACGTTTTTTAAAATTAATTATTATATGCCTGTTTAAAACCTTTTTAGAAACAAAAACCTTTTTAAAAACCTTTTTCAAAACCTTTTTTAAAAACCTTTTTAAAAACCTTTTTTAAAATCCTTCTTTAAAAATCTTTTTTAAAACCTTTTTTAAAAACCTTTTATAAAACCTTTTTCAAAACCTTTTTTAAAAACCTTTTTAAAAACCTTTTTTAAAAACCTTCTTTAAAAATCTTTTTTAAAACCTTTTTGAAAAAACTTTTATAAAACCTTTTTCAATACCTTTTTTAAAAACCTTTTTAAGAGCCTTTTTTAAAACCTTTTTCAAAACCTTTTTTAAAACCTCTTTGAAATTTTTATGCCCGTTTTTAATTTTTTGCCGTTTCGAACTTAGGTCAAAACGGCATGCGTGAAGATAGGGGATGAGAATGTTAGAACTTGCATTGGATCTCTGAAAAAACGACATATTGTGAGTCTAAAAATGATTTTTTCAAAAAATCACGGACGTTAGATCATGTACCTGTAGTTCAAACCGGACCCACTTCCTACCGATTCGGCAGACATTTGTCTTTTTTACCCGGAAAGGACAAAAAGGTTTGAGATCCCCCGGTTAGGAAATAGTTCACGTAACGTGGTCTACTATTTTAGAAAAATGGCATGGTAGCATTCTGTAACTGCATTTTGGTGGCTGCTTCACAAAACGACCCGTCTTTTTGCGCTCGGAAAATGGAAAATGGCTTTTCCGAGCGACGAAAAGGAAAACTTCCTCCTGCAACATTGTTCTACATCCCAATATACACATGCATGCACAATATAGACACCGTATCATAAACTATGTCGCGATTCAACACATAACATCCGTCTCTTAGACCGAGAGCCATGAAACCTCGAACATGATAGGTCATTTTGTGAAGGTTTTTTGGAGACATAATCAGTATACCAAGTTTGATATTTTTCCTTGCAACTATGTCACATAATATCACACCACGCGAAGGATTTACATTGTTCGGACTTTTTTTGATTTTTTTTATGCCCGTTTTGAATTTTTTGTCGTTTCGAACTTAGGTCAAAACGGCGTGCGTGAAGATAGGGGGTGAGAATGTTAGAACTTGCATTGGATATCTGAAAAAACGACATATTGTGAGTCTAAAAATGATTTTTTCAAAAAATCACGGACGTTAGATCATGTACATGTAGTTCAAACCGGACCCACTTCCTACCGATTCGGCAGACATTTGTCTTTTTCACCCGGGAAGGACAAAAAGGTTTGAGATCCCCCTGTTGGGATATAGTTCACGTAACGTGGTCTAATATTTTAGAAAAATGGGATGGTAGCATTCTGTAACTGCATTTTGGTGGCTGCTTCACAAAACGACCCGTCTTTTTGCGCTCGGAAAATGGAAAATGGCTTTTCCGAGCGACGAAAAGGAAAACTTCCTCCTGCAATATTGTTCTACATGCCAATATACACATGCATGCACAATATGGGCACCATATCACAAAATATGCCACGATTCAACACATAACACCGTCTCTTGGACCGAAAGCCATGAAACCTCGAACATGATAGGTCATTTTGTGAAGGTTTTCGGAGACATAATCAGTATTCCAAGTTTGATATTTTTCCTTGCAACTATGTCACATAATATCACACCACGCGAAGGATTTACATTGTTCGGACATTTTTTGAATTTTTTATGCCCGTTTTGAATTTTTTGCCATTTCAAACTTAGGTCAAAACGCCGTGCGTGAAGATAGGGGATGAGAATGTTAGAACTTGAATTGGATCTCTGAAAAAACGACATATTATGAGTCTAAAAATGATTTTTTTAAAATATCACGGACGTTAGATCATGTACCTGTAGTTCAAACCGGACCCACTTCCTACCGATTCGGCAGACATTTGTCTTTTTTACCCAGGAAGGACAGAAAGGTTTGAGATCCCTCGGTTGGGATATAGTTCATGTAACGTGGTCTACTATTTTAGAAAAATGGGATGGTAGCATTCTGTAACTGCATTTTTTTGGCTGCTTCACAAAACGACCCGTCTTTTTGCGCTCGGAAAATGAAAAATGGCTTTTCCGAGCGACGAAAAGGAAAACTTCCTCCTGCAACATTGTTCTACATCCCAATATACACATGCATGCACAATATGAGCACGGTATCACAAACTATGCCACGATTGAACACATAACATCCGTCTCTTGGACCGAAAGCCATGAAACCTCGAACATGATAGGTCATTTTGTGAAGGTTTTTTGGAGACATAATCAGTATACCAAGTTTGATATTTTTCCTTGCAACTATGTCACATAATATCACACCACGCGAAGGATTTACATTGTTCGGACCTTTTTTGATTTTTTTTATGCCCGTTTTGAATTTTTTGCTGTTTCGAACTTAGGTCAAAACGGCGTGCGTGAAGATAGGGGATGAGAATGTTAGAACTTGCATTCGATCTCTGAAAAAACGACATATTGTGAGTCTAAAAATGATTTTTTCAAAAAATCATGGACGTTAGATCATGTACCTGTAGTTCAAAACGGACCCACTTCCTACCGATTCGGCAGACATTTGTATTTTTCATCCAGGAAGGACAAAAAAGTTTGAGATCCCCCGGTTGGGATATAGTTCACGTAACGTGGTCTAATATTTTAGAAAAATGGGATGGTAGCATTCTGTAACTGCATTTTGGTGTTTGCTTCACAAAACGACCCGTCTTTTTGCGCTCGGAAAATGGAAAATAGCTTTTCCGAGCGACGAAAAGGAAAACTTCCTCCTAAAATATTGTTCTACATCCCAATATACACATGCATGCACAATATGGGCACCGTATCACAAACTATGCCGCGATTCAACACATAACATCCGTCTCTTGGACCGAAAGCCATGAAACCTCGAACATGATAGGTCATTTTGTGAAGGTTTTTTGGAGACATGATCAGTATACCAAGTTTGATATTTTTCCTTGCAACTATGTCACATAATATCACACCACGCGAAGGATTTACATTGTTCGGACATTTTTTGAATTTTTTATGCCCGTTTTGAATTTTTTGCCGTTTCGAACTTAGGTCAAAACGGCGTGCGTGAAGATAGGGGATGAGAATGTTAGAACTTGCATTAGATCTCTGAAAAAACAACATATTGTGAGTCTAAAAATGATTTTTTCAAAAAATCACGGACGTTAGATCATGTACCTGTAGTTCAAACCGGACCCACTTCCTACAGATTCGGCAGACATTTGTCTTTTTCACCCGGGAAGGACAGAAAGGTTTGAGATCCCCCGGTTGGGATATAGTTCACGTAACGTGGTCTACTATTTTAGAAAAATGGGATGGTTGCATTATGTAACTGCATTTTGGTGGCTGCTTCACAAAACGACCCGTCTTTTTGCGCTCGGAAAATGGAAAATGGCTTTTCCGAGCGACGAAAAGGAAAACTTCCTCCTGCAACATTGTTCTACATCCCAATTTACACATGAATGCACAATATGGGCACCGTATCACAAACTATGCCGCGATTCAACACATAACATCCGTCTCTTGGACCGAAAGCCATGAAACCGGGACTAAAGATATTTCCCGCCATATCCCACCGCTTCCCGCCATGTTTTCCCGCCGTTTCCCTCTGAACGGTGCTTTTAGTCTCGGTTGTAGCCACTAACCGGTACTAAAGATATTTCCCGCCATATCCCATCGCTTCCCGCCATGTTTTCCCGCCCTTTCCCTCTGAACGGTGCTTTTAGTCCCGGTTGTAGCCACTAACCGGGACTAAAGATATTTCCCGCCATATCCCACCGCTTCCCGCCATGTTTTCCCTCCCTTTCCCTCTGAACGGTGCTTTTAGTCCCGGTTGTAGACACTAACCGGGACTAAAGATATTTCCCGCCATATCCCACCGTTTCCCGCCATGTTTTCCAGCACTTTCCATCTATATATAGGCCGACCACGCCATGGCTATCCATACATCCGCACCTTCCTCTCTCACAACTATGGACAGTGCCTACTGGGCCATTCTGGCCCTCGAGGAGACCCAGGTGTTGTGGGCCTCCAACTACCCTTGCCCGCCGTGCTACCGGCCGGCCGCCGGCTTGATGCTGAGCGCTGGAGGGGTTCCTGTCCCTCCTGTGCCTCAAGGCTCCGCCAGACAGGCGGCCATCACGAACCACTTCTACCACGAGCTCACCCCAGAGCAGCGCATGGATCCCCAGTGGGATCCCGACAACTATCACTCCTGGAATGCCTTCTTTGCTAACCGACGGGAAAGGGAGCTTGCGAGGTACGAGGGTGATGGCCCGCCCCCGATGAACCACAATGAAGCCGGTCGGCGTCTGTGGTGGGCGAACCATACTATCATCGGCGTGATGCGCTACATCACCGGGGAGACCATCCTCGCCTGCGGTGCCCACAAGTCTACCCGCCACAGAGCCACAAGAAGGCCCTTCCCCCGCCCGGTGGTAGCGGCATCGTCTTCCAGGAGACTCCTCCCCCGCCCGCCGTGAATCCGAGGCCGGAGTGGCAGGTGCCCCCGGTATATGCCATGGCTAGGCTGAGGATCTCTGGAGTGGCAGGTGACGATGACGATGATGATGACGATGACGAAGAAGACCTTGAAGCTGTGTACTATAGGACTAGGCATGATTATGACTAAAGGGGGTGGCTTTAGTCCTCAGTGTTAGCTAGTCCCGGTTTGTCCCGGTTTTTAATATTAATAAATGTCTAAGTGTTACCTAGTCTACAATTTTGGTACCTGCCTACAGCAATCTCAGAAATTCCTTTATTAACCATGGAGCATCTTCCTTTAATAAATGAAAAATAGGATTAATTCACAAAAGATTTAATACATTACATCACCAACATCCACATCTAGTGTTTTGGTTCTCTTCTTGTCCGTAACCATGGAGCATCTTCCTTATTTAGCGATATGCTTGGGTCAGTTTTCACTTTGAATGGCGGAATTTCATGAAATTTGTCATAGTCTTCTGACATGTCTGTCCTGTCCTCAACTCCCACCATGTTTCTTTTTCCTGAAAGAACTATGTGGCGCTTTGGCTCATCGTATGATATTATATTCTTTTGCTTATCTTTCCTTTTTCTCGGTCTAGTAGACATGTCCTTCACATAGAAAACTTGAGCCACATCATTGGCAAGGACGAATGGTTTGTCTCCATACGCAAGATTATTGAGATCCACTGTTGTCATTCCGTACAGCTGGTCTACCGTTACCCCACCTCCTGTCATCTTGACCCATTTGCATCGAAACAATGAGACCTTGAAATTAGGATCATAGTCAAGTTCCCATATGTCCTCTATGTAACCATAATATGTGTCCTTTTTGCCATTCTCGTCTGTTGCATCAAATCAGACACCGCTGTTTTGGTTGGTGCTCTTTTTATCTTGGGCGTGCGTGTAAAATATATTCCCATTGATCTCATAACCTTGGAAAGTCAATATAGTTGAAGATGGAGACCTGGCCAACAAGTACAACTGATCTCCAATAGTGGTGTCATTCATGAGATGTGTTTCCAACCAACCGCCGAAAGTCTTCACGTGTTCATCTCTAATCAACCTGTTAGACTGCCCTGGGTAGTTCGAGCGTACAATATTCTTGTGTACCTCGATATATGGAGCCACCAAGGTGGAACTTTGCAGAATTGTATAGTGTTCTTTAGTGAAAGAATGTCCATCCATACATATCTTTGCTTTCTTTCCTAGCGTGCCTTTTCCACTAAGTCTTCCTTCATGCCGTGATTCAGGTACACCGATCGGCTTAAGGTCAGGAATAAAGTCAACACAAAACTCAATGACCTCCTCTGTTCCATATCCCTTGGAGATGCTTTCTTCTGGCCTCGCACGGTTATGGACATATTTCTTTAAGACTCCCATGAATCTCTCAAAGGGGAACATGTTGTGTAGAAATACAGGACCGAGAATGGTAATCTCTTCGACTAGGTGAACTAGAAGGTGCGTCATTATGTTGAAAAAGGATGGTGGGAACACCAACTCAAAACTGAAAAGACACTGGACCACATCTTTCTGTAACCCTGGTAGACTTTCTGGATCGATTAACTTCTGAGAAATTGCATTGAGGAACAAACATAGCTTCACAATGGATACTCTAACATTTTCCGGCAGAATCCCCCTCAAAGCAACCGGAAGCAACTGCGTCATAAGCACATGGCAGTCATGAGACTTCAGGTTCTGGAATTTTTTCTCTGCCATATTTATTATTCCCTTTATATTGGACGAGAAGCCAGAAGGAACCTTGATACTACTCAGGCATTCAAAAAAGATTTCCTTCTCTTCCTTGGTAAGAGCGTAGCTGGCAGTACCTTGAAACAACTCTGGATGCCTGCCTTCTCGGTCTTTTATACGTTGTTGGTCCTGTCGTGCTTCTGGTGTATCTTTATTCTTTCCATACACGCCCAAGAAGCCTAGCAGTATCACGCAAACATTCTTCGTTAGGTGCATCACGTCGATTGCAGAGTGGACCTCTAAGACTTTCCAATAGGATAGCTCCCAAAATATAGATTTCTTCTTCCACATGGGTGTGTGTCCGCCAGCTTCCTTCGGAACGGACTGTCCGCCAGGACCCTTCCCAAAGATTACTTTTAAATCCTTCACCATATCAAATACATCATCACCAGTACAACTGACAGGCTTACTCCGGTGATCTGCTTCACCATTGAAATGCTTGCCTTTCCTTCTTAGGGAATGCGTGGGCGGAAGAAAACGACGATTCCCTAGGTACACATTCTTCTTGCACTTATCCAAATAAATACTTTCAGTGTCATCTAAATAGTGTGTGCATGCATTGTATCCCTTGTTTGTCTGTCCTGAAATGTTACTAAGAGCAGGCCAATCATTGATGGTTACGAACAACAATGCCCGTAGGTTAAATTCCTCACGTTTGTGCTCATCCCACACACGTACACCTTGTCCGTGCCATAGCTGTAAAAGTTCTTCAACTAATGGCCTTAGGTATACATCAATGTCGTTGCCGGGTTGCTTCGGGCCTTGGATGAGCACTGGCATCATAATGAACTTCCGCTTCATGCACAACCAAGGAGGAAGGTTATACATACACAAAGTCACATGCCATGTGCTATGACTGTAGCTCTGCTCCCCAAAGGGATTCATGCCATCCGTACTTAGACCAAACCATAAGTTTCTCGCGTCACCTGCAAAGTCCGGGTACTTTCTCTCAATTTTTCTCCACTACGACCCATCAGCGGGGTGTCTCAACATCTCGTCCTTCTTACGGTCTTCTTTGTGCCATCGCAACAATTTGGCATGCTCTTCGTTTCTGAACAAACATTTCAGCCGTGGTATTATAGGAGCATACCACATCACCTTGGCGGGAACCCTCTTCCTCGTGCGCTCCCCCTCAACATCACCAGGGTCATCTCGTCGGATCTTATACCGCAATGCAGTGCATACCGGGCATGCATCCAAATTCTCGTACCGCTCACCGCGATAGAGGATGCAGTCATTAATGCATGCATGTATCTTCTGTACCTCTAATCCTAGAGGGCAGACAACCTTATTTGCTTCGTAAGTACTGGCGGGCAGTTCGTTATCCTTTGGAAGCAGCTTCTTCATTATCTTCAACAACTTTTCAAATCCCTTGTCACGCACACCGACCTCTGCCTTCCATTTCAGCAATTCCAGTGTGCTGCCTAGCTTTTTGTGGCCATCTTCGCAATTGGGGTACAACAATTTGTTGTGATCATCTAACATCTGCTCAAATTTCAACCTCTCCCTTTCGCTATCACATTCTCCCTTTGCATCAGCAATGGCCCGACCAAGATCATCATCTGGCTCATATGATGCACGTTCTTCTGCTTCTTCTTCATCATTGTCTTCCATTATAGTACCACCGTATTCAGGGGACATAGGATAGCTGTCATCATTCTCTTCATCTTTGTTGTCTTCCATCATAACCCCTCTTTCTCCTTGCTTGGTCCAACAATTATAGCCAGACATGAAACCGAACCGAAACAAGTGGCCATGAAGGACTCTTGAGGAAGAGTATTCCTTCTGATTCCGACACTCACCACATGGACAACAGATAAAACCATTCCGCTTGTTTGCCTCTGCCACAACGAGAAAAGAACGCACGCCTTTAATGAACTCGTCAGAGATTCGGTCAGCGTACATCCATTGTCGTCTCATCTGCATTTTATAAGTTCATCAAACAAAATCACGATGCTAAGAGTAGTACTAGTCTAAAAATAAAAGAACGCATCGTATACATCAAACAAGCACTGATTTAAAAAAACTTTCTACTATATCTTTAGTCTCGGTTGGACACACCAACCGGGACTAAAGGGGTTGCGGCAGGCTGGGGCCGACATGAGCCCGTTTAGTCCCGAATGGTGTCTCCAAATGGGACTAAAAGTGGGTGACGACACTATATGTCGTGAGTGGACACTATGCCAGTGAGTGGCGACACTGTTTTAGTGGGTGGCGACAATATGACAGGGGTGAGTGTCGATATTATGTCATGAGTGTCGACACTATGTTGTGCTGCTTAATCTATAAATAGGCTTCCTTGTGAACTATCAACTGCAAGGAAGATCGTGTGCGAGACCAGGGACACCACTACGGCGGAGCTTCTCGAAGGTGTCTTAGGACCTCGTCCTTAGACATCTTCGAGGAGCTCGCCGTAGAGGCACTCCCTAATATGTGAAATTAGTTAGCTCCACCAGCATACTAATTTAGCTAGAAAAGATATGAACTGAAAGATGGTGTGCGAGAGCAGGGACACCACTATGGCAGAGCTTCTCGAAGATGTCTTAGGATGCCTCGTCCTCAGACATCTTCGAGGAGCTCGCCATAGAGGCACTCCCTAATTTAATTTGGTAGCTCCTTGGCGTGTTCATGTTTTTGTTCTTAATTTCTTGCTTAACTGGCTGATGATTAACTAAAATGCTAGGGCGCCACTATATATATGTGTGTCTTCATAGTTTTGGTACTTATTTTTGTTCCAATGGATTTTGTGACGACAGGTAGAAGAAAGAAGAATATTTTGTAGCTCGACGGTGACATGATGCACTGTGAACCGATCGGATTTCAAGACAACGTGTCAAACCAAGATATGTATATAGGATGAACTCATGTATCTATGTGCTTCGATGAATCAAATGAATTTCGAGAACTATATGTGCCAAATTAACCAGATATACAGAGATAGAACCCACACAAAATCTATCCATTTCTAGAGCATGAAATGAGCTAAAACAAGCAATGAGAGATGAAATGATGAAGTTGCTAACCTCTTAGGACCCTTGATAGATGTGGAGCTAAAAAATCTTCACAAATCTTGAGAAAAAGGGGAAGAACTCGAGATTGAGGGAAGAAATTTGAGAGGGATGATTGTGTGAGCTTGAAATGGCTCGGGCTGGGAAGGGGAAGAAGATATAGTCGGGGACTTTAATCCCGTTTGAGAAACAAACCGGGGCTAATGTCTTCCACGCATCTGCTCTTTTCTAGCGCCAGACCCTTTAGCTCCGGTTTGTTAAACGAACCGGAGCTAAAGTTTACATACGAACCGGGACTAATGTCTTCTGGTCCCTGCGGCCGTTTCTAGCCGTTGGGGCCAGAGCATTAGTCCCGGTTTGTACTACGTACAGCCGAAACATTCTTTCGTTGTCTTTCGTGCAGCCACTCATATCACTATATATATTGCATTGATAATGATTCGTTGGAGAGCTAATTAAGCTAACTAGCTGGCATGGCACATCGAGTCAACTGGAGGTAACTTGGCATTGCAACGCAGCTTGGTACAATATGCACGAAGAAGCAGAGGCATCTCGATCGACCGGTCGGCATCATGATAAACTGTAGGTAGGAGATAATTGACATGTCAAATAAGTGGTAGAAATTTAGTTAGTTGGCGCTGACACCGTCACTCCTTGTCGTGCAGTTAACGTGCTGCCAAGAGGTATGTCTACTCCCCAATAGACAAATTGATGTGTTGGCTATACTATGGGTATATTTGGGACTGTACCAATCCAACAGTGAAGCATGTAAAGCTGTTCCAAACGCGCAAACAGGTGTGAGGCGCTGTGAAGCTGCGACCGGTCGTGGTACATTTTACAGAATCTAGCGAACATGTGCTTTATCTGATTCACTCCACCTCTGACATACATGTTTGCCACTAGAGTATGAGAGAATTTACCCACCAATGCCACTGATTAGTCATCCTAGCCAAAAATGTTTTATTCCTTCTCAACCTCTACGCTGCCTCATTAGGTCACTTTCCCCGATGCCAGACGACTAGTGGACGTGGTAGTGACCATCTCTGGCACGACCCCTCACCTCTAGCACTGGCGGACCTTCATGGAGACGAAAAGGGCCACCGCCCCCTAGCTCATGAAAAAACAAGCTTTTATTTATAGGTATTCGGCCTGTTTCTCCATTAAAATCAGCCCGCAACTCACATTTTTGCCCCCAGCCCATTTGACCCCCCAGAAATTCGGTCCAAGGTCCGCCACTACCCTCTAGAACTCCTCCTGCAACTACCAAGGCCATTTTTCTTTCCCTTCCGCCGTACGCCCTTCTGCTCTCTTCCTTTAGCCAACCTCACTTGTCCCTCCGGTTCTCGACCATCTGCTAGATCCCGCCGTCGCCGTTGTTCCAATCATGAATACAACATCAAGGAATTGATGTCGTATCTTGTCTTCCGACATCAAGAATTTGTTACTTACCGGACGCGCACCTACACCAGGACATCCTTGTATTTTCCCAGGATCAGGTCATTGTTGGACTCAATACAAGATGTTCCCACTACCATTGAATAATCAATTCCCACTACCATTATCTTCTTTGTTTTCCCTGTATGTTCTACTGTTGCTCTCGTGTGCAATTTCTTTTATATATGGATATCGGGCAATAGATTGATAGGCGAAAAAAGAGTAGTCTAGACATTTTACAATCCTCCCACTTATTGAATCGCAAGCTAATTTCCCTCCCAAACACATTTGTACTACTCCAGAGCACCTTAGGTGCAGTGGAGTTTAGAGGTGGAGCGGAGTGAAGTGGAGTAGATCCCTACCAAACACATTCTTTGCACCTAGGGTTGTGAGAAAGAGCCTAGTGTAATTTTTGTTTTGATATACCTAGATGTGTCTTTAGGGGGCTTTCCTACTCCCAGAGCGCCAATGCACAATGATGGTTTCTGGATGCAACCGTCTGGTGATGGTCGCACATGATATCTACTACCAGGTTTCGTGGCGGCATACTTGTATATTGAGGGATGTCTAGCTACTGTATGCTTTGCACTTTCAGATTTCTTGTCGCTTTCAAATGGTTGGTGTTTGTATCAACCCTCTCTGACCCTTGAGTCATAATAAATACACACTTAGTACTTCGTAATAAATGGTTGTGTGCATCCATAGATGCAGAGGCCGGGGTACAACCCCATTTCGAAAAAATATGTGTGTTTAAGGGTTGTCTTCTTTGCAACCCTATATGTTCCTATCCACATGAGATATAGTATATATGGAAAATAGCCAGCTACACACGGAAATAGGTACGCATAGCATATCCACCGTTAATTATCTCCCCTTTTGATATAGGGAGCACATGTTTCCAGACCCAGGACGTTGGCTCAATAGTAACGTCGTTAGTGTTCCTTTGATGCATGCATGAAGCCCTAGCAAAACAAAGCTTATCAAATTTCATTTAGGTGAGGCAAACCCTAATATACTACATGCGGTAAACCCTAACCAAACTAAGCCTTATTTCATTGCGTTGAACCCAATTTCTGAGATGCATACATGAAGCCCTAGCAAAACAAAGCTTATCAAATTTCATTTAGGTGAGGCAAACCCTAATATACTAAATGCGGTAAACCCTAACCAAACTAAACCCTAACCAAGTCACTTATCTATCAATAAGTAGAATGCCATCTCTTATGTCTTCACCGATAGCACAGTCCAACAAATAATTGTGAAATAATTTTCTGGTACTCTCGTAATCCTTGGCTACGCTAAGAGTCACGTGATGCATAGCAGGAAACGTTTGCATGCCGAACTCATTTTAAGCCTTGTTCACTTTATCTTTCCATTTTAGATGTTAAAAGTTTCTTTACCAAACAGCGAGATAAAAAATTAGGGTTTGCTCGAGCCCCTAGGCATTGCATGCATGTACACACACGGTGTGGTGCAAACGCCGTTAGAAACCTTTACTCCTTTCAAGAGCTAGCCACTACCATCTAAACTAGCATTGCATGTGATCTCTTTATCCAACGGTCCTAAGCCTATGCATAGTTACGCCTGTGTTTAGCAAATCCGCGTCGTAGTATATATAGTGCTAAATTGTTGGGATGTCCCGTGGCCACCACTCTAAAACGTGTAGAAAGATAATCATCAATTAGTTTGTTTCTAAGTTCGTTTCCTGCACATACATTTTATCCTACACTTGATCCTTGGTAGCTAAGTGGATCTCTCCTCATCGTGACCAACACCGGCCTTCTCGACCCTAAAAGAGAAAAACTACGTTTTCTGAGCGGATCTCCTACACTTGATCCCATCGTGTTGAGCAGTGGGGTATACATGTAAAGCATAGCAAAAAAACACATAGATAAAAGGAAAAGGATTCAGCCAACAAAAACAAAAATAAATAATTGCCGCAAAAGTGAAAATAGAGGAACTACATGAAAAATAAAATTAAAAGAAAGGGACACTTGAAACAAATAAGAAATATATGCATGGAGGGAGAACAAAGAAAATATAATAATGCATAAAAAAAGAGAGAAAACCTCACGTCAACCTTATTGGGCCTTTCGTTGGGTCCGGCCTATGCCGGCCCGTCGGGCGTGTACCAATAGCGGAGCTGGAAGAATCAAATGAGGCTACGTGGGCCGTGTTTATATAAGGGATCATTTTGACAAGCTCAGTTTGATCGCATGAATAAGCTACCAAAATGCAAAAATGAAAGATTAAACAAATTTCTTTATTTTACAATGAACAGTAAAAAAGTTATTTTAAAACTGTCCAGACCAGCGGTAATAATATACCCGCTCCATATAATAGATAGTATTGTCAAACGTGTCACATTCATGATATAATACTTTGATGTTTATATATCTATTTTACTGTCTTTGTCGAAAAAATGATGCGACAGATTTGTCTAAATATGTATGTAACTAGACGTGTTTTAAAAGTACACATTATTAGGAAGCTAGATAAATCCGGATGTCTTTTCTGAATAGAAGGAGGGTGTTGTACTGTTGTTAATGTCTAAAGCGACATCTACCTATCACATGGAGTGAGTAGCTGAATGACTTGACTTTTTTGCAGCTCATCACTTGTTTTTCCACTGATGATCTTATATTTTAGAATCCCGCTGGCCACCATCGGAGGCTGCTACTACTGTGGACCATGGAAACTAGAGGCGCGCGGCTGCACATCATAATCCGATCTTGAAAATGATACCTATGTCCAACGACTGCTCCACTTGAAGAAAACTCACCGCGCGCAACGTAACTTGCACGGATATGCCATCGCGCCGCGTCGCCGTGATCGGCGCCGGAGCCGCCGGCCTGATGGCGGCGCGCGAGCTTCACCGGGAGGGCCACACGCCCGTCGTCTTCGAGCGCGGCGCCGCCGTTGGCGGCAACTGGCGCTACGACGACGCTCCGGCCTCGGCGGACGACCCGCTCGGCGCCGCGGGCGTGGACTCGAGCCTCTACGCGTCCCTCCGCACCAACCTGCCCCGCGAGTGCATGGGCTTCCTCGACTTCCCCCTTCGTCGCCGCAGAGGGTTCTGACGGCGACCCCCGCAGGTACCCAGGCCACGAGGAGGTGCTCCGGTACATCGAGGCGTTCGCCCGCCGGTTCGACCTCCACGGTCTGGTCCGGCTCGAGACAGAGGTCGTCAGCGTCCGCAGGGACGACGCGAGCGCAGGCTGGAAGGTGTCGTACTGCTCAAGGAAGCTCGCCGATGCCGGCGGCGCAGAACCAGAGGTGGTGGAGCAGGAGGTGTTCGACGCCCTCGCCGTCTGCACCGGCACCTCTACCGAGCCGCGCGTCGCCGACATCGCCGGTAACCAACCCATGTCCTACTTCTACCCATCAATTAATTGGATCTCAACCCGTACACAGCGGTGCATGTGCAGCTTAATGAGCGATCGTTCTTTGTTGCAGGCATTGACAGTTGGCCAGGGAAGCAGATGCACAGCCATAACTACCGTGTGCCCGACCCCTTCAAAGGCCAAGTGCGTCCATCCCCTAATCGATCACCTTCTGCGAAATTCCCAATTTGATTAGGCCCATGAACTTGCACTTATTTTTGCGGCAATCTAGGTTGTGGTGGTAGTAGGATACGCGCCAAGTGGAGTTGACATTTCGAGGGACATTGTTGGCGTCGCGAAAGAGGTCCATGTTGCGCGTCGGTCGCCCGCCACCTCTGAAACGGAGAGCACGGCTCTTCCCAACCTCTGGCTTTATCCCATGGTAAATTAACCAAATCGACCGATACGACGACATGTGTGCGATATATCTTGCCAACTTGTGATTTCGTCCCATGTTTCCAGATCGAGCGTGTGGAGGAAGATGGGAGCGTGTTGTTCCAAGACGGCAGTCGGGTCAAAGCCGATACAATCCTGCATTGTACCGGGTAAGTTACTGGCTTCTAGAATTTAGTCGATATATGGAGCCTATGCTTCATCAATGGAAACCCCCTAGTGTGCATAATCCTAATTGTGTCGAGGGATAGATACAACTACCACTTCCCGTACCTAGGTGAATACCTCGGTATTTTTGTGGACGACAACCGTGTGGGCCCACTTTACAAGCATGTGTTTCCGCCACACTTGGCTCCTCACATCTCATTCATCGGATTGTCCCTCAAGGTTAGTTTAAGTTTCTAGCTAAACAATCATCCGAGCTAGTTCTGTAACTAGTTGTTTGATAATTTATATGTGCATTCATGCGTATGAATGGAGGTGTTTCTTCACAGGCTCTCGTATTCCCATTGTTGCAACTGCAAAGCAACTGGGTGGCTGGAGTCCTATCAGGAAGGATTGAGCTCCCATCACAAGAGGACATGATGGAAGATGTGAAAACATTTTACTCTGAGTTGGAAGCCAGAGGATTCCCCAAAAGACACACTCATGACCTAGGAGCATGCACGGTACATACGTGCACACATTCGTTTTCATTTCGATATACACAACTGAAGCAATGATAGCCGGCTTAAAAAAAAATTCCAATTTAATTTTGGTGTGTAGTATGAGTACGAGGATTGGGTCGCGAAACAGTGCGGGCATGATGGGATTGAAGGGTGGAGGAAAGAGATGTTCATTGCGGCGCTGAAGAACTTTGTTCATCACCCCGAGAGCTACCGGGATGAATGGGAAGACGGCCACTTGTTGACACAAGCAAACCGAGATTTCACCAAGTATTTGTGACCGATTTTTGGACAACTGGTTACTTTGCTTCAATGTACTCCTGAGGGATAACTGTTTCCATAACTCATTGAATTTGCACATGTAAAATAGAAATTATTCCTCGCCCTCTGCTTGTCAAGTCCATACCGTGGCAGGGTATTAGTCTGCCGTACACTCATATGGCAGGGTATTAGCTTTGCTTATATGAAGCTACGGATTAGATGGAAATCGACCAGAATTTTCTTTCACATGAGTCAGTTGTTCTTTATTTCAGTCAATGTTATTTTTTCCCCGATGTGGCTAATTGTGTTTAGAGATGTTCGTTTGTCTCCGCACACGCACCCTTAATCTATATCCAAAATTTAACGTTGATAAAATGTACAGCCATATTTCTATAATTTTAATTATATTGATGTTGACGTGGTATTGGCATTAGATTGTCTTCTCTGATTTCTTTGACTGGCTCATGGTGGAACGTTGATATGTAGAAGTTCATGATTAAAAAAACGTCATGTAAACTTAGCTTTCTGATAATGGATCTTTTATCGTTTCATTTTTTCTTTATCCAACTTTATTTTGGAGAGATTTCTTTATCCAACTTGTTTCTTACGTTGGACATCACAAAGCAAAGTCTGAGAAGAGTACGGCGATTCCGAATTAAAAATCAATCACTAGCAACACTAGATCTGACCCCAACTGCCCCATGCGACGAAAACCCATTGCTTTTGTCCACGATATGAGCAATACCCAATCGGAGGGAGGGAGCAATCACACGGTACAACTCTGAGACTATTGCTGGGAAAAACAGCATGGTCAAGCCCAAAAGAAAAGAATGCGAAAAGAAGAGAAACCAATACTTGATGGTCATCGATTGGGCTCACGTGGACTTGTTAGGAATACTTGATGCCTGTGCACCTAGACGGCCACAGGCAGCTGCCGTGCGCGCAGAGCTACTGTGGCGAGTGGCTCGTCTTCGAGCGTGACAATGGAGAACTCACATTGATGAGCCCTTTCTCGGCCGCCACCATGGTGCTTCCCAGTCTCGACCGTTTCCGCATAGCATGGGGGAATTCTAGTTTCCATCATTCCCCTGAAAACCCCTACGCCATCCGGAAACTAGTTGTGGTCTCCCAAAACCTCGTTGCCGTTGGCCCTGTGCCGGCCAGCGGACAATTCGTGGACGTATTGCTTCTACAACACCATCCACAAAGACGTCCAGGACATCGTATTGTAACGGGGGAGGCTCTACGCCCTCACCATCCATAGGGCCCTCTTCTCCCTCTCTATCCCGTGGGACTACCTGAATATGTATCATGCCAACTGCGTCATTGCAGCCCTGCGACAGCCGCGACAATAACCCCTGTTTAATGGTATCTTTTTGAGTCACACGATACATTGTTGTTGATCTACAGACGAGATGATTTTCAACGTTTCAATCCAGAGATGGTGACCAAGTTCGTGGTCTTCTTAGCCAACTTCGAGCGGTCCAGGTGGAAGAGGGCAGGATGCAATACGGAACTTCAGGAAGCTGTGCCCGACGACCGGGTGATCTTCCTAGGGCGATGGTGCTCCCGATCTGTTGGTATCATCATCGACCACAAGTAGGGTAAGAGCTATATAGACATGGGAGGAAACTCTACATGTTCTTCTCTCATGACGATCATGGCACTGACGACAACTACTACCTGAAGAAACTGCCGTTCTGCTGCAGCGTGTACGACGTCAAGACACGGCGGTCGCAGCCACTGCTGCAAACATCGGTACAGCCACTCAAGGGCTTACAACCGATGTGGTTGTTCCCTCCAAGTCAGGCATGAATTTGGTGGTACTACCACCATAATATGCCTCTGCAAGACATCATACGTGCTAGTGCGAAATCAGTGCAAAAATTGGGTTATTCCCTTTCCAAAGATTGACCATGCTCGTTCCGTCAAGTATAACCATACAATATATCATATTGTGTACACATCGGGACGGAAGTGGCTAGATGGCAAGTTGGATCACCTTCTCGAAATAAGCATACGCCCAGCTTTATAAATAAAGCAACATTCATACAACATCCAGAATACGCATACAACGGAGCCAAGCCAAAAGGTCCAAAGGCCACACACGACACAACACGCAACCCAACATACACAGATACAAACGCGCCCCATAGACACGCTCAACGGCCGGGGGGAGAAGCAAGTTGGCGCGCCGCCACAATAAGTCCCGCTGTCTACTCAACGGATACCACTGCTGCAAAAAAGCCAAAAATTTGAAGATCGAGTTAGAGGCACGACGAAGAAAGACACGCTCGATGACCATCTTGTTACGGATGTTTCATAAAGTCCAAGTCATCCCTGCGAACAAAAACCAGAAGAGGCGCCTCCTCCTGTCGGTATGGTTTGCAGTGGCTTCTAGGAATTCCTCCAGGTCTGCACGACGGCCCCAGAGCCTCCTGGGTGAAGTTTCAAAGGAAACGAGCAGCAGGGCAGGAGAAGAAAATGTGAAGTCCCGTTTCCGGGACCGCACACAGGGGCAAAGCCCATTCCCAGGGCCGTGACGCTTGGCCACCTCCACGTCCGAGGGTAACCGGTCACGCAACAACTGCCACAGGAAAATTTTAATCTTCAGGGGAAGTGGGGCCTTCCAAAGAGGGGGCGGTGGGCATAGACGGCCCACAAAACAGGGCCCTATACATGGAACCCACAGAGAAAACGCCCGAGGGCGAGAGGTGCCAAGACATGCTATCTGGGGATTGGGACTGAGACATCGGGAGACTGTCTCGCAGTCCCTCCCAAGAGGCCCGCTCAGTTGCCCCAAGGTTCCGCCGGAACGCAACTTGCCAGACCCCGTCCTGAAAGGCATCCGCCACCAGGAGCAGAGGGTCCGCGCAGATCGCGAACAGCTCGGGAACCTCGAGGCGCAGGGGACGCCCACCCACCCAAGGGTCAAGCCAGAAGATGGTATTTCTCCCATTTTCGATGGAAATAGAGAGCCCCTTCCCGATTTCCGGCTTGATGTCCTGGATAGATCTCCAAAACTGAGATCCCTCTCGACGTTCACAAGCCAGAAGTGGTCGTCCACGCAAATACTTAGCTTTGACTAGTTGTAACCAAAGGCCGCCATCGTCAGGCAGGATCCGCCAAACCCAATGAAGCATCGGGGCCACATTCATGTGGCGAGAGGACAGGATCCCTATGCCCCCCAGATCCTTGGGGGCACAAATGTCTTCCCACTTAACCATATGATATTTTTGGTGGCCGTCGTTGGCCATCCAAAAGAACCGGGAAAGATCCTTGTCGAAGTTAGCGTGCACCCCTTCCTAGAGGATATATAACCCCATGATATACATGGGGAGGCTAGAGAGACAAGAGTCAATGAGTGAAATAACATGTGGGCCCCCATGTGTGGTTTTGGTAATTAATGACAATCTTTATGGACTAATGTGTGTATTAAGTTGTACTTGTAGGATTTGTCCATTGGCATCGCTTGGAGCTTGTGTTGGCTCCAAGGTCGATTAGATGAAGAAGAAGATATGTTGTGCAAGCTCAAAATGCGTCATCTATAGAAGATCTCATGTTTGATGCTTGCCATCCTCGGTGATCATAGATCGATGATGAGGAATCAAGAAAGGCGTTCCATCTTGAGAAGGTCAAGTTCGTCTACATCGAGCTCAAGTGGAATGCTCAAGGCAAAGGTATAATATTGATAGGTTTTCCCTTTTGCCGGTCTCATGTTGTGTGTGGGAGACCGGGTTTAGGATAGATAACCGTACTATCAAGAGGGGCTCTCAAATGAGTAATTCGGTCACATCGTTTGGAGAGAGCTCAAACCTTTGCATACTTGCATCATTGTATTTGGTTATTATTTGGTCTTATCCATGTGAGGATTTAGAGCTTGTGGTAATCTCCATAACAAGCTCTTGTTCATCAAAATCGGATCTCTCTTTTATATCTTGTTGTGAGTTTGATCTATGCGGTTTTCCGGTGTCTCACCAAGTGAGGTATCTCACATTATATTAGTTGATACACTCTCACTTGGTGATAATCAATATTTCTTGTGACGACCCTGTTCTCATCTTGCTTGTTCTTGAACACCCACTTGGTCCCAATGACATTGATGCGATGATCTTTAGGCCTCTCCACTAGAGACCAAACTTTATTGCGGGTGAAACACTCGAGTTCTTCTTGCATGGCAATGACCCAATCCGGATCCTCCAAAGCCTCATGAACCTTAAGGGGCTCAAAGATGGACACAAAGGCATGATGCCCACAAAAGGTTGTGAGGTTCTTCTTCCTAGCACGGGTCTCGATCCCTCTTGATATGCTTCCAAGGATATTGTTGACTTGAAGTGCACTTGCAATGGAGGCGGACTTAATCTTACGAATTGTGCCTTCATGATCAACAAATTCATCTTTTGAGGGTCCTTGATCATTGTCATCATCTTGAGCTTGACCTTAAGATGAAGGTTGATCTTCTACTTGGTCTTGCTCAAGGGTTTGAGGGCTTTATTCTTGTTCTTCGGTTTTCATGGCATCTTGAGTGAGATGTTGATCTTGTGATGCATTTGATGGCTCAACTTGGGTAGAGCTTGGCTCTTCTTGAGTTGAGCTTGATTCTCCCCCCATCATCTTGTTGAACATGAACGTGAGACTCGGTGGGCAAGATGTGCCCAATACCCATCAACTTGATGACTTGAGAAGAATCACCATCACCTATATCACGAGAAGAAACTTGCCCCTCATGGGGGCCATTATTCTCCAAAAACTCCACGTCACAAGATACTTCAACACAACCATTGGTATTGTTGTAGTATCTATAGGCATGAGAGTTTTCCGCATAACCAACAAATATACCCTCTATAGTTCTAGATTAGAATTTACCGAGCTTTTCCTTTTTGTTCTTGACGAGGCACTTGCATCCAAATACACGGAAGTAGTTGACATTGGGCTTCTTACTTGTGAGAATCTCGTATGGATTCATGTCGAAGGGAGCTTGGAGGAAGAGCCATTTCGTGTAGTGAACCTCGGTAGCAATAGCTTCTCCCCAAAAATTGTGAGGGGACTTGAATTCACTCAACATTGTTCTTGCCATCTCAATGATTGTCCGGCTCTTCCTTTCAACAACACCATTTTGTTGAGGGGTATAAGGAGCTGAGAATTCATGCTTGATCCCCTCATCTTCAACAGATTCTTGCATGGTGTAGTTCTTGAACTCGGTGCCGTTGTCGGTTCTAATGGTCTTGATCTCCACTCCATGAGTGCGTTGAGCTTGCTTGGCGAAGATCATGAATTCCTTGAAGGTATCATCCTTTGTCTTGAGAAGAAAGGCCCAATTATACCTTGAGTAATCATCAACAATGACAAGACCATATCTTCATCCACCAAGGGAGTCATATGTTGATGGCCCGAAGAGATCCAAATGGAGAAGCTCCAAGGGTCTTGACGTGGCCTCCTTGGTAACGGAAGGATGATGCTTCCCAATTTGCTTTCCTGAAATGCAAGCACTACACACACGATATTTCTCAAAGGAGATACCGGTTAGTCCAATAATATGATCACCCTTTAGGAGTAGATTGAGATTCCTCATGTTTACATGACCTAGGTGACGATGCCAAAGCCATCGCTTGTCAGCCTTGGCCATTAGACATGTAGGAATAGATTGTCTCTCTTTCGAGAGGTCGACCACATAAAGGTTGTCTTCCACGTGTCCAATGAGAACCAAGATGAGATCATCACCCCTAAAGACCTTCACAAAAGTTCTAGAGAAATAGGAGTCATAGCCGACATCCGCAAGATGTTTAATTGAAAGCAAGTTGTAACCAAGGTTTTCAACATGTAAGACGGTCTCTAGAGTCAAAACCTTGGAGATTACCAACTTACCATAACCTAGTACCTTTCCTTTAGAGTTATCTCCAAAAGTGATCCTTGACGTTGAGTTGACATCGTGAATGAATTGGTCAAGCCCACTTCTACCTTCGGTCATGTGATTGGTGTATCCACTATCGAACACCCATTTTTATCCACCGGAGGCATAACCCTACAAAATAAATTCTTTGATTTAGGAACCCATTGAGTAATGGGTCCCCTAGCATTAGCAACAAGATCCTTAGGTACCCAAATTGAGTACCACCTATAAGCATAACCATTTCGAGGGCCAACATATTTGGCATATACATCTCCTTGAGTGCCCTTACATAGCACATAGGAAGGATTAGACTTTCCCGCATACTTGTGATTGGGATTGCCCCTCATGGATCCCCCATTCACCACATTCCTTTTGACTTGGTCAACCACCTTGTCACCTTCTTTTACAAAGGTTATCTTCTTTGGTGGAATGGCATTGCTCGTGTTGTTATTTGGATCAAAACCGACACCTTCCTTGGAAATTCTCGTCTTTTGACGGGACAAAATCTCATCCCATCCAGCCGTGCCATTTCCCGCTGTCTACTCAACGAGTACCAATGCTACAAAAAAGCCAAAAATTTGAAGATCGAGTCAGAGGCACGGCGAAGAAAGACACGCTCGATGACCATCTTGTTACGGATGTTCCATAAAGTCCAGGTCATCCCTACAAACAAAAACCAGAAGAGGCGCCTCCTCCTGCCGGTATGGTTTGCAGTGGCTTCCAGGAATTCCCCCAGGTCTGAGGCCTGCCACGACGACCCTAGAGCCTCCTGGGTGAAGTTCCAAAGGAAATGAGCAGCGGGGCATGAGAAGAAAATGTGAAGTCCCGTTTCCGGGACCACACACAGGGGGCAAAGCCCATTCCCAGGGCCGTGACGCTTGGCCACCTCCACGTCCGAGGGTAACCGGTCACGCAAGAACTGTCACAGGAAAATTTTAATCTTCAGGGGAAGTGGGGCCTTCCAAAGGGGGGCGGTCATGGGCATAGACGTCCCACCAAACAGGGCCATGTACATGGAACCCATAGAGAAAACGCCCGAGGGCGAGAGGTGCCAAGACATGCTATCTAGGGATTGGGACTGAGACATCGGGAGACTGTCTCGCAGTCCCTCCCAAGAGGCCCGCTCAGCTGCCCCAAGGTTCCGCCGGAACGCAACTTGCCAGACCCCGTCCTGAAAGGCATCCGCCACCAGGAGCAGAGGGTCTGCGCAGATCGCGAACAGCTCGGGAACCTCGAGGCGCAGGGGACGCCCACCTACCCAAGGGTCAAGCCAGAAGATGGTATTTCTCCCATTTCCGATGGAAATAGAGAGCCCCTTCTCGATTTCTGGCTTGATGTCCTGGATAGATCTCCAAAACTGAGATCCCTCCCGATGTTCACAAGCTAGAAGTGGTCGTCCACGCAAATACTTAGCTTTGACTAGTTGTAACCAAAGGCCGCCATCATCAGTCAGGATCCGCCAAACCCAACGAAGCATCAGGGCCACATTCATGTGGCGAGAGGACAGGATCCCTATGCCCCCTAGATCCTTGGGGGCGCAAATGTCTGCCCACTTAACCATATGATATTTTTGGTGGTCGTCGTTGGCCATCCAAAAGAATCGGGAAAGATCCTTGTCAAAGTTAGCGTGCACCCTTTCCTGGAGGATATATAACCCCATGATATACATGGGGAGGCTAGAGAGACAAGAGTCAATGAGTGAAAGAATATGTGGGCCCCCATGTGTGGTTTTGGTAATTAATGACAATCTTTATGGACTAATGTGTGTATTAAGTTGTACTTGTAGGATTTGTCCATTGGCATCGCTTGGAGCTTGTGTTGGCTCCAAGGTCGATTAGATGAAGAAGAAGATATGTTGTGCAAGCTCAAAATGCGTCATCTATAGAAGATCTCATGTTTGATGCTTGCCATCCTCGGTGATCATGGATCGATGATGAGGAATCAAGAAAGGCGTTCCATCTTGAGAAGGTCAAGTTCATCTACATCGAGCTCAAGTGGAATGCTCAAGGCAAATGTATAATATTGATAGGTTTTCCCTTTTGCCGGTCTCATGTCGTGTGTGGGAGACCGGGTTTAGGATAGATAACCGTACTATCAAGAGAGGCTCTCGAATGAGTAATTCGGTCACATCGTTCGGAGAGAGCTCAAACCTTTGCATAGTTGCATCATTGTATTTGGTTGTTATTTGGTCTTATCCATGTGAGGATTTAGAGCTTGTGGTAATCTCCATAACAAGCTCTTGTTCATCAAAATCGGATCTCTCTTTTATATCTCGTTGCGAGTTTGATCTATGCGGTTTTCCGGTGTCTCACCAAGTGAGGTATCTCACATTATATTAGTTGATACACTCTCACTTGGTGAATCAATATTTCCAATTTTTATAGGGTAGTTCTTGTCGTCCTTTTTCCAACGCAATTGGAATCGGGTCAATCGGAGTTACCAATCGGAGTTTTCACCGTTTGTATTTTGCTCTATTTAAATTGAAAAAGAAAAAGAAAAAGAAAAATATATTGTCTGGGCCGAGTGGTACGACCGCAGTCCAGTACCGCTCATGCTCCGCGCGTTGACCCGCTGCATGCCTAGCTGCTGCTGCTCTGCTTGCTTGCTCGCTTCGCCAGGACCGGTAGTACCGGTTGAAAACGATACTACCGGACCATTCCGAAAATATGCCCCAAACGGCCAGATTTTTGGGGCCCCTATTTAAGGCTTTGCCCGTTTTGAGTTTAACAAGCTTCTTCCTCTTCTATTAGGCTAAGCTTTGTCCACACTTGCTCTAGATCTTGAAGCTTGTCTAATCTTTTCCCTCCGATGATTCTTGCCCATATTTGAGTGGAAGAGAGAGGAGATCTAGATCCATGTTTTGACCTAACCGATTCATCTCTTTGTGAGTGCATCTTTGGGGATCTAGATTTTGGGGGATTTTGTGTCTCTCTTTGATTCCTCCTGTCTTGTTCCCTCAATAGCTTTAGTAGCTTTTTTGGAACTTGAGACTGAGGGATTTGAGCATCTTTGTGGTGTTCTTGCCATTTGCATTCGGTGCATCGGTTTGAGTTCTCCTCGGAGGATTTGGTTTGAGTTGCTCATTAGAGCTTGTCCCTCTTGGGTTCTTGGAACCCTAGACGGTTTTGTGACATTGGTGGCGTTGTGGCCTTGGTGGCGTTTGTTGGGAGCCTCCAATTAAGTTGTGGAGAAGTGCCCCAAACTTGTTAGAGGTTCCGGTTGCCACCGACAAGTGCACCGATAGTGGAAGCGTGGATCGGTCCCATTGGAGTGAGATTCCTCGGAGAATAAGGGAGGCCTTTTGTGGCGTAGGTGGTTAGATACCACCCCCTCTCCAAACGAGACATACTCCATGTTGGGAGGAACTCGGTAAAATATCGTCGTCCCCGTGTGCCTCAGTTATCTCTATACCCGAGCTCTTTACTTATGCACTTTACATTGTAATAGCCTCCGTGCTTGAAGTAATATATATCTTGATATCACATTGTTGCTTGTATTTCTTAGCATAAGTTGTTGGTGCACATAGGTGAACCATAGTTGTTCTAGGTTGTGCTTGACAAAGTAAACACTAGTTTAATTCCGCCTTTGTCGAGCCACTCTTGGAAAAGTTTTAATTGCCTATTCACCCCCCCTCTAGGCAACATCTGTATCCTTTCAATGAGGATGGTCTTGCTCCCTTTAGAGGCAAACCTGCTTTGCCATGGCTCGGATTTCGCCTTAACCCGACCCATAAGGGGCTCCAGATCCCTTGATAGGATCCTCGTGTCCCTGACTGGCATCCCCAGGTAATTCATGGGGAACGATGGCAGTCGGCAATTCAGATTATCAGCAATCCTCTGTTGCTCATCTAAGGGATAGCCAAGTACCATCACTTCACTCTTTTCAAAGTTAATTTTGAGGCCGGACATGGCCTCAAAGCAAAGGAGCAGGAATTTCAGGTTGATGATGTCCTGTTTCGACCCTTCCACCATAAGCATGGTGTCATCCGCATATTGGAGGTGGGTCACTCCCCCTCCCGGGATAAGATGTCCCACCACACCAGAGATGTGGCCGGAAATCTTGGCTTTCTCCATGATTTCCGCAAGGGCATCCACCGTAGCCTTAAATAATATTGGCGAGATCGGGTACCCTTGTCTAACCCCACACGTGGGCTTGGAATAAGGGCCAACCTTGCTGTTTATGTTTATTGCCGTGTTCCCACTCATGACGATCTGCATGATCCACCCTATCATGCGATCATCAAGCCCCCTGCGCTGAAGGACTTGGAAAAGAAAGGCCCAATCTAGCCTATCATAGGCCTTTTGGAAGTCGAGCTTCAGGAAGACGCTGCGATGACAAACACTTATCTATGTAGTCCGGTCGCTGAGTTGTGCTCCCTTGGGAAATTGTATCGCTTTACCCCTCTCCTCGTCTCTCTATCTTTCGTACTTTTTCTTTGCTTTGGGAATGCTTGTGATGTTGCCTTTGAATACAATAATAGTTGATTTTATTGCTAGATTGATATTGCTTATTGCGTGATTACATTGTGGGCCCTTGGTCTATTTAAATAGTACTAGAAGACTTGGTGACTAAGAAGTCTAGTAAAGATAGAATCCTAAACTACCAAATATAGCCATCCGTGATCTACTCTAATACATAACCCTCGTGTACTCTAACTGACATGGTTATACCCTACGGGTACGTAACTTCAGCATACCTAGTCCAGCCCAAGGAAGGCCCACTGCAGGCATACGCTGGCCCATGAAGATTTTCGGGTGACCAAGGCCCAAGACATCTTCGGATCCTTGGAGAACAAGACTAGTTTAGATAGGAAACTCAAAAGGGGAAACGCCCTAGAACTTGTAACCGACTAGGACTATGCCCGGGACCTGTCTAAGTCTATATAAAGGCCAGGAGGGCACGTCCTAGGGCAACTCAACCAACCTCGATTCATACTTTTGCACACGCATCCACGCCAGATCGAATCTGCGCACCCTGTAACCTTCGGTTCCGCCGTAATCAAAGAGCAGACAAGCAGGAGTAGGGTTTTCCCTCCGGGGGCCTGAACCTGGGTAAATCTCGTGTCCCCTGGTTGCTTGTCTGTTAACCGTGCCACGATCTCCAGCATCCCCATCTTCTCCAAAACCCAAGTCCATAACAATGGGCATTGACGAGATTAAACCTCGTCAATTGGCGCCGTCTGTGGGAATTGGGGCTGCTGATTGTGTGGTCGTGACGGTTCCGACCCGATCGATCTACAACTCTGCGACGACGGAGAATCACCTCCTCTTCTGCACTTTCGACTTCACCTCCCACTCGCCGGCCACCATGAAGGATTTCGAGCCCGTAGGCGACGGACTCGAGATTTTGTTCGGGAGCTTCTGCTTCCAGGTGGGACAAACTGGCACCCTCCGCCTCCCTGAGCGGGTGCCCGTGCCGTCAATCAGGCCCGCTTCATGGGCCCCGTGCTACGCACGTCGCCATCAACAGATGAGTTCCACAGCAGCAGCTGCTGCAACTCTGATCTGTGCGGTCCACCCTCGGATGAAGGGACCTATGGTTCCGGATCCGAAAGCTGCGGCAGCAGCCAACCAATCTGCAGGCGCTATCTGTGCGCCGCAGTCATCCAGGCCGACGAGGAAACGCCTAACCCGCCGCCCAACCCCAACCCGCAGGACGGAAACGGGGAAAACAGAGGCCACCTCATCCAACTTAGCAAAGAAGGATGGGTCGAAGCACGCCGCGCCGTCGCAGGCGAAATAGTCCTACCTCTGGACTCCCCACGTGATCTGCTGAGGGCATACCACTACCTCCTCATCGAGGAACACAAGAAACAAGTCGAGATGCAGAAGACGCTCGACAAACGCAAGCAAGCAGCCGCTGAATCCAGTGGGCGACGAGCTGCGCTCTCCGCCATGGAACCTGGCTCTAGCACAAACAGAAATTAGGGAAACAAGCACCATTCTCGGATGGAAAACATGGACCCCAAGGAGCGGCGTGACGTGACCCGAACTCTCCACACATCATTCATGGATATGGACGCTGACGGCAACATCACCCCGAAGACGCCACAAGCAGCGATCATGGCAGCCACTGCGTATCTCGCAGCTCACCCACCTCCGGAGGGGGACCCGAAAAGGGCCATGCATAAATACGCACTCACCGGACTAGGAATAATCGGAGCTGCGCTCCACGAAGACGCTCCTGCGGAGCCGAAGAAAAAAGCTCCAGCCAGGCGCGACCAGAGCCCCACACCCTCATCCGAAGAGGAAGAGGAGCACGATCTTCCTCAAAGGAAGAAGAGCTCCAATCGCCACAAACGCGACTACGACGCCAGAGACAAGCTTACACAGCGCAAGATCGACAAAGCACGCGCCAAACGCGCATGCTCGTCTGAATCTGAGATGGACGAAGACGAAGGAGAACTCTGCGGGGCTCGATGCTTCAGCGGATCCGTCCGGCGAACTCAGATGCCACGCAACTTCAAGCTTCCTTCGGATACTCCGAAGTTCAACGGCACACAAGATCCAAAGTCCTGGCTCAGTGACCATCTGTCATCCGTCAAGCTTCACGGAGGCAACAAAGAAACCGCCATGCAATGCCTTCAGCTGCAGCTGACAGGCGCGACGCGAGTCTGGCTCAGCAGCCTATCATCAGGATCCATCCGAAGCTGGGAGGAGCTTTCTTACAGCTCCATCCGAAATTTCAAAGGCACCAGCAAGAGGCCCGCCTCAATCGAAGAATTGCGAGCCTGCACTCAAAGAACGGGTGAATCTATTCGCTCATACATACTACGCTGGTCTACGACCAAGAACTCCGCAGCACACATCTCCGAAGAGAGGGCCATCGACGCCTTCAGGGACGGCGTCAAGCGCCTAGACTTCAAGGAGGAACTTGGGCGTGTAAAGCCCAAGACACTCGATCACCTCATGGAAATCGCCAACAGTTGGGCAGACGGCGAAGATTGCATCCAGCGACCGCAATCAGATGAAGAGGACGACTACGGCCGAAGACGCGAACGCCGCAGCAAGAGGAGATCGCGCGTCTACGAGGACCGCGACGGACCCGACATGGTCGCGGCCGGCTACGCCGACCGCCGTAATGACAACAGCCGCAACAGCGGAGGATATCGCAGCGGAAACTTCCGCGACAACGGACGACCAACACAGTCGTGGCAACGCCGCGACCGCGACAACGGACCCTCAGCATTCGACAAACTTTCGGGTCCATGCACCATCCACTTCTACATCGACAAACAGGATGGCAAAAAGAAAGCCAGCCACATGCTCAAGGATTGTCGCGAGTTCCAAAAACTCAGTGAAGGCATGATGCAGATGAGGCAACAAGGTCCAATCCCTGCGTTCGGAAACACACCTGCGCCAGGTGAAATAGCACACGGAGCTCCTCCACCGCCGCCTATTGGAGGCCAAAACCAACCAGTCGCACCAGCGCAAAACAACACCGGGGTCCCATATCCCCCATCAAAAGGAGCACTCAATATGATACAGAAGGGACGCCCCACAAATAGGGTGCAGAAGAAAATCACCCGACAAATCAACTTGGTCGTGGCAAGTCCGCCTGCAATCCCTGAGTACCTCAGCGGATCGGAGTCCTGCATCACATTCACCCGCGCGGATCACCCTTGCCAGATCCCTCGCCCAGGTCATGCTGCCCTGGTGCTGGAGGCGCAGATCGGAGGCTTCGAGATGAGTCGCGTCTTCATGGACGGCGGCAGCAGCATCAAACTAATGTTCGCAAGCACTCTAGCAGCTATGCGGATCCCGCAATGCAGCCTGGAACAATCAGACACAACGTTCAATGGCATTGTCCCAGGGAAGGGCATCTTCCCCCTGGGCAAAATAGGGCTCGACGTCATCTTCGGGAAGCCGGACAACTTTCGGTAGGAGCGCCTAGAATTCGAAGTGGTAGACTGGCCATCGCAATACCACGCCATCCTGGGACGTGTAGCATTCGCACGGTTCCTGGCCGTCCCACACTACGCATACTTGCTACTCAAGATGCCAGGACCACGGGGCGTCATCACAATCCACGGGAGCTTCACCCGATCGGACCAATGCGACAGGGATTTTAACAAAATCTCCCAGTCCTTCGGCATGCAAGACGAGCTCGTAAGGCTCCGCGAGGAGACGGACAATGAGCTACCCCCAGTCACAAGGCAGAACGCACCCGACATGTCCTTCGACTCCACCGTCAACACCAAGAAAGTGAAAGTCCATCCGACAGATGCCTCCAAGACGGCGCTGATCGCCAACGACCTCAGCACCGCATAGGAAGGCGCGCTCGTCGAATTCCTCCGTGAGCGCTGGGAAATATTCGCCTGGTGTCCTGCGGACATGCCAGGAGTTCCCAGGGAATTCGCCGAGCACGCACTCAAAGTCTTCCCAGACACCAAGCCAGTCAAGCAGTCTATCCGAAGATTGTCGGAGCCACGAGCCGAAGCTATCGGCAAGGAGATCAACAGATTACTCGCAGCAGACTTCATACGGGAAATCAAGGAAAGTGAGTGGCTGGCAAATACGGTGATGGTCCCGAAGAAGGACACAGACATCCTGCGGATGTGCGTAGACTTCACGTCACTAAATAAACACTGCCCTAAGGACCACTTCCCTCTTCCTCGGATCGACCAAATCATCGATTCAACTGCAGGTTGTGAGAAACTCTCCTTCCTCGATGCCTACTCAGGCTATAACCAGATTCGACTCAAGGTCGAAGATCAAGAGAAAACGGCGTTCATCACACTGTTCGGAGTATACTGCTACAACACAATGCCTTTCGGGCTAAAGAACGCGGGTGCCACGTACCAGCGATGCATGCAGGCCTGCCTCAAGGACCAGATCGGTCGCAACGTCCAAGTCTATGTCGACGACATAGTCATAAAAACCAAGGAGGCAAGAACACTTATCGACGATCTCCGCGAGACGTTCGACAACCTTTATCGCTACAGGATCAAGCTCAATCCAGAAAAATGCGCCTTCGGCGTCCCCTCGGGTCAGCTGCTCGGATACTTCATCTCTCAACGAGGGATCGAAGCGAACCCGAAGAAAATCAAAGCTATCATGACAATGGAGAAGCCAAAAAACCTCAAGGGCGTTCAGCAGCTCGCAGGGCGAGTAGCGGCACTAAGCAGGTTCATCAGCCGCATGGGCGAGAAAGCCCTACCATTCTACCAGCTGCTACGCAAGGCAGACAAATTCGAGTGGACACCAGAAGCAAACGACGCATTCGAAAGCCTCAAGCGGCTCCTCTCTAGCTCGCCTGTTTTGGTCACGCCAAAAGAGCGCGAGCCCTTGTTGCTGTACATAGCAGCCACACACCAGGTGGTTAGCACAGCACTCGTGGTCGAACGACCCAAAGAAGGCAAGACCCACGGGGTACAACGCCCAATTTACTACCTCAGCGAGGTTCTCACTCCAACAAAACAGCGGTACCCGCACTACCAGAAGCTAGCCTATGGCGTATTCATGACGGCTCGACGACTGAGCCACTACTTCCAGGAGCATCAGGTGATGGTCGTCAACGAGGCGCCCCTGAACAGCATCCTGAATAACCCAGAGGCCACAGGACGCGTGGCCCTGTGGGGCATCGAACTATCACCCTTGGACATCGTCTACGAGAAGCGACACGCAATCAAATCTCAAGTCCTCCCGGACTTCCTGGTGCACTGGATGGAGCTGCAGCTGCCTGACACCCCAGACATGTCGCAGTCTTGGACAATGCATTTCGACGGCTCCAAACGCGAAGCCGGAGCAGGGGCAGGAGTCATACTGACCTCCCCGCAAGGTGACAAGATGAAGTACGTCCTTCGGACGAAATTCAGAGCCTCCAACAACGAGGCCGAATATGAAGCCCTGATTCATGGCATGAAGATGGCAAAAATCTGCGGCGCAACGCGCCTGGTCATCTACGGCGACTCCAACCTTGTCGTACAGCAAACGATGAATGAGTGCGACGCACACGCCGAAAACATGATCGCGTACCGGGCGCTATACAACGCACTCGAAGGAGAATTCGACAGCTGCAAACTTCGGCACGTTGGAAGAGAGAGCAACGAGGAGGCCGATAGACTCGCCAACATCGGCTCCACTTGTGCCAAGGTACCACCAGATGTGTTCCTCGAACAGATCTGCGTGCCATCGATCAAGCGGAAATTCCCTAAAGGATCACCCGAAGAAGCAGAGCACTCGGGGGCTACGCTACCCGAAGGTCAGGAAGGACCCGAAAAGTTGGATACCAAAGTTGCCATGGTCAACCTGATGCAGGTCATGGCAGTCGAAGAAACTTGGACACGTCCATACCTCCAGTTCCTGACAAACGGAGAATTGCCTGATAGCCGGACGGATGCCCGACGCATATCTCGTCGGTCAAAAGCCTTCACCATCATCAACGGCGAGCTGTACAAACGCAGCATCACGGGTGTACTACAACGGTGCGTCACCATCGACGACGGCAAGGCCATACTCCAAGATATACATGAAGGCATATGCGGCCACCACGCAGGCAGCCGCTCCCTTGTCGCCAAAGCTCTGCGAGCAGGATTCTACTGGCCAACGGCCATGAGTGATGCGAAGGACATCGTCCGCAGATGCAACGGATGCCAGCAGTTCGCCGACAAACCGCACGCACCTGGGTCTGAACTACGACCCATACCCATAGCCTGGCTTTTGCCCAATGGGGCCTCGACATGATCGGCAAACTGCCAAAATCCTCAAAGGGAGGACACGTTTTCCTCCTGGTAGCAGTCGACAAATTCACCAAGTGGATCGAAGCCATGCCAGTCACCAACCAGAAGGGCACAACCGCCGTCAAGTTCTTCGAATCCATTGTCTACAGATTTGGCGTACCGCACAGCATCATCACCGACAACGGATCGAACTTCATCTCCGAAGAATTCCAGGACTTCTGCGAAGGCCTCGGGATCAATCTCACGTATGCCTCAGTGGCACACCCGCAAACAAACGGGCAGGTGGAAAAGGCCAACGGCCTAATCAGCGCTGGCATCAAGAAGCACCTCATGAGCTCACTCGAGCACAAAGCTGGAAACTGGACGGAAGAGCTACCGTCTGTCCTGTGGAGCTTACGTACTACGCCAAACAGCTCCACCGGCTACACACCGTTCTTCATGGTTCACGGAGCCGAGGCAGTGCTACCAGCCGAAGTACGCCATCAGGCTCCACGAGTCATAGCGTACAGCGAAGCCGAGTCCACGACCACGCTCGAAGATGCCGTCGACACACTCGACGAAGCGCGGGATATAGCAGCAGCTAGATCAGCGGTGTACCAGCAAAGTCTCCGCAACTACCACAGCCGTCGGCTGCGCCCAAGGTCCTTCGTCGAAGGAGACCTCGTCTTGCGACTCAAGCAAAAGCGCCCGAACAAACTCGATTCACCATGGGAAGGACCCTACGCCATCACCGAGGTCATCCCAGGTGGCGCCTATCGCCTCAAGCACGTGGAGTCTGGAGTCGCATACTCCAACCCATGGAACGTCTCGCACCTGCGACGATTCTACCCGTAGCAACCTACCCCTTATTTTTTACTTTCAATAAGGCTTTCAGCCAAGGCTATTCAGCCGAACCATGTACCTCCTCCATTACGATATAAATAAAGCTAAGTGTCTCACTCCCAACCTTCGGTTGACTATTTTCTGCAACCTTACTACATGCTACAAACGCACTCGGGGGATCCCCCCACCTCACGATTTCATCGACTGAGGACCAAACGTGTACACCTGAGTAGCTGACTACGTCAGGCAAACGAAAAGGACACGTACTCAATCAAAGCACTGCGTGCTCACACACATGCAAACCTTTACAACAAAGGGCACATACACGCCCAGCCGCAATATACAAATTTTACATCTATCTGTTTATTTTTAGGTCCTATCTACTCTGAAGAATAACCTGCGCACGCTGCTCAAACAAGTCTACAAATTGCTCGGCATACTGCCTTACAGCCGCGTAATGCGGACGCATGTTCCACTCGCCACCATCTGGTCGAGGAGGTGGCCCGGTCGCCACAGCAGCCAAATCTACGTCAGGGCGGTGCTCCCTCACAAGAGACAAGGCAGCCTTCACCCCTGCGACGAGCTGCTGCCGCACCAGCTCCTTGACATTTCCGGCATTCCGAAACTTTGTCAGAAGACCCGCAAGAGTCGTTGGCACGTCATCCAGCGGAAACATGACGTGCAGTACCGAAGACAGTGATGTATGCACCTGGCGGAGCACCCGTGAAACCTGGTAGACGCGATCCTGCACCGTCGCCAGAACCATGGCGCGATCACGGTCCATCCAGAAGAAGCCGCTGGCCTCCATGTCCTGTTGAGTCAAACAATTGACTCGAACAGCAATACGCTCCTTTTCTTTCCTCGGAGCAGCTGCTCGGACAGTCGACCCAGCTCCGCCATCAAATACTCCTCTCTGGCTGCAACACGGTCTGCTTTGGATTTCCAAACATCAGCACGACCGCGTAACCCAAGCAAATCCCTCTCCAAGCTACGCACGCAATCCCGAAGAAAAGCAAGCTGCGAGGAATCATCCAATGATGCTCGCAAGGGCCTTTCGGATGACGTGTCAACTGGGTCAGCACCCGAAGGAACCTATAGCAGCAGAAAGGTACTCAGACATTCAGCCAAGGATAAAAGCACAACACGGAGGAATTCATTAAAATAAGGCCACTACGTGGCACAAGGATGGTACTACAAAAGATATTTACAAGCACACTACAAACTACTCTACGCCTACTATGCCTAAGGTGCAGGACACTGAGTCGCCTCAGTGCCAGTTTGCCTAGCCTTAGCCTCGCCCTGCTGCCGCAGCGCGTACTCAGACAACAAGTCAATGAGCTTGGGCCCATATCGTCGGCAGCGAGCGGAGTAGGCGGCGAAGGCTACCTCGGATCCATCCGCGGCCATCGGCATCCGAGAGGTAATCTGGGGCAGGTCCAGCTCCGTCCCAGCCGCCATGGCCATTGCCAGCCCGACGGATGCGCCGATGCCCTTCTGCTTGCGCTTGTACGCTGCAGGCGCTTCGCCCGACAGAGCCTCCGCCAGGGCATCTTCAAGGGACGCACCCTTCGGGAAGAGCTCCTGGTAGAAGCGACCAAGGACTTCTTTCGCCTTGGCGAGGGAGTTGACGACGGTGCTGCAGCGGTCTTCGACCGCTACAGTGGCATCATCTAGAGCACTCCCGTGCTCCAGCGCACCGCGGTCGAACTCGATGCCTGCGGCATCTGAGACAAGAGAGAGAAAAAATCACGAAAGGCAACATAGAAGAAGACCCAAAGAAAAAGAAACAAGTCCCAAAGCTTGTACTCACCCGAAATAGCCCTGGCAGCAGCCATGAGCTTATCCGCCACCCCTTTTTCGTGAGCAGCCGCAACGGTGGCCAGCTGCTCCTCACGATCTGCAGCCTCCTGCAGCAGACGCTCTTTCGCCTCGGCTGCCTTCGTCAGCTCCAGCTCAAGGCGCTCTTTTGCACCTGCAGCAGCTTCGGCCTTCTGCTCCGCTTGGCCAAGGCTCTTCTTCAGAGCATCAACCTCGCGGAGAGAGTCATTATGTTCCTCTGCATTTACAACAAGCAAGTGTCAAAGAAAAGGATCAGGATACGCAAGAAAAAAAACTACAAGGCAGACGAATACCTTGCAGCTGCCGCAGTTTTGCCTCCAGCGTCAGGCGCTCCTCCACCAGCCGCTTGGCCTCTTGGACAAAAGGCTGTAGGAAAAGACAACAACAGTAATAACATGACTTGGGGGCTACGCCCCACACAAAGAAGCAACAATAACATCAGCACTCGAAGACACTTGGGGGCTTCCCCCCATAACATCAAGAAGGACAACTTACGTGCTCCGAAGGCGAACCCGCAGGCCCGCCTCCGAAATTCTGAGGCGCAACCACCAGCCTCTCCTGCACAGGAGGAACTGGCGCAGCGTCACCAGAAGTCGCCACCTTCTGAGGAGGAGGCGACGCAATGTTCGACTCCCCCATCATCTCGTGCGCTCCATCACTAGAGCCGTCGGAAGATTGCCTGCACACAAACCAATCAACACAGGTGCCAAAATTGCAAGGAAACAAAGGAAAACAGTGGCACGAAGAAAACTTACGAGCCCAACGCGCTCAGGTCGAAGATAGGAGAAGCCCTTCGGGCCCTCTTCTCTTCCTTCTTTTCTTCCCTCTTCTCCTCCTTCTTTTCTTCCTTCTTCCGCTTTGCTGGCGGCTGCGGAGCAACAACCCGCATAGGAATGGCAGGAAAGGGAGAGGAAGAACCCCCCTGAACATCATCATGACGCTCAAGGCCCAGCGGATTTCTGGAAGTCGGAGGAGTCGAGGCATCCGAAGACTCGCTGGAGCTCCGTGATCGCTTGCACGAATGGTCCTCACTCGACTCGTCGGCATCCTCCGCTGGAGATCGCGCTGACGGCAGCTCGGACACGGAGTCCACCACTTCATTATCCGGGGCATTCGAATACCTTTCGGGCAACGGTGGTGCCATGCCCGGCACTTTGAAGCTCTGCAAAAGGAAAAGGAACTTTGTTAGCAAAAAAACGGAAAAAGTACACAGCTGACAAAACAAAAAGGAAGCACTACGTGCGCAAATCTACACCTTCGGTACAACCAACGTCGAAGAAAAGGGAGGAGTCTGCGATTTCCCCGGAATTTCTTCGTCTGCCTTGAACTTCAACAGCGTGCGAAGAGTCTTGTCAAGTTCCGCCTCGGAGATTATCTCACTCGAAACCCTAGTCGGATCACGGCGCCCAGAGTAAAGAAACATCGGATGCGCCCTCGCTTGGAGAGGCTGCACCTGACGCTCAAGAAACGTTCGGATGACGTCGACACCGTTCACCTCCTTCTCAGGAATCAGTTGGAGATCCTCCACTCGACGGTACAGGGCCTCAATCTCCGCCACCTCACCATCTAAGATTTGGTTTTTCCAGGATCTTTTCTTCTCAATCAACTGGGAGGGGTCAAAAGGAACGAGACCAAAATCTTGCCCAGGCAGTACGGAGTCACGGATGTAAAACCATTTCCTCCTCCAGTACTGGACAGATTCAGACATGGAAAAGGAAAAGAATTGGACATTGGGACTGAGAGAGATGATGAAACCCCCAATGGGATACACACCATCCGACCCAGATTGCCTCTTCACGGAATAAAGCTTCCGGAAGAGGCCAAAGTGCGGCTCAATGCCAAGCCAACACTCGCAAAGCGTGATAAAACACGCAATGTGGAGAAGGGAGTTGGGAGACAGATGATGCAACTGAACCCCATAGAAGAAGAGCAGTCCACGAAGGAAGTCATGGACTGGATACGAGAAACCACGCAAGACAAAGGCAAGAAACATAACCCGATACCCAGCTGGGAGACGGGGGATTACCTCATTGCCGGGGAGTCGCACGGCCGTCGCATCTTGCGGGATCAGGCTCCGCTCGCGCAGCTTGCGGAGATCGCTCTCTCGCGTCTCCGATCGACGCCAGCCACCATCGGTGATGCAAGCAGCGGCGGCGCCCTTCTTGCCTCCGGCGGCGCTGGTCCCAACCGCGGACGAGGATTTCTTTGTCTTCCCCATGACGCTGCAGCGGTGGCGGCGTTGGCAAACAACAAAGGAAGTTTGGAAGGAAAGTTCAAGCGCGCAGCAAGAATCGCTCAAGAACAAGAAGCCAGTGAACAGATGAACTGGTGCGGTGAAAAACAAAACACGATTTCACCCAGGATTATAACAGCGAAGACGACGCACGCCAGCCGTCCATCGGGAAGACCTAACGCCAACGATAGATCTGTCCGTACACGTGTCAACACCACAACAAACCGTCGTTACCACGCCGTCCACTACGCGCGGAAATCGAGGAGGCGCCGTAATCATCTCCACGCCCCGCGTGACCGGTCAATTCAAAGTTAGCAAGTGGGACCCACGCTTCGTCCCGTCAAGTCATCTCTGGCGCAGCAGACGCTTGAGGTCATCAATCGTCAGCACTGACGTCATCAAAAGCTATAATAGCACCATTTCGGCTCCACAGCTAAAAGTACTCACTCAAATCTACGATTCGACTAAATACTTGGGGACTACTCCTATCAGGAGCGCTGGCCGCGCACCCGACAGACAAATAAGGACAAAATTAATTCTCTGAGTCCTACATCGAGTCTACGACTCCACTAAGGACTCGGGGGCTACTCCCATAGGGAGGATGGATTTAAGCATCCAAAAATTTTCGAGTCCTGCGGACCTAAAGACTGAAACAATGCTTGAACTAAAAGTCTCCGTTCGAGTCTACGACTCGAACAGACACTTGGGGGCTACTCCCATAGGGAGCGCTAGTCGCGCACCCTATGAAGTCTTCGACTGCGATCTTTCGGATCAGCACACAAAAACTTTTTTGGCAACTATGCCCCAACAAAACGCTAAGTGAGCAACAATCTCCTTGGCTACCCGAAACACCTCCGAGGTGATAAATGTTTGGATGCTGCGTCTGCGACGCAAAGATAAGACCTACAGATATCATCTGATGGCCTGGCAACGCACCTGACTGTGCTCTGCTAGTATGAATCCGTACCAACAGGTACGATGAAAAATCCTAACGGACGCGCTGGGTACACCAATTAAAATCACTGGAATTCCTCTCCTGTAAGTCCTCCGCGGCCTGAGTTGAATTACGCCAGCATATGTTCCAGGCCCGGGTTAAGGGACCCGAACCTGAAGAAGATCATGTTGTTTCGTCCTAAGACAATTAACTGACCCTGATCCGTCGGGTGAGTCAGGCACACGTATCAACAATCCCTACACATTCTCTTGAAAGACAGAGTTGCACCCGAAGGATTGAAGAGTCCTCAGCCGAATCTACGATTCGACTGATCACTCGGGGGCTACTGACATGGTTATACCCTACGGGTACGTAACTTCAGCATACCTAGTCCAGCCCAAGGAAGGCCCACTACAGGCATACGCTGGCCCATGAAGATTTTCGGGTGACCAAGGCCCAAGACATCTTCGGATCCTTGGAGAACAAGACTAGTTTAGATAGGAAACTCAAAAGGGCAAACGCCCTAGAACTTGTAACCGACTAGGACTATGCCCGGGACCTGTCTAAGTCTATATAAAGACCAGGAGGGCACGTCCTAGGGCAACTCAACCAACCTCGATTCATACTTTCGCACACGCATCCACGCCAGATCGAATCTGCGCACCCTGTAACCTTCGGTTCCACCGTAATCAAAGAGCAGACAAGCAGGAGTAGGGTTTTCCCTCCGAGGGCCTGAACCTGGGTAAATCTCGTGTCCCCTGGTTGCTTGTCTGTTAACCGTGCCACAATCTCCAGCATCCCCATCTTCTCCAAAACCCAAGTCCATAACAATGGGCATTGACGAGATTAAACCTCGTCACTAACACCCCCGCACCTGGATCGGTAGTGATGCGAATGGCAAGATCATCATGGACGGTTGGACTGGAGCATAAGACAAAGGCGCCGACTAGAGAGGATGCCGGTGAATGATATCCCTTGATGCCAATGTCAATGTAGTCGAGAGCGAGGGTGTTGTAGTCGTGGTGGAAGGTGTTGTTGGAGTGTTGTTGATGTAGTCGCCATTGATGAAGTCGTTGTGGTTGATGTAGTTGGGGTCGGTGTTGTCGTTGAGCCAAATGGTAGATGCCAGAGTAATAAAATAGTAAAAAGCGGTTGCATCAGTGGTCAACTCGAGGTAGACGTAGCTGGAGTAGTGATAGTAGAGGTAGGAGACATGTTGTGCCGAACTTTCCAAACCAGGGAGCACGCCGGGATGAAGCACGCGTCGGTGTTGCCAATACTGAACGTGCAAGACAGAGACCATGACGAAACCATGCGAGCTAGAGTCAGAGGGAGTAGCAGAGAAGACATCCATGTACGGTCAGTTGTGTTCTGTATGCGCTAGAGTAGACGAAGTGGTTGCAAGAAAAAATTTGATCACAAGTGGTTGCCAGAGTAGACGAAATTGTTGTCGGTGATGATGACCAGCGGTGATGCACATGTGTCCTTTTGTTGATGGCAAGGCGCGTACTCGGGCACTATTGTGCCAATTCATGTTGGCGAGGTGGCGATATTCGGACGGAGAAGCCATCGATCGCCGTGAAGGCGTTCCTTGGGGCACCACACGCAACGTCCTTAGCACGGTCGTTGGTGAGGATTTACTGGAGATGAGTCGATACCGAGGTTGGAGTACAGCCGCGTGATGACGACATGTGGCGATGGGCGACACAATCCGATCTATGATCGGGAAAGAAGAAGAAACTATGATCAAGCGACCGGTGTAATTTTTTGACGATGCGAGATCTAATATACTAGTTGCACGGCCCCCAGCGGTGATCCATCTCCCCGCGGCAGCGCAGCGGAATCATGGTGGCTAAACCTTAGATCGAGGAACAAAAATGCTCCGATAACATGAAGACAATAATAGTTTATTGTATTAATAGATTGATATTGTGTAATGTATGATTAGACTGTGAGCCATTGAGCTGTTTATGTAGTAGTAGGAGACTTGGAGATAGATAGATATTGTGTATTGCTTGATTACACTGTAAGGCATTAGGCTGTTTATATAATAGTAGAAGACTTAAAGAATAAGAAGCCTAGTAAAGATAGAATCCTAAACTAACAAATATATCAACTCGTGATCTACTCTAATATATAAGCGTGGTATAATCTAACAGCTCCAGCTGTTCTTTTTTGTTTGATGTGCTTGTCTCGAATCTTTTATAGACATGGTTTCTTTATTAGTTATAAGGCGGGGGAAAAACTTGTTTCGAGGAAACTAGATCGAATTCTAACTGGCTGGCTGTAGGTTCTTACCAGATCGAGTTCTAACTAGCTTTATTTATGCCGCCGGTTCAATTTTTTTTAGAGAATATGCCGGTTCAGTTGGTTGTACTACATAATTTAGACACTAGCTAGCTGTCTCTCACTCAGGACAAACGGTAATACAACACCAACCATATTATATCCTACGCCGTATATATTAACTCGTTAATTATAGTACTACTGCTATATATGTATCAAGTGGTTGTTCAATTAGGGCATCACGGTATCATACATGCATGCATCTACTACTAACTTGCTTGCAAATTATTGATGCTAATTGCTTCATAATGCAGCACGTGGTGATTCAGGGTACAAGGAATTTCGCTTGAAATAAGCTTGAGATACAAGGAATTTTACAATGGGAAAAGTAGGGCGTACAAGTTTGAGATACATGGAAGTTGCTTGGTAGTAAAATCAGGTCCGGCGGTACGTGTTAGGCTGACTTGAGAGCTTGGAGCGAGGACAGGATGCCGACACCTAAAGCAGTGAGTGAAGCCAAGGCCATGATTCTGTTCTTGTGCTTCTTAAGGAAGAGGAAAAACTTGAGCAAAGGTGACCTCTTCCGCTTGAAGTTCTCGATCTTTATAATTATGTCGAGGTAGCACTGTCCAAGGCGCATGTTCTTGCCAATGCAAGTAAAGAAATCGAGTGCCTCCTTGCTGGTGAGTCCTCCTCCTTCAATGACGTGCTTCTTTCGTAGCTCATGCACGTCCTGCTTCTTGTCCAGCAGCATGGCGAATAGGTGGAGGTAGGAGCAGACAGCGGAATCTTCATCATCAGCATCATCATCATCATAGAAATCTGGGGTCTTGCATAACTCGAAGGCCGCCATGTTGACGATCCAGGTCGCATTTGCCTCGGTCAGGTACAGGGGCGGCAGGACGAGATCGGCGCAGAAGCCCCCTTTATCGTCCAGCTCCATGCCCAATATCCCTACATCATCCTTTGGCACGAGCGTGATGCCGACGTCGGCAAGCTCGGCGACGCTGATAGATAATGACAGGGGCTTGTCTGCGTTGAACTGGAGGTCTTTGCTGGTGTCGTTGTTTCCCACGATGTAGAACCGGACGAGGCCGAGAAGATGTGGTGGTTCATAGGTAGCATCTATATCCAAGTCTTGGAGATCAGAACCTGCTGTTCGGTTTTTCAGGCAGCTTCTCATCACAGCAACGAACCTCTCCCAGGGCGAGGGCGCTGGCATGAAGCTCAAGATCATTTTAACCACCACCCAAGGGATCTGGTTCTCAAGCATCATGATGTCGGTGCGGATGCGCTCGTAGTTGGCGGAGAAATAGCTGTGCAGCGCGTCATCCATGTCGTCGATGTCCTCGGGCTCGCCATAGCAACGCATGTACTGCACCAGGAAGCAAGCATCAAAGAACATCATCGGCAAAAAGATGTCGTCCCCCATATCCGCCACCTTCTCCTGGTGGTAGAGGCTGCGGGCGACGTGTAACACGGAGAAGACAGCGTTGTACACCTCCTGGACTGTGCGGCCCGAGTCGTTGATGCATTGGTTGGCAGCCACATGCTTCACCTGCTCCGCCTCGAGCATGCCTTCATCGTCGTGGTGGTAAGGGCCGATGGCCACAGTCACCGGGGCGGTGAACCGTAGGCCGACATCAATCAGGCTTGGAGGGAACCTGTGCATCTTCCAATGCATACTGCGCAAATAGTCATCGCAGAACACTTGCGCCGCTTTCTCGAACACCTGATCCGGATTACTACAATTTTTGTGTGTGGCTGCTGGGGCGGCATGCTCGACTACCTGCTGCACTTGGCTGCTTTGGCTAGGGAAGGATGTTTGGAAACTACTACCATGGTCACTCCCTGCTGCATCTTCTTCTTCTTCTTCTTCTTCTTCTTCTTCTTCCTCCATGGACCAAACCATGGGTACGACCCACGATGGTTGTTCCATAGATATATGCTAGCTCCTCTCCCAAACAGCACCGACAGAGTATATGGACTAGCTAAGCAGAGTGGCGGAGATGAGCTGATCGAACAACCAAGCACACAACTTTGCCTTACCTCTCCTCGATCTTATAGACCATATCAGACACCAACCTCATTTGAAGGCTTGAATGCTACTAGTATATAATACGGTTAGCTCATTGATAAGGCATGTGACGACCAGCTATATCCAAATTATATGTTGCCTTTTCAAGAGATAAAGTTTAGATGCTAGTACTACTCAGCAGAACACACCACTAAACGCTGCGTCCGGTTGTTTGTTTCATGGATGACAAGATGAGCTATATATGGTTCGAATGGCTGTCATGTGATATATTGTATGGTTATACTTGCCGGAACGAGCTGTGCTTTTGTCACCCGTGGCCAATAATCATGTTTCGAAGAAAACGACAATTAGATGCCGGCCGCTTTCCTTGTCAAAGATTCCTGGGACCGGCAATAACATTGGCACGCTACGGGAATAACTAGATAGGCCGACGGCTTTTTTATACGCCGACGACAAAATATCGGGGCCGCCGGCGTAGCTTGACCGATAAAGGTTTCACACCTATGCCGTCGGCGTAGCTATTTTTTTTTCCACATTAATCTTAGAAAAAACATAACTAAATCGTTTAAATTCAGAAAAATACATATAACATATCAAAAATTACAGAAAAATAAGATCTATCTATATAAACTCAAATATTATATATTTGTATTCAAAAAATATATAAAATATATAAATACTTTTGTATAACATATTTTTCATTTTCTGAGAGCAAAAAAGGGGTGTTTTGTGAAGCAACCATCAAATAAATGTTTCAAAATGATACTACCATATTTTTAAAAATACTAGACCATATTGAATGGACAATTTCCCAACCTGTGTATCTCAAACCTTTTCGTCCACCCCTCGTGAAAAAGACAAATTCCTATCTAATCGGTAGGAAATGAGTTAGATTTAAACTACAGGTACATGACATGATGCTCATGATTTTTTGCAAAAAATCATTTTTAGATTCACAATACGCTATTTCATCAGAGATCTAATGCAAGTTTAGTAAGGCTCAGCCCCGAGCTAAGAATCTTCATGCCCCTCGATTTAGAAAGTTTGACGATAGTTTGAAATGAGCATATAAAATTCAAAAACGATCGAAACAATAAAAAACCTTCGCGTGGTGTCATATTATGTGACGTAGTTGCATGGAAAAATACCAAACTTGGTATATTCATCATGTCTCAAAACAACCTTCACAAAATGACCTATCTCAATCGAGGTTTTTTGGATTTCAGGTTAAATGACCAATGCTATTGCTACAATCGCGGTATAGTTTGCGATAATGTGCCCATATTGTGCACGCATGTGTATCATGGGATGGTGAACAATGTTACAGGAGGAAGTTTTTCTTTTTGTCGCACCGAAAAGCCATTTTTCATTTTCCGAGTGCAAAAAACGGGGTGTTTTGTGAAGCAACCACCAAATGAAAGTTTCAAAATGATAATACCAAATTCTTCAAAAATACTAGACCATATTTTTTTTTGAAAGGACTAGACCATATTGAATGGACAATTTCCCAACCTAGGTATCTTAAACCTTTTCGTCCATCCCTCGTGAAATAGACAAATTCTTCCCGAACCGGTAGGAAATGAGTTAGATTTGAACTATAGGTACATGATATGATGCTCATGATTTTTCGAAAAAATCATTTTTAGGTTCACAATATGCTATTTCATCAGAGATCTAATGCAAGTTTAGTGAGGCTCAGCCCCGAGCTAAGAATATTCATGCCCCTCGATTTAGAAAGTTTGACGATAGTTTGAAATGGGCATAAAAAATTCAAAGACGATCGAAACAATGAAAAATATTCGTGTGGTGTCATATTATGTGACATAGTTGCATGAAAAAAATACCAAACTTGGTATATTCATCGTGTCTCAAAAAAACCTATCTCAATCGAGGTTTTCTGGATTTCAGGTTAAATGACCAATATTATTGCTAGAATCGCGGTATAGTTTGCGATAATGTGTCCATATTGTGCACGCATGTGTATCATGGGATGGCGAACAATGTTGCAAGAGGAAGTTTTCCTTTTCGTCGCACTGAAAAGCCATTTTTTATTTTCCGAGTGCAAAAACAGGGTGTTTTGTTAAGCAACCACCAAATAAAAGTTTCAAAATAATAATACCACATTTTTCAAAAATACTAGACCATATTGAATTGACAATTTCCCAACCTGGGTATCTCAAACCTTCCCGTCCACCCCTCGTGAAAAAGACAAATTCCTATCGAATCAGTAGGAAGTTGGTTCGATTTGAACTACATGTACATTATCTGATGCTCATGATTTTTCACAAAAATCATTTTTAGGCTCACAACATTATATTTCATTAGAGATCCACTTCAAGTTTTCTTTTTTGTCGCACCAGTAAGCCATTTTTTCCGAGTGCAAAAAAGGGTGTTTCATGAATCCTAGCATAGTTTCGGTTGTTCTAGTGTTAACAAGATATGATACATAATTAAATATATGATAGGGATGTCATATTTGGATTCCTCTCATTTTTCTGATGGATTTGGATATATTATTTCTCGAATTACGATATACGGATTTGTAGTTGTGAATTATTCAATATTAAATGGAAAAAGGCAAAATAACTAAAATTTGTTTTATTTTAATTTGAATTTAAAATTATTATTAATTATTCATTGTTGTTTACTTAAATAAATGTTTGAAATTTTAAAAATAAAGGTGTGTGATACCATCATCCAAGGGTTAATAGGATTGATATGGTAATATTATTAGTAAGGTCTAATTTCCTGATTTGAAGCTTATCTGAAAGGAACAGAGAAGTTAAACGTCCTGGAGCTGGAGTAGTGCTAGGATGGGTGACCGATGGGGAAGTTTGATCATTACTATAATTTAACCGGAGATTAATTATACTTAGAGTTAAAAATGCTTGTAAGATTAACGAGTCAAATAATTAAAAAATTCTTGTGAGATTAATAATTCAAAACAAAAACAAAAAAAAATAAAAAAAATATTCAAAAAAAATTGAAAAAAGATAGGCTGACGGCATTGCTCCAGCCAAATCCTCTAGGCCGTCGGCGTAGCTGCCGCCAGGGCAAACGGCCGTCAACTGTGTGATGTGGGCCCCACATTCTTTACGCCGACGGTATCCTCTACGCCGATGGGCAGCCGTTGGCGTAGCGGCGTAGCTGCCGCCAGGGCAAACGGCCGTCAACTGTGTGATGTGGGCCCCACATTCTTTACGCCGACGGTATCCTCTACGCCGATGGGCAGCCGTTGGCGTAGCCTAAGCCGACAGCAATCGGTGGCTACGCCAACGAGGTCTGGCCGTCGGCGTCTGGACTGTTTCCTGTAGTGGCACCCCTCATATGTTCGTCACGGTTTTGGTTAATTCGATCACTTCGATAAAATAAACTGGCAACACGACACAAACCTTATTATTTCAGAAGCATCACATATAAATCTACTGCAATAAATATAAGCTAGATATATATTCTCTCACTCTTAAGTTTAATCTTTGGAAAGGGAATAACCCAATCTTTACACTGATTTCACACTAGCACGTATGATGTCTTGCAGATGCATATTATGGTGGTAGTACCACCAAACTCATGCCTGACTTGGAGGGAACAACCACATCGGTTGTAAGCCCTTGAGTGGCTGTACCGATGTTCGCAGCAGTGGCTGCGACTGCCGTGTCTTGACGTCGTACAGGCTGCAGCGTAACGACAATTTCTTCAAGTAGTAGTCGTTATTGGTGCCATGGCCGTCATGAGAGAAGAATACGATAGAGTTTCCTCCCATGTCCATAACCAAATCATATATTCCAACATGTACATAGCATAGCTTATGAATTCTGGGCACTTGTCCTAGTGGAGTAGCACCTCGGAATTCATAAATCATATAAATCAATATAAACCATGAGTACCTCAACCATCTTAGCCAACATGATTCAAGATCCAGTAACTAAAGATAATACCAGAACATTTCTATTAGGGACAACAAGATAGGAAACTAGTTCCTATGCCTCATACCAACATCATAGGCAGAAATGTTTAAGAAGAAGATTCCAACTTAATTTTGATTCAAATCCAAAACTAAGCATCAATAGAATCAAGCCAGTAGTAGAACCTAAACTTGTGTACCATTATTAATATGGTGTCACCAAGATAGATTCTAAATCAAGCAGATCCATTATTTAGATTGCATAAGTAAACCTGTAAGATCATCTTCCTGGAATTTAACCAGGAATCATCACCAAGCCTATATTTATCCACATAATTAGGGTATCACTATAATCATATCATTACCCTAATTCAGAGTATAATCCCACAAGTGAGATCTCAACAATTCAGTGGGTAACTGTGACACCTCCAGAATCAGGGCTAAACAAATCCCAGATCTCCGTCTGACATAAGCTTAACCTTGAGCTCGAGGATATCCAGTGAAGAATCGGTAACATGGCAGTGACCCTACGACACAAAATTATTACAGCAAGCTCATAACTGAGCAAAGAACCAAAATATTACAAGAAGAGCTCACTGACCACAAACATCAAGCAACCCGGCGGGCAAGGGTACCTAGAGGCGCACAGCGCCTCGATCTCCTCGATGGTCAGAATTGCCAGTATGCACTATCCATTGTTGTGGGAGACGAAGGTGTGGATGTGTGGATAGCCATGGTGTGGCCGGCCTAGATATAGAGGGAAAGGGCGGAAAAACTTGGCGGAAAGCGGTGGAAAATGGCGGGAAATATATAGTTTATGAAGCAACAACCGAATTAAAGTTTCACATTTATCAAAAATACAAGGAAAAATATAGTTGCAAGGAAAAATATTAAACTTGGAAAATTGCAAACATCATAAAATATCCTTCACAAAATGAGCTATCATGTCTCATGGCATTTAGGTTCACAATATGCGGCCGACCGGCCAGACATGAACTAGAGGTACACACTATGAGCATGAACTTCTTGGCGTATGTCCTTCCTTATGATCGCTTCGGACGTAACCATGGAGCATCTTCTTTACTAAACGGAATGCTTGGGTCAGTTTTCACTGTGAAGGGCAGAATTTCATCAAACTTATTATAATCTTATGACATGTCTGTCTTGTCCTCAATTCCCACAATGTTTCTTTTCCCTAAAAGAAATATGTGACGCTTTGGATCATCATATGATGTATTCATTTGCTTATTTTTTCTTTTTTTCGGTATGGAGGACATGTCTTTGATACGTCCAAAACGTATCTACTTTCTCGAACACTTTGTTATTGTTTTTTCTCTAAACTTATGTGATTTGAATACAACTAACACAGACTGATGTTGTTTTCAGCAGAATTACCTTGGCGTCTTGTTTTTGTGCAGAAAATGAACTATCAGGAAAAATCCCGGAAAATATGCGAAAAATTATATTTCACCAGAAGATCCATGGAGCCAGAAGACGAGATGGAGAAGGGGCCCCAAGGGCCCACACCCATGCCAGGCGCGGGGCCACCACTGGCCGCGCCTGGGGGGGGGGGGGTGCAGCCACTCCAGGAACCCCCTTGGCCTCTCTTTGTGCCTATAAGTTGCCTTTCGACCTAAAACCCGAGGGAGGTTCGATAGTTTTCCAAAAAGAGTTCTGCTTCGCCGCCGCCACCAAAAACCAAGATCCAGATCCAGAAACTCCGTTCTGGCACCCTGCCGGGACAGGGAATTTGGAGAGGATCATCGCCATCGTCATCACCAACGCATCTCCATCAACCACCAATGTTTCCCTCATTCATGAGTGAGTAATCCCCCGCTGTAGGCTTGGGGATGGTAGGGATTGGATGAGTTCTATCATGTAATCGAATAAGATCTGTTAGGCCATAGTGCCTAGTATCTCTATTAGTGCTATTTGACTTTGTTGCAACTTGTTGTGCTTAATGCTTGTCACTAGGGCCCGAGTGCCATGATCTCAGATCTGAACTTATTATTAAATCATTATGATAGTATTGTTTGTGATCTTATCTGCAAGTTGTCTACACATATCATTGTCCGGATCCAAAGGCCCCAAAGTGGCAATAATTGGGAAAACCGGAGGGAATGGTTGTGGTGTGAGAATCACATGTGTTCACAGAGTGTTAATGCTTTGCTCCGGTGCTCTATTAAAAGGAGCACCTTAATTTCCAGTAGTTCCCTAGAGGCCCCGCTGCCACAGGCTGGCTGGACAGAAGATGTTGTGCAAGTTCTCATTGCGAGCACGTATGACTATATTTGGAGTACATGCCTAGGATTGTTTAGTACTTAGATGCTTGTTATTATTTATCTGCAATGCCCTAGATCTTGAAGTTACATGTTTAGACTCGTCCATGCAACGCTCGTCCATCCATCCCTATTCCTACCGCACTCGAATCCTACTGTTACCGTTACTGTTACTATTGTTCCTACTTCACTGTTGCTGTTGCTTTGCTGTTGCTACTCATAAACTTCTGTGAGCAAGAACTATTTCCAGGTGAAGCTGAATTGACAACTCAGTTGTTAAGGCTTGCAAGTATTCTTTGACTCCCCTTGTGTCGAATCAATAAATTGGGTAATACTACCTGCGAAGACTGTTGTGATCCCCTACACTTGTGGGTCATCAAGATTATTTTCTGGCGCCGTTGCCGGGGAGCATAGCTTTATTTGTAAGTTCACCTTGATCTATTAGTGTTCACTGCTACTCCTTTCATCATGGGGAAGTCTCGTGATGGAAAGTTCCCTATTTTACCATCTACTACAAGAACATGTACAGTCTAAACACCTCTGTTGCTCTTGATTCACCGTCTGTTATAAGTAAGCTTGTTACACCACCACCACATACTCATGCTACACACACTTCTACTACTACTGAGTCTGAAACTGCTTTTGATACTCATGATGTTACTTCTACTGTGCTTGATGCGAGTGGTTCATTAGGTCCTTTTGTAGATGCTACTATGGCTAGTCTAGGAAATACCGAAACTCCTAGTGAAGACACTGTTACACCTGTTAGATCACCTGAGGCTAGAGAGAGTTATGATATTATCATAGTTACATTGAGTTCACTGATGATTTTGTTGAAGAGTGCCAAAACACACATGGTAATAGTGCTATTAAGAGTCTCCTTGCTAGACGTACTATTATGCCTAAGTAGTCCTCTGATCCTAAGTTTGCCACTTCTTCCATAGATATTAAAGATAAAGATTATGATTTCTCTCTTGATTTATCTTATTTAGATATTGTTGAGAAAAAACCTTTCTGTGGGACTGAAAATGAGATTGTTGTGGCTCATATGAATGAGCTTTCTACTATGAGTGCTTTATTCTCTGACGATTTTAAGACGCGCAAGTACTTTGTTACTAAGATCTTCCCTTTTTTACTAAAAGGAGAAGCTAGGTCTTGGTTTAATAGATTACCTCCTGGTTCCATTAATAGCCCTGATTGCTTGATTCCTTCTTTCTTCCAGAAATATTTTCCTCCCAGTGCTAGACATGCTGCTTTGCAAAGACGTTTTGATTTGAAATAGGGAGAAGAAGAGAAATTGCCTGAGTCATGGACAAGGTTTTGTGCCTTGATTCATGCACATCCTGAATGTCCATTACCTAAGAATAAGCTTCTTGATATTTATTATAATGGACTAACTAATGATTCTAGGAGCTACCTAGATAGCTTTGCTGATTGTATTTTCAGGAAAAGGGCTCCTACAGATGCTGAAGAATTAATGGCTAAAATAAGCAAGAATTATGATAATTGGACTTCAACTGAGCTGAATACACCTGAGCCTATTACTCCTGAACCAATTGTGCCTGAACCAGTTCCAACACCAACACCAAAGAAGAGGTGAGTTATTGCATTAAATGATGAAGTGATGAAGGAAGCTAAGAAGTGTATAAAGGAGAAAGGTATTAGAGCTGAAGATGTGAAGAATCTACCTCCTATAAAAGAATTATGTAAGCCAATTCCCCACTCATCCACTATTGAGGTACACTCTCTCCAACACTTTTATGAAGGTGATATTCCTTATGGTAAGCCTCCTGATCAATGTTTAGAGTAACTTGACATTTTTATTGTCAAACAATGTCATTTTAATAAATAAGTTCAGAATCATTTATTGGAAAACTCTAGAGCTATCGATGAGTTGAAAGATATTGTGAAAAGAACTTATAATGATATTAAAATGCTTTGTAAACACTTTCAAATGGTTCAAACCCAACTTGATCAACTTGCTAAGGTACAAAAGGATATGTTAGTTAATGCTTTAGGAGATAAACATGCTTATGGAATTAGAACTAGGAGTGGTATAGCTATTCAAGACCCTTTATATCCTGAAGGTCGCCCTAAAAGAATTGAGCAGGATTCTCAACAAGGTGAGAGTAGTGGCAGTCCTCGTAAGAGGAAGAAAAAGAAACATAAAGTAGTTGAGGAACCACTTGAACCTACTGTAGATCCTAATAGTATATCTGTCTCTGATGTTGAAACTGAGAGTGGTAATGATAAAAATGAGTCTCCTGATAAGGAGGAAGTTGAGGAAGAACCTGCGAAACACACTAAGAACACTAGGTACACAAAGTAAGATTTTATTGCTAATAAACATGGTAAAGAGAGAGAACCTTGGGTGCAGAAACCTATGCCTTTTCTAGGTAAGAAACACAAGTCAAAGGAGGAAGAACACTACAACAAGTTTTATGAGTGGATGAAGCCTTTATTCTTGCAAATTCCTTTGACTGATGCTATTAAGTTACCTCCTTATTCAAAGTATATGAAGGATATTGTCTCTAATAAAAGGAAGCTTCCTAATGAGGAGATTTCTACTTTTCTTGCTAATTATTCCTTCAATGGTAAGGTTCCAAAGAAACTTGGTGATCCAGGTACACCAACTATTCCTTGCTCTATTAAGAATAATTATGTTACAACTGCTTTATGTGACTTGGGAGCTGGAGTTAGTGTTATGCCCTTTTCTCTCTATAAGAGACTCCAGCTAGAAAAAGTTGATACCAACTAATATATCTTTGTAAATGGCTGATAAGTCAACTACTATTCATGTTGATATATGTGAGGATGTTTCTGTTGAAGTTGCTCATAATTGCATGGTTTTAACTGATTTTGTTGTGCTTGAAATGCCTGAAGATGATAATATGTCTATTATTCTTGGGAGACCTTTTCTTAATACTGCAGGTGCTGTCATCAATTGTAATCAAGGAAAAGTAACATTCAATATTAATGACAAAGAGCATACTATTTATTTCCTCAAGAAGGTTGCTAAAAGCTATTGCCTGAATTCCATTGAAAATATTGAGAACATCAAGGTTGGAGAAATATATTGTCCCATTCCATAAGAAATTTTTGAAACTATTATGATTGGGACCATTGCTATCAAGTATGAGGTAACATAATCACCTTATGGAATGCAAAGTTTTGTTTCATATAAGATTGTTTTGGTAACAATACTTGATCAACCTTGTTAACAAAAGGATTTTAATGAACAAAATAATGTTTCCACTGTGGTTATACTTGCTTTCTTTTACTTTTCTCCTTGCTAGTCTTTGCCTTTCTTTTTCTAGCTTTGGTTTTGTTAGTTGTTTGTTTGCTTGAGTTTCTTAGAGCTACTGTAGTTTGGCTTTTGGTTTGCTTTTGCTTCTTCTGAAAAAAATGTTTCTGCAGAAAATCAATTTTCATACCCTGAAAATTGGCCAAAAATAAGGTTTCCCGAAAAATCCCAGAAAATTCAAAATAAATTTTTCCTCGAAAAAAGGGGCAGAGAGACACCTGAAGTGACCCAGGGGGCCACCCCAGGCCACCACACCCATGGTAGGAGCGACCTACCTAGTGTAGGGGTTCGTAGCATGGAAAACAAAAATTTTCTATCGCATACAAACAAACAAGCCAAGATCTATCTACTAGATTGTAGCAACGAGTTGATAGGGGAACTTACCCTCGAAGATTCCAAAGCGGTTAACGAGAGCAGATTCTCGTGGGTGATGTAGTTGTACTCTTTCCGATCTCAAGATCGCGTAGACGATCCTTCCGGCGCCACGTTCCGGCAGCGCTCCCGCAGTCGGTCACACGTTCGGTACTCGACGAAGACCTTCCTCTCCCTTGTTCCAGTAGGCAGCGGAGGTTGTAGCACTCTCCTCGCGATTCCGGCAGCACAACGGCGTGGTACCGGAAGTAGAGGGGAGATCTCGCAGGGCTTCGCCTTAAGCCGGAGCGAGTATGGTGGAGTATGAGAGAGCTATTAGTGGTCTAGGGTTTAGACACACCAATTAGAAGGCTCTAAACCGAAGGCTAGTGCAATTAGAAGCTCTAAACCAAAACGGCTCTAAACCGGAGGCTTTGGCTAGGGTTTAGATTAGAGGATAGGAACTTGTGTGTCTAGAGGAGGAGGCCCTGCCCCTCCTTTTATGGGTGGAGAGGGCCGGCGGCCAAGGGGAGGGAGGGGAGTCCCTCCCCAACTCGGCCTAGGTGGTGCGCCGGCTTGGAGAGGAGGGACTCCTCCCCAAAGTCGGTTTCAACCTCCTCTTGCTTGTTTCCCACAGTTTCCTGTTTTAGCCGTTTGACTTTCAAACTGGCCATTTGACTTTTCAGTTTTAGGATTCAATTTAATCCTTTATTTGGAACAACGAGAACACTTAGTACATGATGCAATCATTCCAATATGTAATGACACATTCATGTACCCCTTCCCCCCCGGAGTGCCGGACATTCCGGAATCTTCTAGAACATTCCCGATGAAAACACCGGAAACATTTCCGAACTCCGAAACGGGACTTTCCTTATATGAATCTTATTCTCCGGACCATTCTGGATCACCTCGTGATATCCCGGATCCCATCCGAGACTCCGAACAACATTCGGTCTCTTTCTCATAATACCATAACTACTCAAACAACGTCGAATCCTTAAGTGTGTCTCCCTACGGTTCGTGAATTATGCGGACATGATCGAGATACTTCTCCGAACAATAACCAATAGAGGAATCTGGAAATTCATATGGCTCCCACATATTTCTACGATTACTTTGCGATCGAATGAACCACTTACATACGATACCAATTTCCCTTTGTCTCACGATAGTTTACTTATCCGAGGTCATGATCGTCGGTATCTGTGCATACCTAGTTCAACCTCGTTACCGATAAGTACTCTTTTCTCGTTCCCGTGATTTGTGATCCCTTGTGAGCCAGTCACATGCTTGCAAGCTAATTGGATGACATTCCACCGAGAGGGCCCAGAGTATATCTATCCGTCATATGGATGGACAAATCCCACTCTTGATCCATGTGTTTCAACCAATACTTTCTGAACACTCAATGCCACCTTTATAGCCACCCTGTTACGGTGTGGTGTTTGATGACATCAAAGCATCCATCCGGAAAAGGTGATATGCATGATCTCATGGTCGAAGGAATTAGGTTACTATGTATCAGAAAGCATATAGCAATTGAACTATTGAAATGACTTGATCTTTATGCTACGCTTATCTATAGGAGTATGTCCATCACATCATTCTCCTAATGATATGATCCTATTGTTAATAACATCTCTATGTTCATGATCAGGAAACCATGATCATATATTAACCAACAAGCTAGTTTAACAAGAGGCTTTACTAGGGACTCTTATTTTAGTTTACAAATCACACAAGTATTAATGTTTCCGGTTAATACAATTATAGCATGGTATGTAAACATTTATCATAAGTGTGAAGATATGATAATAACCACTTTATTATTGCCTCTTGGGCATATCTCCAACAGTCTCCCACTTGCACTAGAGTCAATAATCTAGTTTCAAACCTTTGTGTATTCAACACCTATGGCTTTCCGGTGTTGTATGTACACGATTGCTAGTGGTCAACTGATCTCCGGATCTGACACTTCCAGGTCCGTGTGTAATTGCATGTCTTTGCGTCTCTACGCATCACTCATTCTCTAATGAGATGGCTTTGTATAAATTTGGTCTTTCGGTGTGACCTTTAGCTCTTTGGGGTTAAAACATGTTGATAATATTGTCGCACAATATATCTTCATAGTATTATCCCACTGTGAACTACACCTAGTTTGATAACAAACTACTTGACACAAATGCCCTCTTTTGCTGCTAAAATAGCAGTCATATACTTAGCCTTTTGTTGTAGTATCTGTCATAATGTCTTAACTTTGGAACTCATCCAAATCCATTATGGAACTCACTTTCCATTATATTGTGCCACCCTTAGTTTAGATTGAGATAAACTTAATTTGTACTTTGTGACAAAGCTAGTATCAATGTAGTACTTTTACAATGAACTAACCATCTATTTGTCACTTCTACAAATAGTATACTCTTAGTTCTTCCAAAAGATCATAAGAATATCATTACTATTGTCCAATGATCATCTTACGAATCATTCTGGTATATGCTCACAACATTTAGAGCATAGGACATATCTGGATTTGTACATATCACAGTATGATTGATATAAATACTCTTTGTGATTTCATACATCAAGTATCAATCTATACTTGATTATTTGTTTCACTTTACCAAATGTCAATACACTTGAATATATCATCAACATTGAACTCATCCAATCCTTTCTGTGCGACAAGAACCTCTCTTGTAGTTTCTATATTGAACTCATTCAATATCTTGTCTATGTACTTCTGGCACAACCATATTAGCGTCTATTGATGCCAAATATTTGGGTTTTGCCTAAGTCTTTCATCGGGATGAAATTCTTAATATGTGTTAATAAAAGATACATTATTTCCAATCAACAATATGTCTTCCACATAATGTATTAGAAACATGTCTTAGCGCTCCCACTTAATTTCTTGCAAATGCAAGCATCTTCATCGTTTCTAATGAACTTTTAAACTCTTTTAACAGTTTCATCACAGTGAAGATTCCAACTCTGCGATGCTCACTTTAACCATTGAAGTTTGCATATGCTTTTAGCATCCTTTGAATTAACAAAACCCTATGGACCGTGTTATGCACATGTCCTAGGTAACGATTCTATTAGAAGAACTTATTTTGTTTATTCAACTACCATATAACAAATTATATGTAGTGGTTGCTACATTAATCCGTCTAGACTAAATATCACTATGAAAGATCAAATCTTGTCATAGTCAACCTTTGAACATTGTTGTGAACTCTTTCCCAATATGTCGACTACTTCATAGATGTGAAACATACATGTCTATTTCTTTATAGATCCAAACACAACTGTAAGGTCTTACACCTTTCTCGAGGGTCCTTCAAGTTCAAAACTTGATTTCTCGTGCATGGAACTATCACGGATTTTATGGCTTCAAGCCATTTGACGGAGTCAGGGCTCATCATCGCTTCTTTGCATGTAGTCGGATCATTATTGTTAAATAATGATTTAACTCTCAAATCTTGGTATTTGATTGTTCATCCGACCTACTTGTTTCAATAGGAACTTAGATCTCCGTGACCACAACCTTTGAAGTACGCGAGCCATGAGCATTGTTTGCTAACTCCGGAACACTTTTCGGCGCTGCGCAACTTTGCACATATAGCTAAGGTTCTTTTAACCTTATCAAAGTTCTATTGTCCTCCCACTTAACTTTTCACGAAAAATTCCTTCTCAAAGAAACTTAATGTTCTAAGCAACAAACACTTTTGTCTCCGGTGTTTATGGAGGAATACTTAACAGTTATACAAAGACAGGTTCATCCGACTTTGGTTGCACACATCTTTCTTATGCATAGCATACCAATGTTTTAAGAAAGGACTACTTGGGTTTTATCCCAAACCATAACTTGATATGGTGTCATTTCAACGGATTATGATGGAGCTCTTTTCAGTGGAAAAACGGGTAATCTCTAAAGCTTTTAATCTTTAAAATATAATGACAGTTTTATGAATTATACCTTTGATCTAACCATGTCAAACAAGGTTTAATTACATATCTCGAACGTTCCATACTCTTATGGTGTTTCGGAAATGCAAATCCACGGAACGATTCCTTAAATCTTAGGTATTATGCTAAACTTGTAACTTAAATATCTTCCTTTATGATCTTATCATAAACTATTCATATTCTTGTTACAATGATTTTGCACTTCGTCTTGAAAGTCTTTGAACTTTTCAAGTGTTTCATACTTTATCCTTATTAAGTAAATATTCATAAATTCACTCAAATTTTCGGAGAAAGCATATGAAGTTGAAATTCATCGCTCTTGACTACACATAATGGACTTTGTACAACAATATGTACAAGTTCAAATAAGCTAGTCATTCGTTCCCTTTTGGCCTATGAACAAAGTTTTAATTATCTCTAGGAAAGTTTCACAAGCGTTATTTGATCAAAATCAAAAGACTCCAAAATTCCATCCACATGAAGTTTCTTCATGTTTTCTTTCCAATATAATTTAAACGGCGATATCACTTCCTAAGTGATATTTCAATCAATTTGTCTTTCGACATTTTTAGCACTAGTTTTATGGATGTGATTTCTCCAACGAGATTTGTGAATCATCCATCTTTTATGAATTACGGAAATTATTTGAACAACCCTTTTGTTCTCATAATACCTGATAAAACAAATCTTGAAGGCAAGCTTTGATGTTTAACGAGCAACACAATAACCCTTTATTTGTTCTCGATGAACATCATCACATATTCTTTTGCCAGTTACTTAGGCCATTGTAGTTCATGAATTGTGTTGTTTCGTATGACAATTCACACCAACAAATTCAGTATCAAATACTTGAGAACCAAATTGTTTAATAAGCAAAGAATATAGCCATAACATGTATATCATCTATATACTTAAGCTGAACAATTCTAGTCTTTTCCTTTCTGCCATATACTTATGAGATTTTCTTTCAATATTTCCTTTTCTGTTTGAAAGAATCTATCAACATCAATAGTGGAGTCATACATATGACACATAGTCCAAAACATGTATAGTTAAATACCAATGTCTTTGGACTTGCACTTTGAAGTAGATCACCATCATCAAATGTTTGGTGTTCTTTCAAATTCCTTTATTTAGTAATCTCTTGGTGTAGTAAAAATTTTACCTGCATCAAATATTCATCCTTATCATGGAATCGTCCATGATCAAACTACCTTTAGCTTATAACGATGAATTACGAGTATAATGTTGCTATCCAAAACCTTTTGGAGGATTAGGACAACAAGTGTCTACAACCCTTTGCAAATTCTCATCAAAATATGAGAACATGAACTTTGCCATATTATACTCTATCATGTTGCAACAAAAACTTCATTTCAGATATCACAATATCTTCCACACATCATGGTTTCTGAAACAACTCTTTCAGATCCTAGATAACCTTGATATTAAGAGAATCCTTTGAATATCAAGAATCATGGAGACAAACATGATACTTATATACTAACACTTGGAATTGTTACTCTTGATATAATACTAATTATTAAACTTCATGGAGTAACCGGAACTTACTGAAAGTTTGCAATAGGACTTTTAAACTTTAGATTAACACTTCAAAACAATACGATACCAGTTCGTAAAGTAACTAACCAGAATTCTATAGTTCTATCATCTCAATTATAACTAAGCGCAAGGTGGTAAACGGATGCCAATGACTACAACAACTATGCAAATTCACTTTGATTTAGTTTATGATAAATTGAGTTCTAATTAATAATTAAATTAATCTAGGTGAACTCCCACTCAAAACAATATCCCTCTCATTGTTTTAGTGATCACACGAACCAAATCCACCATATCAAAACCGATCATCACGAGAGTTGATATAGTTTCAATGGCGAACAATCGACATGTTCATCATATCTACTATATGATTCATGCTCTACCTTTCGGTATTCCGTGTTCCGAGACCATGTCTGTACATGCTAGGCTCGTCAAGATCAAACCTTAGTTTCCGCATGAGCAAATCTGGCTTACTCACGTTGTATACACTTGCAGAATCTAACACACCCGATCATCACGTGGTGCTTCGAAACAACAAGCTTTAGCAACGGTGCTAACTAAGGGTGAACACTTTATGACTTGAAATTATGTGCATGAGGGATCATCTTATAATGCTACCGTCGTCTACTAAGCAATACAAGATGCATAAAGTATTAACATCACATGCAATTCATAATATGTGATATGATATGGCCTTTCTTCTTTGTGCTTCCGATCTCCATCTTCAAGCACGAACATGATCTCCATCATTACCGGCATTGCATCAAGGTCAATGACGCTGCTCCATGGTTGTCTTCCACCGGCTTCAACTATTACAACTACTTTGAATAGACACGCGGGTCTTAACAGAAAATAAAGACAACCATATGGCTCCTGCCGGTTGCCGACTTACAATAAGGAACATTGCATACATTATATAATCACAATCATGGCCATATCACATCACTGCACACCCCTGCAAAACAAAGTTAGACGCCTCTACTTTCTTTGCATATTTTACGTGGTTTGGGGCTTTCAATAAGTGTCGTTCTAACTTACGAACAAGAACCACAACATTGATACTAGTATTGTTAATCACCCGTTGTAAATTGGATCTTAACTATGCTAGGAGAAACAGGCACCCGCAAAGCCACTTATGCAATACAAGTTGCATGTCAAGCGTGGAGCAAGTCTCATGAACGATGTCATGTAAGGTTAGCCCGGGCCGCTTCATCCCAACATACCGCAAGATGCAAAGTACACAAGAAGCAATCAACAATAAAAGCATCAACGCCCACAATGACCATTGTGTTCTACTCGTGCAACAGATCTACATATAGACACGGCTCTGATACCACTGTAGGGGTTCGTAGCATGGAAAACAAAAATTTTCTATCGCATACAAACAAACAAGCCAAGATCTATCTACTAGATTGTAGCAACGAGTTGATAGGGGAACTTACCCTCGAAGATTCCAAAGCGGTTAACGAGAGTAGATTCTCGTGGGTGATGTAGTCGTACTCTTTCCGATCTCAAGATCGCGTAGACGATCCTTCCGGCGCCACGTTCCGGCAGCGCTCCCGCAGTCGGTCACACGTTCGGTACTCGACGAAGACCTTCCTCTCCCTTGTTCCAGCAGGCAGCGGAGGTTGTAGCACTCTCCTCGCGATTCCGGCAGCACAACGGCGTGGTACCGGAAGTAGAGGGGAGATCTCGCAGGGCTTCGCCTTAAGCCGGAGCGAGTATGGTGGATTATGAGAGAGCTATTAGTGGTCTAGGGTTTAGACACACCAATTAGAAGGCTCTAAACCGAAGGCTAGTGCAATTAGAAGCTCTAAACCAAAACGGCTCTAAACCGGAGGCTTTGGCTAGGGTTTAGATTAGAGGATAGGAACTTGTGTGTCTAGAGGAGGAGGCCCTGCCCCTCCTTTTATGGGTGGAGAGGGCCGGCGGCCAAGGGGAGGGAGGGGAGTCCCTCCCCAACTCGGCCTAGGTGGTGCGCCGGCTTGGAGAGGAGGGACTCCTCCCCAAAGTCGGTTTCAACCTCCTCTTGCTTGTTTCCCACAGTTTCCTGTTTTAGCCGTTTGACTTTCAAACTGGCCATTTGACTTTTCAGTTTTAGGATTCAATTTAATCCTTTATTTGGAACAGCGAGAACACTTAGTACATGATGCAATCATTCCAATATGTAATGACACATTCATGTACCCCTTCCCCCCCCCCCCCCCGGAGTGCCGGACATTCCGGAATCTTCTAGAACATTCCCGATGAAAACACCAGAAACATTTCCGAACTCCGAAACGGGACTTTCCTTATATGAATCTTATTCTCCGGACCATTCCGGATCACCTCGTGATATCCCGGATCCCATCCGAGACTCCGAACAACATTCGGTCTCTTTCTCATAATACCATAACTACTCAAACAACGTCGAATCCTTAAGTGTGTCTCCCTACGGTTCGTGAATTATGCGGACATGATCGAGACACTTCTCCGAACAATAACCAATAGAGGAATCTGGAAATTCATATGGCTCCCACATATTTCTACGATTACTTTGCGATCGAATGAACCACTTACATACGATACCAATTTCCCTTTGTCTCACGATAGTTTACTTATCCGAGGTCATGATCGTCGGTATCTCTGCATACCTAGTTCAACCTCGTTACCGATAAGTACTCTTTTCTCGTTCCCGTGATATGTGATCCCTTGTGAGCCAGTCACATGCTTGCAAGCTAATTGGATGACATTCCACTGAGAGGGCCCAGAGTATATCTATCCGTCATATGGATGGACAAATCCCACTCTTGATCCATGTGTTTCAACCAATACTTTCTGAACACTCAATGCCACCTTTATAGCCACCCTGTTACGGTGTGGTGTTTGATGACATCAAAGCATCCATCCGGAAAAGGTGATATGCATGATCTCATGGTCGAAGGAATTAGGTTACTATGTATCAGAAAGCATATAGCAATTGAACTATTGAAATGACTTGATCTTTATGCTACGCTTATCTATAGGAGTATGTCCATCACATCATTCTCCTAATGATATGATCCTGTTGTTAATAACATCTCTATGTTCATGATCAGGAAACCATGATCATATATTAACCAACAAGCTAGTTTAACAAGAGGCTTTACTAGGGACTCTTATTTTAGTTTACAAATCACACAAGTATTAATGTTTCCGGTTAATACAATTATAGCATGGTATGTAAACATTTATCATAAGTGTGAAGATATGATAATAACCACTTTATTATTGCCTCTTGGGCATATCTCCAACACCTAGGGGTGGTGCCTAGAGGGGGTTTGGCCCACCGGGCCCCCTCTAGGCTGCCTCCTCAAAGCCACCTTCTTTATCTCTCCCGAAAAACACCGAAAAACTTGCTCAATCTCGAGTTCTTGTTGTTCTTGCTCGCGATTTTCGATCTCCTTGTTCAGCACATCTCAAGTGCTGATTTTTGGAGCGATTGCTCCTTGAATTAAAGAAAGGTCATGGACAACCATACATTTGGTGAAATATTTGAGAGTGATGCACCTAGAAGGGCAAGGCTTCCAAGGTCATCCACCAGTATTAGACCCTCATACAATGAGGATCTCATTACTCCATGATTTGGTGACGAGGGAGATGAAGGGGATGCGCACCCCTCCACCTTTCCTTGCCAAACTTTCTTGCGGGCTGCTGGGATTCTTAATGATTTTATGACTTTAGTTCGGAAGGCTGGACTAACAAGTTACATGCAGGATGCGAGCGCACACTATGCTTTGCTCACTAAAACGTTTGTGGAGAGTTTTTCTTTTACTAACAGCGTGTTCAAGCCAGCTGTTTCTTTCAAAATTGATGGCAGGGCTCATTCTATGACTTTGAAGCAATTTTGTAAGGCCCTGGGACTTGGTACAACTGGGTTAGCAAAGAAGACTCCAGCTCTACCCGCTGATTTGTTGGAGCTTTACCGAGGGATAACCAATGATGATGACCGCAGAGCTCAACAAGGAAAGATAAAGAATATTCAACTCCCAGCCATCAGGTACTTTGCCTACTATCTTGCCACTAGTGTTCTTGGTAGGGAGAACACTAGTAATATTTCCAACCATCAATTGGCCTTCTTAGCTGCTGTGCTCAACCATGAAGATAAGTATAATGTTGGTTCTCTCATTGCTCGTCGCTTAGCTGCTAAGGGACCTATTTATGGGGGAATTATTGCTACTCGCATTGCTGCTGCCTTGAACATTGCTGTTGATCCACATGATACAGTTTTGGCTCCTTAGAGGCTTGATATTGCTGCCATGAAGGACATCACTTTGTCACTACTAACTCTACCCTTGAGAACTTGTTTTATAGAATGCTATTTATTGACGGGGAAGAGAGAGAGAGATCCCTCTACCCCAAACCACTTTGTTCAGTATTTCTCAGGGACCTTTGTCACGCTCGAAGGCGGAGATGGATGACAAGTTGCACTCTCTTAACTTCCACGGGCACTATCAGGAGGAAGCACCAACATAAGACCCCTCTGTGTACTACACAGGGGAGGCCTCGAGCACATACCAGGACGAGGGAGCTTCCTCGACATACTACGGAGGTGCATCCTCTTGGAAACCATGGGATTGAGCCCCACTTAGGCCAAAATCCTAAGCTTGGGGGGAGGTATACCCACATCACACTCATTTATATATCATGTTCGGTCGGTTCTTTGTATATCCATTGTTTCGCTTTCTTTTTGGTTCTTATTGCTTCTTTCTCAAAAACACAAAAATACCAAAAATATTTTCGTTGTTTCTCTTGGTTTGTTTCTTTGTTTTGGTTTGCCTTAAAAGAAAAATCCAAAAAGATTTTGCTTTGTTTGCTTTGCTTTGTTTGCTTCTTGTTTGGTTTGCTTTTTTTTGTTTGCTTGTTTCCCAAAATCGAAAACACCAAAAATATTTGTTATTCTTCTTTGGTTTTGTGAGTTCTTTGCAGGGTTCAGCCGTCCTCAGTGGAGTTTGGTTTCTTGTTATTATTCAAGTTACACAAGTAAAGGGCAATAGTGAAGATTAATACAACTTGAGGTGTGGTAAGAGGATGGTAACGAACTCTATTTGTTTCATTTTTGTAAATATACTCATCATTGTGAGCATGCTTAGCCTATTTGTGTAAGGTGTATGTCATTATGGATGCTTAGTATTTCTTGCTTGTCTATGATTAGCTCCAGTTTGCTAATAGTTTGTATCATGTCATATGAATGTTTGCTTGCATTGTTTTATTCATACTTTGGTATGATATTGTGGTATCCTCCTCTGACAGTTCATATGAATCGACTTGGCACATGCTCACACATTCATATGACTAATCAATAGTCAGTAAGCCTCGATGATTTATTTTGCCTCAGAGTTCTTGTATCACTTTCACGCCATAATTAGTCCTGTTTTGTTGCAAGCATGATTATGATAGTTATTGCCCTCACGTTTGTCGCTCCCTCTCTATTGCTAGCCTTCACTTGCACTGAGTATGTTCTCTGCCTGTGCTTCCAAACTCCCAAAACCAATATTGTCGGCTGTGTCCACCATACCTACCTATTAGCATCATTTGCTACTTCAACGCATATTCTATATGCCGTGTTTTCTTCCAAAATAAAATGTTTGTCTGTTTTGAGAAAGTTAGTTAGTAAAGCTCTCACGAACTTGATGGCACACTTTATTCCTTACGCTTAATAATTCTGAACCATTGTGACCTGTCCACGAAAGTTATATGCTTGAAATTATATGCTGGGAGTCAGCAGAACCGTGTTGTTACGGGGAACGCTTTCAACACTTTTTGGATACCTCATCCAGTTGATTCCTTGCTCTTTTGTTTGCGGATGTCGACGATGTGAAATGAAAGGGGAGCTTGTGAGTTCATGGAGTCTATACATTGTGTTAAAAAACGTCTGGGCCGCTAGCCTAAGTCATGCCTAATCATGGTGGAAACTTGCAGCATCACCATAATGAGCATTTATGAAGCCTTAATAAAAATCTATACACATAGTAAATAAAAAGATCGCTTAGATGCTCATTGTCTGCTTGCCTTGTCATTTTGATCACGGGATAGCTCCTATATCATGTGCAAGGGGTACCCCGTTGGCGGTTCTCTATGATATGCATGTATTTACAATGACAAGAACTTTCAGGTAACCAAAGTTGAGTAGCATGCGGAGCGACCCTCGTACTCAAGGGACTTGGGATTTCTAGTCTATGGTCTGTCAAGCATATGATTCAGACTGGACCTCACTTTCACCTTAACCACATGAAGATGCCTATGATAGGGGAAATGAGAGCTCAAAGCTAATGAGTACCTTCCTTTCAGCATTTGGGAGCCTTTCAAACTTTCCAAAAACTTTTTCATAACCTTGTTGAGTCACCACTTATTCTATGAGCACCTTCTTGAGAGCATAGTTGTCATTCTTGTGTTTGTTCCAAAACTTGGTTAATTATGTCATGATTTTGATGCTTGTATCTCTGACATCTTTATCTCTAGTCTTTACTTGAACTTCAGATGTGCCTTGGCATTTATATTGTGCTCTTCAAACAAAGGCAAGCGAGATACCACTCTATCATACCTTATTATGAGCATTGCAATGTTGCTTATGTTTATGTTTCATGCTACTTATTACTATTGAGTTGGTTTCTCTTCATAGCTTGCAATGACTATTGAGTAGACTTAGTTGCATACTCATTATTATGAATTGTCTAAGCATCTACTCCTATGCTGAGAATATTTACATCTTGTGAAGAAAATGTTTTCGTGAAAGTTCTTTTATCGCACTCAGTTTTCAACTGAATTGCTTGAGGACAAGCAATAAGCTAAGCTTGGGGGAGTTGATACGTCCAAAACGTATCAAATTTCTCGAACACTTTGCTATTGTTTCTTCTCTAAACTTGTGTGATTTGGATACAACTAACACGGACTGACGCTGTTTTCAGCAGAATTACCTTGGTGTCTTGTTTTTGTGCAGAAAATGAACTATCAGGAAAAATCCCGAAAAATATGCCAAAAATTATATTTCACCAGAAGATCCACGGAGCCAGAAAATGAGGTGGAGAAGGGTCCTGGGGGGGCTACACCCATGCCAGGCGCGGGCCCACCATTGGCCGCGCCTGTGAGGTGCAGCCACTCCAGGCACCCCCTCGGCCTCCCTCTACGCCTATAAGTTGCCTTTCGACCTAAAAACCGAGGGAGGGTCGATAGTTTTCCAGGAAGAGTTCCGCTCCACCGCCACCACCAAAAACCAAGATTCGGATCGAGAAACTCCATTCTGGCACCCTGCCGGGACAGAGAATTTGGAGAGGATCATCGCCATCGTTATCACCAACGCATCTCCATCAACCACCGATGTTTCCCTCATCCATGAGTGAGTAATCCCCCGCTATAGGCTTGGGGATGGTAGGGATTGGATGAGTTCTATCATGTAATCGAATAAGATCTATTAGGGCATAGTGCCTAGTATCTTTTGTGCTATTCGACTTTGTTGCAACTTGTTGTGCTTAATGATTGTCACTAGGGCTCGGGTGCCATGATCTCAGATCTGAACTTATTATTGAATCATTATGATAGTATTGTTTATGATCTTATCTGCAAGTTGTGTACACATATTATTGTCCGGATCCAAAGGCCCCAAAGTGAAAATAATTGGGACAACCGGAGGGAATGGTTGTGGTGTGAGGATCACATGTGTTCATGGAGTGTTAATGCTTTACTCTGGTGCTCTATTAAAAGGAGCACCTTAATTGCCAGTAGTTCCCTAGAGGCTCTGCTGCCACAGGCTGGCTGGAGAGAAGATGTTGTGCAAGTTCTCATTGCGAGCACGTATGACTATATTTGCAGCACATGCCTAGGATTGTTTAGTACTTGGATGCTTGTTATTATTTATCTACAATGCCCTAGATCTTGAAGTTACATGTTTAGACTCGTCCATGCAACACCCGTCCATCCATCCCTATGCCTACCTCACTCGAATCCTATTGTTACCGTTACTCTTACTATTGTTCCTGCTTCACTGTTGTTGTTGCTTTGCTGTTGCTAATATCAAACTGTTGCTACTGATAAACTTCTGTGAGCAAGAACTATTTCTAGGTGCAGCTGAATTGAAAACTCAGTTATTAAGGCTTGCAAGTATTCTTTGTCTCCCCTTGTGTCGAATCAATAAATTGGGTAATACTACCCGCGAAGACTGTTGCGATCCCCTACACTTGTGGGTCATAAGTCCTTCACATAGAAAACCTAAGACACATCATTGGCTAGGAAGAATGGTTCATCTCTGTAACCAAGATTGTTGAGATCCACTGTTGTCATTCCGTACAACTGGTCTATCTTTACCCCTTCCCCATTTAGGTTGATCCATTTGCAGCGAAACAAAGGGTCCTTAAAAGAGACTCCATAGTCAAGTTCCCATATCTCCTCTATGTAACCATAGTATGTGTCATTTTGCCCATTCTCGTCCGTCGCATCAAAGTGGACACCACTGTTTTGGTTGGTTCTCTTTTTATCTTGGGCGATCGTGTAGAATGTATTCCCATTTATTTCGTACCCTTGGAAATTCAATATAGTAGAAGATGGTGACATGTCCAACAAGTATAGCTGATCTCCAACAGTGGTGTCATTCAAGAGATGTGTCTGCATCCAACCGCCGAAAGACTTCATGTGTTCATCTGTAATCCATGAGTCAGGCTTCCCCGGGTTTTTGGAGCGTACAATATTCTTGTGTTCCTCGATATACGGAGCTGCCAAGGTGGAATTATGTAGAACTGTGTAGTGTGCTTTAGTGAAAGATTCCCCATCCCTACATATCATTGCTTTCATTCCCAGCATGCCTTTTCCACTTAGTCTTTCCTCATGTCACGAGTCAGGAACACCAATCGGCTTAAGGTCAGGAATAAAGTCAACACAAAACTCAATGACCTCCTCTGTTCCATAGCCCTTGGAGATGCTTCCTTCTGGCCTAGCATGGTTATGAACATATTTCTTTAAAACTCCCATGAACCTCTCAAAGGGGAATATATTGTGTAGAAATATAGGACCGAGAATGGCAATATCTTCCACTAGGTGAACCAGGAGATGGGTCATAATATTGAAGAAGGATGGTGGGAACACCAACTCAAAACTAATAAGACATTGTACCACATCCTTCTGTAACCTTGGCAGAATATCTGGATTGATTACCTTCTGAGATATTGCATTGAGGAATGCACACAGCTTCACAATGGGTACTCGAACATTTTTCGGTAGAAACCCCCTCAATGCAATCGGAAGCAACTGCGTCATAATCACGTGACAGTCATGAGACTTCAGGTTTTTGGTACTTGTTCTCTGCCATATTTATTATCCCCTTTATATTAGATAAGAAGCCAGACGGCACCTTGATACTGTAAAGGACCTCAAAAAATATTTCCTTCTCTGCTTTGTTAAGAGCATAGCTGGCACGACTTAAGTGACGCCCTTTATCGGTCTTGTTCTGTGTATGCATGTTCTTTGGGTCTTTCATAACTTGCTGGTCCTCCCGTGCTTCGGGTGTATCTTTTTTCTTCCCATACACTTCCAGGAATCCTAGAAGGTTCATGAAAAGATTTTTCGTCACGTGCATCACGTCGATTGAAGAGCGGACACGTATGACTTTCTAATATGGCAGCTCCCAAAATATAGATTTCTTCTTCCACATGGGTGCGTGTCCGGTAGCGACGTTATTCGGAACTGATTGACCGCCGAGACCCTTTCCAAAGATTACTTCTATGTCCTTGACCATACCAAATATATCATCACCAGCAGGGAGTTCAGGCTTCTTCCAGTGATCTGCCTCACCTTTGAAATGCTTGCCTTTCTTTCTTACGGGATGATTGGTTGGAAGAAATTGTCGATTCCCCAGGTACACAACCTTCTTGCATTTATGAAAATATGTACCTTTAATCTTATCTAAATAGTGCGTGCATGCCTTATATCCCTTGTTTGTTTGTCCTGAAAGATTACTAAGAGCAGACCAATCATTGATGGTTACGAAAAGCAACCATCATAGGTCAAATGGATCATGTTTGTTCTAATCCCACACATGTACACATGGTTTGCCCCACAGCTGTAAGAGTTCTTCAACTAATGGCCTTAGGTACTGTAACATCCCAGCATTAGAGCCTACAAACAAGCTGAACCCAGATGTATGCATTGCATTCATGCATAGAAAATCCGAATAATTTTCGCGCTTTTGAACAACACTTGTCAAAGTGATTGAAGCTTCTCTTAACTTGAAGGAATAAGAAGTAGATCATCAAGTTGACTGCGATAAGTTTCAATATGACCTTTGCTAAAATCTTATTTTGGGTAAGGGAGATTTGATCTAAGGGTAGATCAAATGAAATAAAAGTTAAACCCTAATACATTATGATTTATATTTGATCCTTAGGTGATCATATTATAGTATTCATTATAATCACTCATAAGTACCAAGTTAAGGATATAACACAAATAATAAGAATGTAACAACTATATCTTAATCTCATCTGCATATACCATGAGTATCATGGTAATACCTAACCCTACTTCTTAAGTAAGATTGAATAGGAAAGAAACCAAGTTTAGATCATTCCCCATATATCTTTCTTTCCATATCAATCCTTATCATCCCTATTGAGTTATATTCCAATATCTGTTGTTCATCAATGTGGAGAAATCAATTATTGATTCACCAATTCTCAATCTACGAACTCTTGACCAGAACATAGCTCAAAGTTAAGTGTCCATAAAGAAACTACTAAGAAGAGGTAAATAGAAATGCTAGTTTTAGATAACATCTATAGGATGGGAGTGAATGAACAGAATCAAACCAATATAAAATTGATGGAGTTAAATCACTTCTAAATAAATAGAAGAGTTATTTAGATTATATAATTTTATGACAGTAAAGAAGATTACAAGGGTGAATCATGAAGATAGTTACCAGTAGTAAGTCTATTGGATCAAGTGGGAATAGCCACTGAATAACATTCCCTAAACCAATAGAGATACTAAGAAAATAATTTCAACACGACTGTAATGTTGTAGTGCTGAGACCTTAATCAGCCAACTAGAAACCTAAGCCATAAATGATTAAAGGATTATAATGGTGATGCTTTAGCCACCAATAGTGAATACTTATATTTAGTAAAAGTGATATTGAAACATGATTAAAACCCTAGTATAGGTAAGTTATCCTAGAGTAGTTATTTCAGGTCACATTCACATAATGTGAGGTTGAAGTATGAGTTATTGGAGTAAATGTAAGAAAGTATGATTCAATTAAAGTTAGTGTAGCATAGAGTTATGGAAGTAGTGTAATCCATCTTAAAGGATTGTAAGCTCTAAAGAAAGGTAGAAGGGTGATTAAGGAAGATTATGAGTGGAGATTGAAGGAACTACTTGTTGAATGGAAGGTTATCAACAATAGAGTAGTGGAGTTAATCAAGAATGGATATGAGGAAACAATAAAAGCTTCAGTGTCAATTTCATAGGATTTATCCATGAGTTTAGAAGAGTAAAGGGTGAATAAGAACATTTTGTGAAGAAAACTCATCATACTAACCATGATGATGGATAGGAAGGAGTATTATATCTAGGAAAGGAATTCCTTAATTAAAGGTCCAGGATGATGGGTTATGGAAAATAGACATTCCTGGCAAACACTCAACTCTAAATCTTAAACCAAACATAATATCCATTTCAGGATATTAATCCACCATCTTATTTCTATATCATTTTTTCAGAAATAGTCTCCTAGAACAAATCACATAAGCACATCTCTGTCAATTCTAAATATCATAACTATATGTGCTTAAGAGTATCTTTATCAATCCCTTTCTATAAAACATTTAAGATATAAATTTCTAGTACTAAAGGTGATGTCACCAAATATCCCAAACAGAAAACAATATGTTTAGTTATTAAATCTTTACTCACATCCATAAAGGAACCTAAGTATATTTAAAAACCCTAAACCTAGGGTAAACATTCATAATTCAAAACCCTAAACTTATTTATTTATCATAATAGAATATATACATTGCCATTTTCCAAGTTAATGGAAGTAGTATTAACCATACTAATTTCTTTCATATTTCATGCATCAAATAATGATATAGGATTTTTATACATATAAAATTTTCTATTTAAAACTATGAGCCAACTAGAGTTAAGTTTTATAAACAAATAAGAATATATTAATAATAAATCCATGATTAAAAATGGAAAGAAAAATAATAAGAAAGGCTTCTACAAATTATTAAAAAGGGTTCATACAGAGAAAATAAAAGAAATATAAAAAGATTATATAATAAAAGTTCACAAAAGATACTAAATATATTTTAGTATTACTACAATTAACCAGCAAATAAATTCTACAAAGAAAAGTTCAAATTAAAAGATTATATACAAATATGAAAAGGAAAACAGAAAATAGAAAACAACTAAAAAAACATCACCTCGCCGTAGCCCAACACCTCTTACTTATCTGACGCCCATGTGCAGCCCACAAAAGCCCAATAGCCAGCCCAGCTCTTTCTCATCTATGACTGACAAGTGGGGCCAACGAAGGACTGCGGGTTGAGAGAAAAGAAACGCCAGGGGGTTATCCGCAAAACAACATGTCGTCGTCATCCTCACGCACACGGACAACTCGCTGGAGGAGATCGCCGCCGCCCGAACCCGTCATCGTCTCCCTTGCGCCAAGATCAACGCCGCCATCGCTAGGAGAGGATAAGGAGGCCACTACGACGTCCCTGCTCGTCCTCATCCTCAATTTCCCCCTCTGAAACCTCCTCTGCCTCTTTTCCCCAACCATGCCGAGAAACCGCTCGGAGGTGAGCCAGAGCCGGCGATTCCGTGCTCGCCTCGGCCAGATAACACCACGGTGGAGACCGCCATTCTCTTCTCGTTTGATTGCCCCAACTTGCGACTGCGGAGGAGACATGAATCGACCTAATCGCACCCTCGGTTCCCGACGCTGTTCGTCGACCTCGCCGTCGTCTCCGACCGCGCCTCGCCAAACCAAGCACACCATCGCGTTCCTGGTGAGTCACTGAGTCTCCTAGCATGCGCTGATGCTTTGTTTGCTTCCTAAATCCACGCCACCGTAATCAACCGCAAGCGCCGCCGCATAACCTCGTCGTCGGTTGCCCTCCGATGAACATTAGATAGCGGCGCCACCACCAATAGGTTCGCCTTGATCTCCTCTGTCCAACGCAACTAATCACAGCCTCGCACGCGCACCAGATCGATCGATCGATCCTCAACCAGTGAGGATCAACCCAAGTGACGTCATGCCTACATCAGGTTCGAACCACGTCAGCTAGTTTGACCAGTCTTTGCTAGCGTGGAGTGTGACGTGGCCTAGGGCCCATGTGTCATCGTCTAGGAGTAGAGAGAGGGGTCGGTAACAAATATATTTTCTAAACCTGAGTACTGAGGTGGACATAGGCCCACTGGTCAGTGACTTAGGCTAGCTATGGGTGCGATGTAAAAATTATTTCCTGTTTAAGAAATAAATAAAGTGTTATAACTCAATTAATCATATTCCAGAAATCAAATAAATGATTAAATCTTGTGTAATTCATAACTTTTGATTTATAATTCAGAAAAATGTATATAATATATGAAAAATTGTAGAAAAATAAAATCTACAACTTAAAATTATTATCAACTATTATGATGATAATTATTTAAATAATTATTATTTAATAAAGGTTTTATAAGTAATAAAACTTTGATAATTCATATTCCAATAATAGTAAATATTAAAAATATGAATAAAATATCAAAAATCTTAGAAAAATAAAGACTATAATTTAAAATGATAATCATGCATTATTATTTCACTTACTTAAATATTTATTATTTATTAAGTATTTTTAAAGTGTTAAATCTTGTAAAAGTCATATCTTATTATTTATAAATCATAAAAATAAATATAATATACCAAAATGATCACAAAAATAAAATCTACATTTAAAAATATAATATTCCACTTTTTAGTTAAATAAAAAAATTCAAATATTTTAATAACTCAGATCTAAACTTATTTACTTAGTTTAAAATTCATACCAGGGTAAATAAAAAAATTTAATATTTCTAAAATTAGTCAATCAAGCCTAATAAATAAGTATTAAGTCTTAAATACTAATATTAAGTCATAATGATTCAAAACATTAGAAATATCGTTATATTGAGGTATCCTTCTACTATATAAATAAATTTTATTTTAAGATCCTTAATAATTATAAAATCTTCAAAAATGATATATCAATCAAACACAACATTATAATGGACTAATTCCAAAGATAATTCATAATTAGTCACTAGTACTATTTATTTATCCACAAACCATAATCATACCTTTATAAGGAAACAAGAAATCTTATTCCATTATAAAATCAAGAAGACCACTACACCAAGTAAAAGTATAATCATTCTTAAGTAACCTTAAGGAAACATTACCTAGTACGCAAGATATAAATATTATAAGCATTATACTTTCAAACTATCTTGTTTTAAAGTTAACTTTAGTCTACAAGAATCTAAATATAACACTATAAACATTGTTAGATATTTTATAGTTAACTTTAGCACAAATAACATCGACCACCACTAGCTAACCACAAAGATTGTTTAGACCTTAGAAAAGGAATCTTTTCTTCAAAAGTTATTCGTTTTTCCACTTCAAACAACATATGACAAATAAACAAGATCACATTACTTCATACTTCACTCGTATACCTAGGAGCAATAACACTTAAACCATTTATAAGTGACTCTACTTATAAAGTAAAGTTTGGAGATTAACTAGTAAAGTGTAAACAATTTTGAATAGAATTTCATAGATATATATTTTATTGCTGCATAAGTCAAACAGGAACAATGGTTTCTTAGTGGGAGAAGAAACAAGTCCTTCTCTCAATCCAACTTGGGTTTGGGTTTGGATTAAAACCCACCCCTCCCAAGGCTGCCCCTCCGTCTCATAAATAGAGGGGGAGGGCTGCCCCAACACCGCAAGATCTAAGCCCTCCCCACACACCGCGCGCCGTCGCTGCCTCACCGTGCCGCCGCCGGTTATTCGCCGCCGCCCTAGCCACCGCCGACACCTCCTCCTCCCGGTCATCTAAACACTAGATCTCCGGGAAACCCTAATCCACCATAACTCGCATCCGGCTTAGGCGAAGCCCTGCGGGATCTTCCCTCTACTTCCGACACCACGTCGTCGTGCTGCCGGAATCACGAGGGGAGAAATACAACCTCCGCTGCCTGTTGGAACAAGGGAGAGGAAGGTCTTCATCGAGTACCGAACGTGTACCGACTGTGGAAGCGCTGCTGGAACGCAGCGCCGGAAGGATCGTCTACGCGGTCTTGAGATCGGCAAGTGTACAACTACATCACCCACGAGAATCTGCTCTCGTTAACCGCTTTGGAATCTTCGAGGGTGAGTGCTTCTATCGACTCGTTGCTACAATCTAGTATATAGATCTTGGCTTATTTGTGTGCATGCGGTAGAATTTTTTTGTTTTCCATGCTATGATCATACAGTGGTATCAGAGCCGTGTCTATATGTAGATCTGTTGCACGAGTAGAACACAATGATCATTATGGGCGGTGATGCTTTTATTATCAATTGCTTTTTGTGTACTTTGCATCTTGCGGTATGGTGGGATGAAGCGGCTCGGGCTAACCTTACATGACATCGTTCATGAGACTTGCACCATGCTCAACATGCAACTTGTATTGCATAAGTGGCTTTGCGGGTGTCTGTCTCTCCCATACGTTGTGGTTCTTGTTCGTAAGTTAGAACGACACTTATTGAAAGCCCCAAACCACGTAAAATATGCAAAGAAAATTAGAGGTGTCTAACTTTGTTTTGCAGGGGTGTGCTGTGATGTGATATGGCCATGATTGTGATTATATATGATGTATGCAATGTTCCTTATTGTAAGTCGGCAACCGGCAGGAACCATATGGTTGTTTTTTTTAATTCCGTTAAGACCTGCGTGTCTATTCAAAGTAGTTGTAATAGTTGAAGCTGGTGGACGACAACCATGAAACGACGTCATTGACCTTGACGCCATACCGGTGATGATGGAGATCATGTTCGTGCTTGAAGATGGAGATCGGAAGCACAAGAAGAAAGTCCATACCATATCACATATTATGAATTGCATGTGATGTTAATCCTTTATGCATCTTGTATTGCTTAGTTTGCGACGGTAGCATTATAAGATGATCCCTCAAGCACAAAATTTCAAGTTTTAAAGTGTTCATCCTTAGTAAGCACCGTTTCTAAAGCTCGTTGTTTCGAAGCACCACGTGATGATCGGGTGTGTTAGATTCTGCGAGTGTATACAACGGGAGCAAGCCGGATTTGCTCATGTGGAAGCTAAGGTTTGATCTTGACGAGCCTAGCATGTACAGACATGGTCTCGGAACACGGAATACCGAAAGGTAAAGCATGAGTCATATAGTAGATATGATGAACATGTTGATTGTTCGCCTTTGAAGCTACATCATCTCTCGTGATAATCGGTCTTGATGTGGTGGATTTGGTTCATGTAATCACTAAAACAATGTGAGGGATATTGTTTTGAGTGGGAGTTCAACAGCAATATGATTAAAAGTTGAACACTATTTATCATAAATTAAATCAAAGTGAATTTGCATAGTTGTTGTAGTCATTGGCATCCGTTTACCACCTTGCGCTTAGTTATAATTGAGATAATAGAACTATAGAATTCTGGTTAGTTACTTTACGAACTGGTATCGTGTTGTTTTGAAGTGTTAATCTAAAGTTTAAAAGTCCCATTGCAAACTTTCAATAAAGTTTCGATTACTCCGTGAAGTTTAATAGTTGGTATTAAATCAAGAGTAACAATTCCAGTGTTAGTATATAAGTATCATGTTTGTCTCCATGATTATTGATATTCAAAGATCGTTTTAATATCAAGGTAATCTAGGAGTTGAAAGAGTTGTTTCAAAAACCATCATGTATGGAAGATATTGCGATATCTGAAATGATGTTTTGGTTGCAACATGAGAGAGTATAATATGACAAAGTTTATGTTCTCATATTTGATGAGAATTTGAAAAAGGTTGGGGACGCTTGTCTTCCTAATCCTCCAAAAGGTTTTGGAGAGCAACATTATACTCACGATTCACTGTTATAAGCTAAAAGTAGTTTGATCATGAATAATTACATGATAAGGGTGAATATTTGATGTAGTTAAAATGTTTACTACACCAAGAGATTACTAAAGAATGGAATTTGAAAGAACACCAAACATATGATGATGGTGATCTACTTCAAAGTGCAAGTCCAAAGACATTGGTATTTAACTATACATGCTTTGGACTATGTGTCATGTATGTGACTCCACTATTGATGTTGATAGATTCTTTCAAACAGAAAAAGGAAATACTGAAAGAGAATCTCATAAATATATGGCAGAAAAGAAAAGACTAGAATTGTTCGGCTTAGGTATATAGAGGATATACATGTTATGGCTACATTATTTGCTTATTAAACAATGTGGTTCTTAAAGTATTGAATACTGAATTTGTTGTTATGAATCATCATACGAAACAACACAATTCATGAACTACAATGGCCTAAGTAACTAGCAAAACAATATGTGATGATGTTCATCGAGAACAAATAAAGGGTTGTTCAAATAATTACCGTAATCCATAAAAGATGGATGATTTACAAATCTCTTTAGAGAAATCACATCCATAAAACTAGTGCTAAAAATGTCGAAAGACAAATTGATTGGAAGATCACTTAGGAAGTGACATCGCCGTTTAAATTATATTGGAAAGAAAACATGAAGAAACTCCATGTGGATGGAATTTTGGAGTCTTTTGATTTTTGATCAAATGATGCTTGTGAAACTTTCCTAGAGATAATTAAAACTTTGTTCATAGGCCAAAACGGAACGAATGACTAGCTTATTGGAACTTGTACATATTGTTGTATGGAGTCCATTATGTGTAGTCAAGAGCGATGGATTTCAACTTCATATGCTTTCTCCGAAATTTTGAGTGAATATATGAATATTTACTTAATAAGGATGAAGTATGAAACATTTGAAAAGTTCAAAGACTTTCAAGATGAAGTGAAAAATCATTGTAACAAGAATATAAATATTTTATTATAAGATCATAAAGGAAGATATTTGAGTTGCAAGTTTAGCATAAACACCTAAGATTTGAGGAATCGTTCCATAGTTTTATGTTTCCCAAAAAACACCATAGTAGTATGGAGTGATCGAGATATGTAATAAAACCTTGTTTGACATGGTAAGATCAAAGGTGTCATTTATAAAACTGCCATTATATTTTAAAGATTAAAAGCTTTAGAGACTACCGTTTTTCCATTGAAAAGAGCTCCATCTACATCCGTTGAATTGACACCATATAAAGTTATGGTTTGGGATAAAACCCAAGTTATCCTTTCTTAAACATTGGTATGCTATGCATAAGAAAGATGTTTGCAACCAAAATCGGATGAACATATCTTTGTATGTTATTTTGAATAATCGTTGAGTATTCCTCCATAACACCAAAGACAAAAATGTTTGTCGCTTAGAACGTCAAGTTTCTTTGAGAAAGGAATTTTCCGTGAAAAGTTAAGTGAGAGGACAATAGAACTTTGATAAGGTTAAGAGAACCTTAGCTATATGTGCAAAGTTGCGCAGTGCCAAAAAGTGTTCCGGAGGCAGCAACAATGCTCATGGCTCACGTGCCTCAAAGGTTGTGGTTATGGAGGTCAAAGTTTCTATTGAACCAAGTAGGTTGGGTAAACAATCAAATACCAAGATTTGAGGGTTGAATCATTATTTGAGAATAATGAATGGACTACATACAAATAAGTAATGATGAGCCCTAACTCCGTCAAATGGCTTGAAGCCATAAAATCCGTGATAGTTCCATATACGAGAGATCAAGCTTTGAACTTGAAAGACCCTATGGAAAGGTACAAGACCTTACAGTCATATGGATCTATAAAGAAATATACATGGATGTTTCACATCTATGAAATTATCAACATGTCGGGAAAGAGTTCACGACAATGTTTAAAGAGTTGACTATGACAAGATCTGATCTTTCATTAAGCGATATTTAGTCTAAACGGATTAATGTAGCAACCACGACATATAATTTTGTTATGTGTTGAATAAACAAAACAAGTTCTTCTAATAGAATGGTTACCTAGGACGTGTGCATGACACGGTCCAAAGGGTTTTGTTAATTCAAATGATGCTAAAAGCATATGCAAACTTTAATGGTTGAAGTAAGCATCGCGGAGTTGGAATCTTCACTATGATGAAACTGTTAAAAGAGTTTAATTTCAACGGAGACGATGAAGATGCTTGCATTTGCAAGAAATTAAGTGGGAGCGCTAAGACATGTTTCTAATACATTATGTGGAAGACATATTGTTGATTGGAAATGATGTATCTTTTATTAACACATATTAAGAATTTTCATCCTGATGAAAGACTTATGCAAAACCCAAATATTTGGCATCAATAGACGCTAATATGGTTGTGCCGAAAGTACATAGATGATGTATTTAATGAGTTCAATATAGAAATTACAAGAAAGGTTCTTGTCGCACAGAAAGGATTGAATGATTTCAATATTGATGATATATTGACACTTGGTAAGTGAAACAAAGATTCAAGTATAGATTGATACTTGATGTATGAAATCACAAAGAGTATTTATACCAATCATACTGTGATATGTACAAATCCAGATATGTACTATGTTCTAAATGTTATGAGCATATACCAGAATGATTCATAAGATGATCATTGGACAATAGTAAGGATATTCTTATGATCTTTTGGAAGAACTAAGAATATATTGTTTTGTAGAAGTGACAAATAGATGGTTAGTTCATTGTAAAAGTATTACATTGATACTAGTTTTGTCACAAAGTACAAATTAAGTTTATATCTATCTAAACTAAGGGTGGCACAATATGATGGAAAGTAAGTTCCATAATGGATTTGGATGAGTTACAAAGTTAAGACATTATGACAGATACTACAAAAAAGGCTAAGTATATGACTGCTATAATAGCAGCAAAAGAGGGCATTTGTGTCAAGTAGTTTGTTACCAAACTAGGTGTGGTTCACAACGGGATATTATCAACATGTTTTAACCCCAAGGAACTAAAAGGTCTCACCAAAGGACCAAATTTATACAAAGCCATCTCATTAGAGAATGAGTGATGCATAGAGACGCAAAGACATGCAATTACACACAGACCTGGAAGTGTCGGATCCGGAGATTAGTTGACCACTAGCAATCGTGTAAATACAACACCGGAAAGCCATAGGTGTTGAATACACAAAGGTTTGGAACTAGATTATTGACTCTAGTGCAAGTGGGAGACTGTTGGAGATATGCCCAAGAGGCAATAAAAGTGGTTATTATCATATCTTCATGCTTATGATAAATGTTTACATACCATGCTATAATTGTATTAGCCGGAAACATTAATACTTGTGTGATTTGTAAACATAAAAGAGTCCCTAGTGAAGCCTCTTGTTAAACTAGCTTGTTGGTTAATATATGATCATGGTTTCCTGATCATGAACATTGAGATGTTATTAACAACAAGATCATATCATTAGGAGAATGGTGTGATGGACATACTCCTATAGTTAAGAGTAGCATTAAGATCAAGTCATTTCAAATAGTTCGTTTGCTATATGCTTTCTGATACATAGTAACCTAATTCCTTAGACCATGAGATCATGCTAATCACCATCACCGGAAGGATGCTTTGATGGCATCAAACACCACACCGTAACTGGGTGGCTATAAAGGTGGCATTGAGTGTTCGGAAAGTATGTGTTGAGACACATGGATCAAGAGTGGGATTTGTCCATCCATATGACGGATAGATATACTCTGGGCCCTCTCGGTGGAATGTCATCCAATTAGCTTGCAAGAATGTGACTGGCTCACAAGGGATCACATATCACGGGAACGAGAAAAGAGTATAATGTTGCTCTCCAAGGGGTATGGACTAAATGAATTCAAATCCAATCTTAGAAGGAGTACCAGTATCAACTATACTATGACAAGAATAGAAATATAGTTTTCTAACCACAAACACGGGTATATAGAAACGTAAAACTTGTTTTAGTGAGACCCTCTAGACTGTATTTAACATAGAAATAAAGTTTGATGTTTAAATAAAAGAATTGGATTAGGATATCTAATCAAGTTATAGACTACCACAAATAATCACATTTAAGGTCACCATAGAGTGGAGAAATGTAGCAACCACTACAAGTCAATTCCTTACTCCAAAACGTGAGAGTTTGCGAACTTTGAGGACGAAGTTTATTTTACGGGGGAGAGACTGTAACATCCCAGCATTAGAGACTAGAAACAAGCTGAACCCAGATGTGTGCATTGCATTCATGCATAGAAAATCTGAATAATTTTCGTGCTTTTGAACAACACTTGTCAAAGTGATTGAAGCTTCTCTTAACTTGATGGAATAAGAAGTAGATCATCAAGTTGATTGCGATAAGTTTCAATATGACCTTTGCTAAAACCTTATTTTGGGTAAGGGAGATTTGATCTAAGGGTAGATCAAATGAAATAAAAGTTAAACCCTAATACATTATGATTTATATTTGATCCTTAGGTGATCATATTATAGTATTCATTATAATCACTCATAAGTACCAAGTTAAGGATATAACACAAATAATAAGAATGTAACAACTATATCTTAATCTCATCTGCATATACCATGAGTATCATGGTAATACCTAACCCTACTTCTTAAGTAAGATTGAATAGGAAAGAAACCAAGTTTAGATCATTCCCCATATATATTTCTTTCCATAACAATCCTTATCATCCCTATTGAGTTATATTCCAATATCTGTTGTTCATCAATGTGGAGAAATCAATTATTGATTCACCAATTCTCAATCTACCAACTCTTGACCAGAACATAGCTCACAGTTAAGTGTCCATAAATAAACTACTAAGAAGAGGTAAATAGAAATGCTAGTTTTAGATAACATCTATAGGATGGGAGTGAATGACGAGAATCAAACCAATATAAAATTGATGGAGTTAAATCACTTCTAAATAAATAGAAGAGTTATTTAGATTATATAATTTTATGACAGTAAAGAAGATTACAAGGGTGAATCATGAAGATAGTTACCAGTAGTAAGTCTATTGGATCAAGTGGGCATAGCCACTGAATAACATTCCCTAAACCAATAGAGATACTAAGAAAATAATTTCAACACAACTGTAATGTTGTAGTGCTGAGACCTTAATCAGCCAACTAGAAACCTAAGCCATAAATGATTAAAGGATTATAATGGTGATGCTTTAGCCACCAATAGTGAATACTTATATTTAGTAAAAGTGATATTGATGAATAGAACATGATTAAAACCCTAGTATAGGTAAGTTATCCTAGAGTAGTTATTTCAGGTCACATTCACATAATGTGAGGTTGAAGTATGAGTTATTGGAGTAAATGTAAGAAAGTATGATTCAATTAAAGTTAGTGTAGCATAGAGTTATGGAAGTAGTGTAATCCATCTTAAAGGATTGTAAGCTCTAAAGAAAGGTAGAAGCTCTAAAATCTTAGAAAAATAAAGACTATAATTTAAAACGATAATCATGCATTATTATTTCACTTACTTAAATATTTATTATTTATTAAGTATTTTTAAAGTGTTAAATCTTATAAAAGTAATATCTTATTATTTATAAATCATAAAAATAAATATAATATAACAAAATGATCAAAAAAATAAAATCTACATGTTAAAAATATATTATTCCACTTTTGAGTTAAATAAAAAAATTCAAATATTTTAATAACTCATATCTAAACTTATTTACTAAGTTTAAAATTCATACCAGGGTAAATAAAATTTTTTAGTATTTCTAAAATTAGTCAATCAAGCCTAATAAATAAGTATTAAGTCTTAAATACTAATATTAAGTCATAATGATTCAAAACATTAGAAATATCGTTATATTGAGGTATCCTTCTACTATATAAATAAATTTATTTTAAGATCCTTAATAATTATAAAATCTTCAAAAATGATATATCAATCAAACACAACATTATAATGGACTAAATCCAAAGATAATTCATAAGTAGTCACTAGTATTATTTATTTATCCACAAACCATAATCATACCTTTATAAGGAAACAAGAAATCTTATTCCATTATAAAATCAAGAAGACCACTACACCAAGTAAAAGTATAATCATTCTTAAGTAACCTTAAGGAAACATTACCTAGTACACAAGATACAAATATTATAAGCATTATACTTTCAAACTATCTTGTTTTAAAGTTAACTTTAGTCTACAAGAATCTAAATATAACATTATAAACACTGTTAGATGATTTATAGTTAACTTTGGTCTGAAATAGTTAAGTTATAAAGCATCTCAAGCCAAACTATTCAAGCAAGCACAAATAACATCGACCACCACTACCTAACCACAAAGATTGTTTAGACCTTAGAAAAGGAATCTTTTCTTCAAAAGTTATTCGTTTTGCCACTTCAAACAACATATGACAAATAAACAAGATCACATTACTTCATACTTCACTCGTATACCTTGGAGCAATAACACTTAAACCATTTATAAGTGAATCTACTTATAAAGTAAAGTTTGGAGATAAACTAGTAAAGTGTAAACAATTTTGAATAGCATTTCATAGATATATATTTTATTTCTACATAAGTATATGTTGTTCACACACATTCACCAGCCCTAACAAGAAGCACAAGTGTGAAACTTATTTAAGAGGACAACACATTTTAAAGTAACCATTTCTAGAATCCAAACCCTAGAACAAGTTATTCCCGTGATTCGCGTTTATAAAGTGCATCACATTATTTATGCATAAAAGCATATTGCTTCTTTAAACATTAGTCCTTACCGGACCAATGATGCTGATTTCAGATTTTGGATCTTATACTGACTCGAAGACCGTGAGTGCATAATCTTGCAATCATAAAAGGCAAGTTCACACTTTCTCATGTCCTTTGATTATTTTCTGTAAAGTATTTTGCAAATCCAGTTTTGTCATCACTTGCATTTGAAAAGGGTCAGAAAATACTATTTTCATAATAAAATGATTATAGCTATAAAAGTTCCGATGGTAAAGGAAAATAATATCTAGGACTTAACAACCAATGTCGCTAGTGATTCTTGCGCCGTATATTACGCGTTAACCATGAGATTTGGAATGGGACGGAGAAGTCAGCTGTATCCTTTTCCTCCTGTATGGAGGCAAGACGACCTTAACATGACGTTGTGATTCCTTGTGTGGATCCAACATATGGGTGGGCACCCTTATCCCCCCACACTTTTGGTGTCTAGATTATCTATGGATGGTGTATAGTGGATGGACCATTTAATATGGCACTTGCCAGGGCAACACCAGGTCATAGATTCTTCAGGAACTCATCAGGGTTTTAGCCTGCCCGAAATGGGGCTTAACGAAGGTGAGCTAGCCCGAAGGATCGTGCAGACATATGAGGTCACGGAGAGGGCAGTGATTGGCTTGGATCATCTACTGGGCCCCACAACATGGAATTGTGGACGGGTAAGCTGCCCGCTTGTGCAACAAGGAGTTGGTCTCTCATGGGAAAAGTAATGCACCTCTGGAGAGTGTAAGAACTGTAACTTGTTACTCCCTGTTTTGGGAAGGAGCTGCGAACGCTACGAGAAAGGAACTCCATGAAAGTTCTGGTAAACCCGTGAAGGGTGACAGACATAGCTTTTCAGAATAAAAGCAACCTTTGAAGAAATGTTTATGAAAACTTGCATTGGCCTACGACCTACGGTCTGTGGCTATAGTTATAGTGCATCAAACACTCCTTTTATAGTGAAGTTGCTGAGTACGCTCGTACTCAAAGTATCTTCTTAACCCTTGCTAGATTCTGAAACCATTGAGACGATGTCTACACCAAGTTATGCTCCAGGAAGCATCATCCAAAGCTAAAGCTCTTCAACAAAGACAAGGAAGTCAACAAATACCTCAACTCAAGTGAAGACAAAGTTACTGATTAGATAGGAATATAATCTCTAGCCAAAGAACCTAGTTCTGTAGTGCGTTGCAATAGCAGCAGTGCCAACCTCTTAGCTAAAATACTAGTCTTAATAGTATAATAGTTCTTGCGTTGTTTATCTTTGTTTCTTCTCCGTAAGAAGTTCTTTCTCTCTATTTAACCTAGAGTGTTCTCTAGATCTTGTGTAAAGAGTGATATGTAACCTTTAGCCATGTATTGGACCCGCTGTGTTTCTGTTGTGCCATTCTGAGGGATGTAATACTAGTGAACGGTGTTTCATTGGTGTTATGTTAACGACTATAGTATACTACATCATGCAGTGGTATGCTGGGTCACCGCAGTTACACATCAATGTCGTTGCCTGGTTGCTTTGGGCCTTGGATGAGCATTGGCATCATAATGAACTTACGCTTCATGCACAACCAAGGAGGAAGGTTGTACATACATAGAGTCATAGGCCAGGTGTTGTGACTACAGTTTGCTCCCCAAAAGGATTCATGCCATCCGTACTTACTAAACATAAGTTCCTTGCGTCACCTGCAAAGTCAGAAAAGTCTCTCTCGATTTGTCTCCACTGCAACCCATCAGCGGGGTGTCTCAACTTTCCGTCTTTCTTACGGTCTTCTTTGTGCCATCGCAACAACCTGACATGCTCTTTGTTTCTGAACATGCGTTTCAACCTTGGTATTATAGGAGCATACCACATAACCTTAGCAGGAACCTTCTTCCGGGGGCTCTCCCTCAACATCACCAGGGTCATCTCGTCTGATCTTGTACCGCAATACATTGTATATCGGGCATTTATCTAAATTCTCATACTCCTTACGGCGGTAGAGGATGCAGTCATTAATGCATGAATGTATCTTCTGCACATCTAATCCTAGAGGGCAAAGAATCTTCTTTGCTTCGTACGTACTCTCGGAAAATTTGTTATGCTTTGAAAACTTCGGCTTCATTAGTTAGACCACACTCAGCCTCCCATCGCTGCAATTCCAGTGTGGTACCGAGCTTTGTGCTGCCATATTCGCAATTTGGTTACAACAATTTCTTATGATCTTCTAACATGCTGTCCAACTTCAACTTCTCCTTTTCTGTTTCACAGTCTCGCTTTGCATCAGAAATGATCCTACCAAGTTCATCAGCGGGCTCATCTGATGCCCGTTCTTCACCTCCTTCCTCTTTATTGTCTTCCATTGCAATATCATCATATTCAGGAAACATATGATGATAGTTGTTATCATAATCCTCTTCTTCTTTATTGTCTTCCATCATAACCCCTATTTCCCCGTGCTTGCTCCAGTAATTATAGCTGGGCATGAAACCTTTCATAACCACGTGGCCGCGAATGATTTTCGAGAAAGAGTACTCTTTGTTGTTCTGACATTGAACACATGGACAACGCATAAAACCATTCTCTTTTTTGTCGTAGCCACATCGATAAATTTATCCACGCCTTTAATGTACCGGGTTTATGTCGGTCACCGTACATCCATTCCCGACCGTTCATCTGCATCATATAATTAAGTTTATCAAAAACTATTACAGAACATTATAAATAGTGAAATGACCAATTCACATCGATACATGCCTTGTATCAATGACAGATGAAAAGATAAGATTGCTAACCTCGATCGAGGAGGATAGAAAGAGGAGAAAACTCAAGTGCGTCTCGGGCACCTCCTATATTTTTGTTTCGTGAGAAATTAAACGGGGTCATTCATTCAAACATTTCATCAAACATCTCGCATGCATAGGAAAAAAATAAACTAGCACACCTCTCACATCAGCTTCCACCAAGAAAAAACAGAGGGAAGGCAGAGGACTGGGACGTCGTATTTATAGAGGCTGGCTCATATGTCCCGGTTTGTAACACATACCGGGACTAAAGGTGTGTGGCAGACCACGTGTCTGGCGCCAACCAACACAAACTGGGACGCATGCTTCCTCACGAACCAGGACGGATGCCTCGGGCTCCCGTGCGACAGGCCCGCCCGCTCGAACGGATGGTCTGTTTTCTACTAGTGTAGGTCCACTCATGTTTGAAGTAAATCTACATACTAAAAGAAGTCTAGATACATTTTTTCACAAATCTAAAATATCTTATATTTTGAAACAGAGGAGTACATATGCAAACACATGTTTTACTTGTATGGTAGTATATTCAATATACGGTAGTATATACTAGCTAGTATATATTGAATTAAGTCATGCCCCCTGACTAGCTGGGTGGGAATAACCACGTCGGTTGGAAACCCTTCAATGGCTGCACCGACACCTGCAGTAGCAGCTGCGACCGCCCTGTCTTGAGGTTGTAGACGCTGCAACAGAACGGCACCCTTTTCCTATGGTAGTCATCGTTGACGCCATTGTCATCATCATCGGAGAAGAAGACGACGGAGTTACCTCCTATGTCGATGTAGCGCTTGTCCTGGTGATGGTCGGAGATGTCGACAGATCGGCAGCACCATCTCCCGAGAAACAACACCCGGTCCTCCGGCACAGCCTCCCGGAGTTCAGCATTGCCTTGTGCCCTCTTCCACCGCGACCCCTCGAAGTTGGCCAGGAACACAATGAACTTGGTACCTTGCAGCTCGTGTCGTTTGTAGATCATCAGCAACTTGCCGTTTGATTCGAGTAGGTAGCATCGCAAGGCCGCCTGCTTGAACAGGCGCTGTTGCCCAGGGGCTGCGATGAGTTGGTCGACCTGGGATACCACCGGTTCGTCGGTTACGTCCGTCGAGGAGACGGAGACGGAGAAGAGAGCCCCCTGAATACTCATGGCGTGCAGCTGTCCCTTGTACAGTACAATGTCTTGTAGTTTCTTCAAGACGGAGTGGGCGCCGGTCGCGAGTGTCCACCAGAACGTCCCTGGCCGGCACAGGGCCAGCTTGACGACGACGCTGTCCAGTCTGGTCTCGTCGACCACTGCGGCGGCGACGAGCTTATCGGACACCACGACTAGCTTCCGGATGGCTGGCCTCGGGATGCTACGCACGGGTTTGAAGGGCTTGCGAGGAGCGTGGAGATCGTGGGGACTAGGGAGCACCATGGTGGCGGCGGAGAAAGGGCTCATCAGGGTGAGCTTGCCGTCGTTTCGCTCGAATACGAGCCACTCGCCGCAGGAGCTCTGCGCGTGCGGCAGCTGCCGGTGGTGCTTGAGGTGGAGCGGCAGCGGCTGGAACGCCCAGGCAGGCATGCTGTAGAAACTGCGGTCAGGCAACGCAAGCCAGGGGAAGTGCCGGGGCAGGACGGGGCTCTCTAGCACGGCGGCGCGCCATTGGCGGCAGACGGCGCTGAAGCGGGAGCGGTCGAGGTGTCGTGGCGGCCGTGGAAGCCGGCGGAGCACCTGCGCTGCGATGTCCAGCGGGAGGTCCGACCATGTTGGGGTATCTGCCGTAGGTGGACCCGTTGGCGCCATCGATCGATCTCTAGGTGCGGTCATGGGATCGATCTCTACATCCAGTCCAGCGTGATAATTAGGGGGCATTAATATGTCATGGAGCGAGGGACATATCACAGGATCATAGCTTCCTTGATGGGTACGTCCAGAACTCGTATAAACTTCCTTTTGGGTTTTGTAGTACTTAGTATCTTTTCGGTTTTGTATAATATACTCGATCTCATATGGAAATTTACACGGGAGTCCTCGAGTAACAAAAGAATTGATTTCTATTAAGGAAACTGAACTGTTTTTTGAAAACGATGAGAGATGTGCTTATGTACTATTCAAATTAATGGTCTAATTTTTTTTAATTCTGGCAGCGTCCTACCCTCTCGTGTAGGGTTTAGTGCTCTGGCGGCGATCCCATCGTCCCGTGAGATTGGTCCAACCCCCGGTACCCTTGTTGTGATTGTGTCTGCGCCCTCGCAGGGACACCTCTCTCTCTCTCTCTCTCTCTCTCTCTCTCTCTCTCTCCTGCGTTTCAAGCCTCCGCTCTCGTCTCTCGGCATTTTTCCTTCAAGGGTTTTGTGGTCGCATCTGATGGAGGCTATGGCGACGATAGATTTGTCCAGTTCGATTGGAGAAAAAGAGGAAGAGATCGATAACATGTTCAGCCACCTTGAGCTGAACGACGATGAGCTTGACGATGTGGTGATTGGCGCGGAAGAGGCCAAGGAGTACAAGAAGGCGGCCAGGTGGCTGGCAATCGAGAAAGTTCTCACCAAGAGATCGTTTAGCGCCGAGGTCTTGTTTGAGAAGATGAAATCCATCTGGAATCTTGCCAATGATCCGATCTGCAGAGAAGCGGGTGAAAACCTGTTTATCTTCCAGATGCACTGCCATTTTTCCCATAAAAGGCGTTTTATTACTTAAAAAATTATTAAGCAATACATCCGACCTTTCTATATCTATGATGTATATAGCCGACACAAGTTCAAAACTCACAAATAATGTAAAAAGGACATATATTACATAAACCATTGACACACGGGAATATTGTACTTCAATTCTTTTACCATCTACTACTGCTTACACCGGAGCCAAGCTCGGAACATAGAAATCACATCAAACGCATAGACAGTTGAAAAGTTGTATTCAGCAAGCGTGCCTATCATTGTTATCAGGATTTTCATACCTCAGCTCATGCATATTCATCGTATCCCTCACGGCAAATTCTCTGGTCCGATAATTGTAGCATAACAAACTAGAACCTAGAAATTGGAGCACTATCTTGTCGTCAAATATGGCCTTGGGATAAATACCTCTGGCGCCGAACATATTGTCATCAAGGGCGACGGCATATCGCTTGTCCCATTCTGATTGTTGGTTGTCATCCAAACTATCATTGCACATCCATATGTTGGTGATGGTATAGGATAACTAGAAAATAATAACCATGTCACACGGATTAGGCAGCACCACGAGAAGTAAGGGTCTCGATTGATCGCATGCAAGTGGGCCCTACTGACCAGGACGTCCGAAGTTTGAAACTCCACTGATTGCGCATCCATCAAAACCGCCAGCTTCGGATCTAGATATGGTGAGCTGCCGCTCGGCGAGGCCGCCTCAACCCCTCCATAGCATTCTACATGATATAGCCGAGCACCGAAGGAGGAGTAACCCTACGTCGTGGAAGAGGGCCCCTCCAAGAACCCATACGTGGTCCATAGGAAATCCTCGGCCAAACATGTGATAAACATAGAACTCCGGCGAGGTCACGTTGTCGTGCTCGATCCAATCGGTGACGCCACCTGAGCACGGATCAACCTCAAGTCTCCATCCTTGGACTCCCGCTCCTTGCAAGACAAGGAAGGCACATCTGCATTGACTAGAGAGCACATGGTTGATCCCACTTTGCTCTTTGTGGTTGGTGTGTACTCTGCTTCTCCTAGCCCATTCGTCGTTGTAATGTGATGGTGAACTTGTACTCGGTCCAGAGAGACATAAACTTGGCACTTGTAGCTATGCGGGATGTGATATACTACTATTTTTTATGTACTACTATCTCTGTTTTAGTCAATTGTAACTTTCTCTCTCTATATATATATATATATATAGAGAGAGAGAGAGAGAGTCGCGCTATTTGACTCCCTGGGAGCAGAATAGTTATTCTGCACCCGGACCGTATTGCCCGCCCGAGTCCCGCCCGACGCGAGCGTGCGCGCGTCCGGGTCCCAGGCTCCAATCCCGTGTGTCGTAATATTTTCTGCATGCGACATAATAAGCTCCCACCTGGCCTGTGCCCGGACATCACGATGCTGACGCAAGGAAATTACTACATCGGTACTAGTAGTACAACTTAATAAAATACATTTATTTTTCTACAACTACCGTAGAAAGGGAACCACCCAGTGGCGGAGGACGGAAAAAATATAAGGTAGGACGAACTTTAATAAAAGTAAATATCAAACTTGGTCTTGATGATCTTTGCCATCGACAAAACCTTTTCAACTGTTGTTATTGCTACAAGTAAAAGCAATGCCAACTTAACAATATGATAAACAATATGAAGCATGATGAACATAATCTCCGAAGTCTTTAATTCTCCGCATATGAATAACAAATCTTATATAGGCTCATGCTCATAATAAGATTTAGCTTCATGCTCATAATAAGATAAATCTCCGTAAGCTAAGAAATCTTGAGTCAAGACAAGAAGTTCTGAAACAACTCTAACAACAACTCATCGAAGCAATAATCAAAATTAGTTGTAATAGATTCTATAGAATAATAAAAAATGTACATACTCCAAAATAATCAATAGTGACCTACTGTCTTCTCGCTTTTAATGACTTCTCACTCTTGTTACCAATTCTTCCATACTTAGGATTGTAATATCATTTTACGCGAATTCAGATCTTTCGGGAGGGATCTCAACCATCATTTCTCCAATTGAACCAGAATGTCAACTAGAATTTTATATCAATAGTATATAAAAGCCAAAATAGAAACATAAAACATAAACCATTATATAATTAGGGTTGGTTCTGGCCACATGCCATAAGGTGGCCAAAATACTCTCAGGTCCTCCTTAGATATCCCATCTAGGACATTGTTTAGAGTCTAGTTTTTATTATATTGAGAATTAGATGTTGCAAAGAGAAAGAGTTGGTCTAAAACTAGACAATACCAAAACCTTATTCGGCTCCAGAATCAGTTTTGCGCAGTGTTCACTAAAACAAGCATAGCTCTCTCATACGAAGTCCGTTTTCAGCATATGACCACTCAAAATATTCAGAAAAAACATGTGCATCTAAAGGTTCTTGCCAAAAATCAAGGTAGGGCGGCCGCCCTACCTTGCCCTACTGGGAGCTTCGCCCCTGGAACCACCCAACATAAAAGTCTTATGTTTCGGTTTTCTTCTTCAACGCAAAGCATATTTTTACAAAAACTATCGATCATCAATATAACTATTCCAGTATGAACTAATGCCCTGAGGTAAGATTATGCCTAATTTGCACATAGGTAAGATTAATCTTGATTGAATTGCCTGATTACACGACATAAGAATTTGACCGATTACATTGCCGAGTCGTGAAATTGACTGGGGCACAGCCGGGTTGCACATCTAACAACTCTTATGCCACTGTTTCAAGGTATGCAAGTACATGTCAGCATAGCCTCATGTGTTGATGTTCCCATAGATTAAATATCACCATGGTCTAATTAAACTGCCTATAAAAATCAAAGGAATTAGTATCCCAACATGTAGTGGAGTACATGACTCTTTGATGGTTCATTTCCATCCTACTAGGCACAACAGGGGTGAAGGCCACCTCATTACCACCTTGTTGGGTCCATCACATTAATGTCAAGCCTTTCAATCACTTGCTTCTCATCAGTTTTTTACTCGAATGCCTCATTACCATAATGACCTTTCTTGTTCCAGGTTTTTGCAAAAAAAGACACCAAATGGTTGTATAATCTGCAAGCTTCATCAGAAAGTATAGATTCACAAAATAAGATTATTATTTTAGTATTATGTGCCAAATGCATGTGTTTCAACTAATGAATCATACAATACGGAAAAGAAAAATTGACAATTCCATAATGGATAAGAAATTATCCCTTGGCTACATGCAGAAGGGAGACACTTTTTTTCCTTTCCTTACAGATGAAGCTAAATAGCTAGTCAGTACTTGTACTTGGCATCTATGAAAGACAAAATACAAAGCATATTACGCGGCAAAATTAATTGCAGTCAAAGAGCATCACTATAATATGAACTTGCAAAAAATTGGGCAAATGATTATAAGTGGACCTGAAAAATTTATACCTCGCAAATACATTATTACTGGATAAAACGGAAGAAAGGATCTAAATTGCACCAATCATCAGGGTAGTGATTCTAAGAAAACTACATGGACATATGAAATGTAAGCCTTTTTTACGAGATGATATTTCTAAACAGTCTCGAAGTTGCGATTAAGAAACCAACAGTATATAACACATTATGGCAGCTAGGCTAAAATTTCAACATGTTTTCAGACTGAATCATGTTAGTAGCACAACAAATAGAAGGTGATAAAACAAACACTATTAGTAATGGCAACGAAAGATGGAAGAATAACAATTTTGCAAATAGCAGCAAGCAGGCATGCAATCCTCATGCATTTTCTGCATTCTTCTCACCAATAGATGAAACACAATAAATAACTGAGAGACCATTGCCGAGCCAGTGAGCCGCGCCAAGACGCCGACCTGCAAGATGCTCCAAGACAAATTACATAGTATGTGGAACATCTTATACATGCATCAAATTACATAGGCAGTACAAATTATTTATGACAAGGTCTCCTCTGCATGACAGCTCCAAGACTTCATTTCCCTCCCGCTACCCTTCAGAACATTCTCCAAGTGTCGTAATCTTCAAATACAACGTGACATAACTTATTGTCGCCAGATGTAAATCAACCATAATGAAGTTACAGCGTAATAAACTCATCCATAATGTGCACAATTAATACAACGTGCTTAAATACTAGTACAAGAAAATAGTAAAATATGAAGAAAATCAGAACATACAAGAAGTATCCAAAGCAATGTGCATCGAAGCTTTGTGAAAAATAGAAACTGAGAAACATGCAACTTGTAAATTCCTGCATGACGAGAACCCTCTCCTAATCTATCGTACATGACAAATGCTCCTACAGATTTGTAGGGCAGACTAAAGAAATGCCAAGTCTTGGTGTTTAATGCAGTTGAAAGACGTCTCATCAGTAAAATTAATCAGCCTAGCTTTGCTCAGCTACAAATAGATATTTTTGCATTGAAATTAGCCTTCCACAAGTAGTTGGCAAGGAAGTATATAAACTTAGGACTCACTTATTCAAAACGAGCTACATTGTGGCCTCATGTGCCACAAAAAAATACATTCAACAATTTATTATGTCATCTATGCTCAACATCTAGAAACAGGAATACCGAATATCCTCTGTAGTGACCCAGATTTTAAATACATTGGGCATACAGAATCTATATTAGTCCGTAAGGCAAATCAACTCAGGCCCTGAACATGACTTCCAGCTAGCATGCACTGTCTCCACAAGAACAGGACACAATTTCACTGAAAGAAAAAATAACGGACCACAGATTGGTGCTTCAGTGGATTATTTCATAGCATACACGGATAATAAACAGCCAGGGGAGAACAAAAAGTCACGTACCCTGACATCCACTGGCGTGCTCCGTCGGCAGCTCACCACGATGCCCACTAGACACGCAACGCTGCCTGCAGCCACCACCCGGCGTGCTTCCTGACACCAAGGCAAAATGCCACTCACCGTGCCACCGTTGCCGCTGATTCAGCCCGCCGACCACGATGCCAAGGGCACCCGCTGCTCGACTAGACTCCGAAGGTGCCTGCCACTCGCCACGCCTTGATCCGCCATAAAGCCCAGCTGTCGTCGCTCACCGCCCCTCGATAATGTTCAGGACATAGATACAAGCTTCTTACAAAAAAGAGACAGTAATTTATAGCAATTGGCTTCCTTTGAAGTTTCAGGATATATAAAAAACAGTGCATTTAGTTTTTTTTGCATAACATTGAAAATTGCAAAGTTAGCTGCTTTGGTAGTTCAGCATACTATCTGTAAAATTAACAAGATTAATGGACAAATTTTAAAGATCTTACTGAACTAGTTACCATGGAGTTATCACAGGGGCAATGGAGCTTCACATCCAGCAGAGCAGAACCATCTAATTTCCTTTTATGCTTTAGACCGTGCCATGAGTTAATCTGGTTTAGACCTGAATCAGACAATCAGTGTCTTTGTCTACCAAATGATATGACCGAAAGAGACCAGCGGTAACGTTAACAATTCTTGATATGGGCAACTCAAATCAAGTATGGACGTTATTCTGACCAGCAAGAACATGATTCAGAATACAACTGTGCCATAAGTTTCAGTATTTATTTTGGTTAAACATGTTTGAAACTTCGGAGTTGTGTGACACTACTAACCAGCATTATGCAAAATGAGCTGTCCAAACTGGACCCGATGGCATATCAAAAAGTAGTACAAATAACTTAAGGATCAATCGCGACCATACCTTGACATCGAAGCTAGCAGTGTGCTCCACCAACGCATCATGCCCAGCTGTACTCGCCCACCCTGCTGCAGTCCGACGTAATCTCAAGCTGTCGGGATTGAAAATCACCTGATGTACACCACTCTCGCGATTAATTCGAAGCATAAATGGGGGAAAATCCGATAGATGAGGAGAAAGAAAGGGGGCTCACCGAAAGGATCTTCTCCTTGCCCACATCGTCAGCGACGAGGCCCATGGAGCGGCGCGGAGCTTGGCAAGGTCCCCCACCGCCGCATCCATCGCCTTCTGCGGACAGCGAATCCCCCGTCTCCGGCCTATATGTACAAATCTAGCTAAACGGAGTATGGTTTCAAGCCAAAAATATATATCTGATGTAAGTAAGGAACAACAGCCAAAAACAAGGAGCTGATGCGGGGATGGATGGATTCGGGGTTTATTCGTGCCGACGATGGAGGGATGCTAGGCCTCACCGGACGCCGGCGACGAAGAAGATGGTGGGGGCCTACTGCTCACCGCGTAGCCGCCCGCCGAAATCCCCGGTTGCAGCCTTTCTCCGCACGCCGCAATACCCGGCTGCAGCTGCAGCCGCTTGCTGCTCGTCGCCTGCTGGCCACTGCAATTCCCGGCTGCAGCCGCTCGCCGCTCGCCACTGCAGTCGCTTCCAGAACCGCCGGCCACGCACGATCCCCTCGATTAGCAGGTGGAGCTTGTAATAGTGGTGGGACCGGGGGAATTAGATAGGGCCGAGCCGAGTGCGACGGATCCATATGTGGCCTGGTTCGGTCGAATCGACCTTTACTTATTCTGCACCAGGGGTCTAATAGAGCTTCTATATATATATATATATATATATATATATATATATATATATATATATATATATATATATATATATATATATATATATATATATATATATATATATGTTGTTTATACTATATTCTGAACTGTATTGTATATCTGAATACGTGTATATTGTACTATACAACGGCTCTGTAAAAACTGATTTTTAAAATTGCTATTCGAGGCGCATATCGTGTGCTATTCGAGACGCATTGCGTAGAGGCGCATTTGAAACTTATAAAAGACGCATACCATATGTGTCGTGTATACCTTAAATATGCGAGACGCATCCCAATATGCATCTTGTATATATGTACACGAGACACGTATTGAAATGCGCCTCTCATATGCCGGATATACACGGTGCATATGAAATACGTCTTGCATAATTATTATACGCGATGTGACGCTCGAGACGCACTAGGAATGCGTCTCAAATAGCAAAACCCATAGGAGGAGTAACCCTACGGCGTGGAAGAGGGCCCCTCCAAGAACCCATATGTGGTCCACAGGAAATCCTCGGCCAAACATGTGATGAAGATAGAACTCCCGCGAGGTCACGTTGTCGTGCTCGAGCCAATCGGTGACGCCACCCAAGCACGGATCGACCACAAGTCTCCATCCTTGGCCTCCCGCTCCTTGCAAGACAAGGAAGGCTCATCTGCATTGATTGGAGAGCACATGGGTGATCCCTTCTCCTAGAATTGCGACGTCGGCATGGGATCCCATGTCATCCTAGAAGTCTTGCAACAGTTTCATGTATGTTCACTTCCTTGTACTAGTCATCATCGTCCACACCTTCTCCAAGCCAGGATCCTCGAGCGCATGCATGTCCACCTTAATGGCGATAGAAGAGGAGCCCTCCTTATCGGACGAACTGTAGTTTGATCCTAATAACGAGAAATGATACCCGCTAGATCGATCCGCCAGGGAGGAGTGGGAAGCTGGTAGGGGTGATGAGAACCTCGGCGACAGCGTGAGCCGCCGTCCTCAACTCGCCCTACTCATGTGAAAACTTCTTATTGGATAGCACATTTGAGGGCAAAATGTTGGCAAGCTTGGACTGACCATAGCAATGTAGCTATTTCTTTGTAACGCTGGAAAGCAATGTAAGTTGTTGAAATTTTGAAGTTCAGAACACAACGAACTTGTCGCTTTCCACAATTTTGTGAGAGCTTGAGGGGGTAGGGGGGGTCATTCATAAGTTGGGGGTTTGTGAGTTGAGACCCACGGGCGACGACAGATCGGATTCAATTGCGTTAATTAGCAACGTAGTACGTACCTGATCCTACCTTCTACATGGTTTTTTTTAGAATAATTTTCTCGTTTTATTGATCAAATGATAGGTACATAACACCGGATCAAAGGATTCTAGGAGCCAAAGATGGCATCCCTGGCCTAGAGACAAAGCTTGACAAGCTAAGTTATGATCTTTAATGTTCAGCTTTCTTCCCTCGTGAGTAAACTTGGAAGTGATAAACCCTGCAAAGTGTTGTTTGATCTCTTTGATGATCGTTGCATAACTTCCACCAAACCGATCAGCTATATCCTGAATGACTTGCTTGCAACCAGAAGCTATAAGGATATTTCTGGCACAATCGCCAGAGCCTGACGGCATGCCAGCGCCTCCACGGTTTGGGGATCAACAATAACAAGAAAAAACACCACCGACAATCCCACATATTGGCCAGTATGGTTCTCTGACCACCATGGATACTGAACCTACCATGCCATTCCCATGCTCTAGCGCCGAACTGTAGAAAGGAGGAGGCGGAATGACATGGAACGACTCATCCTCCAAATTCAAGCGGACGAAACCTGGCATGGAATCTTTATCCTTTATATATATATAGGAGGAGCAACTCCTGGACGGTCGAGAACAAGGAGCCTTCGCAGAAGGTCGGCGTTCGCCCAGGCTTGATAGGATACGGTGGTGTGGTGGTGTCTTTATATCACGCGCGCCAGATTTGGTCCGTTCCAATAGCTAGTGAAGATCTCCATATATATCCCCGAGGCCGAGGGTGTAGTTATATATAGCCACTGGTGTCTGTCTATGGTACGGTAGAAGAAACGAGCAACCTTATACGACGTACGCGTTGGAGCTAGCTAGTATCGCGGCCGATCGAGACCCAACGTCTGGTGACCGTCCAATTAGCGGTAGTGGCACCATGCATGCATGATACGGCCGGTGGCTCCATGGAAGCGTGCGTCGTGTGGCCGGGTTTACCACGATGATTCTGAGGGCAGTAGGAGGACTAGCCCGTCACAGTGCGCCATGTCATGCTTAGCCTCCGTCGTCTTGAACGTGCATGTGCTAGTCAGCCATGCCGTGCACGAGCGTCGGGGCACCCTGCCTCCGCTCCCACCGCTACAATCATCCGGTTGTGGTGACGACTTCGCTGGCCCAATACGCGGAGCAGTCCCTGACGTGCCTGACCTGCGGTGCAAGGAGCATGGACCTTTTCCCGAGGCGGATCGGAGGTGCTCGCGGAAGATGGAATAATCGTCATTGTCGATGGTGTCGCGCCACGCCTCGCAGACACACCTAAACCGGAGCAGCGACCTGACGGGAAGCCGGGGCAGGATCTGTGACAGCACAACCTCGGGCGGCACGTACGGCACCTCCATGATCGCCGGCCGTCTAGTCCGTCCGTCGTTCTGTGTGTGCCGTCGGCCGGCAGATTGTATCCGACTCTGTTAGGTAGCAACGTTTCCGTACGTGATCATGCCTTCTTACAAGCACTGCTGCTGCAAACTGGACCGTGCTTCGATCGGCGCAATACTTCAGAACCAATAGCCAAACCCATATATGAGCAGCCGCACTGACATTGATCTTGCTATTGGGCCAGACTAGTTCCTATTGTCAGGAAGGCCCACTAGTTTTTTCTTCTTTTTTCTGAAAGCACCGTAAATTGTGCATCTGTGACGGAGAAAAAACACCTTTGTACTCGAGAGAAGAAAACTCTCCTTGTGAAATTGTGATGCTTACTACCCCGATCATTCACTAGATTTAAGGAAACTTGGATTTTTTTTTTGCTGATGTAAAATGTTGGAATTTGGTTGTGGGCTTTAGCCCATGGCCCAATACAAATTCTGAAATTTTTAAGGTCTATTCATGTCTAGCAAGGGGTGGTACCAAAATTTAGTTCCACCTTGCTAGTTTGAAGGGAGTTGGACTAATATATATAGTAAAGTGTTCTACTACCTCTTAAAGTGAGTGAAGAGAAGTGGCATACATGCGTTTCTCGTCCTCCGCTTCCTGCCTCGCCGTGTGCGCTGCGGTTTATGGAATTGTGCCTCGGTGTCGATCTTATCTGTTTGCTGATCGGGAAATACTAACTCAGACGTGTACTCGACCGGCACTATATAAGCGGCTCAGGCGCAAACCCTAATTACGTTCCACATCTTCTCCAGAGCCTTGCGTCGCCGCTACATCTTCTCCATCCCCTCTTCTCACGTGCACCAGACGACGAGATAGTAGAAAATAGCACATCTGTGGTGCACTGGGGGAGCGCTACTAAGCGCGCGCCACGGCTAAAACTTACCTGTAGTGCACTGTCTGGTGCGTTACGGATAAAAAAGTTAGCCATGGCGCATCACCTAGTGCGACACAGGAAGGGGTCCAGGTGCGCCATAGCATATTTTTCAAAAAACAAAAAAAATGTAAAACACCCTCATTTTGAGTTACAAAAGCGATCAAGTTCGCGCATCGCCGCCGTCGTCTCACCTCACCGGAGCATGGTGGTCGTGGTCACAGCCACAACCTACCACCGCAAGAAGGTGCGTGAAGCCGTGGCCGTGCTAGTTCTCGAGCGGGAGGTGTCGGGCCGAAGAGGAGGTGGCGGTGGAGAGGAAAAGGGAGGACAATGGGAGGACAAGGAGAAGAATGTGAGGGAAAAGGAGAGGGGTAGGTGGCCATCCGGATTCAAATTTTGAATCCCGTCCAAACTTACTCGTGGCGTACTACATGGTGGTAGGCTACGGGTAAGTGGCCTCATTTTTTCTGCAGGAAAAAACGATCTTTTGACTATAACTTTTTGTCCTTTTCGAATTTTGTGAATCTAAAAAATGGCTAAACAACCAAAGGTTGTTGCGAGCGGATGCGAAATTTCGTGTTCGTCATTTTGATATATTAAACGTCATTTTCAACAATTTCCAAAAGTCTATTTGACAAGTTAAACGTGGGACCTTTTACAACCACTTAAATGAGACTCCATCTTGCTGATTCAACTTATAAACAAGTTGTTAGGCTAAAAGAAAACACAGTTGTTGAAATTAAAGGATGTCCTGCTTTTATTGATCTGGTTAGATCTCATAGAACCTACAATTCTAGGTAGGCCATTCCTAAGAACTATTAAAGTTTTGATCAATATACATAAAGGGAATATGAGAATAGGACTATCATCTAGAAATTCTTTTATAGTCCACTTTCCTAGGAAGAAGAAAGCCAAGTCCAATAATAACGATGATGGTATAATCACACTGAAAGCCAATTACTTTAGGGTGAGTGTTCCACTCACAAAACCTAAATGATCATCCTCTGGGTCAAGCTAATTGACTTTAACTAGAAGCGCATCATGAGAGACAACTCATGTGCAATAAAAAAATTACTCTTGTGTTAGTTTTTGTTTTGTTTTTTTAATAAAGAGTGTTCAAGAAATACTATGGAAAGAAGTAAAGAAAATAAGGTAATCCTTGATCTTTTATTTACTGTCACATGTCCTTAAGGTATTGCTGATTTTTATAAACTCTATTTGCCGTTATTGTGTCATTTGCTAATATGTACAAAGGCGCGTGAAGCTACTAACTAAATTCCACAAGGTTTTCAGCTTTCAGGGCACATAACGACCGAAGACCCCATACCACACGCCCATACCACATCGCAGCTCGAAAGAATAGAAATGTTGATTTTTGCTACAGGAGACACTGACCGTAACGACCACTGGTATGACCAAAGGCGACCGTACCGCCCGCCTGTACCATACTCCAAGCAAAACATCAATTTTGAAGCAAATGTACTGATCGAGTAACTAGAATTAGTACGGGCGGGCGCGCCCGTACCGCGCGCCCATACCGAGTGTTCCGCTGGGGGGAAACGTCAACCCCAAGGTATGTCACTCGGTACGGGCGGGCTCCGTCCGTATCTCCCGCCCGTACCACGTTACTCGGCCAGGAAGCCTCAATGCACGCGTTTGGATGCACGGAATAGAACACCGTTTCAATGCACGCACAAAAATCGAGAGGGCAGAGGCGTCGCCAGGAAGCCTCCTCTCTCTCTTCTATACGCGTGGCACAAATCATGCGAATTTAGCGCGAATCTTGGCGTGGAGGTTATTAAGTTAGAGATTTCTTTCTCTCCCAAATTCATTCCTCACTGCTTTCATTGCCTCCTCGTACTCCTCGAGCCCTTCGCATTTCTCTCTCTACCGCATCCAAAAAAACCTTTGCGCCACCAACCTCTGACCTTTACTCCGGCGATATGGAACCTTCATCGAGTTCTAGAGCAGCGGCGGCGGGCGCTACGGCGGTGGACGACAGAAAACTGCGGGGCCTCTGGGTCACTAGTGTCATGGATGACACCAAGCTGCAACCCATGGAGGACGAAGGCTACCTCGCCGCCAATGCATGGTGGAGCGGCCTCAGAGACGCTGTTCCGACACCCCGCGACGGCGAACGAGTCCTCTTTGGGACGCACGTCCACCATGGTCTCAGCTTTCGACCGTCGGATTTCCTCACCGAGGCCCTCCAATACTATGGTGTGCAACTTCATAATCTCCCCCCTAATTCTTTACTTGAGCTTAGCACCCACGCATCTCTTAGTGAGGGATTCCTAGGCATTAGGCTAAATCTTACTTTTTCTGGTACTACTATGGTACTTGGAAGAATTCCATCAGTGTCGGGGTTCCATACATCACGGGCACTCTTAGCTTAGTTCCTTACATCATGTGCAATAAAAGTTTTTACTCTTGTGTTACTATGGAGAGAGAAGAAGAAAATACGGCAATTCTTGATCTTTTATTTACAAATACATGGCCTTAAGATATTGCTGATTTTTATGAAGTATATTTGCTGTTATTTTATCATTTGCTAAGATGTGAAAGGCGCATGAAGCTACTAAATAAATTACACAAGTTTTTCAGCTTCCAGGGAACATAACAATCGGAGACCCCATACCACATCGTAGCTCGAAAGAATAGAAATGTTGATTTTTGCTAAAGGAGACAATGATCGTAACAAACACTGGTACGACCGGAGGTGACCGTACCTCCCTCCTGTACCATACCCCCGAGTGAAACATCAACTTTGAAGCAAATGTACCTATTGAATAACGAGAAATAGTACGGGCGGACGCGACCGTAACATGCGGCCGCACCGAGTGCGCCACTGGATGGAAATGTCGACCCCAAGGTATGTCACTCGGTACGGGAGGGCTCCATCCGTATTTCCCACCCATACCACATACTCGGCCGTGATATCAACACAGGAAGAGGTAACCCTAAAATCCCCCAAACACAAATCTCTCCTTTTCTACCCCTAAATAGAAATTTCGTGCTCGTCATTTTGATATATTAAACTTTTTTCGATATCGTATGCAAAAGTTCTGTCCGTTTTACCGTGGTAGAAACTTTTTTGCATAAAAGTTCTAAATTCATGTTTGTTAATTTTTTAACAAACTAGACCACATTAGCTACCTACATGTGAAAGGATTTTTAAATTGAAGTGTTTTTAGTTTTCTTTTATTTTTTACAAAACTTAAAAGGCGATCCACTGAAGGAGGGGTGGAGTTGGTGTACCCTTAGGACACCACATAGTGGTGCGCCATGGGTAGGAAATATACCCGTCGTGCACCACTATGTGGTGCCCTATGGGTAAGTGGTCTTCGACCACCTGTGCCCTGGCCCACACGTGGTGGTGGAGCACCTGTGGCATGTGCGCCATGGGTACGCGACTTCCCTTTGGGGCACTTCCCAGTCATGCGCCACGGCTATTTAGTCGTGGGACACTACTAACCATGCGCGCCACGGATGTCAGGATTACCTATAACTATTCCCTAGTAGTCCTCTGTAACCCCGGCTCTCGTGAACCTGTATGGATGAGGGACAATCGGTTTTTCGGGAGCGCTTCTGCACGACTACTGATGGCATCACATCGACTGAACACTCCTTCCCCGATAGGGACTTCCTCCCGGACATTAGCGGCCTCTACATTGACGACATGGCTAACGACGTGGGTGTCAACATGAACGCAAATCCTCCTGCAGCACCATATGCAATCTTCTCCTATCTACTTCAGTCTTGGTTACAGTTTCTTGTACTAGCTTTTCAAATAGATGTGATCTGTTTACTTGGTTAGATGTGATTTGTTTGTCAATTCTTCTAGTATGCATGATTAGGTTAATTCCTACAATTATGGTCATACTTTATTATTGTTTATTTTGGATTAAACTCTACAGTAATTTGCTTATATGCTTAACAATCCAAAAACCTGATTATAGGCAACTGGATTCAACTGGTTTAGCCGCATCTACAAGGCCGCCTCCCTTTGATGGTGTCCAATATAAGGGATGATGCACGAGAGCAGTTCTATGGTTAAAGAACCTAGGTTGCTATAGCGCCACTCTTGGCAATAATGAGGGAGACCTTTCTCCTACTCACGAGGAAGCGTTTTAGAAAGTCGACACTATTTTTATTAGGGCTTTGTTCAACATTCTTGGTGACAACATTGTTGACACCTATATGTCATTTGATAATGGCAAGGATGCATGGGATGCACTCGACGCCAAGTTTGATGTTTCAGATGCTCGCAGTGAATTGTATAACATGGAGCAACTCTATGACAACAAGATGATTGCTGCCGTCACATTGTAGACCAGGCCCACGAGATACAGTCCCTTGCAAGATAATTTTTGAGCAGTTCACGTGTACCTTACCAGACAAGTTCATGGCCGGTGGCATTATTGCCAAGCTTCCTCCTGCGTGGTGGAACTTTGATAATTCTCTGAAACGTAAGAGACATGAGTTTTCTGTTTCGGATCTCATTGGATCTCTTCATGTTGAAGAAAAAGCGAGAGCAAAAGATACATGTGCTCGAGGTTTTTATGGAAGTTCTAGCGCACATGTGGTGCAGAAATATAACTTCCAGTCCCACAAGTCCAAGAATAAGAACAAGTTTGATGGCAAGGGAAAGTTTGATGGCAAGAACAAGGCCTCGCAGACTATGAACTTCAAGAAGAAGACTGAGTATAAGAAGAAAGGATCTTGTCATATCTGTGGTGATCCTAATCATTGGAATCATAGCTGTCCTAATCGCTTTGATAAGCGTTCACATGGAAACAGTGGCAAGTACTCTAATGTTGTTGTTGGTGATACAAATATGTAGGATGTTGGGTATGGTATATTTTGTACTATCCTTTTAGTTTGTCATTCACCTGAATGGTGGATAGTCAATGGTGTCAATATACATGTATGTGCTGATATTTTCATGTTTTCTTCTTATCAAGTCGCACGGACTGGCTCCATGCTGATGGAAAACAGCTCACGTGCTTCTGTTCAAGGTGTTGGTATGGTAAATCTAAAGTATACTTCGGGAAATACCATATAGATGAAGAATGTGCTGCACATCCCCTCCATCAATATAAATCTCGTCGGCGTTCCTTGCATAAAAGGCCATGATTTCAGTTTTGGACCATTTTCCCTTTGTCCATTTGACCCATTCTTACGTTCAAGTTTAGATTTGGCTTTGGCAGGGTCCTTCCAAAATTTCCTTGCATAAAATTTCATGTACTTTCCATGCTCCCTCTTGACATCCTCAGGACAGTCCATAGAAACAATGTCACCATCTTCTTGCTCAATAATAATTGCCTTTAAAGCCACATTTACCACTTTTTGCATTCCAATAGCTCGTGCCTGAGCATCTTTGGCGTTCTTGGCAGCAACTTTGAATGCGGCCATTTCTTGCATGACTTTATGGGAAGTCATTTGGTGACAGTTGTGTCTTTCTTGAAGGCTCTTCAAGTCCATGGTCTCAAATGGCATAAGAGCACTCACATACTTCATCTTGATCCAAGCATCATCAACATGTGTAGCCCCATGATTTATAAATGTGGTGGCAATGAACTTGAGTCTTCTATACATGTCTTCGTGGTCCTCATCATCCATCATGTAGAATCCTTCCGCTTGGTTGCTTAGAGCATCATACATGTTTATTCTCATGCTCTCATTCCCAATGAATAATTCGGTGAGGGCATCCAAAGGTTCCTTAGCGGTGCTGGGCTGTTCAATATGTGGCATGTCCTTGGGATCCACACCGATTTGAATCATGTGTAGAGCCGTTGCATTGAGTTGGCTGTCCACAACCTCTCTTCTTGTCAAGTTGTTTGGATATCCAACATGAAGACCATTTTCTATTATCTTCCATAACTCAATGGTCGAGCTACACACATCAGACTTCATCAAAAATTGCCATTGATTAAAAGGAGATGTAGTAAGCTTGAGTGGATCACCCCTATTGTTTATATGAGGGTGAGGGATAGGTGGATCAGGTGAGTATAAGTGAGGAACTTCACTATACTCCTCCTTACCACTCCCATTTTTGGAGGAGGAGATTTTTCTATTATCTTCACCCTCCAACCCGTCTTCTTCGGAGTTAGCGTTAGCTTTTTTCCTTAGAAGGAGTGGCGGCCTTAGAGGTGGATGGAGGAGGGGTTGTGGGTAGAGAGAGACGCACTATCATTTCACGCATCTCTTCCATTTTGGTCTCTAAGGATTTAAGAAAGGTTGTTTCCAACGTCTTGAGATCATCCATTGTGACCTTGTCCATAGACTCACTACCACCATCCCTAGTACCCATACTCCCTTAGGTGGTAAATCCCAAATACCAATTGAAATGGATCGTATGGGAACCTAGAGGGAGATGAATAGGTGCTACTTCAAATTTTAATTCTTTTTCAATTTTAGGCTTGACACAAAGGTAAATTCTCTAGATATGCAACCACGAAGAATTTCCCTATATGTAAACCTAACTACTAAGCAAGTAAAAGCAAGGAATGAGGTAATCTTAGCGAAGCACGTGGAGACACAGGATTTGTTTGACCGCAGTTCCTTCCTTGTTAAGGGAAGTACGTCTACGATGGAGGGGTGGGCGATACTAAGACCACCACGCCACAATAGGCCTCACCCTGTTCTTCGATGGATCTCGCCACCAAAGGCCTGGTTCACCTTTCCACTATTGGTACCCTCCGAGGCGGAACCGGTGCTTCACAATACTAGAGGGGCACACATCCACAACTGAATTGAAGGATCCCGCGATGACAACAAGATTCCACAAGAATAAGTATAATCAATAACCGAAAATGAGATCTAGATATTTGTAGAAAAATACTAGATCAAGAATCCTCCAAGTAAATGGAGGGGAAGTGAAGCGCTTGATTGGTGCCGATGAAGATCGAAGCCTCCTCCTTCAATTCCCCAAAGATCGGAGTCTTAAGGTGGATGAGAGTGGAGATCTCAGTTTGGGACTTGATGAACAGTACAACAATTTTTCGAATGAATCAAGAGATATGACAAGGAAGCAATTGGGGTATTTAAGGGTATTTAAACCCCCTGTCAAAAATCAGCCGTTGGAGAATTTGGGGCCGGATTATTCGGCCTAAGTGGGACCGGATTATGCGGCCGGGGCAAAACTCCTCCCCGGAATCAGATTTTCTGGGAGAAAATCCCCCGTACCGCGTGACGCGCCTTGGCTTCCTTTGGAAAAATTCCTTGGGGGCGGATTATCCGGCCCGAGGGACAATCCGTGGGAAAGTCCACCCCCTACTGCACGACGCGCCTTGTCCAACTTTGTCGATCGAGCCTAGGGTGGATAATCCGCCCCTTGGAAGGGGCGGATAATCCCCCCCCCCCCCAAACTCTGTTTGACTGCTTTTTGAATGGACAAATATCTGCAACACTCAACACACATTAAATAATCCTTGTTATTGTTATCTAACACACAAAGCACTAGAGATTATGAAATGGTCTTTCACCCTGGTTCGTGCTCTCCTGCCTTGCAGGATCCATCTCTGTGCTCTCTTGCTGTGCAGGATCCATCTCCATGTCGGATCCGCTTCACATCCATCGTTGTAGACGTGCATCCAATGACCGGTTCACACTTTTCGCTTCCATCCTACTGACCACGCCAGGACAGGTTACAACGGGAAGCAGAGTGGGTAGGGAGGGGACATCGTTGAGGACGACCGACAGAGGCCAAAGGGGAGGTCGGGAGGTCAGCATATGTGTGTGGCGGTGCCACGACGAAATTATGTGTTGGCGGGAGGGACCAGAGAAGTTCAACGGAGCGGGAGAGGGATAAAATATGAAAAATTGCACAATAATAGGGGCTTGGATCCTCAAACCTAGGATCTGTGTCGTCGACAGCTGAGGTTGCGGGCCCTGCTCATTAGAATAATTGTCAATTTAACCACTACGATGATTGGACCACATGTAAAAAATCAAGTCAACCGAACGACAAGTTAGCCAGAGTCCGCATCTAACAGAACCAGTAGTAGAGACGACCGGTGGCATTTCTCCAATTATCCGATTCATGGTGGCACAAATGTCAATTATCACAGCCTAGTGTTGTGTGATGGCCGCATCCCCCCTGAGTAACCAAGAAGTGCCAGCAATGTAGTATTCCTTTGCAGTGTACGTTTTGTATAATACGGAAGTAAACAAGAGTAGATGGAATGTGTATGTATAGTGAAAGTGTGCTCGTGACCCCGGGGCCAGGCCGAGTCGCTCCACAGGCATGTGAACCAATTGGCCACTGCCGGCAATCACACTCACGATCACGGCCCCTCGTCCACTACCGTCTCCGCCCGTCCGTTTGCGCCCATCTCCGACTCCCGTGCGCAACCAATCATGCCACGCATCGCCACTCCCACTCACGAGCGCCCAGTCCGCGCTTCAATTCCATAATTCCATTCCATTGCGGCCCAACCCGGCTCGGCCGGCACTATAAGTACCGGCCTGTGCCCACCGCCGGCCGGCACATCATCAAGGCATCAATTCAGATAGCTTGCGAGCCATGGCATCCTCTTCTTCCTCCTCCGTTGCCGTCGCGGCTGCTCTGCTCCTCTGCATCCTCGCCGCCCACGGCCCCGGCTGCCACGCCAAGCGCAGCAGCAAGCCCCACCACTCTCCGCCGCACGCACACACCCACCCGCCGCCGCACGCGGCTCCGCCAATGCCTTCCCCGAAAGCCGACCCACCACCGCCCTACTCGCAGGCCCCTCCGACTATTCCTCCCCCGCCGGCCACCAGCCCGCCGCCCTGCACGTCGACCCCTCCCCCTGCCCCGGTCGTCGCCTACCCACCGCCCTCCTACGTGACCCCTTCGCCTCCTGCACCCGACGCCGGCTGGCTTGACGCCCGGGCCACCTGGTACGGCGCGCCCACCGGCGCCGGGCCCGACGACGACGGCGGCGCCTGCGGGTTCAAGAACGTCAGCCTGCCGCCCTTCTCCGCCATGATCTCCTGCGGCAACGAGCCGCTCTTCAGGGACGGCAAGGGCTGCGGCTCATGCTACCAGGTACGTACGACGCAATTACTTGCGACAGAGCATGCAGAGTAAGCTGCGTCCATGTCGTTTCTTTCTTACAAAAAATGCAATGCAGATCCGGTGCGTGGCCCAGAGCCACCCGGCGTGCTCGGGCGTGCCGGAGACGGTGATCATCACGGACATGAACTACTACCCGGTCTCCCGCTACCACTTCGACCTCAGCGGCACCGCCTTCGGCGCCATGGCGCTGCCCGGCCGCAACGACCAGCTCCGACACGCCGGGATCATCGACATGCAGTTCAAGAGGTAGCACCACAATTCCACAACACCTACTCTACTATACATTCGATCATCAGAAAAGATAATCCACAACAACTACTAATACCGGCCGGTCGCCGTCATGGAATCCCCACCATCTTAATCTTATCTCCACTACCGGCCGTGTGCGCATGACATCCATCGGTAGCTTTTAGCTCCGTCTCAGCCGTCCGTTGCTTACTCTGCAACGCCCGGCCGCTAGCTTCCGCATGCCGCATGCGCAAGCTACGGAACAAAAGCTTGCTAGATGGGGAAACATCACCGCCAACACAGCCATTTTTTTGCCTTGTCTCGTCGTGCCAACAAACTTTTTAAACGACGGCGACGACAATGCCCAGGTTAAAACGGCATGGCGTGCACGGGGACCAAAAAGATTCTACTTTGCGACGTATACGTGTCAATTTTCTTTCTCGATTAGCGCAACGCAACAAACCGGCATCGGCGTCGGCATTTATGTAGGTAGCTTTTCATGTTCTTGGTCGCTAGTATATATCTGGCGCCGCCCGTGACATCCAGCAATGTAACATAGCATTGTGTGCCATTGCCACACACAAGAGATTGTATCATATCCATGGCGATCGAGCAATACCGTATCTCAGACGACACGACAGGGCCGATCGGCACGTACACTGACTGACTGATCGACATACATTGCTGAATGGATTTGCAGGGTGCCGTGCCAGTACCCGGGGCTGACGGTGACGTTCCACGTGCAGCACGGGTCGAACCCGTACTACCTGGCGATCCTGGTGGAGTACGAGAACGGCGACGGCGACGTCGACCAGGTGGACATCATGGAGTCGCGTCCGGACCCCGCCGCTGGAACCGACGACGGGATGGCGTCGACGGGGGAGTGGGTGCCGATGAAGGAGTCGTGGGGCTCCATCTGGAGGATGGACTCCCGGCGGCCGTTGCAGGGGCCCTTCTCGCTGCGCATCACCAACGAGTCAGGGCAGACGCTCGTCGCCGACCAGGTCATCCCCGCCGACTGGGAGCCCAACCAAATCTACAGCTCCATCATCCAGTTCGACTGATTATCAGATTAGGATGATGATGATGGTCATATATACGTCCAGATTATATTGTTGGTGAGGATGATGATGATGTTAGTGCCTGTCTTAGCAGCAGAGCAGGGTGAGACGTCGCCTGTGACGTCCGTCCAGTGTCGTCGCCGTCGATCGTGTACTCGTACGTGTATATCTCCTATGCCGTGTGCTAGCTATACGTCAATCAATACAAGTATCGCTGTCCGTATCTATACATATGTGACCATCTCTGCCTACATTCTCTTGTTGATTAAATTAAATATCCAGGTAGATTTCTACCTACATTCTCTTCTCCGTAGTACTCCTATATACCTTTGCCGGTCAATTTGAAGAATTAACTTTTGATATAGTATATTCCTGGGACACTCGAGATGCATGCATGCATGCAGGGGCTGAGCTAGCTAGCTTGCTGTCGATCACGGCGGCAGATGGAACAAAAGGTCTCGGGCGCGCCCGTGCCTGCTTGCTGTGACGCTTTGGTCTTTAGCGTTGGTGTGCTCGGTTGGAAGGATGCATGCGCGCGATCCATCCATCTTTTGCCCCCATGCGATCTACTATCCATCTTGCGTCTCCTCACGGGCGTTTGGCCTTTCTAACGCCCCAACGCTCAACTGTTTCAACCGTGAACACTCATCAGTAGTACGTACACCATGTATATATGCTAGCTACAAGGCGCAAATCCAACATGAAATCAGTACACCATGTATTCTTGAAATTAATGTATAGTCTTCATCGGAAAAATATCGATAAATGAAATCCAAAAGGAATGCAATTTTTGGACTGGGTTTTTCTTAAGAACCAGAGGAAAGAAGATAGAAAAGGCTTGCCGAAAGGAATTTTTACACAAACAAGTCGATAGGAAAAAATAATTAGCACCACAGTACGAAACACAAAAAAAAAAATCAGTGACACAGAACACGTTAAACGCGCAAAGATTTTCTTGACGACCTTAAAAAGATAGAAAAAATGAGTGCAAGACAAATAATAAAAACGTACATATGCATTAACCAAATATTTCATTTCGTAAATGTGCAGCTACAGTATATTTAAAGTGCATACGACCAAATGAAGTTTTAAAATTAAAATAAATTATCAAAATGTATCTAGTAAATAATTTAATTATCCTGTTTTAGTACACATGTTGCACATTAAAAAAACACAAGTTACACATTTTAGAAAACGACCCGTGAATTATTTTGAAACCCCAAGGGAAAAAGAAATTGTTGCAAGCATTGTGAACACAATTGCCATCCATGTTTATTGAGACTGAAATCACAACGAACAAACAAACAAACAAACAAACAAACAAATAAAGAAAAAAATTGACCAGCGAGAAAGTAAAATCAAGTCAACGGATCTCCAACAAATCTTTTTTTTTTTGGAAAGCCGCCTGCCAACTAGTACTTGAGAAGCTGAATTGCGCACTAACTTTTGGGGTGAGCCGCCTTTGGCGATTGGCGCTCTCAAACAACAAACGGACAGTTATCTTGTACTACTGTAATTGTGGCTAAAGTTAGTGCACATTGCTATACCAATACCAGGCATGAGTAGTCTCTGTCTTTGAATTGTGCCGCACAATTCATGTACATGAGTACGTCCTCTCAATCGCTTACCTTTCCCACATCTTCTTATAGAAAATCAACTTTGTTATCTTGCACTACCCCGGCCCACTAGCTAGCAGTCACATATATGCTAGCTACCGCCACCTTTTAGGCAAAAAAAACCGCACTACACAAGTCATAGCCATTGAAATATCCTACTGTACTACCCTTAAATAATAAATCCTACTGCACAATATTTCAATATTTTGGTCCAAAAAATTGAAATATTTGTCGTGAAATATATACTTTAGATATTTAGAACATCCTAACTCAAAAGGATTGGACGCCAACTTGCTCCCCGAATGAGAAAGAGGATCGGAAGTGCATCCGTGACATTCTTCATGTCAGTGATCGTGATTGCAGTGCACGCCAAGGATATTGCGCCGCTTTTTCCTTCTGAAGTGCCCGTACCATTTGAGCAGCTGCTTACTGTATCACTTCCACACCATGATAGTTGGCACTAGCATACATCCATGCATTACTGTGTAGTGCCATGCATTGTGGGCGATCGCAACTTATAGATAGATCCATTAGTACTCCTTTCATCACAAATTAGATGTTTCGAATTTGTGTAGATAATCTCGACGAATCTTTGGTATCTAATTTGAGACGAAGAAAATACTTCCTCCGTGTCAAAATATAAGAAGTTAAAATAACCCACCCACAATATAATTTCTACAACGTTAACGAAAATTTCCGGCCGGCTACGTCGGTGTCGAATCATGCACGCGCGCCCGTCTGTCACGGACTATTGTACCGGCCGGCCCGATAATTGACAAGTTGGCGAATGTCCCGTGCGTGCAAAATCCAAAGGTGTTTTGCTGATCTAGTAGCACTGTTTGGTCACTGTCAGCTTGGAATCTCCGAACCAACCCGTGACGCGATGCTTGGTTTAGTTTGGACACATAAATTCACTCGATTGAGATGATCTGGCATCCAAAATTGGAAGAGTGTTTTAACGTAGTAATTCCTTGGTTTTAAAATATAAGATGTTTTAGTCCATTGCTAAAGCACGTGTATCAAGACTGTTGAGATAGTGTGTTGTACTTTGTATAGGTCTTCTTATACCCTTAGAATTGTACCTGTATTCATCTATATATATGAGACAGCGGGTCCTATTGCAGCTGTGCATCCTCCCACAATTACTCTACATGGTATCAGTCTAACCCCGATCCCCAAACCCCTGGGGCGGAGCTGGATGGAGCCCAAGACGGGTGCTAAATAGACTTAATGATGCTAATTATCTATATTTTTTATATTTTTAGTCTTGAAAATTAGCACTATTCTTTGCAGTGCAGCCGCCCGGCCGGTGCTACGGCACCGGTAGCACCATGCCCGGATCCGCCCCTGCCAAACCCTAGCCGCTGCCTCCCTCCTCCCCCATACCCTAGCCTCCGCCGGCCGCTTCTGCCACCACGCCCACCACTTCCGCCCCTCCCCTACCCCTACCATGGCCGATCTCTCCTCCTCCAGCAACCCCTTCAACTCCTCCGTCTCCGGGAGCAGCAACCCCTTCGTCGGGCCCTTCGCTGTCGTCATCCGCGACGTCCCCATCCTCGAGCGCGTGCCGGTGAAGCTCTCTCAAACCGCCGCCAATTTCTTCCCGTGGAAGACGTACTTCGGCCTACTCTTCCGCGAGTATGATCTCTGTAGGGGTTCGTAGCATGGAAAACAAAAATTTTCTATCGCATACAAACAAACAAGCCAAGATCTATCTACTAGATTGTAGCAACGAGTCGATGGAATAACTTACCCTCGAAGATTCCAAAGCGGTTAACGAGAGCAGATTCTCGTGGGTGATGTAGTCGTACTCTTTCCGATCTCAAGATCGCGTAGACGATCCTTCCAGCGCCACGTTTCAGCAGCGCTCCCGCAGTCGGTCACACGTTCGGTACTCGACAAAGACCTTCCTCTCCCTTGTTCCAGCAGGCAGCGGAGGTTGTAGCACTCTCCTCGCGATTCCGGCAGCACAACGGCGTGGTACCGGAGGTAGAGGGGAGATCCCGCAGGGCTTCGCCTTAAGCCGGTGCGAGTATGGTGGAGCTTATGAGAGAGGCTATTAGTGGTCTAGTAATTAGACACACCAATTAGAAGGCTCTAAACCAATTAGAAGGCTCTAAACCGAAATAGCTCTAAACCGGGGTTTAGGTCTAGGGTTTTGTTTAGAGGATAGGAACTAGTGTGTCTAGGAGGGGAGCCCTGCCCCTCCTTATATAGGTGGGAGGGCTGGCCGGCCAAGGGGAGGGAGGGGAGTCCCTCCCCAACTCGGCTTGGTGGGGCGCCGGCTTGGGGAGGAGGACTCCCTCCCCAACTCGGTTTCCTCCTCTCCTCCCACTTCCCAAAATTGCCGTTTGACTTTCAAACTGGCCGTTTGACTTTTCAATTTAGGATTTAAATAAATCCTTTATTTTGGGCAGCGAAGACACCTAGTACATGATGCAATCATTCCAACTTACAATGACACATTCATGTACCCTTCCCCCCTCCGGAGTGCCGGACATTCCGGGACCTTCTAGAATGTTCCCGATGAAAACACCGGAACCATTCCCCAACTCCGAAACGGGACTTTCCTTATATGAATCTTATTCTCCGGACCATTCCGGATCACCTCGTGATATCCCGGATCCCATCCGAGACTCCGAACAACATTCGGTCTCTTTCTCATAATACCATAACTACTCAAACAACGTCGAATCCTTAAGTGTGTCTCCCTACGGTTCGTGAATTATGCGGACATGATCGAGACACTTCTCCGATCAATAACCAATAGAGGAATCTGGAAATTCATATGGCTCCCACATATTTCTACGATTACTTTGCGATCGAATGAACCACTTACATACGATACCAATTTCCCTTTGTCTCACGATATTTTACTTATCCGAGGTTATGATCGTCGGTATCTCTGCATACCTAGTTCAACCTCGTTACTGATAAGTACTCTTTTCTCGTTCCCGTGATATGTGATCCCTTGTGACCCAGTCACATGCTTGCAAGCTAATTGGATGACATTTCACCGAGAGGGCCCAGAGAATATCTATCCGTCATATGGATGGACAAATCCCACTCTTGATCCATGTGTTTCAACCAATACTTTCCGAACACTCAATGCCACCTTTATAGCCACCCTGTTACGGTGTGGTGTTTGATGACATCAAAGCATCCATCCGGTAAAGGTGATATGCATGATCTCATGGTCGAAGGAATTAGATAACTATGTATCAGAAAGCATATAGCAATTGAACTATTAAAATGACTTGATCTTTATGCTACGCTTAACTATAGGAGTATGTCCACCATATCATTCTCCTAACGATATGATCTTGTTGTTAATAACATCTCAATGTTCATGATAGGGAAACCACAATCATCTATTAACCAACAAGCTAGTTTAACAAGAGGCTTTACTAGGGACTCTTATTTTAGTTTACAAATCACACAAGTATTAATGTTTCCGGTTAATACAATTATAGCATGGTATGTAAACATTTATCATAAGTGTGAAGATATGATAATAACCACTTTATTATTGCCTCTTGGGCATATCTCCAACAGTCTCCCACTTGCACTAGAGTCAATAATCTAGTTTCAAACCTTTGTGTATTCAACACCTATGGCTTTCCGGTGTTTGTATATACACGATTGCTAGTGGTCAACTGATCTCCGGATCTGACACTTCCAGGTCCGTGTGTAATTGCATGTCTTTGCGTCTCTACGCATCACTCATTCTCTAATGAGATGGCTTTGTATAATTTGGTCTTTCGGTGTGACCTTTAGTTCTTTGGGGTTAAAACATGTTGATAATATTGTCGCACAATATATCTTCATAGTATTATCCCGTTGTGAACTACACCTAGTTTGATAACAAACTACTTGACACAAATGCCCTCTTTTGCTGCTATAATAGCAGTCATATACTTAGCCTTTTGTTGAAGTATCTGTCACAATGTCTTAACTTTGGAACTCATCCAAATCCATTATGGAACTCACTTTCCATTATATTGTGCCACCCTTAATTTAGATTGAGATAAACTTAATTTGTACTCTGTGACAAAATTAGTATCAATGTAGTACTTTTACAAAGAACTAACCATCTATTTGTCACTTCTACAAATAATATACTCTTAGTTCTTCCAAAAGATCATAAGAATATCCTTACTATCGTCCAATGATCATCTTATGAATCATTCTGGTATATGCTCATAACTTTTAGAGCATAGGACATATCTGGATTTGTACATACCACAGTATGATTGATATAAACACTCTTTGTGATTTCATACATCAAGTATCAATCTATACTTGAATCTTTGTTTCACTTACCAAATGTCAATACACTTGAATATATCATCAACATTGAACTCTTTCAATCCTTTCTGTGCGACAAGAACCTTTTTCTTGTAGTTTCTATATTGAATTCATTCAATATCTCATTTATGTACTTCTGGCACAACCATATTAGCATCTATTGATGCCAAATATTTGGGTTTTGCCTAAGTCTTTCATCAGGATGAAATTCTTAATATGTGTTAATAAAAGATACATCATTTCTAATCAACAATATGTCCCCCACATAATGTATTAGAAATATGTTTTTAGCGCTCCCACTTAATTTCTTGCAAATGCAAGCATCTTCATTGTCTCCGATGAAATTAAACTCTTTTAACAGTTTCATCATAGTGAAGATTCCAACTCCGCTATGCTTACTTCATCCATTGAAGTTTGCATATGCTTTTAGCATCCCTTGAATTAACAAAACCCTTTGGACCATGTCATGCACACGTCCTAGGTAACAATTCTATTAGAAGAACTTGTTTTGTTTATTCAACTACCACATAACAAAATTATATGTAGTGGTTGCTACATTAATCCGTCTAGACTAAATATCGCCATGAAAGATCAAATCTTGTCACAGCCAATCTTTGAACATTGTTGTGAACTCTTTCCCAACATGTCGACTATTTCATAGATGTGAAACATCCATGTCTACTTCTTTATAGATCCAAACACAACTGTAAGGTCTTACACCTTTCTCGAGGGTCCTTCAAGTTCAAAACTTGATTTCTCGTGTATGGAACTATCACGGATTTTATGGCTTCAAGCCATTTTACGGAGTCAGGGCCCATCATCGCTTCTCTGCATGTAGTCGGTTCATTATTCTCAAATAATGATTCAACCCTCAAATCTTGGTATTTGATTGTTTACCCGATCTACTTGTTTCAATAGGAACTTGGATCTCCGTGACCACAACCTTTGAGGTACGTGAGCCATGAGCATTGTTGCCGCCTCCGGAACACTTTTCGGCGCTGCGCAACTCTGCACATACAGCTAAGGTTCTTTTAACCTTATCAAAGTTTCTATTGTCCTCCCACTTAACTTTTCACGAAAAATTCCTTCTCAAAGAAACTTGACGTTTTAAGTGACAAACACTTTTGTCTCCAATGTTATGGAGGAGTACTTAACAGTTATTCGAAATAACATACAGAGACAGGTTCATCCGACTTTGGTTGCAAACATCTTTCTTATGCATAGCATACCAATGTTTAAGAAAGGACAACTTGGGTTTTATCCCAATCATAACCTTATATGGTGTCATTTCAACGGATTATGATGGAGCTCTTTTCAGTGGAAAAACGGTAATCTCTAAAGCTTTTAATCTTTAAAATACAATGGCAGTTTTATGAATTACACCTTTCGATCTTACCATGTCAAACAAGGTTTAATTACATATCTCGAACGCTCCATACTCTTATGGTGTTTCGGGAAAATGCAAATCCACGGAACGATTCCTTAAATCTTAGGTATTATGCTAAACTTGTAACTCAAATATCTTCCTTTATGATCTTATCATAAACTATTTATATTCTTGTTACAATGATCTTGCACTTCATCTTGAAAGTCTTTGAACTTTTCAAGTGTTTCATACTTTATCCTTATTAAGTAAATATTTATATATTCACTCAAATTTTCGGAGAAAGCATATGAAGTTGAAATCCATCGCTCTTGACTACACATAACGGGCTTCGTACAACAATATGTACAAGTTCCAATAAGCTAGTCATTCGTTCCCTTTTGGCCTATGAACGAAGTTTTAATTATCTCTAGGAAAGTTTCACAAGCGTTATTTGATCAAAATCAAAAGACTCCAAAATTCCATCCACATGGAATTTCTTCATGTTTTCTTTCCAATATAATTTAAACGGCGATGTCACTTCCTAAGTGATCTTTCAATCAATTTGTCTTTCGACATTTTAGCACTAGTTTTATGGATGTGATTTCTCCAACGAGATTTGTGAATCATCCATCTTTTATGGATTACGGCAATTATTTGAACAACCCTTTTGTTCTCATAATACCTGATAAAACAAATCTTTGAAGGCAAGCTTTGATGTTTAACGAGCAACACAATAACCCTTTATTTGTTCTCGATGAACATCATCACATATTCTTTTGCTAGTTACTTAGGCCATTGTAGTTCATGAATTGTGTTGTTTCGTATGACGATTCACACCAACAAATTCAGTATCAAATACTTGAGAACCACATTGTTTAATAAGCAAAGAATATAGCCATAACATGTATATCATCTATATACTTAAGCTGAACAATTCTAGTCTTTCGTTTTCTGCCATATACTTATGAGATTCTCTTTCAGTATTTCCTTTTCTGTTTGAAAGAATCTATCAACATCAATAGTGGAGTCATACATATGACACATAGTCCAAAGCGTGTATAATAAAATACCAATGTCTTTGGACTTGCACTTTGAAGTAGATCACCATCATCAAATGTTTGGTGTGCCTTCTAATTCCTTTCTTTAGTAATCTCTTGGTGTAGTAAACATTTTACCTACATCAAATATTCACCCTTATCATGGAATTATTCATGATCAAGCTACTTTTAGCTTATAACGGTGAATCGCGAGTATAATGTTGCTCTCCAAAACCTTTTGGAGGATTAAGACATCTAGTGTCTTCAACCTTTTGCAAATTCTCATCAAATATGAGAACATGACTTTTGCCATATTATACTCTATCATGTTGCAACCAAAACTTCGTTTTAGATATCACAATATCTTCCACACATCATGGTTTCTGAAACAACTCTTTCAGATCCTAGATAACCTTGATATTAAGACAATCCTTTGAATATCAAGAATCATGGAGACAAACACGATACTTATACACTAACACTTGGAATTGTCACTCTTGATTTAATACCAATTATTAAACTTCATGGAGTAACCGGAACTTACTGAAAGTTTGCAATAGGACTTTTAAACTTTAGATTAACACTTCAAAACAATACGATACCAGTTCGTAAAGTAACTAACCAGAATTCTATAGTTCTATCATCTCAATTATAACTAAGCGCAAGGTGGTAAACGGATGCCAATGACTACAACAACTATGCAAATTCACTTTGATTTAATTTATGATAAATTGAGTTCTAATTAATAATTAAATTAATCTATGTGAAATCCCACTCAAAACAATATCCCTCACATTGTTTTAGTGATCACACGAACCAAATCCCCCATATCAAAACCGATCATCACGAGAGTTGATATAGCTTCAATGGCGAACAATCGACATGTTCATCATATCTGCTATATGATTCATGCTTTACCTTTCGGCGATCCGTGTTCCTGAGGCCATGTCTGTACATGCTAGGCTCGTCAAGATCAAACCTTAGCTACCGCATAAGCAAATCTGGCTTGCTTACGTTGTATTCACCCGCGGAATCAAAGACACCCGATCATCACGTGGTGCTTCGAAGCAACAAGCTTTGGCAACGGTGCATACTAAGGGTGAACACTTTAGAACTTGAAATTTATGTGCATGAGGGATCATCTTATAATGCTACCGTCGTCTACTAAGCAATACAAGATGCATAAAGGATTAACATCACATGCAATTCATAATATGTGATATGATATGGCCTTTCTTCTTTGTGCTTCCGATCTCCATCTTCAAGCACGAACATGATCTCCATCATCATCGGCATAGCATCAAGGTCAATGACGCTTCTTCATGGTTGTCGTCCACCAGCTTCAACTATTACAACTATTTTGAATAGACACGCAGGTCTTAACAGAAATTAAAGACAACCATATGGCTCCTGCCGGTTGTCAACTTACAATAAGGAACATTGCATACATCAAATATAATCACAATCATGGCCATATCACATCACTGCACACCCCTGCAAAACAAAGTTAGACGCTTCTACTTTCTTTGCATATTTTACGTGGTTTGGGGCTTTCCATAAGTGTCGTTCTAACCTACGAACAAGAACCACAACATTGAAACTAGCATTGTTGATTACCCGTTGTAAATTGGATCTTTACTATGCTAGGAGAAACAGGCACCCGCAAAGCCACTTATGCAATACAAGTTGCATGTCAAGCGTGGAGCAAGTCTCATGAACGATGTCATGTAAGGTTAGCCCGGGCCGCTTCATCCCAACATACCGCAAGATGCAAAGTACACAAGAAGCAATCGACAATAAAAGCATCAACGCCCACAATGACCATTGTGTTCTACTCGTGCAACAGATCTACATATAGACACGGCTCTGATACCACTGTAGGGGTTCGTAGCATGGAAAACAAAAATTTTCTATCGCATACAAACAAACAAGCCAAGATCTATCTACTAGATTGTAGCAACGAGTCGATGGAATAACTTACCCTCGAAGATTCCAAAGCGGTTAACGAGAGCAGATTCTCGTGGGTGATGTAGTCGTACTCTTTCCGATCTCAAGATCGCGTAGACGATCCTTCCAGCGCCACGTTTCAGCAGCGCTCCCGCAGTCGGTCACACGTTCGGTACTCGACAAAGACCTTCCTCTCCCTTGTTCCAGCAGGCAGCGGAGGTTGTAGCACTCTCCTCGCGATTCCGGCAGCACAACGGCGTGGTACCGGAGGTAGAGGGGAGATCCCGCAGGGCTTCGCCTTAAGCCGGTGCGAGTATGGTGGAGCTTATGAGAGAGGCTATTAGTGGTCTAGTAATTAGACACACCAATTAGAAGGCTCTAAACCAATTAGAAGGCTCTAAACCGAAATAGCTCTAAACCGGGGTTTAGGTCTAGGGTTTTGTTTAGAGGATAGGAACTAGTGTGTCTAGGAGGGGAGCCCTGCCCCTCCTTATATAGGTGGGAGGGCTGGCCGGCCAAGGGGAGGGAGGGGAGTCCCTCCCCAACTCGGCTTGGTGGGGCGCCGGCTTGGGGAGGAGGACTCCCTCCCCAACTCGGTTTCCTCCTCTCCTCCCACTTCCCAAAATTGCCGTTTGACTTTCAAACTGGCCGTTTGACTTTTCAATTTAGGATTTAAATAAATCCTTTATTTTGGGCAGCGAAGACACCTAGTACATGATGCAATCATTCCAACTTACAATGACACATTCATGTACCCTTCCCCCCTCCGGAGTGCCGGACATTCCGGGACCTTCTAGAATGTTCCCGATGAAAACACCGGAACCATTCCCCAACTCCGAAACGGGACTTTCCTTATATGAATCTTATTCTCCGGACCATTCCGGATCACCTCGTGATATCCCGGATCCCATCCGAGACTCCGAACAACATTCGGTCTCTTTCTCATAATACCATAACTACTCAAACAACGTCGAATCCTTAAGTGTGTCTCCCTACGGTTCGTGAATTATGCGGACATGATCGAGACACTTCTCCGATCAATAACCAATAGAGGAATCTGGAAATTCATATGGCTCCCACATATTTCTACGATTACTTTGCGATCGAATGAACCACTTACATACGATACCAATTTCCCTTTGTCTCACGATATTTTACTTATCCGAGGTTATGATCGTCGGTATCTCTGCATACCTAGTTCAACCTCGTTACTGATAAGTACTCTTTTCTCGTTCCCGTGATATGTGATCCCTTGTGACCCAGTCACATGCTTGCAAGCTAATTGGATGACATTTCACCGAGAGGGCCCAGAGAATATCTATCCGTCATATGGATGGACAAATCCCACTCTTGATCCATGTGTTTCAACCAATACTTTCCGAACACTCAATGCCACCTTTATAGCCACCCTGTTACGGTGTGGTGTTTGATGACATCAAAGCATCCATCCGGTAAAGGTGATATGCATGATCTCATGGTCGAAGGAATTAGATAACTATGTATCAGAAAGCATATAGCAATTGAACTATTAAAATGACTTGATCTTTATGCTACGCTTAACTATAGGAGTATGTCCACCATATCATTCTCCTAACGATATGATCTTGTTGTTAATAACATCTCAATGTTCATGATAGGGAAACCACAATCATCTATTAACCAACAAGCTAGTTTAACAAGAGGCTTTACTAGGGACTCTTATTTTAGTTTACAAATCACACAAGTATTAATGTTTCCGGTTAATACAATTATAGCATGGTATGTAAACATTTATCATAAGTGTGAAGATATGATAATAACCACTTTATTATTGCCTCTTGGGCATATCTCCAACAATCTCCTCGACCACGTTGATCGCTCCATCGACCTCCTCGCCATGCCGCACGACCCCGACTGGTTGACGATCGACGCCACCATCATCCGATGGTTCTACTAGACCGTCTCTAGCGAGATCTTCCGCACCGTCTGGAGCAAGATCACCGGCCTCTTCACCGACAACAAGATCCAACGCGTCACGTTCCTCCAGCAGGAGTTCTTGGGCACTCCCCAAGCTGATCTCTCCCTCGACGACTAATGCCTCCGTCTCGAGTCCCTCACCGACAAACTCCGTGACTTGGAGTTTCCGATCGACGACAAGATCTTCCTCTCCATGCTGACGGCAGGGCCAGGCGAGGACCTCAGCAACGCCGCCTCCAACCTGACGCTGCTCACCACGCCGACCTTCGAGCAGGCCGTGGCGTATATCCGCCTTGAGGAGCGGCGGCTAAAGCATCTACGGGCCTGGGCGGTTCACACCGCCTTTGCCGACAACGTCTTCCGGGGCGCCCCTGCCCCTGCGCCTTCGGCCCCCAGCCTCCCGCACCGGCCCTGCCCCCGGGGTTCTATGCGCCCCAACCGCACGCACCTCCGCCTCCTGCCAACGGCGATGGCAATGACGGTGGCCGCCGTTGTCGCAAAGGTGGCAACGCCACCCCTCCCCAGCCTCGACCACCTCAGCAGGCCGCCCGACACCGTCGTGGATCACGGGTCACAACCCCTGGACCGGGGTTGTTCACGCCTATACGATGCCCGTGTCGTGCGCCCCTCACCCGACCATCTTGGGGCCGCACCCGGCCACCCACCAGGCGTTCATCGTGCCGCCTCAGTCCGCCACCGCGCCGGTCTACTCCGCGCCTCTGCCTCCCACCATCTACTACCCCGCGCCCCGTTGTCGGTCTCGTGGGACTCCGCACTGCTGACCGCTCTCCAGACCGCTCCCACCGTGGGCTCGTATGGCGGTGGTGGCGATTGGTTCATGGATATCGGTGCCTTCGCGCACATGGCCTCTCACCCCGGTAACCTCTCCACTTCTACTCCCACTTTGACTCCCTCTCGCATAATCGTTGGCAATGGTCATGCTCTTCCCATTACTCACACCGGCTCTGCCTCCTTTCCCTCCACCTCCACTTCTCTCTCCCTCAATAATGTTGTCGTTTATCCTAACTTGATCCAAAACCTTGTTTCTGTTCGTTCTCTCGCTCGTGATAATTCTGTGACTGTGAAATTTGACGCTTCTAGTTTTTTTGTTAAGGATGGTGGTACACGGATGCTTCTCCGTAGATGTGACAGTCCTAGCGATTTGTACCCTGTTCGGTCGTCCTCTCCCGGCACCAGTAGCCATCTCGCCCTCTCCGCCGGTGTCGACCTCTGGCACGCCCGCCTCGGCCATCCTAGCTCCACCTCCCTTCGTCAAATAATGCGAGGATTCTTTTTTTGTAATAAAACGGATGCTCATTCTTGTGAAGCATGTCGTCTAGGCAAACATGTTCGTCTTCAATTTAGTTCCTCCTCCATAGTTGAGTCTTTTCCGTTTCAACTTATTCATAGTGATGTTTGGACCTCGCATGTTCCGAGTAATTCTGGCTACACTTACTATCTTGTGATTTTGGATGATTACTTACACTTTGTATGGACTTTTCCTCTCCGCCATAAGTCCGACATTCCCTCCACTCTCACGTCCTACGTCTCCATCCAATTCGGTCGCCCCATCCACGCCTTACAAACCGACAACGGCAAAGAGTTTGACAACATCACCATCTGCACCCTTCTCGCCACTCATGGCACTATCTTTCGTCTCACGTGTCCATACACTTCTCAACAAAACGGTTGTGACGAACGCATCTTTCGTTCACTCAACGACTGCGTTCGCACTCTTTTGTTGCATGTGTACATGCCACCACGGTTCTGGCTGGATGCTCTCGCCACGGCTACTCTTCTAGTCAACATCCGCCCCTGTCGTTCTTGCTAGCAATACACATCGTACCATATCCTCTTTGGTGTGCCCCCCGCCTATGATGATCTTCGCATCTTCGGCTGCCGTTGCTACCCTAGCACCGCCGCCATCGCTGCACACAAGCTTGTGCCGCGCTCTCTGCCTTGCGTGTTTCTCGGCTACCCGGCCAACACCAAGGGATATCGCTGTTACGATCCCGTCTTTCATCACATCATCACCTCACGGCATGTTTACTTTGACGAGTTGATGTTTCCGTTTTAGCAGGGACTTTTGATGACACCAACGGTGCCCTCTGGCCCTCCTGAGGCCAGCCTTGCTCGCCGACGAGTGACCGCGGCGGCCCCGTCTGTGCCTGCCTCGCCTGGTCCCTCGGCTCACGGGCCCGTGTCGCCGCTCGGTTCGCCGCCTGTCGAGGACCCGTCTCCACCCAGGCTGGCAACTCCGCCCGCGTCGCCCTCCTCATCGTCATCGCCCAGCTCGGCATCCTCCTCGCCGGCCCCGCCTTCATCAGCTTCCTCGCCTGCTTCGGTCGCGCATGATGTGCCTGCCCCTCCCGCTCCGCCTGCGGGTGTCGTCACTCATGCGCGTGCGGGCATGCGCCGGCCGTCTACCCGCTACCTCGTCGACCCGTACGTCTGCACCGCCTCTACATCTGCAGCCTCGCTGGTGCCTACCTCTTTCCAGTTCGCCTTGTGCAACCCACAGTGGCACGCCGCGATGCAAGAGGAGTTCGACGCGCTGCAGCGCAACTGGACCTGGGAGCTGGTTCCTCGCCCCCTCGTGCCAACGTCATCACCGGCAAGTGGGTCTTCAAGCACAAGCTGGGTCCTGATGGCACTCTGGAGCGCTATAAGGCGCGTCGGGTGGTTCGCGGTTTTTGTCAACGCGCCGGCGTCGAATTCATGGATACGTTCACCCCGGTTGTCAAGCCGGGCACGATCCGCATCATCCTGCACCTCGCTGCCTCTCGTGCCTGGCCGGTGCATCAGATGGATGTCTCCAACACCTTCCTCCACGACCATCTCTCTGAGCAGGTGTACTGTCAGCATCCCATCGGTTTTGTCGATGCTGAGCATCCGGACCATGTGTGTGTGCTTTCTCGGTCCTTGTATGGACTGAAGCAGGCCCCGCGCGCCTGGTACCAGCGCATCGCCGCGTTTCTGCATCAGCTCGGATTCCGCTCCACATGCTCCGACGCATCGCTATTCGTCTATCGCTAAGGCAGCGACACCACCTATCTGCTGCTATATGTCGACGACATCATCCTGACGGCATGCACTGCTGGCCTCCTTCGACAGCTCACCGACTGCCTTCGTGCTGAGTTCGCACTCAAGGACATTGGCCCGCTGCACTACTTCCTCGGCATCAAGGTTATCCGGCGCGCGGATGGGTTCTTTCTTCATCAGCGAAAGTATGCTCATGAGCTTCTCGAGCGCGCTGGGATGCTTAATTGCAACCCCGCGCCTACTCCAGTCGACACGAAGGCCAAGCTTTTGGCCAGCGATGGGTCGCTGGCCTCTGACGTATCGTTCTACCGCTCCATCGTTGATGCTCTGCAGTATTTGACGCTGACACGCCCGGAGCTGCAGTATGCCGTGCAGCAGGTGTGCTTGAACATGCACGCACCTCGGGATGCTCACTGGACAGCAGTGAAGCAGATACTTCGCTACATCTGCGACACTATGGATCTCGGCCTCTCGCTGCACGCCTCGCGGTCGACAGACATCGTCGCCTACTCGGACGTGGACCGGGCTGGCTGCCCTGACACGCGTCTGTCCACCTCGGGCTACTGCATTTATCTCGGCTCGCCGCATGTCTCTTGTTCTTCCAAGCGACAACCCACCGTCTCTCGCTCGAGTGCCGAGGCCGAGTATCGAGCCGTGTCTAACGCCATGGCCGAGTGCACATGGCTTCGTCAGCTTCTCTCCGAGCTCTCTTGTCCTATCGACAAGGCCACAGTGGTGTTCTGTGACAACGTTTCGGCTATCTATCTCTCTGCCAACCCCGCACATCATCGCCACACCAAGCACATCGAGCTGGACATCCATTTTGTTCGTGAGCAGGTTGCCCTCGGTAACGTTCGAGTCTTCATGTACCGACCTCTCAGCAGTTTGCGGATATCATGACGAAGAGATTGCCGACGTCGACCTTCAACGAGTTTCACTCCAGTCTATGTGTCGGTGCCGACCCTTCGACTGCGCGCGCGGGGGGGGGGGGGGGGGGGGTGGGATACGTGTGTTGTACTCTGTATAGGTCTCCTTGTATCCTCGGGATTGTACCTGTATTCGTCTATATATATAAGACAGTCGGCACTATTGGAGCTGTACATCCTCCCACAATTACTCTACAAAGACGTCTTTCAGTGTTTAGGTTCAGCGTCGTTGTCTTAAAAAAGGTTGAAACATAATTTTGAACGTAGGTAAGAGTAGCACGTAATTCATTTAATTCCACCAAACTAACTTACTCTAACGCTACATAAAACTTGTGTCGGCTTGATGACCGATCGGTTAAGTGTCGGTGACATGTGCATGGCGGGCACGGCAGGCGATCTATATGCCAAACGTTTCATGAAGATTGAAGAAACAGGTTTGCAGATTGGATTCTGGAGCCGGACAGAACAGGCATGCCAGGCATGGACGGCATGTACAGCCGCGAGCGGACCACTGCAACTGGATCACCATTGATGCCGGCCGGCCAGCAGCCAAGGGCAGTTGGTAGTACACGTACCTAGCTAGCTATAGGAGAAGAGATAGCTTTGTCCGTGCGTGCATGGCGCTATCTATCTATCTCTAGGCAGGCAGGCAGGCCAGCACGCGTGCATGTGATGCAATTGCAACACTGCCTGGTCATGGTCAGCCACCGTTAGGTTGCTGCCGAAGGTCGTCGCTCTTACGTACCTGGTCCACGTACGCAGGACCATGCACCTGCTCACAGAACTAGCTAGATCTCGATGTACATGGTCTCACCTTCCATGCCAGCATATGCATCTTTATTTATTTTTTCTGAAATACACTTCATTAGTCAAGACATAATGGCCCAGTACAAAGAGTGGCATCTTGCATGCAACCCATGAAGACAAGGAAATTACAAATTTTGCCTCGATCCCCATCTGCTAGCAGTGCCCATCTTTTGCCGGACAGCAGCTCGCACCGCAAAGGCCAATCATGCCAATGTCTAACTAGGGAGAAAGCATGTAAAAAAACAGACAGGATTCACGTTTATCGCGCCTTGTACTCGCGCATTTACGGTTCGGGATATATAGTAGCTGCTAGAGTTGCTCTTAGCCAGCCCCATGGTTGAAATTTTCTAAAGGATTGTAGTCACTAAAACTATAATTTGGTAATGATTTATTCAAGTCTGCCTCCATCATGTCCATTTTGCCTCCCCTCAAGGTTAGAAGCTGGCTCCGTTCTTGAATAGACTAGCTAAAACCCCTCGAATGTTAGCACCGTCGGGGCGGTCCAAGGTTCATATGCATGGGCACGGTTTTCTAATATGGAAGGTTAGATTTGGATAATCGTATGATGATGCACAAGAAAAATGAAAGATTCATTTTGGAGAAAAGAAGTACTTTCGATCTATATTAGTATCGTCGTTGGATCGGATATATCTAGACATGTTTTAGTGTTAGATCCATCCATTTAGCGACAATCAATATAGATTGGAGAGATTACTACAAGGAAAAGATGATATGATGAGGCGTCTCCTTTCAAGAAAAAACATCTATCCATTATATAGGGTTATACGAAAAAAAAACATCCATAGTTTTTGTTTTTGTTTTTGAGGGCAACAAAACATCCATAGGAGCCCATGGCCTAACAAGATACAATGGTCCAGAACTAGCTACCGAGTACAGTCCAATAATTCAGAACAGAGGAATTGCTAATGGCATGGGCCGGGACACTGCGGGTACGTTTGCAACCCAGGCCTGGCTTGGTGTTTGCCGGGCTAGGCTTGGTGTTTGGCACCGAATAAATAATCTAGCTTTTGGGGGCCAACTAGCCAGAGTGGGCCAGAAAATTTGGCTCGCCTTCGACGGCAAGACCTAGCTAGGAGAGATGCATGCCGCCAATAGCCCAAGAGAGCGTAGTCCACCAATAGCCGACTGGTAGGACTGGTGCATACAGCGCGGGGAGCGGGGATTTTTTCAACTGCTTAACACTTTTTTTTACAATTAATACCATGATATATTCATAGTAGCATAAAATATATGGTAAAGATACATAGGCTATCTTTAACAATTATAAAATAAAGGCTAAAACAAACTAATAAAACTCTAAGGTCTTCAAACTCTTTCTTCTTTTAAGATATTATTTTGAACTTTTCTAAAGGCAGCCAAGAACTGACGGATACCAAACCACAATCTATAAATATCAATCAGGGTTCTCCCATAATTTTAATTTGATCCGCATTGCCAAGACTATATGCACGCGTACAACCATTAGAGTAATCAATCAACATCAGAAAGAGTACCAACACCAGTATTCTAGTAAAAAATAACCGAACAGCCTGATCGACGTTGTTGACGAACCAATAGTATGAACCGCCATTGTCAAGGACGTGGCAGCCAGGACAAATATTGCAAAGATAACCCTCACGACAACCATGAAAATAACTCCAAAATCAACTTGACGAAGTATGATCTTTTAGGAAGAAGATCTCGTCATTGAACGAAAGGCCAAAGATCAATTATTATAGACGATGTCATTATTACTAACGTAGAGGCCAAAAGATATGACTATCAAAACTCTAATATAATATCTCAAAACACTAATTTTACTGAAAGCTCCACCCATAGATCGGGTTCCCCACCCCTCCTGACACTGACGAGCCGACCGAAGGAAGGGGACCGATCTATGGAGGAGGCGGAGGCGAGGCAGCGGCTGAAAGCTTTCCTCTCTACTTCAACTATTTGGGCATACCGATTCATTATCGGCGTCTCACAATTGCTGAATGGAAACTTGTTGAGAAAAGACTACAAAAACATCTTAATAGTTGGAAAGGCAAATTGTTATTCCTTTGGTGGAAGACTAGTACTCATAAATTTAGTACACTAATTTGGTACTGTATATGATCTCGTTTTTTCAATTACCAAAAGGTTTCTTGAACAAAGTGGATTATTGCCGCTCGAAGGAGTACGGTGGACAGGGCATACATGATTTGCAAGTCAAAAACACCGCGCTTCTGGCCAAATGCTTTTTAAACTATTTACGGAAGATGGTGTATGGCAAACCATGTTATGGAGGAAATATGTCGGGTCCAAAGTTGTGTCTCAAGTGGTTTAGAAACCCGGTGATTCACATTTTTGGACGGGTCTTATGGCCATCAAAAAATATTTCTTCCGTTTTGGTGCTTTCAAGATTAAGGATGGATCATAGATTAGGTTTTCGAAAGATAAATGGTTTGGCCAAACTACACTTCGCGAACAATATCCAGCTCTATATTCGATTGTCAGACACAAAGGGGACACAATTTCCACAGTGATGGAAGAAAATCCTCCCAATGTATCTTTTAGAAGAAGTCTCGTTGGTTCTCGACTAGTATCCTGGAACAATCTACTATTACGATTATCCACGATACAATTGTCGGACGGTGTTGACGTGTTCAAATGGAAATTACAAGAAGGTGGTAAATTTTCTGTGGGTTCACTATATAGAGCTTTGGTTCAACCTGATATCCTGGTCGATGATAATAGTAAATTTGGAAGATAAAAATATTCCTTAAGACAAAGATATTTGCATGGTATCTACGTAAGCGTGTAATTCTAACAAAAGATAATCTTGCAAAGTGGAATTGGCATGGAAGTACACAATGCGTTTTTTTATCATCACGATGAGACAATTCGTTATTTATTCTTTCATTGCAAATTTGCTCGCTCTATATGATCATTCATCCAAATAGCTTCTTGTTTATCTCCTCCATGTTCAGTAACCAATGTTTTTGGTAATTGGCGGTATGAAATTGATGATAAGTATAGAACTTTGTTTAGGGTGGGAGCGCTTGTCATTATATGATCGCTATGACTTTGTAGAAATGACAAGAATTTTAATAATTTTGTGTCTTCTTCTCTGCAGGTTATTTATCGAGCCACGGCTATCCTCCGATCATGGACTCTTCTTCAACACATGGAGTTTCGCGACTTATTTGTGGTGGGTTGTACGCGATTGGAGGACACGGTGAGGGATATTTTCTCCCGACATGGATGGCCGCGTGATTTAAGAATTGATCTACCTTAGTTGTAGAAAAATTATTTTAATAGTTCTTTTTTGGTAATGCTTGTTTTCCTTTTTATTTTCTTGTTATATCGTTCGTGTGGCTATGTGCATCTTAGTTATATAGAGACCGGATGTAAACTTTAAACATTATAGTAATAAATGCGTCTATTTCCAAAAAACAATATCTATGAGGCAGCATGTCTTGCTAGAAGCCGCTGTGAACTACTCCCTCCATCCCAAGGCTTAAAGGCCTATATTTTTTTTGAAAAGTCAAACCAACTAAACTTTGACCAAACTTTTAGAAAAAACTATCAATAAACATGATATTTTGTAGACATCATATGAAAATATATTTCATTACCTATCTAATGATATTGATTATGTATTTTGCATATTAATATTTTTTTGTAAAAACTTGGTCAAACTTGACATAGTTTGACTTTTCAAAAAAAAATATAGACCTTCAGCCTTGGGATGGAGGTAGTATTAGTTGAGAGTGCGAGTCGGAACAAGTGGTGACTGGGTACGGGATGACCCGAACTGTGTCCAGTTCGCTGGTAACCTATAGGTAATAACACCAAATCATATGGATACCACTTTCGTCAGCTCTAATAGCATATCAACTGTCTAAGCGTTTCTACTCATCATACTTGATGAGCCGCGTGTCTGCCTATTGACTATATAGAGGATCACATGTGGTCAACTAACTGATCGTATAAGGGAAGGGTTTAAATGGAGATCAGTGGTGATTATGGTAGGACCAATTATACCACAATCAGATCCCACTAATTTAGGACCCGTATATGTTACAGAATCGCAACATATTTGGTTATTATACTTTTTTTTAAAAATGGGCGTCTTTATTAACATAAAATGTTTAATGATTACATCCGGCCTCTGTATAATTAAGATGCACACAGCCACACAAATGACAGAACTAGAAAATAAAAAGTATACACACATTACAAAAAGCACTGAAAATAATTTTCTTCAATCTAAGGTGGATCAATCCTCAAATCACGTGGCCATCCATGTCGGGAGAAAATATCTCTCGTCGTGTCCTCTAATCGTGTACATCCCTTCACAAATAAGTCGTGAAACTTCATGCGTTGGAGAATAGTCCATGATCAATGGATAGTCGTGGCTCGATAAATAACCTGCAGAGAAGAAGATACAGTATTGTTAAAAATCTTGTCATTTGTACAAAGTCATAACGACCATATAATGGCAAGCGCTCCAACCCTAAACAAAGATTTGTACTCATCAACAATTTCATGCAACCAATTACCAAAAACATTGGTTACTGAACATGGAGAAGATAAACCAGAAGCTATTTGGATGAATAACCATATAGAGCGAGCAAATTTGCAATGGAAGAATAAATGATGAATTATCTCATCATGATGACAAAAAACGCATTGAGTACTTCTATGCCAATTCCTTTTTGCAAGATTATCTTTTGTTAGAATTACACCTTTATGTAGATACCATGTAAATATATTCGTGGTATTTTTATTTTCCAAATTTTACTATTATCAGGTTGGACCAAAACTTTATATAGTGAGCCAATAAAAAATTTACCACTTTCTAGTAATTTTCATTTGAACACGTCAACACCGTCCGACAGTTGTATAGTGGATAATCGTAAAAGTAGATTGTTCCAAGATACTAGTCTAGGACTAATGAGACTTCTTCTAAAAGACACATTAGGAGGGTTGTGTTCCATTATTGTGAAAATTGTATCCCCGTTGTGTCTAACAAGGCAAAATTCTGAAACGAACCTTGATCTTGTTGACAAAGTCTAAAACAAACCCTCACCTCTAAATCCCTGATTTTTGAACCCTGATCTCTCCAATCCTAGTCTTCCCGGAGGCCTTTTTGTTTAACGTTGTTTTGCGCTGGGATTTTGTTGACGTGGTTGGGATTACGGGAACGGAGCTGGGTTTACTGGGATTTCATGGGCATTTCTTAGTCAAGTGGGATTGGGTGGGCTAGTCTAGCAAAGTAAATGGAGCCAGTTGTTTTGGCCCATAATCCAGGACGTCAACTACTTCGTTCCCGACATAGCGACACTTCTGACTTCCCAGACAGCTAGGCTCCTAGTCCTAGACTCCACAGTCTCGTAAGATGAGTTCTTGGTGGGGAACGAAATCAGATTCTCGACCGGCGACGTGCAAACAGGCGGGGGCGAACAGAGTAGAGGTGGCCGACGGAGGCTCGTCCAGTGCACCCTAATCACGCGGAGGCGGCGACCGCAGGAGAGGCAGCGGGCGGGGCATCGCCCGATGCACCATCACAAGCGAAGGCGGCTGTCGGAGAAGAGGCAGAGGCAGCGGGACTCGTTCGGTTGCACACTTGTCATGCAGATAGGGCGGTTGAAGTTGATCTGTAGCATGGCGTTTGCCGATGAGCTAAAGCATGGTGTATGAGTCAATCATGAACTGCTGCAGCATCAGCACTAATTGGAAAAGTTGATTGAAAAAGTTGATTTGTTCAGCTGACGCTCTAATTTCCTATATATTACTTGTCTGAATTTCTGTCTAATTTGTTTTCATATGCTGCTAGCTGGGGTGGAGGATGAAGTTGTAGATACTCTGTAGTGATAGCCAAAACAACTAAAGTGATATTGAGACAACAACTGAATTAGAAGACTTCTGAATTTATTTGAGGCCATATTAGAGGAGTAGAGAGATATATGGCTTCTAGTACTAGATGTGTGCAGTGTCATGTATGAATGTAATTGGGAAAAATGTACTGATGTAACAGTCTTGGATCAAAATATAATTGCAAGCAACTACTCATGTAAGTGTGTCATTTATGAATGCAATACATTGTGCCTTATATCAGTGAGTATGGTGTTTCAGTTGTGTCACACGAACAATAATTCTGAAGTTATAAACTAATTAGAGGATGATTCCAACAAACTTACCATGTTCTCAAATATCATGGCATTTGATAGGAAGAAATGTGTTCCATACATGTCATCCTAATTAACAATCAGAATAGCTTGGAGCATACAATTATCTTGGGAGGAAACGAAGCATATAAATAGCAGACGACGATAGTTCGAAACGATACCAACCAGATGCTGCTCAATCCAGTACATAATCTAGAATGATCAAAATCATTGTTCACCACACCAGGTTCAATACATAACAACCAGGACACAAGCCAATAAAAATGTCATAATTTCAGAATATGAACTGAAAGAACATAATTTTAGACGATGAAAGAAAATGAAAGTACATCCGGTACAAGAACCGAAAGAACATAACTTCACATGATGCATGTCATGATCACTTCTTAGCCTTCTTTTGCCCCTTGCTAGCTTCATTTCCATATTTGCCTCCCTTCCTCTTTTCTGAACTGGATTGAGCAGCTTCATTTCCTTTGGCATGTGCCTGACTTGCCCTTACTCGGGCATGAGTTTGTGATTGTTGGCGGTTGTGCAACATGATGAAAGTAGTAGTTAGATAATTTTGCAATTAGCTAGAGAAAAAAATAGCAGAATTGGGTACAATTTGCACTTAGAAATAGATGGATTTACTATTTGATTTTCACTTAGCTACTGTATGCACTATACATAATAGAAAATAGCATGATTTAGTACAGTTTTGCACTTATCTATTCTATGCACTATACAAAACATGAAATAGCGACTTTAGTATAGTTTACCTCACTCGCTTTCATTTTCTTTCCGACCTTTTGAAGAAAAGCGTTCTTTTTCTTGCCTCTCTTTCTGGGTTCTTTTTGCAACCAGATTTGTTGTGGCCAGTATTCCCACATAGCCCACATTTAATCTAGACTCCATGTTTGCTCAGTTTCTTCCCTCTAGGTGATTCTCCCACTTCTCTCCTTCTATGGTTTTTCTTTGGCCTTCCAGGCATTCTTACATATCCAAGAGCTTGAGGTCTTGGATTTGCAGAGACATGCCACTTTACTTCTCCCTCAACAGGTTCTAAGCAATGTTCATATATTTTATTGAATTGCTCGATGGAATAACACTTGTTAATGAAATCATCAACAACTTTGCCACACTTGTGTATAGCAGTAATAACATGAAAACAATCATGGAGCATCAAAAATTATAGCAGGGCAATTGACAGGAACTGAGCATGGCATAACAATGCAATACCAGACAAAAAGATCCTATAAGATTTGATTGAGCAATACAACAATATACATAGACCGCCATCCAACTGCATCTATGACTAGAAGTCCACCTTCAGGTTTTCATTCGAACCCCCTCTAGTATTAAGTTGCAAGCAATAGACAATTGCTTTAAGCAAAGTGTGTAAGGTAAATAGTCCACATGTTCCATGAACAAGAGACCGTTGTTTTCTCCCTAGTGGCAACATCACATCTACAACCGAAGAGATTATTGTCACTTCCCTTGGAAACTAGAGGCATGAACCCACTATCGAGCATAAATAATCCCTCTTGGAGTCACTAGCAACTACTTGGACAAGATAGCTACTAACAACGGAGAGCATGCAAGATCACAAACAACACAGACATGATAGAATCATAAAGACAAAACCATTAATCAAACCAACATAATAATCTCAATATCCATCGGATCCCCGACAACACAACATGCATGATTACAAATAGATTAGATCTTGATCATGAACGGAGCTCACAAGATCTATACATGAAATCACAAAGGAGGAGATACAACCATCTAGCTACTACATGGACCCATAGTCCAAGGTGGAACTACTCACGCATCATACCGGAGAGAAGGCCTCCGGGATGATCTCCCCTCCGGTAGGGTGCCGGGAAGAACTTAAGATCCCCCCGATCTAGGGACGATGATGGCGGCGGCTATAGACGGTTTCATGGAGATTTAATCGGGTGCTTAGGGTTTCTGCATCGGGGGCTTCTTATAGGCGAAGGGGGCAAATGAGGCGGCCAGAGGGGGCAAACCCTACCCAGGCGTGGGGCAGGGCCCACCCACGCCTAGGGGGGTTTGGCCGCCCTGGCTTGCGTCTCTGTCTCGTCTTCTGGATTCTTGTTCCCCACGAAAAGTTATTGACTTTGACGTTTGTCCCGTCTAATCCTGAGAATATTTCTTTACTAACTTTTCTGAAACCAAAAACAGCAGAAAACAGGCAACTGACACTATGGCAACTTGTTAATAGTTTTTACCAGAAAACATGTAAAAAGCACCTCAAAGTGTAGACAAATCAAAGCAAAGTATATACTAAACAAGCATGGATCATCAAAAATTATAGATACGTTTCCGACGTATCACCATGCCCAGCTAAACGAATAACACTCAAAATGCAGATCATCCATTTACCTCCATCCGCTCCTATTGCAGTTTTTCTCTACTAACACCCAACTGTGCAGCATCACCGAGACCTTGACCAAGTGGAAGGACAGATGGTTGACTTGTCACAATCTAGAAAGTTGGTTCAAGTTACTAAATTCTCACTCCACTCAGATTTATATTTTTGTTTCTACATCATTAGCTCATATAACTTGCCACTCCTGGTTCAAACATACACACTGAATGTCTTGGTGATACTTGCTACTTATAGTTCAACTCCTTGTCGGCTCCTATAAAACGAAAACTCAACTGTTTTGGATTGTTCATACGTCAAATCTGCTTTTGCTACTTCATTCCTTTGCATAACATAATTAGTTAGCTTTCAATCGTCTATCATTTTATGTTTCTAATGATCTATCAAGCTTTACTTGTCTTGTTCACAAACAGTTTATTAGTAATATTCAGATCTTTTTTGCATGGTTGCACGTCTTGGTTGGGGCCGAGCTGTGCCTGTAGATTCTTGTTCATGCGGGAACAAGCAAAAGCTTAATATAAAACCATCTCCTGGTAGTATTGTCTTGAGACCCTTATGTGATGATAATATGGAACAATAATATGATGGTCTAGCTAACATGATGCACCCTGTGCAATTTGGTTCTATAGCTAATATGATGCAGCTGCCTTCTTCTCCCATGCACCCTGTACAGTTTGGTCATATCTGATGCAGTACTAGTTTGTGTGCTATCTGGTACTTGTATTATCCAAGTCATGCATTTGATGAACTACATGTGTATATTTGCGTTCCAGTAACGATTAGTTTGTGATCTTCTAGTCCTATGGTACTCTAATTTGTTGATTTGGAGTTTGGTTCTTGTAAATCTGTTCTTTATTATGTTTCTAGTTTTCTATGTTATTGTTAAAAGATATGCTTAATTCTGACTCGATGGCTATCATTTTCTCTCTTATACAGGAGTTCAAGGCTGAAGTTGGAAGAAAGGAAGATTTTATTACATACTCAGCAAAGTATAGAGTAGATAGTCCTGTTTTTTAGCTAGTTATTATACATGATCTTGGATGGTCTGAACTATGAAAGATTGTAATATACTACATTGCCCCAACTGTTTTACATTCCAGGTTATGTAATATGGCTTGATTGAAATATTTATTATAATTTTTTATGTCATTTGCGAAAATTTATTTGATTTGGGTTCTTGACTGCTCAGTTGTAAGAAATGATCTAAAAAATATTTGGGCTCGTAGGAAATGACCCAAATAATGTTTGGGCTTTAAAATGGCCGTGGCCAAAACAATATTAGATTCCAATAGTGAACAATTCAAAAAAATACAGAATAAAATCATTGTAGAAAAGGCCATGGCCTAGAAATAAAAAGGCCCATATGATGGGCTCGATCCATGTAGCTAAACTGAATTGATCAGAAAAATTGTATGAATTATTGAAGTCGGGCCACATAAATGATTGAACCGGACTGGGCTGAATTCACACTATGACGATTTCATTTCGTCACAATTTTGCCACATAGGATTGGCCACGTAGGATCTGAGCTGGCCTGGCTAGATGGCCCATGACGACATTGGATTCGTTATAGACGTTATAACGATCCAATATCATCATAGACGGTTATGACAATTTTACAAAAACATCGTTATAGTTCATTTGCGATGCTCAACTTTTGATGATCTCAAAATCGTCATAAAATCGTCATAAATGGACTACTATGACGATTCTGTGACGAAAATGGAGGGTCATATATAGCCAAATTCCTTGGAGTGAATCATCCGTGAAAGTAACAAAATAAAGATACCCACCTCACGCCGACACACTTATTGGACCACACACATCAGAATATATGATTTCCAATAAATTTGTCGCCGGTTTCATTGAACCGAAAAATGGCATTCTAGTCATCTTGCCCATAAGGCATGGCTCACATGTATCAAATGATTTAAAATCAAGTGATTCCAAAAGTCCATCCGAATGGAGCTTCTTCATGCGTTTAACGCCAATATGACCTAGACGGCAGTGCCACATATATGTAGATATATCATCATTAAGTTTAATCCTTTTAGCATCAATATTATGAATATATGTAACACTATTATCGAGATCCAACAGAAATAAACCATTCATCATCGGTGCATGACTATAAAAGATTTCATTCATATAAATCGAACAACCACTATTCTTGGATTTAAATGAATAACCACTGCGCATCAAACATGATCCGGATAAAATGTTCATGCTCAGTGCTGGCACCAGATAACAATTATTCCAGTTTATAACTAATCCCGATGGTAATTAGAGAGGTAGCGTTCCGACGGCGATCACATCAACGCTTGATCCATTGATGACACACATCTTGACCTCACCCCTTGCTAGCGGTCACTTGTTCCGCAGCCCCTGGTTCGAGTTACAAATATTAGCAATTGAACCGGTATCAAATACCCAGGTGCTACTGCGAGTACTAGTCAAGTACACATCAATAACATGTATATCATATATACCTTTATATGCCTTGTCGGCCTTCTTGTCTGCCAAATACTTGGGGCAGTTGCGCTTCCAGTGGCAGTCCCCTTGCAATAATAGCACTCAGTATCAGACTTAGGGCCAACTCAGGGTTTCTTTTCAGGCACGGCAACCGGCTTGCCGCCCTTCTTTCCCATCTGTTTACCCTTCTTATATTTCTTGAAACTAGTGGTCTTATTAATCATCAACACTTGATGTTCTTTCTTGATCTCCATTTCTGCAGTTTTAAGCATTGACAGAAGCTAGGGGATAGACTTCTTCATGCCTTGCATGTTATAGTTCATCACAAAGATCTTATAGCTAGGTGGCAGAGATTGGAGAACATGATGGATGCCTAAGTCAACGGGAATCGTTATTCCCAAGGACACAAGCTTATCAGCGTAACCCGACATCTTGAGTACATGCTCACTTACGGAGTTGTTCTCTTTCATCATCCAGCTAAAGAACTTTTCTGAAGCATTATAACTTTGTACAACAGCATGGGTGTTGAAAATCATTTTCAACTCACCCATTGTATCAAAAGCATTGTCGTTTTCGAAATGCTTTCGAAGTTCTGGCTCTAGCCCATACAATATGCCGCAGTGAACTAAGTTGTGTTCCTCCTGACGAGTCTGATAGACATTCTTTTCCTCGTCAGGGGCATCATCAAGTGGTGGGGGGCCTAGCGGCGCGTCTAGCACATATTGCTTTTGTGCAGCAGTGAGGAGAATCCTCAAATTCATGGCCCAGTCGGTAAAGGTGCTACCGTTCGTTGCAAGTTTCTCTTTCTTCATGAACACATTGAAATTAAAAGCAGGTGGTGCCATCTACAACAGAATTTGTAAAGTTTAGACTAAGTTTATGATAGATTGAGTTCAACTAATCCAAATTAAGAATGAACTCCCACTCAAAAACGACATCCCTCGTGCCTTTTTGGTGATTACATGAACCAAATCCACTACACCAAGTCCAATCATCACGTGAGTCGGTGTAGCTTCAAAGGTGAGCATCAAATGGGCATCATATCTTTCATATGACTCATGCTTAACCTTTTGGTCCGTGTTCCGAGGCCATGTATGTACATGTTAGGCTCGCCAAGTAAGAACTTTAATATTCACGTGTGTAAACTGTCTTGCATCCGAAATATGATCGTGGACCCAAAAACACCTGATCATCACGTGATGTCTTGGAGTGATGAAACATAATCGGTGCATACTTAAGGAAGAACACATTTTTATCTTGATATCTAAATGACGGATCATCTTATTATGCTAGTAAAACGCCAAACAAGCAATATAAGATGCAACAAACATCACATGTTAATAAGTGAAATGATATGGTTCTTGCACTTGATCTCCATCATGTGCATCGTGGTATGATCCTCATCATTCATTTATGTGTAAGGCCAAGGTCTATTGAACTTACACGTTATGTGTGTTGTAAGAGCATCGACTTATACTTTTGATACGTCGGAAACGTATCTATAATTTTTGATGTTCCATGCTTGTTTACTATCTACTTTGCTTTGCTTTGTCTACACTTTGAGGTGTTTTTATATATTTTCTGGAACTAGCCTATTAACAAGTTGCCACAGTGCCAACTGCCTGTTTTCTTCTGTTTTTGGTTCCAAAAAGGCAGAAAATCAATATTCTCGGAATTGGACGGGACAAAAGCCAAAAGAGATATTTTACCATGGGCGACACGAAGTCCAGAGGAGAGACGGAGAGGCGATCCAGGGCCACCACACCCCCTAAGCGTGGGGGGCCCACCCCGCGCCTGGGCAGGGTGTGGGCCCTTTGGCCGCCTCCCAGCCTCGCCTCTTCCCCTATAAGAAGCCCTCGATGCAGAAATCCTAGACACCCGATCAAAACTCCACGAGACCTTTTGTAGCCGCCTCCACCATCGTCCTTGGATCGGAGGGGATCTGAAGTTCTTCCCGGCACCCTACCGGAGGGGAGATCATCCTGGAGTCCTTCTTCTCCGGTATGAAGCGTGAGTAGTTCCACCTTGGACTACGGGTCCATGTAGTAGCTAGATGGTTGTATCTCCTCCTTGTGCTTTCATGTATAGATCTTGTGAGCTCCGTTCATGATCGAGATCTAATCTATTTGTAATCATGCATGTTGTGATTGCGGGGATCCGATGGATATTGAGATTACTATGTCAGATTGATTAATGGTTTTGTCTATTTGATACTATCATGTCTGTGTTGTTTGTGATCTTGCATGCTCTCCGTTGTAGTAGCTATCTTGGCCAAGTAGTTGCTAGTGACTCCAAGAGGGGGTATTTATGCTCGATAGTGGGTTCATGCCTCTAGTTTCCAAGGGAAGTGACAGAAATCTCTTCGGTTGTAGATGTGTTGTTGCCACTAGGGAGAAAACAATAGTCTCTTGTTCATGGAACAAGTGGATTGTTTACCTTACACACTTTGCTTAAAGCAGTTGTTTGTGGCTTGCAACTTAATACTGGAGGGGGTTCGGATGATAACCTGAAGGTGGACTTCTAGTCATAGATGCAGTTGGATGGCGGTCTATGTATATTGTTGTATGGCCCAATCGAATCTCATCGGATCTTTTTGTCTGGTATTGCATTGTTATGCCATGCTCAGTTCCTGTCAATTTCCCTGTTGTAATTTGTTTACCCTCCATGCCATGTTGTTTATCTAAGGAGAGAACCTCTAGTGAACTATGGACCCCGGTCCAATCTTTACCATTGATACATCCTTCACTGTTACCTGTTTACTTGCTGCAAACCATTACCTTCCACACCATACAGTTAATCCTTTGTTACAACAAACCAGTGAGCTTGATAACCTCACTGATTTGTTGGGGCAAAGTCTTGAGTGTGTGTTGTGCAGGTTTCCACGTTGCTTGCAACACCTTTGAGACGTTTTCTTCCTCCTACTGGTTTGATAATCTTAGTTTCTTACTGAGGGAAAACTTGCTGTTGTGCTGCTTCACACCTTGCTCTTGGGGTTGTTAGACGGAGTGCTTCCCAGAACCATCAACTTTCACTTACAACATCACCATATCATGACACTAGCCCAGCAACAATCTAAACTAGACGCCTCTAATTTATCCATTGCAAGTTTTACGTGGCTTAGGACTTTCTAAGATAGAACCATTCTTACCTACAAACATGAACCACAACGAGGATAACCAAATTGTTGACAACTCGTTGCAAATTAGATATTGACTATAGTAGGAGAGACAGACACCCGCTAGCCAGTTATGCAAAACTACTTGCATGTCAAGTGTGGAACATGTCTCATGTGCGAGGACATGTAAAGTTTGTCCGGGCCGCTTCATCCCACTATGCCACCAATATCCAAAGTACAACTAAGAAGCAATAACATGATCATCATCGCCCACATATACATATGTGTACTACCCGTGCAAAGCATCTACGCATAGATCTGGCTCTGATGCCACTATAGGGTTCACAGCATAGAAAACAAAAAAATCTCCTATGATGGGAACAACTATGTACCAAGATCTATGTACTAGATACAAGCAACGGGCGGATATACATCCGTAGAGAACATACCCTTAAAAGACCGACAAAGCTTAACGAGGTTGAACTCGAGGTTGATGTACACAAACTCTTACCAATCTCAAGATCGAGAGGAAGTCCTAGCGCCGGAAATCAGCGGCGCTCGCACACACGTCCGAGGCTCCGAGCAACCTTTGCCTCCTCGCTCCAGCGATGTAGCGGAAGCACAAGTCTTCTTGTCAAAAAGCCACCGGAAACATGTATCTCGCTAGTCCAAGACCATGGGGAATAAATACTAGAGGGGGAGAGAGATCCTTCACGAGGAGGTGTGAGTGAGAAGTGAGGAGGGGGGCTCCTTTTATCGGAGGGGCACCCAAGGGGGTGGCCGCCGGCCATGGGGGCTGCCCCCTCCCCTCCTTCATTCATGTGGGTGGAAGCTCCACTCACAAAATGCCCCTTCAATTTTCTCCACTCAAAACCCACTCAAATTCCCATTAAATTTCCACCAAACTTAATGCAAACTCTCATTAAATAAAACTCCTTTTATTTATTCAGAATTTTGTCAGTTACTTTAATAACAAACATTCACATATAACCCCTTGCTAGTATTTCATTTCACATGCAAAAACACTTTCTGCAATTTCACCCAAAACTAGTTTTGGTATCTAGTGAAATAAATTCCTCTGCTTTCTTATTCTTTTCAGCATGAAACTATTTGCTCCAAATGCTGTCGGTGTCTCTTAAGTGTGTCACCCTACGGTTCGCGAATAATGCGTACATGATCGAGACCCTTCTCAGATCAATAATCAGAAGCGGGACCTGGAGATCCATATTGACTCCCACACATTCAACGATGACTTTCTTGTGATTGTGAGATCTTAATCCCTTTGTCTCGCGATATATTACATGTCCGAGGTTCGATCATCGGTATCTCCATACCTAGTTTGATCTCGTTACTGACATGTACTCTTTTCTTGTTCCGTGATATAATATTCTAGTGATCAAATCACTTGCTTGCAAGCTAATCAATGTGATATCATATAGAGGGCCCAGAGCATATCTATCTGTCATCGGGATGAATAAATTCCACTCTCAATCCATGGGCCTCAACATAACACTTTAGTAGTACTGAACCCATCTTTATAATCACCCTGTTACGGTGTGACGTTTGATGTTATCAAGATACTCTTCCAGTGTTAGTGATTGACATGATCTCATGGTCTAAGGATTAGGATCACTTCGTATGATGTTATAGAAATATAAACTCAATGACTTTGATCGTAATGCTATACTTCGGATGAATGTTCATCACACCATTCCAATAATGTTGTGACCTCATTATTAACAACATCCAATGTCCATGATCAGGAAACCTTGATCATCTTGTTAATCAACGAGCTAGTTTATAAGAGAGGCATAACTAGGAACTTTCTGTTTGTTTATTAAACACACATGTATTAACGTTTCCGTATTAATACAATTATAGAATGCAAAATAAACATCTATCATATACTTAGAATATACATAATAACCACTTTTTATTGCCTCTCAGGGCATATTCCCTTCAAGTGAAGCATCAGGAACAACAGTGACCTTAGGATTAACCATTAGACGGTCAACCTCCATATGTCGTAAAATATTAGAAGAAAAAAGAACATCCTGTACATAACTACCCAAACTAATGCCGATATTGGCCAGTTTAGAAGAAATAACAGGGTAGAAAAAGACAAAAAGGATTTTGAAGAAATCATTATACCTTGCGAATCTAAGTTCTTCTCAGCCTTACGACACATGGCCTTGACCGTGGAATCCTCATCAGTAGTCGATGCCCTAGAGGCATCGACTCTATGGCGTGCGCTCCGCCTGAAGGGAGTACCACTCCCCTGCACAGCAACTGGTGTTGCCGTACCAGGAGAAAAAACCCGTGTTGGAGACAAAGGCAGTCCAGACCCCTCCTGGGTCCGGCCACCCCCGTCGTCCAACGAGGTCACATGGTCCTCCAAGGGAGGCCACCCGTCCTGATGTAGCTCTAGGTCCTCCCTGACAAGAGCCACCTGGTACTCCTAGAACAAATCCACACGGTCGTCCACAACGTCGCGGTCGGCCAACCCCTCCTAGGTCAGCCCCACAAGAACATCATCCTCGACCAGATCATGATGGTACGGTCGGCCAACCCCTCCTGGGTCAACTTCCGCGAGCACTCCAAAGGAACTACTTCCTCGAGTACCGACCGAGTACCAACAACAGGAATGGATCTACCCATAACATGCGTCCTGGACCTCGCCGGCGAAGCTGAGTGGGTCCGCCGAGTAGCCACAAAGGCATAGCGAAGAGCCTCCTGTAGCTGAGCTGGAGAAAGACGGGTCACCGAAGAACTACCCCTTCCATGAAGGGGTGAATCCACATGTAGTGTAGCCAAAAGTTCTCGTCCCCGAGGAGTAACCGGATTAGCATTAAAATGAGTGACAACAATCACTCTCTGCGCCCCCTGACTAGAATATGATGGCGCCAAGGTATCCTACGCAGGCGCGGCTAAGGAAGAACTAGAACCCACCACCTAAGTCTCAGTAGCCGTATCAATATCCATAGCATCCTCCATAGGATTCCCATTGGCGTCATCATCTGCATCATCGTCCCCTTTTCTCCACAAGTACGGAGCAAACTCTGGTTCCAGAATATAACCCTCAGGCTCAAGCCAGAAACTAAACTCGAAAACCTTATGCCTGACCACGGCATCAGACACAATATAGTGACCCAAAGAATCATGCTGCTTTAGAAAGACCTTAGTATCAAACATCTCCACAAGAATACGAACTACCCCTCGCTTCCACAGACGGAACAAATCCACATCTAGAGTGTTCCCCATGAGACCTCCAACAGCCCATAGTCCCTGGAAAGTGCTCAACATGTAGCCAAACCTGCTACATCTCAAACATATGCTACACTTCCTCCGTCCTATAAATAGAGAAAGTAAGATGAGAGGTACAAATCGGTACTGTCATCTGGATCCCATCAACCCTGTCCAAGTCCTCAAAAGACAAAAAGCTCATTAAGAAAGCAAAATCTCCATATGGCAAAGCCTCCCACTTCCACTGAACATTCACCTGACATCTCCTAGCGATCTGCCGCTGAACGACATCCGAAGATACCATCTGTCTAGAAACTCGTACCATAGCATTAGGAGTCTGAGTGTGTGCTAGATGATCACGAGTCACCGCATCAAGAATCTGAGTAAACAAAGTATGCTCACCGCCGATACCAGCCATATACGGAGTCATGCGCGGCTGCTTTAGAATAGGACATCTCAAGGTAGGATGGGCGGCGCTATCACAAATATAACAGTAGTGTACCGCCTTACAATCCTTGGTCGCATGAGTATTAACCGCGCACTTCCAGCATCGAACAAAATTGCTAGTCTTCTTACCCCCAATAGTAGACGAAACCTATGGCGCAACAACAGGTGGATGAGGAGTAGCGACAACCAGTGTCGGAGCACTTAGACCATGAATCTGCTGACCTGCACATCATACTGATATTGCAACTTCTGACCCTGAGCCAGAAAGGATGCACCAAAAGCCCCCACAGGTTGCAACTGTGGCTGAGCATACTGCACAGACGGCTGCTGCAAGTGTGCACCTGCATGGACATGAGGCGCAATCATCCCCTGATCAGGAACCTGTGCCTGCTTCGTTTTCTTCTTCTTCTTCCTCCTCTTGGGTGCTTTCTTAGAAGCTGGTGCACACACTCCGACCACAAACTGACTATCTTGCGACGACCCTCCAGCCATAGGCTGAAACGGCATCATCCCGCCTACTCCACCAGCTGGCGGACCTCGATACGGTGGCTGGAGCGGGCGTTGCTGAACCGGTGGCATGCAGTTAAAATTTGCAGGAGGAGCATAAGTGTACGGCCCCCGCATTTGCGCCACTCCAGGCAAAGGCATCCCCGGCGGACCAGAGAACGGAGGCGGTCCATGGCCATAAGAGTGTTGCCCGCGCATAGTAGGACCGTTCCCGGTCGGCCCCGGAAGAGGAGGAGCGTCATATGATCCAGTAGCGGGAGCCCTCGGCGGTGCAACACCAGGACCGGCGGCAGCCCCAGGCGCCCCCGCAGGACGGGCGACGTGAGGCCCTCCCTGACCCTGCGGAGCTGCAGACTCCCCTGGGAGCCTTAGCGTTGGCGGGGGTAGGAGGAGCCCCAAGGTTGTGCGACATGGTGGCGCGGACGACCTGGGCGAAGGAGCTCCGGCTTGGCGAAACAGACGAAGGAGAGGCGCGGCCCGACGAAAAAGTAGGCGGCGACGAAGAGGACATAGGAGTACGAGACGCGGTCTTCGAGCGATCTGACGATGTCAAAACCGATACGGGATCCCACGCTTTCCGTATCCTCCTCGAAACCGCCTCCCAGGAAAAAAACCATAGCGGGCCCAACTGACGTTGCCACATCAGCAGAACTCGAAGGAGTCAGATCGCACGGGAGCGGGAGCTTCGCCTCTAACAACTCCCCAAGGACCGGTGGCGACGACCTCCGCCGCGGAGGCAGAGGGCCTCTCCACGGCATCACCCGAGATCCGCTGCCAAGGCGCCACCCTGAATGAGATGAAGCAGCACCACCTCCTGCAGCACCGCCACGGCTCGACGGCAACGACGATCTGCAGCGCCAGACACCCGACGTCGACGAAACCAGCTTGCCCGGAGGGGACTCCAACTTTCTCTCCCAGAACCTTGACGCCTTGGTAGGGAAGCCGACCTCTTACCAAAACGCCTGCTCCAGCTCCGCTCCCGTCTTCCGACGCCGGCGCGACACCGACGTCCACCCCAGATCACTATCGACGTCCTCGAGGGCATCAAGAGCCATCCAAACATCCGCCCCAGCAGTCCCGTCGGAGTCAGAGTCCGACCCGAGACACTGAAACCTAGAACCGGAGGGCCCTCCCGGCGACGTCGCCGGCGGTGGCAAGCCCCCAGGCGCCAGGGTGAGACGCGGTCTATTTCGCCGGTTGTTACACATATATCCTAACACTGAGTTCTGACACGTCACACGAGCCACGTCCACCGTCCCAGCATCCAAAGCTTTTCATGTTGAGAGACAAAAGACAAGATTGTCGTTGGCTTACTTAGCTCGTGTGAGTTCGAGCCAGCCAGCCAGGTGTACGGGCTCGAGCGAGTATATCCAACCAAATATACTTCGCTTTCACAAGAGTGGCCGCCGGTCCATTCCGACCAGCAATGTTGAGAGCACCACCACAACCCCGTTGGAGCAACCGCCCCAACTCATCCTCCTTGTGCAAAAACACAACCGTGCAGTGATGGCACCAATGACAAAATAACCAGCTTGCTAGATACTAGATGGAGTACTATAGTACTACTAGTACTACTCTAGTATTAGTCGTGGTGGACAACACTTGCGACAGAGTAAGTTGACAGTCAATTTCGTTACTAGCATAATGAGTACGTGGATCCATCTCGTTGGCATGCTACAACAGATAGAGCGATACCACATACACCTTCCTACAACAGACCCCTTCCATCAACCTCGTCGCGACAAGAGAGAACTTTTTTTTTTCAAAGATGGGACTTGATCGCATTGGCATTGCCGATGCCATCTCTGGCCATCAGAATAGGAACAAAAAAACTCCTCTGATAGGGCTAATCTGACTCTCACTAATCCTTTGATTGCTCTTCCATAGAAATCAAATACTTATGTACCTACAATAGGTACGTGAAGGGTTTTGGAATTACATGATTTTTAATATGTGTCCTTTAAATCAGGATAGAGGAAGTACTCACTCAGATCTATATTAAGTGTTCCTGAATTGGATATATCTAGACATATTTTAGTGCTAGATACATCCAATTCAACAACATTTAATATGAATCTGAGTGATTAGTAACATTCGGAGAAGCCACTATATCAAATCAGAGCTTGTCTTAGATTTTTTGTATCTAAAGTCCATTGCCTTTGATGCTCATGTGTGTCTTCGTTAAAATTCACACATGGTGGAAAGAATCAAGGTTCTAAATATCTCCCTATATTATCGATATATCAGCATGTCTCAGTGGGTTAAAAAAATACTAGTCCATGCAATGCAAATTAATTTATTTAGACTTGAGTAGATACTGATGTATCTACTAAAATATGTCTAGATACATCCAAACCTAGACAAATTGAGTCAATTAATTTGGATCGAAGGGGAGTATATCATATTTTAGATATAATTCACAGACGTCTCGGCTCATATGACATTGGCTGATATGTGGGTCCATACTTATTATTTGGTTAATATAATGAAAATTAAATTATATGCTCCATCTCACTAGTGAAATCGAGGCCTTTGCTTGAGTCTGGAAATGGGCTTTAACACCGGTTCTTCTACGAACCGGTGTTCAAGGGGGTGTCCGTACCAGCGTGGCCCGTGCAGCAAAAAGGAGCCCCCCCTTTAACACCGGTTTGTGGCACGAACCGGTGTTAAAGGCCCTGCACCAGTGGCCCGCGCAGCCCCCCCTTTAACACCGGTTCAAGCCACGAACCGGTGTTAAAGGGGGGGGGGGGGCTATATAACACACCGCAGCCCACACCCCTCTCTTCCATTTTTTCACTCTCTCATTTTGGAGCCTAGCAAGAGGGTGAGAGGTGTGCTAGTTTGTGTTTTTTTCCTATGCACAAGAGGTGTTCGGTGAAATGCCCGAGAGCTCAAAATATGTTTTCTCGTTGCTCTTTCCTTCTCGGTCGAGGTCGGCAACTATCCTTTTATGTGTCATTGATGTACTATATATAAATGGTCATCTCCCTATTAATTTTTGATATATACTATATATTAATGCAGATGAACCGGCAATGGATGTATGGTGACTGACGCACTTCCGAGTACATTACGGGCCTCCAAAATTTCATCGTTGTGGCTAATGCAAACCGTGGTCACAATGGTTTTATGTGATGTCCGTGTGTTCACTGTCAGAACAAGAAAGACTACTCAAATACCAGAACCTTTCACGCCCACCTACTTCGATCCGGTTTCATGCCCAACTATAATTGTTGGACCAAGCACGGAGAAAAAGGGGTTGTGATGGAAGACAACGAAGAAGAAGAGGATGATGACAACTATCATAATATGTATCCTGAATATGATGATACTACAACGGGGGTAGATAATGAAGATCAAGAGGCAGCATATGGGCCCGCTGATGAAGATCTTGGTCAGGCCATTACTGATGCAAAGGAAGAATGTGAAACTGAAAAGGAGAAGTAGAAGCTGGAGCAGATGTTAAAGGATCACAAAACATTGTTGTACCCAACTTGCGAAGATGGCCACAAAAAGCTAGGTACCACACTGGATTTGCTGCAATGGAAGGCAGAGAACGGTGTGACTGACAGCGCATTTTCAAAGTTGATGGTAAAAATGAAGAATCTTCTTCCAAGAAATAGTGAGTTGCCCGACAGTACATACCAAGTAAAGAAGGTTGTCTGCCCTCTAGGATTAGACGTGCAGAAGATACATGCCTGCATTAATGACTGCATCCTCTACCGCTGTGAGAAGTATGAGAATTTGGATGCATATCCGGTATGCACTGCACTGCGTTATAAGATCAGACGAGACGATCCTGGCGATGTTGAGGACGAGGCCCCTAGGAAGAAGGTTCCCGCCAAGGTTATGTGGTATGCTCCTATAATACCACGGTTAAAACGTCTCTTCAGAAATAAAGAGCATGCCAAGTTGTTGTGATGGCACATGGAAGACCTAAGAAAGACGCGATGTTGAGACACCCCGCTGATGGGTCACAGTGGAGAAAAGTCGAGCGAGAGTACCCGGACTTCGCACGTGACGCAAGGAACTTAAAGTTTGGTCTAAGTACAGATGGCATGAATCCTTTTGGTGAGCAGAGCTGCAGTCACATCACCTGGCCTGTGACTCTATGTATCTATAACCTTCCTCCTTGGTTGTGCATGAAGAGGAAGTTCATTATGATGTCAGTGCTCATCCAAGACCCGAGGCAACCCGGCAACGACATTGATGTGTACCTAAGGCCATTAGTTGAAGAACTTTTACAGCTGTGGGTCAAACTAGGTGTACGTATGTGGGATGAGCACAAAGGGGATCCATTTGACCTACGAGCGTTGCTTTTCATAACCATCAGTGATTGGTCTGCTCTTAGTAACATTTCAGGACAGACAAATAAGGGATACAATGCATGCACACACTGTTTAGATGAGACTGAAGTGTATATTTGGATAAAAGTAAGAAGGTTGTGTACCTAGGGTATCGTCGATTTCTTCCGAACCTGCATCCAGTAAGAAAGAAAGGCAAGCATTTCAAACGTCTGGCAGAACCCCGGAGGTCAAGAAATTCTTTGCACCTAGACGGGCCGAGCCAAAGGAGAAAATAGATCCGGCGGTGGTGGATAAGTTTTACAATAATCTTTTGAAACCTGAAACCCCACTTGTGTCGGACTACGAGCGCTAGATTTTGAAGGGGGGTGCAAGGCGGAGGGAGACTGAAAGTAGCAGTCGTGCGGCACCCCAGAAAACAGTTCTCATGCTTGGAGAGCGGGAAAAGAAATCATGCGCCCCGCTCCAAGTGTTCGACACACGGAACGCTCCTCGTGTAAATGATTACGATACAGAGCTACAAAGAAAGGCAAATGAGATGGGAATGACTTACATTGCATACTTGAACATCATGGGAGACAACTTTCCAAAGGCGATGTCAACCCCATACAGCCATGGAAGTATGGGAAGAATCTCGTCAAGAAAGAGGAGCTCAAGAATCTATCAACAAAGATGCGAAGATTGCACAAGTGGTACCTTGATTTCTGCAAGACGAGAAAGGAAGAATGGATCACGACGCATATAAGAGATCAGATTTTCTTGTGCGGATACGACGAGATCGACTTTAACATTCAAGACTTGCATTTTCTATTCAATCAGAAGGAACTCGACAAAGCTGTCATTAGCCTTTATTGTGTGTAAGTACTATTTCTGTAATTTCTATCTCATCTCATTCAATTCATTAATTGCATGTATATATATGCTCACCATATATGTATATACTATTATGCAGGAAAAAGGTTATGAAATGCATGAAAGGAGGCCCTTTTAACATTGGGTTCGTTGACCCAAATAGAGTTCATGAAGAAGTGGTAAGACACAAACCCAAGCAAACAGAATATTTCTTGCTAAGGTCTTTACTGAGACAACAAACCAAAAGGGAAATACTATTGCCTTATAACTTCTCGTGAGTACTATTACCCTCTCTTGTACACATTCTGTTTCGGCTTACTCGATGTTAAGTGTAACTGATAATGAGTTATGCGTGCGTAGGTTCCACTTTATTCAGCTAGTCATTCAACCTAACTCAGGAAAAATCCTTGTCATGGACTCGTTACGAAAAGAAAAAGAGCTATGGGCAGACTTTAGAGAGATGCTTCAGAGATAATTTCAATCATATTATCGCACTAGATCAGCAACTTTCGTGATAACAAGTAATTAATTACTCTTTTATTCATTTTCTTTGCCGGACAGGGTTTGGAAAAGGTTCACGGGCAGGGTCGTGGGTGAATGGTCAGAAGAACTAAAATTTGTAGACCAAAATGCAAGTAAACTAGCTAGCTAGGTCTGCGTATCTCTTTGATTCTGCTTCCAATTCTATTATATCATGCTTTATTGATTATTATTTTGATTAAACTCTCTATTCTCGAAAAGTGCGTGCATCAGGGACCCGGCAATAACTTATGTGGATACTATGTTTGCGAGTTCATTCGCAACACGATATGTGCGACGGACCAAGCCGCACTAGAACAACTTAGAGTAAGTAAACAAAGTACACAACATTATTTTATTACCATCAATTGTGTTGAGTTTTATTCTTATATATATATTGACTCCATTCTTCATATATATTTAGATCGAACGGATGCGGGACCAACTCCTACCATTTGACCGCGTACGAGCCATTCAAGAGGAATTGACGGGGTTCATACTTGATGAGGTCATCACGCCTGGGTGAGAACTCTTTAGATATCCAAAAAAATGAACGTTGTATATATGCTTGAACGTGTTTGTCTTGTACTTAGCTTGACGCTTCAATGTTTACGGAGAATACGACACAATGACGATGTTTGTGTATAATAATAGTTGCTTAATTATTCATGTACTCGTGTGTACCGACGACGATGTATGTGTATATACCGCTCCCGATCGATTCCCCCCTCACCCCTCCCCGTCCCTGCCGCGCCGCAGAAATACGCCCAGAACGGGGTGGTGGCAGAACTCTGCCACGGCAGAGATTTAGGCCGTTTCCCTGCCGCGGCAGATCTCTGCCGCGACAGAGATTTATCTCTTTTTCCTGCCGCGGCACATAACGTGTTACGAACCGGTGTTAAAGGGGGGTGGTGGTGAGCGCTGCAGCAGCCCCACGTGCGCCACCCTTTAACACCGGTTCGTATAAGAACCGGTGTTAAAGGGGGGCTCTAACACCGAACCCTCAACAACGGTTCTACAACCGCTGTTAGAGGGTGTTCTGAACCGATGTTAGAGGTAGTGTTCTGCACTAGTGTCTGTTCGGGAATAATAGCATATATTTAAACTTTTAGGGTGTAAATACATATGTGTATCTAGACAAATATGTGACATGTATTTCCGAATGAACGATATATTTTGCATATTCATCAAAACAATAATAAAGTAATGCACAATATGATTTATCATACAGGTCTTGCTTATTTTAGATAAGCAATTTATTAAGTGTTCATTTATGTATTCTCTTCTTCTAAAATTAGTTGTCCGAGTCAAACTAATTTGAGATGGATGAGTATTTTCTTACCAAATTGACATAAAAACCTCAAACCATATACGGTACTTGTTATGCTTGAGCTTTTTGGTTAAAAATGTTCATATGAACAGGAGTAAATAAGAAATGTTTATTTGAGTATATGACATCGACCCGATATATTCATATAAATCGCCTGAATGAGGGATGGAGGCTATAAATAAACGAAGCGAGGGAGGCAGCTCACTCTCTCTCGCGTACTCCACCAATCGAGACATCACCGGCCATGGCTCCGCTCCCAGAAACAGAGAAAGACGCCACCGCGGCGGACGACGGCAGCAATGCCCTGGGCGACGCGTGGGACTACCGCGGCCGGCCCGCCGTCCGCGCCACTTCCGGCGGCTGGTCCAGCGCGGCCATGATCCTGGGCGTGGAGCTGAACGAGCGGCTCACCACGCTGGGCATCGCCGTGAACCTGGTCACCTACCTGACCGCCACCATGCACCTCGGCAACGCCGCCTCCGCGAACGCGGTGACCAACTTCCTGGGCACCTCCTTCATGCTCTGCCTGCTTGGCGGCTTCGTCGCCGACACCTACCTCGGCCGCTACCTCACCATCGCAATCTCCACGGCCGTCCAGGCCGCCGGCATGGCCGTGCTCACCGTCTCCACGGCCGCCCCGGGCCTCCGCCCGCCACGGTGCGCCGACCCGACAGGCGCCAGCGCCGCCTGCGTGGAGCCGAGCGGCGAGCAGCTGGGGGTCCTCTACCTGGGTCTCTATCTCACGGCCCTCGGCACGGGCGGGCTCAAGTCGAGCGTGTCCGGGTTCGGGTCCGACCAGTTCGACGAGTCCCACGGCGGCGAGCGGCGCCGCATGGCGCGCTTCTTCAGCTGGTTCTTCTTCTTCATCAGCATCGGCTCGTTGCTGGCCGTCACCGTGCTCGTCTACGTCCAGGACAACCTGGGCCGCCGCTGGGGGTACGGCGTCTGCGTCGTCGCCATCCTGGTCGGCCTCGGCGTGTTTCTGTCCGGCACCCCAAGGTACCGGTTCAAGAAGCTGGCGGGGAGCCCGCTGACCCAGATCGCGGGCGTCACCGCGGCGGCATGGAGGAAGCGCCGGCTGCCGCTGCCGTCCGACCCGACCATGCTCTACGACGTCGACGACGCCGGCGAGGACGTTGTCGTCCGGGCCAAGGTGAAGCTGCCCCACTCCAAGCAATGCAGGTACTACTACTATGCAAAATTATTTAATTCACCAAGATTCCTGGTTATCCAATATCCATTCACGCGCTTGATTTTCGGTCATTAATCCTTGATAATTAATGGATATATATATTGGAGGCGACGTATATGACCAAATTAATTAAGATTGATTGGCCCCGGAATTATCGATAGGTGGCGTCGTCAATTCCATTGATCATCGTGCGGACCTATGCATGGACGTACTTGGCCTGCTGCTTGTCCTCCACAATGTACTCCTCCTCTCGTGTTTTTAAAAAGGATGGAAATGCTTCTCTTGTGATTAATCTTGGAAGCCGATACCACGAGGCAATACGTTGCATGTACCACAGTGATGATCTGTGAATGCAGCACTGTGATGGATGCATGCACGTAGGATAGGAAAGGACATGTAGGAGTATCAAGTTGTGACACCAACCATATATATTGCTAGCATCAGGAACAATGTACACATGCAGATGCATGGAAGACGACATGATCTGATTGACAACGCCAACAGGCTGGGTGTGTAGTGCGATAGCTAAGACAAAGAGTGAGCACAGCAGATGATTTTCAATTAATTAGTACTGTAATTAATCATTGGCAGGTAGCTATGCTAGTTCCACCATTGTGATTCTAGCTAGACATGCATGCATGTTTGGTACGTACCTAACCTGAGCTAGCAACCCAATCCGGCCGATTGATATCATTCCATTAGGCAGAGCTAGCAGACAGTGTAGTACTCTCAATCACATGGCCATGGCCTGCATGTCTCAACTAGCTTGTACTAGTACAAATATACTATATCAAGCTCTCCTTATTTTGACCAGGAAGTAGTACCCATAAAGCTAAATAACTAGTGTCCCAAAATATACTTGTTGGGTAGGCGCACTGGATTTGGAGCAAACAAGTTAAACCCAACCACATATGCATTTGCTATATATTTGGCCCTGACATGACGCACGGCTTCCCGTGTACGTACTCGCACACACACGGGTCACTAGTACTCACACGTGAATCTGTGCACACCACATGTATGCACGACCGTAATATGTAACATGCATGCGTATCCACCAGTTTATCCAATCAAAATATTCAAGAATTATGACCGGAGAACGTGCCCGCGATTGCCGCAACTAAGCAAGGGTGGGCATCTGATTTTCTTTTTTGAAGGATGGAAATGCTTCTCTTGTGATTAATCGTGGAAGCCAATATCACACGAGGCATGTACTATGTAGCAGTGTGATATGATGGGTGCATGCACGTAGGATAGGATAGGATAGGATAGGATTGTAGGAGTATCGAGTCGTACGTGACACCAACCATACACTGCTAGCATCACGCACAATGTACACTTGCATGCACGCACGTGCATATGCAGGAAGTAGTACAAGCAAGATAGCTAGGCTGTTATAACAAGGACCATGCATGGACGACATGATCTGATTGACAACGCCAACAGGCTGGGGTTGTACGTAGTAGTGTGATAGTACTAGCTAGACAAAGAGTGAGTACTGATGAGTTTAAATTAATTAGCACTGTCATTAATCATTGCCAGGTAGTAGCTAGTTCCACTAGTGTGATTCAAGCTACACAAGTTTGGTAGTACCTGACCTGAGCTACCAACCCAATCCAGCCGATTGATTTCATTGCATTATATTAGGCAGAGAGCAGACAGTGCAGTACTCCCTCCCACATGGCCAATGGCTGGCTGCTCTGTCTGCATGTTTCCACTAGCTAAGTAAGCTTGATCATTGCCTTTTCCCGTGCATGATGCATCTTGTCAAAAAGTGAACACAAGCACATGTACGTGGTACTACAAAGCTCTCTTTTCCTTACTATCAGAAAACTAATTAAACTAGTGTCCCAAGAAATACTTTGGCGCATAGTACCAATTATTTGAACACTTTGTGCAGCTTTAATTAGTTTTGCAGGGCAGCAGATAGCCTCATCTTCTGTCGTAATGCTCTGCAGAGGTATTTGAACACATAAAAATATATTTATCTCGTACTTGTAGTACTACTGGTACATCTCTGTCTCTCTGCACCTCACGAGTTTGCACCGAAAGTCAAGCACCCTGTCACAACTCACCCGTGAATCTGTCTGCATGCATTGCATGTGCTTTCTGTACCGTTTGTATGTTAATTCAGTTTATCCAATCATTTTGTCTTTATGTTTTTTTACATAATTGTGTTTATGTTGATTCCCATGAATGATCATGCATCCCCATGCATGCAGGTTCCTCGACCAGGCGGCGATCGTGGAGGAGGAGCTGGACTCGTCATCCTCCTCGCCGGCGCCGGGGAAGAAGAAGGCAAAGAGGAAGTGGGCGGTGTGCACGGTGACGGAGGTGGAGGAGGTGAAGCAGGTCATCCGCATGCTCCCCACCTGGGCCACCACCATTCTCTTCTGGACAGTCTACGCGCAGATGACCACCTTCTCCGTCTCGCAAGCCCAAGCCATGGACCGCCGCATCGGCTCCTCATTCCTAATCCCCGCTGGCTCCCTCACCGTCTTCTTCGTCGGCGCCATTCTCCTCACTGTGCCCCTCTACGACCGCTTCCTCGTGCCCCTCGCCCGCCGCGTCACCGGCAACCCCCACGGCCTCTCCCCGCTCCAGCGCATCTTCGTCGGCCTCCTCCTCTCCATCCTTGCCATGGCCGTCGCCGCGCTCACCGAGCGGCGACGCCTCACCGCCGCACATGATGGCGTCCAGCTCTCAGTCTTCCTAATAGTACCGCAATTTCTGCTCGTCGGCGCCGGCGAGGCCTTCACCTACATCGGCCAGCTCGACTTCTTCCTCCGCGAGTGCCCCAGGGACATGAAGACCATGAGCACGGGGCTCTTCCTCTCCACGCTCTCCCTCGGTTTCTTCCTCAGCTCCGGCCTCGTCAGCGTCGTGCACGCCGCCACCAGCCCCAGGCCGTGGCTCGCCGACGACATCAACGGGGGCAGGCTCGACTACTTCTACTGGCTGCTCGCCGTCGTCAGCGCCGTCAACCTCGGGGCCTTCGTCGCTGCCGCCAGGGGGTACGAGTACAAGGAGAAGCGCCTCGCAGCTGCCGGCATCAAGCTGGACGTAGACGACGTGGCCGTCCATGTTTGAATGGATCGCATGCAGTTGGATCTTATTAGAGTAGTTTCTCCAAGATTATTATTATTTATTTTGGACCTGATATTTTAGCACGTCGGCCGTATCAGATGGTGATGAAAAATTGTAAGAAATAAAAAAATATATACATTAGGTGTATGCTGCAGGTTAGCTTGCTTGACTTTGTTGAGGTTAAGGCGCATCCCATGATCAGTCCAATAATAGCACGATTAATGCCCTAGATATTGTCTTTGTCAATAACCAGTCCAATTAGGCTAATTCTCAGCCTACTCATGATTATCTGACATTTTAAAAGTTTAAATTAAACCCCAAAAGATTTAGGAACAGCGGGGGCAGGTTAGTATACTTTTACTACTTAACCAATTTTTCTAAGTTATACAACCCAATTGCAATTCAGAAATATCGATTCAGCTGCAACTGAAACATCCCAATTACAACCCATTTGCAATTTAAAGTTCTCGGTTGTAGTAACCCCACTTACAACTCATACGACACACTCCCGACGGTTCTAAAGTTGAATGAGATCCGCTCTCCCAAAACAATATTTTATCCCGCTTTATAAATAAAGCAATATCCAAATATATAGTTTGTCAGTACTATCGGCGTCAAAGCGCCAAAGAAAAAGGGAAAAAAGTCCGCCGAGGCAACAACACAACAACGCCCAAAACCAGAAAAAACAAAAGAAGGTGGAGGAGCTCGTCTCCTAGACATGCCTCTCCGAGGTGCGATGATCAGGGGCCACGAAACGTTATGCCGATGACCTCAGCGTTAGAAGGATGCTGCCCACGCTCCCAGTCCTGCTGCTTAGATAGTGCGTACCACTGTCGAAGGTAGGCAAGAAGAGAAAAAATAAAGTCAGAAGCGCATCCCGCTCTATCATCATTTTATTACGAATGTTCCATAGCGTCCATGTAATGGACAAAAACACTAACCATAATAGGTTGGGCCTTCTTCTAGTACCATTTGCTTCCGTCTCAAGGAACTCACCGAGAGCTTGGGTCTACAAGGCAAGCCCGGGGGCTTTCCTGATAAAGTTCCATAGAAACTGAGTGGTAGGACACGTGAACATAATATGGGCGCATGTCTAACACGTCCCCACATAATGGACCCTGCCCGTTGCCTGGGACGTTACGTTTCGACACCTCTACCCCCGAAGTAAGGAGGTCTCGTAGCAGCTGCCACAGAGAGATCCTCAAACTCAGGGGTAAGGGTGACTTTCAAAGATGGGTCGTCAATGCAAGCTCTAGTCCCTGGAATAGGCTCCTGTAAGCCGAACTAACTGAAAAGGCTCCTGAAGGAGACTGGCGACAAGTTACCATGTCCCTCTCCTCTGAGAGGTACAAGGGCAAGGCGCCCCGCAATTTCAGGAAATCAGTGGCCTCAGCATTGCTAAAGGTCCTCCAGAACAGGATATTCCAGTTGCTTCCCTGTCCCGCCTCGGCCACGAACGTCGTGGGAGCTGCGCAAATGGTAAATATGGTGGGGAACTCCTGGCATAGGGGTATAGCCTGTAAACAGGGGTCCAACCAAAATATCACTACTCGCCTGTTTCCCACGGCGAAAAGTGCCCCCCCTACGAATGATATTTTTTATGTCTTGGATGACTCGCCAAAACTGGAAGCCTTCCCGACGCTCACATGACAATGATACGTCGGAAACGTATCTATATTTTTTGATATTCCAGGCTTGTTTAGTATCTAGTTTGCTTTACTTTGTCTACACTTTGAGGTGTTTTTATATCTTTTCTGGAGCTAACCTATTAACAAGTTGTCACAGTGCCAATTGCTTGTTTTCTTCTGTTTTTGGTTCCAGAAAAGCAGAAAATTAATATTCTCGGAATTGGACGGGACAAAAGCCAAAGTCACTATTTTACCGTGGGCGACACAAATCCAGAAGACGAGACGGAGGGGCGCCACGGGGTGGCCACACCCCCCAGGCGAGGCCAAGCCTGGCCCGTGCCTGTGCAGGGTGTGGGCCCCCCGGGCACCCCCTGCCTCGCCTCCTCGCCTATAAGAAGCCCCCGATGCAAAAACCCTAGGCGATATGGATGACGGAGTTCATTACAGAGCTCGGTGTGGTTCCAAGTGCGCTGGACCCAATGTCTATCTACTGTGATAACATGGGCGCCATAGCCAATGCGCAAGAACCAAGGTCACACAAGAAGCTGAAGAACATCAAGCTACGTTTCCACGCTATTCGAGAGCATGTCCAAGATGGTGACATAAATATTTGCAAAGTACACACAGATCTGAATGTGGCAGATCCGTTGACTAAACCTCTCCCGAGGGAAAAACATGACCAGCACCAAACCGCCATGGGTGTTCGGTATATTACCATGTAATCTAGATTAGTTGACTCTAGTGCAAGTGGGAGACGGTTGGAGATATGCCCTAGAGGCAATAATAAAAGTGGTTATTATTATATCTTTGTGTTTATGATAAATTTTTACATTCATGCTATAATAGTATTAACCGGAAACATTAATACTTGTGTGATTTGTAAACTAAATTAGATTCCCTGATAAAGCCTCTTTATAATACTAGCTTGTTGGTTAATAGATGATCGTGGTTTCTCGATCATGAACATTGAGATGTTATTAACAACAAGATCATATCATTAGGAGAATGGTATGATGGACATACTCCTATAGATAAGCGTAGAATTAAGATCAAGTCATTTCAATAGTTCATTTGCTATAAGCTTTCTGATACATAGTAACCTAATTCCTTCGACCATGAGATCATGCTAATCACCATCACCGGAAGGATGCTTTGATGACATCAAACACCACACCGTAACTGGGTGGATATAAATGTGGCATTGAGTGTTTGGAAAGTATGTGTTGAGGCACATGGATCAAGAGTGGGATTTGTCCATCCATATGACGGATAGATATACTCTGGGCCCTCTCGGTGGAATGTCATCCAATTGGCTTGCAAGCATGTTACTGGCTCACAAGGGATCACATATCACGGGAATGATAAAAGAGTACTTATCGGTAACGAGGTTGACCTAGGTATGCAGAGATACCGACGATCAAACCTCGGATAAGTAAACTATCGCGAGACAAAGGGACATTGGTATCGTATGTAAGTGGTTCATTTGATCGCAAAGTAATCGTAGAAATATGTGGGAACCATATGAATTTCCAGATTCCTCTATTGGTTATTGATCAGAGAAGTGTCTCAGTCATGTCCGCATAATTCATGAACCGTAGGGAGACACACTTAAGGATCCGATGTTGTTTAGTAGATATGGAATGTAAGTAGGCATACCAAATGTTGTTCGGAGTCTCGGATGGGATCCGGGATATCGCGAAGAGATCCGGAATGGTCTAGAGAATAAGATTCATATAAGGAAAGTCCGATTCTGGAGTTTAGGAATAATTTTGATGTTTTCATCGGAGAGGTTCTAGAAGGTTCTAGAAGGTTCACCAGACCGGAAGGGGAATGGTCCATGAATATGTCATGGGTAAGTGGAATGATTGGATCATATCCTAGGTCACTTGGTTTGGGCATTTGCAAGAGAGAATTAAAGCTCTAAATTGAAAGTCAAACGGGAGGTTTGAAAAGTCAAACTGGAACAATGGTTTCCTACTGGAAGAAGGAAAGAGTCCTTCCTTCGATCCAACTTGGGTTTGGGTTTGGATTCAAACTCTCCCCTCCCAAGGCCGCCCCCCTCTCATAAATAGAGGGGGAGGGCTGCCCCCAAACAACACAAGAGCCAGCCCTTCCCACCCCGTGCGCCGCCGCACGCCGCCGCCGCTGCCTCGTCGCTATCGCCCAAGCCGCCGCCGCCGTCGACACCTCCTCCTCCTCCCGGCCTTCTAAACCTAGATCGCCGGAAAACCCTAGATCCACCATAACTCGCACCGGCTTAGGCAAAGCCCTGCGAGATCTTCCCTCTACTTCCGACACCACGTCGTCGTGCTGCTGGAATCGCGAGGGGAGACCTACAACCTCCGCTGCCTACTGGAAAAAGGGAGAGAAAGGTCTTCATCGAGTACTGAACATGTGATTGACTGCGGAAGCGCTGCTGGAACGCAGCGCCGGAAGGATCGTCTACGCGATCTTGAGATCGGCAAGTGTACGACTACATCACCCACGAGAATCTGCTCTCGTTAACCGCTTTGGAATCTTCAAGGGTGAGTATTCTAATCAACCCGTTGCTACAATCTAGTAGATATATCTTGGCTTGTTTGTGTGCATGCGGTAGATATTTTTTGTTTTCCATGCTACGAACCCCTACAGTGGTATCAGAGCCGTGTCTATATGTAGATCTGTTGCACGAGTAGAACACAATGGTCATTGTGGGCGTTGATGCTTTTGTTGTCAATTGCTTCTTGTGTACTTTGCATCTTGCGGGATGGTGGGATGAAGCGGCCCGGGCTAACCTTACAAGACATCGTTCATGAGACTTGCTCCACGCTTGACATGCAACTTGTATTGCATAAGTGGCTTTGCGGGTGCCTGTTTCTCCCAACATAGTTAAGATTCAATTTACAACGGGTGATTGACAATACTAGTATCAACGTTGTGGTTCTTGTTCGTAAGTTAGAACGACACTTATTGAAAGCCCCAAACCACGTAAAACATGCAAAGAAAATTAGAGGCGTCTAACTTTGTTTTGCAGGGGTGTGATGTGATGTGATATGGCCATGATTGTGATTATATATGATGTATGCAATGTTCCTTATTGTAAGTCGGCAACCGGCAAGAGCCATATGGTCGTCTTCTAATTCCGTTAAGACCTGCGTGTCTATTATTCAAAGTAGTTGTAATAGTTGATGCTGGTGGACGACAACCATGAAGCGGTGCCATTGACCTTGACGCTATGCCGGTGATGATGGATATCATGTTCGTGCTTGAAGATGGAGATCGGAAGCACACGAAGAAAGGCCATATCATATCACATATTATGAATTGCATGTGATGTTAATCCTTTTATGCATCTTGTATTGCTTAGTTCGCGACGGTAGCATTATAAGATGATCCCTCAAGCACAAAAATTTCAAGTTATAAAGTGGTCATCCTTAGTAAGCATCATTGCTAAAGCTCGTTGTTTCGAAGCACCACGTGATGATCGGGTGTGTTAGATTCTACAAGTGTATACAACGTGAGCAAGCCAGATTTGCTCATGCAGAAGCTAAGGTTTGATCTTGACGAGCCTAGCATGTACAGACATGGTCTCGGAACACGGATCACCGAAAGGTAAAGCATGAGTCATATAGTAGATATGATGAACATGTTGATTGTTCGCCATTGAAGCTACATCAGCTCTCGTGATGATCGGTTTTGATGTGGTGTATTTGGTTCGTGTGATCACTAAAACAATGTGAGGGATATTGTTTTGAGTGGGAGTTCACCTAGATTAATTTAACTATTAATTAGAACTCAATTTATCATAAACTTAGTCTAAACTATTGCAAATATGTTGTAGATCAATGATGGCCCCTACCATCAATTTTAATGCGTTCCTAGAGAAAGAAAAGTTGAAAAACAATGGAAGCAACTTCGTGGATTGGTTCCGCAATTTGAGGATTGTCCTCAATGCTGGTAATTTGACCTATGTGCTAGATGCACCACTGGGTGACCCACCTGCAGCTGATGCTACTGATGAGGTAATGAATGTTTTCCTCGCTCGGAAGAATCAGTACTCCATAGTCCAGTGTGCTATCTTGTATGGTTTGGAATCGGAGTTTCAGAAAAGGTTTGAGAACCATGACCCACATGATATTGTCCGTGAACTCAAAATGATATTTGAGGCTCACGCAGCAGTTGAGAGTTATGAGGCTTCTGAAAAGTTCTTTAACTGCAAGATGGAAGAGGGCAGCTCCGTCAGTGAGCACGTGCTTAAGATGTCTGGGCACGCAAGCAAGCTTAAAAGCTTAGGTATAGTGATTCCTAATGCGTTGGGGATTCACTGTGTCCTCCAATCACTACCACCAAGTTACAAGAACTTTGTGATGAACTACAATATGAAAAACATGGACAAGTCGTTGCCTGAACTCTTCTCCATGTTAAAGTCTGCGGAAGTGGAGATCGAGAAAGAGCACCAAGTGTTGTTGGTCAATAAGACCACCAAAATTCAAGAAGCAAGGCAAGTCTAAGAAAAAGGGAAACTTCAAGAAGGGCGGTAAGAAAGTTACCGCGCCGGCGAAGAAGACCAAGGCTGGGCCTAAGCCTGATACTAAGTGCTTCTACTGCAAGGGAGAAGGTCACTGGAAGCGGAATTGCCCTAAGTACTTGGCGGATTTGAAGAACAGCAACATCAAGAAGAAATGTATATCCGATATACATGTTATTGATGTGTATCTCACTAGTACTCGTAGTAGTGCTTGGGTATTTGATACTGGTTCGGTTGCTCACATTTGTAACTCGAAACAGGTGCTGCAGAATAGACGAAAACTAGCGAAGAACGAGGTGACGATGCGCGTTGGAAATGGATCAAAGGTTGATGTGATCGCGGTCGGCACGCTACATCTTCATCTACCATCGGGATTAGTTTTATACTTAAATAATTTTTATTTGATGCCTGCGTTGAGCATGAACATTATATCCGGATCATGTTTATTGCGATACGGTTACTTGTTTAAGTCCGAGAATAATGGTTGTTCGATTTATATGAGTAATATGTTTTATGCACATGCACCTTTCATAGATGGTATATTCTTATTGAATCTCGATTGTAGAAATACACACATTAATAACATTGAAGCTAAACGTTTGAAATTGAGCGATAACTCGACCTATATGTGGCACTGTCGTCTTGGTCATATTGGAGTGAAGTGTATGAAGAAACTCCATTTCGATGGACTTCTTGAATCACTTGATTTCGAATCACTTGAAAGATGCAAAGCATGTCTGATGGGTAAAATGACTAAGACTCCATTTTCTGGTATGATGGAGCGAGCTACGGACTTATTGGAAATCATACATACCGATGTGTGTGGCCCAATGAGTGTAGCATCACGCGGTGGATATCGTTATGTTCTTACCTTCACGGATGATTTGCGTAGATATGGGTATATCTATTTCATGAAACATAAGTCCGAAACTTTCGAGAAGTTTAAGGAATTTCAAAGTGAGGTAGAGAATCAACGTAACAAGAAGATTAAATTTCTACGATCTGATCGTGGAGGTGAATATCTAAGTTACGAGTTTGGCAAGCATTTGAAGAAATGCGGAATACTTTCACAATTGACACCACCGGGAACACCACAATGTAATGGTGTGTCCGAACGTCGTAATCGAACTCTCTTAGATATGGTTCGTTCTATGATGTCATTTACAGATTTACCGCTATCGTTTTGGGGTTATGCATTAGAAACAGCCGCATTCACTTTAAATAGGGCACCATCTAAATCCGTTGAAACGACACCATATGAATTATGGTTTGGGAAGAAACCTAAATTGTCGTTCCTTAAAGTTTGGGGTTGCGAAGCTTATGTAAAGAAGTTACAGCCCGACAATCTTTAACCCAAAGCGGAAAAATGCGTCTTCATAGGATACCTGAAGGAAACTATTGGGTATACCTTCTATCATAGATCCGAGGGCAAAATCTTTATTGCCAAGAATGGATCCTTTCTAGAGAAGGAGTTTCTCTCAAAAGAAGTGACTGGAAGGAAAGTAGAACTCGACGAGGTTATTGAACCTTCTCTCGAACTTGAGAGTAGCGCAGCACAAGAAGTAGTTCCTGTGGAGCCTACACCAATAAGAGAGGAAGCTAATGATGTTGATCATGAAACTTCGGTTGAAGTTACTACGGAACCTCACAGGTCAACGAGAACTCGTACCACTCCTTATTGGTATGATCCTATTATGAGTGTCATGTTGGTGGACAACACCGATGACCCTGCGACATATGAGGAAGCGATGATGAGCCCAGATTCCAATAAATGGCATGAAGCCATGAAATCCGAGATTGGATCCATGTACGAAAACCAAGTATGGACTTTGGTGGACTCACCGAATGGTTAGAAGGGTGTCGAGAACAAATGGATTTTCAAGAAGAAAACATATGTTGATGGTAATGTTACTGTCTATAAAGCTCGAATTGTCGCAAAAGGGTTTCGACAAATTAAAGGAGTTGACTAAGATGAGACTTTCTCACCGGTAGCGAAGCTAAAGTCTGTGAGGATTTTGTTAGCAATCTCTACATATTATGATTATGAGATATGGAAGATGGATGTCAAAACAACATTCCTCAATGGAGACATTGATGAAGAGTTGTATATGATGCAACCCAAAGGTTTTGTCGATCCTAAAGAAGCTAACAAGGTATGCAAACTTCAACGGTCCATTTATGGATTGAAGCAAGCATCACGAAGTTGGAATCAACGTTTTGGTAAGGTAATCAAAAACTTTGGTTTTATACAAACTTATGGAGAAGCTTGTATTTACAAGAAAGTGAGTGGGAGCTCTGTAGCATTCTTAATACTATATGTAGATGACATATTGTTGATTGGGAATGATGTAGACCTTCTTAATAGTGTCAAGGATTATTTGAATAATAGTTTTTCAATGAAAGATCTTGGCGAAGCAGCTTACATATTAGGCATAAAGATTTATAGAGGTAGATCGAGACGCCTAATATCATTGTCAAAGAGTACATATTTGGACAAAGTTCTAAAGAGGTTTGGAATGGAAGATAGCAAGAAAGGATTCTTGCCCATGTTGCCCAATACGACCTTGAGTAAAACTCAAAGTCCTGCAATGGCCGAAGATAGAGAAAGGATGAGTAAGACTCCCCATGCCTCAGCCATAGGATCTCTTATGTATGCCATGCTATGTACTAGACCCGACATTGCATATGTTGTTAGTTTGACTAGCAGATATCAAAGTGATCCAGGAGTGGATCATTGGACAACGTTCAAAAACATCCTTAAGTACTTGAGAAGAACTAAGGATATGGTTCTTTCTTATGGAGGTGATGAACATCTCGTTTTTAATGGTTACACCGATTCTAGTTGGAACACCGATCTGGATGATTCTAAATCTCAATCTGGATACGTATTTACTTTGAATGGTGCAGCAGTTAGCTGGAAGAGTGCAAAGCAAAGCGTTGTGGCGAGATCTTCAACTGAATCGGAATACATAGCTGCTTCGGAGGCTACACAAGAGGCGATATGGATGAAGGAGTTCATTACAGAGCTCGGTGTGGTTCCAAGTGCGCTGGACCCAATGTCTATCTATTGTGATAACATGGGCGCCATAGCCAATGCGCAAGAACCAAGGTCACACAAGAAGCTGAAGCATATCAAGCTACGTTTCCATGCTATTCGAGAGCATGTCCAAGATGGTGACATAAAGATTTGCAAAGTACACACAGATCTGAATGTGGCGGATCCCTTGACTAAACCTCTCCCGAGGGCAAAACATGACCAGCACCAAACCGCCATGGGTGTTCGGTATATTACCATGTAATCTAGATTAGTTGACTCTATTGCAAGTGGGAGACTTTTGGAGATATTCCGTAGAGGCAATAATAATAGTGTTTATTATTATATCTTTGTGTTTATGATAAATGTTTACATTCATTCTATAATAGTATTAACCGGAAACATTAATACTTGTGTGATTTGTAAACTAAATTAGAGTCCCTGGTAAAGCCTCTTTATAATACTAGCTTGTTGGTTAATAGATGATCGTGGTTTCTCGATCATGAACATTGAGATGTTATTAACAACAAGATCATATCATTAGGAGAATGGTATGATGGACATACTCCTATAGATAAGCGTAGCATTAAGATCAAGTCATTTCAATAGTTCATTTGCTATAAGATTTCTGATACATAGTAACCTAATTCCTTCGACCATGAGATCATGCTAATCACCATCACCGGAAGGATGCTTTGATGACATCAAACACTACACCGTAATTGGGTGGCTATAAAGGTGGCATTGAGTGTTTGGAAAGTATGTGTTGAGGCACATGGATCAAGAGTGGGATTTGTCCATCCATATGACGGATAGATATACTCTGGTCCCTCTCGGTGGAATGTCATCCAATTGGCTTGCAAGCATGTGACTGGCTCACAAGGGATCACATATCACGGGAACGAGAAAAGAGTACTTATCGGTAACGAGGTTGACCTAGGTATGCAGAGATACCGACAATCAAACCTCGGATAAGTAAACTATCGCGAGACAAAGGGACATTGGTATCGTATGTAAGTGGTTCATTTGATCGCAAAGTAATCGTAGAAATATGTGGGAACCATATGAATTTCCAGATTCCTCTATTGGTTATTGATCGGAGAAGTGTCTCGGTCATGTCCGCATAATTCACGAACCGTAGGGAGATACACTTAAGGATTCGATGTTGTTTAGTAGATATGGAATATAAGTAGGGATACCGAATGTTGTTCGGAGTCTTGGATGGGATACAGTATATCACGAGGAGATCCGGAATGGTCCGGAGAATAGGATTCATATAAGGAAAGTCCGATTCCGGAGTTCAGGAATAATTTCTATGTTTTCATCGGAGAGGTTCTAGAAGGTTCACCGGACCGGAAGGGGAATGGTCCATGAATATGTCATGGGTAAGTGGAATGATTGGATCATATCCTAGGTCACTTGGTTTGGGCATTTGTAAGAGAGAATTAAAGGTCTAAATTGAAAGTCAAACATGAGGTTTGAAAACTCAAACTGGAACAGTGGTTTCCTAGTGGAAGAAGGAAAGAGTCCTTCCTTCAATACAACTTGGGTTTGGGTTTGGGTTTGGGTTTGGATTCAAACTCTCCCCTCCCAAGGCTGCCCCCTCTCATAAATAGAGCGGGAGGGCTGCCCCAAACAACACGAGAGCCAGCCCTCCCTACCCCGTGCGCCGCCGCCAGCAGCCGCCTCGTTGCCGTCGCCCTAGACGCCGCCGACACCTCCTCCTCCTCCCGGCCTTCTAAACCTAGATCGCCGGAAAACCCTAGATCCACCATAACTCGCACCAGCTTAGGCGAAGCCCTGTGAGATCTTCCCTCTACTTCTGACACCACTCCGTCGTGCTGCCGGAATCGCGAGGGGAGAACTACAACCCCCGCCGCCTGCTGGAACAAGGGAGAGTAAGGTCTTCATCGAGTACCGAACGTGTGACTGACCGCGGAAGCGCTGCCGGAACGCAGCGCCAGAAGGATCGTCTACGCGATCTTGATATCGGCAAGTGTACGACTACATCACCCACGAGAATCTGCTCTCGTTAACCGCTTTGGAATCTTCAAGGGTGAGTACTCTAATCAACTCGTTGCTAAAATCTAGTATATATATCTTGGCTTGTTTGTGTGCATGCGGTAGAATTTTTTTGTTTTGCATGCTACGAACCCCTACAACGTAGCCATCAAAGCTTTCTGGCGCCGTTGCCGGGGAGGCTAAGGACGTCTTCACAAGGGGAGTCCTCCACTTCCTTTCTCTTTACTTTGTTTTTAGTTTCCTTAGTTTCTTTTTCTTGGTTTTGTTTGGCTCTTGTTTTCAAAAACTCCAAAAAAAATTAGTCTAGTTTGGTTTGCTTTCTTAATTCAAAAACACAAAAAAATTAGTTCCTACTCTGTTTGCTGGACTGTTATTGCTTTGTTTGGTCATGCTTTCTATCAATTGATGGTTTCTTTGAAACTAGTTCTTATTAGCAAGGTGGGTTCACGGAAGAACAAAAGTATTGTTATAAGGAACACCGTTTGTCACAAAAAGGGAAACACTTATGGGATCAAATTGATAAGTTGAATACTATTGCTAGAGAGGTGTGCTCTACTTATAATGTTACTTATTGCTTTTATAAATCTTGTTGCTGTAGGAGGTATAAACACGTGCCTTTTCAATGTGAGTATAATGATAATGTTACCATATCCTCTTATGTTAAAGGAAATTATGACTTTGATGATGTGGAACAAATTGAAGAATTTATTTCCTTCAAGGGTGCATTTGAACTTGCTAGTTTGCTTGAAAATATTGATGATGCACCTTATGAATGCGAGGTTATGAGATACTTAAATTATGCTTTGATAATTACAAGGAAGAAAATAGCTATATTCTTGAATATTTTAATAGATGCTTTCCACAAATGGAAGAGACTAATGCCTTGCAGGAGCCTATGGAAGAAGAAATTGCTGAAACTGAAAGCTCATTAGATGAAAAAGAGGAGGAGGAGAGTGATGGTCAAGAGAAGGAAGAATGGACCTACTCATGTCTACCTTCTAATGAGAGTAACTCTTTACCTCCTACATTATTTTATTGTCCCCCATGCTTACCAAAGGAGGATGAATGTTATGTTGCTCTGGTTTCTTTTGAAATATCTGCTATGGGTAAAACTTGTGATAATAGTTATGATCCTGTTATCTATGATAATCATATATGTGTGCCTAACTTTGAAATGCATGGTACTAAAGATTTTTTCTTAGAAAATGTTTATGATAAAGCTCTATATGATGGTCCTATATTGAATGATGAGTCACCTTGTTATAGGATTGTTAAAAGTGGGTTTAAAGGTTTTAATCCCACTATTTTTGAGCTTGATCAAAATTATCTTTTTTTAGATCATGAAAAGCATACTTTATGTGATAGTTATATTGTTGAGTTTATTCATGATGCTACTGAAAGTTATTATGAGAGAGGGAAACATGGTCTTATGTATCTCAACAATATTAAGTTTCCCCTCTTTATGTTGAAAATCTTGAAGTTGCATTTTTTTCTTTCCTATGCTTGTTGCTTTGTGCTTCTTTGTATTCTCTTATAAGATTCCTATGCATAGGAAGTGGGTTAGACTTAAATGTGTTTTGAATTTGCTTCTTGATGCTCTCTTTTACTTCAATTCACATTTCTTATGTGAGCATCTTCTCAAGCTTTTATGCCTAACTTAAAGGCGTTAAAGAAAAGTACTTGTTTGGAGATAACCCAAGAGTTTCCTTGATCCTTGGAAGTTATTACTTCAGTATTGACCTCTCCTTATCCTTTTTTTTTGCTTTTTGTGCTAAGAATGACCTCTAATGAGAGGGAAGTAAGATTTGGGGAGTTGCTGTCCCGAAACAGATTTTTGTCCTCCACCATAAAAATTCGTGAGGAGTCTCTGTAAGTCGTATTGAGCTGAAAATTTATGAATACATCCCCCAGTATGTTAGATAACTTACGTTAGTTCAACACTTTTCTATTTGAGAAATAGAAAATTTTCTAAAAAATTGGTTTCTACCTACTTGTCTGTTTTGACAGATTTCTGCCACTATTTGCATTTGCTTCTTATTGATTCCTTTTTGAGTTCTCTTTTGGGGAATTGAGCTTTTTGAAGGAGTTGATACAGTAGATTGTGTTTTTAGTGAAAAGGTTTGCTGTTCCAAAGCTTTTCCTAAAGGTCTAATATCTTTTGAATACACTAATATTGCTAATGAAGATTGTGTGAAGTTTTGTATGAAGGAAAAATTTCAGGTGTAGAGAGAGAGTGATGTAATGAGATGAAGAATGGACAAAATCTCAAGCTTGGGTATTCCACCATGGTGTCACCCCAAGAAATATCCAAGAGGTACAAGCATCAAAGCTTGGGGATGCCCAAGGCATCCCCTTCTTCATCAATAAAAAAGCTCAGGTCTATCTAGACACTTCGTTTTTATTGTTTCATGCACAATTGTGTTGTTCTTGGAGCGTCTTAGTTTTCGTTTGCTTTGTTTAGTTTGTTTAGTTTTCTTGAATAAAGTAGTTTGGACCCCCGTTCTCGCTGTGTTGTTTCAAATAAGTCAATTGGTGTTGGAAAGGAGTAGGAAGTTCCTTCTTGAAAGTACAAGAGGAGCTTGCATTGACTGTGACTTAGACTTTAGCATAACATGCTAGGTGTTGTTTTGACCGTATGCTTAGTGATTATTGCTGTAGCATGTTTTGTTCCAAACAATTGGGATTGCTTAGTGAAGGGTTTCGCAGCATAGTAAATCAAAAAAATTCTACGGATGCGAACAGGGAAGCCAAGATCTAATCTAGGAGATGCAAACAACGAGGGGGGATAGATGAGATCTTCATACCCTTGAAGAAATCGCACAGCGGAACATTCAACGGAACGTGGTTGATGTAGTCGTACTAGCCTTCTCCTCCTCGCGATCCGATCCGATCCAACGCCGCAAGTGGCGACGCCTCCGAGAGATGCACACGTACGGCACCTCGACGTCTCCTCCTTCCTTGGTCCAGCAAGTGGGGTGGAGAGATAGATTGGATCTACAACACGACGGCGTGGTGCAAAGGTGGAGAGTTTCTGCGGCAAGGCTTCGCCTACGCGCAGTCGGGAGAGAGAGAGGAGGGCAGCAGGTAGGCGGCTAGGGTTGGAGGAGGTATGGGGGGAGGGTGCGCCCCTTACCTCTTTATATAGAGGGCTGGCCGGCTGCCCTTGCCCCTCCTCCAAACCCTAGGGCCGGCGGCCACATGGGATGGAGTGGGGGGCAAGTTCCCCCCTTCTAGAAGCTCTCCCTAGGGTTTACCCTAGGGCTTGGCCGGCTGGGCCTATTGGGGCCTTATGCCCCTGGTGTAACACCCTCAGAATCGACCCTATGCAAGTTCGGCGCTTCCCGCCAAACCCGCATAGAAACGATTCAAAGGTGCCCACCAGGCACTTTCGTGCGGGTGGAAAACGAAGTAATAACATTACACAACAGTCCTCGATGGGACCCACAGAACAGATATATATATACAACACGACTCCATGAGTTAAGAATACAGATATAAGATACAAAGATCCAAATCACCTCGAAACAATAGAGCGTCCAGCTACGGACAAGATGCAAATGGGGCTAAGAGCCCTGAAGAATAACCAATGGCGTCCATAACCCTGCCCAGGCCAAGCCGGAAGGGTAACCCTGCTAACGACGTTGATCTCAAAACCTGCTTAAACAAAAGGGGTGCCGGCAAAGGGCAAAGGAAAAAGAGAGAGCGGTCAGTACTGAGGCCAGTACACGGCGAGACTAGAATTCGGCGGTCCTCGCCTACATAGGTATGGTGGACTGAAGCGGCAGCGCAGCATGCACTAAACATCCTATAGAGACTCGATACAACTGGCGGCTATCAGAGAGGGGTAAGGAAGACCTATCCGGATCCAACCTGAATCTTACACCAAACAATCCCATCCTGGTATTTCCCCCTCGAGACCAATCGAGGAAGTCCACCGAGGAACTCACACAGTTGGCAGTTTTATTTATTCAGTTATTGTTGCAGCAATTACTAGTCAGGTATAGATAATCATCCTGATAAAATAAGCAGTGGGACGTTTTAGTTAACCATTCCGTTGTAGTTGCGACACTTACTAGTCAAATACAATTAGCATGAGATAACCCAAAACCCAGCAGTTGTTGGTACTTTTATTTAGCCATTCCGTTATAGTTGCAATATTTACTAGTCAGGTACAATGGTCGCAAGCGTCAACCCAAAACAGGCAATTGTTGGCAGTATTATTTAGCCATTCCATTATAGTGAAGCTGCTTACTAGTCATTATAAAGTCAAATTTATAGCACTACTTTAGTTATAGTTGTCTATGATCGAGATATTGTGCTCCAAGTCGTCCATAACCGCGGACATGGCTTTCAGAAAGTTTTACCCGGCCGGGGTGCACAAATAGCAACACACACTCGATCAACCTCGGAAAAACCAAATCAAAACCCAACGAGGCCTTCACGACAAAGCAATCACAGGATTCAGAAATATTTCAGGGGGCCACCCCTTGGAGTACACCCGCAACGAAGTTAGCTGACTCCGAGACGGACCCGAGGTTTGGGTGGACGGCTGTGAACGACTGGGAACCCAAAACTGGGCTGTCGACACCGCGAAAACGTGTCCCGATCCTAAACAGTACAGGTGCTATCCATCGCACAATTTAAATAAAGCAGTAAAGCATGGCATAAGTACAGGATAGTAAATAAATCCTCAAACTAGTTTGTGGCCCCAAGAAATAAGAATGAATCAAGCTCTGGCTCAGGGGGGTCCCATAATTCCCCGTATGTGGATAGCGCGAATATTCAAGGAACAGGTATCAAGTACTCGGGGTCCTACGGGACACAAGTGGACGGTTAACAACCAAATAACATCTATTGCCCACCTGTGCCTCTGCTTACCTACTTCAATTTTAGTTGTTAAACAGTAATTAAAGTGAACGATAAGTAAAGCCATGATCATCTCCAACATCAACATGCGGCAATACACCAACAACTGTGGCACTTGACGACACGCAACATCACTTGAGCAAGCGACTACGACGCGCAAGTCCAACTATCTACCAAACAACAGGTAATAGGAGGTGTCCAAGGCAATCTGAGGCTGCGAGGGATATCACGGGTACGAAAACTAGAGCATCGCAACACAGATAGCAATAGATCAACAGGAGGGAATAAATACTATAAAAGTAAGATAGGTAGAAAGGGGGAGATGCTCGCCTGAAAACATTGTCGAAGGTTCAACCGAAGATCGGGGCGAAGCTCACATCAACTCAACGGCCTTATCCGCGAAGAAGCAAATCACTAGAAGGAACACCGGATGCACTATTTAATACTACGGCAGAAGATCGGGCAGGATGCATGTATGATGTATGACATGGCCAAAAAGCGATGCAATTGGGCAATATTAAGTGGAACCGGGGTCCCGACAATTAATTAAACGGTTCATGTTGTTTAGATACCCCGCAATTTAAATGTTGTATTAACATGGCAAAACTTAGTATCGGTTCGCTACACAAACTTAAATGGGACCAGTATACGACTAGATTTGCCCGCATATGGGCCCCATATTTAATTATGAGGTGAATCGGCATAAGGCCCCCAAACCACAGACAAGTATGCATGCATGATCAATTAATATGCGACAGTTTATATTTCATTTTATAAAATAGGGCTCGAGAAGGGAATCACATTAGGGTTCGGCGAACTTGGGTTCCGGGGTTCGGGGTTCGGTCTCAGGGTTCAGGGTTCGACAGGATCGGTCTCGGCAGAAACATTCTCGAATTCAGAGTAGATCTTGGCGTTCCGCGAAGAAGGACTTGGTTCGGTGTCGGGGCGCATCGGATTCTTCCGGGTCGGTGTCGATCTTGTCGTCGCGAAGATCTTGTCGGGTCCGTGAATCGGGTCGGTCTTGGCGTTCGGAAAAATAGAGCTTGGCATCCTTGTGGCGGTCTTGGCGTCCTTTTGGTTCGAGTTTTGGCGTCCGAGGAAGTACTTGGCGTCCGTGAAGGAGAACTTGAGGGTCTAGCGTCTCGGTGTCCTCGGATCCGAGAGGAAGAACTTGTCGGGCCGGGTCCGGCCTTCGGGGTCCGGGAGGGAGAGCTCGGCGGCCATCGGATCCATGATAGGGTACTCATTGACTCCACTTTGAAGGTCTTGGGGTTCTCCGTGTGGTCGATTCCGGAACGGAGAGCTTCGAGGAGCGCCCACCTCACGGCACTGTTGGCAAACAGCAAAGTCCATGCTGGTCTCAAACGGGCAGAGGCCGCAGCGACGAGCGGCGAGAGAGAAGGGAAGGCGGCAGCAGGGGACGCACGCGGCCGTGTTCCGAGGGGCTCGGGCACTAGAGGGGGTTGGGGACGGGCGGACCGGGAGAAGACGGCGGCTGCCGGAGGAAGGAGGCGGGGGCGCGGCTCGGAGGCGGGGCCGACGCCGGGGTTGGCGGCAGGCGCTGGAGCGGAGAGAGGCCGGGCTCGCAGAGGCGGAGGCCGGCGGCGAGGATGGCGTCCGGCGGCGCGGGGCCGGCGAGGAGGCTCCGGCGGCGAGGGGAAGAGGGGCGAGCAGCGGCGGGGAGCGGGTGCTGCGGGAGGGAGCGAGGGCGGCGGTGGCGATGGAGGGGGCGGCCGCGGCTGCCGGAGCAGGCGGTAGGTGGGGGAGGGGGCGAGCTGGTGGCGGTGGCCGGAGAGGCCGAGGGGGGAGGATGCGGGGAGGCGGTAGAGGGGAGGGGGTCGTCAGCGAGCGCGGAGAGGTGGGGGCCGAGGAGGGACGGGGGCGGGTCGCCGGCGGCGAGAGAGAGAGAAGGAGGGAGCGGGGCACGCGGTGGCCGGAGAGGGGAGGAAGGTGGAGGCGGCGAGCGCGTCGGGGAGGGGCGGAGCGGCGGGAGGAGGCGGTGGCGTGGAACCGGCCGGAGGCGGGGAGGAGGATGAGGCCGGCGCCATGGGGGAATGGGGAGCGAGGCGGGAGGTGGGAGAGAGAGAGGAAGGATACGGGAGGGTTGGTGGGTGGTGGGACCGGGGTGGGCCAGGGCTGGAGAGTGGGGTTGACCGGTTGGGTGGAGGGAGTGGCTGACGAGTGGGACCAGGCGGCGGGGCTGGTGGGGATTCGGTGTGGGGACGCGGGTGGGGTCGGGGTGTGGTGGACCAGGGGTGGGAGTGGCTGGCGAGTGGGCCGGCGCGGGTGGGGCCCAGGGACAGGGAGAGGGAGAGAGAGGGGTAGAAGGGGGGCTGTGTGAGAAAGAGAGAAAAGGGGTGGTGGATTGGTGAGGTGGCAGGGTGGGTAGGGAATTAGGTCCAGGGTTGAGGTGGCGAGCTGGGATAGGTGGGTAGACTAGGATTTGGTGGGAATAGGACTTAGAGTTTAGGTTTTATTAGTTTTGTAAATATGTGTTTGTTTTGTCTTGTTTATTTTAAAACAAGGCTACTTTGCAATTAGTTTATAGGTAAATAAAATATCCGATACGATCGGGGTTTTGCATTTGAAATAAAGAGGGGTATTTGTATAAAGCAAAACTAGGATTTTTCGAAATAGTTTCAGACAAACAATGCATGATGATGACGATGCAATGCACAAAAACAACGCGATTTTCTAGTAGTGGTTTTGCGGGATGCCACAATTCGACACCACTAACAAGGGATCTCGCCCTCGAGATCCGCCTCATGGTACCGGAAGGAAGGTCGGCGATCTGCGTCTTCTCGCTTCGGGTAGGTCCTCGCGACACCACTAACAAGAGGTCGTTGTCCGTGATCGTCGAGATGACACTGTTGGGGTTCGTAGCATGGAAAACAAAAAATTTCTATCGCATACAAACAAACAAGCCAAGATCTATCTACTAGATTGTAGCAACGAGTCGATGGAATAACTCACCCTCGAAGATTCCAAAGCGGTTAACGAGAGCGGATTCTCGTGGGTGATGTAGTCGTACTCTTTCCGATCTCAAGATCGCGTAGACGATCCTTCCGGCGCTGCGTTCCGGCAGCGCTTCCGCAGTCGGTCACACGTTCGGTACTCGACGAAGACCTTCCTCTCCCTTGTTCCAGCAGGCAGCGGAGGTTGTAGCACTCTCCTCGCGATTCCGGCAGCACAACGGCGTGGTACCGGAAGTAGAGGGGAGATCCCGCAGGGCTTCGCCTTAAGCCGGAGCGAGTATGGTGGAGTATGAGAGAGAGCTATTAGTGGTCTAGGGATTTAGACACACCAATTAGAAGGCTCTAAACCGAAGGCTAGGGCAATTAGAAGCTCTAAACCAAAACGGCTCTAAACCGGAGATTAGAGGATAGGAACTTGTGTGTCTAGAGGAGGAGGCCCTGCCCCTCCTCTTATAGGTGGGAGGCGCGGCCAAGGGGAGGGGAGTCCCTCCCCAAGTCGGCCTTGGTTGGCGCGCCGGCTTGGGGAGGAGACTCCTCCCCCAAGTCGGTTCCAAACACCTCTTGCTTGTTTCCCACAGTTTCTTGTTTTAGCCGTTTGACTTTCAAACTGGACATTTGACTTTTCTGTTTTAGGATTCAATTTAATCCTTTATTTGAAACAGCAAGAACACTTAGTACATGATGCAATCATTCCAATATGTAATGACACATTCATGTACCCCTTCCCCCCCGGAGTGCCGGACATTCCGGGACCTTCCAGAACATTCCCGATGAAAACACCGGAATCATTCCCGAACTCCGAAACGGGACTTTCCTTATATGAATCTTATTCTACGGACCATTCCGGATCACCTCGTGATATCCCGGATCCCATCCGAGACTCCGAACAACATTCGGTCTCTTTCTCATAATACCATAACTACTCAAACAACGTCGAATCCTTAAGTGTGTCTCCCTACGGTTCGTGAATTATGCGGACATGATCGAGACACTTCTCCGAACAATAACCAATAGAGGAATCTGGAAATTCATATGGCTCCCACATATTTCTACGATTACTTTGTGATCGAACGAACCACTTACATACGATACCAATTTCCCTTTGTCTCACGATAGTTTACTTATCCGAAGTTATGATCGTCGGTATCTCTGCATACCTAGTTCAACCTCGTTACTGATAAGTACTCTTTTCTCGTTCCCGTGATATGTGATCCCTTGTGAGCCAGTCACATGCTTGCAAGATAATTGGATGACATTTCACCGAGAGGGCCCAGAGTATATCTATCCGTCATATGGATGGACAAATCCCACTCTTGATCCATGTGTCTCAACCAATACTTTCCGAACACTCAATGCCACCTTTATAGCCACCCAGTTACGGTGTGGTGTTTGATGTCATCAAAGCATCCATCCGGTAAAGGTGATATGCATGATCTCATGGTCGAAGGAATTAGGTTACTATGTATCAGAAAGCATATAGCAATTGAACTATTGAAATGACTTGATCTTTATGCTACGCTTATCTATAGCAGTATGTCCATCACATCATTCTCCTAATGATATGATCCTGTTGTTAATAACATCTCTATGTTCATGATCAGGAAACCATGATCATATATTAACCAACAAGCTAGTTTAACAAGAGGCTTTACTAGGGACTCTTATTTTAGTTTACAAATCACACAAGTATTAATGTTTCCGGTTAATACAATTATAGCATGGCATGTAAACATTTATCATAAGTGTGAAGATATGATAACAACCACTTTATTATTGCCTCTTGGGCATATCTCCAACAGTCTCCCACTTGCACTAGAGTCAATAATCTAGTTTCAAACCTTTGTGCATTCAACACCTATGGCTTTCTGGTGTTGTATGTACACGATTGCTAGTGGTCAACTGATCTCCGGATCTGACACTTCCAGGTCCGTGTGTAATTGCATGTCTTTGCGTCTCTACGCATCACTCATTCTCTAATGAGATGGCTTTGTATAAGTTTGGTCTTTCGGTGTGACCTTTAGCTCTTTGGGGTTAAAACATGTTGATAATATTGTCGTACAATATATCTTCATAGTATTATCCCACTGTGAACTACACCTAGTTTGATAACAAACTACTTGACACAAATGCCCTCTTTTGCTGCTAAAATAGCAGTCATATACTTAGCCTTTTGTTGCAGTATCTGTCACAATGTCTTAACTTTGGAACTCATCCAAATCCATTATGGAACTCACTTTCCATTATATTGTGCCACCCTTAGTTTAGATTGAGATAAACTTAATTTGTACTTTGTGACAAAGCTAGTATCAATGTAGTACTTTTACAATGAACTAACCATCTATTTGCCACTTCTACAAATATTATACTCTTAGTTCTTCCAAAAGATCATAAGAATATCCTTACTATTGTCCAATGATCATCTTACGAATCATTCTGGTATATGCTTACAACATTTAGAGCATAGGACATATCTGGATTTGTACATATCACAGTATGATTGATATAAATACTCTTTGTGATTTCATACATCAAGTATCAATCTATACTTGATTATTTGTTTCACTTTACCAAATGTCAATACAGTTGAATATATCATCAACATTGAACTCATTCAATCCTTTCTGTGCGACAAGAACCTCTCTTGTAGTTTCTATATTGAACTCATTCAATATCTTGTCTATGTACTTCTGGCACAACCATATTAGCGTCTATTGATGCCAAATATTTGGGTTTTGCCTAAGTCTTTCATCGGGATGAAATTCTTAATATGTGTTAATAAAAGATACATTATTTCCAATCAACAATATGTCTTCCACATAATGTATTAGAAACATGTCTTAGCGCTCCCACTTAATTTCTTGCAAATGCAAGCATCTTCATCGTCTCTAATGAACTTTTAAACTCCTTTAACAGTTTCATCACAGTGAAGATTCCAACTCCGCGATGCTCACTTTAACCATTGAAGTTTGCATATGCTTTTAGCATTCTTTGAATTAACAAAACCCTATGGACCGTGTTATGCACATGTCCTAGGTAACGATTCTATTAGAAGAACTTGTTTTGTTTATTCAACTACCATATAACAAAATTATATGTAGTGGTTGCTACATTAATCCGTCTAGACTAAATATCACTATGAAAGATCAAATCTTGTCATAGTCAACCTTTGAACATTGTTGTGAACTATTTCCCAATATGTCGATTATAGATGTGAAACATCCATGTCTATTTCTTTATAGATCCAGACACAACTGTAAGGTCTTACACCTTTCTCGAGGGTCCTTCAAGTTCAAAACTTGATTTCTCGTGGATGGAACTATCACGGATTTTATGGCTTCAAGCCATTTGACGGAGTCAGGGCTCATCATTGCTTCTTTGCACGTAGTCGGATCATTATTGTCAAATAATGATTTAACTCTCAAATCTTGGTATTTGATTGTTCATCCGACCTACTTGTTTCAATAGGAACTTAGATCTCCGTGACCACAACCTTTGAGGTACGTGAGCCATGAGCATTGTTGCTGCCTCCGGAACACTTTTCGGCGCTGCGCAACTCTGCACATATAGCTAAGGTTCTTTTAACCTTATCAAAGTTCTATTGTCCTCCCACTTAACTTTTCACGAAAAATTCCTTCTCAAAGAAACTTGACGTTCTAAGCAACAAACACTTTTGTCTCCGGTGTTTATGGAGGAATACTTAACAGTTATACAAAGACAGGTTCATCCGACTTTGGTTGCACACATCTTTCTTATGCATAGCATACCAATGTTTTAAGAAAGGACTACTTGGGTTTTATCCCAAACCATAACTTTATATGGTGTCATTTCAACGGATTATGATGAAGCTCTTTTCAGTGGAAAAACGGTAATCTCTAAAGCTTTTAATCTTTAAAATACAATGGCAGTTTTATGAATTATACCTTCGATCTTACCATGTCAAACAAGGTTTAATTACATATCTCGAACGCTCCATACTCTTATGGTGTTTCGGGAAAATGTAAATCCACGGAACGATTCCTTAAATCTTAGGTATTATGCTAAACTTGTAACTCAAATATCTTCCTTTATAATCTTATCATAAACTATTTATATTCTTGTTACAATGATTTTGCACTTCATCTTGAAAATCTTTGAACTTTTCAAATATTTCACACTTCATCCTTATTAAGTAAATATTCATATATTCACTCAAATTTTCGGAGAAAGCATATGAAGTTGAAATCCATCGCTCTTGACTACACATAATGGATTTCATACAACAATATGTACAAGTTCCAATAAGCTAGTCATTCGTTCCCTTTTGGCCTATGAACGAAGTTTTAATTATCTCTAGGAAAGTTTCACAAGCGTCATTTGATCAAAAATCAAAAGACTCCAAAAATTCCATCCACATGGAGTTTCTTCATGTTTTCTTTCCAATATAATTTAAACGGCGATATCACTTCCTAAGTGATATTTCAATCAATTTGTCTTTCGACATTTTTAGCACTAGTTTTATGGATGTGATTTCTCCAACGAGATTTGTGAATCATCCATCTTTTATGGATTACGGCAATTATTTGAACAACCCTTTTGTTCTCATAATACCTGATAAAACAAATCTTGAAGGTAAGCTTTGATGTTTAACGAGCAACACAATAACCCTTTATTTGTTCTCAATGAACATCATCACATATTCTTTTGCTAGTTACTTAGGCCATTGTAGTTCATGAATTGTGTTGTTTCGTATGACGATTCACACCAACAAATTCAGTATCAAATACTTGAGAACCACATTGTTTAATAAGCAAAGAATATAGCCATAACATGTATATCATCTATATACTTAAGCTGGACTGTTAGACCCCTCCTTTATAAAGGATAGGATCCCTGTGATTGCAATGCTAGTCCCTGGATCAATGCTAGCATCCACAGTTTAAGATGAAGTACACAGATACAAAGGTCGTTTATTACATTCATTCCAGAGATAAAAACATAGTCTTTTACAACTCAGGGCCATAGGCCTAATACAAGAGTTTTAAGGAATAAGTAAATAAACACAAGTCTTCATCTTCATGTGCCACAGGCAAGCATGTTGAGTGTAGACTCATGACTCCTATTCATCATCGGAGTAACCTGCAACATCACAAGTTACAGCCATAGAGGGTCAATACTTTGGAATAGTATTGGCAAGTGATACCTTAGTATATTTTAGGTGGACTATACTACTATATGCATTTTGGCTAAGTGTAGCTTGGCTTGCTTTGCTTGGAAATAGGTTTTTCCTATTAGTTGAAATCACTAAGTTTTTCTTTGTCAAAAACATTCCCAAGGAACCACCAATAGACATTGGGGTCCTTCACCCTTTGTTCACCCATCAATTTTTATTTAGAAGTTGGAGTGATGAGATTCTTGTAGCTTCCATGTCTTGATGCTCAAAAGTGTCCATTTCCTTGGACAAGGCTAAGTACTTAGGTTTTCCATCTGCAGAGGTTGTGCACTTTCCCCACCAGACTTGGTTTCCCAAGACAGGACCTTTCATAAGCCTTTCCTTAGTCAAATGGACGCGCTCCAACCTATCAACCCATCTACCACCAACTGTCCAAGTGACTAAGTTCTAGCAACCTATATGATCATGGCAGAGCCCATATTGCCAAGTGGTTGCACTGTAAGCTTTCTCAACACTTGGCCTCCAAATCCCTTTGTGCCTGGGTGGCTTACCACAAGTGAGATACACAACCCAAGTCCATGGCCTTGTGTAACCACTCAACATAACCCATACTTTCCATTCCACCCAGGAGGTTCATTTGCCTTAGTTGTTTTATTAAGAAAATATAAGTCTCTTGACTTAGAATATTTTTATCATATACTAAATAGATGTTCACCACCCTTGTTTACTATAAGCTAGGCTAAGCAAAGTATGGTAACTTATCTTAGGAAAATTTCCCTAGCAATTCTACTATTTTACTCTACTTAGGATTTCCCATCTTAGCACTAAGCAAAATATCATGCAAATACTTTAGCAAAAATATCTAATGCAAGTACAAAACTTAGGATAGAAAATTCATGAAAATATCACTTGCCTTGGTAGTGGGGAGAGTAGCACTCTTCACAATCACAATCACTAGCAAAATCTACACAAGAAATAATAGCATACAATTACTCACAAATATATACAACCAAAAATAATATGAATGCATGCATGCAAGAATCTACTAGGTGGTGATTTTTGAAAATTATACCAAGTATGCTCATGAGTACAGAAACTTAACATGTCACAAGTTTGCCAACTAAACTTATTTGGCCCCATTATAATTTACCAAATTAAATCTATATCTAAAATAGCCTAAAACTTGTTCCACAAATAAAATCATTTTTAACTGTTACTATATGCTAAATAAATTGGATATTCAGAAAGGCCTTGTTTCACTGAATCCAACGGTATAAAATTTGCAAAAATCTAACGTGGCATTCAAAAGTTATAAGCATTTGAAGTTTGAATCTAAATCTGGTTTTAAATTCTGTTTTTAGTTTAAACCTTGCCACGCGTCGCATCCTTACTGGTGCGTACCGCTTCGCGCGGATCGCGTTCCGTGGACCGTACGATCTAAGTGGGATCTGGCGGCTCAGATGCGCGCTTACCCTTTCGTTTAATGTTCTATCCTAACCCTACGATGCAGATCCAATGGTCCATATCATCAAGCCAGAAACGGGCGGCGCTGGCGGTGCTAACTGGAGGCGGCGCGTCTGACTACGGCGGCGCCGGCGTTCTACATCGTCCGCGAGAGGGAGAGGAGTATTACCAGGTTCGCCGGAGGCTGCTGAAGCTTGTCGTGGTACTGGTTTGCGGAGGGGCGCTCAGACACGGTTGCGATTGCTCGCCGGAGTGGTAGGACGGCGTCGGTGCGTCAGGTGGTCGTCGTGGACGTTGCTGTGAACCACCCCAAGGCATGACGAGGACACGGTTAGATTCACGGGGTCAAGGCAGGGTCGTGTGTTTGAACTAGAAGTCACGGGGCGGTCGGGGCTTACCACAAGAACTCGCCGGAGTTCGTGCAGAAGACGGTGGCGGTCCAGTCGTCGATGTTGCCGACGCTGTGGGTCATGCGAAGGAAAACGGAAAGTGTCAGATGATGCACAGAGGTTCGCTGATCAAGATAGCGTGAACGCGAGACTGAGGGGAACTCGAGACTCACCGGAATTCGCCGGCGCAGTCGTCGGAGACGGCGGGGTTGCAGAGAGAAATGCGCGCAGCCTGGGGGCGTTCTGTGCTTGGGGTTTGGGGGAAAAGAGAGAGGGGACAGAGGGGTTTCTTATAGCCTGGTTGCGAGCGAGAATCACTCTGCCAATAACTCGAATTGACGCCGCGAATTAAAACCAGAAACGCCCGCGTTGATTTGGGGACGAACGGGTCGTGCGGGTGGAGACGACGCCGACGTGGAGGAGGTCCGCTTGTCAGCGAGGTGCGCGGACTTTAGGTGGGGTCTGCCTGTCAGCGGCTCGGTGCGTGCGCTTGCGCGTGGGAGTAGAAAAAGAAGACCCCGGGTGGGCTTGCTGGGCTCGTTTTGTTGCTGGGCCAGATTCTGGCCGCGCGGCCTTTTTCTTTTGTTTAAGTCTTTTCGTTTTTTCTATTTCTATTTTCTGGAATGGTTTTTGATATGAATTCAAATCCTTTTGAATCCAAACTGTTTTGGGAATTTTTGCAGGGTTTTGTGGATTCAAAAATAGTCATTTTAACTAAGTGATTACTTTGCAAGGCTTGGTCAAGCTTGGGTTTCAAAATAAACAGAGATTTGCTCTAGTTTGCAAATATTTGAAAAAGGATTTTGAAACCATTTCCAAATTTGGAAACTTGGGTAAAAAACTTCACCTAATCTCTCCATCAATGGAGGCAAGCAAACAAGTATTTAAACTTTCAAATTTCAAAGGGTGATGGTCATTTGGGATAAATTGCCCACATGAAATCATAGCTCAGACATCTGTCTCTAAATGATTTTTGATAAAACCCTAAATGCAAAGATGATATGAAATGAGTTTTGAAATTATGATTTTTGGGATGTTACAAATCTAACCCCCTTAAGATGAATCTCGCCCTCGAGATTCGGGTTGGCTAGCAAATAGGTGAGGGTGGTCTTTCCGAAGATCATCTTCTCTTTCCCATGTTGCTTTCTCTTCAGAGTGATGGTTCCATTGCACTTTACAAAACTTGATGGTTTTAGTCCTTGTGACTCTTTCTGCGGTCTCAAGTATCTTGACAGGCTTTTCCTCATAAGTGAGATCACTTTTGTAGCTGAACTTCTTCCAAAGGTATGGTATCCTTCAAAGAAGACTCTTCCATTTCTGGGTGACATTTCTTAAGCTGACTCACATGAAATACGTTATGGACCGCTGATAGAGATTCTGGCAATTCAACTTCGTATGCAACTTCTCCCTTGAGACTTAGAATCTTGAATGGCCCAACATATCTTGGTGCCAACTTTCCTTTGACTCCAAATCTTTTCACTCCACGGAGTGGTGATACCCTGAGATAAGCTCTATCTCCAACTTCGTAGGTGACTTCTCTACGCTTATAATCCGCGTAGCTTTTCTGTCGGGACTGTGCTATCTTCAATCTGTCCTTAACCAATTTGACTTTCTCTTCGGCGTCCTTGATAAGATCAGGTCCAAATAAGCTTCTTTCTCCCACACCATTCCATAATAATGGGGAGGTACATTTCCTTCCGTAGAGTAACTCAAATGGTGCCATTCCAATACTAGATTGATGGCTATTATTGTAAGAGAACTCCGCGTAAGGCAAACTTTCATCCCAACTTGCTCCATAATCTAAAGCACAGGCTCTCAACATGTCCTCAAGAATTTGGTTGGTCCTTTCTATTTGTCCATCCGTTTGAGGATGAAAAGCAGTGCTAAACTCCAATCTCGTTCCTAAGGATTCATGAAGTTGTCTCCAAAAGTGAGATGTGAACTGGGTTCCTCTATCTGACACAATACTCTTTGGCACACCGTGAAGGCATACAATCCTGCTCATGTAAATTTTAGCTAACTTGGCACTTGTATAAGTTGTCTTTACTGGTATAAAATGAGCCACTTTAGTTAGGCGATCCACTACCACCCATATGGAATCATATCCTGACCTGGTCCTTGGTAATCCGGTAATGAAATTGTCACATCCCAAGATTTTCCAAATCTTGTAATGTGAAAATAAATTAATAAAATAAAACTTTGTTTGATTTTTAGAGCCAGAAGAAACTTTTTGAATTCAATTGGAACTTCAAACCCATTTGAATCAAATTAATCCTAAAGAGATTTAAAAAAAATAAACTTTTATTAAAGGAAAATAAAAATATTTAAAATACTATTTTGGATCTCTTAATAAAAGATTTGGTATTCAAAAGAAAAGATGGAATTATAAATAAAGATTATTTTATAAAGCCAAATTAAAACTTGGCCAAGCTTTTGAATTAAAACATTTTATTTTAAATAAAATAGCAAAGGTTTAATTAAAAATAATAAAGGATTTCTTAAATAAAATAATAAGGGAATTAATATCCAAACTCTTTTAAAATAAAAGGTCTTACCAATTTAATTGAAACATCAAAACTTATTAAATTATTTAAAATAAGTTTTTCAAATGTTTGTTATTCACAAATAAAACCTACTATAGTGTTTTGGCTTTATTTTTCAAAATAAATATCTCAATAAAACAAACCCAAGTTGATTTAATGAAGAAAATCTATGTTATTTAATTAATAATGGACTCTAAAATAAAATGTTATTTTGTTTTAAAACAAGTTTCCAAGTATTTAATATTTAGGTTTTGAAAATATTTAGGTTTCAAATAAAGATTTTATTAATCAAACTCTATTTGATTTAATAACTAAGGCCCATTTTATTTAATTATTAATGGACCCTAAAGTAAAAGGATTATTTTATTTTAAACAAGTTTTCCAAATATTCTTTATTTCTAAATAAAACCTACTGATTGGGTTTTGAAAATATTTGGATTTTAAATGAAGATTTTATTAATTAAATCAAACCCTATTTTATTAAAATAACTAAAGGGCTATTTTATTTAATTATTAAATAGACCCTAAAAATAAATAAAAATATTAATTTATTTTGAGATTTGGATTATGTTGATAAACAGAACCAAATTCAAAGTACAAAGTGGAGTGATTGTTTGAATTGTTTGAATGGTTTGAGTGATTGATTAATTGTTTGAAATTCAAAACAGAAAAAGAATTAGAAAATGAAAAAGAAAGCAGACAGAAAAAAAATAGTGCACAGTAACAAGCCCAGCCGGCCAGCCCAATAGGCCCAACTCCAGCCCACCTCTCTTTTCCCTCAGAAAAACGATTCGCCCCAATTAATTAACCCACACAGAGTATGACTGGTGGACCCAACCCCCTTTCCTTTTCTATCGCTGACAGGTAGACCCCCTCTCCCCTGTTCTTCTTCCCCACCCGCAGACCACGCCCACCCCTCGCGTGGCCGTTGCAGACGGATTAACTCCGGCGTAATACGCCTTAAACACGCGCTGAATCAGCCCCACGACCACGCAGGATAAATCGCCTCTCCCTCCTCGTCATTTTCCCCCAGACCACTCTTCCTCTCTGCCCCTAGGCTGTCGCCAATTTCCTCTGCACCACCGCCGTCACCGACGAGCTCCCTCCTCAATTCCGGCGAGCCCAGCCACTGCCTTGCCTCCCCGAGCACCCTAGCAGCTTCTCCACTCCCTGGCGCTTCTGTCAGTGCCTTCCATTCAACCGCGGGTGCCCTGAAACCTCGCCTTCGACGACGACCTGCAGCACCGCGACTGTCTTCAACTCCGGCGAGCCCCACAGGTAGATTCCGGTCGCCCCTCTTTTTCTCGTTCACGCACACAACCTTGCCTTGGTCCTGCGCAGCTAACAACGTCCTTGTTATGCCTTGGGGTGATCCGTAGCGCCGCCCACGATGACCACCTGACGCACCCGACGCCGCCACGAACTCCGGCGAGCGATTAGTACCGCCCCAGTGCGCCCCTCGCCTCCTCGAAACCACGACGAGCTTCCCCACGACCCTGCGATCACGGTGAGCCTCTCCTCCTCTTCTCTCGCTTCCTAGAACGGCCAGACCACCTCGGACAGAGCGTGCGCCGCCAGTCGACGCCGCCGGCGCCGCCAGCTATTGGTCAACCTCCTGAGCATCGTCCGATCTTGATCCAGCGGCTAGGAAAGAAAGTGAGCGAAGGGGTATCGAATGATCTGAGCCGCGCGATGATAATTAGATCCAACGGCCAGCGTCGCCCGATCCGGCCGAACCGGTATCAACCAGTAATATCACGCCGCGTGTCACCTGTCTGTTTAAAAATAGAAATTGAAATCAGAAATTGATGACATTTTCAAATCCTTGTAACTTTCAAACCACACGTCCAAATTTTGCAAATTTTATATCAATGGATTCAGGAGAACAAGACCTAGCCAACCATACCCTTAGTTTGGCAAATAGTAGCTGTTAGCTTGTTTGAATTTGCAGAAACATTTGTGTACTTATTTAGAGTATAAAAATTGTTTAAAATTGAATTTAGGGATAAAACCTTTGCAAATTGGATTGTTGTGATCTTACTGACCCTAGGAACCAACCATTGGTGTTCGAAATGATTTTTGTAAGATTTAGGTTAGATTACTTGACTTAGTCATTTTCTAGCCAAATAAAAAGAATAGTTTTTATTATGAAAATGTTTATGGAAAGAAAACTTTGAGTAGATGGTTTGATCAAACCCACTGACCCAAAAACACCAAGCTTTGCAATAGTAACTCATTTGGTGAACAACTTAAGAGTTTTTGCCTTAATAAAAACATTTTCACCACATGAAATGATGAATGGATTTAAAAATAGTTTTTGTACAAAACCCTCTTGCTAATGACTTTGCCACTTTGGTAAATGACCAATTTGGATCTTACAAAGTTTAGAAACCCCATAGAGACCCCTTTGCAAAATAAAACTATCTTGAACATGCTCCCATGCATGAATTGGTTTTCATTGTTTTGTGTGTGTGAATTTGTTTGAGTGATTATTGGTTTGGAATGTAAATTGAATTAGTGTTTGCTTGATTGACTTGTAGTGAAGTGTGAGACTAGAAAGATCAAGGAGTGAACCACCATTCCCTACCAAAAAGGCAAGTGATGCTTCATACTCTTTGTCCCATTACTTTTTCTATGCATTAGTGATTTTGTTAAGTAAACTTGCATGGATTTTGCTAAGTATAGATCTTGCTATAGGAAAACCTAGTGGATGAACCCTTAGTAGGATTTTCCTAAGTTAAAGATTCCTACTACTACCAAGCTTAGCCTAGCTAATAGAAAACATGGGTGGAATATATATTCACACTATGGAAAAATATTCTAAGTCTAAGGACTTATGTTTTGTCTAATAAAACAACTAAGTTAATGAATCACCTGGGTGGAATGGGCTTGCTTGGTGGAGAATGGTTGAGTGGTTCACAATGCCATAGGCTTGGATTGTGTATCTCACTTGTGGATGGCCACCCAGGAAACAAAGAGATTTGAGATGTCAAATGTTGAGAAGCTTCAAGTGCAACCACTTGGCAATATGGGCTCTGCCATGATCATATAGGTTGCAAGAACTTAGCCATATGGACAGTGGGTGGTAGTGTTTGATAGGTTGGAGCGCGTCCATTTTGGTCTAAGGGAAGGCTTCTGAAAGATTTTGTCTTGGGAAACCAAGTCTTGTGGGTAAAGTGCACCACCTCTGCAGAGTGTAAAACCTAAGTACTTAGCCATGTCCCTGGTAAAGGACAATTTGAGCATCAAGACATGGAAGCAATCAAGAATCTCATCATTCAAATTTCTAAATTAAAATCTTGTGGTTTGAACAAGGGATTGTTTGAATTCTTCAATCATTGATGGAGAGATGGCTTGGTACAAGGATCTTGAAATCTTTGATTGAGAAAAATGATTTTGTCAAGCAAAAACTTAGTATTTTCAAATGTTAAGGAAAAATCTATTTGAGCAATGCAAGCCTCAACTCCACTTAGCCAAATGCATATAGATGATAGACTCCACTATACAAATATAGTATCACTTGCCAATACAATTCAAATGTATTGACCCTTGTGGCTGTAACTTGTATGTTGCAGGTTTGTTTGATTTTAGTGAAGATTGATTGATTAGGATTACAAAGTCTACAACCAACATCTGCCTGTGGCACTTTGAAGATGAAGGACCCATGACTATATTTATTCCGCTGCAATGTAATGTAATAGCCATATGAGCTATGTTTGATGTAATAAACTTATGTTATTCCTGGTTATAAAGTTATATTATGACCTTTGTTTCTTGATATTACATCTAAACTGTGGATGCTAGCTATTGATCCAGGGACTAGCATTGTAAACACAGGAGGGATCAATCTTATTAAAGGTTGGGACCCCTACAGATGGTATCAGAGCATTGTGTTGCCTGTAGGATTTGTAAACCTAGGATTGGACCAAAAAACCCTTAGAAAAATAGGAGTTGTATTTTGTTCCAAAACTTATTTACAAAACAAGCTTGTATACTCTTTCCTCAACCATTTTGGTTTCAACTCTACATCTCTTCTACTTCAACTTGATGGAAAACCTACCCCAAGACCAAAGACTTCATCATATGCAAAGAACATCTTCAACACCTTCAACTCTAATGACTTCAACATCTTCAACTCTAATGACTTCAACATCTTCAGCATATTCACCAAGGACTTCCATATTGGAAACCACTAAGGACTACAAGTGAAACAAAGAAATCCTACTCAAGATTTAGAGACTGAGGGAATGCAAAATAAGAAGAAGCCATCAACAACTTTGAAGTATTGTGACCAAGAGTTTTCTCAAGGAAACCATGATCTCATACAAGAAGGATCAAACAAGAAGGAAGGAAAGATCACAAGTGAACCATATAGATGGACCACCATAATTTAGTTAAGTCAAACCACCAACTTATGTGGTGTAACAAAAATATTTTGTTGCCTAAGTGTGTGCTTGAACTTTATTGTTTGAGTGCAAAGTTGTTTGTGAGTGTTTGGTTTGTGATTGCATGCATATTGCTTGTGTGAATCAGGATGTGTGTGATTAGAATTGATTCCTTAGAAAAATCTTTTACCTATTCTAATCTCCCTTCAACCCAAACAGATGACTACTCCAAAAGACATCAAGGTTGATGACAACAACAACAACAACCAAGAGAACAACATGAGAGAACTTATAGTAACCCAAAACCAATTGAGCCAAGAGACAACTCAGCTTTTAGCCAACAACAATGGACTAGACCCAGCCATACAAAGGATTTTGAAACTTCAGTCCCAATTGTTGCAAGGATTAGTTACTCAAATGATCAACATGGAAGAAAACTTTTCCCAAAGAGCTAATGACAACAAGGATGACAAAGATGCTAATCTAGAAGGAAACCAAGCTAGCAATATTTTTAGAGACAAAGATCATGCATCCAAGGAGCATGAAGATCAATGCCCCAAGAAGAGAGAAAGATCTCCCATTCATGAAGAACATGAACCAGAAGAACTCCTAGCTTTGGAGAGACCCAACAAGAAGAAGAAAGACATAAGCCAAGTACAATGTTACACTTGCAAAGAGATGGGACACTATTACAATGAATGCCCAGAAAAGAAGAAGAGACAAGAAGACAAACAAAAGCTAGTGAAACCCAAGATAAGGAAGGATTTTAGCCAAGTGATGTGAAAATACTGCAAAGAGTTAGGACATTATGCAAACTACTGTCCTGAAAAGATGAAGCATAAGATAAACAAGCCTATGAAGGATATCAACCTTGTCACATGTTTCAAATGCAAGGAACTAGGCCACTATGCAAACAATTGTCCAGAAAGGATGGAGAACAAGTTAAACAAGTCTATGAAGGATCTAAACCTTGGCCCATGAGTCAAGCATGGAAACAAAAGACTCAATGCAAATGTTGCTTAGAGAAGTTTTCCCCTGGATACCAAGAAGGACAATGTGTAATTTTTGTTTGAAATTTTTTAAGGGTGGTAGTACCCTAGTTGTTTTGAACTTGCTTGTAACCCCAGCCTCCCCAAATCTCGGGACGAGATTTATTTTAAGGGTGGTAGCCTGTCACATCCCAAGATTTTCCAAATCTTGTAATGTGAAAATAAATTAATAAAATAAAACTTTGTTTGATTTTTAGAGCCAGAAGAAACTTTTTGAATTCAATTGGAACTTCAAACCCATTTGAATCAAATTAATCCTAAAGAGATTTAAAAAAAAATAAACTTTTATTAAAGGAAAATAAAAATATTTAAAATACTATTTTGGATCTCTTAATAAAAGATTTGGTATTCAAAAGAAAAGATGGAATTATAAATAAAGATTATTTTATAAAGCCAAATTAAAACTTGGCCAAGCTTTTGAATTAAAACATTTTATTTTAAATAAAATAGCAAAGGTTTAATTAAAAATAATAAAGGATTTCTTAAATAAAATAATAAGGGAATTAATATCCAAACTCTTTTAAAATAAAAGGTCTTACCAATTTAATTGAAACATCAAAACTTATTAAATTATTTAAAATAAGTTTTTCAAATGTTTGTTATTCACAAATAAAACCTACTATAGTGTTTTGGCTTTATTTTTCAAAATAAATATCTCAATAAAACAAACCCAAGTTGATTTAATGAAGAAAATCTATGTTATTTAATTAATAATGGACTCTAAAATAAAATGTTATTTTGTTTTAAAACAAGTTTCCAAGTATTTAATATTTAGGTTTTGAAAATATTTAGGTTTCAAATAAAGATTTTATTAATCAAACTCTATTTGATTTAATAACTAAGGCCCATTTTATTTAATTATTAATGGACCCTAAAGTAAAAGGATTATTTTATTTTAAACAAGTTTTCCAAATATTCTTTATTTCTAAATAAAACCTACTGATTGGGTTTTGAAAATATTTGGATTTTAAATGAAGATTTTATTAATTAAATCAAACCCTATTTTATTAAAATAACTAAAGGGCTATTTTATTTAATTATTAAATAGACCCTAAAAATAAATAAAAATATTAATTTATTTTGAGATTTGGATTATGTTGATAAACAGAACCAAATTCAAAGTACAAAGTGGAGTGATTGTTTGAATTGTTTGAATGGTTTGAGTGATTGATTAATTGTTTGAAATTCAAAACAGAAAAAGAATTAGAAAATGAAAAAGAAAGCAGAGAGAAAAAAAATAGTGCACAGTAACCAGCCCAGCCGACCAGCCCAATAGGCCCAACTCCAGCCCACCTCTCTTTTCCCTCAGAAAAACGATTCGCCCCAATTAATTAACCCACACAGAGTATGACTGGTGGACCCAACCCCCTTTCCTTTTCTATCGCTGACAGGTAGACCCCCTCTGCCCTGTTCTTCTTCCCCACCCGCAGACCACGCCCACCCCTCGCGTGGCCGTTGCAGACGGATTAACTCCGGCGTAATACGCCTTAAACACGCGCTGAATCAGCCCCACGACCACGCAGGATAAATCGCCTCTCCCTCCTCGTCATTTTCCCCCAGACCACTCTTCCTCTCTGCCCCTAGGCTGTCGCCAATTTCCTCTGCACCACCGCCGTCACTGACGAGCTCCCTCCTCAATTCCGGCGAGCCCAGCCACTGCCTTGCCTCCCCGAGCACCCTAGCAGATTCTCCACTCCCTGGCGCTTCTGTCAGTGCCTTCCATTCAACCGCGGGTGCCCTGAAACCTCGCCTTCGACGACGACCTGCAGCACCGCGACTGTCTTCAACTCCGGCGAGCCCCACAGGTAGATTCCGGTCGCCCCTCTTTTTCTCGTTCACGCACACAACCTTGCCTTGGTCCTGCGCAGCTAACAACGTCCTTGTTATGCCTTGGGGTGATCCGTAGCGCCGCCCACGATGACCACCTGACGCACCCGACGCCGCCACGAACTCCGGCGAGCGATTAGTACCGCCCCAGTGCGCCCCTCGCCTCCTCGAAACCACGACGAGCTTCCCCACGACCCTGCGATCACGGTGAGCCTCTCCTCCTCTTCTCTCGCTTCCTAGAACGGCCAGACCACCTCGGACAGAGCATGCGCCGCCAGTCGACGCCGCCGGCGCCGCCAGCTATTGGTCAACCTCCTGAGCATCGTCCGATCTTGATCCAGCGGCTAGGAAAGAAAGTGAGCGAAGGGGTATCGAATGATCTGAGCCGCGCGATGATAATTAGATCCAACGGCCAGCGTCGCCCGATCCGGCCGAACCGGTATCAACCAGTAATATCACGCCGCGTGTCACCTGTCTGTTTAAAAACAGAAATTGAAATCAGAAATTGATGCCATTTTCAAATCCTTGTAACTTTCAAACCACACGTCCAAATTTTGCAAATTTTATATCAATGGATTCAGGAGAACAAGACCTAGCCAACCATACCCTTAGTTTGGCAAATAGTAGCTGTTAGCTTGTTTGAATTTGCAGAAACATTTGTGTACTTATTTAGAGTATAAAAATTGTTTAAAATTGAATTTAGGGATAAAACCTTTGCAAATTGGATTGTTGTGATCTTACTGACCCTAGGAACCAACCATTGGTGTTCGAAATGATTTTTGTAAGATTTAGGTTAGATTACTTGACTTAGTCATTTTCTAGCCAAATAAAAAGAATAGTTTTTATTATGAAAATGTTTATGGAAAGAAAACTTTGAGTAGATGGTTTGATCAAACCCACTGACCCAAAAACACCAAGCTTTGCAATAGTAACTCATTTGGTGAACAACTTAAGAGTTTTTGCCTTAATAAAAACATTTTCACCACATGAAATGATGAATGGATTTAAAAATAGTTTTTGTACAAAACCCTCTTGCTAATGACTTTGCCACTTTGGTAAATGACCAATTTGGATCTTACAAAGTTTAGAAACCCCATAGAGACCCCTTTGCAAAATAAAACTATCTTGAACATGCTCCCATGCATGAATTGGTTTTCATTGTTTTGTGTGTGTGAATTTGTTTGAGTGATTATTGGTTTGGAATGTAAATTGAATTAGTGTTTGCTTGATTGACTTGTAGTGAAGTGTGAGACTAGAAAGATCAAGGAGTGAACCACCATTCCCTACCAAAAAGGCAAGTGATGCTTCATACTCTTTGTCCCATTACTTTTTCTATGCATTAGTGATTTTGTTAAGTAAACTTGCATGGATTTTGCTAAGTATAGATCTTGCTATAGGAAAACCTAGTGGATGAACCCTTAGTAGGATTTTCCTAAGTTAAAGATTCCTACTACTACCAAGCTTAGCCTAGCTAATAGAAAACATGGGTGGAATATATATTCACACTATGGAAAAATATTCTAAGTCTAAGGACATATGTTTTGTCTAATAAAACAACTAAGTTAATGAATCACCTGGGTGGAATGGGCTTGCTTGGTGGAGAATGGTTGAGTGGTTCACAATGCCATAGGCTTGGATTGTGTATCTCACTTGTGGATGGCCACCCAGGAAACAAAGAGATTTGAGATGTCAAATGTTGAGAAGCTTCAAGTGCAACCACTTGGCAATATGGGCTCTGCCATGATCATATAGGTTGCAAGAACTTAGCCATATGGACAGTGGGTGGTAGTGTTTGATAGGTTGGAGCGCGTCCATTTTGGTCTAAGGGAAGGCTTCTGAAAGATTTTGTCTTGGGAAACCAAGTCTTGTGGGTAAAGTGCACCACCTCTGTAGAGTGTAAAACCTAAGTACTTAGCCATGTCCCTGGTAAAGGACAATTTGAGCATCAAGACATGGAAGCAATCAAGAATCTCATCATTCAAATTTCTAAATTAAAATCTTGTGGTTTGAACAAGGGATTGTTTGAATTCTTCAATCATTGATGGAGAGATGGCTTGGTACAAGGATCTTGAAATCTTTGATTGAGAAAAATGATTTTGTCAAGCAAAAACTTAGTATTTTCAAATGTTAAGGAAAAATCTATTTGAGCAATGCAAGCCTCAACTCCACTTAGCCAAATGCATATAGATGATAGACTCCACTATACAAATATAGTATCACTTGCCAATACAATTCAAATGTATTGACCCTTGTGGCTGTAACTTGTATGTTGCAGGTTTGTTTGATTTTAGTGAAGATTGATTGATTAGGATTACAAAGTCTACAACCAACATCTGCCTGTGGCACTTTGAAGATGAAGGACCCATGACTATATTTATTCCGCTGCAATGTAATGTAATAGCCATATGAGCTATGTTTGATGTAATAAACTTATGTTATTCCTGGTTATAAAGTTATATTATGACCTTTGTTTCTTGATATTACATCTAAACTGTGGATGCTAGCTATTGATCCAGGGACTAGCATTGTAAACACAGGAGGGATCAATTTTATTAAAGGTTGGGACCCCTACAGAAATCCATACCAATATTTTCCCACTTCCATTCAGGAATAGGCAGTGGTTGAAGCAAACCTGCTGGTTTCTGGTGCTCTGCTTTGACTCTGCTACACACGTCACACAAAGCAATATGTTCGGCGATGTCCCTTTTGAGATTGTTCCACCAAAACCTTTCCTTCATGTCCATGTACATTTTGGTATTTCCCGGGTGAATAGAATATGGAGATCTGTGACCTTCTTGTAAGATCAGTTTCCGTAACTCCGGGTCTTGTGGAACACATATACGTTTCCCGTGCCATAAAGTACCTTGTTCGTCAACATGAAAACTCTTAGCCTTCCCTAGACTAATATTTACTTTAATCTTTTCAATTTCCTCATCAGTCTTCTGAACTTCTCGGATTTTGTCCAATAGAGTGGGTTGAACATCCAGGGACATGAGATGTCCTTCTGGCACAATCTCTAATCTGAGTTCTTTGAATTGCTTACACAAGTCATCTGGCAATTCCCCTTTTGTAAGGCCATTTACAAATGTCTTACGACTTAGAGCATCCGCTACCACATTTGCTTTACCGGGATGGTATTGCAAACTTAAGTCGTAATCCTTGATAAGTTCTAGCCATCTTCTTTGTCTCATGTTGATTTCTTTCTGGGTGAAAATATACTTCAAGCTCTTATGATCGGTGAACACTTCACACCGCTTACCCAAAAGGTAATGTCTCCATGTTTTGAGTGCATGGACGACAGAGGCTAACTCCAAATCATGAGTAGGAAAGTTTACTTCATGAGTTTTGAGTTGTCTTGAAGCATAGGCTACGACTTTACCATCTTGCATAAGTACGGCACCCAAACCTTGATGAGAAGCATCACAATACACTTGGAAATCCTTTTGCAAATCTGGCAGACATAGAACTGGTGCTGTTACAAGTCTCTTCTTCAATTCTTGGAAACTGACTTCGCAACCTTCAGACCAAGCAAATTTCTTGTCCTTCTTTAGCAATTCTGTCATAGGCTTAGCAACTTTCGAGAAATTTTCAATGAACCTTCTGTAGTAACCTGCTAAGCCGAGGAAACTACGAACTTCTTTCACATTCTTGGGTGATTTCCATTCTGTCACAGCTGAAACCTTAGCAGGATCAACTGCCACACCATCTTTTGTCATCACATGACCAAGAAAACCAACTTCCTCTAACCAGAACTCACACTTGCTGAATTTGGCATATAGTTTATGTTCCCTCAGTTTCTCAAGTATCAAGCGTAAGTGTCTTTCATGCTCTTCCTTGCTCTTGGAGTAGACCAAGATGTCATCGATGAAAACGACAACGAACTTGTCAAGGAATTCCATGAACACCTTGTTCATCATATTCATGAAGTATGCCGGAGCGTTGGTTAATCCAAAAGGCATCACAGTATACTCATACAATCCATACCTTGTGGTGAATGTTGTTTTTGGTATGTCTTGCTCTCGTATCTTGAGTTGAAAATAACCTGACCGAAGATCAATCTTCGAGAATACACATGCTCCTTCTAGCTGATTAAATAAGTCGTTGATTCTTGGCAAAGGATACTTGTTCTTGATGGTAACCTCGTTGAGAGAACGGTAGTCAATACATAATCTTTGTGTTCTATCCCTTTTTTCCACGAACAATACCGGGGCTCCCCAAGATGATGAACTTGGTTGAATAAACCCTTTCTGTAACTGTTCTCCTAGCTGTTTCTTGAGCTCTTTCAATTCATCAACTGACATTTTGTATGGTCTCTTAGCTATTGGTCCTGATCCTGGCACCAAATCTATCAGAAACTCCACATCTCTATCTGGTGGCATTCCTGGTAATTCTTCCGGAAACACATCCGGATACTCACACACAATTGGTACACTATCCATGCTAACCCCCTTAAGAGAATTCAGCTTACTTCCTTTGGACTCAAAGTTTGACTTAAATTTTATTCTTTTTTCCTTCGGGGGTTGTGAGTGTAACAGTACGATTGGCACAATCTAATACTCCTTCATACTTAGCCATCCAGTCCATTCCCAAAATTACGTCTAGTCCTTGGGAATCTAGGATTATCAGGCTTACTGGAAATTTATGTTTACCAAACTCTATGGTGAGATCCCGGCATCCAAGGCTTACTACCATGTCTCCCCCCGGAGAACTAACCTTTATTGGACACCCAATATTTTCTGATGCGAACCCATTTCTATCCACAAATGCCTTTGATATGAATGAATGAGATGCACCGGTATCAAAGAGTACAAATGCTGAAATTGAATTGAGTCTGAACTTACCAGCCACGGCATCAGGTTCCTCATAGACCTCCTCCACATTGATGTGGTTAACCTGTCCTTTCTGGAAAGGATTCGGCTTGTTAGGTCCTTCCACCTTCTTTTCGGGGCACTCATTTGCATAGTGTCCCATCTTCTTGCATTTGAAGCATTCAACCTGACTGATGTCCTTTTTAGGAGGTTGGCCTCCATTTCCACTACCATTTCCACCATAGTGGCTCTTATGTCCACCCTTGTGGTTCTTGTACTTGTCCTTGTCATGACTGCGGTGGTGCTTATTGTCATGACGGTTGTGCTTGCTGAATTTCCCATGTTTATGGGATCCTGAGCTGCCACTGTCATCATAGTGAGATCGTTTGTGAGACGATCCCGAGCTGTGCTTGTCGGAGTGTTTCCTCTTTCTACTCTCGACTTGCTTCATTTTACTTTCCAAAATAGCAGCCTTGTCACACAAAGACTGATAAGTTGGAACATATGCCACAGACAACTGCAGATTCAGCTCATCATTCAAACCCTCCAAGAACTTTTCCTTTCTCTTGGCATCTGTATCAACCTCATCCGGTGCATAGCGCGTCAGATTGTTGAACTCTTCTATGTATTCTGCCACGCTGCGGTGGCGCTGTTTCAGGTTGTGAAACTCTTTCTTTTTCAGACTCATTATCCCTGATGAGATATGAGCCGTGCGAAAATCATCTTCAAAGATAGACCAAGTCACCTCATCAATAGGAGTGGTGATTTGGAAGTTGTCCCACCATGTGGCGGCTGGTCCTTCCAACAGATGTGCTGCGAATCTGACTTTTTCAGCATCCGTGCAGCCCACGGTCACTAAGTCTTTGTTCACAGAACGTAGCCAGTCATTGGCTATCATGGGATCAGTTGTTCCCGAAAACTTTGCTGGTCTCAGACGCAGAAATCTGGTGAGCATATCAAAACCCGGAGGGTTGTTGTTGTTGTTGTTGTTGTTGTTGTTGGGGTCGTTGTTGTTGTTGTTGTTATTCTGGTTTTGGATGAACGTTGTCATCATTTGCATAAGCTGTGTTTGCGCATTCATCATTTGTTGCATTTCCGGGGTGATGTTGTTGGGGTTGGGGTTTGCGCGACGGGGAGGCATCTGTGGTTTGTTCAAATAGATAAGAATGAGATACCCATAGATGTTTCATGCACAATACATCAAAAGCAAACACATAACAAGCAATATAAAAACAAAGGTTCAACAACCACATAATAAGCTCATGAAGTAAAACACACAAGTGGCAAGCCATCCACATGTCGGATGGTCCAATAATAAGTTCACAATAACAAGTATGAATATGAAAGGTAAACGAGTAGTCAAGTCTACTCATCAGCGTCAATCTCCTCCTCAACGAAGGTAAGACCTGCGTTCTCCATCGCGGTCTTGTTCTCCTCAATCGTAGTGGTCAAGGAATCGACCTTGGCCTTGAGAGCCCTCTTCTGGGAGCGAAGCCTCTCAATAACCATCTGCTGCTGCTCAAGCTCGAAGTCCTTGGACTTCAGTTCCTCAGTCATGTCCCGGATTTTCTTGTTCCTATCCTGAACGCGTTTCTCCTGACTCTTGAACTTGCGATCCTGAGCCTCGAACTTCGTCTCCATTTCCTTGATCATCTCATCCTGCTATGCGAAAAGCTTGTCCTTTTCGCGTAGCTGCACCTGAAGCTCGTCATTGCCAAGCATGACGTTCGTCCTGTCCGTATCTACGTGCCTGAGAAGAGTCTCTAAGTCCTGAAGATAGAGACGTATCGGCTCTGCGGTGCTCCTCGAGTCGTCCTCAAAGTCGATGGAATCTCCATCAACATCACGCCTTCCGAAGGCGTGAAAGTGAGTGCCCCTAACCTGTCGGGAGTGACGGCCTAACAGTCGTCCTATCAGGTCCTGCATGACTACCTCCATGCCTCTCTCTCTGTCATCGTGCATCAGCTTGAAGACGATGGCCTCTGTAGTAGGCTCAGTCTGGCGTCCTGGCTGGGTCACCTTGAAGCCTCAGAGGTCCTTCCTCTCGAACTTGGTGAGTGGCTACACCGTGATGGTAGGAAGAGGGAGATCGAGCAAAGTGGTAAGCTCAATGATACGGGGTCCGAAACGAGTAACTTGGAACTCCTCAACAGTGCTGACGGCAATAGGCATCTATTTATAAAATTGAAAAGTTAGAACAACACTTATTTAAAATGATCACAAAACAACCATCTCATACATAACCATGGAACACAAATACCACACATGTCATGCATACACAATCCATTACATCAAACAAGGTCCAACTTATTTAAGGTATCATTTTGGAAAATAGGGTGATAAGTGGTGGTCCAACTAACGAAGTGTCCTTACAATCCAATCTCACAGGATCTATTATTAAACACAATGTTCCTAGAGGCAATCCACCAATCTTGCTCTCTTGACTCTATCACCAAGTCTATAACATCTCCCCTTATTTCTTGGTTGGTGTCTTCCAACTCTTGGGTAAGATCCTTCTCTTTCTCTAAGTCCTTTTGGAGGTTGAGCATTCTGCACTTGACTCTAGCACTTAGTTCTTTGATAGTCCTCCAAGCTGCATCCCTGGCTGACTCAAAGAATGTGGTGTGCATTGTAGTGTTGGTGTACATGCAGAATCCCCTTTCTTTGTGGTTGTCTTCCTTGTTTTTGTACAAGTGAAGTTGCACCCACCAATACTCCACTCCTTTATCCATCACTGGAAAGCCCTTGTACACGGCTTCACCATGTGCATCCATTGCCTCCATGAGATCCTTGAGAATATTGGGAAACTCAGTTTCACACTCCAAGGTCATGGTCATGAGTGGTCCCTTCTTCACGGCTTCGTTGATGGAGTTCATCTACAAAGGAAGTTGAAAGAGATTAGAAAAGTTTTACGAGAAGAATAGACAAGTGTAGAAGTATTTGAAAAACTTTTTCCTTAGTGGTTTTCCAATCCTAGGGTCATAATCCTACAGGCAACACAGTGCTCTGATACCATCTGTTAGACCCCTCCTTTATAAAGGATAGGATCCCTGTGATTGCAATGCTAGTCCCTGGATCAATGCTAGCATCCACAGTTTAAGATGAAGGAATACTTAACAGTAACAAACACTTTTGTCTCCGGTGTTTATGGAGGAATACTTAACAGTTATACAAAGACAGGTTCATCCGACTTTGGTTGCACACATCTTTCTTATGCATAGCATACCAATGTTTTAAGAAAGGACTACTTGGGTTTTATCCCAAACCATAACTTTATATGGTGTCATTTCAACGGATTATGATGAAGCTCTTTTCAGTGGAAAAACGGTAATCTCTAAAGCTTTTAATCTTTAAAATACAATGGCAGTTTTATGAATTATACCTTCGATCTTACCATGTCAAACAAGGTTTAATTACATATCTCGAACGCTCCATACTCTTATGGTGTTTCGGGAAAATGTAAATCCACGGAACGATTCCTTAAATCTTAGGTATTATGCTAAACTTGTAACTCAAATATCTTCCTTTATAATCTTATCATAAACTATTTATATTCTTGTTACAATGATTTTGCACTTCATCTTGAAAATCTTTGAACTTTTCAAATATTTCACACTTCATCCTTATTAAGTAAATATTCATATATTCACTCAAATTTTCGGAGAAAGCATATGAAGTTGAAATCCATCGCTCTTGACTACACATAATGGATTTCATACAACAATATGTACAAGTTCCAATAAGCTAGTCATTCGTTCCCTTTTGGCCTATGAACGAAGTTTTAATTATCTCTAGGAAAGTTTCACAAGCGTCATTTGATCAAAAATCAAAAGACTCCAAAAATTCCATCCACATGGAGTTTCTTCATGTTTTCTTTCCAATATAATTTAAACGGCGATATCACTTCCTAAGTGATATTTCAATCAATTTGTCTTTCGACATTTTTAGCACTAGTTTTATGGATGTGATTTCTCCAACGAGATTTGTGAATCATCCATCTTTTATGGATTACGGCAATTATTTGAACAACCCTTTTGTTCTCATAATACCTGATAAAACAAATCTTGAAGGTAAGCTTTGATGTTTAACGAGCAACACAATAACCCTTTATTTGTTCTCAATGAACATCATCACATATTCTTTTGCTAGTTACTTAGGCCATTGTAGTTCATGAATTGTGTTGTTTCGTATGACGATTCACACCAACAAATTCAGTATCAAATACTTGAGAACCACATTGTTTAATAAGCAAAGAATATAGCCATAACATGTATATCATCTATATACTTAAGCTGAACTGTTAGACCCCTCCTTTATAAAGGATAGGATCCCTGTGATTGCAATGCTAGTCCCTGGATCAATGCTAGCATCCACAGTTTAAGATGAAGTACACAGATACAAAGGTCGTTTATTACATTCATTCCAGAGATAAAAACATAGTCTTTTACAACTCAGGGCCATAGGCCTAATACAAGAGTTTTAAGGAATAAGTAAATAAACACAAGTCTTCATCTTCATGTGCCACAGGCAAGCATGTTGAGTGTAGACTCATGACTCCTATTCATCATCGGAGTAACCTGCAACATCACAAGTTACAGCCATAGAGGGTCAATACTTTGGAATAGTATTGGCAAGTGATACCTTAGTATATTTTAGGTGGACTATACTACTATATGCATTTTGGCTAAGTGTAGCTTGGCTTGCTTTGCTTGGAAATAGGTTTTTCCTATTAGTTGAAATCACTAAGTTTTTCTTTGTCAAAAACATTCCCAAGGAACCACCAATAGACATTGGGGTCCTTCACCCTTTGTTCACCCATCAATTTTTATTTAGAAGTTGGAGTGATGAGATTCTTGTAGCTTCCATGTCTTGATGCTCAAAAGTGTCCATTTCCTTGGACAAGGCTAAGTACTTAGGTTTTCCATCTGCAGAGGTTGTGCACTTTCCCCACCAGACTTGGTTTCCCAAGACATGACCTTTCAGAAGCCTTTCCTTAGTCAAATGGACGCGCTCCAACCTATCAACCCATCTACCACCAACTGTCCAAGTGACTAAGTTCTAGCAACCTATATGATCATGGCAGAGCCCATATTGCCAAGTGGTTGCACTGTAAGCTTTCTCAACACTTGGCCTCCAAATCCCTTTGTGCCTGGGTGGCTTACCACAAGTGAGATACACAACCCAAGTCCATGGCCTTGTGTAACCACTCAACATAACCCATACTTTCCATTCCACCCAGGAGGTTCATTTGCCTTAGTTGTTTTATTAAGAAAATATAAGTCTCTTGACTTAGAATATTTTTATCATATACTAAATAGATGTTCACCACCCTTGTTTACTATAAGCTAGGCTAAGCAAAGTATGGTAACTTATCTTAGGAAAATTTCCCTAGCAATTCTACTATTTTACTCTACTTAGGATTTCCCATCTTAGCACTAAGCAAAATATCATGCAAATACTTTAGCAAAAATATCTAATGCAAGTACAAAACTTAGGATAGAAAATTCATGAAAATATCACTTGCCTTGGTAGTGGGGAGAGTAGCACTCTTCACAATCACAATCACTAGAAAAATCTACACAAGAAATAATAGCATACAATTACTCACAAATATATACAACCAAAAATAATATGAATGCATGCATGCAAGAATCTACTAGGTGGTGATTTTTGAAAATTATACCAAGTATGCTCATGAGTACAGAAACTTAACATGTCACAAGTTTGCCAACTAAACTTATTTGGCCCCATTATAATTTACCAAATTAAATCTATATCCAAAATAGCCTAAAATTTGTTCCACAAATAAAATCATTTTTAACTATTACTATATGCTAAATAAATTGGATATTCAGAAAGGCCTTGTTTCACTGAATCCAACGGTATAAAATTTGCAAAAATCTAACGTGGCATTCAAAAGTTATAAGCATTTGAAGTTTGAATCTAAATCTGGTTTTAAATTCTGTTTTTAGTTTAAACCTTGCCACGCGTCGCATCCTTACTGGTGCGTACCGCTTCGCGCGGATCGCGTTCCGTGGACCGTACGATCTAAGTGGGATCTGGCGGCTCAGATGCGCGCTTACCCTTTCGTTTAATGTTCTATCCTAACCCTACGATGCAGATCCAATGGTCCATATCATCAAGCCAGAAACGGGCGGCGCTGGCGGTGCTAACTGGAGGCGGCGCGTCTGACTACGGCAGCGCCGGCGTTCTACATCGTCCGCGAGAGGGAGAGGAGTATTACCAGGTTCGCCGGAGGCTGCTGAAGCTTGTCGTGGTACTGGTTTGCGGAGGGGCGCTCGGACACGGTTGCGATTGCTCGCCGGAGTGGTAGGACGGCGTCGGTGCGTCAGGTGGTCGTCGTGGACGTCGCTGTGAACCACCCCAAGGCATGACGAGGACACGGTTAGATTCACGGGGTCAAGGCAGGGTCGTGTGTTTGAACTAGAAGTCACGGGGCGATCGGGGCTTACCACAAGAACTCGCCGGAGTTCGTGCAGAAGACGGTGGCGGTCCAGTCGTCGATGTTGCCGACACTGTGGGTCATGCAAAGGCAAACGGAAAGTGTCAGATGATGCACAGAGGTTCGCTGATCAAGATAGCGTGAACGCGAGATTGAGGGGAACTCGAGACTCACCGGAATTCGCCGGCGCAGTCGTCGGAGACGGCGGGGTTGCAGAGAGAAATGCGCGCAGCCTGGGGGCGTTCTGTGCTTGGGGTTTGGGGGAAAAGAGAGAGGGGACAGAGGGGTTTCTTATAGCCTGGTTGCGAGCGAGAATCACTCTGCCAATAACTCGAATTGACGCCGCGAATTAAAACCAGAAACGCCCGCGTTGATTTGGGGACGAACGGGTCGTGCGGGTGGAGACGACGCCGACGTGGAGGAGGTCCGCTTGTCAGCGAGGTGCGCGGACTTTAGGTGGGGTCTGCCTGTCAGCGGCTCGGTGCGTGCGCTTGCGCGTGGGAGTAGAAAAAGGAGACCCCGGGTGGGCTTGCTGGGCTCGTTTTGTTGTTGGGCCAGATTCTGGCCGCGCGGCCTTTTTCTTTTGTTTAAGTCTTTTCTTTTTTTCTATTTCTATTTTCTGGAATGGTTTTTGATATGAATTCAAATCCTTTTGAATCCAAACTGTTTTGGGAATTTTTGCAGGGTTTTGTGGATTCAAAAATAGTCATTTTAACTAAGTGATTACTTTGCAAGGCTTGGTCAAGCTTGGGTTTCAAAATAAACAGAGATTTGCTCTAGTTTGCAAATATTTGAAAAAGGATTTTGAAACCATTTCCAAATTTGGAAACTTGGGTAAAAAACTTCACCTAATCTCTCCATCAATGGAGGCAAGCAAACAAGTATTTAAACTTTCAAATTTCAAAGGGTGATGGTCATTTGGGATAAATTGCCCACATGAAATCATAGCTCAGACATCTGTCTCTAAATGATTTTTGATAAAACCCTAAATGCAAAGATGGTATGAAATGAGTTTTGAAATTATGATTTTTGGGATGTTACATGAACAATTCTAGTCTTTTCCTTTCTGCCATATACTTATGAGATTTTCTTTCAATATTTCCTTTTCTGTTTGAAAGAATCTATCAACATCAATAGTGGAGTCATACATATGACATATAGTCCAAAGCGTGTATAGTTAAATACCAATGTCTTTGGACTTGCACTTTGAAGTAGATCACCATCATCAAATGTTTGGTGTTCTTTCAAATTCCTTTCTTTAGTAATCTCTTGGTGTAGTAAACATTTTACCTACATCAAATATTCACCCTTATCATGGATTCGTCCATGATCAAGCTACTTTTAGCTTCTAATGATGAATTATGAGTATAATGTTGCTATCCAAAACCTTTTTGGAGGATTAGGACAACAAGTGTCTCCAACCTTTTTGCAAATTCTCATCAAAATATGAGAACATGAACTTTGCCATATTATACTCTATCATGTTGTAACCAAAACTTCGTTTTAGATATCACAATATCTTCCACACATCATGGTTTCTGAAACAACTCTTTCAGATCCTAGATAACCTTGATATTAAGAGAATCCTTTGAATATCAAGAATCATGGAAACAAACATGATACTTATATACTAATACTTGGAATTGTTACTCTTGATTTAATACTAATTATTAAACTTCATGGAGTAACCGGAACTTACTGAAAGTTTGCAATAGGACTTTTAAACTTTAGATTAACACTTCAAAAACAATACGATACCAGTTCGTAAAGTAACTAACCAGAATTCTATAGTTCTATCATCTCAATTATAACTAAGCGCAAGGTGGTAAACGGATGCCAATGACTACAACAACTATGCAAATTCACTTTGATTTAATTTATGATAAATTGAGTTCTAATTAATAATTAAACTAATCTAGGTGAACTCCCACTCAAAACAATATCCCTCACATTGTTTTAGTGATCACACGAACCAAATCCACTACATCAACACCGATCATCACGAGAGTTGATATAGTTTCAATGGCGAACAATCATCATGTTCATCATATCTACTATATGATTCATGCTTTACCTTTCGGTAATCCGTGTTCCGAGACCATGTCTGTACATGCTAGGCTCGTCAAGATCAAACCTTAGTTTCCGCATGAGCAAATCTGGCTTGCTTACGTTGTATACACTTGCAGAATCTAACACACCCGATCATCACGTGGTGCTTCGAAACAACAATCTTTAGCAACGGTGCTAACTAAGGGTGAACACTTTATGACTTGAAATTCATGTGCATGAGGGATCATCTTATAATGCTACCGTCGTCTACTAAGCAATACAAGATGCATAAAGGATTAACATCACATGCAATTCATAATTTGTGATATGATATGGCCTTTCTTCTTTGTGCTTCCGATCTCCATCTTCCAGCACGAACATGATCTCCATCATCACCGGCATTGCATCAAGGTCAATGACGCCTCTCCATGGTTGTCGTCCACCGGCTTCAACTATTACAACTACTTTGAATAGACATGCGGGTCTTAACAGAAATTAAAGACAACCATATGGCTCCTGCCGGTTGCCAACTTATAATAAGGAACATTGCATACATCATATATAATCACAATCATGGCCATATCACATCACTGCACACCCCTGCAAAACAAAGTTAGACGCCTCTACTTTCTTTGCATATTTTACGTGGTTTGGGGCTTTCAATAAGTGTCGTTCTAACTTACGAACAAGAACCACAACATTGATACTAGTATTGTTAATCACCCGTTGTAAATTGGATCTTAACTATGCTAGGAGAAACAGGCACCCGCAAAGCCACTTATGCAATACAAGTTGCATGTCAAGCGTGGAGCAAGTCTCATGAACGATGTCATGTAAGGTTAGCCCGGGACGCTTCATCCCAACATACCGCAAGATGCAAAGTACACAAGAAGCAATCAACAATAAAAGCATCAACGCCCATAATGACCATTGTGTTCTACTCGTGCAACAGATCTATATATAGACACGGCTCTGATACCACTGTTGGGGTTCGTAGCATGGAAAACAAAAATTTTCTATCGCATATAAACAAACAAGCCAAGATCTATCTACTAGATTGTAGCAACGAGTCGATGGAATAACTCACCCTCGAAGATTCCAAAGCGGTTAACGAGAGCAGATTCTCGTGGGTGATGTAGTCGTACTCTTTCCGATCTCAAGATCGCGTAGACGATCCTTCCGGCGCTGCGTTCCGGCAGCGCTTCCGCAGTCGGTCACACGTTCGGTACTCGACGAAGACCTTCCTCTCCCTTGTTCCAGCAGGCAGCGGAGGTTGTAGCACTCTCCTCGCGATTCCGGCAGCACAACGGCGTGGTACCGGAAGTAGAGGGGAGATCCCGCAGGGCTTCGCCTTAAGCCGGAGCGAGTATGGTGGAGTATGAGAGAGAGCTATTAGTGGTCTAGGGATTTAGACACACCAATTAGAAGGCTCTAAACCGAAGTCTAGGGCAATTAGAAGCTCTAAACCAAAACGGCTCTAAACCGGAGATTAGAGGATAGGAACTTGTGTGTCTAGAGGAGGAGGCCCTGCCCCTCCTCTTATAGGTGGGAGGCGCGGCCAAGGGGAGGGGAGTCCCTCCCCAAGTCGGCCTTGGTTGGCGCGCCGGCTTGTTAGAGACTCCTCCCCCAAGTCGGTTCCAAACACCTCTTGCTTGTTTCCCACAGTTTCTTGTTTTAGCCGTTTGACTTTCAAACTGGACATTTGACTTTTCTGTTTTAGGATTCAATTTAATCCTTTATTTGAAACAGTAAGAACACTTAGTACATGATGCAATCATTCCAATATGTAATGACACATTCATGTACCCCTTCCTCCCCGGAGTGCCGGACATTCCGGGACCTTCCAGAACATTCCCGATGAAAACACCGGAATCATTCCCGAACTCCGAAACGGGACTTTCCTTATATGAATCTTATTCTCCGGACCATTCCGGATCACCTCGTGATATCCCGGATCCCATCCGAGACTCCGAACAACATTCGGTCTCTTTCTCATAATACCATAACTACTCAAACAACGTCGAATTCTTAAGTGTGTCTCCCTACGGTTCGTGAATTATGCGGACATGATCGAGACACTTCTCCGAACAATAACCAATAGAGGAATCTGGAAATTCATATGGCTCCCACATATTTCTACGATTACTTTGCGATCGAACGAACCACTTACATACGATACCAATTTCCCTTTGTCTCACGATAGTTTACTTATCCGAAGTTATGATCGTCGGTATCTCTGCATACCTAGTTCAACCTCGTTACTGATAAGTACTCTTTTCTCGTTCCCGTGATATGTGATCCCTTGTGATCCAGTCACATGCTTGCAAGCTAATTGGATGACATTTCACCGAGAGGGCCCAGAGTATATCTATCCGTCATATGGATGGACAAATCCCACTCTTGATCCATGTGTCTCAACCAATACTTTCCGAACACTCAATGCCACCTTTATAGCCACCCAGTTACGGTGTGGTGTTTGATGTCATCAAAGCATCCATCCGGTAAAGGTGATATGCATGATCTCATGGTCGAAGGAATTAGGTTACTATGTATCAGAAAGCATATAGCAATTGAACTATTGAAATGACTTGATCTTTATGCTACGCTTATCTATAGGAGTATGTCCATCACATCATTCTCCTAATGATATGATCCTGTTGTTAATAACATCTCTATGTTCATGATCAGGAAACCATGATCATATATTAACCAACAAGCTAGTTTAACAAGAGGCTTTACTAGGGACTCTTATTTTAGTTTACAAATCACACAAGTATTAATGTTTCCGGTTAATACAATTATAGCATGGCATGTAAACATTTATCATAAGTGTGAAGATATGATAACAACCACTTTATTATTGCCTCTTGGGCATATCTCCAACAGACACTCCGGGAACAAAAGGTCGAAGGTAGAGGTACCAACAAATAAAGCCACCTCTAGCTTCCGTGGACGGAGTAAAATCGCTGGATCCACTGATTCGGGGTACAAGAGCGAATGATAAGAGTAGTCGGATGGTGATCAGTACATCGCGCACCCAAACCATTACTCTGCACACGAATAGGCGGATTATGCAACCAACTCTCGGAAGCAGACTGAAGATCTCGACAATCGAGGTTCAGAAACAAAGGAGTGATGCAGACTCTGCTTCGGATCTGGCGTAGATGATGTCGTCGCGTCGGAAAACACCGGAAGGCACGAGAAGGAACAAAGAGAAGTCCACCGGACGAAGGATTCCTCGGATAGCGTGAAGACCAGATGTAGCAACACCGTTACCCAAGGCGGAAGCGAAACCCTGAAGGTACGATGGAACCCAACCACGAGAAATCCTGGACTCGAAGAAAAGATAAGAGAGCAGATTCAAAACACGTCGAGATAAGAGGAGAGCAGCAGAGGGGTAAGGAGTAAAATCAGAACTAATCAGAACTATCCAACCGGTTTTTGCAAAATAGTTTTGACACTCTACTTCGGCCGTTAGCTAGGTTATCCTACAGGCTGGACTTGTGGGGTATCGCAACTGCTGAGCTCTGATACCACTCTGTAACACCCTCAGAATCGACCCTATGCAAGTTCGGCGCTTCCCTCCAAACCCGCATAGAAACGATTCAAAGGTGCCCACCAGGCACTTTCGTGCGGGTGGAAAACGAAGTAATAACATTACACAACAGTCCTCGATGGGACCCACAGAGTAGATATATATACAACACGACTCCATGAGTCAAGAATACAGATATAAGATACAAAGATCCAAATCACCTCGAAACAATAGAGCGTCCGGCTACGGACAAGATGCAAATGGGGCTAAGAGCCCTGAAGAATAACCAATGGCGTCCATAACCCTGCCCAGGCCAAGCCGGAAGGGTAACCCTGCTAACGACGTTGATCTCAAAACCTGCTTAAACAAAGGGGGTGCCGGCAAAGGGCAAAGGAAAAAGAGAGAGCGGTCAGTACTGAGGCCAGTACACGGCGAGACTAGAATTCGGCGGTCCTCGCCTACATAGGTATGGTGGACTGAAGCGGCAGCGCAGCATGCACTAAACATCCTATAGAGACTCGATACAACTGGCGGCTATCAGAGAGGGGTAAGGAAGACCTATCCGGATCCAACCTGAATCTTACACCAAACAATCCCATCCTGGTATTTCCCCCTCGAGACCAATCGAGGAAGTCCACCGAGGAACTCACACAGTTGGCAGTTTTATTTATTCAGTTATTGTTGTAGCAATTACTAGTCAGGTATAGATAATCATCCTGATAAAATAAGTAGTGGGCCGTTTTAGTTAACCATTCCGTTGTAGTTGCGACACTTACTAGTCAGATACAATTAGCATGAGATAACCCAAAACCCAGCAGTTGTTGGTACTTTTATTTAGCCATTCCGTTATAGTTGCAATATTTACTAGTCAGGTACAATGGTCGCAAGCGTCAACCCAAAACAGGCAATTGTTGGCAGTATTATTTAGCCATTCCATTATAGTGAAGCTGCTTACTAGTCATTATAAAGTCAAATTTATAGCACTACTTTAGTTATAGTTGTCTATGATCGAGATACTGTGCTCCAAGTCGTCCATAACCGCGGACACGGCTTTCAGAAAGTTTTACCCGGCCGGGGTGCACAAATAGCAACACACACTCGATCAACCTCGGAAAAACCAAATCAAAACCCAACGAGGCCTTCACGACAAAGCAATCACAGGATTCAGAAATATTTCAGGGGGCCACCCCTTGGAGTACACCCGCAACGAAGTTAGCTGACTCCGAGACGGACCCGAGGTTTGGGTGGACGGCTGTGAACGACTGGGAACCCAAAACTGGGCTTGTCGACACCGCGAAAACGTGTCCCGATCCTAAACAGTACAGGTGCTATCCATCGCACAATTTAAATAAAGCAGTAAAGCATGGCATAAGTACAGGATAGTAAATAAATCCTCAAACTAGTTTGTGGCCCCAAGAAATAAGAATGAATCAAGCTCTGGCTCAGGGGGGTCCCATAATTCCACGTATGTGGATAGCGCGAATATTCAAGGAACAGGTATCAAGTACTCGGGGTCCTACGGGACACAAGTGGACGTTTAACAACCAAATAACATCTATTGCCCACCTGTGCCTCTGCTTACCTACTTCAATTTTAGTTGTTAAACAGTAATTAAAGTGAACGATAAGTAAAGCCATGATCATCTCCAACATCAACATGCGGCAATACACCAACAACTGTGGCACTTGACGACACGCAACAGCACTTGAGCAAGCGACTACGACGCGCAAGTCCAACTATCTACCAAACAACAGGTAATAGGAGGTGTCCAAGGCAATCTGAGGCTGCGAGGGATATCACGGGTACGAAAACTAGAGCATCGCAACACAGATAGCAATAGATCAACAGGAGGGAATAAATACTATAAAAGTAAGATAGGTAGAAAGGGGGAGATGCTCGCCTGAAAACATTGTCGAAGGTTCAACCGAAGATCGGGGCGAAGCTCACATCAACTCAACGGCCTTATCCGCGAAGAAGCAAATCACTAGAAGGAACACCGGATGCACTATTTAATACTACGGCAGAAGATCGGGCATGATGCATGTATGATGTATGACATGGCCAAAAAGCGATGCAATTGGGCAATATTAAGTGGAACCGGGGTCCCGACAATTAATTAAACGGTTCATGTTGTTTAGATACCCCGCAATTTAAATGTTGTATTAACATGGCAAAACTTAGTATCGGTTCGCTACACAAACTTAAATGGGACCAATATACGACTAGATTTGCCCGCATATGGGCCCCATATTTAATTATGAGGTGAATCGGCATAAGGCCCCCAAACCACAGACAAGTATGCATGCATGATCAATTAATATGCGACAGTTTATATTTCATTTTATAAAATAGGGCTCGGGAAGGGGATCACATTAGGGTTCGGCGAACTTGGGTTCCGGGGTTCGGGGTTCGGTCTCAGGGTTCAGGGTTCGACAGGATCGGTCTCGGCAGAAACATTCTCGAATTCAGAGTAGATCTTGGCGTTCCGCGAAGAAGGACTTGGTTCGGTGTCGGGGCGCATCGGATTCTTCCGGGTCGGTGTCGATCTTGTCGTCGCGAAGATCTTGTCGGGTCCGTGAATCGGGTCGGTCTTGGCGTTCAGAAAAATAGAGCTTGGCATCCTTGTGGCGGTCTTGGCGTCCTTTCGGTTCGAGTTTTGGCGTCCGAGGAAGTACTTGGCGTCCGTGAAGGAGAACTTGAGGGTCCAGCGTCTCGGTGTCCTCGGATCCGAGAGGAAGAACTTGTCGGGCCGGGTCCGGCCTTCGGGGTCCGGGAGGGAGAGCTCGGCGGCCATCGGATCCATGATAGGGTACTCATTGACTCCACTTTGAAGGTCTTGGGGTTCTCCGTGTGGTCGATTCCGGAACGGAGAGCTTCGAGGAGCGCCAACCTCACGGCACTGTTGGCAAACAGCAAAGTCCATGCTGGTCTCAAACGGGCAGATGCCGCAGCGACGAGCGGCGAGGGAGACGGGAAGGCGGTAGCAGGGGCCGCACGCGGCCGTGTTCCGAGGGGCTCGGGCACTAGAGGGGGTTGGGGACGGGCGGACCGGGAGAAGACGACGGCTGCCGGAGGAAGGAGGCGGGGGCGCGGCTCGGAGGCGGGGCCGACGCCGGGGTTGGCGGCAGGCGCTGGAGCGGAGAGAGGCCGGGCTCGCAGAGGCGGAGGCCGGCGGCGAGGATGGCGTCCGGCGGCGCGGGGCCGGCGAGGAGGCTCCGGCGGCGAGGGGAAGAGGGGCGAGCAGCGGCGGGGAGCGGGTGCTGCGGGAGGGAGCGAGGGCGGCGGTGGCGATGGAGGGGGCGGCCGCGGCTGCCGGAGCAGGCGGTAGGTAGGGGAGGGGGCGAGCTGGTGGCGGTGGCCGGAGAGGCCGAGGGGGGAGGATGCGGGGAGGCGGTAGAGGGGAGGGGGTCTTCGGCGAGCGCGGAGAGGTGGGGGCCGAGGAGGGACGGGGGCGGGTCGCCGGCGGCGAGAGAGAGAGAAGGAGGGAGCGGGGCGCGCGGTGGCCGGAGAGGGGAGGAAGGTGGAGGCGGCGAGCGCGTCGGGGAGGGGCGGAGCGGCGGGAGGAGGCGGTGGCGCGGAACCGGCCGGAGGCGGGGAGGAGGATGAGGCCGGCGCCGTGGGGGAATGGGAAGCGAGGCGGGAGGTGGGAGAGAGAGAGGAAGGAGACGGGAGGGTTGGTGGGTGGTGGGACCGGGGTGGGCCAGGGCTAGAGAGTGGGGTTGACCGGTTGGGTGGAGGGAGTGGCTGACGAGTGGGACCAGGCGGCGGGGCTGGTGGGGATTCGGTGTGGGGACGCGGGTGGGGTCGGGGTGTGGTGGACCAGGGGTGGGAGTGGCTGGTGAGTGGGCCGGCGCGGGTGGGGCCCAGGGACAGGGAGAGGGAGAGAGAGGGGTAGAAGGGGGGCTGTGTGAGAAAGAGAGAAAAGGGGTGGTGGATTGGTGAGGTGGCAGGGTGGGTAGGGAATTAGGTCCAGGGTTGAGGTGGCGAGCTGGGATAGGTGGGTAGACTAGGATTTGGTGGGAATAGGACTTAGAGTTTAGGTTTTATTAGTTTTGTAAATATGTGTTTGTTTTGTCTTGTTTATTTTAAAACAAGGCTACTTTGCAATTAGTTTATAGGTAAATAAAATATCCGATACGATCGGGTTTTTGCATTTGAAATAAAGAGGGGTATTTGTATAAAGCAAAACTAGGCTTTTTCGAAATAGTTTCAGACAAACAATGCATGATGATGACGATGCAATGCACAAAAACAACGCGATTTTCTAGTAGTGGTTTTGCGGGATGCCACACCTGGCCAATGCGGCCAGGGCACTCCCTCGTAGGCCCACGCCCCCTCCCGACAAGTGGGGCCACGTTGATCCCACTCCGGAAGGTTCTAGAAGCTTCCGGTACAATACCGAACATTCTGAAACAATTCCGAAATCCAAAAACTGCTTTCCCTTATATGAATCTTATTCTCCGGACCATTCCGGAACCTCTTGTGATGTCCTGGATCTCATCCGAGACTCCGAACAAAAACTCATAAACCAATTATCCATTCTATTCTAGCGTCAATACACGTTAAGTGTGTGACCCTACGGGTTCGAGAATATGCAGACATGATCTACTATCAATAATCAACAGCGGGGTCTGGAAACCCATATTGACTCCCACATATTCATCGATGATCATATAGGATGAACCATGATGCCACGATTCAATTAATCCCATATATATATTTCCTTCATCGCGCGATATTTTACTTGCCCGAGATTCGATCGTCGGTATCGGTATACCTAGTTCAATCTCGTTCACAGCAAGTACTTTACTCGTTCCGTAATCCGATATCACTTTGTGATAAACTCCTTAACCATGTGCTTGCAAGCGGTGTTGATATCGATTACCGAGTGGGCCCGAAGTATATCTCTCCGACTTGGAAGGGACAAATCCCATCTCGATACATACAACCCAACAAGTACTTTCCGATCACCTGAGAGACACCTTTATGATCACCCTCTCATAGGATGACGTTTGATGACCTCAAAGCTTTCTTCCGATACCAGGGAGTTGCATTATCTCATGGTCTAAGGAATACAATATTTGACATAAGAAAAAGCTTCGCAAAGATGAACACGATGACACGATCTAATTGCTCTGCTTGATTTGGGTCTGTCCATCATATCATTCTCCCAATGACATGATCTCATTATTAATTGACAACTCATGTCTATGGTTATGAAACCTTAACCATCATTAATCAATGAGCTAGTCCATAGAGGCATACTAGGGACACGATGTTGTTCATAAACCACACAAGTATCAAAGTTTCTGCTTAATACAATTCTATCATGGAATATAAACTTCATCATGAACAAGAATTATAATAATAACATCTTTATTATTGCCTCTAGGGCATAATTCCAACACTTAGTGTGCCTTTAAAAAATTATGTGTTGTTTTAGCATGCAAAAGCATATTATTGTGGTATTCTCCTTTGATGCTTTGTTTGGGTTGATTTGACACATGCTCACACCATGTTATGACTATGACAAGTCACCATAGCCTCCATGATCATTTAGTCCTTGACTTGTAGTACCACTCTATGCTTTGATTAGTAATGTTTTGTCGCTCTACATGATTATGGCCACTATTGCTCTCTTAGTTGGTTGCTCCCAGTCTTTGCTAGCCTCCACTTGTAGAGTAAGCTCTACTCATGCTTCCAACTCCCAAGAAACCAAGTTATTACAAAGTGTACACTATAAACTCCTATGCATGGTGTGTTACACCATTTCCAAGTATATTCTTGTTTTCATCTATCTTCCAATTAAAAATTATTTTGTTATGTGAAAACTTAGTGATTAAAACCCTCACAAACTTGATGGCACACTTTATATTCTTTGCCCCTAATAAACTTGAACCATTGTGTCGTCTATGTTGTATATGCTTGCACTTATACGTTGGAATTAGCAGAACCATGCTGTCATGGAGAACGTTTTCAATATTGCACTTGTACTTTGTACTCAGTTGATATCATGCCCTTTTGTCTATGCATGTCACCGATGTGAAATAAAGAGGGAACTTGTAAGTCCATGGAGTATGTATTTTGTGTTAGAGACACGCCTGGGCCGCTAACCTAAGCAATGCCTAATCATGGTGGAAACTTGCAGCATCACCATAGTGAGCTATCTATGAAGCATCCTCGATAAAAAGCTATGCACATAGTAAATAAAAAGATCACTGAGATGCTCATTGTCTGCTTGCCTTATCATTTTGGTTATTGGATAGCTCCTGTACCATGTGTAAGGGGTACCCCGTTGGCGGTTCTCTATGATACGCATGTACTTACAATGACAAGAACTTACAGGTGACTAAAGTTGAGTAGCATGAGGTGTGGCCCTCGTATTCAAGGGACTTGAGATTGCCAACTTATACTTTGTCAAGCATATAGTCCATAGTTTGTTCACTTTAACCTTAATCACTTCAAGATGCTTATGATAGGGGCAATGAGGGCTAAAAGATAACAATTACCATAATTTTTAGAAGCTCTTTTTGAAACTTAAAATCCCTGCTTCCCTTTATGAAGGGCCTTTCTTCCACTTATATTGAGTCTCCACCTTCTACCTTTAGGCACCATTAAGATAGAATAGTTTTCATTCTTAGTTCTATGTGCAGTGTCTCAAAACTTATTGATTGATGCATATTGTGATATTACTTGTTCTTGTGCTATTTGTTTCTAGTCACCCTTGTGAACTTTGAAGGTGTCCTATGTATCTATTTGCTACTCTATAAGGGACAAGCTGATTGCCACTATGCCATGTTTTCTGTGTGTGAAACAAACAAACGTTTTTCAATGCATATTATTCATGATCTTTGTTTGTTGCCTTTCATGTTGCATGCATAGTTACTTTGTCTTATTGTTAGAACTCCATCTTTCATGCACATGTTTAGAGTTCTTTGATCCCAGCTTTCAATCCTTGCAAATGGTTTGATCTTGGTTTTGATGGTGCATGTCACCTCAAAAATTATTATTTTATCACTTACCTACTCGAGGACGAGTAGGAGTTAAGCTTGGGGATGCTTGATACGTCAGAAACATATCTATAATTTTTGATGTTCCGTGCTTGTTTAGCATCTACTTTGATTTGTCTACATTTTGAGGTGTTTTTATATCTTTTCTGGAACTAACCTATTAACAAGTTGCCACAGTGCCAGTTGCCTGTTTTCTTCTGTTTTTGGTTCCAGAAAGGCAGAAAATCATTATTCTCGGAATTGTATGGGACAAAAGCCAAAGTCAATATTTTACCGTGGGCGACACGAATCCAGAAGACGAGACGGAGGGGCGGCACGTGGTGGCCACACACCCCCCAGGCACGGCCATGCCCGGCCCGCGCCTGGGCAGTGTGTGCCCCCCCCCCCCGGGCACCCCGTGCCTCGCCTCCTCGCCTATAAAAATCCCCCGATGCAGAAACCCTAGGCACCCGATCAAAACTCCACGAGACCTTCTGTAGCCGCCACCACCATCGTCCCTAGATGGGGGGATCTGAAGTTCTTCCTGGCACCATATCGAAGGGGAAATCATCCCGGAGGCCTTCTTCTCCGGTATGATGCGTGAGTAGTTCCACCTTGGACTATGGGTCCATGTAGTAGCTAGCTGGTTGTATCTCCTCCTTGTGCTTTCATGTATAGATCTTGTGATCTCCGTGCATGATCAAGATCTAATCTATTTGTAATCATGCATATTGTGTTTGCAGGGATCCGATGGATATTGAGATTACTATGTCAGATTGATTAATGGTTTTGTATTTATGATTCTATCATGTATGTGTTGTTTGTGGTCTTGCATGCTCTCCGTTGTTAGTAGCTATCTTGGCCAAGTAGTTGCTAGTGACTCAAGAGGGGGTATTTATGCTCGATAGTGGGTTCATGCCTCTAGTTTCCAAGGGAAGTGACAGAAATCTCTTCGGTTGTAGATGTGTTGTTGCCACTAGGGAGAAAACAATGGTTTCTTGTTCATAGAACAAGTGGATTGTTTACCTTGCACACTTTGCTTAAAGCAGTTTTCTGTTGCTTGCAATTTAATACTGGAGGGGGTTTGGATGATAACCCGAAGGTGGACTACTAGTCAGAGATGCAGTTGGATGGCGGTCAATGTATCTTGTTGTATTTCCCAATCGAATCTCATAGGATCTTTTTGTCTAGTATTGCATTATTATGCCTTGCTCAGTTCCTGTCAATTACCCTGTTGTAATTTGTTTACCCTTCATGCCATGTTGTTTATCTAAGGAGAGCACCTCTAGTGAACTATGGATCCCGGTCCAATCTTTACCATTGATACATCTCCCACTATTACTGTTTACTTGCTACAAACCATCATCACCATCCACACCATATGTTTAATCCTTTGTTACAGCAAACCGGTGAGCTTGACAACCTCACTGATTCGTTGGGGCAAAGTCTTGAGTTTGTGTTGTGCAGGTTTCCGCGTTGCTTGCAACACCTGTGTGACGTTTCCTTCCTCCTACTAGTTTGATAACCTCGGATTCTTACTGAGGGAAGGCTTGCTGCTGTACTGCTTCACACCTTTCTCTTGGGGTTCCCAACAGGCTCTACACGTAGCCATCAGCCAACATGGGGCGGCCCCAAAGATATTTGGACTTAATGAGTTGAAGCCACAGTACTCCATCACCCTACAGGATACGCCATGCCCATTTGAGCATTAAGGCAACAATGAAGCGGTGCTAATCGAGAATCCCTACCCCCCCCCCCACCAAGAACCTCGCGGGTGAAAATGCCATCCCATTTCACCATATGGTTTTTATGGTGCCCATCCCTGGCTACCCAAAAGAACCTGGACAACTCTTTTGTAAAGTCTGCGTGGTCTCCCTTAGGTAGGAGGTAGAGCCCCATCAGATGCATCTCGAGGCAGGGTCTTTGGCGTGGAGTTGAGCCTACATAGGAGGCGTGGGGACGTCGACTTTGGGGTAGCACTGCGTGGGAGATGGAGGTGCCTGGGTAGGTCACTCCGCCTAAACCCTTCCGCCCATCTTTGCCTCGAGACGAGGAAAGGCGCTTCCTCCTCAGTCCACCTACCCCTCTCATCTTCTCCTCTCCTCCACTCTCAGCTCTCTCTCTTCTCCTTCAACTTATGAGCAACAAGCAGATGTCATGAGTAGATGTTGTTGTGAATATGGTGAGTGCAGAATCCACTCCCGGTTTGAGTTGCTATTTCCTTCTTCCAACTCTTTTTTCTTCTTATTCTCAATTTGCAAAATTTACTACAGATGGACATAATTGTTCTGAATTTTGTATCACCGATCCTTCGGGTGTTAATTTATTTGTTAGAGAAATCATGTGCTTAAATAAAGAAAATAAACATTTATTTATTTTTAACCTAGAAATCCATTTATATTCAAATAATAAGATTGGATCCAAGTGCTCACAACACTTCAACAATTAATCAACATACGCACTGCTAGTGTATTGAAGAACTAAACAGAGAGATAAGAGTGTGACTGAAAACTCACGTGCTCGCGATATCTAAGGTGATATAGGCGGCGAGGCAAAGCCTGCACCCCACCTAGTGTAGTAGGATCCCTCGTAATTATTAATTTCCGTAGGCTGCAAGATAGGAACAATGTACACATGCAGATGCATGGACGACATGATCTGATTGACAACGCCAACAGGCTGGGTGTGTAGTGTGATAGCTAAGACAGCTGAGACAAAGAGCGAGTACTAATGATTTTTAATTAATTAGTACTGCAATTAATCATTGGCAGGTAGATAGTTCCACAATTGTGATTCTAGCTAGACATGTTTGGTACTCTAAATCTGGTACTCCACCTGATGAGCTGGGCTAGCAACCCAATCCAGCCGATTGATTTCAAATTATTAGGCAGAGCAGACAGTGTAGTACTCCCTCCCACATGGCCAATGGCTGGCTGGTCTGTCTCATGTCTCCACTAACTAAGCAAGATTGATCATCATGGCTTATTCCCGGTGCATTATGCATCTTTTCAAGGAGTACACAAATAAAGCACATGAACGTGCTAGTACCACATAAAGCGCTCTTTTCCTTACTAGTACGTACTAGAAATCTAATTAAACTAGTGTCCCAAGAAATACTGTATTACACTTTGTGCAGCTTTAGGTAGTTTTGCAGAGCAGACAGCCTCATCTTCTGTTCGTAATATGCTCTGCAGAGGTATTTGAACACACACATATATATGCCATTTCGTACTTGTAGTAGTACTGGTACATCGATCTCTGCCTCTGTACCTCATAAGTTTGCATCGAAAGTCAAGCCCCCTGTCACCGCTTCACGTGCGTCCAATGCACACTCACAATGTCACACACCTGATATTGATTCAGTTTATCCAATCATGCATGTGATTCCCATGAATGATCATGCATCCCCATGCATGCAGGTTCCTCGACCAGGCAACTCCTTGTCGTCCTCGCCGGCGCCGGCGCCGGGGAAGAAGAAGGCAAAGAGGAAGTGGGCGGTGTGCACGGAGACAGAGGTGAAGGTAAAACAGGGTGGTTAGTATAAATTGTACTACACGCACCCATTAGAACCGGTCTCAAAATTTTACTGCCGGCAAACTCGCCCCGCTTGACACCCTAGGTCCTCCTCATACACCCTAGGTCCTCCTCATCGTGCCACAGTTCCTCCTCGTTGGTGCCGGCGAGGCCTTCACCTACATCGGCCAGCTCGACTTCTTCCTCCGTCGAGTGGCCCCAGGGACATGAAGACCATGAGCACGGGGCTATTCCTCTCCACACTCTCCCTCAGCTTCGGCCTCGACGGCGTCGTGCACGCCGCCACCAGCCCGAGGCCATGACTCGCCGATGACATCAACGGGGGCAGGCTCGACTACTTCTACTGGCTGCTCGCTGGCAGAAAATATTTTGTGTACTAAATGAACCATTATTTTCTAAGTTGCAACCCAATTGCAATTCAAAAATATCAAATGCACTTTCAACATAAAAAAACCTCAACTAAAACCCTATTTTGTTATCTGAAAATTCTCAGTTGTAGTAACCCCCACCTACAACTCATACTGACCCCCCCCCCCCCCCCCCCCCCCCACGGTTATAGTTTTTTTCGAAACAAGGTTCTAGAGTTGAATGAGCTCTAGGAAAACCACTACAATTTGTTTTGTGAAGTATCGTATCATTGCAGATATTCCAGCAGCACACAATCACTACATACACTCCAGGTAACATCGAAGGGCCATCTGAAAGACAAACTAAGAGTTGAGCTTTGCGATCATTGTGTGACAGGATGACAAAAGAATAATATTATTGACAACTTGGACATCAAACTTACCACGCCTCTGTCAGGCAAACGCATATATGCACATAACTCAATATCCTGTCATCATATGACATTGTTTCTATAAAAGAGAGGACCTCAGTAATCTCTTTTCGCACGACGAGCCAAGCTAGTAGTTGCACGGTATATATGTACTTTTGGTAAGCCGTCTCATGCTAACACCTACTGGTGGGAGTGGAGCGACTACATACTTGAGCTATCCGCAACGGGGAGAACCGCAGAAGCTCGGTTGTCGCCGAATATGTCACGGCAGCCATCCCATCGACCCTTCTCCCTCGCCTCCCAGTAGCCTCCCGTGTAGCGGAACGTCCCGTCCTCGGTATCCCTGTCGAACCACCTCGGTTTCCATCCATTCTCCTGCATCTTCCGTGCCTGCAATGAGCGAAAGAACAAAATACAGTTAGATGCCAAGATGGGTGGGGTGCTCATGCGTGGTTCAGGCTAACGCAGTCGTCCAGTGAGACACTTTTGTCATGTGATACATGCAGTAATTCACCCCCAAACGATCTAAAACATACCATTCTTTGCCTTGTCTCCAACCGCAGCTTCTCAGAGTTGGCCTGATCATACTCCCCGTTTTCCAGATGTCTCTGATCTGGTCTGAGTCTTGAATCGGTAGGCGGAAGTTTCTCCTACAAACAAAACCATGCTTTAGTATCAGAGAGCTAAGAGAAGTACAGATGGTGAGGTCAATCTTCCAAGTCTACCTTGAGTTTTGAAGTCAGCTCATTTAGAGTTATTGCAAATGATGACAAATTGTATCGCGTGGGATTAGCAGGAGGCTTGTTTTTCTCCCACAGCAGAGTGGCTTCAGCATTGGGATTTACTCCAGATGTATCATTAGTAACATTGCAGTAGATGCGCTCGTCCCACTTCCCTGTTAGAGTGGCAACCTTGGTACCACCATTATCCTCAACAATTCCTTGAACCTTACAGGGAACTATATCTTAGTAAGATCCAGAGAGACGATAGAGAAAGGTGAAACACACACCGAGGTAGGGAAACAGTCAATTGTGTTCTCTTTTACCTGTCGAGGGTTTCGATCAAGAAAAGACTGTTGTTTAAATGCGAGCTTGCATGAATACTGTCTGTTGCCACTTATGTTCATCGTGCCATGGTGATGGCAATAAAGTCTACCGATGATAAGGTTATTGATGGTTGTTGTAACCTGGTATAGAGAGTAAGAAGTTAGGTATTACAAATAAAGATTTGGTCGCTACTGCAAAACCTACAGCACAAGGATTGAATATTATGATTTAAAGGCAGACTGCTAGTGGCCTCGATGGAGGGCTTTTACCTTGCTCCATTTGAAAGTTTCTCCATCCTCAAACTCTAATGTTAAAACACCGACAGGATCAAGTTGAATTGTCTGTCCCCAGAATTTGCTCTTTACATTGCTCTCTCCCCAGAATCTCCAACCTCTTCCTTCACAATGACAGGCCATAACCATTGGATGATGGCTAACCTGGTGCCAAGAAGGGAAACATAATGAGTCCATGTATAGTTTGCATCTATAACATCAAAAGGTCTAACAGCATATAGCAGCAGAGAATGAAATAACAATAGTTCCTTAACATGAAACGGGAACATATCATGCAATTTCTCACTGAGTGAAACTTGCCAAATTCAGCGCAATCATTATGAATAACTGACCTTCTCAGAGAAGAAACGAATTCCATTTTCGGGATAATCAGCTTCATAAGTTTCCCCTAGCAACGGGTTAAAAGGTTTGCAGGGCCGGCCATCTGAGGACGCATACCCAGAGGCCGCAAATGCGGCAACACAGAGAATTCTCATCACACTGTTCCCCTGGATTCAGAAGGACAGTTAGGAAATTCATTGCCAACTCGTTTCAAGACTAACAGCCAGAACTACCGAAACAATTGGACTTCAAATTATGAATATTCTGCTTCTTTTTTTAATGGAATGGGAAAGTATATAACAGCTTCCACTAAAGAACAAATAAAATGCAGATTTGCTGGATAAGGTCCACTTCAAATGATAAATGGGGGCAATAGGCATCTTGTTCATTAAAACATGTGGCTTCTAAGTATACATAAATCACAAGAAAGATGTACAAAGGATGACACTTCCATACCTTTAGGCCATAGTCATACGCATGGTCCAATAAATGAGAATATTCCAAGTCTTCAAAGCATTTTTGAAGAGATGAGATTGGTTCATTAAAGTAAACGGGCAGACAGACCCGTGTCAGATCTTTTCCAACATTGTCTTTGATCATCGACCAAAGGCTAACACCCTTCTCCTTTTCAACAGGTGCAGGCAAATTTGTGCGACGTTTTGGTGGCAGTGGTAAATATTCGTTGTCTCCCTTGCAGGATCTTGATTCTACAGATTTATGATCATATTGGTGGACATTGTTGCTCGAATTCAAACAATTCATCCTCGAGTCAGGACTTGCAGCAGAATCACTGAAACTTTGTCTTGTATCACAGAAATTATAATCATCTTCATCTGACAATTCATCTAACTCCTGACCCCCAGCACCATCGGAAGATTCTGTATTGCTGCTCTCTGATGGAAAGGGGCATAAAACGACAGTCAGAATTATAGAAGGCTAGAACTTTTTATTCTATTATCCTTGGCGTCACATGCTATTAACAATATTAAAACTCAACAGATAAACATGGCATTCTTCTGATCCAAATATTAATATGGTAACGGTTTAGCTGCCAATAACATAAAATATTTAATCAAATCAACTGAAATTAGTAACATTTCAAGCTTCAAGTTTGAGATAGCAGAACAGCACCAGAGAAATTAGAAAATTGTGCATTAAAGGCTTAGACAGAGGAGGGCGAGTCACCAAAGAAACAACAGACAGAAATTCCAAAACGATATTGTCCTTTAATCTCATTACCAGGATCGTGAATGCAAAATATGGTGATAAAGCTAGAGTAAGAAACAGAGGAAACATAAAGAGTTAAAAAGGTCAAGTACCACTACATTTTCCATGTCCAGAGCAGGAACATGCAGGTCTGATTGCGTGTGTAGTATCTTGTTCATTAAGTACCTGCAAACCACAGCATAACAGCATAATGAGCAAGGTATTGCATAATCAACATGGTGAATAAATTCACTACCACAGTTCACTGTTATCATTCAGTTCAGTTTCCAATTGCGAGTAGGTCATTACTGTATGTTCTATCATGGAGATCGCAGCCAAAAGAAAACCAGCATGGTTATGTCACTAAAAGATCTCCAACAGAAATGAGGGTCTTTTTACTGTATATAAATAAATCAATGTGATACTATGCAGGAAGGGTCAAATTGAACTTGGGATAACAGTGCATGCCGTGACCATAATTCTTCAGAAAGGGGAGAAATATTTTGGCTTATAGTTGGCATGTTTATCTCATAACCCATGCTAAATACAAAATTGAAAATTCTAGAGAATCTACAAATTTATTATTTCTCTTGCAGAACTAATAAAAGCAACTTGAATATAAAGTACTGCTGGCCAGTGAACCAAAAGGCCCAATTTTATTTTATTTTAAATAAATAGTTAAGCGTGCACCAAGTGTTTTCTTGGCATCCGCACTATACTTATGGGTTATGGCTTGTTCAAAGAAGTCAGAATATCATGAGTTCAGTAATACACCTAGTAGTAGCATGTCTTGGGAAAATGTTACCTCAAGCTGTTGCGGAAGACTGCCAAGAAAGCTCAAATATTCTTCACAGCGTTGTTTCATCTGTGTATAATACTGTGAGAATTCTGAATGGACAATCTGTTCGCAGTCTTTAATAACCTCTTCACCGAGGCCTTCAGCATGCATGCGATTTCTAAGCCTATCTGTAGAAAACGATGCTTCACTCTGGTCATACAGTAAACCTTCAATGGGGGAAGATTCCCTTCTTGCAGAAACAAGGGCTTCAATCCAAGCCACACGATCCTTAGGGGAGATAGTTCTCAGCTGAAGCGTCTTGGTTGGAGTAATTATGTAGAATCTCTTATCATCTGATTTACTTTCACGGAATGACGAGATCTGGAAATTAATTTAGATGATAATGTCAGCAACTAAAACCTATAGAATTAACAAGATTGCCTATTTGCCTATTCTCTATATACACTATGCCATATATGTATCATGATTGAAGGTACACCGTCTGCCATGCATGCTTTGGAATAACTAACAGAAACCTAATATTTTAAATATATGTATTTAGAAAAAAAAAATACTTTGTGGCCATGTTTTCATTAAATCTGATTGATTCCTGCATCAGTACAATTGTAATTTCTAACTCATTAATCAGCACCCAAAATGTGTTGTTCACTGCAATTTCCCGTCAAAATTTGCGTAAGATGAAACCATATACCAGCTGTTTGTGTGGTTCTGTCAAACACAAATAAGAAGACAAAAAGTGTTGTTTTCATAATTATACGAGATAATGTGCACTAGTACAGAATTTACTCGCATATAAACAACCAAAGAAAGAGCTGCAAGAATCGACCAGCATTTGCTTTAGTACAGTCAATTTCAGTTTAAACTGTTGAAGGAACGAACTATGAACGTGGCTGTCTGGCAGTAGTAACAAGAAACAAATAAGACAGTTTTCACTTTCACACGAAAAGGAAGGCCCTAAAAGTGCCCCTCCCAGTCCCAGCCTTACACCTCAGATTCCCAACAGCTCAAGAAGATCCAACACGAAGGCCCCATCAGTAACACAGTTTAAACCCCAAGAGAACAAATCCAGCTGGAAGCCAGGTGGTTCCTTTCCATGCCCAGCACTGAGCCAGCCCAGTGCATAGTTCCCTGAATTAGTATCCATAGATATCTGCAGAGGTAATCAATTTTCGCCAGCCGTCTGTAAAACATAAAAGGGGAAAAGAATTCTATCTTGCAACTCTACTTGGAGACCAAGTAATGGTTGCTTATAATCTAGTCTATCTCCGTTGGTGTGTGAGTGTTATCCCCACAAGAGATGCTGGTCACTGGCAACCCCACCTGGGTGGGAGGTTGGATCCCGCAGCATTCCCAGGAAACCTCACATTTTCCTTGCCAATTGAAAGAGACAGAAAGACACACATAGCTAAGCACCCTGCCGATCCTGACAATTTAGTCAAAGAAGTGATACTAGTACTAGTAATTTAGCTGGATAGCTTTGTAAATGCCGCAGCTCTAGCTTGTAGCGAAGATCTGGTAAGGCAAGTGCGGCTGTCGATGGTTCTGATGTGGGGGTGGGAAGGTAAGCTAGCTAGCTAGAGCCGGTGGATGTGGGGCGTGTGATGTGACGGGTTTGTTGGTCTAGCTTTACAGCTCCCACCATTTGTTTGTTTCTTCTACGCGCATACTAGCTTAGCTCCGAATCCACTCGTGCTACTCCTGGTAGTAAATATTTGTACTAGCATTTGCCTACGCTAGATCATCGCCCCCATTGATTAGCAGCAGTAGAAGTAAGAGTAAAAGAAGCCGCTTTTGTTCCCCCCGGATTTAGGAGAGGGGCTAAAAATCGGATTGTTCCAGAGGAATGAATGCAGAGCTCAGGGGAGTGAGTGAGAAATTCAGAATGGACCTTGAGGTGCACGAAGCCGATGGGGCGGTCCTCGGCGGCCGTGACGGCGTACCCGGCTGGCCCGATGAGCCTGGGCCCGGCGCCGGCGTCGGGCGCGGGCCCCGTGGAGCCGGCCCCGGCGCGGCGGCGGATCTTGGAGTAGGCGAGGAGGCCGCCGCGGAGGATGGCGAACCAACGCGGGCGCCAGCCCTTGCCGATGTTGGTCCACTTGTGCAGCAGCCCCGCCACGGCCGCCGGCGCGGGCTGCGGGGGCGGGGAGTAGGTGCGGGCCCCGTCGCCGGCCGCGGCGGAGCACCAGCCGCCAGGGCAGTCGACGGGGAGGCAGCAGAGCGGGTGCAGGTCCCGCGGCCGCATCGGCATCGGCTGCTCTGCTCGCAGAATCACACTAGTATCATAGTCCAGCAGCTAGTAGTAGTAGCTGACGATGGAGTGATCTGTGCTGAGGCGGAGGAGACGAGTAGCCTCAATTTATAATCACGCTTGTGGAAGTCGACGTGTTCTTACTGTATTACGTAATTAACAACTGGCTACCTCAATCTCAAAAAAGGCCTGCCTAGCTAGCGCCCACTTAACACGTCAGCCTGGAGAGTGGGCTCCGCTGTCAGATTAGGCATCAATTCGTTGTCAAATTTGTTTTACTACACATTGCAATAAACTGACTTAAAACTGTTGGTTTTTTTACCATTAAAGCATAAAGTGTGGTTTTCCAAAATTTATACATAAAAATAATGGTTTTATGCTATAAACTCGTCCCACTCAGTTTAACTGGAGTACGAGCAATCACGCTCCCATGTTAATATGTTTGAAAATACGAATTTTACTAGGAGAGGTTATGGGCAAGTTTGATAGCCTATATTCCCTCCTCCAAATAGGCCAGGCGCAACGAAATCGTCTGCTTGATTTCCAGTATGATGTGACCAGCACGTTCTATAAAACACTCCAGCGTTGTGACCATATTTTAGACCCGGCAACCAAACACACACATTTGCTTCACGTTTGGGCTCTAAGCTTGCAAGGGCTACCAAACGGGATGCACAAAATGCCCTCACAGATGAACGACAGGCTACCAAACAATGTGCGATTCATGGTCCTAGGCCTTTATGAGGTTCATAGCGCCAGCCACAGCACTGCCGGGCTGGGTCAAAAAAATGGCTGCAGGTTACCAAACGCGTCCTCTATGTGCCGGCCAGAGATGGTGGAGGAGAGGCGTCGGTGTAGGTTCTAGTAGTTGTAGGTTAGATCCAGGTGAAGTGGTAAAAAACACACTTAATTTGTGTCGGATTTATGCCATGGTCTCAGGTGCTCCTACTGCTTTTGAGCTACAGTTGGGTGGTGTTCTATCTCGTCCTGTTCATGAAGATTCCATGATGGAAGCCAGAGATGGTGGAAGGGGTGGACAAAGATCATGTCCAAACAAGCTCGATGGCTTCAAAGATCTTGATCTGGAGGCTATTTTGTCACAACTTGACGACATGGGGCTACTATGTGGCGGAGCTTCTCCCAACCGGTCGTGAAGGCAAGGGGAAAGACGATGCGACGCGGGTTGTTGTGCTGACGGACCTCTCCTGGCAGGCCGAGGAGGCGAAGGGAAGAAGTGAATCAACGTGTTGTTCTCTATATCTGCAAGGTGGGAGGTCGAGGAGGGAGCGGTTCATGTGGAGTGCGGGAGCTGGGTGGAGGGAGTTGTGTTGTCTTGCCATGTCATTACGGTGACAGAGAGATAGACATCATTGCTCGTTCTTGTTCGCCCGCTCCTTGTGTTCCTTAGGAATGTGGAGGGTGTGCTTGTTCGCGCACTCTTGAAGTTATGCCTCGTGGAGATCCCAAGATCCGACAAAATTTTCAGTGCTTTTTTAGGCCATAGAGGCCACTCCTGGCCCAGCAATGGTCGGGAACCTTCTTCCTAATGGCTAAGTCGACACGACCATGTGCACAAGGGCCTCGTAGGAAGTCTTTCTTTGACCCCTATCCAGGATGCAACGCTACCGATGACTCAAGTGGCAAGTTCCCCGACAGTGACGGTGGTGCCCGGTGCTAGTGGTCTCCCAGATGCGGTGGACAGGACCATGACCTGATTGCTTTAAAAAAGTGTAGGGTCATTCTTGTAATATTTGAGGCCTTACCTTCAAATCTCAGGGTTTTTAGTGCAAGTGTCGTTAGGGGCCTCTTTGTAATTTTGTGTCGACCCTTTTTTTAATACAGATTCTAGACATTTCGAGGCCTTTCTTGTGCAAAAAAACTAATTGTTGTGATTGGAAGAGCTACTTGTTAGCAACTACTTCCACTGAAGTTGACAAAGTGGTTCTAAAGAATGGTAAGAAGAAATGTAAAATGATCGACCACATGGTACAAAAGCACCTCATAGTTGCCTCAAATAAAAGAAGCTCACTGGTTCTGGTGCCAAGTAAACCACTAGACTCATGTTGGAAGATCTTGATGGTGATTATTTTACAATACTTGATGAGTCTAGTGATGTATGTCAAATAGAATGACTAGATCTTTGTATTCACTATGTTGATAAGAAAGGAAGGTTAGTGGAGAGGTTTCTTGGTATCATTGAAGTTCAAGACACCACAGCTTTGACACTTATGGCAATTGCGTATCTACTTATGGATAATTCTTGAGTGTTTTCATGGTTCATGGGTAAGGGTAGTATGATCGAGCTAACTACAGCTTACTACTATGTTAATTACGTTGCCCATCAGCTTTAGATAACTCTTGTTGTCGTTGCATACATATAAAAATGCTTCAAAACGCACAAGCTCAGCGTATTATTGAAGCGCCGCAATTGGGTGAAACTAAATCTAGTCAAGGTTTGAATGAATAGATGGGTTTGGTAAAGACCTTGTGATAGTCCATGGAATTCTCATTATAAGACGGTGACACATGTTATGTCCATGTATCCTCCAATTCAAAAAGTTCTTATATATAAATTGGAGAGGAATACAATGGCAAAAAGGTTTTGTGGCACAAATTGCATTAACATCATTTGAGTCTTCTGAATTTGTATTCATGGAAAAACTGAGATTGTCCATACTTGGCATCACAGATGACTTGAGAAGATTCTTGCAAAAAAAGGACCAATACATTGTAAATGCTATGGGTCCCACTGAGTTCACACAAGAGTTAAGAACTTGCAACATGATAGTGAATGGAGAGTTTTTCTTGGAGAGGTAAATTCTTTTTTATGTGAAGTATTGTGTCAATGTTATTGACATGGACGGTTTCTATAAGATGGAAGGAAGATCTAAAAGGTTCTTCAAAAATGTCAAAAATATGCTTAGCTTCCACGTGGATATTTTCTTGGGTGTCAACGATAGAAAAACGAATAATGATATGTTTAGGGAAGTAAAAAATATTGCTGATCTTTCTAATAAGCTTGTTGAGATAAGGAATAACCTAACTTATAATCTTGTTTAGAAGCTTCTTAAATTGGATCTACTTCTTCTAGTTGCAACCGCAATTGTGGGAATATTTTTTCTTCAGTAAACTATATGTAGAATTAATTGAGGAACCAGATGAGAGGTCAATGCTTGAATGATCGCCTGGTTACATATCTTAAGAAGGAATTATTTTTACAAGTTACAAATGATGGAATCATATCACGTTTCCAAGCCTTGGAGAACCGTAAAGTTGTGTTGTGAGTTTATCCACTGTTATGTAATTTCTCTGCTATTTCGAGATTATGTTGTTGTTATGGAAAAAAATATGTGAACCTTTCCGGCTAGTATTGAACAATTTGTCAATTTATTACTATTTTGAGATGATGTTGTTAATCGTTATGGTAAATTCGTGAACTTCTATACCTATATTGAACATTTTGTTAATCTATGCATGCTTGTTCTTCTGTACTAAACAATTCTTCAGCACTGAAATTTTGCATTGAATCTTTTTTTTTACTTTGAATACCTCCGGCCCCGACGCTTGGCTAAATATTGGGAGGTGGATGAAACCCCTCGGAGCAATTTTACCCGAAGCCAGTGCTTGGTTCTAATGCTCGACAAAATCAGGCGACGCCAACGTATGTACGGAAGGCGCCGGATAGCCCCCTGATTTGGACTCTGGAGGATCGTACACAGACATGCGGTGCGGCACCCACGTGACCGAGTGTTGCGACCAGCTCTGTGCGTCGTCTTAATTTTGGACGGACAAAACTAAGGCAGCCACACAGATTGGTATAGCTAGTCCTCCTAGTACGACAGACATCGTACACACACAGAGATGAATTCAACCAAACCAACAATGCAAGTTGGCTCGAAAAATGTTGCACTAAAGTATATCTATCTATTTTTTATTTTTATTTTTTTGCATTGGTACCAATCTGTCGAAGTCACAACTCCAACTGCCTTTTCCAAAGACAGAGCGTCCGAGCGGACAGATGACAAGGCCCAATGGACGACCTAAATAGACATAGGACCACGGACCTATCCGTTTTGACACATTCCCATTTTAATTTTGGCCTGAATTTTTGCAATTTAGCAAACAAGTCGTGGACCCTTGAATGATATTTTATTTTTTGCGTTCGAATAAAAAACACATGTTACAATAAAGTAAATTCCAACCTCGCCACCGTTCCCCTTGGCCACACTCAGTCATGGCTTCGTTAGCCCATCGGTGCCGCCATAGCCTAGCGAGGGACATGCACGTTCTTTCCACTTCCATGTCCCTCACGCCACCTCTGTGGCCTCTTGGTTCCTCTCCGCCGCCGCTGCCTCCTGCTCATCTCCGCCACCACCGTTTCCTCCCTTTTCTTTGTTGCCGCGGCCTCCTAGTCCCTATTTTGTGCCTCCACAACCTCTCGTAGCTGCGGGGTTGCCTCTGACACAGTAATGCAAGCAACCTATTGAGTGGTGGTCGCGTGGGACATGTCGTGTCCAAGAAATTAGAGGTGTGCGCCTGCTCCTCGCATGCAAATTTGAAGGAGGGAAGGCGAGGGCCGTTTGCTCCGGCAGTATGATATATTTGACCTAAAATGACAGTAACATGCCAATGATTTGGTAAAACTATCCTCTTAAACGATATACATACTATAGATTTTTATTTTCGAGTATACCTAATTATAAACTAGAAACATCTATCATGATATTCTTATGGCATACAATTAAATATATATACAAAGACATATAAGGATATGCACATATATACACTAAATTCATACAGGTGGCACACATTCATCAAATGACAAATATGGTTGTCTTTTCATATTTTTCATTTATATATTTCAAACAAGCAAGGTATTAAACACTAATGTATATTTTATTGTAAAACACGGTGACCATGAATCAACAAAAAAATATACTCCCTCTGTCCCAAAATATAAGGCGCCTAAGATTTAGTCAAACATCAACGTTTTTTAAAGTTTGACCAAGTTTATACATAAAAATATAAACATTTACAACACTGAATCAATATCAGTGAATTTGCCATCAAGTATATTTTGATAATGTGTCTATTCAATATTGTAGATGTAGATTTTTTTAAATATTTGGTCAAAGTTAGTAAGATTTGACTTTTGTCAATCCTTAGGCGTCTTATATTTTGGGACGGAGCGAGTATTCTATAAAATTATATATAAAAATATAAACATAAAAATATAAACATTTACAACACTGAATCAATATCAATGAATTTGCCATCAAGTATATTTTTTTAAAGTTTGACCAAGTTTATACATAAAAATATAAACATTTACAACACTGAATCAATATCAATGAATTTGCCATCAAGTATATTTTGATAATGTGTCTATTCAATATTGTAGATGTAGATTTTTTTAAATATTTGGTCAAAGTTAGTAAGATTTGACTTTTGTCAATCCTTAGGCGTCTTATATTTTGGGACCGAGCGAGTATTCTATAAAACTATATATAATTTATTTAAATAATTATATTTATTTTCCCTTTCCATGCCCCAATAATTAGAATAGGCCGACCCTGACAGACAGTATCGGTCGAACAGTTGAATTATAATGTGATGTCTACGCACTTCTATTCTTGTAAACAGTTGTTGGGCCTCCAAGTGCAGAGGTTTGTAGAACAGCAGCAAGTTTCCCTTAATTGGATTACCCAAGGTTTATCGAACTCAGGGAGGAAGTGGTCAAAGGTATTCCCTCTCAAGCAACCCTGCAATCAAGATACAAGAAGTCTCTTGTGTCCCCAACACACCCAATATAGGTGCACTAGTTCGGCGAAGAGATAGTGAAATACAAGTGGTAACGGTGCTAGAAAAGAGCTTCTGACTTGTTGTTGACGTGGGGTAACGGTGCCAGAAAAGAGCTTGACGTGGAGGAAAGGTAACCTCCCCGGCAAACGGAATAAAGATGGAAGCAAGCAAACATGCAATAGATCTAGTAGCAAACGGTGTTTCAATGCTTAGAAATAAGGCCTAGAGATCATACTTTTACTAGTGAACACTCTCTTATATAAATATTCCTCTCTTCATGATACTGTCGTGGTATTGCCGACGAGTACGCCATGAAGGGGTCCTCACAGTGCATGTTTAGAGACGTGGGGGAAGGCGGACGGTTGACGGGTACGAGGTAACACAGCTTACCCAGGTTCAGATCCCACAACGGTGGCAGAATCCTACTCCTGCTATAAATCACTATAATGGCAATACGTCGAGTTACAAAGATAGGTTCGCTGTGCGAGGTTATGTGAAGTTGTCTGAGATTATGCCCTAAAGGCTCCCATAGGCCCGACTTATATAGTCGTCAGGTCCTAGGGTTACAGGGAAAAGTCCTAGCCGGACAGGTTACAGAGTCTTACACCATCTATTACTAGTCTTGCGTGTCTTGTACTCCAAGGCTCTGGGTACGCTGGTGACTCCACCGTAGCCTTCTTTTATCCGACATGGGCCTCCCTTCTGGATCCATCTAATTGGTCCGCCCAGCAGGCCATAGGCCATGCTACCAACTGTGGGCCACCCGGGTTATCCAGATAGGAGACATGCTATGAGGATACCCATATAGCATATCCCCAACAGTAGCCCCCGGAGAACTCTGAGATATTGCGCCGTCTAGCCTCTTCACGTTGAATGCTCCGTCTAGATGGATGTCGGCAAATCGTCAAGCAATATCTTGTAGTCCTCCCAAAGAACCCTGCAAGGTTTTCTCCGTCTTCAATTTACAAGTCGGAGAAATGTTGAATCTTCCATCGTACTCTTCCGTAGCCGGACTAGATCCGTCCATGCCAGAATCTTCTGATGTGATGGTTCGTCTGCCTATGACAGCTAGGGCGACGTAGACATAGGTCGGCAACGCCTCGTAACTCACGCATGCAGAGAACGCAATCATGTTCACTTTTCCCACGCGAGCGATACAAACCGTTGGCGGCGACGGTTGGGACGTGACGAAATTTCTGCGCACGTCCGCGTACACGTCGTCTACGCGGCAACCGTCCGATCAAGCTGCACGAATCTCGATGCTGGAGATCATAAATAGTAACTGCGGTGGAAAATTTACTTTTCACCTCATTCTCTCCTCGCATCATCTTCTTCCTCCAGCGAGCGCCCCCTCGAGCTCTCCGCGCAACGTGCAAAAAACCCTAACTCCCAATCTCGCCAGTCACCTCCAAACGCACCCAATGGCCAGCAGCAGCTCCACCCCTTCGATGGCGGCGTCGGGCGAAGCCGCGGCGAAGCCGGCGAGCTCCGTCGTCGTGCCCCCAGAGGGCCTAGTCATCCCTATGTCCGCGGTGGTCGAGTCCACCGGCGGCGACCATAATCCAGCGGCGCTGGAGCTGTTGGAGGAGGAGAGCGACTCCCACAAAGGCGACTGGCGCGGTTCGGACATCACGGACCGCGACATCAAGGAGTTGATCGTTGAACGCTACCTCCCTGCGACGGAGGGGCTCGCCTAGCGTCTCCATGCCCATCTCTTATTTCTTCCTCAAAGCACAATTGGTACGCGGCGTATCCATGCCCATCTCTTATTTCTTCCTTGCTGTCCTCAATCATTACCGAGTACAGCCCCAAAACCTCTCTCCCAACAGTATCCTAGCGCTTAGCAACTATGCGGCGCTTTGCGAGGGTTACCTAGGGATTAGGCCTAGGCTATATCTCTTTGTCTATTTCTTCACCGTCAAGCGCAAAGCCGGGGCCAGCAAGGATGAACTTAGAAATTGTGGCACCATTAGCTTCAAGATCCGACCTGGCCAGCGGTTCCCCGACATCGTCGGCCACAAGTCCTGCAAGAACTGGCAGTGTACTTACTTCTACGGTCCAGATATTCCTCTGGCCAACCGATAAGTAACGTACCCGGACTTCGTCGATGGAGCCGCCGCCGAATCCCCGGCATGAAGATCCTAGGCCCCCCTTCCCTTCGACATCGACGCTTCCCGCGCAATAAGGCGGATAGAGTGGTTTGTAGAGACGGATTTGACTGGGTTGGACCTAGCCATGTGTTGGTTCATCAGGCGAATCCAGCCTCTGCAGCACCGCTCGAAGCTGATGCACGAGTATTCCAACGATAGAAGGGATAGCCTCCGCATCTCCGTGGACAACTTCTCGAGCGACTCTGTCAAGCTTCGCCTCAAGGACATCGTCAAGGTGAAGGACAAAAAGCGTGGCTTCGCCATCACCTACGACATGTTCGTAGAGAGCAAGTGTCCAAAGGTAACTGCTTATTTTCCGTGTGTTACATATACTCCAGTTCTTCCGTCTTAGCCCTTTCTATCTCATCTAACATGGTGACCTCTCACTTAACAGCTTAGCGATCTAGAGGAGGATAGCATGACTGTCCAAATCTATGATCCAAAGATGAAGGAAGTCACGGTCGTGTCTGACGACGATATTCCATTGTCGTGAAAGCGGAAGAGCTCCACCTCTGACGTTGGTGACGAAGGTAAGAAGAAGAAGAAGGAGGGTGGAGCCTCCAAGAAGACTACCACCGCCCTGGAGGCGGAGAAAAGAAAGGTTACTGGGATCCCTTTTTCCAAAGCACCCCCACTTGTGTAAGCTTCTTTCTCTCCGACATTGTCCATTTGTCTTTCTTATTCCTGTACTTATGCATTTTGCATGTTTCAGGAAGAAAGCCACGACCAGCTTGAAGAAGTCCTCGAAAACTTTGAGGGCTTCTAGAACCATCAAGGATATGCTGCATCGCGACGCATCTCCCGTCATCGCCCCTGTTACTCCCATCGTCAAGCCTTCCTCTGCTCCGACAAGCTCTCAAGCTAAGGATGCATCTGGCCCTTACGCCATGGAAGTGGACTCAGGTGCCTCTACCGAGCTTGTTGTTGCCGGCGAACAGGCGACGCAGGAGAGTGCCGCACACCAAATGGCTGAAGCTCTGGCTGAGGATGCCATGGATAGCGGTAAGTTGGTAGTGGAAGGTGGTCCCTCTGTCGAAGGCGGCGCCCCCGCACCCAAGAAAACCATAGAGTATCCGAAGATAGTCTATCCGGTACTTACACCGGGTAGCACTGCTCTGGTTCCTGGTGCGGCGTCGACATCTCCGACGTGCTGTCTAGAGGAGCTTCTATGGCAAGCAGAGATTTTGCAAAGAAACAGTGCATCCTTCGGCAAGCTGCTATCTGAGAGTGCTACCAACCTCAAGATCATTGCACTTGTAAGTTTTATTTGCCTTTTTCATTTCATATGAGTATCCCACTGTAGCCCCTGAGGATTTAGATGGAAAACCATGGGTTTTTGCGTCTGAATTCTCTAAGAGTGACTAAGCTAGAAAACTTCTCACTATAGCCCCCAAGCATATAGTTTGAATGAATTATTCCGACTAGATGCTTTAAGAGTAGCATACGCAGTGTTTATAAATTTCAATACTGTAGCCCCCAAGCTTCTAATCAAAAACCGAATTAGTTCTGACTAGATGCTTAAAGAGAAACTAAGCAAACATCCGAGTTAAAACTTTATACTGTAGCCCCCAAGCTTCTATTCGAGAACTGAATTAGTTCCTACTAGATGCTTAAAGAAAGACTAAGCATATTGCTAAGTTAAAAACTCTTGCTGTAGCCCCCGAGCGTCTAGGTGGAAATTTTCCGGCTAGATGCTCTAAGTAGACCAAACAACGATTAACTTTGTTCTTTACACAGAATGAGAATGCTCGGAGGGGCATGGCCAACGACAAGTACCAAAAGATGCGTGCGGACTTGGAAGCCGAAAAGGGTAAAACTTCCTTCTTGAAGGAACAGATCATCAAGAGCAAGCGTCTGTTTTCCTTTCTTTTTTGTATTCCGACTTGAACTTGTGTATTCTCCGAGTACTCAGTGTGTACTTTGCTTTCTCCGACTTGCAGAAACCATTGCCAAGGCTAAGTACATTGTCGAGCAATCCAAGCATATTCAGGAGATGGATAGCGAGAACAAGATCCTTAAGCAGGAGAGGAAGGACATGCTGAAGATGCATGAGGAGTCAATGAAAGTCCTGCAGGACTCCGCCAACGAGGAGATGAACTGCTTGAAGGAGGAAATCGTTGTCTTAAAAGAGCAGAAGAGAGCTGCTGATGAGCAAAATCAACGCCATCATGAAGCGTACAAACTCCTCCAACAAGAACAGGACTCCATGGCGGATACCCTCTGGCAAGCTAAGGCTAGCATCTTCAGTAAGTGATTCTCCGTCTTGAATTTCTATAAGCTGGATACTTTGATTTTTTGAACTCATGTGTTCCTTTGTCGGAATTTGCAACTCCTATGGGTTTAACCCGGTCGCCTCCTCCAGCAAAGGAATGCATGGTCCTTGCCGGCAACTTCATCAACACCTCCATCGCGCAGGCCAAAGAGATTGCCAAGCCGCTCCAGATCAATATCAAGGCATTGGACTCTATGACGAAGTTCTCGGAGATCCTGCGCCGAGCCCCCGAGCGTATTACAAGCTGGAAAGCTTCATGTGCACGGGTTGGTGCAAGGATGGCGCTGTCCATGGTGAAGGCACACTACGAGAATGCCGACATCAACACGGTAACCTATGGCATCCCTGATGTAGATGACGAAGGAAAAAAGATAAACCATGAGGCTATCTTGTCGTCACTCGCGGGTTATGACACCAGAGTCACCGAGTTGGTCGATTTTAACGTCTTCGTGCCAATGAACACCATCAATGGCGGCGACCAAAGCTCCTCTGAGTCCCTCAACACTGCCGACTTCGAGGGTGGCTCTCCTGCCGCTGGTGATGTTGCTTCCAAGTCGCCTGCGCCAGAGGAATAAAAAACAACTTGTAATATTTGTTTCCTCTGAATGTGCTATGCGGAAAAAACAATGTATTAACTTAAGGCGGAAAACAATGATGTATGTCCTGCTACTTAAGAATTATTTCCAGCATGTATATATTTTTTTAGCAAGTGCTGGCTTATCCATTACTTTGGTTCTTATGCTTGACTTTTCGTGAGTCGAAAGACTCGTTGTCGGAACCATGCGCTCAGGTGATGATGCCCAATGACACCGTCAATAACCTAAGCACAAAAACGCCAACAATAAGTGTCAAAAGTCACTACTGCAGAATCCACATAAAAACAACAAAAAACGTGTAGACCAGAAAACTTAAGCTAACGCCCGTAGGCGGAATTTTCACAAGTTCAATCGCAAAGCTTGTGCATAAAGGTTTTATATGATCCAAAAATAAACACTAAAGGAGGTAAAAGACTCAGAAATATGAGTGAACCAGAGAGCTTTATTTCATTGATCATATAAGAGGTACACAATAGATAAAAAATGCTAAGTGTAGAAAGGATGTAGCTGTGCTATGTTCCATGGCCGATCAAGCTCCGGGTAATCATCACCCCGATCACGTCGCTTACGCTTATGATCCTCGTTGGGTCTATCCTTCAGTTCACGAATGTCAACAAGGAATTAAGACCCATTGAGTAGCGCCTTGCTTATGATGAACGGTCCTTTCCATGGCGGGGATAATTTTGTGTGACCTCTTCTGCTTAAGTCGGAGCACCAAATCCCCCTCTTTAAACGAGTGATGCCGAACGCGGCGACTATGGTAGCTGCGTAGCTTCTGCTGGTAGATGGCGGATCTTTGGCATGCCAAAACGCACTCTTCCTCGAGAAGGTCCACATCTAGGCGTATAGATTCTTCAGCGTCATCTTCGTCATAGGCAGAAACTCTTGGTGCATCGTGAAGTATGTCGGAAGGTAGGATGGCTTATGCTCCATATACCATGAAGTAAGGGGTGTAGCCGGTGGATCTGTTGGGTGTAGTTCGTAAACTCCACAGCACAGATGGCAATTCTTTTGCCCAGGCTCCAGCTGCTCTATGTAGCGGTGCCTCAAGACGTGGCTTGATTCCCTGCAGAATTAATCCATTGGCTCTCTCAACCTGACCGTTGGATTGTGGATGCGCCACAGATGCAAGGTCAAGTCGGAAGCCCTTCTCCCAACAATAAGCCTCCACTTCTCCGAGTGACAAGTTGTTGCCATTGTCGGTGATAATGCTATGTGGGAGACCAAATCTCACCACTAGATCCCGGACAAACCTGAGGGCAGTTGCTCAAGCTTTCTAATGGGTTTAGCTTCTATCCATTTAGTGAATTTATCAACTGCTACTAGCAGATGCGTAAACCCACATGGTGCCATTTGTAACGGTCCCACCATGTCTAGCCCCTAGACTGCAAACGGCCAAGTTATTGGTATTGTTCGCAATTCTTCAGCAGGAACATGTGGTTATCGGGCATAATACTGGCATCCCATGCACGTTTCAACCAGCTTGTCGGCGTCCGCCTTCGCGGTCAGCCAGTAGAATCCTTGCCGGAAGGCTTTCGCAACCAAGGATCGAGGAGCGGCGTGATGCCCGCAATCTCCGAGATGGATTTCGCGTAGGATTTCAATACCTTCTAGCTGGGAAACACACTTTAGGTATACACCAGTAGTGATCCTTTTGTAGAGCTGTCCATTGATTATGGTATAGCCATTTGCTCGTCATACTACTTGCCGTCTTTCGACTTTGTCGTCGGGAAAAGTTCCGTGTTCGAGATATTCCATGAACGGTTTTGTCCAAGACGGAGGGACCTTTGCCACCATGTGAACGAAAGAGTCAGCTCTATCCGGGTTGTCGATGTATGCTCCCTTCACGGCTGGTGTCTATAGATGCTCTAGGAAAACTCCTAGCGGAATACGTTTGTGCCCTTATCCAAGCTTAAACAGTAGATCAGCCGCCTCGTTTTGCTCCCTAGGCACATACTTGACTTCGTAGCCCAAGAAGCTCTTGGCTATCTCGTCCACTTCGTCTCGATATGCCGCCATCATAGGGTTCCGCGCATTCCAGGTGCCAGCCACCTGCTGGGCAACCAAGTCGGAATCTCCACAACAAGCTATGCGCTTGATGCCAATATCCTTGGCTACACGTAATCCGTGAATGAGTGCTTCATACTCCGCCATGTTGTTCGTAGCCTCGAAGTGGATCTGCAGAACGTAGTGTAGCTTGTCGCCAGTTGGTGACTGTAGCAATACACCAGTCCCCGAGCCATTGAGCAGCTTTGATCCGTCAAAGTGCATCACCCAGTACTCTGGTTCTGGCAACGGAGTAGCATCTGGCATCTCCATCCAATCTGCGATAAAATCTGCCAAGGCTTGTGACTTGATAGCGTCGCCTCTTTTGTAGGTGATCTCGAAGGCGGCAAGTTCAATGCCCCACTTCGCGACCCTTCCCGTAGCGTCGCTGTTGTTGATAATGTCGGACAGTGGAGTCTTGCTCACCACTATGATAGGGTGCTCCTGAAAGTAATGCCTCAGCTTCCGAGAAGCAATGAATACTCCATAAGCTATCTTCTGGTAGTGAGGGTAACGCTGCTTGGACTCCGTCAAGACCTCGCTTGCATAGTAAACTAGCCGTTGAACTCCGTGCTCATAGCCTGGTTCCTTCCGCTCTACCACGACGACGATGTTGATTACCCGGTTGGTTGCCGCCATGTAAATTAAAATGGGCTCTCCAGGCTCGGGTGCTGCAAGGATGGGCGCTGAGGAAAGAATATCCTTGAGCTGCTTCAACGTTGCATCTGCTTCGTCCGTCCACGTAAATTTGTCCGCCTTCTTCAGCAACTTGTACAGCGGCAGGACCTTCTCTCCTAGTCGGCTGACGAACCGACTAACTGCTGCAACACAAGCTGTTAGTCGTTGAATGCCCTTTAGGCATGTCAGACGGTTTATGTTTAAAATGGCCTTGATTTTCTCCGGGTTGACCTCAATTCCACTCTGGGAAACGATGAAGCCCAACGATTTGCCGGCTGGGACCCCGAAGACGCACTTCTTAGGGTTAAGCATCAAGTTGTATTTCCGGAGATTATTAAAGGTTTCTTTTAAGTCAGAGATTAAGATATTTGACTTTTTAGACATCACCGCTATATCGTCCACATATGCGTGAACGTTCCAACCAATTTGATCGTGTAAGCAACGTTGCATTGTCCGCTGGTACGTAGCACCTACATTTTTCAGCCCAAAGGGCATCGTAACATAGCAAAACATGCCATAGGGTGTAGTGAACGAAGTGGCCAACTGGTCCGACTTCCTCATTTTGATCTGGTGATATCCTGAGTATGCATCGATAAAACACAAAAGTTCCGAGCCAGCCGTCGAGTCAATGACTTCGTCAATGCGAGGCAAAGCAAACGGATCTTTGGGACACGCTTTGTTCAAGCCGGTGTAATCAACGCACATTATTAATTCTTTGGTTCCCTTTTTGGGGACAAGTACAGGATTGGCCATCCATTGGGTGTGAAGGACTTCTCGGACAAAACTAGCCTGAAGTAACCCAGCCATCTCTTTGCCAATGGCGCGTATCTTCTCATCTCCAAAGCGTCATAGAGGTTGCTTCACTGGTTTGCATTTTGGATCAATGTTTAAGCTGTGCTCGGCAAGTTCCATAGGTACACCTTTCATGTCGGCAGGTTGCCAGGCAAAGATGTCCCTGTTCTCACGGAGGAACTCGACGAGCGCGCTTTCCTATTTGGGATCCAGGTTCGTCCCAATGGCTGTGGTCTTGGAGGCATCGCCTACCACAAGTTCCACCGGCTTGGTCTCGATGGCGGCCTTGAATGCTGGAGCGGATTCGGAGATTTGTTTCTTCGACGCGGGCATCTCTGAGTCATCGACCCTTCTCTGGATCTCCTTGAATTCTTCGCTGTAGAGGACAGCTTGCGCGTAGGCTGCTTCATTAATCTCGCAGTCCCTAGCCTTGGTAAAGCTTCCGGATACGGTGATGACACCGTTTGGTCCAGGTATCTTGAGTTTGTTGTAGACGAAGCACGGCTTGGCCATGAAGGTGTGGAATATGTCGCAGCCGAATATGACGTGGTACACGCTCTTGAAGGGGACCACCTCAAAGGTCATGCGCTCTTGACAGTAATTATTAACATCGCCAAAGGCAACCTGAAGTGTGATGCACCCAAGGGACCGAGCCTCCCGACCAGGGACTACACCGTGGAAGATGGTGTTGGTCTGCCTTAGGTTTGCCTCTGTCAAGTTCATATTCTGCAGTGTATCTAGGTACATGATGTTGATGCTGCTTCCACTATCCACCATACACTTGGTGAACTCCACGCCGTCAATCAAGGGGTTGATAACCATGGCGTATTGGTTCTCCGTAGGGATGAGGTCTGGGTGATCCTTCCTATCCCAAGAAATTGGAACCTGGAACTAGGGGTAGAGTGGCCATCAGTATCCTCATAGAGGTCTTCTGTTGTCGGACGGTGGGGGTGCCAAGGAACGTGTGGTAGACTGGCGCCTTCTTTACGAAGGGGTTCTTGACTTTGTCGTCGCTCTTGGCGGCGTGCTTGGGGTCAACATCCTCGTCCATGTCACTTGAATCCTTGGACTCCTCCTCCATCTTCTTCCCCTTGCCCTTACCTCGCGGTCTGTTCTTCCGACTTTGCTTGTAGCCGGACTCCGGGTCCTCCTTGAGGTCGTTGACGAATTTGCGGTGTCGGTTGGTATGGGTGGCCTTGCCATTGACATCGAGGTGTACGAGGCACGGCATATCGCGGTACTCTTTGTAGGTTTGGGGAACACGGAGCGCTGCCGAGGTAGTTTCACTTCCTCGCTGCTACCCACGACCAGCTCCCCGTCCTCGGCCACGTTGTCCGCCATCACCTCGTCCTGCAAAGGTCATGGCGACCATGTCGGGAGTTTGCTTTTCTTTTGGAGCGGTTTTCCGCTTTGTGCTGCTGTTCCTCCGAGCCAGAGTTGGAACGGCCGTTGCCGGCAGAGAGCCGCAAGCATTGTCGTCGGCAGCTGCGAACTCACTAGCCAACTGAATCATCTGGTTCAAGTCGAGCTGGTGATTGTCCTACAAGCGCTTTAGCTTATGTCGGAGCAAAGTGCCCCTTTCCAACCCATCGATGAAGGCGGCCATGGCGGTCTGAGCGTGCACTCCTACACAGGAATTTTTCATATCTAGCCAGCGGGAGAGGTAGGCGTGAGATGTCTCGTCTTTCTCTTGCACGCACCGCTGTAGATCGCCAACAGTGTAGGGACGTTTGTACGTACCCTCCAAATTCTTGGTGAACGCTTCTTGCATGTCCAACCAATTGCAGATGGATTTCTCAGGCAAGTCATCAATCCATTGACAGACCGTGCCTGCCAACATCAAAGGGAGGTACTTGACGGCAACGTTGGGGTTACCTCCGGCAATCTCCACACCGCGTTGCCGTAATCCTGCAACCATGTGGCTAGCTTGACGGTGTCGTCGCAGGGCTTGATGGTCTTGTCGATCCGGAAACCTTTGGGGTAAGTTGCGGACCGTATCGTGGGTCCAAAGCAACGTGGTCCCAGGTATGGTCCTTTCCGGGCCTCGTGGATCTTATCGATCCGCGAACGTGCATCGTATGGCTCCGGGTTTCTTTTCTTCTTGTCAACAGGGGATGGGCTGCGTGAACGACGCCGGCCCCCTCCGCCATGGTGACTGCTGGGTGGCGAGGGAGGCGGAGGTGGTAGTGGGTTAGCATTCTTGCTATTACCCTCTTGCGACGCCTCACGCCTGTCGCGATTTCTTGTCGGGCGCGGAGGGTCATGGTGTGACCTGCTCTTGTGTCCCTGGTTGCGCTCTCCATCATGACGGGTTTGCTCCGTGTTGTCGCGGATGACGATGCCACCCTCCCTTGGCGGGGGCATATCCGTACGATGGTGAGCCTTGGGGTCTTCGCAATGTTGGGGGGAGCGGGGCGATCGCGATGGGCGATGAGGTTGGGCTTTTTATCCGTGGTCGGAGGATATGGGGATAGCATCCTTCCTGTTGCGCACATCCCTCCGTCTTCGTTCTGATGAACCCGTCTGAGACCCGACATCAAGAGGAGATCTGTCCCTTGGTGGCTTGTGCTGGCTAGACCGGCAAAACGCTGGGTCAGACTCTAGCCTCTGAGAGATGGCCTTTTCCTGCTGTTTCACCACCTTTTCCACTAGGTCATAGACCTGTTCCACCGCCTCAGGCGATCGCTCCTACTCCAGAAGGGTCTTGGCAATGGCGAGGTTGAGGAGAGGAGTGGGCATCACCTGCCTGCCTTCACTGTCAATGTATGGCTTGGCCTATGCCGGCTTCGAGGGAGCCCATCCTAGGTTTCGCCGTACACCAGGATCGTTGATGACGCGAACCGGAGCTTTCTTGGCCTTCTGCTGCTGCAGCAGAGTCTTGTATTTGGCCTCCATTTCTCTAGCTTTCTCTATGGACTTCTGCGTGTTGACCAGATCTCGATCTAGCTTAGCGCCTTGCTCCGCGATGGCCTGCGCTTCGTCCAGCAGCTGCTGGCGTTTCTCGTCAAGCTGGGTCACGTTCCGGATATGAGCTACTGTCAGTGGCTCGACTAGGAGATTGCCGTACATCACTCTATCAGCTGGAGTAACTTGGGCAGCAGCAGATGTAGATGCCGGAGGCGGCAAGTTTGTGGTGTTGTTGTTGCTCGGGCCGGTGCCGAGTTCCTGCGGCTATTGCACTGGGTTAGGCGGAGGGGCATGACCTTTGCGCGATCATCGTCAGTAGCAATAAGTGGTCCCTTCCCCTTTTCCAACGTTGTAGGCGGAGCTCGTCCGGGATGATCTTCATCCATCGCCGTCCCAATGGTGATGAACACCTCTCGAGACGCGACGGCGTTGTTTGCTTGCTCGTCGCACGTGTACTCCTCCTCCATCTCCTGCATGGCGGAGTCTAGCTCTTCTGGACTGAAATCTATATCCTCCAAATATGCACTAAAGTCGGCGTAAAGCGCGTCAATCACAGAGTCGGAAGGTGCCATGACTTCCTCCATGATGGGGGGTGGAGGTGCAATAGCAGCGACGATGATTGGAGGTGGTGGCGCAGCTGCAGCGACGGCGGCCGGAGGTGGTGGTGGCTGAATCGGAGGGGCTCCATCAATGAGCGCAAGAGCTGTCCGAGCTGCCGCTTCGTCCTCCACGTAGTTGTTGACGGTGTTAATCATGCCTTCGAAGGTAAGACGCCCCGAAGCCTGCTGCCATCTTAGAGAATGCCGGAGAAGCATGCCATGGTCCAGTCCTTCCACAAAGTGATACATAGCATCATCATTGGGGTAGTGGGCCAGATCGGCTCGTATGCGGAGCCACCTGTCAAGGTAATCGCGGGGTTTTTCGCCCTCTCTCTAAACACAACGCGCCAGATCGAAGATGGTAACCATGCCGACGAACTTGGATCTCTGCTGTCCAGACGCACAGACGAAGCCGACGGACTTGCAGTGATCTTCCACCTTTATATCCTGCACAAGGGAGGTTTGGGTGGGCCTTGAATTTTTCCGATCTTTGCCGGCAAACTCCAAAGAGAGATCCGACATCGATCCTTCCGCGAACGTATCCTGCCCGTAGGCGGTCCGTGCGGGCCTTGATGCTCCTCCGACTCCTAGGGAACTAGTGCCCGAGTAGGTTTCGCCAATGAAGAGGTGGATGTCTCCGATAGGAATGATCGAACACTGCGTAGGGTTCATCTTCACCGGGATCCAGGACTCGTCGGGAGGGACGATCAGAACGTTGCCGGAGAAGAGAACACGACTGATGGATACGGTTTCGCCGATTCCCGCGAAGATCTTGGTCCTCGCCCGCTGAAGAGCCTGAAGCGCCTCTTGCCCCATGGTGGGCACCAACTGTCGTGGTATTGCCGACGAGTACGCCATGGAGGGGTCCTCACAGTGCGTGTTTAGAGACGTGGGGGAAGGAGGACGGTTGACGGGTACGAGGTAACACAGCTTACTCAGGTTCAGATCCCACAACGGTGGAAGAATCCTACTCCTGCTATAAATCACTATAATGGCAATACGCCGAGTTACAGAGATAGGTTCGCTGTGCGAGGTTATGTGAAGTTGTCTGAGATTATGCCCTAAAGGCTCCCATAGGCCCGACTTATATAGTCGCCAGGTCCTAGGGTTACAGGGAAAAGTCCTAGCCGAACAGGTTACAGAGTCCTACACCGTCTATTATTAGTCTTGCGTGTCTTGTACTCCAAGGCTCCGGGTACGCTGGTGACTCCACCGTAGCCTTCCTTTATCCAGCATGGGCCTCCCTTCAGGATCCATGTAACTGGGCCGCGCAGCAGGCCATAGGCCATGCTACCAACTGTGGGCCACTCGGGTTATCCGGATAAGAGACATGCTATGAGGATACCCATATAGCATATCCCCAACAGATACTACTCTTAACTACTCTCCGGTTGGACACTCTAATCCATGGTAGGGCTATAATAGCACACCTCAAAGTCCGTCTTCCCTAATCTAGATAACCCCACACTATCACCTTGAGCACTAGATGGTTCCAACAAACACCACAATTTCATAGAGACATCCAACTCCAAATATAACTCAGAACAAATATTCAATCTAGCCAAAGTGCCACACACGGTATGCACGCTGTCACTTTCACACACGTGGGGAAAAGCATAGATCTATTAAAGCACAAAGAGTATTTATGTAGACTCAACCTAAGTGACACCATGGCGTGCACACTGTCACTTTCACACACATGGGGAGATCAGAGATCTATTAAAGCACTTGAGTAGCAAGGTAGATCTACTTTATTACAAAGCTCATGACCACAACAAGATCATCCATAGAGAGAGAGATGAACACATAACTACCGATAATGCCCTTAGCCTCGAGGAAGAACTACTCCCTCCTCATCATGGGAATCAACAACGATGATGAAGATGGCGATGGAGATCGATGGAGATGGCTTTGGGGGCACTTCCCCATCCTGGCAGGGTGCCGTAATAGAGACTTTCTGTCCCCCGAATCTCCCCTTCGGTGTCGGCGGCGCAGCGGAGGTTTTCGTGGATTTCTTTTGGATGCCCTAGGGTTTTTGGGTCGGATGCTTCTTATAGGCGCATGAATCAAGGTCGGTGGGGGTCCAGGGGGCCCACACCCCCTGTGGGCGCCCCTAGGGCTTACCCGCGCCTAGGGGGGTGCGGCCACCCTGTGGCCCCCCTCCGGCTCTACTTCGTGGTTCCGTGTTGCTCCGGGAAAATAATAACTTTGTCTTTTGTCCCGTCCAATTCCGAGAATATTGATTTTCTGCCTTTCTGGAACCAAAAACAGAAGAAAACAGGCAACTGGCACTGTGGCAACTTGTTAATAGGTTAGTTCCAGAAAAGATATAAAAACACCTCAAAGTGTAGACAAAGCAAAGAAAAGTAGATACTAAACAAGCATTGAGCATCAAAAATTATAGATACGTTTCCGACGTATCAACATCCCCAAGCTTAACTCCTGCTCGTCCTCGAGTAGGTAAGTGATAAGAAGAATAATTTTTGAGGTGACATGCACCTTCAATACCAAGATCAAACCATTTGCAAGCATTGAAAGCTGGGATCAAAGAACTCTAAACATTTGCATGAAAGATGGAGTTCTAACAATAGGACATAGTAACTATGCATGCAACATGAAAGGCTACAAACAAAGATCATGAATAACATGCATTGAAAAACATTTGTTTGTTTCACATACAGAAAACATAGCATAGTGGCAATCAGCTTGTCCCTCATAGAGTAGCAAATAGATGCATAGGAAACCTTCAAAGTTCACAAGGATGACTAGAAACAAATAGTACAAGAACAAGTAATATCACAATATGCATCAATTAATAAGCTTTGGAACACTGCACACAGAATGACAACTATGCTCTCTTAATGGTTCCTAAAGGTAGAAGGTGGAGACTCAATAGTGGTGGAAGAAAAGCCTTTTTGTAAAGGAAGTAGGGATTACAAGTTTCAAAAAGAGCTTCCAAAAATTATGGTACTTGTTAGCTTTCAGCCCTCATTGCCCCTATCATAAGCATCTTAAAGTGGTTAAGGTTAAAGTGGCAAATCTGGAGTATATGCTTGATGAAGTATAAGTTGGCAATCTCAAGTCCCTTGAATATGAGGGCTACACCTCATGGATACTCAACTTAGGGCCCATGCAAGCTCTTGTCACTGTAAGTATTTGCATATCATTGAGAACCGCCAATGGGGTACCCCTTGCACATGGTACAGGAGATTTCCCATAAACAAAATGACAAGGCAAGCAGACAATGAGCATCTCAGCAATCTTTTTATTTACCATATGCATAGCTTTTTATTGAGGATGCTTCATAGATAGCTCACTATGGTGATGCTGCAAGTTTCCACCATGATTAGGCATGGTTTAGGCTAGCGGCCCAGGCGTTTCTCTAACACAGAATACAAACTCCATGGACTTACAAGTTCCCACTTCATTTCACACCAGTAACATCCATAGACAAAAGTGCATGATATCAACGGAGTACAAAAGTACAAGTGCAATGTTGAAAATGTTCCCTGTGATAGCACGGTTCTGCTAATCCGAACTTATAAGTGCACATATACAACAAAGTTGTCTCAATGGTTCAAGTTTATTAGGGGCAAAGAATAAAATGTGCCATCAAGTTCGTGAGGGCTTTAATCACTAAGTTTTCACATAACAAAACAATTTTTAATTGGAAGATAGTTGAAAACAAGAATATACTTGGAATGGTGTAACACACCATGCATAGGAGTTTATAGTGGACACTTTGGAATAACTTGGTTTCTTGGGAGTTGGAAGCATGAGTAGAGCTTACTCATAAAAGTGGAGGCTAGCAAAAGACTGGGAGCAACCAACTAAGAGAGCATAATGGCCATAATCATGCAGAGCAACAAAGTATTACTAATCAAAGCATAGAGTGGTACTACAAGTCAAGGAATAAATGATCATAGAGGCTAATGGTGACTTGTCATAGTCATAACATGGTGTAAGCATGTGCCAAGTTAACCCAAGCAAAGCATTAAAGGAGAATACCACAATACTATGCTTTTGCATGTTAAAACAACGCATAATTTCTTCAAGGCACACTAAGCAATCCTAATTATTTGGAACAAGTCATGCTACATAAATAATCACTAAGCATAAGGTCAAAAGAAGATCTAGCATGAAATGATAGAGTCTAAGTCACAGTCAAAGCAAGCTTCTCTTGTACCACTATAAGCATGAAACTTTCTACTCCTTTTCAACACGAAACGACTTATTTGAAACAACTCACAAAGATAATAATCAATAAAGATCAGTGATCTTGTCTCACAAATCCACAAAGAAGAACTAAAAAGTTCTAAGCTGAAAGCACAAGAAAACTAAGGCTGAACGTAGTGCTAGCAAAAGTGAACACTCACAAAACAATAAGAGTGAAAACTAGAGTGTTCTAGGCAATGAAAACAGAGTGTGTATCTCTTCAAAAGAAGTGTGTTGTGATCAACCAACTTACTCAAGCAAACTAAGCAAACGAAAACCAAAAACAAAAACTAAGACGCTCCAAGAACAACACAACTATGCATGAAATAATAAAAACGAAGTGTCTAGAAAGACCTGAGATTTTTATTGGTGAAGAAGGGGATGCCCAAGGCATCCCCAAGCTTGAGCTTTTGTCCATTCTTCATCTCATTACATCATTCTCTCTCTACACCTGAAATTTTTCCTTCATACAAAACTTCACACAATCTTCATTAGCAACATTAGTTTATTCAAAAGATATTAGACCTTAGGCAAAGCTTTGGAACAGCAAGACTTTTCACTAAAAACACAATCTACTATAGCAACTCCTTCAAAAAGCTCAATTCCCCAAAAGAGAACTCAAAAAGGAATCAATAAGACGCAAATGCAAATAACGGTAGAAATCTGTCAAAACAGACCAGCAGGTAGAAACGATTTTTTCGAAATCTTCTGTTGCTCAAATCAAAAAGTGTTGAAGTAACGAAAGTTATCTAACATACTGGGGGATTTATTCGTAAATTTTCATCTCAATCCGACTTACAGAGACTCCTCACGAATTTTTATGGTGGAGGACACAAATCTGTTTCGGGACAGCAACTCCCCAAATCTTACTTCCCTCTCATTAGACGTAATTCTTGGCACAAAAAGCAAACAAAAAAGGATAAGGAGAGGTTATTACTGAAGTAATAATTTCCAAGTCTCAAGAAAACTCTTGGATTATCTCCCAATAAGTACTTTTCTTTAACGCCTTTAAGTTATGCTTGATAGTTTGAAAAGATGCTCACATAAGCAATATAAATTGAAGTAAAAGAGAGCATCAAGAAGAAAATTCAAAACACATTTAAGTCTAACCCACTTCCTATGCATAGGAATCTTGTAAAGAAACAAGTCATGAAAGCACAAAGCAACAAGCATAGGAAAGCAAATCCAGTGTAACTTCAAAAATTTCAACAACGAGAGGGGAAACTTAATATTTTTGAGATGCATAAGACCCTGTTTCCCTCTCTCATAATAACTTTCAGTAGCATCATGAATAAAATTAACAATATAACTATCACATAAAACATTCTTATCATGAGCCACATACATAAAATGATTATTACTCCCCACATAAGCATGATCACTTTTATTAATTGTAGTGGGAGCAAATTCAACAAAATATCTATCATTATTATTCTCATCACCATAATCATCAAATATAGGAGGCATATTGTAGTCACAATTAATTTCCTCATCAATAGTAGGTGGACTGAAAATATCATATTCATCATTGTAATCATCATATATTGGAGGTTTGGTATCATCATAAGCAATATAATAGCTATCTTCCAAAGCTAGGGGACTAAAAAGATCATTTTCATAAAAACTAGCCTCCCCAAGCTTAGAATTTTCCATAGAATTAGAAATAATGGTGTCCAAAGAATTCATACTAATAACATTGCTATTAGCATGCAAATAAAGCTCCATAGGTTTTTTAATTTTCTCTTCAAACACTTCATGTCCTAACTCAAGATAGATACTATAAAGCTCTCTAATTTTTTTGTTGTTTTCCATTAAGCCTAACTAGTGAAAACAAGAAACAAAAAGACAAAATTGCAGAATATAAAGAAAATAACTTCGAGCACTCACACCGAAGGATGTGAGTACCTTTTACCTTACCTCCCCTGCAATGGCGCCAGAAAAGAGCTTTCTAGCTTACTGTTGCCATGGGGTAAGGTGTGTGAGTGCTTTTTACCTTTCCTCCCCGGCAACGGCGCCAGAAAAGAGCTTGATGTCTACGCACTTCTATTCTTGTAGACAGTTGTTGGGCCTCCAAGTGCAGAGGTTTGTAGAACAACAACAAGTTTCCCTTAAGTGGATTACCCAAGGTTTATCGAACTCAGGGAGGAAGTGGTCAAAGGTATTCCCTCTCAAGCAACCCTGCAATCAAGATACAAGAAGTCTCTTGTGTCCCCAACACACCCAATATAGGTGCACTAGTTCAGCGAAGAGATAGTGCAATACAAGTGGTAACGGTGCCATAAAAGAGCTTCTGACTTGTTGTTGACGTGGGGTAACGGTGGCAGAAAAAAGCTTGACGTGGAGGAAAGGTAACCTCCCCGGCAAACGGAATAAAGATGGAAGCAAGCAAACATGCAATATATCTAGTAGCAAACGGTGTTTCAATGCTTAGAAACAAGGCCTAGGGATCACACTTTCACTAGTGAACACTCTCTTATATAAATATTCCTCTCTTCATGATACTACTCTTAACTACTCTCCGGTTGGACACTCTAATCCATGGTAGGGCTATAACAACACACCTCAAAGTCCGCCTTTCCCAATCTAGATAACCCCATACTGTCACCTTGAGCACTAGATGGTTCCAACAAACACCACAATTTCATAGAGAAATCCAACTCCAAATATAACTCATAACAAATATTCAATCTAGCCAAAGTGTCACACGGTATGCACGCTGTCACTTTCACACACGTGGGGAAAAGCATAGATCTATTAAAGCACAAAGAGTATTTATGTAGACTCAACCTAAGTGCCACCATGGCGTGCACGCTGTCACTTTCACACACATAGGGAGATCATAGATCTATTAAAGCACTTGAGTAGCAAGGTAGATCTACTTGATTACAAAGCTCATGACCACAACAAGATCATGCATAGAGAGAGAGAGAGAGAGAGAGAGATGAACACATAGCTACCGGTAGAGCCCTTAGCCTCGAGGAAGAACTACTCCCTCCTCATCATGGGAATCAACAACGATGATGAAGATGGTGATGGAGATGGCTCCGGGGGCACTTCCCCGTCCTGGCAGGGTGCCGGAACAGAGACTTTCTGTCCCCCGAATCTCCCCTTCGGTGTTGGCGGCGCAACGGAGGTTTTCATGGATTTCTTCTGGATGCCCTAGGGTTTTTGGGTCGGATGCTTCTTATAGGCGTAGGAATCAAGGTCGGTGGGGGTCTAGGGGGCCCACACCCCCTGTGGGCGCCCCCAGGGTTTGCCCGCGCCTAGGAGGGTGCGGCCACCATGTGGCCCCCTCCGGCTCTGCTTCGTGGTTCCGTGTTGCTCCGGGAAAAATAATAGCTTTGGCTTTTGTCCCATCCAATTTCGATAATATTGATTTTCTGCCTTTTTGGAACCAAAAACAGAAGAAAACAGGCAACTGACACTGTGACAACATGTTAATAGGTTAGTTCCAGAAAAGATATAAAAACACCTCAAAGTGTAGACAAAGCAAAGCAAAGTAGATACTAAACAAGCATGGAGCATAAAAAATTATAGATACATCTCCGAGTCGTATCATAATGCTATTATAATTAAGAGACACGCGCTGCACATTCGTCATCACTTCAGCAATATCAATCACCACGCACTAGCATGCTATCGACCACTCTTTTTGCATGTACTAAATCCAACACATCTTGACTGGTGGCCGTCTCAATCGTCATATGGCCTTCACGTGTGTCTAGTTAGCTAACTATGCATACAGTAAAAGATGGAAGACATATTATGTGCTATCTGAAACTAATCAATCAATCAAGTCTTGCAAATTGTATCTTTCCATATTCCCTGGCAAAAAGTAACGCTTGCTTTCCCAAAGCAAATAGAAAATCTATCCATAAACACACTTAGCAGCTATAATAGGGGAATCATGCCCGAGTACTTTTCTCGTATTTTCAAATAAAAATATATTTATATTTTTGAAAAAATAAAAATCATATAATATTACATAAATAAATCAAAATGCATTCTTCAACTAAAATATCCCTTTTGAACCGATAGGCCGGGCTAGGGCAACAGGGAGAGAAAGCTTATAACACATATGTCATCAGGTGACGACCCGACAGTCGTGAAACAAGGATGTATATGAATTTTTTAAAAGATTGGGAGAACGTGTAGCCACTTGGATGAAGGCCCAACAAGCGCTAAGGCTGCCTCTTTTGGAAAACAAAGTTTATCTTATATTAGGTAAGTCATTTTATTTCCTTACTTTTGATATTTTAGTCACAGTTGAAAATAAAATCAAAATGGATCCACAATTCAAATGCACCAAGAGGGAGGCATGGTTATATGATAGATGGATATGATAAAATTCTAAATATATAAATTTAGGATGTTACAACATATAACTAATGTTATTGTTGATATATATATATGTAATGATGTTACATGAGAAGATAAGTAACTCATGAATACATAAGGAAATGTCATCACTACATGATCGCCTTTAGGTTATATTTTAAACAGACTATCATGTACACAATCACTGTTGAGATGAAGAAAATATATTAATATTAAGAAGATACCACATACAGACAACCTCTACAACAACAAAATGTCCAGAGCTAGTCTATACATGCATGCTGGAGCGATCAGAGGCTCGCAACAACATGAACAGACCAACACCGTTGATGACACTTGGACTGTGCGTAAGGGTTCTTCAAAGCGACGCCTCCGGTAAAAGTGCACAAACGTTGTCTTCGCCCTATCTAACCATGAAAGTCACATCATGGGCTTTTACCCCGAAGAGGTTCAATCTCCCGACGATGCCTTTACCCCAGAAACTCCCGCCATTGACATCCGATTCCCCGTACGTGGCAGCCTCTCCTTGCAGAAGAGAGCCCCCGACACTCTTCGGCAGCAGGCCCGCTACTACCCCGACTCAGGCCGGTGGCAACGACAATAGAGAGAGCTGGCATGGGAGGTGGCTGGCGGTTGCGCCAGGTTTTCCCCTGGCGTCGCATGGACACGGCAAGAGGGGGTGCTGATGCGAGCGTTTGCACTAACAGAATTCGTACACAATCATTTAGGCATGGTATGCCCGTGCATGATCATTGTGTGCATCTTATGTGAACGGTCCAATTTGTATCTCCACGATATTAATATATTCTCTTTGTCGAAAAAATAAACGGATCCAAAGGTTTACACCTTGCATATCTTTACACCACCTCTCTCAACAATCTCTAGTGTGAGGTGGTTTCTTGTCATGCGCAATAGCACCACTATTACGACAATGGAAATCCAACGGGTTGGGTGTGACTTGAACTACACTGAGTTTATTAGCGAAGTTCCTTACCAAACCAAACACCTTCCTTGGCACCGTCTGAAGCTCTGAATCCGGAGGTGCTTGTTCTCTGTTGTAGAATGTAGAATATGAATCATCTGTTTGAGTAAATAACATGTCATATATGATGTATCCAGAAGATGAAGCTTTCGGAATGGCATCTCCCTCGTGAGAGCCAAGTCACATTTATTTTGCTAAGACTAGCATCATGCATGCAACATAGGGGAAAACCCTTGTATGGGCAAGCATGTCGGTCGGCTAGCTTCCACGTACGAGTCTTGTCAACGTACATATATACTATGTGTTGAACCAATAAGTGTGATCGATGTACTAATAACTAAATCATGGACACTGTTTCCTGAGTATGGATGAACTGACCCGCACGAACAGAAACATGAATTGATGAGACGCAACGTAGCGTACGTGGAACCGTTGTTGTCCATATATATAGCTTGATTTATACTGGTGCTGATGTTAGTACGTGCGAAGGAGAGACAAAGTAGTTGATCCCGTACGAGTGAGCACGTGAAGTTCACGCGCGCGCGCGAGAATGCTGCATGTGTCACCTCAGTCCTCCCTCGCTTAGTAATTGGGTTGCTGAAGGCGATGGCTAGTTTACGTACGCTCCCCCCATGTGATCAGCTCGATGCTCTCTGGTTAGTGTCGGCCTTGCTTGTCTTCCATAAGTATTTTTTTTTGTGAACCTTCCATAAGTATTTTGACCGGACAAAGCTACAAGGCAGACACTGTTGAAAATATAAGCAAATTACCATAATATTTAATTCGAAATAAGTAATAATAAATCATGACTATAAGTGCTGGAATTAATCTAATCATGTATACTAGCAGAATATACGAACAGATCATATTCAACCAGAATAAGCAGATCACATCTATTCCAAGAGCTAGTACAAGAAACTGCAACAGAAACTGAACTAGATAGAAACAGATTACGTACGGTGCTGGAGGAGGAATCGGGTTCGTGTTCAGGTTGGGGTTGAGGTTCGCGTTGACACCAGTGTCGTCAGCCATGGCGTCGATGTAGAGGCTGCTGATGTCCGGGAAGAATTCCTCGTTGGGGAAGGAGTGGTCGGTCGACGTGATGCCGTCAGTAGTCGCGCAGACGCGCTCCCCAAAAACCTGATCGCCCCTCACCCGTACAGGTTCACAAGAGACGGTGGTTCCGGAGGCCTACTGTCCCGTCGTCCGATGCACGCCGGAAGAGGGGATGGAGAAGGTGTAGCGGCGGCGCAAGGTTCTGGAGGCAGAGAGATGTGTATTTTCTCGTATTAGGGTTTTAGCCTAAGGCAGGCCGTCTATATATAGGCGCCGGTCGGGTAAGACGTGGGGCGTAGCCCACGTCCGAGTAGTAACAGCCCACGTTTCCGGAAAGACCGGAAACGGCTGACAGAAAAATAACTCGCACAATAATTTTCCCGAGCAGCAAAAAGATAAGATCGGCACAATTCCGCAAACCGCGGCGCGCGCGCGTCGCGTCGACGCGACGCGACGAGGCGGGCGGCGAAGGAGGAGGAGCGCGCGTGTATGCCACTCCTCTTCACTCTGTTTAGGAGGTAGTCAAACACTCCACTATATATATTGGTCCAACTCCCTCTAAACTAGCAAGGTGGGACTAAACTTTGGTGCCACCCCTTGCTAGGCATGAATGGGCCAAGAGAATTTCAGAATTTGTATTAGGCTATGGGCCAAGGCCCACACCTAAATTCCAACAATCCCCCACAAATTCTCATAGGCACATCTCATCACATCACATCAATCAGTTCCAGAGCATTGTTTTATATACCGGTGCGAGGTGAAGACTGTTAAGTTGAACTTCCACTTAGAACTTCATGCTACACTAGATTGCAACTTGAATAGTGGACCTTGAACTACAAGTTTGGTGCGCACTAGTTTCACATAAGGTCTAGACCGATACAGGGCTGCCGCGAAGCTTCTCCGCGGTTTGGATCTTATGCGTCATACTCCATGGCCTTTCATGAGTTTATTAGAGAGCACCCAACTCTCACGGACTGCGACGTTTGACAGTCAGACTCATATAGGTGTGTTTTTCAAAAGATGTTCTGCAGGATAACATCTTTGCTTAAACAAGCCACTCAGAACACATTAAGGTAAATACCAACCTGCCATGCAGAATAGGAGAGTATTGCATCTATACGGAGTGGTAGTATGCTGTAAGGATACTCTCCTCCCAATTGACCAGCAGCTTGTCTCCCAACTCTACTTCACGGGATCTCCGATCACATAGAGCGGGTTACCACTGTGAGCAACTCAAAAAGTGGGTCTCAAACCCATCTCCCTCGATGCATTATCTATCACATTACGTGATAGACCCTTTGTGAAGGGATCTGCCAGATTTTTAGATGTTTGGATATAGTCCAATGCAATAACTCCGGAGTTTCTCATTTTCCTGACAGATTTCAATCTCCTCTTCACATGTCTTGATGACTTCATATTGTCCTTAGAACTGTTTATTTTTATGATCACAGTTTGATTATCACAGTTCATAAGGATTGCGGGTATTGGTTTTTCAACCACAGGTAAGTTCATCAAGATTTCACGAAGCCACTATGCTTCAACAGTGGTTGTGTCTAATGCTGTGAGTTCTGCTTCCATAGTTGACCTCGTTAAGATGGTCTGCTTGCAAGACTTCCAAGAAACAGCGCCACCACCAAGTGTAAACACATAACCACTCGTGGCCTTAGTCTCATCAGCATCAGAAATCCAGTTTGAGTCTCTATACCCTTCAAGTACCCTTGGATACCCGGAGTAGTGAATCCCATAGCTCGCAGTGCCTTTCAAATAACGCAAAACCCTTTCAAGGGCCTGCCAATGAACATCTCCAGGATTTGAGACAAATCGACTTAACTTGCTTACAGCAAAGGAGATGTCAGGCCTCGTAGCGCTGGCTAAATACATAAGAGAGCCAATAATCTGAGAATATCTCAGCTGACTTTAGCATCCTTAGGATCTCCCTGATTCTTTCGAACCAACACGCTAGGATCGTATGGTGTAGAAGAGGATCTACATTCGCTATAACCAAAACGACTCAAGATCTTTTCCACATAGTGAGACTGAAGCAGTGTTATCCCACCATCATCATCTTTCAGCAGCTTGATGTTCAATATCACATCAGCCACTCCTAGATCTTTCATCTCAAAACAACGAGATAGAAAGTCTTTGACCTCATTGATAACATTAAGATTGGTCCCGAATATCAGTATATCATCAACATACAGACATAAGATGACTCCCTCGCCCCCACCATGGCGATAGTACACACACTTGTCAGCTTCGTTTACAATGAAGCCTTCATCAGATGAAGTCCTTTCAAACTTCTCATGCCACTGCTTAGGTGCTTGCTTAAGACCATACAGAGACTTCAGTAACTTATACACTTTGCCTTGTTAACCATCTATCACGAATCCATCCGGCTGATCCATATAAATTTTCTCATCTAACTCTCCATTTAGGAAAGCCGTCTTAACGTCCATTTGATGAACGAGAAGATCATGCGAGGCAGCCAAGGATAGCAGTACTCGAATGGTGGTCAATCTAGCCACAGGTGAATAAGTATCAAAGAAGTCTTCACCTTCTTTCTGGGTATAACCCTTGGCAACAAGGCATGCCTTATACTTCTCAATAGTACCATCAGGTCTAAGCTTCTTCTTAAACACCCACTTACATCCTACAGGTTTGCACCCATAAGGACGATCGGTAATTTCCCAAGTTCCGTTTGCTATGATGGAATCCATCTCACTGCGAACGGATTCTTTCCAGTAGTCAGCATCTTGAGATGCATAAGCTTCTGAAATAGAAGTGGGAGTATCATCCATGAGGTATACAATGAAATCATCACCAAAGGACTTCGCAGTCCTTTGTCTCTTACTTCTGGTAGGAGCTTCACTGTTATCCTCCACAGGATTATCAGGGTGTTCTATCGAAATGGTGGGTTCAGGAATTGTGATTAATTCTTGACTAGATAAACTAGGCATCTCCTGATTTGATGAACTAGACGAATCTTTCATAGGAAAGATGTCTTCAAAGAAAGTGCATCATTCGACTCCATGATTGTACCAACATGCATGTCAGATACCTGAGATTTCACTATCAAAAATCTATAGCCAATGCTATGAAATGCATATCCCAGAAAGACACAATCCACGGTTTTTGGTCCAAGCTTGCGCTTCTTGGGTATCGGCACATTCACTTTCGCCAAACAACCCCAAGTTCGTAAGTAGGAGAGTTTCAGCCTTTTCCTTTCCCATTCCTCAAATGGAGTAATGGTTTTGTTCTTTTTGGGAACACGGTTTAGGACATGACACGCAGTCTTTATCGCCTCCCCCCACCATTCCTTGGATAGACCCGATGTATCTAACATGGCGTTAACCAAATCAGTTAGAGTACGGTTCTTTCTTTTGGCCACCCCATTTGACCGAGGTGAGTAGGGAGGCGTCCTCTCATGTATAATACCATGCTCCGCACAAAAAGAATCAAATTCGTTGGAAAAATACTCTCCACCACGATCAGACCGAAGTCGCTTAATCTTTCGATCAAGTTGGTTTTCTGATTCAGCTTTATAGATTTTGAAGTGATTAAAAGCTTCATCTTTAGATTTCACAAGATACACATAACAATATCGAGTGGAATCATCAATTAAAGTCATGAAATATCGCTTTCCACCTTTTGTCAACTCACCATTCATCTCACAAAGATCTGAATGTATTAATTCCAGTGGTGCCAAATCTCGTACCTCGGCAGTCTTGTGAGACTTGCGAGGTTGCTTAGCTTGCACACATACTTGACACTTGGAACTTTTGACAGTAGTAAATTTCGGAATTAAATTCATATCGGCAAGCCGCGTCATGCACCCAAAATTAATATGACAAAGTCGTGAATGCCAAATATTGGATTCACTATCATTGAAAACATGATTAATAACTTGAGTACATAAGTCTGACAAAGATAAGTGGAACAAGCCTCCGCACTCATAACCCTTTCCAAAAAATTGTCCACACTTAGAAATTACAACTTTATTGGACTCAAAGACTAACTTAAAACCATCTCGACACAGAAGAGATCCGCTGACGAGATTCTTATTGATTGAGGGAACGTGCTGCACATTCTTCAGCTGTACGATCTTTCCCGAAGTAAACTTCAGATCCACCGTACCAACACCTTGAACAGAAGCACGTGAGCCGTTTCCCATCAGCACGGAGCCAGCCCGTTCGACCTGATAAGAAGAGAACATGGAAATATCAGCACATACATGTATATTTGCACCAGTGTCTATCCACCAATCAGGTGAATTACAAACTGAAAGAACAGTGGGAAATATACCGTACCCAGCATCCTTCATCTCAATATCACCAAGGACAACATTAGCGGACTTGCCACTATTTCCATGTGAACGCTTGTCAAAGCGATTGGGGCAGCTAGGAGCCCAATGATCAGGATCACCACAGACATGGCAGGATCCTTTCTTCTTATACTCAGTCTTGTTCTTGAAGTTGGTAGTCTGTGCGGCCTTGTTTTTGCCATCAAACTTTCCTTTGCCATCAGACATGTTCTTATTCTTGAACTTGTGGGACTGGAAGTTGTTTTTCTGCACTACATGTGCGCTAGAACTTCCATCAAAGCCTCGAGGACGTGTATCTTTTGCTCTCGCCTTTTCTTCAACATGAAGAGATCCGAAACAGAAAACTCTTGTCTCTTATGTTTCAGAGAGGTAGCAAAGTTCCTCCAAGAAGGAGGAAGCTTGGCAATAATGCCTCCGGCCACGAACTTGTCAGGTAAGTTACACTTGAACTGCTCGAGTTCTTTGGCAAGGGACTGTATCTCATGAGCCTGATCCACGATGGGACGGTCATCAGTCATCTTGTAGTCATAGAATTGCTCCATGATATACAGTTCAGTGCCAGCATCCGAAACACCAAACTTGGCGTCCAGTGCATCCCACGCATCCTTGCCATTATCAAATGACATATAGGTGTCAACAATGTTGTCACCAAGAATATTGAACAAAGCCCCCATAAACATGGTGTCGACTTTCTGAAACGCTTCCTCCTCAACAGGAGAAAGGTCTCCCTCAGGTTTGCCAAGAGTGACGTTATAGCAGCCTAGGTTTTTCAACCATAGAACTGCTCTCGTGCGCCATCTCTTATAATTGACACCGTCAAAAGGAGGCGGCCTTGTAGCCGCGGCTAAACCAGTTGAATTCAGTTGCCTATAATCAGGTTTTTGGATTGTTGAAAATATAAGCAAATTACCATAATATTTAATCCGAAATAAGTAATAATAAATCATGACTATAAGTGCTGGAATTAATCTAATCATGTATACTAGCAGAATATACGAACAGATCATATTCAACCAGAATAAGCAGATCACATCTATTCCAAGATCTAGTACAAGAAACTGCAACAGAAACTGATCTAGATAGAAACATATTACGTACAGTGCTGGAGGAGGAATCGGGTTCGTGTTCAGGTTGGGGTTGAGGTTCGCGTTGACACCAGTGTCGTCAGCCATGGCGTCGATGTAGAGGCTGCTGATGTCCGGGAAGAAGTCCTCGTCGGGGAAGGAGTGGTCGGTCGACGTGCTGCCGTCAGTAGTCGCGCAGACGCGCTCCCCAAAAACCTGATCGCCCCTCACCCGTACAGGTTCACGAGAGGCGGTGGTTCCGGAGGCCTACTGTCCCGTCGTACGGTGCACGCCGGAAGAGGGGATGGAGAAGGTGTAGCGGCGGCGCAAGGTTCTGGAGGCAGAGAGATGTGTATTTTCTCGTATTAGGGTTTTAGCCTAAGGCCGTCTATATATAGGCGCCGGTCGGGTAAGACGTGGGGCGTAGCCCACGTCCGAGTAGTAACATCCCACGTTTCCGGAAAGACCAGAAACGGCTGACAGAAAAATAACTCGCACAATAATTTTCCCGAGCAGCAAAAAGATAAGATCGGCACAATTCCGCAAACCGCGGCGCGCGTGCCGCGTCGAGGCGAGGCGGGCGGCGGAGGAGGAGGAGCGCGCGTGTATGCCACTCCTCTTCACTCTCTTTAGGAGGTAGTGAAACACTCCACTATATATATTGGTCCAACTCCCTCTAAACTAGCAAGGTGGGACTAAACTTTGGTGCCACCCCTTGCTAGGCATGAATGGGCCAAGAGAATTTCAGAATTTGTATTAGGCTATGGGCCAAGGCCCACACCTAAATTCCAACAGACACACGCAAAGATAAACTAGGGCAGATCTCTATGGCCAGCAGAGAACGACCATCGGATAGGGAACATATGGACATAGTCCGATAGTAGTACATCATCCTTACCATTACACTGCACACACAGACATCCATCAAGTTGTACGTAATGTGCACTTGGTTCATGCTTACGAGCAACTTTGTTTTTATTCGGCGAAGCAGCTAGCAGCACTGCGGAATCATCATCATCGTCACTTCTTAACAAGAGGTGACTTCGACTTCGCGTTGTTAGCAAAGGAGATCCCACAACAGTCATCCCGAGTATGCATCGTCCAAGTCACTGTAGACATGGAATACACTTAAATTTGGTGGTGGTTCTAATTAATGGTTGGCACCAAACAACAATCCCCAACAGCAGCAGCAACAGGCTCAGGTTGTGGAGCAGGATGATAAGGTGAAGAATGCTCAGAAAAGCAAAAAGAAGCAGAGTGGTGTTGTGGCTAGAGATGTTCAGGGGTCAACTTGCTCAGGGGGCAGATGACTTATGTGAATGCCATTTGCCTTTGCTGTGGGTAACCTGGTCATCTACAGGTGAACTGTGAGAAGAAACCCATGTGCTTCATTTGCAAAAGTTTTGGTCATCTAGTGGATAAGTGTCCTGTTAGAAAAGGACCCCATCAGTTAGCTAGATACATTCGGAGTGGTGCTCCAGGCCTTGGCTTTTATCATGTTGAGATCCCTGAGGTGATTGCTCATCCTTTTGCCTCTTCAAAAAATTGTGGTGTGGTCTTGGTAGAAGAAGGTTCTTTGTCAGCTGAGGATCTTGCTGTGGAATTCTCAAAAATCTACAAGACAAATTGGCCTTGGAAGATTAGGGAACTAGGGGCTGGTAATACTTTCCTGGTGAAATTCCCACCTCATAGTGTGGTGGAACAGGTGATTGGTTACCCCAAATTTGGTGTATCCAAACCAGGTGTCTGGGTCAAGGTTGAGGCTTGGTCTGATGATCCTGAGCCTGTGGAATCCCTCAAAAAGGTGTGGGTTGTCATAACTGGGCTGCAAACAAAATGGTGTGAATGGAACACCCTTGATCAAGCTGTCTCTGCATGTGGGATCCTGGAGGATGTTGACTGGTTGTCAATCTTTAAGGATAATGCTAAAGAGGTGAGAGTTTTGATCAAATGCAGGGACCCTTCAAAGTTACCAATAGGGAGATTGTTTGAGTTCAATAACCACTTATTCCAGTTGTGTTTTACTCTTGATGTGACCTCTCCCACCATGGATGAGGAGGATGCTTTACTCTCTGATGAATTGAATGAACATAGGAAAGGTAATGAAGAGGATTTGTCAGGGGGTAATGGAGGAGGTTCTGTGAGGATCCTAGTAGTAATAGGAATCTTGGTGCTAATCAAGTTCAACACAGTAGGAATGGGGCTAAGGCTAGTGGGACTGGTTCTTATAGAGTCAGAATGGTTGGTGATGTTTGCTCTGCTACTACTGTTTTCAAGCTGCTCCTTCAAAAAGGCCTGATAGATGCTGAGTGCATCAAATTGCCTGAGGAAAATTTGGTGGGTGATTCTGCTGTGGTTGAGGCACAAAAATTCTAGGCTGCTGAGCAGGAGGAAAAGCTGATTTATGGAGATGATATGGAAGTGTCTGTTACTGACCAGATTGCTGCTCTACCTAAATATATTATGCCAGTCTTTGCCAGTGCTCAGTCAAAAAAAGGAGAGGTAGGGAATAATAACAAGAAGAAACAGAAAGTGTGGGGGCCAATTCAAGCTGTTAGACAAAGTGCAAGGGTGGATAACTCTAGGAATATTCTAGAGAAAGCCATGGACCTGAAGAAGATGGCTAATTTCGATGCTCCTAAAAAAATGAAAGGTATAATGAAAACAAATCCTTTTGATGTTCTTTTTGTTTCTGATATAGAAATAGTTTCTAATGATATATGTGTTAAATTTCCTTTAGATGATCTAGTTGTTAGTAGTACCACTTCTTCCTATTCCTTACATAATGATGAGGGATTAGAAGAACTTGCTGATGGTTGGATAGAAGTAGTTAATAGATCTCAGGGCAAGCACCCCAGGAAGAAAAAATTATGATATGTGTTTTCTGGAATAGCAGGAGTCTGCCCCTGGTAGACAAAAGTTTATAGAAGATAATATTTTTCCTCTTAAAGTAGATTACATTGGTTTCCAAGAGACTAAAAAGGATAAATTTAGTAATACTTTCTTAAGGAATTTGTTAGGAAATAGGAACTTTGCTTGGAACTTCCTGCCCTCTGTTGGGACTGCAGGAGGCATCCTTGTTGGTGTTAATTTAGATTTATTTGATGTAGTGGCTGAAGGGAATATGCCCTGAGAGGCAATAATAAAGTGTTTATTATGTGTATTCCAAGTATATGATAGATGTTTATTTTGCATGCTATAATTGTATTAATACGGAAACGATAATACATGTGTGTTTAATAAACAAACAGAAAGTTCCTAGTTATGCCTCTCTCATAAACTAGCTCGTTGATTAACAAGATGATCAAGGTTTCTTGATCATGGACATTGGATGTTGTTAATAACGGGATCACAACATTAGTGTAATGGTGTGATGAACATTCATCCGAAGTATAGCATTACGATCAAAGTCATTGAGTTTATATTGCTATAACAACTTACGAAGTGATCCTAATCCTTAGACCATGAGATCATGTCAATCACTAACACCGGAAGAGTTTCTTGATAACATCAAACGTCACACCGTAACAGGGTGATTATAAAGATGGATTCAGAACTAATAAAGTGTTATGTTGAGGCTCATGGATCGAGAGTGGAATTTGTTCATCCCGATGACGGATAGATATACTCTGGGCCCTCTCGATGATATCACATTGATTAGCTTGCAAGCAAGTGATTTGATCACTAGAATGTTATATCACAGGAACGAGAAAAGAGTGCATGTCGGTAACAAGATCAAACTAGGTATGGAGATACCGATGATCGAATCTCGGACATGTAATATATCGTGAAACAAAGGGATTAAGATATACTAGCGTAAAAGGTTCCGACGATCACAAGAAAGTCATCGTTGAATGTGTGGGAGTCAGTATGGGTCTCCAGATCCCGCTTCTGATTATTGATCTGAGAGGGGTCTCGATCATGTCCGCATTATTCACGAACCGTAGGGTGACACACTTAAGAGACACCGACATCCAATTGGAGCAAATGTTTCATGCCGAAAGAATGAACAAGCATAGGAATTTATTTCACTAGATACCGAAACAGGTTTTCGGGTGAAATTGCATAAAGTGGTTATGCATGTGAAATAGAATTCTAGCAAGGGGTTATTTGTGAATGTTTGTCATTAAAGTAATTGACAAAATTCTGAATAAAATAAAAGAGTTATATTTAATGAGAGTTTGCATTAAATTTGGTGGAAATTTAATGGGAATTTGAGTGGACTTTTGAGTGGAGGAAATTTAAAGGGCATTTTGTGAGTGGAGTGTCCACCCACATGAATGAAGGAGGGGAGGGGGCTGCCCCCCATGGCCGGCGTCCACCCCTTGGGTGCTCCCCCCTCCTCCTATAAAAGGAGCCCCCCTCCTCACTTGTCTCTCACACCTCCTCGTGAAGGATCTCTCTCCCCCTCTAGAATTTATTCCCCATGGTCTCGGACTAGCGAGATACATGTTCCTGGTGGCTATTCGGCAAGAAAGAGTTGTGCTTCCGCTGCATCGCTGGAGCGAGGAGGCGGAGGTTTCTCGGTGCCTCGAACGTGTGTGCGAGCACGGATGCGCTGCTGATTTGCGGCGCTAGGACTTCCTCTCGATCTTGAGATCGGCAAGAGATCGTCTACATCAACCACGAGTTGAACTCGTTAAGATTTGTCGGTCTTCAAGGGTATGTTATCTACGGATATACATCCGCCCGTTGTTTGTATCTAGTAGATAGATCTTGGTATATAGTTCACATCGTAGGAAAAATTTTGTTTTCTATGCTGCAAACCCTACAGTGGTATCAGAGCCGGATCTATGCGTAGATACTTTACACGGGTAGTACACATATGAGTATGTGGGCGATGATGATCATGTTGTTTCTCCTTTGTTGTAATTTTGGATATTGGTGGCATAGTGGGATGAAGCGGCCCGGACAAACTTTACATGTCCTCGCACATGAGACCTGTTCCACGCTTGACATGCAACTAGTTTGCATAAGTGGCTAGCGGGTGTCTGTCTCTCCTACTATAGTCAATATCTATTTTGCAAGCGAGTTGTCAACAATTTGATTATCCTCGTTGTGGTTCATGTTCGTAGGTAAGAACGGTTCTATCTCGAAAGCCCTAAGCCACGTAAAACTTGCAATGGATAAATTAGAGGCGTCTAGTTTAGATTGTTGCTGGGCTAGTGTTATGATATGGTAGTGTTGTAAGTAGAAGTATGAGATGATACTCTTACAACACACATAGCGTGTAAAATCCACAGACCTTGGATTTACACATATAGGTATGATAGTGATCATACCACGATGCACATGATAGAGATCATCTGCGGGAACCATATAATTTCACTAATAAACATATGATGTTTGATAGCATCTTATATTGCTTGTTTAGCGCTTTGTTAGCATAATAAGATGATCCCTCATTTAAATATCAAGATAAGAATGTGTTCTTCCTTTAGTATGCACCGATTATGTTTTCGTCGCTCCAAGACATCACGTGATGATCGGGTGTTCTTGGATCCACGACCATATTTCGGGTGTAAAACAGTTACACATGCGAATACTAAGGTTCTAACTTGGCGAGCCTAGCATGTACAGACATGGCCTCGGAACACGGACCGAAAGGTTAAGCATGAGTCATATAGTTGATATGATGCCCATTTGATGCTCGCCTTTGAAGCTATACCGACTCACGTGATGATCGGACTTGGTGTAGTGGATTTGGTTCATGTAATCACCAAAAAGGCACGAGGGATGTCGTTTTTGAGTGGGAGTTCATTCGTAATAAAGATTAGTTGAACTCAATCTATCATACACTTAGTCTAAACTTTACAAATTCTGTTGTAGATGGCACCACCTGCTTTTAATTTCAATGTGTTCATGGAGAAAGAGAAACTAGCAACGAACGGTAGCAACTTTACCGAATGGGCCATGAATTTGAGGATTCTCCTCTCTGCTGCACAAAAGCAATATGTGCTAGAAGCGTCGTTAGGCCCCCCACCTTTTGATGATGCCCCTGACGAGGAGAAGAATGTCTATCAGACTCGTCAGGAGGACCACAACTTAGTTCATTGCGGCATATTGTATGGGCTAGAGCCGGAACTTCGAAAGCGTTTCGAAAACGGCAATGCATTTGATACAATGGGTGAGTTGAAAATGATTTTCGACACACATGCTGCTGTAGAGAGCTACAACGCTTCAGAAAAGTTCTTTAGCTGCATGATGGAAGAGCACAGCTCCGTTAGTGAGCATGTACTCAAGATGTCGGGTTACGCCGATAAGCTTGTGTCCTTGGGAATATCGATTCCCATTGACTTAGGCATCCATCGTGTTCTGCAGTCTCTGCCACCTAGCTATAAGAGCTTCGTGATGAACTATAATATGCAAGGCATGAAGAAGTCTCTCCCCGAGCTTCTGTCAATGCTTAAAACTGCAGAAGTGGAGATCAAAAAGGAACATCAAGTGTTGATGATCAATAGGAACACTGGTTTCAAGAAAGACAAGAAGGGAAAACGGAAGGGAAGTAAGGGCGGCAAGCCTGTTGCCGCGCCTGAAAAGAAACCCCGAGTTGGACCTAAGTCTGATTCCGAGTGCTACTACTGTAAGGGGACTGGCCACTGGAAGCGCAACTGCCCCAAGTATCTGGCAGACAAGAAGGCCGGCAAGGCAAACAAAGGTATATATGATATACATGTTATTGATGTGTACTTGACTAGTGCTCGCAGTAGCACCTGGGTATTTGATACCGGTTCAGTTGCTAATATTTGTAACTCGAATCAGGGGCTGCGGAACAAGCGACCGCTAGCAAGGGGTGAGGTCAAGATGCGTGTCGGCAATGGATCAAGCGTTGATGTGATCGCCGTCGGAACGCTGCCTCTCCACTTGCCGTCGGGATTAGTTATAAACTTAAATAAATGTTATCTGGTGCCTGCACTGAGCATGAACATTGTATCTGGATCGTGTTTGATGCGAAGTGGTTATTCATTTAAATCCGAGAACAATGGTTGTTCCATTTATATGAATGAAATCTTTTATGGTCATGCACCGATGATGAATGGTTTAGTTCTATTAGATCTCGATGATAATGTTACACATATTCATAATGTTGATGCTAAAAGGATTAAACTTAATGATGATATATCCGCATATATGTGGCACTGCCGTCTAGGTCATATTGGCGTTAAACGCATGAAGAAGCTCCATTCGGATGGACTTTTGGAATCACTTGATTATGAATCATTTGATACATGTGAGCCATGCCTTATGGGCAAGATGACTAGAACGCCGTTTTCCGGTTCAATGGAACGGGCGACAGATTTATTGGAAATCATACATTCTGATGTATGTGGTCCAATGAGTGTGTCGGCGCGAGGTGGATATCGTTATTTTGTTACTTTCACGGATGATTTGAGTAGATACGGTTATATCTACTTAATGAAACACAAGTCTGAAACCTTTGAAAAGTTCAAGGAATTTCAGAATGAAGTGGAAAATCATCGTAATAGAAAGATCAAATTTCTACGGTTCGACCGTGGAGGTGAGTATCTAAGTTACGAGTTTAGCACTCACATGAAAGAGTGTGGAATTGTTTCACAACTCACACCTGCCGGAACACCACAGCGAAATGGTGTGTCGGAACGTCGTAATCGTACTTTATTAGATATGGTTCGATCTATGATGTCTCTGACGGACTTGCCGTTGTCATTTTGGGGTTATGCACTAGAAACTGCTGCATTCACTTTAAATCGGGCACCATCTAAATCCGTTGAAAAGACACCGTATGAATTGTGGTTTGGAAACAAACCTAAGCTGTCATTTCTTAAAGTTTGGGGATGCGATGTTTATGTGAAGAAACTTCAACCGGATAAACTCGAACCCAAAGCGGAAAAATGCGTCTTCATAGGATACCCTAAAGAAACTATTGGGTATTCCTTCTATCACAGATCCGAGGGCAAGGTTTTTGTTGCCAAGAATGGATCCTTTCTAGAGAAAGAGTTTCTCGCGAAAGGTGTGAGTAGTCGGAAGGTAGAACTCGAAGAGGTTGTGGAACCTTCTCTTCAAAGTATGGCGAGTAGCGCAGCGCCGGAAGTTGTTCCGGAGTTGGCTCCACCTGTTGAAGAGGGAACTAATGATAATGATCATGAAACTCCGAAAGAGAGTACTACCGAACCTCGCAGGTCAAACAGGACGCGTGCAGCTCCCGAGCTGTACGGAAATCCTGTCATGAATTTCATGGTTGATGAAAATGATGACCCTGTGACGTATGAAGAAGCGATGATGAGCCCGGATTCCAACAAATGGTTAGAAGCCATGAAATCCGAGATGGAATCCATGTATGAAAATCAAGTTTGGAACTTGGTGGAACTACCTCATGACCGAAAGGCCGTGGAGAACAAATGGATTTTCAAAAGGAAAACTGATGCTGATGGTAATGTGACCGTCTATAAAGCTCGACTTGTCGCAAAGGGGTTTCGACAAATTCAAGGAGTTGACTACGATGAGACTTTCTCTCCCGTAGCGATGCTAAAGTCAGTTAGGATTATGTTAGCAATTGCTGCATATTTCGATTATGAGATATGGCAGATGGATGTCAAAACCGCGTTTCTCAATGGGAATATTGAAGAAGAGTTGTATATGATACAACCAAAGGGTTTTGTCGATCCTAAGGATGCTAACAAGGTGTGCAAGCTTCAGCGATCCATCTATGGATTGAAGCAAGCATCACGAAGTTGGAATCTCCGCTTTGATGAGGTGATCAAAGAGTTTGGATTTGTCCAAACTTATGGAGAAGCTTGTATTTACAAGAAAGTGAGTGGGAGCAATGTGGCATTTCTGATATTATATGTGGATGACATATTATTGATCGGAAATGATATAGATCTTTTAAACAGTGTTAAAAGTTATCTAAACAGCAAATTTTCAATGAAGGACCTAGGTGAAGCGTCATACATATTAGGCATAAAGATCTATAGAGATAGATCTAGGCGCCTAATAGGGCTATCGCAAAGTACATACCTTGATAAGATTTTAAAGAAGTTTAAAATGGACGGAAGTAAGAAGGGGTTCTTACCTATGTTGCAAGGCAAGACATTGAGTAAGACTCAAAGTCCGGCTTCGGCGGAAGAAAGAGAGATAATGGACAAAGTCCCCTATGCTTCAGCCATAGGCTCTATAATGTACGCCATGCTATGTACAAGACCGGATGTGGCACATGCTATTAGTTTGACTAGTAGGTACCAATCGGATCCAGGTTCGGAACACTGGATAGCGGTCAAGAATATCCTTAAGTACTTACGAAGAACTAAGGATATGTTTCTTGTATACGGAGGTGAAGAAGAGCTCGTCGCTAAGTGTTATGTCGACGCTAGCTTTGACACCGATCCGGATGACTCTAAGTCTCAATCCGGATACGTATTTCTCATGAATGGCGGAGCGGTTAGTTGGAGGAGCTCCAAACAACCTGTGGTAGCGGGATCAACAACGGAGGCCGAATATGTTGCTGCTTCAGAAGCGGCTCAGGAAGCAGTTTGGATGAAGGAGTTCATATCCGAACTAGGAGTGGTGGCAAACACGTTGGACCCAATGGTGATCTATTGTGACAACAATGGTGCCATTTCCAATGCCAAAGAGCCAAGGTCTCACAAGCATTCCAAGCATATTAAGCGCCGGTTTCACTCCATCCACGAGCATGTCAAGGATGGAGATATAAAGATTTGTAAAGTACATACGGATCTCAATGTAGCAGATCCGTTGACTAAAACTCTCCCTAGAGCAAAACATGATCAACACCAGAACTCAATGGGTGTTAGATTTATCACTATGTAACTAGATTATTGTCTCTAGTGCAAGTGGGAGACTGAAGGGAATATGCCCTGAGAGGCAATAATAAAGTGTTTATTATGTGTATTCCAAGTATATGATAGATGTTTATTTTGCATGCTATAATTGTATTAATACGGAAACGATAATACATGTGTGTTTAATAAACAAACAGAAAGTTCCTAGTTATGCCTCTCTCATAAACTAGCTCGTTGATTAACAAGATGATCAAGGTTTCCTGATCATGGACATTGGATGTTGTTAATAACGGGATCACAACATTAGTGTAATGGTGTGATGAACATTCATCCGAAGTATAGCATTACGATCAAAGTCATTGAGTTTATATTGCTATAACAACTTACGAAGTGATCCTAATCCTTAGACCATGAGATCATGTCAATCACTAACACCGGAAGAGTTTCTTGATAACATCAAACGTCACACCGTAACAGGGTGATTATAAAGATGGATTCAGAACTAATAAAGTGTTATGTTGAGGCTCATGGATCGAGAGTGGAATTTGTTCATCCCGATGACGGATAGATATACTCTGGGCCCTCTCGGTGATATCACATTGATTAGCTTGCAAGCAAGTGATTTGATCACTAGAATGTTATATCACAGGAACGAGAAAAGAGTGCATGTCGGTAACGAGATCAAACTAGGTATGGAGATACCGATGATCGAATCTCGGACATGTAATATATCGTGAAACAAAGGGATTAAGATATACTAGCGTAAAAGGTTCCGACGATCACAAGAAAGTCATCGTTGAATGTGTGGGAGTCAGTATGGGTCTCCAGATCCCGCTTCTGATTATTGATCCGAGAGGGGTCTCGATCATGTCCGCATTATTCACGAACCGTAGGGTGACACACTTAAGAGACACTGACATCCAATTGGAGCAAATGTTTCATGCCGAAAGAATGAACAAGCGCAGGAATTTATTTCACTAGATACCGAAACAGGTTTTCGGGTGAAATTGCATAAAGTGGTTATGCATGTGAAATAGAATTCTAGCAAGGGGTTATTTGTGAATGTTTGTCATTAAAGTAATTGACAAAATTCTGAATAAAACAAAAGAGTTTTATTTAATGAGAGTTTGCATTAAATTTGGTGGAAATTTAATGGGAATTTGAGTGGACTTTTGAGTGGAGGAAATTTAAAGGGCATTTTGTGAGTGGAGTGTCCACCCACATGAATGAAGGAGGGGAGGGGGCTGCCCCCCATGGACGGCGGCCACCCCTTGGGTGCTCCCCCCTCCTCCTATAAAAGGAGCCCCCCTCCTCACTTGTCTCTCACACCTCCTCGTGAAGGATCTCTCTCCCCCTCTAGAATTTATTCCCCATGGTCTCGGACTAGCGAGATACATGTTCCCGGTGGCTATTCGGCAAGAAAGAGTTGTGCTTCCGCTGCATCGCTGGAGCGAGGAGGCGGAGGTTGTTCGGTGCCTCGAACGTGTGTGCGAGCACGGATGCGCTGCTGATTTGCGGCGCTAGGACTTCCTCTCGATCTTGAGATCGGCAAGAGATCGTCTACATCAACCACGAGTTGAACTCGTTAAGCTTTGTCGGTCTTCAAGGGTATGTTCTCTACGGATATACATCCGCCCGTTGTTTGTATCTAGTAGATAGATCTTGGTATATAGTTCACATCGTAGGAAAATTTTTGTTTTCTATGCTGCGAACCCTACAGTGGCTTGGGACATTAGGACTTTTTCTGTTAGTGTTGTTCTTAAAAATAAGATCTCTGATGTTACTTGTAGGATTACTACTGTTTATGGCTCTGCCTATGAGGAGAGAAAACAGGAGTTTATTTCTAAACTGCATGAACTCTTCCTTAATTGGGATGGTTTGGCTTTGATAGGAGAGATTTCAATTTAGTTAGATCTCCTGAAGATAATAGTAATGGTAATGTAGACTTTAGATGGGTAGATAAATTCAATGTCGGGGTTGAACTCTAGGCTTTGATGGAGATTGGGCTCTCTGGTAGATCCTTTACTTGGGGGAACAACCAGGAGGATTTGATTATGAGTAGGATTGATAGGGTTTTTTGTTCCACTAGTTTTGATGCTATTTTTCCTTTAGCTAGTGCTAGGGCTTTACCTAGAATTGGCAGTGATCATACCCCCATTATTTGGGACTCAGGGGATGGTCAAATGATTAGGAATAGGAGATTTAGATTTGAAAAATGGTGGATTAGTAGACCAGATTTTAAGGACATTGTGATTAAATCCTGGTCTCTTAAAGTTGATAGCCCTAATATTCTGGATAGCTGGCAGGGTAAGGTTAGGTTATTTAGAAAACATGCTAAAGGGTGGAATATTAATATTGAGGCTGCTCTCAGGAGAGATAGGAAAGCTCTGATGGAGGAGTATGATTCTTTAGATATTAAGGCTGAGACTTGCATTCTCTCTACTAAAGAGAAGGAGAGACTAGATTTTATCCTTAGGGATCTAAACTCTTTTTGGGTTTTAGAAGAGATTAAAGCCAGACAGAGATCTAGAGACAGAAACATTTTAGAGGGGGATAGAAACACTGCTTATTTTCATGTTGTAGCCAACCAACGTAGAAGGAAAAAGCTTATTCACATTCTTGATGGTCCAGATGGCCCTGTTTCTAAGATTGATGATATGATTAAAGTAGCTTCGGACTATTATAAGCAGCTATTTAGAAAAGAAGAAAGACCCGACATTCGTTTATGTCATGATTTCTTTAGTGCAGATGAGAAATTTAGTTTTGAGGAGAACCAGGTTCTTAATTCTCCTTTTTCTGAGGAAGAGATTAGAACTGCTGTCTTCAGTTCTTATGGGGAAGGAGCTCCTGGTCCTGATGGTTTGTCCTTCTTATTTTATCAAACCTACTGGGATATTATTAAGAGTAATTTGTTTCTTATGTTTGAAGCCTGGTTTATAGATAGACTAGATATGTTTAGACTTAATTTTGCTATGATCACTCTCATTCCTAAAGAAAACAATGCTAGATCTATGAAGAAATTTAGACCCATTAGTTTACTAAATTTTTCTTTCAATTTTTTACTAAAGTGTTTACTAATAGGATTGCTCGTGTGATTGATAGAATCATCTCTAGTAATCAATCTGCTTTTATCCGGGGTAGATTTATTCTAGAAAGTGTGGGCACTGCCCACAAGGTTATCCATGAGGTTCATAGGAAGAAAAAATAAAAGGCTAGTGTTTAAAATTGACTATGAGAAAGCTTATGATAGAGTCAATTTAGATTTACTTTTTGAAATTTTAGAATTAAGGGGTTTTGATCCTTTCTTTGTGAGGCTGATTAAGCATATCTCACAGGGAGGGTCAATTGGGGTGAAAGTTAATGATGTAGAGAGTGAGTTTTTCCTTACTAGTAGAGGGCTGAGACAAGGGGAACCCATTGCCCCCCTCCTGTTTAACATCATGATTGATGTGTTTTCTAAGATGCTAGGTAGAGGAACTAGAACAAGGGTCATTAGAGGACTCCGTGCTGATCTGGTGCCTGGAGGTGTAGTCTGTTTACAATATGCAGATGATACTTTACTTTTTCTCGAGAATAATGATAGAATTGCTGTTCACCTTAAGTGGATTCTTACTTGTTTCGAGCAGATCTCTGGGATGAAAATCAACTATTCCAAGAGTGAACTCATTCCTATTAATCTTGGGCCTGATGAATGTCAGTCTTTCATTGACATTTTCAACTGTTCTTTAGGTAAATTCCCTTTAAAATATTTAGGTATCCCTCTTCACTTTGATAAACTTAGAAGAGAGGATTTACAACCCTTAATTGAGAGCATTCTCCTTCGAGTCACTGGATGGAGAGGCAAACTTCTTTCTTATGCTGCTAAGAAAGTGCTTATTCAGGCTTGTTTATCTAGTATTCCTATTTACTTGTTTTCCTTCTTCAAATTCCCTAAGTGGGCTCTGAATATCTTAGACTCGCACTTGGCTAATTTTTTCTGGAATGATGAGGAAGGTAACCATAAAATTCACTTGGCAAATTGGGCCTCAGTCTGCATGAAGAGAGATTTTGGGGGGATGGGTATTCCTAACCTCAAGGATCTTAACCTGTGCTTACTAGGGTCTTGGGTTAAAAGATATATTAATGGGGAGGGGACACTTTGGAGAAAAGTGATAAATGCTAAATATAACACCAGCTCTCCTAATATTCTTTGCTGTAGAGATATTCACCCATCTACCTTCTGGAAAGGGGTTATGTGGGCTTCTAGAGCTGTTTCTTTAGGCTATAAATGGAAAGTTGGTAATGGTAGGCAAATCAGATTCTGGGAAGACATCTGGTTTGGTAACTCTCCTCTAGCTACCCAATTCTGGGATTTATATTTGATCTCTAATCAGCAAACTAAAACCACAGCTGAGTTATGGGATGGTTCCCAGCTCAGGTGTGATTTTAGAAGAATCTTCTCCGATGAGATGATGATTCAATGGTTAGATCTTGTTAACATTGCTAACTCTATTATTCTGGATGATTCAGTTGACCAACTAGTCTGGCAATATGAAACTTCTGGTGTGTATTCCTCTAAATCCATGTATGCAGTGGTCAATTTTAGAGGGGTGTCTCCAATTTTTCTTCCTCCTGTTTGGTCTTTGAAAATTCCACCTAGGATTCAGATTTTTCTGTGGTTGCTCTCTCAAAATAAAATCATGACTAGGGATAATTTGAGAGCTAGAGGTATTCCTAAACCACTAGAATGTAATATGTGTTCTGAGTTTGAATCTGTGAATCACCTTTTCTTTGAATGCATTATTTCAAAAGTTTTGTGGGATGATGTTTTTGAGGTTTTTTGGTATCACAGTAGATAGTTTCTATTCTGTTGCTTCTAAATGGATTGCTAATAAGAGTTATATGCATTTTAATAATGTATCTTCGGCAATTCTCTGGGGCATCTGGAATAATAGAAACAATTTAGTTTTTAACTCTTGTTCTTGGTTAACATGAAGCAGGTGTGGCGTCTCGTCCCCCTTTACCTTCGGAACTGGAAGGTTCATTTCAAGGATTTGGAGGGGGGAAAGCTGGAGATGTTCATGAACAGACTGATCCACAACCTAAGAGCGCCCTTGGGGCTCCCAGCGATCTGAGATGCACTGGTTTTGAGTGGGTTTCCACTTGGAAGACTAGTGCTACCTCCAAGCATGCTGGACGCGCAACTCTAGAGTACCTGAAGGCTCATCCCGAAAAAGAAGACTCGGTTTACGTGGTCTTGGGATGATTAGCTTTAGTCTGCTCCTCTATTCCTTTCCTGGTCGTGGGTTTATGTTCGTTTCCTCCTCCGGCTCAGTCTGTAGTTTGTTTTGTAGCGTTTCAGACTGTTCTTTGAGCGCTTGGGGTTTAAGACTTTGTAGGTTTTGTTTTCAGACCTGGGTGTGTGTTTGGTACTTGGTGTGGTCTCGTTTCTAATAAAATGGGGCCGGGGGAGCGATCCCTTTTCATCTATTTTTTGTCAAATTAGTGCAAGATGTACCCCGCTCCAATGGATTGCCTATCACTACAGGAATGGGAAGCTACGCCGACGGCCAAACGTCGGGGCCGTCGGCGTAGCCATCGTCTAGGCCAGCTCCGCCAAGCAGCCGTCGGCGTAGAATTGCCCTCGGCATATCCTATGCTACGCCGACGGCTGCCCTCGGCGTAGCATACGCCGACGGCTGCCCTCGGCGTAGCTATTTTTTATTTTATCTCATTAAACTTTGAAAAATCATAACTAAATCATTCTAATTCGGAAAAATACAAATAATATATCAAAATTTGCAGAAAAATAAGACCTATCTATCTACACTCAAATAATACACATTTGTAAATAAAAATTAAGTAAAACATAAAACATTATATATAGTTTAAAACGGGCATAAAAAATCAAAAATGATCGAAACAATGCGAAACCTTCGCGTCGTGTTATATTATGTGACATAGTTAGAAGGAAAAATATAAAACTTGGTATATTGATTATGTCTCAAAGAAACCTTCACAAAATTACCTATCTCATTCGAGGTTTATTCTTGGCTTTCTGGTCAAATGACCAATGTTATGACTAGAATCAAGGCATAGTTTGTGATAATGTGCCCATATTGTGCATACACATGCATCATGGGATAGCGAATAATGTTGCAGGAGGAAACTTTCCTTTTTGTCGCACCAAAAAGGCATTTTCCATTTTCCGAGCATAAAAACGGACGGTTTTGTGAGGCAACCACCAAATGGCTAATTCAAAATGGTACCACCACATTTTACAAAAATACTATACCACCTTATATGGACAATGTCCCAATAAGGGGATCCGAAACCTTTCCGTCCACCTCTGGTGAAAAAGACAAATTCCTGCCGAATCGGTAGGAAGTGGGTCAGATATGGACTACAGGTACATGATCCGATGCTCATGTTTTTTTACAAAAAATCATTTTTAGGTTCACAATATGCTATTTTATCAAAGATCCAATGCAAGTTTAGCAAGGCTCGTCCCCGAGCTAAGAATCTTCATGCCCGGCGTTCGACAAAGTTTGACGATAGTTTAAAACGGGCATAAAAAATTCAAAAACCATCGAAACAATGCGAAACCTTCGCGTGGTGTCATATTATGTGACATAGTTACAAGGAAAAATATCAAACTTGGTACATTGATTATGTCTGAAAAAACCTTCACAAAATGACCTATCTCATTCGAGGTTTCTTGGCTTTCGGGTCAAATGACCAATGTTATGGCTAGAATCAAGGCATAGTTTGTGATAATATGCCCATATTGTACATACACATGCATCATGGGATGGCGAACAATGTTGCAGGAGGAAGTTTTCCTTTTCGTCGCACCAAAAAGGCATTTTCCATTTTCCGAGCACAAAAAACGGACGATTTTGTGAAGCAACCACCAAATGGATAATTCAAAATGCTACCACCACATTTTACAAAAATACTATACCACCTTATATGGACAATGTCCCAACAGGGGTATCCGAAACCTTTTCCGTCCACCTCTGGTGAAAAAGACAAATTCCTGCCGAATCGGTAGAAAGTGGGTCAGATATGAACTACAGGTACAAGATCCGATGCTCATGTTTTTTTACAAAAACCATTTTTAGGTTCACAATATGCTATTTTATCAAAGATCCAATGCAAGTTTAGCAAGGCTCGGCCCGAGCTAAGAATCTTCATGCCCGCCGTTTGACAAAGTTTGACGATGGTTTAAAATGGGCATAAAAAATTCAAAAACGATCGAAACAATGCGAAACCTTCACGTGGTGTCATATTATGTGACATAGTTACAAGGAAAAATATCAAACTTGGTACATTGATTATGTCTGAAAAAAACCTTCACAAAATGACCTATCTCGTTCGAGGTTTCTTGGCTTTCGGGTCAAATGACCAATGTTATGGCTAGAATCAAGGCATAGTTTGTGATAATGTGCCCATATTGTGCATACACATGCATCATGGGATGGCGAACAATATTGCAGGAGGAAGTTTTCCTTTTCGTCGCACCAAAAAGCTATTTCCCATTTTCCGAGCACAAAAAACGGACGATTTTGTGAAGCAACCACCAAATGGCTAATTCAAAATGCTACCACCACATTTTACAAAAATACTATACCACCTTATATGGACAATGTCCCAACAGGGGTATCCGAAACCTTTCCGTCCACCTCTGGTGAAAAAGACAAATTCCTGCCGAATCGGTAGGAAGTGGGTCAGATATGAACTACATGTACATGATCCGATGCTCATGTTTTTTTACAAAAATAATTTTTAGGTTCACAATATGCTATTTTATCAAAGATCCAATGCAAGTTTAGCAAGGCTCGGCCCCGAGCTAAGAATCTTCATGCCCGCCGTTTGACAAAGTTTGACGATAGTTTAAAATGGACATAAAAAATTCAAAAACGATCGAAACAATGCGAAACCTTCGCGTGGTGTCATATTATGTGACATAGTTATAAGTAAAAATATCAAACTTGATATATGGATTATGTCTCAAAAAAACCTTCACAAAATGACCTATCTCGTTCGAGGTTTCTTGGCTTTCGGGTCAAATGATCAATGTTATGGCTAGAATCAAGGCATAGTTTGTGATAATGTGCCCATATTGTGCATACACATGCATCATGGGATGGCGAACAATGTTGCAGGAGGAAGTTTTCCTTTTCGTCGCACCAAAAAGCTATTTCCCATTTTCCGAGCACAAAAAACGGACGATTTTGTGAAGCAACCACCAAATGGCTAATTCAAAATGCTACCACCACATTTTACAAAAATACTATACCACCTTATATGGACAATGTCCCAACAGGGGTATCCGAAACCTTTCCGTCCACCTCTGGTGAAAAAGACAAATTCCTGCCGAATCGGTAGGAAGTGGGTCAGATATGAACTACATGTACATGATCCGATGCTCATGTTTTTTTACAAAAATAATTTTTAGGTTCACAATATGCTATTTTATCAAAGATCCAATGCAAGTTTAGCAAGGTTCGGCCCCGAGCTAAGAATCTTCATGCCCGCCGTTTGACAAAGTTTGACGATAGTTTAAAATGGACATAAAAAATTCAAAAACGATCGAAACAATGCGAAACCTTCGCGTGGTGTCATATTATGTGACATAGTTATAAGTAAAAATATCAAACTTGATATATGGATTATGTCTCAAAAAAACCTTCACAAAATGACCTATCTCGTTCGAGGTTTCTTGGCTTTCGGGTCAAATGATCAATGTTATGGCTAGAATCAAGGCATAGTTTGTGATAATGTGCCCATATTGTGCATACACATGCATCATGGGATGGCGAACAATGTTGCAGGAGGAAGTTTTCCTTTTCGTCGCACCAAAAAGCCATTTCCCATTTTCCGAGCACAAAAAACGGACGATTTTGTGAAGCAACCACCAAATGGCTAATTCAAAATGCTACTATCACATTTTACAAAAATACTATACCACCTTATGCAACCACCAAATAATTTTTAGGTTTACAATATGCTATTTTGTTAAAGATTCAATGCAAGTTTTTCTTTTCATCGCACCAAAAAGCCATTTTTCATTATCCGAGCGCAAAAAGGAAATTTTTTTAAGCAACCACCAAATAGATAATTCAAAAAACGGAGGGTTTGTGATTAGTTGATATGGATATCATATTTGGATTCCTCTCATTTTTCTGATCAATTTAGACATATTATTTGTTAAATTCCGAATTACAGATTTAAAGATATTAATTATTGCATATTAAATAGAAAAATATAAAAAAGTAAAATTATTATATTTTTATTTGAATTCAATAATATTTTTTATTTATTTATTATTGTTTACTTAGATAATTGTTTGTAATTTCAAAAAATACAAACATGTGACATGTTGATATAAGGGTTAATAGGATTGATATCATAGTATTGACAACAATGTATGAATTACTTTGCGGAAACAGATTCTGAAGGAACGAGGAAGTTAAGCGTGCTGGAGCTAGAGTAGTATTAGGATGGGTGACCGGTCGGGAAGTTTGACCAAGACTGCAATTTAATTAAATATTAAGTGTAATTAGTGTTAAAAATGTTCAAAGTGAGAAATTAACGAGTCAAACAATTCAAAGATTCAAAAATTGAGAAAAAAAATAAAAATAAAAAAATTATCTTTAAAAAAAATATATTTTGCAACCTATCGACAAGCTATGCCGACGGCCGCTACGCCGACGGCATTGCCCTCGGCGTAGCATATACGCCGACGGCATTTTGATACGTCGACGGCCTCTACGTGCTCCGTCGAGGGAGACCTTTGCCGAGGAGGCTACGTCGAGGACAGCCGTCGGCGTACCATACGCTGAGGGCATTTTAGTCTACGCCGACGGCTTTTTGCCCTCGGCGTAGCGCGCGCGTCTGTAGTGTATACTCTAATTTATTTCTTGGCCGGCCCATGCAAAAAGAGGCAAAGACAACCCGCATATATATATCTACGCCAAGCGCCCGCCTCAAGCCATGACCGCCACCATGCGGCAAGGGACACAACCAAAGGTGGACGCACTACGGTACATGGCCAATGCCACCAACTGTAACTGGTTTGTGTCTACTTGGAGCATGTCGCTGATAAGACAGAGAGGGATGAAAAGCCCCTACCGCTAGGGTTCCGGTGTCACCTGAGCTGCCAAGGTGGGTGTGGGTGTGTGTGTGTGTGTGTGTGGTGTGTGTGTGTGGGGGGGGGGGGGTGGGGGGGGGGGGTGAGTGAGGGGGGCTTCAGGAGGAATTTTGTTCATGGGCTTCCTAAAAAAAATACACATTTTCTGATGACAAAAAGGGCAGCAGATGAATAATGCAGACCTTTGATGATTGCTTATTTTGGTGCATGCAATTGTTAGCTAGCTTGGTTCCTTGGCTGGGTCCATGCATGCATGCTAGGGTACATATATATATCTAATGCAACAAATTAACGCCGTATACGCGCACGAAGATGGATCTATTGAGCAACCAACCAACTTCTAGATAGCTAGCCCGGATTGAACACGCGTGCTGTTTAATTTCGTGCATGCATGTCCCAGTTGTCCCTGTACTGTACATTTCTGTGATGTGACACTGCCAGCCTAGTGAGTCTTCATTTTTATACTAGTACATCGCTTCCGGATCTACTACAATCCATGGAAAAATATTCATGACTTGTGCTAGGGCATCTCCACCGGACCGACCTATACGGTCGTCTTAAACGGTCTGTTTGTGTCTGTTTGGATCAAGCCGCGGTCAGTATGGGTAGGGGGTCCGGTCTATCCGGCCAGCCGCGCACAGTGGCGCGACCTATTTGTCCGCGTTGGGCCATTCGCAACGCCGACGTATTTCCAGTGACTTCCCGCCGTCATGCCGTCTTCTGTCTTTCTTTTCCGCCGCTTCCCGCGTGTTCTCGGCATGCCATCAACCTGACATCCATCCATCGGAGATGTACGTAATGCGCGCTTGGTTCGTGCATTATGTACAACTTTGTTTTTATTTGGCGAAGCAGCTAGCAGTCCTGCGCAATTATCATCATCATCACTTCTTAACAAGAGGTGACTTCAACTTTGCAAAACAGGCAAAGACAACCCGCATATCTATCCGCGCCAAGCGACACCGCAAGCCATGACCACCACCATGCGGCAAGGGACACAACCAAAGGTGGACGCACCGCAGCCTACATGGCCAATGCCACCAACCGTACCTACGGTTTGTGTCGACATGGATCATGTCGCCGATGAGACCTAGGGGGATGAAAAGCCCCTATGGCTAGGGTTCCGGTGTCACCCGAGCTGCCAAGGTGGGTGTGTGTGCCTTGGGGGTGGGGGATCAAGAGGAATTTTGTTCATGGGCTTCCTAAAAAACACATTTTCTGATGACAAAAAGGGTAGCAGATGAATAATGCAGATCACTAGTAGAAAACAGGCTATTCGTTCGTGCCCCCTAACAGCATTAGTCCCGGTTGCACCACCAACCGGGACTAATGCTGGCACGCGTCCCGGTTCGAGCGGGCACGATGGTCGGAGGCATGCGTCCCGGTTGGTAAGTGGTCATACGTCCCGGTTTGTAACACAAACCGGGACTAAAGATGTTTGTGGCGCATATCTTTAGTCCCGGTTTGTGTTACAAACCGGGACGTATGATCCTGCCCTCTATAAATGTGACGCCCCAGCCCTCTGCCTCCCCTCTGTTTTTTCTTGGTGGAAGGTGTGAGAGGTGTGCTAGTTTTTTTTCCTATGCATGCATTGAAGGTGTTTGATGAAATGTTTGAGTGAATGATCTCGTTCAATTTCTCATAGAACAAAAATATAGAAGGTGTCCGAGACGCACTTGAGCTTTCTTCTCTTTATTTCCCTCGATCGAGGTTAGCAATCTTATCTTTTCTCTGTCATTGATACAATGCATGTGTCGATGTGAATTGGTCATTTCACTATTTATGATGTCCTGTTTTTGATAAACTTACTTATATGATGCAGATGAATGGTCGGGAATGGATGTACGGTGACCGGCGTGTACCTGGGTACATTAAAGGCGTGGATAAATTTATTGATGTGGCTACGGAAAACAAAGAGAATGGTTTTATACGTTGTCCATGTGTTCAATATCGGAACAACAAGGAGTACTCTTCCTCGAAAATCATTCACGACCACCTGATTATGAAAGGTTTCATGCCCAACTATAATTGCTGGAGCAAGCACGGGGAAAGAGGGGTTATGATGGAAGACAGTGAAGAAGAAGATGATGATAACAACTATCATCATATGTTTCCTGAATACAGTGATACTACAATGGAAGGCAATGAAGAGGAAGGAGGTGAAGAACGGGCATCATATGAGCCGGCTGATGAACTTGGTGGGGTCATTTCTGATGCAAAGCGGTACTGTGAAACAGAAAATGAGAATTGAAGTTATAGGGCATGTTAGAAGATCACAAAAAATTGTTGTACCCAAATTGTGAAGATGGCAGCACAAAGCTCGGTACCACACTGGAATTTCTGCGATGGAAGGCAGAGTGTGGTCTAACTGACTCCTCATTTGAAATGATGCTGAAAATAATGAAGCCAAAGTTTCCAAAACATAACGAACTTCCCGAGAGTACCTATGAAACAAAGAAGACTCTCTGTCCTCTAGGATTAGATGTGCAAAAGATACATGCATACATTAATGACTGCATCCTCTACCGCGGTAAGGAGTATGAGAATTTAGATAAATGCCCGGTATGCAATGCATTGCGGTATAAGATCAGACGAGATGACCCTGGTGATGTTGAGGGAGAGCCCCTCCGGAAGAGGGTTCCTGCTAAGGTTATGTGGTATGCTCCTATAATACCAAGGTTGAAACGCATGTTCAGAAACAAAGAGCATGCCAGGTTGTTGCGATGACACAAAGAAGACCGTAAGAAAGACGGGAAGTTGAGACACCCTGCTGATGGGTCACAGTGGAGAAAAATCGAGAGAGACTTCCCAGACTTTGCAGGTGACTCAAGGAACTTATGGTTTGGTCTAAGTACGGATGGCATGAATCCTTTTAGGGAGAAGAGCTGCAGTCACAGCACCTGGACCGTGACTCTATGTATCTACAACCTTCCTCCTTGGTTGTGCATGAAGCGTAAGTTCATTATGATGCCAGTGCTCATCCAAGGCCCGAAGAAGCAACCAGGCAATGACATTGATGTGTACCTTAGGACATTAGTTGAAGAACTCTTACAGCTGTGGGGAAAACCAGGTGTACATGCGTGGGATGAGAACAAACAGGAGCCATTTGATCTACGAGGGTTGCTTTTCGTAACCATCAATGATTGGCCTGCTCTTAGTAACCTTTCAGGACAGACAAACAAGGGATATAAGGCATGCACGCACTGTTTAGATAAGACTGAAGGTACATATTTGCATAAATGCAAGAAGGTTGTGTACCTGGCAAATCGACGATTTCTTCCGACCAATCATCTCGTAAGAAAGAAAGGCAAGCATTTTAAAGGTGAGGCAGATCACCGGAAGAAGCCTGAACTCCCTGCTGGTGATGATGTATTTGGTATGGTCAAGGACACAGAAGTAATCTTTGGGAAGGGTCCCGGCGGTCAATCAGTTCCGAACGGCGTCGCTACAGGACACGCACCCATGTGGAAGAAGAAATCTATATTTTGGGAGCTGCCATATTGAAAAGTCCTATGTTTCCGTTCTTCAATCGACGTGATGCGCGTGACGAAGAATCTTTGCGTGAACCTGCTAGGATTCCTAGGCGTGTATGGAAAGACAAAAGATACACCAGAAGCACGGGAGGACCAACAAATTATGAAAGACCCAAAGAACATGCATACACAGAACAAGACGGATAAAGGGCGTCACTTAAGTTGTGCCAGCTATGCTCTTACCAAAGCAGAGAAGGAAATCTTTTTTGAAGTCCTTTACAGTATCAAGGTGCAGTCTGGCTTCTCATGTAATATAAAGGGGATAATAAATATGGCAGAGAAAAAGTTCCAAAACCTGAAGTCTCATGACTGTCACGTGATTATGACGCAGTTGCTTCCGATTGCATTGAGGGGGCTTCTACCGGAAAATGTTCGAGTACCCATTGTGAAGCTGTGTGCATTCCTCAATGCAATATATCAGAAGGTAATCAATCCATATATTCTTCCAAGGTTACAGAAGGATGTGGTACAATGTATTGTTAGTTTTGAGTTGGTGTTCCCACCATCCTTCTTCAATATTATGACGCATCTCCGGGTTCACCTAGTGGAAGAGATTGCCATTCTCGGTCCTATATTTCTGCACAATATGTTCCCCTTTAAGAGATTCATGGGAGTCTTAAAGAAATATGTCCATAACCGTGCTAGACCAGAAGGAAGCATCTTCAAGGGATATGGAACAGAGGAGGTCATTGAGTTTTGTGTTGACTTTATTCCTGACCTTAAGCTGATTGGTGTTTCTGACTCGCAGCATGAGGGAAGATTAAGTGGAAAAGGCAAGCTGGGAAAGAAAGCAATGATATGTAGGGACGGGGATTTTTTCACTAAAGCACACTACATAGTTCTACATAATTCCACCTTGGCAGCTCCGTATATCGAGGAACACAAGAATATTGTACGCTTCAAAAACCCGGGGAAGCCTGAATCATTGATTACAAATGAACACATGAAGTCTTTCGGTGGTTGGATGCGGACACATCTCTTGAATGACACCACTGTTGGAGATCAGCTATACTTATTGGCCGCGTCACCATTTTCACTATATTGAATTTCCAAGGGTACGAAATAAATGGGAATATATTCTACACGATCGCTCAAGATAAAAAGAGCACCAACCAAAATAGATATGAACCATTCGTTCTAGCCAATGATGTGTCTCAGGTTTTCTATGTGAAGGACATGTCCTCCAGACCGAAAAAAGAAAAAATATGCAAACCAATACATCATATGATGAGCCAAATCGTCACATAGTTCTTTCAGGGAAAAGAAACATCGTGGGAATCGAGGACAAGACAGACGTGTCAGAAGATTATAATAAGTTTGATGAAATTCCGTCCTTCACAATGAAAACTTACCCAAGCATTCTGTTAAGTAAAGAAGATGCTCCATGGTTACGTTTGAAGCGATCATAAGGAAGGACATATGCCAAGAAGTTCATGCTCGTATTGTGTAACTCTAGTTCATGTCTGGCCGGGATATCTTATGATGTTTGCAATTTTCCAAGTTTAATAAATGTATTGAGTGTTAGTCCTGTTTTGTGGCTTGACCGGGACTATATATAGGGGGTCCTTTAGTCTCGGTTTTTAATATTAATAAATGTCTTGAGTGTTAGTCCCGTTTTGTGGCTGGACCGGGACTAAAGGGGGCCTTTAGTCCCGATTCGTAGAACGACTTTCCCGAACTATGAAGAAGTTGTCCCGATTCGTACTTACCATTAAGATCTGATCTCCAAACACGCGTGGTCACATATTAGGGAGTGCCTCTATGACCAGTTTCTTGGATATGCCGAAGGACTGGGATCCGGCGGCATCTCCCTGAAACTGGTCGTAGTGGTGTCCCTGCTCTCGCACACCATCTTGCAGATTGTAACTTCTGTAACTAGATCAATACACCTAGGAGCTAACTAATTTCACATATTAGGGAGTGCCTCTATGACCAGTTTCTTGGAGATGCCGGAGGACTGGGATTCGGCGGCATCTCCCTGAAACTGGTCGTAGTGGTGTCCCTGCTCGCGAAAACAATATTGGATATGCCACAATCTGGCTGGAGAACTGGACTCACAAGGATGCCTATTTATAATACAAGCAGCTCGACATAGTGTCGACACTTACGACATAATGTCGACACTCACCCCTATTATTAGTGCTGACTCGTGTTTTATCCCGGTTGGTGTCTCCAACCGGGACAAAAGGTTCCTCTTTAGTCCTGGTTGGTGACACCATCCGGGACAAGGTACACGCCGCACGACATAATGTCGACACTCACCCCTATCATTAGTGTTGTCTGGCCAGCCTGCCGAAATCCCTCCAACCGGGACTAAAGATGAACCTATCAATGTTGTTGTGCCCATATTATGCATGCATGTGGACATTGGTATGGAGAACAATGTTGCAGGAGGAAGTTTTCCTTTTCGTCGCACGGAAAAGCCATTTTCCATTTTCCGAGAGCAAAAAACGGGTCGTTTTGTGAAGTAACCACCAAAATGCTGTTTCAGAATGCTACTGTCCCATTTTTCTAAAATACTAGACCACCTTACATGGACTATCTCCCAACCGGGGCATCTCAAACCTTTTCGTCCATCCCGGGTAAAAATGACAAATGTCTGCCGAATTGGTAGGAAGTGGGTCCGGTTTGTACTACAGGTACATGATCTAACGCCCGTGATTTTTTGAAAAAATTATTTTTAGACTAGCAATATGTGGTTTCTTCAGAGATCCAATGCAAGTTCTAACGATCCTTGTCCCCTATCTTCATGCACGCCGGTTCGAACATAGTTAGAAATTCAAAAAATTGAAAACGGGCATGAGAAATTCAAAAAAAATCCGAACAATGAAAATCCTTCGCGTGGTGTCATATTATGTGACATAGTTGAAAGGAAAAATACCATACTTGGTATATTGATCATGTCTCGAAAAAACGTTCACAAAATGACCTATCATGTTCGAGGTTTCATGGCTTTCGGTCCATATGACCGATGTTATGTGCTGAATCACGACATAGTTTGTGATGCTATGCCCATATTATGCATGCATGTGGACATTGGTATGGATAACAATGTTGCAGGAGGAAGTTTTCCTTTTCGTCGCACGGAAAAGCCATTTTCCATTTTCCGAGCGCAAAAAACGGGTCGTTTTGTGAAGTAACGACCAAAATGCTGTTTCAGAATGGTACCGTCCCATTTCTCTAAAATACTAGATGAAAGTACAAAGGAAGTCGCCTAGAGGGGGGGTGAATAGGATTTTTAAAATTATTATGGTTTAGGCTCAAGTAAATGCGGAATAAAACTAACGTTCAATTTATTGAGCACAAAACCTAGCCACTAAGTTCACCTAGGTGCACCAACAACCTATGCTAAGCAATACAAGCAACAAGGTGATAGCAAGGTATAAATACTTCAAGCACGATGGCTATCACAATGTAAAGTGCATAAGTAAAGGGTTCGGTTGAGAGATAACCGATGGACGCGGAGACGAAGATTTGTTTCCCGAAGTTCACTTCCAAAGAAGCTACGTCTCCGTTGGAGAGGTGCATGGCGCAATACTCTCCGAACGCCACAAATGGCTCAGCTCGAGGTGTGGTGGCTCGATGCACACCCAACGCCACACAAGGTCTCACCCCGGATGCGGAAGCACGCAACTCACCGATGCCACAAAAGGCTCACCCTATTCTCCCAAGTGCGCACCACAAAAGGCGGGCACTTGCTCCACTATGGGACGCTTGAGGGCGGTCACCGAACCCGTACAAGATTGGGGCAAACTCCACAACTCAATTGGAGGCTCCCAACAACAAAGCCACAAAAGGCCAACAACGCCACAAAAGGCCAACAATGCCACAAAAGGCTACAAGTCCACAAAAGGTCAACAAGACCACAAAAGGTCAACAATCCAACCACACAACCGTCTAGGGTTCCAAGGAACCCAAGAGAAACAAGCTCACAAGCTTGAACTCGCCGAATCTCCGAGGAGAACTCAAACCTATGCACCAAATGCAAGGGCAAGTCCTTCTCCCCCAAATTCCAACAAAGCTACAAAAGCTATTGGGGGAATAAGGGAGGAAGAACACAAGAGTAGAACTCAAACCTATGCACCAAATGCAAGGGCAAGTCCTTCTCCCCCAAATTCCAACAAAGCTATAAAATCTATTGGGGGAATAAGGGAGGAAGAACATAAGAGGAGAACACAAAACTCTCCAAGATCTAGATCCCAATGATTCCTTCACAAAGAAGGGATTTGACTTGGGGGGATTGTAGATCTAGATCTCCTCTCTCAAATCCCTCAAAAAGATGCAAGAATCATAGGAGGGCAAGGGTGTAGGGGTTCGTAGCATGGAAAACAAAAATTTTCTATCGCATACAAACAAACAAGCCAAGATCTATCTACTAGATTGTAGCAACGAGTCGATGGAATAACTCACCCTCGAAGATTCCAAAGTGTTTAACGAGAGCAGATTCTCGTGGGTGATGTAGTCGTACTCTTTCCGATCTCAAGATCGCGTAGACGATCCTTCCGGCGCCGCGTTCCCGCAGCGCTCCCGCAGTCGGTCACACGTTCGGTACTCGACGAAGACCTTCCTCTCCCTTGTTCCAGCAGGCAGCGGAGGTTGTAGCACTCTCCTCGCGATTCCGGCAGCACAACGGCGTGGTACCGGAGGTAGAGGGGAGATCCCGCAGGGCTTCGCCTTAAGCCGGTGCGAGTATGGTGGAGCTTATGAGAGAGGCTATTAGTGGTCTAGTAATTAGACACACCAATTAGAGGGCTCTAAACCAATTAGAAGGCTCTAAACCGAAACAGCTCTAAACCGGGGTCTAGGTCTAGTTTCTAGTTTAGAGGATAGGAACTTGTGTGTATTGGGAGGGGAGCCCTGCCCCTCCCTTTATAGGTGGGAGGGCTGGCTGCGCCATGGGGAGGAGAGTCCCTCCCCAAGTCGGCTTGGTGGGGCGCCGGCCAAGGGAGGAGTCCTCCCCCAATTCGGCCTCCACCAATCCTCCTCTTTTCCCACTTCCCAAAATTGGCAGTTTGACTTTCAAATTAGCCGTTTGACTTTTCCAATTTAGGAATTAAATAAACCCTTTATTTTGGACAGCGAGAACACCTAGTACATGATGCAATCATTCCAACTTGCAATGACACATTCATGTACCCCTTCCCCCCCGGAGTGCCGGACATTCCGGGACCTTCTAGAATGTTCCCGATGAAAACACCGGAACCATTCCCCAACTCCGAAATGGGACTTTCCTTATATGAATCTTATTCTCCGGACCATTCCGGATCACCTCGTGATATCCCGGATCCCATCCGAGACTCCGAACAACATTCGGTCTCTTTCTCATAATACCATAACTACTCAAACAACGTCGAACCCTTAAGTGTGTCTCCCTACGGTTCGTGAATTATGCGGACATGATCGAGACACTTCTCCGAACAATAACCAATAGAGGAATCTGGAAATTCATATGGCTCCCACATATTTCTACGATTACTTTGCGATCGAATGAACCACTTACATACGATACCAATTTCCCTTTGTCTCACGATATGTTACTTATCCGAGGTCATGATCGTCGGTATCTCTGCATACCTAGTTCAACCTCGTTACTGATAAGTACTCTTTTCTCGTTCCCGTGATATGTGATCCCTTGTGACCAAGTCACATGCTTGCAAGCTAATTGGATGACATTTCACCGAGAGGGCCCAGAGAATATCTATCCGTCATGTGGATGGACAAATCCCACTCTTGATCCATGTGTTTCAACCAATACTTTCCGAACACCCAATGCCACTTTTATAGCCACCCTGTTACGGTGTGGTGTTTGATGACATCAAAGCATCCATCCAGTAAAGGCAATATGCATGATCTCATGGTCGAAGGAATTAGGTTACTATGTATCAGAAAGCATATAGCAATTGAACTATTGAAATGGCTTGATCTTTATGCTACGCTTGTCTATAGGAGTATGTCCACCATATCATTCTCCTAACGATATGATCTTGTTGTTGATAACATCTCAATGTTCATGACAAAGAAACCACATCATCAATCAACCAACAAGCTAGTGAAGTATAGAGGCCATACTAGGGACTTCAAATTAAGTTTACAAATCACACAAGTATTAATGGTTTCCTTGTTAATACTATTATAGCATGAATGTAAACATTTATCATAAACACAAAGATATATAATAATAACTACATTTATTATTACCTCTAGGGCATATCTCCAACAGTCTCCCACTTGCACTAGAGTCATCTAATCTAGATTACATGGTAATATACCGAACACCCATGGCAGTTTGGTGTTGGTCATGTTTTGCCCTCGGGAGAGGTTTAGTCAATGGATCCGCCACATTCAGATCTGTGTGTACTTTGCAAATCTTTATATCCCCATCCTGGATATGTTCTCGAATAGCGTGAAAACGCAGCTTGATATGCTTCAGCTTCTTGTGTGACCTTGGTTCTTGCGCATTGGCTATGGCGCCCATGTTATCACAGTAGATAGACATTGGGTCCAGCGCACTAGGAACCACACCCAGCTCTGTAATGAACTCTTTCATCCATATCGCTTCTTGTGAAGCCTCCGAAGCAGCCATGTATTCCGATTCAGTTGAAGATCTCGCCACAACGCTTTGCTTTGCACTCCTCCAGCTAACTGCTGCACCATTCAAAATAAATACGTATCCAGATTGTGATTTAGAATCATCCGGATCGGTGTTCCAACTAGCATCGGTGTAACCATTAACAACGAGCTGTTCATCACCTCCATAAGAAAGAACCATATCCTTAGTTCTTCTCAAGTACTTAAGGATGTTTTTGACCGCTGTCCAATGATCCACTCCTGGATCACTTTGATATCTGCTAGTTAGACTAACAGCATATGCGATGTCGGGTCTAGTACATAGCATGGCATACATTAGAGATCCTATGGCTGAGGCATAGGGAGTCTTACTCATCTTTTCTCTATCTTCTGCCGATGTCGGACTTTGAGTTTTACTCAAGGTCGTATTGGGCAACATGGGCAAGAACCCTTTCTTGCTATCTTCCATTCCAAACCTCTTTAGAACTTTGTCCAAATATGTACTTTGTGACAATGATATTTGGCGTTTCGATCTATCTCTATAAATCTTTATGCCTAATATGTAAGCTGCTTCGCCAAGATCCTTCATTGAAAAACTATTATTCAAATATTCCTTGACACTATTAAGAAGGTCTACATCATTCCCAATCAACAATATGTCATCCACATACAGTATTAAGAATGCTACAGAGCTCCCACTCACTTTCTTGTAAATACAAGCTTCTCCATAAGTTTGTATAAAACCAAAACTTTTGATTACCTTATCAAAACGTTGATTCCAACTTCGGGATGCTTGCTTCAATCCATAGATGGACCGTTGAAGCTTGCATACCTTGTTAGCATCTTTAGGATCGACAAAACCTTTGGGTTGTATCATATACAACTCTTCATCAATGTCTCCATTGAGGAATGCTGTTTTGACATCCATCTGCCATATCTCATAATCATAATATGCAGCGATTGCTAACATAATCCTCACAGACTTTAGCTTCGCTACCGGTGAGAAAGTCTCATCGTAGTCAACTCCTTGAATTTGTCGAAACCCTTTTGCGACAAGTCGAGCTTTATAGACAGTAACATTACCATCAGCATCTGTTTTCTTCTTGAAAATCCATTTGTTCTCGACAGCCTTCCGGCCATCCGGTAAGTCCACCAAAGTCCATACTTGGTTTTCGTACATGGATCCAATCTCGGATTTCATGGCTTCTTGCCATTTATTGGAATCTGGGCTCATCATCGCTTCCTCATATGTCTCGGGGTTATCGGTGTTGACCACCAACATGACATTCATAACGGAATCATACCAATCTGGAGTGGTACGAGTTCTCGTTGACCTCCGAGGCTCTGTAGTAACTTCAACCGAAGTTTCATGATCACCATCATTAGCTTCCTCTCTTATTGGTGCAGGCACCACAGGAACTTCTTCCGGTGCTGCGCTACTCGCAATTTCGAGAGAAGGTTCGACAACCTCGTCGAGTTCTACTTTCCTTCCAGTCACTTCTTTCGAGAGAAATTCCTTCTCTAGAAAGGATCCATTCTTAGCAACGAAGATTTTGCCTTCGGATCTATGATAGAAGGTATACCCAACAGTTTCCTTCGGGTATCCTATGAAGACGCATTTTTCCGCTTTGGGTTCAAGCTTGTCCGGCTGTAACTTCTTTACATAGGCTTCGCATCCCCAAACTTTTAAGGAACGACAATTTAGGTTTCTTCCCAAACCATAATTCATACGGTGTCGTTTCAACGGATTTAGACGGTGCCCTATTTAAAGTGAATGCGGCTGTTTCTAATGCATAACCCCAAAATGATAGTGGCAAATCTGTAAGTGACATCATAGAACGAACCATATCTAAGAGAGTTCGATTACGACGTTCAGACACACCATTACGCTGTGGTGTTCCCGGCGGTGTCAACTGCGAAAGTATTCCACATTTCTTCAAATGCTCGCCAAACTCGTAACTTAGATATTCACCTCCACGATCAGATCGTAGAAATTTAATCTTCTTGTTACGTTGATTCTCTACCTCACTTTGAAACTCCTTAAACTTCTCGAAAGTTTCGGACTTATGTTTCATAAAATAGATATACCCATATCTACTCAAGTCATCCGTGAAGGTAAGAACATAACGATAACCACTGCGCGATGCTACACTCATTGGACCACACACATCGGTATGTATGATTTCCAATAAGTCTGTAGCTCGCTCCATCATACCAGAAAATGGAGTCTTAGTCATTTTACCCATCAGACATGCTTCGCATCTTTCAAGTGATTCAAAATCAAGTGATTCAAGAAGTCCATCGGAATGGAGTTTCTTCATACGCTTCACTCCAATGTGACCAAGACGACAGTGCCACATATAGGTCAAATTATCGCTTGATTTCAAACGTTTAGCCTCAATGTTATTAATATGTGTATTTCTACTATCGAGATTCAATATGAATAGACCATCTATCAAAGGTGCATGTGCATAAAACATATTACTCATATAAATCGAACAACCATTATTCTCGGATTTAAACAAGTAACCGTCTCGCAATAAACAAGATCCCGATATAATGTTCATGCTCAACGCAGGCACCAAATAACAATTATTTAAGTATAAAACTAATCCCGATGGTAGATGAAGAGGTAGCGTGCCGACCGCGATCACATCAACCTTTGATCCGTTTCCTACGCGCATCGTCACCTCGTTCTTCACTAGCTTCCGTTTATTCTGCAGCTCCTGTTTCGAGTTACAAATATGAGCAACCGAACCAGTATCAAATACCCAGGCACTACTACGAGTACTAGTGAGATACACATCAATAACATGTATATCAGATATACCTTTCTTCTTGATGTTGCCGTTCTTCAAATCCGCCAAGTACCTTGGGCAATTCCGCTTCCAGTGACCTTCTCCCTTGCAGTAAAAGCACTCAGTATCAGGCTTGGGTCCAGCCTTGGTCCTCTTCGTCGGCGTGGTAACTTTCTTACCACCCTTCTTGAAGTGTCCCTTCTGCTTAGACTTGCCTTTCTTGAATTTGGTGGTCTTATTGACCATCAACACTTGGTGCTCTTTCTTGATCTCCACTTCTGCAGATTTTAACATAGCAAATAGTTCTGGCAACTCTTTGTTCATGTTCTGCATGTTGTAGTTCATCACAAAGTTCTTGTAACTTGGTGGTAGTGATTGGAGGATGCGGTAAACTCCCAAAGTATTAGGAATCACTATACCCAAACTTTGAAGTTTATTTGCGTGCCCAGACATTTTAAGCACATGCTCACTGACGGAGCTACCCTCTTCCATCTTGCAGTTAAAGAACTTTTCAGAAGCTTCATAACTTTCAATTGCCGCATGAGTCTCAAAGATTAATTTGAGATCCTTGACAATATCATATGGATCTGACTCTTCAAACCTTTTCTGAAGCTCCGATTCTAAACCATACAAGATAGCACACTGAACTATGGAGTACTGATTCTTCCGAGCGAGGTAAACATTCTTTACTTCATCGGAAGCATCAGCTGCAGGTGGGTCACCTAGCGGTGCATCCAGCACATAGGTCAAATTACCAGCTGTGAGGACAATCCTCAAATTGCGGAACCAATCCGCGAAGTTGCTTCCATTGTTTTTCAACTTTTCTTTCTCTAGGAACGCATTAAAATTGATGGTAGGGGCTGCCATTGATCTACAACATATTTGCAATAGTTTAGACTAAGTTTATGACAAATTGAGTTCAAATTAATTAATGAAATTAAACTAGGTGAACTCCCACTCAAAACAACATCCCTCACATTGTTTTAGTGATCACACGAACCAAATCCACTACATCAACACCGATCATCACGAGAGCTGATATAGTTTTAATGGCGAACAATCATCATGTTCATCATATCTACTATATGATTCATGCTTTGCCTTTCGGCGATCCGTGTTCCTGAGGCCATGTCTGTACATGCTAGGCTCGTCAAGATCAAACCTTAGCTTCCGCATAAGCAAATCTGGCTTGCTTACGTTGTAGTCACCCGCGGAATCAAAGACACCCGATCATCACGTGGTGCTTCGAAGCAGCAAGCTTTGGCAACGGTGCATACTAAGGGTGAACACTTTTAGAACTTGAAATTTATGTGCATGAGGGATCATCTTATAATGCTACCGTCGTCTACTAAGCAATACAAGATGCATAAAGGATTAACATCACATGCAATTCATAATATGTGATATGATATGGCCTTTCTTCTTTGTGCTTCCGATCTCCATCTTCAAGCACGAACATGATCTCCATCATCACCGGCATAGCATCAAGGTCAATGACGCTTCTTCATGGTTGTCGTCCGCCAACTTCAACTATTACAACTATTTTGAATAGACACGCAGGCCTTAACAGAAATTAAAGACAACCATATGGCTCCTGCCGGTTGCCAACTTACAATAAGGATCATTGCATACATCAAATATAATCACAATCATGGCCATATCACATCACTGCACACCCCTGCAAAACAAAGTTAGACGCTTCTACTTTCTTTGCATATTTTACGTGGTTTGGGGCTTTCCATAAGTGTCGTTCTAACTTACGAACAAGAACCACAACATTGATACTAGCATTGTTGATCACCCGTTGTAAATTGGATCTTTACTATGCTAGGAGAAACAGGCACCCGCAAAGCCACTTATGCAAAACGAGTTGCATGTCAAGCGTGGAGCAAGTCTCATGAACGATGTCATGTAAGGTTAGCCCGGGCCGCTTCATCCCAACATACCGCAAGATGCAAAGTACACAAAAAGCAATCTACAATAAAAGCATCAACGCCCACAATGACCATTGTGTTCTACTCGTGCAACAGATCTACATATAGACACGGCTCTGATACCACTGTAGGGGTTCGTAGCATGGAAAACAAAAATTTTCTATCGCATACAAACAAACAAGCCAAGATCTATCTACTAGATTGTAGCAACGAGTCGATGGAATAACTCACCCTCGAAGATTCCAAAGTGTTTAACGAGAGCAGATTCTCGTGGGTGATGTAGTCGTACTCTTTCCGATCTCAAGATCGCGTAGACGATCCTTCCGGCGCCGCGTTCCCGCAGCGCTCCCGCAGTCGGTCACACGTTCGGTACTCGACGAAGACCTTCCTCTCCCTTGTTCCAGCAGGCAGCGGAGGTTGTAGCACTCTCCTCGCGATTCCGGCAGCACAACGGCGTGGTACCGGAGGTAGAGGGGAGATCCCGCAGGGCTTCGCCTTAAGCCGGTGCGAGTATGGTGGAGCTTATGAGAGAGGCTATTAGTGGTCTAGTAATTAGACACACCAATTAGAGGGCTCTAAACCAATTAGAAGGCTCTAAACCGAAACAGCTCTAAACCGGGGTCTAGGTCTAGTTTCTAGTTTAGAGGATAGGAACTTGTGTGTATTGGGAGGGGAGCCCTGCCCCTCCCTTTATAGGTGGGAGGGCTGGCTGCGCCATGGGGAGGAGAGTCCCTCCCCAAGTCGGCTTGGTGGGGCGCCGGCCAAGGGAGGAGTCCTCCCCCAATTCGGCCTCCACCAATCCTCCTCTTTTCCCACTTCCCAAAATTGGCAGTTTGACTTTCAAATTAGCCGTTTGACTTTTCCAATTTAGGAATTAAATAAACCCTTTATTTTGGACAGCGAGAACACCTAGTACATGATGCAATCATTCCAACTTGCAATGACACATTCATGTACCCCTTCCCCCCCGGAGTGCCGGACATTCCGGGACCTTCTAGAATGTTCCCGATGAAAACACCGGAACCATTCCCCAACTCCGAAATGGGACTTTCCTTATATGAATCTTATTCTCCGGACCATTCCGGATCACCTCGTGATATCCCGGATCCCATCCGAGACTCCGAACAACATTCGGTCTCTTTCTCATAATACCATAACTACTCAAACAACGTCGAACCCTTAAGTGTGTCTCCCTACGGTTCGTGAATTATGCGGACATGATCGAGACACTTCTCCGAACAATAACCAATAGAGGAATCTGGAAATTCATATGGCTCCCACATATTTCTACGATTACTTTGCGATCGAATGAACCACTTACATACGATACCAATTTCCCTTTGTCTCACGATATGTTACTTATCCGAGGTCATGATCGTCGGTATCTCTGCATACCTAGTTCAACCTCGTTACTGATAAGTACTCTTTTCTCGTTCCCGTGATATGTGATCCCTTGTGACCAAGTCACATGCTTGCAAGCTAATTGGATGACATTTCACCGAGAGGGCCCAGAGAATATCTATCCGTCATGTGGATGGACAAATCCCACTCTTGATCCATGTGTTTCAACCAATACTTTCCGAACACCCAATGCCACTTTTATAGCCACCCTGTTACGGTGTGGTGTTTGATGACATCAAAGCATCCATCCAGTAAAGGCAATATGCATGATCTCATGGTCGAAGGAATTAGGTTACTATGTATCAGAAAGCATATAGCAATTGAACTATTGAAATGGCTTGATCTTTATGCTACGCTTGTCTATAGGAGTATGTCCACCATATCATTCTCCTAACGATATGATCTTGTTGTTGATAACATCTCAATGTTCATGACAAAGAAACCACATCATCAATCAACCAACAAGCTAGTGAAGTATAGAGGCCATACTAGGGACTTCAAATTAAGTTTACAAATCACACAAGTATTAATGGTTTCCTTGTTAATACTATTATAGCATGAATGTAAACATTTATCATAAACACAAAGATATATAATAATAACTACATTTATTATTACCTCTAGGGCATATCTCCAACAAAGGGAGAGGGAAATCTTCTTCAAGGTTGACAATGGAGGAGAGAGAGAAAGCCAAGAACCAATAAGAAAAGCTAGTGCCCACGAAGGGGAAGAGGAGCCCCTTTTAAAGGGCTCCCAGATCTGCCCGTTATGGGCATTCGCGACACCTGGCCGGAACTTCCGGTGGGAGGCCGGAAGTTCCGGTGGCACCCAACCAACGGACAAAAACTGCGGAGCGAGAAACGGAAAAAACGAATCATGGCCGGAACTTCCGGCTCTGGGGCGGAAGTTCCGCCTAGCCTGGCTCCAACGGTCATCAGACCGTTGACGCCCGCTCTAGAAGTGCAACCGGAAGTTCCGGTGAACTTCCGAGCAAGTTTCGACAAAGTTCTGGCAAATAGAACGCTTCAAAACAGAAGGTTACTGAGCGTGAGCGGAAGAAGACCCGGAACTTCCACCAGAACTTTCGGCGGCAAAGATGCCCTAGCGGAACTTCCGGTGGGAAGCCGGAACTTCCGATCAGGGAAATTCCAGAAACCAGAAAACCAGAAACACAATAACTTTTGCATCCGAACTCCAAACGGGATAAACCAATTTTGTTGGAAAGATAACGACGAATAGAATCCAACAAAAAGTCGAAATATTGGGTATCACCTTGGGAGAAAATATCATAAATATATATGTGAAGTATCCCCCAAGGTGTGGAGCCGGAAAACTCGCAAGGTCAAAAACCGCAATAAGATATGCAAGTGAAATCCTTAGATGATGAACTAGAGCTTGTTATGATGATGACCACAAGCTCTAGATCCTCTCATGGACCAGAACCAAATAACAACCAAGAAAGATGATGCTATGAATGCAGAGGTTTGAGCTCTCTCCGAACGATGCAAACGAGACATCCGCTTGAGAGCCCCTCTTGATAGTACGGCTATCTATCCTAAACCCGGTCTCCCAACTAACAACACGAGACCGGCAAAAGAGAAGCCCTATCAACATACCTTTGCCTTGAGCGTCCCACTTGAACTTGATATAGACCGTCTTGTTCTTCTATAGTGGGAACACCTTTCTTGTTTTCTCTTGCTTGCTCTTGCTTGATAAAGACTTGCAAAATGCTCCCCCATATTCCATGGGGAAACCTCTTCTTTGAACTTGTCTTCATCATTCCATGAGCACGAGGATGGCAAGCTTCAAGCATGAGATCTTCTAGAGATGGCGCATCTTGAGCTCGTCCTTCTTCATCCTTACTTGAGGTTGATCCATCTTGATGCAACTCTTTCCACATGCCTTGATCGACCTTCAATCTCCTTCTTTCTTCATGATTCCAATGGGCACAAAGCCCTTGGACATTTCTTCATCTTCCAACCTTGAGACCAACACATGGCCCAAGCGATGCCAATGGACAAACCTACAAGTGAAACTCAATTTATACATTAGTCCATAGAGATTGTCATTAATTACCAAAACCACACATGGGGGCATACATGCCCTTTCACTAGACCACCTTACATGGACTATCTCTCAACCGGGACATCTCAAACCTTTTCTTCCATCCCAGGTAAAAAGGACAAATGTCCACCGAATCGGTAGGAAGTGGGTCATGTTTATACTACAGGTACATGATCTAACACCCGTGATTTTTTGAAAAAATTATTTTTAGACTCGCAATATGTGGTTTCTTCAGAGATCCAATGCAAGTTCTAAATGAGCCATTTTTCTTCCTGCCATTTCTTCCCGACATTTTTCTTCCCACCATTTTTTCCCGTCATTTCTTCCCGCCATTTTTCTTCCCGCCAGTTCTTCCCGCCATTTCTTCCCGCCAGTTTTTCCCACTAGTTCTTCCCTCCAGTTATCTTCCTGCCATTTCTCACTATATATATGTAGGGTTGGCCTCCATTGTCATTGCACATCTCTAGACTCATATCTACAACCTCATCACTCTTCCCCATGGCTTCCACCATAGCACTAACCCCTAGGGAGGCGGATGCGCTTTGTGCCTTGAACTAGCCCTGCCCGCCGGGCTACTGTGTCCCTGTCGGCTGGATGCTGAGCGCCGGAGGCGTGCCGGTTCCTCTTGTCCCTCTAGGTGTGGCGCCGGATGGCCATCACGAACCACTACTACTTCGAGCTCACGCCGGAGCAGCGGAGGAATCCCAGATGGCATCCCGACTATTTCCCGACTTGGGAAGCCTTCTTCGTGGATCGGCGTGAGAGGGCGCTCGCCAGGCACGAGGAGGACGGCCCACCTCCTCCGAACTTCAACGAGGCCGGCCGTCGGCTGTGGTGGCGCGACCGGACTCTCTAGAGCGTCATGGCCTACGACACGGCTGCCGACTCTAACCCCTGACTGCGCTACCCTCAAGTCTATCCCACTCGTACTCAGCCTTCAAGGTTCAACTACGGCGACCCCGACGACGACAGCGACGATGGTCGTGGCAAGTACGACGACTACAATGGCGAGTATTACAGGTGTAGGCAGGAGCATGACTGAATCACTCCAACATTGCAAAACAAGGTCGGCCGATTGTGGCTTAATCTGGCCATGTATCTTAATTTTTAGTTCTTCTATGTAACTTAGTGTTAGTTGCCTTATGTACTTTAATTCCAGTTCTATCCTAACAAAATTTTCTTCCCGCCCATTATTTGTCGTCCTTTTTTTCCCGCCAATTAATATATAAAAAATATAAGTTAATTCAAATTCAAACACTTTTTATGTTTAAAGTTTTTCTAAATTCCAAATTAATATTCAAAAAATATGAGTTAATTCATTTTTAATTTTAAATGGTTACATTAATTACTTTTAAAAATAGAAAATGGTTTTGAATTAGTTATTCAAATCCAAACACTTTTTATGTTTAAAGTTTTTCTAAATTCCAAATTAATATTAAAAAAATATAAGTTAATTCATTTTTAATTTTAAATGGTTCATAGTTTAAATGGTTACATTAATTATATTTAAAAACAGAAAATGGTTTTGAATTATTTATTCAAATTCAAACACTTTTTATGTTTAAAGTTTTTCTAAATTCCAAATTAATATTCAAAAAATATAAGTTAATTCATTTTTAATTTTAAATGGTTACATTAATTATTTTTAAAAATAGAAAATGGTTTTGAATTAGTTATTCAAATCCAAACACTTTTTATGTTTAAAGTTTTTCTAAATTCCAAATTAATATTCAAAAAATATAAGTTAATTCATTTTTAATTTTAAATGGTTCATATTTTAAATGGTTACATTAATTATTTTTAAAAACAGAAAATGGTTTTGAATTAGTTATTAAAATCCAAACACTTTTTATGTTTAAAGTCTTTCTAAATTCCAAATTAATATTCAAAAAATATAAGTTAATTCATTTTTAATTTTAAATGGTTCATAGTTTAAATGGTTACATTAATTATTTTTAAAAACAGAAAATGGTTTTGAATTAGTTATTCAAATTCAAACAATTTTATTTTTAAAGTTTTCTAAATTCCAAAGTAATTATCATTTAAAAAACATTAGAAATTTAAACCCCAAAATAAAAAATAAGGCGGGAACAGAGAGAAAATTCCTGAAATTTTTTGAAAACAGGGTCATACGTCCCGGTTGAAGCCACCAACCGGGACTAAAGACCCCTGCGCGTCCCTTGGGCTGATGAAAAAAAGGTGGAGTATACGTCCCGGTTGGTGGCTCTAACCGGGACGTATGACCCTTTAGTCCCGGTTGGAGCCACCAACCGGAACAAAAGGCCCTTCGTTTATAACTGACGTGCCTCCTCTTCTTCTTCCCCATCTCACTTCTCTGCTTCTCACCGATGCGCGCACAGGAACCGCCCCCGACGCCGGCAGGCTGTCCGAGCTCGCCGCCACCCGCGCGTCTCGTCCGCCACCACCGCTGTCTCCGTCTGTGCGCGTCCCGGCTACTTTTCCCCCTCGCGCGTGACCTCAATCGCCTCGATCGGAAGCTCCGGCCGCCGTCTGTCTCCGTTGATTCCGGCGTCTCCCGAGCTCGCCCGGCCTCGCCACCACCTCTGTCGTGTTCCTGGTGAGCTGCTGATCCTCAGGTTGCCCTCCGTTCTCTCCCTCTCCTCCTGTACTGTTCTCCCCGCGTGTGCCCGACGCCGCCACTGGAGCTCGACGGAGGCGACGCTCCGGTGACCAAGAAGAAGCGACGCCGCCACTATCTTGCTCCCTGCATCACCCTCTCTCTGATGCGCCCATCCGCGCGTCCAGGTGTGCACTCGATCGATGGATCCATGCTCGACCTGTGAGCATCACCGTTGATGACATCAGCATGATGTCATGCTGGTGTCATATTTCCCTTTTATTTTCTTTTAATTATTTCTGTAATTAATAAAATGTATGACATGTGGGCCCCGCCTGTCAGGATTTTAATTTTTTGCTGTAAATGTTTTCTGAAATTAATAAAAGTCTGACATGTGGGCCCAAGTTGTAAATTATTTTAAATATTCCAAAATGATTTAAAATGAATTAAAACTCGAGAAATTCATAACTAATTCATTTTAAATCAGAAAAATACAAATAATATACCAAAATGTTCAGAAAAATGAAACCTATCTAACTAAGCTATAATCATACATTGTTAACAAACTTTATTGGCAAGTTTAATTAGAAGAACCAATTGAACCCCACATGTGATTCCGATGATCCCGCTGTTTTAGGGTTTGCGCATTGTATTATGCCATGTATTGATTGCCGCCTTTCTCTTCGGTATTGGTTCTTCGCGATAGGATCCGAGGCCGATGGTTTCTCCGAATTAGGGTTTCTGATATTGTAAATTCATTTTTATTATTGCGTATGTATATATTAGGGTTTCTCCGAATTAAGGTTTATATCTCTCAACACCGTACCTAACATTCTCCCTTAGCCGCTTTGACTTATCCGTTTTTCCACCTATGCAGAAAATATGGACCCACACGACAGAGACAAAGAAAAGGAAGAGTTGATCCAAGGTGTGATCAGCGGGGAAGAAAATTTAGATGTATCGACGTTTCTGAACCACTCCGGTTAGGGTGATCCTCTTTTTTCCGGAAGAGACGACTTGTTTGAGGTTGAAGGTGATGCCTTCCGCGAGTGAGAAGGCGATGCCTTGTGTAATCGAGAATACGACCGCTCCGGCGAGGTGCATGTAATATAATTAATTCATTAATTAATCATCTGCTATCTATATAGAAATAGTAACGACGATCTTTCTTCTTTTAGCCCTCCGGATCAAAGAAATCTACTGAAAAGAGCGGACGAGGCCGAACCAAAAAGTTGGAAGACCCATGAGAGGTTCAGGATCGAAGATATCGGTGAAGACGGCAAACCGATTGCTCCCGAAGTTGTCGCAAACAAATTTGTGGCACAATGCGGAGTAATCAGAGACTTCATCCTGATCACCTTTCGAAATTGGAATAGGCCTGCTGATGCGGAAGAAGAGGGAACGTCTTTATTTCTCCCTACCGTGGCCAAAGATTTACTATGGAAGAGGCTCATGGTTAATTTCAAACTACCGAAGATAGAGCTGGATCCAAATGCGGAGGATCCAGTTGAGGACGCCTTAGAACATGCGCGAGACATGGAGGCTAAGGTCAGGGAGTGGGCTATGAAGAAGATGGTCCAGTGTTTCACCAACTGGAAGAAAAGATTGCACCTTGACTATGTCATGAAAGAGAAGACTCCGGATTTCGAGAAGATTCAGTTTCAGGAGATAAAACCATTTTGGGCTGAGTTTGTGGATTACAAGACATCAGAAAAAGCTAAGAAAATGTCTGAGCTGAATGCTGATAACAAGAAGTATCACCATACTATGGGGCAAGGTGGCTACATGGCTGGCATTCCTAAGTGGAAGAAACTTGAGGATGAACTGCGTGCTAAAAAGAGCATCCTAGATACAGACGATTGGATCGAACGTGCAAGGAATTGGTTTTACGGGCATGGGGGCACGTTGGACTCGGAAGGGAAGTGTATATATAACATACGACATAAATAAGACCCCTTGCCAATCGAGAAGATGAGAAAAGCAGTAAAGGCTATTAAAGATGGGGACTTCATTCCCGATAGAGAGAATGATGATCTCACACTCGCCCTTGGAAATAAGGAACATGATGGACGAACACGAGGCACAAGCGGCTCCCAACCATGGAGGACTGGGTTTCCCGAAGAGAGGAAGAAATATCATGATAGAAGCCGTCAGAGGAGAAAGGACAAGGCGGAAGTTGAAGCAGATATTCAGAAAGAGCGAATGCGTATAATTGAAGAACGAATAAAGCAACAACAAGATGAAATTAACGCACTTAAAGAGCAAAGTACTACCGGCCCATCTCAGCAGCACATGGTGGTAAAACCTGCATTCGATGCTACCGGCCTATCGAATAATCGAAAAAGCAGTGTGGCTTCCACCGAGGTCCCGGGTGATGACAATGACGATGACGATGGTGCATCGACGATGGCTCCTATTGGCTACCCAGTGGATGATATCACACAGATGACACACTGCGAGCTACATGTCAAAGTTGTGAACATATCAACGAAGGTGGCGGTCGGATATGCCTTACCAATTGGACCCACACCAACTTACCACTGTCGTCCGGTTCCACAGGGATACGCTGTTGTCGGGGTGGATGAAATCATGCCCACCTTTGAAGTTTTGAAGCTTGACTACCCTGCAGGTGAAGGGGATGTGACTGAACTGGGAGACACAACAAACGTCACCATTCTATGGCCAAAGGAATGTATCGTGCTTCGAAATCACACGCCAAGGCCATCTTTGCCGCCGCCTCACCCGTCTCCTGCGAGATCGTCGCCGCCGCGGCAGCCGTCTTCGTTGCCTCACCCAGCTCCGTCGCCTCACCCGTCTCCGTCGCGTCACCAATCTCCGGCGCAGCCATCGCCGCGGCAGCCATCGCCGGTGCCTCAGGATAAAAAGCGTAAGCGTACCACCGCTACTCTGCGTCGTGGTAAGCGATCGCCGAAACGTAAACAAGATCCTCTTCCAAAAGTACCAAAGGTTCCTCCCAAGAGAGCTTATGACTGTACGGAAGAGGAGACTACGGCTATTGTTGATGCGGAAACGACAGCGTTTTTCGCTAAGTTAAGGCGGCCGAAAGAGCCAGAGTTCCCCGACACCAAAGAAGAAAAAGCCAGAGTGTTCAAAATGCTAAAGACTCTTCATCACCCCAGCCAAAGCTGTCATCAGACTATGAGAGTTCTATTCTCAAGTCACATGCGGCACAACAAGCCTCGAAGAGCAGTACTGATGCAAGCGAGAAATCTGTTGCCCAGCTCGAAGAACAAGCAAAACAGTCTTGCGCCCCTCTCAAGGTGATTTCCCATATCAATGTGGGGTCGAGCAAATATGCGGCCGAAGAGCAGTATGATCCAGATGTAGTTGCACAATACGGAGAAGCTGCCGCTGCTCAAGGTATGAGTATTGCCTTGTACTTATCCCAGTTAGAGTACTTCCCCGTGTGTGAAGTAGCATACAAATACCAGTACGGCAAACCTCTCGTCAAACCTGAGAAGGTAAATAATCTTCCAACAAAAATGCGAAGATTGCATAACTGTTACATGCATTCCACAAAGGCCGGGGCTAACTGGATAGTGCTGAGGGTTACAAAAAAGCATTATGGGAAAGAAATAGATGACATGATATCCATTGAATTTGATGAACTATTTCAATTATTCAATCAAGACGCATTGGACAAATTGATCATCAGTGCCTATTATCTGTAAGTTCTAATTCTGTAATTAATTTAGTCTCTAGCTATCTCACCTCGTTTATTGCATGTATGTAATCATACTATAATATACAAAATGAAGATTCTCGAATGCAGAAGAGGACAAATCTATGACATTGGGTTCATTGACCCATATTGGGTTCATCAAGCTAATCTCAAAACAAACCCCCAGGATATGGAGGATAATATCGTACACGCGTTAAGGTTTCAAGAAACCAGAAGTGAAATACTATTTCCTTACAACTTCGAGTGAGTGTTATTGTCTTGTATACACTTTCTATTTCGCTTACTCGATATTAAGTATATAATTGATTAGTTATGCATGCGCAGCTTTCACTATATTCTATTAATCATTCAACTTGACAAAGGGCGTGTACTAGTCATGAACTCGAAACATAAACCCCTTGAGTGTGGAAGGACATGCATATGCTTCTACAGCCGTAATTCTAATCATTACGACACTATATCGGCAACGTTCGTGAATTTTATGATATCAAGTAATTAATAACTTTTTTTATTCGTTTTCTTCGCCGGGCAGCGCTTGGAAACGGTTCACCAACAAGGCTAGGGGTGTTTGGAAAGAGAAGCTTATATTTCAACCACTAGATGTAAGCGCCACTAGCTATATCCGAGCATCTCTTTGATTCTAGTTTTGATACCGTTATTATCATGCTTGATTATTATTTTTGATTGAACTCTGTTCTCATAAAGTGCCTGGCGCATGGACCAGGGAACAATTTATGTGGATACTATGTTTGCGAGTTCATCCGTCAGACCTGCTGTGAGAAGGGCATAAATTTAGAGCAACTCCACGTACGTAAACAATTTCTATAGTTTTTAATTACCATCAAATTGTGTTTAGTTTCATTCATATATAGGTTGACTTCTTTTTAAAATTAGATCGAACGTCTACGGAACGGTCTTCTGCCAAAGGATCGCGTACGAGCAATTCAGGAGGAATTGGCGGGATTCTTGGATGCAGAAGTCCTAAACCTAAAAAGGAAATACTATTCGGGTGTGTATAAACAATAGAGATTGTATACAAAGCTTATTTTGTATGTAGTGCATGAACTCGATCCGTGTATCGAATGTAATATGTTCGACACTTGGATCTATATTGTCATGATTATCTTGTGTAATATAATGGTTCCTTTATTGATGAGTGCAAAACACTAAATAAATAATAAAACAATATAAATGAATTCTCTGCCGCGGCACAAAAACTAGCCAAAATGCTGCCGCGGCAACAAAAGTTGCCAAAATGAATTCTCTGCCGCGCCAGAGAAATGTGTCAAATCTCTACCACGACAGAGGGTTATTTGTCTCGGTTCGTGTTACAAGCCGGGACGGTTGCTCCTCCCCCTCGCCCTTTGCCGCGGCCACGTGTACGCCCTTTTGTCCCGATTGGTGAGGCAACCATGACTAAAGGTTGGGACTTTTGTCCCAATTGTCTGGTCCGGGTTGGGGAACCGAGACTAAAGCCCACTAGTGGATCTTGGATGATTGCTTATTTTGGTGCATGCAATTGTAGTATCTTGGTTCTTTGGATGGGCCCATGCATGCTTGTTGCTCGGGTACATATATATCTAATACAACAAATTAACGCCGTACACGCGAAGATGGATCTATTGACCAACCAACCAACAAACTTCTAGATAGCTAGCATGGATTGAACACGCGTGCTGTTTAATTCCGTGCATGCATGTCCCAGTTGTCCCTGTACTGTACATTTCTGTGACGTGACACTGCCAGCCTAGTGAGTCTTCATTTTTATACTATAGTACCCATGGAAAATTATTCATGACTTGTGTTATACTCCTACCATGTCATGTCCTTTACCACTTGATCACCTCCCACACATCCGTCGACCTCCATGTCCAGCTAAGAATTATATATCGCTAGTCAGCTCCATCGTGTAGTCCCTGCTCTCCACCCGATCACTTTATCTGTAGCCCAACAACATGTATGCTATTGTCCGCCGTCTCCTTCACCATATGGCCTTCACGTGTGACTAGTTAGGTCCCTGTACATAGAATTGAGTAGATATGTCACGCTCCTGTACGACACTTTCCTAGATGAAGGCAAGGGAGACGGCGTCGTCCCGACCTTGCCCCAGCTTTCGGTCTGCTATTGGTGTCCGGCCTGGTAAGCAGACCGGTCATCTAGCTAGTCTAGGGGGCCTTTTCCTAGAGACAACGGAATTCATGTCATCTACTCCTTCTGTCCTAAAATACTCTGCATTCTGGGTTTAGTCAAGGTCAAACTTTGTAAAGTTTGATCAAACATATTGAAAAATTTATGTATACCTATAATACAACATAAATACCATTAGAATCGTCTTAAAATATATACATTTGGTACTATAGATGTTTATAGTTTTTTCTATATATTTTATCAAACTTTATAAAGTTTGACTTTGACTAAACCCAGAATGCAGGATATTTTAGGACAGAGGGAGTAGTATCAGAAATCAAATTCAACATCGCGTATTGTAGATGTTAAATGTTTGCACACTACATGTGATCAAAGTATTGCAACGATTGACTTTGACTAAATCTATTCCAATGTGTGGAGTAACATGGAACGGAGAGGGTAGATTTTATACACGAGAGAATGACATGGTAGCACAGTCCAAAGTGCAAGATGGATGGACACGAGATAGCAGAAGCTAATCAGTCAAGTCAAGCTCTGAGATAGCAAAACCCATCCATAATGAGTCTGCACAGCTATAGACCATATGCTCCCGACATTATTATCCTATCCATATTCAAGCATCGCAAATGTCATTCCCAATAGACACTATACCACCGGAGTACATGTAAGATTAGAAATGATACAACTCAGCCCACGCGCACTAACTTCTTGTAAACACATGGTTCTTAGTTCTATTCGTTCGATCACAAAGTCGAATCCTTTGCCTACCTTGTTAGAAAAAAAAGGAGTTTTTTAATTCTGATCTGATATGCTTGCTTCATACTTGTACAACTTGAGAATCATACTAGGGTTCTTTAATTTGGATGAAACCATTTCGTTTAGAGAAAAACTGGGAATTAAGCAAGTGATGATGGAGATAAGATTGAGAGGCACGTTGACGGGACTCACCTAGGGCTGAACGTTTGCTTATCTGCACAAACATAGAAGTGAATAGATGAGACGTAATGGAGCGTGCGTGGCACCATGGTCGTCCATATATATATATACACATGCACGCACGCACGCACGCACGCACGCGTACTGGAGCTGATGTTGGTACGTAGGAAGAATGCCGATATACCGTACGAGTGGACACGTGAAGTTCACGTTCATGGCGATGACGCGAGGTGGACGTACGGACAGACGTGTAGGGGACCGGCCGGTGCATCGTCGGCGAGGACTTGGCGGCCGCTGATCCACGCAGCCATGCATGCCACGGCAAATATAACGATGCAGGTACTATGTACGGAAGGTGATGGATAAGGGCATCCACTATGTTGGCAATAAGGCTATCCATAAGTAAAAAGTAGTCAATAAGGAGTTCCACATACATAGTGGAGGCTATCAATAAGCTATTCATAAGCTCAAAACCTTAAGGGTGACCTTCAAGCTTGTGGGTTGTCCATAAGCAATAGAATATTATTTTAGCTTCTCCCCTATCTCTTGCATGTGTACAACTTTATCTAACACGTGGGGCCAGCTTATAGACAAGTTCAACTAGATACAATGTGATGTAATCAATAAGCTTGTGGTGTGGTATGTGGGTCCCAGCTTATGGACAAGTTCTTCCACATACATAGGTGATGTCCTAATGAAGGTCTCCTGACCGGGAAATAATTACGTAGGCAGTGGCGGATCTAGATTTTTATCAAAGAAGGGTATGCCACACTAAAATTTTGACATCATCAAGATTTCGAGATAAATGTAGACATTTTGTATGTAGACACGTGGCATGCGTGACACAGTTTAGATCTAAAAATAAATTTCTCTCTCTATAGGATATGGCTCAATTGCTAGAGTTGGTCCACGAAGGTAAATTTGTAGACCAGGTCTCATAGAATTATTTTTCGGACCACATGATCAGCTAGCTGTCCTGGTCAGTTTTTGGCTAGGCTTGCTTGTCTTCCATAATTATTTTGACCGGACAAAGCTATAAGACAACCACACGCAAAGACAAATAAATACCCCATTCTTTTTAAAATGTAAGATATTTTAGTCTTTTTCTAGAGAGCATGTATCTAGATGCCTTTTTATTTTATATGTTCGGAGCAAACTGAGTGAATCTTTAATTTACTAAAAGGATCTAGATACATCTGTTTCATAAAAAGCTTAAACATGTTTGATTACTTCAAGAACATAGTCAAATTTGTTACATTGATACAAGATGTCACGCCCCCGCGCTATATCTAGGTCGGTCATGTTCACGAAGGTGTTACCGTTGCCACCTCGTTATCCACGACCACCACGGCACCACCGTCAGAATGCATCTAGCCAACCACGCCACGATCGTCGTCGGCACCAGAGCCAGTCAAAACACCACCACTACTGACGCTGGATTAGGGTCTCCAAGGAAATAATGGAGATGTCGCCATTGCCCGGTTTTGGATCCCGACGCATCTTCTTTCTCAAGACAAAAATGGTATTGTAACATATACTATGAATAGAGGAGCAGATCTTGGATGATTGGTTCATTTTAGTCAATGTAGCTAGCTAGATCCATCAACCTCTAGCTAGCTAGATCCGGCTAATTGAGAAATAATAAGCAAGTGATAGTGGAGATAAGATTGAGCGAGAGGCACGCGTTGATATGCGGTTCATGTACGTACGGCTGAACGTTCGCTTACCTGCGCAAACAGAGACGTGAATAGACGAGAGGTAATATAATGTAGAGTACGTGGAAGTCGTCCATATATAACTAGCTTAATTTGCACAGTCAACAGAGACAGATATACTGGTGGTGCTGTTGGTACGTACCTGCAAGGAATGAGAGACATTGTGATGGCACGTGAAGTTCACGTTGATGATGGCGCCGATATGATCGACGGCGAGGTGGACGTCGTGTAGGGGACCGGACTGGCCAGCCGGTGTATCGATCTCTGGGGACTTGGCGGCCGCTGAGCCACGCAGCCATGCATGAACGCCATGGATTTTGGATCCTGCACAGGTGGAGCGAAACATTTTCTTTCTCAACACCAAGCCGGTAACATATGAATAAAGGAGCAGATCTTGGATGATTGCTTATTTTGGTGCGTGCAATTGCCAGCTACTCGGCTGGGTCATGTTCGACTACATGTATCAAGTACGACAAATTAACGTAGTACGATTGCAACGCCGGTATTCTCCCCCACCTCTTCCTGCTACAGTTCCACAAAAGAGCTCGAAGGGCCCGGAGCCAAACGGAAGCCTCTCTCGCCGGCAATGCAGGTGAGAGATGGCAGAGGGGTGGCGCCGGCGACAGTAGATTAGGTAGGTTTAGTGGCTATATGCCAGTTGTCTGGAGTAGGGCGCCGGTGCTTTTTGGCCGGGACTGGCGCATCTGGAAGGTGGCTCACGGCGGCGTCATGCTCGGATGGACGTAGGAGACGGCGAGCTTGGCCATGTTCTGGATCTCCGTAATAAATGCCATGGTGTGTCTCTCCTCTCTGATATGCTACTTCATTCTTCTCATCTCCCTCGTTCTGTCCGGCCGTGGTGGCGAGGGGAAGGGATTGGGAAGAGAAAGCGATTCGGGCTGCAGGGAGGATCGGAGACCCCTGTCTCAGTGCGGAGGTGCGGCGTCGAGCAGTTGCTGGTAGAGGTGCATCGGTGAGGACTTGGCGGCCGCGCACTGATCCACGCAGCCATGCATGCCACGACAAATATAACGATGCAGGTACTATGTACGGAAGGTGATGGCTAATGGAAGGTCTCCGGATCATCGGAAAATAATTCTTCCCAATGCTATCCTTATGCTGCACTATGTACGGAAGGTGATGACAACCCCATCTTCACCATACCTTGGTTTGGCCACAGCCGTGAGAAACATCACCTTCCCAATGCTATCCTTATGCTGCACGACACGCAAGGGTTCAGCTTCTTCTTTGTGTAGATAGTAGGTGTTCTTCTTGCATGCCATGTTGAACCATTTCTCGTCGATATGGACCATGTTGTCCATTTTCTTGAAGATAGGCAAGGGGGATGTCAATCGGTTCTTGTCGAGCATAGAGATGTAGAATTTCAATCTCTCAAGCTTGTTAGCTGGCTTTAGAAAAGGCTTCAAGCTGCTAGTGTGGCGCCTCATCTCACCCCACTTGAACCTCGAGTGTAAGGTTGAGCAGCATACACCCAATGACCTTGCTAGACCTCGAAGCGTCCTCCTTCTGTTCAACTAGATTGTCATTATCCTCTACAAGCCCAGATCTTTTCTTTTTCGACCACTTCTACCTTTTTTTGTTTGAAATGTCAACTTCTTTAACTTCTTTACCTTCCGCAAGCTGTTTTTGTGCGTCTTCCCATATTCTTTCAACGGTTCGTAGACTTGTATCCAACAGGCTTGCAACGAGTACCTTGTCCTCTGTTTGAATCGCGCCATCTCTGCTCTTGATTAGTATCAAAGAAAAATAAGCACCAAATCTTTGCTCATCTATCAGGTTTACTGCAGTTCTTATTGAATGATCGGCACCTGCAAAAAGGAGAAAAGAAAATTTAGGAACATCCTTGTCGTTGTAAATTAAAATTGCAGTAAATGAAAGTTGTGAAGATCCTTAATGTTTGTTCCTGTATAATTATCCGTTTTGTGAAGATTGCTTCATCCACCTGATTGCCTCATGCAAGTAGTAGTAGATCATTCAAGTAGTTATTACCTGCCTCTTCCTCATGCATAGCTTCTTGATGAATTGCTTCCTCCTCATGCATAGCTTCTTGATGAATTGCTTCCTCCTCTTGCATAGCTTGATGATTTTCCTCCTCGTGCATAGCTTCTTGATGAATTGCTTCCTCATGCATAGCTTCTTGATGATTTTCCTCCTCATGCATAGCTTCTTGATGATTTTCATATGGTTGTTGTCCTGAATAAATGCTTCAAATGACTAACTAAAATAGTGGAGGTTCTTGTTTATGTTAAGAGAACTTTGTAGTATTGCTAGTAAGTTAATGTGGAATCTGGAGTATTAGTAACAGTAGGGGTATTATGAAAGTTATTTTGGAACTTTTGGTACTTTTACTAAACCGTAGCTAGCTACTATTGTCATTTTCAGTGTCTGAGGAACAACAAGAATAAAAACAATTTGTTCAAGTTTTTCCATAATTGTACCTGCATTTTGATCAACTTCTGGTACTTCTTGTATGATGATGTCTTTGTCTTGTTCTTCAGGAGTACCTTCTTGTTGAGCTGGAGTATAATTTAGCTCCCCGAGTACCATGCCGTTGATATGCTGATGATGGTTTCTGGCTAGTTGCACTACTGATGATGGGAGCCGGCGAAGGTTACTTCTAATTGTCTGATGGGAGCTGTAGAGGCTAGTGGTCTTCTGATGGGAGCTGCAGAGGCCAGTGGTCTCCGGGGCCAGTTGCACTACTGATGATGGGAGCCGGTGAAGTTTACTTCTGCTTGTCCGATGGGTGCTGCAGAGGCTGGTGGTCTCCGGGGCGCCGTCGGAGGACTGGGACACGAGTGGCGCCAGCGGAGAGCGCACCGGACCAGCCCGACGTGGAGAGAGCGCTGGTAGAGCACGCACCTGACCAACTCGACGCGGAGAAGCTGAGCTCGACATGGAGAGGCTGCCGGTAGAGCGTGCACCTTACCAGCCCGACGAGGAGAGGGTGTCGGCAGAGAGCGCACCTTACCAGCCCGACGAGGAGAGGGCGCCGGCAGAGCGCGCACCTTATTAGCAACCCAGTGTGGAGAAGTTGCCGGCAGAGCACACACCTGACCAACCTGACGAGGAGAGGGCGCCGACATAGTGCGCACCTGACCGGCCCGACGGCGGGAGGGCGCCGGCAGAGCCTCACGCACAGAGGCTGACATGGCTTCAACACGGAGATGGATGTGCTCGCGTTCTTTCAGGAGCTGACGGGGATGCTGCCGGTGCCGGTGATGGCTCTGCATGCGTGCGTGCTTGCATGGAGATGGCTGTGGGTGTGTGCTTGCTAGAGATGGCGGAGGCGATGGCTGTGGGTGCGTGCTTGCTGGAGCTACTGGGTATGCTGTAGGTGATAGCTGTGCGCGTGCTTGCAGGGAGCCGGAGATGGCGGTGCTGACCATGAGGCAAAGATCGATCGGAACTCCTGGACCTGGGATGTGATCGATTGGAGCTGCCGGACCAGGGATCAATCGGGAGCTGCCGGATCTAGAGATTGACGGATCAGTTCAAATTTGAATTGTGGAGTGTGTTGTGTTTCTTCTAATTCTGTGGGTTTTTATGTAAAATTGACTTAGTTAAAACATATTCTCCTCTGTGACAGTTATTTCTGAACGAAAGGAGTATAATATAAGTGATATTTATTATGAATCGGAGGTAGTAACTACGTTGAACTAAATCATGGACACTTAATTATGGAAAGCGGAGGTAGTATCATTTTCCATAGTACAGCTGAACTGATCCGCACGAACAGAAACATGAATCTATGAGACGTAACGTAGCCTACGTGGAACCGCGGTCGTCCATATATATAGCTTATTGATTGGCACAGCACAACCAAAGAGACATATACACATACTGTTGCTGATGTTAGTGCCTGCGAAGGAGGAGAGACAAATTAGTGGTTGATCCCGTACGTACGAGTGAGCACGTGAAGTTCACGCGCGCGCGCGAGAATGCTGCATGTGTCACCCTCAGTCCTCTCGCTTAGTAGTTGGGTTGCGGAAGGTGATGGCTAGTTTACGTACGCTCCCCCCCCCCCCCCCCCCCCATGTGATCAGCTCGATGCTCTACGGTTAATTAGTGTCAATCTTGCTTGTCTTGCATAATTATTTTGACCCGACAAAGCTACAAGGCAGACACACGCAAAGATAATTATCTCTATGGCCAGCAGAGAACGATCACCAGATAGGGAACATATGGATATAATCCGATATATAGTACATCAACCTTACCATTACACTGCACACACACCCACACACATCCATCCATCCATCTAGTTGCACGTAATGTGCGCTTGGTTCACGCTTACGTGCAACTTTTTTTTTTAATTTGGCGAAGCAACGAATCATCACCATCGCTTCTCAACAAGCCGGTGACTTCGACTTCACGCCGCTAGCAAACGAGATCCCACAACAGTCGTCCCAAGTACACATCGTCCAAGTCAATGTAGACATGGAATACACTTAAATTTGTCAAATTAGTGCAAGATGTACCCCGCTCAAATGGACCTCCCACGCTCTAATTTATTTCTAAGTTGGCCCCTCTAATTCATTTGTAAGTTGGCCCCTGCAAAAAGAGACAAAGGCAAACCACATATCTTTGCCAAGCGCCGCCGCAAGCCATCACCGCCACCAGGCGGCAAGGGACACAATAAAAGGTGGACGCACCGTACCTGCCGACATGGAACACATCGTTGATGAACAGAGTGGGATGAAAAGCCCCTGCGGCTAGGGTTCTGGTGCCGCCTGAGCCGCCAAGGTGTGGGAGGGACGTGGGGGTGGGTGGGTGTGGGTGTGTGGGTGTGTGTGTGGCAGGGGGGAGGCTTCAGGAGGAATTTTGTTTATGGGCTTCGTAGAAAAATACACATTTTCTGATGACAAAAATGGTAGGAGACGAATAATGGAGATCTTGGATGATTGCCTATTTTGGTGCATGCAATTGTTAGCTAGCTTGCTGGTTCCTTGGCTGGGTCCATGCATGCATGCTCGGGTACATATATCTAATACGACAAATTAACGCCGTACACGCGCAGATGGATCTATTGACCAAACAACCAACTTGCAGATAGCTAGTAGCCTGGATTGAACACGCGCGCTGTTTGATTTCGTGCATGCATGATGTCCCTGCCCGTTTCTGTGACGTGACACTGCCAGCCTGGTAAATGTTCATTGTTACACTACCCCCTTGTCCCGGATCTACTAATTATTATTTATAATTATTATTATTATAATTAACTTGTTTATAATTATTATTTATAATTAACTTGTTTTATACTCCTACCATGTCCAGCACCTCATACACATCCATCATGTCCAGCACCTCATACACATCCATCATGTCCAGCTATGATCCAATATATCGCTAGAGAGCTCCATCGTGCAGTCCCTCTCCACCCAATCACTTTATGTGTAGCCCAACAACAACATCGCGAGGCTACTGCTGGCCGTCTCCTTCACCATATGGCCTTCACGTGTGATTAATTATATCCCTGTACATAGAATTGAGTAGATATGCCACGCTCCTAAATGACACTTTTTCCTAGGTGAAGGCAATGGATACGGCGTCGTTGCCCCGACATTCGGTCTACTGTTGGTGTCCGGTCTGTCATCTAGGGCCCCTTTTTCTAGGGACAACAACCTAGGTTATTGGATCCGCCTTTTCTATCAGAATTCAAATTCAACATCAGGATACCGATCGAATTCCTGCATTGTAGATATTAAATCTTTACACATTTTATGTGATTAAAGTATTGCAACGATTGAATTTGACTAAATCTAATTTGTGGAGTAACATGAAAATGAGAGGGTAGCTTTAATACATAGAGAATTTTGACTGATAGCCCCTCTCACTCGTCACACGCGTCTGTCTTCTTAGATGTTTGTACATGTTTACCGATAGTACAATCTAGAGTGCAGGATGGGTGTGAACACATGGTTCTTCGTTCGCATAATGAAGTCGAATCATTTAACACTACAGGAATGGGAAGCTACGCCGACGGCCGGTCGCTAGCCGACGACCAAACATCGGGGCCGTTGGCGTAGCCGTCGTCTAGGCCAGCCCCGCCAAGCAGCCGTTAGCGTAGAATTGCCCTCGGCATATCCTATGCTACGCCGACGGCTGGCCTCGGCATAGCTATTTTTTATTTTATCTCATTAAACTTTAAAAAATCATAACTAAATCATTCTAATTCGGAAAAATACAAATAATATATCAAAATTTGCAGAAAAATACGGCCTATCTATCTACACTCAAATATTACACATTTGTAAATAAAAATTAAGTAAAACATAAAACATTATATATAGTTTAAAACAGGCATAAAAAATTCAAAAATGATCGAAACAATGCGAGACCTTCGCGTGGTGTTATATTATGTGACATAGTTAGAAGGAAATATCTCAAACTTGGTATATTGATTATGTCTCAAAGAAACCTTCACAAAATGACATATCTCATTCGAGGTTTCTTGGCTTTCGGGTCAAATGACCAATGTTATGGCTAGAATCAAGGCATAGTTTGTGACAATGTGCTCATATTGTGCATACATGTGCATCATAGGATGGCGAACAATGTTGCAGGAGGAAGCTTTCCTTTTTGTCGTACCAAAAAGCCATTTTCTATTTTTTGAGCATAAAAAACGGACGGTTTTGTGAAGCAATCACCAAATGGCCAATTCAAAATGCTACCACCATATTTAAAAAATAATAGACCACCTTATATGGACAATGTCCCAACAGGGGGATCCGAAACCTTTCCGTCCACCTTTGGTGAAAAAGACAAATTCCTGCCGAATCGGCAGGAAGTGGGTCAGATATGAAGTACAGGTACATGATCCGATGCTCATGTTTTTTTACAAATATCATTTTTAGGTTCACAATATGCTATTTTATCAAAGATCCAATGCAAGTTTAGCGAGGCTCGGCCCCGAGCTAAGAATCTTCATGCCTGCCGTTTGACAAAGTTTGACGATGGTTTAAAACGGGCATAAAAAATTCAAAAACGATCGAAACAATGCGAAACCTTCGCGTGGTGTCATATTATGCGACATAGTTATGAGTAAAAATATCAAACTTGATATATTGATTATGTCTTAAAAAAACCTTCACAAAATGACCTATCTCATTCGAGGTTTCTTGGCTTTCGGGTCAAATGACCAATGTTATGGCTAGAATCAAGACATAGTTTGTGATAATGTGCCCATATTGTGCATACACATGCATCATGGGATGGCGAACAATGTTGCAGGAGGAAGTTTTCCTTTTCGTCGCACCAAAAAGCCATTTCCCATTTTCCGAGCACAAAAAACGGACGGTTTTATGAATTAACCACCAAATGGCTAATTCAAAATGCTACCACCACATTTTCCAAAAAATACTATACCACCTTATTTGGACAATGTCCCAACAGGGGGATCCGAAACCTTTCCGTCCACCTCTGGTGAAAAAGACAAATTCCTGCCGAATCGGTAGGAAGTGGATCAGATATGAACTACAGGTACATGATCCGATGCTCATGTTTTTTTTACAAAAATCATTTTTAGGTTCACAATATGCTATTTTATCAAAGATCCAATGCAAGTTTTCCTTTTCATCGCACCAAAAAGCCATTTTTCATTATTCGAGCGCAAAAAGGGAATTTTCTAAAGCAACCACCAAATAGATAATTCAAAAACGGAGGGTTTGTAATTAGTTGATATGGATATCATATTTGGATTCCTCTTATTTTTCTGATCAATTTAGACATATTCTTTGTTAAATTCTGATTTACAGATTTAAAGATATTAATTATTCCATATTAAATAGAAAAATACAAAAAAGTAAAATTATTATATTTTTATTTGAATTCAATAATATTTTTACTTATTTATTAATGTTTACTTAAATAATTGTTTACAAACATGTGACATGTTGATATAAGAGTTAATAGGATTGATATCATAGTATTGACATCAATGTATGAATTACTTTGCGGAAGCAGATTCTGAAGGAACAAGGAAGTTAAGCGTGCTGGAGCTGGAGTAGTATTAGGATGGGTGACCTGCCGGGAAGTTTGACCAAGACTGCAATTTAATTAAATATTAAATGTAATTAGTGTTAAAAATGTTCAAAGTGAGATATTATTGAGTCAAACAATTCAAAGATTCAAAAATTGAGAAAAAAAAAATTTTAATTTTTTTTTTTGCAACTTGTCGACAAGCTATGCCGACGGCCTAGCATACGCCGACGGCCTCTATGTGCTCCGCCGAGGGAGTCCTTTGCCGAGTAGGCTACGCCGAGGACAGCCGTCGGCGTACCATACGCCGAGGGCATTTTAGCCTACGCCGACGGCTTTTTGCCCTCGGCGTAGCGCGCGTGTCCTGTAGTGTAAGTAGCTCATTCAAAAATGAGTTTTTGAACTCTGATCTGGTTGCTTCAGACTTGTACAACTTGCGAATCATACTACTAGGGTTCTTTAATTTGGAGGACACCATTTTGTTTAGATTTTTTTTGGAATTAAACAAGTGAGGATAAGACTGAGAGGCACGTTGATGCGTTTCACGTACGGCTGAACTGTCGCTTACCTGCACAAACAGAGGCGTGAATAGACGAGAGGTAATGTATCGTACGTGGAACCATGGTCGTCCATATACAGCTTAATTAATTTGCACAGTCAAAAGAGATACTAGATATACTGGTGCTGATGATGGATCGGGCGTGCACGTGAAGTTCACGTTGATGATGGCGCCGATATGATCGACGGCGAGGTGGACGTCGTGTAGGGGACCGGCCAGCCAACCGGTGTATCGATCTCTGGGGACTTGGCGGCCGCTGAGCCACGCAGCCATGCATGCATGCACGCCACGACAAATACTATAGCGACGATGCAAGTACTACGTACGGAAGGCGATGGCCCGGTACTGAGCATAGCAGCTATCGGGCCTGCGTGTCTTCCATAATAGTTTTGACCGGACAAAGCAAATGCAGCCACACGCTAAGATAGATAAAGATCAAATTGTTTTATTACTTAAAAAACATACTGGTTCATTTTTTTACAATCGTACACACCATGTACCCCCGATGTATCTAGGTCTGTCATGTCCATCAATATGTTACCCTCGTCATCAACGACCACTACCGTCGGCATCGAGCGATCCGCTCCTGGGGCTTAGCTTCTCAACCCTTAGAGAAATGAGAATACATAAAATCAAACAAATGCACTTTTGACACGAGAGGTTACATTGCTACGCACAGCTTCTGTGAAATAATAATCTCCAGGTACGAGTAAAAGGCAGTTGCTGCTCAGTACCAGGCCTGCTTGTCTTTCATAATTGTTTTGACCGGACAAAGCTAAGACAGCCACACACACTAAGATATAGATAAAAAAACAAAATATTTAACTACTTCAAAAATAATTTAATTTGTTACATTCATAGTACAAGATGCAACCGTTGCCACCTCATCATCAACGACCGCCACCGTCGGCATCAAGCGACCCGCACTGCACGATCCGCACCGCGCCATCGTCGGCACGAGAACCAGTCGCACCACCACCACTCCGCTGTTGACGATGGATTAGGGTCTCAAGGTAGCACCTCCACCGACATGGAGACGTCACATTTGGCCGAGTTGGGATGCTGCACGGGTGGAGCGACACGTTTTCTCAAGACAAAAATGGGATCTTGGATCATTGCTTATTTTGGTGCATGCAATTTCCAGCTACTCGATCGGCTTGGTCCATGTAATCATGCTTCATTAAATGTATCAAGTATACGACAAATTAACGTCGTACAGGCAGATGGATCTACTATTGGCCAACCACCAAGCAACAAGTGGACCAACCTAGCTAGCCTATAGTGGACATGTTGTTTAATTCCATGCATGCATTATGTTGCACTGTTTCAACGACATGACACTGCCAGCCTAATACATGTCTCCGAATCTACATCCATTGGTAATTAGTATAATTTTAGAGTATGGCTTAATCAAGCTAGTATACGTAATTAGGTCTTCTCCTAATCGTGGCCAACGTTATAATACCCCCTCCGTTCATAATCCTCGTCGTGGTTATTAGAACACGTGGAGTAGTCGAGAGTCCGCGTTTCAGTGCTTGAATGTTGTTGATTGCGTTTCATATCGAACCGAGACATGCCATTAGAAGGAGTTGATCGAAGAAGCAGGTAAGATTAATTGATCCTCACGTTTGCGCTTCACCCGTTAAGCTACCACATGTGTGTTCTATATGTCGTCTTGTCATGTCATGCCTCACTTCACCTCACCTTCTTCCATCCACTCCCCACACATCCATCGACCTCTAGCTAGGTCCTGCTTACTACAGGAATGACTTGCTACGCTGTGGGGGATATGCTATATGGATATTCTTATAGCATGTCTCTTATCCGGCTAACCCGGGTGTCCCATAGTCGGTAGCATGGCCTATGGCCTGCTGGCCGACCCAGTTAGATGGATCCAGGAGGGAGGCCCATGCCGGATAAAGGAAGGCTACGGTGGAGTCACCAACGTACCCGGAGCCTTGGAGTACAAGATACACAAGACTAGTAATAGACAGTGTAGGACTCTGTAACCTGTCCGGCTAGGACTTTTTCCTATAACCCTAGGACCTGGCGACTATATAAGTCGGGCATACGGGAGCCTTTAGGGCACAGCCTAGTATCGATTCACACAACCTCGCACAGCGAACCTATCTCTGTAACTCGGCGTATTGCCCTTATAGTGATTTATAGAAGGAGTAGGATTCCGCCACCGTTGTGGGATCTGAACCTGGGTAAGCTGGGTTACCTCGTACCCGTCAACCGTCCGCCTTACCCCACGTCTCTAAACACGCACTGTGAGGACACCTCCATGGCGTACTCGTCGGCAATACCACGACAGTTGGCGCCTACCGTGGGGCAAGAGGCACTTCAGGCTCTTCAGCGGGCGAGGACCAAGATCTTTGCGGGAATCGGCGAAACTGTAGCCATCGGTCGCGTTCTCTTCTCCGGCAACGTTCCGATCGTCCCCCCGACGAGTTCTGGATCCCGGCGAAGACGAACCCTACGCGGTGTTCGATCGTTCCTATCGGAGACATCCACCTCTTCATAGGCGAAACCGAATCGGATACTAGTTCCCTGGGAGTCGGAGGAGCATCAAGGCCCGCACGGACCGCCTACGGGCAGGATACGTTCGCGGAAGGATCAATGCCGGATCTCTCCTTGGAGTTTGCCGGCAAAGATCGGAAATCACCAAGGCCCGCACGGACCGCCTACGGGCAGGATACATTCGCGGAAGGATCAATGTCGGATCTCTCCTCGTAGTTTGCCGCAAAGATCGGAAAAATTCCGCCCTTGTGCAGGATATAAAGGTGGAAGATCACTGCAAATCCGCCGGCTTCGTCCGTGCGTCTGGACAACAGAGATCCAAGTTCGTCGGCGTGGTTACCATCTTCGATCTGGCGCGTTGCCTTCAGAGAGAGGGCGAAAACCCCCGCGATTACTTGGCCAGGTGGCTCCGTATACGAGCCGATCTGGCCCACTACCCCAATGAGGATGCTATGTATCACTTTTTGGAAGGACTGGACCATGGCACGCTTCTCCGACATTCTCTAAGACGGCAGCAGGCGTCAGGACGCCTTACCTTCGAAGGCATGGTGAACACCGTCAACAACTACGCGGAGGCCGAAGCGGCAGCTCAGACAGCGCTTGCGCTTATTGACGGAGCCCCTCCGATTCAGCCACCGCCACCTCCGCCTCCGGCCGCCATCGTCGCAGCTGCGCCAGCACCTCTAGTCATCGTCGAGGCCGTTGCACCTCCACCACCCATCATCGAAGAAGTCCTGGCACCCTTCGACTCTGTCATTGACGCGCTTTATGCTGATTTTAGTGCAGACTCAGAGGAGATAGATTCCAGTCCAGAGGAACTAGACTCCGCCATGCAGGAGATGGAGGAGGAGTACACATGCGACGAGCAAGCCAACAATGCCGTCACGTCCCGAGAGGTGTTCGTCACCATTGGGACGGCGATGGATGAAGATCAACCCGGACGAGCTCCGCCTACAGCACTGGAAAAGGGGAAGGGGCCACTTATTGCTGCTGATGATGATCGCGCAAAAGTCATGCCTCCTCCGCCTAATCCAGCGCAGCATCCGCAGGAACTCGGCACCGGCCTGAGCAACAAGAACACCGCAAACTTGCCGCCTCCAGCATCTACGTCGGCAGCAGCCCAAGTTACTCCAGCTGATAGAGTGATGTACGGCAATCTCCTTGTCGAGCCACTAACCGTTGCTCATATCCGGAACGTGACCCAGCTTGATGAGAAGCGCCAACAGTTGCTGGAGGAAGCGCAGGCCATCGCGGAGCAAGGCGCTAAACTAGATCGAGATCTGTTCAACACGTAGAAGTCCATAGAAAAAGCTAGAGCAATGGAGGCCGAGTACAAGACTTTTCTATAGCAGCAGAAGGCTAAGAAAGCTCCGGCTCGCGTCATCAACGATCCTGGTGTACGGCGCAACCTAGGATGGGCTCCCTCGAAGTCGGCATAGGCCAAGCCATACATTGACAGTGAAGGCAAGCAGGTGATGCCCACCCCACTCCTTAACCTCGCCGTCGCCAAGACCCTTCTGGAGCAGGATAGATCGCCTGAGGCAGTGGAACAGGTCTATCACCTAGTGGCCAAGGCGGTGAAGTAGCAGGAAAAGGCCACCTCTCAGAGGCTTGAGTCTGACCCAGCGCTCTACCAATCTAGCCAGTACAAGCCGCCAAGGGACAGATCTCCTCTTGATGTCGGGTCCCAGACGGGTTCATCAGAACAAAGACGGAGGGATGCGCGCAACAGGAAGGATGCCATCCCCATATCCTTCGACCACAGATAAAAGGCCCGACCTCGTCGCCCATCGCCACCGCCCCGATCTCCCCGACATCACGAAGATTACAAGGCTCACCATCTTACGGATATGCCCCCACCAAAGCAGTGTGGCATCGTCATCCGCGACAACACGGAGCAGACCCGTCATGATGGAGAGCGCAACCAAGCATACAAGAGAAGGTCACGCCATGACCCTCCGCGTCTGACAAGCAACCGCGACAGGCGTGAGGTGTCGCATGAGGGTAACAGCAAGAAGGCTAACCCACTGCCACCTCCGCCTCCGTCACCACCAAGCAGTCACCATGGCGGAGGAGGCCCGCGTCGTTCACGCAGCCCATCCCCTGTTGACAAAAAGAAGAAGAACCCGGAGCCATACGATGCACGTTCGTGGATCGATATGATCCACGAGGCCCGGGAAGGACCTTAACTGGGACCACGTTGCTTTGGACCTGCAATACGATCCGCAACTTACCCCAAAGGTTTCCGGATTGACAAGACCATCAAGCCCTATGACGGCACCGCCAAACCAGCCACATGGTTGCAGGACTACGACAACGCGGTGGAGATTTCCGGAGGCAACCCCAACGTCGCCGTCAAGTACCTCCCATTAATGTTGGCAGGCACGGCCCGTCAATGGATCGACGACTTGCCGGAAAAATCTATCTACAACTGACTGGACATGCAAGAAGCGTTCACCAAGAACTTTGAGGGTACATACAAGCGTCCCTACACCGTAGGCAATCTACAGCGGTGCGTGCAAGAGAAAGACGAGACATCTCGCGCCTACCTCTCCCGCTGGCTGGATATGAAGAATTCCTGCGCAGGAGTGCACGCTCAAACCGCCATGGCCGCCTTCATCGATGGGTTGGAAAGGGGCACGCTGCTCCGACATAAGCTGAAGCGCTTGCAGGACAATCACCAGCTTGACTTGAACCAGATGATTCAGTTGGCTAGTGAGTTCGCAGTTGCCGACGACGATGCTCGTGGCTCCTTGCCGGCAACGGCCGTTCCAACTCAAGCTCGGAGGAACAGCAGTACAAAGCGGAAAACCGCTCCAGAAGAAAAGCAATCTACCGACATGGTCGCTATGACTTTTGCAGGACGAGGAGAAGGCGGACAGCGTGGCCGAGGAAGGGGAGCTGGTCGTGGGCAGCAACGAGGAAGTGAAATCACTTCGGCGCCGCTCCGCATTCCCCAAACCTATAAGGAGTACCGCGATATACTGTGCCTCGTACACCTCGACGCCAACGGCAAGGCCACCCATACCAATCGACACTGCAAGTTCGTCAACGACCTCAAAGAAGACCCGGAGTCCGGCTACAAGCAAAGTCGGAAGAACAGACCGCAAGGCAAGGGCAAGGGGAAGAAGAAGGAGGAGGAGTCCAAGGATTCAAGTGACATGGACGAAGACGTTGACCCCAAGCATGCCGCCAAGAGCGACGACAAGGGCAAGAACCCCTTCACAAAGAAAGCTCCAGTCTACCACACTTTCCTTGGCACCCCCACCGTCCGACAACAGAAGACCTCTCTGAGGATCCTGATGGCCACTCTCCCCCAGTTCCCCAGTACCTGCGCTGGTCGGAGGTTCCAATAACTTGGGATAGGACGGACCACCCAGACCTTGTGCCCACGGAGAACCAGTATGCCATGGTCATCAACCCCTTGATTGACGGCGTGGAGTTCACCAAGTGTATCGTGGATAGCGGAAGCAGCATCAACATCATGTACCTGGATACACTACAGAAGATGAACTTGACGGAGGCAAACCTAAGGCGGACCAACACCATCTTCCACGGCGTAGTTCCTGGTCAGGAGGCTCGGTCACTTGGGTGCATTACACTTTAGGTTGCCTTTGGCGATGTTAATAATTACCGCCAAGAGCGCATGACCTTCGAGGTGGTCCCCTTCAAGAGCGTGTACCACGTCATATTCGGCCGAGACATATTCCACACGTTCATGGCCAAGCCATGCTTCGTCTACAACAAACTCAAGATACCCGGACCAAACGGTATCATCACCGTATCCGGAAGCTTTACCAAGGCAAGGGACTGCGAGATCAATGAAGCAGCCGTTGCAGAAGCTGTCCTCTACAGCGAAGAATTCAAAGAGATCCAGAGCAAGGTCAATGACTCAGAGATGCCCGCGTCGAAGAAGCAGATCTCCAACTCCGCTCCTGCGTTCAAGGCCGCCATCAAGACCAAGCCGGTGGAACTTGTGGTAGGCGATGCCTCCAAGACCGTCGCCATTGGGACGAACCTGGATCCCAAATAGGAAAGCGCGCTCGTCAAGTTCCTCCGTGAGAATAGGGACATCTTTGCCTGGAAACCTGCCGACATGAAAGGTGTACTTAGGGAACTTGTCGAGCACAGCTTAAACATTGATCCAAAATGCAAACCAGTGAAACAACCTCTATGACACTTTAGAGATGAGAAGAGACGCGCCATTGGCAAAGAGATAGCTAGGTTACTTAAGGCTAGATTTATCCGAGAAGTCCTTCACACCCAATGGGTGGCCAATCCTGTACTTGTCCCCAAAAAGGGAACCAATGAATTAAAAATGTGCGTTGATTACACCGGCTTGAACAAAGCATGTCCCAAAGATCCGTTTGTTTTGCCTCGCATTGACCAAGTCATTGACTCGATGGCTGGCTCGGAACTTTTGTGTTTTCTCGATGCATACTCAGGATACCACCAGATCAAGATGAGGAAGTCGGACCAATTGGCCACTTCGTTCACTCCCCCATACGACATGTTTTGCTATGTCACGATGCCCTTTGGGCTAAAAAACGCAGGTACTACCTACCAGCGGACAATGCAACGTTGCCTTCACGACCAAATTGGTCGGAACGTTCACGCCTATGTGGACGATATCGCGGTGATGTCTAAAAAGTCAAACAACTTAATCTCTGACTTAAAAGAAACCTTTGATAATCTCCGGAAATACAACATGATGCTCAACCCTAAGAAGTGCGTCTTCGGGGTTCCAGTCGGCAAATTGTTGGGCTTCATCGTTTCCCAACGTGGAATCGAGGTCAACCCGGAGAAAATCAAGGCCATCTTAAACATAAATCGTCCGACATGCCTAAAGGACATTCAACGACTAACAGGTTGTGTTGCAGCAGTTAGTCGGTTCGTCAGCCGACTTGGAGAAGGCCCTTCCGTTGTACAAGTTGCTGAAGAAGGCGGACAAATTCACGTGGACGGACGAAGAAGATGCAGCATTGAAGCAGCTCAAGGAGATTCTTTCCTCAGCGCCCATCCCTGCAGCACCCGAGCCTGGTGAGCCCCTGTTAATTTACATGGCGGCAACCAACCGGGTTATCAGCATCGTCATCTTGGTAGAGCAGAAGGAACCAGGCTACGAGCATGGAGTTCAACGACCAGTTTACTATGTGAGCGAGGTCTTGACGGAGTCCAAGCAGCGTTACCCGCACTACCAAAAGATAGCTTATGGAGTATTCCTTGCTTCTCGAAAGCTGAGGCATTACTTTCAGGAGCACCTAATCACAGTGGTGAGCAAGACTCCACTGTCCGACATCATCAATAACAACGACGCTACAGGAAGGGTCGCGAAGTGGGGCATTGAACTTGCCGCCTTCGAGATCACCTACAAGAGACGCGACGCTATCAAGTCACAAGCCTTGGCGGATTTTGTTGCAGATTGGACGAAGATGCCAGACGCTACTCTGTTGCCAGAACCAGAGTACTGGGTGATGCACTTTGACGGATCAAAGCTGCTCAACGACTCAGGGGCTGGTGTATTGCTACAGTCACCAACAGGAGACAAGCTATACTACGTTCTGCAGATCCACTTCGAGGCTACAAACAACATGGCGGAGTATGAAGAACTCATTCACGGACTACGTGTAGCCAAGGATATTGGCATCAAGCGCATAGTTTGCTGTGGAGATTCCGGCTTGGTTGCCCAGCAGGTGGCTGGCACCTGGAATGCGCGAAACCCTATGATGGCGGCATATCGAGACGAAGTGGACGAGATAACCAAGAGCTTCTTGGGCTACGAAGTCAAGTATGTGCCTAGGGAACAAAACGAGGCAGCTGATCTGCTCTCTAAGCTAGGATCAGGGCGCAAGCAAATTCCGCTAGGAGTTTTCCTAGAGCACCTGCGCACACCATCCATGAAGGGAGCCGACATCGACAACCCAGATAGAGCTGACTCTTTCGTCAACATGGTGACCAAGGTCCCTCTGGCTTGGACAAAACCGTTCATGGAATACCTTGAACACGGAACTTTGCCCGACGAGAAGTCGAAAGACGGCAAATAGTACGACGAGCAAAGGGTTATACCATAATCAATGGGCAACTCTATAAAATAAGCACTACTGGTGTATACCTAAAGTGTGTTTCCCAGCTAGAAGGTATGGAAATCCTGCGCGAAATCCATCTCGGAGATTGCGGGCATCACGCCGCTCCTCGATCGTTGGTCGCGAAAGCCTTCCGGCAAGGGTTCTACTGGCTGACCGCGATGGCGGACGCCGACAAGCTGGTTGAGACATGCAGGGGATGCCAGTATTATGCCCGACAACCACATGTTCCTGCTGAAGAACTGCGAACAATACCAATAACTTGGCCGTTTGCAGTCTGGGGGCTAGACATGATGGGACCGTTACAGACGGCACCTTGTGGGTTTACGCATTTGCTTGTAGCAGTTGACAAATTCACTAAATGGATAGAAGCTAAACCCATTAGAAAGCTTGATGGGGCAACTGCCCTCAGGTTCGTCCGAGATCTAGTGGTGAGATTTGGTCTCCCACACAGCATTATCACTGACAACGGCAGCAATTTATCACTCGGAGAAGTGGAGGCTTATTTCTGGGAGAAAGGCATCCGTCTTGACCTTGCATCTGCGGCACACCCACAATCCAATGGTCAAGTCGAGCGAGCGAATGGATTAATTCTGTAGGGAATCAAGCCACGTCTTGAGGCACCGCTACATAGAGCAGCTGGAGCCTGGGCGGAAGAATTGCCATCTGTGCTGTGGAGTTTACGAACTACACTCAACAGATCTACCGGCTACACCCTTTACTTCATGGTATATGGAGTAGAAGACATCCTGCCCTCCGACATCCTCCACGATGCACCAAGAGTTGCCGCCTACAACGAAGATGACGCTGAAGAATCCAGACGCCTAGATGTGGATCTTCTCGAGGAGGAGCGCGTTTTGGCATGCCAAAGATCCGCCATCTACCAGCAGAAGCTACGCAGCTACCATAGTCGCCGCGTTCGGCATCGCTCGTTTAAAGAGGGGGATTTGGTGCTCCGACTTAAGCATAAGAAGTCATACAAATTATCCCTTCCATGGGAAGGACCGTTCATCATAAGCAAGGCGCTGCTCAATGGGTCTTACTACCTTGTTGACAATCTTGAACTAAAGGATAGACCCAACGAGGATCATAAGCGTAAGCGACGTGAACCGGATGATGACTAACCGGAGCTTGATCGGCCATGGCACATAGCACAGCTACGTCCTTTTTACACTTAGCATTTAAAGCTCTTTGGTTCACTCATATTTCTAAGTATTTTACCTCCTTTAGTGTTCATTTTTGGATCATCTAAAACCTTTATGCACAAGTATTGCGTTTGCACTTGTGAAAGTTCCGCCTACGGGCGTTAGTTTAAGTTTTCTGGTCTACACGTTCTTTGTTGTTTTTTTGTGGATTCTGGAGTAGTGACTTTCGGCATTTATTGCGATTTTGTGCTCAGGTTATTGACGGTGCCATTGGGCATCATCACCTAAGCGCATGGTTCCGACAACAAGTCTTCCGACTCACGAAAAGTCAAGCATAAGAACCAAAGTTGTAGGGTTCGCAACATAGAAAACAAAAATTTTCCTACGATGTGAACTATATACCAAGATCTATCTACTAGATACAAACAACGGGCGGATGTATATCCGTAGAGAACATACCCTTGAAGACCGACAAAGCTTAACGAGTTCAACTCGTGGTTGATGTAGACGATCTCTTGCCGATCTCAAGATCGAGAGGAAGTCCTAGCGCCGCAAATCAGCAGCGCATCCGTGCTCGCACACACGTTCGAGGCACCGAGCAACCTCCGCCTCCTCGCTCCAGCGATGCAGCGGAAGCACAACTCTTTCTTGCCGAATAGCCTCCCGGAACATGTATCTCGCTAGTCCGAGACCATGGGGGATAAATTCTAGAGGGGGAGAGAGATCCTTCACGAGGAGGTGTGAGAGACAAGTGAGGAGGGGGGCTCCTTTTATAGGAGGAGGGGGGGGGGGAACCCCAAGGGGGTGGCCGGCGCATGGGGGCTGCCCCCTTGCCCTCCCCTCTTCATGTGGGTGGACACTCCACTCACAATTCTCCTTTAAATTCCCTCCACTCAAAAGTCCACTCAAATTCCCATTAAATTTCCACCAAATTTAATGCAAACTCTCATTAAATAAAACTCTTTTATTTTATTCAGAATTTTGTCAATTACTTTAATGACAAACATTCACAAATAACCCCTTGCTAGAATTCTATTTCACATGCATAACCACTTTATGCAATTTCACCCGAAAACCTGTTTCGGTATCTAGTGAAATAAATTCCTGCGCTTGTTCATTCTTTCGGCATGAAACATTTGCTCCAATTGGATGTCAGTGTCTCTTAAGTGTGTCACCCTACGGTTCGTGAATAATGCGGACATGATCGAGACCCCTCTCGGATCAATAATCAGAAGCGGGATCTGGAGACCCATACTGACTCCCACACATTCAACGATGACTTTCTTGTGATCGTCGGAACCTTTTACGCTAGTATATCTTAATACCTTTGTTTCACGATATATTACATGTCCGAGATTCGATCATCGGTATCTCCATACCTAGTTTGATCTCGTTACCGACATGCACTCTTTTCTCGTTCCTGTGATATAACATTCTAGTGATCAAATCACTTGCTTGCAAGCTAATCAATGTGATATCACCGAGAGGGCCCAGAGTATATCTATCCGTCATCGGGATGAACAAATTCCACTCTCGATCCATGAGCCTCAACATAACACTTTATTAGTTCTGAATCCATCTTTATAATCACCCTGTTACGGTGTGACATTTGATGTTATCAAGAAACTCTTCCGGTGTTAGTGATTGACATGATCTCATGGTCTAAGGATTAGGATCACTTCGTAAGTTGTTATAGCAATATAAACTCAATGACTTTGATCGTAATGCTATACTTCGGATGAATGTTCATCACACCATTACACTAATGTTGTGATCCCGTTATTAACAACATCCAATGTCCATGATCAGGAAACCTTGATCATCTTGTTAATCAACGAGCTAGTTTATGAGAGAGGCATAACTAGGAACTTTCTGTTTGTTTATTAAACACACATGTATTAACGTTTCCGTATTAATACAATTATAGCATGCAAAATAAACATATATCATATACTTGGAATACACATAATAAACACTTTATTATTGCCTCTCAGGGCATATTCCCTTCAGTCTCCCACTTGCACTAGAGACAATAATCTAGTTACATAGTGATAAATCTAACACCCATTGAGTTCTGGTGTTGATCATGTTTTGCTCTAGGGAGAGTTTTAGTCAACGGATCTGCTACATTGAGATCCGTATGTACTTTACAAATCTTTATATCTCCATCCTTGACATGCTCGCGGATGGAGTGAAACCGGCGCTTAATATGTTTGGAATGCTTGTGAGACCTTGGCTCTTTGGCATTGGCAATGGCACCATTGTTGTCACAATAGATCACCATTGGGTCCAACGCGTTTGCCATCACTCCTAGTTCGGATATGAACTCCTTCATCCAAACTGCTTCGTGAGCCGCTTCTGAAGCAGCAACATATTCGGCCTCCGTTGTTGATCCCGCTACCACAGGTTGTTTGGAGCTCCTCCAACTAACCGCTCCGACATTCATGAGAAATACGTATCCGGATTGAGACTTAGAGTCATCGGGATCGGTGTCAAAGCTAGCGTCGACATAACACTTAGCGACAAGCTCTTCTTCACCTCCGTATACAAGAAACATATCCTTAGTTCTTCGTAAGTACTTAAGGATATTCTTGACCGCTATCCAGTGTTCCGAACCTGGATCCGATTGGTACCTACTAGTCAAACTAATAGCATATGCCACATCCGGTCTTGTACATAGCATGGCGTACATTATAGAGCCTATGGCTGAAGCATAGGGGACTTTGTCCATTATCTCTCTCTTTCTTCCGCCGAAGCCGGACTTTGAGTCTTACTCGATGTCTTGCCTTGCAACATAGGTAAGAACCCCTTCTTACTTCCGTCCATTTTAAACTTCTTTAAAATCTTATCAAGGTATGTACTTTGCGATAGCCCTATTAGGCGCCTAGATCTATCTCTATAGATCTTTATGCCTAATATGTATGACGCTTCACCTAGGTCCTTCATTGAAAATTTGCTGTTTAGATAACTTTTAACACTGTTTAAAAGATCTATATCATTTCCGATCAATAATATGTCATCCACATATAATATCAGAAATGCCACATTGCTCCCACTCACTTTCTTGTAAATACAAGCTTCTCCATAAGTTTGGACAAATCCAAACTCTTTGATCACCTCATCAAAGCGGAGATTCCAACTTCGTGATGCTTGCTTCAATCCATAGATGGATCGCTGAAGCTTGCACACCTTGTTAGCATCCTTAGGATCGACAAAACCCTTTGGTTGTATCATATACAACTCTTCTTCAATATTCCCATTGAGAAACACGGTTTTGACATCCATCTGCCATATCTCATAATCGAAATATGCAGCAATTGCTAACATAATCCTAACTGACTTTAGCATCGCTACGGGAGAGAAAGTCTCATCGTAGTCAACTCCTTGAATTTGTTGAAACCCCTTTGTGACAAGTCGAGCTTTATAGACGGTCACATTACCATCAGCATCAGTTTTCCTTTTGAAAATCCATTTGTTCTCCACGGCCTTTCGGTCGTGAGGTAGTTCCACCAAGTTCCAAACTTGATTTTCATACATGGATTCCATCTCGGATTTCATGGCTTATAACCATTTGTTGGAATCCGGGCTCATCATCGCTTCTTCATATGTCATAGGGTCATCATTTTCATCAACCATGAAATTCATGACAGGATTTCCGTACAGCTCGGGAGCTGCACGCGTCCTGTTTGACCTGCGAGGTTCGGTAGTACTCTCTTTCGGAGTTTCATGATCATTATCATTAGTTCCCTCTTCAACAGGTGGAGCCAACTCCGGAACATCTTCCGGCGCTGCGCTACTCGCCATACTTTGAAGAGAAGGTTCCACAACCTCTTCGAGTTCTACCTTCCGACTACTCACACCTTTCGCGAGAAACTCTTTCTCTAGAAAGGATCCATTCTTGGCAACAAAAACCTTGCCCTCGGATCTGTGATAGAAGGAATACCCAATAGTTTCTTTAGGGTATCCTATGAAGACGCATTTTTCCGCTTTGGGTTCGAGTTTATCCGGTTGAAGTTTCTTCACATAAACATCGCATCCCCAAACTTTAAGAAATGACAGCTTAGGTTTGTTTCCAAACCACAATTCATACGGTGTCTTTTCAACGGATTTAGATGGTGCCCGATTTAAAGTGAATGCAGCAGTTTCTAGTGCATAACCCCAAAATGACAACGGCAAGTCCGTCAGAGACATCATAGATCGAACCATATCTAATAAAGTACGATTACGACGTTCCGACACACCATTTCGCTATGGTGTTCCGGCAGGTGTGAGTTGTGAAACAATTCCACACTCTTTCATGTGAGTGCTAAACTCGTAACTTAGATACTCACCTCCACGGTCGGACCGTAGAAATTTGATCTTTCTATTATGATGATTTTCCACTTCATTCTGAAATTCCTTGAACTTTTCAAAGGTTTCAGACTTGTGTTTCATCAAGTAGATATAACCGTATCTACTCAAATCATCCGTGAAAGTAACAAAATAACGATATCCACCTCGCGCCGACACACTCATTGGACCACATACATCAGAATGTATGATTTCCAATAAATCTGTCGCCTGTTCCATTGAACCGGAAAACGGCGTTCTAGTCATCTTGCCCATAAGGCATGGCTCACATGTATCAAATGATTCATAATCAAGTGATTCCAAAAGTCCATCCGAATGGAGCTTCTTCATGCGTTTAACGCCAATATGACCTAGACGGCAGTGCCACATATATGCGGATATATCATCATTAAGTTTAATCCTTTTAGCATCAACATTATGAATATGTGTAACATTATCATCGAGATCTAATAGAAATAAACCATTCATCATCGGTGCATGACCATAAAAGATTTCATTCATATAAATGGAACAACCATTGTTCTCGGATTTAAATGAATAACCACTTCGCATCAAACACGATCCAGATACAATGTTCATGCTCAGTGCAGGCACCAGATAACATTTATTTAAGTTTATAACTAATCCCGATGGCAAGTGGAGAGGCAGCGTTCCGACGGCGATCACATCAACGCTTGATCCATTGCCGACACGCATCTTGACCTCACCCCTTGCTAGCGGTCGCTTGTTCCGCAGCCCCTGATTCGAGTTACAAATATTAGCAACTGAACCGGTATCAAATACCCAGGTGCTACTGCGAGCACTAGTCAAGTACACATCAATAACATGTATATCATATATACCTTTGTTTGCCTTGCCGGCCTTCTTGTCTGCCAGATACTTGGGGCAGTTGCGCTTCCAGTGGCCAGTCCCCTTACAATAGTAGCACTCGGAATCAGACTTAGGTCCAACTCGGGGTTTCTTTTCAGGCGCGGCAACCGGCTTGCCGCCCTTACTTCCCTTCCGTTTTCCCTTCTTGTCTTTCTTGAAACCAGTGTTCCTATTGATCATCAACACTTGATGTTCCTTTTTGATCTCCACTTCTGTAGTTTTAAGCATTGACAGAAGCTCGGGGAGATACTTCTTCATGCCTTGCATATTATAGTTCATCACGAAGCTCTTATAGCTAGGTGGCAGAGACTGCAGAACACGATGGATGCCTAAGTCAATGGGAATCGATATTCCCAAGGACACAAGCTTATCGGCGTAACCCGACATCTTGAGTACATGCTCACTAACGGAACTGTGCTCTTCCATCATGCAGCTAAAGAACTTTTCTGAAGCGTTGTAGCTCTCTACAGCAGCATGTGTGTCGAAAATCATTTTCAACTCACCCATTGTATCAAATGCATTGCCGTTTTCGAAACGCTTTCGAAGTTCCGGCTCTAGCCCATACAATATGCCGCAATGAACTAAGTTGTGGTCCTCCTGACGAGTCTGATAGACATTCTTCTCCTCGTCAGGGGCATCATCAAAAGGTGGGGGGCCTAACGGCGCTTCTAGCACATATTGCTTTTGTGCAGCAGAGAGGAGAATCCTCAAATTCATGGCCCATTCGGTAAAGTTGCTACCGTTCGTTGCTAGTTTCTCTTTCTCCATGAACACATTGAAATTAAAAGCAGGTGGTGCCATCTACAACAGAATTTGTAAAGTTTAGACTAAGTGTATGATAGATTGAGTTCAACTAATCTTTATTACGAATGAACTCCCACTCAAAAACGACATCCCTCGTGCCTTTTTGGTGATTACATGAACCAAATCCACTACACCAAGTCCGATCATCACGTGAGTCGGTATAGCTTCAAAGGCGAGAATCAAATGGGCATCATATCAACTATATGACTCATGCTTAACCTTTCGATCCGTGTTCCGAGGCCATGTCTGTACATGCTAGGCTCGCCAAGTTAGAACCTTAGTATTCGCATGTGTAACTGTTTTACACCCGAAATATGGTCGTGGATCCAAGAACACCCGATCATCACGTGATGTCTTGGAGCGACGAAAACATAATCGGTGCATACTAAAGGAAGAACACATTCTTATCTTGATATTTAAATGAGGGATCATCTTATTATGCTAACAAAGCGCTAAACAAGCAATATAAGATGCTATCAAACATCATATGTTTATTAGTGAAATGATATGGTTCCCGCAGATGATCTCTATCATGTGCATCCTGGTATGATCACTTATCATACCTATATGTGTAAATCCAAGGTCTATGGATTTTACACGCTATGTGTGTTGTAAGAGTATCATCTCATACTTCTACTTACAACACTACCTTATCATAACACTAGCCCAGCAACAATCTAAACTAGACGCCTCTAATTTATCCATTGCAAGTTTTACGTGGCTTAGGGCTTTCGAGATAGAACCGTTCTTACCTACGAACATGAACCACAACGAGGATAATTAAATTGTTGACAACTCGCTTGCAAAATAGATATTGACTATAGTAGGAGAGACAGACACCCGCTAGCCACTTATGCAAACTAGTTGCATGTCAAGCGTGGAACAGGTCTCATGTGCGAGGACATGTAAAGTTTGTCCGGGCCGCTTCATCCCACTACGCCACCAATATCCAAAATTACAACAAAGGAGCAACAACATGATCATCATCGCCCACATACTCATATGTGTACTACCCGTGTAAAGTATCTACGCATAGATCCGGCTCTGATACCACTGTAGGGTTCGCAGCATAGAAAACAAAATTTTTCCTATGATGTGAACTATATACCAAGATCTATCTACTAGATACAAACAACGGGCGGATGTATATCCGTAGAGAACATACCCTTGAAGACCGACAAAGCTTAACGAGTTCAACTCGTGGTTGATGTAGACGATCTCTTGCCGATCTCAAGATCGAGAGGAAGTCCTAGCGCCGCAAATCAGCAGCGCATCCGTGCTCGCACACACGTTCGAGGCACCAAGCAACCTCCGCCTCCTCGCTCCAGCGATGCAGCGGAAGCACAACTCTTTCTTGCCGAATAGCCTCCGGGAACATGTATCTCGCTAGTCCGAGACCATGGGGGATAAATTCTAGAGGGGGAGAGAGATCCTTCACGAGGAGGTGTGAGAGACAAGTGAGGAGGGGGGCTCCTTTTATAGGAGGAGGGGGGGAACCCCAAGGGGGTGGCCGACGCATGGGGGCTGCCCCCTTGCCCTCCCCTCTTCATGTGGGTGGACACTCCACTCACAATTCTCCTTTAAATTCCCTCCACTCAAAAGTCCACTCAAATTCCCATTAAATTTCCACCAAATTTAATGCAAACTCTCATTAAATAAAACTCTTTTATTTTATTCAGAATTTTGTCAATTACTTTAATGACAAACATTCACAAATAACCCCTTGCTAGAATTCTATTTCACATGCATAACCACTTTATGCAATTTCACCCGAAAACCTGTTTCGGTATCTAGTGAAATAAATTCCTGCGCTTGTTCATTCTTTCGGCATGAAACATTTGCTCCAATTGGATGTCGGTGTCTCTTAAGTGTGTCACCCTACGGTTCGTGAATAATGCGGACATGATCGAGACCCCTCTCGGATCAATAATCAGAAGCGGGATCTAGAGACCCATACTGACTCCCACACATTCAACGATGACTTTCTTGTGATCGTCGGAACCTTTTACGCTAGTATATCTTAATCCCTTTGTTTCACGATATATTACATGTCCGAGATTCGATCATCGGTATCTCCATACCTAGTTTGATCTCGTTACCGACATGCACTCTTTTCTCGTTCCTGTGATATAACATTCTAGTGATCAAATCACTTGCTTGCAAGCTAATCAATGTGATATCACCGAGAGGGCCCAGAGTATATCTATCCGTCATCGGGATGAACAAATTCCACTCTCGATCCATGAGCCTCAACATAACACTTTATTAGTTCTGAATCCATCTTTATAATCACCCTGTTACGGTGTGACGTTTGATGTTATCAAGAAACTCTTCCGGTGTTAGTGATTGACATGATCTCATGGTCTAAGGATTAGGATCACTTTGTAAGTTGTTATAGCAATATAAACTCAATGACTTTGATCGTAATGCTATACTTCGGATGAATGTTCATCACACCATTACACTAATGTTGTGATCCCGTTATTAACAACATCCAATGTCCATGATCAGGAAACCTTGATCATCTTGTTAATCAACGAGCTAGTTTATGAGAGAGGCATAACTAGGAACTTTCTGTTTGTTTATTAAACACACATGTATTAACGTTTCCGTATTAATACAATTATAGCATGCAAAATAAACATCTATCATATACTTGGAATACACATAATAAACACTTTATTATTGCCTCTCAGGGCATATTCCCTTCAAAAGTAATGGATAAGCCAGCACTTGCTTAAAAAATATATACATGCTGGAAATTAGTTCTTAAGTGGCAAGACATAACAACCATCGTTTTCTGCCTTAAGTTACATCACCAAGTTTTTTCCGCACATACACCAAAGGTGAAACAAATATTACAAAGTTGTTTTTCATTCCTTTAGCGCAGGAGACTTGGAAGCAGCATCGTCACCAGCCGGAGAATCACCCTCAACGTCGGCACTATGGTGGGACTCGGAGGAGTCTTGGTTGACGCTGTCGATGGAGTTCATGGGCACAAAGACGTCGATGTCCACCAACTCGGCAACTCTGGTGTCATAACCCGCGAGTGACGACAAGATGGCTTCGTGATCAATCTCTTTGCCGTCATCGTCAACTTCGGGAATACCAGAGGTCACCGTGTCGATGTAGGCACCTTCGTAGTGTGCCTTCACCATTGACAAGGCCATCCTTGCGCCAACCCATGCACATGAAGCTTTCCAGCTTGTGACGCACTCGGGGGCTCGGCGTAGAATCTCCGAGTACTTCGCCACGGAGTCCGAGGCCTTGATGTGTATCTGGAGGGGCTTGGCAATCTCTTTGGCTTGGGTGATGGCGGTGTTGATGAAGTTGCCGGCAAGAACCATGTATTTCTTGTCCGAAGGTGGCGATTGGGTTAAACCCATAGGAGCTGCAATTTCCGACAAAGAAGCGCATGAGTTCAATAAATTCTAAGTATCCAGACTACAGAAATACAAGGCGGAGGAAACTTACTGAAGATGCTGGCCTTAGCCTTCCAGAGGGTGTCCGCCAGGGATTCTTTCTCTTGTTGGAGGAGCTTAAACGCCTCGCTGTGGCGTTGGTTCTGCTCATCAGCAGCTCGCTTCTGATCTTTTAAGATCGCAAGCTCCTCCTTCAAGCGATTGATTTCCGCGGAGGCGGAGTCTTGCAGGGCCTTCATGGAATCCTCATGCATTTTCAACATTTCTTTCCTCTCCTCCTTAAGGATCTTGTTCTCGCTGTCCAGCTGCTGGATGTGCTTGGACTGCTCGACAATGTCCTTGGCCTTGGCGACATGTTCTGCAAAGTCGGAGAAAACAAAGTACACAGTGAGTACTCGGAGAATGAAGGCACAAAACCAAGACGGAATGCGCAAAAAAGAAAACAGACTCTTGTTTTTGATGATCTGTTCCTTCAAGATGGCAGTTTTACCCTTTTCGGCTTCAAGATCTGCGCGCATCTTCTGGTACTTGTCGTTGGCCATGCCCCTCCGAGCATTCTCGTTCTGTGGAAAAAAGAAAAAAGTTAAACCGTTGTTTAGTCTGCTTGGAGCAACTAGTCGGAAAATTTTCCACTTAGACACTCGGGGGCTACAACGAGAGTTTTTAACTTAGCAATATGCTTAGCTTTTCTTTAAAGCATCTAGTCAGAACTAATTCAATTCTCGATTAGAAGCTTGGGGGCTACAGTATAAAGTTTTTAACTCGGAATCTGCTTAGCTTTTCTTTAAGCATCTAGTTGGAACTAATTCAGTTACAACTAGAGGCTTGGGGGCTACAGTATTGAAAATTATAAACATTGCGTATGCTACTCTTAAAGAATCTAGTCGGAATAGTTCATTCCATCTAAATGCTTGGGGGCTACAGTGAGAGTTTTTTCTAACTTAGTCACTCTTAGAGCATATAGATGCAAAATCTATGGTTTTCCGTCTACATCCTCGGGGGCTACAGTGGGATACTCATATGAAATGCAAAAGGCAAAGTAAAATTACAAGTGCGATGATCTTGAGGTTTGTAGCGCTGTTGGCTAGCAGCTTGCCAAAGGAAATGCTATTTCCTCGCAATATTTCTGCTTGTCGGAGGAGATCCTCAAGACCACATGTCGGAGATGTCGGTAATCCTCCAGGAACCAGAGTTGTGTTACTCGGCGTGAGCGCCGGGTAGACTATCTTTGGGAACTCAAAGGGTTTCTAGGGAGCAAGGGCGCCGCCTTCGGTAGAAGTACCAGCTTCCACCACCGCCTTGCCGCCACCGATGGCATCCTTAGCCGGAGCTTCAGCCATTCGTTGAGCGGTGCTCTCCTGCGTCGCCTGCTCGCCGACAACAGCAAGTTCAGTAGAGGCGCTAGAATCCACTTCCATGGCGGAAGGGCCTGGTGCCTCCTTAGCTTGTGAGCTTGTCAGGGCAGACAAGGGCTTGACGACAGGGGTAGCAGGGGCGATGGCGGGGGAGGCGTCGTGATGCAGCATGTCTTTGATATTTCGAGAAGCCCCCAAAGTTTTGGAGGTCTTCTTGAGGATGGTCGTGGCTTTCTTCCTGAAACGTGCAAAATTCATAAGTATAGGAGCAAGACAGATAAATAGACAATGTCGGAAAATGAGAAGCTTACACTAGGGGGGGTGCTTTGGCAAAGATCCCGGTGGTTCTTCTCTTTTCCGTTTCCAGGGCGGCGGTAGTCTTTTTGGAGGCTCCACCCTCCGTCTTCTTCTTCTTACCTCCGTCGGCAGCATCAGAGGTGGAGCTCTTCCGCTTTCGCGCCAACGGGACCTCGTCGTCAGACACGACCGTGACTTCCTTCATCTTTGGATCGTAGATTTGGGCAGCCAGGTTGCCCTCCTCTAGATCGCTAAGCTGTTAAGTAAGAAGTCACCGTGTTAGACAAGATGGCATTTGCAAGACGGAAGAGCTGGAGTATATGTCATGCATGGAAAATAAAACCTACCTTTGGGCACTTGCCGTCTACGAACATGTCGTAGGTGATGGTGAAGCCACGCTTCTTATCCTTCACCTTGACGATGTCCTTAAGGCGGAGCTTGACGGAGTCGCTCAAGAAGTTATCCACGGAGATGCGGAAGCTATCCCTTCTGTCGCTGGTATACTCGTGCATGTACTTCGCGCGGTGCTGCAGAGGTTGGATTTTCCTGATGAACCAGCACATGGCTAGGTCCAAGCCGGTCAAACCCGTCTCTATAAACCATTCGATCCTCCTTATAGCACGAGAAGCGTCGAGGTCGGAGGGAAGGGAGGCTTGGGATATCCATGTGGAAACTTCAGCGGCGGCCCCGTCCATGAAGTCCGGGTACGTTACTTGTCGGCCCGCCAGAGGAATGTCGGGGCCAAGTATGTCCGCTGCGAATTCTTGCAGGACTCGTGGCCGACGATGTCGGGGAACCGCCGGCCAGGTCAAATCTGAAGCTTATGGTGCCACAGTTCCTAAGCTCCTCCTTACTATGTCCGGTTTCACATTTGACGGTGAAAAAGTACACAAAAAGGTCTAACCTAGGCCTTATCCCTAGATATCCCTCGCAAAGTGCCGAGAAGTTGCTAAGCACTAAGATACTATTGGGGGAAAGGTTATGGGGCTGGACCTTATAGTGGTTTAAGACGGAGAGGAAGAAGTGGGAGATAGGCAGAGAAACGCCGCGTACCAGCTGAGCTTTGAGGTACACCTTTTCTGCGGCTTGGGGAGAAGATATCACCTCACCGGCCGGCGCCGCCCGCCAGGCAAGTCCCTCCATCGCGGGGAGGTAGCCTTCGGCGACCATCTCTTGGATATCGCGGTCGGTGATGTCCGAGCCGCGCCAGTCGCCCTTGTGCAAATCTGGCTCCTCCTCCAGTGGCTCTAGCGCCGCCAAATTTTGGTCGCCGCCGGTGTATTCGATCACCGCTGATGCGGGGATGACCAGGCCCTCTGGGGGCACGACGATGGGGCTCGCCGGCTTCGCTCGACACCGCCATTGATGGGGAGGTGCTGCTGCTAGCCATGGGGTGAAGGTTGGGTGCGACTGGTGCAGATGGGAGCTAGGTTTTTTTTGAGGTTTCTCGCGGAGAGCTCGAGGAGACGCGCGACTGAAGGAAGAAGATGATGCGAGAAGAATGAGGTAAAAAGTGGAGATTTCCCCACAGTTACTATTTATCATCCTCGGCGTCAAGATTCATGCAGCTTGATCGGACGGTTGCTGCGTAGACAACGTGTTCGCGAACATGCGTGGAAATTTCGCCACGTCTCCAACCGTCGCCGCCAACGGTTCGTATCGCTCGCGCGGGAAAATCGGATATGATTGCGTTCTCTGTATGTGTGAGTTACGAGGCGTCGCTGACCTAAGACTACGTTGTCCTAGCTGACATGGGTAGATGAACCATCACATCGAAGATTCCGACATAGACGGATTCAATCCGACTACGGAGGAGTATAATGGAAGACTTAGCATTTCTCTGGCTTACAAGTCGAAGACGGAGAAAGCCTTGCAGGGTTCTTTGGGAGGACTACAAGATGTTGCTTGATGATTTGCTGACATCCATCTAGACGGAGCATTCCACGTGAAGAGGCAAGACGGCGTAAGATCTCGGAGTTCTCCGGGGGCTACTGTTGGGGATATGCTATATGGGTATCCTTATAGCATGTCTCTTATCCGGCTAACCCGGGTGGCCCATAGTCGGTAGCATGGCCTATGGCCTGCTGGGCGGCCCAGTTAGATGGATCCAGGAGGGAGGCCCATGCCGGATAAAGGAAGACTACGGTGGAGTCACCAACGTACCTGGAGCATTGGAGTACAAGATACACAAGACTAGTAATACATAGTGTAGGACTCTGTAACCTGTCCGGCTAGGACTTTTCCCTGTAACCCTAGGACCCGACGACTATATAAGTCGGGCATATGGGAGCCTTTAGGGCGCAGCCTAGTATCGATTCACACAACCTCGCACAGCGAACCTATCTCTGTAACTCGGCGTATTGCCCTTATAGTGATTTATACCAGGAGTAGGATTCCGCCACCGTTGTGGGATCTGAACCTGGGTAAGCTGTGTTACCTCGTACCCGTCAACCGTCCGCCTTACCCCACGTCTCTAAACATGCACTGTGAGGACCCCTCCATGGCGTACTCATCGGCAATACCACGACATATTCCGAGAGCAAAAGGTCGTCGACGTATGCCAAAATGTCCTCGGTGTATGCTACGCCGACGACTGACTCGGCGTAGCCTCCTCGGCAAAGCTCTTCCTCAGCGGAGGCATTTTTGCTCGTCGGCGTAGCTCTAGCCGTCGGCGCGCCGATGGGCTTGCCCTCTCCATAGCCCCGTCGACATAATAACGGCAGGTTGTACAAAAAGTTTTGATTTTTTTTTTGAATTTGTTTAATTTTTTTTGACTTGTTAAAATCTTTGAATTGTTTGAATCGTTAATCTCTCACCTGAATTTTTTTAACACTAACTACATTTAATATTTAATCAAATTGCAGTCTTTAACAAACTTCCCGCTCGGTCATCCATCCTAGCAACTACTCCAGCTCCAGCACGCTTAACTTCTCAGTTCCTTTTAAATTAGTTTCCGCGAAGCAATTTGTACCTAGTTGTTAATACTATGATACCAATCCTATTCACTCTTATATCATTATGTCACATGTTTTATTTTTTGAAACTACAAACACTTATTTAAGTAAACAACAATGAATAAGTAAAAATATTACTAATTCAAATAAAAATACTATTGAATTCAAATAAAAATATAATAATTTTACTTTTTTGTATTTCTCTATTTAATATGGAATAATTAATATCTTTAAATCCATAAATCGGAATTTGATAAATAATATGTCTAAGTTGATCAGAAAAATGAAAGGAATCTAAATATGATATCCATATCAACTAATCATAAACCCTTCGTTTTTGAATTAGCTATTTGGTGGTTGCTTCAGAAAATTCCCCTTTTTTGCGCTCAAAAAAATGAAAAATGGTTATTTGGTCCGACGAAAAGGAAAACTTGTATTGGATCTTTGATAAAATAGCATATTGTGAACCTAAAAATAATTTTTGTAATAAAACACGAGCATCAGATCATGTACTTGTAGTTCATATCTGACCCACTTCTTGCTGATTCGGCAGGAATTTGTCTTTTTCATCAGGGGTGTACGGAAAGGTTTCGGATCCCCCTGTTGGTACATTGTCCATATAAGGTGGTCTAGTATTTTTTTTAAATATGGTGGTAGCATTTTGAATTAGCCATTTGGTGGTTGCTTCACAAAACCGTCTGTTTTTTGTGCTCGGAAAATGGAAAATGGCTTTTTCGTGCGACGAAAAAGAAAACTTCCTCCTGCAACATTGTTCGCCATCCTATGATGCACATGTATGCATAATATGAGCACATTATCATAAACTATGCCTCGATTCTAGCCATAATATTGGTCATTTGACCCGAAAGCCAAAAAACTCGAATGAGATAGGTCATTTTGTGAAGGTTTTTTGGGACATAATCAATATACCAAGTTTGATAATTTTTTCCTGTAACTATGTCACATAATATGGCACCACGCGAAGGGTTCGCATTGTTTCGATTGTTTTTGAATTTTTTATGTCTGTTTTAAACTATCGTCAAACTTTGTCGGACGGTGGGCATGAAGATTCTTAGCTCGGGGCCGAGCCTCGCTAAACTTGCATTGGATCTTTGATAAAATAGCATATTGTGAACCTAAAAATGATTTTTGTAAAAAAACATGACCATCGGATCATGTACCCGTAGTTCATATCTGACCCACTTCCTACCGATTCAGCAGGAATTTGTCTTTTTCATGAGTGGTGGACGGAAAGGTTTTGGACCCCCTATTGGGGCATTGTCCATATAAGGTGGTCTAGTATTTTTTTAAAATATGGTGGTAGAATTTTGATTTAGCCATTTGGTGGTTGCTTCACAAAATCGTCTGTTTTTTGTGCTCGGGAAATGGAAAATGGCTTTTCGGTGCGACGAAGGAAAACTTTCTCCTGCAACATTATTCACCATCCCATGATACACATGTATGCACAATATGGGCACATTATCACAAACTATGCCTCGATTCTATCCATAACATTGGTCATTTGACCCGAAAGCCAAGAAACCTCGAATGAGATAGGTCATTTTGTGAAGTTTTTTTGAGAGATAATCAATATACCAAGTTTGATATTTTTCCTTATAACTATGTTACATAATATGACACCATGCGAATACTTCACATTGTTTCGATCGTTTTTGAATTTTTATACTCGTTTTAAACTATCGTCAAACTTTGTCGAAAGGCGGGCATGAAGATTCTTAGCTCCGGGCCGAGCCTCGCTAAACTTGCATTGGATCTTTGATAAAATAGCATATTATGAATCTAAAAATGATTTTTGTAAAAAAACATGAGCATCGGATCATGTACTTGTAGTTCATATCTGACCCACTTCCTACCGATTCAGCAGGAATTTGTCTTTTTCACTAGTGGTGGACGGAAAGTTTTCGGATCCCCTGTTGGGACATTGTCCATATAAGGTGGTCTAGTATTTTTGTAAAATATGGTGGTAGCATTTTGAATTAGTCATTTGGTGGTTGCTTCACAAACCGTCCATTTTTTGTGCTCGAAAAATAGAAAATAGCATTTTGGTGCGACAAAAAGGAAAACTTCCTCCTGCAACATTGTTCGCTATCCCATGATGCACATGTATGCACAATATGGACATATTATCACAAACTATGCCTCGATTCTAGCCATAACATTTGTTATTTGACCCGACAGCCAAGAAACCTCGAATGAGATAGGTCATTTTGTGAAGGTTTTTTTGAGACATAATCAATATACCAAGTTTGATATTTTTTCTTTTAACTATGTCACATAATATGACACCACGCGAAGGTATCTCATTGTTTCGATTGTTTTTTTAATTTTTTATGCATGTTTTAAACTATATATAATGTTTTATGTTTCACCTAATTTTTATTTACAAATGTGTAATATTTGAGTGTAGATACATAGATCTTATTTTTCTGCAAATTTTGATATATTATTTGTATTTTTCTGGTTTAATGAGGTAAAAAAATAGCTACGCCGAGTACCGCCGTCGGCATATGCTACGTCGAGGCCAGCCATCAGCGTAGCATAGGATACGCCGAGGGCAATTCTACGTCGACGGCTGCTTGGTAGGCCTAGCCTGGATGATGGCTACACCGACGGCCGTTTTGGCCGTCGGCGTAGCTTCCTATTCTGTAGTGGCTAATTATGAGCCAATGTAGTTAGCTCCACCATGCTGTCGCTCTCCATCCAATAACTTTATGTGTAGCCTAACAACATCAATCCTACCCGTGAAAAACAAACAACAACAACAACATATATCTTAGCTGATGACCGCCCGTCCCCTTCGCCATATGGCTCATGAAATGTGGCTAATTAGGTCCCTGCACATAGTATTGAGTAGACGATGATCGAAAATGATCACTGATCGATAAACCCCATTTTCCCAAAAGAGTTGGTCCTGTTGATTAGTTCCTTACATTCATTTTTTAAAAGCTGTGGCGGCGCGAGTTAATGTCCGAGACACCCCACCCCACCACTCAAGTAGTAAGAACTTGTTTACATGCCAGTGATTTATAATCATTTTATTTTATGCTGATTAGCTGTGATTTATCACTTTTCAATCTATCACGTAATCGGATGTAAATGACATTTTTTCAAGCAGTTTTTCAAAACTATGTTTCAAGGTCTATGGACAAAAATTATTGTTTATGTGAACTTTTTTTGAAACGTTGGTGTTTGCACTTTTTTTGCGAAATGGTAGTGGTGTTATGAATGTGTGATTTATTAAAGCCACAAAAGCATCATAAAAGGTAGTTTTGCTTCACAAATGCCGGCCCATGAACTACAACGACGGAGGTCGGCCCGTCAAGGGAATTTTTTCTTTCACTTATTTTCTTTAATTTTCATTTTCTCCACAATTAATTTTCATTTTTTGGTTACACATACATGCACATATTTCTTGATTTCCTTTTTTACCATTATGTGACATGACAATCTTTACAAAAATATGAACATATTATTTGTATACATGAACTATTTTTAGTTAATACAAAAATACCCGAGTACTTCTATCTAGATGGATCCATTGACCTCCTTGGAATCGGCTTTCGCCCCGATATATTAATATAGCCAACACCTGATACAACGAGTTGTTGGGGCCTCAGCACAGACTAGCCCAAATGAAAAAAGAGAGAAACAAAAAGAAAACAATGCCAACAATGGCCGATCGACTAAACGATGATGGATTTCTACCGATGCGCCCTCCGACAAAGTCCCACCACACTCATAAACCTTCGAAACGTCACGTACCAAGCAACACCTTCAAGAAGGACTTCGACGATGACGACGCTGCTGCTCGGACTTGTCCTAGGGTTTCCCCTGTATGCGGATGTGAGAGGGAAAGGGACACCCTCAAGAGGGAAATAAGATACCCATAGGCGTCACCCCGTCGGTGTCGAAAGACCGACAGGGATTTCTCTCGACCCTCAAAAAACCTCTACCCCGAACGCTCCATAGGCTTCCACCCATCCACTCCGCCCACCAACTCACGCCACCATGATTATAATGCTACTTTTGTCGTCTCACTGTGAACACGGACAAGAGGCCTATGAGACGGAGAACTGGTAGTGGATTGGGACTCAGGGGCGGCAGCATCGCCGCCGCGTGGGAGGGAACAACCTCCACCGCTTTCACGGTAACCGATCGGACGCGACATCATGGGCTTACCAAGCCTAGCGAGCTCGGTAGGGCCCAGATTGGGCCCGCAAAGCCCCTACCGCCACGCTATAGTAGGCACGCAGCAACACCTCCATCAACCATGTCCTGCCACCGCCCAAGGTCCATCTCTAGGATGCGCAGCAGCCAACTATGCCGCCATCCTGGCCGAACCTAGATGGGGCCGAAGTGGGTTCCAAACGTCGTTTGGGCGACGTCGCCACACATTGCTGCCAAGGGGCAGCAATACCACCGCGTGGCCACCTGGGGAGAGCCACGCCGCCACCGGACCACTGGTAGCCGAGCCTCACCACCGCCGTAAGAACCATCATAGGCTGGGTCTCCATGCGCGCGGGGAAGAGCGAGGCCGCCGCCGCCAGCACCACGGATCCACACGGGGAAGGCCTTGTGGTCCCTGCCGTCCGCGGCGAGAGGGGGGGAGGGGGGACGGGGGACGGGGACACGGGGAGGGAGGCCTACCAGCCAACTTGGGGAGGTGACATAGGGAGGAGGAGGACTTATTTTTGGATCTATTGACCTACCAGCCAACTTCTAAATAGCTAGCCTTCCTTAAAAAAAAAACTTCTAGATAGCTATCGTGGAATCAACACTCTGTTTAATCTGCATGCATGTTTTTACTGTTTCCCCGGCCTGGATCCGGATCTACAACCCATAGATAATTATTTATGAGTTGATAATAATCATGCTACCTACCGTCCGTGTGTACGTGTTCTACTCCTACCATGTCATGTCGTCATCGCTTCACCTCCCACACATCCATCAACCTCCATCGTGTACCCCAACAACATCGATTCCGATGATGACCGGATGGCTGGCCGTCTCCTTCGCCATATGGCCTTCACGTGTGACTAATTAGCTCCCTGCACATAGTGAGTAGACACTAGTGAAAATGACTGATCATCAAACTTATTGTTCCCAAAACAGTTGGTCATCGTTCAACGGCTCTTCCATGCAATTTGAAGCTATATATGGCGGCGAGAAAGCAATGTCAAAATAAAATGCCCCATAAGTGTTAAGACCTTGTTAACTATAGAAAACTATGGGAAAATAAGCATTTCCTTCCCAGATTATAAACATTTAATAGTAGTATTTTCTCCAAAATGATATCCACTTTATTTTGAAATGTTAATATGAATTGTAAATTCCAATTGCGCCACCCAAATCACCCCCAAAGAGAGCCACACCACCAATGGTTACGCAAGCCGGCGAGGATCAGCATCTCCATGGCAACACATCCAACAAGGGGGAAGACGGCGTCGTTGCTTGATATAAAAGCTGGATCTAGTGATTATCCCTGAGAGCATAAGATCCCGAGAGTTTTTTTTTTTGAGAGAAGATCCCGAGAGTTGGTCTGGAGGGGTCCCAAGGAATTTTGTGTGGGCTTCCAAAACATGCATCATTTTCTGAAAACAGAAATAAAAGGTAGTACATGAATAAAGGATATCTTGTATAAATTTTTGTGTGCATGTAAATTGTTAGTAACTAGCTGCTTGGTTCCTCTGCTGGGTGCACGAGTACTTCCATCTAGTAGGAGAAATTAACGTCGTACACACGGATGGATCTATTGACCAACCAACAAACCTAGCTGGCATTTCCCCCAACTGGACCAACTCAGCTAGCCTGGAGTTGACAAGATGTTTAATTCCATGCGTGCATGTTTCCGGATCGACAACCCATGGATAATTATATTTGTGACTCGATGATAGTCAGTGCTAGTCATAGCCTCACTTCACCTCACCTTTTAGCAACCAATTCCAACACATCAATCGTCCTCTAGCTGCAGTCGCTCTCCACCCGATCACTTTTTATCGTGTGTAGCCCAACAACAGGCTATAGCTGATGGCCGCGCGCCCGTCTTCTTCGCCATATGGGCTTCACGTGCGACCAGTTAGGTCTCTGCACATAGTGAAAACGACCGATCAGTAAACTCCTTGATCCCAAAAGAGTTGGTCATTGATCAGCGGGGCTTCTTCCATGCAATTTGAAGGTATGTATGCCGGCGTAAAAAAATGCGATCAGTCATAATCATCCCATTTTCTACATGCCGATTAGATGTTGACATGCATGGATATGCTGGATATATATGGGCCCATTTGAACAGTAAAAAAGAGTAAAACTAGAAAAACAATAGTTCCATGGACGAGGAGGGTTGCCGAACACGGCCCTGCAGGTGTCTCCGTCGCCATATGCATTCATGTGTCACTAATGTATAATTAGGTCCCTGCGAATAGTATTAAGTAGACGTTGATCCAACGACGCAATCCCTGTTCCCAAAAGAACTATTCATTTATTTTGTTTCTCGTCTGCTCATGCTAATTTAAAGAACACATTTTCATGTGTAACTGTCCACTTTCGTAACGACAATATGAAATTTTATTGATTTAGAAATAAAAGTTCCATGCGACATGAGAATCAACCCACTCGGTTAGGTTCTTTATGTAGAACTTGTCCACCCAGCTTTAACTTACTAGACATGAAAGCGCGCTTCTCCGTGCATGCTACAATGCGTTTGACATTTCTATGGTCCGGTGGTGTGACCAACATTTTGTGGGCTTGTTAACTGCATGTCAGCATGAGCCTAGCTAATACATGTTTAAGAGGTAGGTCCAAAAAGTTATTGTTTTTGCGTTTTATGACGTTTTAATGAATTATTGCACATAATTTTGATGTTTCAGGACGATTTACATGTTGTAGAGTTATGACCAAAAACTCTTCTTTTTTACGTTTTATGGTCATTTCCATGAGTTATTGCCGAAATTTTTGGATTCTAGGAGATTTACAACGACCGTAAGGCCCAGATGTTTCATGACCAAGAACTTATCGTTTTGTGTTTTATGGATGTTTTCATTAGCTATTGCCCACAGTTTTAGGTTTCAGGGTGATTTACCTGTTTGAGCAGTATGACCAAAAAATCGTTATTTTTGCGTTTTATGGCCCTTTAATGAGCTGTTGCCCATAGTTTACGAGTTAAAGGGTGATTTACATGTTTCAGAGTTATGACAAGAACTCGTCTTTTTTTACTTCTTATGGCCATTTTTATGAGTTATAGCCATAGTTTTGGCTTTTCAGTGCGATTTACAACAACCGTAAGGCCTGATACATTTTTAAGGGCATGACCAAGAACTTGTTGTTTTCGTGTTTTATGGCTGTTTTTATGAGCTATTGTCCATAGTTTTGAGGTTCCAGACAATTTACATGATGGAGAGGTATGACAAAAAAGTCATCGTCTTTGCATTTTATGTACGTTTTCATGAGCTATTGCCCATAGTTTTGGGATTCCAGGGCGATTTACATGTTTCAGAGTTATGATCAAAAACGTCTTTTATGCATTTTATGGCCATTCATGAGTTATTTCCCACCGTTTTGGGGTTCTATTTCGATTTACAACGACCGTAAGGCTTGATAAATTGTTGAGGGCATGACCAAGAACTCGTCGTTTTCATGTTTTATGGCCATTTTCATGATTTACTGCCCACAACTTCCGGGTTCTAGGGGATTTACATGGCACGTAAGACCTGATATATATTTTAGATTTATGACCAAGAATTCGTCGTTTTTGTGTTTTATGACCGTTTTCATGAACTATTGCCCATAGTTTTGGAGTTCCAGACGATCCGCATGGCCCGTAAAACCCGATAAATATTTGAGATTTATAAGTAAAAACTCGTCGTATTCATATTTTATGGCTGTTTTAATGAGTTATTGTCCACGATTTTGGAGTTCCAGAGCGATTTACCACGACCGTAAGGCCCGATACATATTTGAGGGTAGGACCAAAAACTCGTCGTTTTCGTGTTTTATGGACGTTTTCATGAGCTATGCCCACAATTTTGGGGTTTTAGGGCGATTTACATGTTTGAGAGGTATGACCAAACACTCATTATTTTTGCGTTTATGGCCATTTTCATGAGTTATTCCCTACAATTTTGGGGTTCTAGGGCAATTTACAACGACAATAATACCCGATACATGTTTGAGGGCATGACCAAAAACTCATAATTTTTTGTTTTCTAGACATTTTCATGAGCTATTGTCCATAATTTTGGTGTTTTAGGGGGACGTGCATGGCCCGTAAGACCCAATACATATTTGAGAATTATGACAAAAAACTCATCGTTTTCGTGTCTTATGACCGTTTTCATGAGTTATTGTCCATAGGTTTGGGTTACAGGGCGATTTACAATGGTCTTAATAAACAATACATGTTTGAGGGCATGACCAAAAACTTGTCGTTTTCGGGGTTTATGGCCATTTTCATGAGCTATTGCCCATACTTTTGGCGTTCCACGACGATTTACATGTTTGAGAGGTATGCCCAAAAAGTTATTATTTTTGTATTTTATGGTTGTTTTCATGAGCTATTGCCTATAATTTTAGGGTTCCAACGCGATTTACATGTTTTAGAGTTATGACCAAAAACTCCTCTTTTTGCATTTTACAAGCATTTTCATGAGTTATTGCCCATAGTATTGGGATTCCAGGACGATTTAGAAACACAGTAAGGCCCGATAGATGTTTAAGGGAATGCCCAAGAACTTGTCGTATTCATATTTTATGGACGTTTTCATGAGCTATTACCCCTAGTTTTGGGGTTCGAGGGCAATTTACATATTTCAGAGGTATGACCAAAAAGTCGTTGTTTTTGAGTTCTATGGCCGTTGTTTGAGCTATTGCCCATAGTTTTGGGGTTCCAGGGCGATTTCCATGTTTTAGAGTTATGACTAAAAACTCGTCTTTTTTGCGTTTTATGGCCATTTTCATGAGTTATTGCCCATATTTTCGGATTCCAGGGCGATTTAGAACTATAGTAAGGCCAGATAGATGTTTCAGGGAATGACCAGGAACTCATCGCTTTCGTGTTTTTATGGCCGTTTTCAGCTATTGCCCATATTTAGGATTTCTAGGGGGATTTGCATGGCCCACAAGACTCGATACATGTTTGAGAGATATGACTAAATTTTTTTCGTTTTCGTGTTATATGGCCGTTTTATGAGCTATTGCTCAAGTTTCGGGTTTCAGGGCGATTTAAATGTTTGCGATGTATGCCCAGAAAGTCGTTGTTTTTGTGTTTTATGGCTGTTTTCATGATCTATTGCCCACATTTTTGGGGTTCTAGGGCGACTTATATGTTTTAGAGTTATGACCAAAAACTTGTCTTTTTTTGCGTTTGATGGCCATTTTCATGAGTTTGTTGCCAACAGTTTTGGGGTTTTAGGGCGACTTAGAACAACAATAAGGCCCGATAGATTTTTGAGGGCATGACCAAAAACTCGTCATTTTTGTGTTTTATAGCCGTTTTAATGAACTATTGCCCACGGTTTTGGGGTTTCAGGACGATTTACATGTTTGAGAGGTATGCCTAAAAAGTCGTTGTTTTGTGTTTTATGGCTGTTTTTATGAGCTATTGCCAGAGTTTTGGGGTTTCAGGACGATTTATATGCCCAAAACTCGTCGTTTTGCGTTTTATGGCCATTTTTCATGAGTTCATTGCCTACAGTTTTGGGGTTTTAGGGCGATTTAGAACGACAACAAGGCCCGATAGATGTTTGAGGGCATGACCAAGAACTCGTCATTTTTGTATTTTATGGCCGTTTTATGAGCTATTGCCCACAATTTTGGGGTTAATTTCAAGATAATTTACATGTTTAAGAGTTATGACGCAAATGTCATCATTTTTGTGTTTTAGGGCCGTTTTCATGAGTTACTGCCCATAGTTTTGGGGTTCCAAGGCGATTTACAATGACCGTAAAGCCCGAAACATGTTTGAGAGGTATGACCAAGAACTTGTCTTTTTACGTTTTATACGGCTGTTTTCATGTGTTCTTGCCCATAGTTTCACGGTTCTAGGGAGATTTACGTGTTTCAGAGTTATGACCAAAAACTTGTCTTTTATGCGTTTTATGGCCATTCATGAGTTATAGCCCATAGTTTTGGGGTTCTAGTTCTTGTTACAACGACCGTAAGGCCCGATATATTTTTGAGGGCATAAACAAGAACTCGTCGTTTTTGTGTTTTATGGCCGTTTTCATGAGCTATTTCCCATATTTTGGGTTTCCAGGGGATTTGCATGGCCTGTTAGACCCGATATATGTTTGAGAGGTATGACCAAAAATTCGTCATTTTCGCGTTTTATGGTCGTTTTCATGAGCTATTGCCCATAGTTTCGGGGTTCCACAATGATTTACATGTTTGTTATGTATGACCAAAAAGTCGTCTATTTTGCGTTTTATGGCCGTTTTCATGAGCTATTGCCCATAGTTTTGGGGTTCTAGGACAATTTACAAGTTTTAGAGTTATGACCAAAAACTCTTCTTTTTTGCATTTTATGGCCATTTTCATGAGTTATTGCCCATAGTTTTGGGATTCCGGGGTAATTTAGAACGATAGTAAGGACCGATAAAAGTTTTAGGGCATGAGCAAGAACTCGTCGTTTTCATGTTTTATGGCTGTTTTCATGAGCTATTGCCCAAAGTTTTGGGGTTCGAGGGCGATTTACATGTTTCAGAGGTACGACCAAGAAGTCACAGGTTTTCCGTTTTATGGCCATTTTCATGAGTTATTGCCCATAGTTTAGGAATTTCAAGGTGATTTATATGGTACAAATTTATGACCAAAAACTCGTCTTTTTTGTATTTAATGGCCACTTTCATGAGTTATCTGCCATAGTTTTGGGCTTCCAAGAATATTTACGACGACAGTAAGGCCCGATACATTTTTAGGGCATGACCAAGAACTCGTCGTTTTCGTGTTTTATGGCTGTTTTCATGATCTATTGCCCACAGTTTTGGGGTTCCTAGGCAATAAATCATGTCTGAGAGGTATGGCCAAGAACTCATCGTTTTTGTGCTTTATGGCCATTGTCATGAAGTATGGCCGATAGTTTTGGGGTCCTAGGGCGTTTTACATGTTTCATAGTTATGACCAAAAACTTGTTTTTTATGCGTTTTGTGGATATTCATGAGTTATTGGCCACGTTTTGGGGTTCCAGTTCAATTTAAAGCGATTGTAAGAACTTATACATTTTTTAGGGCATGACCAAGAACTCGTCGTTTTCGTGTTTTATGGCCGTTTTCATGAGCTATTTCCCATATTTTTTTGTTTCCAAGGGGATTTGCATGGCCTCTTAGACCCGATACATATTTGAGAGGTATGACCAAAAAGTCGTCGTTTTCGCATTTTATGGCCGTTTTCATGAAGTATTGCCCACAGTTTTGGGGTTCCAATGCGATTTACATGTTTGAGAGGTATGAGCAAAAATTCATTGTTTTTGCGTCTTAATGGCCATTTTCATGAGCTATTGCCCATTGTTTTGGAGTTCTAGGGAGATTTACATGTTTCCGAGTTATGACCAAAAACTAGTATTTTTACATTTTATGGCCACTTTCATAAGTTATTGCCCACAATTTTAGGGTTCGAGGACGATTTACGTGTTAGAGAGGTATGACCAAAAAGTCATTGTTTTTGTGTTTTCTGGCCTGAAACCCCAAAACTATGGCCACTTTCATGTTTTATGGTTGTTTTCATGAGCTATTGCTCACAGTTTTGGGATTTTAGGGCGCTTTACATATTTGAGAGGTATGACTAAAAAGTCGTCGATTTGTGTTTTCTAGCTGTTTTTATGAGCTATTGCCCATAGTTTTGGGGTTTCAGGGCGATTTACAAGTTTCAGACTTATGACCAAGAACACGTCTTTTTCATGTTTTATGGTCGTTTTCATGAGCTATTGCCCACAGTTTTGGGGCTTCAGGCCGATTTACATGTTTGAGAGGTATGACCAAAAAGTCATTGGTTTTGTGTTTTCTGGCTATTTTCATTAGCTATTGCCCATAGTTTCAAGGTTTTGGGGGCGGTTTACATGTTTTGGAGTTATTACCAGACACTTGTCTTTTTGCGTTTTATGGCCATTTTCATGAGCTGTTGCCCACAATTTTGGGGTTCCATGGCGATTTACGACAACCGTAAGGCCCGATACATTTTTGCGGGCATGACCAAGAACTCGTCGTTTTCGTGCTTTATGGCATTTTCATGAGCTATTTCCCCATATTTTCGGTTTCAAGGGCGATTTACATGTTTTAGATTTATGACCAAAAACTCGTCATTTTGCCATTTTATGGCCATTTTCATTAGTTATTGCCCACAGTTTTGGGGTTTCAGGGCAATTTGCATGTTTGAGAGGTATAACCAAAAAGTCATCGTTTTTGCGGTTTAATGGCCATTTTTATGAGCTATTGCCCATTGTTTTGAGGTTCCAGGGCGATTTATGACCAAAAACTCGTCTTTTCAGCATTTTATGGCCACTTTCATGAGTTATTGCACACAATTTTGGGGTTCCAAGACGATTTACAATGACCGTAAGGCCCGATAAATTTTTGTGGGCATGAACAAGAAGTCGCCGTTTTCGTGTTTATGGCCGTTTTCATGAGCTATTGCCCATATTTTTGGGTTTCACGGTGGATTTGCATGGCCCGTAAGACCCAATACATGTTTGCGAGATATGACCAAAAACTCATCCTTTTTCCGTTTTATGGCCGTTTCATGAGCTATTGCCCACAGTTTTGGGGTTTGAGGGAAATTTACATGTCTGATAGGTATGCCCAAAAAGTCGCCGTTTTCGTGTTTTATGGCCGTTTTCATGACCTATTGTGCATAGTTTTGGGGTTCGTGGGCAATTTACATGGTTCGGAGTTATGACCAAAAACTCTTCTTCGCATTTTATGGATATTTTCATGAGTTATTGCCCATAGTTTGGGGGTTCTAGGGCCACTTACAATGATCTTAATAAACAATACATGTTTGAGGGCATGACCAAGAACTCGTTGTTTTCTTGTTTTATGGCCATCTTCATGAGCTATTTCCCATATTTTTGGGGTATTAGGGCGATTTACATGTTTTAGATTTATGACCAAAAACTCGTATTTTTGCGTTTTATGTCCATTTTCATGAGGTATTGGCCGTTGTTTTGGAGTTCCAAGGCGATTTACATGTTTCAGAGGTCTAACCAAAAGTCATCATTTTTGCTATTTAATGACCTTTTATGCATTATTGCCCATAGTGTTGGGGTTCCAGGGAGATTTCCCAATATGTGTTGGAGGGCATGACCAAGAACTCGTTGTTTTCATGTTTTATGGTTATTTTCATGAGCTATTGCTCAAAGTTTTGGGGTTTTAGGGCGCTTTACATATTTGAGAGGTATGACTAAAAAGTCGTCGATTTTGTGTTTTCTAGTTGTTTTTATGAGCTATTGCCCATAGTTTTGGGGTTTCGAGGCGATTTACAAGTTTCAGAGTTATGACCAAGAACACGTCTTTTTCATGTTTTATGGTCGTTTTCATGAGCTATTGCCCATAGTTTTGGGGTTTCAGGCTGATTTACATATTTGAGAGGTATGACCAAAAAGTCATTGTTTTTGTGTTTTCTGGCTGTTTTCATTTTCTATTGCCCATGGTTTTAAGGTTTTGGGGGCGACTTACATGTTGTGGAGTTATTACCAAAAACTCGTCTTTTTGCCTTTTATGGGCATTTTCATGAGTTGTTGCCCACAATTTTGGGGGTCCAGGACGATTTACAGCGATCGTAAGGCCCGATACATTTTTGCGGGCATGACCAAGAACTCGTCGTTTTCTTGCTTTCTGGCGTTTTCATGAGCTATTGCCCATATTTTGGGTTTCAAGGGGGATTTGCATGGCCCGCAAGACCTGATACATGTTTGAGAGATATGACCAAAAACTCGTCGTTTTCGCGTTTTATGGCTGTTTCATGAGCTATTTGCCCCAATTTTTGAGACTCCAGGGCGATCAATATGTTTCAGAGGTATGCCCCAAAAGTCGTTGTTTTTTGTGTTTTATGTTCGTTTTCAAAATCTATTGCTCATTGGATTGGGGTTCCAGGGCGATTTACAACGACCGTAAAGCCTAATACATTTTTGAGAGCATGACCAAAAACTCGCCATTTTCCTGTTTTTGGCCCTTTTCATGCGCTACTGCCCATAGTTTTGGGGTTCCATGGTGATTTACTTGTTTGAGAGGTATGACCAAAAATTCATTGTTTTTGCGGTTTTAGACTGTTTTCATGAGCTATTGCCCATAGTTTTGCGGTTTCTAGGCAATTTACATGTTTTAGAGTTATGGACAAAAACTCGTATTTTTGCATTTTATGGCCACTTCCATGAGTTATTTGCCCACGGTTTTGGGGTTCTAGGACGATTTACAACGACCGTAAGCCCCGATACAAATTTTAGGGCATGAACAAGAACTCGTCATTTTTGTGTTTTATGGCTGTTTTCATGAGCTATTCCCTATATTTTGGGTTTCAAGGGGGATTTGCATGGCCCATATGACCCGATACACGCGTTTGAGAGATCTAACCAAAAACTCATCGTTTTCGCGTTTTATGGCCATTTCATGAGCTATTGCCCACGGTTTTGGGGTTCCAGTGCGATTTACAGGTCTGATAGGTAGCCCAAAAAGTCGTCGTTTTGCGTTTTATGGCTGTTTTCATGAGCTATTGAGCCTAGTTTTGGGGTTCCAGGGCTATTTCATGAGTTACTGCCCACTGTTTTTGGGTGCCAGGGTGATTTAGAACGATAATAAGGCCCGATAGATGTTTGAGGGCATGAACAAAAACTCATCATTTTCATGTTTTATGGCCATTTTCATGAGCTATAGCCCCCGGTTTTGGGGTTTTAGTGCGATTTACATGTTTGAGAGGTATGACCAAAAAGTCGTCGTGTTTGCGTTTTATGACAATTTTCATGTGCTATTGCCCATAGTCTTGGGGTTCCAGGGCGATTGATGCAGCGCTAAGTTGATTAAGCTCACCGGTCTGCTGTAACAAAGGATTAAACGAATCATTGAGGTTGTCAAGCTCACCGGTTTGCTGTAACAAATTATTAAACGTATGGTGTGGAAGGTAATGGTTTGCAGCAAGTAAACAAATAATAGCGGAAGATGTATCAATGATAAAGATTGGACCGGGTCCATAGTTCACTAGAGGTGCTCTCCTTAGATAAACAACATGGCATGAAGGGTAAACAAATTACATCAGGGCAATTGGCAGGAACTGAGCAAGGCATAACAATGCAATACCAGACAAAAATATCCTATGAGATTCGATTGGGCAATACAACAATATACATAGACCGCCATCCAACTACATCTATGACTAGAAGTCCACCTTCAGGTTATCATCCGAACCCCCTCCAGTATTAAGTTGCAAGCAACAGACAACTGCTTTAAGGAAAGTGTGTAAGGTAAACAATCCACTTGTTCCATGAACAAGAGACCGTTATTTTCTCCGTAGTGGCAACATCATATCTACAACCGAAGAGATTTTTCTCACTTCCCTTGGAAACTAGAGGCATGAACCCACTATCGAGCATAAATACCCCCTCTTGGAGTCACTAGCAACTACTCGGCCAAGATAGCTACTAACAACGGAGAGCATGCAAGATGACAAAAACACAGACATGATAGAATCATAAAGACAAAACCATTAATCAATCTGACATAGTAATCTCAATATCCATCGGATCCCCGCAAACACAACATCCATGATTACAAATAGATTAGATCTTGATCATGAACGGAGATCACAAGATCTATACATGAAAGCATAAGGAGGAGATACAACTATCTAGCTACTACATGTACCCATAGTACAAGGTGGAACTACTCTCGCTTCATACCGGAGAGAAGGCCTCTGGGATGATTTCCCCTTCGGCAGGGTGTCGGGAAGAACTTCAGATCCCCCCAATCTAGGGACGACGGTGGCGGCGGCTACAGAAGGTTTCGTGGAGTTTTGATCGGGTACTTAGGTTTTCTGCATCGGGGGCTTCTTATAGGCGAAGAGAAGAGGCAGGGATGCGACCGGGGGGGGGGGCACACCCTGCCTGTAGGGTTTCGTAGCATGGAAAACAAAAAATTTCTACCGCATACAAACAAACAAGCCAAGATCTATCTACTAGATTGTAGCAACGAGTCGATGGAATAACTCACCCTCGAAGATTCCAAAGTGTTTATAGAGAGCGGATTCTCGTGGGTGATGTAGTCGTACTCTTGCCGATCTCAAGATCGCGTAGACGATCCTTCCGGCGCTGCGTTCCGGCAGCGCTTCCGTAGTCGGTCACATGTTCGGTACTCATCGAAGACCTTCCTCTCCCTTGTTCCAGCAGGCAGCGGAGGTTGTAGCACTCTCCTCGCGATTCCGGCAGCACAACGACGTGGTACCGGAAGTAGAGGGGAGATCTCGCAGGGCTTCGCCTTAAGCCGGAGCGAGTATGGTGGACTATGAGAGAGAGCCTCGGCGATCTAGGGTTTAGACGCACCAAGGAGGAGGGTCTAGGGCCGGCGGCTAGGGCTTGGAGCTGCCCAAGTCGGCGGCGGCAGCAGGAGGTGGCGGCGCCAGCGGCTGGGAGCTAGGGTTTTGGGTGGAGGTGTTGTGTACTTGGAGGGGCATCCCTGCCCCTGCTTATATAGGTGGAGGGGGCGCGCCAGGGGAGTCCCTCCCCAACTCGGATCCCAAGTGGGCCGGCGGTGGAGGGGAGGGAACTCCTCCCCAAGTAGGTTTCCTACTTCCCCTCCACCTCACAAAATAGCCGTTTGACTTTTCAAATTGGCGTTTGACTTTTCAAACTAGGATTTGATTAAACCCTTTATTTTGTTCAGCGATGACACCTAGTACATGATGCAATCATTCCAACTTGTTATGACACATTCATGTACCCTTCCCCTCCGGAGTGCCGGACATTTCGGAACCTTCTAGAACATTCCTGATGAAAACACCGGAATCATTCTCCAACCCTGAAACATGACTTTCCTTGTATGAATCTTATTCTCCGTACCATTCCGGATCTCCTCGTGATATCCCGGATCCCATCCGAGACTCCGAACAACATTCGGTCTCTTACTCATCATTCCATAACTACTCAAACAACGTCGAATCCTTAAGTGTGTCTCCGTACGGTTCGTGAATTATGCGGACATGATCGAGACACTTCTCCGAACAATAACCAATAGAGGAATCTGGAAATTCATATGGCTCCCACATATTTCTACGATTACTTTGCGATCGAATGAACCACTTACATACGATACCAATTTCCCTTTGTCTCACGATAGTTTACTTATCCGATGTTTATGATCGTCGGTATCTCTGCATACCTAGTTCAACCTTATTACTGATAAGTACTCTTTTCTCATTCTCATGATATGTGATCCCTTGTGAGCCAGTCACATGCTTGCACCCAATTGGATGACATTCCACCGAGAGAGCCCAGAGTATATCTATCCGTCATATGGATGGACAAATCCCACTCTTGATCCATGTGTTTCAACCAATACTTTCCGAACACTCAATGCCACCTTTATAGCCACCCAGTTACAGTGGTGTTTGATGTCATCAAAGCATCCTTCCGGTGAAGGTGATATGCATGATCTCATGGTCGAAGGAATTAGGTTACTATGTATTAGAAAGCATATAGCAATTGAACTATTAAAATTACTTGATCTTTATGCTACGCTTATCTACAGGAGTATGTCCACCATATCATTCTCCTAATGATATGATCTTGTTGTTAATAAGATCTCAATGTTCATGATAGGGAAACAACAATCATTTATTAACCAACAAGGTAGTATTATAAAGAGGCTTTACCAGGGACTCTATTTTAGTTTACAAATCACACAAGTATTAATGTTTCCTTGTTAATACTATTATAGCATGAATGTAAACATTTATCATAAACACAAAGATATAATAATAACTATATTTATTATTGCCTCTAGGGCATATCTCCAACAGTCTCCCACTTGCACTAGAGGCATAGGGAGTCTTACTCATTCTTTCTCCATCTTCTGCCGTTGTCGGACTTTGAGTTTTACTCAAGGTCGTATTGGGCAACAGGGGCAAGAACCCTTTCTTGCTATCTTCCATTCCAAACCTCTTTAGAACTTTGTCCAAATATGTACTCTGTGACAATGATATTAGGCGTCTCGATCTATCTCTATAAATCTTTATGCCTAATATGTAAGCTGCTTCGCCAAGATCCTTCATTGAAAAACTATTATTCAAATATTCCTTGAAACTATTAAGAAGGTCTACATCATTCCCAATCAACAATATGTTATCTACATATAGTATTAAGAATTCTACAGAGCTCCCACTCACTTTCTTGTAAATACAAGCTTCTCCATAAGTTTGTATAAAACCAAAACTTTTGATTACCTTATCAAAACGTTGATTCCAACTTCGGGATGCTTGCTTCAACCCATAGATGGACCGTTGAAGTTTGCATACCTTGTTAGCATCTTTAGGATCGACAAAACCTTTGGGTTGCATCATATACAACTCTTCATCAATGTCTCCATTGAGGAACGCTATTTTGACATCCATCTGCCATATCTCATAATCATAATATGCAGCGATTGCTAACATAATCCTCGCAGACTTTAGCTTCGCTACAGGTGAGAAAGTCTCATCGTAGTCAACTCCTTGAATTTGTTGAAACCCTTTTGCGACAAGTCGAGCTTTATAGACAGTAACATTATCATCAGCATCTGTTTTCTTCTTGAAAATCCATTTGTTCTCGACAGCCTTCCGGCCATCCGGTAAATCCACCAAAGTCCACACTTGGTTTTCGTACATGGATCCAATCTCGGATTTCATGGCTTCTTGCCATTTATTGGAATCTGGGCTCATCATCGCTTCCTCATATGTCACAGGGTCATCGGTGTTGTCCACCAACATGACATTCATAACGGGATCATACCAATCAGGAGTGGTACGAGTTCTCGTTGACCTGCGAGGCTCTGTAGCAACTACAACCGAAGTTTCATGATCATCATCATTAGCTTCCTCTCTTATTGGTGCAGGCACCACAGGAACTTCTTCTGGTGCTGCGCTACTCGCAATTTCGAGAGAAGGTTCGACAACCTCGTCGAGTTCTACTTTCCTTCCAGTCACTTCTTTCGAGAGAAATTCCTTCTCTAGAAAGGATCCATTCTTAACAACGAAGATTTTGCCTTCGGATCTATGATAGAAGGTATACCCAATAGTTTCCTTCAGGTATCCTATGAAGACGCATTTTTCCGCTTTGGGTTCAAGCTTGTCCGGCTGTAACTTCTTTACATAGCCTTCACAACCCCAAACTTTACGGAACAACAATTTAGGTTTCTTCCCAAACCATAATTCATACGGTGTCGTTTCAACGGATTTAGATGGTGCCCTATTTAAATTGAATGCGGCTGTTTCTAATGCATAACCCCAAAATGATAGCGGTAAATCTGTAAGTGACAACATAGAACGAACCATATCTAAGAGAGTTCGATTACGATGTTCGGACACACCATTACGCTGTGGTGTTCCCGGCGGTGTCAATTGTGAAAGTATTCCGCATTTCTTCAAATGCTCGCCAAACTCGTAACTTAGATATTCACCTCCACGATCAGAACATAGAAATTTAATCTTCTTGTTACGTTGATTCTCTACCTCACTTTGAAATTCCTTAAACTTCTCGAAAGTTTTGGACTTATGTTTCATGAAATAGATATACCCATATCTACTCAAGTCATCCGTGAAGGTAAGAACATAACGATAACCACCGCGCGATGCTACACTCATTGGACCACACACATCGGTATGTATGATTTCCAATAATTCCGTAGCTCGCTCCATCATACCAGAAAATGGAGTCTTAGTCATTTTACCCATCAGACACGCTTTGCATCTTTCAAGTGATTCGAAATCAAGTGATTCAAGAAGTCCATCGGAATGGAGTTTCTTCATACGCTTCACTCCAATGTGACCAAGACGACAGTGCCACATATAGGTCGAGTTATCGCTCGATTTCAAACGTTTAGCCTCAATGTTATTAATATGTGTATTTCCACTATCGAGATTCAATAAGAATAGACCATCTATCAAAGGTGCATGTGCATAAAACATATTACTCATATAAATCGAACAACCATTATTCTCGGACTTAAACAAGTAACCGTCTCGCAATAAACAAGATCCCGATATAATGTTCATGCTTAACGCAGGCACCAAATAACAATTATTTAAGTATAAAACTAATCCCGATGGTAGATGAAGGGGTAGCGTGCCGACCGCGAACACATCAACCTTTGATCCGTTTCCCACGCACATCATCACCTCGTTCTTCGCTAGCTTCCGTTTATTCTGCAGCACCTGTTTTGAGTTACAAATATGAGCAACCGAACCAGTATCAAATACCCAGGCACTACTACGAGTACTAGTGAGATACACATCAATAACATGTATATCGGATATACCTTTCTTCTTGATGTTGCCGTTCTTCAAATCCGCCAAGTACTTTGGGCAATTCCGCTTCCAGTGACCTTCTCCCTTGCAGTAAAAGCACTCAGTATCAGGCTTAGGTCTAGCCTTGGTCTTCTTCGTCGGTGCGGTAACTTTCTTACCACCCTTCTTGAAGTGTCCCTTTTGCTTAGACTTGCCTTTCTTGAATTTGGTGGTCTTATTGACCATCAACACTTGGTGCTCTTTCTTGATCTCCACTTCTGCAGATTTCAACATGGCGAAGAGTTCTGGCAACTGCTTGTTCATGTTTTGCATATTGTAGTTCATCACAAAGTTCTTGTAACTTGGTGGTAGTGATTGGAGGACACGATAAATCCCCAAAGCATTAGGAATCACTATACCCAAGCTTTGAAGTTTGTTTGCGTGCCCAGACATCTTAAGCACATGCTCACTGACGGAGCTGCCCTCTTCCATCTTGCAGTTAAAGAACTTTTCAGAAGCCTCATAGCTCTCAATTGCCGTGATGGGGATATGCCTACCGGGGTATACCCAGCAGGACGTTTCCGACTGGCCCAAAGAAATGGCGAGTGGGCCTGCAAGACGGCGACTGGATTAAAGCCTAGCAAGGAGCCAAGCGACTGGAAGCTGAAGGCCCAGGCGAGTGGATAGGCCCAGTCGGATTAGGTTAAACGAGTACCGAAGCTCTAACTGAATCGGTTGAGATATGTAAACCCTAGGGGAGGTGAGCCTATATAAACCTCCCTATAGGGCGAGTAGAGATACGTTCCATCATACACCCAAGCGACTCGCCGCCTAGCCGCCGAGCTCGCCCATTGTACCACCTCCATAATACAATCTAGCAGGAGTAGGTATTTACCCTCCGGGGGGCCGAACCTGGGTAAACCCTGAGTCTTTGCCCTCATCTCGCACCGCAGATGGCTGGCCGCCCTTGCCCCTCGTTCTACTACTCGCTGCCAATCGCAGCATCTGTCGTGACCATTGCCACGACATGCCGCGTGAGTCTCAAAGATCAATTTGAGATCACGGACAATATCATGTGGGTCTGAATTCTCAAACCTTTTCTGAAGCTCCGATTCTAAACCATACAAGATAGCACACTGAACTGTGGAGTACTGAGTCTTCCGAGCGAGGTAAACATTCTTTACTTCATCGGTAGCAGTAGCTGCAGGTGGGTCACCCAGCGGTGCATCCAGCACATAGGTCAAATTACCAGCTGTGAGGACAATCCTCAAATTGCGGAACCAATCCGCGAAGTTTCTTCCATTGTTTTTCAACTTTTCTTTCTCTAGGAACGCATTAAAATTGATGGTAGGGGCCGCCATTGATCTACAACATATTTGCAATAGTTTAGACTAAGTTTATGACAAATTGAGTTCTAATTAATAGTTAAATTAATCTAGGTGAACTCCCACTGAAAACAACATCCCTCACATTGTTTTAGTGATCACACGAACCAAATCCACCACATCAACACCGATCATCACGAGAGTTGATATAGTTTCAATGGCGAACAATCGACATGTTCATCATATCTACTATATGATTCATGCTTTACCTTTCGGTGATCCGTGTTCCGAGACCATGTCTGTACATGCTAGGCTCGTCAAGATCAAACCTTAGCTCCCGCATGAGCAAATCTGGCTTGCTCACGTTGTATACACTTGCGGAATCTAACACACCTGATCATCACGTGGTGATTCGAAACAACAAGATTTAGCAACGGTGCTTACTAAGGGTGAACACTTTAAAACTTGAAATTCATGTGCATGAGGGATCATCTTATAATGCTACCATCGTTAACTAAGAAATACAAGATTCATAAAGGATTAACATCACATGAAATTCATAATATGTGATATGATATGGCCTTTCTTCTTTGTGCTTCCGATCTCCATCTTCAAGCACGAACATGATCTCCATCACCACCGGCATTGCATCAAGGTCAATGACACTGCTCCATGGTTGTCATCCACCGGCTTCAACTATTACAACTACTTTGAATAGACACGCGGGTCTTAACAGAATTTAAAGACAACCATATGGCTCCTGCCGGTTGCCAACTTACAATAAGGAACATTGCATACATCAAATATAATCACAATCATGGCCATATCACATCACAGCACACCCCTGCAAAACAAAGTTAGACGCCTCTACTTTCTTTGCATGTTTTACGTGGTTTGGGGCTTTCAATAAGTGTCGTTCTAACTTACGAACAAGAACCAAAACATTGATACTAGCATTGTCAATCACGGGTTGTAAATTGAATCTTAACTATGTTGGGAGAAACAGGCACCCGCAAAGCCACTTATGCAATACAAGTTGCATGTCAAGCGTGGAGCAAGTCTCATGAACGATGTCATGTAAGGTTAGCCCGGGCCGCTTCATCCCACCATCCCGCAAGATGCAAAGTACACAAGAAGCAATCAACAACAAAAGCATCAACGCCCATAATGACCATTGTGTTCTACTCGTGCAACAAATCTACATATAGACACGGCTCTGATACCACTGTATGGTTTCGTAGCATGGAAAACAAAATTTTTCTACCGCATACAAACAAACAAGACAAGATCTATCTACTAGATTGTAGCAACGAGTCGATGGAATAACTCACCCTCGAAGATTCCAAAGTGTTTAACGAGAGAGGATTCTCGTGGGTGATGTAGTCGTACTCTTGCCGATCTCAAGATCGCGTAGACGATCCTTCCGGGGCTGCGTTCCGGCAGCGCTTCCGCAGTCGGTCACACGTTCGGTACTCGACGAAGACCTTCCTCTCCCTTGTTCCAGCAGGCATCGGAGGTTGTAGCACTCTCCTCGCGATACCGGCAGCACAATGGCGTGGTACCGGAAGTAGAGGGGAGATCTCGCAGGGCTTCGCCTTAAGCCGGAGCGAGTATGGTGGACTATGAGAGAGAGCCTCGGCGATCTAGTGTTTAGACGCACCAAGTAGGAGGGTCTAGGGCCCGCGGCTAGGGCTTGGAGCTGCCCAAGTCGGCGGCTAGGGTTTCCCTAGGCGGCGGCAGCAGGAGGTGGCGGCGCTGGCGACTGGGAGCTAGGGTTTTGGGTGGAGGTGTTGTGTACTTGGAGGGGCAGCCCTGCCCCTCCTTATATAGGTGGAGGGGGCGCGCCAGGGGAGGGGAGTCCCTCCCCAACTCGGATCCCAAGTGGGCCGGCGGTGGAGGGGAGGGAACTCCTCCCCAAGTAGGTTTCCTACTTCCCCTCCACCTCACAAAATAGTCGTTTGACTTTTCAAATTGGCGTTTGACTTTTCAAACTAGGATTTGATTAAACCCTTTATTTTGTTCAGCGATGACACCTAGTACATGATGCAATCATTCCAACTTGTTATGACACATTCATGTACCCTTCCCCTCCGGTGTGCCGGACATTTTGGAACCTTCTAGAACATTCCCGATGAAAACACCGGAATCATTCTCCAACCCCGAAACAGGACTTTCCTTATATGAATCTTATTCGCCGGACCATTCCGGATCTCCTCGTGATATCCCAGATCCCATACGAGACTCCGAACAACATTCGGTCTCTTACTCATCATTCCATAACTACTCAAACAACGTCGAATCCTTAAGTGTGTCTCCCTATGGTTCGTGAATTATGCGGACATGATCGAGACACTTCTCCGAACAATAACCAATAGAGGAATCTGGAAATTCATATGGATCCTTCATATTTCTACGATTACTTTGCGATCGAATGAACCACTTACATACGATACCAATTTCCCTTTATCTCACGATAGTTTACTTATCCGAGGTTTATGATCGTCGGTATCTCTGCATACCTAGTTCAACCTTGTTACTGATAAGTACTCTTTTCTCGTTCCCGTGATATGTGATCCCTTGTGAGCCAGTCACATGATTGCAAGCCAATTGGATGACATTCCACCGAGAGGGCCCAGAGTATATCTATCCGTCATATGGATGGACAAATCCCACTCTTGATCCATGTGTTTCAACCAATACTTTCCAAACACTCAATGCCACCTTTATAGCCACCCAGTTACGGTGTGGTGTTTGATGTCATCAAAGCATCCTTCCGGTGAAGGTGATATGCATGATCTCATGGTCGAAGGAATTAGGTTACTATGTATCAGAAAGCATATAGCAATTGAACTATTAAAATTACTTGATCTTTATGCTACGCTTATCTACAGGAGTATGTCCACCATATCATTCTCCTAACGATATGATCTTGTTGTTAATAACATCTCAATGTTCATGATAGGGAAACCACAATCATTTATTAACCAACAAGGTAGTATTATAAAGAGGCTTTACCAGGGACTCTATTTTAGTTTACAAATCACACAAGTATTAATGTTTCCTTGTTAATACTATTATAGCATGAATGTAAACATTTATCATAAACACAAATATATAATAATAACTATATTTATTATTGCCTCTAGGGCATATCTCCAACACTGCCTAGGCGCGGGCCCACCCCTGGCCGCTCCTAGGGGGTTTGGCTGTCATGGTTTGCTTCTACGTCTCGTCTTCTAGATTCATGCCCCCCACGGTAAAATATTGACTTTGGCTTTTTTCCCGTCCAATTCCGAGAATATTGATTTTCTGCCTTTCTGGAACCAAAAGCAGAAAAAAGAGGCAACTGGGAATATTGATAATCTGGCACACGATTTTAATCTTCCTCTGTCTCCAGAAGCAATGGTGGAACTTTGGCAAATTCAGAACTTATCTCTTCACATTACCTTAAATGCTGCAACTGATGATTCCTGGAGTTATGATTGGGGAACAAATTATACTTCACAGAAGATTTACAAGCATTGTTTCAGGAATGTGATTACTCATGAGGCTTTTAGGTGGATTTGGAAATCGAAATGTACACCTAAAGTTAAATTCTTTTGCTGGCTTCTTTTCTCTAACAGAATTAATACTAGAGACATGTTAAGAAGAAGACACTTTCATCTCAATTCTGGGTATCTTTGCCCTATTTGTGGACAAACTGAAGAGACTGCTGAACATTTGTTCATGAAGTGTGACTTTAGTAAATCATGGTGGCTTTCATTTGGTATATAGTGGGACACTCATGGAATGGATTGGATTAGCCATGCTAAAAATAACTGGAATCAACCTTTATTCATGGAGATATTTATGGTGGCTTCTTGGAACATTTGGAAGGAAAGGAATAATCTTATATTCAACTCAGTTATACCTTCCTTAATCTCCTGGAAAACTAGATTTTCGAATGATTTCTCTCTTCTGGTTCATAGAATCAAGTCTGATCTACACCCTACTATTCATAGTATAGTTAGCAATTTGTAATTCTACTTTCTTTTAGACCCTTTTGAAGTCACCTTGACTTCTACTTTACTATGTAATTATGTCCCAAAATTAATGAAAAAAGGAGAAGGCAGTAGAACCCCCTAGGGGTTCTCTACTGTCATAATTGCTCAAAAAAATAAAACAGGCAACTGGCACTGTGGCAACTTGTTAATAGGTTAGTTACAGAAAAGATATAAAAACACCTCAAAGTGTAGCCAAAGCAAGGAAAAGTAGATACTAAACCAGCGTGGAGCATCAAAAATTATAGATACATTTCTGGCGTATCAGCGATTTACATGTTTCAGAGTCATGAGAAAACTCATATTTTTTGCGTTTTATAAGCATATTCATGAGTTATTGCCCATGGTTTTGTTGTTCCATTGTGATTTAAAACGATCGTAAGGCCCGATACATTTTTGAGGGCATGACTAAGAACCTCGTTGTTTTTGTTTTTATGGGCGTTTTCATGAGCTATTGCCCATATTTTGGTTTTCGAGGGGGATTTACATATTTGAGAGGTATGACAAAAAAGTCGCGTTTTTTGCGTTTTATGGCCATTTTCATGAGCTATTTCCCATAGTTTTAGGGTTCCAAGGCGATTTACATGTATTAGAGTTATGACCCAAAAACTCGTCTTTTTTGCGTTTTATGAGCATTTTCATGAGTTATTGCCCACAATTTTGTTGTTCAAGGGCGATTTACAACGACTCTAAGGCCCGATAAATTTTTGAGGGCATGACCAAGAACCTCGTTGTTTTCGTGTTTTATGGTCGTTTTCGTGAGCTATTGCCCATAGTTTTGAGGTTCCCAGGCGATTTACATGTTTGAGAGATATGACCAAAACTCATCATTTTTCGCGTTTTATGGCCATTTCATGAGCTATTGCCGACAGTTTTAGGGTTCCAGAGCAATTTACATGTCTGATAAATATGCCCCAAAAGTCATCGCTTTTGCGTTTTATGGTCGTTTTCATAAGCTATTGCGCATAGTTTTTGGGTTCTAGAGAAATTTAAATGTTTCAGAGTTATGCCCAAAAACTCGTATTTTGGCGTTTTATGGCCATTTTCATGAGTTATTGCCCACAGTTTTGAGGTTCTAGGGCGATTTAGAATGAAATTAAGGCCCGATAGATGTTTGTGGGTATGACCAAGAACTCATCGATTTCGTGTTTTATGGCCATTTTCATGAGCTATTGCCCATAGTTTTGGGATTCCAGGGCGATTTACATGTTTTAAATGTATGACCAAAAACTCGCCGTTTTGCCATTTTATGGCCATTTTCATTAGTTATTGCCCACAGTTTTGGGGTTTCAGGGCAATTTGCATGTTTGAGAGGTATAACCAAAAATCCGTTGTTTGTGCGGTTTAATGGCCATTTTTATGAGCTATTGCCCATTGTTTTGGGATTCCAGGGTTATTATGACCAAAAACTCGTCTTTTTTGCATTTTATGGACACTTTCATGAGTTATTGCACACAATTTTGGGGTTCCAGGACGATTTACAATGACCGTAAGGCCCGATAATTTTTTGTGGGCATGACCAAGAAGTCGTTGTTTTCGTGTTTTATGGCCGTTTTCATGAGCTATTGCCCGTATTTTGGGTTTCAAGGGGGATTTTCATGGCCCGCAAGACCCTATACATGTTTAGATCTATGACCAAAAAGTCGTTGTTTTGTGTTTTATGACCGTTTTCATGAGCTATTGCCCATAGTTTTGGGGTTCCAAGGCGATTTACGTGTTTTAGAATTATGACCAAAAACTCGTCCTTTTTGTGTTTTATGGCCGTTTTCATGAGCTATTGCCCATAGTTTTGGGGTTACAGGGCGATTTACACGTTTCAGAGCAATGCCCAAAACTCGTTCGTTTGCGTTTTATGGCCACTTTCATGAGTTATTGCCCATAATTTTCGGGTTCCAGGGCGATACAATGACCGTAAGGCCCGATACATTTTTAGGGCATGACCAAAAACTCGCCGTTTTTGTGTTTTATGGCCATTTTCATAAGCTATTGCCCATAGTTTTGGGTTTCACGGGGGATTTGCATGGTCCGTAAGACTTGATACATGTTTGAGAGATATGACGAAAAACTCATCGTTTTTGCGTTTTATGGCCGTTTCATGAGCTATTGCCTGATGCGTGCACCCAGTGTTGACATGGGACACTTCGTTGGAACCCAAAGTGCAAGGTGTGTTGAGCACAACAAAAAGTTCCCTCAGTAGAGACCGAGGTTATCGAACCTGAAGGAGGAAGGAAACGTCTCAAAGGTATTGTAAGCAACGTAGAGACCTGCACAACACAAACTCAAGACTTTTTCCCAATGAATCAGTGAGGTTGTCAAGCTCACCGGTTTACTATAACAAAGGATTAAACATATGATGTGGAAGGTAATGGTTTGCAGCAAGTAAACAAGTAACAGTGGAAGATGTATCAATGGTAAAGATTGGACCGGGGTCCATAGTTCACTTGAGGTGCTCTCCTTAAATAAACAACATGGCATGAAGGGTAAACAAATTGCAGCAGGGCAATTGACAGGAACTGAGGAGGGTATAACAATGCAATTACTAGTCAGAAAGATCCTATGAGATTCGATTGTGCAATACAACAAGATACATAGACGGCCATCCAACTACATCTATGACTAGAAGTCCACCTTCAGGTTATCATCTCTGTACCCCCTCCAGTATTAAGTTGCAAGCAACAAACAACTGTTTTAAGCACCACATGTTCCATGAACAAGAGACCGTTATTTTCTCCCTAGTAGCAAAAGCACATCTACAACCGAAGAGATTATTGTCCTTTCCCTTGGAAACTATAGGCATGAACCCACTATCGAGCATAAATACCCCCTCTTGGAGTCACTAGCAACTACTTGGCCAAGATACCTACTAACAACGGAGAGCATGCAAGATCACAAACAACACAGACATGATAGAATCATAAAGACAAAACCATTAATGAAACCAACATAATAATCTCAATATCCATCGGATCCCCACAAACACAACATGCATGATTAAAAATAGATTAGATCTTGATCATGAACATGAATGGAGCTCACAAGATCTATACATGAAATCACAAAGGAGGGGATACAACCATCTAGCTAATGCATGGACCCATAGTCCAAGGTGCAACTACTCACGCATCATACCGGAGAGAAGGCCCCCGGGATGATCTCCCCTCCGGTAGGGTGCCGGGAAAAACTTCAGATCCCCCTGATCTAGGGACGACGGTGGCGGCGGCTACAAACGGTTTCATGGAGATTTAATAGGGTGCTTAGGGTTTCTGCATCGGGGGCTTCTTATAGGCGAAGGGGGAGGCCTAGGAGGCGACCAGGGGGGTCAAACCCTACCCAGGCACGGGTCCACCCCTAGCCGCGCCTGGGAGGGAGGGGGGTTGGCCTCCCTAGCCCGCTTCTCCGTCTCCCCTCTGGACTTCTTGTTCCCCATGGAAAGTAATTGACTTTGACGTTTGTCCCATCCAATTTCGAGAATATTTCTTTACTAACTTTTCTGAAACCAAAAACAACAGAAACCAGGCATCTGACACTGTTGCAACTTGTTAGTAGGTTAGTACTAGAAAACATGTAAAAGGCACCTCAAAGTGTAGACAAGTCAAAACAAAGTAGATACTAAACAAGCATGGAGCAACAAAAATTATAGATACGTTTCCAACGTATCAGCATCCCCAATCTTATGTCCTGCTCGTCCTCGAGTAGGTAAGTGATAAAAGAATAATTTCTGAGGTGACATGCACACATAAATATCCAACCATTTGCAAGCATTGAAAGATGGGATCAAAGAACTCTAAATATGTGCATGAAAGATGGAGTTCTAACAATAGGACATAGTAACTATGCATGCAACATGACAAGCTACAAACAAAGATCATGAATAATATGCAATGAAAAACATTTGTTTGTTTCACATACAGAAAACATAGCATAGTGGCAATCATCTTGTTCCTCATAGAGTAGCAAATAGATGCATATGACACCTTCAAAGTTTACAAGGGTGACTAGAAACAAATAGCACAAGAACAATTAATATCACAATATGCATCAATCAATAAGCTTTGGAACACTACACACAAAACGACAACTATGCTCTATTAATGGTTCCTAAAGGTAGAAGGTGGAGACTCAATAGTGGTGGAAGAAAAGCCTTTTCTGTAAAGGAAGCAGGGATTACAAGTTTCAAAAAGAGCTTCCAAAAATTATGGTACTTGTTATCTTTCATCCCTCATTGCCCCTATCATAAGCATCTTGAAGTGGTTAAGGTTAAAGTGGCAAAGATGGAGTATATGCTTGACGAAGTATAAGTTGGCAATCTCAAGTCCCTTGAATACGAGGGCCACACCTCATGCGTACTCAACTTTGGGCCCATGTAAGTTCTTGTTATTGTAAGTATTTCCATATCATTGAGAACCGCCAATGGGGTACCCCTTGCACATGGTACAGGAGCTTTCCCATAACCAAAATGACAAGGCAAGCAGACAATGAGCATCTCAGCAATCCTTTTATTTACCATATGTATAGCTTTTTATTGAGGATGCTTCATAGATAGCTCATTATGGTGATGCTGCAAGTTTCCACCATGATTAGGCATGGCTTAGGCTAGCGGCCCAGGCGTTTCTCTAACACAGAACACAAACTCCATGGACTTACAAGTTCCCTCTTTATTTCACACCGGTGACGTCCATAGACAAAAGAGCATGATATCACGTGAGTACAAACTACAAGTGTAATGTTGAAAACGTTCCCCGTGACAGCACGATTTTGCTAATTCCAACTTATAAGTTCAAGCATATACAACAAAGTTGTCACAATGGTTTAAGTTTATTAGGGGCAAAGAATATAAAGTGTGCCATCAAGTTCGTGAGGGATTTAATCACTAAGTTTTCATATAAAAAATAGTTTTTAATTGGAAGATAGTTGAAAATAAGAATATACTTGGAATGGTGTAACACCAAGCATAGGAGTTTATAGTAGACACTTTGGAAAAACTTGGTTTCTTGTGAGTTGGAAGCATGAGTAGAGCTTACCCATACAAGTGGAGGCTAGCAAAAGACTGGGAGCAACCAACTAAGAGAGAATAATGGCCATAATCATGCAGAGCAAGAAAGCATACTAATCAAAGCAAAGAGTGGTACTACAAGTCAAGGACTAAGTGATCATAGAGGCTAATGGTGACTTGTCATAGTCATAACATGGTGTGAGCATGTGCCAAGTCAACCCAAGCAAAGCATCAAAGGAGAATACCACAATACTATGCTTTTGCATGCTAAAACAATGCATAATTTCTTCAAGGCACACTAAGCAATCCTAATTGTTTGGAACAAGACATGCTACAACAATAATCACTAAGCATAAGGTCAAAACAACACCTCTTGGATATTTCTTGGGGTGACACCATGGTGGCATCCCCAAGCTTAATCTTTTGTCCATTCTTCATATCATTTCATCATTCTCTCTCTACACCTGAAATTTTTCCTTCATACAAAACTTCACACAATCTTCATTAGCAACATTAGTTTATTCAAAATATATTAGACCTCTGGAAAAGCTTTAGAACAGCAGGGCTTTTCACTAAAAACACAAGCTACTGTAGTAACTCCTTCAAAAATCTCAATTCACCTAAAGAGAACTCAAAAAGAATCAATAAGAAGCAAATGCAAATAATGGCATAAATCTGTCAAAACAGACCAGTAGGTAGAAACCGATTTTTTAGAACATATTATATTGCTAAAATCAAAAAGTGTTGAACTTAATAAAGTTAGCTAACATACTGGGGAATTTATTCGTAAATTTTAAGATCAATCCGAGTTATAGAGACTCCTCACAAATATTTTTGGTGGAGGACAGATATCTGTTTCGGGACAGCAACTCCCCAAATCTTACTTCACTCAAAGTGTAGGTAAGGCAAAGCAAAGTACATGCTAAACAAGCATGGAGCATCAAAAATTATAGATATGTTTCCAACGTATGATTTCCCACAGTTTTGGGGTTCCAGGGCAATTTACATGTCTGTTAGGTATGCCCAAAAAGTCGCCGTTTTTGCGTTTTATGGTCGTTTTCATGAGAAATTTATGGACATTTAAATGTTTTGGAGTTATGACCAAAAACTCGTCTTCGCATTTTATGGACATTTCAATGAGTTATTGCCCATAGTTTGGGGGTTCTAGGGCTGCATACAATGATCTTAATAAACAATACATGTTTCAGGGCATGACCAAGAAGTCGTTGTTTTCTTGTTTTATGGCCATCTTAATGAGCTATTTCCCATAGTTTTGGGGTACAAAAAGATTTACATGTTTTAGATTTATGACCAAAAACTCGTATTTTTGCGTTTTATGTCCATTTTCATTAGGTATTGCCCACAATTTTTGGGTTCTAGGACGATTTACATGTTTGAGAGGTCTAACCAAAAAGTCTTCATTTTTGCTGTTTAATGGCCATTTTTATGATCTATTGCCCATAGTGTTGGGTTTCCAGAGAGATTTAGAACGACAATAAATCCCGATAGATGTTGGAGGGCGTGACCAAGAACTCGCCATTTTCTTGTTTTATGGTCGTTTTCATGAGCTATTGCTAGTAGTTTTGGGGTTTTAGGACAATTTACATGTTTGAGCGGTATGACTAAAAAGTCGTCGATTTTGTGTTTTCTGGCTGTTTTTATGAACTATTGCCCATAGTTTTGGGGTTTCAGAGCGATTTACAAGTTTTAGAGTTATGACCAAGAACTCATCTTTTTCATGTTTTATGGTCCTTTCATGAGCTATTGCCCATAGTTTTGGGGTTTCAGGCTGATTTACATGTTTGAGAGTATGACCAAAAAGTCATTATTTTTGTGTTTTCTGGCTGTTTTCATTTTCTATTGCCCATAGTTTTAAGGTTTTGGGGGCGACTTACATGTTTTGGAGTTATTACCAAAAACTCGTCTTTTTGCCTTTTATGGCCATTTTCATGAGTTGTTGCCCATAATTTTGGGGTTCCAGTGCGATTTACGACAACCGCAAGGCCCGATACATTTTTGCGGGCATGACCAAGAACTCGTCGTTTTCGTGCTTTATGGCGTTTTCATGAGCTATTTCCCCATATTTTGAGTTTCAAGGGCGATTTACATGTTTTAGATTTATGACCAAAAACTCGTCATTTTGCCATTTTATGGCCATTTTCATTAGTTATTGCCCACAGTTTTGGGGTTTCAGGGCGATTTACATGTTTGAGAGGTATAACCAAAAATTCATCGTTTTTGCGGTTTAATGGCCATTTTTATGAGCTATTGCCCATTGTTTTGGGGTTCCAGGGCGATTTATGACCCAAAACTCGTCTTTTTAGTATTTTATGGCCACTTTCATGAGTTATTGCACACAATTTTGGGGTTCCAGGACGATTTACAATGACCGTAAGGACCGAAAAAATTTTGTGGGCATGACCAAGAAGTCGTCGTTTTCGTGTTTTATGGCCGTTTGCTATTGCCCATATTTTGGGTTTCAAGGGGGATTTTCATGGCCCGCAAGACCCTATGCATGATTAGAGCTATGACCAGAAAGTCACCGTCTTGGGTTTTATGACCGTTTTCATGAGCTATTGCCCATAGTTTTGGGGTTCCAGGGCGATTTACGTGTTTTAGAATTATGACCAAAAACTCATCCTTGTTGCGTTTTATGGCCGTTTTCATGAGCTATTTCCCATAGTTTTAGGGTTACAGGGCGATTTACACGTTTTAGAGCTATGACCAAAAACTTGTTCGTTTGCGTTTTATGGCCACTTTCATGAGTTGTTGCCTATAATTTTCGGGTTCCAGGGCGATACAATGACCGTAAGGCCCGATACATTTTTAGGGCATGACCAAAAACTCACCGTTTTCGTGTTTTATGGCTGTTTTCATAAGCTATTGCCCATATTTTTGGGTTTCACGGGGGATTTGCAAGGCCCGTAAGACCCGATACATGTTTGCAAGATATGACCAAAAACTCATCGTTTTTGCGTTTTATGGCCGTTTCATGTGATATTGCTGTGGCATCCCGCAAAACCACTACTAGAAAATCGCGTTGAATTTGTGCATTGCATCGTCATCATCATGCATTGTTTGCCTAAAAACTATTTTCGCAAAGCTTGTTTTGTTTTCTAAAACGCCTCGTCTTGTTTTCGAATTCAAACCCGAGTCTCCGGAATATTTTGTTTTGTCTAAACACAGATTGCAAACGCCACGTTTTAATTAAATAAAATGTTTAGTTATTTTAGTGGGGCAGTCGAACGGGCCGAATGACCCGAACGACCACCCCAGAAAATAAATCGGTCCACTCCTTAATCCCTAAGCTACCAGCCCTAATCTACCCACACCCCTCTCCACCTCACCCCCTCCAACCCCTGGTCGACACATCACCCTGCTCTCAACCCCCAGCCAACCGTGCTTTGACACCTCACCCCATCCCTCTCATCTCCCTCACCCGCCAGCCCCACCTCTCTCCTTCTCTCACCCAGCCACTCCTACCCCTCTCCCTTCCCACCTCCCTGCCAGCCGGACCCACCCTGGGCCCCGCTGGCCACACCCCACCTTTCCCTTTCTCCCCCCCGCCTGGACCCCACCTGGGTCCCACCCCCTGACCCCGCGTCCCTGCCCCGTCCCCCACCTCCCTCACCTGTCCCGCCCTCATCCCCTTCCTCCATCTCTCTCACCAACCGCCCGCGAGCCCCCAAGCCCCGCACGCGCCCGACCCACCTCCCTCCTTCCGCGCCTCCGGCGTCTGCCCCGCCTCCGGCCAACCCCCACCGCCGCGCCATCCCCTTCCTCCTCCTCCGGCCACCGGCCCTCTCTGCGCCTGCGCCGCGCCCGCTCCACCGCCGGCCCCGCCCCGCGCCACCCCGGCCCCCAAGCTCGCGTCGACCTCGCCTCCTCGCGCGTCTGCCCGCTCCCTCCGCTCCCTCACCGCCGGCCGCCATCCCCTTCCCCGTGCTTCCTCGCCGGACCTCGCCGTCCCGCAGAGCCCCGCCGCCCCGACCTTCCTCGGCCCGCCGCGCGGCCGTCCTCTGCCCCGGCCGCATCCCCCGCAAGCCGCGTCCGCAGCCGCCTCTGCCCTCGAGCTCCTCCGTCGACCGCGTGCGCCGGCCGCCCCCTCTGCATCGCGCCGCCCCGGCCGTCTCTCCCTGTCCCCGGCCGCCTCCTCGCCGGAGCCGCCACCGGCCGCGGTCCCGAGCGGCCTCTGCTACAAGCCCGCCGGCCTCCGCAGCCGTCCGCCGCGCCTCGCCCCGAGCCCGCCGTCAGCCTTGCCTTCCGCCCCTGTCAATCCTCGTCTTCCGCTTTTGGCCGACAGCTGCTCGGCCCCACCAAAAAGAATCCCTTCGACGCTCCCTGCCTTGTTTGATGGTTCTCCATCTCTGGAGGTGTGGCCTGCTGTGTGATGTTTTGTTGATGTGTGAAGTGGCGATTGTGTGATTGTATGAAGTTATGTGGTGAACTGGTGGTTCTTCGGTGTTGGCACAAAGTGAAGTGATCTCGACAACAAGATCGACATCCACCAAAACGAACCCCAGGAACCACTCCAAGAAACCGAAGTCTTCCTCACGGATCCGAAGACCAATCTTGCCAAGACCGAACCCGAGCATGCCAACTTCTTCGACCCGAAGGACATAGAGGCGACAAGTACTTCCCGGAAGCGGAGTCGAGAACCCGAACGCCAAGATCGCCGATGCGAAAACGCCAAGCTCGTCTACCCCGTACATCGCGCGACAAGATCTACTTCACGGATCTGAAGACCCCGGTACCCGATCCACTCAAGTTCGCCATCGACGACAAGATCGGCACCGACCAGGGCGAGACCGATGCGCCTCGACGCCGAACCAAGCCCTGCCTCCCGGATGTGACAAGATCGACCGCAGTTATCTGAGAACGCTCCCGCCGAGGCCGAACCCCAGATCCGAACCCTGAGACCGACCTCGAACCCCCGGAACCCCAAGTTCGTCGAACCCTAATGTGTGAACTCCTCCCGAGCCTCTATTTTATAAATTGGAATATCATAATTGTTGCACATTAAATTGTCATACTTGCATGCATCTTGTCTGTGGTTTGGGGGCCTTATGCCGATTCACCTCATAATTAAATATGGGGCCCATATGCGGGCAAATCTAGTCTCATATTGGCCTCATTTAAACTTGTGTAGCTAACCGGTGCCATCTGTTGTCTTGCTAATGCAACATTTAATTTGCGGGGTAGATAAATAACATGAACCATCTAATTAAATGTCGGGACCCCCGGTTCCTCTTAATATGACCTAATTGCATCGCATCTTTGCCACGCCATACATCATACATGCATCATGCCGATCTTCTGCCGTAGTATTAAATATTGCATCCGGTGCTTGTTCTAGTGTTTTGCTTCTTCGCGGATAAGGCCGTTGAGTTGATGCGAGTGTCGACCCGATCTTCGGATGAACCTTCGGCAATGTTTTCAGGCGAGCATCTCCCCCTTTCTACCTATCTTACTTTTATAGTATTTATTCCCTCCTGTTGATCTATTGCTATCCGTGTTGCGTTGCTCTAGTTTCCGTACCCGTGATATCCCTTGCAGCCCTATATCGCCTTGGACACATCCTATTACCTGCTGGTTGGTAGATAGTTGGATCGCGCGTCGTAGTCGCTTGCTCAAGTGCTGTTGCGTGTCGCCAAGTACCACAGTTGTTGGAGAATTGCCGCCTGTTTAATGTTGGAGATGATCATGGCTTTACTTATCGTTCACTTTAATTCCTGTTTAACAACTAAAAGTGAAGTAAGTAAGCAGAGGCATCGGTGGGTGATAGATAACATTTGGTTTCCGACCGCCCACTTGTGTCCCGTAGGACCCCGAGTGCTTGATACCTGTTCCTTGATTTATCGCGCTATCCACATATGGGGTATTATGGGCCCCCCTTAGCCAGAGCTTGATTCCGTCTTATTTCTTGGGGCCACAAACTAGTTTGAGGTTTTATTTACGATCCTGTACTTATGCCATGCTTTACTGCTTTATTTACGATTGTGCGAGGAGCACACTGTACTGTTTAGGTAAGCGGAGTGTTTTCGCGGTATCGACAAGCCCAGCCACACTTTCGGGTTCCCAGTCGTTTACAGCCATTGACGCAAACCTTGAGTCCGTCTCGGAGCTAGCTTACTTCGTTGCGGTTCTACTCAATGGGGTGGCCCCCTGAAATATTTCTGAATCCTGTGATTGCTTTGTCGTGAAAGCCTCGTTGGGTTTTGATTTGGTTTTTCCGAGGTTGATCGTGTGTGTGTTGCTATTTGTGCACCCCGGCCGGGTTTAAACTTTCTGAAAGCCGTGTCCGCGGTTATGGACGACTTGGAGCACAGTATCTCGACCATAGACAAGCATAACTAAAGTTTATTGCTATAAATTTGAATTTATAATGACTAGTAATCAGCTTCACTATAATGGAATGGCTAACTAATACTGCACACAATTGCTTGTTTGAGATGTCGCTTGCGACCATTGTATCTGACTAGTAAGTACTGCAACTACAACGGAATGGCTAAATAAAAGTACCAACCACTGTTGGGTTTTGGGTTATCTCATGCTAACTGTATCTGACTAGTAAGTGTTGCAACTATCACGGAATGGCTAACTAAAAGTGCCCACTGCTTACTTTATCAGGATGATTATCTAAACCTGACTAGTAATTGCTGCAACGACAACTGAATAAGTAAAACTGCCAACTGTGTGAGTTCCTCGGTTGACTTCCTCGTTGGTCTCGAGGGGGAAACGCTAGGATGGGTTTGTTTGTTGATAGTATCAGGTTGGTTCCGGATAGGTCCTTCTTAACCCCCTCTGATTTGCCGTCAGTTGTATCGAGTCTCTATAGGTTGTTTAGTGCATGCTGCCGCTGCCGCTCAGTCCACCATACCTATGTAGGCGAGGACCGCCGAATTCTAGTCTCGCCGTGTACTGGCCTCAGTACTGACGCTCCTCTTTTTCCTTTGCCCTTTGTCGGCACCCCTTTTGTTTAAGCAGGTTTTGAGCTCGACGCCGTTAGCAGGGTTACCCTTCCGGCTTGGCCTGGGCAGGGTTATGGACGCCATTGGTTATTCTTCAGGGCTCTTAGCCCCATTTGCATCTTGTCCGTAGACGGACGCTCTATCATTTTCAAGGTGATTTGGATCTTGTATATTATATCTGTATTCTTGGCTCTTTGAGTCGCTGTTGTATATATCTGTTCTGTGGGTCCCATCGAGGACTGTTGTGTAATGTTATTACTTCGTTTTCCACCCGCACGAAAGTGCCTGGTGGGCACCTTTGAATCGTTTCTATGCGGGTTTGGCGGGTTTCGCTAAAACTTGCATAGGTCCGATTCTGAGGGTGTTACAGAGTGGTATCAGAGCTCAGCAGTTGCGATACCCCACAAGTCCAGCCTGTAGGATAACCTAGCTAACGGCCGAAGTAGAGTGTCAAAAACTATTTTTGCAAACTCGGTTGGATAGTTCTGATTAGGTCTGATTTTACTCCTTACCCCTCTGCTATTCCCCTCTTACCTCTACGTGTTTTGAATCCGCTCTCTTCTTACTCTTCGAGTCCAGGAACTCTCGTGGTTGGGTTCTCGTCGTACCTTCAGGGTTTCGCTTCCTCCTTGGATAACGGTGTTCTACCATCCGGTGTTCATGCTGCCTGAGGAATCTGTCTTCTGTGGTACCATTCTTTGTTCCTTGTTTGTGCCTTCCGGTGTTTTCCGACGCGACGACCTCATCTACGCCAGATCCGATGCAGAGTCTGCATCACTCCTTTGTTCCGAACCTCGCTTGTCGAGATCTTCAGTCTGATACCGAGAATGGGTGCACGCTTTTCTACTGATTGTGCAGGGTAATAGTTTGGGTGCGTGATGGATTGGCCCCCATGCCGACTACCCTTTCTATTCGCTTTTGTACATTGAAGTGGATGAGAATGCATCGGTTCCCTCTTTCCATCGAAGGTAGAGGTGGCTTTATTTGTTGATACCTCTGCTTTCGACCTTTTGTTTCCGGAGTGTTCTCTCGACGATCACGGACAACGACCCCTTGTTAGTGGTGTCGCGAGGATCTACACGAAGCGAGAAGATGCAGATCGCCGACCATCCTTCCGGTACGATGAGGCGGATCTCGAGGGCGAGATCCATTGTTAGTGGTGTCGAATTGTGGCATCCCGCAAAACCACTACTAGAAAATCGCGTTGAATTTGTGCATTGCATCGTCATCATCATGCATTGTTTGCCTAAAAACTATTTTCGCAAAGCTTGTTTTGTTTTCTAAAACGCCCCGTCTTGTTTTCAAATTCAAACCCGAGTCTCCGGAATATTTTGTTTTGTCTAAACACAGATTGCAAACGCCACGTTTTAATTAAATAAAATGTTTAGTTATTTTAGTGGGGCAGTCGAACGGGCCGAATGACCCGAACGACCACCCCAGAAAATAAATCGGTCCACTCCTTAATCCCTAAGCTACCAGCCCTAATCTACCCACACCCCTCTCCACCTCACCCCCTCCAACCCCTGGTCGACACATCACCCTGCTCTCAACCCCCAGCCAACCGTGCTTTGACACCTCACCCCATCCCTCTCATCTCCCTCACCCGCCAGCCCCACCTCTCTCCTTCTCTCACCCAGCCACTCCTACCCCTCTCCCTTCCCACCTCCCTGCCAGCCGGACCCACCCTGGGCCCCGCCGGCCACACCCCACCTTTCCCTTTCCCCCCCCCGCCTGGACCCCACCTGGGTCCCACCCCCCTGACCCCGCGTCCCTGCCCCGTCCCCCACCTCCCTCACATGTCCCGCCCTCATCCCCTTCCTCCATCTCTCTCACCAACCGCCCGCGAGCCCCCCAAGCCCCGCACGCGCCCGACCCACCTCCCTCCTTCCGCGCCTCCGGCGTCTGCCCCGCCTCCGGCCAACCCCCACCGCCGCGCCCTCCTCTTCCTCCTCCTCCGGCCACCGGCCCTCTCTGCGCCTGCGCCGCGCCCGCTCCACCGCCGGACCTGCCCCGCGCCACCCCGGCCCCCAAGCTCGCGTCGACCTCGCCTCCTCGCGCGTCTGCCCGCTCCCTCCGCTCCCTCACCGCCGGCCGCCATCCCCTTCCCTGTGCTTCCTCGCCGGACCTCGCCGTCCCGCAGAGCCCCGCCGCCCCGACCTTCCTCGGCCCGCCGCGCGGCTGTCCTCCGCCCCGGCCGCATCCCCCGCAAGCCGCGTCCGCAGCCGCCTCTGCCCTCGAGCTCCTCCGTCGACCGCGTGCGCCGGCCGCCCCCTCTGCATCGCGCCGCCCCGGCCGTCTCTCCCTGTCCCCGGCCGCCTCCTCGCCGGAGCCGCCACCGGCCGCGGTCCCGAGCGGCCTCTGCTACAAGCCCGCCGGCCTCCGCAGCCGTCCGCCGCGCCTCGCCCCGAGCCCGCCGTCAGCCTTGCCTTCCGCCCCTGTCAATCCTCGTCTTCCGCTTTTGGCCGACAGCTGCTCGGCCCCACCAAAAAGAATCCCTTCGACGCTCCCTGCCTTGTTTGATGGTTCTCCATCTCTGGAGGTGTGGCCTGCTGTGTGATGTTTTGTTGATGTGTGAAGTGGCGATTGTGTGATTGTATGAAGTTATGTGGTGAAGTGGTGGTTCTTCGGTGTTGGCACAAAGTGAAGTGATCTCGACAACAAGATCGACATCCACCAAAACAAACCCCAGGAACCACTCCAAGAAACCGAAGTCTTCCTCACGGATCCGAAGACCAATCTTGCCAAGACCGAACCCGAGCATGCCAACTTCTTCGACCCGAAGGACATAGAGGCGACAAGTACTTCCCGGAAGCGGAGTCGAGAACCCGAACGCCAAGATCGCCGATGCGAAAACGCCAAGCTCGTCTACCCCGGACATCGCGCGACAAGATCTACTTCACGGATCTGAAGACCCCGGTACCCGATCCACTCAAGTTCGCCATCGACGACAAGATCGGCACCGACCAGGGCGAGACCGATGCGCCCCGACGCCGAACCAAGCCCTGCCTCCCGGATGCGACAAGATCGACCGCAGTTATCCGAGAACGCTCCCGCCGAGGCCGAACCCCAGATCCGAACCCTGAGACCGACCTCGAACCCCCGGAACCCCAAGTTCGTCGAACCCTAATGTGTGAACCCCTCCCGAGCCTCTATTTTATAAATTGGAATATCATAATTGTTGCACATTAAATTGTCATACTTGCATGCATCTTGTCTGTGGTTTGGGGGCCTTATGCCGATTCACCTCATAATTAAATATGGGGCCCATATGCGGACAAATCTAGTCTCATATTGGCCTCATTTAAACTTGTGTAGCTAACCGGTGCCATCTGTTGTCTTGCTAATGCAACATTTAATTTGCGGGGTAGATAAATAACATGAACCATCTAATTAAATGTCGGGACCCCCGGTTCCGCTTAATATGACCTAATTGCATCGCATCTTTGCCACGCCATACATCATACATGCATCATGCCGATCTTCTGCCGTAGTATTAAATATTGCATCCGGTGCTTGTTCTAGTGTTTTGCTTCTTCGCGGATAAGGCCGTTGAGTTGATGCGAGTGTCGACCCGATCTTCGGATGAACCTTCGGCAATGTTTTCAGGCGAGCATCTCCCCCTTTCTACCTATCTTACTTTTATAGTATTTATTCCCTCCTGTTGATCTATTGCTATCCGTGTTGCGTTGCTCTAGTTTCCGTACCCGTGATATCCCTTGCAGCCCTATATCGCCTTGGACACATCCTATTACCTGCTGGTTGGTAGATAGTTGGACCGCGCGTCGTAGTCGCTTGCTCAAGTGCTGTTGCGTGTCGCCAAGTACCACAGTTGTTGGAGAATTGCCGCCTGTTTAATGTTGGAGATGATCATGGCTTTACTTATCGTTCACTTTAATTCCTGTTTAACAACTAAAAGTGAAGTAAGTAAGCAGAGGCATCGGTGGGTGATAGATAACATTTGGTTTCCGACCGCCCACTTGTGTCCCGTAGGACCCCGAGTGCTTGATACCTGTTCCTTGATTTATCGCGCTATCCACATATGGGGTATTATGGGCCCCCCTTAGCCAGATCTTGATTCCGTCTTATTTCTTGGGGCCACAAACTAGTTTGAGGTTTTATTTACGATCCTGTACTTATGCCATGCTTTACTGCTTTATTTACGATTGTGCGAGGAGCACACTGTACTGTTTAGGTAAGCGGAGTGTTTTCGCGGTATCGACAAGCCCAGCCACACTTTCGGGTTCCCAGTCGTTTACAGCCATTGACGCAAACCTTGAGTCCGTCTCGGAGCTAGCTTACTTCGTTGTGGTTCTACTCAATGGGGTGGCCCCCTGAAATATTTCTGAATCCTGTGATTGCTTTGTCGTGAAAGCCTCGTTGGGTTTTGATTTGGTTTTTCCGAGGTTGATCGTGTGTGTGTTGCTATTTGTGCACCCCGGCCGGGTTAAAACTTTCTGAAAGCCGTGTCCGCGGTTATGGACGACTTGGAGCACAGTATCTCGACCATAGACAAGCATAACTAAAGTTTATTGCTATAAATTTGAATTTATAATGACTAGTAATCAGCTTCACTATAATGGAATGGCTAACTAATACTGCCCACAATTGCTTGTTTGAGATGTCGCTTGCGACCATTGTATCTGACTAGTAAGTACTGCAACTACAACGGAATGGTTAAATAAAAGTACCAACCACTGTTGGGTTTTGGGTTATCTCATGCTAACAGTATCTGACTAGTAAGTGTTGCAACTATCACGGAATGGCTAACTAAAAGTGCCCACTGCTTACTTTATCAGGATGATTATCGAAACCTGACTAGTAATTGCTGCAACGACAACTGAATAAGTAAAACTGCCAACTGTGTGAGTTCCTCGGTTGACTTCCTCGTTGGTCTCGAGGGGGAAACGCCAGGATGGGTTTGTTTGTTGATAGTATCAGGTTGGTTCCGGATAGGTCCTTCTTAACCCCCTCTGATTTGCCGTCAGTTGTATCGAGTCTCTATAGGTTGTTTAGTGCATGCTGCCGCTGCCGCTCAGTCCACCATACCTATGTAGGCGAGGACCGCCGAATTCTAGTCTCGCCGTGTACTGGCCTCAGTACTGACGCTCCTCCTTTTCCTTTGCCCTTTGTCGGCACCCCTTTTGTTTAAGCAGGTTTTGAGCTCGACGCCGTTAGCAGGGTTACCCTTCCAGCTTGGCCTGGGCAGGGTTATGGACGCCATTGGTTATTCTTCAGGGCTCTTAGCCCCATTTGCATCTTGTCCGTAGACGGACGCTCTATCATTTTCAAGGTGATTTGGATCTTGTATATTATATCTGTATTCTTGGCTCTTTGAGTCGCTGTTGTATATATCTGTTCTGTGGGTCCCATCGAGGACTGTTGTGTAATGTTATTACTTCGTTTTCCACCCGCACGAAAGTGCCTGGTGGACACCTTTGAATCGTTTCTATGCGGGTTTGGCGGGTTTCGCTAAAACTTGCATAGGTCCGATTCTGAGGGTGTTACAATTGCCCACAGTTTGGGGTTCGAGGGCAATTTACATGTCTGATAGGTATGCCCAAAAAGTCGTCGTTTTTGTGTTTTATGGCCGTTTTCATGACCTATTGCGCATAGTTTTGGGGTTCGTGGGCAATTTACATGGTTCGGAGTTATGACCAAAAACTCTTCTTCGCATTTTCTGGACATTTTCATGAGTTATTGCCCATAGTTTGGGGGTTCAAGGGCCACTTACAATGATCTTAATAAACAATACATGTTTGAGGGCATGACCAAGAACTTGTTGTTTTCTTGTTTTATGGCCATCTACATGAGCTATTTCCCATAGTTTTGGGGTACCAGGGCGATTTACATGTTTTAGATTTATGACCAAAAACTCATATTTTTGTGTTTTATGTCCATTTTCATTACGTATTGCCCATAGTTTTGGGGTTCCAGGGCGATTTACATGTTCTAGAGGTCTAACGAAAAAGTCATCATTTTTGTTATTTAATGGCCATTTTTATGCGATATTGCCCATAGTGTTGGGGTTCCAGGGAGATTTCCCAATAGGTGTTGGAGGGCATGACCAAGAACTCGTCGTTTTCATGTTTTATGGTTATTTTCATGAGCTATTGCTCAAAGTTTTGGGGTTTTAGGGCGCTTTACATATTTGAGAGGTATGACTAAAAAGTCGTCGATTTTGTGTTTTCTAGCTGTTTTTATGAGCTATTGCTCATAGTTTTGGGGTTTCAGGGCGATTTACAAGTTTCAGAGTTATGACCAAGAACACGTCTTTTTCATGTTTTATGGTCGTTTTCATGAGCTATTGCCCATAGTTTTCGGGTTTCAGGCTGATTTACATGTTTGAGAGGTATGACCAAAAAGTCATTGTTTTTTGTTTTCTGGCTGTTTTCATTTTCTATTGCCCATAGTTTTAAGGTTTTGGGGGCGACTTACATGTGTTGGCCAAAAACTCGTCTTTTTGCCTTTTATGGCCATTTTCATGAGTTGTTGCCCACAATTTTGGGGGTCGAGGGCGATTTACAATGATCGTAAGGCCCGATACATTTTTGCGGGCATGACCAAGAACTCGTCATGAGCTATTGCCCATATTTTGTGTTTCAAGGGGGATTTGCATGGCCCGCAAGAACTTATACATGTTTGAGAGATATGACCAAAAACTCGTCGTTTTTGCGTTTTATGGCTGTTTCATGAGCTATTTGCCCCAATTTTTTAGGCTCCAGGGTGATCAACATGTTTCAGAGGTATGCCCCAAAAGTCGTCGTTTTTGCGTTTTTTCTCCGTTTTCAAAATCTATTGCTCATAGGATTGGGGTTCCATGGCGATTTACAACGACCGTAAAGCCTAATACATTTCTGAGAGCATGACCAGAAACTCGCCATTTTCCTGTTTTTGGCCCTTTTCAGGCGCTACTGCCCACAGTTTTGGGGTTCCTTGGTGATTTACTTGTTTGAGAGGTATGGGCAAAAATTCATTGTTTTTGCGGTTTTAGACTATTTTCATGAGCTATTGCCCATAGTTTTGCGGTTTCTAGGTGATTGACATGTTTTAGAGTTATGACAAAAAACTCGTATTTTTGCATTTTATGGCCACTGCCATGAGTTATTTGCCCATAGTTTTGGGGTTCTAGGACGATTTACAACGACCGTAAGCCCCGATACAGTTTTTAGGGCATGAACAAGAACTCATCGTTTTTGTGTTTTATGGCTGTTTTCATGAGCTATTCCCTATATTTTGGGTTTCAAGGGGGATTTGCATGGCCCGTATGACCCGATACACGTTTGAGAGATATAACCAAAAACTCGTCGTTTTCGCGTTTTATGGCCGTTTCATGAGCTATTGCCCACGGTTTTGGGGTTCCAGTGCGATTTACATGTATGATAGGTAGCGTAAAAAGTTACCGTTTTGCGTTTTATGGCTGTTTTCATGAGCTATTGAGCCTAGTTTTGGGGTTCCAGGGCAATTTCATGAGTTACTGCCCACTGTTTTTGCGTTCCAGGGCGATGTAGAACGATAATAAGGCCCGATAGATGTTTGAGGGCATGAACAAAAACTCACCATTTTCATGTTTTATGGCCATTTTCATGAGCTATTGCCCCCGGTTTTGGGGTTTTAGTGCGATTTACATGTTTGAGAGGTATGACCAAAAAGTCGTCGTGTTTGCGTTTTATGGCCATTTTCATGTGCTATTGCCCATAGTCTTGGGGTTCCAGGGCGATTCATGCAGCGCTGAGTTGATGTAGGAGCGCTTCGTTGGGAACCCCAAGAGCAAGGTGTGAAGCAGCACAGCAACAAGTTTTCCCTCAGTAAGAAACCAAGGTTATCGAACTAGTAGGAGGACGAAAACGCGACACAGGTGTTGCAAGCAACACGGAGACCTGCACAACACAAACTCAATACTTTGCCCCAACGAATCAGTGAGGTTATCAAGCTCACCAGTTTGCTGTAACAAAGGATTAAACGTATGGTGTGGAAGGTAATGGTTTGCAGCAAGTAAACAAGTAATAGCGGAAGATGTATCAATGGTAAAGATTGGACCGGGGTCCATAGTTCACTAGAGGTGCTCTCCTTAGATAAACAACATGGCATGAAGGGTAAACAAATTACAGCAGGCCAATTGACAGGAACTAAGCAAGGCATAACAATGCAATACCAGACAAAAAGATCCATTGAGATTCGATTGCGCAATACAACAATATACATAGACCGCCATCCAACTACATCTATGACTAGAAGTCCACCTTCAGGTTATCATCCGAACCCCCTCCAGTATTAAGTTGCAAGCAACAGACAACTGCTTTAAGCAAAGTGTGTAAGGTAAACAATTCACTTGTTCCATGAACAAGAGACCGTTGTTTTGTCCCTAGTGGCAACAACATATTTACAACCGAAGAGATTTATGTCACTTCCCTTGGAAACTAGAGGCATGAACCCACCATCGAGCATAAATACCCCCTCTTGGAGTCACTAGCAACTACTCGGCCAAGATAGCTACTAACAACGGAGAGCATTAAAAATGACAAACAACACAGACATGATAGAATCATAAAGACAAAACCATTAATCAATTGACATAGTAATCTCAATATCCATCAGATCCCCGCAAACACAACATCCATGATTACAAATAGATTAGATCTTGATCATGAACGGAGCTCACAAGATCTACACATGAAAGAACAAGGAGGAGATACAACCATCTAGCTACTACATGGACCCACACTAAAAGGTGGAACTACTCTCGCGTCATACCGGAGAGAAGGCCTCCGGGGTGATTTCCCCTTCGGCAGGGTGTCGGGAAGAACTTCAGATCCCCCCAACGTAGGGAGGACGGTGGCGGCGGCTATAGAAGGTTTCGTGGAGTTTTGATCAGGTACTTAGGCTTTCTACATTGGGGGCTTCTTATAGGCGAAGAGGCGAGGCCGGGAGGCGACCAGGGGGGTCACACCCTGCCCAGGCGCGGGCCCACCCCTGGCCGCGCCTAGGGGGGTTTGGCCGCCCTTGTTTGCTTCTACATATCGTCTTCTAGATTCGTGTCCCCCACGGTAAAATATTGACTTTGGCTTTTGTCCCGTCCAATTCCGAGAATATTGATTTTCTGCCTTTCTGGAACCAAAAACAGAAGAAAACAGGTAATTGGCATTGTGGAAACTTGTTAATAGGTTAGTTCCAGAAAAGATTTAAAAACACCTCAAAGTGTAGACAAATCAAGGCAAAGTAGATACTAAACCAGCGTGGAGCATCAAAGATTATAGATACATTTCTGACGTATCAGCGATTTACATGTTTCAGAGTTATGAGAAAAACTCATATTTTTTGCGTTTTATGAGCATTTTCATGAGTTATTGCCCATAGTTTTGTTGTTCCATTGTGATTTAAAACGATCGTAAGGCCCAATACATTTTTTAGGGCATGACTAAGAAACTCGTATTGCCCATATTTTGATTTTCGAGGGGATTTACATGTTTGAGAGGTATGACCAAAAAGTCGCGTTTTTGCGTTTTATGGCCATTTTCATGAGCTATTTCGCATAGTTTTAGGGTTCCAAGGCGATTTACATGTTTTAGAGTTATGACCCAAAAACTCGTATTTTTAGCGTTTTATGAGCATTTTAACGAGTTATTGCCAACAATTTTGTTGTTCAAGGGCGATTTACAACGACCCTAAGGCCCGATTAATTTTTGAGGGCATGACCAAGAACCTCGTTGTTTTCGTGTTTTATGGTCGTTTTCGTGAGCTATTGCCCATAGTTTTGGGGTTCCCGGGCGATTTACATGTTTGAGAGATATGACCAAAACTCATCATTTTCGTGTTTTATGGCCATTTCATGAGCTATTGCCGACAGTTTTAGGGTTCCAGAGCGATTTACATGTCTGATAAATATTCCCCAAAAGTCGTCACTTTTGCGTTTTATGGTCGTTTTCATAAGCTATTGCGCATAGTTTTTGGGTTCTAGAGAAATTTACATGTTTCAGAGTTATGAGCAAAAACTCGTCTTTTGGCGTTTTATGGCCATTTTCATGAGTTATTGCCCACAGTTTTGAGGTTCTAGGGCGATTTAGAATGTAATTAAGGCCCGATAGATGTCTGTGGGTATGACCAAGAACTCATCGATTTCGTGTTTGATGGCCATTTTCATGAGCTATTGCCTATGGTTTTGGGATTTCAGGGCGATTTACATGTTTTAGATTTATGACCCAAACCTCGTCGTTTTGCCATTTTATGGCCATTTTCATTAGTTATTGCCCATAGTTTTGGGTTTTCAGGGCGATTTGCATGTTTGAGAGGTATAACCAAAAAGCCATCGTTTTTGCGGTTTAATGGCCATTTTATGAGCTATTGCCCATTGTTTTGGGATTCCAGGGCTATTTATGACCAAAAACTCGTCTTTTTCGCATTTTATGGACACTTTCATGAGTTATTGCACACAATTTTGGGGTTCCAGGACGATTTACAATGACCGTAAGGCCCGATAAATTTTTGTGGGCATGACCAAGAAGTCGCTGTTTTCGTGTTTTATGGCCGTTTTCATGAGCTATTGCCAGTATTTTGGGTTTCAAGGGGGATTTTCATGGCCCGCAAGACCCTATACATGTTTAGAGCTATGACCAAAAAGTCGTCGTTTTGCGTTTTATGACCGTTTTCATGAGCTATTGCCCATAGTTTTGGGGTTCCAAGGTGATTTACGTGTTTTAGAATTATGACCAAAAACTTGTCCTTTTGTGTTTTATGGCCGTTTTCATGAGCTATTGCCCATAGTTTTGGGGTTACAGGGCAATTTACACATTTCATAGCTATGACCAAAAACTCGTTCGTTTGCGTTTTATTTCCACTTTGATGAGTTATTGCCCATAATTTTTGGGTTCTAGGGCGATACAATGATCGTAAGGCCCGATACATTTTTAAGGCATGAACAAAAACTCGCCGTTTTTGTGTTTTATGGCCATTTTCATAAGCTATTGCCCATATTTTTGGGTTTCACGAGGTATTTGCATGGTCTGTAAGACCTGATACATGTTTGAGAGATATGAGCAAAAACTCATCGTTTTTGCGTTTTATGGACGTTTCATGAGCTATTGCCTGATGCGTGCACCCAGTGTTGACATGGGACACTTTGTTGGAACCCCAAGAGCAAGGTGTGATGAGCACATCAGCAAGTTCCCTCAGTAGAGACCGAGGTTATCGAACTTGAAGGAGGAAGGAAACATCTCAAAGGTGTTGCAAGCAACGTGGAGACCTGCACAACACAAACTCAAGACTTTGTCCCAATTAATCAGTGAGGTTGTCAAGCTCACCGGTTTGCTATAACAAAGGATTAAACGTATGGTGTGGAAGGTAATGGTTTGCAGCAAGTAAACAAGTAACAGTGGAACATGTATCAACGGTAAAGATTGGACCGGGGTCCATAGTTCACTAGAGGTGCTCTCCTTAGATAAACAACATGGCATGAAGGGTAAACAAATTGCCGCGGGGCAATTGACAGGAACTGAGCAAGGCATAACAATGCAATTACTAGTCAGAAAGATCCTACGAGATTCGATTGGGAAATACAACACGATACATAGACCGCCATCCAACTGCATCTATGACTAGAAGTCCACCTTCAGGTTATCATCTAAACCCCCTCCAGTATTAAATTGCAAGCAACAGACAACTACTTTAAGCACCACATGTTCCATGAACAAGAGACCGTTGTTTTCTCCCTAGTAGCAAAAGCACATCTACAACTGAAGAGATTATTGTCACTTCCCTTGGAAACTATAGGCATGAACCCACTATCGAGCATAAATACCTCCTCTTGGAGTCACTAGAAACTACTTGGCCAAGATAGTTACTAACAACGGAGAGCATGCAAGATCACAAACAACACAGACATGATAGAATCATAAAGAAAAAACCATTAATGAAACCAACATAATAATCTCAATATCCATCGGATCCCCGCAAACACAACATGCATGATTACAAATAGATTAGATCTTGATCATGAACGGATCTCACAAGATCTATACATGAAATCACAAAGGAGGAGATACAACCATCTAGCTACTACATGGACCCATAGTCCAAGGTGGAACTACTCACGCATCATACCGGAGAGAAGGCCTCCGAGATGATCTCCCCTCCGGCAGGGTGCCGGGATGAACTTCAGATCCCCCCGATCTAGGAATGATGGTGGCGGCGGCTACAAACGGTTTCATGGAGATTTGATCGGGTGATTAGGGTTTCTGCATCAGGGGCTTCTTATAGGCAAAGGAGGAGGCCTAGGAGGCGACCAGGGGGTCAAACTCTACCCAGCCACGGGCCCACCCCTGGCTGCGCCTGGGGGGTGGCCTCCCTAGCCCGCTTCTCCGTCTCCCCTCTAGACTTCTTGTTCCCCACGGAAAGTAATTGACTTTGACGTTTGTCCCGTCCAATTCCGAGAATATTTCTTTACTAACTTTTCTGAAACCAAAAACAGCAGAAAACAGGCATCTGACACTGTTGCAACTTATTAGTAGGTTAGTACCAGAAAACATGTAAAAGGCACCTCAAAGTGTAGACAAGGCAAAGCAAAGTAGATACTAAACAAGCATGGAGCATCAAAAATTATAGATACGTTTCCAACGTATCAGCATCCCCAATCTTAACTCCTGCTCGTCCTCGAGTAGGTAAGTGATAAAAGAATAATTTTTGAGGTTACATGCACCCTCACAATAAAGATCCAACCATTTGCAAGCATTAAAAGCTGGGATCAAAGAACTCTAAACATGTGCATGAAAGATTGAGTTCTAACAATAGGACATAGTAACTATGCATGCAACATGACAAGCTACAAACAAAGATCATGAATAATATGCAATGAAAAACATTTGTTTGTTTCACATACAGAAAACATAGCATAATGACAATCAGCTTGTCCCTCATAGAGTAGAAAATAGATGCATATGCCACCTTCAAAGTTTACAAGGGTAACTAGAAATAAATAGCACCAGAACAAGTAATGTCACAATATGCATCAATCAATAAGCTTTGGAACACTGCACACAGAATGATAACTATGCTCTCTTAATGGTGCCTAAAGGTAGAAGGTGGAGACTCAATAGTGGTGAAAGAAAGGCCTTTTTTTGTAAAGGAAGCAGGGATTACAAGTTTCAAAAAGTGCTTCCAAAAATTATGGTACTTGTTACCTTTCAGCCCTCATTGCCCCTATCATAAGCATCTTGAAGTGGTTAAGGTTAAAGTGGCAAAGATGGAGTATATGCTTGACGAAGTATAAGTTGGCAATCTCAAGTCCCTTGAATATGAGGGCCACACCTCATGCATACTCAACTTTGGGCCCAGGTAAGTTCTGGTCATTGTAAGTATTTGCATATCATTGATAACCGCCAACGGGGTACCCCTTGCACATGGTACAGGAGCTTTCCCATAACCAAAATGACAAGGCAAGCAGACAATGAGCATCTCAGCAATATTTTTATTTACCATATGCATAGCTTTTTATTGAGGATGCTTCATAGATAGCTCATTATGGTGTTGCTGCAAGTTTCCACCATGATTAGGCATGGCACTACAAGGAATCTGGCTATATTTGACCCTCTATTTTTGTCACAGAATCGTCATAATAGTCCATTTATGACGATTCTATGACGATTTTGAGATCGTCAAATGCTGGGCGTCGCAAATGAACTATAACGACGTTTTTGGTAAAATCGTCATAACCGTCTATGACGATATTGGATCGTCATAACGTTTATGACGATCCAATATCGTCATGGGCCATCTAGCCAGGCCAGCTCGGATCCTACGTGGCCAATCCTACGTGGCAAAATTGTGACGAAATGAAATCGTCGTAATGTGAATTTAGCCCAGTCCAATTCAGTCATTTGTGGGCCGAGTCCAATAATTCAGAAAAAAATTCTGATCATTTCCGTTTAGCTACATGGATCGAGCCCATCATATGGGCTTTTTTATTTCTAGGCTATGGCCTTTTCTACAATGAGTTTATTCTGTATTTTTTTTGAATTGTTCACTGTTGGAATCTAATATTATTTTGGCCACGGCCATTTTAAATCCCAAACATTATTTGGGTCATTTCCTACGAGCCCAAATATCTTTCAGATTATTTCTTACGACCGAGCAGTCAAGAACCCAAATCAAATAAATTTTCGCAAATGACATCAAAAATTATAATAAATATTTCAATCAATCCATATTACATAACCTGGAATGTAAAACAATTGGGGCAATGTAGTATATTACAATCATTCATAGTTTAGACCATCCAAGATCATGTATAATAACTAGCTAAAAAACAGGACTGTCTACTCTACACTTTGCTGAGTATGTAATAAAATCTTCCTTTCTCCCAACTTCAGCCTTGAACTCCTGTATAAGAGAGAAAATGATAGCCATCGAGTCAGAATTAAGCATATCTTCTAACAATAACATAGAAAACTAGAAACACAATAAAGAACAGATTTACAAGAACCAAACTCTAAATCAACAAATTACAGTACCATAGGACTAGAAGATGACAAACTAATCATTACTGGCACTCAAATATACACATGTAGTTCGTCAAATGCACGACTTGGATAATACAAGTACCACATAGCACACAAACTAGTACTGCATCAGATATGACCAAACTGTATAGGGTGTATGGGAGAAGAAGGCAGCTGCATCATATTAGCTAGAGAACCAAACTACACAGGGTGCATCATGTTAGCTAGACCATCATATTATTGTTCCATATTATCATCACATAAGGGTCTCAAGACAATACTACCAGGAGATGGTTTTACATTAAGCTTTTGCTTGTTCCCGCATGAACAAGAATCTACATGCACAACTCGGCCCTAGCCAAGACGCGCAACCATGCAAAAAAGATCTGAATATTACTGATAAACTATTGGTGAACAAGACAAGTAAAGCTTGATAGAGCATTAGAAACAGAAAATGATAGACGATTGAAAGCTAACTAGTTATGCTATGCAAAGGAATGCAGTAGCAAAAGCAGATCTGACGTATAGTTAAGTTTTCCTTTTATAGGTGCCGACAAGGAGTTGAACAATTAGTAGCAAGTATCACCAGGACATTCTATGTGTATGTTTGAACCAGGAGTGGCAAGTTATATGAGCTAATGATGTAGAAACAGAAATATAAATTTGAGTGGAGTGAGAATTTAGTAACCTGAACCAACTTTCTAGATTGTAACAAGTCAACCATCTGTCCTTCCACTTGGTCAAGGTCTCGCTGATGCTGCATAGTTGGGTGTTAGTAGAGAAAACTGCAATAGGAGAGGATGGAGGTAAATGGATGATCTACACTTTGACTGACATACACTGAGTGGTATTCATTTAGGTGGGCACGGTAGGCCTTCATGTCGGCTCTAATCTGTCGTCTCAAGGAACTTCATGTCGGCCTCTGTTAGGCACTTGTCCCACACCTGACCAAAATCAACCAAACAGTCAGGAGTTGGAATTGACATCCAACATATGTACCACTAAGTTAGAGTGAGAGCAGTAGGTACCTCGTTGGAGAGCACCCGCCACAGGTTATAATACGTTTTAATTCTTCTATCAAACAAGTTTGTCATTATTTGTTTCTCCTCATTCCTATAGTCAACATAAAAGAATAGCACACCGAAAAGTTTTAGTTACAAGTAAACAGAAAATAGTACATCCATGGGAGAGGGATCATGAATTAAGTAAACCAAAGCATATTCTACTTTGCCAATCAGATAGGTTCCTACACCATCTCAATTCAAGTGCCTTGTCAATCAAATATGTAAAATTAAAGTAAATGAAGCAACAATATATCAATGCAAGTAGATGTATGTTTTAGTTACAAGTAAACATAACCTAGTACATCTATGATCTCACAGGAAATGTCAGTTTCTATTTACTGCAGTTGTGATCCATTTTCAGCTATGGTTCCTTCAACAATAATAAAAAGATCATGCATCAATGACTTCCATTTTACTGCTAATGCAAATTCTGCATTCATTCCTAAGCATCACTTGTTTGTAATATCTTGTTTGTTATAGCCTGTAGTGTCGTATGTTCATGACCTAATAATGAAAGATATACATAATGTTGTGTATTGGTGCTCTGCATGACTTAAACAGATCAACTATTTGGTACTACCACATGATCATAACGCAGCAAGAGTCAGTACAGCAGCAACTTCTAAAGTGATGAATCAACAATTGCACTAACTCCCCTATTGACATGAAGACATGATTCTCCCAGATCTATTAAATTTGCCAGCACCAAACCATCCATGTAGCTATGCTGGAGAGAGTCGAAAAGAAAGGTGGAGCCGGCGACTTACCTGCACCATAGAGATCATGATGAAGAGGGGCAGCTGGTGGATCTGGTGTTGTCGCACACGAGGTGATGCCGCAGTGGAGGTGGCATAGGCCGTCGGGGTCGGTCTTGGCGTGTGCGAATTGCGGTGGTGTGCAGAGCTCCTAAATGCTCTCCGAAGCATGCCGTCCACAAACCAAATCAAAATCAGAACGAGGCATGAATCCTTCCCAACGACTGACACGAGAAATAGAGTAGAGAGGGCAACAGGGGCGCTTACCATGGAGAACTACTTTTGGCGCATTGGTTCCAGATCTTGATGACACATGCCAAAAAACCAGCAACCGCCGTTGTCGTTCCCTCCTCTCTGAGGTGACACATGGGTCGCGTCACGCTGCAAGTCATCTGGGGTGGCCGCCGAGGTGGCGCCCGGGAAGGAGGAGATCGAACGGGGGCGGTGGCTAAGATCCACCTCGATCTGGATGGGATAGAGCGCTTTAGAAATCCTGTGAAGGTAGATGGGGGTCGAGGGTGAGGGGCGGAGGTGGTTTAGATGGGAGGAGGGGTGCCAGAGGTGTGGGGTGGCCGGCGATGTGGCGCTGGGGAAGGGTGAGAGCTTGAGGGGTGGGGTGGCCGGCGATGTGGCGATGGGTCGTATGGGGCAGAGGCGGCGCGAACGGGTGGATGAGTGGAGACGAGGGAGGGTGAATGGGGTGGGGGTATGGATTTGAGGTACGCGGCCTGACCTAGGTGATTTTGGGTCTGTGGCCCAAAATTGGAACCTTCGGCGCCAAATTGGGAACGCGCCCAACACCAATTTTTTGGTGGGTGAGCCTGAGGGGTGATTTAGGGAGCGTTAGATTGAGATGATGTATACGACTGGGATTGATTCAGCAAGGTGATCCGTGGATAGCCCCTTCCTCAATTCTGATTGGTTGGACAAGAGTGTGCATGGATTTTAAGGATTTAAGGCCAAACGAACCAATGTCATCGCAAGATTCGTGGTATAGTTTCTTTATATTGTGCATGCATGTGCATCATGGGATGGTGAAGAATGTTGCACGAGAAAGTTTTCTATTTCGTCGCACATAAAAGCCATTTTCCATTTTTCCGGGCGCAAAAAACGGGTTTTTTGTGAAGCAACCACCAAAATTCTCATTCATAATGTTATCACCACATTTTTCAAAAATACTAGACCATATTACATGGACAATGTCCCAATTAGGGCATCTCAAACCTTTTCTTCCACCCCTGGCAAAAAAGACAAATTCCCGCCGAACCGGTAGGAAGTGGGTCCGGTTTGAACTACAGGTACATGATCTAATGCTCATGATTTTTTTAAAAATCATTTTTAGACTCATAATATGATGTTTATTCAGAGATCCACCGAAATTTTTGCAAGTCCCAGCCCCTAGCTAAGAACCTTCACTCCTGCCGTTTTGACCATCGTTTGAAACTGGCATAAAAAATTCAAAAACAGTCCGAACAATGTAAATCCTTCGCATGGCGTCCTGTTATGTGACATAGTTTCAAGGAAAAATACCAAACTTGTTAAATCGAGCATGTCTCAAAAAAAACCTTCACAAAATGACCTATCATGTTAGAGGTTTTATGGCTTTCGGGTCAAATGACCAATGTTATGGCTAGAATAAGGGCATAGTTTGTGATAATGTGCCTGTATTATGCATGCATGTGCATCATGGGATGGCGAACAATGTTGTAGGAGGAAGTTTTCTATTTCGTCGTACGAAAAATCCATTTTCCATTTTCCGAGCGCAAAAAACGGGTTTTTTTTGTGAAGCAACCACCAAAATTCTCATTCACAATGCTACCACCACATTTTTCATAAATACTAGACCATATTACATGGACAATGTCCCAATTAGGGCATCTCAAACCTTTTCTTCCACCCCTAGCGAAAAAGACAAATTCCCACCGAAGCAGGAAGTGGGTCCGGTTTGAACTATAGGTACATGATCTAATGCTCATGATTTTTTTAAAAAATCATTTTTAGACTCATAATATGATGTTTCTTCAGAGATCCACCGAAATTTTTGCAAGTCCCAGCCCCTAGCTAAGAACCTTCACTCCCGCCGTTTTTACCATCGTTTGAAACTGGCATAAAAAATTCAAAAACGGTCCGAACGATGTAAATCCTTTGCGTGGCGTCATGTTATGTGACATAGTTGCAAGGAAAAATACCAAACTTGTTAAATCGAGCATGTCTAAAAAAACCTTCACAAAATGACCTATCATGTTCGAGGTTTCATGGCTTTTGGGTAAAATGACCAATGTTATGGCTAGAATAAGGGCATAGTTTGTGATAATGTGCCCGTATTGTGCACGCATGTGCATCATGGGATGGCGAACAATGTTGCAGGAGGAAGTTTTCTATTTCGTCGCACGAAAAATCCAATTTCCGAGCACAAAAAACGGGTTTTTGTGAAGCAACCACCAAAATTCTCATTCACAATGCTACCACCACATTTTTCAAAAATACTAGACCATATTACATGGACAATGTCCCAATTAGGGTATCTCAAACCTTTTCTTCCACCCCTGGCGAAAAAAATAAATTCCCGCCGAACCAGGAGGAAGTGAGTCCGGTTTGAACTATAGGTACATGATCTAATGCTCATGATTTTTTTAAAAAATCATTTTTAGACTCATAATATGATGTTTCTTCAGAGATCCACCAAAAGTTTTGCAAGTCCCTGCCCCTAGCTAAGAACCTTCACTCCCGCCGTTTTGACCATAGTTTGAAACTGGCATAAAAAATTCAAAAACGGTCCGAACGATGTAAATACTTCGCGTGGTGTCATGTTATGTGACATAGTTCCAAGGAAAAATACCAAACTTGGTAAATCGAGCATGTCTCAAAAAAACCTTCACAAAATGATCTATCATGTTTGAGATTTCATGGCTTTCGGGTCAAATGACCAATGTTATGGCTAGAATCAGGACATAGTTTGTGATAATGTGCCCGTATTGTGCACACATGTGCATCATGGGATGCGAACAATGTTGCAGGAGGAAGTTTTCTATTTCGTCGCACGAAAAATCCATTTTCCATTTTCCGAGCGCAAAAAACGGGTTTTTTTTGCTAAGCAACCACCAAAATGCTCATTCACAATGCTACCACCACATTTTTCAAAAATACTAGACCATATTACATGGTCAATGTCCCAATTAGGGCATCTCAAACCTTTTCTTCCACCCCTGGCAAAAAAGACAAATTCCCGCCGAACCGGTAGGAAGTGGGTCCGGTTTGAACTGCAGATACATGATCTAATGCTCATGATTTTTTTTTAAAATCATTTTTAAACTCACAATATGATGTTTCTTTAGAGATTCACCGAATTTTTTTAGTAAGAGTCAACCCCTAGACGAAAATAGTCACTCCCGAGTTCCAAACTCATATTTTGAATTATGATATTGTCCCTACTATGGACTAACGTGGGATTAGTAAATCCACTATTTTTCAGTAATCAAAGTATTTCTAATTAATACCCTAAGATGTTCTACTGAATTTTATAAAAATTTAGAAATAAAAAACAATTATTTTGAACTTATTATGAAAAAGTTACAAAATAATTAAGAAAATTAAAAAACGAACAAAGCGAGCTAGTCGGGCCTGAATCCGGCGCTTCCCACTGAGGGCCATCGCGACCCACTCCCTCATAGAGGCCGATCACAGGGAACTCCCTTCCCACCAAATCCCATCGCGACAGAGAAATCAGCCCAGACGCAACAATTGAATATATATAAAGGGTCGTTGTAGTATTATGACAAGTAAGGTTGGTTGGTGTAGTGGTATGGTTCGCTGGGTACGCTGGGGAGGTCGTGGGTTCAAATCCTCGCATGTCCTCTTTTTTGCACATAACTTCTGCCTATTAAGCAACGTGCGTAAGAAGCGCCATGTAAGCAGATTTAAGGAGCGCCATGTAAGCAAATATTAACATACGGATATGACACGTAGTCACACATAGATAAATAGATATTAATACACTAATATTACACATAGTACAAAACTGACACATAGACACGACACATAGGCGCAAATGCTGACGTGGTCGACTACCAATTTTAACTTATCTTAATTTGGAGCTCATGACGATTTTAAATCGTCGTAGTGAGGTTCAAATAACATCATAGACTATATCGGTCAGGTTATGACGATTTGAGCTAATGAAACTATAACGATCCTAAGCAAAATCGTCATAATTTTGTAAGATTTTGAACCTTCCGAATGACTTTTGACCATCTAGTGCGAAATCATCATAATTCCATAACGATTTTTTCCATGGTCACTATGAGAAGGTCATAGAATAACACATTCCTTGTAGTGTGGCTTAGGTTAGCGGCCCAAGTGTTTCTCTAACACAGAATACAAACTCCATGGACTTACAAGTTCCCTCTTTATTTCACACCGGTGACATCCATCGACAAAAGAGCATGATATCAACTGAGTACAAACTACAAGTGCAATGTTGAAAACGTTCCCCGTGACAGCATTTGTTAAAACTTTGCTGTAGATGCTTGCACTTATAAGTTGAAAATGTTCCCTCTTTATTCTGCTAATTCCAACTTATAAGTGCAAGCATCTACAACAAATTTGTCACAATGGTTCAAGTTTATTAGGGGCAAAGAATATAAAGTGTGCCATCAAGTTAGTGAGGGCTTTAATCACTAAGTTTTCATATAAAAAAATAGTTTTTAATTGGAAGATAGTTGAAAATAAGAATATACTTGGAATGGTGTAACACACCATGCATAGGAGTTTATAGTAGACACTTTGGAAAAACTTGGTTTCTTGGGAGTTGGAAGCACAAGTAGAGCTTACTCATACAAGTGGAGTCTAGCAAAAGACTGGGAGCAACCAACTAAGAGAGCATAATGGCCATAATCATGTAGAGCAACAAAGCATACTAATCAAATCAAAGAGTTGTACTACAAGTCAAGGACTAAATGATCATAGAGGCTAATGGTGACTTATCATAGTCATAACATGGTGTGAGCATGTGCCAAGTCAACCCAAGCAAAGCATCAAAGGATAGTACCAAAATACTATGCTTTTGCATGCTAAAACAACGCATAATTTCTTCAAGGCACACTAAGCAATCCTAATTGTTTGGAACAAGACATGCTACAACAATAATCACTAAGCATAAGGTCAAAACAACACCTCTTGGATATTTCTTGGGGTGACACCATGGTGGCATCCCCAAGCTTGAGCTTTTTTCCATTCTTCATCTCATTGCATCATTCTCTCTCTACACTTGAAAATTTTCCTTCATACAAAACTTCACACAATCTTCATTAGCAACATTAGTTTATTCAAAAGATATTAGACCTCTGGCAAAGCTTTGGAACAGCAAGGCTTTTCACTAAAAACACAAGCTACTGTAGTAACTCCTTCCAAAATCTCAATTCACCTAAAGAGAACTCAAAAAGAATCAATAAGAAGCAAATGCAAATAATGGCAGAAATCTGTCAAAACAGACCAGTAGGTAGAAACCGATTTTTTTGAATATATTCTATTGCTCAAATCAAAAAGTGTTGAACTAACTAAAGTTAGCTAACATACTGGGGGATTAATTCGTAAATTTTGAGATTAATCCGAGTTACAGAGACTCCTCACGAATATTTTTGGTGGAGGACAGATATCTGTTTCGGGACAGCAACTCCCCAAATCTTACTTCCCTCAAAGTGTAGGCAAGGCAAAGCAAAATTGATACTAAACAAGCATGGAGCATAAAAAATTATAGATACGTTTCCAACGTATCATTGCCCACAGTTTTGAGGTTCTAGAGCAATTTACATGTCTGATAGGTATGCCCCAAAAGTCGTTGTTTTTGCGTTTTATGGTTGTTTTCATGACCTATTGCGCATAGTTTTGGGGTTCGTGGGCAATTTACATGTTTTGGAGTTATGACGAAAAACTCGTCTTCGCATTTTATGGACATTTTAATGAGTTATTGCCCATAGCTTGGGGGTTCTAGGGCCACATACAATGATCTTAATAAACGATACATGTTTGAGGGCATGACCAAAAACTCGTTGTTTTCTTATTTTATGGCCATCTTAATGAGCTATTTCCCATAGTTTTGGGGTACTAGGGAGATTTACATGTTTTGGATTTATGACCAAAAACTCATATTTTTGCGTTTTATGTCCATTTTCATTAGGTATTGCCCACAAATTTTGGGTTCCAGGGCGATTTACATGTTTGGGAGGTCTAACCAAAAAGTCGTCATTTTTGCTGTTTAATGGCCATTTTTATGATCTATTGCCCATAGTGTTGGGTTTCCAGAGAGATTTAGAACGACAATAAATTCCGATAGATGTTGGATGGCGTGACCAAGAACTCGCCATTTTCTTGTTTTTGGTCATTTTGATGAGCTATTGCTAGTAGTTTTGGGGTTTTAGGGCACTTTACATGTTTGAGCGGCATGACTAAAAGTCATCGATTTTGTGTTTTCTGGCTGTTTTTATGAGATATTGCCCATAGTTTTGGGGTTTCAGAGCGATTTACAAGTTTTAGAGTTATGACCAAGAACTCGTCTTTTTCATGTTTTATGGTCCTTTTCATGAGCTATTGCCCATAGTTTTAGGGTTACAGGGAGCTTTACATGTTTGAGAGGTATGACCAAAAAGTCATTGTTTTTGCGTTTTCTGGTTGTTTTCATTTGGTATTGCCCATAGTTTTAATGCTTTGGGGCGATTTACATGTTTTGGAGTTATTACCAAAAACTCGTCTTTTTGCGTTTTCTGGCCATTTTCATAAGTTGTTGCGCAGAATTTTGGGGTTCCAGGACGATTTACATCTACTGTAAGGCCCGATACATTTTTGTGGGCATGACGAAGAACTCGTTGTTTTCTTGCTTTATGGAATTTTCATGAGCTATTGCCCATATTTTGGGTTTCAAGAGCGATTTGCATGGCCCGCAAGAACTGATACATGTTTGAGAGATATGACAAAAAACTCGTCGTTTTCGCGTTTTATGGCCGTTTCATGAGCTATTTGCCTACATTTTTTAGGCTCCAGGGCGATCAACATGGTTCATAGGTATGCCCCAGAAGTCGTCATTTTTGCGTTTTATGTCCGTTTTTAAAATCTATTGCTCATAGGATTGGGGTTCTCGGGCGATTTACAACGACCGTAAAGACTAATACATTTTTGAGAGCATGACCAAAAACTCATCGTTTTCGTGTTTTTTGGCCGTTTTCATGAGGCATTGCCCACAGATTTGGGGTTCCATGATGATTTACTTGTTTGAGAGGTATGATAAAAAATTGTCGTTTTTGTGGTTTTTGGCTGTTTTCATGAGCTATTGCCCATAGTTTTGCGTTTTCTAGGCGATTTACATGTTTTAGAGTTATAGATAAAACCTTGTCTCTTGTCTTTTTTACGTTTTATGCCCACTTCCATGAGTTATTTACCCACAGTTTTTGGGTTTCAGGGCGATTTACAGCTCTGAGAGGTCTAACCAAAAAGTCGTCATTTTTGCTATTTAATGGCCATTTTTATGATCTACTGCCCATAGTGTTGGGTTTCTAGAGAGGTTTAGAACGACAATAAATCCCGATAGATGTTTGAGGGCGTGACCAAGAACTCGCTATTTTCGTGTTTTTGGTCGCTTTCATGAGCTATTGCTAGTAGTTTTGGGGTTTTAGGGCACTTTACATGCTTGAGAGGTATGACTAAAAAGTCGTCGATTTTGTGTTTTCTGGCTGTTTTTATGAGCTATTGCCCATAGTTTTGGGGTTTCAGAGCGATTTACTAGTTTTAGAGTTATGACCAAGAACTCGTCTTTTTCGTGTTTTATGGTCCATTTCATGAGGTATTGCCCACAGTTTTGGGGTTACATGGAGATTTAAATGTTTGAGATGTACGACCAAAAAGTCATTGTTTTTGCGTTTTCTGGCTGTTTTCATTTAGTAATTCCCATAGTTTTAATGTTTTGGGGCGATTTACATGTTTTGGAGTTATTACCAAAAACTCGTATTTTTGCGTTTTATGGCCATTTTCATAAGTTGTTGCCCAGAATTTGGGGGTTCCAGAGCGATTTACAACGACTGTAAGGCCCGATACATTTTTGTGGGCATAACCAAGAACTCGTTGTTTTCTTGCTTTATGGCATTTTCATGAGCTATTGCCCATATTTTGGGTTTCAAGGGCGATTTGCATGGCCCGCAAGAACTAATACTTGTTTGAGAGATATGACCAAAAACTCGTCGTTTTCGCGTTTATGGCCGTTTCATGAGCTATTTGCCCACATTTTTTCGGCTCCAGGGCGATCAACATGTTTCAGAGTTATGCCCCAGAAGTCGTCATTTTTGCGTTTTATGTCCGTTTTCAAAATCTATTACTCATAGGATTGGGGTTCTGGGGCGATCTACAACGACCGTAAAGACTAATACATCTTTGAGAGCATGACCAAAAACTCATCGTTTTCGTGTTTTTTGGCCGTTTTCATGAGCTATTGCCCACAGATTTGGGGTTCCATGATGGTTTACTTGTTTGAGAGGTATGATAAAAAAATTGTCGTTTTTGCGGTTTTGGCTGTTTTCATGAGCTGTTGCCCATAGTTTTGCAATTTCTAGGTGATTTACATCTTTTAGAGTTATAGAAAAAAATTGTCTCTTGTCTTTTTACGTTTTATGCCCACTTCCATGAGTTATTTGCCCAAAGTTTTTGGGTTTCAGGGCGATTTACATGTTTGAGAGGTCTAACCAAAAAGTCGTCATTTTTGCTATTTAATGGCCATTTTTATGATCTATTGCCCATAGTGTTGGGTTTCTAGAGAGGTTTAGAACGACAATAAATCCCGATAGATGTCGGAGGGCGTGACCAAGAACTCGCCATTTTCTTGTTTTTGGTCGTTTTCATGAGCTATTGCTAGTAGTGTTGGGGTTTTAGGGCACTTTACATGTTTGAGAGGTATGACTAAAAAGTTGTCGATTTTGTGTTTTCTGGCTGTTTTTATCAGCTATTGCCCATAGTTTTGGGGTTTCAGAGCGATTTACAAGTTTTAGAGTTATGACCAAGAACTCGTCTTTTTCGTGTTTTATGGTCCTTTTCATGAGCTATTGCCCACAGTTTTGCGTTACATGGAGATTTCAATGTTTGAGATGTACGACCAAAAAGTCATTGTTTTTGCGTTTTCTGGCTATTTTCATTTGGTAATTCCCATAGTTTTAATGTTTTGGGGCGATTTACATGTTTTGGAGTTATTACCAAAAACTCGTATTTTTGCGTTTTATGGCCATTTTCTTAAGTTGTTGCGCAGAATTTTGGGGTTCCAGAGCGATTTACAACGACTCTAAGGCCCGATACATTTTTGTGGGCATAACCAAGAACTCGTTGTTTTCTTGCTTTATGGCATTTTCATGAGCTATTGCCCATATTTTGGGTTTCAAGGGCGATTTGCATGGCCCGCAAGAACTAATACTTGTTTGAGAGATATGACCAAAAACTCGTCGTTTTCGCGTTTATGGCCGTTTCATGAGCTATTTGCCCACATTTTTTCGGCTCCAGGGCGATCAACATGTTTCAGAGTTATGCCCCAGAAGTCGTCATTTTTGCGTTTTATGTCCGTTTTCAAAATCTATTACTCATAGGATTGGGGTTCTAGGGCGATCGACAACGACCGTAAAGACTAATACATTTTTGAGAGCATGACCAATAACTCACCGTTTTCGTGTTTTTTGGCCGTTTTCATGAGCTATTGCCCACAGATTTGGGGTTCCATGATGATTTACTTGTTTGAGAGGTATTATAAAAAAATTGTCGTTTTTGTGGTTTTTGGCTGTTTTCATGAGCTATTGCCCATAGTTTTGCGTTTTCTAGGCAATTTACATGTTTTAGAGTTATAGACAAAAAATTTCTCTTGTCTTTTTTACGTTTTATGCCTATTTCCATGAGTTATTTGCCCACAGTGTTTGGGTTTCAGGGCGATTTACATGTTTGAGAGGTCTAACCAAAAAGTCGTCATTTTTGCTATTTAATGGCCATTTTTATGATCTATTGCCCATAGTGTTGGGTTTCTAGAGAGGTTTAGAACGACAATAAATCCCAATAGATGTTGGAGGGCGTGACCAAGAACTCGCTATTTTCTTGTTTTTGGTCGTTTTCATGAGCTATTGCTAGTAGTTTTGGGGTTTTAGGGCACTTTAGATGTTTGAGAGGTATGACTAAAAAGTCGTCGATTTTGTGTTTTCTGGCTGTTTTTATGAGCTATTGCCCATAGTTTTGGGGTTTCAGAGCGATTTACTAGTTTTAGAGTTATGACCAAGAACTTTGCGTTCAGAGCGTTTTATGGCCGTTTCATGAGCTATTTGTCCACATTTTTTAGGCTCCAGGGCGATCAAAATGTTTCAGAGTTATGCCCCAGAAGTCGTTATTTTTGCGTTTTATGTCCGTTTTCAAAATCTATTGCTCATAGGATTGGGGTTCTGGGACGATTTACAACGACCATAAAGACTAATACATTTTTGAGAGCATGACTAAAAACTCATCGTTTTCGTGTTTTTTGGCCGTTTTCATGAGCTATTGCCCACAGATTTGGGGTTCCATGATGATTTACTTGTTTGAGAGGTATGATAAAAAAATTGTCGTTTTTGCGGTTTTTGGCTGTTTTCATGAGCTATTGCCCATAGTTTTGCGTTTTCCAGGCGATTTACATGTTTTAGAGTTATAGACAAAAATTGTCTCTTGTCTTTTTTACGTTTTATGCCCACTTCCATGAGTTATTTGCCCACAGTTTTTGGGTTTCAGGGCGATTTACATGTTTGAGAGGTCTAACCAAAAAGTCATCATTTTTGCTATTTAATGGCCATTTTTATGATCTATTGCCCATAGTGTTGGGTTTCTAGAGAGGTTTAGAACGACAATAAATCCCGATAGATGTTGGAGGGCGTGACCAAGAACTCACTATTTTCTTGTTTTTGGTCGTTTTCATGAGCTATTGCTAGTAGTTTTGGGGTTTTAGGGTACTTTACATGTTTGAGAGGTATGACCAAAAAGTCGTCGATTTTGTGTTTTCTGGCTGTTTTTATGAGCTATTGCCCATAGTTTTGGGGTTTCAGAGCGATTTACTAGTTTTAGAGTTATGACCAAGAACTCGTCTTTTTCGTGTTTTATGGTCCTTTTCATGAGCTATTGCCCACAGTTTTGGCGTTACATGGAGATTTAAATGTTTGAGATGTACGACCAAAAAGTCATTGTTTTTGCGTTTTCTGGCTGTTTTCATTTGGTAATTCCCATAGTTTTAATGTTTTGGGGCGATTTACATGTTTTGGAGTTATTACCAAAAACTCGTATTTTTGCGTTTTATGGCCATTTTCATAAGTTGTTGCGCAGAATTTTGGGGTTCTAGGGCGATTTACAACGACTGTAAGGCCCGATACATTTTTGTGGGCATAACCAAGAACTCATTGTTTTCTTGCTTTATGGCATTTTCATGAGCTATTGCCCATATTTTGGGTTTCAAGGGCGATTTGCATGGCCCGTAAGAACTGATACTTGTTTGAGAGATATGACCAAAAACTCGTCGTTTTCGCGTTTTATGGCCGTTTCATGAGCTATTTGCCCACATTTTTTAGGCTCCAGGGCGATCAACATGTTTCAGAGTTATGCCCCAGAAGTCGTCATTTTTGCGTTTTATGTCCGTTTTCAAAATCTATTGCTCATAGGATTGGGGTTTTGGGGCGATTTACAACGACCGTAAAGACTAATACATTTTTGAGAGCATGACCAAAAACTCATCGTTTTCGTGTTTTTTGGCCGTTTTCATGAGCTATTGCCCACAGATTTGGGGTTCCATGATGATTTACTTGTTTGAGAGGTATGATAAAAAATTGTCGTTTTTGCGGTTTTGGCTGTTTTCATGAGCTGTTGCCCATAGTTTTGCAATTTCTAGGCGATTTACATCTTTTAGAGTTATAGAAAAAAATTGTCTCTTGTCTTTTTTACGTTTTATGCCCACTTCCATGAGTTATTTGCCCACAGTTTTTGGGTTTCAGGGCGATTTACATGTTTGAGAGGTCTAACCAAAAAGTCGTCATTTTTGCTATTTAATGGCCATTTTTATGATCTATTGCCCATAGTGTTGGGTTTCTAGAGAGGTTTAGAACGACAATAAATCCCGATAGATGTTGGAGGGCGTGACCAAGAACTCGCCATTTTCTTGTTTTTGGTCGTTTTCATGAGCTATTGCTAGTAGTTTTGGGGTTTTAGGGCACTTTACATGTTTGAGAGGTATGACTAAAAAGTTGTCGATTTTGTGTTTTCTGGCTGTTTTTATGAGCTATTGCCCATAGTTTTGGGGTTTCAGAGCGATTTACAAGTTTTAGAGTTATGACCAAGAACTCGTCTTTTTCGTGTTTTATGGTCCTTTTCATGAGCTATTGCCCACAGTTTTGGCGTTACATGGAGATTTAAATGTTTGAGATGTACGACCAAAAAGTCATTGTTTTTGCGTTTTCTGGCTATTTTCATTTGGTAATTCCCATAGTTTTAATGTTTTGGGGCGATTTACATGTTTTGGAGTTATTACCAAAAACTCGTATTTTTGCGTTTTATGGCCATTTTCTTAAGTTGTTGCGCAGAATTTTGGGGTTCCAGGGCGATTTACAACGACTGTAAGGCCCGATACATTTTTGTGGGCATAACCAAGAACTCGTTGTTTTCTTGCTTTATGGCATTTTCATGAGCTATTGCCCATATTTTGGGTTTCAAGGGCGATTTGCATGGCCCGCAAGAACTGATACTTGTTTGAGAGATATGACCAAAAACTCGTCGTTTTCGCGTTTATGGCCGTTTCATGAGCTATTTCCCACATTTTTTCGGCTCCAGGGCGATCAACATGTTTCAGAGTTATGCCCTAGAAGTCGTCGTTTTTGCGTTTTATGTCCGTTTTCAAAATCTATTGCTCATAGGATTGGGGTTCTAGGGCGATTTACCACGACCGTAAAGACTAATACATTTTTGAGAGCATGACCAAAAACTCATCGTTTTCGTGTTTTTTGGCCGATTTCATGAGCTATTGCCCACAGATTTGGGGTTCCATGATGATTTACTTGTTTGAGAGGTATGATCAAAAAAATTGTCGTTTTTGCGGTTTTTAACTGTTTTCATGAGCTATTGCCCATAGTTTTGCGTTTTCTAGGCAATTTACATGTTTTAGAGTTATAGACAAAAAATTTCTCTTGTCTTTTTGACGTTTTATGCCCACTTCCATGAGTTATTTGCCCACAGTTTTTGGGTTTCAGGGCGATTTACATGTTTGAGAGGTCTAACCAAAAAGTCGTCATTTTTGCTATTTAATGGCCATTTTTATGATCTATTGCCCATAGTTTTGGGTTTCTAGAGAGGTTTAGAACGACAATAAATCCCGATAGATGTTGGAGGGCGTGACCAAGAACTCGCTATTTTCTTGTGTTTGGTCGTTTTCATGAGCTATTGCTAGTAGTTTTGGGGTTTTAGGGCACTTTACATGTTTGAGAGGTATGACTAAAAAGTCGTCGATTTTGTGTTTTCTGGCTGTTTTTATGAGCTATTGCCCATAGTTTTGGGGTTTCAGAGCGATTTACTAGTTTTAGAGTTATGACCAAGAACTTTGCGTTCAGAGCGTTTTATGGCCGTTTCATGAGCTATTTGTCCACATTTTTTAGGCTCCAGGGCGATCAACATGTTTCAGAGTTATGCCCCAGAAGTCGTCATTTTTGCGTTTTATGTCCGTTTTCAAAATCTATTGCTCATAGGATTGGGGTTCTGGGGCGATTTACAACGACCGTAAAGACTAATACATTTTTGAGAGCATGACTAAAAACTCATCGTTTTCGTGTTTTTTGGCCGTTTTCATGAGCTATTGCCCACAGATTTGGGGTTCCATGATGATTTACTTGTTTGAGAGGTATGATAAAAAAATTGTCGTTTTTGCGGTTTTTGGCTGTTTTCATGAGCTGTTGCCCATAGTTTTGCGTTTTCCAGGCGATTTACATGTTTTAGAGTTATAGACAAAAATTGTCTCTTGTCTTTTTTACGTTTTATGCCCACTTCCATGAGTTATTTGCCCACAGTTTTTGGGTTTCAGGGCGATTTACATGTTTGAGAGGTCTAACCAAAAATTCGTCATTTTTGCTATTTAATGGCCATTTTTATGATCTATTGCCCATAGTGTTGGGTTTCTAGAGAGGTTTAGAATGACAAAAAATCCCGATAGATGTGGGAGGGCGTGACCAAGAACTCGCTATTTTCTTGTTTTTGGTCGTTTTCATTAGCTATTGCTAGTAGTTTTGGGGTTTTAGGGCACTTTACATGTTTGAGAGGTATGACTAAAAAGTCGTCGATTTTGTGTTTTCTGGCTGTTTTTATGAGCTATTTCCCATAGTTTTGGGGTTTCAGAGCGATTTACTAGTTTTAGAGTTATGACCAAGAACTCGTCTTTTTCGTGTTTTAAAGTCCTTTTCATGAGCTATTGCCCACAGTTTTGGCGTTACATGGAGATTTAAATGTTTGAGATGTACGACCAAAAATTCATTGTTTTTGCGTTTTCTGGCTGTTTTCATTTGGTAATTCCCATAGTTTTAATGTTTTGGGGCGATTTACATGTTTTGGAGTCATTACCAAAAACTCGTATTTTTGCGTTTTATGGCCATTTTCATAAGTTGTTGCGCAGAATTTTGGGGTTCCAGGGCGATTTACAACGACTGTAAGGCCCGATACATTTTTGTGGGCATAACCAAGAACTCGTTGTTTTCTTGCTTTATGGCATTTTCATGAGCTATTGCCCATATTTTGGGTTTCAAGGGCGATTTGCATGGCCCGCAAGAACTGATACTTGTTTGAGAGATATGACCAAAAACTCGTCGTTTTCGCGTTTTATGGACGTTTCATGAGCTATTTGCCCACATTTTTTAGGCTCCAGGGCGATCAACATGTTTCAGAGTTATGCCCCAGAAGTCGTCATTTTTGCGTTTTATGTCCGTTTTCAAAATCTATTGCTCATAGGATTGGGGTTCTGGGGCGATTTACAACGACCGTAAAGACTAATACATTTTTGAGAGCATGACCAAAAACTCATCGTTTTCGTGTTTTTTGGCCGTTTTCATGAGCTATTGCCCACAGATTTGGGGTTCCATGATGATTTACTTGTTTGAGAGGTATGATAAAAAAATTGTCGTTTTTGCGGTTTTGGCTGTTTTCATGAGCTGTTGCCCATAGTTTTGCAATTTCTAGGCGATTTACATCTTTTAGAGTTATAGACAAAAATTGTCTCTTGTCTTTTTTACGTTTTATGCCCACTTCCATGAGTTATTTGCCCACAGTGTTTGGGTTTCAGGGCGATTTACATGTTTGAGAGGTCTAACCAAAAAGTCGTCATTTTTGCTATTTAATGGCCATTTTTATGATCTATTGCCCATAGTGTTGGGTTTCTAGAGAGGTTTAGAACGACAATAAATCCCGATAGATGTTGGAGGGCGTGACCCAGAACTCGCTATTTTCTTGTTTTTGGTCGTTTTCATGAGCTATTGCTAGTAGTTTTGGGGATTTAGGGCACTTTACATGTTTGAGAGGTATGACTAAAAAGTCGTCGATTTTGTGTTTTCTGGCTATTTTTATGAGCTATTCCCATAGTTTTGGGGTTTCGGAGCGATTTACTAGTTTTAGAGTTATGACCAAGAACTTGTCTTTTTCGTGTTTTATGGTCCTTTTCATGAGCTATTGCCCACAGTTTTGGCGTTACATGGAGATTTAAATGTTTGCGATGTACGACCAAAAAGCCATTGTTTTTGCGTTTTCTGGCTGTTTTCATTTGGTAATTCCCATAGTTTTAATGTTTTGGGCGATTTACATGTTTTGGAGTTATTACCAAAAACTCGTATTTTTGCGTTTTATGGCCATTTTAATAAGTTGTTGCGCAGAATTTTGGGGTTCCAGGGCAATTTACAACGACTGTAAGGCCCGATACATTTTTGTGGGCATAACCAAGAACTCATTGTTTTCTTGCTTTATGGCATTTTCATGAGCTATTGCCCATATTTTGGGTTTCAAGGGCGATTTGCATGGCCCGCAAGAACTGATACTTGTTTGAGAGATATGACTAAAAACTCGTCGTTTTCGCGTTTTACGGCCGTTTCATGAGCTATTTGCCCACATTTTTTAGGCTCCAGGGCGATCAACATGTTTCAGAGTTATGCCCTAGAAGTCGTCATTTTTGCGTTTTATGTCCGGTTTCAAAATCTATTGCTCATAGGATTGGGGTTCTAGGGCGATTTACAACGACCGTAAAGACTAATACATTTTTGAGAGCATGACCAAAAACTCATCGTTTTCGTGTTTTTTGGCCGTTTTCATGAGCTATTGCCCACAGATTTGGGGTTCCATGATGATTTACTTGTTTGAGAGGTATGATAAAAAAAATTGTCGTTTTTGCGGTTTTTGGCTGTTTTCATGAGCTATTGCCCATAGTTTTTCGTTTTCTAGGCGATTTACATGTTTTAGAGTTATAGACAAAAACTTGTCTCTTGCCTTTTTTACGTTTTATGCCCACTTCCATGAGTTATTTGCCCACAGTTTTTGGGTTTCAGGGCGATTTACATGTTTGAGAGGTCTAACCAAAAAGTCGTCATTTTTTCTATTTAATGGCCATTTTTATGATCTATTGCCCATAGTGTTGGGTTTCTAGAGAGGTTTAGAACGACAATAAATCCCGATAGATGTTGAGGGCGTGACCAAGAACTCGCTATTTTCTTGTTTTTGGTCGTTTTCATGAGCTATTTCTAGTAGTTTTGGGGTTTTAGGGAACTTTACATGTTTGAGACGGTACGACTAAAAAGTCATCGATTTTGTGTTTTCTGGCTGTTTTTTATGAGCTATTGCCCATAGTTTTGGGGTTTCAGAGCGATTAACAAGGTTTAGAGTTATGACCAAGAACTCGTCTTTTTCATGTTTTATGGTCTTTTTCATGAGCTATTGCCCATAGTTTTGGGGTTACAGGGAGATTTACATGTTTGAGAGGTATGACCAAAAAGTCATTGTTTTTGCGTTTTGTGGCTGTTTTCATTTGTTATTGCCCATAGTTTTAATGTTTTCGGGCGATTTACATGGTTTGGAGTTATTACCAAAAAATCGTCTTTTGCGTTTTATGGCCATTTTCATAAGTTGTTGCCCACAATTTTGGGGTTCCAGGGCGATTTACAACGACTATAAGGCCCGATACATTTTGTGGGCATGACCAAGAACTCGTTGTTTTCTTGGTTTATGGCATTTTCATGAGCTATTGCCCATATTTTGGGTTTCAAGGGCGATTTGCATTGTAAGGTTCCCAACCTTTAATAAGGTAGAGATCCCTGTGTTTACAATGCTAGTCCCTGGATCAATAGCTAGCATCCACAGTTAAGATGTAATATCAAGAAACAAAGGTCATAATACAACTTTATAACCAGGAATAAAATAATTATTACATCTTACATAGCTCATTTGGCTATCTCATTACAATGCAGCAGAATATAACAATAGCATGGGGTCCTTCATCTTCAAAGTGCCACAGGCAGACATGTTGGTTGTAGACTTGTAATCCTAATCATTAAACTTCACTAATATCAAACAAACCTGCAACATAACAAGTTACAGCCACAAGGGTCAATACATTTGAATTGTATTGGCAAGTGATACTATGGTAGTATAGTGGAGTCTATCATCTATATGCATTTGGCTAAGTGGAGCTTAGGCTTGCTTTGCTCAAAATAGATTTTCCTTATCATTTGAAAACACTAAGTTTTTGCTTGACAAAATCTTTCCCAAGGCATCTCCCAATAGAAATTGGTGATCCTTTAAACCCTTCTTCAACCACAAGTTTTTAACTTAGAAATTTAGATGATGAGATTCTTGATAGCTTCCATGTCTTGATGCTCAAATTGTCCTTTGCCAGGGACATGGCTAAGTACTTAGATTTTACACTCTGCAGGGGTGGTGCACTTTCCCCACAAGACTTGGTTTCACCAAGACAAGATCTTTCACAAGCCTTCCCTCAGACCAGAATGGACGCGTTCCAACCTATCATTCCCCTACCACCAACTGTCCATTTGGCTAAGTTATTGCAATCTATATGATCCAGGCAGAGCCCATAATGCCAAGTGGTTGCACTTGAAGCTTCTCAACATTTGACATCTCAAATCTCTTTGTTCCTGGGTGGCCATCACAAGTGAGATACACAAGGTTCACCAGTCCCCTGGCCTTGTGTAACCACTCAACACAAACCATTCCTTCCATTCCACCCAGGTGATTCATTAACTTATTGTTTTATTAAACAAAACACAAGTCTTCAGACTTAGAATTTTCGATAGCATGAATTTATCTTCCACCCTTGTTTTCTACTAGCTAAGCTAAGCATGATAGTAGTAGGAATCTTAACTTAGGAAATTTCTACTAAGGTTTCATCTACTAGGATTTCCCATGGCATAGTTTACACTTATCAAAAGTTCCATGCAAGTCCTACTTAGAAATATCACTAATGCATAGTGAAAATAATGGGACAAAAGTATGAAGCATCACTTGCCTTTTTGGTAGAAGGTATAAGTTCACTCCTTGATCTTTGCAATGTTCACACACTTCAAGTCACTACAATTCAATCAAGCAAACAATATTTCAATCTACCATTCAAGCAATTCATCACATAAAATGATAAAAACAAAGCAATGCATGCAAGAGATTGTTTTATTTGTAAAAGTGGTTTATAATGATTCATAACCATTGAAAACACCTAATGGTCATTTTATAAAGTGGGCAAACTTATTTGCAAAAGATTTCACTTCAATAAACCATTTTTAGTTCAAGTCATTATTTTATGTGGTTGAAAATGCCTTTAGCAAAGAAATAATTTTATAGGGTTCACCAATTACATTTTCAAATCATAAAACTTGGTGTTTGGGGTCAGAGAGTTTATTCCAAAAACATTTCTCAAAGATTTTCTACTAAAAGCATTTTTAAATAAATAAACATTACTTTTGTTTGACTAGAAATGGTTTAAATCCAAAGTTTATTCTTTTGTTTCACCAAATACATTTTTGAAACCACAATTTGTTTCCTATGATCAGTAGGTTCAAAACACACAATTTGCCAAAGATTTTATCCTCGAAATCATTTTGGAACAAAATTTATATCCTAAACATGCATACACAAGTTTCTGTAAAAACAAACAATTTAACAGAAGCTTTTTACTAAACAAAGTGCATGGTTGGCTAGGGATTGTCTTGCTCAATCCGTTGATATAAAATTTGCAAAATTTGGACGTGTAGATTAAAAGTTATATATTTACAAAATCTAGCATCTAATAGATCAAATCTGTTTTTAAATCAAACGAACAGAGACACGTGGATGCTTCTCATTCGCCCACCACCGGTTCGTCTGGATCACGCACTGAGGCCGGTTGGATTTAACTTACATCGCACGGCACAGAGGTGTTACTTACCCCTTCGGTTAAGTTTTCTATCGTGTCCTTTGATCTGCATCTAACGGCTCTAAGCGTCTGGTCATGGATTGGCGGGCGCTAGGAACGGTGAGCGGCGGTGACGCGTTCAGGCGGTGGTGCTCCGGCTAATACAGGAAGCAAGGGGGTGGGGAATAAGCTCACCGGGTTCGCTGGGTCGCGGTGATGCTCAAGGTGGCCGCAGGATAGTCAGGGGCGCACGGAGTCGATGTTGATTGCTCGCCGGAAGATGCTCCTGGCGTCGGGCTCCTCTGTTCGTCATCGGAGGCAAAGGTACGGGTCACGCCAAACTAAACAAACCATGCAGTTAGATGCGTACAGGATAGGCGAATACGTGAGCATCGGCCAGAGGGGATGGGGCGGTCAGAAGTTACAGAGGGTGTCGCCGGAGTGGAGGCAGACGGCGGCGGTTCTCGGTTGTCTTCGTTGCCGATGTTTCAAGGCGCGCACGAGTGAGTGGGTGGTATGGGGAGACGCAGGGGATGATGGGAATCACACTCGTGTGTTCTGGGGGCAGTGGGGAGGTTCGTGCTCGCCGGAATTGCTTGGAGAGTTCGTCGGAGTAGAGAATGCTCAAGCGCGAAATCAAGGCATCCTTGTGGCCGAAGAGGGGGAGGGTAAGCGAGGGGAAAGAGAGAGGAGAGGCAGGCGAGTTAACGGGCGTGATCGCGGGGAGGGATTAGTGCGGTAGTAACGCGTATTGAAACGATCATTCAACGGCTAGTAACGGCGAGGTGAGGGCGTGGTCACCGCGGGGAGGAAGAAGATGACCTTGCGTGGGGTCGCTTGGCAGTGAGAGAGAGAGAGAATAGGTGGGTCCGGGCGTTCAGTGACTGCGTGGGTTTCTTTCGCGGTGAGAAAACGTTTCGCGAGAGAGTGGGGGTGGGCTTGCTGATGGGCTTAGTGGGCTAGCTAGGCTGGGCTGCACCTTTTCAATTTTTTTTTGTTCCGTTTGCTTTTCTTTTTCTATTTCTTTTATTCTGTTTTGATTTTGATCAAACAATTCAAACACTTATTTGAATTCAAACCTTTGCCATAATTTGTGTTGGTTTAAATATTGATTTGTAATATAATCTGGAGTAAATTTTTGGAATAAAAATTTATTCCTTTTTGGGTCTTTTAATTATTTAATTAGGTCCTTGTTTTAAATCAAATAAGGTTCATTAATAATTTCAAACACCAATTAAATTTATAAATCCCTCTAAATCCTTTAGTAGGTTTTTTACTTGTTTAATAGGGTGTCAAATAATTCATCTTGAATTATTTGGAAAGTATTTAATGTGATTCTTAAATCATTTGAATTGGGTATTTGTTTTATTTCCAATGGAATTAAATATATTTTAATTCCCTAAATTTTATTTGGAAGTTTTCTTTGATCTTATTATTTAAGTTAATTAAACAGCTTTTAATCCACTTGGGTAAATTCCAAAATATTATTTTCCCATGATTTAGTCAATTATTTCTAATAGGGATTTTTATCTTATTCCAATAAAATAGGATTTGGTCAAAGTCATTTATTTTATTTGAGTATTCTTTATTCCCCTTTATTTTATTTGGATTGGGATTATATTCATTCCATTTGCTTATGGATTAGTCCAAGATTTAGTTTGGTCTTTGAATATTCCCTATTTAATATTTCTTTCTTCCTCTTATAAAATCCTTATCTTTTTATTTAGAGATCCAAACTTGGTGATTCCAATTTGTAAAATCTTGTTTAATATTGTTTATCTTTTTTAATTCCCTTTAGGATCATTTGCTCACCATTTGGTATGGATTTATAGATAGGTTCTTTATTAGCTTTGGAAATTTAATTTCCTCATCTTATTATATTCATAAGATTTTATTTATGGTTCCAAACTAAGTGAAACCAATTTATATGGTTTTAATATATTTCTATTTTCATTCTTGATCATTTGTAAATGTTTGTTGGCCAATTTTTATATGGATCAAATCCATAGGCTTGGGAATAACTTGGAAATGATTTTATTCCTTTAGGGTTTTAGGGTTTGGATTTATTTTCCAAGTGTTTTAATTTCCAGATGCATTTTATGATAAATGCATTTTTACTTGATTTGAATTTTTGTTGGATTCAATATTTTACCAAAGTTTGTTCAAGATGGGATTTTAAGTTTCCATTCAAAAACAAAAGTTTCTTTTCACCCTAAAATTCAACAATAATTTATTATATTTAATTATTTTTCACATTACAAGATTTGGAAAATCTTGGGATGTGACATGCATGGCCCGCTAGAACTGATACATGTTTGAGAGATATGACCAAAAACTCGTCGTTTTCCGCGTTTTATGGCCGTTTCATGAGCTATTTGCCCACATTTTTTAGGCTCCAGGGCGATCAACATGTTTCAGAGGTATGCCCCAAAAGTCGTCATTTTTGCGTTTTATGTCCGCTTTCAAAATCTATTCCTCATAGGATTGGGGTTCTGGGGCGATTTACAACGACCGTAAAGACTAATACATTTTTGAGAGCATGACCAAAAACTCGTCGTTTTCCGTGTTTTTTGGCTGTTTTCATGAGCTATTGCCCACAGATTTTTGGTTCCATGATGATTTACTTGTTTGAGAGGTATGATAATTTTTTTTTGTCGTTTTTTGCGGTTTTTTGGCTGTTTTCATGAGCTATTGCCCATGGTTTTGCGTTTTCTACGCGATTTACATGTTTTAGAGTTATGGCCAAAAACTCGTTTTTTTTACGTTTTATGCCCACTTCCATGAGTTATTTGCCCACAGTTTTTGGGTTCCAGGGCGATTTAACATGTTTGAGAGGTCTAACCAAAAGGTCAGACATTTTTGCTGTTTAATGGCCATTTTTATGATCTATTGCCCATAGTGTTGGGTTTCCAGAAAGGTTTAGAACGACAATAAATTCGGATAGATGTTGGAGGGCGTGACCAAGAACTCGCCATTTTATTGTTTTTGGTCGTTTTCATGAGCTATTGCTAGTAGTTTTGGGGTTTTAGGGCACTTTACATGTTTGAGCGGTATGACTAAAAAGTCGTCGATTTTGTGTTTTTTTGGCTGTTTTATGACCTATTGCCCATAGTTTTGGGGTTTCAGAGCGAATTACAAGTTTTTAGAGTTATGACCAAGAACTCGTCTTTTTCATGTTTTATGGTCCTTTTCATGAGCTATTGCCCACAGTTTTGGCGTTACAGGGAGATTTACATGTGTGAGAGGTATGACCAAAAAGTCATTGTTTTTGCGTTTTCTTGCTGCTTTCATTTGGTATTGCCCATAGTTTTAATGTTTTGGGGCAATTTACATGTTTTGGAGTTATTACAAAAAAAAATCGTCTTCTTGCGTTTTATGGCCATATTCATAAGTTGTTGCCCACCATTTTGGGGTTCCAGGGCGATTTACAACGACTGTAAGGCCCGATACATTTTTGTGGGCATGACCAAGAACTCGTTGTTTTCTTGCTTTATGGCATTTTATGAGCTATTGCCCATATTTTGGGTTTCAAGGGCGATTTGCACGGCCCGCTAGAACTGATACATGTTTGAAAGATATGACCAAAAACTCGTCGTTTTCCGCGTTTTATGGCCGTTTCATGAGCTATTTGCCCACATTTTTTAGGCTCCAGGGCGATCAACATGTTTCAGAGGTATGCCCCAAAAGTCGTCATTTTTGCGTTTTATGTCCGTTTTCAAAATCTATTCCTCATAGGATTGGGGTTCTGGGGCGATTTACAACGACTGTAAAGACTAATACATTTTCGAGAGCATGACCAAAAACTCATCGTTTTCGTGTTTTTTTGGCCGTTTTCATGAGCTATTGCCCCCAGGTTTGGGGTTCCATGATGATTTACTTGTTTGAGAGGTGTGATAATTTTTTTTTGTCGTTTTTGCGGTTTTTGGCTGTTTTCATGAGCTATTGCCCATGGTTTTGCTTTTTCTACGCGATTTACATGTTTTAGAGTTATGGCCAAAAACTCGTCTTTTTTACGTTTTATTGCCACTTCCTTGAGTTATTTGCCCACAGTTTTTGGGTTCCAGGGCGATTTAGGTGTTTGAGAGGTCTAACCAAAAAGTCAGACATTTTTGCTATTTAATGGCCATTTCTATGATCTATTGCCCATAGTGTTGGGTTTCCAGAAAGGTTTAGAACGACAATAAATTCCGATAGATGTTGGAGGGCGTGACCAAGAACTCGCCATTTTATTGTTTTTGGTCGTTTTCATGAGCTATTGCTAGTAGTTATGGGGGTTTCAGGCACTTTACATGTTTGAGCGGTATGACTTAAAAGTCGTCGATATTGTGTTTTCTGGCTGTTTTTATGACCTATTGCCCATAGTTTTGGGGTTTCAGAGCGATTTACAAGTTTTAGAGTTATGACCAAGAACTCGTCTTTTTCATGTTTTATGGTCCTTTTCATGAGCTACTGCCCACAGTTTTGGGGTTACAGGGAGATTTACATGTGTGAGAGGTATGACCAAAAAGTCATTGTTTTGCGTTTTCTGGCTGTTTTCATTTGGTATTGCCCATAGTTTTAATGTTTAGGGGCGATTTACCATGTTTTGGAGTTATTACGAAAAACTCGTCTTTTTGCGTTTTATGGCCATTTTCATAAGTTGTTGCCCACAATTTTGGGGTTCCAGGGCGATTTACAACGACTGTAAGGCCCGATACATTTTTGTGGGCAATGACCAAGAACTCGTTGTTTTCTTGCTTTATGGCATACTTCATGAGCTATTGCCCATATTTTGGGTTTCAAGGGCGATTTGCACGGCCCGCATGAACTGATACATGTTTGAGAGATATGACCAAAGACTCGTCGTTTTCCCGCGTTTTATGGCCGTTTCATGAGCTATGTGACCACATTTTTTAGGCTCCAGGGCGATCAACATGTTTCAGAGGTATGCCCCAAAAGTCGTCATTTTTGCGTTTTATGTCCGTTTCCAAAATCTATTCCTCATAGGATTGGGGTTCTGGGGCGATTTACAACGACCGTAAAGACTAATACATTTTGAGAGCATGACCAAAAACTCATCGTTTTCCGTGTTTTTTGGCCGTTTTCATGAGCTATTGCCCACAGATTTGGGGTTCCATGATGATTTACTTGTTTGAGAGGTATGATAAAAAAATTGTCGGTTTTTGCGGTTTTTGGCTATTTTCATGAGCTATTGCCCATGGTTTTGCGTTTTCTAGGCGATTTACATGTTTTAGAGTTATGGCCAAAAACTCGTCTTTTTTACGTTTTATGCCCACTTCCATGAGTTATTTGCCCACAGTTTTTGGGTTCCAGGGCGATTTACATGTTTCAGAGGTCTAACCAAAAAGTCGTCATTTTTGTTGTTTAATGGCCATTTTTATGATCTATTGCCCATAGTTTTGGCTTTCCAGAGAGGTTTAGAACGGCAATAAATCCCGATAGATGTTGGAGGGCGTGACCAAGAACACGCCATTTTCTTGTTTTTGGTCGTTTTCATGAGCTATTGCTAGTAGTTTTGGGGTTTCAGGGCACTTTACATGTTTGAGCGGTATGACTTAAAAGTCGTCGATATTGTGTTTTCTGGCTGTTTTTATGACCTATTGCCCATAGTTTTGGGGTTCCAGAGCGATTTACAAGTTTTAGAGTTATGACCAAGAACTCGTCTTTTTCATGTTTATGGTCCTTTTCATGAGCTATGCCCACAGTTTTGGGGTTACAGGGAGATTTACATGTGTGAGAGGTATGACCAAAAAGTCATTGTTTTGCGTTTTCTGGCTGTTTTCATTGGTATTGCCCATAGTTTTAATGTTTTGGGGCGATTTACATGTTTTGGAGTTATTACCAAAAACTCGTATTTTTGCGTTTTATGGCCATTTTCATAAGTTGTTTCCCACAATTTTTGGGGGTTCCAGGGCGATTTACAATGACTGTAAGGCCCGATACATTTTTGTGGGCATGACCAAGAACTCGTTGTTTTCTTGCTTTATGGCATTTCATGAGCTATTGCCCATATTTTGGGTTCCAGGGCGATTTACATGTTTGGAGTTATGACCAAGAACTCGTATTTTTTCATGTTTTATGGTCCTTTTCATGAGCTATTGCCCACAGTTTTGGGGTTACAGGGAGATTTACATGTTTGAGAGGTATGACCAAAAAGTCATTGTTTTGCGTTTTCTCGCTGTTTTCATTTGGTATTGCCCATAGTTTTAATGTTTTGGGGCGATTTACATGTTTTGGAGTTGTTACCAAAAACTCGTCTTTTTGTGTTTTATGGCCATTTTCATAAGTTGTTGCCCACAATTTTGGGGTTCCAGGGCGATTTTCAACGACTGTAAGGCCCGATACATTTTTGTGGGCATGACCAAGAACTCGTTGTTTTCTTGCTTTATGGCATTTCATGAGCTATTGCCCATATTTTGGGTTTCAAGGGCGATTTGCACGGCCCGCTAGAACAGATACATGTTTGAGAGATATGACCAAAAACTCGTCGTTTTCCCCCTCCTCCGCGTTTTATGGCCGTTTCATGAGCTATTTGCCCACTTTTTTAGGCTCCAGGGCGATCAACATGTTTCAGAGCTATGCCCCAAAACTCGTCATTTTTGCGTTTTATGTCCGTTTTCATAATCTATTGCTCATAGGATTGGGGTTCTGGGGCTATTTACAACGACCGTAAAGACTAATACATTTTTGAGAGCATCACCAAAAACTCATCGTTTTCGTGTTTTTTGGCCGTTTTCATTAGCTATTGCCCACAGATTTGGGGTTCCATGATGATTTACTTGTTCGAGAGGTATGATAAAAAAATTGTCGTTTTTGCGGTTTTTGGCTGTTTTCATGAGCTATTGCCCATAGTTTTGCTTTTTCTACGCGATTTACATGTTTTAGAGTTATGGCCAAAAACTCGTATTTTTTACGTTTTATGCCCACTTCCATGAGTTATTTGCCCACAGCTTTTGGGTTCCAGGGGCGATTTACATGTTTGAGAGGTCTAACCAAAAAGTCATCATTTTTGCTGTTTAATGGCAATTTTTATGATATATTGCCCATAGTGTTGGGTTTCCAAAGAGGTTTAGAACGACAATAAAATCCCGATAGATGTTGGAGGGCGTGACCAAGAACTCGCCATTTTCTTGTTTTTGGTATTTTTCATGAGCTATTGCTAGTAGTTTTGGGGTTTCTGGGCACTTTACATGTTTGAGCGGTATGACTAAAAAGTCGTCGATTTTGTGTTTTGTGGCTGTTTTTATGAGCTATTGCCCATAGCTTTGGGGTTTCAGAGCGATTTACAAGTTTTAGAGTTATGACCAAGAACTCGTCTTTCTCTTGTTTTATGGTCCTTTTCACGAGCTATTGCCCATAGTTTTGGGGTTACAGGGAGATTTACCATGTTTGAGAGGTATGACCAAAAAGTCATTGTTTTGCGTTTTCTGGCTGTTTTCATTTGGTATTGCCCATAGTTTTAATGTTTTGGGGCGATTTACATGTTTTGGAGTTATTACCAAAAACTCATCCTTTTGCGTTTTATGGACATTTTCATAAGTTGTTGCCCCACAATTTTGGGGTTCCAGGGGCGATTTACAAACGACTGTAAGGCCCGATACATTTTTGTGGGCATGACCAAGAACTCGTTGTTTTCTTGCTTTGTGGCATCTTCATGAGCTATTGCCCATATTTTGGGTTTCAAGGGCGATTTGCACGGCCCGCAAGAACTGATACATGTTTGAGAGATATGACCAAAAACTTGTCGTTTTCGCGTTTTATGGCCGTTTCATGAGCTCTTTGCCCACATTTTTTAGGCTCCAGGGCCATCAACATGTTTCAGATGTATGCCCCAAAAGTCGTCATTTTTGCATTTTATGTCCGTTTTCATAATCTATTGCTCATAGGATTGGGGTTCTGGGGCGATTTACAACGACCGTAAAGACTAATACATTTTTGAGAGCATGACCAAAAACTCATCGTTTTCGTGTTTTTTGGCCGTTTTCATTAGCTATTGCCCACAGATTTGGGGTTCCATGATGATTTACTTGTTTGAGAGGTATGATAATTTTTTTGTCGTTTTTGCGGTTTTTGGCTGTTTTCATGAGTTATTGCCCATAGTTATGGCCAAAAACTTGTATTTTTTACGTTTTATGCCCACTTCCATGAGTTATTTGCCCACAGCTTTTGGGTTCCAGGGCGATTTACATGTTTGAGAGGTCTAACCAAAAAGTCATCATTTTTGCTGTTTAATGGCCTTTTTATGATCTATTGCCCATAGTGTTGGGTTTCCAGAGAGGTTTAGAACGACAATAAATCCCGATAGATGTTGGAGGGCGTGACGAAGAACTCGCCATTTTCTTGTTTTTGGTCGTTTTCCATGAGCTATTGCTAGTAGTTTTGGGGTTTTGGGGCACTTTACCATGTTTGTGAGCGGTATGACTAAAAAGTCGTCGATTTTGTGTTTTCTGGCTGTTTTTATGAGCTATTGCCCATAGCTTTGGGGTTTCAGAGCGATTTACAAGTTTTAGAGTTATGACCAAGAACTCGTCTTTCTCATGTTTTATGGTCCTTTTCATGAGCTATTGCCCACAGTTTTGGGGGTTACAGGGAGATTTACATGTTTGAGAGGTATGACCAAAAAGTCATTTTTTTTTGCGTTTTCTGGCTGTTTTCATTTCGTATTGCCCATAGTTTTAATGTTTTGGGGCGATTTACATGTTTTGGAGTTATTACCAAAAACTCGTCCTTTTGCGTTTTATGGACATTTTCATAAGTTTGTTGCCCATAATTTTGGGGTTCCAGGGCGATTTTCAACGACTGTAAGGCCCGATACATTTTTGTGGGCATGACCAAGAACTCGTTGTTTTCTTGCTTTATGGCATCTTCATGAGCTATTGCCCATATTTTGGGTTTCAAGGGCGATTTGCACGGCCCGCAAGAACTGATACATGTTTGAGAGATATGACCAAAAACTCGTCGTTTTCGCGTTTATGGCCGTTTCTTGAGCTATGTGACCACATTTTTTAGGCTCCAGGGCGATCAACATGTTTCAGAGGTATGCCCCAAAGTCGTCATTTTTGCGTTTTATGTCCGTTTTCAAAATCTATTCCTCATAGGGTT